>CM042694.1:440092836-442872836 GCA_023614405.1 Avena insularis | reverse complement strand
ACCAATCAAAGACTGAAGATCCTTTTAACCCTTGTTCACCCACAAGTTTTATTTAGAAATTGGAGTGATGAGATTCTTGAAGCTTCCATGTCTTGATGCTCAAATTGTCCTTTACCAGGGACATGGCTAAGTACTTAGGTTTTACACTCTGCAGAGGTGGTGCACTTTCCCCACAAGACTTGGTTTCCCAAGACAAGATCCTTCAGAAGCCTTTCCTTAGTCAAATGGACGCGCTCCAACCTACCACCCACTGTCCAAGAGACTAAGTTCTAGCAACCTAAGATCATGGCAGAGCCCATATTGCCAAGTGGTTGCACTTGAAGCTTCTCAACATTTGACATCTCAAATCTTTGTTCCTGGGTGGCCATCCACAAGTGTGATACACCAGGGTAGTCCATTATAATGGGCCCTGAGTAACCACTCAACACAAACCATTCCTTCCATTCCACCCAGGTGATTCATTCACTTAGTTGTTTTATTAAACAAAACATAAGTCCACAGACTTAGAAATTTTCCATAGCATGAATATATGTTCCACCCTTGTTTTCTATTAGCTAAACTAAGCATGATAGTAATAGGAATCTTAACTTTGGAATTTCCACTAAGGTTTCATCTACTAGGTTTTCCCATAGCAAGGTCTATACTTAGCAAATAAAATCCATGCAAGATTTACTTAGAGAAAACACTAATGCATAGTGAAAATAATGGGACAAAAAGATATGAAGCATCACTTGACTTTTTGGTAGAGGGTATAGGTTCACTCCTTGATCTTGCTAGTCTCACACTTCACTACAAGTCAATCAAGCAAACACCATTCAATTCACATTCCAAACCAAAGTCAAACAAACAATTTCTCACACACAAAGTAATGGGATCTAAGTCATGCATAAGCATGCAAAGGTTGGTTCTATTGTAAGTATGGTCTCCACTAGGCTTCTAGGCTTTGTGAGTTCCAATTTGGTCATTTACCAAAATGGCAAAGTCAAAGAAATGCATGCAAGCATGCCAAGCTTTGTTTTGTTTGAAAAAGTGGTTCCTAGTGGGTCATAGACATTGGAGTACACCTAATGGTCATTTTGTAAAGTGGCAAAGTCATTTTCAAGAGGGTCTCTATTAGATTCCTAAACTTTGTAAGATCCAAATTGGTCATTTACCAAAGTGGCAAAGTTGTTAGCATAAGGTTTCACCTCAAAACCATTTTCAAAACAAAGTGTTATTTTATGGGGTGAAGAAATATTTTTCCTAAGGCCTTAACCTATAGGGTTCACCAAATGAGTTGCTATTGCAAAACTTGGTGTTTGGGTCAGTAGGTTTGGTCTAAACCATTTTCCCAAAGTTTTCTTTACCAAAAACATTTTTATAAACAAAACTATAGTTTTTAGTTAGCTAGAAATGGACTAAACTAATTAATCCATCCTATACTTTTCCAAAATCATTTTCCAAAACTTGGGTTGGTTCCTAGGGTCAGTAAGGTCACAACAAACTAATTGGCAAAGGTTTGATCTCAAAAATCATTTTTAAACAATTTTTCTAATGTTAGCAAGCACACAAAAGAATCTGCAAAGTTAAACAAGTTAACAGATACTATTTTCTAAACTAAGGGTAGGGTTGGCTAGGTCTTGTCTTGCTGATTCCAACGACATCAAATTTGTAATTTTTGGACGTGTGGATCCAAAGATACAAGGGTTTGAAGTTTGCAAATAAATCTGTTTTCAAATTTCTTTTAAACAGATCTAGTGCCACGCTCAGTGTTCTTATTTCGCCTGCATCGTTCGTTCGATCGAAAGCTGCGGTGCGTTAGATCTAAGTTAGATCGTGCGGTCCAGAGGACATACCTCTTCGCGACTAAGTGGATCTATCCTAACCAATGGATCGAGATCAAACGGTTGCGGCAGGCTCGACCTAAAGCTAGCGGCGCTGCGGTGGCTACCGGCGGCGGAGCGGTCGGTCGACGACGGAGGCGACGCTACAGGAGGTGAGGGAGAAGGAGGAGTTGCTCACCGGGCTCAGGGGGTCACGGTGATGCTCGGGGAAGTGTTGGTCGGGCGAGGGGCGCTCTGGAATGGGGTGGATTGCTCGTCGGAGTTGCTGCGGGCGGCGGTGCTCTCGGGTTGTCGTCGTTGGCGTCGCTTAGGACCGCGCTAAGGCAAAGGAGAGGCACGGTTAGGTGCGCACGAGGGTCGCGAGTAAGGGAGCATCAAAAAGGGGGCGAGGGGAAGTCTGTGCTCACCGGGGAAGCTTGCCGGAGTCGAGGCCGATGGTGGTGGCGAGTCGAGCTTGTCCTTGACGACGCTGTGAGGCTCGCGCGAGTGAACTGGATGCACTAGCAGGTGCGCCTGGAGGTGGAGAAGCTGCTGGGGTGCTTAGGGATGCAAGGGGCGGTGGGGTTTCGTCGGAATCGTCACCGGAACGTCGTCGGAGCAGAGGGTGCTCGGGGAGAAATTGGAGGCGGTCTGGGGCGTGCGAGCGCGAGGTGTCAGAGGGGAAATATAGAGGATGCCCTGGCGTTTCTATCTGCGTGATCAAGGCTGGTAACGTCGGTCGCGTTAAGGCGAATTAAGCTGGAGAAATCAACGGCAGAACGGGGGAGAAGAACTGGTCGCTGCGGGGTGTGGACGAAGAACAGTAAAGGTGGGGTCTACCAGTCAGTGGGAAAAGGACAGAGGAGGAGGTCCACTGGTCAGTGTCTCTATGGGCTGATTCGGCAGTGAGGAAAAATGGTTCGGGAAAAAATAAGAGGAGGTGGGGTCTGTTGTCAGTGAGTGAGTGAGAGGGAGAAGTGGGTCCGGGCTGTCATTGACTACGCGGGTAGGAATCTGGGTGAGAAAGGAAGGCTTCGGGGAAGAGGGAGCTGGGCTAGGTGGGCTGCTGCTGGGCCTATTGGGCTGGGTCTGCCTTTTCCTATTTTTTTTCTGTCTGTTTTATTTTTCCTTTTCTAAAACAATTTCTGTTTTGAATTTCAAACAAACATTCAAACCATTCAAACAATTCAAACAAACACTCAACTTCACTTTGAATTTGGTTCTGTTTTTCAACATAATCCAAATCCAAAATAAAATAATATTTATTTATTTATTTTAGGATCCATTAAATAATTAAATAAAATGGATCTTTAGTTATTTAATAAAATAGGGTTTGATTTATTTAAATAAAATTTCTATTTGAAATCCAATTATTTTCAAAACCAAACCAGAAGGTTTTATTTGAAAAAATAAAAGAATACTTGGAAACTTATTTAAGTAAATAAATAAGTTTTGGTGTTTAATTAAAATGGGAAAGCCTTTACTTAAATAAAATTGGATATTTAAATCCTTATTATTTTATTTAAATAATCCTTTACTCATTTTAATCAAAGCAAAACCTTTTAATAAAAGATTTCAAAGTAGTAATAAAATACTTGGTGTTCATTTAAAATGGGAAAAGCCTTTTACTTAAATAAAATTGGATATTTAAATCCTTATTATTTTATTTAAATAAACCTTTACTCATTTTATCAAAACAAAATATTTTATTATAAAAGCTTGGCCAAAATTAATTTGGCTCACCTTTTCATTTGAAAACAAAGTCTTTTATTAAAAGATCTAAATTAGTGTTTCCAAAACAATTTTTTTTCCTTTATCAAATGTTTATCTTTTTTAATCCCTTTAGGATTATTTGATCACCAATTGGTTTGGGATTTTGGTAAGGGCTTTATTGGCTTTGGAATTTTAATTTCCTTAACTTATTATATTCACAAGATTTTGTCCATGGTTCCAAACTAAGTGAAACCAATCTCTATGGTCTTTCTTGATCCTTTCTGAATATTTGTTGATCAAATTTGGTATGGATCAAATCCATGGATTTGGAGATACTTTGGAAATGATTTCCTTCCATTAGGGTTTAGGGATTTGGATTTATTTTCCATGTGTTCAAATTTCTAGATACATTCATTGAGGAATGCATTTCCCTTGATTTGGATTTTTGTTGAATTCAAACTTTAGCCAAAGTTTGTTCAAGATGGGATTTTAAGTTTCCTTTTAGAAACAAAAGTTTCTTTTCACCCTGATTTTCAACAAAAATTTATTTTATTTATTTATTTTTCACATTACAAGATTTGGAAAATCTTGGGATGTGACAGTCATTGCATGTCTGTTCTCTTCACAAACCACATATCACCAGTGTCATTGCATGTGTGTTCTTCTCATGAACCACCCATGGATCCACCCAATGTGATTGCATGTCTGTTCTTTTCACAAACCACATATGGATCCAGCAGTGTCATTGCATGTGTGTTCTTTTCACAAACCACATATCACCAGTGTCATTGCATGTGTGTTCATGAACCACACCCAGAGTCATTGCATGTGTGTTCCTCTCATAAACCACACATGGATACACCAGTGTCATTGCATGTCTGCTCTTTTCATTAACCACAGTTAGAGTCATTGCATGTGTGTTCTTTTCACAAAGGACATATCACCAGTGTCATTGCATGTGTGTTCTTCTCACAAACAACATAAGGATCCACCAGTGTCATTGGATGTGTGTTCTTTTCATGAACCACACCCGATGTCATTGCATGTTTGTTCCTCTCACAAACCACACATGGATCCACCAGTATCATTGCATGTCTGTTCTTTTCATGAACCATAGCCAGTGTCATTGGATGTGTGTTCTTCTCACAAACCATATATGGATCCACCAGTGTCATTGAATGTGTGTTCTTCTCACAAACCACATCTAGAGTCATTGCACGTGTGTTCTTTTCACAAACCACATAAGGATCCACTAGTGTCATTGCATGTGTGTTCTTTTCATGAACCACACCTAGTGTCATTAGATATGTGTTCGTCTCACAAACCACATATGGATCCACCGTTGTCATTGGATGTGTGTTGTTCTCATAAACCACATATGGATCCACCAGTGTCATTGCATGTGTGTTCTTTTCACCCACCACATCTAGAGTCATTGAAATGTGTGTTCTTCTCACAAACCACATATGGATCCACCAGTGTCATTGCATGTGTGTTCTTCTCATAAACCACATCCAGAGTCATTGCATGTGTGTTCTTCTCACAAACCACATATGGATCCACCAGTGTCATTGGATGTGTGTTCTTCTCACGAACCACATATGGATCCACCAGTGTCATTGCATGTGTGTTCTTCTCACAAACCACATCTAGAGTCATTCCATGTGTGTTCTTTTCAGGAACCACATAAGGATCCACTAGTGTCACTGGATGTGTGTTCTTTTCATGAACCACACCCAGTGTAATTGGATGTGTGTTCTTCTCACAAACCACATATGGATCCACCAGTGTCATTGCATGTGTCTTCTTTTCACAAACCACAGTTAGAGTCATTGCATGTCTGTTCTTTTCATGAACCACATATCACCAGTGTCATTGCATGTGTGTTCCTCTCATAAACCACATATGGATCCACCCAGTGTGATTGCATGTGTGTTCTTCTCACAAACCACATAAGGATCCACCAGTGTCATTGGATGTGTCTTCTTTTCATCAACCACACCCAGTGTCATTGCATGTGTGTTCTTCTCATGAACCACACATGGATCCACCAAGTCTCATTGCATGTGTGTTCTTTCCACAAACGACATATGGATCCACCAGTGTCATTGCATGTGTGTTATTTTCATGAACCACACCCAGTGTCATTGCATGTCTGTTCCTCTTATAAACCACACATGGATCCACCAGTGTCATTGCATGTGTGTTCTTCTCATGAACCACAACTACAGTCATTGCATTTCTGTTCTTCTCACAAACCACATAAGGATACACCAGTGTCATTGCATGTGTGTTCTTCTCATGAACCACACCTAGTGTCATTGCATGTATGTTCCTCTGACAGTGTACACATGGATCCACAAGTGTCATTGGATGTGTGTTCTTCTCATGAACCACATCAAGAGTCATTGCATGTGTGTTCTTCTCATGAACTACATCTAGATTCATTGCATGTGTGTTCTTCTCACAAACCACAAAAGGATACACCAGTGTCATTGCATGTGTGTTCTTCTCATGAACCACAGCTAAAGTCATTGCATGTCTGTTCTTCTCGCAAGCCACATAAGGATCCCCCAGTGTCATTGGATGTGTGTTCTTCTCACAAACCACACATGGATCCACCAGTGTCATTGCATCTCTGCTCTTTTCATTAACCATAACTAGAGTCATTGCATGTCTGTTCTTTTCACAAACCACATATCACCAGTGTCATTGCATGTGTGTTCTTCTCATGAACCACCCATGGATCCACCCAGTGTGATTGCATGCCTGTTCTTTTCACAAACTACATATGGATCCACCAGTGTCATTGCATGTGTGTTCTTTTCACAAACCACATATCACCAGTGTCATTGCGTGTGTGTTCTTTTCATGAACCACACCCAGAGTCATTGCATGTGTGTTCCTCTCATAAACCACACATGGATACACCAGTGTCATTGCATGTCTGCTCTTTTCATTAACCACAGTTAGAGTCATTGCATGTGTGTTCTTTTCAAAAACGACATATCACCAGTGTCATTGCATGTGTGTTCTTCTCACAAACAACATAAGGATCCACCAGTGTCATTGCATGTGTTTTCTTTTCTTGAACCACACCCGGTGTCATTGCATGTCTGTTCCTCTCACAAACCACACATGGATCCACCAGTATCATTGCATGCCTGTTCTTTTCATGAACAACAACCAGTGTCATTGCATGTGTGTTCTTCTCACAAACCACACATGGATCCACCAGTTTCATTGCATGTCTGCTCTTTTCATGAACCATAGTTAGAGTCGTTGCATGTCTGTTCTTTTCATGAACCACATATCACCAGTGTCATTGCATGTGTGCTCCTCTCATAAACCACATATGGATCCACCCAGTGTGATTGCATGTGTGTTCTTCTCACAAACCACATAAGGATCCACCAGTGTCATTGGATGTGTGTTCGTTTCATCAACCACACCAAGTGTCATTGCATGTGTGTTCTTCTCATGAACCACACATGGATCCACCAAGTATCATTGCATGTGTGTTCTTTCCACAAACCACATATGGATCCACCAGTGTCATTGCATGTGTGTTATTTTCATGAACCACACCCAGTGTCATTGCATGTTTGTTCATCTCATAAACCACACATGGATCCACCAGTGTCATTGCATGTGTGTTCTTCTCAGGAACCACAGCTAGAGTCATTGCATGTATGTTCTTCTCACAAACCACATACGGATACACCAGTGTCATTGCATGTGTGTTCTTCTCATGAACCACACCCAGTGGCATTGCATGTGTGTTCCTCTTACAGTGTACACATGGATCCACCAATGTCATTGGATGTGTGTTCTTCTCATGAACCACATCTACAGTCATTGCATGTGTGTTTGTCACATCCCAAGATTTTCCAAATCTTGTAATGTGAAAAATAAATAAACAAAATAAATTTTTGTTGAAAATCAGGGTGAAAAGAAATTTTTGTTCTAAAAGGAAACTTAAAATCCCATCTTGAACAAACTTTGGTTAAAGTTTGAATTCAACAAATCCACATCAAGTGAAATGCATTCCTCAATGAATGTATCTGGAAATTTAAACATTTGGAAAATAAATCCAAATCCTAAAACCCTAATGGAATAAAAATCATTTCCAAGTATCTCCAAATCCATGGATTTGATCCATATCAAAATTGATCAACAAACATTCACAAAGGATCAAGAATGACAAATAGAAATATCATAAGACCATAGAAATTGGTTTCACTTAAATTGGAACCATGGATAAAACCTTATGAATATAATAAGATAAGGAAATTGAATTTCCAAAGCTAATAAAGCCCTTACCAAAAACCCATACCAATTGGTGAACAAATAATCCTAAAGGGATTTAAAAAGATAAACAAATAATAAAGAAAGTTTTTATAGTTGGGATTACTATTTTGGATCTTTAAAATAAAAAGATTTGGTTTTCAAAAGCAAAGATAGATTTATAAATAAAGATTATATTTTAAAGAGCCAAATTAATCTTGGCCAAGCTTTTAAAATAAAATATTTTGTTTTGGATAAAAAGAGTAAAGGTTTATTTAAATAAAATAATAAGGATTTAAACATCCAATTCTATTAAAGTAAAGGCTTTTTCTTTTAAATAAACACTAAAACTTATTATTTTATTTTAATAAGTTTTCCAAAGGTTTTTGAATAAAACCTACTGAAAAGGTTTTTGGTTTGGTTTATATTTCAAATAGAGTTTTAAAAATAAATTAAACCCTATTTTGAAAATAAAGACTAAAGTCTTTTTATTTAATTATTAACAGATCCTAAAAAGGATAAAAATTATTTTTGTTTTTGACTTTGGTTTTATATTCTCAAATAAACTTACTGAAGTGTTTTGGTTTTATTTTAGATTTTCAAAATAAAGGTTTTAATAAAATAAATCCTATTTGAGTTAAATGAATAAGGTCCATTCATTTAATTGTTATTGGACCCTAAAATAAAATGTTATTTTATTTTAAAACAAGTTTTCCATTCTCAAATAAAACCTACTGGTTTGGTTTTGAAAGTATTTGGAATTCAAATGGAAATTTTTATTAAATAAATTAAACCCTATTTTGAATTAATAACTAAGGTCTATTTATTTAATTATTAATAGATCTTAAAAGAATAAAAAATTATTTTGTTTTGGACTTTGTTTTGTGTTATTAAACAGAACTAAAAAAATTACAAAGTTTGGTGGTGGTTTTGATTTGAATTGATGTTTGAAATTATTATTAAAACTTATTCGGTTTAAAACTAGGGCCTTTTGATTTATTTAAAAGACCCCCAAAAGAATAAAGTATTATTCAAAAATTAATTTCAGAATGTGCTACTAATCAGTATTTAAATCCACACAAATTTTGACAAAGATTTGAAATCAAATGAGTGCTTGAAATAATTAAAGGAATTCAAAACAGAATTAAAGAAACAGAAATGGAAAAACAGAAACAGTACAAAAAAAAAGAGTCAAACCGACCAGCCCAGCTAAAGCCCACCCCAGCCCAGTCCAGCCCATCTGCCCTTCGCCCCCGAACCGTTTTTCTTCACCGCGAAAGAAACCCGCACCCTCAATGACCGGTGGACCTCCCTCTCGTTTCTTTTCCCACTGACCGGTAGGCCTACTTCCCCCTGTTCATCGTCCACACCCGCGCGACCTCTTTTTCCCCCTCGTCGATGTTCCTGCCGATGAATTCGCGGCCTTAATTCGCTTTAACTCGACCACCGTTACCAGCTTTGATCACGCAGGTTGAAACGCCCATGTCTCCCCTATATTTCCCCTCTGACACCCCGCGCTGGCACGCCTTAGACCTCCCCAATTTCCTCCCCGAGCACCCTCTGTTCCGACGAAGTCCGGTGCCGATTCCGGCGACTCGACGCCACCCCGAGCCTCCCTGACCATGCTGGCAGCTTCCCCACTCCCAGACGCATCTCCCAGCACCCTCCTCTCAATGGCGCCCAGGCGTCGGCTACGACAAGCTCTGAACGACGCCGCCGTCTGCAACCTCTCCGACGACCTTCCTCGGTAAGCACTGACCGCCCCGCGTTGCCTCGATCACGCGAACATCCTTGCTTTGGCCTTGCGCAGCTAACCCAGTCCTTCGTTTGCCTTCTCGTGGACCACGCGAACGCCCCGACCACGCCCAGAGCTCGTCAGCCGTAGCAAGCTCCGGTGAGGAATTGCCGCAAACCTCGTGCGCCCCTTGCCACGTCGAGCACACGACGAGCACCACCTCGTCCTCACGAACTCGGTGAGCACTTCCTTTTCCCCTCTCGCTTCCTATTTCACCAGCGCCGCTGCCGTCTGCCTGTCGCTGCCGCGCACAGCCGCGCAACGCCGCCAGTTAATGGCCATTTGTTTTGGTCCGTTAGATCTAGATCGGGCGAACAGGATTAGGTCACTTAAACGCCGAAGAGGTATGCTTCCAGAACCGTGTGATCTAATTAGATCCAACGCACCGCAGCGTGATCCGGCCGAACCGGTACCCGCGAATAGCGAAGCGCCGCGTGTCACTGTTCTGTTTAAAAACAGATTTGAAAACAGAATATTTTGTGAATTTCAAACCCCTATAACTTTTGATCCACATGTCCAATTTTTGCAAATTTTATGTCATTGGATTCAGGAGAGCAAGACCTAACCAACCCTGCCCTTAGCTTAGCAAATAGTATCTGTTAGTTTGCTTGTTTTTTGCAGATTCTTTTGTGAGCTTGTTTAGAGTATAAAAATTATTTAAAAATGATTTTAGGGTTAAAACCTTTGCAAAATGGATTGCTGTGACCTTACTGACCCTAGGAACCACTTTGTGGATTCAAAAATGAATTTGGTGAAACAAAATAAGGATTCCTTGAATTAAAACCATTTCTAGTCAAATAGAAATGTGGTTTAATTATTAAAAATGGTTTTTGAAGAAAACTTTTTGGGAAATGTTTTTGTTTTAAACTCTATGACCCCAAATACCAAATTTTATGGTTTGAAAACATATTTGGTGAACCTTGGTGATTAATGCCTTAGTAAAAATATTTCTACACCACATAAAATGATACTTTATTTTGAAAATGGTTTTGAAGTGAAACCTCTTTGCAAATGACTTTGCCACTTTATAAAATGACCATTAGGTGTTATCAAAAGTTTATGACCCATTAGGAACCACTTTTTCAAACAAAACAAAGCTTGGCATGCTTGCATGCATTACTTTGATTTTATCATTTTATGTGATGAATTGCTTGAATGGTAGATTGAAATATTGTTTGCTTGATTGAATTGTAGTGATTTGAAGTGAGTGAACATTGCAAAGATCAAGGAGTGAACTTATACTCTCTACCAAAAAGGCAAGTGATGCTTCATACTTTGTCCCATTATTTTCACTATGCATTAGTGATATTTCTAAGTAAGACTTGCATGGAATTTTGCTAAGTGTAAACTATGCCATGGGAAATCCTAGTAGATGAAACCTTAGTAGAATTTCCTAAGTTAAGATTCCAACTACTATCATGCTTAGCTTAGCTAGTAGAAAACAAGGGTGGAATATATACTCATGCTATGGAGAAATTTCTAAGTCTGAGGACTTGTGTTTTGTTTAATAAAACAACTAAGTGAATGAATCACCTGGGTGGAAAGGGACTTGCTTGGTGGTTTTTGGTTGAGTGGTTACACAAGGCCCATTTCTATGGTTTACCTTGTGTATCTCACTTGTGGATGGCCACCCAGGAACAAAGAGATTTGAGATGTCAAATGTTGAGAAGCTTCAAGTGCAGCCACATGGCATTATGGGCTCTTCCTGGATCATATAGGTTGCAAGAACTTAGCCAAATGGACAGTTGGTGGTAGGGGAATGATAGGTTGGGAGCGCGTCCATTCTGGTCTAAGGGAAGGCTTCTGAAAGATCTTGTCTTGGTGAAACCAAGTCTTGTGGGGAAAGTGCACCACCTCTTCAGAGTGTAAAATCTAAGTACTTAGCCATGTCCCTGGCAAAGGACAATTTGAGCATCAAGACATGGAAGCTATCAAGAATCTCCTCATCCCAATTTCTAAGTTAAAAACTTGTGGGTGAACAAGGGTTAAAGGATCACCAATTTCTATTGGGAGATACCTTGGGTGTTTTTGTCAAGCAAAAACTTAGTGTTTTCAAATGTTAAGGAAAAATCTATTTTGAGCAATGCAAGCCTCAACTCCACTTAGCCAAAAGCATATAGATGATAGACTCCACTATACTACCATAGTATCACTTGCCAATACAATTCAAATGTATTGACCCTTGTGGCTGTAACTTGTTATGTTGCAGGTTTGATTGATATTAGTGAAGTTAAATGATTAGGATTACAAGTCTACAACCAACATGTCTGCCTATGGCACTTTGAAGATGAAGGACCCCATGCTTATAGATATTCTGCTGCAATGTAATGTAATAGCCAAATGAGCTATGAAAGATGTAATAAACTATTTTATTCCTGGTTATAAAGATGTATTATGACCGTTGTTTCTTGATATTACATCTTAACTGTGGATGCTAGCTATTGATCCAGGGACTAGCATTGTAAACACAGGAGGGATCAACCTCATTGAAGGTTGAGAACTCTACAGATGGTATCAGAGCATTGTGTTGCCTGTAGGATTTGTAAACCTAGGATTGGACAAAAACCCTTAGAAAAAATAGGAGTTTTATTTGTTCCAAAACTTATTTACAAACAATCTTGTATACTCTTTCCTCAACCATTTTGGTTTTTAACTCTACATCTTGTCTATTTCAAACTTGATGGATAAAGCCTACCCCATGGCCAAAGACTTCACCATGTGCAAAGGACTTCTTCAACTCTAATGACTTCAACATCTTCAGCATTTTCACCAAGGACCTCCAACTTGGATATCACTAAGGACTGCAAGTGAAACAAGGAAATCTTACTCAAGATTTAGAGACTGAGGGAATGCAAAAGTTAGAAGGAGCCTACATCATTTGAAGTATTGCAACCAAGAGATTTTCTCAAGGAAACCATGATCTCATACAAGAAGAATCAAGAAGGAAAGAAAGATCACAAGTGAACCATATAGATGGACCACCATAATTTAGTTAAGTCAAACACACCAACTTATGTGGTGTAACAAAAATATTTTTGGTTGCCTAAAAATATGCTTGAAACTTGTTGTTTGAGTGGAATGTTTGTTTGTGATTGCTTGCACATTGCTTGTGTGAATTGTGTTGTGTGTGATTAGAACTATTTCCTTAGGAATCTTTTGCCTACTCTAATCCCAAACCAATCCAAACAGATGACTTCTCCAAGAGACTCCAACATCAAGGATGGTGACAACAACAACAACCAAGAGGTCAACATGAGAGACCAACTACTTGCAAACCAAACCCAGTTGAGCCAAGTGACAACTCAGCTTTTAGACAACAACAATGGATTAGACCCAGCCATACAAAGGATTTTGAAACTTCAATCCCAATTGTTGCAAGAGATGGTCACCCAAATGATCAACATGGGATACAATTCTTCCCAAGGAGTTTGTGACAACAAGGATGACAAAGATGTTATTCTAGAAGGAACCCAAGCATGCAATATTTGTGGAGACAAGGATCATACTTCCAAGGAGCTGGAGATCAATGCCCCAATTGTGAAGAGAAACATCCAACTAATCAATGCCCCACATCTCAAGTAACTTGTTTCCTATGTGAAGGAAATGATCATGCCCCTATTCAATGCCCCATCTATTCCCTAGTTCAACAAAGGAAACAAGGTGGAGCACAACAACTGATTGCAGATTTTCATGAGAGAGCCAAGTCTACCAAGAAGGATGAAGACAAAGAAAAATCTCCACTTATACCTCCATGCAATATGACCCAATTTAAAGGACCAAAGAGGAGGCATATGAATTATCCAAAGAGCAATAGAAGGTCAAGGAAACCAGTAGACATTCCTACCTATGAGATAACATATGAAGAACATGAACTAGAAGCACTCCTAGCTTTGGAGAAACCCAAGAAGAAGAAGAACCAAGGAAACAAACAAGAGGCAATGATACCAAAGGAAAAGAAAGATATCAGCCAAGTGATGTGTTTCAATTGCAAAGAACCAGGACATTATGCAAGCAATTGTCCAGAAAAGATGAAGCACAAGATAAACAAGCCTATGAAGGATCTCAGCCTAGTCACATGTTTCAAGTGTGGAAACAAAGGACACTATGCAGATGTTTGCCCAGAGAGATTTCAACAAGATCCCAAGCAAGCCAAGATGTAATCTAGATGGAAAAATTTTAAGGGTGGTAGTACCCTAGTTGTTTTGAGCCAACTTGTAACCCCTAACCTCCCCAAATCTCGGGATGAGATTTATTTTAAGGGTGGTAGCCTGTCACATCCCAAGATTTTCCAAATCTTGTAATGTGAAAAATAAATAAACAAAATAAATTTTTGTTGAAAATCAGGGTGAAAAGAAATTTTTGTTCTAAAAGGAAACTTAAAATCCCATCTTGAACAAACTTTGGTTAAATTTTGAATTCAACAAATCCGCATCAAGTGAAATGCATTCCTCAATGAATGTATCTGGAAATTTAAACATTTGGAAAATAAATCCAAATCCTAAAACCCTAATGGAATAAAAATCATTTCCAAGTATCTCCAAATCCATGGATTTGATCCATATCAAAATTGATCAACAAACATTCACAAAGGATCAAGAATGACAAATAGAAATATCATAAGACCATAGAAATTGGTTTCACTTAAATTGGAACCATGGATAAAACCTTATGAATATAATAAGATAAGGAAATTGAATTTCCAAAGCTAATAAAGCCCTTATCAAAAACCCATACCAATTGGTGAACAAATAATCCTAAAGGGATTTAAAAAGATAAACAAATAATAAAGAAAGTTTTTATAGTTGGGATTACTATTTTGGATCTTTAAAATAAAAAGATTTGGTTTTCAAAAGCAAAGATAGATTTATAAATAAAGATTATATTTTAAAGAGCCAAATTAATCTTGGCCAAGCTTTTAAAATAAAATATTTTGTTTTGGATAAAAAGAGTAAAGGTTTATTTAAATAAAATAATAAGGATTTAAACATCCAATTCCATTAAAGTAAAGGCTTTTTCTTTTAAATAAACACTAAAACTTATTATTTTATTTTAATAAGTTTTCCAAAGGTTTTTGAATTAAAACCTACTGAAAAGGTTTTTGGTTTGGTTTATATTTCAAATAGAGTTTTAAAAATAAATTAAACCCTATTTTGAAAATAAAGACTAAAGTCTTTTTATTTAATTATTAACAGATCCTAAAAAGGATAAAAATTATTTTTGTTTTTGACTTTGGTTTTATATTCTCAAATAAACTTACTGAAGTGTTTTGGTTTTATTTTAGATTTTCAAAATAAAGGTTTTAATAAAATAAATCCTATTTGAGTTAAATGAATAAGGTCCATTCATTTAATTGTTATTGGACCCTAAAATAAAATGTTATTTTATTTTAAAACAAGTTTTCCATTCTCAAATAAAACCTACTCGTTTGGTTTTGAAAGTACTTGGAATTCAAATGGAAATTTTTATTAAATAAATTAAACCCTATTTTGAATTAATAACTAAGGTCTATTTATTTAATTATTAATAGATCTTAAAAGAATAAAAAATTATTTTGTTTTGGACTTTGTTTTGTGTTATTAAACAGAACTAAAAAATTTACAAAGTTTGGTGGTGGTTTTGATTTGAATTGATGTTTGAAATTATTATTAAAACTTATTCGGTTTAAAACTAGGGCCTTTTGATTTATTTAAAAGACCCCAAAAAGAATAAAGTATTATTCAAAAATTAATTTCAGAATGTGCTACTAATCAGTATTTAAATCCACACAAATTTTGACAAAGATTTGAAATCAAATGAGTGCTTGAAATAATTAAAGGAATTCAAAACAGAATTAAAGAAATAGAAATGGAAAAACAGAAACAGTACAAAAAAAAAGAGTCAAACCGACCAGCCCAGCTAAAGCCCACCCTAGCCCAGTCCAGCCCATCTGCCCTTCGCCCGAACTGCTTTTTTCACCGAAGAAACCCGACCCTCAATGACCGTGGACCTCCTCTCGCTTTTCCCCCATGACGGTAGGCCACTTCCCCTGTTCATCGTCCACACCAGTAGCGACTCTTTTTCCCCTCGTCCATTGTTCTCTGAATAATTCTATTAATTCATTTAACTCACCACCGTTACCAGCTTTGATCACACAGGTTGAAACGCCCATGTCTCCCTATATTTCCTCGACACCCCTGTACGCACGCCTTAGACCTCCCCAATTTCCTCCCCGAGTACCCTCTGTTCCGACGAAGTCCGGTGCCGATTCCGGCGACTCGACACCACCCCGAGCCTCCCTGAGCATGCTGGCAGCTTCCCCACTCCCAGACGCATCTCCCAGCACCCTCCTCTCAACCGCGGGCGCCCCAGAGCGTCGGCTACGACAAGCTCTGAACGACGCCGCCGTCTGCAACCTCTCCGACGACCTTCCCCGGTAAGCACTGACCGCCCCGCGTTGTCTCGATCACGCGAACATCCTTGATTTGGCCTTGCGCAGATAACCCAGTCCTTCGTTTGCCTTCTCGTGGACCACAGCAATGTCCCCGACCACGTCCAGAGCCGTCTGTCGCTGTAGCAAGCTCCGGTGAGGAATTGCCGCAAACCTCGTGCGCCCCTTGCCACGTCGAGCACACGACGAGCACCACCTCGTCCTCACGAACTCGGTGAGCACTTCCTTTTCCCCTCTCGCTTCCTATTTCACCAGCGCCGCCGCCGTCTGCCCGTCGCCGCCGCGCACAGCCGCACAACGCCGCCAGTTAATGGCCATTTGTTTTGGTCCGTTAGATCTAGATCGGGTGAACAGGATTAGGTCACTTAAACGCCGAAGAGGTATGCTTCCAGAACCGTGCGATCTAATTAGATCCAACGCACCGCAGCGTGATCCGGCCGAACCGGTACCCGCGAATAGCGAAGCGCCGCGTGTCACTTTTCTGTTTAAAAACAGAATATTTTGTGAATTTCAAACCCCTATAACTTTTGATCCACACGTCCAATTTTTGCAAATTTTATGTCGTTTGATTCAGGAGAGCAAGACCTAACCAACCCTACCCTTAGCTTAGCAAATAGTATCTGTTAGTTTGCTTGTTTTTGCAGATTCTTTTGTGAGCTTGTTTAGAGTATAAAAATTATTTAAAAATGATTTTAGGGTTAAAACCTTTGCAAAATGGATTGCTGTGACCTTACTGACCCTAGGAACCACTTTGTGGATTCAAAAATGAATTTGGTGAAACAAAATAAGGATTCCTTGAATTAAAACCATTTCTAGTCAAATAGAAATGTGGTTTAATTATTAAAAATGGTTTTTGAAGAAAACTTTTTGGGAAATGTTTTTGTTTTAAAATCTCTGACCCAAAATACCAAATTTTATGGTTTGAAAACATATTTGGTGAACCTTGGTGATTAATGCCTTAGTAAAAATATTTCTACACCACATAAAATGATACTTTATTTGGAAAATGGTTTTGAAGTGAAACCTCTTTGCAAATGACTTTGCCACTTTATAAAATGACCATTAGGTGTTTTCAAAAGTTTATGACCCATTAGGAACCACTTTTTCAAACAAAACAAAGCTTGGCATGCTTGCATGCATTACTTTGATTTTATCATTTTATGTGATGAATTGCTTGAATGGTAGATTGAAATATTGTTTGCTTGATTGAATTGTAGTGATTTGAAGTGAGTGAACATTGCAAAGATCAAGGAGTGAACTTATACTCTCTACCAAAAAGGCAAGTGATGCTTCATACTTTGTCCCATTATTTTCACTATGCATTAGTGATATTTCTAAGTAAGACTTGCATGGAATTTTGCTAAGTGTAAACTATGCCATGGGAAATCCTAGTAGACGAAACCTCAGTAGAATTTCCTAAGTTAAGATTCCTACTACTATCATGCTTAGCTTAGCTAGTAGAAAACAAGGGTGGAATATATACTCATGCTATGGAAAAATTTCTAAGTCTGAGGACTTGTGTTTCGTTTAATAAAACAACTAAGTGAATGAATCACCTGGGTGGAAAGGGACTTGCTTGGTGGTTTTTGGTTGAGTGGTTACACAAGGCCCATTTCTATGGTTTACCTTGTGTATCTCACTTGTGGATGGCCACCCAGGAACAAAGAGATTTGAGATGTCAAATGTTGAGAAGCTTCAAGTGCAGCCACATGGCATTATGGGCTCTGCCTGGATCATATAGGTTGCAAGAACTTAGCCAAATGGACAGTTGGTGGTAGGGGAATGATAGGTTGGGAGCGCGTCCATTCTGGTCTAAGGGAAGGCTTCTGAAAGATCTTGTCTTGGTGAAACCAAGTCTTGTGGGGAAAGTGCACCACCTCTGCAGAGTGTAAAATCTAAGTACTTAGCCATGTCCCTGGCAAAGGACAATTTGAGCATCAAACATGGAAGCTATCAAGAATCTCCTCATCCCAATTTCTAAGTTAAAAACTTGTGGGTGAACAAGGGTTAAAGGATCACCAATTTCTATTGGGAGATACCTTGGGTGTTTTTGTCAAGCAAAAACTTAGTGTTTTCAAATGTTAAGGAAAAATCTATTTTGAGCAATGCAAGCCTCAACTCCACTTAGCCAAAAGCATATAGATGATAGACTCCACTATACTACCATAGTATCACTTGCCAATACAATTCAAATGTATTGACCCTTGTGGCTGTAACTTGTTATGTTGCAGGTTTGATTGATATTAGTGAAGTTAAATGATTAGGATTACAAGTCTACAACCAACATGTCTGCCTGTGGCACTTTGAAGATGAAGGACCCCATGCTTATAGATATTCTGCTGCAATGTAATGTAATAGCCAAATGAGCTATGAAAGATGTAATAAACTATTTTATTCCTGGTTATAAAGTTGTATTATGACCTTTCTTTCTTGATATTACATCTTAACTGTGGATGCTAGCTATTGATCCAGGGACTAGCATTGTAAACACAGGAGGGATCAACCTCATTGAAGGTTGAGAACTCTACAGATGGTATCAGAGCATTGTGTTGCCTGTAGGATTTGTAAACCTAGGATTGGACAAAAACCCTTAGAAAAAATAGGAGTTGTATTTGTTCCAAAACTTATTTACAAACAATCTTGTATACTCTTTCCTCAACCATTTTGGTTTTTAACTCTACATCTTGTCTATTTCAAACTTGATGGATAAAGCCTACCCCATGGCTAAAGACTTCACCATGTGCGTTCTTTTCATGAACCACATCCAGTGTCATTGCATGTGTGTTCTTCTCACAAACCACACATGGATCCACCAGTTTCATTGCATGTCTGCTCTTTTCACGAACCACAGCTAGAGTCATTGCATGTCTGTTCTTTTCATGAACCACATATCACCAGTGTCATTGCATGTGTGTTCCTCTCATAAACCACATATGGATCCACCCACTGTGATTGCATGTATGTTCTTCTCACAAACCACATAAGGATCCACGAGTGTCATTGGATGTGTGTTCTTTTCATCAACCACATATGGATCCTAACCTTAGGAGAGCCCTAACCTTAGCCCCCCAATGGATCCACCGTTAGACCGAGTCTTCTAGAAGGCACGCCCTAACACAGTTGTTCTGCTTGAAGCTTGTTACATACCGGTCGATCGGGGCGCTTGGATGATTGAGATGGTCTTTGTGAGAGCGATCTGCGAGTAGGCTGTTCTGCGGCATGATTGGCCACGCTTGCTCTGGACAAACTGGCAACACCGGGCGCTCTCCTGTTGCGAGTGTCACGACTCACGAGTTTAGTGGGCCATATCCCAGTGTCACGTCCCCATTACTTCTCTTCCTCCCCGTACTTCTCTTCCCCTCGAAGCCACTTTCCCCACTTCACTCTCATCATGCTGTAGCTGCAAGCTGACGGCACCTCCATCCCAATCCTCTCTCCGGCAGCCACCCCCCTCCCCTCTCGCCATGGGTTCAAGGGGAGATAGCGAGGAAACGCGTCGTGACGATAGGTATGGTGATTTCGATGTGAGTCGTCTCATCTCTGTCTGTATCATCTGTGGCCAGTTATCTATTTTTTGAGCTAGATCTACTCTGTTTACTCATGCGCGTATGATGTGTTAGGCCAACCAGACGATGTATGACTCCGACTATCACGGTTTAGTGGATCAAGACAGTCCTCTGCTATGTAAACATGGATATGTGCCCGCTAAATTTGTAGCGTTCGAAGGATGAAACGCATGCAGGAGGTTTCTATGGTGTCAAGGACATCGTGCAATGATGCAAGGCGGAAGTTGTGGTGTTGTAAAATGGGTAGATCTAGAGTGGCCCAAATCGATGCAGAAAACACTGGACAAACTATGGGAAATGACTGTGGAGTTGAAAGAATCCGTATTCAGCTCACTTCTTGACAGTGTTGAGATGAAGCTATGGGAACCAGTTGACACGACCAAGCATAAGCGAGATCTCAGGTTTGTGCAAGACAAGGTTAGCAAAGTCGAGAAGGAGAGGGACGAGGCATTGGCCCTGAAGGCTAAAGCAGAGCGAGAACTGACTCAAGCAAGGAATGATCTTCACCAGGCCAAAGTCCTGCAGTTCACAACTACGAGTATTTACAAGTGCATGAGAAAAAATGCAGAGAAACAATTGAAGATGTGCATGGAAGATGCTAAAAGGAAGGAGCAGACGATTTGATCCTCGCTCTCGCAGGAAGATGCGCATCAGGCTAAGATTAGGAAGATCAAGGAGATGTGTGATAACTAGTTCTATTTAGCTTGATCTTCGTGCCTTGTTAAGTTGTAATAGTTGTACTTGTTGACCTAGCGGTCTGAACTATTGGCCCCGGAGTCCTGGGAGGAAAAAAATTGGTTGCCCGTTAATCTGTCTTAACACTGCATTACTTCATTTTGTCTGACCAATGCCTCTTGGATATTCCGCCCGTCGCTTTGTCATCCTCGTGTACAAATAGTAGGCACCACAGCGCATCGCTTCGTCGACCATCCCCTCGCCCTCTCCAAATCTCCACCGCGTCGTCACTTCGTCGTCCATCCCCTTGCTCCCTCTCCAATCTCCACCGTGCTGCCATGGAGATGCCCGCGCTGAACTTCTACGAGGCGGTGATGTTCGCGTACTTTGACATCCTCGCGCCACCGGCCGCGACGGTGCCCCACGGATGGCGCATCAGCTATGCGGGGGTGCCGGTGGCTCTGATCCTCGTCCCCGGTGGAGCCGAGATGGAGAGCGAAATCGCGGTGCGCCGCTGCCAGATGCCCGCGTGGAAGAGGGCGCTGCCCTAGTACGCGGCTGCCGACCTGTACTGGCTGGCGCTGTTCAAGAAGGAGCGGAAGGCCAAGATTGGCAACCGCATCATTTACGGGCGCCTGGTGCACCAGGATCTCCGCAATCGAGAAGGGCGGGAGAGGTTCTGGTCCGTCCCTGGACGGACCAAGTACACTGTCATCGCCACCGCTCGCCGCGAAGAGGTTCTCCGTCTCGCGAACAATACGGAAATCGTGGAGGTTTCGTCCGATGACGACGAGGAAGCCGGTGGCTTGGAAGACAACGGCAGCGGAAGTGAAATTGTTGACTAGTGGTTTAATTAATGTAGGATGTGAAATCGCACCTTTGTTTAGAAGAATTTGTGGTTGAATTAATGAAATGTCTCGATTTAGATCTCTGTCTCCATTAATTTTTGGTAGAATTTGTGATTTAGATCAATTTCTGCCTCGATTTAGATCTCTGTCCCGAATTGGGAACGTGACCGTGGACTAAAGACCCTTTTTCTACTAGTGTATTGTGACATTGGTGGTTTGTTTAAACGTAATCTACGTGGATTGTGCCACATGCAAATGGCATAACTACAATTTATAAAGTGGAAGCACGTACACCAGGTTACTGGAGATCCGGGAGCTTCGCCAGATACAGGGGATGCAGGA
The DNA here is from genome assembly GCA_023614405.1 of Avena insularis. Classification (NCBI taxonomy): domain Eukaryota; kingdom Viridiplantae; phylum Streptophyta; class Magnoliopsida; order Poales; family Poaceae; genus Avena; species Avena insularis. The sequence goes on along the minus strand of CM042694.1, from coordinate 442,851,381 downwards.
GTAGAGAGGCGGTGAGATAGACGGGCTCAAGATTAGGCCAGAAAGTGGTACCGATTTCCTCCTCATTTGGGCATTATTGGTTGCCATTGCTGTTTATGTTGTCATGTCGTTGTGCAGCATCTGAAATAAGTTGCTGATTCATCCAGTGTGGCAGCTTAAATAATTTATTTCCGTGCCACTTACATTCCATCGAATTTGGAGACCTCATGCCCCTCAGCAATCGTGGAACCGGTGCTGCGTGTTTTTAGATAGCAGTCGCACAATCACAATTTCAGATTCAAACAACTGACTCGGGCGTTTCCAAACCCTAAGTCACGGTACATTTTACTCAAAGAACATGGGTAGATTGTTTCGCCCAGCAAAGTTCCACACACAGAGCTCCAGAATTTAACCGAATTACATATATAGGTTCAAGTTCAACACATTACTATGCATCTTCATTGCCAGCAGCCTTCTTCCGCAGCCTGGGTGCCAATCCTTCATGTCCACTAGCTTCTTCATTTCCTGCCTTCTTCCTCTTCCTCGGTGCCAATTTTCTTAGCTTCACGTACTCTGCATCGCTGGGACAATGGGCACCAGAATCTTGTCCAGCATCATCTTTGCACTCGTTTTAATTTCTTCGGGCAGCAAAATGACTGACCCGGCAGTCATGTTTCTAACCTTGCGGCGCTTCCTGTCAAAGAAACAAGACTGTTGCATAACTGCCCAATATCTACAGAGTAAATAAAACAAAAATTACAATTCAGCACAAACATGCGAACCCCAAGAGACTTTTGCTTACCAGGAGCTAATTGGGTTTGAGCAACCACCCTGTCCAAGAATAGAAGGGTGACTCCCAGTTGCAGCAGCTTCCACATCTAGTAGATCACAATTCAGCTCAAAGATGCAAGCCGAAGCATACATTTTCATCAACCCAATTAGCTGACTGTCACACGTTAGAGGAACCATGATGCCACGTTCATCCATGAAGCTGAACTTTGTAGTCTGCTTCGTCCATAATTCATCATGATTACGCAAAGCAGCAACCATACCAGATATAGTGCAGATATGCGTAGCCGCTTCTTCCATCGTGATACAATGGTGTCCATACAACTTGCCCTTAGAGTCGTACCTGAAGAGGACTATCGTAACCAGGTAAGGGTGGTCTGCGAAGATCCCACTTGTCAGAAAACTATGGAGAAAATATGTTTGTCAGTGTTGGGCTAACAAATAATTTTAGGTTCAGTAGCCAGCTAGCAGTTATAATTAGTGCGAATAGCAAAGAGAAGGGTAGCTCACCCGCTTGTAGCCAGAACTTCTTCTTCCTTGGTAGTAGAATCTGCCATCCTCCGAGCTGCTTGGCTTGTCGGCGGAGGCGGGCTAGAGCGTCGCAACGGTGGCTACGGCATGCGCCATTGGAGCTGGGGATCAGCGACTGGGCGCAGCAACTTGGCACCGGAAGTCAAATGTCTGAAGGGATTGTCCTGCCTGGAGCGTGGATTCCGACGCCACCAGTGCTAGGGGAAAGGTGGGAATGGATTTGTGAAATTGGTCAACGCATCCAATCCACTTAGTTACTCGATTTTCCTAAGAGTTTGCCGCGTTGGCGCTCACATCACACACAGATGACCGACATGAGGGTCCCGACCGTCTACTTCACGGGGCAGTTTAACAGAATGTTTGAATTTGGCAGGGGTGAGATGAGTTTGCCTCGAAATGGCCCCTCTCAGTAGTTGGTGGCCCAAATATTTCGAAACGCGGCAATTTCAGGCAACATAGGTACCACGGTGCGCTGGTCTGCGAACTTTGGTACCGCAGACGAACAACCCCATGCTACGGGTGTTGTCTAGATCTATTGTCTATTGTGGCGATCTATTGTAGGAGTCACGATTGCCTTCTCGTTGGACCCTCCTAGCCTTTATATATGGGGAGGCTAGGTCCCAGGTACCAATACGAGTTGGTTTACATGTTAGATTCAAACTCTAGTATTGAGACTTCCTTGTCTTGTGCGTTTGGGAGTCCGTGTCCATATGGGCTTCATACCACTCGAACCGTCATAGGCGTCATGGACCTTGGCAGTTCGTCGGGTGGGCCTTCCGTCGAGCCGCACCAGGTAGGACAATAGTAGGTGCCTATAGGGAATACCTATGTCAGTAGCCCCCGAGTGTCCATGCGAATCATAGATTTAGGTGGAGACTTAGAAGTCTTGAGTCTTGCATTAGGATGTCGGAGTCGACAATTGTGTCTAGTGCGAAGCACTTCACCTGGAAGTTCATCAGGTCAGCCGAATTTGTAGTAGTTCATAGGGATGATGATAAATGTGCCTGGTGAGCTCGACGGATCTGGACCAGTTAATTGCTCTAGGGCAAATACAACGCTACGTACTCAAACTCGAGTCCTTGGACTCGAATTCGGAAATTGCTGGCGTAGTTCGACTCATGCCGCGGAGGCCTTACTGAGTCGAACTCCAGTTTATAAGTATGTACCCAACGCGTCCGTCGGGATTTTTCATCACGCCTGCAGGCATGCTATTTATCTGGTAGAGCACAGTGGATGTGGTTGCCAGGCCATCAGAATATATCTGTAGGTCTTATCTTTACGTCGTAGACGTAGCATCCGAATGTTTGTCATCGTGGAGGTGTTTCGGGTGACCAAGGAGACGTTATCTCTAAACTTGACATTGCAATGTGAGTGGGCGGAGTCACCAATGAGTACGGTTGCTGTAAGCGAGTCAATATTGTGGACGCAGTCAACACAATGGACTATGTTGTTAATCTTTTGTTTTCTATAGGGTGCGCGACCAGCGCTCCCTTTGGGAGTAGCCCCCGAGTGTCTGTTCGAGTCGTAGACTCGAGCAGAGACTTATATTCATCGGTTGCATAGAAAAAACGATTCGGAAGTACTTCAGATGATCTTGTGGATGCCATCAACACCGGCACTTTTTCGAATGCGCGACCAGCATGGCCTATGGGAGTAGCCCCTGAGTCCTTAGTCAAATCGTAGATTCGAGTGAGGATTCGGAGCATGCCACTCGAAGATCTTGTATGTGCGCGGCCAGTGCTCTAGTTTGGAGTAGCCCCCGAGTGTATGGTGGAGTCGTAGACTCGGGCAGAGACTCGAGTCTTGTAGCTTGCAGTGGTAGTTGACAATCATGCGAGGAGAAGCCACTGACTCGAGAGTGCATCGAGTCAGCATCTCACACATAAAACATGGTCATCTGAGGAAAGCATCGACTTGGTTCTTGGCGTTCATCGATGCGAGTGCTGTTGGTCGACTCTGTTGGAGGACCCGATATAATGGCTCAATGTAGTCGACGTCCCTGTAAGCTGCATAAAATTCAAAGAGTTGTGAAGTACATGTATCTTGTAAAGAATATTGGTCTGTTGGCTTGTAAAGTAAAATTCTGGTGTAAATTGAAGCAACACTTTCGCACTGTATGGTAGGCCTTTTCGTTAGCCTGATTACCCTTAGTCTCAGTACCTTGCCGAGGTACTCGGAGTTCAAGGATTCGACGATCAGGAAGAATCAGCTACTCGGGCTATCGCGTATGAGGTGCTCGAGTGCGTGGCGTCGATGGCACATTAGGTTACTCGAAGAGGGCATAGCCCCCGAGTGTTTCGAGTGCGATTAAATTAAGAGAGAAATCAACTTTAAGTAGAGAACTTAGCTTTGTTGGTTGACGATGTGAACAAGTCACGTGAGCGGGTTACGCGACGGACCGGAGTCGCGAGGTGATGACGAGTTGCCGCATCTGAAGACCATAACGGGTCATAGCAGTCGAAGACCGCATCGGGTCGCCTCATCTGAAGACCGCAGAGGGTCGCCGGAGTCGAAGGACACGGAGGGTCACTGTAGACGAAGGAGCCCCCGAGTCGCTGGAGCTGAAGATTGCAGCGGGTCTCCGGAGTCGAAGACTGCACCAGGTCACTGATGCCGAGGGATCCCCCGAGTGTAGAGTCGATGTGATCGATGTGGTCGGTGGCGTTTGAAGCAACAACGAGTCACGTGATGGATGGGGTCGCGCGGTGGACGAAGTCGACGTGGTAGCTGGTCGCATGGTAGAGTCGAAGATTGAAGCAGGGCACCACAAACGAAGGCGGCACTGGGTTGATGGAGCAGAGGGATCCCCGAGTCACCAGAGTCGAAGACCGTGGCGAATCCTTGGAGCCCCCAAGTGTAGAGTCAACGTGGTTGGGCAAAGCCAACAGCGGACACATAGTTGAGGTCAACGGAGTCACGCGGTAGACCCGGAGTCGACACAACGGCGAGTCTTGTGGTGGATGGAATTGTCGTAACCGGGTCGTCGGATTTTTGTCTGAAGGGATTTGACGCGGCCGCGGCAGACAGAGTCGACATGGCGGTGAGTGGCGTAGCGGACTGGTTGTCATCACATCATCCGTATCGTGGTTGGATCCTTTTTATACTGATTTCTTTTCAATGACTCTGATTGAAGAATCTGATACCGAGTGTACCATGCAGGCCAAGCTAGCTGGATTCGATTGATCTCTATTTTTCCTTTTTTTGCATGTGGCATGGCGCACACATTAATTCAATTGCCGGACAATGTTGTCCTCCCGGTCTTGCCTAGCCCTGCACGAGCGGGTGCGTGTCCTGATTTGAATAAGGACGTCTCCTCCCAAGTGTGCATACTATTTCTTCTTGGAGATTGAGCCATGTGTCTGAAGAGTTGTACTTCTGTTCCAGGCCGAGTAACATACGTATTGTAGTACCAAGTCATACACCACTCGGTTGCTTTAGAATTTAGAGCCTACGCGAGCAGTCAAAGCTTCCTTTTTCGTGTGGAGTCCTTGCCTTAGTAATTGATTAGAAAATAACATAACCCGTCTCTACATGTGCCCTTTGCATGTATTGGATTTCTTTTGAGAACTGGTGCTAGAATCTGCTTTGATTTGGAGTCAGTTGGCTGCCACGGTTGCTTTGACGTGACGCTATATACGATCATAGATTTCGTCGTACGGCCGCCGTGATGGAGATCATGAACACCACGGTAGTACCACAAACGATGAAGGCCACAGTTGAAGTTGTCGATGGAAACCTTGTTGAAATTGTCCGATCATTAGATCCATCTCCTGGTCGAGGTTGTCAAAAGCTGGGCACATGGCTGGCGAGTGGATGATGAGGTCAAGGAACCAAAAAATCGTAGATTGCCAGTGATGGGGCCGTCGAGATCGCAACATCAGCGCTCCCAATTCCCACAGACGGCGCCAATTGACGAGGGTTAAACTCATCATTGTCGATTATTATGGACATGGATTTTGGAGAAGGAGGGAACGCTAGAGATCGCGGAACGGCTAACAGACAAGCACACAGGTGACACGAGGTTTTACCCAGGTTCAGGCCTTGTAGAGTACCCTACTCCTGCTTGTTTGCTCTTTGATTGATGATGATACGAAGGATTACAAGGTCGCCGATGGAGGTGGATGCGCAGATTGGATCTGGCGTATGTGTATGCTACGGGTGTTGTCTAGCTCTATTGTCTATTGTGGTGATCTATTATAGGAGTCGCGATTTCCTTCTTGTTGGACCCTCCTAGCCTTTATATATGGGGAGGCTAGGTCTCAGGTACCAATACGAGTTGGTTTACATGTTAGATTCAAACTCTAGTATTGAGACTTCCTTGTCTTGTGCGTTTGGGAGTCTGTCTCCATATGGGCTTCATACCACTCGAACTGTCATAGGCGTCATGGACCTTGGCAATTCATCGAGTGGGCCTTCCGTCGAGCCGCACCAGGTAGGCCAATAGTAGGTGCCTGTACGACATACTTATGTCAAGTAATGTCAGCAATAACTGATCCGTACGTCCTGTCGGAGCAGCGCCTTATTAACTGTATCATCGTGTCACGTCACATGATATTTTGTTCCCTATGCCCCTTGTTGTGGCTCACAAATGATTGACTGTTCCGCTGCGTACATGGCCACACCGTGTGGTTGGGCAGCCGTAAACGATCCCACTACACGCTCTCACCGCGCGGTTAAATAGAGGGCATGGGCCATCTTGGGGGATTTCCCCACACTTAGCGCCCCTGCCTTTCTTCTTCTCCGCTGCAACACTTCCGCCGCCACTGCTTCTTCGCCTGCACTGCGCTACCGTGACTATGCTCAGCCGCTCCTCGCGTTCGCGTCGCCGCTCAAACTCCTCGCCACGGGGCCCTATGCTTCCAGATTCCCCGTGGTCGGCTACCTTTTTTCCGATTTGTCTCTCGAGGAACTTGACCTCGCAATGACTGAAGAGGAAGCCGCCGTCGTTGCCCAGGAAGAAGAAGGGGAGGAAGCCCCTGAGCGTGGCGGATGGGCTGGCGCCTTCATTTGCCAAGACGACGTCGATTGGCTGTATGCGACACACCGCTTTCCTACGGGCGTTGACTCCCGCCTCGCTACCGACGAGATTACTCCCTCTCCAGATCCAGGGGAGTGTAGTTTTTCTCTCCCACTTTCAGCGCAGCTTCGACCTTCCTGTTTCTGATTTCTTTCACGACTTTATTTCCACTTATCAATTGCAACCGCATCATCTTCCTGCCAATGCCGTCACCTCTCTCTCCTCTTTTGCCTCTGGCATAGAGGGGTACATCAGCCTCTGGCCATCCAAGGAGATGTGGATCAAGTTTTTTGGTCTGCGGAAGAACGTCGTTCCGGATAAGCATCTCACTCCGGCGGAGAAGCATCTGACCCAATGCGCTGGAGCCTCCATATCTCCCTGCAAGAACTCTGCATTCCCCTGGGTCACCGGGCTCTAGTCTTGCAAAGGCTGGGCCCAGACCTTCTTCTACGTCCGGAATACCACGGACGAGGACCTGATTCGGCTCCTCCCCTTCAAGATCGGAGTCCCGGACACCTCTCTATGGGACAATGTTTCGAAGCGACCCACAGCTCTGGCGAATCTGGTTGACCGCCAGATCAAGGAGCTGCTCAAGGAGAAGCTGTGGGGGGAGGATATTATGATCACCTTCGTCTGCAGTTGGGTCTCCCGCCTGCTGAAGTGCGCCCACAAGATTTGCTACCTGAGCGGCCCCCTGACCCCCACCGGACTTCATCTTTCGAGCTCGATAATCCGGCGGTGTTCCGCTGGGTCAATGCCATCTTTAACATGGAGAAGGAGCTCTCCAAGGCTTGGGAGTGGGGGCTTGCACCCTATACCCGGGACAACCCACATCCAAAGGTAAAGTTCTCTCTTGCTGTCTTTCCGGATTTTCCCGGTATGTCGGGCTATCTCTAACTCGACCACTGATACTTTTGTTCTTAGCGATTTCTCCAGTAACCACTTGAGGATGGCCAAGTGTTGGGGAACAAGTGGGTGGCGGACCGCATCGAGCCAGACGAGGATGAGCCTGACCCGGGGAGCTTCTTGCCCACACCGAACATCACCAAACGCCCCTCTGGTAAGGCCTCTTCTCTAAGGGATTGGCCTGATGACGATGACTCGGATGTTCAGGTTCTTGAGGTACTTGATCTGGTGGCCCTCTCTTATGCTTTCCCACTTATGTCCGAATCTTCAGCTAACCCAAACGGTCAGGTCCTAGAGGTCCCTCCTCTCTCCACGGGTGATCCGGATCCTGCCCCTTCCCAGAAGCGCGCGGCTACCTCGGCCGTAGCTTCGGAGGCGCCACCGCCAAAGAAGAGGGAGAAGAAGTCTGGGGTGAAAGCCTCGGCCAAGCCAGCAGCCAAGAGCACGGTCTGGAGGGCACCCAAACCTCGGGAACCTCCAACTTCGGATGAGTAAGTCATTCTACGTTTGCTTTTGGGTCTTTCCCTTTCTGCCTTTGCCTTTGCTTTTTATTTGTTCTTTCTTTCTCTTCTTGACTTGTTGCTCTTTTACTTTCTTGAACTCCTATGGCCATTCCCTAGAGTGGCTCTGGCATTGCTTCTCTGATCCGGAGCAGTCCTTCTGCCCCCCGCGACGACGGCGTTCGCCCGCTCAGTCCTATTCAAGAAGACTCCGCGGCTGCGCCTGATCAGAGCTCACCTCGTCATGAGGAGGGCAACATCGGCGTGGGGGGTAGCGGGGCAGCCCAAGATATGGCAATGCCGGACCATCCTAGCTCCTCTGCTTCGGCACCACCACCCATCTCTAAGGTGCCAGTTTCATCGGCACCGCCCCAACCAATTTCTTCTTCGACTCCAGTTTCTTTTGCATCGACAACACCAGTACCAGCAGCACCAGCAATAGCAGCACCAGTGACACCAGCAGCACTAGCATTAGCACCAAAGATCGGACCCGGCATCGGCACGGCGGCGTCACCCCAGACCAGCCTCGGCACCAATGCCGAACAACGGCAATGACAACAGCCAAGCCTCCCAAGAGAAAAATTCAATCTGCTGCTTCCGGATCTACGGTATCCATTGCGGACATCTTCCATCCAGCTTCCCAGGCGCCATCCGGATCAGTAGCCTCGGATCTTCTTCAGCATCCTGCGTCATCCAGCAAGCTCAAGAAAGCTATTGGGCCAGCCAAGGGCACCACTTCTAGGTCTCCCGCTGCCTGATCAGAAGGTAGTAGGCAATTGGTCCTGCATACCAGTCCTACTGTTGCCCAATCCGCGAGGCGAGAGGCCCATATCAAAGGCTTGGTGGCGAGTCATTCTCCCAGTGGTGAAAGCTACAGCCCGTTGCTCCTCAAATATGTGAACAACTGGAACAACACCGAAATTATTGATCTGAAAGATGATCTGCCAAAGAAGTTCGGCCCAGCGGAGTTCAGCGCTCAGATAAACTCTGCCACCAAGGCCATCTCTTTGGCTGGCCACATGATGGAGGTAACCCTTTTCTTCTGCTATGCTGCTTTACATGCATGGATTCTTATAGGTATATCCCCTAGTCCTCGAACCTCTGAGGGAGTAACTTGTTACTCGGTCGGATGCTCCTAGAGAATTTAGTTTACGTCCTTAGCAATTTCAAATAGTGATAAAGTTAGAGCCGGGTTAAGTTACACATGGCCCGGATCCTGAATACTTCGAATATCCACACACCTAGAGCCGGGTTAAGTTCCACTTGGCCTGGGTCTTGAATACTTCGAATATCCACACACCTAGAGCCGGGTTAAATTCCACTTGGCTTGGATCTTCAATACTTCGAATATCCACACACACCTAGAGCCGGGTTAAGTTCCACTTGGCTCGGGTCTTGAATACTTCGAATATCCACACACCTAGAGCCGGGTTAAGTTCCACTTGGCCGGATCTTGAATACTTCGAATATCCACACACCTAGAGTCGGGTTAAGTTCCACTTGGCCCGGGTCTTGAATACTTCTAATATCCACACACACCTAGAGTCAGGTTAAGTTCAACTTGGCCCGGTTCTTGAATACTTCCAATATCCACACACCTAGAGCCGGGTTAAGTTCCACTTGGCCCGGATCTTGAATACTTCGAATATCCACACACCTAGAGCCGGGTTAAGTTCCACTTGGCCCGGGTCTTGTAAACTTTGAATTATTTTCACTTTGCCCGTGAACTAACATTGTCTTGTTTTCAGATCACCACTAACCGCCGAACTTCTGAGTTCCAGCGTCTGCTGGACTCCAACAAAGATATTTGTGCCCGTTATGGCAAAATATTAGAGGATCACCAGAGGAAAGGTAACTTTCTTTACTCAAGACTCTTCCCTTTTTCATTCGCGTTCATTCGAGTTATCCATGATCCATATTAACTTGTTACTCGAACTATGCAGCCGAGGTTGAGACTGAGAACATTATCATGCGAAAAAATCTGGCTGGAATCCAAGGTATTTTGTCTTGTTCTCATGATCATTGTGCACCCTTTCCTTGACTCGGTAGATATTTATACTTCGGCTCCACCGGATTAACCCACTGTTGCAGTTCCCATGAAGACAGTGTACCTATTCCTGATGTGATGACACATTTTCTCGAACAAGCAGGAAAGCATCAAGCTGAATTAAAGAAGAAAGATGACGAGATAGCTCGGCTGCGCCCCCAGGACTCAGAGATTACTCGGCTGAATGCCGAAATCCAGAGGATTAAGGACCTCCATAAATCCTAGCTAGACAAAGCTGACCAGGAGTTTGCCGAGGAAAAGGAGCGTCTAACCACGCAAATTTCCAAGGACAAGGACTTATTGCAGGAAGCCGACGTGAAACTTACGTCGGTGACCTCGGAATATGAGAAACTCCAGGCCAACAACTCCAATGTTCATGCCGACCTTCAGCATCTCCTCTTCCAGATCTCCCGTGAGTTCTCTTCCTCTTGTTCAATTTTCATCTCACCGGGTTTAGTGCTTTTGCTCACAGTTTTCCGTGTTTCTGTTCTCAGGCAAGTTCCTAGAAGGTGACACTCTCGCTACAGCCACTGTATCCCGGTCTCACGAGCAACGTGGTATTCCCACGGGTCCCGCTGCCGGATCAACCCCTTACGAGACAGAGGTTCTGTTGGTGAGCCTCGTCTCTCACACGGAGCTAGTGAAGAATTATGGCGCAAATATCATGCTGGCAGGGATGCGGATGCTCAACTCCCTCTGGCTCACTGAGCCCACTCCCAAGGGAAATACGACTCTTATAGCCAAATTGATGGAGTGCGAGACTCAGCAGCACTTGTGGCGGGAATCTGCTGCATGAGCTGGGGCTGACATAGCATTGCAGTTCGTCCTCTCGTGGTATGAAGGAATAGACTTGGGGCTGCTCACCCGCATGCGCACTGGATCAAAGTGGTCCGATGATCCGGAGTGCGTTGCTCATCACAAAGCATGTGCCAACAAGCTTATCTAGTACTCATTCTGCCATGCTTGGAATGAGGGGCTGAGCTACGTTGATGCATTTGATAATGATGGTGCTTTTGAGGGTTAGGAAGACGACGGAAGCGAGGGTGAGGCCTCCAAACTTGGCAATGAAGCTGAAGATCCGTAAGATGGAGAGGCCAACCCCGAAGATGAGGCCGATGCTAGTGCCCTGCCCATGAACTCCGAAGTACCTCCTCCGTCGGCCGATGATTCGGCCTTTGCCCCTGCTCCTTGAGCATAAAAACACTTGACCATATTTGTCAGATCCCCGGAATGCCGGGTGAAGATGTATTTAAGTACTTTGGTTTGGTTTTGCTACAATTTGTGCTGTTTGCCACTAAGTTTCTAATGTCGGATTATTATGGGCGAAGTCCCCGAGTTTCCATTTCTTGTTCCCCCAATTTTTGACTCGGCTCGCGTCTACCTTGACTAGGTTTTTCGACTTACGAGTCTGAGGTTCAAAAAGTTGACTTAACAATACTTGAAACTTTGAGATTAGCTCAAAATAATCCGGCGGTAGACGAATAACGTAAACACAGGGTTAGTCCGAATAACAAATGTCAGCTCGCTTAGGTTCTTTCCCTTAGTCATTTTTCATGTGCTTTGCAATTCCAAACTTGTTCTCTTGCTTGCCATGAAGCCAATTCTTGTTGGACAGCAGCAAAGTCAAAGAGTTGGGTTTTTGGTGCTCACACATTACTAATCCGACTAAGATAAAAGCAACTTAACCCAACCGACATATAAAAATATGAAAGCAAGAAGAACAGTTATTATGGCAGTCCTCGAGTTTCTGCTGGGGGTGCTGAAGTTTCATTGATAAGCTCGTTGTCGACATACATACCGACATACGAGCGACTCAGATACATTCACCTCTTTGCTAGGTGTAGAAGGGACGAAGTAGTGCTACATTCCATGGTTGCTAAGATTCCTCTTCAGACCTGTCTGCCTTGTTCTTTTCCTGTGGTTGTGCATCAATAAGATAGTAGGAATCATTGTGCGAAGCTTTTCTTACAATGAAAGGTCCTTCCCATGGGGGGCATAACTTATGTATGCCAGCAGTGCGCTGCACCAATCGGAGTACTGAATCACCTTCCCAGAAAACTTGGGGGTTTACTTTCCGGCTATGGTAGCATTGGAGATTTTGCTGATATATGGCAGATCTGTACAAGGCCAGTTCTCTCGCTTCTTCCAGCAGATCAACATCATTTTGTCGGGCTCCGTGAACTTCGGCTTCTGTGTATTGGGTGACCCTTGGCGAATCATGCTCTATGTCGGCTGGTAGTACAGCTTCTGCCCCATATACCAAAAAAATGGCGTATAGCCTATTGATTGATTTGGAGTTTTCTTAAACTCCAAAGTACCGCTGGTAGTTCTTCTATCCAGCACCCCGCTGATCTTTGCAGTGGCTCTACGAGCCGGGGTTTTATCCCGGACAACACCAGTCTGTTGGATCTTTCCACTTGCCCGTTCGATGCAGGGTGGGCCACGAAGGCTACATCTAACTAGATTTTCTTCTCTCGGCAGAACCTCACAAATGCTCCTTCAGCAAAATTTGTACCATTATCAGTTATGATACTATGTGGGTAGCCATATCTCGAGATTATATCCTTGAGAAACTTCACCGCTGTTGCCCCATCACATTTCCTGATTGGCTTCACTTTGATCCATTTAATGAATTTGTCCACCATAACCAAGATATGGGTCATTCCTCCCTTAACCGGCTTAAATGGTCCTACCATGTCTAGGCACCATACAGAAAACGGCCAAGTAATGGGGATGGTCTTCAGTTCCGACATTGGTACATGGGTTTTGGTGGCGTACCTCTAACACCCATTACATTTCCTCACCAGATCCTGTGCTTGTTCCAAAGCACTTGGCCAATAAAATCCATGCCAGAACGCTTTTTCCACTAACGCTCTTGAAGATGCATGGTGGACACATTCTCCTTGGTGGATATCCCGGAGTATTTCCAGCCCTTCTTCCGGATCAACGCATCGCTGTAATACCGCGGTTACACTTATAATGTATAGTTCGGCATTGATAATGGTATAGGCCTTTACTCTTCTCTGGATTTTCCTTTAGAGTACCTCATCATCCGGCAACATTCCCTCTTTCAGGAAGTCAAATATTGGCTTGGCCCAGGTGGGTATAATTTGGATAGGAAAAATTTCCTCATCAATTTCCATCGCCTCTACCGACATAACTCCTGCCAGGTTTGGCTGAACAGTCCCTAGGTTTGCTGAGGCAGTCCCCGGGTTTGCCGAAGCAGTCCTCGGGTTTTCCGAAGTGCTCCCCAGTCTATTTCCATAGGTGTAGCCTCTAACCTAGAGAGAGCCGGGATATAAATTGACTCGGACTCTGGTGATGGGGTAATAGATGGTTTTCTCAAGTGCTCCAAAGCAACATTTGGGGGGATCAGGTGCCGTGATGAGCCCAATTTGGACAGTGTATCGGCCGCTTCATTTTTAATCCGAGGTACGTGATGGAATTCACATCCTTCGAAAAATCCGCTTATCTTTTGAACATGGAATCTATAAAGTGTCATGTTGCAATCCAAAGCATCCCAATTGCCAGAAACTTGCTGCACCACCAAATCGGAGTCTCCAAAGCACTGTATCCAATGTATTCCTACTTCTTTTGCAACTTTGAGCCCATGCACAAGTGCTTCATATTCAACAACATTATCCGAGGAGCTGAAATGGATTTGAAGGACATACTTCAACTGATCTTTCTTGGGCGAGGTAAGTACTACTCCGGCGACCAGTCCTTCTTTCAGTTTTGACCCGTCAAAGTGCATTCGCAAATAGTTGGAGTCCGGCAAAGGTGGTTCGTATTGCATCTCGGCCCAATCCACGAAAAAATCCGCCATAGCCTGCGATTTGATCGCATCTCTTCTATCGAACTGTGGTGCATATGGGGCCAACTCATTTTGCTATTCGGCCACTAGCGTCTTTGTTACTCATAATTTCTGATATGGGTGCCTCACATATCACTTTGATGGGATGTTCCTCAAAGTAGTGTTTGAGTTTCTTGGCTGACATATACATGCCATACGCCATCTTTTGATAGTGAGGGTAGTTCTGTTTTGAAGCCGATAACACTTCGCTCAAGTAATACACGAGCCTCTATACTGATCTTCCTTCGTCTTCACGCTCCACCACAATTACTGCACTTACGACTTGGTTGGTCGTGGCTACATAGAGCAACATTGGCTCCTTGGGTAGTGGTGCGGGTAAGATTGGTGCAGTAGACATCATGTTTTTTAACTCTCGAAACGCGCTGTTAGCTTGCGGTGTCCATGTAAATTTATCTGATTTTTTCATCAACTGGTAGAGGGGCAAGGCCTTCTCTCCCAGCCGGCATACGAACCGGCTTAACGATGCTAGGCAACCAGTGAACTTCTGCACATCGTTAAGGCATTTTGGTAATTCCATTCTTTCGATAGCCCGGATCTTCATCGGGTTAGCTTCAATACCTCGGCTGGACACCAGAAAACTGAGTAATTTCCCTGCAGGTACACCAAAAGTGCATTTCTCTGGGTTAAGTTTCATTCGGAACCCTCTTAAGTTCGCGAATGTTTGCCGGGTATCATCAAGGAGCATATTGCTTTCCTTAGTTTTTATCACCACATCATCCACATAGACTTGTACATTCCGACCTAGTTGGTCATGTAAGCAGTTTTACATGCATTGCTGGTACGTTACTCCTACATTACGTAACCCAAACGGCAAAGTGCGATAGTAATAAGCCCCATACGGGGTGATAAATGCAGTCTTTATTTGATCATCCGGGTTTAGGGTATCTGGTGGAAACTAGAATATGCATCTATGAGTGATAATAACTCACACCCCGCATTCGAATCTATGACCTGATATATCCTTGGCAATGGAAATGGATCCTTTGGACACGCCTTATTCAGGTTCGTGTAATCAATGAACATACGCCATACCACCGCCACATTCGGATCATCCTTCTTTTTCTCCACCAGCACCGGATTAGAGAGCCAATCTGGCTAAAGTACTTCCATGATTAATCCAGCCGCCAAGAGCCTAGATATCTCATCTCCAATAACTTTTCTCCTATCCTCGGCGAAGTGGCGGAGAGGTTGCTTCACCGGCTTTGCCCCGGGTCTCACATTCAAAGAGTGCTCGGCCAACTCCCTCAGCACACCTTGCAGATCCTGTGTGGACCAAGCAAAGTTATCCCGATTCTCACGGAGGAAGTTGACGAGCTCGCTTTCCTATTTGTCGCCTAACCCGGCACCAATGGTTATAGTGCACTCTGGGAACTGATCATCAATTGGCACTTTCTTAGTGTGGTTGCTTGAAATGATACACTACCATGCGGATTGGTTAGGGCCGGCATATGCTGTTGTGCGGACTGAGCTAGTGCAGCCACTTCTAGTATTTTCCTATTTTCTTGAGTAATCACAAGTGACTCGGCCAGATTAGATCCGGCGGACGCACATTCAATAGAGCGCCTGAAGTCCACGGCTATGGTTATCACTCCCCTTGGTCCAGGCAGTTTCATCTTTAAGTAACTAATGTGAGTGCTTGCCATGAACTTGTTTAGCGCGGGCCTGCCGAGTAATGCATGGTAGGCGCTTTCCAGGTTTACTACCTCGAACTCCAAATTTTGAGTCCGGCAATTGTCCCTTGTACCAAACAGCACATCAACCCGGACCTTACCAATCATCTCACAGGAGATACCAGGCACTATGCCATGAAATGTGGTCCTTATAGCTTGCAGCATATTCTCTGATATCCCCAACTTGTGCATGGTATCCTTTTACATGATGTTAATGCTACTCCCATTATCTATCAGTACCTTGGAAAACTTCACGTTGAGGTTCGGCCCGATGAACGTCGGATCCAGGACCAGTGTGTAGGTCCTTGGACTAGGCATGAGCTTCGGGTGATCCTTGATACTCCACATAATTTCCTGATCCGACCAAGGCATATACCTCACCACTACCGACATTACCGCCAATGAGCGCTAGGGGAATCCAGGGAGGGAAAACATGGTGATTCCACGCACAGCTGTTGTTATATTTCCTCTATCAATGGTGGTTACAAGTGCTCTATGAGCTGTTCGTGAGAAGGAGACTATGTCTCTTACCCCCCACAACCTGGCTCTAGAGTTCTACCTTAGAAATAGAAAATGATCGATCCCCTTCTATGAAGGCCCTGGTGCTCCTTATATAGGGGAGACCGGGTTACAAAGTTAGGGCACGTGTGGCAGCATATTCCCCGAATATGCCCCTTGGTTAAAGCTAGATGCTTCTTTATTCTCTTTAACGGTTCGTTCGGACTTTGGACGTAACCCACTGCGTAATCCATGCCTTTAAGCGTCACCGGACACGGGCTACGTCAGTCGACACTACTCGCGTCATCTTGGCCGCCCCTGCCCTGCTGGTCCTTCCCTCTACTTTGCTTCGCTCACGCTACAGCTAGCAAAGGCCACCTTTTGACCAGCGGGAGATTCCTTCCTTCTCTTGGAAGGTAAGTTGTAGCCCGCCTAGCACATAGCTAACCCGGCTACAAGGGTACCTGCGTAATAGATAGACAAATATGATCGACATATATTTTATGTCGGCCAGGTTAATGTTAGGCAGGCGCCCCACAGGCCGGGTTACTCCGTAAGTCGGCCTGCCTTGAGGTGACCTGGCCTGCACTTGCTTTGACCGTGTGGTACCTCAGCTAACTCGGCGTTTATACCCCGGCGTGACCCTACCCAGGGGTATCCCCCAACATAGTGCAACCTGACAAGCATGCTCCCCTAGCCAAGCCGTGGACCCCCCCCCGGACCGCCTCGGTAAAGAGGAGGCGGTCTGGGCCCTTTGGTGTTAAAGCAGGGTAGACGACCTCAGCATAACAGTGCGTCACCTTTTTCCTTTTCGGTGCAAGGGAGGAGATAGGCACCTGCGCGCGACGACAAGTGAGGCCAAAGGAACCAGCTTTAGGAGAAGGTAGAGGGCGTATGGGAACAAGGACCGAGTCCACGGAAAGTATTCTTATAGACTGGGGCTTTGTGGGGTGGCTTTGTCGTGACCCTTCCCACCCATGAGGAGGGGGAAGAGGACCAAGACCGCTATATAAGGAGGCCTTCTTCTACCTTGGAAGTGGTTGATCCCAGTGATCTCAAACCCAAGATACAGATCCACCATTGTACCCTCGTGAGACAACGTGAGCAATACAACAAAGCAGGAGTAGGGGCTTTACCTCCTCACGAGGGTCCCAAACCTGGATAAAAAAACGTGCAACCCTTTCTATCGTTCTCGTGTTCCGCCACTGTCACCGTCGTTGAGAAGCTCTAAACGCGCGTTCAACCCCCTCGCGAACCTTGGGCTAGTCGGAACCCTTGTTCCTTCACGAGACACTTTCTTCGACATTTAGCACACCAGGTAGGGGGCTGAGGTGCGTTTCCAAGACCTTCACCAACCTCGTCGGCATGTCGACTTGCACCAAGCCATGGGCCGAGCGCGCCCTCCGTCGCACGGCGAGCAAGGCTCAAATGGAGCCTGACCCCCAACACATCACCACGGAGCAGACTACATGGACAAAGGACGAGCAGTGCTCCTCCTCTGCCCGTCATGGGAGCTCTAGCTCTCCTCGCGCGGCAACATGTTGCTCTCCCACACCGCGTCCTCTCACCGCCAGTCTGACCGGCATACACCGGAGGCCACCAAGCGGATGGTGCAGGAGCTACTACACCACCTGCGACAGATCCCGATCATGAGAAGTGGTGTGAGCGCCTCGCTGAGCTCCTCAACATCGCCACCCTCACTCTTGTGGCGCAGGGGCTCAGGCAGAGGACGAGGCGCCGGGGGCTACGGGCCTCCATCCGCCCCAGGGCTCCGACAATGCTCCCAAGCTCGGCGACGCCACACCCTGGCCAGCCAATAGCTGTCAGATCATCTCTCCTCCCGTGGCCTCTCCCCAGTCGTCGCGCCCCCTCGCGGAAGGGAGGACCGTATCATCGAGGAGAGTGCAGCGGCATGCTAACATAACCATGTGACACTCACCAGCGGCAAGGAGGTGTAGGGTAATGCTACCTCGCCTTCACCAGGGAACTCCGACGCATGGTGTGGCCGCATGTTCGGCCTTGCCGAGGGGGAAGCCACGCCCAGATCCTCGAGTACCTCCAAGAGCAAGAGTAAGGATCCCAAGCGAAATCCCGCCGCTGTCGTTGCTGAGGAGCCCGAGTGAACGAGTCCTCGCGAGGGCGACGCAAAAGGAGAGCGTGAAGACTGCTCGTACTGCGTCTTCCATAAGAAGAATAGGCATCCCACCGACGACTGTTATGAGCTCAATAGGATTTGCGACTAGCACAACAGTTAAAGGAAGGGGAGACAAGGCGGCGAGCGTGGAAATGTGCATGGTGGAAACGAAGGAGGGGGACGCTGGAACGACAACCACGGTGGCCAAGGGGCCCCCATGCGGGCAATCAAGCCAACACCATGTAGCAGCATTGCGATGCTCCACAAAAGCGCCAGACCGAGGAGAACATTGTGGGCTACCAAGAGCCAAAGGGCTACATCCTCGGTGGCTCCTAGCCCTCGGTGTCCAACAGGCACTTCAAGTAGCTCACCCACGAAGTTGCCGCCGCTCGGGAAGGCACTCCATCCCCGAGACTCAAGTGGTCATAGTACGCCATCACCTTCGACGCCGAAGACCACCCTGTCTCCACCAAGGCCGTGCGAACTCTCCCCATGATCTACACCCTACCATCAACAACATCACAGTCGCCAAGACGCTCATTGACAGCGGTGCCGGCTGAATTTGATCTCCACAGAGACGTTCGCGAAGCTTCAAGTGCCGTACATGAAAGAACATTTCTTAATCCATATAGTTTTGTGTGTTAGATAACAATAACAAGGAAGATTTGATGTGTGTTAAGTGCTGCAGATAAGTGCTCATATAAAAAGCAGCCAAAACAGGTTTGGGGAGGGGGGCAGATTATCCGCCCCTGTCAAGGGCCAGATTATCCGTGCTAACTCAATCGACAAAGGTGGACAAGGCACGTCATGCGGTATGGGGCGGATTATCTGGACCCCTTTCGAGGCGGATTAAAGCAGCCAAGGCGCATCGTGCGGTATGAGGGCGAATTTCCCCCCAAAAAGTCCGCCTCTATGGCGGAGCTTTGCCCCAGCCGGATAATCCGGCCCCAAAATTCTCCAACAGCTACGTTTTTGCAGGGGGTATAAATACCCCAATTGATCCTCCTATCAAAACTCTTGATTGATTCAAAAAATATCATACCTGGTCTTCAAGTTCCAAGCGAGATCTCCATCCTCAGCCACCCAAAGGCTTCAACCTTTGGGGAATCAAAGGAGGAGGCCTCGATCTTCATCAGCACTAATCAAGCGCTCAACTTCCCCTCCATTCACTTGGGGTATTCTTGATCTAGTATTTCTTGCAAATATCTAGATCCTACTTTTGATTATTTGATAATCCTTGTTCTTGTGGCAGCTTGTTGTCATCACGAGAGCCTCCAATTCAGTTGTGGATGTTTGCCCTTCTAGCGTTGTAAAGGCACCAGTTCCCGCCTCGAAGGGTACCAATAGTGGAAATATGGATCAGGCCTTTGGTGGCGATATCCATCAGAGAATAGGGTGAGGCCTATTGTGGCGTGGTGGTCTTAGAACCGCCTACCCCTCCAATGCAGACGTACTTCCCTTAACAAGGAAGGAACTATGGTCAAACAAATCCCCGCGTCTCTGCGTGCTCCACTACGGTTACGTCGCTCCTTTTTACACGCTTAGTAGTTAGGTTGGCATATAGGGGAAAATTCTCGTAATTGCATGTCTAGAGAATTTACATTTGTGTCAAGCCTAAAAATGAAAAAGAACTAAAATTTGAAGTAGCACCTATTCACCCCCCCCTCTAGGTGCCCATACGATCCATTTCAATTGGTATCAGAGCCTCGTCTCTTCATTCGGGCTTAACCTCCTAAGAGAAGTATGGGTACTAAGGGAGATGGGAGTGAGGCTGTGGACAAGGTTACAATGGATGATATCAAGACGTTGGAAACAACCTTGTTGAAATCCATTTAGAACAAAATCGAAGAGATGCATCAAATGATTGCTCGTCACTCTCCATCTATAGCCCCACCTCCATCTACCTTAGAGGCTACAACTCTACTCTCTAAGGAGAAAGCTAATGGTAACTCCAAGGAAGACGAGTTTGTGAGTGATATCCTCCTCCAAAAAGGGAAGTGGTAAGGAGGACTATAGTGAGGTCTCTCACTTATATTCTCCTGACCCACCAATCCCTCACCCTCATATAAACAATAGGGGTGATCCACCCAAGCTTACCGCATCTTCAATTAATCAATGGCAATTCTTAATGAAATATCATGTGTGCAGTTCGTCAATTGAGCTTTGGAGGATCATTGAAGAAGGCCTCCACATTGGAGATTCCGCCAAATTGAGGTGTGGACAACCAACTCAATGCAACAACTTTACACATGATAAAACTCAGTGTGGGTCCCAAGGAGATGCCCCACATAGAACATCTCAGCACCGCTAAGGAAGCTTGGGATACCCTCACCAAACTCTTCATTTGGAATGAAAGCATGAGAAGGAATATGTATGATGCATTGAGTAACCAAGATGAAGGTTTTTATATGATGGATGGCGAGGATCATGAGGATGTGTATAGAAGACTCAATTCAATAGCCACCACATTCAGAAATCATGGTGCTACCCACGTTGATGACGCATGGATCAAGACAAAGTATGTTAGTGCTCTTATGCCTTTTGAGCCTACTGATTTGAAGAGCCTTCAAGGTAGACATAATTACCATCAAATGACTTCCAATGAGGTCATGCAAGAAATGGCATCTTTCAAAGTGGTCACCAAGAATGCCGAAGATGCTCGTGCTCGAGCCATTGGAATGCAAAAGGGGGTAAATGTGGCCTTAAAGGCAAATGTTATTGAACAAGATGATGATGACTTTGAAGCTATGGACTGTCCCAAGGATGTCAAGAGGGCGCATGGTGAGTACATGGCCTTTGATGCTAGAAACTTTTGGAAGGACCACGCCAACACCAAATCTGAAATTGAACGCCAGAATGGTTTTAATGGAAGAAGGGAAAATGGGGAATGTTCGTTTGCGGTACCAAACTTCATGGGTGAGTGCACCGTGATACCCGAGTTGTCATCAATCGCGCGGAGGGGCCACAGTAGAATCGCCAATTGTCCAGAAGGGCCAAATGGGGGTGAATACAAATCTAACGGCCAAACGGTCGTTTGAACCAGACGAAAAACGGTTGAACTCAAATACCACCGTTAGGTCAACTCTTCTTGGCCCGCCATCACAGTATTCCCCATTATCTTTTGCGGTCATGGACCAGTTTACCCCTGCGTGGACCAGATCCCTAAGTGGACCAGATCTATTTCTTTGCTCTACTCTGGTCTTCTCCCCTGCTCCCCTCCCCATAACATTTGCTCAGCTCCGGCTGCTCGTCTCAGATCGGAGCTCCCACTTGCTCTAATTTGCATCCCCACCATGTCTGTTCAACC
The DNA here is from genome assembly GCA_023614405.1 of Avena insularis. Lineage (NCBI taxonomy): Eukaryota > Viridiplantae > Streptophyta > Magnoliopsida > Poales > Poaceae > Avena > Avena insularis. Next base: position 442,830,129 of record CM042694.1, on the reverse strand, counting down.
TCCCATGCCTCTAATCGAAGCTTGCAGCCGTCGCCATTGCATCATCCGCCGTATCGGAGCTTTGCGTCCCTGGACTAATATCTCGCCTCTGGCTAGTCCTTCTCGCATGGCGGAGCGCGTCCCGTCGGGCGATCTAGGCCGGCGACCGGCCTCGGGAAGTTGCATGCTGTCGCGCACCCCAGGCATGGTAGCCCTGGCACAGCAGTTCGACGACCACGCTCTCATGGCCACCGTGCTAAGTCGCCCGGTAGAGAGTTCTTCGGCTTTCAGGTCTCATTTTGGGATCATACGAAATGAGGTCAACATTGAGGTATGCACGCCGCCATTCGATTTTTTCGTCCGGTTCAAGCACAGCTCAGACACCGATCGTGTTCTGCATTCTTCCCCTTCTTTCGAGTGTTGTAGGGAGAAAATGAGCTTCATGCGTTGGCATCGCACTTGTGGGTGGGACGATCGCTTGGGGCAGCTTCGTTTCTTCTCCAAACTCGGCTTTGACAGCCTCCCATTGGATGCTTGGGAGCCGGAGGCCCTCAAGCAGGTCATCAGTAGCCTTGGCAGCGAGCTGGCGGAAATCGTGCCACCGAGCGACAGATGGGTCATCGAGGTAAAGGCATAGCTGAAAGATCCTGACGCCGTTCCTAAGATGTATGAGGTGCAGATTCCAAGCAGAGCAGGGCGACAGCTTTGCTAGAAGCACCCGGTCATCATCCACCTGGAGGAGGTTCTGGAATCGGTACATGGCATTCAGGGCCCCGAAGAGGCTGCCAGAAAGCATCCTCATCGCCTGCAGTGTTGGCCTGGAAGGATCGATGCAACCACCGTTTCGTGACGGCGCGCACAGTTTCGGTGGGGGAACCGGGCTTAGACGAGCTGGTGGTTCTGATTTCCCTCGAGTGAAGACAGAGCTCTACTGAATTACCGTGGTATGTGTGGCTAATGAATTTGTAGTATGGAGAGCGTAGCAGGAAGTTAGCATCGACTAAAAATGTGTAATAGTTTGAATCGATGTAGTACGTGTGTGTAATAGTTTGAAGTAGTATGTGTGTGTAATAGTTTGAAACGATATAGTATGTGTGGGTAATGAATTTGATGTAGTGTGTGTGTAATAGTTTGAATCGATGTAGTTGAACACCGTGCTTTATAATTTCTGTGAATAACCAAGGACAACCTCATGAAAAGAGGGTGGTCTGGCAATGAGCAATGTCAATTCTGTGGATGCCAGGAACATGTAGTCCATCTCCTCTTAAAGTACAAGGTAGCTATATTTGTAGCACGTTGAAATGCAGGACCATTTTGCAGGCAACACAAGACAAAGGAAAAATGGTTTACTGACATAGGCAATGGACACAAAATCATGATGCAGGATAAAAGATGCCAGTTAACTGGATTGAACCATGACTAGTAATTGAAGGAAATAGATACTTGATAGTATTTGCTTACAACAGTAGTACTTCCATACAAAAGGGTCTTATACCTGCACAAAAGTGGGCTAAACTTCCTACTAGGTTATAGAACAATTCGTCAACATTTCATCTACAAAAGCCATTCTTCAGTCTGAACTTAACTATTCTACACTGAAGAAACTACAGATCTCCACCAGAAAAGTTGGTTGGCCAATTGCCTTGAGAGGACATAAGTTCTTTGACCATTTAACCCAAACTGATATATTGCCTTCCCACCAAACTACAAGAAATCTGCATCATTCATGCACGAGCGAGTTGTGTGCGCTAGTCCCGGTTCAGTTGTACCATCCGCGCCGCCGCAACGATTTCTTCGAAACTGAAATTCGGCATCTCCGTCTCGGGATCGTAGGTCCATGTGAACTCGAACCTGAATTTCGGGGCTAAGCTGATGCCCGCCGCCAGCTCTGGCTATCGAACAATCCAGCATGCTGAGTGTAGATGCTTGGTCGCCGCCACGGTACGGCCTCCGACGGTGCGTAGGATGGAGCGTCTTTGCCGCAGACGGCGTGCTCTTAGCCTTCCCCAATGTGGTAAGGTAGTCCGCGCTGAAGTGTGTACACAAGAGTTCCTAGACCTTGGCGCTGCCCTGTTCGAGGGTGTGTACCCTCCGTGGCATGCTCTCGTGAACGATTTGATACGTACCTTGTTTCCACTGCCTAGAGCATGCCGTAATGCCGCTGCGCCATTTCTCCACATCGCTCTCTTGGCCCTGCTTGCCGCATCTAGCGCCGACGACACCGCCATCGCCACCGCGGCCGATTCGGCACATTCGGGGAAATCATCCACCTGGCAGGGAAATGGGAGACCGGCCTTGAAGTAGAGCTTCATGGCCTACCTTAGAGGGGCTAAATACCCTAGTTTCGGTGGCTGTCGCGGCGGCGGCAGCTGCTTAGGTGGGGCCATGTTACCCTAGTTGGTGCGGTGCGGAGAAGCTGGGCAAGGTGAACTGTGGTTTGTCGGAGAAGGGGAGTGAAAGACTGACAGTAGGTTTGGACTATGGGCACGCATGAAAATAACCATCTCCCATTTCCTTAGAGGGTAATAATTCGACATTCATTGAATTAACCGCTCAATCTTTATTTCCCTTCTGAGCATAAGAGTGCGAACGTATTAAAAAGATCGGCCGTGGCTATCCACCTCATCGAGTAATGTACCAGGACAGGTAGAAGACGGGACTGGGTTCCATTTTAGAAATGTTGACAATTGTGCCCTTATGTTTATATGATATTATTTATATGCCACCATGTACCGTGGATTGTAGCAACACCATCAGAAACAGGGGATGACGATGTGGCGTGTTTTCTTTTTTTAAAGGGCATCAGAAATAGGGGATGCCGATGTGGCATGTTTTCTGACTGGCGGGCACGCCTCCTCCACCTTCGACGGCGCGCATCCCAGGTTTGTGGGCTGGTGCCGCCCACCAACACATTATTGTGCAATTTTCCATGTGGAACCTGAATTCCGGCGCTGAGCTGATGCCCATGTCGAACACAGAGAATTCTGAAAGAAGCTACTAAAAATAAATACTTTGAATTCTAAAAGTACTAAAATTAAATACATTACAATTTTGTCTGAAAGGTAATACGCATACTGCTGATCGAAATAATATAAATACAGTACAAATTTCTACTTAGAAAAATAGACCTGAAAACGCTAGCAAATAACCTAGGATGAATATTGGATTCATTCTCCCCTATATATTTCGTTGGCGGCGGCTCCCGCGTGCTGCAACATATATTCAGGGAACTCTCTCCGTCTGCAATGTGCTGCCAGTATCTCGTCCAGAGGGTAAGGCCTCGGTGTATGTTCCAGACTTAAGCCATACGTCATTGTTGGTTCCTCTTCCTAGGCTTGAACCTCATGATCGTACAGTCTGATATAATTCCTGTAGTATATGCAACCGGGTTTGACTGTGGGGTGTAACTTGGTGTCAATGGAGATAGACCGATTATACTCAACAAAGAGGGCACGACTTCCAATGTCACCGACGGCCTCGAGAGAGCGGTTCTCCGTGTCCACCCGGTACAACACCGGTTGCCCTTTGGCAAAATCCCCGTTCAACACAAGAAGCAGATCACCATCTGACTCCACAAGGTAAAATTTGTAAGTTCCGCATACCTGTTCAAAGACTAGGTACAAAATTATTTTGGCCATCGTGACAGTGCTCTCGCGCTGTTCTAACTTGATGTTGGTCGACAAGATGTCTCCATTCTCAAGTAATGCATATACTTCCCCTCGGAATGCTGACATGCAGTCCAGAAGCATAGCAGGAGGTGGCGAATACAATCCTTCTCCAAATGATTCATTGATTTGCCCCATTGGGGGTGCTCTCATCGGCCCATGCAATATGATCTGCATAATCAGTGCAAATGAACACCATCATCGGGGATTTCGTCACGATGATAGGTTGTAGAAGATCAGATGGTATGTGTGCTTGAAACTCAGTGTTAGACTTATGAGTGATTGTGTTCAGAAGTCGAATCTGGTGCTGCTCCACCCTCTGAGCAAGCACGATGACGCCATGAGAAACACGGACGAAGTAGAATCTTTTGGAAGAAGAGGGCATCAGTTAGCACTAAGATGTTTACAATGGAAAATACCAATAAATATCGGATGTGAATGTGAACCTGCGATGGACGTCCATTAGATTTGTCCTGAAGCAACGACCAGCGGCGAGGTTGAGGAAGGTGAAGTCACCAACATTTGGAAGTGTGTGATCTATCATGATCCAGTTGTTGAGATGGAATTCGGGCACCTTTAAAGTGCAGCGCCAATCGGTGCAGACTTCCCGACAAGCAGCATAGGTGTCGACGTACTCCTCTTTCTCTAGCAAGTAGTCGGCGATCTTGCGAAGTGGATCGGCCGGGAGATCGGACCAGTTCAGCATCATCCGGCTACTAGCCATGGCTTATGTGCGGGAATGTTTTGATCGAGGAAGAAAGAAGAACTACCACTGCGAGGAGAAGAATAATAGGATAACTGACGAGGGAGACAAAGCGGAATTGCCACTGTGAGGAGACGAGGAGAGGAGGGAGAAGAAGCAGAACTGCCACTTCAAGGAGACGAGGAGACGAGTATCAATGGGATTTTTTTGGGAACTAGCGCATGAACCAGCCATGCACTGCATGCAAGTTTTCATCAAACAGACTGGCATGTGGGACCTGCTAAAAAATTCCGTGAAGTGCTACCGTGCATAGTTCGCAGACAGGTGGCATGTTTTCTGACAGGGGGGCCCGCCTCCTCCACCTTCGACGGCGCGCGTCCCAGGTTTGAGGGCTAGTGCCGCCCACCAACACATTATTGTGCAATTTTCCATGATTTGTCGCAACCAGCTCCGCTCCGCTCTGCTCCTCTGCTCCTGCTGCCACCACTCCGCTTAGTCATGCACCACTCTCGTCGTCCCCTTAGGCCGTCGTCCTCCTGCCCACCCCTCCCTGCCATCCTCTCGCGTCCCCTCCCCTCCCCTCCCTACCCTATCTCCTTGCCACCGTCCATCGCCCAGGAGTGTTTGGAAACGAAAAATGAGAGTCGGCCATTGGGTTAGGGGCCCAACGACACTAGTGATCTGGATCCCGCTCGGAGATGGATCCTGCGAGGCTTGAGAGCACAGATATGGGTCCTGCACGGCTAGAGAGCACGAAATCTCCTTCAAGTCTAGAGAGCGCAGAGGACAACAAAACAGGGGGAGAGGAAACGGGGTGCAGAGCTTTGGAGGTATGGAGCCCAGATAAGGTGTCGTGCGTCCACATTGAAGGGTAAGAACTGTGATTCCTTTTCTGCATACCCCAATTAGCGTTTCTAGTCCCGTGGTGATGGCAAGGATATGTGTTGGTAATCGCAGGACGTCTGTACAGCTTGTCCTTGAGCATGATGCTTTGTCAAGCGAGCATGAAGGCACTGAAATGTGTTGCGGTGCGGATGATGATGAGAAAGCATATCCAGACGTCGCTGCTAACCCTGATAGGATGGAGAGTAGGGAATATTTGGTTGATTCAAACTTTGAGCCTGAATGTGGGACTGATGAGGAAGAGGAATGTGAAGATGTGGAAATGGGATGTAGATACGATGACGAAGACGAGGACAGGCTAGTGATACACTTTGACAGGGACAATCCTACAATTGATGAGGGGACTGTCTTTGATAATGTGGAGGACTACAGATATAAAGTTGTAACCTATGTAATCAGGGTTGGGTTCGAATTTATCATTGAAAAGAGCGACCAAAAGAGATTTAGGGTGCACTGTAGAGAAAGAAATGTGTGTAAATGGAGATTACATGCATCTCCAATGCAGGGTGGACACCCATTTCAGGTTGCAATAGCTACATTTAGTTTCAGTCTTTCTCATATTTATTCTGTCGATAACTAGCTCTGAATTATTTGGATTCTTATCTAATGCAGATCAAAGTAAACACGAAGAAACAAAACTTCCATGATACTTCTTTAAGTGGTAAAATTAGACCGGCGACTACCAAGTGGATTGATGCTACTATACTTGACTGGGTGAGGCAGGATCATAACATTGGACCTGCTGAACTCAGAGCAAAGATTAGCAAAAAGTTTAACGTTATGATTCCTTACCACAGAGTCTTTGATGGGAAGGAGATGTCTCTAGACTTCATTCAAGGCAAGTGGAATGACAGTTTTCATATGTTGTATAGTTTCAAAGCTCAGGTAGAGAAAACATCACCTGGTAGTGTTGTTGACATTGATTATGAGGTTGTGAAAGGAAGAGAAAAGGTCTTGAGGGGGGTCAGGTATAAGCAGGTAGATAAGATATGCTTCGGGAGATGTTTTGTCTGCCTCAAGGCATGCTGGAAGGGGTTCCTAGACGGCTGCAGGCCATACTTGGCAATAGGCGCAACTTCTTTAACATGGAAGTTCAGGGGACATGTTTCTTCTGCTTGTGCTTTGGACACGCATAATTGGCTTCTACACGTAGCTTATGCTGTTCTTGAGGGTGAATCAAATGAAAGCTGGACATGGTTCATGCAGAGACTACAGGAAGTAATTGGTCACCACAAGGCTTGGTGATACACACGGTGCATGCGAGGTCTTGAGAATGCTGTTGATCTTTGTGTTTCACAGGGTTGAGCATAGGGAATGCATGCGGCACCTCGCTACTAACTTCGAAGAAGTTCAAAGGAAAGATCTTTGAAGAGGACTTGTGGTGATCAGCATACACATACACCCCAAGCACGCATGCTACTTACTTGCGTAACATGTATGTAGTAAAGGTGAAAAAATACCTTGAAGAACATCACACCAAGCTATGGGCGGAAGCAAGTTTGGTGAGTTAAGCAAGGTGGATTTTGTTTGCAATAATTTGGCAGAGAGTTTCAATGATAAGATTTCGGGCATGAAGACACTTGGAATTGTTATTTTGTTGGATGCAATAAGACAGTGCATAATGGTGAAGATAGATTTAAGGCAAAGAATTTGTGCAAGAAAATTTTTAGGCCATAAAATAGTTCCAAAGGTGGTTATGTTACTGAATGCAAGAACCAGGGCAATGAGAACGATAAAGATGAGGATGGTCAGAAGTTCCAGAACATTGGCTGAGGTTTATGCAGAATACAAGCGTGGAAGTGAACGGAGGTACACTATAGACATTGGAAACAAGACATGTTCATGCAGCGTTGGCAGACATTGATCCGCCATGTCACCATGCAATTTACTTCAACTTAAAGCTTAGAGGTAGCAGAGCTGAAATAGAGAACTATGTCGACAACTATTTCTCCGTGGACAAGTTTGCTGCAACTTATGCAGAAAACGTACCACCTATGGCCGATGAAAATGATTGGGAGATTGTCGATCCAGGGTTCAAACTTCAACCATCAGTTCTTAGGAGGCCACCTGGGAGGCCTAGAAAGCTAAGGATTGAAGCCTCCACCGATAAAGGTTCAAGTCTGGGAGCTAGGAAAAGGAAATGCAAACGTTGTGGCGGATTCGGCCATATCAAGAGGTTGTGCAAAAATCCAGTTACACATGATATTGTCCCTGTTCACACCCCGGTGACAGAAAATGAGGCTTCTCAGCCAGAACTGGAGGAAGAGCAGCGCGAAGATGGTGATGAGCACTCGGAGGAAAACGTACATAAGCAGCCAATTTAGGAAGAAGTGGAGGTGCCGGCGAGAAAAGGGTGTGAAAAGAAACAAAAGGGTAAGCGGAACAGGGAGGAAAGGGAAAATAATGGAGGTGTATTAGAATATGAAGAAGTTGCAGGGTGATTGAGGATGTTCTTGAGGATCTTTCAGCTAACTGCAGGAGCAATAATAAATCCCTGCCAATTTCATCTTTGTACGATTCTTCGGATGAAAGGTAAGCTTAAAAATTGTTTTATTTGCCATTTATCATTTTTTATCCTCATCAACTAATGCTTAATGCAGCGTGGGCTAGCAGACTAATAAGAGGAGCAGAAAGATGGGGCATAGTAACATCATATGTTGAATTATATCATTGAAACTAAACTAGTCGTGTCGTCTTTATTTATATCTGGCGCGTGCAACATGTCTGTGATGGGGTCATGTGGACCAGATTATATTTTTTTTAAATATTATTACATTAATTTTTACCTGCGTTTGGACACGGCTACTAGTTCCCATCTCCCTTGCATTCCCATCTCCTCTGGCACACTCTAGAATTATGGATGTGCCGTCAAGTAGCAGAGTCAGCGTATTGTCCCATCAGATGTGAACGCAATGATTTTGTTTGTTCAGAATTTGACGACTTTTGATTAGTTTGAAAGATAGAGAAACCTAAAACATGTATCTAGACATGTTTTGGGTATAGACACATTTATTAAATATCTAAAAAAACTAAGTCAGTTATATCTGGACAAGAGTAGTACACTATTACAACACGCTCGATCCCTTCTCCTCTGGCGCACTCCAAATTATGGCTGTGCCATCAAGTGCTGGGAGCAGAGTCAGCGTATTGTCCCATCAGATAAGCCAGGAATGCGCGAACTTTATTTTCAGGATAGAACGAATTTCGATCGACTAGTTTCAAAGACAAAGACAACTAAAACATGGCCAACATATATAGATTATGATGATAATCGACCATGACTCAAGTGACCCAGATCCAAAGAGCGCATTAAGATACCGTACATAGATTTAATTTTTGCTTAAGTGGCCCTAATTGACTATGACGCTCCCACAGTCTCCATCATTGATGACATTGTCCGCGTCGCCGCTAGCCTCCTCTGCGTCGAAATTGATGCCGACATTCCCGGCAGCGTTCCTCCTCCTCATGGATTCTTCACGGCGCGTTGTATCGATAACGGTGGAGGTCGTACGCCCAGGCACTACCCAGAAGCGCTACCTCCCTTTGGGGTTGCGCTGATCCGGGTGGATCTCCCGCCGTGGGTTCCGCACAGCTCATTCAACACAGCCCTCTCCTTCTTGAACAGCTTTCGCCAGTACGCGCTCGTGCGCGAGTACCGTGCAATTGCCCTCTTCCGCTCTGACAGCTGGTGACGACGCTCCTCGATCTGCCTCGCCAACGCATTGTTGCGCAAGAGCGGCACGACAGGAACCCCGGTGTAGCTGCGCTCGAAGCCGGCCGGAAGCCTCGCGAACGGCGGCGCGAGTATGTCGTAGTGGACGAACATCTGAGCCTCATGCAAGCTGAGTTTGGGCCTCTCCCTCTCCATGGCGATGAAGGAACACGATCTGATCTTCGGCCCCGAGGTTAAGGGGATAAGGGCAAGGACGTAGGCCCAGTGTCGTTGCCACTACCAATCAGTTCGCAGAACAGACTTCTCGCGGATCGCCCTTGCGAAGGACATCCTTATCGTCCACGCACCCCGATCCAACGGCGCCTAACAATCAGGGATCGGGTCTTCTAGAAGCCCAGAGCAGTTGCTGGTTAGCTCTGCGTCCCGATTGTTCGTGGCCAACGGCTGTAGTTGAAAATAATACACATTTCCATGACACTGGTGGATAAATATGTGGTATCTGAAGAGAACACACATCCAATGACTCTAGTTGTGGTTAATGATAAGAACACACATTTCAATGACACTGGTGGATCCATATGTGGTATGTGAAGAGAATAGTCATGAAATGACTCGAGTCGTTGTTAGTAAAAAGAACACACATGCAATGACACCGGTGGATCCATGTGCAGAGACCACACATTTCAACGACACTAGTGGATCCATGTGTGATCTCTGAAGAGAACACACATTTCAATGACTCTGGTTGCTGTTAGTAAAAAGAACACACATGCAATGACACTGGTGGATCCATGTGTGGTCTCTGAAGAGAACACACATGCAATGACTCTGGTTGTTGTTCGTAAAAAGAACGCACATGCAATGACACTGGTGGATCCATAGGTGGATTGTGAAAAGAGCACACATGCAATGGCACTTGTGGATCCATATGTGGTATGTGAAGAGAACACACATGCAATGACTCTGGTTGCTATGAGTAAAAAGAACACACATGCAATGACACTGGTGGATCCATAGGTGGATTGTGAAAAGAGCACACATGCAATGACACTGGTGGATCCATATGTGGTATGTGAAAAGAACACACATGCAATGACTCTGGTTGTTGTGAGTAAAAAGAACACACATGCAATGACACTAGTGGATCCATGGGTGGATCGTGAAAAGAGCACACATGCAATGACACTAGTGGATCCATATGTGGTATCTGAAAAGAACACACATGCAATGACTCCAGCTGTTGTTAGTAAAAATAACACACATGCAATGACACGGGTGGATCCATGTGTGGTCTCTGAAGAGAACACACATTTCAATGACACTGGTGGATCCATATGTGGTATGTGAAAAGAACACACATGCAATGAAACTGGTGGATCCATATGTGGTATCTGAAGAGAACACACATGCAATGACTTCGGTTGTTGTTAGTAGAAAGAGCACACATGCAATGACACTGGTGGATCAATATGTGGATTGTGAAAAGAACACACATGCAATGACACTAGTGGATCCATATGTGGTATGTGAAAAGAACACACATGCAATGACTCTAGTTGTTGTTAGTAACAATAACACACATGCAATAACACTGGTGGATCCATGTGTGGTCACTGAAGAGAACACACATTTCAATGACACTAGTTGTTGTTAGTAAAAAGAACACATATGCAATGACACTAGTGTATCCATGTGTGGTCTCTGAAGATAACACACATTTCAATGACTCTGGTTGTTGTTAGTAAAAAGAACACACATGCAATGACACTGGTGGATCTATGTTTGGTCTCTGAAGAGAACACACATGCAATGACTCTAGTTGTTGTTAGTAAAAAGAGCACACATGCAATGACACTGGTGGATCCATAGGTGGATTTTGAAAAGAACACACATGCAATGACACTGGTGGATCCGTATGTGGTATGTGAAAAGAACACACATGCAATGACTCCAGTTGTTGTTAGTAAAAAGAACACACATGCAATGACACTGGTGGATCCATGTGTGCTCTCCGAAGAGAACACACATTTCAATGACACTGGTGGATCCATATGTGGTATGTGAAAAGAGCACACATGCAATGGCACTGGTGGATCCATACGTGGTATGTGAAGAGAACACACATGCAATGACTCTGGTTGCTGTGAGTAAAAAGAACACACATGCAATGACACTGGTGGATCCATAGGTGGATTGTGAAAAGAGCACACATGCAATGACACTGGTGGATCCATATGTGGTATGTGAAAAGAACACACATGCAATGACTCTGGTTGTTGTGAGTAAAAAGAACACACATGCAATGACACTAGTGGATCCATGGGTGGTCGTGAAAAGAGCACACATGCAATGACACTAGTGGATCCATATGTGGTATCTGAAAAGAACACACATGCAATGACTCCAGCTGTTGTTAGTAAAAATAACACACATGCAATGACACGGGTGGATCCATGTGTGGTCTCTGAAGAGAACACACATTTCAATGACACTGGTGGATCCATATGTGGTATGTGAAAAGAACACACATGCAATGAAACTGGTGGATCCATATGTGGTATCTGAAGAGAACACACATGCAATGACTTCGGTTGTTGTTAGTAGAAAGAGCACACATGCAATGACACTGGTGGATCAATATGTGGATTGTGAAAAGAACACACATGCAATGACACTAGTGGATCCATATGTGGTATGTGAAAAGAACACACATGCAATGACTCTAGTTGTTGTGAGTAACAATAACACACATGCAATAACACTGGTGGATCCATGTGTGGTCACTGAAGAGAACACACATTTCAATGACACTAGTTGTTGTTAGTAAAAAGAACACACATGCAATGACACTAGTGTATCCATGGGTGGTCTCTGAAGAGAACACACATTTCAATGACTGTGGTTGTTGTTAGTAAAAAGAACACACATGCAATGACACTGGTTGATCTATGTTTGGTCTCTGAAGAGAACACACATGCAATGACTCTAGTTGTTGTTAGTAAAAAGAGCACACATGCAATGACACTGGTGGATCCATAGGTGGATTTTGAAAAGAACACACATGCAGTGACACTGGTGGATCCGTATGTGGTATGTGAAAAGAACACACATGCAATGACTCCAGTTGTTCTTAGTAAAAAGAACACACATGAAATGACACTGGTGGATCCATGTGTGCTCTCCGAAGAGAACACACATTTCAATGACACTGGTGGATCCATATGTGGTATGTGAAAAGAACACACATGAAATGACTCCAGTTGTTGTGAGTAAAAAGAACACACATGCAATGACACTAGTGGATCCATATGTGGTATGTGAAAAGAACACACATGCAATGACTCTGGTTGTTGTTATTAAAAAGAACACACATGCAATGACACTAGTGGATCCATGTGTGGACTCTGATGAGAACACACATTTCAATGACTCTGGATGTTGTTAGTAAAAAGAACACACATGCAATGACACAGGTGGATCCATGTGTGGTCTCTGAAGAGAACACACATGCAATGACTCTGGTTGTTTTTAGTAAAAAGAGCACACATGCAATGACACTAGTGGATCCATAGGTGGATTGTGAAAAGAACACACATGCAATGACACTGGTGTATCCATATGTGGTATGTGAAAAGAACACACATGCAATGACTCTAGTTGTTGTTAGTAACAAGAACACACATGCAATGACACTGGTGGATCCTTGTGTTGTCACTGAAGAGAACACACATTTCAATGACACTGGTTGTTGTTAGTAAAAACAACACACATGCAATGACACTAGTGGATCCATGTGTGGTCTATAAAGAGAACATACATTTCAATGACTCTGTTTGTTATTAGTAAAAAGAACACACATGCAATGACACTGGTGGATCCATGTGTGATCTCTGAAGAAAACACACATGCAACGACTCTGGTTATTGTTAGTAAAAAGAGCACACATGCAATGACACTGGTGGATCCATAGGTGGATTGTGAAAAGAACACACATCCAATGACACTGGTGGATCCATATGTGGTATATGAAAATAACACACATGTAATGACTCCAGTTGTTGTTAGTAAAAAGAACACACATGCAATGACACTGGTGGATCCATGTGTGGTCTCTGAAGAGAACACATATTCCAATGACACTTGTGGATCCATATGTGGTATGTGAAAAGAACACACATGAAATGACTCTAGTTGTTGTGAGTAAAAAGAACACACATGCAATGACACTGGTGGATCCATATGTGGTATGTGAAAAGAACACACATGCAATGACTCTGGTTGTTGTTAGTAAAAAGAACACACATGCAATGACACTAGTGGATCCATGTGTGGACTCTGAAGAGAACACACATTTCAATGACTCTGGATGTTGTTAGTAAAAAGAACACACATGCAATGACACAGGTGGATCCATGTGTGGTCTCTGAAGAGAACACACATGCAATGACTCTGGTTGTTTTTAGTAAAAAGAGCACACATGCAATGACACTAGTGGATCCATAGGTGGATTGTGAAAAGAACACACATGCAATGACACTGGTGTATCCATATATGGTATGTGAAAAGAACACACATGCAATGACTCTGGTTGTTGTTAGTAATAAGAACACACATTCAATGACACGGGTGGATCCATGTGTGGTCTCTGAAGAGAACACACATTTCAATGAAACTGGTGGATCCATAGGTGGATTGTGAAAAGAACACACATGCAATGACACTTGTGTATCCATATGTGGTATGTGAAAAGAACACACATGCAATGACTCTGGTTGTTGTTAGTAACAAGAACACACATTCAATCACACTGGTGGATCCATGTGTGGTCTCTGAAGAGAACACACATTTCAATGACACTGGTTGTTGTTAGTAAAAAGAACACACATGCAATGACACTGGTGGATCCATGTGTGGCCTCTGAAGAGAACACACATGCAATGACTCCGGTTGTTGTTAGTAAAAAGAGCACACATGCAATGACACTGGTGGATCCATATGTGGATTGTGAAAAGAACACACATGCAATGAAACTGGTGCATCCATATGTGGCATGTGAAAAGAACACACATGCAATGACTCTGGTTGTTATTCGTAAAGAACACACATGCAATGACACTGTGGATCCATAGGTGGATTGTGAAAAGAGCACACATGCAAAGGCACTGGTGGATCCATATGTGGTATGTGAAGAGAACACACATGCAATGACTCTGGTTGTTGTGAGTAAAAATAACACACATGCAATGACACTGGTGGATCCATAGGTGGATTGTGAAAAGAGCAAACAAGGAATGACCCTGATGGATCCAAATGTGGTATGTGAAAACAACACACATGCAATGACTTTGTTGTTGTGAGTAAAAAGAACACACATGCAATGACACTGGTGGATCCATGGGTGGATTGTGAAAAGAGCAAACATGCAATGACACTAGTGGATCCATATGTGGTATCTGAAAAGAGCACACATGCAATGACTCCAGCTGTTGTTAGTAAAAAGAACACACACGCAATGACACTGGTGGATCCATGTGTGGTCTCTGAAGAGAACACACATTCCAATGACACTTGTGGATCCATATGTGGTATGTGAAAAGAACACACATGAAATGACTCTAGTTGTTGTGAGTAAAAAGAAAACACATGCAATGACACTGGTGGATCCATATGTGGTATGTGAAAAGAACACACATGCAATGACTCAGGTTGTTGTTAGTAAAAAGAACACACATGCAATGACACTAGTGGATCCATGTGTGGACTCTGAAGAGAACACACATTTCAATGACTCTTGATGTTGTTAGTAAAAAGAACACACATGCAATGACACAGGTGGATCCATGTGTGGTCTCTGAAGAGAACACACATGCAATGACTCTGGTTGTTTTTAGTAAAAAGATCACACATGCAATGACACTAGTGGATCCATAGGTCGATTGTGAAAAGAACACACATGCAATGACACTGGTGTATCCATATATGGTATGTGAAAAGAACACACATGCAATGACTCTGGTTGTTGTTAGTAATAAGAACACACATTCAATGACACAGGTGGATCCATGTGTGGTCTCTGAAGAGAACACACATTTCAATGAAACTGGTGGATCCATAGGTCGATTGTGAAAAGAACACACATGCAATGACACTGGTGTATCCATATGTGGTATGTGAAAAGAACACACATGCAATGACTCTGGTTGTTGTTAGTAACAAGAACACACATTCAATCACACTAGTGGATCCATGTGTGGTCTCTGAAGAGAACACACATTTCAATGACACCGGTTGTTGTTAGTAAAAAGAACACACATGCAATGACACTGGTGGATCGATGTGTGGCCCCTGAAGAGAACACACATGCAATGACTCCGGTTGTTGTTAGTAAAAAGAGCACACATGCAATGACACTGGTGGATCCATATGTGGATTGTGAAAAGAACACACATGCAATCAAACTGGTGGATCCATATGTGGCATGTGAAAAGAACACACATGCAATGACTCTGGTTGTTATTCGTAAAAAGAACACACATGCAATGATACTGGTGGATCCATAGGTGGATTGTGAAAAGAGCACACATGCAAAGATACTGGTGGATCCATATGTGGTATGTGAAGAGAACACACATGCAATGACTCTGGTTGTTGGCAGTAAAAATAACACACATGCAATGAAACTGGTGGATCCATAGGTGGATTGTGAAAAGAGCAAACAAGGAATGACCCTGATGGATCCAAATGTGGTATGTGAAAACAACACACATGCAATGACTTTGGTTGTTGTGAGTAAAAAGAACACACATGCAATGACACTGGTGGATCCATGGGTGGATTGTGAAAAGAGCACACATGCAATGACACTAGTGGATCCATATGTGGTATCTGAAAGAGCACACATGCAATGACTCCAGCTGTTGTTAGTAAAAAGAACACACATGCAATGACACTGGTGGATCCATGTGTGGTCTCTAAAGAGAACACACATTCCAATGACACTTGTGGATCCATATGTGGTATGTGAAAAGAACACACATGAAATGACTCTAGTTGTTGTGAGTAAAAAGAACACACATGCAATGACACTGGTGGATCCATATGTGGTATGTGAAAAGAACACACATGCAATGACTCAGGTTGTTGTTAGTAAAAAGAACACACATGCAATGACACTAGTGGATCCATGTGTGGACTCTGAAGAGAACACACATTTCAATGACTCTTGATGTTGTTAGTAAAAAGAACACACATGCAATGACACAGGTGGATCCATGTGTGGTCTCTGAAGAGAACACACATGCAATGACTCTGGTTGTTTTTAGTAAAAAGAGCACACATGCAATGACACTAGTGGATCCATAGGTGGATTGTGAAAAGAGACATGCAATGACACTGGTGTATCCATATATAGTATGTGAAAATAACACACATGCAATGACTCTGGTTGTTGTTAGTAATAAGAACACACATTCAATGACACGGGTGGATCCATGTGTGGTCTCTGAAGAGAACACACATTTCAATGACACCGGTGGATCCATAGGTGGATTGTGAAAAGAACACACATGCAATGACACTGGTGTATCCATATGTGGTATGTGAAAAGAACACACATGCAATGACTCTGGTTGTTGTGAGTAAAAAGAACACACATGCAATGACACTGGTGGATCCTTGTGTTGTCACTGAAGAGAACACACATTTCAATGACACTGGTTGTTGTTAGTAAAAACAACACACATGCAATGGCACTGGTGGATCCATGTGTGGTCTCTAAAGAGAACATAGATTTCAATGACTCTGTTTGTTATTAGTAAAAAGAACACACATGCAATGACACTGGTGGATCCATGTGTGATCTCTGAAGAAAACACACATGCAACGACTCTGGTTATTGTTAGTAAAAAGAGCACACATGCAATGACACTGGTGGATCCATAGGTGGATTGTGAAAAGAACACACATCCAATGACACTGGTGGATCCATATGTGGTATATGAAAATAACACACATGTACTGACTCCAGTTGTTGTTAGTAAAAAGAACACACATGCAATGACACTGGTGGATCCATGTGTGGTCTCTGAAGAGAACACACATTCCAATGACACTTGTGGATCCATATGTGGTATGTGAAAAGAACACACATGAAATGACTCTAGTTGTTGTGAGTAAACAGAACACACATGCAATGACACTGGTGGATCCATATGTGGTATGTGAAAAGAACACACATGCATTGACTCTGGTTGTTGTTAGTAAAAAGAACACACATGCAATGACACTAGTGGATCCATGTGTGGACTCTGAAGAGAACACACATTTCAATGACTCTGGATGTTGTTAGTAAAAAGAACACACGTGCAATGACACAGGTGGATCCATGTGTGGTCTCTGAAGAGAACACACATGCAATGACTCTGGTTGTTTTTAGTAAAAAGAGCACACATGCAATGAAACTAGTGGATCCATAGGTGGATTGTGAAAAGAACACACATGCAATGACACTGGTGTATCCATATATGGTATGTGAAAAGAACACACATGCAATGACTCTGCTTGTTGTTAGTAATAAGAACACACATTCAATGACACGGGTGGATCCATGTGTGGTCTCTGAAGAGAACACACATTTCTATGAAACTGGTGGATCCATAGGTGGATTGTGAAAAGAACACACATGCAATGACACTGGTGTATCCATATGTGGTATGTGAAAAGAACACACATGCAATGACTCTGGTTGTTGTTAGTAACAAGAACACACATTCAATCACACTGGTGGATCCATGTGTGGTCTCTGAAGAGAACACACATTTCAATGACACTGGTTGTTGTTAGTAAAAAGAACACACATGCAATGACACTGGTGGATCCATGTGTGGCCTCTGAAGAGAACACACATGCAATGACTCTGGTTGTTGTTAGTAAAAAGAGCACACATGCAATGACACTGGTGGATCCATATGTGGATTGTGAAAAGAACACACATGCAATGAAACTGGTGGATCCATATGTGGCATGTGAAAAGAACACACATTCAATGACTCTGGTTGTTGTTCGTAAAAAGAACACACATGCAATGACACTGGTGGATCCATAGGTGGATTGTGAAAAGAGCACACATGCAATGGCACTGGTGGATCCATATGTGGTATGTGAAGAGAATACACATGCAATGACTCTGGTTGTTGTGAGTAAAAATAACACACATGCAATGACACTGATGGATCCATAGGTGGATTGTGAAAAGAGCAAACAAGGAATGACCCTGATGGATCCAAATGTGGTATGTGAAAACAACACACATGCAATGACTTTGGTTATTGTGAGTAAAAAGAACACACATGCAATGACACTGGTGGATCTATGGGTGGATTGTGAAAGAGCACACATGCAATGACACTAGTGGATCCATATGTGGTATGAAAAGAGCACACATGCAATGACTCCTGTTGTTAGTAAAAGAACACACATGCAATGACATGGTGGATCCATGTGTGGTCTCAAGAGAACACACATTCCAATGACACTTGTGGATCCATATGTGGTATGTGAAAGAACACACATAAAATGACTCTAGTTGTTGTGAGTAAAAAGAACACACATGCAATGACACTGGTGGATCCATATATGGTATGTGAAAAGAACACACATGCAATGACTCAGGTTGTTGTTAGTAATAAGAACACACATTCAATGACACGGGTGGATCCATGTGTGGTCTCTGAAGAGAACACACATTTCTATGAAACTGGTGGATCCGTAGGTGGATTGTGAAAAGAACACACATGCAATGACACTGGTGTATCCATATGTGGTATGTGAAAAGAACACACATGCAATGACTCTGGTTGTTGTTAGTAACAAGAACACACATTCAATCACACTGGTGGATCCATGTGTGGTCTCTGAAGAGAACACACATTTCAATGACACTGGTTGTTGTTAGTAAAAAGAACACACATGCAATGACACTGGTGGATCCATGTGTGGCCTCTGAAGAGAACACACATGCAATGACTCTGGTTGTTGTTAGTAAAAAGAGCACACATGCAATGACATGGTGGAACCATATGTGGATTGTGAAAGAAAACACATGCAATGAAACTGGTGGATCCATATGTGGCATGTGAAAAGAACACACATGCAATGACTCTGGTTGTTGTTCGTAAAAAGAACACACATGCAATGACACTGGTGGATCCATAGGTGGATTGTGAAAAGAGCACACATGCAATGGCACTGGTGGATCCATATGTGGTATGTGAAGAGAACACACATGCAATGACTCTGGTTGTTGTGAGTAAAAATAACACACATGCAATGACACTGATGGATCCATAGGTGGATTGTGAAAAGAGCAAACAAGGAATGACCCTGATGGATCCAAATGTGGTATGTGAAAACAACACACATGCAATGACTTTGGTTATTGTGAGTAAAAAGAACACACATGCAATGACACTGGTGGATCCATGGGTGGATTGTGAAAAGAGCACACATGCAATGACACTAGTGGATCCATATGTGGTATCTGAAAAGAGCACACATGCAATGACTCCAGCTGTTGTTAGTAAAAAGAACACACATGCAATGACACTGGTGGATCCATGTGTGGTCTCTGAAGAGAACACACATTCCAATGACACTTGTGGATCCATATGTGGTATGTGAAAAGAACACACATAAAATGACTCTAGTTGTTGTGAGTAAAAAGAACACACATGCAATGACACTGGTGGATCCATATATGGTATGTGAAAAGAACACACATGCAATGACTCAGGTTGTTGTTAGTAAAAAGAACACACATGGAATGACACTAGTGGATCCATGTGTGGACTCTGAAGAGAACACACATTTCAATGACTCTGGATGTTGTTAGTAAAAAGAACACACATGCAATGACACAGGTGGATCCATGTGTGGTCTCTGAAGAGAACACACATGCAATGACTCTGGTTGTTTTTAGTAAAAAGAGCACACATGCAATGACACTAGTGGATCCATAGGTGGATTGTGAAAAGAGACATGCAATGACACTGGTGTATCCATATATGGTATGTGAAAAGAACACACATGCAATGACTCTAGTTGTTGTTAGTAATAAGAACACACATTCAATGACACGGGTGGATCCATGTGTGGTCTCTGAAGAGAACACACATTTCAATGACACTGGTGGATCCATAGGTGGATTGTGAATAGAACACACATGCAATGACACTGGTGTAACCATATGTGGTATGTGAAAAGAACACACATGCAATGACTCTGGTTGTTGTTAGTAACAAGAACACACATTCAATCACACTAGTGGATCCATGTGTGGTCTCTGAAGAGAACACACATTTCAATGACACTGGTTGTTGTTAGTAAAAAGAACACACATGCAATGACACTGGTGGATCCATGTGTGATCTCTGAAGAAAACACACATGCAACGACTCTGGTTATTGTTAGTAAAAAGAGCACACATGCAATGACACTGGTGGATCCATAGGTGGATTGTGAAAAGAACACACATCCAATGACACTGGTGGATCCATATGTGGTATATGAAAATAACACACATGCAATGACTCTGGTTGTTGTTAGTAAAAAGAACACACATGCAATGACACTAGTGGATCCATGTGTGGACTCTGAAGAGAACACACATTTCAATGACTCTGGATGTTGTTAGTAAAAAGAACACACATGCAATGACACAGGTGGATCTATGTGTGGTCTCTGAAGAGAACACACGTGCAATAACTCTAGTTGTTTTTAGTAAAAAGAGCACACATGCAATGACACTAGTGGATCCATAGGTGGATTGTGAAAAGAACACACATGCAATCACACTGGTGTATCCATATGTGGTATGTGAAAAGAACACACATGCAATGACTCTGGTTGTTGTTAGTAATAAGAACACACATTCAATGACACGGGTGGAACCATGTGTGGTCTCTGAAGAGAACACACATTTCAATGACACTGGTGGATCCATAGGTGGATTGTGAAAAGAACACACATGCGATGACACTGGTGTATCCATATGTGGTATGTGAAAAGAACACACATGCAATGACTCTGGTTGTTGTTAGTAACAAGAACACACATTCAATCACACTGGTGGATCCATGTGTGGTCTCTGAAGAGAACAGACATTTCAATGACTCTGGTTGTTGTTAGTAAAAAGAACACACATGCAATGACACAGGTGGATCCATGTGTGGACTCTGAAGAGAACACACATTTCAATGACTCTGGATGTTGTTAGTAAAAAGAACACACATGCAATGACACAGGTGGATCCATGTGTGGTCTCTGAAGAGAACACACATGCAATGACTCTGGTTGTTTTTAGTAAAAAGAGCACACATGCAATGACACTAGTGGATCCATAGGTGGATTGTGAAAAGAACACACATGCAATGACACTGGTGTATCCATATATGGTATGTGAAAAGAACACACATGCAATGACTCTGGTTGTTGTTAGTAATAAGAACACACATTCAATGACACGGGTGGATCCATGTGTGGTCTCTGAAGAGAACACACATTTCAATGAAACTGGTGGATCCATAGGTGGATTGTGAAAAGAACACACATGCAATGACACTTGTGTATCCATATGTGGTATGTGAAAAGAACACACATGCAATGACTCTGGTTGTTGTTAATAACAAGAACACACATTCAATCACACTGGTGGATCCATGTGTGGTCTCTGAAGAGAACACACATTTCAATGACACTGGTTGTTGTTAGTAAAAAGAACACACATGCAATGACACTGGTGGATCCATGTGTGGCCTCTGAAGAGAACACACATGCAATGACTCCGGTTGTTGTTAGTAAAAAGAGCACACATGCAATGACACTGGTGGATCCATATGTGGATTGTGAAAAGAACACACATGCAATGAAACTGGTGCATCCATATGTGGCATGTGAAAAGAACACACATGCAATGACTCTGGTTGTTATTCGTAAAAAGAACACACATGCAATGACACTGGTGGATCCATAGGTGGATTGTGAAAAGAGCACACATGCAAAGGCACTGGTGGATCCATATGTGGTATGTGAAGAGAACACACATGCAATGACTCTGGTTGTTGTGAGTAAAAATAACACACATGCAATGACACTGGTGGATCCATAGGTGGATTGTGAAAAGAGCAAACAAGGAATGACCCTGATGGATCCAAATGTGGTATGTGAAAACAACACACATGCAATGACTTTGTTGTTGTGAGTAAAAAGAACACACATGCAATGACACTGGTGGATCCATGGGTGGATTGTGAAAAGAGCAAACATGCAATGACACTAGTGGATCCATATGTGGTATCTGAAAAGAGCACACATGCAATGACTCCAGCTGTTGTTAGTAAAAAGAACACACACGCAATGACACTGGTGGATCCATGTGTGGTCTCTGAAGAGAACACACATTCCAATGACACTTGTGGATCCATATGTGGTATGTGAAAAGAACACACATGAAATGACTCTAGTTGTTGTGAGTAAAAAGAAAACACATGCAATGACACTGGTGGATCCATATGTGGTATGTGAAAAGAACACACATGCAATGACTCAGGTTGTTGTTAGTAAAAAGAACACACATGCAATGACACTAGTGGATCCATGTGTGGACTCTGAAGAGAACACACATTTCAATGACTCTTGATGTTGTTAGTAAAAAGAACACACATGCAATGACACAGGTGGATCCATGTGTGGTCTCTGAAGAGAACACACATGCAATGACTCTGGTTGTTTTTAGTAAAAAGAGCACACATGCAATGACACTAGTGGATCCATAGGTCGATTGTGAAAAGAACACACATGCAATGACACTGGTGTATCCATATATGGTATGTGAAAAGAACACACATGCAATGACTCTGGTTGTTGTTAGTAATAAGAACACACATTCAATGACACAGGTGGATCCATGTGTGGTCTCTGAAGAGAACACACATTTCAATGAAACTGGTGGATCCATGTAGGTTGTGAAAAGAACACACATGCAATGACACTGGTGTATCCATATGTGGTATGTGAAAAGAACACACATGCAATGACTCTGGTTGTTGTTAGTAACAAGAACACACATTCAATCACACTAGTGGATCCATGTGTGGTCTCTGAAGAGAACACACATTTCAATGACACCGGTTGTTGTTAGTAAAAAGAACACACATGCAATGACACTGGTGGATCGATGTGTGGCCCCTGAAGAGAACACACATGCAATGACTCCGGTTGTTGTTAGTAAAAAGAGCACACATGCAATGACACAGGTGGATCCATATGTGGATTGTGAAAAGAACACACATGCAATCAAACTGGTGGATCCATATGTGGCATGTGAAAAGAACACACATGCAATGACTCTGGTTGTTATTCGTAAAAAGAACACACATGCAATGATACTGGTGGATCCATAGGTGGATTGTGAAAAGAGCACACATGCAAAGATACTGGTGGATCCATATGTGGTATGTGAAGAGAACACACATGCAATGACTCTGGTTGTTGGCAGTAAAAATAACACACATGCAATGACACTGGTGGATCCATAGGTGGATTGTGAAAAGAGCAAACAAGGAATGACCCTGATGGATCCAAATGTGGTATGTGAAAACAACACACATGCAATGACTTTGGTTGTTGTGAGTAAAAAGAACACACATGCAATGACACTGGTGGATCCATGGGTGGATTGTGAAAAGAGCACACATGCAATGACACTAGTGGATCCATATGTGGTATCTGAAAGAGCACACATGCAATGACTCCAGCTGTTGTTAGTAAAAAGAACACACATGCAATGACACTGGTGGATCCATGTGTGGTCTCTAAAGAGAACACACATTCCAATGACACTTGTGGATCCATATGTGGTATGTGAAAAGAACACACATGAAATGACTCTAGTTGTTGTGAGTAAAAAGAACACACATGCAATGACACTGGTGGATCCATATGTGGTATGTGAAAAGAACACACATGCAATGACTCAGGTTGTTGTTAGTAAAAAGAACACACATGCAATGACACTAGTGGATCCATGTGTGGACTCTGAAGAGAACACACATTTCAATGACTCTTGATGTTGTTAGTAAAAGAACACACATGCAATGACACGGTGGATCCATGTGGTCTCTGAAGAGAACACACATGCAATGACTCTGGTTGTTTTTAGTAAAAAGAGCACACATGCAATGACACTAGTGGATCCATAGGTGGATTGTGAAAAGAGACATGCAATGACACTGGTGTATCCATATATAGTATGTGAAAATAACACACATGCAATGACTCTGGTTGTTGTTAGTAATAAGAACACACATTCAATGACACGGGTGGATCCATGTGTGGTCTCTGAAGAGAACACACATTTCAATGACACCGGTGGATCCATAGGTGGATTGTGAAAAGAACACACATGCAATGACACTGGTGTATCCATATGTGGTATGTGAAAAGAACACACATGCAATGACTCTGGTTGTTGTGAGTAAAAAGAACACACATGCAATGACACTGGTGGATCCTTGTGTTGTCACTGAAGAGAACACACATTTCAATGACACTGGTTGTTGTTAGTAAAAACAACACACATGCAATGGCACTGGTGGATCCATGTGTGGTCTCTAAAGAGAACATAGATTTCAATGACTCTGTTTGTTATTAGTAAAAAGAACACACATGCAATGACACTGGTGGATCCATGTGTGATCTCTGAAGAAAACACACATGCAACGACTCTGGTTATTGTTAGTAAAAAGAGCACACATGCAATGACACTGGTGGATCCATAGGTGGATTGTGAAAAGAACACACATCCAATGACACTGGTGGATCCATATGTGGTATATGAAAATAACACACATGTACTGACTCCAGTTGTTGTTAGTAAAAAGAACACACATGCAATGACACTGGTGGATCCATGTGTGGTCTCTGAAGAGAACACACATTCCAATGACACTTGTGGATCCATATGTGGTATGTGAAAAGAACACACATGAAATGACTCTAGTTGTTGTGAGTAAACAGAACACACATGCAATGACACTGGTGGATCCATATGTGGTATGTGAAAGAACACACATGCATTGACTCTGTTGTTGTTAGTAAAAAGAACACACATGCAATGACACTAGTGGATCCATGTGTGGACTCTGAAGAGAACACACATTTCAATGACTCTGGATGTTGTTAGTAAAAAGAACACACGTGCAATGACACAGGTGGATCCATGTGTGGTCTCTGAAGAGAACACACATGCAATGACTCTGGTTGTTTTTAGTAAAAAGAGCACACATGCAATGAAACTAGTGGATCCATAGGTGGATTGTGAAAAGAACACACATGCAATGACACTGGTGTATCCATATATGGTATGTGAAAAGAACACACATGCAATGACTCTGCTTGTTGTTAGTAATAAGAACACACATTCAATGACACGGGTGGAACCATGTGTGGTCTCTGAAGAGAACACACATTTCTATGAAACTGGTGGATCCATAGGTGGATTGTGAAAAGAACACACATGCAATGACACTGGTGTATCCATATGTGGTATGTGAAAAGAACACACATGCAATGACTCTGGTTGTTGTTAGTTACAAGAACACACATTCAATCACATGGTGGATCCATGTGGTCTCTGAAGAGAACACACATTTCAATGACACTGGTTGTTGTTAGTAAAAAGAACACACATGCAATGACACTGGTGGATCCATGTGTGGCCTCTGAAGAGAACACACATGCAATGACTCTGGTTGTTGTTAGTAAAAAGAGCACACATGCAATGACACTGGTGGATCCATATGTGGATTGTGAAAAGAACACACATGCAATGAAACTGGTGGATCCATATGTGGCATGTGAAAAGAACACACATTCAATGACTCTGGTTGTTGTTCGTAAAAAGAACACACATGCAATGACACTGGTGGATCCATAGGTGGATTGTGAAAAGAGCACACATGCAATGGCACTGGTGGATCCATATGTGGTATGTGAAGAGAATACACATGCAATGACTCTGGTTGTTGTGAGTAAAAATAACACACATGCAATGACACTGATGGATCCATAGGTGGATTGTGAAAAGAGCAAACAAGGAATGACCCTGATGGATCCAAATGTGGTATGTGAAAACAACACACATGCAATGACTTTGGTTATTGTGAGTAAAAAGAACACACATGCAATGACACTGGTGGATCCATGGGTGGATTGTGAAAAGAGCACACATGCAATGACACTAGTGGATCCATATGTGGTATCTGAAAAGAGCACACATGCAATGACTCCAGCTGTTGTTAGTAAAAAGAACACACATGCAATGACACTGGTGGATCCATGTGTGGTCTCTGAAGAGAACACACATTCCAATGACACTTGTGGATCCATATGTGGTATGTGAAAAGAACACACATAAAATGACTCTAGTTGTTGTGAGTAAAAAGAACACACATGCAATGACACTGGTGGATCCATATATGGTATGTGAAAAGAACACACATGCAATGACTCAGGTTGTTGTTAGTAATAAGAACACACATTCAATGACACGGGTGGATCCATGTGTGGTCTCTGAAGAGAACACACATTTCTATGAAACTGGTGGATCCGTAGGTGGATTGTGAAAAGAACACACATGCAATGACACTGGTGTATCCATATGTGGTATGTGAAAAGAACACACATGCAATGACTCTGGTTGTTGTTAGTAACAAGAACACACATTCAATCACACTGGTGGATCCATGTGTGGTCTCTGAAGAGAACACACATTTCAATGACACTGGTTGTTGTTAGTAAAAAGAACACACATGCAATGACACTGGTGGATCCATGTGTGGCCTCTGAAGAGAACACACATGCAATGACTCTGGTTGTTGTTAGTAAAAAGAGCACACATGCAATGACACTGGTGGAACCATATGTGGATTGTGAAAAGAAAACACATGCAATGAAACTGGTGGATCCATATGTGGCATGTGAAAAGAACACACATGCAATGACTCTGGTTGTTGTTCGTAAAAAGAACACACATGCAATGACACTGGTGGATCCATAGGTGGATTGTGAAAAGAGCACACATGCAATGGCACTGGTGGATCCATATGTGGTATGTGAAGAGAACACACATGCAATGACTCTGGTTGTTGTGAGTAAAAATAACACACATGCAATGACACTGATGGATCCATAGGTGGATTGTGAAAAGAGCAAACAAGGAATGACCCTGATGGATCCAAATGTGGTATGTGAAAACAACACACATGCAATGACTTTGGTTATTGTGAGTAAAAAGAACACACGTGCAATGACACTGGTGGATCCATGGGTGGATTGTGAAAAGAGCACACATGCAATGACACTAGTGGATCCATATGTGGTATCTGAAAAGAGCACACATGCAATGACTCCAGCTGTTGTTAGTAAAAAGAACACACATGCAATGACACTGGTGGATCCATGTGTGGTCTCTGAAGAGAACACACATTCCAATGACACTTGTGGATCCATATGTGGTATGTGAAAAGAACACACATAAAATGACTCTAGTTGTTGTGAGTAAAAAGAACACACATGCAATGACTCAGGTTGTTGTTAGTAAAAAGAACACACATGGAATGACACTAGTGGATCCATGTGTGGACTCTGAAGAGAACACACATTTCAATGACTCTGGATGTTGTTAGTAAAAAGAACACACATGCAATGACACAGGTGGATCCATGTGTGGTCTCTGAAGAGAACACACATGCAATGACTCTGGTTGTTTTTAGTAAAAAGAGCACACATGCAATGACACTAGTGGATCCATAGGTGGATTGTGAAAAGAGACATGCAATGACACTGGTGTATCCATATATGGTATGTGAAAAGAACACACATGCAATGACTCTAGTTGTTGTTAGTAATAAGAACACACATTCAATGACACGGGTGGATCCATGTGTGGTCTCTGAAGAGAACACACATTTCAATGACACTGGTGGATCCATAGGTGGATTGTGAAAAGAACACACATGCAATGACACTGGTGTATCCATATGTGGTATGTGAAAAGAACACACATGCAATGACTCTGGTTGTTGTTAGTAACAAGAACACACATTCAATCACACTAGTGGATCCATGTGTGGTCTCTGAAGAGAACACACATTTCAATGACACTGGTTGTTGTTAGTAAAAAGAACACACATGCAATGACACTGGTGGATCCATGTGTGATCTCTGAAGAAAACACACATGCAACGACTCTGGTTATTGTTAGTAAAAAGAGCACACATGCAATGACACTGGTGGATCCATAGGTGGATTGTGAAAAGAACACACATCCAATGACACTGGTGGATCCATATGTGGTATATGAAAATAACACACATGCAATGACTCTGGTTGTTGTTAGTAAAAAGAACACACATGCAATGACACTAGTGGATCCATGTGTGGACTCTGAAGAGAACACACATTTCAATGACTCTGGATGTTGTTAGTAAAAAGAACACACATGCAATGACACAGGTGGATCTATGTGTGGTCTCTGAAGAGAACACACGTGCAATAACTCTAGTTGTTTTTAGTAAAAAGAGCACACATGCAATGACACTAGTGGATCCATAGGTGGATTGTGAAAAGAACACACATGCAATCACACTGGTGTATCCATATGTGGTATGTGAAAAGAACACACATGCAATGACTCTGGTTGTTGTTAGTAATAAGAACACACATTCAATGACACGGGTGGAACCATGTGTGGTCTCTGAAGAGAACACACATTTCAATGACACTGGTGGATCCATAGGTGGATTGTGAAAAGAACACACATGCGATGACACTGGTGTATCCATATGTGGTATGTGAAAAGAACACACATGCAATGACTCTGGTTGTTGTTAGTAACAAGAACACACATTCAATCACACTGGTGGATCCATGTGTGGTCTCTGAAGAGAACAGACATTTCAATGACACCGGTTGTTGTTAGTAAAAAGAACACACATGCAATGACACTGGTGGATCCATGTGTGGTCTCTGAAGAGAACACACATGCAATGACTCTGGTTGTTGTTAGTAAAAAGAGCACACATGCAATGACACTGGTTGATCCATATGTGGATTGTGAAAAGAACACACATGCAATGAAACTGGTGGATCCATATGTGGCATGTGAAAAGAACACACATGCAATGACTCTGGTTGTTGTTCGTAAAAAGAACACACATGCAATGACGCTGGTGGATCCATAGGTGGATTGTGAAAAGAGCAAACAAGGAATGACCCTGATCGATCCAAATGTGGTATGTGAAAACAACACACATGCAATGACTTTGGTTGTTGTGAGTAAAAAGAACACACATGCAATGACACTGGTGGATCCATGGGTGGATTGTGAAAAGAGCACACATGCAATGACACTAGTGGATCCATATGTGGTATCTGAAAAGAACACACATGCAATGACTCCAGCTGTTGTTAGTAAAAAGAACACACATGCAATGACACTGGTGGATCCATGTGTGGTCTCTGAAGAGAACACACATTTCAATGACACTGGTGGATCCATATGTGGTATGTGAAAAGAACACACATGCAATGAAACTATTGGATCCATATGTGGTATCTGAAGAGAACACACATGCAATGACTCCGGTTGTTGTTAGTAAAAAGAGCACACATGCAATGACACTAGTGGATCCATATGTGGATTGTGAAAAGAACACACATGCAATGACACTAGGGGATCCATATGTGGTATGTGAAAAGAACACACATGCAATGACTCTGGTTGTTGTTAATAACAAGAACACACATGCAATGACACTGGTGGATCCTTGTGTTGTCACTGAAGAGAACACACATTTCAATGACACTGGTTGTTGTTAGTAAAAACAACACACATGCAATGACACTGGTGGATCCATGTGTGGTCTCTAAAGAGAACACACATTTCAATGACTCTGGTTGTTGTTAGTAAAAAGAACACACATGCAATGACACTAGTGGATCCATGTGTGGTCTCTGAAGAAAACACACATGCAACGACTCTGGTTATTGTTAGTAAAAAGAGCACACATGCGATGACACTGGTGGATCCATAGGTGGATTGTGAAAAGAACACACAT
This sequence comes from Avena insularis, assembly GCA_023614405.1. Lineage (NCBI taxonomy): Eukaryota > Viridiplantae > Streptophyta > Magnoliopsida > Poales > Poaceae > Avena > Avena insularis. Next base: position 442,800,033 of record CM042694.1, on the reverse strand, counting down.
GCAATGACACTAGTGGATCCATATGTGGTATATGAAAATAACACACATGTAATGACTCCAGTTGTTGTTAGTAAAAAGAACACACAAGCAATGACACTGGTGGATCCATGTGTGGTCTCTGAAGAGAACACACATTCCAATGACACTTGTGGATCCATATGTGGTATGTGAAAAGAACACGCATGAAATGACTCTAGTTGTTGTGAGTAAAAAGAACACACATGCAATGACACTGGTGAATCCATATGTGGTATGTGAAAAGAACACACATGCAATGACTCTGGTTGTTGTTAGTAAAAAGAACACACATGCAATGACACTAGTGGATCCATGTGTGGACTCTGAAGAGAACACACATTTCAATGACTCTGGATGTTGTTAGTAAAAAGAACACACATGCAATGACACAGGTGGATCTATGTGTGGTCTTTGAAGAGAACACACGTGCAATAACTCTAGTTGTTGTTAGTAAAAAGAGCACACATGCGATGACACTGGTGGATCCATAGGTGGATTGTGAAAAGAACACACATGCAATGACACTAGTGGATCCATATGTGGTATAGGAAAATAACACACATGTAATGACTCCAGTTGTTGTTAGTAAAAAGAACACACAAGCAATGACACTGGTGGATCCATGTGTGGTCTCTGAAGAGAACACACATTCCAATGACACTTGTGGATCCATATGTGGTATGTGAAAAGAACACGCATGAAATGACTCTAGTTGTTGTGAGTAAAAAGAACACACATGCAATGACACTGGTGAATCCATATGTGGTATGTGAAAAGAACACACATGCAATGACTCTGGTTGTTGTTAGTAAAAAGAACACACATGCAATGACACTAGTGGATCCATGTGTGGACTCTGAAGAGAACACACATTTCAATGACTCTGGATGTTGTTAGTAAAAAGAACACACATGCAATGACACAGGTGGATCTATGTGTGGTCTCTGAAGAGAACACACATTTCAATGACACTGGTGGATCCATAGGTGGATTGTGAAAAGAACACACATGCGATGACACTGGTGTATCCATATGTGGTATGTGAAAAAACACACATGCAATGACTCTGGTTGTTGTTAGTAACAAGAACACACATTCAATGACACTGGTGGATCCATGTGTGGTCTCTGAAGAGAACAGACATTTCAATGACACCGGTTGTTGTTAGTAAAAAGAACACACATGCAATGACACTGGTGGATCCATGTGTGGTCTCTGAAGAGAACACACATGCAATGACTCTGGTTGTTGTTAGTAAAAAGAGCACACATGCAATGACACTGGTTGATCCATATGTGGATTGTGAAAAGAACACACATGCAATGAAACTGGTGGATCCATATGTGGCATGTGAAAAGAACACACATGCAATGACTCTGGTTGTTGTTCGTAAAAAGAACACACATGCAATGACGCTGGTGGATCCATAGGTGGATTGTGAAAAGAGCACACATGCAATGGCACTGGTGGATCCATATGTGGTATGTGAAGAGAACACACATGCAATGACTCTGGTTGTTGTGAGTAAAAATAACACACATGCAATGACACTGGTGGATCCATAGGTGGATTGTGAAAAGAGCAAACAAGGAATGACCCTGATCGATCCAAATGTGGTATGTGAAAACAACACACATGCAATGACTTTGGTTGTTGTGAGTAAAAAGAACACACATGCAATGACACTGGTGGATCCATGGGTGGATTGTGAAAAGAGCACACATGCAATGACACTAGTGGATCCATATGTGGTATCTGAAAAGAACACACATGCAATGACTCCAGCTGTTGTTAGTAAAAAGAACACACATGCAATGACACTGGTGGATCCATGTGTGGTCTCTGAAGAGAACACACATTTCAATGACACTGGTGGATCCATATGTGGTATGTGAAAAGAACACACATGCAATGAAACTGGTGGATCCATATGTGGTATCTGAAGAGAACACACATGCAATGACTCCGGTTGTTGTTAGTAAAAAGAGCACACATGCAATGACACTGGTGGATCCATATGTGGATTGTGAAAAGAACACACATGCAATGACACTAGGGGATCCATATGTGGTATGTGAAAAGAACACACATGCAATGACTCTAGTTGTTGTTAATAACAAGAACACACATGCAATGACACTCGTGGATCCTTGTGTTGTCACTGAAGAGAACACACATTTCAATGACACTGGTTGTTGTTAGTAAAAACAACACACATGCAATGACACTGGTGGATCCATGTGTGGTCTCTAAAAAGAACACACATTTCAATGACTCTGGTTGTTGTTAGTAAAAAGAACACACATGCAATGACACTGGTGGATCCATGTGTGGTCTCTGAAGAAAACACACATGCAACGACTCTGGTTATTGTTAGTAAAAAGAGCACACATGCGATGACACTGGTGGATCCATAGGTGGATTGTGAAAAGAACACACATGCAATGACACTGGTGGATCCATATGTGGTATATGAAAATAACACACATGTAATGACTCTAGTTGTTGTTAGTAAAAAGAACACACAAGCAATGACACTGGTGGATCCATGTGTGGTCTCTGAAGAGAACACACATTCCAATGACACTTGTGGATCCATATGTGGTATGTGAAAAGAACACGCATGAAATGACTCTAGTTGTTGTGAGTAAAAAGAACACACATGCAATGACACTGGTGGATCCATATGTGGTATGTGAAAAGAACACACATGCAATGACTCTGGTTGTTGTTAGTAAAAAGAACACACATGCAATGACACTAGTGGATCCATGTGTGGACTCTGAAGAGAACACACATTTCAATGACTATGGATGTTGTTAGTAAAAAGAACACACATGCAATGACACAGGTGGATCCATGTGTGGTCTCTGAAGAGAACACACATGCAATGACTCTGGTTGTTTTTAGTAAAAAGAGCACACATGCAATGACACTAGTGGATCCATAGGTGGATTGTGAAAAGAACACACATGCAATCACACTGGTGTATCCATATGTGGTATGTGAAAAGAACACACATGCAATGACTTTGGTTGTTGTTAGTAATAAGAACACACATTCAATGACAGGGGTGGAACCATGTGTGGTCTCTAAAGAGAACACACATTTCAATGACACTAGTGGATCCATAGGTGGATTGTGAAAAGAACACACATGCAATGACACTAGTGTATCCATATGTGGTATGTGAAAAGAACACACATGCAATGACTCTGGTTGTTGTTAGTAACAAGAACACACATTCAATCACACTGGTGGATCCATGTGTGGTCTCTGAAGAGAACACACATTTCAATGACACCGGTTGTTGTTAGTAAAAAGAACACACATGCAATGACACCGGTGGATCCATGTGTGGTCTCTAAAGAGAACACACATGCAATGACTTTGGTTGTTGTTAGTAAAAAGAGCACACATGCAATGACACTGGTGGATCCATATGTGGATTGTGAAAAGAACACACATGCAATGAAACTGGTGGATCCATATGTGGCATGTGAAAAGAACACACATGCAATGACTCTGGTTGTTGTTCGTAAAAAGAACACACATGCAATGACACTGGTGGATCCATAGGTGGATTGTGAAAAGAGCACACATGCAATGGCACTTGTGGATCCATATGTGGTATGTGAAGAGAACACACATGCAATGACTCTGGTTGTTGTTAGTAAAAATAACACACATGCAATGACACTGGTGGATCCATAGGTGGATTGTGAAAAGAGCACACAAGGAATGACACTGGTGGATCCATATGTGGTATGTGAAAACAACACACATGCAATGACTTTGGTTGTTGTGAGTAAAAAGAACACACATGCAATGACACTGGTGGATCCATGGGTGGATTGTGAAAAGATGTAAGATCCCTCCTTATTAAAGGAAAGGATCCCTGTGATTGCAATGCTAGTCCCTGGATCAATGCTAGCATCCACAGTTTAAGATGAAGTACACAGATACAAAGGTCGTTTATTACATTCATTCCAGAGATAAAACATAGTCTTTTACAACTCAGGGCCAAAGGCCTAATACAAGAGTTTATGGAATAAGTAAATAAACATAAGTCTTCATCTTCATGTGCCACAGGCAAGCATGTTGAGTGTAGACTCATGACTCCTAATCATCATCGGAGTAACCTGCAACATTATAAGTTACAGCCACAGAGGGTCAATACTTTGGAATAGTATTGGCAAGTGATACCTTAGCTTATTTAAGTGGACTATAATACTGTATGCATTTGGCTAAGTGGATCTTAGGCTTGCATTGCTCAAAATAGGTTTTTTCCTTATCATTTGAAAACACTAAGTTTTTGTTTGGCACAAAACTTTCCCAAGGCATCTACTAATCAAAGACTGAAGATCCTTTCCAAGGCATCTATCAGTCAAAGACTGAAGATCCTTTAACCCTTGTTCACCCACAAGATTTTAACTTTAGAAATTGGGATGAGGAGATTTTTGATAGCTTCCATGTCTTGATGCTCAAATTGTCCTTTACCAGGGACATGGCTAAGTACTTAGATTTTACACTCTGCAGAGGTGGTGCACTTTCCCCACAAGACTTGGTTTCCCAAGACAAGATCTTTCAGAAGCCTTTCCTTAGTCAAATGGACGCGTTCCAACCTATCATTCCCTCTACCACCAACTATCCAAGAGACTAAGTTCTAGCAACCTATATGATCATGGCAGAGCCCATATTGCCAAGTGGTTGCACTTGAAGCTTCTCAACATTTGACATCTCAAATCTCTTTGTTCCTGGGTGGCCATCCACAAGTGAGATATCAAGTTTTCCCAGATATCTTGGACTTGGTGGAGCCCAAGTTTTCCCCAGTATTCTGGACTTGCATAACCACTCAACACAAACCAAACTTTCCATTCCACCCAGATGATTCATTTACTTAGTTGTTTTATTAAACAAAACATAAGTCCACAGACTTAGATATTTGTATTAAGCCCAAGCTTGACCAAGCCCTTGCAAGGTAACCACATGGTTAAGTGACTGTTTTTGAAACCTCAGTACCCTACAAAAAATCCCCAGATTTGTTTGAATTCAAAAAGGATTTGAATTCATATCAAAATCATTCCAGAAAATAGATTTATAAAAGAAAAAGGGTTAAACAAAAGAAAAGGGCCATGCCGAGTTTAGCCGGCCCAAGCAAACGAGCCCAACAAGCCCACCGGGAGTTTCCTTTTCTTCTCTCACCTTGACGCCATAATCGATCGTGACAGACAGACCCCACCTCCACCTCACGCACTTCGCTGACGAGCGGGCCTCCTCCACGTCAGCATCGTCTTCCCCCTGAATCCGCGCACGATCTCCGCCGCTGACCGTTGCCGCAGTGATACCGAGCTTAATTGGGCATTAATCCACGAGCGTTTCCTGTCGAGCCTCTGGCTATAAGATCCTCTCTGCCTCGCGAGCATTTTCCCCCAAACACCTCGCTCACTCCGCCACCAGGCTGCCCTCAATCAACCGCACACCGTCGCAGACAGAGCCCACTCCGGCGATCAATTCCGGTGAGCCTCGTGTTCCCCTCTGCCTCCCACTCTTGCTATCTGATTCAGTGAGTCTTTGCGCACCTCCTGACCCCACTAGTTCATCCTGTACTGCCCCAGGTCACCGTTTTCGCTCGACACCGCAAGCACCGACGACCACCTCGACTCCGGCGACCAAATTCCGTAAGTCTCGTGCGCCCCTTCACTTCTGACTCACACGAGTTTGTTCGCAACGTTATTGCGCATCTCCTAAACCCTCTGGCTTGTGTTAGGGCGACGCGGAACCTCGGCAACAACTCCGACAACGACCACCCGACGCCGTGCACGACTCCGACGAGCTCTCTCAGCCACATCCGAGCGCCCCTTCGCAAACCGACGCTACCTTGAGCTTCAGCAGCTTCCGGCGAACCTGGTATGACCCTTCTCCCTCTCGCGGACGATCTGGAATGCTAGCGCCGCCGTGGTAGCGCCCGCTGACGCCAGCGCCGCGCCTGCAAGGTCGTTTGAGCGAGCACGTTAGATCCGGCGCTAGGATAGATTCATTTAACTGCGACGATGCAGCGATCTGGAGCGTGCGATCTGTTTAGATCCTGCGGCTGCCAAGCGCGATCCAACCGAAGCGGTACGCGCCAATCACAACGCGACGCGTGGCTAGGATGAATTCAAAAACAGAATTTAAAACCAGAATTAGATCCAAACTTCAAACTGTCATAACTTTTGAATGCCACGTTAGATTTCTGCAAACTTTTTACCGTTGGATTCAGTGAAACAAGACCTTTCTGAATATCCAATGTGTTTAGCAAATAGTAACCATTAGAACGATTTTATTTGTAGAAACTTGTTTAAGGCTATTTTGAGTATAGATTTAGTTTAGTAATTTGTTTTAGGGTTAAATAAGTTTGTTTTGGCAAATTTGGTGTCTTGTTAAGTTTCTGTAAACATGCACTTGCTTGGCAGAGTTTTCAAAATCCCCACTTAGTAAATTCATGCATGCATGCATTCATATTATTTTGATTGTATATGAATTGTGTGTAATTGTGTGCTACAACTTTGTGTGTAGACTTTGCTAGTGATTGTGACTGTGAAGAGTGCTACTCTCCCCATTACCAAGGCAAGTGATGCTTCATATCTTTTGTCCCATTATTTTCACTATGCATTAGTGTTTTTGCTAAGTAAATCTTGCATGGATTTTATTTGCTAAGTATAGACCTTGCTATGGGAAAACCTAGTAGATGAAGCCTTAGTGAAAATTACCTAAGTCAAGATTCCTATTACTATCATGCTTAGCTTAGCTAATAGAAAACAAGGGTGGAATATATATTCATGCTATGGAAAATATCTAAGTCTGTGGACTTATGTTTTGTTTAATAAAACAACTAAGTAAATGAATCATCTGGGTGGAATGGAAAGTTTGGTTTGTGTTGAGTGGTTATGCAAGTCCAGAATACTGGGGAAAACTTGGGATCCACCAAGTCCAGTATACTGGGGAAAACTTGATATCTCACTTGTGGATGGCCACCCAGGAACAAAGAGATTTGAGATGTCAAATGTTGAGAAGCTTCAAGTGCAACCACTTGGCAATATGGGATCTGCCATGATCATATAGGTTGCTAGAACTTAGTCTCTTGTACAGTTGGTGGTAGAGGGAATGATAGGTTGGAACGCGTCCATTTGACTAAGGAAAGGCTTCTGAAAGATCTTGTCTTGGGAAACCAAGTCTTGTGGGGAAAGTGCACCACCTCTGCAGAGTGTAAAATCTAAGTACTTAGCCATGTCCCTGGTAAAGGACAATTTGAGCATCAAGACATGGAAGCTATCAAAAATCTCCTCATCCCAATTTCTAAAGTTAAAATCTTGTGGGTGAACAAGGGTTAAAGGATCTTCAGTCTTTGATTGATAGATGCCTTGGAAAGGATCTTCAGTCTTTGATTAGTAGATGCCTTGGGAAAGTTTTGTGCCAAACAAAAACTTAGTGTTTTCAAATGATAAGGAAAAAACCTATTTTGAGCAATGCAAGCCTAAGATCCACTTAGCCAAATGCATACAGTATTATAGTCCACTTAAATAAGCTAAGGTATCACTTGCCAATACTATTCCAAAGTATTGACCCTCTGTGGCTGTAACTTGTAATGTTGCAGGTTACTCCGATGATGATTAGGAGTCATGAGTCTACACTCAACATGCTTGCCTGTGGCACATGAAGATGAAGACTTATGTTTATTTACTTATTCCATAAACTCTTGTATTAGGCCTTTGGCCCTGAGTTGTAAAAGACTATGTTTTATCTCTGGAATGAATGTAATAAACGACCTTTGTATTTGTGTACTTCATCTTAAACTGTGGATGCTAGCATTGATCCAGGGACTAGCATTGCAATCACAGGGATCCTTTCCTTTAATAAGGAGGGATCTTACAGATGGTGTCAGAGCACTGTGTTGCCTGTAGGATTATGACCCTAGGATTGGAAACCACTAAGGAAAATTTTAACTACTTCAACACTTGTCTATTCTTCTCGTAAACTTTTCTAATCTTCTCATTCTCATCTCTATTTGTAGATGAACTCCATCAACGAAGCCGTGAAGAAAGGACCACTCATGACCATGACCTTGGAGTGTGAAACTGAGTTTCCCAAGATTCTCAAGGACCTCATGGAGACAATGGAAGCACATGGTGCAGCTGTGTACAAGGGCTTTCCAGTGATGGAGGAAGGAGTGGAGTATTGGTGGGTGCAACTTCACTTGTACAAAAACAAGGAAGACAACCACAAAGAAAGAGGTTTCTGCATGTACACCAACACTTTTATGCACACCACATTCTTTGAGTCAGCAAGAGAAGCAGCTTGGAAGACTATCAAAGAACTCAGTGCTAGAGTCAAGTGCAAGATGCTCAACCTCCAAAAAGACTTAGAGAAAGAGAAGGAACATACCCAAGAGTTGGAAGTCACCAACCAAACCTTAAGGGGAGACATTATAGACTTAGTGATAGAAGCATGTGAACAAGATAGGCTGATTGCCTCTAGGAACATTGTGTTAGCCACCAGATCCAGTGAGATAGGTTTGTAAAACGCACTTCGTTAGTTGGACCACCACCTATCACCTTATTTTCCAAATGATACCTTAAATAAGTTTGAACCTTGGTTGATGTAATGGATTCATGTATGCATGACTTGTGTGATTTTTGTGTTCCATGGATATGTATGAATGTTTGTCTTGTTTATTTTAATTGTGTTGTTCTAACTTTTTCAATCTTATAAATAGATGCCTATTGCCATCAGCACTGTTGAGGAGTTCCAGGTTACCCGTTTTGGTCCTCGTATCGTAGAGCTTACTACTTTGCTCGATCTCCCTCTTCCCACCATTACGGTGCACCCACTCACCAAGTTTGAGAGGAAGGACCTCTAGGGCTTCAAGGTGAACTAGCGGGGCCTTGAATGAGCCTACTACGGAGGCCATCGTCTTCAAGCTTATGCGATGTGAGGAGAGAGGCATGGAGGTTGTCATGCAGACCTGATAGGGCGATCAGGCCGTCCTCCCGACAGTTAGAGGCACTCACTTCCACGCCGAAGGCGTGATGATGACGGAGAGTCTATTGACTTTGAGGGCGACTCGAGGACCACAGCCGAGCCGATACTGCACCTCCAGGACTTAGAGACTCTTATTAGGCACGTGGATCTTGCAGGACCAACGTCATGCTTAGCAATGTGAGCTCCAGTGCAACCAGAGAAGGACAAGCTCTTCGCGCAGCAGGACGAGGTAGTCAAGGAGATGGAGGCGAAGTTCGAGACCCAAGACCGTAAGTTCAAGAGTCAAGAGAAACATGTCCAGGATAGGAACAAGAGGATTCAGGACATGACCGAGGAACTGCAGTCCAAGGACTTCGAGTTAGAGCAGCAGCAGACAGTGATTGAGAGACTTCGTTCCCAGAATAGGGCTCTCAAGACCAAGATCGACTCCTTGACCACTACTATCGAGGAGAACAAGACCGCAATGGAGAACGCAGGTCTTACCTTTGTCGAGGAGGAGATTGATCTTGAGTAGACTTGACTACTCAGTTATCTTTATTTACCGTACTTGTTATTTGTGAACTTATTAATGGACCATCCGACATGTGGATGGCTTGCCACTTGTGTGTTTTTACTTTGAGACTTTTGTTATCTTGTTGTTGAGCTTTTATCCTTGTGTTGCATGCTATGTGTTTGCTTGTATGATGTATTGTGCATGAATCATGTAAGGGTATCTCATTCTTATCTCTATATGAACAAACCACAGATGCCTCCCCGTCGCGCAAACCCCAACCACAATAACAATAACAACAACAACAACAACCCTCCGGGTTTTGATATGCTCACCAGATTTCTGCGTTTGAGGCCAGCTAAGTTCTCAGGAACGACTGATCCCATGGTGGCCAATGATTGGCTACGTTCTGTGAACAAAGACTTAGTGACCGTAGGCTGCACGGATGCTGAAAAAGTCAGGTTCGCAGCTCATCTGTTGGAAGGACCAGCCGCCGCATGGTGGGACAACTTCCAGATCACCACTCCTATCGATGAGGTGACTTGGGCTATCTTTGAAGATGGCTTCCTTTTCTCATATCTCCCGGGAATGATGAGCACGAAAAGAAGGAGTTTCACAACTGAAGCGGCGCCACCATAGCGTGGTGAATATATTGAAGAATTCAACAATCTGGCCATGCACGGATGAGGTTGACCGGATGCCAAAAGAAAGGAAAAGTTTACGGAAGGCTTGAATGATGAGCTGAATCTGCAGTATGCATGGCATATGTTCCAACTTATCGATCAACTGTGTGACAAGGCTGTTATTGTGGAGAATAAAATGAAGCAAGTCGAGAGTAGAAAGAGGAAACACTGACAAGCACAGCTCGGGATCGTCTCATAAGCGATCTCACTATGATGATAGTGTCATTTCAGGATCCCACAAGCATGGGAAATTTCACAAGCACCACAACCACCGTCATGACAACAAGCATCATCGATCATGACAATGATAAGTACAAGAATCACAAGAGTGGACATAAGAGCCACCATAGTGGAAGTGGAAGTGGAAGTAGAAACCAGCCTAAAAGGACATCAGTCAAATTGAATGTTACAAATGCAAGAAAGCTGGGGCATTATGCTAATGATTGCCACGAAAAGAAAGTTGAAGGACCTAACAAGCCCAATCCTTTTCGAAAGGACAGGTTAACCACATCAATGTGGAGGAGGTCTATGAAGAGCACGATGCTTTATTCTTTGGTAAGTTCAGACTCAATTCCATCTCAGCATTTGTACTCTTTGACACGGTGCATCTCATTCATTCATATCAAAAGCATTTGTCGAAAGAAATGATCTACCGGTAGAAACCATTGGGTGTCCTATAAGAGTAAGTTCTCCGGTGGAGAAATGATAGTAAACTCAGGATGTCATGACTTAGTCATAGAGTTTGGAAAACATAAGTTTCCAGTGAACCTAATAATCCTAAATTCCCAAGGATTGGATGTGATTTTGGGAATGGATTGGATGGCTAAGTATGAGGGAGTACTAGATTGTGCCAATCGCACAGTTGCACTCACAACCCCTGAAGGTAAGTGGATAAAATTCAAGTCCAATTTTAAATCTAAAGGAAGTAAGCTGAATTCTCTTAAGGGGGTTAGCATGGACAAGTGCCAATTGTGTGTGAATATCCGGATGTGTTTCGGAAGAGTTACTGAATGCCACCAGATAGAGATGTAGAGTTTATAATAGATTTGGTACCAGGTTCTGGACCAAGAGCAAAGAGGCCTTATAAAATGTCCGTTGACGAACTAAAGGAACTCAAGAAACAACTTGGAGAACAATTGCAGAAAGGATTCATCCAGCCAAGTTCTTCATCTTGGGGAGCTCCAGTTTTATTCGTGGAAAAGAGAGATAGAACTCAAAGATTATGCATAGATTACCGTTCTCTCAACGAGGTAACCATCAAGAACAAATATCCTTTGCCAAGAATCAACGATTTGTTTGATCATCTAGAAGGAGCATGTGTGTTCTCGAAGATTGATCTTCAGTCAGGCTATTTTCAACTCAAGATAAGAGAACAAGACATACCTAAAATAGCATTCACCACAAGGTATGGATTGTATGAGTACACTGTGATGCCTTCTGGTTTAACCAACGCTCCAGCATACTTCATGAATATGATGAACAAAGTGTTCATGGAATTTCTCGAAAAGTTTGTTATCGTTTTCATCGATGACATCTTAGTCTACTCCAAGAGCAAGGAAGAGCATGAAAGACATCTACGCTTGATACTTGAGAAACTGAGGGAACATAAGCTTTATGCCAAATTCAGCAAGTGTGAGTTTTGGTTAGAGGAAGTTGGATTTCTTGGTCACGTTATGACAAAGGATGGTGTGGCAGTTGATCCTGCTAAAGTTTCAGCTGTGACAGAATGGGAATCTCCTAAGAGCGTAAAAGAGGTTCGTAGTTTCCTTGGTTTAGCAGGTTACCACAGAAGATTCATTGAAAAAATTTCAAAGGTTGCTAAACCAATGACAGAATTGTTAAAGAAAGATAAGAAATTTGCTTGGTCCGAAGGATGTGAGCTCAGCTTTCAAGAATTGAAGAAAAGACTTGTGTCAGCACCAGTTCTGTGCCTACCAGACTTGGAAAAGGATTTCCAAGTGTATTGTGATGCTTCGCATCAAGGATTAGGTGCCGTACTTATGCAAGGCGGAAAAGTTGTGGCTTATGCCTCGAGACAACTCAAAACTCATGAAGTAAACTATCCTACTCATGATTTAGAGTTAGCTGCTGTTGTCCATGCACTCAAAACATGGAGACATTACCTTTTGGGAAATCGTTGTGAAGTATTCACCGATCATAAGAGTTTGAAATATATCTTCACCTAGAAGGAAATCAATATGAGACAAAGGAGATGGCTAGAACTTATCAAGGATTACGACTTGAGTTTGCAATACCATCCTGGTAAAGCAAATGTAGTAGCAGATGCTCTAAGTCGTAAGGCGTTTGTAAATGGCCTTACCAAAGGTGAATTGCCAGATGACTTGTGTAAGAAATTCAAGGAACTCAGGTTGGAGATTGTGCCAGAAGGACATCTCATGTCTTTGGATGTTCAACCCACTCTGTTGGATAAAATTAAAGAAGCCCAAAAGACGGATAAAGAAATCGAAGAGATTAAGGAAAGGATTAGCCAAGGGAAAGCTAAAAGTTTCCATATAGACGAACAAGGTACTTTATGGCACGGGAAACGTATTTGTGTTCCACAAGATCCGGAATTGCGGAAACTGATTCTACAAGAAGCCCATAACTCTCCGTATTCTATTCACCCGGGAAACACCAAAATGTACATGGATATGAAAGAAAGATTTTGGTGGAACAATCTCAAAAGGGACATTGCCGAACTCATTGCTTTGTGTGATGTGTGTAGTAGAGTGAAAGCGGAGCATCAAAAACCAGCAGGTTTGCTTCAACCAATGCCTATTCCTGAATGGAAGTGGGAAAATATTGGTATGGATTTCATTACCGGATTACCAAGGACCAGGTCAGGATGTGATTCCATATGGGTAGTAGTGGATCGCCTAACTAAAGTGGCTCATTTTATACCCGTAAAGACAACTTATACCAGTGCCAAGTTAGCCAAAATCTACATGAGCAAAATTGTATGCCTTCACGGTGTGCCTAAGAGTATTGTCCGATAGGAACTCAGTTCACTTCTCACTTTTGGAGACTTCATGAATCTTTAGGAGCGAGGTTGGAGTTCAGACCGCTTTTCATCCTCAAGGATGGACAAACAGAAAGGACTAATCAAATCCTTGAAGACATGTTGAGGGCATGTGCCCTAGACTATGGAGCAAGTTGGGATGAAAATGCCTTACGTGAGTTCTCTTACAATAACAGTTACCAATCTAGCATTGGGATGGCACCGTTTGAGTTTCTCTACGGAAGGAAGTGTACCACCCCATTGCTATGGGATGGTGTGGGAGAAAGAAGTTTGTTTGGACCAGATCTTATCAAAGACGCCGAAGAAAAGGTCAAATTGGTTAGGGACTGGTTGAAGATAGCACAGTCTCGACAGAAAAGCTACGCGGATTCTAAGCGTAGAGAAGTCACCTACGAAGTTGGGGATAGAGCTTATCTTAGAGTATCACCACTTCATGGAGTGAAAAGATTTGGAGTCAAAGGAAAGTTGGCACCAAGATATGTTGGACCATTCAACATTCTAAGTCGCAAGGGAGAAGCTGCATATGAAATCGAACTGCCAGCATCTTTATTAGCAGTCCATAATGTTTTTCATGTAAGTCAACTCAAGAAATGTCACACGGAAATGGAAGAATCTTCTTTGAAGGATACGATATCTTTGGAAGAAGTCCAACTAGAAAGTGATCTCACCTATGAAGAAAAGCCTGTCAAGATTCTTGAGACCGTAGAAAGAGTCACAAGGACAAAGACTATCAAGTTTTGCAAAGTGCAATGGAGTCATCACTCCGAAGAAGAAGCAACATGGGAAAGAGAAGATGATCTTCGGAAAGACCACCCACACCTATTTGCTAGCCAATCCGAATCTCGAGGGCGAGATTCATCTTAAGGGGGTTAGATTTGTAACATCCCTAAATTCATATTTCAAAGCTCATTCATATCATCCTTGCATCCTTCATTCATTTAGGGTTTTTCTCAAAATCATTTAGAAGCAGAAGCTTGTGCTATGTTTTCATGTGAGCAAATTTAACTCAAATGGCCATCACCCTTTGAGACTTGATTGTTTAGGAACTTGTTTGCTTGCCTCCATTATTGGAAAGTTTAGGTGTAGCATTTTAGACCAAAGTTAAAATTTAGAAATAATTTCAAAACCCCTATTTCAACATTTGCAAACCAGAGGCAAAGTCTCTGTTTGTATTAAGCCCAAGCTTGACCAAGCCCTTGCAAGGTAACCACATGGTTAAGTGACTGTTTTTGAAACCTCAGTACCCTACAAAAAATCCCCAGATTTGTTTGAATTCAAAAAGGATTTGAATTCATATCAAAATCATTCCAGAAAATAGATTTAGAAAAGAAAAAGGGTTAAACAAAAGAAAGGGTCATGTGTTTACGGCAGCCCAAGCAGGCCCAACAAGCCCACGGGAGTTTCCTTTTCTTCTCTCACGCATGTGACGCAATCGATCGTGGCAGACGAGACCCACCTCCACCTCGCGCACCGACGAGCGGGCCTCCTCCACGCCAAGATCGTCTTCCCCAATCCAGCGCCACGATCTCACCACGACCGCTGCGATGATACCGAGCTTAATTGGGCATTAATCCTGGCGTTTCTGTCGAGCCTCGCTATAAGATCCTCTCTCGCCGCATTTTCCCCAAACACCTCGCTCACTCCGCCACCAGGCTGCCTCAATCAACCCCACACCGCCCTTGACAGAGCCCACTCCGGCGATCAATTCCGGTGAGCCTCTTGTTCCCCTCTGCCTCCCACTCTTGCTATCTGATTCAGTGAGTCTTTGCGCACCTCCTGACCCCACTAGTTCATCCTGTACTGCCCCAGGTCACCGTTTTCGCTCGACACCGCAAGCACCGACGACCACCTCGACTCCGGCGACCAAATTCCGTAAGTCTCGTGCGCCCCTTCACTTCTGACTCACACGAGTTTGTTCGCGTTTACGCATCTCCTAAACCCTCGCTTGTGTTAGGCGGCGGAACCTCGCAACGACTCAAACGACCACGACGCCGTGCGACTCCGACGAGCTCTCACCACATCCGGCGCCCTTCGCAAACCGGCCTACCTTGAGCTTCAGCAGCTTCCGCGAACCTGGTATGACCCTTCTCCCTCTCGCAGACGATCCGGCAGCTAAGCGCCGCCAGATCGAGCGCTCCGCCGCTCGCTGACGCCGCGCGCCGCCCGGGCAAGGTCGTTTGAACGAGCACCGTTAGATCCAGATCCGAGCGCTAGGATAGATTCATTTAACTGCGAAGCGGTACGCGATCTGGAGCGTGCGATCTGTTTAGATCCTGCGGCTGCCAAGCGCGATCCAACCGAAGCGGTACGCGCCAATCACAACGCGACGCGTGGCTAGGATGAATTCAAAAACAGAATTTAAAACCAGAATTAGATCCAAACTTCAAACTGTCATAACTTTTGAATGCCACGTTAGATTTCTGCAAACTTTTTACCGTTGGATTCAGTGAAACAAGACCTTTCTGAATATCCAATGTGTTTAGCAAATAGTAACCATTAGAACGATTTTATTTGTAGAAACTTGTTTAAGGCTATTTTGAGTATAGATTTAGTTTAGTAATTTGTTTTAGGGTTAAATAAGTTTGTTTTGGCAAATTTGGTGTCTTGTTAAGTTTCTGTAAACATGCACTTGCTTGGTAGAGTTTTCAAAATCCCCACTTAGTAAATTCATGCATGCATGCATTCATATTATTTTGATTGTATATGAATTGTGTGTAATTGTGTGCTACAACTTTGTGTGTAGACTTTGCTAGTGATTGTGACTGTGAAGAGTGCTACTCTCCCCATTACCAAGGCAAGTGATGCTTCATATCTTTTGTCCCATTATTTTCACTATGCATTAGTGTTTTTGCTAAGTAAATCTTGCATGGATTTTATTTGCTAAGTATAGACCTTGCTATGGGAAAACCTAGTAGATGAAGCCTTAGTGAAAATTACCTAAGTCAAGATTCCTATTACTATAATGCTTAGCTTAGCTAATAGAAAACAAGGGTGGAATATATATTCATGCTATGGAAAATATCTAAGTCTGTGGACTTATGTTTTGTTTAATAAAACAACTATGTAAATGAATCATCTGGGTGGAATGGAAAGTTTGGTTTGTGTTGAGTGGTTATATGCAAGTCCGAATCTTTGGGGAAAACTTGGGCTCCACCAAGTCCAGTATACTGGGGAAAACTTGATATCTCACTTGTGGATGGCCACCCAGGAACAAAGAGATTTGAGATGTGAAATGTTCAGAAGCTTCAAGTGCAACCACTTGGCAATATGGGCTCTGCCTTGATCATATAGGTTGCTAGAACTTAGTCTCTTGGACAGTTGGTGGTAGAGGGAATGATAGGTTGGAACGCGTCCATTTGACTAAGGAAAGGCTTCTGAAAGATCTTGTCTTGGGAAACCAAGTCTTGTGGGGAAAGTGCACCACCTCTGCAGAGTGTAAAATCTAAGTACTTAGCCATGTCCCTGGTAAAGGACAATTTGAGCATCAAGACATGGAAGCTATCAAAAATCTCCTCATCCCAATTTCTAAAGTTAAAATCTTGTGGGTGAACAAGGGTTAAAGGATCTTCAGTCTTTGATTGATAGATGCCTTGGAAAGGATCTTCAGTCTTTGATTAGTAGATGCCTTGGGAAAGTTTTGTGCCAAACAAAAACTTAGTGTTTTCAAATGATAAGGAAAAAACCTATTTTGAGCAATGCAAGCCTAAGCTCAACTTAGCCAAATGCATACAGTATTATAGTCCACTTAAATAAGCTAAGGTATCACTTGCCAATACTATTCCAAAGTATTGACCCTCTGTGGCTGTAACTTGTAATGTTGCAGGTTACTCCGATGATGATTAGGAGTCATGAGTCTACACTCAACATGCTTGCCTGTGGCACATGAAGATGAAGACTTATGTTTATTTACTTATTCCATAAACTCTTGTATTAGGCCTTTGGCCCTGAGTTGTAAAAGACTATGTTTTATCTCTCGAATGAATGTAATAAACGACCTTTGTATCTGTGTACTTCATCTTAAACTGTGGATGCTAGCATTGATCCAGGGACTAGCATTGCAATCACAGGGATCCTTTCCTTTAATAAGGAGGGATCTTACAAAAGAGCACACATGCAATGACACTGGTGGATCCATATGTGGTATCTGAAAAGAACACACATGCAATGACTCCAGTTGTTGTTAGTAGAAAGAACACACATGCAATGACACTGGTGGATCCATGTGTGGTCTCTGAAGAGAACACACATTTCAATGACACTAGTGGATCCATATGTGGTATGTGAAAAGAACACACATGCAATGACACTGGTGGATCCATAGGTGGATTGTGAAAAGAGCACACATGCAATGACTCCGATTGTTGTTAGTAAAAAGAGCACACATGCAATGACACTGGTGGATCCATATGTGGATTGTGAAAAGAACACACATGCACTGACACTGGTGGATCCATATGTGGTATGTGAAAAGAACACATATGCAATGACTCTGGTTGTTGTTAGTAATAAGAACACACATTCAATCACACGGGTGGATCCATGTGTGGTCTCTGAAGAGAACACACATTTCAATCACACTGGTGGATCCATAGGTGGATTGTGAAAAGAACACACATGCAATGACACTGGTGTATCCATATGTGGTATGTGAAAAGAACACACATGCAATGACTCTGGTTGTTGTTAGTAACAAGAACACACATTCAATCACACTGGTGGATCCATGTGTGGTCTCTGAAAAGAACACACATTTCAATGACACTTGTTGTTGTTAGTAAAAGGAACACACATGCAATGACACTGGTGGATCCATGTGTGGTCTCTGAAGAGAACATATATTTCAATGACACTGGTGGATCCATATGTGGTATGTGAAAAGAACACACATGCAATGACTCCAGTTGTTGTTAGTAAAAAGAACACACATGCAATGATACTGGTGGATCCATGTGTGGTCTCTGAAGAAAACACACATGCAATGACTCTGGTTGTTGTTAGTAAAAAGAGCACACATGCAATGACACTGGTGGATCCATATGTGGATTGTGAAAAGAACACACATGCAATGACACTGGTGGATCCATATGTGGTATGTGAAAAGAACACACATGCAATGACTCTGGTTGTTGTTAGTAACAAGAACACACATTTCAATGACACTGGTGGATCCATGTGTGGTCTCTGAAGAGAACACACATTTCAATGACTCTGGTTGTTGTTAGTAAAAAGAACACACATGCAATGACACTGGTGGATCCATCTATGGTATCTGAAGAGAACACACATGCAATGACTCTGGTTGTTGTTAGTAAAAAGAGCACACATACAATGACACTGGTGGATCCATATGTGGATTGTGAAAATAACACACATGCAATGACACTGGTGGATCCATGTGTGGTCTCTGAAAAGAACACACATGCAATGACTTTGGTTGTTGTTAGTAAAAAGAACACACATGCAATGACACTGGTGGATCCATATCTGGATTATGAAAAGAGCACACATGCAATGCCACTGGTGGATCCATAGGTGGTATGTGAAAAGAACACACATGCAATGACTCTGGTTGTTGTGAGTAAAAAGAACACACATGCAATGACACCGGTGGATCCATGGGTGGATTGTGAAAAGATCACACATGCAATGACACTAGTGGATCCATATGTGGTATGTGAAAAGAACACACATGCATTGACTCCAGTTGTTGTTAGTAAAAAGAACACACATGCAATGACACTGGTGGATCCATGTGTGGTTTCTGAAGAGAACACACATTTCAATGACACTAGTGGATCCATATGTGGTATGTGAAAAGAACACACATGCAATGACTCTGGTTGTTGTTAGTAAAAAGAGCACACATGCAATGACACTGGCGGATCCATGTGTGGTCTCTAAAGAAAACATATATTTCAATGACACTGGTGGATCCATATGTGGTATGTGAATAGAACACACATGCAATGACTCCAGTTGTTGTTAGTAA
Organism: Avena insularis; assembly: GCA_023614405.1. Lineage (NCBI taxonomy): Eukaryota > Viridiplantae > Streptophyta > Magnoliopsida > Poales > Poaceae > Avena > Avena insularis. The sequence goes on along the minus strand of CM042694.1, from coordinate 442,780,813 downwards.
AAAGAACACACATGCAATGACACTGGTGGATCCATGTGTGCTCTCTGAAGAGAACACACATTTCAATGACACTGGTGGATCCATATGTGGTATGTGAAAAGAACACACATGTAATGACTCCAATTGTTGTTAGTAAAAAGAACACACATGCAATGACACTAGTGGATCCATGTGTGGTCTCTGAAGAGAACACACATGCAATGACTCTGGTTGTTCTTAGTAAAAAGAGCACACATGCAATGACACTTGTGGATCCATATGTGGATTGTGAAAAGAACACACATGCAATGATACTGGTGGATCCATAAGTGGATTGTGACAAGAGCACACATGCAATGACATTGGTGGATCCATATGTGGTATGTGAAGAGAACACACATGCAATGACTCTGGTTGTTGTGAGTAAAAAGAACACACATGCAATGACACTTGTGGATCCATAGGTGGATTGTGAAAAGAGCACACATGTAATGACACTGGTGGATCAATATGTGGTATGTGAAAAGAACACACATGCAATGACTCCAGTTGTTGTTAGCAAAAAGAACCCACATGCAATGAGACTAGTGGATCCATGTGTGGTCTCTGAAGATAACACACATTTCAATGACACTGGTGGATCCATATGTGGTATGTGAAAAGAACACACATGAAATGACTCTAGTTGTTGTTAGTAAAAAGAACACACATGCAATGACACTGGTGCATCCATATGTGGTATGTGAAAAGAACACACATGCAACGACTCTGGTTGTTGTTAGTAAAAAGAGAACACATGCAATGACACTGGTGGAAACATGTGTGGTCTCTAAAGAGAACAGACATTTCAATGATACTGGTGGATCCATATGTGGTATGTTAAAAGAACACACATGCAATGACTCCAGATGTTGTTAGTAAAAGGAACACACATGCAATGCCACTGGTGGATCCATGTGTGGTCTCTAAAGAGAACACACATTTCAATGACATAGGTGGATCCATATGTGGTATGTGAAAAGAACTCACATGAAATGACTCCAGTTGTTGTTTGTAAAAAGAACACACATGCAATGACACCGGTGGATCCATGGGTGGATTGTGAAAAGAGCACACATGCAATGACACTGCTGGATCCATATGTGGTATGTGAAAAGAACACGCACGCAATGACTCCAGTTGTTGTTAGTAAAAAGAACACACATGCAATGACACTGGTGGATCCATGTGTGGTCTCTGAAGAGAACACACATTTCAATGACACTGGTGGATCCATACGTGGTATGTGAAAAGAACACACATGCAATGACTCTGGTTGTTGTTAGTAAAAAGTGCACACATGCAATGACACTGGTGGATCCATGTGTGGTCTCTGAAGAGAACATATGTTTCAATGACACTGGTGGATCCATATGTGGTATGTGAAAAGAACACACATGCAATGACTCCAGTTGTTGTTAGTAAAAAGAACACACATGCAATGACACTGGTGGATCCATGTGTGCTCTCTGAAGAGAACACACACGCAATGACTCTGGTTGTTCTTAGTAAAAAGAGCACACATGCAATGACACTTGTGGATCCATATGTGGATTGTGAAAAGAAAACACATGTAATGACTCCAATTGTTGTTAGTAAAAAGAACACACATGCAATGACACTAGCGGATCCATGTGTGGTCTCTGAAGAGAACACACATGCAATGACACTGGTTGTTCTTAGTAAAAAGAGCACACATGCAATGACACTTGTGGATCCATATGTGGATTGTGAAAAGAACACACATGCAATGACACTGGTGGATCCATAGGTGGATTGTGAAAAGAGCACACATGCAATGACACTAGTGGATCCATGTGTGGTCTCTGAAAAGAACACACATGCAATGACTTTGGTTGTTGTTAGTAAAAAGAACACACATGTAATGACACTGATGGATCCATAGGTGGATTGTGAAAAGAGCACACATGCAATGCCACTGGTGGATCCATAGGTGGTATGTGAAAAGAACACACATGCAATGACTCTGGTTGTTGTGAGTAAAAAGAACACACATGCAATGACACCGGTGGATCCATGGGTGGATTGTGAAAAGAGCACACATGCAATGACACTGGTGGATCCATATGTGGTATGTGAAAAGAACACACATGCAATGACTCGAGTTGTTGTTAGTAAAGAGAACACACATGCAATGACACTGGTGGATCCATGTGTGGTCTCTGAAGAGAACACACATTTCAATGACACTGGTGGATCCATATGTGGTTTGTGAAAAGAACACACATCCAATGACTCTGGTTGTTGTTAGTAAAAAGAGCACACATGCAATGACACTGGTGGATCCATGTGTGGTCTCTGAAGAGGACATATATTTCAATGACACTGGTGGATCCATATGTGGTATGTGAAAAGAACACACATGCAATTACTCCAGTTGTTGTTAGTAAAAAGAACACACATGCAATGACACTGGTGGATCCATGTGTGCTCTCTGAAGAGAACACACATTTCAATGACACTGGTGGATCCATATGTGGTATGTGAAAAGAACACACATGTAATGACTCCAATTGTTGTTAGTAAAAAGAACACACATGCAATGACACTAGTGGATCCATCTGTGGTCTCTGAAGAGAACGAACATGCAATGACTCTGGTTGTTCTTAGTAAAAAGAGCACACATGCAATGACACTTGTGGATCCATATGTGGATTGTGAAAAGAACACACATGCAATGACACTGGTGGATCCATAGGTGGATTGTGAAAAGAGCACACATGCAATGACACTGGTGGATCCATGTGTGGTCTCTGAAAAGAACACACATGCAATGACTTTGGTTGTTGTTAGTAAAAAGAACACACATGTAATAACACTGATGGATCCATAGGTGGATTGTGAAAGGAGCACACATGCAATGCCACTGGTGGATCCATAGGTGGTATGTGAAAAGAACACACATGCAATGACTCTGGTTGTTGTGAGTAAAAAGAACACACATGCAATGACACCGGTGGATCCATGGGTGGATTGTGAAAAGAGCACACATGCAATGACAGTGGTGGATCCATATGTGGTATGTGAAAAGAACACACATGCAATGACTTGAGTTGTTGTTAGTAAAAAGAACACACATGCAATGACACTGGTGGATCCATGTGTGGTCTCTGAAGAGAACACACAATTCAATGACACTGGTGGATCCATATGTGGTTTGTGAAAAGAACACACATCCAATGACTCTGGTTGTTGTTAGTAAAAAGAGCACACATGCAATGACACTGGTGGATCCATGTGTGGTCTCTGAAGAGGACATATATTTCAATGACACTGGTGGATCCATATGTGATATGTGAAAAGAACACACATGCAATGACTCCAGTTGTTGTTAGTAAAAAGAACACACATGCAATGACATCAGGATCCATGTGCTCTCTGAAGAGAACACACATTTCAATGACACTGGTGGAACCATATGTGGTTTGTGAAAAGAACACACATGTAATGAGTCCAATTGTTGTTAGTAAAAAGAACACACATGCAATGACACTAGTGGATCCATGTGTGGTCTCTGAAGAGAACACACATGCAATGACACTGGTTGTTCTTAGTAAAAAGAGCACACATGCAATGACACTTGTGGATCCATATGTGGATTGTGAAAAGAACACACATGCAATGACACTGGTGGATCCATAGGTGGATTGTGAAAAGAGCACACATGCAATGACACTAGTGGATCCATGTGTGGTCTCTGAAAAGAACACACATGCAATGACTTTGGTTGTTGTTAGTAAAAAGAACACACATGTAATGACACTGATGGATCCATAGGTGGATTGTGAAAAGAGAACACATGCAATGCCACTGGTGGATCCATAGGTGGTATGTGAAAAGAACACACATGCAATGACTCTGGTTGTTGTGAGTAAAAAGAACACACATGCAATGACACCGGTGGATCCATGGGTGGATTGTGAAAAGAGCACACATGCAATGACACTGGTGGATCCATATGTGGTATGTGAAAAGAACACACATGCAATGACTCGAGTTGTTGTTAGTAAAGAGAACACACATGCAATGACACTGGTGGATCCATGTGTGGTCTCTGAAGAGAACACACATTTTAATGACACTGGTGGATCCATATGTGGTATGTGAAAAGAACACACATCCAATGACTCTGGTTGTTGTTAGTAAAAAGAGCACACATGCAATGACACTGGTGGATCCATGTGTGGTCTCTGAAGAGGACATATATTTCAATGACACTGGTGGATCCATATGTGGTATGTGAAAAGAACACACATGCAATTACTCCAGTTGTTGTTAGTAAAAAGAACACACATGCAATGACACTGGTGGATCCATGTGTGCTCTCTAGAGAACACACATTTCAATGACCTTTGGTGGATCCATATGTGGTATGTGAAAAGAACACACATGTAATGACTCCAATTGTTGTTAGTAAAAAGAACACACATGCAATGACACTAGTGGATCCATCTGTGGTCTCTGAAGATAACGAACATGCAATGACTCTGGCTGTTCTTAGTAAAAAGAGCACACATGCAATGACACTTGTGGATCCATATGTGGATTGTGAAAAGAACACACATGCAATGACACTGGTGGATCCATAGGTGGATTGTGAAAAGAGCACACATGCAATGACACTGGTGGATCCATGTGTGGTCTCTGAAAAGAACACACATGCAATGACTTTGGTTGTTGTTAGTAAAACGAACACACATGTAATAACACTGATGGATCCATAGGTGGATTGTGAAAGGAGCACACATGCAATGCCACTGGTGGATCCATAGGTGGTATGTGAAAAGAACACACATGCAATGACTCTGGTTGTTGTGAGTAAAAAGAACACACATGCAATGACACCGGTGGATCCATGGGTGGATTGTGAAAAGAGCACACATGCAATGACAGTGGTGGATCCATATGTGGTATGTGAAAAGAACACACATGCAATGACTCGAGTTGTTGTTAGTAAAAAGAACACACATGCAATGACACTGGTGGATCCATGTGTGGTCTCTGAAGAGAACACACATTTCAATGACACTGGTGGATCCATATGTGGTTTGTGAAAAGAACACACATCCAATGACTCTCGTTGTTGTTAGTAAAAAGAGCACACATGCAATGACACTGGTGGATCCATGTGTGGTCTCTGAAGAGGACATATATTTCAATGACACTGGTGGATCCATATGTGGTATGTGAAAAGAACACACATGCAATGACTCCAGTTGTTGTTAGTAAAAAGAACACACATGCAATGACACTGGTGGATCCATATGTGGATTGTGAAAAGAACACACATGCAATGACACTGGTGGATCCATAGGTGGATTGTGAAAAGAGCACACATGCAATGACACTGGTGGATCCATGTGTGGTCTCTGAAAAGAACACACATGCAATGACTTTGGTTGTTGTTAGTAAAAAGAACACACATGTAATGACACTGATGGATCCATAGGTGGATTGTGAAAAGAGCACACATGCAATGCCACTGGTGGATCCATAGGTGGTATGTGAAAAGAACACACATGCAATGACTCTGGTTGTTGTGAGTAAAAAGAACACACATGCAATGACACCGGTGGATCCATCGGTGGATTGTGAAAAGAGCACACATGCAATGACACTGGTGGATCCATATGTGGTATGTGAAAAGAACACACATGCAATGACTCGAGTTGTTGTTAGTAAAAAGAACACACATGCAATGATACTGGTGGATCCATGTGTGGTCTCTGAAGAGAACACACATTTCAATGACACTGGTGGATCCATATGTGGTTTGTGAAAAGAACACACATCCAATGACTCTCGTTGTTGTTAGTAAAAAGAGCACACATGCAATGACACTTGTGGATCCATATGTGGATTGTGAAAAGAACACACATGCAATGACACTGGTGGATCCATAGGTGGATTGTGAAAAGAGCACACATGCAATGACACTGGTGGATCCATGTGTGGTCTCTGAAAAGAACACACATGCAATGACTTTGGTTGTTGTTAGTAAAAAGAACACACATGTAATAACACTTATGGATCCATAGGTGGATTGTGAAAGGAGCACACATGCAATGCCACTGGTGGATCCATAGGTGGTATGTGAAAAGAACACACATGCAATGACTCTGGTTGTTGTGAGTAAAAAGAACACACATGCAATGACACCGGTGGATCCATGGGTGTATTGTGAAAAGAGCACACATGCAATGACAGTGGTGTATCCATATGTGGTATGTGAAAAGAACACACATGCAATGACTCGAGTTGTTGTTAGTAAAAAGAACACACATGCAATGACACTGGTGGATCCATGTGTGGTCTCTGAAGAGAACACACATTTCAATGACACTGGTGGATCCATATGTGGTTTGTGAAAAGAACACACATCCAATGACTCTCGTTGTTGTTAGTAAAAAGAGCACACATGCAATGACACTGGTGGATCCATGTGTGGTCTCTGAAGAGGACATATATTTCAATGACACTGGTGGATCCATATGTGGTATGTGAAAAGAACACACATGCAATGACTCCAGTTGTTGTTAGTAAAAAGAACACACATGCAATGACACTGGTGGATCCATGTGTGCTCTCTGAAGAGAACACACATTTCAATGACACTGGTGGAACCATATGTGGTTTGTGAAAAGAACACACATGTAATGACTCTGATTGTTGTTAGTAAAAAGAACACACATGCAATGACACTAGGAGATCCATGTGTGGTCTCTGAAGAGAACACACATGCAATGACTCTGGTTGTTCTTAGTAAAAAGAGCACACGTGCAATGACACTTGTGGATCCATATGTGGATTGTGAAAAGAACAAACATGCAATGATACTGGTGGATCCATACGTGGATTGTGAAAAGAGCACACATGCAATGACATTGGTGGATCCATATGTGGTATGTGAAAAGAACACACATGCAATGACTCTGGTTGTTGTTAGTAAAAAGAGCACACATGCAATGACACTGGTGGATCCATGTGTGGTCTCTGAAGAGAACATATATTTCAATGACACTAGTGGATCCATATGTGGTATGTGAAAAGAACACACATGCAATGACTCGAGTTGTTGTTAGTAAAAAGAACACACATGCAATGACACTGGTGGATCCATGTGTGCTCTCTGAAGAGAACACACATTTCAATAACACTGGTGGATCCATATGTGGTATGTGAAAAGAACACACATGTAATGACTCCAATTGTTGTTAGTAAAAAGAACACACATGCAATCACACTAGTGGATCCATGTGTGGTCTCTGAAGAGAACACATATGCAATGACTCTGGTTGTTCTTAGTAAAAAGAGCACACATGCAATGACACTTGTGGATCCATATGTGGATTGTGAAAAGAACACACATGCAATGACACTGGTGGATCCATAGGTGGATTGTGAAAAGAGCACACATGCAATGACATTGGTGGATCCATGTGTGGTCTCTGAAAAGAACACACATGCAATGACTTTGGTTGTTGTTAGTAAAAAGAACACACATGTAATGACACTGATGGATCCATAGTTTGATTGTGAAAAGAGCACACATGCAATGCCACTGGTGGATCCATAGGTGGTATGTGAAAAGAACACACATGCAATGACTATGGTTGTTGTGAGTAAAAAGAACACACATGCAATGACACCGGTGGATCCATGGGTGGATTGTGAAAAGAGCACACATGCAATGACACTGGTGGATCCATATGTGGTATGTGAAAAGAACACACATGCAATGACTTGAGTTGTTGTTAGTAAAAAGAACACACATGCAATGACACTGGTGGATCCATGTGTGGTCTCTGAAGAGAACACACATTTCAATGACACTTGTGGATCCATATGTGGTTTGTGAAAAGAACACACATCCAATGACTCTCGTTGTTGTTAGTAAAAAGAGCACACATGCAATGACACTGGTGGATCCATATGTGGATTGTGAAAAGAACACACATGCAATGACACTGGTGGATCCATAGGTGGATTGTGAAAAGAGCACACATGCAATCACTCCAGTTGTTGTTAGTAAACAGAACACACATGCAATGACACTGGTGGATCCATGTGTGCTCTCTGAAGAGAACACACATTTCAATGACACTATAGGATCCATATGTGGTTTGTGAAAAGAACACACATGTAATGACTCCGATTGTTGTTAGTAAAAAGAACACACATGCAATCACACTAGTGGATCCATGTGGTCTGAAGAGAACACACATGCAATGACTCTGGTTGTTCTTAGTAAAAAGAGCACACATGCAATGACACTTGTGGATCCATATGTGGATTGTGAAAAGAACACACATGCAATGACACTGGTGGATCCATAGGTGGATTGTGAAAAGAGCACACATGCAATGCCACTGGTGGATCCATGTGTGGTCTCTGAAAAGAACACACATGCAATGACTTTGGTTGTTGTTAGTAAAGAGAGCACACATGCAATGACACTCGTGGATCCATGTGTGGTCTCTGAAGAGAACATATATTTCAATGACACTGGTGGATCCATATGTGGTAGGTGAAAAGAACACACATACAATGAATCGAGTTGTTCTTAGTAAAAAGAACACACATGCAATGACACTGGTGGATCCATGTGTGCTCTCTGAAGAGAACACACATTTCAATAACACTGGTGGATCCATATGTGGTATGTGAAAAGAACACACATGTAATGACTCCAATTGTTGTTAGTAAAAAGAACACACATGCAATCACACTAGTGGATCCATGTGTGGTCTCTCAAGAGAACACACATGCAATGACTCTGGTTGTTCTTAGTAAAAAGAGCACACATGCAATGACACTTGTGGATCCATATGTGGATTGTGAAAAGAACACACATGCAATGACACTGGAGGATCCATAGGTGGATTGTGAAAAGAGCACACATGCAATGACACTGGTGGATCCATGAGTGGTCTCTGAAAAGAACACACATGCAATGACTTTGGTTGTTGTTAGTAAAAAGAACACACATGTAATGACACTGATAGATCCATAGGTGGATTGTGAAAAGAGCACACATGCAATGCCACTGGTGGATCCATAGGTGGTATGTGAAAAGAACACACATGCAATGACTATGGTTGTTGTGAGTAAAAAGAACACACATGCCATGACACCGGTGGATCCATGGGTGGATTGTGAAAAGAGCACACATGCAATGACACTGGTGGATCCATATGTGGTATGTGAAAAGAACACACATGCAATGACTCGAGTTGTTGTTAGTAAAAAGAACACACATGCAATGACACTGGTGGATCAATGTGTGGTCTCTGAAGAGAACACACATTTCAATGACACTGGTGGATCCATATGTGGTTTGTGAAAAGAACACACATCCAATGACTCTCGTTGTTGTTAGTAAAAAGAGCACACATGCAATGACACTGGTGGATCCATGTGTGGTCTCTGAAGAGGACATATATTTCAATGACACTGGTGGATCCATATGTGGTATGTGAAAAGAACACACATGCAATGACTCCAGTTGTTGTTAGTAAACAGAACACACATGCAATGACACTGGTGGATCCATGTGTGCTCTCTGAAGAGAACACACATTTCAATGACACTGGTGGATCCATATGTGGTTTGTGAAAAGAACACACATGTAATGACTCTGATTGTTGTTAGTAAAAAGAACACACATGCAATGACACTAGTGGATCCATGTGTGGTCTCTGAAGAGAACACACATGCAATGACTCTGGTTGTTCTTAGTAAAAAGAGCACACATGCAATGACACTTGTGGATCCATATGTGGATTGTGAAAAGAACAAACATGCAATGATACTGGTGGATCCATACGTGGATTGTGAAAAGAGCACACATGCAATGACATTGGTGGATCCATATGTGGTATGTGAAAAGAACACACATGCAATGACTCTGGTTGTTGTTAGTAAAAAGAGCACACATGCAATGACACTGGTGGATCCATGTGTGCTCTCTGAAGAGAACACACATTTCAATGACACTGGTGGATCCATATGTGGTATGTGAAAAGAACACACATGCAATGACTCTGGTTGTTGTTAGTAAAAAGAGCACACATGCAATGACACTGGTGGATCCATGTGTGGTCTCTGAAGAGAACATATATTTCAATGACACTGGTGGATCCATATGTGGTATGTGAAAAGAACACACATGCAATGACTCGAGTTGTTGTTAGTAAAAAGAACACACATGCAATGACACTGGTGGATCCATGTGTGCTCTCTGAAGAGAACACACATTTCAATAACACTGGTGGATCCATATGTGGTATGTGAAAAGAACACACATGTAATGACTCCAATTGTTGTTAGTAAAAAGAACACACATGCAATCACACTAGTGGATCCATGTGTGGTCTCTGAAGAGAACACATATGCAATGACTCTGGTTGTTCTTAGTAAAAAGAGCACACATGCAATGACACTTGTGGATCCATATGTGGATTGTGAAAAGAACACACATGCAATGACACTGGTGGATCCATAGGTGGATTGTGAAAAGAGCACACATGCAATGACACTGGTGGATCCATGTGTGGTCTCTGAAAAGAACACACATGCAATGACTTTGGTTGTTGTTAGTAAAAAGAACACACATGTAATGACACTGATGGATCCATAGGTGGATTGTGAAAAGAGCACACATGCAATGCCACTGGTGGATCCATAGGTGGTATGTGAAAAGAACACACATGCAATGACTCTGGTTGTTGTGAGTAAAAAGAACACACATGCAATGACACCGGTGGATCCATGGGTGGATTGTGAAAAGAGCACACATGCAATGACACTGGTGGATCCATATGTGGTATGTGAAAAGAACACACATGCAATGACTCGAATTGTTGTTAGTAAAAAGAACACACATGCAATGACACTGGTGGATCCATGTGTGGTCTCTGAAGAGAACACACATTTCAATGACACTGGTGGATCCATATGTGGTTTGTGATAAGAACACACATCCAATGACTCTCGTTGTTGTTAGTAAAAAGAGCACACATGCAATGACACTGGTGGATCCATGTGTGGTCTCTGAAGAGGACATATATTTCAATGACACTGGTGGATCCATATGTGGTATGTGAAAAGAACACACATGCAATGACTCCAGTTGTTGTTAGTAAACAGAACACACATGCAATGACACTGGTGGATCCATGTGTGCTCTCTGAAGAGAACACACATTTCAATGACACTGGTGGATCCATATGTGGTTGTGAAAAGAACACACATGTAATGACTCCGATTGTTGTTAGTAAAAAGAACACACATGCAATGACACTAGTGGATCCATGTGTGGTCTCTGAAGAGAACACACATGCAATGACTCTGGTTGTTCTTAGTAAAAAGAGCACACATGCAATGACACTTGTGGATCCATATGTGGATTGTGAAAAGAACACACATGCAATGACACTGGTGGATCCATAGGTGGATTGTGAAAAGAGCACACATGCAATGCCACTGGTGGATCCATGTGTGGTCTCTGAAAAGAACACACATGCAATGACTTTGGTTGTTGTTAGTAAAAAGAGCACACATGCAATGACACTCGTGGATCCATGTGTGGTCTCTGAAGAGAACATATATTTCAATGACATTGGTGGATCCATATGTGGTATGTGAAAAGAACACACATACAATGAATCGAGTTGTTCTTAGTAAAAAGAACACACATGCAATGACACTGGTGGATCCATGTGTGCTCTCTGAAGAGAACACACATTTCAATAACACTGGTGGATCCATATGTGGTATGTGAAAAGAACACACATGTAATGACTCCAATTGTTGTTAGTAAAAAGAACACACATGCAATGACACTAGTGGATCCATGTGTGGTCTCTGAAGAGAACACACATTTCAATGACACTGGTGGATCCATATGTGGTATGTGAAAAGAACACACATGCAATGACTCGAGTTGTTGTTAGTAAAAAGAACACACATGCAATGACACTGGTGGATCCATGTGTGCTCTCTGAAGAGAACACACATTTCAATAACACTGGTGGATCCATATGTGGTATGTGAAAAGAACACACATGTAATGACTCCAATTGTTGTTAGTAAAAAGAACACACATGCAATCACACTAGTGGATCCATGTGTGGTCTCTGAAGAGAACACATATGCAATGACTCTGGTTGTTCTTAGTAAAAAGAGCACACATGCAATGACACTTGTGGATCCATATGTGGATTGTGAAAAGAACACACATGCAATGACACTGGTGGATCCATAGGTGGATTGTGAAAAGAGCACACATGCAATGACACTGGTGGATCCATGTGTGGTCTCTGAAAAGAACACACATGCAATGACTTTGGTTGTTGTTAGTAAAAAGAACACACATGTAATGACCACTGATGGATCCATAGGTGGATTGTGAAAAGAGCACACATGCAATGCCACTGGTGGATCCATAGGTGGTATGTGAAAAGAACACACATGCAATGACTCTGGTTGTTGTGAGTAAAAAGAACACACATGCAATGACACCGGTGGATCCATGGGTGGATTGTGAAAAGAGCACACATGCAATGACACTGGTGGATCCATATGTGGTATGTGAAAAGAACACACATGCAATGACTCGAATTGTTGTTAGTAAAAAGAACACACATGCAATGACACTGGTGGATCCATGTGTGGTCTCTGAAGAGAACACACATTTCAATGACACTGGTGGATCCATATGTGGTTTGTGAAAAGAACACACATCCAATGACTCTCGTTGTTGTTAGTAAAAAGAGCACACATGCAATGACACTGGTGGATCCATGTGTGGTCTCTGAAGAGGACATATATTTCAATGACACTGGTGGATCCATATGTGGTATGTGAAAAGAACACACATGCAATGACTCCAGTTGTTGTTAGTAAAAAGAACACACATGCAATGACACTGGTGGATCCATGTGTGCTCTCTGAAGAGAACACACATTTCAATGACACTGGTGGAACCATATGTGGTTTGTGAAAAGAACACACATGTAATGAGTCCAATTGTTGTTAGTAAAAAGAACACACATGCAATGACACTAGGAGATCCATGTGTGGTCTCTGAAGAACACACATGCAATGACTCTGGTTGTTCTTAGTAAAAGAGCACACGTGCAATGACACTTGTGGATCCATATGTGGATTGTGAAAAGAACAAACATGCAATGATACTGGTGGATCCATCGTGGATTGTGAAAGAGCACACTTGCAATGACATTGGTGGATCCATATGTGGTATGTGAAAAGAACACACATGCAATGACTCTGGTTGTTGTTAGTAAAAAGAGCACACATGCAATGACACTGGTGGATCCATGTGTGGTCTCTGAAGAGAACATATATTTCAATGACACTAGTGGATCCATATGTGGTATGTGAAAAGAACACACATGCAATGACTCGAGTTGTTGTTAGTAAAAAGAACACACATGCAATGACACTGGTGGATCCATGTGTGCTCTCTGAAGAGAACACACATTTCAATAACACTGGTGGATCCATATGTGGTATGTGAAAAGAACACACATGTAATGACTCCAATTGTTGTTAGTAAAAAGAACACACATGCAATCACACTAGTGGATCCATGTGTGGTCTCTGAAGAGAACACATATGCAATGACTCTGGTTGTTCTTAGTAAAAAGAGCACACATGCAATGACACTTGTGGATCCATATGTGGATTGTGAAAAGAACACACATGCAATGACACTGGTGGATCCATAGGTGGATTGTGAAAAGAGCACACATGCAATGACATTGGTGGATCCATGTGTGGTCTCTGAAAAGAACACACATGCAATGACTTTGGTTGTTGTTAGTAAAAAGAACACACATGTAATGACACTGATGGATCCATAGTTTGATTGTGAAAAGAGCACACATGCAATGCCACTGGTGGATCCATAGGTGGTATGTGAAAAGAACACACATGCAATGACTATGGTTGTTGTGAGTAAAAAGAACACACATGCAATGACACCGGTGGATCCATGGGTGGATTGTGAAAAGAGCACACATGCAATGACACTGGTGGATCCATATGTGGTATGTGAAAAGAACACACATGCAATGACTTGAGTTGTTGTTAGTAAAAAGAACACACATGCAATGACACTGGTGGATCCATGTGTGGTCTCTGAAGAGAACACACATTTCAATGACACTTGTGGATCCATATGTGGTTTGTGAAAAGAACACACATCCAATGACTCTCGTTGTTGTTAGTAAAAAGAGCACACATGCAATGACACTGGTGGATCCATATGTGGATTGTGAAAAGAACACACATGCAATGACACTGGTGGATCCATAGGTGGATTGTGAAAAGAGCACACATGCAATCACTCCAGTTGTTGTTAGTAAACAGAACACACATGCAATGACACTGGTGGATCCATGTGTGCTCTCTGAAGAGAACACACATTTCAATGACACTAGTGGATCCATATGTGGTTTGTGAAAAGAACACACATGTAATGACTCTGATTGTTGTTAGTAAAAAGAACACACATGCAATGACACTAGTGGATCCATGTGTGGTCTCTGAAGAGAACACACATGCAATGACTCTGGTTGTTCTTAGTAAAAAGAGCACACATGCAATGACACTTGTGGATCCATATGTGGATTGTGAAAAGAACACACATGCAATGACACTGGTGGATCCATAGGTGGATTGTGAAAAGAGCACACATGCAATGCCACTGGTGGATCCATGTGTGGTCTCTGAAAAGAACACACATGCAATGACTTTGGTTGTTGTTAGTAAAGAGAGCACACATGCAATGACACTCGTGGATCCATGTGTGGTCTCTGAAGAGAACATATATTTCAATGACACTGGTGGATCCATATGTGGTAGGTGAAAAGAACACACATACAATGAATCGAGTTGTTCTTAGTAAAAAGAACACACATGCAATGACACTGGTGGATCCATGTGTGCTCTCTGAAGAGAACACACATTTCAATAACACTGGTGGATCCATATGTGGTATGTGAAAAGAACACACATGTAATGACTCCAATTGTTGTTAGTAAAAAGAACACACATGCAATCACACTAGTGGATCCATGTGTGGTCTCTCAAGAGAACACACATGCAATGACTCTGGTTGTTCTTAGTAAAAAGAGCACACATGCAATGACACTTGTGGATCCATATGTGGATTGTGAAAAGAACACACATGCAATGACACTGGAGGATCCATAGGTGGATTGTGAAAAGAGCACACATGCAATGACACTGGTGGATCCATGAGTGGTCTCTGAAAAGAACACACATGCAATGACTTTGGTTGTTGTTAGTAAAAAGAACACACATGTAATGACACTGATAGATCCATAGGTGGATTGTGAAAAGAGCACACATGCAATGCCACTGGTGGATCCATAGGTGGTATGTGAAAAGAACACACATGCAATGACTATGGTTGTTGTGAGTAAAAAGAACACACATGCCATGACACCGGTGGATCCATGGGTGGATTGTGAAGAGCACACATGCAATGACACTGGTGGATCCATATGTGGTATGTGAAAAGAACACACATGCAATGACTCGAATTGTTGTTAGTAAAAAGAACACACATGCAATGACACTGGTGGATCCATGTGTGGTCTCTGAAGAGAACACACATTTCAATGACACTGGTGGATCCATATGTGGTTTGTGAAAAGAACACACATCCAATGACTCTCGTTGTTGTTAGTAAAAAGAGCACACATGCAATGACACTGGTGGATCCATGTGTGGTCTCTGAAGAGGACATATATTTCAATGACACTGGTGGATCCATATGTGGTATGTGAAAAGAACACACATGCAATGACTCCAGTTGTTGTTAGTAAACAGAACACACATGCAATGACACTGGTGGATCCATGTGTGCTCTCTGAAGAGAACACACATTTCAATGACACTGGTGGATCCATATGTGGTTTGTGAAAAGAACACACATGTAATGACTCCGATTGTTGTTAGTAAAAAGAACACACATGCAATGACACTAGTGGATCCATGTGTGGTCTCTGAAGAGAACACACATGCAATGACTCTGGTTGTTCTTAGTAAAAAGAGCACACATGCAATGACACTTGTGGATCCATATGTGGATTGTGAAAAGAACAAACATGCAATGATACTGGTGGATCCATACGTGGATTGTGAAAAGAGCACACATGCAATGACATTGGTGGATCCATATGTGGTATGTGAAAAGAACACACATGCAATGACTCTGGTTGTTGTTAGTAAAAAGAGCACACATGCAATGACACTGGTGGATCCATGTGTGGTCTCTGAAGAGAACATATATTTCAATGACACTGGTGGATCCATATGTGGTATGTGAAAAGAACACACATGCAATGACTCGAGTTGTTGTTAGTAAAAAGAACACACATGCAATGACACTGGTGGATCCATGTGTGCTCTCTGAAGAGAACACACATTTCAATAACACTGGTGGATCCATATGTGGTATGTGAAAAGAACACACATGTAATGACTCCAATTGTTGTTAGTAAAAAGAACACACATGCAATCACACTAGTGGATCCATGTGTGGTCTCTGAAGAGAACACATATGCAATGACTCTGGTTGTTCTTAGTAAAAAGAGCACACATGCAATGACACTTGTGGATCCATATGTGGATTGTGAAAAGAACACACATGCAATGACACTGGTGGATCCATAGGTGGATTGTGAAAAGAGCACACATGCAATGACACTGGTGGATCCATGTGTGGTCTCTGAAAAGAACACACATGCAATGACTTTGGTTGTTGTTAGTAAAAAGAACACACATGTAATGACACTGATGGATCCATAGGTGGATTGTGAAAAGAGCACACATGCAATGCCACTGGTGGATCCATAGGTGGTATGTGAAAAGAACACACATGCAATGACTCTGGTTGTTGAGTAAAAAGAACAAACATGCAATGACACCGGTGGATCCATTGGTGGATTGTGAAAAGAGCACACATGCAATGACACTGGTGGATCCATATGTGGTATGTGAAAAGAACACACATGCAATGAATCGAGTTGTTGTTAGTAAAAAGAACACACATGCAATGACAGTGGTGGATCCATGTGTGGTCTCTGAAGAGAACACACATTTCAATGACACTGGTGGATCCATATGTGGTTTGTGAAAGAACACACATCCAATGACTCTCGTTGTTGTTAGTAAAAAGAGCACACATGCAATGACACTGGTGGATCCATGTGTGGTCTCTGAAGAGAACACATATTTCAATGACACGGGTGGATCCATATGTGGTATGTGAAAAGAACACACATGCAATGACTCCAGTTGTTGTTAGTAAAAAGAACACACATGCAATGACACTGGTGGATCCATGCGTGGTCTCTCAAGAGAACACACATTTCAATGACACTGGTGGATCCATAGGTGGATTGTGAAAAGAACACACATGCAATGACTCCAATTGTTGTTAGTAAAAAGAACACACATGCAATGGCACTAGTGGATCCATGTGTGGTCTCTGAAGAGAACACACATGCAATGACTCTGGTTGTTCTTAGTAAAAAGAGCACACATGCAATGACACTGGTGGATCCATATGTGGATTGTGAAAAGAACACACATGCAATGACACTGGTGGATCCATAGGTGGATTGTGAAAAGAGCACACATGCAATGACACTGGTGGATCCTTATGTGGTATGTGAAGAGAACACACATGCAATGACTCTGGTTGTTGTGAGTAAAAAGAACACACATGTAATGACACTGGTGGATTCATAGGTGGATTATGAAAAGAGCACACATGTAATGACATTGGTGGATCAATATGTGGTATGTGAAAAGAACACACATGCAATGACTCCAGTTGTTGTTAGCAAAAAGAACACACATGCAATGACATTAGTGGATCCATGTGTGGTCTCTAAAGAGAAAACACATTTCAATGACACTGGTGGATCCATATGTGCTTTGTGAAAAGAACACACATGAAATGACTCTAGTTGTTGTTAGTAAAAGAACACACATGCAATGACATTGTTGTTAGTAAAAAGAACACACATGCAATGACACTAGTGGATCCATGTGTGGTCTCTGAAGAGAACACACATTTCAATGACACTGGTGGATCCATATGTGGTATGTGAAAAGAACACACATGCAATGACTCCAGTTGTTGTTAGTAAAAAGAACACATGCAATGACCTTTGGTGGATCCATGTGTGGTCTCTGAAGAGAACACACATTTCAATGACATAGGTGGATCCATATGTGGTATGTGAAAAGAACACACATGAAATGACTCCAATTGTTGTTAGTAAAAGAACACACACGCAATGACACCGGTGGATCCATGGGTGGATTGTGAAAAGAGCACACATGCAATGACACTGCTGGATCCATATGTGGTATGTGAAAAGAACACACATGCAATGACTTCAGTTGTTGTTAGTAAAAAGAACACACATGCAATGACACTGGTGGATCCATGTGTGGTCTCTGAAGAGAACACACATTTCAATGACACTGGTGGATCCATATGTGGTATGTCAAAAGAACACACATGCAATGACTCTGGTTGTTGTTAGTAAAAAGAGCACACATGCAATGATACTGGTGGATCCATGTGTGGTCTCTGAAGAGAACATATATTTCAATGACACTGGTGGATCCATATGTGGTATGTGAAAAGAACACACATGCAATGACTCGAGTTGTTGTTAGTAAAAAGAACACACATGCAATGACACTGGTGGATCCATGTGTGGATTCTGAAGAGAACACACATTTCAATAACACTGGTGGATCCATATGTGGTATGTGAAAAGAACACACATGTAATGACTCCAATTGTTGTTAGTAAAAAGAACACACATGCAATCACACTAGTGGATCCATGTGTGGTCTCTGAAAAGAACACACATGCAATGACTTTGGTTGTTGTTAGTAAAAAAAAACACATGTAATGACACTGATGGATCCATAGGTGGATTGTGAAAAGAGCACACATGCAATGCCACTGGTGGATCCATAGGTGGTATGTGAAAAGAACACACATGCAATGACTATGGTTGTTGTGAGTAAAAAGAACACACATGCAATGACACCGGTGGATCCATGGGTGGATTGTGAAAAGAGCACACATGCAATGACACTGGTGGATCCATATGTGGTATGTGAAAAGAACACACATGCAATGACTCGAGTTGTTGTTAGTAAAAAGAACACACATGCAATGACACTGGTGGATCCATGTGTGGTCTCTGAAGAGAACACACATTTCAATGACACTGGTGGATCCATATGTGGTTTGTGAAAAGAACACACATGTAATGACTCCGATTGTTGTTAGTAAAAAGAACACACATGCAATGACACTAGTGGATCCAAGAGAACACACATGCAATGACTCTGGTTGTTCTTAGTAAAAAGAGCACACATGCAATGACACTTGTGGATCCATATGTGGATTGTGAAAAGAACACACATGCAATGACACTGGTGGATCCATAGGTGGATTGTGAAAAGAGCACACATGCAATGACATTGGTGGATCCTTATGTGGTATGTGAAAAGAACACACATGCAATGACTCTGGTTGTTGTTAGTAAAAGAGCACACATGCAATGACATGGATCCATGTGTGCTCTCTGAAGAGAACACACATTTCAATGACGTGGATCCATATGTGGTATGTGAAAGAACACACATGCACTGACTCTGGTTGTTGTTAGTAAAAAGAGCACACATGCAATGACACTGGTGGATCCATGTGTGGTCTCTGAAGAGAACATATATTTCAATGACACTGGTGGATCCATATGTGGTATGTGAAAAGAACACACATGCAATGACTCGAGTTGTTGTTAGTAAAAAGAACACACATGCAATGACACTGGTGGATCCATGTGTGCTCTCTGAAGAGAACACACATTTCAATAACACTGGTGGATCCATATGTGGTATGTGAAAAGAACACACATGAAATGACTAAAATTGTTGTTAGTAAAAAGAACACACATGCAATCACACTAGTGGATCCATGTGTGGTCTCTGAAGAGAACACATATGCAATGACTCTGGTTGTTCTTAGTAAAAAGAGCACACATGCAATGACACTTGTGGATCCATATGTGGATTGTGAAAAGAACAAACATGCAATGACACTGGTGGATCCATAGGTGGATTGTGAAAAGAGCACACATGCAATGACACTGGTGGATCCATGTGTGGTCTCTGAAAAGAACACACATGCAATGACTTTGGTTGTTGTTAGTAAAAAGAACACACATGTAATGACACTGATGGATCCATAGGTGGATTGTGAAAAGAGCACACATGCAATGCCACTGGTGGATCCATAGGTGGTATGTGAAAAGAACACACATGCAATGACTCTGGTTGTTGTGAGTAAAAAGAACACACATGCAATGACACCGGTGGATCCATGGGTGGATTGTGAAAAGAGCACACATGCAATGACACCGGTGGATCCATATGTGGTATGTGAAAAGAACACGCATGCAATGACTCGAATTGTTGTTAGTAAAAAGAACACACATGCAATGACACTGGTGGATCCATGTGTGGTCTCTGAAGAGAACACACATTTCAATGACACTGCTGGATCCATATGTGGTTTGTGATAAGAACACACATCCAATGACTCTCGTTGTTGTTTGTAAAAAGAGCACATATGCAATGACACTGGTGGATCCATGTGTGGTCTCTGAAGAGGACATATATTTCAATGACACTGGTGGATCCATATGTGGTATGTGAAAAGAACACACATGCAATGACTCCAGTTGTTGTTAGTAAACAGAACACACATGCAATGACACTGGTGGATCCATGTGTGCTCTCTGAAGAGAACACACATTTCAATGACACTGGTGGATCCATATGTGGTTTGTGAAAAGAACACACATGTAATGACTCCGATTGTTGTTAGTAAAAAGAACACACATGCAATGACACTAGTGGATCCATGTGTGGTCTCTGAAGAGAACACACATGCAATGACTCTGGTTGTTCTTAGTAAAAAGAGCACACATGCAATGACACTTGTGGATCCATATGTGGATTGTGAAAAGAACACACATGCAATGACACTGGTGGATCCATAGGTGGATTGTGAAAAGAGCACACATACAATGCCACTGGTGGATCCATGTGTGGTCTCTGAAAAGAACACACATGCAATGACTTTGGTTGTTGTTAGTAAAAAGAGCACACATGCAATGACACTCGTGGATCCATGTGTGGTCTCTGAAGAGAACATGTATTTCAATGACACTGGTGGATCCATATGTGGTATGTGAAAAGAACACACATACAATGAATCGAGTTGTTCTTAGTAAAAAGTACACACATGCAATGACACTGGTGGGTCCATGTGTGCTCTCTATAGAGAACACACATTTCAATAACACTGGTGGATCCATATGTGGTATGTGAAAAGAACACACATGTAATGACTCCAATTGTTGTTAGTAACAAGAACACACATGCAATCACACTAGTGGATCCATGTGTGGTCTCTGAAGAGAACACACATGCAATGACTCTGGTTGTTCTTAGTAAAAAGAGCACACATGCAATGACACTTGTGGATCCATATGTGGATTGTGAAAAGAACACACATGCAATGACACTGGAGGATCCATAGGTGGATTGTTAAAAGAGCACACATGCAATGACACTGGTGGATCCATGTGTGGTCTCTGAAAAGAACACACATGCAATGACTTTGGTTGTTGTTAGTAAAAAGAACACACATGTAATGACACTGATGGATCCATAGATGGATTGTGAAAAGAGCACACATGCAATGCCACTAGTGGATCCATAGGTGGTATATGAAAAGAACACACATGCAATGACTCTGGTTGTTCTGAGTAAAAAGAACACACATGCAATGACACCGGTGGATCCATGGGTGGATTGTGAAAAGAGCACACATGCAATGACACTGGTGGATCCATATGTGGTATGTGAAAAGAACACACATGCAATGAATCGAGTTGTTGTTAGTAAAAAGAACACACATGCAATGACAGTGGTGGATCCATGTGTGGTCTCTAAAGAGAACACACATTTCAATGACACTGGTGGATCCATATGTGGTTTGTGAAAAGAACACACATCCAATGATTCTGGTTGTTGTTAGTAAAAAGAGCACACATGCAATGACACTGGTGGATCCATGTGTGGTCTCTGAAGAGGACATATATTTCAATGACACTGGTGGATCCATATGTGGTATGTGAAAAGAACACACATGCAATGACTCCAGTTGTTGTTAGTAAAAAGAACACACATGCAATGACACTGGTGGATCCATGTGTGCTCTCTGAAGAGAACACACATTTCAATGACACTGGTGGATCCATATGTGGTTTGTAAAAAGAACACACATGTAATGAGTCCAATTGTTGTTAGTAAAAAGAACACACATGCAATGACACTAGTGGATCCATGTGTGGTCTCTGAAGAGAACACACATGCAATGACTCTGGTTGTTCTTAGTAAAAAGAGCACACATGCAATGACACTTGTGGATCCATATGTGGATTGTGAAAAGAACACACATGCAATGATACTGGTGGATCCATAAGTGGATTGTGAAAAGAGCCCACATGCAATGACATTGGTGGATCCATATGTGGTATGTGAAGAGAAGACACATGCAATGACTCTGGTTGTTGTGAGTAAAAAGAACACACATGCAATGACACTGGTGGATCCATAGGTGGATTGTGAAAAGAGCACACATGTAATGACACTGGTGGATCAATATGTGGTATGTGAAAAGAACACACATGCAATGACTGCAGTTGTTGTTAGCAAAAAGAACACACATGCAATGAGACTAGTGGATCCATGTGTGGTCTCTAAAGAGAACACACATTTCAATGACACTGGTGGATCCATATGTGGTATGTGAAAAGAACACACATGAAATGACTCTATTTGTTGTTAGTAAAAAGAACACACATGCAATGACACTGGTGCATCCATATGTGGTATGTGAAAAGAACACACATGCAACGACTCTGGTTGTTGTTAGTAAAAAGAGAACACATGCAATGACACTGGTGGATCCATGTGTGGTCTCTGAAGAGAACAGACATTTCAATGATACTGGTGGATCCATACGTGGTATGTGAAAAGAACACACATGCAATAACTCCAGTTGTTGTTAGTAAAAGGAACACACATGCAATACCACTGGTGGATCCATGTGTGGTCTCTGAAGAGAACACACATTTCAATGACATAGGTGGATCCATATGTGGTATGTGAAAAGAACTCACATGAAATGACTCCAGTTGTTGTTAGTAAAAAGAACACACATGCAATGACACCGGTGGATCCATGGGTGGATTGTGAAAAGAGCACACATGCAATGACACTGCTGGATCCATATGTGGTATGTGAAAAGAACACACACGCAATGACTCCAGTTGTTGTTAGTAAAAAGAACACACATGCAATGACACTGGTGGATCCATGTGTGGTCTCTGAAGAGAACACACATTTCAATGACACTTGTGGATCCATATGTGGTATGTCAAAAGAACACACATGCAATGACTCTGGTTGTTGTTAGTAAAAAGAGCACACATGCAATGATACTGGTGGATCCATGTGTGGTCTCTGAAGAGAACATATATTTCAATGACACTGGTGGATCCATATGTGGTATGTGAAAAGAACACACATGCAATGACTCGAGTTGTTGTTAGTAAAAAGAACACACATGCAATGACACTGGTGGATCCATGTGTGCTCTCTGAAGAGAACACACATTTCAATAACACTGGTGGATCCATATGTGGTATGTGAAAAGAATACACATGTAATGACTCCAATTGTTGTTAGTAAAAAGAACACACATGCAATCACACTAGTGGATCCATGTGTGGTCTCTGAAAAGAACACACATGCAATGACTTTGGTTGTAGTTAGTAAAAAGAACACACATGTAATGACACTGATGGATCCATAGGTGGATTGTGAAAAGAGCACACATGCAATGCCACTGGTGGATCCATAGGTGATATGTGAAAAGAACACACATGCAATGACTATGGTTGTTGTGAGTAAAAAGAACACACATGCAATGACACCGGTGGATCCATGGGTGGATTGTGAAAAGAGCACACATGCAATGACACTGGTGGATCCATATGTGGTATGTGAAAACAACACACATGCAATGACTCGAGTTATTGTTAGTAAAAACAACACACATGCAATGACACTGGTGGATCCATGTGTGGTCTCTGAAGAGAACACACATTTCAATGACACTGGTGGATCCATATGTGGTTTGTGAAAAGAACACACATCCAATGACTCTCGTTGTTGTTAGTAAAAAGAGCACACATGCAATGACACTGGTGGATCCATGTGTGGTCTCTGAAGAGGACATATATTTCAATGACACTGGTGGATCCATATGTGGTATGTGAAAAGAACACACATGCAATGACTCCAGTTGTTGTTAGTAAACAGAACACACATGCAATGACACTGGTGGATCCATGTGTGCTCTCTGAAGAGAACACACATTTCAATGACACTGGTGGATCCATATGTGGTTTGTGAAAAGAACACACATGTAATGACTCCAATTGTTGTTAGTAAAAAGAACACACATGCAATGACACTAGTGGATCCATGTGTGGTCTCTGAAGAGAACACACATGCAATGACTATGGTGGTTGTTAGTAAAAGAGCACACATGCAATGACACTTGTGGATCCATATGTGGATTGTGAAAAGAACAAACATGCAATGATACTGGTGGATCCATAAGTGGATTGTGAAAAGAGCACACATGCAATGACATTGGTGGATTCATATGTGGTATGTGAAAAGAACACACATGCAATGACTCTGGTTGTTGTTAGTAAAAAGAGAACACATGCAATGACAC
This sequence comes from Avena insularis, assembly GCA_023614405.1. Classification (NCBI taxonomy): domain Eukaryota; kingdom Viridiplantae; phylum Streptophyta; class Magnoliopsida; order Poales; family Poaceae; genus Avena; species Avena insularis. The sequence goes on along the minus strand of CM042694.1, from coordinate 442,755,801 downwards.
TGGTGGATCCATGTGTGGTCTCTGAAGAGAACAGACATTTCAATGATACTGGTGGATCCATACGTGGTATGTGAAAAGAACACACATGCAATAACTCCAGTTGTTGTTAGTAAAAGGAACACACATGCAATGCCACTGGTGGATCCATGTGTGGTCTCTGAAGAGAACACACATTTCAATGACATAGGTGGATCCATATGTGGTATGTGAAAAGAACTCACATGAAATGACTCTAGTTGTTGTTAGTAAAAAGAACACACATGCAATGACACCGGTGGATCCATGGGTGGATTGTGAAAAGAGCACACATGCAATGACACTGCTGGATCCATATGTGGTATGTGAAAAGAAAACACACGCAATGACTCCAGTTGTTGTTAGTAAAAAGAACACACATGCAATGACACTGGTGGATCCATGTGTGGTCTCTGAAGAGAACACACATTTCAATGACACTGGTGGATCCATATGTGGTATGTCAAAAGAACACACATGCAATGACTCTGGTTGTTGTTAGTAAAAAGATCACACATGCAATGATACTGGTGGATCCATGTGTGGTCTCTGAAGAGAACATATATTTCAATGACACTGGTGGATCCATATGTGGTATGTGAAAAGAACACACATGCAATGACTCGAGTTGTTGTTAGTAAAAAGTACACACATGCAATGACACTGGTGGATCCATGTGTGCTCTCTGTAGAGAACACACATTTCAATAACACTGGTGGATCCATATGTGGTATGTGAAAAGAACACACATGTAATGACTCCAATTGTTGTTAGTAAAAATAACACACATGCAATGACACTAGTGGATCCATGTGTGGTCTCTGAAGAGAACACAGTTGCAATGTCTCTGGTTGTTCTTAGTAAAAAGAGCACACATGCAATGACACTTGTGGATCCATATGTGGATTGTGAAAAGAACACACATGCAATGACACTGGTGGATCCATAGGTGGATTGTGAAAAGAGCACACATGCAATGACACTGGTGGATCCATGTGTGGTCTCTGAAAAGAACACACATGCAATGACTTTGGTTGTTGTTAGTAAAAAGAACACACATGTAATGACACTAATGGATCCATAGGTGGATTGTGAAAAGAGCACACATGCAATGCCACTGGTGGATCCATAGGTGGTATGTGAAAAGAACACACATGCAATGACTCTGGTTGTTGTGAGTAAAAAGAACACACATGCAATGACACCGGTGGATCCATGGGTGGATTGTGAAAAGAGCACACATGCAATGACAGTGGTGGATCCATATGTGGTATGTGAAAAGAACGCACATGCAATGACTCGAGTTGTTGTTAGTAAAAATAACACACATGCAATGACACTGGTGGATCCATGTGTGGTCTCTTAAGAGAACACACATTTCAATGACACTAGTGGATCCATATGTGGTTTGTGAAAAGAACACACATCCAATGACTCTGGTTGTTGTTAGTAAAAAGAGCACACATGCAATGACACTGGTGGATCCATGTGTGGTCTCTGAAGAGGACATATATTTCAATGACACTGGTGGATCCATATGTGGTATGTGAAAAGAACACACATGCAATGACTCCAGTTGTTGTTAGTAAAAAGAACACACATGCAATGACACTGGTGGATCCATGTCTGCTCTCTGAAGAGAACACACATTTCAATGACACTGGTGGATCCATATGTGGTTTGTGAAAAGAACACACATGTAATGACTCCAATTGTTGTTAGTAAAAAGAACACACATGCAATGACACTAGTGGATCCATGTGTGGTCTCTGAGAAACACACATGCAATGACTCTGGTTGTTCTTAGTAAAAAGAGCACACATGCAATGACACTTGTGGATCCATATGGATTGTGAAAAGAACAAACATGCAATGATACTGGTGGATCCATAAGTGGATTGTGAAAAGAGCACACATGCAATGACATTGGTGGATTCATATGTGGTATGTGAAAAGAACACACATGCAATGACTCTGGTTGTTGTTAGTAAAAAGAGCACACATGCAATGACACTGGTGGATCCATGTGTGGTCTCTGAAGAGAACATATATTTGAATGACACTAGTGGATCCATATGTGGTATGTGAAAAGAACACACATGCAATGACTCGAGTTGTTGTTAGTAAAAAGAACACACATGCAATGACACTGGTGGATCCATGTGTGCTCTCTGAAGAGAACACACATTTCAATAACACTGGTGGATCCATATGTGGTATGTGAAAAGAACACACATGTAATGACTCCAATTGTTGTCAGTAAAAAGAACACACATGCAATGACACTAGTGGATCCATGTGTGGTCTCTGAAGAGAACACACATGCAATGACTCTGGTTGTTCTTAGTAAAAAGAGCACACATGCAATGACACTTGTGGATCCATATGTGGATTGTGAAAAGAACACACATGAATGACACTGGTGGATCCATAGGTGGATTGTGAAAAGAGCACACATGCAATGACACTGGTGGATCCATGTGTGGTCTCTGAAAAGAACACACATGCAATGACTTTGGTTGTTGTTAGTAAAAAGAACACACATGTAATGACACTGATGGATCCATAGGTGGATTGTGAAAAGAGCACACATGCAATGCCACTGGTGGATCCATAGGTGGTATGTGAAAAGAACACACATGCAATGACACCGGTGGATCCATGGGTGGATTGTGAAAAGAGCACACATGCAATGACACTGGTGGATCCATATGTGGTATGTGAAAAGAACACACATGCAATGACTCGAGTTGTTGTTAGTAAAAAGAACACACATGCAATGACACTGGTGGATCCATGTGTGGTCTCTGAAGAGAACACACATTTCAATGACATAGGTGGATCCATATGTGGTATGTGAAAAGAACTCACATGAAATGACTCTAGTTGTTGTTAGTAAAAAGAACACACATGCAATGACACCGGTGGATCCATGGGTGGATTGTGAAAAGAGCACACATGCAATGACACTGCTGGATCCATATGTGGTATGTGAAAAGAAAACACACGCAATGACTCCAGTTGTTGTTAGTAAAAAGAACACACATGCAATGACACTGGTGGATCCATGTGTGGTCTCTGAAGAGAACACACATTTCAATGACACTGGTGGATCCATATGTGGTATGTCAAAAGAACACACATGCAATGACTCTGGTTGTTGTTAGTAAAAAGATCACACATGCAATGATACTGGTGGATCCATGTGTGGTCTCTGAAGAGAACATATATTTCAATGACACTGGTGGATCCATATGTGGTATGTGAAAAGAACACACATGCAATGACTCGAGTTGTTGTTAGTAAAAGTACACACATGCAATGACATCAGGATCCATGTGTGCTCTCTGTAGAGAACACACATTTCAATAACACTGGTGGATCCATATGTGGTATGTGAAAAGAACACACATGTAATGACTCCAATTGTTGTTAGTAAAAATAACACACATGCAATGACACTAGTGGATCCATGTGTGGTCTCTGAAGAGAACACAGTTGCAATGTCTCTGGTTGTTCTTAGTAAAAAGAGCACACATGCAATGACACTTGTGGATCCATATGTGGATTGTGAAAAGAACACACATGCAATGACACTGGTGGATCCATAGGTGGATTGTGAAAAGAGCACACATGCGATGACATCAGGATCCATGTGTGGTCTCTGAAAAGAACACACATGCAATGACTTTGGTTGTTGTTAGTAAAAAGAACACACATGTAATGACACTAATGGATCCATAGGTGGATTGTGAAAAGAGCACACATGCAATGCCACTGGTGGATCCATAGGTGGTATGTGAAAAGAACACACATGCAATGACTCTTGTTGTTGTTAGTAAAATGAACACACATGCAATGACACCGGTGGATCCATGGGTGGATTGTGAAAAGAGCACACATGCAATGACAGTGGTGGATCCATATGTGGTATGTGAAAAGAACGCACATGCAATGACTCGAGTTGTTGTTAGTAAAAATAACACACATGCAATGACACTGGTGGATCCATGTGTGGTCTCTTAAGAGAACACACATTTCAATGACACTAGTGGATCCATATGTGGTTTGTGAAAAGAACACACATCCAATGACTCTGGTTGTTGTTAGTAAAAAGAGCACACATGCAATGACACTGGTGGATCCATGTGTGGTCTCTGAAGAGGACATATATTTCAATGACACTGGTGGATCCATATGTGGTATGTGAAAAGAACACACATGCAATGACTCCAGTTGTTGTTAGTAAAAAGAACACACATGCAATGACACTGGTGGATCCATGTCTCTCTCAAGAGAACACACATTTCAATGACACTGGTGGATCCATATGTGGTTTGTGAAAAGAACACACATGTAATGACTCCAATTGTTGTTAGTAAAAAGAACACACATGCAATGACACTAGTGGATCCATGTGTGGTCTCTGAAGAGAACACACATGCAATGACTCTGGTTGTTCTTAGTAAAAAGAGCACACATGCAATGACACTTGTGGATCCATATGTGGATTGTGAAAAGAACAAACATGCAATGATACTGGTGGATCCATAAGTGGATTGTGAAAAGAGCACACATGCAATGACATTGGTGGATTCATATGTGGTATGTGAAAAGAACACACATGCAATGACTCTGGTTGTTGTTAGTAAAAAGAGCACACATGCAATGACACTGGTGGATCCATGTGTGGTCTCTGAAGAGAACATATATTTGAATGACACTAGTGGATCCATATGTGGTATGTGAAAAGAACACACATGCAGTGACTCGAGTTGTTGTTAGTAAAAAGAACACACATGCAATGACACTGGTGGATCCATGTGTGCTCTCTGAAGAGAACACACATTTCAATAACACTGGTGGATCCATATGTGGTATGTGAAAAGAACACACATGTAATGACTCCAATTGTTGTCAGTAAAAAGAACACACATGCAATGACACTAGTGGATCCATGTGTGGTCTCTGAAGAGAACACACATGCAATGACTCTGGTTGTTCTTAGTAAAAAGAGCACACATGCAATGACACTTGTGGATCCATATGTGGATTGTGAAAAGAACACACATGAATGACACTGGTGGATCCATAGGTGGATTGTGAAAAGAGCACACATGCAATGACACTGGTGGATCCATGTGTGGTCTCTGAAAAGAACACACATGCAATGACTTTGGTTGTTGTTAGTAAAAAGAACACACATGTAATGACACTGATGGATCCATAGGTGGATTGTGAAAAGAGCACACATGCAATGCCACTGGTGGATCCATAGGTGGTATGTGAAAAGAACACACATGCAATGACACCGGTGGATCCATGGGTGGATTGTGAAAAGAGCACACATGCAATGACTCCTGGGGATCCATATGTGGTATGTGAAAAGAACACACATGCAATGACTCGAGTTGTTGTTAGTAAAAGAACACACATGCAATGACATCAGGATCCATGTGTGGTCTCTGAAGAACACACATTTCAATGACACTGTGGATCCATATGTGGTTTGTGAAAAGAACACATCCAATGACTCTGGTTGTTGTTAATAAAAAGAGCACACATGCAATGACACTGGTGGATCCATGTGTGGTCTCTGAAGAGGACATATATTTCAATGATACTGGTGGATCCATATGTGGTATGTGAAAAGAACACACATGCAATAACTCCAGTTGTTGTTAGTAAAAAGAACACACATGCAATGACACTGGTGGATCCATGTGTGCTCTCTGAAGAGAACACACATTTCAATGACACTGGTGGATCCATATGTGGTTTCTGAAAAGAACACACATGTAATGACTCCAATTGTTGTTAGTAAAAAGAACACACATGCAATGACACTAGTGGATCCATGTGTGGTCTCTGAAGAGAACACACATGCAATGACTCTGGTTGTTCTTAGTAAAAAGAGCACACATGCAATGACACTTGTGGATCCATATGTGGATTGTGAAAAGAACACACATGCAATGATACTGGTGGATCTATAAGTGGATTGTGAAAAGAGCACACATGCAATGACATTGGTGGATCCATATGTGGTATGTGAAGAGAACACACATGCAATGACTCTAGTTGTTGTGAGTAAAAAGAACACACATGCAATGACACTGGTGGATCCATAGGTGGATTGTGAAAAGAGCGCACATGTAATGACACTGGTGGATCAATATGTGGTATGTGAAAGGAACACACATGCAATGACTCCAGTGGTTGTTAGCAAAAAGAACACACATGCAATGAGACTAGTGGAATCATGTGTGGTCTCTGAAGAGAACACACATTTCAATGACACTGGTGGATCCATATGTGGTATATGAAAAGAACACACATGAAATGACTCTAGTTGTTGTTAGTAAAAAGAACACACATGCAATGACACTGGTGGATCCATATGTGGTATGTGAAAAGAACACACATGCAACGACTCTGGTTGTTGTTAGTAAAAAGAACACACATGCAATGACACTGGTGGATCCATGCGTGGTCTCTGAAGAGAACAGACATTTCAATGATACTGGTGGATCCATATGTGGTATGTGAAAAGAACACACATGCAATGACTCCAGTTGTTGTTAGTAAAAGGAACACACATGCAATGACACTGGTGGATCCATGTGTGGTCTCTGAAGAGAACACACATTTCAATAACACTGGTGGATCCATGTGTGCTCTCTAAAGAGAACACACATTTCAATAACACTGGTGGATCCATATGTGGTATGTGAAAAGAACACACATGTAATGACTCCAATTGTTGTTAGTAAAAAGAACACACATGCAATGACACTAGTGGATCCATGTGTGGTCTCTGAAGAGAACACAGATGCAATGTCTCTGGTTGTTCTTAGTAAAAAGAGCACACATGCAATGACACTTGTGGATCCATATGTGGATTGTGAAAAGAATAAACATGCAATGATACTGGTGGATCCATAAGTGGATTGTGAAAAGAGCACACATGCAATGACATTGGTGGATTCATATGTGGTATGTGAAAAGAACACACATGCAATGACTCTGGTTGTTGTTAGTAAAAAGAGCACACATGCAATGACACTGGTGGATCCATGTGTGGTCTCTGAAGAGAACACACATTTCAATGACATAGGTGGATCCATATGTGGTATGTGAAAAGAACTCACATGAAATGACTCTAGTTGTTGTTAGTAAAAAGAACACACATGCAATGACACCGGTGGATCCATGGGTGGATTGTGAAAAGAGCACACATGCAATGACACTGCTGGATCCATATGTGGTATGTGAAAAGAACACACACGCAATGACTCCAGTTGTTGTTAGTAAAAAGAACACACATGCAATGACACTGGTGGATCCATGTGTGGTCTCTGAAGAGAACACACATTTCAATGACACTGGTGGATCCATATGTGGTATGTCAAAAGAACACACATGCAATGACTCTGGTTATTGTTAGTAAAAAGAGCACACATGCAATGATACTGGTGGATCCATGTGTGGTCTCTGAAGAGAACATATATTTCAATGACACTGGTGGATCCATATGTGGTATGTGAAAAGAACACACATGCAATGACTCGAGTTGTTGTTAGTAAAAAGTACACACATGCAATGACACTGGTGGATCCATGTGTGCTCTCTGTAGAGAACCCACATTTCAATAACACTGGTGGATCCATATGTGGTATGTGAAAAGAACACACATGTAATGACTCCAATTGTTGTTAGTAAAAATAACACACATGCAATGACACTAGTGGATCCATGTGTGGTCTCTGAAGAGAACACAGATGCAATGTCTCTGGTTGTTCTTAGTAAAAAGAGCACACATGCAATGACACTTGTGGATCCATATGTGGATTGTGAAAAGAACACACATGCAATGACACTGGTGGATCCATAGGTGGATTGTGAAAAGAGCACACATGCAATCACACTGGTGGATCCATGTGTGGTCTCTGAAAAGAACACACATGCAATGACTTTGGTTGTTGTTAGTAAAAAGAACACACATGTAATGACACTGATGGATCCATAGGTGGATTGTGAAAAGAGCACACATGCAATGCCACTGGTGGATCCATAGGTGGTATGTGAAAAGAACACACATGCAATGACTCTGGTTGTTGTGAGTAAAATGAACACACATGCAATGACACCGGTGGATCCATGGGTGGATTGTGAAAAGAGCACACATGCAATGACAGTGGTGGATCCATATGTGGTATGTGAAAAGAACGCACATGCAATGACTCGAGTTGTTGTTAGTAAAAAGAACACACATGCAATGACACTGGTGGATCCATGTGTGGTCTCTGAAGAGAACACACATTTCAATGACACTAGTGGATCCATATGTGGTTTGTGAAACGAACACACATCCAATGACTCTGGTTGTTGTTAGTAAAAAGAGCACACATGCAATGACACTGGTGGATCCATGTGTGGTCTCTGAAGAGGACATATATTTCAATGACACTGGTGGATCCATATGTGGTATGTGAAAAGAACACACATGCAATGACTCCAGTTGTTGTTAGTAAAAAGAACACACATGCAATGACACTGGTGGATCCATGTCTGCTCTCTGAAGAGAACACACATTTCAATGACACTGGTGGATCCATATGTGGTTTGTGAAAAGAACACACATGTAATGACTCCAATTGTTGTTAGTAAAAAGAACACACATGCAATAACACTAGTGGATCCATGTGTGGTCTCTGAAGAGAACACACATGCAATGACTCTGGTTGTTCTTAGTAAAAAGAGCACACATGCAATGACACTTGTGGATCCATATGTGGATTGTGAAAAGAACAAACATGCAATGATACTGGTGGATCCATAAGTGGATTGTGAAAAGAGCACACATGCAATGACATTGGTGGATTCATATGTGGTATGTGAAAAGAACACAGATGCAATGACTCTGGTTGTTGTTAGTAAAAAGAGCACACATGCAATGACACTGGTGGATCCATGTGTGGTCTCTAAAGAGAACATATATTTGAATGTCACTAGTGGATCCATATGTGGTATGTGAAAAGAACACACATGCAGTGACTCGAGTTGTTGTTAGTAAAAAGAACACACATGCAATGACACTGGTGGATCCATGTGTGCTCTCTGAAGAGAACACACATTTCAATAACACTGGTGGATCCATATGTGGTATGTGAAAAGAACACACATGTAATGACTGCAATTGTTGTTAGTAAAAAGAACACACATGCAATGACACTAGTGGATCCATGTGTGGTCTCTGAAGAGAACACACATGCAATGACTCTGGTTGTTCTTAGTAAAAAGAGCACACATGCAATGACACTTGTGGATCCATATGTGGATTGTGAAAAGAACACACATGAATGACACTGGTGGATCCATAGGTGGATTGTGAAAAGAGCACACATGCAATGACACTGGTGGATCCATGTGTGGTCTCTGAAAAGAACACACATGCAATGACTTTGGTTGTTGTTAGTAAAAAGAACACACATGTAATGACACTGATGGATCCATAGGTGGATTGTGAAAAGAGCACACATGCAATGCCACTGGTGGATCCATAGGTGGTATGTGAAAAGAACACACATGCAATGACACCGGTGGATCCATGGGTGGATTGTGAAAAGAGCACACATGCAATGACACTGGTGGATCCATATGTGGTATGTGAAAAGAACACACATGCAATGACACTGGTGGATCCATGTGTGGTCTCTGAAGAGAACACACATTTCAATGACACTGGTGGATCCATATGTGGTTTGTGAAAAGAACACACATCCAATGACTCTGGTTGTTGTTAATAAAAAGAGCACACATGCAATGACACTGGTGGATCCATGTGTGGTCTCTGAAGAGGACATATATTTCAATGATACTGGTGCATCCATATGTGGTATGTGAAAAGAACACACATGCAATAACTCCAGTTGTTGTTAGTAAAAAGAACACACATGCAATGACACTGGTGGATCCATGTGTGCTCTCTGAAGAGAACACACATTTCAATGACACTGGTGGATCCATATGTGGTTTGTGAAAAGAACACACATGTAATGACTCCAATTGTTGTTAGTAAAAAGAACACACATGCAATGACACTAGTGGATCCATGTGTGGTCTCTGAAGAGAACACACATGCAATGACTCTGGTTGTTCTTAGTAAAAAGAGCACACATGCAATGACACTTGTGGATCCATATGTGGATTGTGAAAAGAACACACATGCAATGATACTGGTGGATCTATAAGTGGATTGGGAAAAGAGCACACATGCAATGACATTGGTGGATCCATATGTGGTATGTGAAGAGAACACACATGCAATGACTCTGGTTGTTGTGAGTAAAAAGAACACACATGCAATGACACTGGTGGATCCATAGGTGGATTGTGAAAAGAGCGCACATGTAATGACACTGGTGGATCAATATGTGGTATGTGAAAAGAACACACATGCAATGACTCCAGTTGTTGTTAGCAAAAAGAACACACATGCAATGAGACTAGTGGAATCATGTGTGGTCTCTGAAGAGAACACACATTTCAATGACACTGGTGGATCCATATGTGGTATGTGAAAAGAACACACATGAAATGACTCTAGTTGTTGTTAGTAAAAAGAACACACATGCAATGACACTGGTGGATCCATATGTGGTATGTGAAAAGAACACACATGCAACGACTCTGGTTGTTGTTAGTAAAAAGAGAACACATGCAATGACACTGCTGGATCCATGTGTGGTCTCTAAAGAGAACAGACATTTCAATGATACTGGTGGATCCATATGTGGTATGTGAAAAGAACACACATGCAATGACTCCAGTTGTTGTTAGTAAAAGGAACACACATGCAATGACACTGGTGGATCCATGTGTGGTCTCTGAAGAGAACACACATTTCAATGACACAGGTGGAGCCATATGTGGTATGTGAAAAGAACTCACATGAAATGACTCCAGTTGTTGTTAGTAAAAAGAACACACATGTAATGACACCAGTGGATCCATGGGTGGATTGTGAAAAGAGCACACATGCAATGACACTGCTGGATCCATATGTGGTATGTGAAAAGAACACACACGGAATGACTCCAGTTGTTGCTAGTAAAAAGAACACACATGCAATGACACTGGTGGATCCATGTGTGGGCTCTGAAGAGAACACACATTTCAATGACACTGGTGGATCCATATGTGGTATGTGAAAAGAACACACATGCAATGACTCTGGTTTTTGTTAGTAAAAAGAGCACACATGCAATGACACTGGTGGATCCATGTGTGGTCTCTGAAGAGAACATATATTTCAATGACACTGGTGGATCCATATGTGGTATGTGAAAAGAACACACATGCAATGACTCGAGTTGTTGTTAGTAAAAAGAACACACATGCAATGACACTGGTGGATCCATGTGTGCTCTCTGAAGAGAACACACATTTCAATAACACTGGTGGATCCATATGTGGTATGTGAAAAGAACACACATGTAATGACTCCAATTGTTGTTAGTAAAAAGAACACACATGCAATGACACTAGTGGATCCATTTGTGGTCTCTGAAGAGAACACACACGCAATGACTCTGGTTGTTCTTAGTAAAAAGAGCACACATGCAATGACACTTGTGGATCCATATGTGGATTGTGAAAAGAACACACATGCAATGACACTGGTGGATCCATAGGTGGATTGTGAAAAGAGCACACATGCAATGACATTGGTGGATCCATATGTGGTATGTGAAGAGAACACACATGCAATGACTCTGGTTGTTGTGAGTAAAAAGAACACACATGCAATGACACTGGTGGATCCATAGGTGGATTGTGAAAAGAGCACACATGTAATGACACCGGTGGATCAATATGTGGTATGTAAAAAGAACACACATGCAATGACTCTAGTTGTTGTTAGCAAAAATAACACACATGCAATGAGACTAGTGGATCCATGTGTGGTCTCTGAAGAGAACACACATTTCAATGACACTGGTGGATCCAAATGTGGTATGTGAAAAGAACACACATGAAATGACTCTTGTTGTTGTTAGTAAAAAGAACACACATGCAATGACACTGGTGGATCCATATGTGGTATGTGAAAAGAACACACATGCAACGACTCCGGTTGTTGTTAGTAAAAAGAGAACACATGCAATGACACTTGTGGATCCATGTGTGGTCTCTGAAGAGAACTGACATTTCAATGATACTAGTCGATCCATATGTGGTATGTGAAAAGAACACACGTGCAATGACTCCAGTTGTTGTTAGTAAAAGGAACACAAATGCAATGACACTGGTGGATCCATGTGTGGTCTCTGAAGAGAACACACATTTCAATGACACAGGTGGATCCATATGTGGTATGTGAAAAGAACTCACATGAAATGACTCCAGTTGTTGTTAGTAAAAAGAACACACATGCGATGACACCGGTGTATCCATGGGTGGATTGTAAAAAGAACACACATGCAATGACACTGCTGGATCCATATGTGGTATGTGAAAAGAACACACACGCAATGACTCCAGTTGTTGTTAGTAAAAAGAACACACATACAATGACACTTGTGGATCCATGTGTGGTCTCTGAGGAGAACACACATTTCAATGACACTGGTGGATCCATATGTGGTATGTGAAAAGAACACACATGCAATGACTCTGGTTGTTGTTAGTAAAAAGAGCACACATGCAATGACACTGGTGGATCCATGTGTGGTATCTAAAGAGAACATATATTTCAATGATACTGGTGGATCCATATGTGGTATGTGAAAAGAACACACATGCAATGACTCGAGTTGTTGTTAGTAAAAAGAACACACATGCAATGACACTGGTTGATCCATGTGTGCTCTCTGAAGAGAACACACATTTCAATGACACTGGTGGATCCATATGTGGTATGTGAAAAGAACACACATGTAATGACTCCAATTGTTGTTAGTAAAAAGAACACACATGCAATGACACTAGTGGATCCATTTGTGGTCTCTGAAGAGAACACACATGCAATGACTCTGGTTGTTCTTACTAAAAAGAGCACACATGCAATGACACTTGTGGATCCATATATGGATTGTGAAAAGAACACACATGCAATGAGACTAGTGGATCCATGTGTGGTCTCTGAAGAGAACACACATTTCAATGACACTGGTGGATCCAAATGTGGTATGTGAAAAGAACACACATGAAATGACTCTTGTTGTTGTTAGTAAAAAGAACACACATGCAATGACACTGGTGGATCCATATGTGGTATGTGAAAAGAACACACATGCAACGACTCCGGTTGTTGTTAGTAAAAAGAGAACACATGCAATGACACTTGTGGATCCATGTGTGGTCTCTGAAGAGAACTGACATTTCAATGATACTAGTCGATCCATATGTGGTATGTGAAAAGAACACACGTGCAATGACTCCAGTTGTTGTTAGTAAAAGGAACACAAATGCAATGACACTGGTGGATCCATGTGTGGTCTCTGAAGAGAACACACATTTCAATGACACAGGTGGATCCATATGTGGTATGTGAAAAGAACTCACATGAAATGACTCCAGTTGTTGTTAGTAAAAAGAACACACATGCGATGACACCGGTGTATCCATGGGTGGATTGTAAAAAGAACACACATGCAATGACACTGCTGGATCCATATGTGGTATGTGAAAAGAACACACACTAATGACTCAGTTGTTGTTAGTAAAAAGAACACACATACAATGACACTTGTGGATCCATGTGTGGTCTCTGAGGAGAACACACATTTCAATGACACTGGTGGATCCATATGTGGTATGTGAAAAGAACACACATGCAATGACTCTGGTTGTTGTTAGTAAAAAGAGCACACATGCAATGACACTGGTGGATCCATGTGTGGTATCTAAAGAGAACATATATTTCAATGATACTGGTGGATCCATATGTGGTATGTGAAAAGAACACACATGCAATGACTCGAGTTGTTGTTAGTAAAAAGAACACACATGCAATGACACTGGTTGATCCATGTGTGCTCTCTGAAGAGAACACACATTTCAATGACACTGGTGGATCCATATGTGGTATGTGAAAAGAACACACATGTAATGACTCCAATTGTTGTTAGTAAAAAGAACACACATGCAATGACACTAGTGGATCCATTTGTGGTCTCTGAAGAGAACACACATGCAATGACTCTGGTTGTTCTTACTAAAAAGAGCACACATGCAATGACACTTGTGGATCCATATATGGATTGTGAAAAGAACACACATGCAATGACACTGGTGGATCCATAGGTGGATTGTGAAAAGCGCACACATGAATGACATTGGTGGATCCATATGTGGTATGTGAAGAGAACACACATGCAATGACTCTGGTTGTTGTGAGTAAAAAGAACACACATACAATGACACTGGTGGATCCATAGGTGGATTGTGAAAAGAGCACACATGTAATGACACTGGTGGATCAATATGTGGTATGTGAAAAGAACACACATGCAATGACTCCAGTTGTTGTTAGCAAAAAGAACACACATGCAATGAGACTAGTGGAATCATGTGTGGTCTCTGAAGAGAACACACATTTCAATGACACTGGTGGATCCATATGTGGTATGTGAAAAGAACACACATGAAATGACTCTAGTTGTTGTTAGTAAAAAGAACACACATGCAATGACACTGGTGGATCCATATGTGGTATGTGAAAAGAACACACATGCAACGACTCTGGTTGTTGTTAGTAAAAAGAGAACACATGCAATGACACTGCTGGATCCATGTGTGGTCTCTAAAGAGAACAGACATTTCAATGATACTGGTGGATCCATATGTGGTATGTGAAAAGAACACACATGCAATGACTCCAGTTGTTGTTAGTAAAAGGAACACACATGCAATGACACTGGTGGATCCATGTGTGGTCTCTGAAGAGAACACACATTTCAATGACACAGGTGGAGCCATATGTGGTATGTGAAAAGAACTCACATGAAATGACTCCAGTTGTTGTTAGTAAAAAGAACACACATGTAATGACACCAGTGGATCCATGGGTGGATTGTGAAAAGAGCACACATGCAATGACACTGCTGGATCCATATGTGGTATGTGAAAAGAACACACACGGAATGACTCCAGTTGTTGCTAGTAAAAAGAACACACATGCAATGACACTGGTGGATCCATGTGTGGGCTCTGAAGAGAACACACATTTCAATGACACTGGTGGATCCATATGTGGTATGTAAAAAGAACACACATGCAATGACTCTGGTTTTTGTTAGTAAAAAGAGCACACATGCAATGACACTGGTGGATCCATGTGTGGTCTCTGAAGAGAACATATATTTCAATGACACTGGTGGATCCATATGTGGTATGTGAAAAGAACACACATGCAATGACTCGAGTTGTTGTTAGTAAAAAGAACACACATGCAATGACACTGGTGGATCCATGTGTGCTCTCTGAAGAGAACACACATTTCAATAACACTGGTGGATCCATATGTGGTATGTGAAAAGAACACACATGTAATGACTCCAATTGTTGTTAGTAAAAAGAACACACATGCAATGACACTAGTGGATCCATTTGTGGTCTCTGAAGAGAACACACACGCAATGACTCTGGTTGTTCTTAGTAAAAAGAGCACACATGCAATGACACTTGTGGATCCATATGTGGATTGTGAAAAGAACACACATGCAATGACACTGGTGGATCCATAGGTGGATTGTGAAAAGAGCACACATGCAATGACATTGGTGGATCCATATGTGGTATGTGAAGAGAACACACATGCAATGACTCTGGTTGTTGTGAGTAAAAAGAACACACATGCAATGACACTGGTGGATCCATAGGTGGATTGTGAAAAGAGCACACATGTAATGACACCGGTG
Organism: Avena insularis; assembly: GCA_023614405.1. Taxonomy (NCBI): domain Eukaryota; kingdom Viridiplantae; phylum Streptophyta; class Magnoliopsida; order Poales; family Poaceae; genus Avena; species Avena insularis. The sequence continues at coordinate 442,739,860 of CM042694.1, read as the reverse complement.
GATCAATATGTGGTATGTGAAAAGAACACACATGCAATGACTCTAGTTGTTGTTAGCAAAAATAACACACATGCAATGAGACTAGTGGATCCATGTGTGGTCTCTGAAGAGAACACACATTTCAATGACACTGGTGGATCCAAATGTGGTATGTGAAAAGAACACACATGAAATGACTCTTGTTGTTGTTAGTAAAAAGAACACACATGCAATGACACTGGTGGATCCATATGTGGTATGTGAAAAGAACACACATGCAACGACTCCGGTTGTTGTTAGTAAAAAGAGAACACATGCAATGACACTTGTGGATCCATGTGTGGTCTCTGAAGAGAACTGACATTTCAATGATACTAGTCGATCCATATGTGGTATGTGAAAAGAACACACGTGCAATGACTCCAGTTGTTGTTAGTAAAAGGAACACAAATGCAATGACACTGGTGGATCCATGTGTGGTCTCTGAAGAGAACACACATTTAAATGACACAGGTGGATCCATATGTGGTATGTGAAAAGAACTCACATGAAATGACTCCAGTTGTTGTTAGTAAAAAGAACACACATGCGATGACACCGGTGTATCCATGGGTGGATTGTAAAAAGAACACACATGCAATGACACTGCTGGATCCATATGTGGTATGTGAAAAGAACACACACGCAATGACTCCAGTTGTTGTTAGTAAAAAGAACACACATACAATGACACTTGTGGATCCATGTGTGGTCTCTGAGGAGAACACACATTTCAATGACACTGGTGGATCCATATGTGGTATGTGAAAAGAACACACATGCAATTACTCTGGTTGTTGTTAGTAAAAAGAGCACACATGCAATGACACTGGTGGATCCATGTGTGGTATCTAAAGAGAACATATATTTCAATGATACTGGTGGATCCATATGTGGTATGTGAAAAGAACACACATGCAATGACTCGAGTTGTTGTTAGTAAAAAGAACACACATGCAATGACACTGGTTGATCCATGTGTGCTCTCTGAAGAGAACACACATTTCAATGACACTGGTGGATCCATATGTGGTATGTGAAAAGAACACACATGTAATGACTCCATTTGTTGTTAGTAAAAGAACACACATGCAATGACACTAGTGGATCCATTTGTGGTCTCTGAGAACACACATGCAATGACTCATGTTGTTCTTACTAATAAGAGCAAACATTCAATGACACTTGTGGATCCATATGTGGTTTGTGAAAAGAACACACATGCAATGACACTGGTGGATCCATAGGTGGATTGTGAAAAGCGCACACATGAATGACATTGGTGGATCCATATGTGGTATGTGAAGAGAACACACATGCAATGAATCTGGTTGTTGTGAGTAAAAGAACACACATACAATGACACTGTGGATCCATAGGTGGATTGTGAAAAGAGCACACATGTAATGACACTGGTGGATCAATATGTGGTATGTGAAAAGAACATACATGCAATGACTCCAGTTGTTGTTAGCAAAAAGAACACACATGCAATGACACTAGTGGATCCATGTGCGGTGTCTGAAGAGAACACACATTTAAATGACACTGGTGGATCCATATGTGGTATGTGAAAAGAACACACATGAAATGACTCTAGTTGTTGTTAGTAAAAAGAACACACATGCAATGACACTGGTGGATCCATATGTGGTATCTGAAAAGAACACACATGAAACGACTCTAGTTCTTGTTAGTAAAAGGAGAACACATGCAATGACACTAGTGGATCCATGTGTGGTCTCTGAAGAGAACAGACATTTCAATGATACTGGTGGATCCATATGTGGTATGTGAAAAGAACACACATGCAATGACTCCAGTTGTTGTTAGTAAAAGGAACACACATGCAATGACACTTGTGGATCCATGTGTGGTCTCCGAAGAGAACACACATTTCAATGACACAGGTGGATCCATATGTGGTATGTGAAAAGAACTCACATGAAATGACTCCAGTTGTTGTTAGTAAAAAGAACACACATGCAATGACACCAGTGGATCCATGGGTGGATTGTGAAAAGAGCACACATGCAATGACACTGCTGGATCCATATGTGGTATGTGAAAAGAACACACACGCAATGACTCCAGTTGTTGCTAGTGAAAAGAACACACATGCAATGACACTGGTGGATCCATGTGTGGTCTCTGAAGAGAACACACATTTCAATGACACTGGTGGATCCGTATGTGGTATGTGAAAAGAACACACATGCAATGACTCTGGTTTTTGTTAGTAAAAAGAGCACACATGCAATGACACTGGTGGATCCATGTGTGGTCTCTGAAGAGAACATATATTTCAATGACACTGGTGGATCCATATGTGGTATGTGAAAAGAACACACATGCAATGACTCGAGTTGTTGTTAGTAAAAAGAACACACATGCAATGACACTGGTGGATCCATGTGTGCTCTCTGAAGAGAACACACATTTCAATAACACTGGTGGATCCATATGTGGTATGTGAAAAGAACACAGATGTAATGACTCCAATTGTTGTTAGTAAAAAGAACACACATGCAATGACACTAGTGGATCCATTTGTGGTCTCTGAAGAGAACACACACGCAATGACTCTGGTTGTTCTTAGTAAAAAGAGCACACATGCAATGACACTTGTGGATCCATATGTGGATTGTGAAAAGAACACACATGCAATGACACTGGTGGATCCATAGGTGGATTGTGAAAAGAGCACACATGCAATGACATTGGTGGATCCATATGTGGTATGTGAAGAGAACACACATGCAATGACTCTGGTTGTTGTGAGTAAAAAGAACACACATGCAATGACACTGGTGGATCCATAGGTGGATTGTGAAAAGAGCACACATGTAATGACACCGGTGGATCAATATGTGGTATGTGAAAAGAACACACATGCAATGACTCTAGTTGTTGTTAGCAAAAATAACACACATGCAATGAGACTAGTGGATCCATGTGTGGTCTCTGAAGAGAACACACATTTCAATGACACTGGTGGATCCAAATGTGGTATGTGAAAAGAACACACATGAAATGACTCTTGTTGTTGTTAGTAAAAAGAACACACATGCAATGACACTGGTGGATCCATATGTGGTATGTGAAAAGAACACACATGCAACAACTCTGGTTGTTGTTAGTAAAAAGAGAACACATGCAATGACACTGGTGGATCCATGTGTGGTCTCTGAAGAGAACTGACATTTCAATGATACTAGTCGATCCATATGTGGTATGTGAAAAGAACACACGTGCAATGACTCCAGTTGTTGTTAGTAAAAGGAACATAAATGCAATGACACTGGTGGATCCATGTGTGGTCTCTGAAGAGAACACACATTTCAATGACACAGGTGGATCCATATGTGGTATGTGAAAAGAACTCACATGAAATGACTCTAGTTGTTGTTAGTAAAAAGAACACACATGCGATGACACCGGTGTATCCATGGGTGGATTGTAAAAAGAACACACATGCAATGACACTGCTGGATCCATATGTGGTATGTGAAAAGAACACACACGCAATGACTCTAGTTGTTGTTAGTAAAAAGAACACACATACAATGACACTTGTGGATCCATGTGTGGTCTCTGAAGAGAACACACATTTCAATGACACTGGTGGATCCATATGTGGTATGTGAAAAGAACACACATGCAATGACTCTGGTTGTTGTTAGTAAAAAGAGCACACATGCAATGACACTGGTGGATCCATGTGTGGTATCTAAAGAGAACATATATTTCAATGATACTGGTGGATCCATATGTGGTATGTGAAAAGAACACACATGCAATGACTCGAGTTGTTGTTAGTAAAAAGAACACACATGCAATGACACTGGTTGATCCATGTGTGCTCTCTGAAGAGAACACACATTTCAATGACACTGGTGGATCCATATGTGGTATGTGAAAAGAACACACATGTAATGACTCCAATTGTTGTTAGTAAAAAGAACACACATGCAATGACACTAGTGGATCCATTTGTGGTCTCTGAAGAGAACACACATGCAATGACTCTGGTTGTTCTTACTAAAAAGAGCACACATGCAATGACACTTGTGGATCCATATATGGATTGTGAAAAGAACACACATGCAATGACACTGGTGGATCCATAGGTGGATTGTGAAAAGCGCACACATGAATGACATTGGTGGATCCATATGTGGTATGTGAAGAGAACACACATGCAATGAATCTGGTTGTTGTGAGTAAAAAGAACACACATACAATGACACTGGTGGATCCATAGGTGGATTGTGAAAAGAGCACACATGTAATGACACTGGTGGATCAATATGTGGTATGTGAAAAGAACATACATGCAATGACTCCAGTTGTTGTTAGCAAAAAGAACACACATGCAATGACACTAGTGGATCCATGTGCGGTGTCTGAAGAGAACACACATTTAAATGACACTGGTGGATCCATATGTGGTATGTGAAAAGAACACACATGAAATGACTCTAGTTGTTGTTAGTAAAAAGAACACACATGCAATGACACTGGTGGATCCATATGTGGTATGTGAAAAGAACACACATGCAACGACTCTGGTTGTTGTTAGTAAAAAGAGAACACATGCAATGACACTGGTGGATCCATGTGTGGTCTCTAAAGAGAACAGACATTTCAATGATACTTGTGGATCCATATGTGGTATTTGAAAAGAACACCCATGCAATGACTCTAGTTGTTGTTAGTAAAAGGAACACACATGCAATGACACTGGTGTATCCATGTGTGGTCTCTGAAGAGAACACACATTTCAATGACATAGGTGGATCCATATGTGGTATGTGAAAAGAACTCACATGAAATGACTCCAGTTGTTGTTAGTAAAAAGAACACACATGCCATGACACTGGTGGATCCATATGTGCTTTGTGAAAAGAACACATGTGCAATGACTCTGGTTGTTGTTAGTAAAAAGAACACACATGCAATGACACTGGTGGATCCATGTGTGGTATCTGAAGAGAACAAACATTGCAATGACACTGGTGGATCCATATGTGGTATGTGAAAAGAACACACATGCAATGACTTCAGTTGTTGTTAGTAAAAAGAACACACATGCAATGACACCGGTAGATCCATGTGTGGTCTCTGAAGAGAACACACATTTCAATGACACTGGTGGATCCATATGTGGTATGTGAAAAGAACACACATGTAATGACTCTAGTTGTTGTTAGTAAAAAGAACACACATGCAATGACACTGGTGGATCCATGTGTGGTCTGTGAAGAGAACACACATGCAATGACTCTAGTTGTTCTTAGTAAAAAGAGCACACATGCAATGACACTTGTGGATCCATATGTGGATTGTGAAAAGAACACACATGCAATGACACTGGTGGATCCATATGTGGTATGTGAAAAGAACACACATGCAATGACTCTGGTTTTTGTTAGTAAAAAGAGCACACATGCAATGACACCGGTGGATCCATGGGTGGATTGTGAAAAGAACACACATGCAATGACTTCAGTTGTTGTTAGTAAAAAGAACACACATGCAATGACACCGGTAGATCCATGTGTGGTCTCTGAAGAGAACACACATTTCAATGACACTGGTGGATCCATATGTGGTATGTGAAAAGAACACACATGTAATGACTCTAGTTGTTGTTAGTAAAAGAACACACATGCAATGACACTGGTGGATCCATGTGTGGTCTGTGAAGAGAACACACATGCAATGACTCTAGTTGTTCTTAGTAAAAAGAGCACACATGCAATGACACTTGTGGATCCATATGTGGATTGTGAAAAGAACACACATGCAATGACACTGGTGGATCCATATGTGGTATGTGAAAAGAACACACATGCAATGACTCTGGTTTTTGTTAGTAAAAAGAGCACACATGCAATGACACCGGTGGATCCATGGGTGGATTGTGAAAAGAACACACATGCAATGACTTCAGTTGTTGTTAGTAAAAAGAACACACATGCAATGACACCGGTAGATCCATGTGTGGTCTCTGAAGAGAACACACATTTCAATGACACTGGTGGATCCATATGTGGTATGTGAAAAGAACACACATGTAATGACTCTAGTTGTTGTTAGTAAAAAGAACACACATGCAATGACACTGGTGGATCCATGTGTGGTCTGTGAAGAGAACACACATGCAATGACTCTAGTTGTTCTTAGTAAAAAGAGCACACATGCAATGACACTTGTGGATCCATATGTGGATTGTGAAAAGAACACACATGCAATGACACTGGTGGATCCATATGTGGTATGTGAAAAGAACACACATGCAATGACTCTGGTTTTTGTTAGTAAAAAGAGCACACATGCAATGACACTGGTGGATCCATGTGTGGTCTCTGAAGAGAACATATATTTCAATGACACTGGTGGATCCATATGTGGTATGTGAAAAGAACACACATGCAATGACTCGAGTTGTTGTTAGTAAAAAGAACACACATGCAATGACACTGGTGGATCCATGTGTGCTCTCTGAAGAGAACACACATTTCAATAACACTGGTGGATCCATATGTGGTATGTGAAAAGAACACAGATGTAATGACTCCAATTGTTGTTAGTAAAAAGAACACACATGCAATGACACTAGTGGATCCATTTGTGGTCTCTGAAGAGAACACACACGCAATGACTCTGGTTGTTCTTAGTAAAAAGAGCACACATGCAATGACACTTGTGGATCCATATGTGGATTGTGAAAAGAACACACATGCAATGACACTGGTGGATCCATAGGTGGATTGTGAAAAGAGCACACATGCAATGACATTGGTGGATCCATATGTGGTATGTGAAGAGAACACACATGCAATGACTCTGGTTGTTGTGAGTAAAAAGAACACACATGCAATGACACTGGTGGATCCATAGGTGGATTGTGAAAAGAGCACACATGTAATGACACCGGTGGATCAATATGTGGTATGTGAAAAGAACACACATGCAATGACTCTAGTTGTTGTTAGCAAAAATAACACACATGCAATGAGACTAGTGGATCCATGTGTGGTCTCTGAAGAGAACACACATTTCAATGACACTGGTGGATCCAAATGTGGTATGTGAAAAGAACACACATGAAATGACTCTTGTTGTTGTTAGTAAAAAGAACACACATGCAATGACACTGGTGGATCCATATGTGGTATGTGAAAAGAACACACATGCAACGACTCTGGTTGTTGTTAGTAAAAAGAGAACACATGCAATGACACTGGTGGATCCATGTGTGGTCTCTGAAGAGAACTGACATTTCAATGATACTAGTCGATCCATATGTGGTATGTGAAAAGAACACACGTGCAATGACTCCAGTTGTTGTTAGTAAAAGGAACATAAATGCAATGACACTGGTGGATCCATGTGTGGTCTCTGAAGAGAACACACATTTCAATGACACAGGTGGATCCATATGTGGTATGTGAAAAGAACTCACATGAAATGACTCTAGTTGTTGTTAGTAAAAAGAACACACATGCGATGACACCGGTGTATCCATGGGTGGATTGTAAAAAGAACACACATGCAATGACACTGGTGGATCCATATGTGGTATGTGAAAAGAACACACACGCAATGACTCCAGTTGTTGTTAGTAAAAAGAACACACATACAATGACACTTGTGGATCCATGTGTGGTCTCTGAAGAGAACACACATTTCAATGACACTGGTGGATCCATATGTGGTATGTGAAAAGAACACACATGCAATGACTATGGTTGTTGTTAGTAAAAAGAGCACACATGCAATGACACTGGTGGATCCATGTGTGGTATCTAAAGAGAACATATATTTCAATTATACTGGTGGATCCATATGTGGTATGTGAAAATAACACACATGCAATGACTCGAGTTGTTGTTAGTAAAAAGAACACACATGCAATGACACTGGTTGATCCATGTGTGCTCTCTGAAGAGAACACACATTTCAATGACACTGGTGGATCCATATGTGGTATGTGAAAAGAACACACATGTAATGACTCCAATTGTTGTTAGTAAAAAGAACACACATGCAATGACACTAGTGGATCCATTTGTGGTCTCTGAAGAGAACACACATGCAATGACTCTGGTTGTTCTTACTAAAAAGAGCACACATGCAATGACACTTGTGGATCCATATATGGATTGTGAAAAGAACACACATGCAATGACACTGGTGGATCCATAGGTGGATTGTGAAAAGCGCACATGAATGACATTGGTGGATCCATATGTGGTATGTGAAGAGAACACACATGCAATGAATCTGGTTGTTGTGAGTAAAAAGAACACACATACAATGACACTGGTGGATCCATAGGTGGATTGTGAAAAGATCACACATGTAATGACACTGGTGGATCAATATGTGGTATGTGAAAAGAACATACATGCAATGACTCCAGTTGTTGTTAGCAAAAAGAACACACATGCAATGACACTAGTGGATCCATGTGCGGTGTCTGAAGAGAACACACATTTAAATGACACTGGTGGATCCATATGTGGTATGTGAAAAGAACACACATGAAATGACTCTAGTTGTTGTTAGTAAAAAGAACACACATGCAATGACACTGGTGGATCCATATGTGGTATGTGAAAAGAACACACATGCAACGACTCTGGTTGTTGTTAGTAAAAAGAGAACACATGCAATGACACTGGTGGATCCATGTGTGGTCTCTAAAGAGAACAGACATTTCAATGATACTGGTGGATCCATATGTGGTATTTGAAAAGAACACCCATGGAATGACTCCAGTTGTTGTTAGTAAAAGGAACACACATGCAATGACACTGGTGGATCCATGTGTGGTCTCTGAAGAGAACACACATTTCAATGACACAGGTGGATCCATATGTGGTATGTGAAAAGAACTCACATGAAATGACTCCAGTTGTTGTTAGTAAAAAGAACACACATGCCATGACACTGGTGGATCCATATGTGGTATGTGAAAAGAACACATGTGCAATGACTCTGGTTGTTGTTAGTAAAAAGAACACACATGCAATGACACTGGTGGATCCATGTGTGGTATCTGAAGAGAACAAACATTGCAATGACACTGGTGGATCCATATGTGGTATGTGAAAAGAACACACATGCAATGACTTCAGTTGTTGTTAGTAAAAAGAACACACATGCAATGACACCGGTGGATCCATGTGTGGTCTCTGAAGAGAACACACATTTCAATGACACTGGTGGATCCATATGTGGTATGTGAAAAGAACACACATGTAATGACTCTAGTTGTTGTTAGTAAAAAGAACACACATGCAATGACACTGGTGGATCCATGTGTGGTCTGTGAAGAGAACACACATGCAATGACTCTAGTTGTTCTTAGTAAAAAGAGCACACATGCAATGACACTTGTGGATCCATATGTGGATTGTGAAAAGAACACACATGCAATGACACTGGTGGATCCATATGTGGTATGTGAAAAGAACACACACGCAATGACTCCAGTTGTTGTTAGTAAAAAGAACACACATACAATGACACTTGTGGATCCATGTGTGGTCTCTGAAGAGAACACACATTTCAATGACACTGGTGGATCCATATGTGGTATGTGAAAAGAACACACATGCAATGACTCTGGTTGTTGTTAGTAAAAAGAGCACACATGCAATGACACTGGTGGATCCATGTGTGGTATCTAAAGAGAACATATATTTCAATTATACTGGTGGATCCATATGTGGTATGTGAAAATAACACACATGCAATGACTCGAGTTGTTGTTAGTAAAAAGAACACACATGCAATGACACTGGTTGATCCATGTGTGCTCTCTGAAGAGAACACACATTTCAATGACACTGGTGGATCCATATGTGGTATGTGAAAAGAACACACATGTAATGACTCCAATTGTTGTTAGTAAAAAGAACACACATGCAATGACACTAGTGGATCCATTTGTGGTCTCTGAAGAGAACACACATGCAATGACTCTGGTTGTTCTTACTAAAAAGAGCACACATGCAATGACACTTGTGGATCCATATATGGATTGTGAAAAGAACACACATGCAATGACACTGGTGGATCCATAGGTGGATTGTGAAAAGCGCACACATGAATGACATTGGTGGATCCATATGTGGTATGTGAAGAGAACACACATGCAATGAATCTGGTTGTTGTGAGTAAAAAGAACACACATACAATGACACTGGTGGATCCATAGGTGGATTGTGAAAAGATCACACATGTAATGACACTGGTGGATCAATATGTGGTATGTGAAAAGAACATACATGCAATGACTCCAGTTGTTGTTAGCAAAAAGAACACACATGCAATGACACTAGTGGATCCATGTGCGGTGTCTGAAGAGAACACACATTTAAATGACACTGGTGGATCCATATGTGGTATGTGAAAAGAACACACATGAAATGACTCTAGTTGTTGTTAGTAAAAAGAACACACATGCAATGACACTGGTGGATCCATATGTGGTATGTGAAAAGAACACACATGCAATGACTCTGGTTGTTGTTAGTAAAAAGAGAACACATGCAATGACACTGGTGGATCCATGTGTGGTCTCTAAAGAGAACAGACATTTCAATGATACTGGTGGATCCATATGTGGTATTTGAAAAGAACACCCATGGAATGACTCCAGTTGTTGTTAGTAAAAGGAACACACATGCAATGACACTTGTGGATCCATGTGTGGTCTCCGAAGAGAACACACATTTCAATGACACAGGTGGATCCATATGTGGTATGTGAAAAGAACTCACATGAAATGACTCCAGTTGTTGTTAGTAAAAAGAACACACATGCCATGACACTGGTGGATCCATATGTGGTATGTGAAAAGAACACATGTGCAATGACTCTGGTTGTTGTTAGTAAAAAGAACACACATGCAATGACACTGGTGGATCCATGTGTGGTATCTGAAGAGAACAAACATTGCAATGACACTGGTGGATCCATATGTGGTATGTGAAAAGAACACACATGCAATGACTACAGTTGTTGTTAGTAAAAAGAACACACATGCAATGACACTTGTGGATCCATGTGTGGTCTCTAAATACTACAAACATTTCAATGACACTGGTGGATCCATATGTGGTATGTGAAAAGAACACACATGTAATGACTCTAGTTGTTGTTAGTAAAAAGAACACACATGCAATGACACTGGTGGATCCATGTGTGGTCTGTGAAGAGAACACACATGCAATGACTCTAGTTGTTCTTAGTAAAAAGAGCACACATGCAATGACACTTGTGGATCCATATGTGGATTGTGAAAAGAACACACATGCAATGACACTGGTGGATCCATATGTGGTATGTGAAAAGAACACACACGCAATGACTCCAGTTGTTGTTAGTAAAAAGAACACACATACAATGACACTTGTGGATCCATGTGTGGTCTCTGAAGAGAACACACATTTCAATGACACTGGTGGATCCATATGTGGTATGTGAAAAGAACACACATGCAATGACTCTGGTTGTTGTTAGTAAAAAGAGCACACATGCAATGACACTGGTGGATCCATGTGTGGTATCTAAAGAGAACATATATTTCAATTATACTGGTGGATCCATATGTGGTATGTGAAAATAACACACATGCAATGACTCGAGTTGTTGTTAGTAAAAAGAACACACATGCAATGACACTGGTTGATCCATGTGTGCTCTCTGAAGAGAACACACATTTCAATGACACTGGTGGATCCATATGTGGTATGTGAAAAGAACACACATGTAATGACTCCAATTGTTGTTAGTAAAAAGAACACACATGCAATGACACTAGTGGATCCATTTGTGGTCTCTGAAGAGAACACACATGCAATGACTCTGGTTGTTCTTACTAAAAAGAGCACACATGCAATGACACTTGTGGATCCATATATGGATTGTGAAAAGAACACACATGCAATGACACTGGTGGATCCATAGGTGGATTGTGAAAAGCGCACACATGAATGACATTGGTGGATCCATATGTGGTATGTGAAGAGAACACACATGCAATGAATCTGGTTGTTGTGAGTAAAAAGAACACACATACAATGACACTGGTGGATCCATAGGTGGATTGTGAAAAGATCACACATGTAATGACACTGGTGGATCAATATGTGGTATGTGAAAAGAACATACATGCAATGACTCCAGTTGTTGTTAGCAAAAAGAACACATGCAATGACACTAGTGGATCCATGTGTGTGTCAAGAGAACACACATTTAAATGACACTGGTGGATCCATATGTGGTATGTGAAAAGAACACACATGAAATGACTCTAGTTGTTGTTAGTAAAAAGAACACACATGCAATGACACTGGTGGATCCATATGTGGTATGTGAAAAGAACACACATCCAACGACTCTGGATGTTGTTAGTAAAAAGAGAACACATGCAATGACACTGGTGGATCCATGTGTGGTCTCTAAAGAGAACAAACATTTCAATGATACTGGTGGATCCATATGTGGTATTTGAAAAGAACACCCATGCAATGACTCCAGTTGTTGTTAGTAAAAGGAACACACATGCAATGACACTGGTGGATCCATGTTGGTCTCTGAAGAGAACACACATTTCAATGACACAGGTGGATCCATATGTGGTATGTGAAAAGAACTCACATGAAATGACTCCAGTTGTTGTTAGTAAAAAGAACACACATGCCATGACACTGGTGGATCCATATGTGGTATGTGAAAAGAACACATGTGCAATGACTCTGGTTGTTGTTAGTAAAAAGAACACACATGCAATGACACTGGTGGATCCATGTGTGGTATCTGAAGAGAACAAACATTGCAATGACACTGGTGGATCCATATGTGGTATGTGAAAAGAACACACATGCAATGACTTCAGTTGTTGTTAGTAAAAAGAACACACATGCAATGACACCGGTGGACCCATGTTTGGTCTCTGAAGAGAACACACATTTCAATGACACTGGTGGATCCATATGTGGTATGTGAAAAGAACACACATGTAATGACTCTAGTTGTTGTTAGTAAAAAGAACACACATGCAATGACACTGGTGGATCCATGTGTGGTCTGTGAAGAGAACACACATGCAATGACTCTACTTGTTCTTAGTAAAAAGAGCACACATGCAATGACACTTGTGGATCCATATGTGGATTGTGAAAAGAACACACATGCAATGACACTGGTGGATCCATATGTGGTATGTGAAAAGAACACACACGCAATGACTCCAGTTGTTGTTAGTAAAAAGAACACACATACAATGACACTTGTGGATCCATGTGTGGTCTCTGAAGAGAACACACATTTCAATGACACTGGTGGATCCATATGTGGTATGTGAAAAGAACACACATGCAATGACTCGGGTTGTTGTTAGTAAAAAGAGCACACATGCAATGACACTGGTGGATCCATGTGTGGTATCTAAAGAGAACATATATTTCAATGATACTGGTGGATCCATATGTGGCATGTGAAAAGAACACACATGCAATTACTCGAGTTGTTGTTAGTAAAAAGAACACACATGCAATGACACTGGTTGATCCATGTGTGCTCTCTGAAGAGAACACACATTTCAATGACACTGGTGGATCCATATGTGGTATGTGAAAAGAACACACATGTAATGACTCCAATTGTTGTTAGTAAAAAGAACACACATGCAATGACACTAGTGGATCCATTTGTGGTCTCTGAAGAGAACACACATGCAATGACTCTGGTTGTTCTTACTAAAAAGAGCACACATGCAATGACACTTGTGGATCCAAATATGGATTGTGAAAAGAACACACATGCAATGACACTGGTGGATCCATAGGTGGATTGTGAAAAGCGCACACATGAATGACATTGGTGGATCCATATTTGGTATGTGAAGAGAACACACATGCAATGAATCTGGTTGTTGTGAGTAAAAATAACACACATACAATGACACTGGTGGATCCATAGGTGGATTGTGAAAAGAGCACACATGTAATGACACTGGTGGATCAATATGTGGTATGTGAAAAGAACATACATGCAATGACTCCAGTTGTTGTTAGCAAAAAGAGCACACATGCGATGACACTAGTGGATCCATGTGCGGTGTCTGAAGAGAACACACATTTAAATGACACTGGTGGATCCATATGTGGTATGTGAAAAGAACACACATGAAATGACTCTAGTTGTTGTTAGTAAAAAGAACACACATGCAATGACACTGGTGGATCCATATGTGGTATGTGAAAAGAACACACATGCAACGACTCTGGTTGTTGTTAGTAAAAAGAGAACACATGCAATGACACTGGTGGATCCATGTGTGGTCTCTAAAGAGAACGGACATTTCAATGATACTGGTGGATCCATATGTGGTATGTGAAAAGAACACCCATGCAATGACTCCAGTTGTTGTTAGTAAAAGGAACACACATGCAATGACATCAGGATCCATGTGTGGTCTCTGAAGAGAACACACATTTCAATGACACAGGTGGATCCATATGTGGTATGTGAAAAGAACTCACATGAAATGACTCCAGTTGTTGTTAGTAAAAAGAACACACATGCCATGACACTGGTGGATCCATATGTGGTATGTGAAAAGAACACAGGTGCAATGACTCTGGTTGTTGTTAGTAAAAAGAACACACATGCAATGACACTGGTGGATCCATGTGTGGTATCTGAAGAGAACAAACATTGCAATGACACTGGTGGATCCATATGTGGTATGTGAAAAGAACACACATGCAATGACTTCAGTTGTTGTTAGTAAAAAGAACACACATGCAATGACACCGGTGGATCCATGTGTGGTCTCTGAAGAGAACACACATTTCAATGACACTGGTGGATCCATATGTGGTATGTGAAAAGAACACACATGTAATGACTCTAGTTGTTGTTAGTAAAAAGAACACACATGCAATGACACTGGTGGATCCATGTGTGGTCTGTGAAGAGAACACATATGCAATGACTCTGGTTGTTCTTAGTAAAAAGAGCACACATGCAATGACACTTGTGGATCCATATGTGGATTGTGAAAAGAACACACATGCAATGACACTGGTGGATCCATATGTGGTATGTGAAAAGAACACACATGCAATGACTCTGGTTGTTGTTTGTAAAAAGAACTCACATGCAATAACACTGGTGGATCCATAGGTGGATTGTGAAAAGAGCACACATGCAATGACACTTGTGGATCCATATGTGGTATGTGAAGAGAACACACATGCAATGACTCTGGTTGTTGTGACTAAAAAGAACACACATGCAATGACACTGGTGGATCCATAGGTGGATTGTGAAAAGAGCACACATGCAATGACACTGGTGGATCCATATGTTGTATGTGAAAAGAGATTTTCCCTCTCTCTCTGTCACAAATCTCACAAAAGCCCAAACGTGTGGAGATCCCAAACATGTGCTCACTCTGGGTGCTATGCCCTGATTGGCTGACACAGATGTCACGCGGATCGTCTCCACCAACCGTTGATCCCATGTGATCCAGCAGGCAGGATAACACCTCCTTCTCCACTTTTTTTATGCATGGTCAATCACCTCTATCCGTGCCATAAACAAGTGAAAATCCATCTATATAACTAAAATAAATGATCATATTTGAAGAAGCCATCGTCTTCTAGTCTTCGGTTCGTCCTCATCTTAAATCAGCCATGGTCCTGCCGCCACCGTCGGTGTCCTCCTCGGCGACTCGACACCACCCCTTCCTCGAATAAAGCGCTATCTCCTCGTCGGAGTCCTCCTCCTCCTCCTCTTCGTAGTCCCACGGGTCCATGTCACTCTCCTCCGCTTACGCCTCAAGCGATCGATGAAACGCCTCCTCGTTGGCGAGTCGGACTCGTCCAAATAGCTATCTCCTCTCTTCTTCCTGGTCTTCTTCGTTCCTCTTCTTGTCCGTACTGCGGTGCAACACGCGCCCCGTCTGCTGCTGCTTTGCTTCGTCCAAGCCAGGTACCCATGCTCCTCTGCGCGGCGGTATGAGCTTCAACGTCGGTGTCCTCGAGTGCCGATGTCGATGGATCTGGGCGGTTGGACACGACATGCTGCCTCAGCGCGACTTCATGGCGTGACGATGCGCAAAAAGAGCGGGGACGCGGGGCGGTCGATGGGCGGCTTGGACCTGCCATTGCCACGGCGAGGGGCATCGTGTTCGAGGTAGTTGCTCCGAATGGTAGATGGCGGGTACACAGAGTGGGGTGCCAATCTGATCAAGGACGAGCAGTGGTTTCGTGCGTCGTGTCCACGCATGCATTTGTCGATTATCAAAAAAATGTAATATCTTGAACATAATTTGATCACAACAAAAGTGGCGTATTCTAGACTCATAAATATCCCGTGCATGCCTCACGTGGAGTTCGGACGGAATTGGACATGCCGACGTGATCGTGCAGCGATTGCCCCATCAACACATGACACACGCATGCGGTATGTGCGTGCCGATTCTCGTGATGACCACCCGGCTCGCACTCCCCTTATTATATACTGGATTTTGGGCGGCGCTGAAGTGTCCATCGAATAAAGACAAGTCCCATCGATTCCCTACCCTGCCTCCTGGCTTCTTTGAGAAGGTAGACCGTACAGTGGTCTTGTATAATAGTACTAGTACTCTTGGACCACGGCTGTACTCTTACTCTTCTCCCACACTAATAATCACTATCACCTTCCTACTGACGCCGCCAAACTCACCATGCAAGCCATGGCTCCACTAAGGAGGAGAGGTCGGTCGGCGATCCTCGTGGAGAAAAGGGAGAAATCGCCAGCGAGGCACTTCTTGCTCTACCGGCCGCTCAAGCCCACCCTCTGAGGCCCAATCTCCCCGACAATGGCGCCGAATGTTCTAGCAAGAGGCTCCTCCCGATCATTCTACTTCTTCTCCATCTCCCTCTCCATCATGATCTTAATCAGCTTCTTCTTGTTTTCTTCTTCTTCGCTCTTCCTCTTCTCGTATTACAGGTCGGCCGTGGAGCCCGAATCCACCACGACAGAGGAGTTGCAGGACCCGTTCGGCCCCGTTCCATGTCTCAGCGAGGTAGCAAATCTCCACGCTGTTATTTCTCCGAGTTATGATGTGGATTTCTTAGATGTTGTCCGTCCCGCATTGGTTTTTCTTCTTCTTTTTTCGAGTTGTATTAGTTTTCATGAATATGACTAGATCTCTTGGTCTTTCCTTAATACCGTTCATAGATTCACTATGGATTTTTTTTTGTGAGGATTAGTTTATTGGTCATGAATAGATCTCTAGGTCCATTTTTAACACTGGCCAATAGATTCAGCGGGATTTTTGATCTGTATTAGTATTCACGGACCTAGTGTAATTGTAGAATTCCTATTTCAATTAACATGAACGATGCAACGATCGAAGGCCGAGTACCGTGACAAGGTGGCGCGATCAGTTCAAGATTGCCAACCAACATGAGCTTGCGCTCCCTCACCCAAGCTAATGAGAGCCCTCGCAAGCAATTATCTCATGAAGGAGATCTCGCTAGATTTTGCGTGACATCGTTAGGCTGCAGAAAGTGCTCGGCCGTAACTTGAACAGGCCATCAAGATAATCAAGCTCACGGAGAAGAAGAATCTCGTGGAAAGGTGCATTCTCCTGCGGGGCCAAGTCGGGAGGCACTCGGAAGGGCCGTCGAGAAACCAAGGCTACTATCCAAGCCTACCATGATAGGAACCGTTGCTGGGATGCGATCAAGGAGATGAAGCGGACATGAGCGGAGGGATCACCGTGCTCGAGGGTGTTCGGAAGAGAATGAGGAGCTAAGGGCATGTCTGAGGCGTGTCGAAGCAATGCCCAAGTGATTCCGTTAGTGGGGACACGAATATCGTTCGTCCTCCTCTCCTTTTGTAATGTTTAGGGTTCAGGAGCAATGCCCATGTCTGCTTCCCATTATAGGGTGCAATAAGAATCCTAGACTCCTTATCTGCTGGACATGTGTTGGTGTTCATGTTCATGAATGGACACCATGTTCTCTTTCCATTATGTATCTAGACATGGGTTTTGCATAGTTTGCCACTCTCCACTACTATTTGGTGATATTGGGAAAAACCCACAGCACACTAAGCTTGATAAATCTTATTTGTCTTTCAAATTGAAATTATGATAGTGCCACTAGTCGATTCATAAAATGTTGATTAGTCCTAGATTGCTTCTTCCTTGAAATTATGGCGGTGCCACTAGTCGATTCGATTAATTATGAAACTAACCAGCTTGTCACGGTGAACTGAACAAACCACTACTATGTATTTTTGTTGCGAGGAAAGAGGCGAAAGATCGACCAGGACACAGCGACCTGGATAAATGACAAGATAGCAATCAAAGGAGAAGCGAATTCCCAGCGGCCTTTGACCAACGCGTCTTTGAAGTTCACGGTCCTTTCGACAAGTGCAGGCGAAGGAGTTAAAGCGCCGTGGCGAATCTACAGTGAAGGTCGCGCCTCGGCTAGGAAGCGAGAGAGATCATGAAAGGGATCTTGAAGGAAAATCGTATATACGGACAAAATTCTCCAATCCGTGATGGAGCGCTGGAACCTAGCTGAACAATCTGTGAGCTGGCCAACATATGTCTATTTAGTAATCTTGAATCCTGGTTTATCCTCTACTGTGGTGATTTTGTAAGCGTGAACTTAACTCTATGGACGATATATGTGTTCGTCTGACATTAGTTTGGTCGAGGATTGAGTTTGCCTTAGTTCGGAAAGCTCAACTGTAAGTGTTGGAGATATGCCCAAGAGGCAATAATAAAAGTGGTTATTATTATATCTTTATGTTTATGATGAATGTTTGCATCCCATGCTATAATTGTATCATAAGGAAACACTAATACATGTGTGTTTTGTAAACATAAAAGAGTCCCTAGTAAGCCTCTTGTTGAACTAGCTTGTTGATTAATTGATGATCATGGTTTCGATCATGGACATTGATGTCATTAATAACAAGATTATATCATTAGGGAATGATGTGATGTACACACACCGTAGCGAAGCATAAGATCAAGTCATTAAGTTCGTATTGCTACAAGCTTTCAAATGCATAGTAACTTAATCCTTCGACCATGAGGTTATGTTAATCACCATCGCCGGATGGGTGCTTTGATGACATCAAACACCGCTTCGTAACTTGGTGGTTATAAAGGTGTCATTGGGTATTCTGAAAGTATGTGTTGAAGCGCATGGACCAATATTGGGATTTGTCCATCCATATGACGGATAGATATGCTCTAGGCCCTCTCGGTGGAATGTCATCTAGTTAGCTTGCAAGCATGTGACTAGGTCACAAGGGATGACATAACATGGAACGAGTAAAGAGTACTTATCGATACGAGGTAGAACTAGGTATGGAGATACCAACTCGGATAAGTAGAGTATCGCGTGACAAAGGGAATTGGTTTCGTATGTTAATGGTACTATCGATGACGAAGTCATCGTTGAGTATGTGGGAGCCGTTATGGATCTCCAGATCCCGCTGATGGTTATCGATCGAAGAGGTGTCTCCATCATGTCTACATATTCACGAACCATAGGGTGACACACTTAAGGTTCGAAGTTGTTTTAAGTAGATATGGAATGTGCATTGGAGACCGAATGTTGTTCGGAGTCTCAGATTGGATCCGGGACATCACGAGGAGATCCGGAATTGTCCGGTGAATAAGATTCATATAATGGGGATCATTTTCTAAGTTAGGAAATGTTCCGGAGTGTTTGTATGGGGATTCTAGAAGGTTTCGGAATATTCTGGAAGGTTCTAGAAGATATTTTGGAGTTTACTTGAAAACCAAGATAGGATAGGATAGAAACTTAAAGGGGTAAGTAAAGGAAACTTGGGGGGAGGATTCTCCGCCAAGCCTCCTTGTCGCCGCCCTAAGGGTGGGCCTAGGGGTGGGAACCTAGGCGCACCTCCTCTATATAGAGGGTGGGCGCCACCCTTGCCCTCCCCACTCCAAACTAGCACGCCTCTCTCCTCCTCCTTCCATCTGCTGCTTGAGAGGAAGGCTCGATCTTGAGATCGATAGATTAGATCTTGGCTTTTATCTAGATTAGATCTGGGTTTTGTTCGTTCTTGCAGTAGAAATTTTTTGTTTTCCATGCTACGAACCCATCAGTAAGTCTTACAATTAACTAGTTTCAGGCATTGGCACAACATAAATTATTCATCTCGAATTTCCTTTATCCCCTATAGTCTGTCCTTGTTCACCATCGCGTGCCTTTTTCAGTTCCTTCAACAGATCTGCAATGCAGTACTCTAGCTTCTTCTTGTCTTCCCTGAGCTGATCCCTCTCCTTTTCTGCATTATGAATCAGCAACCTGTGACTATCCTGAAGCTTCTTTGCAGTTCCAACAACCAAGCTCCCATCGATTCCGTCAGTTAGGTCTGACTGCAAATTCTCGATTTCTTGTTCCAGCTCCTTATTTCGTATCGACAGCTTGTAATTTTTTTCAGCTGCATCACTTACATCAGTAAATCTCCCCAACCTTTCCAACTCATACATCTCCCATAACTGTGCCAAACATTTCTTAAGTGAATCTAGCCACTCAAGATCCACCCACTCTACTACTTTACACACCAGGCCAACCTAAAAACACACACACTATAGTGTTATGAACATGCACGATACATTTTACTTCATGTCACAGTTGCACATAATGTAAACAAACCTGATTTGTACAACCCAAAAACCTTCTCCCAGTGTTACTTCCTTCGAATGCAACATAACTCCTCAGTTTTAGCCCATGGTCACATGGCACTTCTCCATCGAGATCTAGGCCCTCCCATTCGGAGTCGTAGATCGTTCATGGTACCTATAGGTAAACGCAAAGCTGAAATCGAACACGATTGCATGCACATATGGAGCTCAGCTCGAGAGATTTAACATTGCCTAACCCTAGCCCGAGAAAATAGAGGAACTCACATCGTGGAAGGAATACTCGATGTCGGAGAGAAGGCTGTCGCTGCTCGACTGGTCATCCTCGCCGTTCAAGGACAGCATGGCGAATCGTTGTCAATGGCGAACGGTCGGCGTCGGAGAGATAGAGAGAGAGAGAGCAGCCCTTCTACCGCTGCAACAATGACTAAATTGGCATGTTATAATAGTTTAATGGATACCATGCCCTTTCCCTAGATTACTATCTCCTGCCTGATATGGATTCTCTTCACACATTCTCATTTCAAATATTAAACATGCACTCCCTCCATCCCAATTTCATTGCCTGACAAAAACATACCAGTATATTACATCATCTAAAGAAACAAAATCATGTCAACTACAAGGTACTTATGCATCACTTCTTCAGTCATGGTTTCACAAAACATTACATTACAATCTCTCAACAAACATAATCACAACATGGTTTCACAAACATCACATTACAATCTCTCAACAAATGTAATCACAGAAACAAGTATATTACATCAACTCAAGAAACAAAATCATGTCGACTACAAGGTACTTACACATCACTTGTCCTGTCATGGTTTCACAAAACATTACATTACAATCTCTCAACAAACAAAATAACAGAAACAAGTACAGTACATCATCTCAAGAAACATAATTATGTCAACTACAATGTATTTATGCATCACTTGTCCAGTCATGGTTTCACAAAACATTACATTACAATGTCCCAACAAACATAATAATAGAAACAAGTACGATACGTCATCTTAAGAAACATAATCATGACAACTACAATGTACTTATGTATTATTACAACAACGATGGTTTCAGTGAGTGACATGTCCGAAAATCTCAATAGCTCGCACAACATTATATCGCAATCTCTCAACAAACATAATCACAGAATCACGCTCTAAATGCAACAGCAGTCAATATTTCAAATACAGGCAGGGGAACCCCGCGGTCCATATTACAAGCCTAGGGTAGCAGCTCTCATCAGATCTCATCAACGTCGACCACCTCATTCTGTTCAGCCACTACAGGGGCATCTACATCCAATATAACCTGTTCAACAACATCAAAAATGGTAGCAAGGAAGAACACCTTCCTGGTTTGCTTCTTTCGTTGCATAATCTTCATAAGATCTTCAGTATCCAAAACATCTATGAATAGCTGCTTCTTATGATGCCACCACCGGATTTTTCCCATCTGCTTAGGGCCAATACTGATTTCCTTACCGATCATATATCTCATTTCATCAAGAGTTATGTTTTTGGAATCGACAGTGATCTCCATAGTACATGACGAAACTGGATTATTAACTCCCTCATCAAGTTTTGCCATGTATGAATCCACCTCTATGCGTATACTGAACTTATCTAGATCAGCATCTATTGTTCTGTATTCTCTAGGAGCAGAAGCTCTGGCAGCAAGATCTCCAGCATCTGCATACATATCATCAATCATCGCTTCAACTTTCACCTTACGATCAGCTGCACAACACTCCTAAACCATCTGAAGCTCATGGGAGTGCTCAATTCGCTAATATGTATCATTCATGTTGCGCCACACCAATTTTGTCCTCTGTCTAGAACCCCAGGGAATTCTAGCGGCAAGCATATCTACCAGCTGCAAAACAAACACAATCTCTTTGCAATTCACAAGTAGATGCACATCTTGCCTGAACACAACCCTCTCGCAACCAAAATCAAGTTTTGTAGTGTACTGCCGAACATGAACTGTGAACTCATATAGGTCCATTGTATCAAAGTTGTGCCTAATTTGATTAAAAAGGGGAACATTTCAGTTCATTCGATTCTATTATGCCGTAACTAATCTACTTGCAAGATAAGGCACAGATAAGAAATATTCACCTCTCACTCTTCTCCGGTTTTTTTTCTTCGAGATCTGGGTGCTACATCCGCCCACCGGAGCCGAACAATCCGCTGCCGGCCTTGCTTTTCTCTTCAACCTGCTGCTCGTAGGTACCTTGGGAGCAGAATCCTTGCTGGCCTCCTCGCTAACCGGGGTTGAAGACCTCGCCGCTGCTACACGTTGAGCCCTAGACTTGGGCCCCGATGGACCCGAATTAGTCGGCGACGTAGCTACAACCTTTGCCTTGCAAGACATGCTGGGCTGCCGCTGTCAGATTCACTATCGGGGGAAGGAGAAAAAAGGTCCTTCGCCGCCGGTAGATTTAGGGTCGGGGAAGGGAAGAAAAGGGACTGCCGCCGCCGCAACAAGATTCAGTGTCGAGAGTTAGGTAAGTACAGTAATGGATTTGCCCCTACGACACGTGCAGGGTGGCTAAGAAGAGTGACCGGTGATGAAGGGGCACAGCAGGAACTAGTGTAATGGAATATCCTGACTTAACAGGCGCGATTTGAAAATATTAGGTTTGGCCATCATTCACTCGAAATACCCCTCTCAGCAATTGGTGCCCCAACTTTTCGAATCGCGGAGATAAAAATCAACTTGGGTACCGCGTTGCCTGGGCGACCCAACTTTCGGGCCGCAAAATGATATTCTCCCCATAGGGAGCGCGAGCCATGCACCCTATGAAAAATCTTAGTCATTAAAAGTGTGTCGACTATGTCCATACTCAAAATGGTGACTCCGCCTCATATTATACCTGCAAAGAGACTGTGTCTCCTGTGTCACCCAAATCACCTCCGCGGTAACTAAAAATTTGGATGCCGCATTTACAACATGAAGGTAAGACCTGAAAATGGCCTGTCAACGCATCCACCGTGCTCTAATATATATAAACCATGCCTATAGGGACGATGAAATATGCCTTGATGGACGCGTCGAGTGCCCACACCTAAACACTAGAATTTGGCTCTGTAAGGCCTGCGTGGCAAGAGTCGAATTACGCCAACATTATTCCGAGTTCGAGTCCGGGGACTTGAATTTGAGTAGATAGCATTGTTTTGCCCTAAGGCAGTTAACTGATCTCGATCCGTCGGATGAATCATGCATGCAAATCGACAATCCCTATGACACGAATTATGGCACCCGAAAGAACTTCGAATGAGCCTATGTCACATGCACTCGAAAGAATTACAGTCTCCACCCAAATCTACGATTCGGCTGGACACTCGGGGGTACTGACATGGGTATACCCTATAGGTACTTGATATTAGCCTATACAGTTCATCCCAAGAAGGAGCCCCCGGTGCAATCAAAACCTAGCAAGGATTCAGGTGGCCCATTGGAGTTCGACTTCTTGATGGACATGGCAAAGTGTAGATAGAAATTTAAAGGGAAACCCTAATCTGTAAACGACTCGAAATGCTACCCCGAGACCTAGCCTCTCTATATAAAGATCAGGAGGGGCGCCGAGGAGGACCAACTCATACACCCCCGCATACACCTCGCCATATTGCATCTGCGCACCCTTGTAACTTTCGACTCCCTCATAATAAGGAGCAGACAAGCAAGAGTAGGGTCCTCTACAAGGATTAAACCTGGGTAAAACCTCATGTCACTTGTGTGCTTGTTTTCTAGACGATCAATGCCTCTAGTGCTCCCCACTTCCTCGAACCTAAGTCCACCAACGATGGGCATTGGTGAGTTAACCCCTCGACACTTGCTTTAGTCCATAGATGGACCTATGAAGCTTGCATACTTTACAAGCATCCCCTGGATTAACAAAAAACCCGATTGCATCATATACAACTCTTCCTCAATGTTGCCATTAAGGAATGTAGTTTTTACATCCATCTGTCATATTTCGTAATCAAAATGTGCAACAACTACTAGTAGAATTCGAATAGACTTTAGGTTCGCTACAGGAGAGAATGTCTCTTTGTAGTCAATTCCTTGAATTTGTTGGAAACCCTTTGCGACAAGTCGAGCTTTGCAGACAGTGATGTTTCTGTCAGCGTCCATCTTCTTAATGAGGTTCATGATCATCATCATTTTCTCCCACTTCAATTAACAAGGGTGGTTCTAGAACAACTTCCATTGCAATACTCGGTATCTGAAGATCAGGGTCAATAATCTCATTGAGTTCTATCTTCCTTCCACTTACACCTTTCGCGAGGAACTCTTTCTCAAGGAAGGAACCATTCTTTGCGACAAATATTTTGCTCTCAACTTGGTTGTAGAAGGTATATCCAATAGTCTTCTTTGGATATCCTACAAAGATGCATTTTCCGCTTTCGGTTCGAGTTTGTTAGGCTGTAGTTTCTTAGCGTAAGCCTCACATCCCCAAACCTTGAAAAAATACAACTTTGGATTCTTGTCGTGCCATATATCATATGGTGTTGTCTTCACGGCTTTGGATGGTGTTCTATATAAAATGAATACAACAACCTCAAGTGCACATCCCTAGAATGATGCCGATAAGCCAGTGAGAAACATCATAGATCGTACATTATCCAACAGAGTGCAATTACATCTCTCGGAAACACCATTATGTTGTGGTGTTCTAGCTGGCGTAAGTTGTGGTACTATGCCACAATCCTTCAGATGTGTTCCAAACTCATAACTCAAATACTCGAACCCTCGATCGGTACGAAGGTGCTTGATTTTCTTTTCGAGTTGATTCTCAACTTCACTCTGAAATTCCTTGAAATTTTTAAAGGTTTCAGACTTGTGTTTCATCAACTAGATATACCCATATATACTCAAATCATCAGTGAAGGTAACTAAGTAGCAATAGCCATTGCGCAGGGAGACACTCATTGGTCCACATACATCAGAATGTATGACTCCCAATAGGTTTGCAGCCTCACTACAAGAATCTAGGCGATCCATGACATTCTGATATCATCATTGATAAGAGGAAAAACATCATAGATGGCCATCCACGACGAATTCTACAACGAAAAAAAGGTCATGAACCTCACGTCATAATTGGATCCGTAACTTTTTCTGTCTGAAAACGTCACGAGCCGTCCATGCGTTCCTCCAATTTCATCGCGACCAACTAGACCGGCCCAGTCCTAGGCCTAATCATTCGTGACGTTTTTGTTTCATCATGGTGTATGCCACGTGACATACGACACCGCGAGCTGCTGTCATCAATGTTTGATGATGTCATGGTTACTGTCCATGATGTCACCGACTTCCTGACATTTTTCTATCATGGATAGTTTCCACTAACGCTATTTGCTGACGTCATATCCGTTCTGTTGCTTATGTCATCCTTCCCTTTTCATCACGCTGGCAGAGACAAATTTCGTTTTCGTCATGGCAATAATTTGGCCAGCTTACGCGTGGCTGACCTTCAAGGCGACACATGGACCAATAGGAAGGAAACACGAGGTCCATATGGAGCGTGAATCATGGACCAGTCAAAGCTGGACACGTATCTCCAATGCATGACGAACTCATTTTATCAGGGTAGAAGAGATGATGTTTCTGTTTCGTCGAGAAAGTTGACGAGTGAAAGTGCGCCACGTGAGCGTCTATCGGTGATAGAAATATTTTTGTCAACTAAACAACCATAACATTTTCGTTTATGTCGGAGATGAGTGCTGACAACTTTGCTAGATTGCATGGTCCAGATCAGAATGACAAAAATTGTAGGCCACGTGTTTCAGGGGGCATAATACATTTGCACATACGTTTCCACCAAAATAAAGAAAATAGCCTAACAAGATTTCAGTCACACCACTAGTTCACTTACACAACAGAGCTAAGAATTGCCAAAGTGATGCATTTATAAGGTCTATGAAGTTCAGAAGTGCTTCCTGTGCTTCTTTCTTTGCTTATTTCTCCTTCAGCAATGCTGGAATGTGTCTGCCCAGTGCCTCATTCACTTCTCTCTCACCCCAATTTGGGCTTCAAGGAGAGAGCTGGTTGGTATTGAAGCATGGATGCTTTCATTAGTGGAAGCAAGGGGTTGATCCTTAATGCCATCTTCTGCAGCAGTTGGCACCACCGTGCTTCCAATGAGTACCTGATAGTTATAGAAGCAAATATTAGAAAACTAGCAAGAAAATTCCAATCACATCTTCATGGACAAACATGGTATTGAATTATACGAAGATGGCAAAGATGGACCAGGTATAGTTTCTTCCATACTTCATGCGCTTCCTTAAAGGCTTCTGCCTTGCCATCTAGTTTCTCCGTCTGCAACCCCACAATGGCACTACGTAGTAGCACATTCGCTGCTCTCTAAGCCCCGAGTTGTGCTTCAAGGAGAGTCTTGGTTGGTCTTGAAGAATGGATGCTTATGTCCTACGATAGCGCATAGTGCACCATGTAGGTGGAAGGAGGTTGTTGAGGCTCAGTGATACCTTCTATGGCATTAGGCACCATCTTGCTTTCCATGGTTGCCTATGAGGTTTAGGAATAGAATCGAACATTAGAAAAATAGCCAGCAAATTACAAGTTGATCATACTCATTTCAAAAACAAATATGGCATTGAAATTTTGGAAGATGAGAAAGATGAAGAGTATTCTGGAGGGCTTACTGTTGCTTTTTTTCACATTGTGATGGGAGAAGCCCCGGCTATCACAGAAAACACATCACTACGATAAGGTTGTTTATTTCTTGTTTCTATGTTTATTAGACAATGAGCCTACACAAAGAGAGAGCATAGAGTATAAGAGGCAGTCCTGCTTAAACATAAACAGAGGGGGAGTTGAGTAGACAAGATTGACTTGGTTCCTGGGGTCAGTCCAAGAATCAAAAATCTTGCACCACTCTGCATTGTTCATGTGTTCAATAGGAGATA
Source organism: Avena insularis (assembly GCA_023614405.1). Classification (NCBI taxonomy): domain Eukaryota; kingdom Viridiplantae; phylum Streptophyta; class Magnoliopsida; order Poales; family Poaceae; genus Avena; species Avena insularis. The sequence continues at coordinate 442,712,182 of CM042694.1, read as the reverse complement.
TCCTTGTTACTTAATTCACTACAAGAAATGTGTTGACAAGTGACCCTTTCTTAATGACCCTGAGTTTTTTGGTCATAGATCTATGACCATTTAGAACCAACTAGTCATAGGCCATTTAGGAGGGTATAAACCCTAAAAAACAATGACCTTTTTTGTTAGGAAGATCATAGCTTGCTTACACCAGTTGGTCATAGCATAGACATCACTGGTCCATGACCTTAATTTTGGACATCTACGACCAATTTAAATGGACGTGGGTGCTATTAATGATAACTTAAGAAAGACCGATGGCCACCTCAGCATGTTGATCTAGGTGTCGTGTCGACGTGTCAAGTTTTGCTGACGTGTCTACATATGTGTCATATCCACGTGTCAATTCATATGGTGTTGACCTGTTGACTACCAATTATACTCCTACCCAATGACCAGGAGGGGCAACTATGACATGAGGGACCTATAGAAACTAGTGTTCATTTTCAATGATATCACGTTGACCGCTTGATTAATAGGAGGGACCGTCTGTGCGGAACTGAAATGTATGTTGACCAAATTAATAGACAAAAACATCGGGGGCCGGGGTCAAACTCACAACCTCGCGACCTGACTTCCACCGCAAAGTGGTCTACCACCTGGCCACCGATATCTCCTTGTATAAGAGAGAATATCACGCCCTCTTAACCGTTTGTTCAGGGTCGGGGTCGAACCCACATAGGCCTCCACCTTTCGGCCTGTGGGATGCTCCCTGGGCTCGCCTTGGGCTGCTCCCTGAGCGTGCGAGGCTTGCTCGGCTAGCCCGTTTGCCTGGCGGGTTCGTCGGGCCGACCACCTCTAGTTTTTTTATTTTTTCTTTTTCGAATTATTTTGTATGTTTTTAATAATAATTCCAAATTGAGTCAAATAAAATTCAGAGAAATTGTAAAATTTTAGAGAATCTTTTTAGTATATTATGGAACACTTTTAGTTTCTGGAAAAACTACAAGAATATATTTTCATATAAAACCTTAATAGGTGTAAATAGAGATTTTGAATCATGGTTTTGACAATAGAGGTTTCAAATTGAATTTTTTTGTCTACGGGTTGAGTTTTGCCAAACTTGCATTGGATCACTGAAAAAACATCATATTGTGAGTCTAAAAATGATTTTTCCTAAATACCCTAAGCATTAGATCATGTACCTATAGTTCAAACCTGACCCACTTCCAGCCGATTCGACAGACATTTTTCCTTTCCACCAGGGGTGAAAAGAAAGGTTTTAAAATCCCTGGTTGGGACATTGTTCATGTAAGGTGGTCTAGTATTTATTAAAAATGGGGTGGTAGCACTTTTGAATTTAACCTGTAGTGTTGCTTTACAAAATGCACTGATTTTGGCACTTAGAAAATAGAAAATGGCTTTTCCATGCGACGAAAAGGAAAACTTCCTCCCGTAACATTGTTCTCTGTCCCAAAATGCACATGAATGCACAATATATAGGCACATTATCACAAACTATATCGCGATTCTAGCCATAACATTGGTCATTTGGCCTAAAAGGCATGAAACCTCGAACATGATAGGTCATTTTTGTGAATGGTTTTTTCGAGATGTTTACAATATACCAAGTTTGGTATTTTTCCTTCTAAATATGTCACATAATATGACAACACGCAAAAGTTTTACCTTGTTCATACCGTTTTTGAATTTCTTATGCCCGTTTCCAAATTTTCCTGTTTCAACCAATGGTCAAAACGGTGGGCATAAAGATAGGGGAGGAACCTCGCTAAAACTTGCTTGTATCTCTGAAGAAACATCATATTGTGAGTCTAAAATGATTTTTTCTAAAACTTATGAGCATTAGGTCATGTACATGTAGTTCAAACCGGACCCACTTCCAACCGATTCGGAAGACATTTGTCTTTTTCATTAGGGGTGCAAATAACGGTTTTAAAATCCCCGGTTGGGACATTGTTCATGTAAGGTGGTCTAATATTTATTAAAAATAGTGTGTTAGCATTTTTGAATTTAACCTGTGGTGTTGCTTAACAAAACTCTCCGATTTTGGCACTTAGAAAATAGAAAATGGCATTTCCATGCAACGAAAAGGAAAACTTCCTCCTGCAACATTGTTCTCCATCCCAAGATGCACATGCGTGCACAATATGGGCACATTATCACAAACTATGTTGCGATTCTGTCCATCACATTGTTCGTTTGGCCTAAAATGCATAAAATCTCGAACATGATATGTCATTTCTATGAAGGTTTTTTCAAGATGTTTACAACATACCTAGTTTGTAATTTTTCCTTGCAAAGATTTCACATAATATGACACAACACGAAAGTTTTACCTTGTTTGGACCATTCTTGAATTTCTTATGCCTGTTTCCAAATTTTCTTGTTTTAAACTATGGTCAAAATAGCGGGCATGAAGATAGGGGATAAGCCTCACTAAAACATGCATTGGATCTCTAAAGAAACATCATGTTGTGAGTCTAAAAATGATTTTTTCTAAAAATCATGAGCATTAGATCATGTACCTATAGTTCAAACCGGACCCACTTCCAGCCGATTCAGTAGACATTTGTCTTTTTCATCAGGGTGGAAAGAAAGATTTTAAAATCTCTGGTTGGGACATTGTTCATGTAAGGTGGTCTAGTATTTATTAAAAATGGGGTGGTAGCATTTTTGAATTGAACATGTGTTGTTGCTTCACAAAACTCCCCGATTTTGGCACTCAGAAAATAGAAAATAGCTTATCCATGCGACGAAAATGATAACTTCCTCCTGCAACATTGTTATCCATCCCAAGATGCACATGCATGCACAATATGGGCATATTATCACAAACTATGTCGCGATTCTGGCCATAACATTGGTCGTTTAGCCTAAAAGGCTTGAAACCTCGAACATGATAGGTCATTTCTGTGAAGGTTTTTTCGAGATGTTTATAATATACCAAGTTAGGTATTTTTCCTTGCAAATATTTCACATAATATTACACCGCAAGAAAGTTTTACCTTGATCAGACCGTTTTTAAATTTCTTATGCCGATTTCCAAATTTTCCCGTTTCAAACTATGGTCAAAACGGTGGGCATGAAGATAGGGGATGAGCCTCGCTAAAACTTGCATTGTATCTCTGAAGAAACATCATATTGTGAGTCTAAAAATGATTTTTTCTAAAAAATCATGAGCATTAGATTATGTATTTGTAGTTCAAACCTGACCCACTTCCAGCCGATTTGGCAGACATTTGTCTTTTTCATCAGGGATGGATAGAAAGGTTTTAAAATCTCCGGTTGGGACATTGTTCATGTAAGGGGGTCTAGTATTTAATTAAAAAGGGGTGGTAGAATTTTTGAATTGAACATGTGGTGTTGCTTCACCAAACGCCCCGATTTTGGCACTCAGAAAATAGAAAATGGCTTATCCATGCGACGAAAAGGATAACTTCCTCCTGCTACATAGTTCTCCGTCCCAAGATGCACATGCGTGCACAATATGGGCACATTATCACAAACTATGTCACGATTCTGGCCATAACATTGGTCGTTTTGCCTAAAAGGCATGAAACCTCGAACATGATAGGTCATTTCTGTGAAGGTTTTTTCAAGAAAAATTACAATATATCAAGTTTGGTATTTTTCCTTGCAGATATTTCACATAATATGAGACCACACGAAATTTTTACCTTGTTCGGACCGTTTTTGAGTTTCTTATGCCCGTTTCCAAACTTTCCGGTTTCAAACTGTGGTCAAAACAGCGGGCAAGAAGATAGGGGATGAGCCTCGCTAAAACTTGCATTGGATATCTAAAGAAACATCATATTGTGTGTCATGGTGGAACGGCAGATGCCATAGATAGGCCAAAGATGGGGCCAATGAGTGCTAGGGTAATCCAGGGAGGGAAACCGTGGTGATTCCATGCACGGATGTTGTTATTTTCCTCTATCAATGGTGGATACAAGTTCTCCTTGAGATGTTCGTGAGAAGGAGACAATGTCTCTTACTCCCCACAACCTAGCTCTAGAGTTCTACCTTAGACAGAGAAAAATGATCGATCCCTCTCTATGGAGGCCCCGGTGCTCCTTATATAGGGAGCCTGTGTTACAAAGTTAGGGCACACGTGGCAGCATATTCCCTGAATATGCCCCTTGGTTAAAGCTAGATGCTTCTTTATTCTCTTTAACGGCTCATCCGGACTTTGGATGTAAGCCATAGCGTAATCCTTGCCTTTATGCGTCACCAGACACGGGCTACGTCAGCCGACATTGCCCGCGTCATCTTGGTCGCTCCTGCCCGTTGTCCTTCCCTCTGCTTTGCTTCGCTCACGGTACAGCTATCCAAAGCCACCTTTTGACCAGCGGGAGATTCCTTCCTTCTCTTGGAAGCCATATGGTAGTCCGGCTAGCTCGTGGCTAACCCGACTACGAGGGTACCTGCGTAATAGTTAGATTAACATGACCTACATATGTTTTATGCCAGCCGGGCTAAGGCTAGAGAGATACTCCACGGGCCAGGTTACTCCGTAGGTCGGCCTACCTTGAGGTGACCCGGCCAGCACTTGCTTTGACCGTGCCGTGCCTCAGCTAACTCAGCCTTTATACCCCGTCGTTACCCTACCCGGGGGTATCCCCCAACATTAGTCCCCGAAGCTGGTGCGGTCTTAGCAACTTTAGTTGTTAAGGCCATAGCAGGTTCCCATATCCGGATCTTTGCCTCTTTGGCCGAGTTACTCTGTAATCCGGACTCTTTTCTCTTATGTTCCCTTGTCTTTTGCTCGCATATCCGGTTTACCTTTCCTTCTCTCGTACGCTTCCCCACGTCCTACGTCGAGGGTAATCATCATCTTGCCTCATTTTAAGGGCCACGCCCATTTACTGTGCCAGTTACTGTTGCAATGTCAGGAATAACTGCTGTCCACATCCCTTCACTGCAGCGCCTCGTTAACCGTAACAACACGTTGCGTCATGGGATCTTGTGCTCCCTATGGCCCTTGCTGTGGCTGACCTCTGATTGGTTGGTTCGGTAGCGTACATGGCTGTAGCATGTGGCAGAGCCACCACAAAGGATCCCACTATGCGCCCACACGCGCGGTTAATAGGGGGCTTGGGGTAATCTTGGGGAGGTTCCCCACACATTGCGTGCTCCCCTGCCTCCTTCCTTCTTTGCTGTGATGCCGTTGCCACCACTGCTTCTTCTCCAGTGCCGCGCCGCCGCAACCACGTCCATACACTCCTAGCGACCGCGTCGCCGCCTCTGTTCAAGATCTCCACCACGGGGCCCTGTGCTTCAAGGTTCCCCGCCTCCGGCTATTTCTACTCTGACCTCGTCCTTGAAGACCTCGACCTCGCCATGACCGAGGAGGAGGCTGCTGTGATGGCGCAACAAGAGGAGCAAGACGAAGCCCGCGAGCGCGGCGGGTGGGACGGTGCGTTCGTCTATGAGGACAATTTGGTTAGCTTTATGCCACACGCCGCATCCCCGCAGGCGTCGCCTGCCGCCTCGCCACCACCGAGGTTTCTCCCTCTCCCAATCCAGGTGAGTACGTGGTTTTCCTCTCCTACTTTCAGCATGGCTTCGATCTTCCTGTTTCCAATTTCATCTCCACCTACCAATTGCAACCACACCATCTCCCTTCCAACGCCATCACCTCTCTATCTTCTTTTCCCTCCGGCATTGAGGGGTATATTGGCCTCTGGCCATCCAAGGACATGTGGATCAAGTTCTTTGGTCTACGGAAGAACGTCGTTCCAGACAAGCATCTCACCCCGATAGAGAAGCATCTGACCCAGTGTGGGACAACCTCCATCTCTCCACGTAAGGGCTCTGCATTCCCCCGGGTTACCGGGCTCGAGTCTTGCAAGGGCTCCGGACTTTCTTCTATGTCCGGAACACCACGAATGAAGACTTGATCCGGCTCCTCCCCTTCAAGCTTGGAGTCCCGGATAGCTCTTTGTGGGAGAACATTTCGAAGCGGCCCACTGCTCTGTCAAACCAGGTTGACCGCCAGATCAAGGAGCTGCTCAAGGAGAAGCTGCAGGGGGAGGATATCATGATCACCTTCATTCATAGCTGGGTCTCCCCCTTGCAGAAACGTGCCCACAAGATCTGCTACTTGAGCGGCCCCCCTCGATCCCCACCTAACTTCCTCCTTCGAGCTTGATAACTCGGCGGTATACCACCGGGTTAAGTCCATTTTCAACATGGAGAAGGAATTCTCCGAGGCTTGGGAATTGTGGCTTGCTCCCTATACCCGGGACAACCCTCCTCCAAAGTTAAATTGCTCTCTTATGGTTTTTCCAGGACTTCTTGGTATGTCAGACAACTTTCTTAACTTAACCACTACTACTTTATTCTCAGCGATTTCTCCAGCAGCCACTGGAAGATGGCCAGGAGCTGACGAGCAAGTGGGTGCCGAATCGTGCGGTGGCGGATGAGGTGGAGCCTGATCCGGAGACTTTTCTGCCCACTCCGGACACCGTCAAGCGCACCTCTGGTAAGGCCTCTTCTTTAAGGGATTGGCCAGATGACGATGACTCGGATGTTGACCTTCTTGAGGTACTTGACCCAGTGCCCATCTCTTACGCTTTCTCGGTTATGTTAGAACCTTCAGCTAACCCGGCCGGTCAGGTCCATGAGGTTCCCCCCTTTCCACGAGTGGTCCGGTCCCTGCTCCCTCCCAAAAGCGCGTGGCTACCTCAGCCGCAGCTTCGGGGGCACCGCCTCCCAAGAACAGGGTGAAGATGTCCGGGGTGAAAGCCTCAGCCAAGCCAGTGGCCAAGAGCATGGTCCGGAGGGCACCCAAGCCTCGGGCACCTCCAACTTCGGATGAGTTAGTCTTTGTGCATTTGCTCCTGGGTCTTTCCCTTTATGTGTTTGTCTTTGCTTCTTATCTGTTTTATCTTTCTCTTCTTGACTTGGTGCTCTTTTATTTTCCAGAGCTCCTAGGGTCATTCCCCAGAGTGGTTCCAACATTGCCTCTCCGATCCGGAGCAGTCCTTCTCCCCCCCTGCGACGATGCTGTTCGCCCGCTCAGTCCTATTCAAGGGGACTCCATGGCTACGCCCGATCAGAGCCCTCTCGTCAAGAGGAGGGCAATGTCGGTGCGGGGGGCAGTGGGGCAGCCCAGGACATGGCTATGACTGATCATCCTAGCTCCTCCTCGGCGCCAGCGCCCAGTTCTGAGGTGCTAGTCTCATCGGCACCGCCCCAATCAAGTTTTTCTTTAGCTCCAGTTTCCTCTGAACCAGCAGCACCAACAACACCAGCACCAGCAGCACCAATAGCACCAGCAACACCACCAACCTCGGCACCAAAGCCAGCAGCAGCAATAGCTTCCACCAAGCCTCCAAAGAGGAAAGCTCCATCAACTACCTCCAGATCAACGGTGTCCATTGCAGACATATTCAAGCCAGCTTCCTAGGCACCGTCCGGATCAGCAGCCGCTGAGCTTCTATCATGTCCTCCGTCATCCGGCAAGCTCAAGAAAGCTGTCGGGCTAGCCAAGAGCACTACTTCCGAGTCCTCCGCCACCGGATCAGAAGGTAGTAGGCAACTGGTCCTGCATACCGGTCCTGCTGCCGCCCAATCCGCGAGGCGAGAGGCCCATATCAAAGGCCTGGTGGTGAGTCATTGTCCCAGCGGCGAAGGTTACAGGCCACTACTCCTTGAGTATGTGAACAACTGGCCACTGCTCCTTGAGTATGTGAACAACTAGAACAACGCTGAATTCATTGATCCAAAGGATGATCTGCCAGAGAAATTCGACCCAGCGGAGTTCAGCGCCCAGATGAACTCCGCCACCAAGGCCATCTCTTTGGCTGGCCGGATGATGGAGGTAACTTTTTTCCTTCTGCTATGGTACTTTATATGTATGAATGCTTATAGATATATCCCCTAGTCCCCGAGCCTCCGAGGGAGTAACTTGTTATTCGGTTGGATGCTCATAGAGAATTCAATTTACGTCCTTAGCAATTTCAAATAGTGATAAAGCTAGAGCCAGGTTAAGTTCCACTTGGCCTAGATCTTGCAGGCTTCGAATATCCACACACCTAGATCCGGGTTAAGTTCCGCTTGGCCCGGATCTTGTAGACTTCGAATATCCACACACCTAGAGTCGGGTTAAGTTCCACTTGGCCTAGATCTTGTAGACTTCGAATATCCACAAACCTAGAGCCGGGTTAAGTTCCACTTGGCCCGGATCTTGTAGGCTTCAAATATCCACACAGCTAGAGCCGGGTTAAGTTCCACTTGGTCCAGATTTTGTAGACTTCAAATATCCACACACCTAGAGCCGGATTAAGTTCCACTTGGCCCGGATTTTGTAGACTTCAAATATCCGCACATCTAGAGCCAGGTTAAGTTCCACTTGGCCCGGATTTTGTAGACTTCAAATTATTTTAACTTTTCCTAGGAACTAACATCGTCTTGATTTTTTCAGATCACCACTAACCGCCGAACTACTGAGTTCCAGAGCCTGATGGACTCTTACAAAGATGTTCGCGCGTGTTATGGCAAGCTCTTGGAGGAGCACCAGAAGAAGGGTAATTTTTCTTACTTAAGACTTTTCCTTTTTCCACTTTCGTTCCTTCGAGTTATCCGTGATCCATATTAAATTGTTATTTGAACTATGCAACGGAGGTTGAGGCTGAGAATACCATCATGCAGAAAAATCTAGCTAAAATCCAAGGTATTTTGTCTTGTTCACACGATCATTGTGCGCTCTTTTCTTGACTCGGTAGATATTTATACTTTCTTTCATAGGATTAAATCAAGGTAATGCGCTCTTGAAGACAACGTACCTATTCCTGATATGATGCACATTTTCTCAAACAAGTAGGAAAGCATCAAGCTGAACTGAAGAAGAGGGATGATGAGATAGCTCGGCTGCGCCTCCAGGACTCGGAAATTACTCAGCTGAATGCCGAAATCCATAGGCTTAAGGGCCTCCATAAATCCGAGCTGGATAAGGCTGACCAGGAGTTTGCCGAGGAAAAAGAGCGCCTGACGATGCAAATTTCCAAGGACAAGTATTTATTGCAGGAAGCCGACGTAAAACTTACGTCGGTGACCTCAAAATACGACAAAAACTCCAGGCCCACAGCACCAATGTCCATGCCGAGCTCCAGCGTCTCCTCTTCCAGATTGCCGTGAGTTTCTTCCCCTTGCTCATTTTTCATTTCTCTGGACTTAATGCTTTTGCTCATTATTTCCTCTGTTCTATTCTCAGACAAATTTCCAGAAGGTGACACTCTCGCTGCTACTGCTGTAGCTCGGTCTCGTGAGCAACATGGTATTCCCACAGGTCCTGCTGCCGAGCCAATCCCTTATGATACAAAGGATCTGTTGGCGAGCCTCGCCACTTTCATGGAGCTAGTGAAGAACTATTGCGCAGATATTGTGCTGGCAGCAATGCGGATGCTCAACTCCCTCTGGCCCACTGAGCCCACTCCCAAAGGAAATGCGGCACTCATAGCCAAATTGATGGAGTGCGATACTCAGGTGCACTTGTCGCGAGAATCTGCTGCACGATCCGGGGCTAATATCGCGTTGTAGTTTGTCATATCATGGTATGAAGGAATAGACTTGGGGTTTCTCACCCGCATGCACACCGGATCTAAGTAGTCCAAAGATCCGGAGTGCGTTGCTCATCGCAAAGCCTGCGCCAACAAGCTTATCCAGTACTCCTTCTTCCATGCTTGGAACAAGGGGCCGAGCTACCTTGATGTATTTGATGATGAAGTTGCTTCTGAGGGTGAGGAAGACGAGGGAAGCGATGGCGAGGCCTCCAAACTTGGTGACGAAGCTGAAGATCTGGAGGATGGAGAGGCCTCCAAAATTGGTGACGAACTCCGAAGTACCTCCTCCTTTGGCCGATGATTCGGCTTCTGCCCCTGCTGCTTGAAAACACTTAACCGTATTTGTCAGATCCCCAGAATGACGGGTGGAGATGTATTTAAGTACTTTGGTTTGGTTTTGCTACAATCTGTGTTGTTTGCCACTAAGTTTTTAATGTTGGATTATCGTGGGCGAAGTCCCCGAGTTTCCTTTTCTTGTTCTCCCAATTTTTGACTCGGCTCGCGTTTACCTTGATTCGGTTTTTTGACTTACGAGTTCGAGGTTCAAAAAACTGACTTAACAATACTTGAAACTTTGAGATTAGCTCAGAATAATCCGGCGTTAGACGAATAAAGTAAACACAGGGTTAGTCCGAATAACTAGTGTCGACTCGCTTAGGTTCTTTTCCTTAGTCATTTTTCATGTGCTTTGCAATTCCAAACTTGTTCTCTTGCTTGCCATGAAGCCAATTCTTGTTGGACAACAGCAAAGTCGAAGAGTTGGGTTTTTGGTGCTCACACATTACTAGTCTGGCTAAGATATAAGCGACTTAACCCAACCGACATATAAAAATACGAAAGCAAGAAGAACAATTATTATGGCAGTCCCCGAGTTTCTGGTTGGGGTGCCAAAGTTTCATTGATAAACTCGTTGCGGACATACATACCAACATACGAATGGCTCAGATACATTCACCTCTTTGCTAGGTGTAAAAGGGACAAAGTAGTGCCACATTCCATGGTCGCTTAGATTCCTCTCCGGACCTGTCCGCCTTGTTCTTCTCCTGTGGTTGTGCATCGATAAGATAGTAGGAATCATTATGCAAAGCTTTGCTTACAATGAAAGGTCCTTCCCATGGAGGGGATAATTTATGCATGCCAGCAGTGCACTGCACTAACCGGAGTACCAGATCGCCTTCCCGGAAAACTCGGGGGTTTACTTTCCAGCTATGGTAGCGTCAGAGATTTTGCTGATATATGGTGGATCTGGACAAGGCCAGTTCTCTCGCTTCTTCCAGCAGATCAACATCATTTTGCCGAGCTTCGCGCACTTCGGATTCTGAGTATTGGGTGACCCTTGGTGAATCATGCTCTATGTTGGCTGGTAGTACAGCTTCTGCCCCATATACCACAAAAAATGGCGTATAGCATGTTGATCAATTTGGAGTTATTCTTAAACTCCACAGTACCGATGGTAGTTCTTCTATCTAGCACCCCGCTGATCTTTGCAGCGACTCTATGAGCCCGGATTTTTTCCCGGACAATACCAGTCCGTTGGATCTTTCCACTTGTCCGTTCGATGCGAGGTGGGCCACAGAGGCTACATCTAGCCGGATTTTCTTTTCTCGACAGAATATCACAAATGCCCCTTCAGCAAAATTGGTGCCATTATCAGTTATGATATTGTGGGGGTAGCCATATCTCAGGATTATATCCTTGAGAAATTTCACCGTTGTTGCCCCATCACATTTCCTGATTGGCTTCACTTTGATCCATTTAGTAAATTTGTCCACCATAACTAGGATATGGGTCATCCCTCCTTTAGCCGGCTTAAATGGCCCTACCATGTCTAGGCACCATACAACAAATGGCCAAGTAATGGGGATAGTTTTGAGTTCCGACATTGGCATGTGGGTTTTTGTGGCGTATCTCTGACAGCCGTTGCATTTTCTCATCAAATCTTCTGCTTGCTCCAAAACACTTGGCCAATAAAATCCATGCCGGAAAGCCTTTGACACTAATTCTCTTCAAGATGCATGGTGGCCACATTCTCCTTGGTGAATGTCCCGGAGTATGTCAAGTCCTTCCTCTGGGTCAACGCATCACTGTAGTACTGTGATTACACTTCTCTTGTATAGTTTGGCATTGATAATGGTATAGGCGTTTGCTCTTCTATGGATCTTCCTTGAGAATACCTCATCACCTGACAAGATTCCCTCTTCTAGGAAGTCAAATATTGGCTTGGCCCAAGCGGGTATGGCTCAGATGGGGAAAGGTTCCTCGTCAATTTCCATTGCATCCACCGACATAATTTCCACTAGGTTTAGCTGACCAGTCCTCGAGTTTGTTGAGGCAGTCCCCGGGTTTGCAGAGGTGCCTCCCCAATCTATCTGCATTGGCGTAGCTTCTGATCCGGAGAAGGCCGGGATATAAATTGACTCAGATTCGGGCGATGGAGTAATAGATGGCTTTCTTAAGTGTTCCAAGGCAACATTTTGCGGGATTGGTTGTAGGGATGAGCCCAACTTAGCCAATATGTCGGCTGCCTCGTTTTCGATCTGAGGTACATGGTGGAATTCACATCCCTCGAAGAATCCTCTTATCTTTTGCACATGAATCTGTAAAGGGCCATGTTGGCATCCAAGGCATCCCAGTTGCCATATACTTGCTGCACCACCAAATCCGAGTCTCCAAAGCATTGTATTCGACGTATCCCCACTTCTTTCGCCACTTTGAGACCATGTACCAGTGCTTCATATTCTGCAACACTATTCGAGGCGTTGAAGTGAATTTGGAGGACATATTTCAGTTGATCCTTCTTGGGCGAGGTAAGTACTACTCCAGTGCCCAACCCTCCTTTCAATTTTGATCCATCAAAGTGCATTCGCCAATAATTGGAGTCCGACAGTGGTGGCTCGTATTGCATCTCGGCCCAATCCACAAAGAAGTCCGCCACAGCCTGTGATTTGATCGCATCTCTTCTATCAAACTGTGGTGCATATGGGGCTAGCTCAATTGCCCATTTTGCTATCCGTCCACTAGCATCTTTGTTATTCATAATCTCTGATATGGGTGCCTCACATATCACCTTGATGGGATGTTCCTCAAAGTAATGTTTGATTTTCTTGGCCGCCATATACACGCCATATGCCATCTTTTGATAGTGAGGGTAGTTCTATTTTGAAGCTGATGACACTTCACTCAAATAGTACACCGGCCTTTGCACTGACTTTCCTTCTTCTTCACGCTCCACTACAATTACTGCACTTACGACTCGGTTCGTCGTGGCTACATAGAGCAACATTGGCTCCTTGGGTAGTGGTGTGGCTAGGATTGGTGCAGTAGACAACATCTTTTTTAATTATCGAAATGCGCTATCCACTTGTGGCATCCATGTAAATTTGTCTGCCTTTTTCATTAACTGGTAGAGGGGCAAGGCCTTCTCTCCCAGCCAACATACAAACCGGCTTAACGATGCCAGGCAACCAGTGAACTTCTGCACATCGTTAAGGCATTTTGGCAGTTTCATTCTCTCTATAGCCCGGATTTTTTTCGGGTTAGCTTCAATACCTCGACTGGACACCAGAAAACCGAGTAACTTCCCTGCGGATGCACCAAAAGTGTATTTCTCCGGGTTAAGCTTCATCCAGAACCGTCTCAAGTTCACGAACGTCTGCCGGATGTCATCAAGGAGCGTATTACTTTCCTTAGTTTTTATCACCACATCATCCACATAAACTTGCACGTTTCGACCTATTTGGTCATGTGAACATTTTTGCATGCATCATTGGTACGTTGCTCCAGCATTAGTAATCCATACGGCATAGTGCGATAGCAATAGGCCCCGTACGGGGTAATAAACGCAGTCTTTATTTGATCATCCGGGTTTAGGGGTATCTGGTGGAAACCAGAATACGCATCAATGAATGACAATAGTTCACATTCGGCAGTTGAGTCTATGACTTGATCTATTCTAGCGAGTGGGAATGGATCTTTAGGACACGCCTTATTCAGGTTCGTGTAATCAATGCACATGCGCCATACCACGGCCACATTTGGATCATCCTTCTTCTTTTCCACAAGCACCAGATTAGAGAGACAATCCGGATAGAGTACTTCCATGATAAACTCGGCTGCAAGGAGCCTAGCTATCTCATCCCCAATGACTTTTCTTATGTCCTCGGTGAAACGTCTGAGAGGTTTCTTCACCGGCTTAGCACCGGGTCTCACGTTCAAGGAGTGCTCGGCCAACTCCCTCGGCACACCTTGCAAATCATGTGTGGACCAAGCAAAAATATCCTGAATCTCACGGAGGAAGTTGACAAGCTTGCTTTCCTATTTGCTGCTTAACCCGACACCAATGGTTACGGTGTGCTTTGGGAACTGATCATCGATTGGCACTTTCTTTGTATCCTTGGTTGCCTGAAATGATATGCTTCCATGTGGGTTGGTCAGTGCCGGCATGTGTTGTTGTGCGGATTGAGCCAATGCCGCCACTTCCTGTATCCTTCTCTTTTCCTGAGCTATCACGAGTGACTCAGCCAAGTTTGATCTGGCAGTAGCACACTCGATCGAACGCTGAAGTCCCTGGATACAGTTATCACTCCCCTAGGTCCGGGCAGTTTCATCTTTAAGTAACTGATGTGAGTACTTTCCATGAACTTGTTCAGCGCGGGCCTGCCGAGCAACACGTGATAAGCGCTCTCCAGATTCACCACTTCGAACTCCAAATTCTCAGTCCGGCAATTATCCCTTGTACCGAACAACACATCAACCTGGACCTTACCAATTGGCTCCCAGGAGATACCCGGGACAATACCGTGAAAGGTGGTCCTTGTGGCTTGCAGCATATTCTCTGATATCCCCAACTTGTGCATGGTATCCTTGTACATGATGTTAATGCTACTGCCGTTGTCAATCAGCACCTTGGAAAACCTCACATTAAGATTCGGCTCGATGAACATCTGATCCAGGACCAGTGTGTAGGTCCCTGGACTAGGCATGATCTTTGGGTGATCCTTGATACTCCACGTAATCTCCTGGTCTGACCAAGGCATATATCTTACCACTTCTGGCATTACTGCATTTACCTCCATGTGTCGGTGCTGCAAGCTTTTCCGGTCAGTTTCTTCCGTGGTAAACACATAGTAGCTTTGATGATGCTCCCTGTATTCGTTCCATCCCTCACTTTCATGATAACCTTGGTCCTGTTGCTGGTTATTGTTTACTTGATGCACAACATCCCTTCTTTCCTGATTTTCATATCTCGGCGGGGGTGGAGGTAACATTAGTTTCTGTCCATTTCCCCCTGTTAGTAATGGCTGCCGTGGTGCTTCATTTCGAGGTGCTTCGTTCCAAGGTGCCTGAGTATTCCCCGAACTGCCCTGTTCTAGCTTCCTCATCCACTCACGCTGCCGGGTTGTATGGTTTGCCAGGCTATTCGGACTTGGCGTATGAAACTTTCAAGGTTGATCCAGCATAGACTCGAACGTATACCTCGGTCGATCTTTTCGCTCCTGCCATTGCTTTTTCTGTTCTGGGGTCCAAGGCTTCTTCCCCTCGCTCTTCTGCTACCAGTTCTGCCCTCCAGTTTTCTGGCACTGGCTGGCACCGGCATTGGGTTGATCTCGGTCCACCACTGCCATCGGCTGCAAGTTATATCTGTAATCCGGGCGCTCGTCCCTTCTCTTTCCTCGAAAATCATTTCTCCTTGATGACCCGGTGCCATCTCGGTTGTAATACTCCTCGTTTGCCTCGCTTGACATTATCCGGGGTTGAGTTGGGTCTCCCAAAGCATACGAATCTGCGATCCGGGTCGTCTCAGCCAAAGTGGTTGGCATATCCCGCTGAAGCCTTTGCCACAACATACTTCCATACTTCAATTACCCCCTCACATGAGTTGCTCATGCTGCATCACCGAGTTAGGAAATCTCGGTCTGGCTCATTCGGTCTTTGACGGCATAATGCTAGAGTTTGCAGCCTATTGGGCCTTTTGTAAGTGCTTGAGAAATTGCTAATGAATAACTCCTCAAATGGCAGCAAGTTGTTTAGCCAAACTCTCGCTGGTTCTTCCAACATTTGAGGTACATACCTCACTGCCCATCTCAAATTTCCAGTTGCAATCTTGATCGCTGTTGCATAATCAATAAGCCAATCCTCCTGTCTGGTACTACCATCATAGGTCCTTGTTCCTCTAGCAAACTGAAAGTTCGGCACTAGCGGCTCCTTCATGATCTGGGGCAAAAAGCATGCCGGACCAGGAGGACGTTGTACCTCGATCAGCTCCGACCTATAAATTCTGTCCAGTTTCAGCCTCGCATCATCTGGCTGCAAGTTTCTGTTGCCCAGCCTTGACCCAATTATATGGTGCTCTGGTCTAGGGTATCCGTTGTTAATCTTCACCGAATAACCATCATTGTATCTTTCCTGATTCGGAAAAGCATTCTGTTGTTGTGCTGCTTGACCTGCACTTCTCTCCTACCAAGGTGCGCGTTGTTGCTGCTGCTGCCGAGGTACATTTTGTCCTGTTCCCGCCAGATCAGGCTGTCCGGCTTTGCCGTTGGCAGCGTTCCCTTGACCGGCATTTCCTTGGTCGCGGTTACCTCGGCCAGCTTCTCCTCGGCTAGTACTATGACGATCTTCATCCACTTGCACTTCTTTGCCTTTTCCAGCTCTTGCCAGGTCATAGGGGACCATTTGGTTGTCTCTTCTCCCGGAGTTGGTCGGGTTATTTCTAGCCGAATGAACCACCTGCGATGCTCTTGGCAGTGTCGGGTTTGCCTTGTTCATTTCCTCGTTCTGCTGGCAAGCAACCCTCAGCAAGTGGTTCACCCTCTCTTATTGCCTTTCCTGGGCCTCTCCAGTTAAGCCTTCTAACTCGGATGCAGCTGTGTTTGCTGCTCTGAGGTTCTTTGCTGGGTACTATACCTCTCCAGCCCTCCTGTTACAATCGTGGTTGTCTGATCCGGCCTAGGTTTGTATTCCTTGTCGATCTCAATAATAAGGTTTCTACCTCGGATTTTCACCCCATCTATGCGGTTTGCCTTTGCATATTCCCTCAAAGTGATGTTCAAGGACTGCTGTAACTCTGCTACTTTCTTTGCGCCAGCTAACATTTTCTGCCTAGTTTCCTCCAACTCAGCTTGCGCCTGAGCCGGATCTACCACAGGAGCTATTGGAGTTGCTAAGCTATCTATTGCTTGCTGGAGTACATTCTCTAGCCTCTCTAGCGGGGGAAACCTGGATCTTGCCTGTTTTGGCGTGACTTCCGGCTCTGGCGCTGGGTCCTTGCTTGCTCCCACGCCCGACGCGGTCATTAGGACCTCAACACTGCTAGCGGGGCGAGTGATACGCACACCACGAGCTGCACTGAGAGGTGGTTCGCCTCCCTCGACGACGTGCCGCGGATGGACGCAGGACTCGTCCATGCCGACGTAGATCTTGTGCACGCCAAGTTTGATGAAGACGTTGTTGCACGGAGGGGATCACTTACCGAAGCTCCCTGCGTTGTCGCTGACGTAATCCAGCGCTCCAAAGCGCTGAACCAGGCCGGAGACGATGCACTCGCCGATGTTGGAGATGCTTCATGTCCGGATTTTCACCCCTGCTAGCACCACTAGCCCCACGGGGGCGCCAACTGTCATGGTGGTGGCATGACAGATGCCATGGATAGGCTAAAGATGGGGCTAATGAGTGCTAGGGGAATCCAGGGAGGGAAAACGTGGTGATTCCAAGCACGGATGTTGTTATTTTCCTCTATCAATGGTGGATACAAGTGTTCCTTGAGCTATTCGTGAGAAGGAGACAATGTCTCTTACTCCCCACATCCTAGCTCTAGAGTTCTACCTTAGACAGAGAAAATGATCGATCCCTCTCTATGGAGGCCCCAGTGCTCCTTATATAGGGGAGCCCAGATTACAAAGTTAGGGCACACGTGGCAGCATATTCCCCAAATATGCCCCTTGGTTAAAACCAGATGCTTCTTTATTCTCTTTAACGGCTCGTCCGGACTTTGGACATAACCCATAGTGTAATCCTTGCCTTTATGCATCACCAGACACGGGCTTCGTCAGCTGACATTGCCTGCGTCATCTTGGTCGCTCTTGCCCCGCTGGTCCTTCCCTCTGCTTTTCTTTGCTCACGGTACAGCTATCCAAAGCCACCTTTTGACCAGAGGGAGATTTCTTCCTTATCTTGGAAGCCATATGGTAGCCCGGCTAGCTCGTGGCTAACCCGACTATGAGGGAACCTGCGTAATAGATGGATTAACATGACTGACATATGTTTTATGCCAGCCGGGCTAAGGCTAGAGAGATACTCCATGGGCCGGGTTACTCCGTAGGTCGGCCTGCCTTGAGAAGACCCGGCCAGCACTTGCTTTGACCGTGCCGTACCTCAGTTAACTCGGTCTTTGTACCCCGGCGTTACCCTACCCGGGGGTATCCCCCAACATTGTGAGTCTGAAAATCTGAGCATTAGATCATATACCTATAGTTCAAACCGGACCCACTTCTAGCCGATTCAGCAGACATTTGTCTTTTTCATCAGGGGTGGAAAAAAGGTTTTAAAATCCCTGGTTGGTACATTGTTCATATAAGGTGGTCTAGTATTTATTAAAACATAGAGTGGTAGAATTTTTGAATTGAACATGTGGTGTTGCTTCACAAAACGTCCCGATTTTGGCTCTCAGAAAATAGAAAATGGCTTTTCCATGCGACGAAAAGGAAAACTTCCTCCTGCAACATTGTTCTCTGTCCCAAGTGCACATGCATGCACAATATGGACATATTATCACAAACTATGTCACGATTCTGGCCATAACATTGGTCGTTTGGCCTAAAAGGCACGGAATCTGGAACATGATAGGTCATTTCTGTGAAGGTTTTTTCGAGATGTTTAGAATATACCGACTTTGGTATTTTTCCGTGCAAATATATCACATAATATGACACGAGCGAAAGTTTTACCTTGTTCGGACCGTTTTTAAATTTCTTATGCCCGTTTCCAAATTTTCCCATTTCACACTATGGTCAAAACGGTGGGCATGAAGATAGGGGATGAGACCTGTTAAAACTTGCATTGGATCTCTACAGAAACATCATATTTTGAGTCTAAAAATGATTTTTTCTAAAAATAATGAGCATTAGATCATGTACCTGTAGTTCAAACCCGACCCACTTCCAATCGATTCGGCAAACATTTGTCTTTTTCATCAGGGGTGGAAACAAAGGTTTTAAAATACCCGCTTGGGACATTGTTCATATAAGGTGGTCTAGTATTTATTAAAAATGGGGTGGTAGCATTGTTGAATTGAACATGTGGTGTTGCTTCACAAAACGCCCCGATTTTGGCACTTAGAAAATAGAAAATGACTTTTCCATGCGACGAAAAGGAAAACTTCCTCCTACAACATTGTTCTCCGTCCCAAGATGCACATGCGTGAACAATATGGGCACATTATCACAAACTATGTCGCGATTCTGGCCATAACATTGGTCGTTTGGCCTAAAAGGCATGAAACTTCGAACATGATAGGTCATTTCTATGAAGGTTTTTTAGAGATGTTTACAATATACTAAGTTTGGTATTTTTTTCTTGCAAATATTTCACATAATCCGACACCACGTGAAAGTTTTACCTTGTTCGGACCGTTTTTGAATTTCTTATGCCCGTTTCCAAATTTTCCCATTTCAAACTATGGTCAAAACGGCGGGCATGTAGATAGGGAATGTGGCTCGCTAAAACTTGCATTAGATCTCTGAAGAAACATCATATTGTGAGTCTAAAAATCATGAGCATTAGATCATGTACCTATAGTTCAAACCGAACCCACTTCCAGCAGATTCGGCAGACATTTGTCTTTTTCTTTAGGGGTCGAAACAAAGGTTTTAAAATCCCCGATTAGGACATTCTTCATGTAAGGTGGTCTAGAATTTATTAAAAATAGGGTGGTAGCATTTTTTAATTGAACATGTTCTTGACACTCAGACGATTCTATTTTGACACTCAGACAATAGAAAATGGCGTTTCCATGCGACGAAAAGGAAAACTTCCTCCTGCAACATTGTTCTCCATCCCAAGATGCACGTGCATGCACAATATGGGCATATGATCACAAACAATATCGCAATTTTGGTCGTAACATTAGTCATTTGGCCTAAAATGCACGAAACCTCGAACATGATAGGTCATTTCTGTGAAGGTTTTTTTGAGATGTTTACAATGTACGAAGTTTGGTATTTTTTCTCGCACATATTTCACAAAATATGAGACCATGCAAAAGGTTTACCTTGTTCAGACTGTTTTTGAATTTCTTATGCCCGTTTCCAAATTTTCTCGTTTCATACTATGGACAAAATGGCGGGCAAGAAGATAGGGGATGAGCCTCGCTAAAACTTGCTTTGGATCTCTGAAGAAACATCATATTGTGAGTCTAAAAATGTTATTTCTAAAAAACATGAGCATTAGATCATGTACCTATAGTTCAAACCAGACCCACTTCCAAAAGATTGGGCAGACATTTGTCTTTTTCATCTAGGGTGGAAAGAAAGATTTTAAAATCCCCGGTTGGGACATTGTTCATGTAAGGTGGTCTAATATTTATTAAAAATGGGTTAGTAGAATTTTTGAATTTAACCTGTGGTGTTGCTTCACAAAATGCCCCGATTTTGGCACTCAGCAAATAGAAAATGGCTTTTCCATGCGAAGAAAAGGAAAATTTTCTCCTGGAACATTGTTCTCCATCCCAAGATGCACATGCGTGCACAATATGGGCACATTATCAAAAACTATGTCGCGATTCTAGCCATAACATTAGTCGTTTGGCCTAAAAGGCATGAAACCTCGAACATGATAGGTCATTTCTGTGAAGTTTTTTTGAGATGTTTACAGTATACCAAATTTAGTATTTTTCCTTGCAAATATTTCACTTAACATGAGACCACGCGAAAGTTTTACCTTGTACGGACCGTTTTTTAATTTCTTATGTGTGTTTCCAAATTTCCCCGTTTCCAACCATGGTCCAAACGGCAGGCATGAAGATAGGGGACGAGCCTCACTAAAACTTGCATTGGATATCTGAAGAAACGTCAAATGTGAGTATAAAAATCATGAGCATTAGATTATGTACCTATAGTTCAAACTAGACCCACTTCCAGCCGATTCGGCAGACATTGTTCTTTTCATCGGGGGTGGAAAAAAGGTTTTAAAATCCCCGGTTGGTACATTTTTTATGTAAGGTGGTCTAGTATTTACTAAAAATAGGGTGATAGTATTTTTGAGTTGAACATGTGGTGTTGCTTCACAAAACGCCCCAAATTTGGCACTCAGAAAATAGAAAATGGCTTTTCCACGCGATGAAAAGGAAAACTTCCTCCTTCAACATTGTTCTCTGTCCCAAGATGCACATGCGTGCACAATATGGGTACATTATCACAAACTATGTCATGATTCTGGCCATAATATTGGTCGTTTGGCCTAAAAGGCATGAAACCTCAAACTTGTAGGTTGTTTCTTTGAAGGTTGTTTCGAGATGTTTACAATATACCAAGTTTGTTATTTTTCCTTGCTAATATTTCACATAATATGACACCACGCAAAAGTTTTACCTTGAACATTTTTGAATTACTTATGCCTGTTTCCAAATTTTCCCCTTTCAAATTATGGTCAAAACGGTGGGCATGAAGATAGAGGATGAGCCTCGGTAAAACTTGCATTGGATATCCAAAGAAACATCATATTGTGAGTCTAAAAATTATTTTTTATAAAAATCATGAGCATTAGATCATGTACATGTAGCTCATACCAGACCCACTTCCAACAGATTCGACAGATATTTGTCTTTTTATCAGGGGTGGAAAGAAAGGTTTTAAAATCCCCGGTTGGGACATTGTTCATGTAAGGTGGTCTAGAATTTTTCAAAAATGGGGTGGTAGCATTTTTGAATTGAACATGTGGTGTTACTTCACAAAACGCCCCGATTTTGGCACTCAAAAAATAGAAAATGGCTTTTCCATGCGATGAAAAGGAAAACTTGCTCCTACAACATTGTTCTCCATACCAAGATGCACATGCGTGTAAAATATGGTCACATTATCACAAACTATGTCGCGATTCTGGTCATCACATTGGTCGTTTGGCCTAAGAGGCATGAAACCTTGAACATGATTGGTCATTTCTGTGAAGGTTTCTTTAGATGTGTACAATATACCAAGTTTGGTATTTTTCCTTGCAAATATTTCACATAATATGACACCACGCAAAAGTTTTACCTTGTTTGGACCGTTAATTTCTTATGCCCATTTCCAAATTTTCCCATTTCAAACTATGGTCAAAATGGTGAGCATGAAGATAGCGGATGAGCCTCGCTAAAACTTGTATTGGATCTCTGAAGAAACATCATATTGTGAGTCTAAAAATGATTGACGGGAGGTTTAACCCCAACCCGCTCTTCCCGTGCCCCGCACCTCGACACCACACCCGTTAGTGGTGAAAGCATGGATGGCAAGGTACTTCATCGGACATTAGCCGAAGGTACTTGTTCATGGCTATCCCGACACACTTTGACTTGTCTTTGCAGCTACTCCATGCGCTTGACATGTACCGGGGCAACACCAAGATGGAGTTCAAGTTCCATCATGTGTTTTCTGTGATAGAGAAATGCGAGAAATGGGCGGACACCCGTGTGACCCTCGGCAAGACCAAGTACGGCGTGTACAACCCGACGGCTCCACCCATGTAGCCAACGAAGGAAGGCCAGAGGTCGGCTAGAAGAAGGCAAAGTTGCTCAAAGCGGTAGGACCTCCCACCGAGCATCTACAAGATTCCATCGAGAATTGCATCACCGACACCAAGGCCCATACCAAGAAAAGGAAGGAGAAGGCCGACGAGAGATGGGCGTAGCTTCTCTAGAATCAATACCGCAAGCTTGACCTCCTCAAATCGAACTAAGCCGCCAAGAAGAGAAATACGGATCTCCGGTTCCTCATGGGCGGCGAGGACACCTCGGCGATGAGCGTGCTGGTCAAGGCTTGGTACATGGCGTGACGCAACGCCATCCTCCAGGAGGACGCCAACACGCCAAGAATTGCGCCAGCTTTGCCGAGTTCAGGTTCGACCTCCTCCAACCAGTCGGGCGGCCATGACGCTGATGCCCCTATCCCTGTCGCACTAGACATGCCGGACGAGGCCATTCCCATTAACGACTAATCGCCGACCTATTTCTTCTTGTTATGTAATAATTTATCGCTGAACTTTGCGGCCATACTTCTGTCGAACACCTTTGGCCGAGTTTTAGCTGGTGGGCACGAGTAAATTCGAATATGTCGTCATTTCTAGCTACGTCTGGGAACTCGTCCTACGAACGCAAGTGGGATACTAGGTGTTCCCAGGCCAAAACGGAGCTCCATCTGGTGCTAAATAGCGCCGGATTTCGGCCTAGAACAGCCAACGAGTGGAGATGCTCTCAGCCGTCTATTCGAATCTGACGTCCAACTTCTCCCGTTTCCCTACTTTGGACCAAAATGACCCAGACGCCCCACAGATCCCTGCCGCTCTATAAAACTATCCTAGGGTAGTTTCATACTTCAACCCTATAAGCGTAACCAGGCGCCAGAACTCCCCAAACCTAATGCATCCCTTCTCTCATTCCCCACCGCAACCCCTTCACCCTTCTCCATCCATCACTCACAAAAGCCAAAGTTGCTATTTTACCTGAAGACATCTGGAGCCAGAATACGAGACGGAGAAGGGCTGGGCCCGGCCACACCACCTGGCCGCGCGGCTAGGCCTGGCCCGCACCAGGGGTGGTCTGGCCGACCCCAGCACCCCCTCGGCCTCTCCTTCCGCCTATATATTGCCTCTGATACAGAAACCCTAAGTACCCGATCAAAAATCCATGAAAGAGTCTGTAGCCGCCGTCATCTCCATCCCTAGATCGGGAGGGATCTGAAGCTCTTCCTGGCACCCTGCCGGAGAGGGGAATTCACACTAGAGGCCTTCTTCATCATCATGCAAGCCTCCGGTGTGATGCATGAGTAGTTCATCTCTGGACTACGGGTCTATGTCCTAGCTAGATGGCTGGTTCTCCTCCTTTGTGCTTTCATGTCTCGATCTTGTGAGCTCCGTTCATGATCAATATCATCTATTTGTAATCCATACATGTTGTGTTTGCGGGGATCCGATGGATATTGAGATTCTATTTCAGATTGATTATTGATTCTATCATGTCTTTGTTATTTGTGATCTTGCATGCTTTCCGTTGTTAGTAGCTATCTTGGCCAAGTAGATGCTAGCAACTCCAAGAGTTAGTATTTATGCTCGATAGTGGGTTCATGCCTCTGGTAATCTGGGGAAGTGACAGAAATCTCTAAGGTACTAGATGTGTTGTTGCTACTAGGGAGAAAACAACAATCCTTTGTTCATAGAATAATCGTATTTACTTTACATGCAATTCGTAAAGCAATAATTTGTTCCTTGCAACTTAATACTGGAGGGGGTTCAGATGATAACCTAAAGGTGGATTATTAGTCATAGATGTCGTTGGATGGCGGTCTATGTATAATGTTGTAATGCCCAATCAAGTCTCAAAGGAGTCAAGATGATTAGTATATGCTTGTATGCTTTCTCGATGTTTGTCAATTGCACCGCTGTAATTTGTTCACCTAGCATGTTATCTATCTTAAGGAGAGCCACCTCTAGTGAACTATGGACCCCGGTCCTTTCTTTTACATTCAATCTATAAACTGTTTACTGCTTTGTGTTTACTTTCTGCAAACTATTACTTCCTTCCATTCGATACGTTTAATCCTTTGTTTTCAGCAAAATCGGTGAGATTGACAACCTCATCATAAGTTGGGGCAAAGTTTTGTGGTTGTGTTGTGCAGGTCTCCACGTTGCTGCTGGCACCGGTAGTGCGCCCTGCCAACGTTTAGCTAGCTACACCTTTGGGGTGTTTCCTTGCTCCTACTGGATTGATAACCTTGGTTTCATACTGAGGGAAAACTTGCTGATGTGCTCATCATACCTTCCTCTTGGGGTTCCCCAACGAGCTCGATATATTTGGGCCATCAGTCACCGCAGCTGGTATTCCGCTTGGTCCTCTAGTTCATGCCCGGCGATTGCGGTGGCACTCCACGGCCCGCGTTACTGCTTCAAGGCACTGGAGCATACATCGATTGGTCCAAAGGAACGCGGTGGTCGATTCAACCTTCAACCACCAGGGTTGGAACCGGATACCGCTAGTCTCCCATCTTCCTCAACCCCCTCTAATATTCCGCTTCTATGAAGGGAATCTGACAACCTCCTCTCGTGCAGACGCGACAAGAACCGACGACCTCCCTCCCTAAGAAGAACGGTCTTCACCTCGACCTACGACCGACGTCCATGACTCTATTCGCACCAACGGCAAAGAGGATGCGGTGTTCCTGCTCGACATCAACCGAGTCTACAACATTGCCCGCGTCATGTCCCTCTATTGATCTAGCCGCCTGGATCTCGCCACTCCAACCATGGCTGCGATAGACTACATCAGGCAATGAATCTACAAACCAATGGTGCCAATTCGGTACTCCTGTTTTGTACTCCTACTCCTGATGGTATAACATCAGTAGGCATTATATTTGGCATCTTGCACTGATCCACGTCCTTATGCTAATCGAATTCAAAAAACCACTGTCCAATGTAGATTGTTCTAATCAGTTGCACCATTCTTTCTTGTACTGTAGGCTCCTTTCTATCTTGTTATAATCAGTTGCGCTCCTTTTTTGCATAGCTTCAGTATGTCCAAACTTAGAAGTTCTAGTGCCGAAAGTGCAGTTAAAATTCATTGGTCTTGTATGTGTTGCTCTTCAATATCCCAGTAGTTATATCATCAATTAAATTCATACATTTTTATGAGGCTATGTCGTTGTTAGTGTATGTAGCTAAATAATGCTCAATGCATGTTCCAGCTATGTTATAAGTTAGTGAATATAAATATGGATCATGGGATGCTCATCTAAATTGTTTTTAGTTTCTTTTAGTTCATAATCAGGACTGAAAAATAATTATGTCCATGTGTATTTTACATATTTTGTTCTGTAACATCTAGATCAACAAATATGTCCTTGTTCAAGTCTTTATTTGCTCTTTCCAAGATTGAATGATGTTGTCCAAATTTGGATCTGTCTAATTTCGGCGAGGGGATAAAATGAGTTTTGATTAGATTACGTAAATGACCTTTGGGTGAATGCTTGGGTGGCGCTGTGTGGGTGGGCTAAAAGGTAATTGCAGTGGGAGAAATTTTCGTTTGCGTAGAAACTCTCCCGCGCTAGCGCTAGATTTCACGTGGGCGGGAGGACCTGACCTAGAAATTTGGGGTTGGTGTCCTAGCCGTCGAATGCATGTAGGAGGGTTCAAATAAATTAACCATATTTTAGAAAGTCTTCACTAAAAGATCCCGGTGAAGAACATTATAAATTATTAACGAATAAATCTTGAAAAAAGCAATAATGTGGACTACTACTTTATATTATGACTTGTATAATGATCTCAAGAGAGGTAACCGTATTTTGGATAATATATTCAAATTTAGATAAGATTCAAAATGCGGTTTGAACAATGGATTTCCCCATATTAGGGTTGAACAATGGACTTTTATCCTTATTTTGGTTAGTTTTAGGTCATAGCAACACATATGGTAGATATCAAAGTTTGAGCCTAAGAAGATGCATCACAAAGAGACCAAAAACACATAGAAAAGGAGCTTCCATCCACATTGCATGTGTTGCACCAGTGTGACAGAAGTTGCATGCATCACAAAATCCACTAGAGTATATGTGTGTGGTAATATATATCAATGTGGTTTTGGAAAAGAACACATACAATGTGGTCATGTGTGGATCATTGACTCTAGTGGATATCAATGTGGTTTGTTAGGAAAAGAACACATGCAATGACTCGAGGGGATCCATGTGTCAAACCATGGTCATAGAGACCAAAAACACGTAGGAAAGCAGCTTCCACATTGCATGTCTGCGCACCAGTGTGACAGAATGCGCCACGTACAAAATCCAATGGTGGAGTGTGCCTTGTCATGTGGATATCAATCAATGTGATTTAGGAAAAGAACACATGCAATGACTCTAGGGGATCCATGCATGTGTCAAATCATGGTCACAAAGACTAAAAACACATATACGAAATAAGCAGCTACCACATTGCATGTTGCACCAGTGTGACAGAAGTTGCATCACATAAATCCACTTGAGTGTGTGTGTGGTCATGTAGATATCAATGTTGTTTTGGAAAATAACACATGCACTGTGGTCATGTGGATCAATGACTATAGTGGATATCAATGTGGTTTAGGAAAAGAACACAGGCAATTAATGACTCTAGGGAATCCAGGTCAACCATGGTCACAGAGACCAAAAACACATAGGAAAGTAGTTTCCACATTGCATGTTGCACCAGTGTGATAGAAGTTGCATCACAGAATAATCCACTGGAGTGTGTGTGGTCATGTGGATATCAATGTGGTTTAGGAAAAGAGAACACATGCAAATGGTCATGTGGATCAACGATCTCTAGTGGATATCAATGTGGTTTAGGAAAATAACACATGCAATGACTCTAGGGGATGATCCATGTGTGAAACCATGGTCACAGAGACCAAAATGACATACCACATTGCATGTTGCACCACCAGTAGTGTGACAGAAGTTGCATCATATAGAATCCACTAGAGTGTGTGTGGTCATGTGGATATATCAATGTGTTATAGGAAAATGAACACATGCAATGACTCTAGGGGATCCATGTGTCAAACCATGGTCACATAGACCAAAAACACATAGGAAAGTAGCTTCCACATTGCATGTTGCACAAGTGTGACAGAAGTTGCGTCACAGAATAATTCACTGGAGTGTGTGTGGTCATGTGGATATCAATGTGGTTTACGAAAAGATAACACATGCAATGTGGTCATGTGTATCAATGAATCTAGTGGATATCAATGTGGTTTTGGAAAAGAACATATGCACTAACTCTAGGTGATGATCCATGTGTGCAAACCATGGTCACAGAGACCAAAAACACATACGAAAGCAGCTTCCACATTGCATGTTGCACCAGTGTGACAGAAGTTGCATCACAGAATAATCCACTAGAGTGTGTGTGGCCACGTGGATACAAATGTGGTTTAGGAAAAGAGAACACATGAAAGTGGTCATGAGGATCAATGATCTCTACTAGATATCAATGTGGTTTAGGAAAAGAACACATGCAATGACTCTAGAGGATGATCCATGTGTCAAACCATGGCCATAGAGACCAAAAACACATACCACATTGCATGTTGCACCAGTGTGACAGAAGTTGCATCACATAATCCACTAGGAGTGTGTGGTCATGTGGATATCAATGTGGTTATTTAGGAAATAAAAGAACACATGCAATATGGTCATGTGGATCAATGACTCTAGTGGATATCAATGTGGTTTTGGAAAAGAACATATGCAATGAATCTAGGTGATGATCCATGTGTGCAAACCATGGTCACAAAAACCAAAAACACATAGGAAAGCAGCTTCCACATTGCATGTTGCACTAGTTTGACAGAAGTTGCATCACAGAATAATCCACTAGAGTGTGTGTGGCCATGTGGATACAAATGTGGTTTAGGAAAAGATAACACATGCAAGTGGTCATGTGGGTCAATGATCTCTACTGGATATCAATGTGGTTTAGGAAAAGAGCACATGCAATGACTCTAGGGGATCCATGTGTCAAACCATGGTCATAGAGACCAAAAACACATAGGAAAGCAACTTCCACATTGCATTTTACACTAGTGTGAGAAAATTTGCATCACAGAATCCACTGGAGTGTGTGTGATCATGTAGATATGATTGTGGTTTTGGAAAAGAACACATGTAATGTGGTCATGTGGATCAATGGCTCTCGTGGATATCAATGTGGTTTACGAAGAGAACACATGAAATGACTCTAGGGGATCCATGTGTCAAACCATGGTCACAAAGAACAAAAACACATATATGACACATTGCATGTTGCACTAGTGTGACAGAAGTTGCATATACATCATAGAATAATCCACTAGAGTGTGTGTGGTCATGTGGATATCAATGTGTTTTAGGAAAAGAACACATGCAATGTGGTCATGTGGATCAATGACTCAAGTGGATATCAAAATGTGGTTTAGGAAAAGAACACATGCAATGACACTAGGGGATCCATGTGTCAAACCATGGTGTATAGAGATCAAAAACACATAAGAAAGCAGCTTCCACATTGCATGTTGCACTAGTGTGATAGAAGTTGCATCACATAATCTACTTCAGTGTGTGTGGTATGTAGATATCAATGTGTGGGTTTTGGAAAAGAACACATGCAATGTGGTCATGTGGATCAATGACTCTAGTGGATAACAATGTGGTTTAGGAAAAGAATACATGCAATGAATCTAGGGGATGATCCATGTGTGTCAAACCATGGTCACAGATAACAAAAACACATATGAAAGCAACTTCCACATTGCATGTTGCACCAGTGTGACAGAAGTTACATCATAGAATCCACTGGAGTGTGTGTGGTCATGTGGATATTAATGTGGTTATTTTAGAAAAGAACACATGCAATGTGGTCATGTGGATCAATGACTCTAGTGGATATGAATGTGGTTTAGGAAAAGAACACAACATTCAATGACTCTAGGGGATTGTAACTACCTTGGTGAATTACGCTCTTAGTTACATGCCTGGATGAGCAAAAATGGTTAAAATAGTACGGTGGGGCCAAGGGCCACTCACGGGTAGACCTTTCGGCCGTCCTAACCATTTTCAGAACATCGGGACAAGAACGAAGCGTAATGAGGCGAAGGGATCAACTACATACACAAATGAGTATGTATGCAAGCCACATACAACAGTCCTCAGAGCCATTCCATCTAAAAAGAAATAGAAATATTGCAACGCCATACGGCAAGATCCAAATATCCTAGATAGAGATAATAATTTAGGATAGCTCCTCATACATCAAACATCAGAGTATTAGGCGGAAGCGGAAGACAAGATCCGAGTACGGATAAGAAGCAAATCGGCATAATATGCCACATGAATAAACACATCCCGCCCATAGATCTCATGGATCCCCGTTCCCGGAATCTCTACACCGAGTGATCGTTGCCAACATCGTCCGTCTCCTCCACCCAGTATCCATCTTGCGAGTATACCTGTTCATCTGAATCAAACAATTTATCGTGTGAGACCCTAGGGGTACTCAGCAAGTCTTTATGCCTCTAAAGGGGACACAACCTGGGGTGACGCAATTGCAGCAAAAGATAATATCTAACAAGTCTATAGATACTCGCTAACCATCCGCCTAACCAATGATAGACGGATGTCCGTGAATTAATAACAACAGTTATAATAGTAATATTAATAGATCCATCCTCCTTCTCGCTTCCCAACGAGAAAGCGGACGAACAACCCCCATCCGTTGGCATTTTTATTAACCATTCCATGAGTGTTGTACTATTTACTAGTCAGGTACTTAGTCAAATTAAAAGCGGTACTTTAGTTATACTTGTCTATGATCGAGAAACTGTGCTCCAAGTCGTCCATAACCGCGGCCACGGCTTTCAGAAAAATTTACCCTGCAGGGGTGCACAAATAGCAACACACACTCGATCAACCTCGGAAAAACCAACTCAAAACCCAACGAGGCATTCACGACAAAGCGATCACAGGATGGAGAAATATTTCAGGGGGCCACCCCATTAAGCTACCCGCAACGAAGTTGGCCGGCTCCGAGACGGACCCAAGGTTTGCGCCAATGGCTGTAAACGACTGGGAACCTGAAAGTGTGACTGGGCTTGTCGATACCACGAAAACACTCTGCAATCCTAAACAGTACAAGTGCTCCTCGCACAATCTTAAATAAAGCAGTAAAGCATGGCATAAGTACATGATAGTAATAATGCCCCAAACTACTTTGTGGCCCCAAGAAATAAGAATGAATCAAGCTCTGGCTCAGGGGGGTCCATAAGACCTCCCGGATGTGGATAGTGCGAATAGTCAAGGAACAGGAATCAAGTACTCGGGGTCCTACGGGACACAAGTGAGCATGAAGAACCAAATAGCCAATATTGCTCACCGGTGCCACTTTCATTAGTTATCCCATTACTACTCAGGTTAAGTTGTTTAGGTACCTCGTTATCCATCAGACTCTCACATACCCTCCACATGCTGTTCTACGACCCGCATGGCTCAAACAACTCCTGTAGTAATGGCTCATGGGATGGAGGAACAAGCTTCGGTGGGGTTTAAAAGTAAAGGCCATGCAGTACTTGGGATTCAATTTAATGCAATCGCGACTCAATGATGCAAGAATAATATAGAGGCAATAGGTACTATATGTATGCAAGCATGTGGTAGTGCTTACTGGCAGCTGATTGAAGCGAGGACAGATCTGGGTAGTGCTCACAGGATTCTGATATATCCCCTTTCGGCGTCTATTCGAAGAAGAACCAAACAAACAAGGGCCAACATAAATAGAGTGCACCAGCATATGAATTAAAATGCGACAAGCAAACAATCATGCCATGATGAATGATGCACAATTTGCATGGCAATAATGTAGCATGGCATGGGTGAGGTGTGGGGTACAAGATTAAAGCATTTTATTAAGTTTTTAGCCCGGTTTGCTCTCATAACACTTGCTGTATACTTATTATTTATATGATGCATGCTGCAATTCATAACATGGAATGCATAGATAGAACGGGCTCGTCGCGCTGATCGATTTAGACATATTATTTGTCAAATTTGGAGTTATAAAACTAAAGTTATTATTTAATTAAGAAAAGGGCATTTTATTGTAATTTTAATCATATCGAAATTTTAAAGTGCTCAAACATTATTTTGAATAGCATATTTGAATTCCTCACATTTTTCTGATTCAAAAACATATATCATAAGTATTATTTGGATTTATAATTTAAAAGTTATTTAAAACAGATTTAAAACATATTTAAACATTTCTGAATTTGTTTTATTAAAACAGATAAACAAGCACACTTTTAATACTCAGCCGGACTTAGCCACAATCACTGACATGCGGGTCCGAAACTGGCGTGGGCGCTGGGCAGCAACCTGTGACCTTTTTGTCTGTGAGGCTTGCTAGCCGAGGACCGGGTGAAATTTGGGTGATGATGGGACCACCTGGCGTGCGTGGGCAGTGAGCAATGACACGTGGGCGATCCAGGGCGCGGGGTGAAGCAGAAAAAACCTAGGGGTGTTTTCCATAAAAGAACAGAGGCTGACTGATGGGTCCACAAGGCCAGAGGGGGACCTGCGCGTGATCGTCAAAGGTGAGGGGGGGCTTTTGCAAAACCGCGAGCCCGAGCCTGAACCTGCTACCTACTCTGAATCCTGAAAAACCGACGGCGGCGGCGGCTTCGGACGAGGACGACGGCACAACCACGGCGAGATAGTCTTCGCCACAAAAACGAAAAAGACAGAGGGGATCTCCAGCTACGGATCTTGTTCTGGAAGGATCGTCGACGGCGGGCTATACTGGGCGGAGAGCTTCGAGGAACAGGGGGCGCACGGCCTAGGTCTGCTCGTCGGCGGGGCACCTCACCGGCGGGGTTCAAATTTGGGCGGCGCTCGGCACGCGTGGGGGAAGGAAACGGGAGAGGAACGAGGGGCGCTCACCTCGTCTGATTCCCACGGAAAACAGAGGACGGGACGGCCGGAGCGGAGGACGGACGAGGCCAGCGGTGGTGCTCGGTTCACTGGCGAGGGGGCAGGTCCGAGCGGGTCCGGCCTCTCCTACCAGGCGGAAGCGACTCCACGGTCTGCAGCGGTGCTCCCCGGTGAGTCCTCGGGCACCAGCTAGGACGGAAACGGCGTCGCGGAGCTCTGACTGGCGACGGGCATGGTACAGCGGAGAAGAGGGAGAAGGGGAACAGAGAATGGAGCTAGGGTTCGAGAATAGGCGTGGCTCGGCGCGAGGATAAGAAGGAGGGAAGATGGCGTACGGGAGGTGTGGTGGCCAGTGACCACTGCTCGCCTCCGTCAGAGCACATGAGAGGGCGGTGACGGAGAAGAGGAACAGGGGGAAGGCAGGCGTGGCGGCAAGAAGTGCAGGCAGGGGAAAAAGGAGGGCGGCCCAGGAGGGAAGCAGAGGTGGGTCGGAGCTGCTGCTGGGCCGCGTCCAGGTAGGGGCTGCTACTGGCTCTCTCTTTATCTCGTTTTCCTTTTTATTTAATTTACTGTTTTGTTTTTTTTTTGTTTTGTTGCAGATTCACACCAGCCCAAAAAAAACCATATGGAAGATTTTGCAAAACTGATATAAAAGGGAAAAGGGATGGCTATGGAGTGAGGTGAGGCTTAGCGGTTAAGCACAAGTTGAAGGTGAGGAAACACTACCAGAGAGAGAGAGGGTGTAAAATCAAAGGAAAAATCCCACATGATCATGCATGAAGGGAGAAAGGGTTTTGTTGGGAACATGGGGATGGTGGAGAGATAGAGATGATTCCACAAAGAGAAAAATCCACTAAAACAAAGAGAAAGCAAAAGAGCTAAAGATGGTGATGCTATTGCATGGCCCATGCATAATAATTAATTGCCATGTTTTATTCTTGTGAAAACAATAACATTATAACATGGCATGATTCCATGCATTACCAAAATGTGGAATAAGGCCAGGCAAAAGAAAATAGAATTGGATCCATCCCATCTCCCATGAGCTAGATTAAATACCAGAAGAAAATAAGGGCCCATGGGTAAGTAGAATGGTGGAATTACAAGGTGGTGACAAGGAAAAGTGGAAAATGGAATAAAAGATATGCCCCCAACTCAATTTGGGCATCAAGCATATATCAAGATTCAAATACAACATATCAAGAGCCAAATACAATTAATAATGCATATGAGAGAAGAACCAAATCAAAAGGGTTTTATATGATGCTCAAATGCAAGGTGGCATGATGACATGAGCATGATATAATTATGATGCAACAATTATATATAGGAAGTAGCCATTATATTATTAAACCAAGTAGCATTACCATTGTTAGACAATTGGGATGCTACAACTCTCCCCCACTAAACAGGAATCTCGCCCTGAGATTCTAGGAAGAAGAAGAAGACTCGAAGAGGGTAGGATACTTGGCACGGAGCTCATCTTCGTGTTCCCAAGTGGCTTCATCCACGGAATGGTGCGACCACTGCACCTTGCAGAACTTGATGGACTTGTTGCGAGTCCTTCTTTCTGCGACTTCTAGAATTTTTATGGGGTGTTCTTGATAAGACAGGTCTTCTTGGAGATTGATAAGCTCATGATCCACGGTCCTGCCGGGATCCTTGAAGCACTTCTTGAGTTGAGAGATGTGGAAAACATCATGGAGCTTGAGTTTTTCAGGGAGCTCAAGAGCATAAGCAACTTCTCCTCTTCTTCCACGAATTTTGAATGGACCGATGTATCTAGGAGCCAGCTTTCCTTTGATACCAAAGCGGTGCGTGCCTCTCATGGGAGTAACACGAAGGTAAACGAGATCACCAGGGACATACTCCATGTCCGTGTGGTTTCTGTCATAATTGCTCTTCTGGCGACTTTGAGCAATCTTTAGATTTTCAAGAATGATGTGAACCTTCTCCTCCGCTTGAGTTACAATGTCGGGGTCAAACAATATTCTTTCACCGCTACCACCAACCAATCGGAGTTCTGCATTTGCGACCATAGAGAGCCTCAAATGGTGCCATCTTTAGACTTTTCTGGAAGCTGTTGTTGTAAGAGAATTCAGCATAAGGAATACATTCTTCCCACTTCATGCCGAAAGAGATGACGCAAGCACGGAGCATATCTTCCAGAATCTGATTGATCCTTTCAACTTGTCCTTGCGACTGAGGGTGGTAAGCTGTGCTGAAGTTCAATTTTGTTCCCAAAGCATTTTGGAAACTTCCCCAGAACTTGGAAGTGAAGATGCTTCCACGGTCTGAACTGATCTCAAGAGGAACTCCATACAGAGAGACAATTCTGTTGATATAGAGCTCAGCCAACTGAATTGCAGAAATTGTTTCCTTGACGGGAAAGAAGTGAGCCACTTTAGAAAGCCTGTCGATGACAACAAAGATTGCATTGTTTCCCTTCTGCGACCCTAGAAAACCAGTGATGAAGTCCATCTCTACTTTCTCCCATTTCCATTCCGGAGGTTTCAATGGCTGTAGAAGACCGGAAGGTTTCTGATGGACAGCTTTAACTCTGCGGCAGACATCACACTCCGAGACATACTTGGCACAATATCGTTTCAACCCAGGCCACCAATATTGTGTTTTCAAGTCCATGTACATCTTTGTGCTGCCAGGGTGGATAGAAAGAACAGAATCATGCGCCTCCTTGAGAACTTTCTCTCTTAAACCCGAGTAGTTCGGAACAAACATCCGGTGTTCAAAGAAAAGAGTGCCTTGGTCATCGACATGGAAGGACTCATACTTCGGAAGCTGAATGTTGGAGATGATCTTTTTAGTGTAAGGATCCCCAAGTTGAATGGAGCGAACCTTTTCTTCCAAGAGAGGGGTTGCCAGAAGGTTCAGAAGATACCCTTGATCCACAATTTCAAGGTTGAGCTGACGGAATTCCTCGCACAAGAGAGGCTGTTGTTCTTCCACCATGAGGTTGCTGACATAAGCTTTGCGGCTGAGAGCATCGGCCATGACATTAGCTTTGCCCGGAGTGTAGTTGATGGTCAAATCGAAATCATTGATTGCTTCAATCCACCTCCTCTGACGAAGGTTGAGATCAGGCTGTGTGAAGATATACTTCAGACTCTTGTGATCAGAAAAGATTTCACAACGGTTGCCAAGCAAGTAATGCCTCCATACTTTCAAAGCAAAGACAACTGCTGCGAGTTCGAGGTCATGTGTAGGATAGTTGATCTCATGCATCTTCAACTGTCGAGAGGCATAAGCAACAACTTGTTTTTCTTGCATAAGGACCGCACCCAATCCTTGCAAAGAGGCGTCACAGAATATCTGGAAAGTCTTGGATGTATCTAGAGGAATCAAGACTGGTGTGGAAGTGAGCTTCTCTTTGAGTGTTTCAAAGCTTGCTTGACATGCAGGAGTCCAAAGGTATTTCTTGCCTTTCTTGAGGAGATCGGTAAGAGGCTTCGCAATCTTCGAGAAGTTCTGAACGAAGCAACGGCAATAACTAGCCAAACCAAGGAAACTCCGGACTTCTTTGACATTTATAGGAGGAAGCCAGTCAACAATTGTCTTTGCAGTTTCTGGGTTGACGGCAATGCCCTTGGCAGAGATGACGTGACCAAGATAGGTGACTTGAGGCAGCCAAAACTCACATTTGGAGAACTTTGCATACAGGCGGTTCTCACGAAGCTTGTTTAGGACACACCGAAGGTGTTCTTCATGTTCTTCCTTTGACTTAGAATAGACTAGGATGTCATCCAGATAGACCACAACGAACTTATCAAGATACTCCATGAAAACCGAGTTCATAAGCCTCGAGAAGGTGGCAGGTGCGTTGGTGAGACCGAAAGACATGACCGTGTACTCATACAGGCCATAGCGGGTGGTGAAAGCTGTTTTAGGAACATCTTCCTTGCGAATCTTGATTTGATGATAACCACTTCTAAAATCAA
Source organism: Avena insularis (assembly GCA_023614405.1). Classification (NCBI taxonomy): domain Eukaryota; kingdom Viridiplantae; phylum Streptophyta; class Magnoliopsida; order Poales; family Poaceae; genus Avena; species Avena insularis. Next base: position 442,675,984 of record CM042694.1, on the reverse strand, counting down.
GCTTAGAGAAAACCACAGCTCCAGCTAGCTGATCGAAGAGATCATTAATCCGCAGAAGGGGATATTTATTCTTGATGGTTTTAGCAATGAGAGCCCGATAGTCAACACAAAGTCTATCGGTCTTGTCTCGCTTCTTCACAAAGATGGTTGGGCTACCCCAAGAAGAAGTAATGTGCTGAATGAAACCCAACTTCTCTTGTTCATCCAGCTGACGTTTGAGTTCAGCCAACTCAGCAGGACCCATTTTATAAGGCCGTTTGGAGATAGGAGCGGTACCAGGTTCAAGCTCAATCACAAACTCGACCTCACTGTCAGGAGGCATACCCGGTAACTCTTCAGGAAAGACATATGGGAACTCACAGACCACCAGAACACTCTGAATAGCTTCCATAGCATCATCATTCAGAGCCGCCAAAGAGAAAAGCTGAATAGCAGGAGTCAGACTTGGAGAATAGACTATATAGCCTTCAGGAATTTTCAGAGAACCGAGCGTTCAACACAATCAATCACAGCTGCATTTGCTGTTAACCAATCCATGCCCAAGATAACATCAATGTCAGAGTTGCCCAGAATAATTAAGGAAGCCGGGAACGAAGAACCACCAATCTCAATTTGATTGCCATGGCTGATTTTTGAAGCTGCCATTGTTGCTCCAGGAGAAAGGACCATTAACCGCTTTGGGAGAGGATCCATAGGTAACCCATTCGCATCAGCAAAACTTGTGGAGACAAAAGAATGTGATGCACCAGAATCAAATAAAACTCGTGCAGGAACTGAGTTAACAGGAAGCATACCCATCACAACTCCAGGTGCATGCTCAGCTTGAGCGTTGATACAGCTTAGCACGAGCAATGAGACCCGGCTTAGTGTTGATGTTGAGAGCCCGAGGTGGTGGTGCACGAACCATAGGAGAGCTTGCCGCAGTTCTTGGAGGCGATGGAGGAAGAGCTTTGTTTTTTATTGGACAGTTCTAGTGTTGATGCCCAGTGTTTCCACAAGTGTAACAAGCACCAGGTGGACGTGGAGCAACGTAGCCAGGGACTCCGTCAGGCGCTCTAGGGTAGTTGTGGTTGTAGCCCCTGGGAGCAGCAGTGAAGGAGTTTGGTGGCCTTGCCGCGTAGCTTGAAGGTCTTGGTGGAGCCGGGAGTGACGGTGGGGTGTTAGGAACCCAGACACGACGCTTAGAAGGAGTTGACATAGCTGAAGAGCTTGTTGCATCGCGGTTGTGTTTCTTTGACTCCTCAAACACTTGCCTACTTGCTTCTTCCTGCAGAGCTGTATGTTGGAGTTCCAGAAAAGACACCGGCCTTGCATGTGTGATTGCATATTTAATCAATGCATTGAGCCCTTGTCTGAACCTCTTTTGCTTCTTCTTGTCATCAGAGATCTCATCGCCACCATACCGAGAAAGGTTCATGAAGTTTCTGATGTAGGTATTGACATTGTCATTGCCCTGCTTGAGGTTGAGAAACACTTCCTTCATCCTCTCCATGACAATTTCTGACAGATATTACTCTTTGAAAGCTCCAGTGAGCTATTCCCAAGTAGGCTGAAAACCAGTGTAGTTTGCCTTGAGGTAATTCTCCCACTACAGAGCTGCATCTCCCTTCAGAAGGTGAGTGGCACATTTTACCCATTCTTGCTCAGGAACATCAGCAGTCACCAGTAACCTTGACATCTCACGCAACCAATCATCAGCATCAAGTGGTTGATCAGACACATCAAATTGACGTGGGTTGAATTTGAGGAAGCTTTTGATGTCTCCTCACTTGGGAGGTGGAGGTAGCGGAACAAACTCATTCCTCCTGACACTTTCTTCAAATCACTGCTGGTTCTGCTGCATTGTGGCCAAGGCATTGGCGATGCTTGCCAATGCAGCCCCCAGTTTAGGTTGTATGTCCTCAGAATGGCGTGGTGGTGCCATCCTGTGATTGATATAAAACACAAGTTAGTACCATAATGGAGAATAATAATAATCCAAAATAGTACCAAGATGGAATTAACCAAGATTAAAGGATACAATTCACTAAGATGATATTAAAATATCAACAAAGTTCAAAGCACCAAGAAGATATTAAGCATATCGCACATGACTGAACAAGGAGTGTGGTACACAAACTAACAAAGAAAAAATTTCTGCAAATTTCGGCATTAAAATACCACTATATGCGCAAAACCACTTAACGAATCAAGATTAGTAACTCTACCAATTCAATATACAAGAGCGAATGAGAAAAGTAGTGGTATGGTCGCGACTCCATCCCGCACTCAAATCATTACTCCTCACATGAATAAGTAAAACACATATCCCAATACCTTCATGTTAAGAAGAACCTAAAGATTAGTAACTACGGAAACGAACACCCCAAACAAGATAACATCGGATAACAAAGATTAAGACAGATCGCGTCGGTATACAACGAATCAGATAGATCGCGTCGGTTTGCAAAAGCCTGTTGGTATGGAATATACCAACAGTTGATAACCAAAAGGCCGATAGTGATAACATGTTGGATGCAAAAGATAGACAAGGAATTCACACACACACACACACAACCTATGGTACTACGGAACCCAGAACACGTGAATCCTAGTTTGAATTTTAGAAGAGGATTGAAAACGTTACACTTCCTTACCAGAAAAGGGTGGGTGGGTGGGTAAGAAGAAAGATGGAAGCAGTCCTACTCTCACGTTTTGTTTTTTCCCTAGTATACATAGCTACCAAAAATATTTGCTAGACTGACAATGACCATTTGGATGAGACCCTGAAGGGCGGGATGGCTCTGATACCAATTGTAACTACCTCGGTGAATTATGCTCTTAGTTACATGCCTGGATGAGCGAAAATGGTTAAAATAGTACGGTGGGGCCAAGGGCCACTCACGGGTAGATCTTTCGACCGTCCTAACCATTTTCAAAACATCAGGACAAGAACGAGCGGCGTAATCGGCAGGCGAAGGGATCAACTACATACACAAATGAGTATGTATGCAAGCTACATACAATAGTCCTCAGAGCCATTCCATCTAAAAAGAAATAGAAATATTGCAACACCATACGACAAGATCCAAATATCCTAGATAGAGATAATAATTTAGGATAGCTCCTCATACATCAAACATCAGAGTATCAGGCGGAAGCGGAAGACAAGATCCGAGTACGGATAAAAAGCAAATCGGCATAAGATGCCACATGAATAAACACATCCCGCCCACAGATCTCACGGATCCCCGTTCCCGGAATCTCTACACCGAGTGATCGTTGCCAACATCGTCCGTCTCCTCCACCCAGTATACATCTTGCGAGTATACATGTTCATCTGAATCAAACAATTTATCGTGTGAGACCCTAGGGGTACTCAGCAAGTCTTTATGCCTCTAAAGGGGACACAACCTGGGGTGACGCAATTGCAGCAAAAGATAATATCTAACAAGTCTATAGATACTCGCTAACCATCCGCCTAACCAATGATAGACGGATGTCCGTGAATTAATAACAACAGTTATAACAGTAATATTAACAGATCCATCCTCCTTCTCGCTTACCAACGAGAAAGCGGACGAACAACCCCCATCCGTTGGCATTTTTTATTAACCATTCCACGAGTGTTGCACTATTTACTAGTCAGGTACTTAGTCAAATTAAAAGCGGTACTTTAGTTATACTTGTCTATGATCGAGAAACTGTGCCCCAAGTCGTCCATAACCGCGGACACGGCTTTCAGAAAGATTTAACCTGCAGGGGTGCACAAATAGCAACACACACTCGATCAACCTCGGAAAAACCAACTCAAAACCTAACGAGGCATTCACAACAAAGCGATCACAGGATGCAGAATTATTTCAGGGGGCCACCCCATTAAGCTACCCGCAACGAAGTTGGCCAGCTCCGAGACGGACCCAAGGTTTGCTCCAATGGCTGTAAACGACTGGGAACCCGAAAGTGTGACAGGTCTTGTCGATATCGCGAAAACACTCCGCAATCCTAAATAGTACAGGTGCTCCTCGCACAATCTTAAATAAAGCAGTAAAGCATGGCATAAGTACAGGATAGTAATAAAGCCCCAAACTACTTTGTGGCCCCAAGAAATAAGAATGAATCAAGCTCTGGCTCAGGGGGGGTCCATAAGGCCTCCCGGATGTGGATGAAGAACCAAATAGCCGATATTGCGCACCGGTGCCACTTTCATTAGTTATCCCATTACTACTCAGGTTAAGTTGTTTAGGTACCTCGTTATCCATCAGACTCTCACATACCCTCCACATGCTGTTCTACGACCCGCATGGCTCAAACAACTCCTGTAGTAATGGCTCATGGGATGGAGGAACAAGCTTCGGTGGGGTTTAAAAGTAAAGGCCATGCAGTATTTGGGATTCAATTTAATGCAATCGCGACTCAATGATGCAAGAATAAGATAGAGGCAATAGGTACTATATGTATGCAAGCATGTGGTAGTGCTTGCCTGGCAGCTCGATTAGGCGAGGGACGGATCTGGGTAGTGCTCCTGGGATTCCTGATATATCCCCTGCTCAGCGTCTATTCGAAGAAGAACCAAACAAACAAGGGCCAACATAAATAGAGTGCACCAGCATATGAATTAAAATGCGACAAGCAAACAATCATGACATGATGAATGATGCACAATTTGCATGGCAATAATGTAGCATGGCATGGGTGAGGTGTGGGGTACAAGATTAAAGCATTTTATTAAGTTTTTAGCCCGGTTTGCTCTCATAATACATGCTGTATACTTATTATTTATATGATGCATGCTGCAATTCAGAACATGGAATGCATAGATAGAACGGGCTCGTTGTGTTGATCGATTTAGACATATTATTTGTCAAATTTGAAGTTATAAAACTAAAGTTATTAATTAATTAAGAAAAGGGCATTTTATTGTAATTTTAATCATCTCAAAATTTTAAAGTGCTCAAACATTATTTTGAATAGCATATTTGAATTCCACACATTTTTCTGATTCAAAAACTTATATCATAAGTATTATTTGGATTTACAATTTAAAAGTTATTTAAAACAGATTTAAAAGATATTTAAACATTTCTAAATTTGCTTTATTAAAACAGGTAAACAGGCACACTTTTAATACTCAGCCGGACTTAGCCACAGTCACTGACATGCGGGCCCGAAACTGGCGTGGCGTTGAGCTGGCAAAAACGGCACAGCGGCCTTTTTGTACGTGGGGCTTGCTAGCCACTAAGGCTGACTGGTGGGGTTGGGTGATGATGGGGCCACACGCGTGCGTGGGCCGGCAGACGACTGACACATGGGCGATCCAGGGCGCGGGGTGAAGCAGACAAACCCATGGGTGTTTTTCGTAAAAGAACAGAGGCTGACTGATGGGTCCACAAGGCCACGGGGGGACCTGCGCGTGATCGTCAAAGGTGAGGGGGGGCTTTTGCAAAACCGCGAGCCCGAGCCTGAACCTGCTACCTACTCTGAATCCTGAAAAACCGATGGCGGCGGCGGCTTCGGACGAGGACGACGGAGCAACCATGGCGAGATAGTCTTTGCCGCAAAAACGAAAAAGACAGAGGGGATCTCCAGCTACGGATCTTGTTCTGGAAGGATCGTCGGCGGCGGGCTATGCTAGGCGGAGAGCTTTGAGGAACAGGGGGGCGCACGGCCTAGGTCTGCTCGTCGGCGGGGCACCTCACCGGCGGGGTTCAAATTTGGGTGGCGCTCGGCACGCGGGGGGCGGGAGGAAACGGGAGAGGAACGAGGGGCGCTCACCTCGTCTGTTTCCCACGGAAAACAGAGGACGGGACGGCCGGAGCAGAGGGAGACAACGAGGACGCGGCGGTGGTGCTCGGTTCACTGGCGAGGGGGCAGGTCCAAGCAGGTCCGGCCTCTCCTAGCAGGCGGAAACGACTCCACGGTCTGCAACGGTGCTCCCCGGTGAGTCCTTGGTCACCAGCTAGGACGGAAACGGCGTCGCGGACCTCTGACTGGCGACGGGCATTGTATGGCGGAGAAGAGGGAGAGGGGGAACAGAGAATGGAGCTAGGGTTCGAGAACAGGCGTGGCTCGGCGCGAGGATAAGAAGGAGGGAAGATGGCGTACGGGAGGCGTGAGCTGACGCTGCAGACGGCCACCTGCTCGCCTCTGTCAGAGCACATGAGAGGGGCGGGAGACGGAGAGGAGGAACAGGGGGAAGACGACGTGACGGCAAAGGGGTACGGGCCAGGGGAAAAAGGAGGGCGGCCTAGGAGGGAAGCAGAGGTGGGCCGGAGCTGCTGCTGGGCCGCGTCCAGGTAGGTGGCTGCTGCTGGCTCTCTCTTTATCTCGTTTTCCTTTTTATTTAATTTACTGTTTTGTTTTTGTTTTGTTGCAGATTCACACCAGCCCAAAAAAAACCCTTATGGAAGATTTTGCAAAACTGATATAAAAGGGAAAAGGGATGGCTATGGAGTGAGGTGAGGCTTAGCGGTTGAGCACAAGTTGAAGGTGAGGAAACACTACCAGAGAGAGAGAGAGGGTGTAAAATCAAAGGAAAAATCCCACATGATCATGCATGAAGGGAGAAAGGGTTTTGTTGGGAACATGGGGATGGTGGAGAGATAGAGATGATTCCACAAAGAGAAAAATCCACTAAAACAAAGAGAAAGCAAAAGAGCTAAAGATGGTGATGCTATTGCATGCCCATGCATAATAATTAATTGCCATGTTTTATTCTTGTGAAAACAATAACATTATAACATGGCATGATTCCATGCATTACCAAAATGTGGAATAAGGCCAGGCAAAAGAAAATAGAATTGGATCCATCCCATCTCCCATGAGCTAGATTAAATACCAGAAGAAAATAAGGTCCCATGGGTAAGTAGAATGGTGGAATTACAAGGTGGTGACAAGGAAAAGTGGAAAGTGGAATAAAAGATATGCCCCCAACTCAATTTGGGCATCAAGCATATATCAAGATTCAAATACAACATATCAAGAGCCAAATACAATTAATAATGCATATGAGAGAAGAACCAAATCAAAAGGGTTTTATATGATGCTCAAATGCAAGGTGGCATGATGACATGAGCATGATATAATTATGATGCAACAATTATCTATAGGAAGTAGCCATTATATTATTAAACCAAGTAGCATTACAATTGTTAGACAATTGGGATGCTACAGGGATCCATGTCAAACCATATGGTCACAGAGACCAAAAACACATAGGAAAGTAGCTTCCACATTACATGTTGCACCAGTGTGACAGAAGGTTGCATCACGGAATAATCCACTGGAGTGTGTGTGTGGTCATGTGGATATGAATGTGGTCATGTGGATCAATGACTGGATATCAATGTGGTTTAGTAAAAGAACACAACATGCAATGACTCTAGGGGATCCATGTGTCAAAACATGGTCATAGAGACCAAAACACACATACCATATTGCATATGTTGCACCAGTGTGACAGAAGTTGCATCATAGATTCCATGGGTGTCTGTGATCATGTAGGTATATATCAATGTGTTTTAGAAAAAACACATGCATTATGGTCATGTGGATCAATGACTCTAATGGATATCAAAATGTGGTTTAGGAAAAGAACACATGCAATCACTCTAGGTGATCCATGTGTCAAACCATGGTGTACAAAGACCAAAAATACATAGGAAAGCAGCTTCCACACATTGCACTAGTGTAACAGAATTGTATCACATAATCCAAATGGAGTGTGTGTGGTCATGTAGATATCAATGGGGTTTTGGAAAAGAACACATGCAATATAATGTGGTCATGTGGATCAATATGACTCTAGTGGATATCAATGTATTTTAGGAAAAGAACACATGCAATTACTCTAGGGGATCCATGTGTGTCAAATCATGGTCACAGAGACCAAAAACACATAGGAAAGCAGCTTCCACATTCCATGTTGCACTAGTGTGACAGAAGTTGCATCACAGAATCCACTAGAGTGTGTGTGATCATGTGGATATCAATGTGGTTATTTTAGAAAATAACACATGCAATGTGGTCACGTGGATCAATGGCTCTAGTGGAGATCAATGTGGTTTAGGAAAAGAACACAACATACAATGACTCTAGGGGATCCATGTCAAACCATGGTCACAGAGAACAAAACACATAGGAAAGCATCTTCTACATTGTATGTTGCACCGGTGTGATAGAAGTTGCATCATAGAATCCACTGGTGTGTGTGGTCATGTGGATCAACTTTTATACATATTCTAGAAACACATATTCTACAAACACATGAAAGAGCTGGAGGGATTTAGATGCTCGGTTTTCAACGAAACCCTAGACCGTGGGCCCCACAGACGATCTACCCCCTTAGATTCCTCTAGATGAGGGTTGAACAATGGATTTTTATCCTTATTTTGGTTAGTTTTAGGTGATAGCAACATGGTAGATATCAAAGTTTGAGCCCAAGAAGATGCTGGATCATGCGCATATCGATATATGTGAGAGACCATGCTCACCAGGCACCTAGATAATGCCTATCTCAACAACCCATCACACTTTGGTACATATATCATATAGGAACACATACATGCATACAAGTTCTTCCAACGCTTACATCCCAAACTAATCTGTACATCCCAAAATATATACTGCACAAATTAAACTATAAACTAATCTAGTTCAAACACATAATTTATCACCACTCATTGTCGTCCTTGACTTGCTTCCCCTTCAACCGCTTGTTGTCGCCACCATTCTAAGATTCCTGCTCCTCCTGATACCGCTTTCTCTCCTCCTTATGCTTCTTCTCATGTGCTTGATTGCAACTAGGGAATAACTCCATCACATAAGACCCATGAACTATCCCATCTTTGATGGTAATGAGCTTACTATACAACTCATACGCCATGTAGGCGCCTCTGGATGCATACTCAAGGCACACCTGTCTCATCGTCTTCCACTCCCAGTAGTTGTGCTCGATTCGCTTCAATTTCTTCAATTATGCATAGGATCTGTCAATGATTTGCGCTACCAGATCATCCATTCCATCCTTCGCTAGGTATGGTTTGATCTTATATAGATTTTGGATGTCGATGTGGTACCCATGTGGGATTTTTATCAACGCACGAGAAATCATAGTTGTGTCATTTGTGATATCCACGCTAGTGAAGGTTATCCCTTTCCTACACAAGAACTCGACCAGAGCCGGTCAATGCTTCTCAACTGGTTTACTCCTGCAGTTAGAGGGTTTTAGGGATGCAAGGGAACAAGGGATGCAGAAGTGGTGATCTGAAATTTAAATTTCACATACCTGCAGAAGTGGTAAATGACGACCTCCTCATGTATGGCGATTTGTACGACGGTGATCTCTTGTGAAGGATTTTTTCGCTTATCTGCATGGGTGTACTCCAAGTCTAGCCCCACAAACTTGTACTTCTCTTTCTCGAGCAATTTCTCATACCTGGCGAGAGTTGTCTCCACACTCGCTTCATCATTTGTGTACACCACCGTCAAAGTCGTGGTGCCATGGGAAGGGACAAAGTGGGTCTCTATTGTGCGTTTCCCATCGTCCATGGCTGCAAGGAAATGAGTGAAAGGAAATTCCTGCAAGGAAATGCCTGCGAGGAAGAAGAAGAAGAACTAATGTTTCTAGAATAGAGGAATGAGCGAGGAAGAGGAAAAAGAAGCACGCTAGGAATAACTGCAGAGATCGTGGATACATGGTAATAATGAATAACTGCAGCTTCGGTTCAAGAACTCAACGTGGTTACATGGAGATCGTGGAAGTGCCGCCGGTCCAACAAGTGGGGCTGGTTCCTGCGAGAATATGGAATTTGTTGTGCATTTTTCTATGCGAGAAATTGAGAGAAATCATTTATATTTTCTCTTTCATAATTAAACAGAATAAAGTTGGTACAACCCAAGATATTTTAACAAAAGAGATTTGCCAGTTTAACATACAACAACACAAAAGTTTCTGAGTATGCATTCTTGAAATTTAAATCCTGATGATTTATTCAGAAGTTTTGAGCTACCACCGACATCGCAGAGCCAACGCTCTTGTCTTCGTCCTCCTCCTGCTGCTCGTCGCTATCATCTTCCACATCCTCACGTTCCTTTGCGCGACCGGTTACCACCTCAATAATCAGCTTGATATAGTGCCTCATCACCTTGACTTGGAAGACGAGTAGATCATTAAGGAAAAATCTGTTTTCAGCATAGAATTTAAGCCAGGGGTCAATGAACTCAATGTAATCGTCATATACTTCCGATATGTGATATTGCCCCATGATTTTCAGGCCTTCGTCACAATTATTCTTCATGCATACACAATAGAACCCTTTCTTTGGGATTTGGTTTTCCCTTGTACATCTCAAAGGAATTTCCTAAGTAACAAAAATATATAACAAATAAATTTACAAAATAAGAATGAAACGCATAGGAAAAGTTATTAACTAACCATCTGATGAAGATCATGTTCATCCTGCACCCGGTGCACCAAGAACTGAGGGATCTCAAAGACCACATCTTCATCCAGGTCTCTTACAAACTCCTTGTAGAATGGCCAAGATATGGAATTCATTTCAAAGCAACTTACATTACATGGGTTCTGAAATATGGATTTCGCTAGTATCACCTTGCAATAATCTTTGGTCTTATAACACCCTGGTCATGCATATGAAATTAAAGAAAGTTTGTGTGTAAGGAACATAATGAAGAAACTAGTCATGTGTGAAAGAAAAAACAATTCAATGCAAAGATGTAAATACATACACTGGTATTGATCAACCCAAGGTTTGACAACATTCTCAACATTTGACACTTCAACAATAAAGCACATGTCTACTCTATCGTATGCAAATGTGAGAATATTATTCTGTTCAATGTTATAAGCTGCACATAACTCCCTCCAATATGGCCCACATAATGCTACCAACCTCCCAAAATTCCCACCATACATCACATAGAAGTAGTATTCATCAATTGTTCTATTTTGATCACAGCGGTCACTCCGAGCAAGGATCCAGGTCTGATATGGACCAAGAGCTAATTTTCACATACGCTCAGCGAAACAACAAGGAATACACTGCATAAATTTGTGAAATAGAAAAAACCCATAAGATCATGAACATAAAGCAATATATATGGAAATTTAAAATAAGATATGTATATGAAAATCGAGAATACTTACAAATCCCTCTACAAAAAGGGTTATCTCACCCTCATTCTGAAATATATCACATGGTCTAGGTTTCCACTCCCACACCAACTAGGTTGCTGCTGACATGTCACATATTCGTTTTGAGCCTATTCCTTTTTTCTGAACACAAAAATTACAAAAGATCGGGAAAATAAATGATATGATGTAACTAATATCATCTCTGAACACTACTACTAGTGTCAAAATATATAAATGGTATGGTGTTACTAATATCATTACTACTAGTGTAATTCAAAGTATCAAAACTAAACTCTAAATTTGCAACAATGATCTTTTGAGGAAAAACTACATTATCCAAGCTAGGAAAATTATGGGATTTATACCTAATCTAGGAATATTAATGATACTGATTACATTGTACTTTATCTAGTATATATACTATTAACTACAACTAGTACTATATATATGCAGAAATACAACTAGTCTATAGTTCTACGTAGATAATCCTGCAAAAATACAACTAATGATGTGCATACTGTACTAATCTGCAATTCTATATACATATACTGAAGACTGTTATTAACAAAATATCAGCAGAAACTGTACCAACAAAAAAATCTGCAAAAATGCAACCCAACAAAATCTGTAATATGTTTTTGCAGATCCTAGATTTACTCAAGAGACTCGATGAAGCAATCTTAGAGAAAATGATACGGATTCGATGAAGCAATTATAGAGAAAATGCTACGGATTCGATGAAGAACAAGTACTATTGACGCAGCTCTGAAAACCCTACAGATTCATCGAGTTGCTGTTGCTGAAGATCTTTGCTGCCGGTTATACTCCGGTGGAGGGGATTCTTAGCGCGACTGTAGAGCCTTGCCACCGGTTATCCCACGGTCGATTGTGTCCCTCACTCCGCCGTCATCACGCACACCCATGGATGTTGCATCTCCCGTGCATTTGTCGAGAAAACGAGTGAGATCGGGCGGCGCGCCGCGCACCTACACGTGAAGGAAGCTCACCGGAGATTGGAGAATATATAAGTCGCACACCTGCTTCCGGAGAAAGCTCGCCGGAGGCAGCGATGGGGCACCCTCTGTCTCTGTCTCTCTCTAGAAGATTTGCACTTGTCTTGTCCACTCTCTCTCTCTCTACGTGCCTCTTAGGTTCTGACAAAATGGAGCCAAAATAAAGTCCAAAGAAATTCAATAAAATAGACACCTCCAGGTCTCAAACACGCAACCAAGAGGTCCCTGGCTGGTGGACCCACCTACGATGAACCCCACGTGACAGCTGGACAAGAGAAGTTTCTTTCGTTGACTTGAGGGACCCACCTCTTTGCCGCCCACACACTCACCTGAACTCCATCCGGGAGATTTTGAAATTAGATCTGAAATCCGGTCCACCAGACGCGACAACGGCTAGGGCACCGCTGCCTTTGTCGGTCCACCACACACTATAGCGCCGAAGCTCCCATTTGTTCGTCGTCTTCCCGTCCATTTCGACACCCACACTCCAAGGCTGACCGCTGGGACTCCCCTTCCGGTCGACGTCTTCGCGCACCTCGATAGCTCCCCTTCCGAGCACCATTTCCGTGCTCAACTTGCTCTTCTCTATGTCTGCCAAGGTAAAAATGATTATTCTTCTCAGAAAATTTGATTAGTTTCTATAATTGTCCAACGGATGGATAGAAGTTCTATTTGTTCATGGTAAAGTAAATTGTTCTAAAAAATGACTAGCATGTTCTAAAAATCAGATTTTTTGTTTTAATTGTTCAACACATGGATATGAGTTGGATTGTTCATTGTAAAGAAAATTGTTCTAAAAAATCACTAGCTTGTTCTTAAAGTGTGATTTCTTTATTTAATTTTTAATAGATGGATAGGAGTTGGATTGTTCATGGCAGACAGTTTACTGAACCCTACAAAGCTGGCATGAAACAATTTGTCAGATTTGTCAAGGAGGGATATGGCGAGAATGCTGAGGTTCCATGCCCCCGTCGTAAGTGCCTGAATCGGAGAGCGGTACATGTAGGGATTCTCTATCACCACTTACTCCTCAGCGGTATGTCGCACACGTATACTCGGTGTATACAACATGGAGAGCCACTTGATCTTGCTATTATTGAAGATGCACCCAATGATGGTAACAATGGTGGTCATGCATGTGATGACAATGATAATATATATACGGATGATGAAGGCGGTGATGATGTAGGTCACTGCGTTCCAGATATATTGCAAGACCTTAAGCATGCATGCAATTCATTATCTGCAGAGCAGATTGCTGCTAATGTCCCAACTAATAATAAACATGAGAAATTGTTTGCAAAGTTGTTGGAAGAGGCAAAGAGAAAGCTTTACCCGGGAAGTAAACACTCCAGGTTTGCATTTGTTGTGAAGCTCCTTCATCACAAGTCATATCACCGGATCACCAACAGTGCTTTCGATGATTGGATGAAGTTATTTGTTCATGCACTTCCGAAGCCCAATACCTAGCGAGATCATACCGTGAAGCAAAAACTTATCTGAAGGATCTTGGAATTTCCTATGCAGCATACACATGTGCAAAAAACAACTGCATGCTCTTCTGGAAGGACAATGACAAGCTGGACAACTGCGTTAAGTGTGGCGCCCCAAGGTGTAAATGTCCGGAAAGAAGGTCGTCGGCTATCAAAGTCTTGCGTCATTTTCCTTTGGCGCCACAGCTGCATTGATTGTTATCTTCGAAGAAAACAACGGAGAATATGCAGCGGCACAAGTTAAAGAGAATGCCCAGAGATGGTATACTTAGTCATTCGGCTGATGGCGAAGCACGGAAGGATTTTGACAGAACATGGCAGGACTTTTCAACTGACCCTAGAAACGTAAGGCTTGGCCTTGCCACTGATGGCTTCAATACTTATGGAACCATGATCACAAGCTATAGTATGTGGCCTGTATTTTCCCTGCCGTACAACCTTCCACCATGGGATTGTATCGATGCATAAAACTACATGCTTTGCCTTCTAATCCCTAGAAAATCAAGTCCTAGAAAGGACTTTGATATCTTAATTGAGCCTCTGCTAGACGATTTGCAACAGCTTTGGAAGGGCATGCATTCTTATGATGCATTTCAAAACGAAATGTTTGAAATTCGAGTAGAGGTTCTTTGGTGTACCCATGACTACCCAGCTTGCAGCACTATGTCTAGGCGTATAACAAAAGGATATCATGCATTCCTGCATTGTGACAAAAACCCTCTGTCCAAATCCATAAAGAGCAAAATATGCTACATTGGGCAGCATCGTTTCCTCCCAAAGCACCACCGCTTGCAGTGAGAGATGGATCTTGCGGGCATTCACGATGACCACTCGAAGCCAGGCCAATTTACTACAGTTGAGTTACAAGCTGAGCTAGAGAAAGTTAGGCATCTGAAACTAGGAGCTGGAGGTGATCCTGGGAACAAAAAGAGGAAGCAAACAAATCCTTCACCGATCTAGAACCGGCGACATGGTTTCTGGAACTTGCCTTACTAGGCATCATTGAAACTTTGGCACAATCTCAACATGATGCACATCGAGAAAAACATCTGCGACAACATGATTGGCACACTACTTGAACTTGACGAGAAGAATAAGGACACCTTGAAGGCTAGGTATGATTGTGAAACCCTAGGCATTATGCGAGATCTACAGTTGAAACTCACAGACATAGAGAAGGACCTTCTCTATCCATATGCACCGTATTACCTGAATAAGGAGCAGAAGACGGGTTTCTGTCAATATCTATGGGACTGCACTTTTCCTGATGGGTTTCGTTCAAACATGGGCAAATGTGTCAGCATTCCTACACGCAAGATCACGGGACTTAAAACCCATGACTGCCACATCCTGTTGTTGGGAATATTGGTTGTTGGCATGCGAGGGTATTTGTATCCTGATATCTACACGACACTTGGAGAGCTAGGAAGATTTTTGAGGCAATTGTGAAGTAAAAAATTGAAACTATCGGTGTTGGAAAGGCTCAAGTACGAAATCCCAGTAATTCTATGCAAACTTTAACACATGTTTCCGATGGCATTTTTTGATCTGATGGTCCACCTGGCTGTGCATTTACCTGATGAGGCGATGCTCTAAGGCCCTGTGAACTATGGGTGGATGTATCCAATAGAGAGGTTGTTGTGTACTCTGAAGAGATATGTCAGGAACATGTCACGTCTAGAAGGTTCAGTGGAAGAGGCCTACATTGCTACCGAGTGCATGACTTTTTTCTCTAGATACCTTGATGATATTGTGACAAGATTCAATCGGCTAGCAAGAAATGTAGGTGACCAACATGAATCATCTTGTGATGTGTTTGACCATGGTGTGAATTTGATTGGAGGAAGCCAGGTCACCTGCTTTGGAGGAAGCGATGATACTGATTTGACCCTCCAAAGGGGGTATGTCCTAAACAACTGCGAGGAGGTTAAGCCATATATCATGTATGTTCTGATCTCCCATACTTATGAATCCAATATTGCCATACAACTAAAGATTTTAATTCCCAGTTACTCTCTGGATTGCAGTCTTCACCGAGAACAGCTGGTGAAAGATGGGATGCCTAATGTGGAAAGAAGGCTTGAGCAGGGATTTCAAAGATGGTTCAAGGACCATGTTAGTTTCCTTTTGCATTTATCTCTATCCTTCATATATAGCATTTCAATGCATGATTTGACCATATTGTATTTCTGCTGCGGTACATACAGATCATGAATAAGCGATAGGAGAATCCAAAAGCCGTGGATGAATAGATTTTTGCATTGGCGTGTGGCCCAGACTTCCGAGTAAGAACATATTCAGCTTGTATTGTGGATGATGTTCGGTTCTGCACCGCTAACCATGAGAAGGGCAAGAAAACAAAAAACAATGGAGTAATGACTGAAGGTTATCACTTGGAGAAGGATATCCATTTTTATGGTGTCCTCGAGGATATCAAGGTGCTATATTTTAACTCTGATTTGGAACACCAACGATCAGTTGTGTTATTCCACTGTGATTGGTATCAACTTGAGGCCGCAAGGATACAAAGATGGTGTAAGATGAACTCTTCCAGAGTGTCAACATTGCCATTTTTTGGTACAAAGATGACAGTTACATCTTTGCAACCCAGGCTACAAAAGTGTTCTACATGCCAGACACAGCCAAGGGCAAAAACCGGTGGGTGGTTCAAAATATAGTTCAAAGACATATGTTTGATGTTGCCATAGGAGAGGAGGTGGAGGTGGTGCATACTGATGTAGCATACCAACAATTTGGAGGCTCTGACAATGAGATTGTATCTGAGGCTATGCCTTTCAGGAAACGTCGACCCTCTGTCAAAGGAGGCTGCATCATAGATGCATCAGTGTTCGAGTGTATCAGAGGTAAAAGGAAAGTTGTTGAAGAGGAGGAAGTTAACACTGAGCCTGAAGTAGATGACACCATTGAGGAGCACTGCAGTGACAAAGAAGATGAAGTACAAGATGATACAGATGAAGAGTAGTTACAGCTTATGGTGGTGGAGTGTTGGATTCTTTGTGTTGCATGCTTGAACTGATGGATGTGTGCATGCTTGTATTGAACTGATGATGGTGTGTGCATACTTTGTGGTGCATGCTTGAACAATGGTTGTGTGCATGCCTATGTTGCATGCTTTGTGTTGAACTAATGGTTGTGTGCATGCCTTTGAACTGATCAATATGAATGTCCTTTAGTTCATGGAATTAATAGTTATTCATTGGGAAAATTAGCCAAAACATTGTGTTGTTATTCTTTCTGTCAAACTTGGCTGAAAAAAGCTCTTTTTGTGGTAGAAAAATTGTGCTGTTATTCAGTCCGCGTGGGACCCATTCGTCAGCCTAGCAGACGATGCTAGTGTGAACCAAAACCGCTCACGCATGGGACCCACCTGTCCTAGCAGCAATAAAAACCCTCTCCCCTCCATGCCACTCCCAAATCCCACACCACTTCCACCAAATCCGCGTTAGAGAAAACCCTCTCCCCTCCCCGGCAATGACTAAATCCCCTCCCCACCGACAACCAAATCCCGACAATGATGGTGGCAGGGGAGGCTCCAAACAGACGTGTAAGTGCTCCTCAACCTACCGCCCTTTCACCGCGTCAACTCTTCATTAAACGGCCGGCGCTGTGGTCGCCTCCTCATCACCGGTGATGTGGTCACCCCCTCATTCTATTTCGACATGTCGCCTCCTTGTTCTAGGCCACCGCGCTAACGTTGATGTTTAGTTCTATGTCACAATTTTATTATTTGGATGCCGCATCATTCTAGTTTGATGTGTCGCCTCCTTGTTATATGGCAACGCGTATGTACTCACAATCTATTGCTCCGCGCGTCGACGTTGCTGCTTATGGGAAAGGCTCAATCTAGTTCACTGGAAGCGCCCTTTAGTTTACTCACTGAATTTTATTCTCGTAATAATTCACTAATTAGATTTGTATTCTAACTTAATTCTTGTATTTACTCTTTGGGGTAGGTACGATGAAGGCCAGGGAGATACATGACCAGGTTATAAAATTGATGCTACTGGCACTACTATATATGGCATAAAAACTAAGCATTCTAATTAGTGCAATGTCTAATTAAGGCTAAAAAGAATGCCTACAAGGTTGGTGAAACTAAGGTTGTCGTCATCAATGTCTCATCTAATGATGATGTAAATAAATCTGCTATAGTTTTTCGCAAGATGAAATCTAAGATAGCAATGCTAAGAGCTAAAGCTTATATGAGATTTAGAGTAGTCGAGAAATCGAGGATCCTTATTCATAGAAGTGTGGCATTATATTGGATAAGTACATGTTTTGCTACATTTATATGCAGATACATATTATTACTTTCTAATATTTTCTTTCTAGGTCCAAGGATGAAGGGGGTGAGGAATTCGATGATCACTGCGTGTTTGGAAACAATTAGGATTGACTTTTGACCAAGTTGCTGCCCTCAAAGTGACAGTTAAACAACACAAGCCATCTATATCATACTATGTGTGCAAGATGAACAAGCTAAATGTCATCTGTGGGAAGGCCAAGATGGTTAATATTTGACATTTCAATATTTAAATTTTATTATGCACAGTGAAATCTAGCTACCAACTAATATTATTCTTCTCTTGCAGTACTTTTCAGCAAGATATAGCAGTTCCCACCTCAACCGCTATCGCCAAAAGGATTTACCACTCGCATGCTTCTACAAGACCACTTTTCAGCATGTTAAGCTCTTCCAAGGCATGAATGATGCTGCCCAGATGACAAGAGACTGGTCTAAGGTTCTCGAACTCACTAGAATCAGGGAGGGGAATGTGTGCATCTTCACCTTTTTAAATGAGGGGCTACAAGGCTTCATGGCTTGTGTTAATGTTCTGTAGTGAGGCCAAAAAGTATCTTGTTTATGCTGCAGTTGGATGAAACATTAATGTAATATGTTGTTAGTGAACTTGTTGTGGTAAGGAACTTGTTGTCAATCTGGTGCTCTACATGCTAAGTAATATTATCTCTATATGTTATGTATATATTTGGTTGATTGTGTTCATGTTGTTTCTTTTCTATGTACTCATAAATGATGATCTAAAAATATGCTTTGTTGTTCTCTTTTTTATAGTTGTGTGAAATATACAATATGTATCAACCGCGTTGATACATTTATACTGTGTTGATTGTCTATTTTTGAATTACTTCATTTCCTGTGATTGAGAGCCGGTATGTAATATATAGAATAAAGTAGTAGATCTGCACAAAACCAATGGACAAGTGCATCGGTTGCAAGTTAGTTCTATCAAAGTTTGGTTGACGATTTGATTCCGTCTACCTACATGTACTATTTTTCTGTTATTTAATTTCTATCAAACGCACTGACAGCTAGGGCCGGCCAAAAACATCACGAAGCAGTATCAAACCCAGCACTACCGTGAGATACTACCGTCAACACCGAGCTGACATGTGGGGTTGAAGCACGGAGGAGATGGTCAATGGGAAAAAAGAGTCGAACATGTGTCGTGATGAAATCCACGACGAATTTGGCACCAGACGAAATGTCAAACTGGGCTTCAGGGCCCGAAACAAAATCTGCGATGAATTTGCCACGACAAAAAAAGGAACGTCATGGATAACCGGGCCGGAGGGGCTTGGAGCTCCTTGTGACAAAACGTTCTAGAACGCTAGGAATCAATAATGTTTTTAGGTGCATCATAAAAAACATCATGGATCATCCAGATTCTTGTAGTGCCTGTTCCATCATAGCGTTGAACAAAGTCTTGGTCATTTCACGCACGAGGCATGGTTACATCGATCGAGAGATTTAAAATCTAACGATTACAGAAGTCCAATAGAATGGAGCTTCTTCATGCACTTTACACCTATATGACCCAGACGACAATGCCACATATACATGGAATTATCACTATCATGCTTACATCGCTTGGCATCTATGCTATGGATGTGTGTGTCATCACAATCAAGATTCAATAAGAATAAACCTTTACTTTTCCGCGCATGAGCATAAAACACATTATTCATATAAATAGAACAACCATTTGTCTCTGATTTAAATGAATAATGACCTTGTGATAAGCAAGATCCACTAACAATATTCATGCTCAAGGCCGGTACATAGTAACACTTATTCAAAATCAAAACTAATCCTAAAGGAAGAAACAAAGGGAGAGTGCCGGCAACTAGGACTTCAACTTTGTGGCTATTGCTGACACACATCGTCACCTCGTCCTCCTCCAGGCGCCGCTTATTCCGTAACTCATGTTGAGAGTAACAAATATGAGCAACAGAAGCAGTATCGAATAGCCAGATGTTGCTCCTAGCACTAGTGAGGAAAACATCAATAATGTGTATATCATATATACCTTTCTCTTTGGCAACAATCTTGCCAACCTTATTATCATCTAGGTACTTGGAGGAGTTGCACTTCCATTTACCCTCACCCTTACAATATAAGCACGTGATGATGGGCTTGGCCTTGGGCGCCCTAGAGGAAGCGGCAACAGGCTTGCCATCCTTATTGGGTTTGCCCCTCTTGCCCATGCCCTTCTTGGCGGTCTTCTTGAAATCAACAGTTTTGTTGACCATCAAGACATTGTGCTCCTTCTTGATTTCCACCTTAGTGTTCTTGAGCATGGCGAACAACTCAGATAGAGTTTTGGTCATTCCCTGCATGTTGTAGTTCAGCACGAAGCTCTTGTATCTAGGGGTAGCGACTACAACACCCTATCAATCGACAACTCATCATTGATTTTTCAATCAAGATCGTTCGGTCATTGAACGTAGCCAGACATTTTGACCACACGCTCTCTCTAGCTATTGTGCTCTTCCATCTTAGTTGAGAAGAAGATGTTTGAAACCTCATACATCTCATACCGGGCATGGGGGTGCAAAGATGGTCGTAAGATAAGCGATGAGCTCAAAGACACTCTTGTTCTCAAAGCACTTTCTGCAGGTCTGCCTCCATGGTGTAGAGCATGCCACTCTGGACACATGCGTTATCATCCGCCTTCGGCTGATAAACATTTTTATCATCCTGAGAGGCGCCAGAAGTGGGTTGGTCACCTATCGCAGCTTCAAGTATGTAGGAGAGTTTCTGGGGAACGAGGAGAATCCTCAAATTGCGGGACCATACGGTGAACTTCGTCCCATCAGTTTTGAACTTTTCTTTCTCAAGGAAGGGGCCAAGGTTGAAGGTGGGGCGATACATCTACAATAGTATTTGCAAAGTAATTAATATTATGTGCATAATATGGGTTCCTATTTATTTGATCTAAAATACCAGAACTCCCACTCAAACAAACATCCCTCAACATTCATTCGGTGATTACACAATCCATTTATACTACATCATCCCCGATAGTTACGACCTTTGATGTAGCTGTCAGGGTAGATACCAACATATCAATCACATCACATGTGACTCATGCTTAACCTTTCTGTCATCTGTGTTCCGAGGCCATGTTTGTACATTCTAGGCTCGCCAATTTTAACCTTTAGTGTATTTTCTATGCATACATGGCTTACACCCACCGTATGCGAACATCGATGTGTTTGCACCCGATCATCACAGCCTGCTCCATAATGATGGACTTTCTTGGTGGTGCACAATAAAGGGAGAACATGAAAATCAGAATTCTAATTTGATGGATTATCTCTTATGCTACCTCTGTAGTCTAAAACTAGCACAACAAGATTCACACAACAATTAACATCCAATGTAAACAATTTATGTGATATGTAATGGTCGTCGCGCCTTAATCTCCATCGAGTGCACCGGCATTTGCACCAGGTCCATAGTACCACCTTGTCTTCGTTGTTCATCCCATAAACACTTACTAAGACCACATACTTATCACTTGTCCTCCTGCAAAATAAATTTAGACGCTTCTACTTTATCTTTGCAAGTTTTACGTGGTTGTTTGGGATTTAGCACAAGAACTATTTCTTATCTACGAATCCAACCACAACATGGATTAACTAGTTTCCGCTTTTAATCCCTTTTCAGGGTCATCCTTTGTAAATGCTATATCAACTAATGTCAGACAAACAGACACCCGCCTGCCACTTATATGGTACAAACTTCTAGGGCTATCCCCAAACGAAGGATTGATCTTTCTCCTATCCCAACGAAGGTTACACGTGAGGTTGTTCCAGGACACTTCATCCGACACTATCGTGATATGCACAACAATTAGAAAATATATGCCTAGATAATCAACATGTGTTCTACTCATACTGATACATCTCACAGATAATGCTCTTATACCACTGAAGGGGTTCCATGGCAGAAAACAAAAACAATTCCTACTACGAGAATGCACCAACTCAAGATCTATCTATGGAGAAGTATAATAACGAGCAGAGTATGATGTTCATACCTTTGAAGACCGGACACGGGATTATGTTCCCGCACAAAAGTTGTTGATAAAGTCGAGCGTAGCAGACCTCAAGGTATAGAAGGCTTCAAGTGTCCAGCACCACTAAAGGTAGTGCCTCCGAAGTTTTACACACGTCCGGTGTAAAAGACATCTCCCGGGTCCCGGTCTAGCAAGGCAGCGGAAGAAGAAGATCCGGACCAACTCTAGGTGCACGATGGCATGCATTTGGTGGAGAATTATCTACCTCATGGATCACATTCCAAACTAGGAAACACGCACAAGAAGGAGAGAGAATGGTGAATGGCTAATTGTTGGATGAGATTGGAGGAGGCATGGCCCCTATATATATAGGAAAAGTTGGGCACCCCCACCCCTCCAAGTCCTAGGGTGGGACTAAACTTAGGAGGAGGTGGGAAGGGGCTAGTCGGCCGTGGGGTGGGCCCTACCCACGTGTTCCCAAGCCCACCTAGTGTCCAACAACGGTTGGAACCCCGCTCGCATGCCAAGGCCCACCTAGGGCTAGCCGCCTCCCCTCTTGGGCCTTCTCCCCTCCAAGGAGGGCCCATGTAGATTTTTTTTGCCCTTTTTCCCTTTTATTAAATAAATATGTTCAGTATTGATTCATTAATTAAATATTAAATACCCTTTATTTAATTTCCTTTATACAAAA
Source organism: Avena insularis (assembly GCA_023614405.1). Taxonomy (NCBI): domain Eukaryota; kingdom Viridiplantae; phylum Streptophyta; class Magnoliopsida; order Poales; family Poaceae; genus Avena; species Avena insularis. The sequence goes on along the minus strand of CM042694.1, from coordinate 442,653,308 downwards.
CTCCTTTTGACTAACTTCTGAATACTTCGGTATCTCTCCGGAATGATTCCAGTTCTCTCTCTTCCGGATCAACCCGCAACATCTTCTAGCATTAAGCATGACACACTTATAGTTCGGGAATGTCCAAACATGATCGAGACACTTCTTCGATCATTGACCAACAAAGGTATCTGGAATCACATGATGGTCCCTTCATATTAAGGATGGCGATGGAGCGGGTTTGGATAGATATAACAAAACCAAATCCAAATCCATGAACCTCACTCTAGCCCACCCATGAAGATATCCATGGGCATGGATGCCGCCCCAGATACAAACCCACCGGATATCCATGTATCCATGGATATCCATTGGTTCAAATGTTATATACATAATCATACCAACACTCAACATAACTGCAACATTATAGAAAATTTCGATAGCATTTCAGCAAATATTGTATGGATAATATGTAGCAGTATCAAAGCAACAATATTTCAGCTGCCTTGTGCCCTCGAGCCTCGACCCTCGACCCTCGTCCAGTCATGCAATTGCAACCTAGGGTGACTGCGACCTGAGGCTTTATAGCATACGGAGTAATTAGGGAATTAGGGATTATCGATTACTACTAAGGTTGGCCTTTGGGCCTATGGCTTGGAAGTTGTGGCAATTTATTAACTAAATATTGCACATGTAAAAAAAAATCTCACTGACATGTGGGTCCCATGTGTCAGCCTGGCATCTGTTGGATATCTATGGAGCGAAACCACTACCCATGCCCGCCTTGTGAACTAGTGGATATCCACCCCATGACATTCGTGGATGTATTAGGCCTCCATACCCTTACCCGTTGGGTCGGATATCCATGGATACCCGGATCCGTGTATAAAATTGCCATCCTTTCTTCACATTCCACTAATTTGGTTGACCACTTGAAACTTTTAAACATTCAGTCTTATTCCTTTTGCATAATGATACCTGGTATTCCCAAGACCTGATCTCAAGTATCTACATACAAGTTTGATCTTGTTATTGAAAAATATGTTTACTCATTCCCGTGATATTACATCCTTGTGACCTAGTCATATGCTTGCAAGCTCATTAATGTAACATCACCGAGTGGGTCTAGAGTATCTATCTATCATTCAGATAGGCAAATCCTGATCTTGATACATACGCCTCAACTATTCCTATAGAATACCCAATGCACATCTTTAATGGTCCACTACAACACGGAGCTTGGGCACTAGAGCTTATAAATGCCGAGGCATAGTCTTAGTCACCATGCTCGTGCTGGCGTGGAAAAAAAGCTACTAGGGATAACTGCGTCGGGGATTCACGAATGAAGGAGCATTTTTTGCACGGTAGAACGTGATCCGCCAAACTAGCGCTTCTGTGGCGCGACAGAGGATACACCTCGTTATATTACTGAAGACGGCGGAACTTTGGTTCCGCGTAACCATGCATTATTTGCCGTGTTACACCGTCCAACTTCACTAAAAGATAATTAGATTAACAATAACTGATTTACATTGCTAATTCCAAAATGACTTGAGTGCCTCTCTATTTATATTAGGAACATATATCGTGAGCCCATTTGAAGACAATATCTATTTTTATATTTATATTTTTCACATAATAAAATATTGCTTCAAAAATATAAAAATAAAAATAAAAGATTTCCTAAACACTAAATCTAATTCTTGAGTGCCTCTCTATTTTGCTATTCTAAGAACTCCTAAAAAAATCCTAACGCTAATTACCACACGCGGATCTCCTTTGCCATCGCTGGCGCAACGACGACATGCAGATCTTCTTTGATCACCGCTGGCATGACGATGCCACACAGATCTGCCTTGCCCACCACTATCACGATGACCACATGCGGATCTTCCTCGCGCACCGCTGGTGCGATGACCACGCACAGATCTGCTTTGGCCACCGCTGGCACGAGGACCACACGCGGATATGCTTCACACACCATTGGCATGGCGATGTGTGGATGAGCTTGGTCCACGCGTGGATCTGAAGAGGTGTTGCCGATGGATAAACTACGCTAGATTGCAAGTGGAAAGTGTGGAACTAGTAGTCGGGATTGGTAGGATCAGTGGGCGTGCATCCAGTGAGATCTTGTTGGGTCGCGCAAAGATAAACAAAACTTTTTCCCTACGTGGTGATCCTAAGATCTAGCTGAGGGAGTAGGCCATGAGAATTACCACTAGACGCGCATTTTCGGAATCGATGAAGCACGTCGCTTGATGAAGTACGGTCCTTATGATCCGTTCTGATCCACGATTGTCGAAGTGCTGAATGTACAGCACCTCCGCTAGTATCCATACGTACGAGGAGGAGCACCGGTGGTGGACTGCTAGGTCCGGTACGAAGGCGACAGGACTGGACTAGGGCTAGGGTTTCCAACACATGGAGTGACCTAACCGTGTGCACTAAGCGCATGCGCCCTAGCTTATATAGGGAGTAAAAGTGGGCTCCACTCACTTGAGGACCATTCACTAAAAGACCTATATTAGTCACTGCGAGTCTAACTCACTGACTCAGTCCATGTCTGATATGGGTCCAACCCAAATAGATTTCCAGTTCGATCCTAACCCAAACTTTCTCCCGCTCTTAAGTGTGTGACCCGACAGGCTCATGGTGACTCGGACACGATCCGAGTCTCACTCGTGACCGATCAGTCGGTTGTGGCTCCTAGCAGAACGTGACGACTCCTAAGTACCAAAGAGTCATGACGACATACTTTCCAATGCAACTTTTGTCCAAGTCCCTTTTGCCTCATGATATGCCTTGTCGAACTATAGGAGAATAATCGTCATCCCTTAAATAGTTCGACTCTCTTTCTCGATCTGAGATAAGTGATTCATCCGACTAACTCTTAGTCGATCACCTTGGTTAACACTTAACTAAGTCACACATGGCCATGCTTTCCGAATCATATCTTCCGATAGGACCCAGAGAATATCTCTCTAGTCGAAGGGGCAAAATCCTATCTTGGTTATTCATATCACGCAACTTGATTCTCAATCGACCCGAACTCTACCTTTATAACTGCCTAGTGACAGAACAATGTTTGATAGAACCTAAGTCGATGATTCTCAACTCGGATTGTGCAATAACCTTAGGTGTAAGGATTACATTGATTGAGACATACAAATGATCACTTGTTTGTTGCATCTCAATATGGGTCAGTCTGACTCGCTAAACTCTTTAGCCGAATCCGTGTAAGTCGGTAAAGCATCTCCATGCCCATGACGAGTGGAACCGAGTCATCATACGACTTTCACATTAGTCTAAGTTATGTGTCCAGCACAAACTCAACGACCAAGGACAACTAGTATGAATAACATGAATATATAGTTTCACAATCGAATCACATATTCAATGATACATATTAGTAGTTCATACATGTAAAATAACTTTATGAATACATTGGGAATAACATCATACATGATTTCCTCTAGGGTATATTTCCAACAAATCTAGGGTTTGAGAACCAATGTGGGGAATGGGGAGAGCGCAACGACATCGTGGTAGTTGGATGGAGGAGCAAGGGTTGCTTATTATATAAGGAATGAGGTTAGGGTTTGATTTATGGGCTCTTCAACAAGTGAGCCGCATGTGCAAAATAAGAAGCCCATAATGGTGCGTTCCATTTTCCTTTCAGCAAAATAAATAAACATGGTTTTCACAATATAATAACATCCTTAATCATCAATAATACCCAGAGATAGGCCATCTAGTGCAATCCTTGCAGGCTCTAGAGATCTAGCAAGATTCTGACAAATATCATGCATCTTCCTTAGTGAAGGCCCAATTTCTTCTTTGCCTAGCTCCCTCGCTTCCTTCTCAAACTCTTCCGGCTCGGAGCTATCGCTCAGATCTCTGTCCCTAGTTATCTTCGACATTTTGAACAACGCACGATGTAGTTGCTTCGAGTGTGGTCGATCCTTCCATAACATGTATAGGCACTTCGGCCTTTTGAAGTGGAAGCCGATGAACCTGCGGCTGGTGTGCTTTCCATGGAAAGCAACGAGTCTACGCAGGAATCAGTCGCACAAATATCTATTCTTATAGCAATATCTCATAGGGACACCGTTCCAGGATGGATCAAAGATCCAGCACGACACCACGTCGTCCTAGGGGAAAGATCCAAAATGTGTTCATGAGATCTAAGATGATATCTAAAAGGAAATGGGCAAATCAGATCAAGAATAGAATCAATATAGAATTAGCTTACGTAACCGCCACCTCTCAAAGGCTCTATCGCCGCCAGTTGCCGCTACAGTCTCCACTGCAACACCACGATTTAGATCTGTGGAGAGGGATTTGGAGGGGAGTGCGAGATATAAAGTCTTGGCATCATTATGGGCCACGCTAGTCAACAAGACCACTTTAACCCGTTAGTTGGCTGTCTTTGACCACTCTCTAGCGTTGTGACAAATTCAGCCGGCGCTTTAATTGCGTGGCGCAAGCGATAGTGCCACCGTTGTGCAAGCGCGTCATGATATAGCGCCGCTCTTGTGTGCCACCTACCACGATACCAAAATCCATCGGTATCGTACGTGTTGTGGCGTATAAGTGGCCGCCATGACAAAGTGGTGCCCTGAAATCTCATCTGCCGTGTAACCAACTTTTGACAGTTCTTTTCGCTTGTGCCGCCCAAAAATATGTCTAGTATTGGGGGTATTTTTGTAGTGGTCACCCAGTTACGATCATAACGATTAAATATGATCTCATGGTCAAAGGATTAAGTTACTACACTTTGCTTGATATTGCAACATTGGACATTGTAACCGGATCACATCACAATTCTATGGTCGGGTGTGTCCATCACTTCACAAAGTGACCTTGTTGTCAGTTGATGTTAATAAGTCTATGATCTGGAAACCTCGATCATCATCTGCCCAACAAACTAGTACTAGAGGATACTAGGGACCTAGTTTGTTTATATACCACACCTATATTAATGTTTCGACTTAATATATTTATAGCATGATACAAAACATATTATGAGTATTAGAGATATATCAATAAAATAACTTTATTATTAGCCTCTAGGGCATATCTCTTTCACATGCATGGCAATCATGCTGCACATGTAGATTGGGTCCAACCTAGCCCTTCTACGCCACTTCGAGAGCAACCTACCAACGACAATCGTGCGTCTCCTGGTCTCGAGTGCGTGTCGCCCGGTTTGACATCCTCTTCAACTGGACCGACCTCCTCGTATGGTGATGGGCTGTTCCCACACTCGCCCACGTCTCCTAACTCATCGTCATCTATAACTTCTACATCGTCGCCTGTTACTCGAGGCATTATCACGCGGTTGAAGAGAGGGATTCGTCATCCCAAATAGAGAACGGATGGCACTGTTGCCTGGGAAGCTGTCCGTCTCGCTCACACAGCTGATCTTCTTCCCCCGTGATTACAAAGAGGCCATGTCTTGCCCGCACTAGCGTACTGCGATGGAGACTGAATTTTCGGCACTTCAAGCTAATAAGACATGGCGACTTATTCCCCCTTGTTGGGTGTGAATATTATTGATTCTATGTGGGTGTTTAAAATCAAACAAACATCTGATGGATCTATTGAGAGATGCAAAGCATGCCTTATGGCAAAAGGATTCAGGTATTGACTACCAAGATAATTCTAGTCCAGTTCTCAAACCTACTACTACTCGACTACTATTATCCAGGGCTATTACTCAGGGTTGGAATATTCATCAACTCTATATTCAAAATGATTTTTTACATGGAGTTCTTGAGAAAGAAGTGTTCATGCATCAACCTTTTGGTTTTTAGGATCCTCATCAAACTAGTCACCTTATTCATCTTGATAAGGCTTTATACGGACTAAAACAAGCCCTCGGGCATGGGATGCTTGTCTCAGTACTGTCCTCATAGGTCTTGGATTTATAACTCCGTCTACTACTGATACATCTCTATTCATATCATGTCGACCTGATGTGGCTCTTTATTTTTTGGTCTATGTGAATGATATTATTATGGTGAGATCTTGTCCTACTACTACGTATTGCCTTATTCATCAGCTACATGATTCCTTTACTCTCAGTATCTTGGCCCTTTGCATTATTTTCTTGGGATTGAGGCTCGACACTCTCAAGGTGCTCTTCATCTTAGTCAACACAAGTATGCTACCGAACTCTTGCGTCATCCTAGTTTTCTCAAGAGTACCCCGGTTACTACACCCATGACTTCATTTGATAAATTGACGGTGACTGATGGTACCATTCTTTTTGTTGTGGAGTCTACCTGTATCATAGTATTGTTGGTGGTCTTCAGTATCTTACCATGACACGACCTAATTTATCCTTTTAATGTGAATAAGTTGTGTCAATATATCCATGCTCCTTGGTGTACACATTGGTCGGCCGTAAAATGTATACTTCGCTAATTTAAAGCCACAATATCACATGGTTTGATGTTGAGATGCCCTATTGCATCTCTTGATCTTTTGTTCGCCTTTTCTAATGTGGAATGGGCCGGTAATGCTGATGACCGAGGATCCACAGGAGGATATGCTATCTTTTATAGTGGTAACTTGGTTGCTTGGAGTTCTCGTAAACAAGCTATAGTTTGACGATCGAGAACAAAATCTGAATACAAAGCACTTTCTAATGCCACTGCAGAACTCATATGAATACAAGCTCTTCTTGGTGAACTAGGAATCTCTCAGAGTAATCATCATGTTGTAACACCCTCGCCTGATAAGGCCGAGTTCATGTGTATAGTTTCAATCCCTTAATGGGTTCACTAGCACACACAGTACAGATGAATACCAAAGAATATAACAGTGAATGATCATTACATCAAATGATCCAAAATTGCAATTATTGCATAATTCATAGCTCAAGGCTATCTCGAATATTCAAATAGCATACGGAAGCATAAACAGATAATAAACTCCATCCTCAATTGTGCCACAGGCGAACAAATGTCGAGTGGAGTACCGCGACCTAGTCGATCACTCAGAATTGAAATATCCTGCAACACAAAACGTGGTAGCCCCGAAGGATTAATACTTGGAATGTATGTCAAGTAGGGCTAAGTAATGAGACATTATACCTAGCATCTACATGCTTATTAGGCTAAGTGGAGCTTTGGCTAGCTTGCATTTGCAAATACATTTGTCCTACTTTCATAAACTAATTTGATTCATAGCAACCCATTAAGTTCACCCATCAAGTTTTAGTAATCAAGAAATAAAGATGAGTGAGAAATATGGCATAGCCTCGATATATAGAAATTCAATAGTTCGTAACCAGGGACACAACTAAGCACTTAGTTTTACATCCTGCAGGGGTTTGTACACTTTAGCCATGTGACCTGGTCAACCTGCTCGTACCACCACACTCATTTTGTGTAATGGTAGGGAGACGTCCAAAAAGAGACCGTTCGGGAAGTTGTTCCCCAAACCTCCTGCATCGATCTATCCTAACCATTCACTACATCTCTGGCTATGCTGGGTTTGAGTCACCACGACCTACTAAGTCTAACCAGCCACCCATTTTTTATTGGTACATGGTTGCACACGTAAGCTACCATAATAAAGAAACCAATCCTTTCTCGGTACCCTGGGCGGTATTCCCCACCATTATTCACACTCTGATGACAAACCAACCACTCCGCCCAGGTAGTTCATTGACTTTATGTTGTTTTAGTAGCAAAACATATATTCCACCATAGCATGGTGTAATCCCTTCCTTGTCTTTACAGCATGTCTAAGCACATCTAACATACGATGGCTCAACTATAAGATATTCCTACCATAATACATAGAATATAGCATATCACAGTAATACCTACACATGCATCTAAAAAAATACACTACACATTCATAAGGGAAATAGTAGGACGAATCATGAACAAAATAGATCTACTTGCCTTGGTGGTAGGTGTCGAGAGTACAGTCCTCACAGAAGCAAGCAGTGCACTCATCACAATCTACACGATGCAGTTGCAAACACATAAACAATAATACACAATCATGCACAAATGCATGCATAAAAATTTAACAAAAAGTTTCAGTAACATACTTAGGTTCTCTGATCATTATACCTACTGATGACATGCATGAAAAACTTTTAATGCAATCAAAACCATTTATTGCATTAATTATATCCTTTTAATAGCTTTCTTCACTTTAATTTATCCTCTATTGTAAACAGTATGATACATTTTTCTGTAAATATACTTCTGGATAAGTATTTTGATTTAGAGTTAGGAGCAAAAGGATTCATGTCAAAATATCTTTTTCTAGAATTAAAGTACTATAGTATGCCTTTTAATATGTCAAAATTTATCTATACTACAAACTCGTAATTTTATTTCAGAATCATGTTGTACACAATTTTGTGAATCCAGGGGTATATCATTTGTATTTTTTCTGATCGGTAGTTTATTTTCTATGAATTAATTACTCTAAAATGAGTATTAAAGAAATTAAATAATTATGAAAAATACTTACAGCAAATGTCAGATCCAATTGTATATTAATAATCTACACGAGATTATCTTTTCAATGGTATATATTATTTGCAACTTTTGGAGTTGTATATTAATTTTGTATGAACTTTACAATGTTTTATACTTTTCTGCAAATTTTACAATTTCATATAAGGGAATATTCTCTAGAAATATTCTGCCTGATTGTGTGTTAACTGGCTAGGGGAGCTGGGCCAGGGTAGGGTTTAGTTTTTCTTTTCTTTTTATGTTTCTTTTTCTTTTTATACTTTTTCTTATTCTATTTCTTTTTATATATTTTTCCTTCTAACTCCAACTGGGTTAATCTTTGTCTCCAATTTTTTTTAAAGTAGGGGATCACCTTAGGATCCCTTTGTCAATAATTTGACTATTTCCAAATAGTGATTTCACAAATTCATGTATAATCCTTATAGGAACTTTTTGGCAATTTGAAATAGAATTTTGAAACAAGGTTTTGAATTTTGACAATTTGCATGATAGCATGATGCAATGCACATGAATCCTATGAAAGCTTTCCCATTCTAAAATCTGGGATGTAATGTTCTCTCGTGTGATAATATTGGAGCAATTTTTCTTTCATGTTATCCTATTTTCCATGCACATACCAAGCTTATTGAGGTTAAATTTCACTTTGTTCATGAACAAGTTGCTCAGAAGTTGCTCCAAATACGGTTTATATCTTCCAATGATCAATTGGCTGACATTTTCACAAAGCATGTACCATTTCCATTGTTCTAGGCTTGTGTTCGAAATATCAACCTTTGTGCTTCGACTGAGATTAAGGTAGGGTGATAAACTACCTAATTGTAGTATTAGCCTAACTTGTATTTGTACCGGTGTGTGACTACCACGTCCGTATTGTACCCTACCATGTAGTTTAGCCATACATTAATACATTATACTAGGGGGTGTACCCATATGATTGAGCCGTGTGATTCCCTTCATAGACATACGATCAACCCAACTATTAAGGGATATTTACTTGATGTTTTAGACTAGTTTGCAATGGAATATACCTGAAGGACAACAAAATAAACAAAGAAATCTTAAATTTAAAAGGATGAAAGTCATCTTGTTATTCTAAAAGGGAAGAGAGAAGTGATGTTTGCTCGCAGTTGAAAAATCTAGGGGGTGAAGCCATTACTAAGGAAGAGGACAATGTGCAGTAGGATTTAAATGGAAATCATAAGCATGATGACTAAATAGACAGAGGGGTGAAGGGAGAGGGGCAACATATGCCATGAAATCCTAGATCCTTTTGGGGCACTAATCACCTGAGTTGAGGGTTAGAGATCACATAGAGGGTAGTATCTTGCTAGGTAATATCATCTCGACAATGAAATTGCGGTGGCCTAGGGATAGATAGGAGGCGGCAGTAATGGCAATAAGGGGAGAAGAGGCAGGCATGAGCCTCCACTCGAAGTCGCATTCATCAGCCGTGCAGTATGGTTCGCTCCTGCATGCTACTTCCTTTTGCTTCTCCCTTACGCATCTCTCTCACTCTCGGAGGTTATGGTGGCAACAATGACAAGACACCAAGGATTCGCCATAGGGTGAGATAGGGAAGGGTGAGGTGGCGGGGGGAGGTTCTGCAAACTGTTCGAGGAGGTGGACAATCACCCAAACATAGGGTTGACACCTATTTTGTTGATGCACACGTGGCCAAATTCCAACCATCCATCTGGGATTGAACAGAAGGCCTTCAATTTGTTTTCTAGAGTGCTAGACCCTAGGGACATCCATCCTAGGAGCAGCCCACGAGGGGGAACAATGCATTGGATGGTCGAAAAAGACTTGATGGTGACGGCCAAAGTTGAAAGTGTCATGAGAAGCCTCGTAGTGACTCGGTTATAATGTCCCTAATCTATTATATATTAAAAGTGCATTACGGGCTCATCAGAAAAAAAAATACTCTAAAAATTCTCATAAAAATTAGAAAAATCTGGCCATCGATTTAATTAAATAACTAATGACAACCGATGGATCTTACTAAAATGTTGGACAAAATCTATCTATTATTATATATTAAATATGCATTACGGGCTCAGCAGAAAAAAGAGAAATCTCTAGAAATTCTCACAAAAATTAGAAACATCTGGTCATCGATTTAATTAAATAACTAATGACAACCGATGGATCTGACTAAAATGTTGGACAAAATTACCCACAGATGCCCCTAATAATTTTTTAGGTTACGTTCTCCAATTAAAAAAACTAATCTATGGTTTCTCGTAGGGTCCTCACGCGCCGACGCGGACATATTGGTGATTCTGCCTTCGGCCGGCCGGCCGGTTGACATCCTCCAAGTGCGGGCGTCGATCAATGGCGAAAATCTTGATATTTTGCTTGACGATGTATGCACCAGTCGATCGCACGTGCCGCGGCTGCTGAATTTTCCTTTATGCCGCTTCGTCAAGCTGACCTCCTCCAAGTGCGTGTGTCGATCCATTGGTGCACATGCATATCTGCAAGATTTCTTCGATGCTTTTCTTATAGAGAAAACCTAGGGGTACAGCATGCATCGATCTTCAAGGTTTCTATATGAGCCTTTAATTGAGGAAGAAGTAATAATATGTTTATTTCATGGTTTGCTTGGTTTAGCTATTTGAGGGACCAATTCACGTCAATGGAGATAGAAGAGTGGAGAGTGTTGGAGTTGAATATGGATCAACATCGGTGCACCCAGCCTGCGGACCCTCCATCCATGCACATAGATCAACGCCGTCAAGTCGAAGTTTCAGTTTTAGACACACGGCCATACAAGACATATAGATCCAGATGGAATTAAGATGTCATAAAGCTCGACGGCCAAAACTCAGTAATGACACGTGAACTTTCCTTCGATGGCGCAATCCATTTTTTATAATACATTTATATATACTGTGGCAATGTTTCATAATTTTTTTTAAGCCACAAGCTTTCGGATTTGTAGCATTTACTCGACACGTTTCATCCTTTTGAGACTTTTCCAGCATCAGCGTCGGCAACGTAGAGTAAGAGGTGTGTATCTATCAATATGCAAGAAAAATATTACATTCCACAATTGTTCTATCGCAAAGTTTTTTTCTGAAATTTATGAGAGAGACCGTTTTGTATTAAAAATAACTTGATTTCTCATCTTAACATTACTAGCTATTCCAGCCACGTTCTTCGTGCAGGTCTACGTAGTATTTTTCTTATGATATCACAAATACCAAGTGTCTCGTAAGATAAATATTTCGCCATAGATCTTTTATTGGTTTCATAACAAAGTAGTTTGTTAGTAGTCGTGCTTTTGTCGAACCTAGAGAATTATAGTTAATTTATAAATGATGTTTTTACATAATCTACCTAAGACTTGATGCGCATCAGTTGTTAGCCTAACATGCCAACATATAATTTATTTATGAATCTGTTTAGTTTATATCAAGTTTCTATATAGAAAATAGTTTGTCGTTAGTAATCGTGCTTTTGTCTAACGTGGAGAATTATGTTGACCTATAGTTAATTTATGAATGTATGTTTTTTTACATAATTTACCTTGGACTTGATGCGCATCAGGTGTTAGCCCAACTTGCCAACATATAATTCATTTATGAACCTGTTTTGTTTATATCAAGTTTTTGTACGGAACTAGAGCTGCGAGACTTGAAATACATAAAAATAGCATATGGATTTAGCTATTAAAAGTTCTATTAATATTATTTTAATCTATTAAATACCCCTAGAATGACATATATCAGAGATGATTGGTCACTTTGCTTTTTCCGATTAAGAAATATCCACTATTACTTAGCGCATATATATCTACGGCTATTACAATTGGCTTTGGTATTTGATTGATCTAATATAACGTATTGTACTTTATTAGCCAGAGAAACTAAAGGACAGATATTTTATCGGAGTATTTACAACTACTGAAGCTTCAGTCTCTCTCGATTTCGAATACAAAAAGGATTTTCTAATAAGGAAATACAGAAAAGTTTGACACTTGAGGTACGAGCTGAGTTGTATAAAGATTGTGAACATTACGGTCTCTCGATTTCAGAGATATTTTATATTTTGCATATATAAAGCCATGATGATACCTTTCATTAATTTGCACCTCTAATTCATATGAAACATTTAAGGGCGGTCTCTAATTTTGCCAAATTGACTATGTATCAATTACTCTTTGGCAAAATTTTACTCGAAATTGATGGAAGCGGCCATTTTATATAAAAGTTACTTGATTTCTCATATAAACACACGTACACCATTACTAGCTTTCCCTACCACATCCTTGACGCAGGTGTACATAGTATTTTTCTTATGATATCCCAAATACCAAGTGCCTCACATAATTGTATAATACATAGTATTTTATGATAGATCAATTATTGCTTTCATAAAGCAATATTTTTAATAGATCTATTATTGTCTTCATAACAAAATATTTTGTCGTTGGTAATCGTGTTTCTATCGACCCTAGAGAATTTATGTTGATCCATATGGTAAATTTATAAATGAATGTTTTGACATAATTTATCTTGGACTTGATGCATGTGAGGTGTTAGCCTAACATTCCAACATATGATTCATTTATCAACCTATTTTTTATTAATTTTCTGTACAGAAATAGAGCAGCATGACTAAGTAGTTCGGTGCTGGTAGCCATCACTTTCAGTCGCTCTTGGTACTAGATGATACCCCGCGTGTTGCTGCGGGGATTTATGTTAATAATAGTTGTTATCTAAAAAGATACTCTTGAGGGAATTACAAAAATACTAATTTGTGCCGCCGTATATGCATTGTACTTAGAACGTTGGAAGGAGACACCACTATAAGTTCTTTTTGGGAAACACCACGGTTAAAGATGAATTTTGTTTACTATGGACACGTGGCTACCAGAACAAAGAGAGTGTACAATGTTTAACAACAATATCCCTGTTACAACAGCCAACAAAGTATATATGGCCCTCCAATTGATTGATTAATTTCTTCAGTTCCACCATTTCGACCCCTGCACTTAACATATATATGTATATATGATGCACTTTACTCAAACGTGGCTGCATAGATGATACTATCTTCAAGGATGATAACCGGCTAGTATTATAGAATCTCATTGTGTCCTACCTAAGATGATAATAAAGGCACTACAACGAAATGATTTAGTGAAATTGAATAAAAATGCTTACGCCAAAACAATACATATTTGATCTTGCAGGTGAAGACAAAGCACTGCGATTTAACTGCACAATACCTTTCTGGTTAAAAAATACAATGTAATATGCATAGGAAGATGTATAAACCAAAATCTAGGGGTCTGACTGGGTTACTTAACAGGTCTTTTGTCCATACTCTAGATAAACAGTGCTGGATATAACAAAGCATGCAATCAAATTAAAAGAACCTCCGCGATCATACTACATGAAACCGTAATTGTCTCAGGGTTAAAAATAAAGCTACACTGCCCATGTATAAACTGTTTTCTCCTTTTTGGTCAATAAAAAAAGACTCTTGGGTGAGAAAGTGGTAGAAAGGAGTTACTTACATTGCATGTGTATTCGTCTTTTCTTCTCTAAGCTGCATGATGTGAAAAAAGAAGTTATTGTGTAATCTGAATGGAACTGAGTGGATTTGTAAACCAACCAAAGAGCAACTGAATGCGGCCATATATAATTGATTCTTCCTCTGATTAAATACCGAAGATGCTCAATACACGGCACACCCTAAGAATTATATTAGCATAGAAGCATTAGTTTATTATTCCCTGCATAAGCAGGCAGATAAAATGTAATGAACTAATAGATGGACATATACAGTGAGTCTCACAAACTCACGTGTGCAACAAATGGACTGCAATGATCTATAACAAATACAAATAGATGATCATGAGAAAAGACTCAACACCAGGAATAGTGGCACATCGAGATTCACATGCATGAAGAAAAGTGTGGGGTGTTAGGCTCCTGTGAGTAGAGATATATAACTCGTCCATGGACCACGCCAAATCTTGTGGATGCCTTAGGAATGAATGAACGAAGGCTTCGAGTTGGCCGCCGGTCTGCTGCGCATGCTCACCCTTGCTAACAGCTCGAGGACTCAACAGGAGGAAAAAGTAGAGAACTGCTCGACACCGGCAGGGCGGTTGGATTCATTGGACGGAGGCAGGTCAACACGCTGACGCTGTGGTGGCGCATTAGCTGAGGACAGCGCCACCAAGCCTGAAACGGAGGCACTTCAGCATATGTGTTGCCCTTCTCTCTTCCAGCTCCCCGCCTCCCGGGCCGTTCCTCTCCATCTGGTGCCTTGGCCCACTGTGGTCGTCTGGTTTCCGGTGTTGTATTTATATGATGAAGTAGAGGAATAGTAAGAGGCGTGGTGTGTGGAGGATACTCGGGATAGAATTTAAAAGGACTACTTGTAGGAGCGAGCCGAGAGGAGTCACACTGTAAAGGCAATTTATTTTTTAGGTGGCCAGTGAACAGCTGGACGCCATGGACACCATTTATAGAGGGAGGGAAGAAAAAAGTAACTACTGTTGGTAAATAAATGAACAATTGTTGGGAATAAATTGCTAATGTAACAGCTTGGAGTTTTTTTGGCTGAGGTATAGTAGATTTGATGACACTTGGCATGCTACGATTGCTCAAAGGTGCTTGATGAGGTGGATAGCTTGCATGTTGAGAGAATTTCCCTTAGCGGGGATGACCTATTTAGATATTATAGATATAGATAAAAATATCATATGGATTATGGTATTTAAAGTTCTTATTTTATTATTCTGTTCCATTAAAAACCTCCACAACCACATATATCAGAGATGATTGGTCGCTATGCTTTTCTTTGATTAATAAAAAACCATGGTTACTTAGCGCATACATATCATAAGCTTTTAAAATTGGCTTTGATATTTGATTGCTCTAATATAGCACACGGTAATCTGTTAGCTAGAGGAACTTAAGAACAAAGATTTGATCGAAGTATTCACAATTAATGAATCTTACGATCTCTGTATTGCGAATAAAAAATATTTTTTGCCGATAAGGAGGTACAGAGAGGTATATCACTCGAGGTATGAGTGTGTACAAAGATTAGGACATTTTATATTTTATATATATAAGCCAGGTTGATACATTTTCATCAATTAGTTTGCACATCCAATTTATATGAAAAATAAAGGACAATCGCACATTTGTCCAAATTGACCATGTAATTGTCTAATATAAACATACTCTACGATGTTGTCCGGGTTCCTTTGTATATGTTCGTAGTTTAAACACGACTCAGAATAGATTCAGTTCATATAGTTGTGATGCTTCAAGAAAGCAGAAGTGGCTGTATTGAGGCATTTGTATATAGATATATGTTAGTCTTGATGTGTATGATCAATTTTGTTTTAATATAAGTTATTGATTGTACTTCGATGATACCTACGAGTGTGTTATGCCTAGGAAGAACAATTCCATACATGGCATGTTTTATCCAAGCAAGACAATAAATAACTTCACTAATTTATTTTTATACAAAAATAAGAACAATAAAGATGTTGCCTGCGCATGTGGGCAGGCCACCTTGCTAGTTAGTAATAAAATGACAGAACATAAAATAGTTTAGCCAAGAACAATAATACTTAATGATAATCCGTGGAAGACGATGACTCCTAGATCTCTGATCCATGCCGAGATTGCAGAAGTAGCTCTCTTGGCCAGAATCACCGCAGCACAACAGGATGCCGCAGCGATGTTATCTCTTGCGTGTACAGTCCTCCTAGGGACCGTGCCACCGCAAAAGGCAACGAGAGAGAGATAGAGATTCTCTAAGGAAAACTACCTTAGAGAATATATCATTTTTTGTGTTTATTCCCACCCCTATGCCCCCCTTTATATCGTAAAAAGTTGGGCACACCCTCTTGTAAAGTCCTGGGGAGGGACTAAAGAAGAGGTGGGAGGGGAGGCGCCATGGGCAGCCAGCCGATGGGGCCCCACCCCCACCCACGGCCTTAGGCCGACAGCGTGGGCCCCCTTGGGCGGTGGCGGCTTGTCCACTTGGGTGGCTTCCCTCTTAGGCCTTGTTCCCTGCGAGAACTTGTCCCATTAGTGGAAATTTCCCATCAAATTTAATTTTAAATATATATATTTAATATTAATTCCAATAATTAATACGAAATACATATTATTAAATTCTCTTTGACCCGAAACACCTTTCGGTTCACTCCGAACATCTTTGGATCCTCCCAGAATGATTTCGGTTCTCTCACGGAACACTTCCGATTCTCTTTTCTCTTTCTTCTATGATTCCATCAATTCTAGAATGATCTCTAGGCATCATAATGCCCTTGAGTGCATTACCCTATAGTTCGGGAATGGCATAGACATTATTGAGACGGTCTCGGATCAATGATCAATAGCGGGACCGGGATTTCCATAATGACCCATGTGCATTCCACGATGTCAACATTGTTTCAAACCATAAATGTCGAATCTAATTCCCTTGTTAGTTCGATAGCTGACTTGTCCGAGATCTAATCATCGGTATCATGATACCTTGTTCAATATCGTTTCCAACAAGTACTTCTTAACTCGTTCTTGTGATATTCCATCTCCATTCCTAGTCATATGATGCGCAGCTTATGGATCTAAATCACCGAGTGGGCCCAATGTATCTTCCCGTGACACGAGAGAACAAATCCCGATCTTGATACATACGTCTCAACCTGCCCCTCTGGAATATGCAAGATACATCTTTATAGTCACCTAGTTATGGTCATGACGGTTGATGTAGTCAAAGCAGCCTCAGGTGATAGTGACTAAATATGATCTCACGGTCTATAGATTACGACACTTCAATTCTAACTATTGTAGTTTGAACTTTGTGACTTGATCTTGTTGCAACAATTGTTAGTGGGTAATGTCCATCACATCATTTTCCAGATGATATGACTTTATTGTCAGTTGGCATAAATGCACCATGATCAGGAAACCTTGATCATTAGTTGCCCAATGGACGAGTTAAATAAAGGCTACTAGGGACCTTTGGTTTGTTTATATATCACACATGTATCAATGTTTCCGATTCATACTATTATAGGATGATATAAAACTATTATAAACTAATGAGATATCATAATAAACACCTTTATTATTTTTCTATAGGGCATATCTCCTTTAGTCTCCCACTTGTAGTAGAGTATAAATAATCTAGTTGCATTGTTACTAATCATAAAACCATATCACATATGTGTTTATTGATCATGCTTGCTCATGGAAAACTTTGTGTCCTAAGATCTCTATTACCTTATCTTTTTAGTCTTTTGCAAATCATTAATGTCACCACTTTGACATTTAATACCAGAATCATATAATGTGGTGAAGCATTTGTTTTGGTGACAAAGTGAGACTTCGTTTTCTAGTGTATATACTGACGGTCTATCAGTCAATTGAACTTTCAATGTTTTTATGTATACCTATAAATAGAATCAGTCGAAAGTCAAACTTTCTTTAAACCAAAACTACTGTTGCCAATTCGGAAGTATTCAAATACTTCTACATCTATATAGATTTGATCCAAGTGCAATACTTGTGACTTTCATGCCTAGCCATGCTTCCCTTGCATTCAACTTAATTTTGGTCCAGTGGTCTACTCATGAACCACTCTATAACCTGTTCTTCCAACTAAGAACTTGGGTCACATTATGTCAAGTATAAATAACATGGTTTTACATGGAAAACCTATGACCAAGGGATAGGTAATGAAATGCATCTTTCTTTTCTCTATTTTAACCATTGTCATGAATACCGAGACTCTACTCAATGCTTCTCCTAGTTTCACAAGTAAGAATTAATTCTTCACTTAAATCTATTTTGAAACGTCTTTAGAATCTCAACTAGGATATTCTAAACTTCTTTCAGAATTCTTGAAGTATTTCAACATTTTAATGTTTATCAAACACCCTGATCTATCTTCATAGATCCTTTATGTGTAATATATGTTTAATTTCATCCTTCTACATCCTTCTAATGACTTAATCATTTCAAAAAGCAAACATGACATTCTTAATATGCCAATCACATATATAGGAATGTTGTTACGCTCCCACTCAAATACGCGCTCCATATTTGTCAGACTAGGATATCACTCAGCTCCCACTCAAATATGTCATCCACATATTGAACTTGGAAACTGCTTAACTCCCACTCAATTTATTGTAATTACAGGTTCTATCGATAATCTTTGTATATCCAAAATTCTTTTATCTTTCATCAAATCGAGAATTCTCTATTACAAGATACTAGCAATCTCACCATTAACCAAAACCTGCCTTTTGTACTAGCTACAACCTTCTTCTTCAACATCTTGAAGACTTGTAGTTTTGAACAGTTCTTTACCAATTTCCAAATTGGACTAATTGCTAATGTAAATCCAACAAACTTCAAGCATCG
The DNA here is from genome assembly GCA_023614405.1 of Avena insularis. Classification (NCBI taxonomy): domain Eukaryota; kingdom Viridiplantae; phylum Streptophyta; class Magnoliopsida; order Poales; family Poaceae; genus Avena; species Avena insularis. The sequence goes on along the minus strand of CM042694.1, from coordinate 442,634,404 downwards.
CTACATATTGTAGTCAATCTTTGGAATTTTTCAAAAACATCCTTTGTGACAAATAGAGCTTTTATGTCTTCCATTAAGTTTTATTTCTTCCTTTCAACTTTACAGATTACTCGAAAGATTAAGTAAAAGCCATTACTTAATGAGATCAAGTAACCATTTACTATGCAATCTCAAATGTAACTTAATTGGGATTTCATGACTCTTAGTCATTTCTTGTACTTTAGGTTCATCATTTTTTATTTATAGTTCGTAGGTATGTCTTGTTCCAATAAGGAGACAATTGGATCAATAATATAATTCTGCACATGGCAGACAATATTCTTGAATCCTTCTTTTCTTTTAGTAAAAGTATCTCTTTTGAAACGTTATGACCTTTATCATTAGTTTCTCCTCTTCTTGTAGAGTTTTGTTTCCAGAACATATTCTGTTACACTACTCAACTATCTGAGGTAAGGTCAATAACCTTGTTTTGAGCTTTTACCTTTCTTCTAGTTACGCATCCTCAAGAGAACATTCTTCCGAGAAAATAATAGGCTGAGACAATACAAACTTTGTATCCTTTGGTTGTGGATTTGTATTCATAGTTGCCTAAGAATACACTTCAAATATTTATTCATAACAATATTGAATTATCGAAATCTCTAGAAACTCAAACTTGCAATATCTCATATGGTGTTGTTTCCACGAACCTTTGATGTTCATTATACTTTCAAATGAGTGTTTACTGTTTAAATCTATAACTCTAATTTCTAACATGAACCCAACAGTAGATTATTTCAGACCATATGTATCTCATACACTATAACTATGATGTTTTAGACATATCAATACGATTTAATTTGTATAGTCATCATAATTTGTGAAATAGTTTTCCACAAGTCCTTATGCCAAAATTATTAACTTGAATACTCTGTCACTTTGATCAAATCATAGAGACTTCTATATTCTAGTTATTTTAATATCCATGAAGTTCTTTGAACAATTCAAATAAATTCAGGCTAATGCTTCATTAAGTGAATACATATATTCATGTAAGTTCACAATATAGCTGACAAAATAATGATATCCACTAGATGTCAAATTGCAGTCATCATGCATAACATTCAACAATTTGATCTACAATCTATTTTACCAGAACGTGGAGTTTTAGTCATCTCACCAAGTGACGCATGGTTTGCATAAGTCATAAGATCAAGTATCACTTAGACTTATTATTTCATCAGAATGAAACAACCATTTGACTTAAATTTCTAGTGTGATTTCATAATTAAGTTTGAATATCTTTTAGCAATTTTCATATTTTTCATAAATGCTCCGTTATGATTATATAGATAAAGAATAGAATAACTTGTTCATAACCACAATGTGAATCATAAAAGAAATTATTCATAGAAAAAGAACAACTAATTGTATCTTATTTATATGAATAACCATCTCGCAATAAGAAAGACACACTAATAAGTGTCACAAACTCGATTACAAATCTTTTATTTAAAACCTCAAATCCTATTGATAAATGTCGAGGGAAGGAGTGTCGTGGGCCTTCAACCAAATTGCTTGTCGTCATAATGCCATCAGCGCCTCATTCCATCCAGCAACTCTCACGCAAAAGGTCATGTTTTAAATAAAACAAGAGTAAGTATCCAATACTTAGAAAACTGCATAACTGTTGCATGGAAACATTTATTACTTGTATATCAACATATACCTTCTCCTTTGACAATCAGCCCTGCAATGAGCTCGACCTTGGTGGTCCTTAACTTGGCTATGAACTCACGAAAGTTATACAGTATCCCTCTCACGACATAGCTAGTGATGACGTCCTTGTATCCGGGAGGAAGCAAATGCATCACCCCATCTATCGCACAGTCGTCAGTCATCCAGATGCCCATAGCATCCATAAGGCATTCATGGATCTCTTCCATGATATCCAGGTGGGTTTCCAAGCAAGAGTTTTCTTCCATCTTGGTGGAATTAAACTCGTCCAGATACTCATATTGCATGCATTTGACCTAAGTTAGGAGCATGCTCTTAAATCGATCGAGCATATCAAATGTGTCGATTTCATTGAAGTGCACCCTCAAGCTAGATTCCATGGCATGGATAATGGTAGTACATAGATAAGATGGTTTTCTACAAGGACATCCTTGAGGCGTTGGTGCCAATCGATTAAATTTGACCCATCTAGCTTAAGTTTCTCCCCGTTCATAAATGGACCAGAGGTGTCCTAAACTTTGGGAATGGCCATAATCTACAAGCCATTTTCAAAGACATAGACTAAGTTCACAAGACAAGTTACCACTCAAACTATTATCCCTAAGACAGTTTAGTGATTACATGATCCCTTTACACTTTATCATCCCTTATCATCACGGCCTTTGATACAGCTGCCAAAGTGGAAAAAATATCCGTCAATCACATCATTCATGTGAATTGTGCTCAATCTTCTGATATTCTTGTGTTCCAAGGCCATCTATGTACATGCTAGGCTCGCCAACTCAACCTTAGTGTATTTAGAGTGCATACATGGCTTGCACCCATCGTATGTGAATGTCAATATGTCTAGCACACGATCATCATGACCTACTTCATAACGATGGACTTTCTTTGTGGTGCACACGGGAAAACACTATTGTTGGTACTAATTAGGGATCATCTTATTTAATGATACTGTTGTGTATCTAATACTATCAAATAATAAGATGCACACAAATAATTAACATCACATGTAATCTATATGTGATATGATATGGTTTTCTTCATGCTCCTTGATCTCCATCAGGTGCTTCGGCATGATCTCCATGTTCCCACCAATACAGCTCTAAGTACATGACGCCACCATTCTTGTCGTTCATCATCACGATAACTACTACTAAACAACTTAGTAATAGGAAAGTAAAATACTTTACCTTGTTCACGACTTTAACCATATCACATCACAAGTCTTCCCTGCAACATAAAGTTAGACGCCTCTACTTTATCTATTGCAAGTTTTACGTGGATGTTAGGATTTTGCAATAGAACCGTTTATACCTAAAAACTTCCAACCACAACAAGGATCCAATAGTTGTCTTTATTATACCCCTTTTGGGGCCCTCTGTTGTAGATGCTATATGACCTACTCTGAGAGGGACAAACACCCGCTATCCACTGATACGGTACAAGACGTATGTCGAGCATGGAACTAGTCTCGCATAAGATTATGTGTAAGGTTGGTACGGGCCGCTTCATCAAAAAGTGTCACAATATAAAAAAATACACGTGGCAGGGTAACAACTAGAGGATCAGTGCCCACATTCAGCATGTGTTCTATCTGTACAAGTATACTACGCATTGATCAGCTCTGATACAACTAAAGGGGTTCCATGTAGAAAACAAAACAAATCCTACGGTGGAACACACCTAGCCAGGATCTATCTAGGAGTAATATTGTAATAGGTTGATACATCAGTAACATACCCTTGTAGACCATAAGAGTTTAATGCTCATGCAGAACGTGGATGATGTATTCGAACTCGTCTGACCTCAAGGTCATGAAGCTCCTCGCAAGTCACCCCTTGTACAGGTCCTCGTACGTGATCCGGTTGCACAAGTGGAAGCACCCCCGAGGTATCGCACATGTACGGTGAAATATGATGACTCCCTGGTCTCTGATCTCTACCGAGATTGCGGAAGTAGAACTCCTAGCCAGAATCACCGCAACACAACGGCGTGCCACATCGATGTTGTCTATTGTGTGTATAGTACTTCTAGGTACCGTGCCACCGCAAAATGCAACAGGAGAGAGATATAGAGATCCTCTAAGGAAAATTGCCTTAGAGAATATACCAATTGTTGAATTTATTCCCACCCCTATGGCCCCTTTATATAGGAAAGAGTTGGGCACACCCTCCCCTAAAGTCCCAAGGTGGGACTAAAGAAGAGGTGGGAGGGGAGGCGCCATGGGCAGCCAGCCGGCTGGTCTCCACCCACTCATGTGGCCCTTGGCCGGCCTGGTGGGACCCCTTGGGCGGTGGCGGCTTGCTCACTTGGGTAGCTTCCCTCTTGGGCCTTGTTCCATCTGGGAACTTTGCCCATTAGTGGAAATTGCCATTCAAATTGAATTTTAAATATATATTTAATGTTAGCTCTAATAATTAATTTGAAATACATATTATTAAATTCCCTTTGACCCCCAAACACCTTTTGGTTCACTCCGAACATCTTAGGATCCTCCCGGAGCGATTCCGGTTCTCTCACGGAACACTTCTGGTTCTCTTTTCTCTTTCTTTTGTGATTCCATTAATATCAGGAACGATCTTTAGGCATCATAATGCCCTTAAGTGTGTTACCCTATAGTTCAGGAATGGCACAGACATGATCAAGACGATCTCGGATCAATGATCAATAGAAGGACCGAGATGCCCATAATGACCCCGGTGCATTCCACGATGTCAACATCGTTTTGAACCATAAACGTCGAATCCAATTCCCCTGTTACTTTGATACCAGACTTGTCCGAGATCTGATAATCTATATCATGGTACCTTGTTCAATCTCGTTTCCAACAAGTACTGTTTTACTCGTTCTCGTGATATTCCATCCCCATGACCTAGTCATTGTTGGAAATATGCCCTAGAGACAAATAATAATATGGATTATTATCATATTGGACAAAGTTTATAATTAGATTTTTATATCATGTTATAACTATACTGAACGAAAACGTTAATACACGTGTGATATATAAATAACTAGGAGTTTCCGGTGAATCTCTAGTCACTGGTCCATTGGTCAACAAATGATCAAGGTTTCCTAATCATGTGGCATTTATGCCAGTTGAAAATGGAGTCACCTCATTGGGAGAATGAGATGATGAGTATACCCAATCTAAGAATCATAACACGATCATGTCACAAAGTTCAAGTTACAATGATTAGGAAACATAGGGTCTTGATCCTCAGACCATGAGACCATATTAATCACTGTCACCCGAGAATGCCTTGATAGCATCAAATGTTAGTCGGTGAAACAGTGATCATAAAGGTGTGTTAAGGTACTTCAAAGGGCATGTAGAGGCCTATGTGTCAAGAGTGGGATTTGTCCATCCGCGTGACAGAGAGATACTCAAGGGCCCACTCGACGAAGTTATATCCATTAAGATGCGCAGTGTGTAACTAGGTCACGGGGATATCACTTGTCGGAACGAGTTAAGTAGCATTTGTCAGTGATGAGATTGAACATGGCATGGTGATGTGGTTGATCAGATCTCAGGCAATGCAAGTATCGTAGAGGCAAAAGGAATAGGACATAGCGTTGATGGTTCAATGACAAAGGGGGAAAGGGAGGAGGGTCCGCATGGGCCCATGCACCTGCCGGAAGGGCCCATGAGGGTCTTGACCGGCCGGCCACCCCCTCCCCCTCTCCTATCCTTTGTTTAGTCCCACATGGCTTAGATATTAAGCTATGGGGTCCTTTTCCCCATGTATATGAGGCATATGCAGGAAATTTAATCAACCAATAAATAATAAAAGGTATCCTCTCTTTGGGGAAATCCTCCAGTTGCCTCTCCTCTCTCTCTCTCTCCCGTGACCCCAGTCCCAAGTCTAGACTACGCGAACAGGAGACTTCTTCACCACGGACCACCATCACGCTGCAGGGTTCTGATCCAAAAGGTCTACTTCCACAGTATCTACTGTATCGGAGGAGCGAGAGTCATTGTTTTACACCAGACGTGTATCACTCCCTCGGAGGTGCTGCACTTGTGGCGCTCAGAGTTGTTGGAGTCGCAGGAGCCGTCGGACTTCAAAATGACCCTGAGGTCAGCGTCGGTATGACTACATCAACCACGTTCTCCTGAACATTGACAAAGCTTTTCGGTCTTCAACTGTTAAGTTTGCGAAAAGCTCGTCCCGTTACTGCATTACTAATAGATAGATCCTGGCATTAGGGTTCTCGGCATATGAAGAATTATTGTTTTTAGGCGCGCAACCCCAATAGTGGTATCAGAGCTAGATCTATGCATAGTATTGCTAGTATGGATAGAATAAATGACTTGTAGCATGTGGGCGCTGATATTATAATTGTTACCCTCCCACGTGTACTTGTGCATACCGTAGTAATGCTTAATGAAGCGGCCACCAACCGACTTTACGCGTTAATTCGTGAGACTGGTCCATGCTTGACATACGACTTGTACCGTATAACTGGCTTTGGGGATGTATGTCTCTCTCGCATTAGTTGGTAGGCCATTTGAAATGGAGGGCCTGGAAAGGGGTATAGTATAGACAACTATGGATCAACATTGTGGTTGAAGTTCATAGGTAAGAACAGTTCTTGTGTGAAAGCCCTAATACCCATGTAACACATGAATAGATAAAGTAGACGCGTCTAACTTTGTTTTGTAGGGGCGTTGTGATGTGATATGGTCGTAGTCAAGGTAAAGTAGTTTATTTTCTGTTGCTAGTTAGTAGTAACGGTCATCCTAATGGCAGACTACAAGACTGGAGGTGCCGGTACCCTGGTGCCCACGGCACCAGAACCCTGGCGCCGGACCCGGAGACGCGGGATGGAGATCATAGCGCGAAGGACCATGTCGCATCACATTCACATATGATGTTTATTGTTTGTGCATCTTGTTGTGTGCTAGTATTATATACTCGACAGTAGTCTAAATAAGATGATCCGTAAAACATAATACCAACAAAAGTGTTCTCCCTTAGTGTGCACCAGCAAGAAAGTTCTCCGTTATGAGGCAATCCATGACAATTGGGTGTCAGACATATCTGCATTCGCATACGGTGGGTGTAAGACATATTGCACAACTAAACATGTAAGGTTAAGTTGGCGAGACTAGCATGTACATACATGGACTCGGAACACGGGGTGATCGAAAGATTGAGAACAAGTCGCATAAATGATGTGATCGATGTTTTGGCATCCACCTTTGCAGCTATATCGCCGGCCGTGATGTTCAGGGGCAGTGTAGTGAACGAGGATTATGTAATCACTAAAATCTTTTGGGGGATAATATTTTTAGTGGAGTTATTTATAAATACAACTTAAATTGAACTCACATAATTATAAACTTAGTCTAAAATCCTTTTGCAATTGTTAGTGTAGAAATGGTTCTCCCTGATAATTCTTTCCCGGTTGATGAATGGGTAGATGTTGAAAAGCTCAAACGAGATGGGTCCAACTTCCCTGAGTGTTTTGTGCATCTGAATGACCTCCTGAATGAGAATGACGTGGTCGACTACATACGCTACACGATGGATATGGATCAGCCATACTTCTATGAGACCACACAACAAGGGGAAGACCGTTATTATCATCGTGAGGTGTCCACCTACATTCAAGTAATAATGCGTTACAAGATGGCAGATGAACTATATCCAATTGTGGGTAACCTTGACCCACAAGCGATGGTGGGACAGCTAAGAGCGGATTTCATGAGACAAGTGCGCATGTGGAAGCACGAGTTGCTTGGAGATTTCATTTCTATAAAAATGGAGGAACTCACTTGTCTAAGAGTCACTTGGAGAGCATGCATGATGAGTAGATGAGACTGGTTTATTTCGTGGACTACTGGATGAACGATTCCTTTTCAATAGGCGGGTTGCTGTGGTCACTGCCTCCCAGCTACCAAGGGCACGCTAGGACCTGCATCATGAGAGGTGATGGGGAAATACATGATTTCCACAAGTTCATAACATATTTTAGGAATGTGAAAGTTGAACCCATTGCCAGAGATGTCGTTGATGACAAAGATATATATGATATATAGTTTTATAAATGTTATAATCTTGCAAACACTTGTTGTAGTATTGAAGTATCTAATACTTGTTTTATTTTATGAAAACAGGTCCTTCTGCATGAGAGCTGCTTGCTAGAGAGGAGGTGATGTTGCATGTTGATAGCGAGCATGATGATGATGGCCGACGACACTCTCCCTCGAAATTTATCATTTAGTTTATCGTTTTGAATAATTATTATAATCGATCGATTATGAAATTTATTAGTGTGTCTCGCACTTTGTGAGACGGTTATTCATATGAGTTTGTAACAAAATAGTTGTTCTACTTTTATGAATGATTTCTATTCATGTTCATATGTTTTCGATTATGTGTGAATTATTTGTGTTGTAGAACTAGTTGATAATGCATGAACATTTGTTAAATATTGAATGCCTTGAAATACCCAACTTAAATGATATATTCATTTTGAATGAAACCATTGTTTGAAATTCAAAAGTTATATTGATAATATGTGAAAACATAGATATTTCATCTCTTGTCACATATGAATCATGCCCAAGTTTGGCAAGATTACTAAAACACCGCATATTATGAATACAAAGTGTTTGATGAGTTGTTGAAAGAAAATACATATTCAATGTATCACATTTCAACGAAGTGGTGTAGTTGTTGAATTTTGTAAAAGAGTTTACCAAATGAAACATGAGTGTGGAACTATTTGATATGATCAAAGAATTTCGGCATCAAAGGGTATTGAAGATAAAAGAGAATTACATTACCACGATTCGATCAACGGTAATGAAATTTGACATTATGAAATTGGCATAAGAACTTGTGAAATGTGATGCATTTTGATAAGTTGAAGTGTAAAGCATCACTTTCATATTCTTTTTGAAGCCCTTACTTTGTAAAAAGTGAGGAGATACAAAACATAAAAGGTGCAATAGGAGGATCACAAGTTTCCTTTCAAATCTAGAATCACTCTTGACATGGAGCATGGAAGTTTTAATTGATATTTTATAGATTGACATAACTGAGCTTGTATTGCCTTGTATGAATATGTTCTCTCTTACTTTGAGCTTGCATGGAAAATAAGGATGCAACACATCGATCTTCTACATCTGATATTGTACTTATGTTTTAAATTTTTGCCTCATGTAAGGTATCGACTCGTGCCTCACGAACATTATGACCTAGTCATAAGTCACCATCATGCTCGGGGACGAGCAAGATTCTGGCTTGGGGAAGTTGATGAGTCCAAAATTGGAGCATATTTAAGTATATAAATTGTTCATATTATCACTCATTGCATGCTACATCTATCTACAATTATGCCTATTAAGTATGATTACTAGTTCTCATTTATTTCCACATGGACATTGCACATTAGTAGTTTTATTAGGATTTTATTACCTTTTTATTGTCTTTTATTTGTGTGTAGGTGCTATGAATAATCATGGATAAAAGGAGCCAAGAGGATTCAATATGGATAAAAGGAGCCAAAAGGAGCCATTTGAGGGGAGGAAAAAGTCGATTTTCCATCAACTACAAATGAATATCCAAGGCCATGGTGTTGTATCCCACGTCCATACGAATCCAACGAGCCAAAGAGCACCTCAATCGGAGTTCGTATGAAGAAATGGCGAGCAAAACACTGCAGAGTACTACGAGCGTAACGACCACTGGTATGGGCGGATCCCGCCCGTACCATACGGCCACACCACCCTCCGACGGCTATGTTTCATCAAACATAACAATATTTGTGAAGTCCCAATGGGCATATTTGGCTCCTAGCTCCATCGGTTCGCAAAACCGACCTCCAGATGCCTATTTAAAGAGGGCAAAACCCTAGAACAAGGGGGAGAGTCCATCCACGCCATAGGGGCGGAGCCCTGCCGCTCTGCCGCCTCCATAGATTCCTCCCACAATATCTACACCACCATACATTCAAGGGAGAGAGGAGACATGCATCTTGAAGGGGTATGCATCGATCTTCATCCCCATCTTCATCAACATTGTCTTCAACATCAATCCCCTTTGTTTACTTCGTTATAGTCCAATCTCTATTGTGGATTTGCACTAGTATTAAATTGTACCTTCATATTTCATAAATACAATTTCCATGATGTTGATCCCCTTCATGTATGAGTAGTTGCCTTGTTCTTGGCGAGAGATGGTGAAACCCTATAACTATTATGAAATTGAAATAAAGATGATCTATTCTTGTGTCCATATGACTTGTCAGTCTATGATAGATTTATGATTTGTGTTTGATTTCTCTCTTTAGATGGTATGTGTAGGCAACCACATATCATTTGCCTTCGGGACTAAAGATGAGGGAGAAATCCTTTAGACGTGTTTGGAAGTGTGCCCGGAGAGCTTCGTGACAATTGGCGTCGGCTAGCAACCTGCATGGTCAAAGGAGGATAAAGAGAGACTCCCTAAGATAATTACGATATCCACGGGGAGACACTTAATTGCGGTGGTCTATGTATGGGTGATTGGTCTCAGACATTGCGGTGGTTATTTAGAGGTGACCTCATTCTTGGCTCAACAAAGTGGCTTCCTACGAGCCTTGTAGTGAACATCTTATTATGGAGCTCTCTCCACACATATCATGACACAAGAAATATCTTATCCTAATTATGAATAGTAATACCATGCTAGAGGTGAATCCTACACTCCTTGAGAACCTCTCAACCATATTACATAACATTTCATACACTCTCTTGCTTTAGTTTACTTTTGTCATTTAATTTGTTCTTGTTTACTTTAGCACTTATCCAAACACACTCTTTATACACCATTACTTGGAATTAGAGATAACTTAAAAGTGCTCTATAGTGAATAGTAACGAGGGGCATAAAGACCTTTACCAATAGCTCTATGTGGGTACGATACTCTTATTTCGAAACAAACTACAATTGATCTGTGCACTTGCAACCATCACGCAACAGAATGTGTTCCACAACGCATCTCTTCACATAAAAGGAAGATATCAATGATAATGCTCATTGTGTTTCAATTGTGCCTTTACTAAATAAAGTAGGATTCGCAGATATTCTCTACACCATGTGTGGAGACATTTATGAATCACTTGTCATCTTGTCGGTGAAAGGAATATGCCCAAGAGGCAATAATAAAGTGGTTATTATCTTATTCCATGTTTATGATCAATGTTTATTTTTCATGCTATAATTGTGTTAATAGGAAACATTAATACATGTGTGATTTATAAATAGAAAAGGTTCCTAGTAATACCTCCCTTAATACTAGCTTGTTGATTAACTGATGATCATAGGTTTCCTGATCATGAACATTGGATGTTGTTAATAACATGGTCATATCATTGGAGAATGATATGGTGAACAATCACCTGAAGTAGATGTAGAAATACAATCATGTCCTCAAGTTTATATTGCTATCACATTCATAGTAACTCAATGTCCTTAGACCATGAGATCACGTCAATCACTTTCATCGGAAAGGTACTTTGATTCCATCAAATGTCACACCATAACAGGGTGATTATAAAGGTGTCCTCGGGTACTTGGAAAGTGTTAGTTGAGGATTATGGATCAAGAGTGGGATGTTTCCATCCAGATGACAGAGAGATATACTTAGGGCCCTCTCGGTGATATCACATTGACATAGCATGGAAGCAAGTGATTTGATCACTAGAATGTTATATCACGGGAACGAGAAAAATAGTACTTGTTGGTAACGAGATTGAACAAGGTATGGTTGATACCAAATGCTCGGATCACGAACAAGTAAAATATCACGAGACAAAAGGAATTTGATTACATCGAAAGAGGTTTAGGCGATCATTGGAGTTTCGTGGATCTAGTGGGAGTCATTATGGATCTCCAGGTCCTGCTAATAATTATTGATCGGGGAAAGTCTCGATCATGTCTACATAGTTCTTGAACCCGTAGGGAGACACACTTAAGGTTAGTCAACGCAATTGAGTGGATAGGGAATGCAAGAGAAGATAATGGACATCACAGGAATTTATTCTATTGAATTCGCCGAAGTAGTTTCGGGGTATCGAAACAAAGCAAGGAATAAAATGTTAATGTGTTCATTAAATGAAGTACTCATTAAATGAAGTGTTCATTAAACCGAGCTGCATTAAATGAAGAGAATTAAAGTGCTTTAATTGAAAGATATTTGGTGTTTTGAGTGGAGTTTTAATAGGAGAAAGTGGAGATTCACTATTTGTGAGTGGAGTGTCCACCCACATGAATGAGAGGAGGGGAAGGGGCAACCTCATGGTGCCGGCCATGGGTGGGGGTGCTCCCTCCTTCTATAAAAGGATGTGGTGACCTCCTCCTCCACACACACACTTTCCCACTCCTCTCGTATGCCCTTTGGTTGGCATTTTCTCCCTCTTGCTAGCCTTGTCCATTGCCACTAAAAAAGTTGCTTAGGTGAAGCCCTACTCGAGATCTTCCCCTCCACCATATCTACCATGGCGTAGCGCTGTTGGAGTTCCTGGGGATCCACTACTTTTGCTGCCTGGCTGGAGCGATAGTACGGGAGTCGTCAACACACCGTACGTGTGACCGATTACGGAGCCGCTGCCCTCTTGTGGCACTGATCGTCTGCACGTCCTTTAGGATGGTCGTGTACACTCTAGAACATTCACGTTTGTTTGCGGGGAAGTTATCCCGCATTACGATCTTCGAGGCTAAGTCCATCTGAAAATGTTACATGTATCTCCTAGATATGATCTTGGTGGTTGCAATCGTAGGATTTTTTGTTTTCTATGCAACAAACCCCATCAGTGGTATCAGAGCCGTGTCTATGCGTACATAGTTTGTACAGTTAGTACACATATGGATATGTGGGTCCTGATGATCATGTTATTACATCCTTCATGTATTTAAGATATTAGCAGCATAGTGGGATGAAGCGGCCCGGACAAACTTTACATGTCCTCGCACATTAGACATGTTCCATGCTTGACATGCAACTAGTTTTGCATAAGTGGCTAGAGAGTGTATGTTGCTCCCACTATAGTTGATATCAGATTTACAACGGGTTGCTAATAATTTGATTATCATCGTTGTGGTTGCATGTTCGTAGGTAAGATCATTCTATCTTCGAAAACCCAAAGCCATGTAAAATATGCAAGAGATAAATTAGAAGTGTGTAGTTTTATTTTAGTTGGGCATGTGTCATGATATGATAAATGTTATAATTTTAGTATGGTGAGATACTCTCAAGAATTATAACAAAGTGGGAGCGCCATAGACCTTGGAGATACACAAATGGAATGATAGAGATCATACCATGATGTACAACATAGTGATCAAGTGCAAGAACCATATGATATCACTTGATGCATATGATGTTTATTTGCATCTTATTTATGCTTATGTCTAGCTTAGAACTTGGCGGTAGCATTATAAGATGATCCCTCCTACTAAATATCAAGATAATAATATATTCTTCCTTAGTATGCACCGTTAAGAAAGTTCATCGTTTCGAAGCACCACGTGATGATCGGGTGTGATAGACTCTATGTTCCCATACAACGGGTGTAAGGCTGTTTTACACACACGAGTACTAAGGTTCTTACTTGGCGAGCCTAGCATGTATAGACATAGCCTCGGAACCTGAACCGAAAGGTAAAGCATGAGTCATATGGATGATATGATGCCCATACGATGCTCGCCATTGGAGATGCGCCACCACTCGTGATGATCGGTCGTGACATAGTGAATTTTGTTCGTGTAATCACTAAAAATGACTAGAGGGATGTCGTTTTTGAGTGGGAGTTTAATTTAGTAATTTGGATTAATTTGAACTCAATTTATCATAAAGTAAATCAAAGTGAATTTGCATAGTTTGTTGTGGTCACTAGTATTCATTTACTACCTTGTATTTAGCTATAATTGAGATAATAGAACTATAGAATTCTGGAATTTTACTTTACGAGCTGGTATCGTAGTGTTCTATGAGTGTCAATCTAAAGTTTAAAGTACTATTGCAAACTTTCAGTAAAACCTCATTTACTCCGTGAAATTCCATAAGTTGTATCGAATCAAGAGTAACAAATTTCAGCATTAGTATCAAAGTATCATGCTTGATTCCATGATTATTGATATTGAAAAATTGTTTTAATATCACCGTTATCTAGGAGCTGAAAATTGTTTGAAACCATCATGTGTAGAAGATATTGTGATATTTGAACAAGTGTCTTGGTTGCAATATGATGGAGTATAATTTAATAAAATACATATTCTCGCATTGTATTAGAACTTGCAAAGGTTGGAGACGCTAGGCGTCCTGATCACCCAAAAGGTTTTTGGAATTAACATTATATTCGCGATTCATCCTTATGAGCTATAGTAGCTTGATCATGAAAGTTGTCATGATAAATATGGATAGAAGATGTAGGTAAAATGTTTACTACATTAAAAGGATTAATAACAGGAATGAAATTTTGAAAGAACGCCAATCATTTGATGATGGTAATCTACTTCAAAAGTGCACGTCCAAAGGTATTAGTATTTGACTATACACGCTTCAAACTATGTGTCATATGTATGGCACCACTATTGATGTTGATAGTTTCTTTTAAAAGAGAAAATGAAATGCTGAAAGAGAATCTTGGAAATATTTCGCAAAAAAGAAAAGACTAGAAATGTCCAGCTTAGGTATATGAATGATATACATGTTATGGGTGTATTATTTGCTTGTTAAACAATGTGGTTCTTGGGTATTGGGTACTTAATTGCTTGGTACGAAATGTCACACAGAGCAAATCAATTCATGAACCATAATGGCCTAAGTAACCACCAAAATAATATGTGATGATGTTCATCGAAAATGAATAAAGTGTTATTGTGTTTCTCGTTGACATCAAAGCTTCCCTTCAAGCTTTGTATTTCAATAATTGCTATTTTGTTCTGGTATTATGAGAACGATGACCATTTAAATAATCACTGTATTCCATTTAATATGGATGAACTCTTACAAATCTAGTTGGATAAATCATGTCCATAAACAATGATGCTAAAGTATCATAGGACGAATGATTAGAAGATCACTTATGAGTAACACTACAGTTTAAATCGTATCGGAAAGAAAACATGAAGAAACTCCATGTTGATGGAATTTTGGAGTCCTTTTGATTTTGAATCAATTGACGCTTGTGAGAATTTCTTAGAAATGATTTAAATTTTGTTCATAGGCCAAAGAGGAACGAACGACTAAATTATTAGACATTATGCATGTTGATGTATATAGTCCATTATGTGTAGCCATATGTGGTGGATTGATGTCTACGCACTTCTATTCTTGTAGACAGTTGTTGGGCCTCGAAGTGCAGAGGTTTGTAGAACAGCAGCAAGTTTTCCCTTAAGTGGATCACCCAAGGTTTATCGAACTCAGGGAGGAAGTGGTCAAAGGTATCCCCTCTCAAGCAACCCTGCAATCAAGATACAAGAAGTCTCTTGTGTCCCCAACACACCCAATACACTTGTCAGGTGTATAGGTGCACTAGTTCAGCGAAGAGATAGTGAAATACAAGTGGTATGGATAATTATAAGTGGTAACGGTGATAGAAAATAGCTTGAAGGCGTCGAAAAGACTAAAGTAAAACTGAAATAAAGATGGAAGCAAGCAAACATGTAACAGATCTAATTGCAAACAGTGTTTCAGTGTTTAGAAACAAGGCCTAGGGATCATACTTTCACTAGTGAACACTCTCTCATATAAATATCTTCTCTTTATGATACTACTCTTAACTACTCTCCGGTTGGACACTCTAATCGATGGTAGGGCTATAACAGCACACCTCAAAGTTCATCTATCCCATCTAGAAACCCCACACTATCACCTTGAGTACTAGATGAGTCCAACAAACACCACAATTTCATAAACACATCCAAATCCTAATTTAACTCATAACAAGTATTTGTAATCTCTAGCCTAAGTGCCACCATGGTGTGCACGCTGTCACTTTCACACACATGGGGAGAGCAAAGATCTATTAAAGCACTTGAGTAGCAAGGTAGATCTATAGATTACAAGCTCATGATCTCAATAAGATCATGCATAGAGAGAGAGATGAACACATAGATACCGGTAGAACCCTTAGCCTCGAGAGAGAACTACTCCCTCCTCATCATGGGAATCAGCAATGGTGATGGAGATGGTGGTGGAGATCGATGGAGATGGCTCCGGGGGCACTTCCCTGTCCCGGCAGGGTGCCAGAATAGAGATTTTCTGTCCCCCGAATCTCCCCTTCGGTGGCGGCGGTGCTGTGGAACTTTTCATGGATTTCTGATTGACGACTTAGGGTTTTGGTATCGGGAGGCTCTTATAGGCGAAGGAGGCAAGGTCGGTGGCCGGCCAGGGGGGCCACACCATGCCCTGGCACGGCCTAGGTGGACCCGTGCCATGGGGTGGTGTGGCCACCCCGTGGCCCCTCTCCGACTCTCCTTCTGGCTCCGTGAGTCTTCCGGTAAAATAGGAACTTTGGCTTTTGTCCCGTCCAATTCCGAGAATATTCATTTTCTGACTTCCTAGAACCAAAAACAGCAGAAAACAGGCAACTGACACTGTGGCATCTTGTTAATAAGTTAGTCAAAGAAATCATATAAAAGTACTCCAAAGTGTGGACAAAACACAAGAAAGTAGATAAAACTAAGCACGGAACATCAAAAATTATAGATACATTTGCAATGTATCAACATCCCCAAGCTTAACTCCTGCTCGTCCTCGAGTAGGTAAGTGATAAAAAGAAAGAATAATTTTTTAAGGTGACATGCACCATCAAAGACTTGATCAAAGTATTTGCAAAACATTCAAATCTGGGATCATAGTACTTCAATCATAACATGAAAGACAAAGTTCTAGCAATAAGCAAAGAAACTATGATGCAACATGAAAAGGCACAAACAAAAGATTCATGAATAACAATGCTTTGCAAGACGTTTGTTTGTTTCACATAAAGAAAACATAGCATAATAGTATTCAGCTTGTCCCTCAATAGAGTAGCAAATATAAATGCATAGGACACCTTCAAAGTTCATAAGAGTGACTAGATACAATAGTTTTAAACAAGCAATTTCAAGTAATGCATCAATCAACTAGTTTTGGGACAATGCACATAGAACTAAGAATGGTCACTATGCTCTCAAAGTAGGTGCATAAAGATAGAAGGTGGAGACTCAATATGTAATGGTGGAAGAAAGGCCTTTATAAAAGGAAGTAGGGATTCAAGTCTCATAAAGAGCTTCCAAAATTATGGTACTTATAGTTTTCAGCTCTCATTGCCCCTATCATAAGCATCTTGAAGTTATTAAGGTTAAAGTGAACAAACTATGGTGTACATGCTTGACGAAGTATAAGTCAGAAATCTCATGTCCCTTGTATACGAGGGCCGCTCCTCATGCTACTCAAGTTTACTCACCGGTAAGTTCTTGTCATTGTAAGTATATGTGTATCATAGAGAACCGCCAACGGGGTACCTCTTGCCCGATGATACGGAAGAATCCCCATATCAAAATGACAAGGCAAGCAGACAACGAGCATCTCAGCATTCTTCTTATTTACCATGGGAATATGGTGTTTTTCTCTTTCCTCTTTTCATAGTATCTCTTTTTTTCTCTTTCCTCTTTTTTTCTCAATATAGGACTCTTTTTTTTATAAGAAGAATGCTTCATAGACAGCTCATTATGGTTACGCTGCAGGTTTGCACCATGTCAGCATGGATTAGACCAGCAGCCCAGGCGTTTCTCTAACACATATACATAACTCCATGGACTTACAAGCTCCCCTTTCATTTCACACCGACGACATCCATATACAAAAGAGCATGATATCAACTAGGTACAAGTACCAAGTGCAATGTTGAAAGCGTTCCCCATGAAAGCATGGTTCTGCTAATTCCCAACAAATAAGTGCAAGCATATACAACATAGACGACATAATGGTTCAAGTTTATTAAGGGCAAGTAAAGTAAAGTGTGCCATCAAGTTCGTGAGAGCTTTAATCACTAGTTTTCTCATAACAAGTGGAAGGTAAACAAAAGCATGAATATACTTGGAATAGCATAAGCTAGTAGGTAGGTATGGTGGACTCTTTGTAATAACTTGGTTTAGGGAGTTGGATGCATGAGTGGAACTCATACTTGGTTGTGGAGGCTAACAAAAGACTGGGAGCGACAAACTAAGAGAGCAATAATGGCCATAATCATGCAGAGCAACAAAACATCATTGATCAAAGCATAAAGTGATACTACAAGTTGAAAACTAAAGGATCATAAAGGCTATGGTGACTTGAGATAGTCATAACATGGTGTGAGCATGCGCCAAGTCAACCCAAATAAAGCATCAAAGGAGAATACCACTATACTATGCTTTAATATGCTAAAACAACGCATGATTCATCCAAGGAACATTAAGCAATCTCAATTGTTTATAACAAGTCATGCTACAGCAAAGAATACTAAGCATAAAGCCAAAACAATATCAAGCATGGCATGTCAGAGCATAGGCCACAGTCAAAAACAAGCTCTCTTTGCCACTTAAGCATGAACTTTCCTACTCTTTTCCAAACCAAACCAAACTATTTGCAAACCAATGCATGAAAGAGGGGGTCCAACCAATTTATTCAGCAAACTAAGAAAACAGAGCAAATGAAAAACCAAAACGAAAACGAAAAAGAAGACGCTCCAAGAACAACACAACTGTGCATGAAACAATAAAAATGAAGTGTTTGGAAGAAACCTGAGATTTTTATTGATGAAGAAGGGGATGCCTTGGGCATCCCCAAGCTTTTACGCTTGTACTTCTTGGATATTTCTTGGGTGACACGGGTGGCATCCCCAAGATTGAGCTTTAGTCAATTTTCATCTCATTACTCATTCCTTCCATACACCTGAAATTTTTCCTTCATACAAAACTTCACACAATCTTTATTACCAACATTAGTGCACTCAAGATAAAAGGTCTTAAGGTTAAGTTCTAACACCAAATAAACTTCCATTAGAACACTATCAACTGTAGCACTTCCCTCAAAAAGCTCAATTCCCAAAAGAACTCAAAAAGGAACCAACAAGAAGCAAATGCAGAAAATGGCAGAAATCTGTCAAAACAGACCAGCAGGTAAAGACGAATTTTTTCGAAGACCTTATGTTGCTCAAATCAAAAAGTGTTGAACTAACGAAAGTTAGATAACAACCTGGGGTAGAAGCACAAAAATTCACGCCTCAAAGACGTTCAGAGATTTTACGCGAATTTTTACGGTGAAGCACAAAAATCTGTTTCGGGACAGCAACTTTCCCAATCATTACTTCTCTCTCATTAGAGGTTACTCTTGGCACAAAAAGCAAATAAAAAGTATAAGGAGAGGTTATTACTGAAGTAATAACTTCCAAGAATCATCTAAAACTTTTGGGTTATCTCCCAATAAGTACTTTTCTTTAACGCCTTTAAGTTAGGCATGATAGTTTGGGAGGATGATCACATAAGAAATATGAATTGAAGTAAAAGAGAGCATTAAGAAGCAAATTCAAAGCACATTTAAGTCTAACCCACTTCCTATGCATAGGAATCTTGTAAAGAAACAAGTCATGAAAGGACAAAGCAACAAGCATAGGAAAGCAAAACGAGTGCAGCTTCAAAATTTTCAACATAGAGAGGGGAAACTTAATATTGTTGGGACACATAAAACCATGTTTCCCTCTCTCATAATAACTTTCAGTAGCATCATGAATAAAATTAACAATATAACAAGAAACATTCTTATCATGAGCCACATGCATAAAAGAATTAATACTCCCCACATAAACAAAGTCATTCTTATTGATTGTAGTGGGAGCAAATTCAACAAAATAGCTATCATTATTATTCTCATCACCATAATCATCAAATATAGGAGGCATATTGTAATCATAATTAATCTTCTCCTCAATAGTAGGTGCACTGAAAATATCATATTCATCATTGTAATCATCATATATTGGAGGTATAATATCATCAAAGTAAATTTTCTCCTCCATGCTTGGGGGACTAAAAAGATCATTTTCATAAAGACTATCTTCCCCAAGCTTAGACTTTTCCATAGCATTAGCAATAATGGTGTCCAAAGAATTCATACTAACAACATTGCTATTAGCATGCAAATAAAGTTCCATAGGTTTTTTAATTTTCTCTTCAAACACTTCATGTCCTAACTCAATATAAATACTATAAAGCTCTCTAATTTTGTTGTTGTTTTCCATTAAGCCTAACTAGTGAAAACAAGAAAAAAAAAGACAAAATTGCAGAATCTAAAGGAAATAACTTCGAGCACTCACACCGGAGGATGTGAGTACCTTTTACCTTACCTCCCCAGCAACGGCGCTAGAAAATAGACGTTTGCCGTGGAAGGTTCTTCTTCTTTAATACTCCGGTGTGAATACCTTTTACCTTACCTCCCCGGCAACGGCGCCAGAAAATAGCTTGAGGTCTACGCACTTCTATTCTTGTAGACAGTTGTTGGGCCTCCAAGTGCAGAGGTTTGTAGAACGGTAGCAAGTTTTCCCTTAAGTGTATCACCCAAGGTAAATCGGACTCAGGGAGGAAGTGGTCAAAGGTATACCCTCTCAAGCAACCCTGGAATCAAGATACAAGAAGTCTCTTGTGTCCCCAACACACCCAATACACTTGTCAGGTGTATAGGTGCACTAGTTCGGCGAAGAGATAGTGAAATACAAGTGGTATGGATAATTATAAGTGGTAACGGTGATAGAAAATAGCTTGAAGGCGTGGAAAAGACTAAAGTAAAACTGAAATAAAGATGGAAGCAAGCAAACATGTAACAGATCTAATTGCAAACGGTGTTTCAATGTTTAGAAACAAGGCCTAGGGATCATACTTTCACTAGTGAACACTCTCTCATATAAATATCTTCTCTTTATGATACTACTCTTAACTACTCTCCGGTTAGACACCCTAATCGATGGTAGGGCTATAACAGCACACCTCAAAGTTCATCTATCCCATCTAGAAACCCCACACTGTCACCTTGAGTACTAGATTAGTCCAACAAACACCACAATTTCATAAAGACATCCAACTCCAAATTTAACTCATAACAAGTATTTGTAATCTCTAGCCTAAGTGCCACCATGGTGTGCACGCTGTCACTTTCACACACATGGGGAGAGCAGAGATCTATTGAAGCACTTGAGTAGCAAGGTAGATCTATAGATTACAAGCTCATGATCTCAATAAGATCATGCATAGAGAGAGAGATGAACACATAGCTACCAGTAGAACCCGTAGCCTCGAGAGAGAACTACTCCCTCCTCATCATGGGAATCAACAATGGTGATGGAGATGGTGGTGGAGATCGATGGATATGGCTCCGGGGGCACTTCCTCGTCCCGGTAGGGTGCCGGAATAGAGACTTTCTGTCCCCCGAATCTCCCCTTCAGTGGCGGCGGCGCTGTGGAACTTTTCGTGGATTTCTGATTGACGACTTAGGGTTTTGGTATCGGGAGGCTCTTATAGGTGAAGGAGGCAAGGTCGGTGGCCGGCCATGGGGCCCACACCATGCCCTGGCGCGGCCTAGGTGGACCCACGCCATGGGGTGGTGTGGCCACCCCGTGGCCCCTCTCCGACTCTCCTTCTGGCTCCATGAGTCTTCCGGTAAAATAGGAACTTTGGCTTTTGTCCTATCTAATTCCAAGAATATTCATTTTCTGACTTCCTAGAACCAAAAACAGCAGAAAACAGGCAACTGGTACTATGGCATCTTGTTAATAGGTTATTCCAAGAAATCATATGAAAAGTACTCCAAAGTGTGGACAAAACACAATAAAGTAGATAAAACCAAGCATGGAACATCAAAAATTATAGATACATTTGCAATGTATCATGGATCAATCAAACTTCATATACTTTAACCAAAGATTTGAGAGAATATATGTATATTTACTTAATCAAGGAGAAGTATGAAACGTTAGAAAATGTTCAAATGATTTCAAGATGAAATGGAAAATAATTGTAACGATAAAATAAAGAATTTATGATTGGATCATAAAGGAAAATATTTGAGTTACAAGTTTAGCAAAAACACCTAAGATTCAAGGAATCGTTCCATGGATTTATGTTTCTCGATAAACCATAGGAATATGGAGTATTCGAGAGATATAATCAAACCTTGTTTGAAATGGTAGGATCAACAGTATTATTTATAAAATTGCCATTCTATTTTGAATATTAAGCTCTAGTGACTATCACATTTACATTGTAAAGAGCTCCATCGTGATCCGTTGAAATGACACCATATGAGTTATGGATTGGGATAAAACACAAGTTGTCTTTTCCTAAATTTTGGTTTGCTAGGTATAAGTAAAATGTTTACAACCAATGTCGGATGAGCATGTCTTTGTAGGTTATCCCAAATAACTGTTGGGTATTCCTCCATAGCACCAAAGACAAAAGTGTTTGTCGCTTAGAACGTCAAGTTTCTTGAGAAGGAATTTTTCATGATAAGTTAATTGGGATGAAAATAGAACTTTGATAAGGTTATTGAACCTAAGCTATGTGTGGTGAGTTGCGTACCACCAGAAAGCGTCCTGGGGGCATCCATAATGCTCGTGGCTCCTATGCCTTGAAGGTTGTGGTCACGGAGATCTAAGTTCCTATTGAACCGCGTAGGTCGGGTAAACAATCAAATACTAAGATTTGAGATTAAATCATTATTGTTTTACAATGATGAACCGACTACATGCAAAGAAGTGATGATGGGCCCTGACTTCATCAAATGGCTTGAAGCCATAAAATCCGTGATAGTTCCATACACGAGAAACCAAGTTACTATACTCGGAAGACCCTCTGGAAGGCATGAAGCATATCAGTTGTATTTGGATCTATAAAGAAACAAACATGGATGTTTCATATCTATGAAATAGTCGACATGTCGGTAAAGACTTTACGGCAATGTTCAAGGAGTTGAATACAACAAGATTTAATCTTTTGTAGCGATATTTAGTCTAGGCCAATTAGTGTAGCAACAACTACATATGTCAATTGTTGTATATGCTAGTTGAACAAACAAAACAATGTTCTTCTAATAGAATGGTTACCTAGGACGTGTACGTGACACGGTCCGAGGGGTTTTGTTAAATCAAAGGATGCTAAAAAGGCATGCAAACTTCAATGGTTGAAGTAAGCATTGCGGTGTTGGAACCATCAGCATGATGAAATTCTTAAAAGGTTTAATTTTATGAGAGATGATGAAGATGCTTGCATTTGCAAGAAATTAAGTGGGAGCACTGAGACATATTTCTAATACATTGTGTATAAGACATATTATTGATTGGAAATGATGTAACTTTTATTTGACACAAGTTAAGGATTTTATTAAAATTATAGTTAAATGAAAGATTTGGGCGAAACCCGAATATTAGGCATCAATGTCTATATGGATAGATTGAGATGCTAGTATGGTTATGCCAAATGTACGTAGATGAAATATTGAATGAGTTCAATATGGAAACGGCGAGAAATATTATTGACACATGGAAAAGGTTGAAAGAAGATTCAAGTGTTTTGACACTTGGTGAGTAAAATCACATGAATATCTGGATAAACAAGATTCAAGTGTTTTGACACTTTGTGAGTAAAATCACATGAATATCTTAATCAACCATACCATGATATGTACATATCAAGATATGTACTATGCTCTAAATGTTATGAGCATATACTAGGGTGACTCATAAGATGATCATTGGATGATAGTAAGGATATTCTTATGATCTTTGGAAGAACAAGGAATATATATTATGTATGTAGAAGTGATAGATAGTTCATTGTAAAGTGTTACATTGATCCTAGTTTTTTGTCTCAAGATACAAATTAAGTTTATCTCAATTTAGGCTATAGGTTAAGGTAGCACAATGTAATGGAAGGAAGTTCCATGGTG
Source organism: Avena insularis (assembly GCA_023614405.1). NCBI lineage: Eukaryota > Viridiplantae > Streptophyta > Magnoliopsida > Poales > Poaceae > Avena > Avena insularis. The sequence continues at coordinate 442,610,729 of CM042694.1, read as the reverse complement.
GATTTGGATGAGTTCCAAAGTTATGGACATTGTGATGAATACTGCAACGAAAGGCTAAGTATAAGACTGCTATGATAACAACAAAGGAACTAGGTGTGGTTCGATGGGCTAGTACTATGAAGATATATTGTATGACAATTATATCAACATTTTTTAAACCCCAAGGAATTAAGGTCTCACCAAATTTATACAAAGCCACGACATTTGAGAATGAGTAATGCGTAGAGACGCAAAGACATGCAAACACACAAACCTGAATGTGTCAGATCTGGGGATTATGTTTACCACTAGCAAACACGACAACACCAAAGTGCCATAGGTGTTGAATGCGCAAGTTTTTCAAACTAGATTATTGACTCTAGTGCAAGTGGGACTGAAAGGAATATGGCTGAGGGGCAATAATAAAGCGGTTATTATCTTATTCCATGTTTATGATAAATGTTTATTTTTCATGCTATAATTGTGTTAAGAAGAAACATTAATACATGTGTGATTTATAAATAGAAAAGGTTGCTAGTAATGCCTCTCTTAATACTAGCTTGTTGATTAATTGATGATCACAGGTTTCCTGATCATGAACATTCGATGTTGTTAATAATAGGGTCATATCATTGGAGAATTATATGACACCCGAAGTAGATGTAGAAATACGATCATGTCCTCAAGTTTATGTTGCTATAACATTCATAGTAACTCAATGTCCTTAGACCATGAGATCACGTCAATCACTTTCACCGAAAAGGTACTTTATTCCATCAAACATCACACCATAATAGGGTGATTATAAAGGTGTCGTCAGGTACTTGGAAAGTGTTAGTTGAGGCTCATGGATAAAGAGTGTGATTTGTCCATCCAGATGATGAAGAGATATACTTAGGGCCCTCTCGTTGATATCACATTGACATAGCTTGCAAGCAAGTGATTTGATCACTAGAATGTTATATCACGAGAACAAGAAAAAGAGTACTTGTCGGTAAGGAGAATGAACAAGGTATGGTTGATGCCAAATGATCGGATCTCGGACAAGTAAAATATCGCGAGACAAAAGGAATTTGATTACAGTGAAAGAGGTTTAGATGATCATTGGATTTTCATGGAGCTAGTGGGAGTCATTATGGATCTCCAGGTCCCACTAATGATTATTGATCGGAGAAATCTCGATCATGTCTACATAGTTCTCGAACCCGTAGGGAGACACACTTAAGTTTAGTCAACACAATTGAGTGGCTAGGGAATGGAGGAGAAGATAATGGATATCACAGGAATTTGTTCTGTTGAATCTGCCAAAATAGTTTCGAGGTATCAAAACAAAGAAAGGGAATAAAATGTTAATGTGTTCATTAAATGAAGTACTCATTAAATGAAGTTTTCATTAAATTTAGTTGCATTAAACCAAGAGCATTAAAGTGCTTTAATTAAAAGACCTTTGGTTTTTGGAGTGAAGTTTTAATGGGAGAAAGTGGAGCTTCATTATTTGTGAGTGGAGTGTCCACCCACATGAATGAGAGGAGGGGAAGGGGCACCCTCATGGCACCGGCCATGGGTGGGGGCTGCCCCCTCCTCCTATAAAAGGAGGTGGAGACATCCTCCTCCACACACACACACTTGCCCACTCCTCTCATATGCCCTTTGGTTGGTATCTTCTCCCTCTTGCTAGCCTTGTCCATTTCCACTTGAAAAGGTGCTTATGCAAAGCCCTGCTTGAGATCTTCCCCTCCACCATCTCTACCATGGCATGGGACTATTGGAGTTCCTGGGGATCCACTACTTCCGCTGCCCAGCTGGAGCGAGGGTTCGGGAGTCGTCGGCACACCGTACATGTGACGGATTATGGCAGCGTTGCCCTCTTGTGGCACTAATCGTCTGCACGTCCTTGAGGAAAGTCGTGTACACTCTACAATAGACACGTTTGTTCAGGTAATGTTATCCCGTGTTACGGTCTTCGAGGGTGAGTCCATCTGAAACCGTTACATGTATATCCTAGATATTATCTTGATGGTTGCAATTGTAGGATTTTTTTGTTTTTTATGCAACAAACCCCAATCAGTCGGAACATGACATACCTACGAACTACAAAGGAAGTGATGGTAAACTGAAATTACAAGAAATCCCTAAAGTAAGTTCCACTTAAGATTTAAAAGTAAAGCATTGCTGAATCTTGTCAAGAAAAGGGGTTACTTGATTTTCCCAAAGGACCACAAGGTCGTAACGAAAAAGGTTTAATACAAAGCACGATTCACCGCAAATAATGTATTGGGCAAACTTAAATGAATTTAGTTCATAAGTGCTGAAGTCTGGTGGTTTTTCTCGTAAATGAAACTCTCAATTTGATAATTGATCAAGGTATTTTGAAGTCATTCAAAATATTGAGAAGATGTGCAATTTTCATAAAATTGAGTGGGAGCTGGAGAGTCTTCCTGAATTAATATATGAATGACATATTTTTGAGTGGGAGCAATGTAAGTTTCGAACTTAAATATGTAGGTGATATATTTTGAGTGGGAGCTTAACATAAATTCATATGTGTATATGACACATTAAGAATGAGGACAAGTACTCATAAATGTTGATTTATAAGGGTAAAGTTGAAAGAGAATATAATACAATATTATGTTGGAATGTATTCCTAATAGAGATTCTAAAAGTAGTTTTTGGAATAGGAATTGATTAAGGAATGTTCCTTGATCATTTGAATTAGGAATAGCATTGAGTACAACATCAACTGTTAAAATAAAGAAAAGGGTGATCGTCATCCACTATGTTATGACATAGGTTCTATCTTAGAAACCATGATAAGAACCCAACATAATGTGATCCAAGAAGATAAGTTCAGAAGTGATTAAGTGTGAATCACTGAACATTGAGCTGAGTTTGTCCACAGTGCCTAATGAGAACTGTAGACATGTTTCCAAATTCATGACAGACAACATGCCTAAAGCATAAAGTGTTATGCTATAAGGGCATATGTTAAACTTAAATGATTAGAAATTTTTGCATTTAAATACCGACTTAAGTCAAAAGGAAGCATGGTGATGAACATCGAAAACTACACATAGTGCACTATTGTTTCGATGACTACATTTAAAATATAAGTATAAGGATACTACATGATGTCATGTATAATGTTGTGGCTAGGGAAGTTTGTCTTCTCATAAAATGTGTTCCAGGGTATGGTGCCCATGAAAAAGTTTGCATTGACTAATCTAGCATCATTGCTGGTCCTGGAACCGACCTTATTTTGTTGCCATAACTAATGTACATACATAAGATGTTACCATAAGATGATAAAATATTAATGTCAATTTAGGTGACATTAGTAAGTTGCAAAGGATATGGGGCTATAAAGTCTAGTCCCTAGACTCAACGTTTTCCATGAGCAAGCATGATCAAAAGTGTCAGGTTATATGGTGCCGATGATTGGTAAACAAATGCAACTAGTTTATTTGTACTCTAGTGTAAGTGGGAAACTATTGGAAATATTCCCTAGAGACAAATAATATTATGGATTACCATGCTATAACTGTATTGAAAGGAAACGTCAATACACGTGTGATATATAAACAACCAGGAGTTCCCGGTGAATCTCTAGTCACTGGTTCATTAGTCAACGGATGATCAAGGTTTCCTGATCATGTGGCATTTATCCCAATTGAAAATGAAGTCACCTCATTGGGAGAATGAGATGATGAGCATACCCAATCTAAGCATCGTAACATGATCATGTCACAAAGTTCAAGTTATGATGATTAGGAAATGTAGTGTCTTGATCCTTAGACCATGAGACCATATTAATCACTATCACCCAAGAATGCCTTGATAGCATCAAACATCACTCGGTGAAACGGTGATCATAAAGGTGTGTTCAGGTCATCAAAGGGGCATGTAGAGGCCTATGTGTCTAGAGCAGGATTTGTCCATCTACTTGACGGAGAGATACTCAAGGGCCCACTTAGAGAAGTTATATCCATGAAGCTACGCAGTGTGTGACTAGGTCATGGGGATATTGATGGCTCAATGCACGACGCCCAGAAAAATGCTTGTTGGCGGTGTTGATGTAGAGCTCGTTGGGAACCCCAAGAGGAAGGTATGATGAGCACAGCAGCAAGTTTCCCTCAGTTATGAAACCAAGGTTTAATCGAACCAGTAGGAGCAAGGAAACACCCCAAAGGTGTTACTAGCTGAGCCTTGGCAGGGCGCACTACCGGTGCTAGTAGCAACGTGGATACATGCACAACACAACCATAGAACTTTGTCCCCAACTTGCGATGAGGTTGTCAATCTCACCGTGTTTTACGGAAAACAAAGGATTAAACGTATCGAATGGAAAGAAGTAAAAGTTTGCAGAAAGTAAACACAAAGCAGTAAAAGATTGTATATTGTATGTAAAAGACAAGGACCGGAATCCATAGTTCACTAGAGGTGGCTCTCCTTAAGATAGATAACATGCTGGGTGAACAAATTACAGCGGGGCAATTGACAAACACCGAGAAAGCAATACAAGCATATACTAATCATCTTGACTCCTCTGAGACTTGATTGGGCATTACAACATAATACATAGACCGCCATCCAACTGCATCTATGACTAATAATCCACCTTCAGGTTATCATCCGAACCCCCTCCAGTATTAAGTTGCAAGCAACAGATTATTGCTTTACGAACTGCGTGTAAAGTAAACAATACGATTGTTCTATGAACAAAGGATTGTTGTTTTCTCCCTATTAGCAACAACACATCTAGTACCTTAGAGATTTCTGTCACTTCCCCAGATTACCAGAGGCAGGAACCCACTATCGAGCATAAATACTAACTCTTGGAGTTTCTAGCATCTACTTAGCCAAGATAGCTACTAACAACGGAAAGCATGCAAGATCTCAAATAACAAAGACATGATAGAATCAATAATCAATCTGAAATAGCATCTCAATATCCATCGGATCCCCGCAAACACAACATGTATGATTACAAATAGATGATCTTGATCATGAACGGAGCTCACAAGATCTAAACAAAGGAGGAGAACCAGCCATCTAGCTACTACATGGATCCGTAGTCCAAGGATGAACTACTCACGCATCACACTAGAGGCTTGCATGGCGATGAAGAAGGCCTCCATGGTGAATTCCCCTCTTCGGCAGGGTGCCGGGAAGAGCTTCAGATCCCTCCCGATCTAGGGATGGAGATGATGGCGGCTACAGATGATCGAGTACTTAGGGTTTACGTCCCGAGGGCATCTTATAGTCGGAAGGGGAGGCCGAGGGGGTGCCTGGGCTGGCCACACCACCCCCTGGCGTAGGCCAGGCCTGGCCGCGCGGCCAGGTGGTGTGTCCACCCTCTGGCCCTTCTCCGTCTCGTATTCTGGCACTTGATCACTTCCTGAAAAATAGGCACTTTGGCTTTTGTCCGATCCAATTCCGAGAATATTCATTTTCTGACTTTCCTGGAACCAAAAATAGCAGAAAATAGGCAGCTGACACTGTGGCTCTTGTTAATAGGTTAGTCTAAGAAATCATATGAAAAGTAATCCAAAGTTGGAACAAAACACAAGAAAGTGGATAAAACCAAGCATGGAACATCAAAAATTATAGATACATTTGCAATGTATCAGATATCACTTGTCGGTAACGAGATTGAACATGACATGGTGATGTCGTTGATGAGATCTTGGACAATGCAAGTATCACAGAGGAAAAAGGAATAGGACATAGCGTTGATGGTTCAACAACAAAAATTTTGTGGAATGCCAGGGGTCACCATGGGCATCCATGTCCCACTGATGATCATTGGTCCGAGAGGGATCTAGACCATGTCTGGAGTGTTCCCGAACCGTAGGGTATCATTCTTAAGGGTTTGATGATGCTCGGAGATCATTTTGGTATCATCGAAATCACCGAAGAATAGAAAGAGAGAAGACCGGAAGGGTTCCGAGAAAGGTCTGGAGGATGTGTGAAGTGGGATGGAAGGAGTTTCATATCCACGAGATTGAATAACATGTAAGTAAATATTAAAAATTTACTTAATCATTTATTTATTTATTTTAATAAAAGAAAAGTAATTAAAATGGTCAAATCCACTATTGGGCCAAAATCCCTAGGGGAAAAGTCCCATGTGGGACAAGACCAAACGGGGGAAAGGGAGGAGGGGCCACATGGGCCCCATGCACCCGTCGGTAGTTGCCTATTTAGGGAAAGCCTCCAGTTGCCTCTCTCCTCTCTCCTCTCTCTCTCTCCTGCCTCACGTGACCGCGGTCACAAGTCTGGACTGCACGAACAGGAGACTTCTTCACCGCGGACCATCGTCGTGTTGTGGGGTTCGGATCGAATAGGGCTACTTCCGCAATCTCTACATCGGACGTGTGTAACTCCCTTAGAGGTGCTGCACTTGCGGCGCTAGGATTTGTTGGAGCCGCAGGAGCCGTTGGACTTCAAAACGACCCTGAGGTTGGTGTCAGTATGACTACATCAACCACGTTCTCCTAAATGTTGACAAAGCTTTTAGGTCTTCAACTGGCACTACAAGAAAAGTTGGCTTTTACAACGGACAATTTTCGTGGTTGAAGGCCCGTTTTTCATGGCTAAAAAGTCTTCCGCGATGGATGACCTTCGTGGTAAAATCCCCGTCACAAATGAATCAACCATGGTTTTTTTCCGACCGTGGAGGATCACACCCTTCGGCCATGAAAACTTGTTCCGTTGTAGATCTGTTCGCCAACCGTGCTGACTGCGGACATCACACAACCTACCGCATGGAAGCTGCTGTTAACATCCAATTACCACCGTTAATGTCCGGTTACTATCGTTAAGGTTTGCAGAAACCATGGTGAAAGCCAGGCCCAGCCAAGGCCTTCTAATAATTAAATGGGCTAGCCCATGTGGATAGCCCAATAGGAACATGGCCCTTTACTGTTTTGTCCTGCCCTGTCTTGAATCAGCCCAGTACTGTAGCCAGCATCAGCCCGTACACTTTCGGGCCCGACACTGTTTCAGCCTATATAAGGCCCAGGTTATCCCAACACTATGTTATCACTTGAGGCCTAAACCAAGACAGCCCGACACTATTCAAGCCTGTTCTCAATCTAGCCTTTTACTGTTCAGTCCTATTACTAGTCCAGCCTTTAGGAGTTTCGCCCCGTTACTGTTTAGGCCCTTTAGTGTTTGGGCTTTTTCCCATTCAGGCCGGCACTAATTGGCCTGTTAATGTACTGGCCTTTTACTGTTCTGGACATTTATTGTTTCGGCCATTTACTATTGAGACCATTCATGGTTTTGGCCTTTCACTGTTCTAGCCTTTCTCTGCTCTGGCCTTCTACTGTTCTGGCCTTTTATAGTTCTCGCCTTTTACTATTCTGGCCTTTTACAATTCCGGTCTTTTACTATTCTAGCCTTTTACTATTCTAGCCTTTCGCTGTTCTAGCCTTTTAGCGTTCTATCCTTTTAGCATTCTGTCCTTTTACTATTCTAGCCTTTTACTATTCTGGCATTTTACTGTTCTGGCCTTTTACCGTCCTGGCCTTCTACCATTTTGGCATTTTACTATTCTAGTCATTTTGGGCCATCCATGCGGATGTTGTTTCAACATTCGGTATGTTACTGCTCCGTCCTATTACTATTTCGACCTTTTTTTCTAGCGCCTACTTTTGGCAGAACAGGTGAATATCACGACAACAATTAATAAACACGCACAAATTAAAACTACTTATTACACAACAATAAAAGTTTGTTACAACAGGTTATATAACAAGATCGAAATTCTAAAAAATTACAATGTGTCAGTATCATCAATAAGAGATCGGTACATGGCGATTCGCTTCAATGTATCAATTTTCCTCTTCTTCAACATTTCAGTTATAGATCTAAGAGTAGCTACACCCTTTTGTTCTGCATGTAATACAACCTTTATATATTTGTCACCTGCAGAAGTTGTTCTAGGTGGACAGATAAGTAAGTTGTTTGCTTTGGAAATGCAATGGGAGGATGAATGGGAAGAGGGATCACAACTTTCAGTCATGCCTTCCAAGGATTCCTGTTGGGTTTTAACTCTACTCTGCTAAAATATGGTGAAAGAGGTTAAAACAAAGAACAAGGGAAACAAGTAGTATTATATAAATTATAGATCATTTAAAGTAAGTATGAACTTACAGTAGAATGTTTAGGCTAACAGTAGCTCCTTCTCGAGCGGGTGCGACTCCTGGTCAATCTGCTAGAAGAATCTGAGTCGAGCAGTTGGAACTCTGGTCCTTGTACTCCATTGTCATTTCTCTGCATTAAGCCGTGACATTTAAAACCAAGTTAGCTGGTTTGGAAGGATGAAAACTCTTGAAAAACACCAAAAACATAGCATTAAAAATTACCAGATGTATGATTCAAACTAGATAGCTAGTTTGGAAGGTTGAAAGCAGGTGAAAACACCAAAATATAGCATTAAAAATGACCATATATATGATTCAAACTAGATGGACATTTTCTGAATTAAGCATTCGCAGATAGAAACACAATAGAACATGAATGCAAATGTCATGGCAAGGTCTTAGGTAGAGTGACATTAACTTATTTGGCATGCAGGTTGTACAACTTATTAACATGACAAGAAACTGGCCTAAGTAACACGAGGAAACCTCACGCTTCAGCCTTGCTGGGCATCAGATTGTCACTGTTGGATCCTCTATGAGTTGTTTGTATGACCCGTGCGAGCGCTGAGAAAGAATAGCATCTATGAGTTGGTGTTGGAGGACTAAACCGATAGCGTGAGAATGTAAGAAAGGGAATAAACGCGAGAAGCTAATGATGTGGATAGGACCTACCAGCTATGGGGTGCAAACGAAATGGTGATGCATCCATGATATTGAGCAATATCCTAACGATTTTGTAGGTTATGAGTACCAAAAATATAGCAAATGGGCAAGAGAATTTACCGCTACACAACGAGGACGGGTGGGACGGGCAAGAGGGTGGCGGCGGCTCGCATTTCAGGGTCAACAACGAGTGATTCAGTGAAGCGGCCCCGGTAGGGTAGATGACGGCGTTGGCGAAGCAGATCCGGTGTAGCGAGGGAGTTGGTGAAATAGTTTCGGTGAAGAACGCCGGCAGTGGAGGAGCTCCGGTGTGGAAGAGTGGTCCAGCGGTGAAGCAGCTAGAGGAAGGTCAAGGTTGGAGGGGTGTGGGCGGGGAAGAGATGATGGGGGATATAGGTGGGATGACGCACATTTACCACCTATACCCCTCTATTATTGCAGTACTCCCACGGTCCTTGTTTCTGGAGCAGGGATAGAAGAGGAATTTCGGATTTGCAAAAAACGGGGCGAGATATTTGAATAGATGCACGGGATATTTGAATAGATGTGCGCGGGTTGTTTCGGCGCCTTGCGGAAATTTTGAGGTTGAAGCTTCCGACGTACGCTACTCCAACGTGGCCGCTCTCATGCCAGTGACAGTATGCTTACCAACATATAAATGAGTTTCCACACATTTTGCCGAAATTGATAAACAATATATTTTGAAGGCTTTCATACAAGATGACCAAGGTCACGGCCATATCTATGTTATAGTTTATGATAGCGTGTCCATATCTGGTCAATCGCTGCATCTTGGCAGTTCAAAACAAGATTCTAGATTTGATGGACATTGCCCAACTTTCATGAATTTCCAGACTTCCTAGCTTAATCTATGCAATAAAATAATTTTTTAACAATTTGAGGTAAGTATATCTAATTTCGAACTAGAAAGTGTGTGATATGCCTTGCTCCTGACTTTTTAAAATAATTCAAAGATACCAATTAGTCGAATATTGGAGAACCACCGAGAGGTTCGCAAAATTCAACTTTTTGATATGAATGGTAATGGCACCTAATTTCGTCCATTTTAAAAAAATACAAAAAAACAATAAAAAAAGAAATACATCCATTTTTTTGTCTCTTCGTGTCTCACTATGTACACTAGCTAGTTTCCATGAAAAATATAATCTTAAAATTTGATAACTTTTCAGAAAAAATTGTATCACAATATATGGAGTACCATGTAAGAATATGCATGGCTTTCAAACCAGATGACTAAGTCCATGGGCATATCTTTTCTATAGTTTATAATAACCTATCCATCTTTGCTATTTGGTGCGTATTGGCATTTAAAATATTATTTCCAAAGGAAGCTTCCGAATTCGAAGTTATTTCAATATTCTAAGGCACAACAATGGATTTTTTATGAAGAAACTACAAAATATGGCTCAAAATCCCACTGCCCCAGTTTACACACAAAGTATATATAGCCTAGGGTTAAGTTTAGGGTTCAGGGTTTATTTTGGGTTGAGGGTTTAAGGGTTCATGGTTTATGGTTTAGGATTTTAGGGTTGAGGCTTTTAGATTTAGGGGTTTAGGGTTCATGATTTAGGGTTTAGGGTTGTTCAGGGTTTTAGGGTTTATTATTGTTTAGGTTTTAGGGTTTAGGGAATTTTGAATAATAATATTCTAGGTTTATATACATGGTTATATTCATGGAATAGAATGGCGTTATCGCAATTTAATAAAAGTATCTCAAATTTTGATCTATAAGTGCATTATACCTCCTTGGTAAGGGTTTAGGGTTCTAGGGTTAGGAGGTTAGGGTTCTAGTGTTAGGAGGTTTTAGGGTTTACGGTTAAGGTGTCGTGGTGGCGGCACGGCAGATTCCATGGATAGGCTAAAGATAGGGCCAATGAACACTAGAGGAATCCAAGGAGGAATAGTGTGGTGATTCCACACACAGATGTTGTATTTCACTCTATCAATGTTGGATTACAAGTGCCCCTTGAGCCGTTTATGAGAAGGAGACTAGTTCTCTTACCCCCCACTAACATGCTCTAGAGCTCTCCCAAGACAGAATGATCGATCCCCTGCTATGGAGGTCCTGGTGCTCCTTATATAGGAGAGCCCAGGTTACAAAGTTAAGGCATACGTGGAGGCATATTCCCCCGGTGCTCCAGACTATGGACGTAACCCTCTGCGAGCCCCTTGCCTTTTGGCGTCACCAGACACGGGTTATTTCAGCCGACATTACCCGCGTCACCATTGTCGGCCATGCCCAGCTGGTCCTTCCCTCTACTCGCTTTGGTCATGCTACAGCGGGTAGAGGCCACCTTTTGACCAACAGGAGATTCCTTCCTTCTCTTGGAAGCCAAGTGGCAGCCCGGCTAGCACCCGACTAACCTGTCGGTGAGGGTACCTACACACATGGTAGATGAACATGGCCGACAAATATTTTATGCCAGCTGGATTAATGTTAGGCAAATGCCCACCAGGCCAGGTTACTCCGTAAGTCGGCCTGCCTTGAGGTGACCCGACCAACACTTGCTTTGACCATGCCGTACCTCGGCTAACTCGGCTTTTATACCCCGGCGTGACCCTACCCGGGGGTATCCCCCCAACATTAGTCCCCGAAGCTGGTGCAATCTTAGCAACTTCAGTTGTTAAGGCCACAGCAAGTTCCCCTTATCTGAATCTGCATTTCTTCAGCCGAGTTATTCCGTAACCCGGACCCTTTGCTTTGATTCTCCCTTGGCTCAATCTGAGTTACTTCTCGCTGGCTGGGTTTCTGCTCACGTATCCAAGTTACCTTTCCTTCTCTCTTACGCTTCCCCAGTCCTACACGGAGGGTAATCATCACTTTGCCTCATTTTAAGGGCCGCGCTAGTTTACTGCGCCGGTTACTGTAGTAAGTGTCAGGAATAACTGCTTCGCACGTCTCGTCGCGGCAGCCCCTCATTAATTATATCGTAACGTCACGTTGCAGGATCTGCTGCTCCTTGTAACCCTCACTGTGGCACGAGCCTGATTGGCCGATTTGAAGGATACACGGCCACACCATGCGGTTGGGCCGTAGGAACCAATCCCACTACACGCTGCAATGTGCGGTTAAATAGGGGGCAGAGGTATCTCTTGGGAAAGTTCCCCCACTTCGCACGCCCCCTACCTCTTGCGCCTTTCTTCTCCACAGCGACGCCATCGCCACCACCACTTCTGCTAAAGCGCTGCGCCGCTGCTGCCGTAGCCAGCCGCCGTGCCACCGCCTCTGCTCGAGCTATTCGCCACGGGGCCATGCACTTCCAAGTTTCCCACATTCGGCTACTTCTTCTCTGATCACGTTCTCGAAGAACTTGATTTGGCCATGAGAGAGGAGGAGGCCACAGTCGTCGCTCAGGAGGAGGAGAAGACAAAGCTCATGAGCACGGCACCTGGGCGGGTGTGTTCGTGTGCGAGGATGACATCGACTGGTTGTATGCGACGCGCCGCATCCCAGCGGGCATCACATGTCGCCTCGCCGCCCAGGAGATAGCTCCCTCTCCAAATCCTGGTGAATTCATTGTTTTTCTTTCCCACTTCCAGCATGGTTTCAGCCTACCCGTCTCTGATTTCTTTCGTGATTTCATTTCCACTTATCAACTTCAGCTGCACCATCTCCCCGCTAATGCCATTACCTCTCTTTCCTCTTTCGCCTCCGGCATCGAGGGTTACCTCAGCCTCTAGCCTTCCAAAGAACTTTGGATCAAGTTCTTTGGTCTCAAGAAAAATGTTGTCCCAGATAAGCATCTTGGCCTAGCCGAGAAACACCTAACCAAGTGCGGTGGAGCCTCAATATCTCCCCGCAATAACTCTGCCTTTCCGCGGGTTACCTGCCTTGAATCTTGCAAAGGCTGGGCCCGGACCTTCTTCTATGTCCGGAATAACTCGGATAAGGACTTGATCCGGCTCCTCCCCTTCAAGATGGGTGTCCCGGACACCTCTCTGTGGGAGAAGATCCCGAAGCGGCCTACTGCCTTGGCGAACCAGGTAGATCGCTAGATCAAGGAGCTCCTCGAGCAGAAGCTGCGCAGCGGGGACATTATGATTACATTTGTCCGCAGCCGAGTCTCCCCCCCCCCCCCCTAGAAGCGCGCCCACAAGATCTTCCATTTGAGTGTCCCCCTTGACCCCCACCGGACCTCCTCCTTTGAGCTTAACAACTCCGAGGTGTTTCGCCGGGTCAAGGCCATTTTTAAGGTGGAGAAGGAGTTCTTTGAGGCGTGGGAGTAGGAGCTCGCTCCCTTCACCCGAGCCAACTTGCCTCCTCAGGTAAAATCTTCTCTTGGTATTTTTTCCGGGTCTTGCGATATGTTGGGTATCCCCTAACTTAACCATTTAGTATTTTTGCTCTCAGCTGTTTCTTCAGCAGACAGTTTAGGACGGCATGGATCTGGCCCTCAAATGGGTGGCAGACCGCCCTAAGCCAGACGAGGAGGAGCCTGACTCGGAGAGGTTCTTGCCTACTCCAGAAACCACCAAGCGCACCTCTGGTAAGGCCTCTTATCTAAGGGATTGGCCTGATGACGATGACTCGGATGTTGACGTTATGGAGGTACTTGATCCGGTGCCTATCTCTTACGCTTTCCCGGTTATGTCCAAATCTTTAGCTAACCCGGCCGGTTAGGTCCTCGAGGTTCCCCCTCTTGCCACGGATGATCCGGCTCCTGCCCCCTCCTAGAAGCGCGCGGCAACCTCGGCCACAGCCTCGGAGGTGCCCCCGCCTAGGAAAAGGTAGAAGAAGTCCGGGGTCAAGGCTCAACCCAAACCCGCTACTAAGAGCGTAGTCCCGAGAACACCCAAACCCGCTACTAAGAGCGCAGTCCGGAGAACACCCAAACCTTGGCAACCTCCAACCTCAGACGAGTAAGTTCTTTTTCTTTTGCTACTCGCTTCCGGGTCTTGCTCCCTTTGCCTGCCTTTCGTTCTCTATTTGACTTGTTGTTTTTCGTTCCTTCAGCGCTCCTAGGGTGATTCCCTAGAGTGGCCCCAGCATTTCCTCTCCGATCCTGAGCGTCTCTTCTCCCCTCCCCCATGATGACGATGTTCGGCCGCTGAGTCCTATCCAAGTGGACTCCGTGGCAGTGCCAAATCAGATCCCACCTTGTCACGAGGGGGGCAACATCGACATAGGGGGCAGCGGAGTGGCCGAGGATACGGCAGTGCCGGATCTCCCCAGTTTCTCTGCTTCGTCGCAACCATCAACATCAGAGGTGCCAGCTTCATCGGCACCGCCCCAGAGTACATATTTTTCAGTTCATGTCTCTCTAGCATCGTCAGTATTCGTACCAGCAGCACTAGCACCAATAGCACCAGCAAAACCAGCAGCACCAGCAGCGCCAGACCAGTAGTAGCAAAGACCAAAGACCAAAGATCAAAACCAGCACCAAAGAAGATCGGTACCAGAATGCCGACAAGATGGCAACAACCACAACTAAGCCAGCCGCCAAGAAGAAATCTCAGGCCGCTCCCTCCAGATCTACTATGTCTATTAAGGACATTTTTCAGGCAGCCTCTCAAGCTCAGTCCGGCATGGCAACCTCGGCTCTTTTTCAGCGATCAACATCATCTGGCAAGAGCAAAAAATCCGCCGATCCAACTAACGATTCTTCTTCCGGGTCTCCTGCCACCTGGTCTGAGAGCATTAAGCAATTGATCCTGCATAGCAGTCATGCTGCTGCTCCGTCCGTGAGGCGGGAGGCACATGCCAAGGGCTTGGTGACGAGCCATTCTCTTAGTGTTGAAAGCTATAGTCCGACGCTTATAGAATATGTGAACAACTAGAATAACACCGAGTTTATCGAACCTCAAGATGATATGCCAGAGAAGTTTGGCCCAGCGGAGTTTAGCACTCAAATGAACTCCGCTACCAAGGATATCTCTCTGGCTGGCCGGATGATGGAGGTAATCCCCTTATTCTTCTATGCTTCTTTATGTACGCAAACACTCGTAGATATACCCAATAGTCCCCGAGCCTACGAGGGAGTAATTTATTACTCGGTCGGATGCTCTTAGAGAATTTAGTGTAAGTCCTTAGTATTTTCAAATATCCACACACCTAGAGCTAGGTTAAGTTCCACTTGGCCCGGATCTTGTATACTTCGAATATCCACACACCTAGAGCCGGGTTAAGTTCCACTTGTCCTGGATCTTGTATACTTCGAATATCCACACACCTAGAGCCGGGTTAAGTTCCACTTGGCCCGGATCTTATATACTTGGAATATCCACACACCTAGAGCCGGGTTAAGTTCCACTTTTCCTGGATCTTGTATACTTCGAATATCCTTCTTTTTATGTGTGAACTAACATTGGCTAGTTTTTTAGATCACCACCAACCGCCGAACTGCTGAGTTCCAATGCTTGCTGGACTCATACAAAGATCTTCGTGCCAGATATGGCAAGTTCTTGGTTGATCACCAGAAGAAGGGTAACTTTCTTTGCTTAAGACCTTTTCCTTCTCGTTCCTTCGAATTACTCGCTATCCGTATTAACTTGTTATCCCAATCATGCAGCCGAGGCTGAGGCGGAAAATGTCATCATGCGCAAGAACTTGGTTGAGATCCAAGGTAACCTGTCTTGTTCCTTTAGCCATTGCGTGATCTTTCCTTGACTTGGTAGATATTTATACCTCGGCTCTGCCGGGTGATGGCTCGTGATTGATGAGCTGGTTGGGGAACCCCAAGAGGAAGGTATGATGAGCATAGAAGTAAGTTTCCCTCAGTTATGAAACCAAGGTTATCAAACCAGTAGGAGCAAGGAAACACCCCAAAGGTGTTGCTAGCTTAGCGAGGCGCCTACCGGTGCTAGTAGCAACGTGGAGACCTGCACAACACAACCACAGAACTTTGTCCCCAACTTAGGATGAGGTTGTCAATCTCACCGGTTTTGCTGAAAACAAAGGATTAAACGTATCGAATGGAAGGAAGTAATAGTTTGCAGAAAGTAAACACAAAGCAGTAAACAGTTTGTAGATTGTATGTAAAAGAAAGGACTGGCATCCATAGTTCACTAGAGGTGGCTCTCCTTAAGATAGATAACATGCTGGGTGAACAAATTATAGCGGGGCAATTGACAAACATCGAGAAAGCATACAAGCATGTACTAATCATCTTGACTCCTTTGAGACTTGATTGGGCATTACAACATTATACATAGACCGCCATCCAACTGCATCTATGACTAATAATCCACCTTCAGGTTATCATCCAACCCCTCCAAGATAAGTTGCAAGCAACTGATTAGTGCTTTAATTAATTGTAATGTAAACAATATGATTGTTCTATGAACAAAGGATTGTTGTTTTCTCCTAGTAACAAGACATCTAGTACCTTAGAGATTTCATCACTTCCCAGTTACCGTGAGGCATGAACCCACTATCGAGCATAAATACTAACTCTTGGAGTTGCTAGCATCTACTTGGCCAAGATAGCTACTAACAACGGAAAGCATGCAAGATCACAAATAACAAAGACATGATAGAATCAATAATCAATCTGAAATAGCATCTCAATATCCATCGGATCCCCGCAAACACAACATGCAGAATTACAAATAGATGATCTTGATCATGAACGGAGCTCACAAGATCTAGACATGATAGCACAAAGGAGGAGAACCAGCCATCTAGCTACTACATGGACCCGTAGTCAAGAGATGAACTACTCACGCATCACACTGGAGGCTTGCATGATGATGAAGAAGGCCTCGTGGTGAATTCTCTCCGGGGGTCGGAAGAGCTTCAGATCCCTCCCGATCGAGGGATGGAGATGACGGTGGCTACAAACTCTTTCCTGGATTTTTGATCAGGTGCTTAGGGTTTTGGTCCCGAAGGCAATATATAGGCAGAAGGAGAGGCCGAGGGGGTGCCTGGGCTGGCCACACCACCCCCTGGCACAGCCAGGCCTAGCCTGCGCGGCCAGGTGGTGTGGTGGCCCTGGCTCCTCTCCGTCTCATATTATGGCTCCTGTAAAATAGCGACTTTGGCTTTTGTCCTGTCCAATTCCGAGAATATTCATTTTCTGACTTTCCTGGAACCAAAAACACCAGAAAACAGGCAGCTGGCACTGTGGCTCTTGTTAATAGGTTAGTCCAAGAAATCATATGAAAAGTACTCCAAAGTGTGGACAAAACACAATAAAGTAGATAAAACCAAGCATGGAACATCAAAAATTATAGATACATTTGCAATGTATCACCGGGTCAACTCATTATTGTAGTTACACTTGAAGATAGCGTGCCCATTCCTGACATGATGACGCATTTTCTCGAACAAGCAGGGAAGCACCATGCTGAATTGATGAAAAAGGATGACGAGATTGCTCAGTTGCGCCTCAAGGACTCGGAGATTACTCGGCTGAACACCGAAATCCGAAGGCTCAAGGACCTCCACAAATCCGAGCTGGATAAGGCTAATCAGGAGTTCGCCGAGGAAAAGGAGCGCCTTACCACTCAAATCTCCAAGGACAAAGGACTTGTTGTAGGAAGCCGACGTAAAGCTTAAGTCGGTGACCTCCAAATATGAAAAACTCCAGGCCAGCTATGCAAATGTGTATGCCGAGCTCACTCGTATCCTTTTCTAGATTTCATGTGAGTTCCCTTCCTCTTTTCAATTCTTATCTCTCCGGATTAAGTGTTCTTGCTCATTGACATCCATCGTTCTGTTCGTAGGCAAGTTCTCAGAAGGTGACTCTATTGCTTCTGGTGCTATGGCTAGGTCTCGCCAACAGCGGGGTATTCCAAGAGGTCCTGCCACCGGTTCAATTCCTTATGAGCTGGAGGATCTACTTGTTAGCCTCTCTACCCGCATGGAACTAGTGAAGAACTATGGGGCAAACATTATGCTGGCAGCGATGCGGATGTTCAATGCTATCTGGCCCACTGAGCCCACTCCCAAAGGAAGCACTGCTTTTATAACAAAATTAATGGAGTGCGAAACTCAGGTGAACCTGTGGCAGGAATCTGCCGAACGAGCCGGAGCTGATACCGCGCTGAACTTTTTTTTGTCTTGTTATGAAGAGCTGGAACTGAATCTGCTTGAGCGTTTCCGCACCAGATCAAAGTGATCCAATGACCCGGAGTGCATCACTCAACGCAAGGCCTCTGCCAACAAGCTCATCCAATATGCCTTCTGCCATAGTTGGAACGAGGGTCCGAGCTATCTTGATGCATTTATGTTTCCGATGGCGGTGATGATGGTGAAGAGGATGAGGAGGAAGCCTCTGAGCTCGGCGATGACACTGAAGACCCGTAGGACGAGGAGGCCAACCCCAAAGATGAGGCTGAGGCTAGTGCCCCTCCTACAGATGCCAAAGTACGTCCTCCCTCTACAAATGATCCGGCTCCAGCTGTTGCTCCTTGAGCTTTGAAAACACTTAACAATATTCGTCAAATCCCTGGTATGCCGGGTGAAGTTGTATTTATGCACAATGGTTTGGTTTGTTACGATTAATTTCATTTGCTACTAAGTTCTTAATGTGAGATTAACGTGGGTGAAGTCCCCGAGTTTCCTTTTCTTGTTCGTCCAATTTTATGACTCGGCTCGCGTCTACCTTGATTCGGCTTTTGACTTATGAATCCGAGGTTCAAAAAATTGACTTAACAATACTTGAAACTCTGAGATTAGCTCAAAATAATCCGACAAAAAATAAATGAAGTAAATACAGGGTTAGTCCAAATAAAAAACATCGGCTTGATTACTCTCCTTTCGTTAGTCTTTTTTCATGTGCTTTGCGATTCCAAGCTTGTTCTCTTGCTTGCCATGAAGCCAATCTTGTTGGACAGCAACAAAGTCGAAGAGTTGGGCTTTTGGCTCTCACACACTACTAATCTGGCTAAGGCATAAGCAACTTAAGCAAGCCAACCTATAAAGAACATGAAGACAAGAAGAACAATTATTACGGCAGTCCCCGAGTTTCTACTAGGGGTGCTGAAGTTTCATTGATAAGATCATTGCCGACATACATACCAACATATGAGTAACTCGAATACATTCACCTCTTTGTCAGGTGTAAAAAGGACGAAGCAGTGCTACATTCCACGGACGCTTAGACTCCTCTCCGGACTTGTCCACCTTGTTCTTCTCCTGTGGCTGTGCATCAATAAGATAGTAGGAATCATTGTGCAAAGCTTTCTTACAATGAAAGGTACTTCCCATGGGGGGGATACATTATGCATGTCAGCAGTGCTGGAGAGGAGTCTAAGCGTCCGGGTGGGCGCCAACTGTCGTGGTGGCAGCACGGCAGATGCCATGGATAGGCTAAAGATGGGGCCAATGAGCACTAAAGGAATCCAGGGAGGGATAGTGTGGTGATTCCACACACAGATGTTGTATTTCACTCTATCAATGTTGGAATACAAGTGCCCCTTGAGCCGTTTATGAGAAGGAGACTAGTTCTCTTTACCCCCCCCCCACTACAATGCTCTAGAGCTCTCCCAAGATAGAATGATCGATCCCCTGCTATGGAGGTCCTGGTTCTCCTTATATAGGAGAGCCCATGTTACAAAGTTAGGGCATACGTGGAGGCATATTCCCTGAATATGCCCCTTGGCTAAATCTAGATGCTTCTTTATTCACTTTAACCATCCATTCGGACTATGGACGTAACCCTCTGCCATCCCCTTGCCTTTTGGTGTCACCAGACACGGGCTACGTCAGCCGACATTGCCCGCGTCACCCTTGTCAGCCACGCCCCACTGGTCCTTCCCTCTGCTCGCTTCGCTCACGCTACAGTGGGGAAAGGCCACCTTTTGACCAACGGGAGATTGCTTCCTTCTCTTGGAAGCCAAGTTGTAACCCGGCTAGCACCCAACTAACCTGTCAGTGAGGGTACCTGCACACATGGTAGATGAACATGGCCGACATATATTTTATGCCAGCCGGGTTAATGTTAGGCAAATGCCTACCAGGCCAGGTTACTCCATAAGTCAGCATGCCTTGAGGTGACCTGGCCAGCACTTGCTTTGACCGCGCCATACCTCGGCTAACTCGGCCTTTATACCCCGACGTGACCCTACTCGGGGGTATCCCCCCAACATAAGGGTTTTTGATTTTCAATAATGTTCAAGCTTTATGCTTATATTCATGGAATAGAATGGCGTTACTGCAATTTAATGAATGTATCTCATATTTTGATCTATAAGTGCATGGTACATGCTTGGTTTAGGGTTTATGGGTCGAGGATTTAGGGTTTGACGGTTTAGGTTTTATGGGTTGTTTGGGGTTTAGGGATTAGCAATTTTTCAATAATGCTCAAAGATTTATGCCTATATTCGTCGAATAGAATGGCGTTACTTGCTTTAATGAAAGTATCTCAAATGTTGATCTATAAGTGCATGATACCTTCTTGGTTAGCGTTTATGGGTCGTGGGTTTTGGGTTTTAGGGTTTTATAGTTTAGGTTTTATGGTTGTATAGGGTTTAGGGTTTAGCAAATTTTCAATAATGCTCAAGCTTTATGCTTATATTCGTCGAATAGAATGACATTACCTAATTTATTGAAAGTACCACAAATTTTGATCTATAAAGTGCATGATACCTGCTTGGTTAGTGTTTATGGGTTGAGGGTTTGGGGTTTTAGGGGTTGTTTAGGGTTTAGGGTTTAGGGAATTTTCGATAATGCTCAAGATTTATGCTTATATTCGTCGAATAAAATGGCGTTGCCAAATTAAACAAAAGTATATCAAATTTTGATCTATAAGTGCATGCTACGTGCTTGGTAAGGGTTTCGGGTTTTAGGGGTTTAGGGTTAGGGGTTTCAGGAATTTTCAATAATGTTCAAGCTGCTTTATGCTTATATTCGTGGAATAGAATGGGATTACATCAATTTACTGAAACTATCTCAATTTTTGATTTATAAGTGCACAAAACCTGCTTTGGTTAGGGTTTATGGGTCGAGGGTTTAGGGTTTTAGGTTTTTATGATTTAGTTTTATGGATTATTTCAGGTTTAGGGTTTTGTTAATTTTCAATAATGCTCAAGATTTATGCTTATACTCGTAGAATAGAATGGTGTTAGCTAATTTAATGAAAGTATCACAAATTTTGATCAATGTGTGCATGACACCTACTTAGTTAGGGTTTATGGCTAAGGGTTTAGGCCTTTATGTTTTAGGGTTTAGGGAATTTTTGATATTGCTCAGGATTTATGCTTATATTTGTCAAATAGAATGGTGTTACCCAATTTAACGAAATTATCTTAAATTTTGATCTATAAGTGCATGCTACATGCTTGTTCAGGGTTTAGGGTTATAGGGTTTAGGGGTTTAGGATTTGGGTTTTTAGGGGTTTAGGGTTTTGAGAATTTTCAATAATGTTCAAGCTTTATGTTTAAATTCTCAATAATATGTTCAAACTTTATAGTTATATATATTCATGGAATAGAATGGTGTTACCGCAATTTAATGAAAGTATCTCAAAATTTGATCTACAAGTCGATGATATCCTGCTTGGTCATATTTTTTGTTAAATAAAATTGAAGGTACCCAAGTACTAAAACAAGGGAGAAACACCAAGAGTTCCATGAGATTTAGGTGCTATTTGGTTGGGCTCTAATTCTGGCTTTTGATTTTTGGCTTATAAATCCAAGAATGTGTTTTTAGCTTTGTTGTTTTTAAGTTTTACTCTGACATAGTTGAATGATGGTATAAGCCAAAAACAAAAATCTAAATTGTCTTGTAAAATAAAGCTAAAAGCAATAGATAAGCTTAAGCCGTCAACTTCTTGATTTGAATGCTAATAATGCAGTTTAATTTGAGAACTTTTGAAAGAAAAAACCAAATAAAAAATATATAAATTGAAGCAATGTCTTTCTTTCATAGAGTATTTTGTTATGTGCACTGCCTAGTTTCCATGAAAAGTATGCTAAAATTTGACAACTTTCGAAGAAACTTGTTTCACAATATGGCGTACCATGTATGAACATTCATGGCTTTCAAACGAGATGACCAAGGTCATGGCAATATGTTTTCCATAGTTTATGACAACATGTCTATGTTTGGTAGATTGGTGCATAACTACATATTGGAATTTCAAACAATGTTTACAAAAAAGGGTGCATCCAAATCAAAGTTATTTTAAATTGCCCAAGTGACAACAATGGCTTCCGTTGTGAAGCAACTACAAAGATTATATGTGGTTCAAAATCTCACCGCACCAATTTTCTCGCAGTATAAATTTTTAGATAGATAATGCCCAAGTTTCATGAATTTTCAAGCTTCCAAGCCAGGTTCGATGATTTTAACGATTTTATCTCGGTTTATCAAAAAATGTTTGAATTTTGAACAAAAAGCGATGGGAATCTCTACTTCCCATAATTCTGGCTCACTGACATGTGGGTCACTTGCATAGTGGGTCCAAAAAGTCAGTGTAGGTTAGAGTGGGTGGGCAGGTAAATATTGAAGAAGGGCGGGGAAACGTTGATGGGGCGATGCACTTGGGAGAATGCAAATGTACCACGTATATCCCTCTGCTATTGTAGTGCTCCCTCAGATTCTTGTTTCCAGAGTAGGGATAGAAGAGGAATTTTGCATTCTAGAAAGAGGTGAAGCATGTTTGAATGGACGCGCTAGATATTTTAATGGATGGGTGCGATGTTTGGGCGTCTGATACATTGCAAATGTATCTATAATTTTTGATGTTCCATGCTTGGTTTTATCTACTTTCTTGTGTTTTGTCCACACTTTGGAGTACTTTTCATATGATTTCTTGGACTAACCTATTAACAAGAGCCACAGTGCCAGTTGCATGTTTTCAGCTGTTTTTGCTTCCAGGAAGTCAGAAATTGAATATTCTCGGAATTGGACGGGACAAAAGCCAAAGTTACTATTTTTTCGGAAGACTCACGGAGCCAGAAGGAGAGTCGGAGAGGGGCGCAGGGTGGCCACACCCCCCTTGGCGCGGGCCAGCCCAGGATGCGCCAGGGCATGGTGTGGGCCCCCTGGCCGGCCATCGACCTTGCCTCCTTCGCCTATAAGAGCCTCCCGATACCAAAACCCTAGATCATCAAGCCTCCAGCCACGAAAAGTTCCGCAGTGCCGCCGCCACCGAAAGGAGATTCGAGGGACAGAAAGTCTCTGTTCCGGCACCCTGTCGGGACGGGGAAGTGCCCCCGGAGCCATCTCCATCGATCTCCACCACCATCTCCATCACCATTGCTGAATCCCATGATGAGGAGGGAGTAGTTCTCTCTTGAAGCTAAGGGTTCTACCGGTAGCTATGTGTTCATCTCTCTCTATGCATGATCTTATTGAGATCATGAGCTTGTAATCTATAGATCTACCTTGCTACTCAAGTGCTTTAATAGATCTCTGCTCTCCCCATGTGTGTGAAAGTGACAGCGTGTGCACCATGGTGGCACTTAGGCTATAGATTACAAATACTTGTTATGAGTTATATTTGGAGTTAGATGTCTTTATGAAATTGTGGTGTTTGTTGGATTCATCTAGTACTCAAGGTGACAGTGTGAGGTTTTCTAGATGGGAAAGATGAACTTTGAGGTGTGCTGTTATAGCCCTACCATCGATTAGAGTGTCCAACCGGAGAGTAGTTAAGAGTAGTATCATGAAGAGAAGATATTTATATGAGAGTGTTCACTAGTGAAAGTATGATCCCCAGGCCTTGTTTCTAAGCACTGAAACACCGTGTGCTATTAGATCTATTGCATGTTTGCTTGCTTCTATCTTTATTTCAGTTTTACTTTAGTCTTTTCCACGCCATCAAGTTATTTTCTGTCATCTTTACCACTTATAATTATCCATACCACTTGTATTTTACTATCGCTTCGCCGAACTAGTGCACCTATACACCTGACAAGTGTATTGGTTGTGCTAGGGACACAAGAGACTTCTTGTACCTTGATTTCAGGGTTGCTTGAGAGGGGATACCTTTGACCACTTCCTCCCTGAGTTTGATAAACCTTGGGTGATCCACTTAAGGGAAAACTTGTTGCTGTTCTACAAACCTCTACACTTGGAGGCCCAACAACTGTCCACAAGAATAGAAGTGCGTAGACATCAAGCATTTTTCTGGCGCCGTTGCCAGGGAGGTAAGGTAAAAGGTATTCACACCAGAGGATTAAAGAAGAAGAACCTCCCACGGGAAACGCCTATTTTCTGGTGTGAGTGCTCGAAGTTATTTCCTTTAGATTCTGCAATTTTGTCTTTTTGTTTCTTGTTTTCACTAGTTAGGCTTAATGGAAAACAACAAAAAAATTAGAGAGCTTTATAGTATTTATCTTGAATTAGGACATGAAGTGTTTGAAGAGAAAATGAAAAAACCTATTGAACTTTATTTGCATGCTAATAGCAATGTTGTTAGTATGAATTCTTTGGACACCATTATTGCTAATGCTATGGAAAAGTCAAAGCTTGGGGAAGTTAGTTTTTATGAAAATGATCTTTTTAGTTCTCCAGCTTTGGAAGATAGCTATTCTATTGCTTATGATGATACCAAACCTCCAATATATGATGATTACAATGATAAATATGATATTTTCAGTCCACCTACTATTGAGGAGAAAATTAATGATTATAATATGCCTCCTATATTTGATGATTATGGTGATGAGAATAATAATGATAGCTATTTTGTTGAATTTGCTCCCACTACAATTAATAAGAATGACTATGCTTATGTGGAGAGTAATAATTATTATATGCATGTGGCTCATGATAAGAATGTTACTTGTGATAGTTATATTGTTATTCTTATTCATGATGTTATTGAAAGTTATTATGAGAGAGGGAAGCATGGTTTTATGTGTCTCAACAATATTAAGTTTCCCCTCTTTATGTTGAAAATTTTGAAGTTGCACTTGTTTTGCTTTACAATGCTTATTGCTTTGTGCTTTCATGACTTGTTTCTTTACAAGATTCCTATGCATAGGAAGTGGGTTAGACTTAAATGTGTTTTGAATTTGCTTCTTGATGCTCTCTTTTACTTCAATTCATATTTCTTATGTGAGCATCCTCCCAAACTATTAAGCCTAACTTAAAGGCGTTAAAGAAAAGTACTTATTGGGAGATAACCCAAAAGTTTTAAATGAGTCTTAGAAGTTATTACTTCAGTAATAACCGCTCCTTATCCTTTTTATTTGCTTTTTGTGCCAAGAGTGACCTCTAATGAGAGAAAAGTAATGATTGGTAAAGTTGTTGTCCCGAAACATACTTCTGTGCTTCACCGTAAAAATTCGTGTAAAATCTCTGTACGTCCTTTTGAGGCGTACATTTTTGTGCTTCTGCCTCAGGTTGTTATCTAACTTTCGTTAGTTCAACACTTTTTGATTTGAGCAACACAAGGTCTTCAAAAAAATTCGTCTTTACCTGCTGGTCTGTTTTGACAGATTTCTGCCATTATTTGCATTTGCTTCTTGTTGGTTCCTTTTTGAGTTCTTTTGGGGAATTGAGCTTTTTGAGTGAAGTTCTACAGTAGATAGTGTTTTAATGGAAGTTTTATTGGTGTTGAAACTGAACCTAAAGACTTATTATCTTGAGTGCACTAATGTTGCTAATAAAGATTGTGTGAAGTTTTGTATGAAGGAAAAATTTCAGGTGTATGGAAGGAATGAGTAATGAGATGAAGGATGGACTAAACCTCAAGCTTGGGGATGCCACGCGTGTCACCCCAAGAAATATCCAAGAAGTACAAGTGTCAAAGCTTGGGGATGCCCAAGGCATCCCCTTCTTCATCAATAAAAATCACAGGTTTCTTCCAAACGCTTCATTTTTATTGTTTCATGCACAGTTGTGTTGTTCTTGGAGCTTCTTATTTTTCGTTTTCGTTTTGGTTTTTCGTTTGCTTTGTTTTTCATAGTTTTCTCAATAAATTGGTTGGACCCCCTCTTTCATACATTGGTTTTCAAATAGTTTGGTTTGGTTTGGAAAAGAGTAGGAAAGTTCATGCTTATGTGGTAAAAAGAGCTCGTTTTTGACTATGGCCTATGCTTTGTCATGCCATGCTTGATATTGTTTTGGCTTTATGCTTAGTATTCTTTGTTGTAGCATGACTTGTTATAAATAATTGAGATTTCTTAATGTGCCTTGGATGAATCATGCGTTGTTTTAGCATATTAAAGCATAGTATAGTGGTATTCTCCTTTGATGCTTTATTTGGGTTGACTTGGGGCATGCTCACACCATGTTATGACTATCTCAAGTCACCATAAGCCTTTATGATCCTTTAGTTTTCAACTTGTAGTATCACTTTATGCTTTGATCAATGATGTTTTGTCGCTCAGCATGATTATGGCCATTATTGCTCTCTTAGTTTGTCGCTCCCAGTCTTTTGCTAGCCTCCACAACCAAGTATGAGTTCCACTCATGCATCCAACTCCCTAAACCAAGTTTTTCCAAATAGTCCACCATACCTACCTACTAGCTTAAGCTATACCAAGTATATTCATGTTTTCGTTTACCTTCCAAATTAAACTTGTTATGAGAAAACTAGTGATTAAAGCTCTCACGAACTTGATGGCACACATTACTTTTCTTGCCCTTAATAAACTTGAACCATTGTGTTGTCTATGCTGTATATGCTTGCACTTATTTGTTGGGAATTAGCATAACCATGCTTTCATGGGGAACACTTTCAACATTGCACTGGTACTTTGTACCTAGTTGATATCGTGCTCTTTTGTCTATGGATGTCGTCGGTGTGAAATGAAAGCGGAGCTTGTAAGTCCATGGAGTTATGTATATGTGTTCGAGAAACGCCTGGGCCGCTGGTCTAATCCATGCTAACATGGTGGAAACCTGTAGCGTAACCATAATGAGCTGTCTATGAAGCATTCTTGTTATAAAAAAGAGTCCTATATTGAGAAAAAAAGAGAAAAAGAAAAAAAAAGAGATTATGAAAAGAGGAAAGAGAGAAAAAAGCACCATATTCCCATGGTAAATAAGAAGATTGCTGAGATGCTTGTTGTCTGCTTGCCTTGTCATTTTGATATGGGGATTCTTCCGTATCATCGGGCAAGGGGTACCCCGTTGGAGGTTCTCTATGATACACATGTACTTAAAATGACAAGAACTTACCGATGACGAAACTTGAGTAGCATGAGGAGCGTCCCTCGTATTCAAGGGACATGAAATTTCCAACTGATACTTCGTCGAGCATATACACCATAGTTTGTTCACTTTAACCTTAATCACTTCAAGATGCTTATGATAGGGGCAATGAGAGCTGAAAGCTATAAGTACCATAATTTTTGGAAGCTCTTTATGAAACTTGAATCTCTTCTTCCTTTTATGAAGGCATTTCTTCCACTTATATATTGAGTCTCCACCTTCTATCTTTATACACTTACAGTCACTCTTATGAACTTTGAAGGTGTCCTATGAATTTACATTTTCTACTCTATGAGGGACAAGCTGAATGCCACTATGCTATGTTTTCTTTATGTGAAACAAACAAACGTCTTGCAAAGCATTTTTATTCATGAATCTTTTGTTTGTGCCTTTTCATTTTGCAACATAGTTGCTTTGCCTTATTGTTAGAACTTTGTCTTTCATGTTATGATTGAAGTACTATGATCCCAGCTTTGAATGTTTTCGAATACTTTGATCAAGTCTATGATGGTGCATGTCACCTCAAAAATTATTCTTTCTTTTTATCACTTACCTACTCGAGGACGAGCAAGAGTTAAGCTTGGGGATGTTGATACATTGCAAATGTATCTATCATTTTTGATGTTCCATGCTTGGTTTTATCTACTTTCTTGTGTTTTGTCCACACTTTGGAGTACTTTTCATATGATTTCTTGGACTAACCTATTAACAAGAGCCATAGTGCCAGTTGCCTGTTTTCTACTGTTTTTGGTTCCAGGAAGTCAGAAAATGAATATTCTTGGAATTGGATGGGACAAAAGCCAAAGTTACTATTTTCCCGAAAGACTCACGGAACCAAAAGGAGTGTCGATGAGGGGCCACGGGGTGGCCACACCCCCCCTTGGCGCGGGCCAGCCCAGGCCACACCAGGGCATGGTGTGGGCCCCCTGGCCGGCCACCGACCTTGCCTCCTTCGCCTATAAGAGCCTCCCGATACCAAAACCCTAGATCATCAAGCCTCCAGCCACGAAAAGTTCCGCAGCGCCTCCGCCACCAAAGGGGAGATTCGGGGGACAGAAAGTCTCTGTTCCGGCACCCTGCCGGGATGGGGAAGTGCCCCCGGAGCCATCTCCATCGATCTCCACCACCATCTCCATCACTATTGCTGAATCCCATGATGAGGAGGGAGTAGTTCTCTCTCGAGGCTAAGGGTTCTACCGGTAGCTATGTGTTCATCTCTCTCTCTCTCTCTATGCATGATCTTATTGAGATCATGAGCATGTAATCTATAGATCTACCTTGATACTCAAGTGCTTTAATAGATCTCTGCTCTCCCCATGTGTGTGAAAGTGACAGCGTGCGCACCCTGGTGGCACTTAGGCTAGAGATTACAAATACTTGTTATGAGTTATATTAGGAGTTGGATGTCTTTATGAAATTGTGGTGTTTGTTGGACTCATCTAGTACTCAAGGTGATAGTGTGGGGTTTTCTAGATGGGAAATATGAACTTTGAGGTGTGTTATTATAGCCCTACCATCGATTAGAGTGTCCAACCAGAGAGTAGTTAAGAGTAGTATCATGAAGAGAAGATATTTATATGAGAGTGTTCACTAGTGAAAGTATGATCCCTAGGCCTTGTTTCTAAGCACTGAAACACCGTTTGGTATTAGATCTATTGCATGTTTGCTTGCTTCTATCTTTATTTAAGTTTTACTTTAGTCTTTTCCATGCCATCAAGTTATTTTCTATCATCGTTACCACTTATAATTATCCATACCACTTGTATTTTACTATCTCTTCGCTGAACTAGTGCACCTATACACCTGACAAGTGTATTGGGTGTGTTGGGGACACAAGAGACTTCTTGTATCTTGATTGCAGGGTTGCTTGAGAGGGGATACCTTTGACCACTTCCTCCCTGAGTTCGATAAACCTTGGGTGATCCACTTAAGGGAAAACTTGCTGCTGTTCTACAAACCTTGGGTGATCCACTTCTACAAACCTTGGGTGATCCATTTAGGGTTTAGGGTTTTCTAGGTTTTAGGGTTTATGAATTTTAAATAATAATGTTCACGCTTTATATATATGCATTTATATATATATATATATATTTGTGGAATAGACTGGTGTTATCGCAATTTAATCAAAGTATCTCAGATTTTGATCTATAACTGCACGATACCTACTTGGTAAGGGGTTGAGGGGATGAGGGTTTAGGGTTTGGGGGGTTTAGGGGTTTAGGGTTTCGGTTTTTCTAGGAATTTTCGATAATGTTCAAGCTACTTTATATATGCTTATAATTGTGGAATTGAATAGCGTTAGCACAGTTTGAGGAAAGTATATATGAAATTTTGATCTACAAATGCATGATACCTCATTTGTCAGGGTCGTTTAGGCGGGGTTGGGGGTTTAGGGTTTTAGGGTTTAGGGCATTTTCAATAATGTTCAAACTTTATGGTTATATTCGTGGAATAGAATGGCGTTACCGCAATTTAATGAAAGAATCTCGGATTTTGTTCTATAAGTCCATGGTACCTGCTTGGTTAGGGTTTATGGGTCGAGAGTTATGGTTTTAGTGTTTTATGGTTTAGGTTTTATGGATTGAATAGGGTTTAGGGGTTTGGCGAATTTTCAATAATTCTCAAGCTTTATGCTTATATTCGTCGAATAGAATGGTGTTACCTAATTCATTAAAAGTATCCCAAATTTTGATCTATAAGTGCATGATACCTGCTTGGTTAGGGTTTATGGGTTGAGGGTTTAGGGTTTTAGGTTTAGGTTTTAGGGGTTGTTTAGGGAATTTTCTATAATGCTCAAGTTTTATGCTTACTATCATCGAATAGAATGGCGCTACCAATTTAATGAAAGTATATACAATTTTGATATATAAGTGCATGCTACGTGTTTGGTAAGGGTTTAGTGTTTAGGTTTTAGGGTTTCGGGAATTTTAAATAATGTTCAACCTTTATGCTTATATTCGTGGAATAGAATGGCGTTACCGCAATTTAATGAAAGTATCTCAAATTTTGATATATAAGTGCACAGTACCTGCTTGGTTAGGGTTTTATGGTTTAGTTTTATGGGTTGTTTCCGATTTAGGGTTTACAGAAATTTTGGTAATTCTCAAGATTTATGCTTATATTCGTCTAATAGAATGGTGTTACCTGATTTAATAAAAGTATCTCAAATTTTGATCTATGAGTGCATGACACCTAATTTGTTAGGGGTTTTGGGCTGAGGGTTTTAGGGTTTAGGGTTTAGGGAATTTTTGATAATGCTCAGGATTTATGCTTATATTCGTCAAATAGAATGGTGTTACCCAATTTAACGAAAGTATCTCAAATTTTGATCTATAAGTGCATAATACGTGCTTGGTCAGGTTTTGGAGGTATAGGGGTTTAGGGTTTGGGTTTTAGGGGTTTAACTAGGGATCAGGGTTCCAGGAATTTTCAATAATCTTCAAGCTTTATGCATATATTCATGGAATAGAATGGTGTTACCCAATTTAATGAAAGTATCTCAAATTTTGATCTATAAGTGCACGATACCTGCTTGGTCAGGGTTTAGGGGTTTAGATTTAATGGTTTAGGATTCCGCAAATTCTCAATAATATGTTCAAACTTTATGGTTATATATATTCATGAAATAGAATGGTGTTACCGCAATTTAGTGGAAGTATCTAAAAAATTGATCTACAAGTCAATGATGCCCTGTTTGGTCATATTTTTTGTTAAATACAATTGAAGTTACCCAAGTACTAAAACAAGGGAGAAACACCAAGAGTTCCATGAGATTTAGGCGTTGTTTGGTTGGGCTCTAATTCCAGCTTTTGATTTTTGGCTTATAAAGCCAGGAACGTATTCTTGGCTTTGTTTTTTAGCTTTTACTCTGACATAGTGGAATGATGGTATAAGACAAAAGCAAAAATCTAAAGTGGCTTATAAAATAAAGCTAAAAGTGACAGATAAGATTAACTAAACAACCCATCAACTTCTTGATGTGAATGCTAATAATGCATCCTAATTAGGGACCTTTTGAAAGAAAAATCCAAATGAAAAATATATAAATTGAATCAATGTCTTAATTTTGCAGAGTATTTTGTTATGTGCACTTCCTAGTTTCCACGAAAAGTATGCTAAAATTTGACAACTTTCCAAGAAACCCGTTTCACAATATGGCAGTCCATGTATGCACATTCATGGCTTTCAAACGAGATAACCAAGGACATGGCAATATGTTTGCCATACTTTATGATAACGTGTCCATGTTTGGTAGATCGGTGCATAACTATATATTGGCATTTCAAACAATGTTTACACAAAAGGGTGCATCCAAATCGAAGTTATTTTAAATTGTCCAACTGACAACAATGGCTTCCATTGTGAAGCAACTACAAAGATTATATGTGGTTCAAAATCTCACTGCACCAATTTTCTCACAGAGTATAATTTTTTTGATGGGTAATGCCCAAGTTTCATGAATTTTCAAGCTTCCGAGCTAGGTTCGATGATTTTAACGATTTTATCTCGGTTTAGCAAAAATGTTCGAATTTTGAACAACAAGTGATGGGAATCTCTACTTCCCGTAATTTTGGCTCACTAACATGTGGGTCACTTGCATAGTGGGTCCAAAAGTCAGTGTAGGTCGGAGTGGGTGGGCAGGTAAATATTGAAGAAGGGCTGGGAAACTTCGATGGGGTGATGCACTTGGGAGAACGCAAATTTACCACCTATATCCCTCTGTTATTGCAGTGCTCCCTTGGCTTCTTGTTTCAGGAGCAGGAATAGAAGAGGAATTTTGCATTCTAGAAAGAGGTGAAACATGTTTGAATGGACACTACTAGAGAAAGGCTTATGGATAGATTTATTATTAGTGTTGATTTTTTTGAATATGCTCCACTGATAATTATCAGTGGCGCATTTAAAAATATGCTCCACAGATATTTTGTTTAACCAATGGCGCACATCAGAAATAATGCGCCACTGATAATGTAGGCCCAGCACCCCGGAGGACTGTGGACCAAACTCCAATGGTGCATATAGCCATATGCGCCAATGATATATGGTCATGAATGGCGCATACGCCATATGTGCCATTGATATTCTCCTCACCAATGGTGCATCTTTTTCTACATGCGCCATTGATAATTATGTTGGCCCCACCTGGACCCCACCACTCGGAAAGGTGGCAGGATTATCAATGTCGCATTTAGGAGATGCGCCATTGATACTTTGTCTCTAAAGGCGCATATAATAAAAAATGCACCACTGATAAGTCTTGGGGCCCACCACCTGAAAAGGTGGCAGACTTATCAGTGGTGCATATAGGGTAATATGCGCCATTGATAACTTCGCCCAGATCTACAAGTTTGCAGCCACCCCCACCCACCACCACCATTCCATTCTTCTCCACCCACCAACCCAAACTAGATCTATAGCTCGTCCTCCTCCTCCCCACCACCTCAATTTCTCCATTCTTTTCTCCATTCTTGGTTGTTGAACCTACCTTGCTTCATAGTTTTGTGAGGGGAAGCCTCTCCAATTGTTGTAGATCTACTAAACCAACTAGTTTTCCTCCTCCAACATCCATCTTGTTCTCCAACAACCACACTATCTCGTCTGGACTTGGCTCGGTAACGATTCTACTAGGTGAGTTGTTGGAGGACATGCATGTGGATGTTTTGTGTAGTGGGTGGATGTCGGTGCGGTGTGTATGTGTGTGCATGCTTATGTATGTTAAGCCTTCTTATTGCGAGAGGGATGATATTTGCATGATCTACGTGAAGCTACTAGCTCGTGTGGTGCATGAATGTTTGCATGTGACGAAGAAGCAAGCATATTGCTTTCTCTGGCATGGTGCATGGATGTTTGCCAAAATGTCGATTAATTTCCATTTCAGAATTTTTTTGCACTATCCATATGTCCCATTTTTAGGTGAGGTCATGCCGAATTTTTCCGGCGGCCATGCATGCATGTGTGTGTGTGCATGATGGTGCTGTGGTTCTAAGATACTCTCTCTTTTTGCTCTATACCATGCAGGCAACCATGGTTAGACACATGAGCGAAGGTCAAGCAGCTAGATACAAGAAACGTGCGGTGGCCAACATGATTCTGAACAAGAGGACCTACATAATATGTCTGTGTCGAACATGCAATCTCGGGATCTTGGTTGACCCTGATTCCGGAGACCTGGAGAATCACCTGCTCACACGTAGTTTCATGCGCGGCTATGATTCTGAAGATGACAAGGATGTCAACGATCCTGAAGACGAGGACGGGCATGATGATGATCACGAAGGAGATGCCGGCGGTGGGCATGATGATCAACACGAAGGAGATGACGGCGGTGACGGACATGATGATCATCACGAAGGAGGTGCCGGTGGAGAAGACGCAGACACATAGACGACGCGGCTAACCTCGGCCTTGCAGGACCCTCATGTTCAGGAACTGCTTCTCAGGGAGACGAGCAACACCAAAGCTGCTACCGGGGAGAAAGCCAAGCTGGCGCAAATGGAGATAGACAGGAAAACTCCATTGTATCCTGGGTGCCGGCCCGAGGATACCCGCTTGAACGTAACGCTCAAGGCTCTGGAGATGAAGGCAGAAAGCAAATGGACCGACACAAGCTTCAACAAAAACATGATATTCTGGCAAGAACGTCTTCCCAAGGGGAACAGGTGTCCAACTAGTATCGAGGAGGCCAAGAAAATCGTATGTCCTCTCAACCTACTATATGTTAAGTACCATGCCTGCATTAATGACTGCGCACTTTATCAGTATGAGTACAAGGATAGAACCACATGTCCGGTGTGTGGCCAAGGACGATACAAGAGAGGTAATAAGAATGTTCCTCTGAAAGTGATATGGTACTTTCCTATCACTCCCCGTCTGCAGAGGTATTTCGTGGACCCTAAGGAAGCAAAGCTCATGCAATGGCATGCGAAAAGGAAGAAGCCGGCCGAAGATGATCCACATAAGGGCAAGATCCTCACACACCCTTCGGACGCTAGCCAATGGAACACACTGGACATTGACTTTCCAGACTTCGGGGGTGATCCAAGGAACGTCAGGCTTGGTATGAGCACCGATGGACTCAATCCGTTTGGCAACCAGAGTAGCACACATAGCACCTGGCCCGTGTTTGTATGGCCGTACAACCTCCTTCCCTGGTTGTGCACCAAGCAGAGATACGTACACATGTGTATTCTGATTGAGGGGCCGAAACAACCAGGAATCGACATGCATCTGTATCTTAGGCTACTAAAATAAGAGTTAGCCACGCTGTGGGAGACGCCAACCCATATGTGGGATGCATACACATGAGATTATTTCCCTATGAGAGTCGCATTGCTCACGACGGTGCAGGACTATCCAGGTTATGCATATGTGTCTGCCCAGGTGAACCACGAACATAAAGCATGTGTCAAGTGCATGGATAAGACCCTGCCTCTCCAGATACCAAGGGATCACGGGTCATCGAAGACCGTGTTCCAATGGACTCGAATGTGGCTTCCAAAGGATCACGCGAGGAGAAAGCGTAGAGATCTGTTCGATGGCAAAGTAGAGCTCGAAAATCCCCATGTACGAGGAGTGGAGAAGTGATCCAAGATATGTTAGACAACTGGGAAGAGTGCCCTTTACCAGGAAAGAAGCGTCAGAGGACGAATCCTCTGCATGGTGTGTGGAAAGCTAGGCCTGTTTTCTGGGACCCGTCATACTGGAAATACCTCCACATGCCCCATAGCCTTGATGTCATGCACATCATGAATAACGTTTGCGAGAGTCTGCTTGCCACTATCATCAACATGTTGGATAGGACCAAAGACGGGCCGAAAGCAAGGAACAACCTGATGGAACTTGGCATCAAGGAAGAACTTCATGAGGAGCCGCCGCCTGATGATGATGATGATGATGATGATGATGATGATGAGAAGGCTGAAGATACTCAAGGTCGCCGCAAAAGTGTTAAGAGTGGAATTGTAGTGTTTCTAGCTACCTGCTTCATTCTAAGTGAGCTGGAGCTTGAGCAGTTTTTCAACTGCCTCCTAGGAGTCAAAGTTTCTTACGGTTACTCGGGGAACATAGGCACATATCTGGACAAAGTGAAGAAGAGGTTCAGCGGGATGAAGTCTCACGACTATCACGTGCTGATGACGTAGATACTTCCCGTTGCGATCCGAGGGATAATGGACGAGCACGTCCGTGAGACGCTATTTGGCCTGTGCAACTTCTTTGACGTCATCTCGAGGAAGTCGATTAGCTTGAAGCAGCTCGACACACTACAAGATGAGATCGTCGTGATACTATGCGAGCTCGAGATTTACTTCCCGCCCACATTTTTCGACATCATGGTCCATCTACTCGTCCATGTCGTGGATGACATCATTCATCTCGGGCCGACATTCCTGCACAACATGATGCCGTTTGAAAGGTTGAACGGTGTTATAAAAGGATTCGTATGCAACAGGTCCCGTCCATATGGGAGCATTGCCAAGGGCTTTCTGACCTACGAGTGCATCTCTTTCTG
Organism: Avena insularis; assembly: GCA_023614405.1. NCBI lineage: Eukaryota > Viridiplantae > Streptophyta > Magnoliopsida > Poales > Poaceae > Avena > Avena insularis. The sequence continues at coordinate 442,575,355 of CM042694.1, read as the reverse complement.
CCAGAATTATCTATGCACCGACCCAGACGACGAGGATGACCGTGTTGGTCTACCCAAAAGGACGCACCTCGGAAGGCTCACTGGATATGGCCGCCGCAAGGTCTTTTGAACCATGCATGTCGGCGTGAAGGGTCGACGCGCCGGCTTTGATAGGGCACACCGAGTCGCACTACAACACATCGAATTGGTCGATCCTTGGGTGGAAGAGCACAAAAGCTTAATCGACCAGAAGTTCATTGACCTTGGCCGGCCGAGGAAGAAGGGAGACTTAACAAGAGAGCACAACTCTAGCTTCACGGCTTGGTTCAAGAAGAAGCTTCACGAGAATCCCCCCGCAGACCCGCAAACGCCTTCTACGGAGGATTAAAAACTCATTTTCGCCTTGCCAAATGGCCCTAGGCACAACATGAGGACATATCAGGCATACGACATCAACAGGTATAGATTCTACACCGAGAAAAGCGACATGAGTACCGACTATCAGAACTCAAGAGTAACGATGCTATCCTAGGCCGATGACGAAGCCATAGTCAAGGAACGATTTTTCAGAAGGATCGAGGAGATCTGGGAGCTCGACTACACCGGAGAGAAGGTGCCGATGTTCCGTGTCAGATGGTCCAAGAGCGTCCAAAAAGAGGGTCGGTATTTCACCACCATGGTTATACCCGATGCCTCCGCGAAGAACGCCTCCGCAAAAAATGAGCCATGGGTACTCGCGAGCCAAGTTAACCAATGTTTCTTCATCACCGACCCGTCAAAGCATGCCGTGTTGTCGTGAGGAGGGGAAAGAGGAGCATCATCGGAATGGACGGACCCGCCAACGAGCAAGACTTAGAAAAGAACGGTGATCCGAAGATCGAAAAGGAATTCGACAAGTACTTCGACAAGCCGACTGTTGTAGGAAAAAGGAAGACCACCCTATCTACTAAAGGTTGTCCGTTCACGAGAAGAAACCTTAACCTTCCCGGGATAAAGTATTCAACCGCGAGGAAGAAGGGCAAGAAGATTGCAAAGAGACGCTAGCTCTATCTAGCTCGAAATCAAGATCATGCACACATGACATGACATTTTTGTGGAGAATATTGGTGTGTATGGATATTGATGTTCATGTGACATGATGGATGTCCTTGTTTTAAATAAATTAATAATTTCCTATGTACTTGCAAATGGATGTCCTTGTTTTAAATAGATTTGTGAATGTTAAACTTAATTACTATTTGTTACAAAATATACTAGATATTAATGACAAGTATTTTGGAACATATTAAAAAATTAATATTAAACTTAAATACTTCCACAAGTATTTAGGAAAATATTTTGTAAGATATTAAAAAATTGAATTTTTTTTGAGAAAGCCAGGAATCAAACCTGGCTGCTCCAGCAACAGCTGATGTAGCACAGCCTCAACCACTACGGTAGCCTTGTGTAGTTGACATAGATGAGGGCATCGTGGGTTTTGGCTAAGTGCCAAATACCAATGGCGCATATCGGGAAATATGCACCACAGATATTTGACACTTAGCCAAAAACGCCTCGCTCTCTCCCTTTCTTCACTCTCGTACAGAGAAACTCCAACCCCTCCCCCTTCCCCCTGCCCCTGCCCCCGCGCACGCGATCGAGCCCACTGCCCTCGACGCTGGTGAGCCTCCCCAACCCCTCCCCGTCCCTTGCGCTCCCCTCTCCTCCCCCTCCCTTCCCCTGATCCCCATGTCTCTGCCACCAGGAGCGCCGCCCCGTCCCCGTGGAGCAAGCAGGAGGAGGAGGAGCACCAGGAGCGGCGCCCTGTCCCCGTGGCGCAACTAGGAGGAGGAGCACCGCCCCCTACCCGTCGAGCACCAGGCGCCTCCCCTCCCTTTCGAGCACCAGGCATCGCACACACACCCTTCGATCACCAGGTGCCGCCCCCCCCCCTCCCCGTCCACTACCTCTACTACATCGTCGGCCACCTCAGGTTGAGCTCTCCCTCCCCTCTCCCCTCTCTTACAGTAGGGTTTGCTCTAGGGTTCTAGGTTTTGCTCTCAAAGATAGGTTGATTCTAGGGTTTTAGAGTGTTCTAGAAGGTTAGTGAATTAGGGTTAGTGAAATATGTGTTGTGGATTTCAAAAAAAAGTGTAAACTTGTTTAGAAAAAATGTGGCATTATATACACAGAGAGGGATTATTGAGACTGGATATTAGAAAAAACTCCTGGTTCCTTTTAACTGGAAAATATTTGACTGTTCTGCATCCAAGAAATATTGGTGTATACCTTTTGATGGGAAAGTAGTACTAGTATAATGGTATGCTGTAATGGTTTGTGAAGTATAAAGGGGTATAATAATACTATAATATGTGGGTTTATGTACATAAAACAAGGATGATAATTTTCAAGTGCTCAAGATAATAGGGATGCAGATAGTTTCGGTAGAATTTAAATGCACAAATAAGAAAGGTATGTTTACAGACTAAGTGCTCCTAGAGCAAAAACTAGCAGTGGCCGCCATAAGAGCAACGAATTTTGAATGTGGACATGTAGTCGACTAGTCTAATTACTGTCACTGCTGAGATACTTTTGAACACAATCTGGAAGAGCCCCAAGGTACTAGCAAAGGTGGTTAAACCAAGATAATAATTCTCATCAGATAAAACCATCCATCTCAAACAGTCAATGAGTCAAAGTGGTTAAGAAATATCCCTACACTGTTTCAACTTAACCCACAACTATTGAAACTCAACACACACACACACACACACACACACACACACACACACACACATATATATATATATATAAATATATATATATATATATATATATATATATATCAAAGCAGGGATTACTTTTTTCATTTTCAGCACCAAGTTTCATAATGCATGCAGAACTAGCTAAATTTGCTTCCCTGAGACCAAGCTTGAACATGCCAGAACATACACATCATCATCAAAGCATAGATTTACTTGGACACACACATCACCAATGATATGAGTCTACCTGTCTGCGGTAGAAATGTCACGGCATGCAAAAAAGACATGAATAAACCATCACTGTATCTTACGAGTTGATAGTGATGACAGAAACTTTGACAGCACGAGATCAATTATACCACTCAAACTCTAACCTCACATGGGAAAAATTTACTGCCACAAATATCCCAGGTTAGCCTCACCGAGGCACCTACAACCAGAAAACATGCAAACCTAGCTAAATTTGTTTCCCTTAGCCACATTTGAACCTGACAACATACACATCATTCCCATAGCCAAGTAAATAGCATAGATTTAGTTGGACATACACAACATCAATGATATGTGCCGACTTGTCTCTGTCATAGAAATGTCAAAGCATGCAAGGTACATCCAGTGACCATTTTCGAGCGTAAGTTAAAAGGAACCAAGAATTTTTTCTAATAACCAGAGAGCTTAAGTTAAAATGCCTTATATACACAGAAATGGCAAATAACCGTGGTTCACAATTATGGAGACGAACAATCGAAACTGGTATTATTTGAACCCACTGTTAGAAAGGTGTAGCCACTTGATAATAATTAACCCATATCCTCTGATCTAATGTATAACAAGGATAAATGTATTGTGTCTCTAATGTATAACAAGGATAAATGCATTTTTTATGTTCTCTGAAACACTATCAATATGATGTCACCATCAGTATATATATACTACGCTACGCCTACGCTAACATATATTACTTAAGATATGTTCTTGTCATTAGTATACTGTTCTTATCTCTATTCAGCAGGTGGTGCTCTTTTTCTATGTGAATTTGACTAGTGTTAAAAGGAAGCTTTTGCAGCTGCCATGTATGTGTGTCGGTTTTTACCCTTCTTTTAGAGAGATTCTCAGAATATCATAAAAGAAAACTACACCTGGAGCTATTTTTATCCCATAGCTTATTTTAGCTTGTCCTGGAGCTCCAGGACATACATGGCACATTATTTTGCAGTAATTTGCTGCACCTGGAGCTATTTTTGCTCTCTGTATATGTGTGATTGGATGGCTATCATCAATTTTGTATAAAAACTGTTGCAGGGAATTCATTTGAGTTGCTCGTTTCTCCTGAAGTGTTGATTCACTTCTGTTTCGGTTGTGAAATGGGCACTCTTAGGTTAAAAAACAGCAAAGGTCATGCCGAATTTTTCAGTCGACTCTAGCTTGTACTAATTACATTGTTTCATTTTTTCTATGAAGTGCAAACATGTAGAGTAGAGACAAAGACGTCGGGCCTGGCCCTTCTCAGCCCATGAGCATCGAAGAATAAGCAAGAAGAGCTAACCTCAAGTTTTGGTGGTTTGGCGATGACTTAAGCATGTCCGACGAGGAGGCCGAAGCTACGGACGATGAAGTTGACGAGGAGGCCCAAGCTGTGGACCAAGAAGATGAAGAGAGGTCAGAATATGAGGAGAAGGCCGAAGATGGCGACGATGAAGGAAGTAGTAATGGCGACGAGGAGGCCGAAGCAAGTCATGGCGGTGAACTCGTGGACGGAGATGGCGCCTCCCCGCCCGCTAGGAAGAAGAATAAGGCGGAAAGGCAGGAGCGGACGCTGCCGAAACTCGGCACCAACTGCGAAGAGTTTACCCTTATGAAATCGGGTGGCCAACCCTTGGAGCATGCGAAGCTTGCCGCTGGGTACGACCTACAAATCGGGTGCATCGTGCGGGAGAGCATGAGCATCAACCAGAAGGACATAGAAAGAACAAACGGTTGCAAGAGCTCCTCATTGGGAAGCTTCACAAATGGTACAAGTTCCCAGATGAGTATGATAACCAAAAGCTCAAAGGGAACAAGGTAAACAAGTTAGCCCTCACGAGGATGAGCACCACCTTGAGTAGCTGGAAAAGCTGAGTGAAGAGGAGGATTAACGAGGGTAAAATTTGGGAGGAGATAAAAAAGGCCGAGCCGATGCTCGACGAAGATGAATTCATGAAGTTCAAGGCGGACTGCACTTCTCCAGAAGGTCAGGAATGGACCGAGTGAGGGAGGAGTATGCGGGAGCTGAACATAGGTAACCAACATTGTGGAAGCGGCAGTTACAGAGGGAAAAAGGCCATTTGGGAAAAGGAGGACGCCGAGTATGCTCGTCTAGGGAAAGATAACCTATGGCACAAATTCACGGACGAGCAGGTGATGCAGTTTGTCCGCACCCGCTACTATCTCCACCCCGAAATCAAGGAATTCATTACCGACAACAACAATGTGAGGAAGTTCCAGAAAAGGCTAGTAAGGAATTTATCTCGGAGTAGATCTGCGTTTCTAATTAAGTAATGAAGCCAAATTTCTAAATGGGATCACTTTCCTTCTCTTCTGAGATCCAAAGAAAAGTCTTGTGCGTCAAGTGCGAGCTCGTCCTAGGGGTCGACGGCGGACCTGCGGTGGGACACGCCCTTCAATAGGGCGACAAACATGTTCAAGGGGAGGGCCAAGTCCGTGCCGCCGACTTCATTTGGCCACATATATGGCTATGGTACGTATGCAAAGGTTGGCGACTTTAGGAAAGAGGACCCAAAGGCGAAGAAAGAGAGGAAGGCCATGGTGGCGGCGGCAAGTGAAAAACGCAAGGTTGAAGTCCTCCGGGAGCAGATGCAACAGATGACGAGGCTGATCGACGAGAAAGTGCAAGAGAAGATCCGCGAGATGTTTCCCAATGAGCTGCGGGAGGGGATCGCTGCTTGGAATGCGGCAGGTCGACAAGGGCCGCTCGTGGTGCCCAGCCTCTCTAGCAGCCACTCGATCCAGCACGTGTCGCTGAACGTGGTGACGCCCGAGTCCGCCAACGTCGATATGCACCTGGTTGCTCTGGTGCCTCCTCCTGCCCGCGCCAACATCAACGCACAGCCGGAGGTCGCTTTGGTGACACCTACCACCGGTGCCAACACAGAGCCGTAGGTCACACCGATGCCCCCTCTCGCCAAAAGTAAGGCGCAACCGACGGTGCTTCGTAAGGCATCTCAGCGGGAGGATGATACCGGTGTCTCGACATTAGCCGAGATCAATGCCATCTCCAAGGTAATGACGTCGTCCAACAAATGCATGTTGATCACATTTCATCTCCTTTGCCTTTGATGACTAGCTAGCGCCATCTCACGATGCTTGTTCTTCCGCAGGACACTCCTTGCATGCTCTTGCATTGCGTGGACGGCGATGTGAAGGATGTTGGCAAGGGCACAATTATTCAACCAAATAGCCACACGATGCACCACAAGTCGATGGAGGATGATGTGTTCAAGGTCCGGCTGGCTCGGGTGTTGCCGGGGTGCGAAGACATGGACCCCTCAGCCAACCTCGAGGCGCCGATGATCATAAGAACCTTAAAGATTGTTGTGGCTGGGTCTTGACATGGTCAAAGACCCAGATTCGACTTGTGAAGGAACAACAAGTAACTCAGCGGCCACATGTGCCCTTGCCGCGGCGGCCACAACAACCAGTCACTGCCACCACCTCTCATCACCAGCAATTGTTGGCCGCCGCTGCACTGCCGCCTCCACATGGCAAGGCCACCGCTGCACCGCCACCGCCAAAGGATGCACCTGGGGACAACATAAACGATGATGATGATGACAACCCAGATAAGTGGATCCACACTGGCATCACCAACTCTTTGTTCATGCCAAACATGGACGAGCCCTACCACGTTGGTGGCAACCCAAATGCTCGTACCAGAACATGCACGTGTCTGGACTTCCATGGTACCCTAGAGGAGACGCCTCCGGATGCTGGTGCCGCTGGTCCTTATAAAGGCACCTAAGGAATCATTTTCAGCCCCACCACACTCCATAAGGCGGCGGATGAGCAGTTGGCTGCTAATGTCGAGATGAAGAAGCCCCATAAGAGAACCAAGAAGAATAAGCAGTCTTTGAGCCAGCCAGGTCCAAAGAGGCCCCAGGCTCAGGACGACCTGTTAACACAGCCCCTGAGGGAACCTTGACCACGGTTCACATAGCTGTTCAACTGATTCTGAGTGAGGAGCTGATCAAACACGCAAGTGGAGCAATGACTAACCTGCAGCATGGTATTCTATATCTAGAGGAGTACCTTCTTAAAGAAGTAAATCCATCGTACCATGTTTTCATGATCAATGTTCCAACGGGCGTGGGCTTCGTCGATAATGCCCCCACGGATATCTTCTTCATATCGTATAAGGACATCTTCAAGCTTTTCCATGGCAAGCAGATGAACTATAACTTGGTTCGCCTATACGTGCTCCATTGGGCGATGAAGGTTAACAGAGAGAAGACCCCTGGCGTCATGATACTGGACCCCTACTTCATGCGTGATAGCCAGTTGGTGGATCTAGTGACCCGGGCCAACGCAAGGAACTACCTCCAAAATTTCATGGTGGACAAGAAAAGAGCTTATTTTGCCTTTCTTTCCTGAGTAAGTGCACACACTCGCTCGTCGTCGTAACTTGTCCTTTCTTAGTTTTCGGTTGCTCTTTTTCCAACATTGTTTCGTTTCAATTGTTTTGCATAGAGACAAACACTGCACACTGATCCTCATTCACCCGAGTTATTCGCTAGCCATGTACTTGGAATCGGGGGGTGAGCAAAAGAAGAAAGACTACACCAACATAAGGAGTGTTCTAGATGATGCTCTCGAGGTATACGCCGAAAATGGAGGCGAATTCAAGAAGGGGCAGAAAATTTCAGGGATGGCAGACACGTGTTCAAACACGTAATGAAGTTCGCCTACGTCAAGCAGCCGGATAACAGTGTCAAGGAGGCCTACTACGCCCTCCATCACCTACGGGCGATCGTCCGGGATGCACACATCATTACGTTGCCATCTAGTCTCCGAGTATGGGCTGAAGCTGAGGAAAGAATGGACAATGATGAACTTAAGGACGACTTCTTATGCATCCAAACTCAGATTGCAACCATCATGCAAGAAGATGTCATCACAAGGGGGGCCTTATCCTGCAAAAGAGCGTTCAGTAAGTGCGAGATCGAAGCTCGACTCGTGGCGCAGGGTGACCGTAGGACATGGACAACGAAATACGGCTACAAGCCATCCCGGTGCCATGTAAAACAAAGTCTTCATGATGTAGTGTTCCTAGCTAGCTAGCGCTCAGCCGGTTTGTGTATCTCGTGTGTGTGTGTCATAAACTTTAATTTGCCTTAGCTCGAAACCGGCGTGTTAGACTTTGTTTACTTATTACCATATGTATGAAACTTAATAGCTTGCCTTAGATCGAATCCTTCTTTTTTGTGGAGATGCATGTGATGAACCTTTTAATTCTTTCTGTTGCATGATATAGTACTTATATTCCTTGTGTATAGAGATGTGGTGCTACGTGGTGTTCAGAGGGAGGGTCCCAGGAGTCTACGACGAGTGGGAGGATTGTCACAAGCAAGTGAACAAGTTCAGTGGCAATAGATACAAAGGGTACGCGAAGAGAGAGCAGGCAGAAGCTAGGTGGAGGAACAACCTTCTTAGAGAGCAGAGAGACAGGAACTAGATGAAGACCTTGATGATCGTGCTCCCTATCTTGCTCATCACCACCATTGCGGTTGTACTCTACTCGGTCCTTTAGTAGTTTAGGACTTGGCTAATAATGATGATCAACTTGTTGTAATGTGTAATGTATGAGAAGATGAGATCAACTTGTTCTAGACTTGTATAATATTCGGGCACTTGTCACTATGTTGGGTTCTAATTGATGTGATGATGTATAATTATATTTGTATTATTATCTCTATTTCTATACTGTTGTGTATCTGTATAAATACCTGTATATGTACCTGTATAAATACCTGAGAGCCCTGTATTATGTATACATGTAAGAAACATCAGTGGCGCATCTTTTATTCAGCTAGTGGCGCATCTAATATTAGTGGCGCATTTGGATATATGCTCCATTGGTAAAATATCAATGGCGCACATTTAAGATGCGCCACCAGTTGTCCCACTATAAATAGCGCATATTCGATATGCGCTATTGATAAATAATTACTAATGGTGCAACACTAGTGGCGTATCCCATATGCGCCATTGGTAGCAAAAAATATGCTCCACTGATAAGCAATTCTCTACTAGTGGGATGCACGGGATATTTTAATGGATGGGTGCGATGTTTGGGCACCGTACAAAAATTTTGAGGTCGAAGATTCTAGCATACGCTACTCCAGTGTGGGGCCACTCAGACGCGTTGTCACCATCTAGACCCACACGCCAGCGAGAGTTGATTCCCAGCATTTAAATGAGTTTCTAGGCATTTGCTGAAATTTTCGAACAATTTAAGGATTTCAAGAAGATGACTAATGACTGCAAGTGCACAAATCGTTTGTAGCTAGTTTCAAAATAAAGATATCGATCCCACAGGGAGCAGGAGTCCGAAGTCTAATGATTCTTGAAATAAATATTGTAATAGAAATGCTAGATAAAGTTCTAAGTAACAAGATAAAATGCGAGTAATGTGTAAAAAGGTGTTTTTGGATTTTTGGTATAAGAGCAATAATAAAGTAAAGCAAAGTAACTTAATATAGAAAGTAAGTATCGCATATGTAAAGAAAGATTGGAACTGCAATAGGGAAAAAGTGTTCTCAGGGAGTAGCGGATACACCACTAGTATTGTAAAGATCTAAGATAAAGATTATCACCATGAACATTCTCAACTGTATATGTCTAGGAGGAACTCTGAATGTGGACGAATAGGCAACAACCGCTGCTCACATCATCCTCATAACCACAGCAGTCAGCAATCAATATCAATCGAATTACAACGCTATTAAGGGATGTAATCTCGTAGGACGTATCCCATGGCATGGATAGTATTCCGTGAGTTTTCTCGATTGCCCAAGTTGATACGTAAGGATTGCTAACAGCTTTATAGTCACTGTAAGTGCTAGCACGCCTCCGTCTACCAACAAGTAGTTCCCTCCGTCAAGTCCCCACGAGAGGCATGAAGGAAATATGCCCTGAGAGGCAATAATAAAGTTGTTATTATATATTCCTTATACATGATAGATGTTTATTTTACATGCTAGAATTGTATTGATTTGGAAACATCAATACATGTGTGTTTAATAAACAAAAAGGGTTCCTAGTCATGCCTCTCTTATAGACTAGCTTGTTGATTAACAAGATGATCAAGGTTTCCTGGTCATGGACATTGGATGTTGTTAATAACAAGGTCACACCATTGGTGGAATGATGTGATGAACATTCATACGAAGTATAGCATTACGATCAAGTCATTATGTTTATATTGCTATAACATCATACGAAGTAATCTTTATCCTTAGACCATGAGATCATGTTAATTGCTGACACCGGAAGAGTATCTTGATAACATCAAACGTCACACCGTAATAGGGTGACTATAAAGATGGGTTCAGTACTACGAAGGTGTTATGTTGAGGCTCATGGATCAAGAGTGGAATTTGTCAATCCAGATGATGGATAGATATACTCTGGGCCCTCTCGGTGATATCACATTAGGATAGCTTGCAAGCAAGTGATGTGATCACTAGAATGTTATATCACGGGAACGAGACAAGAGTGCATGTCGGTAATAAGATCAAACTAGGTATGGAGATACCGATGATCGAATCTCATACATGTAATATATCGAGAGACAAAGGGATTTAGTTACAAGCGTTAAAGGTTCTCGCGATCACAGAAGTCATCGTTGAATGTGTAGGAGTCAGTACGGATCTCCAGGTCCCGCTGCTGATTATTGATCGGAGAAGGGTCTCGATCATGTCTGCATTATTTGTGAACCGTAGGGTGGCACACTTAAGAGTTACCAGACACCATTTTGGAGCACATATGTTTGAGACGAAAGAATTGGAAAGCGCAGGAATTGTTTCAATAGAAACCGGAAATTGTTTCGGGTGAAATTGCAGAAGGTGGTTCTGCATGTGATATTGAAATATTGCAAGGGGCTATATGTGAACGTTTGTTAATTAAAGTAATTAACAAAATTCTGAATAAATTTAATAAAAAGAGTTTTATTAAATGAGAGAGCATTAAATTTGGAGAAATTTAATGCATTTAAAGTGGAGACTTTAAAAGGGAATGTGAAGAGGCATTTTAATGTGGAGGGGTTACCACCACATGAATGGGGAGGTGGTCACCCCCCATGCGCCAGCCATGGAGAGAGGGGGCACCCCCCTTCCTCCTATAAAAGGCCACCCATTCCCTCCTTCATCCTCACACCTCCTTGTGAAGGATCTCGCTCCCCCTCTAGAATTATTCCCCCATGGTCTCGGATTAGCAAGATACATGTTCCCGGTGGCATTTAAATGCGGAAGGAGTTATCGCTCGTTGGATCGCTAGAGCGAGGAGGTGGAGGTTGTCCGTGGCTTGAACGTGTGTGCTTGAAAAGGATGCGCTGCTGAGTTGCGACGCTCGGACTTCCTCACGATCTGGAGATCGGCAATTGTACGACTACATCAACTACGAGTTCCTACTCGTTAACAAAGCTCGTTGTCTACGAGGGTAAGTTCTTGTTGGATGTATGTTCACCCATTGCTTTGTACCTAGTAGATAGATCTTGGCGTGTAGTTCACACCGTAGGAAATTTTTTATTTTCTATGCTGTGGACCCAACAAGGCAAATATTGAGAGGTCGACTTCTCTCAACATCAAGATGTAGAGAATCTAACACGGGGTCACATCGATGAATATCATAATAGACTTTATCTTATTTCAATCTCATACTAGGGTTTCTCCATCTCCCCAAGAACTAATGATCTACTTAGACATGGAGGCAATCAACATCATGCTAATGGTAATGGAAACAATCATAGATGAATAGTACTTGTATAAATCCACAATGAGTATAGGAATTACAACAAGATCTAGACAAGATGTAGATGGGATGGATGAAGATGGTGGTGATGCAGCAGTGGATGATGAAGATCGATGCCTTAGCCTCCCGGATCTACGGAGGATGAAGATGGATCCCCGGCGGATGAGTTCCCCCTCCAGATTCCTTTCGGAGGTGAGGTTTCAGCGATTTCTGGGTGTTCTGTATGTCGTCTCCTCGAACCAATTGCATTGGGTGAAACTATATAACAAGGCGGAGGTGGCGCCAGTTATACGGCCGGAGCTATACAGGCGGAGAAAATTCTCCCGTCGTATAGTTGGTCGTTATGCTCTCTGCCTCCTTTGTTCGCTTCTGGTTTTCTTCTGATAATATTAATATTTCCCAAATAAGCGATTTACGTTGTTTTTGACTCCTCTTCTCCACAGTACAACTACTTCAATAATTGTATCCATTGGATCCATCATCTGTCCTGATCCTAGTGAAAGCAGACATAAAATATGCACGCGAACGCTGTAAAATACCAAAATCCTATATCTACAATGCAAAATAATAATGTAAAACATGATGCAAATATGCACTCATCAACTTCCCCAAGCTTAGACTCTTGCTCGTCCCGAGAAAGATGTTATCTTAATGGATGTGATCCTCATATTCATGAAGCTGAGTCGATAAATTAAATGAGGCAATTGCAGCATGTGTTTATCATGTACAATACAGGGGAATAATTTCATGAATAGTACCTTACTCGAACCATATGAATAGTATTGGAAGGCTTTCACGCCTTAGTTATCAATAGTTCATAAAATATGAATCTCAACATAATGTAAAAGAATCTGGTTCAACCAAATGAGTTAATGAGGTAGTTCCAAGTGTTTTAGGATCAACATGTTCACATGGGATTCAAAATCTCAAAAGTGTCTCTTTGTCATACAACAATACAGTGGCATATGCCTATTTTCTCTTTGCACATTCGCTCTTTTTCTTCTTTCCATTTTCTTTTCTTTTGCGTATATGCTCACACTTTTGTTTTAAGTGTTGTGCAAAGGAGCTAGCCATATATTCCACTTCATGTATGAATTCAAAGTTCAACGATCTCAATTATCAAATTCCAACTGTATATGAAGCATTCTTTATAACTTGAGATTCCACCACGACTTGTTCTCACTCTGTTTACATAGCACTTCATTTTCCTTTGTTCAAGGTTTTCTTTTTCAACTTAATTTTATAGATAATTTTTCTTTTATGAATCAAACCATAAACTTACAGCATATTGACCAAATTATCATTATGTGTTCCATTAATACCAATGGTGTGGAAGACTCCTATTGCTATCATCAAGTGCAAGTAAAATCATACTCAAGCCATTCATATATCAATAAAGCAAACACAAACTCAATATTGCTCCATATATAATGATAAACTTGGAATTTCATAAAAGGGATCGACTATTCCTAAAGGGAATTCTAATGATGCAAACTTTATTTCTAGTTTGAACTAATGCAAGAATAATAAAACTTATAAGATACATTACAAGGTCTTAAAGATCTCCCAAGCTTGGAATAAAGCCAAGCGGGATCAAATAATCCCTTGTGATTATTTGATACCATGATTTTTGTAGATTACTGGGGCGCCATGGCACGTGGTATCTTCTCTTCATGGGCCAGCCTGAGGCGGAGGGATTGATTGATAACTTCTAATTCTTTAACATGCAACTTGTAGAAAAAATTATTCCTCTTCAGCACTTTCACTTGTTCCTTAATGAACTCATTGTTATCATGGAGTGTTTGAAGCGCCTTAAGACTCATGGAAAAACCCGCTTCGGTTGTCCACTTGATATCTTCATCAAGCTTATCAAGATAAAGTCGCAGCAGTCGAAGGTGTTTGGGTGTCCCTGGCTTCTCCTTATCCAATTCCTCAATCTTCAGCTCCAGGGCCTTCAAGTCCCTCTTCCGACATCAATGGTCGGTGTCAAGGAACTCTATAGGGATGGTCTCGATCTCCTTGCCTTGGTCGTTGTTGCTCCCGATCTCCATGGGAGCCCTTCTTCTAGACTTCGATCCCTTGGTTGAGAGCCCTCTCGCGAAATAAGAGGTAGATTTGTTTCTTTAGATTACGATTAGAGAGATAGACAATGGCAGTATATAAAAGGGGTCAGAGGTTGGTAAAACTCGCGAGAAACACCAAATTATCATCCAAGAAAAGAATCCAAATGGAACAGAAAAATAAATCACGGATATGGAAATAACCTGGCACGTAACGACCAACTATACGGGTGCGACCCGTATAGGTCCGGCCGTATAGTTGTTTCTGGGCAGATATTTCCAAATATCTCGAGTCCAGGTCGATTAAATCATGACTCGGAACTGACAATAATGGTTTTTTTAATGATGAAAAGAAAGATCGAACGAAAAGTGTTTGAGAGTTTAACGACCAACTATACGGCCAGAATTTTTGCTCCGGTCGTATAGTTGTGACCGTATAGTTTCAAACACCAAAAATCAAAATTGTCTGGGATTTTAATGACCAACTATACGGCCAGAATTTTTGCTCCGGTCGTATAGTTACGACCGTATAGATATCGGCACCAAAAAAGCAAAACCATATGAGAGTTTAACGACCAACACTACGGCCGGAATTTTTGCTCCGGTCGTATAGTTGCGATCGTATAGGCTCAGATATCAAAAATAATTTCACGAGGATGATACAGAGAGTTTAACGACCAACTGTACAGTGGGAGCTCTCGCTCCGGTTGTATAGCTCCGCCCGTATAGTTGGTAAAACCCCTCTAAATCTTCAGAAAACACAAGGAATTTGAAAATCGGAATTTCAAGAGTAAAAATTGTGAAAATAAATCACTTATTTGGGTAAGAACACTTACCTTGTACTTACCACTTGCTTAATCAGGGATGAAAAGTTCCTCCCACGGCAAGGACTCCTTCTCTCTTGGAGGAATTGACTTTGGTTCATCAAATAATTCTCGTAAACGAAAATCACCATGACTAAAGTTCCTCTCAATAAGATTGGTGTCCTCCTAGGCAATCATGGACACTGCATCTAACATCTTTATTTTTGTCTCTGCATAATCTGCAACTCAAATTCTTGAAGTGAAAGAATCCAACAGATCAGTCTTGGCTTATGTTCTTTCCTCTCAAGGAGTTCTTTTAATCCATCACGGTCCGTATGAACTCTCACCTTTGCATCAACTATATAAGAATGAAATTTATCACAAGAGAAAAATATAGCAAATAGTTCCTTTTCTTCCTTAGGGTAATTCTTTTGGGCACCATTGAGAGTTCTACTAGGATGATGTATAATATTAAATATTCGACCAATATGTTGTCCAAGAGTTACTCCTACAACATCATCGCTAGCTTCACATATTAAGTCAAAGGTTGTATCCCATATAGGTGGTTTTATGGTGGAAGCACGAGTTAAAGCATTTTTAAGTTTATCAAAAGCTTCAAGACACTTATCATAAAAATTGAATCTCATTCCCTTTTGCAAGAGGTTAGTCAAAGGTTTAGATATCCCTGAAAATTTTCTAATGAACCTTCTGTAATAACCCACATGACCAAGAAAACTTCTTATACCTTTAATATCCCTGGGTGGTGGCATTCTCTCTATTGCTTCAACCTTAGCTCTATCCACTTCAATTCCCTTACCTGATACTTTGTGTCCAAGGACTATACCTTCTTTGACCATAAAGTGGCACTTCTCCCAATTTAGAACAAGATTAGTTTCTTCACAACGCTGCAAATCTTTCTTGAGATTATCCCAGCAACTTGTAAATGAAGTTCCATAGACAAAAAAGTTATCCATAAATAATTCCATTATAAGTTCTATGAAATCAGCAAAAATAGCAGTCATACATCATTGAAAAGTAGCTAGGGCATTACATAGACCAAAAGGCATACGTCGGTAAGCATGTAAACCGTAAGGACTTATAACATTTGTTTTAAGTTGGTCATCCGGATGAACAGCTATTTGAGAAAAACCAGAATATCCGTCCAAGTAACAAAAATGAGTATGGTTTGCTAACCTTTCCAAAGTTTGATCTATGAAAGGTAATGGATAGTGATATTTCCTAGTTTCTTTATTCAACTTCCTGAAATCTATGCACATCATGTTCCCAACAGCAGTTCTAGTAGGTATTAGTTCATTGTTTTCATTAGGAACAATAGTAAAACGCCCTTCTTAGGAACACAATGAACAGGGCTTACCCAATCACTCTCTTTAACAGGATAAATTATACCTGCATCCAGTAGATGTACAATTTCTTTTCTTACCACTTCTTTCATTTCAGGCTTCAATCTTCTATTAAATTCTGTAACTGGTTTAGCACTTTCTTCCATGAATATTCCATGGACAGCTATCATGGGACTAATGCCCTTCAAGTCATCCATTGAGTACCCAAAGGCTTGGCGATGCTCCTTAAGTATCTTCATGATTCTTCTTCTTCTCCTGAAAGTTTAGCACTAATAATAACAGGAAATTTATTGGTATCATCTAAAAACCTGTATTTGAGATTATCTGGCAGAGTCTTCAACTCCAGGGGTGGTACTTCCTTTTCCCCTCTCTTTTTTGGCTCTTCAAAATCCTCATTAGTTGGAGGTCCCAAAATAGGAAGTGAATCAAATTCATCTTCTAGTTCTTCTAAGGACTTGTCCTCCATAACTATTTCTTCATAATTTGGATTTTCATTTATTTCTTCTTTCCCATTACCAAAGAAAAGAGCTGCCATTTCCTCAATGGTTCTCTCTTACTCTTATTCTTGTGCTTGTGGAAGCTTGTCTATAAATTTGGAAAAATGGAATTTATTTTCCGTTGCCCCAAGCTTAAGAGTCACAATCTCCTTCTTGAAGTTAACATAGGCACCTATATCACCCAAAAAGGATCTTCCAAATATAATAAGGCAAAAAGTGTCAGCTGGAATATCAACAACTACAAAATCGATAGGCACATTTTTGTTGCCAATTGTGACAGTTGCATTGTCAACTACTCCCATTGGAATTCTAAGATTTTTATTGGCTAACATAATTGTTATATCAGTATTCTCAATTTTAGCCGGTTATATTTCTTCTTTTATTCCTAAGTAGAAATCATAAGATATAACATTGACTTTGGTGCCAAGATCACATAAACCGTAATGAGAGGTTTCTTTAAATATGCAGGGAAGAATAGGCTTACCCACATATTTTACCTTTGTTTTACCTTCAACCAATATGGAACTCTCTACATCAAGTTCAACTATGTTACAGTGTGAGTACATAGCCACTATTGCTTCCTTGCTTACCTTTCATCTTTGTTTTCCTTCAGATGTTCCATGACTTCTGGCACACTTTCATCTTCCCTCTTTTCCTGTACTGCTTTGACCTGTTCATATTCAAAAATATGCTTATGTGCAGTGTTAGGGAAAGGCACTTCATATATTGGTTCTACGGAGGCAAGTGTTGCTTTATCTTCTCTTTTCTTCTCTGGTTCAGGTGGTGGATCATACTTGACTGGACCCTCCTTTGGATCTTTAATATGTTCTGTAAAAGCTTTTATAACTTGCAACACAAGATCTAAATCCAGATAAAGTTCTTTAGACAATTCTTTCACATGGCCCTTTTTATTATAATCATGAATACAACCATGCTCTATTTCTACGCCTCCTTCACTTCCTAGACCAAAATTCCATGAAACTCTATGGTCACGAATTCTATTCAGTAAAGCCCAAGCTTTAGGTATAGGAAGATTCATAAAGGCTCCTTCCGCGAAAGAGTCTAATTCAATTTTATTAGGTTCAATTAAACCACCATAAAAGATATGTAGTAAATACCATTCAGGTAAATCGTGATGAGGACATAGTCATAGTAAAATCTTTAAATCTAATATAAGCTCTTACTAGTCCTTCATTAGAATGATTCTTCCAAGTCATTATAAGACACATGATTCCAAAAGATTTTGATAATGGATAATATTTTGATAGAAATTCAGAAGCTAAATTATCTCAAGTAGTAGTGGCTTTAGGGGGTAGGGATCTATACCATGAGAGAGATGTACTTGTCAAAATTTGACTAAAAAGTTTAACCCTTACCTCATTGGCAGTATATCCCATCAATAGAAAAGTGCCACATATATCTTTAAAACATGCAATATGCTCATATGGATCAGGATCTTCTTCTACTCCAGTAAATTGCTTCTTATGTAGAATACTAAGTAGTAGAGGATTTATTTGAAACCCCCTTGTATTCTCATTGGAGTTGTCTCTTTTATAAATATCATAGGGCTTCGCAAAGTGGTGGAGTGGTTAGCACTAGTCATATGCTCAAACTCCATCGTGTTGGTAGAAACCTGTAACTCAAAAAAAAATTAGCAAGACAAAAATAAATAAGCAAAAACTAAAAGACCTACAGCGCTTAGCTCCTTGACAACGGCTCGAGAAAATAGCTTGATGACAGCAAGTGCACAGATCGTTTGTAGCTAGTTTCGAAACAAAGATATCGATCCCACAGGGAGTAGGAGTCTGAAGTCTAATGATTCTTGAAATAAATATTGCGATAGAAATGCTATATAAAGTCCTAAGTAACAAGATAAAATGTGACTAATGTGTAAAAAGGTGTTTTGGGGGTTTTGGTATAAGAGCAATAATAAAGTAAAGCAAAGTAACTTAATACAGAAAGTAAGTATCGTGTATGTAAAGAAAGATTGGAACTGCAATAGGGAAAAAGTGTTATCAGGAAGTAGCGGATACACCACTAGTATTGTAAAGATCTAAGATAAAGATTATCACCATGAACATTCACAACTGTGTATATGTGGGAGGAACTCTGAATGTGGACGAATAGGCAACAAACGCTGCTCACATCATCCTCATAACCACAACAGTCAGCAATCGATATCAATCGAATTACTGCGCTATTAAGGGACGTAATCCCGTAGGACGTATCCCATCGCATGGATAGTCTTCCGTGAGTTTCCTCGATTGCCCAAGTTGATACGTAAGGATTGCTAACAGCTTTATAGTCACTATAAGTGCTAGCACGCCTCCGTCTACCAACAAGTTGTTCCCTCCATCAAGTCCCCACGAGAGGCAAATATTGAGAGGTCAAATTCTCTCAACATCAAGATGTAGAGAATCTAACACATGGTCACAGCGATGAATATCATAATAAACTTTCTCTTATTTAAATCTCATACTAGGATTTCTCCATCTCCCCAAGAACTAATGATCTACTCCGACATGGAGGCAATCAACATCATGGTAATGGTAATGGAAACAATCATAGATGAATAGTACTTGTATAAATCCTCAACGAGTATAGGAATTACAACAAGATCTAGACAAGATGTAGATGGGATGGATGAATATGGTGGTGATGCAGCAGTGGATGATGAAGATCGATGCGTTAGCCTCCCGGATATGCGCAGGGTGAAGATGGATCCCCGGCGGATGAGTTCCCCCTCCAGATGCCTTCTAGAGGTGAGGTTTCTGCGATTTCTGGGTGTTTTGTATGTCGTCTCCTCGAACCAACTGCATGGGGTGAAACTATTTGACGAGGCAGAGGCGGCGCCAGCTGTACGGCCGAAGCTATACGGGCGGAGAAAATTCTCCAGCCGTATAGTTGGTCGTTATGCTCTCAGCCTCCTTTGTTCGCTTTTGGTTTTCTTCTGGTATTATTAATATTTCCCAAATAAGCGATTTACGTTGTTTTTTACTCCTTTTATCCATAGTACAACTGCTTCAATAATTGTATCAATTGGATCCATCATATGTCCTGATCCTGGTGAAAACATACATAAAATATACACGCGAACGCCGTAAAATACCAAAATCCTACATCTACAATGCAAAACAATAATGTAAAACATGATGCAAATATACACTCATCAATGACCATCGTCCAAAAAAGGTGACCAAGGTCATGGAAATAGTTTATGATGACATGTCTGTATTTGGTAGATCGGTGCATCTTTGCAAATCAACCAATATGTCTGATTCCAAATTTGAAGTTTGTTTTTGAATTTCCAAGTCACAACAATGTATTTTTTGTGAAGCAACTAGAAAGATGATGGATCAAAGTGCCACCGCCCCCTTTTTCACACAATGTATAATGCCCTTTCAAGCTTCCAGGCTAAATTTGTACAATAAAATAATTTTTGGGGCTAGATGTTTAAATGGATGGACGGGATGTTTGAATGGGTGGGCGGGATATTTTGGCGCTCTGCGAAGTTTTGAATTTAAAGCTTCTAAGGTACGCTAGTCCTACTTGGGATGCTTTCCCAATCTGATAGACCCATACCTGGCCAACAGGCCATGCCGAACGTGGGCCGACACGAATCACGCGTGTCTGGCCCGTCATGGTAGTGCTTGGGCCTCGAGGCCAAGCCCATGTGCTAGCACGGCACGACCCATTAAGCTTATTTAGTTATTTTTATTTTTATTTTATATATATTTACCTAATTTTAGAATTATTTTTATTAAAAAATAGTCTAAAAAGGATAAATTGGGGTCCATTTAACGTGCTTAACATGCCGTGGGCCGGCCCGTTTACTTAAGGGGCCATTCCTGGGCCTCGAGGCCAAGCCCACGTGCTGGCACGGCACGGCCCGTTAGCTTAGCGTGTTGTGGTGGGTCGTGCTGTGCCAGGCACGGTAAGAGTTAAACGGGTCGTGTCGTGCCTTTGGTCGGCCCGTTGGCAAGGTATGGATAGACCCACAGGCCTATATGCTTTCCAGCACTTAATAAGTTTATAGACATCTGCCGAAATTAATGAACATTAATTCAAGGCTTTCAAATAAGAGGAGCAGGGATAGAAGAGGAATTATGCATTCTAAAAAGGATGAAGTATGTCTGAATGGATGCACGGGATATTTGAATGGATGTGTGTGATGTTTGGGCGCAGTACCAAAATTTTGAGGTCGAAGCTTCAAACATACACTGCTCCGACGTGGGGGCGCTCATATTCGCTGTTACACTCTATACCCACATACCAATGAGAGTTGCTTTCCAACATTTAAATGAGTTTTTAGGCATTTGCTGAAATTATCGAACAATTCAAGGCTTTCAAAAAGATGACCATCGTCCAAAAAAAAGGTGACCAAGGTCATGGCCATAATTTATGATGACGTGTCCACATTTGGTATAGCAGTGCATCTTGGCAAATCAACCAATATGTCTGGTTTCAAATTTGAAGTTTACTTTCGAATTTCCAAATTTGGCCCCTTTTCAGAAAAATTAGGGACGGAATTAAATATATGTTGAAATAGAGCCATTCGTTCACAAAGTGCAATGTTACGTGCATTAGTTTCCATGATAAAACATAAACTTGTATTTTGACAAGTTTTGAATCAATTTTGATCTATGGTGACTGGCAGGTGGGCCATGTATATGGTGGTGCCCAAAGCAGTGTAGGTCGGAATTTCCAAAGTTATCCCTTCCCACCCATTTGCGCTGTGTATTAACTTCCACCCTCCGCCGCCTAGACCCTCACCCCCTTGCCCACAAAATAGACGCGCTTATAGCCGCTCCTTATCATCACCATTGGCGAAGAAGCTTTCCCTACCCGTCGGTCTTCTTGAGACGCACCGGTGGGTACGTCGATCCCACGGTAGTCCTTCTATCACTAGCTCGATCTGGTTAGCATTTTATTACCCTTTTACCCGATCTGCCTCCTCAAATACGTAGTTTAATTTGTCCTCAATCTGCATGGTCATAGTTTATTCTACGCTCGATATATGTTCCTAAATACCATCCGCGATTTTTGCTATCAATATGTTTGCTGAAATGCATAGGCATATATAGTTTTTGTACTCCATCTAAATGTTTTCTACTTTTCTTTTAATAATAACCAACCTTGTATGTCATAATTAAACAAATGGAAAGATTTTGGATAGATATTGCTCCATTAGGCTGCGCTAAACATATCCTTGGTGTTCTACGATTTATGGGGTTTGTTAGAGCTTATTGTGAAAACTAAAAAGTACATTGCCCCTACCGGTTGTGTGTGAATTGTAGGGTGCTCCCTCAAAGTATAGTGGAAGACCATATTTTAATATTTGGGATGCTAAGCACATATGTTAGATGGGTATTTCATGGTGAACCATATGATCCTCCATATGAACCGGAGGAAGCACATCTTTATCATCAACATCAAGAAGGGAAGCAGATGTTGATCAACTAGATAAACTAAGAGAGGCAGCTTCTGAGCATCTAGATCAACTTGGAGAAGGGGGAGGAGAGAAAAAGCACAAGCTGCATGAAACGGGTTTCATTTCTGGTACTACTGCTATGCCAGATGACAAGGTATATCTATAGAACGATCAATGTTCAGGTTGTGTGTCTTTGATGTTTCTCTATAAACGTATCTGTTAATCTACTAATCGCAGAAGCAGACGACCGAAGAGGACTTTGATGGTAATGACGATGACCTGTTCATTGATGAGCCTACACCTGAGGCTGTGGACTGGGTACACTACTTTTGGATGGGTTTGATGTTGGGCTGCTGATCATCAGGGGTGTACTTTTGGTGTCGTTTGGGTAGTCTCATGACCACTAGCCTAGCTACAAAACTCTTGGGGTATAGAGCTTTCCCATGATTGGTTCGCTACTGTCGTAGTTCTGTAATATGGAGCTACCTATGATTTCTAGGCCTTTTTTAGCAGAACTGTAATTGGAAACTATTCTGTATATTAGTATATATATGTGTGTGTTTGTGTGTGTTTCTAGTCTGAAATCCGAGCTTATCATTTTATCGCATCCTAAACTGTTTTGAGGCCCCAGCGCTGGTGCCCTATGCTGCAAATATTGCCGTCTTGTCCACCGCTAGTTATTCTCCTCACTCAATGCTCCGTGAGATGAATTAGCAAAAGGATAATAAGTTGGGATCAATTTGATTCAAAGAGGGGCGATTTTCTCTATCCTTGGAGAGGAACCGGGGAGAACTATTTCTAGTACCAAGGGATGGAGGAGGTTGGCTCTGTCAATTATCTCACCCACTTGACGTGGGACCCGCTTTAACTCACCCCTGACGTGGGTCCCTCTTGAAACAGTTGTAGGCCACCACGTGATAGCTGGGATAAAAAATTGGGATTCTCTCCTGGCAAAATGTTTCCGCCGCTGCCACTTTTTTAACCTTTAGTTTCTACTTGTAATGTGCAATGGATTTTGTGTCAGATTTTGTATGGAGAACTATGGGTCAGTGGCGCACACGGCCACTACGGACAAGGATGGTCTCGTCAGTTCCCTTAAAAGTTGCCTAAAAAGGTAATGTAGCAGTATATTCGTTGCATTCCTCCATTCTATTCCAATGCTGAAAGTGGTTGGCTGCAACCTGGATGTATCCCTATGCTAAAATTTGTCTTTGTCTGCATCCTGTTTTTGTGGAAGCCTTTGTGACACCATCTCTTCTTTATTTACTATAGCACGGTGCTACATACCTACGAATGTGCGGTTCTCTAGGTGCGGCAAATAGGATGGTACCCCCACATGCCTATAACAACCCAACATTAGAGCTTAGAAATAAGTTGAGATGAGGTGTGGGAATTGCATTCATGCATAGAAAATATGGATAATTTTCACACTTTTAAATCAAACTTGTCAAAGTGATTGAAGCTTCTCTTAACTTGGTAGAACTGAAGTAGATCATCAAGTTGACTGCAATAAGTTTCAATATGACCTTTGCTAAAACCTTACCTTTGGGTAATGTAATTTGATCTAAGGGTAGATCAAATGTAATAAAACTAAGTTACAACACACTACTTAATAAGGAGTACTTGATATTCTAGAGATCATTACATGGTATTCCATACAACAACTCAAGGATGAATACTTAATGTTCCAAAGATGATATCAAGGTATTATCTGTAGGGGTTCGTAGCATGGAAAACAAAAAATTTCTATCGCATACAAACAAACAAGCCAAGATCTATCTACTAGATTGTAGCAACGAGTCGATAGAGGAACTCACCCTCGAAGATTCCAAAGCGGTTAACGAGAGCAGATTCTCGTGGGTGATGTAGTCGTACTCTTTCCGATCTCAAGATCGTGAGACGATCCTTCCAGGTATACGTTCAGCGCTCCCATGATCGGTCACACGTTCGGTACTCGGAAGACCTTCCTCTCCTTGTTCCAGAAGCGGAGGTTGTAGCACTCTCCTCGCGATTCGGCAAGACAACGGTGGTACCGGAAGTAGAGGGAAATCCCTGCAGCTTCGCCTTAAGCTTGGTGCAGTATGGTGGAGCTTATGAGAGGCTATTAGTGGTCTATAAATTAGACACACCAATTAGAAGGCTCTAAACCAATTAGAAGGCTCTAAACCGCTGGCTAAAGCAATTAGAAGCTCTAAACCAAACCGGCTCTAAACCGGAGATTAGAGGTGGAAACTTGTGTGTCCTAGGAGGGAGGCCCTGCCTCCTTTATAGGTGGGAGGGCATGCCAAGGGAGGAGTCCTCCCAAGTCGGCCTTGGGAGAGGGACTCCTCCCCAAGTCGGTCTCCACCTCCTCCTCTTTCCCACTTCCCAAAATTGCGTTTGACTTTCAAACTAGCCGTTTGACTTTTCAATTTAGGATTTAAATAAACCCTTTATTTTGGACAGCAAGAACACCTAGTACATGATGCAATCATTCCAATATGTAATGACACATTCATGTACCCTTCCCTCCGAGTCTTGGACATTCCGGGACCTTCTAGAACGTTCCGATGAAAACACGGAACCATTCCCCAACTCCAAACGGGACTTTCCTTATATGAATCTTATTCTCCGGACCATTCCGGATCACCTCGTGATATCCGGATCCCATCCGAGACTCGAACAACATTCGGTCTCTTTCTCATAATACCATAACTACTCAAAACAACGTCAATCCTTATGTGTCTCCCTACGGTTCGTGAATTATGCGGACATGATCGAGACACTTCTCCGAACAATAACCAATAGAGGAATCTGGAAATTCATATGGCTCCCACATATTTCTACGATTACTTTGCGATCGAATGAACCACTTACATACGATACCAATTTCCCTTTGTCTCACGATAGTTTACTTATCCGAGGTTATGATCGTCGGTATCTCTCAGATACCTAGTTCAACCTCACTACGATAAGTACTCTTTTCTCGTTCCCGTGATATGTGATCCCTTGTGAGCCAGTCACATGCTTGCAAGCTAATTGGATGACATTTCACCGAGAGGGCCCAGAGTATATCTATCCGTCATATGGATGGACAAATCCCACTCTTGATCCATGTGTTTCAACCAATACTTTCCGAACACTCAATGCCACTTTTATAGCCACCCTGTTACGGTGTGGTGTTTTGATGACATCAAAGCATCCATCCGGTAAAGGTGATATGCATGATCTCATGGTCGAAGGAATTAGGTTACTATGTATCAGAAAGCATATAGCAATTGAACTATTGAAATGACTTGATCTTTATGCTACGCTTATCTATAGGAGTATGTCCACCATATCATTCTCCTAACGATATGATCTTGTTGTTGATAACATCTCAATGTTCATGATATGGAAACCACAATCATCAATCAACCAACAAGCTAGTGAAGTATAGAGGCTATACTAGGGACTTCAAATTAAGTTTACAAATCACACAAGTATTAATGGTTTCCTTGTTAATACTATTATAGCATGAATGTAAACATTTATCATAAGTATGAAGATATGATAATAACCTACTTTATTATTGCCTCTTGGGCATATCTCCAACATTATCTACAATAAACCCTAAATACCAAGTCAAGTATATAACCCAATTAAAAGAAACTTAATAACTAAAATCTTGAAACACTTGTTTGCCATAGTTATTCCTACCATGGATATCATGGTAGTTCTTAAACATTAACTCTTATCACAAATAGAGTGGAAAAGGGAGACAAGCCAAGACTATCCAACACGTACTTTTAATATCATATTAAGAGATGACATTCCTATTTAACCAAGCCCTAGTGCCAATTGATCATCAATGTGGAGTGATCAATTCCTGACCTAGAACTTATTGACTCTTAGCCGTTGACCTATTATAATAACCTTCCAAATACCTTAAGTAAATTAATAAGAAGAAGGAACTAGTTATGGCAGAGTGTGCCATCATCAATGGAATGTGATCCTTAGTGGAGATCAAACCATCTAATGTTGGAGGAGATAACTCACCCATGAGTTAACTATAAGAAATATGTAAACCTAAGAGTTAAGTTAGAAATTATGAAGCTATGAGAAAGCTAGTAGTAATAGAGAATTCAATGATAATCTTGTTAAGCCGAGTAGGTATAAACCTAAGGTAAGTTTTCTTAACAAGATAAGCCTTATAGAGAGACTAGTACAAATCTAGTCCTTAGTGTTGATAGATTTTGATAAAGCAACTAGAAGCCTAAGCTTATTATGATCAAAGTGTGGAAGCCATCATTCTCAAGTCACTTGAGAATAGATGATCAGGTAATAAAGTAAGAGTTGAGAGTATACTAAATTAGGAAAGTCCTAGTAAGCTGAATCATCTAGCTTGATCAAGCTAGGGTATGATGAAGTATATAATATGAGTTGTATGGAGTAGTTGGAGGCAAAGTAGCTTAACCAAGCTAATACAAGAACAAAATTGTATTGTGGAGAGTAGTACCTTAACCATTCTAGAGGTTTGATACCACTTGTGGTATAAAAAGAATTGTAATCTTGCAAGCCTTAGAAGTAGATACAAGGCTAATATAAAGGAGTTTATGGATGGAGTTAGGAACAACTAAATTGATGAATTCATCCAGGGTAGTTAAGAAGTGCAAGTTGTGTAGTAAAGTAAGAATGTTACAAGAGTGGATTAATGAAGTGAGAACTAATTAAATAAATTCCTCAAGGATAGCTTAGAAATGGAAGTCATATGTATTAGGAGCGGAATGAAGGAGGAATATTGTTGAAGTGGCATGACCATGTCATCATATAATGATGGATATGGTGGAGTCTGATGGTTAACCTATGAAGGAAGTAGTGATCTTTGTGACTAAGGTAAGAAATATTTATAGAGTATATTTAGGAAAGGAAATCCTTGCCTAAAGATAAGCTTAGTAAGGTATTAAGGCAGGAGTGATTGAGAAACCTTTAACCAACAGTATATCAAGCCATGACAGAACCATGTCTACCTCTTTGTGCAAAACTCTTGAATAAAGAGGGTAGTTAAACCAACTCCTATTTCTAGGTAGCCAATGGGTAATAGCTCTTAGTCAAATGAAATGTCTAAGAGATAAGAAGAATACCGGTTGAGAGTCTATGGATGGAAGCTTGTTCACCTTATTCTCTTAGACCTAATAAGAACTTAGTCTTATTGAATCATCAAGACCACATTTAGAAGTATTGTCCTTAAACCTTGATCTTTATCCATATTGATAACCAGATATGAGTCTATTAAAACCTTCCCAAAAACTCATAGCAATTATTTGGAAATGAACATTTTCATTTCCCCATTAATTATTGATATTCATGCATAATGACTTAACTAAGATTGTGCTAAGGAAATTCCAATATTAGACACCTAGTTGATTTGAGTAGAAGAAATCACCATATTTTGAACCACCAGATTTAAAGCATTAATAGGGATATATATATGAATTCTTATATGATGCCAAGTGTGTATAAAATAATATAAATATCATTAGCCATTTTAAACCATTACCCTTAAAATTATCAAGTGAAAACAAATCATCTTTAAGGGACCTTTAAATAAGAAGTAATTCTTATAACCCTAATATTTTCCAATAAAACAACCCTTCACATTTGAATGGTAAAAATACTAAAAAGTAATATCAAACCAGTTCGTTACATTAATCCATGTTGAACCCTAATTGATTCAATGAATTTTGAATATGTAAATCATGGTATAAATTTAAATAGAAAAAGAAAACAAAAATAGAAAATAGAAAATGAATCGGAAAATAACAAAAGCACCGGCCGCAACAGCCTCCTATTCAATGCCCGCAGCAAAGAAATCTACTTTACTTTACTTTGCCCATTTATTTAACACCAGTCCTTGTCCTTTCCCTCACTCTCACTAATAGGTGGGACCGAAGGAGGACCGCGGGTTGAGCAAGAAAAGTTAGCAGGGGTTTTCTGCAAAGTCGCCGTCATCGTCACCCTCATGCACACAGGCAGCTGCGTGTGCTCCGCCGATGCCATCCGCTGCCATCAGCAAGCTTTCGACCGCCACGATGGATCTCCGTCGCTAGGGAGGGGGATAAGACCGCCACCGCAATGCTCCTATCCATCCTCATCCCCATTTCCGTAGCTTGCCAGAGTTCGCTGCCCTCGCCACCACAGATCACCTCTGAGCCAACCAAGGGCACTGCCGGGATCACCATCATCCTCTTGTTCATCTCCAACTCGTCTCGCAAGCAGGCGCGCTCCGAATCAATCAGAATCGAGCTCTGCATCTAACATCAGCCACCATCGATTTCATCGATTCCGAACACCTCTCGCCTCGTCGCCACGCCTGACATGCTCATGGTGAGCTTGCGCATCTTCCCATGCCCTTCACTCTCTTTATCTCTCTCTGTATCGTCACCGCACCGTGCACCACCGAGCATCGCCGCCAGTCACCGTGGTTGTCGTTGCTCCGATGATCTTTAGCAAGCGTAAAACCTTAGCTAGGTTCCCCTTGCTCCACTCGTTAGAACGAGCCCTTCTGTGTGGCCTCTGGTACCATAAATCGGCATCGCCTCCGTGCTCCGGTGAGGTTTCGGCGTGCTGACGTCAGGTGAGGTCAGTGTGGACCGGTCCGCGCCAACGTGGCTAGTGACGTGGCCTTTGGCCTACATGTCTGTGACTAAGTCTAGGATTAGTCTGAGTATCAAAAGTATTTCCTGTTTAATAAATAGATAAAACTTTATAAATTCAAATATAAATATTTTCCAGAAATTTAATAAAACGACTAAATATTGTTAAATCAATATCTTTTATTTTATAGTTCAGAAATATATATTATATATCAAAATATTCAGAAAAATAAAATCTATAACATAAACCTATTGTTATAATTTATTCTTCAACTTAAATAAGATAATAATTATTATTAGTAAATAACCTATTAAAGATAAATCTTAAATAAATATATTCTATTATTTAAAATTCATAAAAATAAGTATAATATATAAAAATTCCTAGAAAAACAAAATATACATTTATAAACTTATTTTGTACATTTTAGTTATACTTAACTAAGCATTTATTATTTGTTTAGTATTTATTAAGTGATAAAACTTATAAAAGTCATATCTTATTATTTAAAAATCACAAAAGTTCATATAGTATACCAAAATGAACCTAAAAATAAAATTTACACCTTAAAAATATTATCTTACATAATTGATGTAAAATAAAAGGTAAAGGTTTAATAAATCATATTACAACTCTTTTATTTTATTTAAATTCCTTAAAAGTATATAAATTTTTACTATTACCTTTGGCTTGATTTGTTTAAAATATAAAAATGTAATAACAAGTTCAATTGTTGTTTAAGTGAAGTGAAAATAGGTCCAACCATTTTTAGAAATATTTACTCAAGCTACCATTTAATAGTTCAGTGTATCTTAATTTTACCCATTATAAAATCATCAAGATATTAACTACAAATTCTTTTACAAATTCAGGAATACACCAAAAGCTTTAAATCAAGTTTTTAAGTAATTAAAGTAAGGCCTTTTCCATGTTTATAAATATAAGTATTACTTCTAAATAGGTACGTGATACTATTCACCTAGAAAATTATGAAGACACCACTTCTATAAAAGCAATAATACTTTTACTCCACCTTATTACAAAACATTAAAAAGTGAGTCATATATAATATAATACATATTTAAAATATCTAAGTATCCACTCTAAGTGGAATAGCTATTCAAATATGGTAATTGTTTTCTTCCTTAATATTCATAACTAGTAAGAAAATCATAAAGTGTTAGCTTTAAATTTAACTGCTTTGACATTGTAAAGAAATCTTTTTCTCCAAAGTTATTCTTTTAAGAAGCAGTAAATCTAATCCTTAAGCATTTTTATAAAGACTCTAATTAATTAATAATCTTGCTTAAGAAATCTTTTACATACCGTGTCCCAGTTACATGCTTTAGTATTGTATGCTACTTGTTGTATTTACTTATTGTTTCACGCACTCTCACAAGTCTTGATAAGAAGCACAAGTGTAAAGCTGGTATAAAAGTGAAACACATTCTAAAGAAACCATTTCCAGTTTTCGAACCTTAGGTTAGATACGACTGTCCCTGTTTAACAAACTACATTACATTACTTATGCATAATTGCATTCTACTTATTTAAACATTCGTCCTTACCGGACCAATGATGTTGTTTATAGAATTTGGATCTTCTAGTATCTTGAAGCCGTGAGTGCATAATCTTACAATCATAAAAGGCAAATTCACACTTGCTCATGTCCTTTGGTTATTTTCTATAAAATGCTTGTAACTCAAATATTGTCATCACCTGTATTTCAAAAAGGTCAGAAAACACTATTTTCATAATAATATGATTATGGATTATTTACCAAATGGTAATAATATATTGATACAGTTCCAGTGGTAAAGGAACATAATATCTAGGACTTAACAACCAGTATCACTAGTAATTCTAGCGTCGTATATTACATGTTAACCATGAGATATGGAATGGGACGGAGAAGTCAGATGTATCTTCTTCCTCTCGCATGTATCTGGATGTGCAGGTTGTGGCTGTTATCCTCGTACCATGCATTAATTGGTAATTCATAGAGGATATGCAGCATATGGGTGGGAACCCTCAACGTCCCACGATAATTCTGGCATCTGAACAGTCTGTACCAACCATTTCCGTAATTCAAGATGTTGTCATGGCGTACACCAAGGGTACATGCGGGGTCGCGAAGGGGGTAGTGATTGGTTTGGATCATCTACTGGGCGTCACACCAAAGGAAGTGTGGACGGGAAAGATCGCACGGTTGCGCAACAAGGATTTGGTCTCTCATGGGTAAAGCAACGCACCTCTGCAGAGTGTAAGAACTGTGACATGTTACTCCCTATTCCGGGAAGGAGCTACGAACACGGCATGAAGAGAACCCCACGAAGGTTCTGGTCAACCTGTGAAGGCTGTTGGATATAGTTTTCAGAATAAAAACAACCTTTGAAGAAATGTTTACGAAAACCTGCATTGCCTACGACCTTTGGTCTGTGGCTGTAGAGATAGTGCATCATACACTCCTTTTTAGTGAACTTGCTGAGTATGCTCGTACTCAACCGTATCTTCTTAACCCTTACTAGATTCTAAAGACGTTGAAGACGACATCAACATCAAAATTTCTGCTCAAGAAACCATCATCGACAGCTTAAGTTCTTCAATAAAGTCAACGAACTTAACATATACATCAACCGAAGTGGAGACGAAGTTCCTAATTAGATAGGAGTAGATCCTTTAGACATAAAACGTACTTCTATAGAGCATTGCAATAGCAGCAATTGTAAGCCAATTAGTTTAAATTCTAGTCTTAGTCACTAGATAGTTCTGAGTTGTTATATCTGGTTCTTCTTTATAAGAAGTTTCTTTCTTCCACTTTAACCTAGAGTGTCCTCTGGATCTTTTGTAAAGAGTCAAGTTGTAATCTATGGACCTGTTGTGGACCTGCTGTGTTTCTGTGGACCTGTTGTAAAGAGTCGAGTTGTAAAGAGTGTCCTCTGGACCTGTTGTGTTTCTGTTGTACCACTCTGAGGGATGTAATACTAGGGAATGGTGTTTCAATCGTGTTATGTCAACGACTATAGTGTACTACATCATGCAGTGGTATGTTGGGTCACCGCAATGCCGTAGGATCTGGCCAGTACCACTACTCACCAAACAAGTGCAAGGCCACTGACTAGCTGGGAGGGCCCAACTTAAAGAGAAAGGTATTTGTTCTTAATACCCTTATTACCATTGTGCAATCAGATTTAATTATTACCCGCTTGGTGTCATGCATGCTTATCAGATGTTCAGAAACATATGTGTGATTTTATTAATTCTGGCACCATGTTTATGTGAAGCCAGATCTAGATCTAGATCTATCTGACTGTCTCATACAGTCAGTATATGACTACTATACACTGTACTCCCACGTCCCAAGGCTTAAGGCATATATTTTTTTTGAAAAGTCAAGCTACAGAAAGTTTGACCAAACTTTTTGAAAAAAGTCAAAAACTATCAAGAAATATGATATTATATACATACGACGTGAATATATGTTTCATGATGTATCCAAGGATATATAATTCATATTATAAATAGTAATATTTTTTTTCTAAAAACTTGGTCAAACTTTACATCGTATTGAACTGTTGAGCTCTGTTGCTATTTATGCAGATTGAAGGTGCTCTGTGGAGGCTGAGGCTGCTGTAGAGGCTAGTAGATTTCTGATGCCCGCACCAAAAGAGGACATCCTCTACACAACGAGAAAGTGCCAACACAGTACCCATGTGGGCAGTGACATCTCTAAGAAGTGGGTATAATTTGGAAATCCACAATTTCACATGTTATGATTTTTCATGTTATTGTTATCAGCTAGTACTATATGTTTATGCTCATCAAAAGTTCACAAAACTCCAATCTGTTTGCTTTACAGGCAATGGTTTTGTCTTATATTATTATATTTACTTGCTCTTTACATAATTTAACCTTTCCACTTAATTTCAATCAGTACTACGCACCAGCTGCTCAGCCCTGTCTGCTACCCTCCCCTTGTCAAGCTTGTGGATTGAAAGGGGGGCCATGTATGCCCTTCCAAAGGCAGAGGGAAGAAAAATGGTGCATGGCCACCCTTCGCAAAGGGTACCCATGGTATCAGGTATGGATTCTAAGTGGTTTAGACCGACTTGATGTAAGATCTTGTATCTCACTTTTTTGTTGTCACCTTACTTCTCTATCAATTTTCTCATGAAGGTTATCCCTTGTGTCGCTCACCCCATTAAAAACAAGATGTTCGGAAATGACAAGTTTCTAACTCTGTATAGCGAGGGCTCTAAAGGAATGCGGAAACTATATGATGTGGATGTCGCCCAGATGATGGCCACCACCTATTTGGGTGGCCGAGGTTGGTCCAAGTATGTCCGTGAGAATGGTCTAAAGTAGGGGGATGAGGTAACATTCAATTTTAGCAAGCCTGGGCAGATACTTGCACCCCATCGTACACCTGTTGGCCTAAGTACCAAGAATAGATGTAGTACTAATTAATTTGCTTCTATACTCATCACAACCTCTAATGATTTTCTTGCGACTAACTATTCTGCACCATTGTCTTTAATCATCATATGACCCTAACCACTTCTGTAGTCCGCTTCCCCTTATGTACCACCCAGAAGTGTGCCAACACTAAACTGCTGGCACCGGCACCGGCCCCAGTTCCTGGAACGACACTTATTGACCTCAGTAGGAGAAAGAATAGATGTAGTAACTTAATTCGCTTATATACTCTCATCTCTGTCTAGGAGTTACTATTGTATAAGAAACCATTTTGGTGTTATATATCTCATGTGCCAAAATAGAGCTGAAACAAGAGTTGTCTCTCTCTGTACTGCTATTGAATTTTAGTGTCTATATTGCTAAATCGGTCAATTTAAAATGCTTGTGAACTGGTCAAGTGCTGCTAAATATGAACTAGATATCTGTCGATTTTTTTATGTCTTATTATTCTGTACTCCTTAATCTTTCTAATGGTATTGAATTTGTCAAAAGTTCTGTCATTGCTGCTGGCTGCTTGCTCTAGAGCTTTTTCCTTTGTATCATCGGAACCGTTGGATGTGTTTTGGACAGAGATGAGAGGGTAAAGATATACAGTGTGATTTCACCAAGTGAAGTCATTGGATATCAGCCCTATTTTGGCACATGTGTTGTGTGTTCATTAGATATTTTTACATGAATATCTGTCAAATGAATTATCGTTTTTTTCCTCTCTCGATGAGGTCTGTGTTTGAATCTGGCAAGCCACAACCCAGTGAAATTTGAGATAGGAGTACATTGACCATAGCCCAAAAACTTTTTAATTTGGCCTTTTTGGCATTGCCCCCCACCTCTAAATAAAACTCTGCCTACCCATATATTTAAGAAACTAATCTATTATGTGGCTTTTTATAAAATCGAGGTTCCAGTAGCACTGCTCTTTTATTTTAAGAGAGATAACATGGACACACAATTTTTTTAGAAGACTGATACATAAGTTGTAGTATTAATACATATTTAATGATTTAATTTCTATAAATATCTTTGGTGTAGGGGTAAAACACTCAGTTTACGTTTATTTGATTTGATTTGAAGGTCTTTAGTTCGAATCCCCTGTGTGTATATATTTATATATATCATGGGTTTACTTTTCTTTGAGAAAGGCTTTACATTTTAATATGTCATTACGGAGAGGCTGACATCACGGACCCACCAGCCTCCAGCATCCCTCAAGTTTAATGGTCGGATTTGAAAAAAAAATTAAATACTTATACAGAGAGGATGGCATCTAGGACCCACCCGCCAGAACATACTGGCTGCATCTCGGACCCACAAGCCAGAACATACTAGAGAAGCTGACATGGGGGCCTCAGCAGCAAGACCATACACGGCTACCGCATCGAGCAACATTGCCAAGGTCAAAACAACGGGCGCGGCCGAAAAAAAGTCCATCATACACAGGTTTCATTTACAGAGAGACCGATATGTGGGACCTAGTAGCGCGGCCTTATACAGGTGCTGCCTCAAGCAATGTTGCCAAGTTCGAAACAGGAAGACGCGAACGAGAAAAAAGTCCAGCACACACACATTTCTTCTAATGAGAGGCTCACATGGGTGACCCAGCATCCTGGAAAAACGGCTGATGCATCGAGCAACGCTATCAAGTTCGAAACACGGAGGCGCGATTGAGAGAAAAAATTCTATCATACACACGTTTCTTCTAATGAGTGGATGACATATGGGGCCCTGTAGCATGATTAAACGGTAGATGCAACGAGCAATGCTATCAAGTTCAGAACATGAAGGCATGATCGAGGAAAAAAATTCTATCATACACATGTTTCTTCTAATAAGAGGATGGCATGTGGGGTCCAGGAGTTTGATTAAATGGTAGATGCATCGAGCAGAGCAATCAAGTTTGGAACAGGGTAGTGCGAGCAAAGAAAAAAATCCATCAAATCCGGGAGGCAATAGCCAAGGAAAAAATTCCATCGTACACACGTTTCTTCTAAGGAGAGGATGACATGTGGGTCCAAGCAGCCTGAATAAATGGTAGATGCATCGAGTAACGCTATCAACTTCGTAAAAGTGTAGCGGGAGCGAAGGAAAAAATTCTATCATACACACGATTCTTGTAATGAGAGGCTGACATGTGAGACCCGGCATCCTAACTAAACGGCAGACGCATAGAGCAACGTTATCGGTTTCAAATCAGGGAGGCGCGACTGAAAAGTATGGTCCGCTAGAGACACTGACGTCTAGGACCCACACACCTCAAAAGAGTTCGGTGAGTCAACATCGCGCGAGAAAACGAAAATCTTGCTTCTGCCACGCGCTGGCCGAGCTTCCTCCATGTTTTTAGCGGTTCCGTCATAGTAGAGGGCCGCGAAACCAGAAAAAAAAAGTTTTCCATCGGCCACGGTCGAGCCGAGAAATTCGTCGTGGAAGACGCGCCTTCTACGATGACTTTCGGGCCAAGTCATTATGGAAGGAAACTTTTCTTATAGTGTGGTAAGCCCCTCCCGTTACTACATTGCTAATAGATAGATCCTAGCATTAGGGTTCTCGGTATAGGAAAAATTATTATTTTCAGGTGCGTAACCCCAACACTCATATGCCGCGCGACTTATGGATATAATTCATCGAGTGGGCCTAGTGTGTCTTCCTGTCACACAGGATAAATTTTTTAGATCTCGATACATACGCCTCAACCTTTTCCAATGGAATACCCAACATACACCTTTATAGTCACTTAGTTATGGGCATGATGGTTGATGCAGTCAAAGCAGCCTCTGCTGATAGTGATTAAATATTATCTCATGATTTAAGGATTAGGAAACTTCGTTTCTAACTATTGCAACTTTGAACTTTGTGACTTGATCGTATGGAAACAATCATCGGTGGGTAATGTGCATCAAATCATTTTCCAGATGATATGACATCATCAGTTTGCATAAACGCACCATGATCAGGAAACCTTGATCATCAACTGTCCAATGAACTAGTTAAACAGAGGCTACTAGGAACCTTTGATTTGTTTATATATCAGACATGTATCAATGTTTCCGATTGATACACTTATAGCATGATATAAAACTATTATGAACTAATGAGATATGATAATAAACATCTTTATTATTTTCCTCTAGGGTATATCTCCTTCAAACAAAGCATCAAGTACCAAGCAGCACCTTCAAGAAGGGAGGTGACATCGATGACGTTGCTTCCTGGACCAGCGCACTGGTCCAAGGGTTTCACCCGACACACCAATGGAAGTGGACCACAGGTAGCGACGATGTCATCCAAGAAGAAATGGGGCCACCCGAAGGTGGCACCATGTTAGTGTCGGATGAGTCGACAAGGATTTCACCCAAAAAACATCCATAACCCTGAGGTGGTCTGGTCCA
The DNA here is from genome assembly GCA_023614405.1 of Avena insularis. Taxonomy (NCBI): domain Eukaryota; kingdom Viridiplantae; phylum Streptophyta; class Magnoliopsida; order Poales; family Poaceae; genus Avena; species Avena insularis. The sequence goes on along the minus strand of CM042694.1, from coordinate 442,538,982 downwards.
CCGGAACCCTACGCGGTTGAAGCCCTGCCACCATCGAACTCGTTGCCCGCTAGCACGCGCCACCACATTCAAGAAGCCACCATCGTTTTTCCATGATGCAACTGCTACGAGGCCTACAAGACGGGGGTAAAAGGCAGATCTTGAATCGGGGACAACATCACCACGCCTGCCCGGGAAGGAATGACCTCTACCGCCGAGGGCGGTAGTCGACCGAACGCGACAAGGGCATACCACTACCAGATGGGGTCTAGTTGGGCCAACGGGCCCATAAAGCCCTCCCGGAGGCACACCAGTCCCAGTAGGATCTGATCGGTCCCCGAGCAGGCTCATAAAGCCCACCGCCGCGCTGCAACATGACGGCCCTGGCCCAAGCGGGCTAGGACGGGCCCCTGCCGCCACCGGCCGTAGTCGCCATAGTCCTCACCACCTGCCGCCACCTCTAGATGCGTGAGGCCGCCACCACACCAGGCCTCGCCAACCTCTGCCGAAGAGCACCGCGCACCGAATCTGCCTGTCCCGCTCAGATCTCCTCGCCACCGGGAATGTAAAGTCATCTCCGCCCGCACCACGCGGGCTTTGCCCGGCGGTTCACACCACTAGTGACGGAGGGGGAGAGGGGTGGTGGAGGGGGTCGGAGCTAGGGTTCGGGGCGCCGCTTCCGTCGCCCATGGGGGAGCGACGCGAAGCGATATTCCACTGAGCTACCAGTTTCTCAGTCAAAGTCCAAGGAACTGCCATAGGTTGTTGTTTCGAGAGAGCTTAGAGCTCTTAAAGAGATTTGGTCATTCATTCTAGACTTCCGGTCACTAGAAGTAATCAAACACCTGAAAAATGAATTCAGACGTCTAGAGGTTCACAACGTAGACGGCCTCCAGGAACGCCTTGCATTCATAAGTTGCCAAGACGGCAAGAGAAAACAAACGCAAAGCAATGCCGGATTGAATGTCAGACCAAACTAAACATTTGATGTAAAAAAAAGACTGAATTTATTGCGTTTGCCAGATTGAATGTCCTAATTTCTAGGCCATGTCGGAGTGTGAAGCTCGCGCGGCTAACGAGGTATTGGCAAGTTTAGCTGCACTGGTGGATGGACTCCGATGGATCGACGCTGTCTCCGGTCGGCAGGAGCTCCCCCGCCCTGCCGATGAAGAACACCGGCCGGCGACGGCAAGCCTCACCGCAGCAGAGGCCTGGTCTTGGCGGGGCGGTACCAGAGGAGTGTCCCCAGCACGGCCCGGAACACCTTCCCCCTCTTGGGCACGTAGCGCGGGCGTGCAGGCCTGGTCGCGGCGGCAGCACCGGCACTGCCTGCCCCCTTCCCTTTGGCGCCGAAGCAGGCTGGCGTGCCGCACATTTCGTCGACTAGCTTGTCGTACGCTTTGCTGGTACTAGACCGCTGCACTTGCTCGAATTGATGGCGCCAACGAGGTGCTTTTCGTCGCTGGAGTGTGCGTGTGCTGTGCCGGAGACTTGGGATGGCTGCTGTGCTGAGCTCGCTCGCTTGCAATTTGAGTTGAGAAGCTTTGTGGGGGCGGTGAGCTGTATTTATACGGCCGGGACGAGACGACTTGGTCTAGAGGAGGACATTTTAATTCGTCCTAGACGTTGAAGGGCTACGGTGTCAGCGCGCCTCGGGATCGGTGGACAGGGAGGCAGGGGTGGACAGAGGACGACGCATCGGCATCGGGGTCGTCCCCGTAGTTTTGCTTTGCTAGGGCAGCTGGCAGGCACAGACGCTGACGGGGAATACCGCGTTTCCAAAGGTCGGAGACTTTGAGGGAGGTTTGAGCGGATCAACGCCCTCTTGGCGCCGGGGGCAGGCTCGGTAGCAGTGGCCGCGCGCGACGGGGCCGTGTGCTAAGTTTTTGCGGGCTGCGAGGAGTTGTTTCCCTGGGCGTTGGGTTGGGCCTCCATTGATGAAATATCGCCTTGGAACACCAAACCTGACCGACAAAATTCCCTTAAAAACCTCACTGGCTGACAAATTTGAATACCCTACCTAAATTAGTTAATTCAAATTTATCAAGATACAGATGCATCTAATACTAAATCATGTATATATACAATCGAATCTAGACAAATCTAAGTCAACTAATTTGGGTTGGATGGAGTATTAAAAAACATAAAATAATTACCAGCATGTGTATAATAATGATATAAACTACACACGTGTCAAAAATCATTGCCAAAAAAACATCATCCCATAGTTTTGCTTTGCTCGGGGAGCTGGCACGCACAAACGCTGACCAGGAATTGAGACGAGCCGGGGCGAAAACATAAGGTTTAATTTTTTTTTACCACAGAAGCAAGTCTACTCAACAACATAAATAATCCGCAAAGATTCAATTTTCATAGTTCATAAACCTCGCCTACAAATAACATGAAAGAAACACAAAAATGACTTAGAAACTACTCAGACAGACTCCTCGCACTTGGAAAGTTCTATTGCCAAGCATCTTTCTCCAACATTATACTCTAAGCAATCCTATTTAGTATACTCCCCCGTCTAGAAATAACTGACTTAGATTTATCTAGATTTGAATATATCTACTAGATAATTTGAATCTAGACAAATCTAAGTCAGTTATTTCTAGACATAGGGACTATCATTTATGTAGAAATGATCGTCAGTTTGAACCTTTTTTTTGGAAAATTATCTCCAATCAAACGACACCAGGCCTCTCGCAAATACGCCCATATTCATCAATTTGTGAACACTTGATTGTGGAGATTGAGTGTCCTATGATATCGAAGTTGAAATCAAATTAATTGATATTTTCCAGCTACCACAATTCACAATCAGAAAGGGCGGTGTTGTCCCGTGTGCGGTTAGGGCCAGGCGGGCGTGCGTGAACTAGCATTTTTGGCAGCTATCTACATGGAAAGTTTTTTTTGGGTTGGAGAAGTGGGCCTCAGTTGGATCGATTTTTGCAAGAAAATTAGCCCAAAGGGACCAGTTGAATACCCCTTCAGCTGTACGCGGGTACGCTACCTTGGACCGACGGAAACAGCGACAAACTCCAGGTCGCCACAACGGCGCCGCCGCTCGAAAATTGTAGAAGGGGGTTTCTGCACTGCAGGAGGGGAGCCGGGGCGACCGTCCCTTCTCGCCCCTATAGTGGCGCCGCCACTACTTAGGACGCTACCTCGCACGCATGACGGGCCGTCTGGCTTGGGTGGGCTGCGAAGTATAGTCACCCTACCTGTTGGGCTTCCTGTGCTGAAATCTCGCCTTGGAGCACCAAACCTGATGAAGTCCTATCGCAAAGGAGAAGCAAACCTGAAAGATAATCCACACCAAACATGAAAAAAATGCAGTAGAGTTAACGTTCGAAGTTGTAGTTCATCTTGTTGGAAGATCTCACGTTCGGTACAACAAAGATGAGGTTGCGAAGTCACCATAGACATCTCGCTGTTGACCACAAGGAACCCAACCATCTAGGTAAATGCAAACGCTCATGCCTAGTCTAGGACTTGAACCTGGGTGGGTTGGTTCCAGCACAAGGAACCCAACCATCAGAGCCAAACTCTGTTTGCAGTTCTTCTTGTTAGCCTAGAAGAGAAGTTCGCATATCATCTAGTAGTTATATAAAAATGGTCCCTCTCATATTAGTTTTGACGGTTTGCCTATAGATTTCTAATTGGATGTGGCTGTTTTGATCTATGCTCCATTTTTTTGAAAATGGGAAGTACTCGGCCTATGTAACTTTGTTCTTAAGATTCATACTTTCTTGCTTTCGATCTTCTTCAACATTGGTCTGGCTACAAAATAACAACCGTACTTCAATTTTCTTTAACATTGGTTTGGTTACCATATAAGAATCAAACAACTTGTGTTTCGAGGGATGTGGCCCGATCACCACTATGTACTAGTAAGTTGCACATGCCTTGCACGTGAGACCTCTTATAATAGAAGTATGATATATCGTTACTATATAAAATTATAATTGATAAAGATAAAAAAATAATTATAATTTTGAGTCACATCCATGAACTGCCTTTGTTCTTCTCGACCAAAAATATAGAAAGTTCTGGTCATGAGATTTTTGCTCCTATACTTGCTACCAAACCTCATGACGCGTCCACCAAAAAGCTACAAAAGAATTAACACTATAAAAATTGCACAATTCCTTATCATCATCATATTTTCTCGTGAAACTGGCTCTGTTTCCATATATCTAAATTTCAACAGCACAGAGCAAGAATTGAGGAGCATATAAGAAACCACATGTTTTCATCTAGTACTTCTTTCTACGAATCATAATCGAGAGAGGGTACAAAAATTCAATACATCAGTACAGTATCTACCATAGCTTTATGACGTGTATAAATGCTAATAACAGTACATTTTTTCAAAGAAACTACATTATGTTGATATTTAAATGCTTGAATGCAGCTGAGAAAGATAGTTCAATTTTACAATGCGTGAGATAGAATTTGCAGCTGAAATATGCATGAGCATACGACCATTGCAACTCTCGTTAAACCATCAGATTTGTTTTCATACAGTTCTTGAGGATAGAAGTATGCTCAACACGTTCAAACATAAAATTTCAAACATTATACAAAACATAAACGTAAGCGAAGGGCATTGAATAACGAGGGCAAAATTTAAAGACATGAATCTTAAACGCCAGGTGCTAACATGTCACGGTTATGCACCTACATGGATAGAACAATGTAAACCTAGACGCAGCTGTTGTGCTAGATGTGCGCGCACGGCAACCTTCTGATCTCCTTCCCGGCCTCGATGCCACACACCGCCGGGAGCCCCTCCACAGCGGCCCTCCGCCTTCGCCACAACCTGCCCTCCCTTATCTGGATGCTCGTGCTTTGCCTCCACGGGGAGGTGCCTGAACAACATGTCGTCACGATTTCCGTAGTCGTGGAAGTACATCTGGATGTCGCTATTGCCTTTGCGAAATGACATGAATGAATATGAGTAGTTGTCTTGTTTGTATTAACTATTTAACAGAAATAGTGGACGTAGTGAACTTTATTTTTTTGCATATGTTCCTCAATTGAGAAGATACACATGACTTGATAGATTATATGCACGAAGCACGTACAGAAAAGTAAAAGAGGAATGACAATAGAATTTACATTTGATTGAATAGATTCTACATAAGCTGCATCCTGAAATCAATATATTACGACTTAAAGGAAGCACATCGAATTAGGAGTGGGCTTCCAGATTTTTCTTAGGGTGCAGCACGCTGGTCGCAGCCAATTTGACAAACTTGCAACCATCTGCCAACACAATAGACCAAATTTGTGATGTTACTCACTGATGTCAGTGAAAATAAGAAGATGCAATGGATTTAAGATGGAGGCAAAATAGATTAGGCCAGTAAGACATTTGTGTCAGTAGGAACACAAACTCAAACATGCATCTCGTCACCGTCCAGGAGACCTAGGTGAATGAGTGGATCCTAGGCAACCACACCCGGAGACGGCTGCAAACATCTATACTCTATGGCACATCCATTCAAGGGATGAGATGAGGGATGGTGAGCTCGTGGATGCCTATTTCTCTAGCGCTCTCATATACTCCCCCGGCTTGGACCTACAACAATCAATCAATGAATTTTTTTGACAATTAATTCAAATCGAAAGTTCCCATGCTTTCCCCTGATTGATTGACACCATCTGCTACTTCCTTAATTGACGTGATTGATGTTTTTTCCATAATTCCACCTCATGTGATGTTTAGTTTCAATATTTTCTCCTGGCATGATGTTTGTTTTCCATATTTTTCATTGTCGTGATTGGGCGGTGTGGATTCTCCCAATGTTTCGTGAGCATGTTTCAGGGTGATTTGATGGTCCAGATGCTCCCAATGTTTGATGCCCAAAGTAAACCATCAACTCCCATTTAATAAGAACTAAATATTTTATATTATTTAGAAATCAACCTTTATTAGCTAGCTAAAACTCGAAAATTGTGACATACTCTAGAGAAAACTTAGCTAAAATATGTTAAACACATATAGTCTAGGAGGTGTCAGATATAATTAAGTATCTTGTACTGACAGTGCGCAATAGCAGGAATATCTAATGCTCCGTATGCAAAACATAAATGAATTTTAGTAAAGACATAGTCTTGAACCAAGAGAAAATCACAAAGTAAAAAAAATGACATAGTGTTAAGAAAAGTAAGTTGGATATTATAAGCATAGAATATTTTAGAATGATTGAGAAGTATGTTTTTAGCTTTGTGCATAGTGTCCATTGTTCTAAAAGAACAACAGCATTTTCTAGATGCTATACGCGGCATAATTTAACGTATGAAAAAGAATATCCAACGGTTAGCAATGTTGAGATTTATCAATGTTTATCCAACAGTTAATGTTTAAAATTATTCATACACTATAGTGGTATAGATATGTTCAACCACTATAGATTCTCATCTCTTCAGATGAACGATGCTTTTTCTTATGGGGTAAATTCATCTTGTGCATAGGTAGTTGTCTCCAAAACGCGAATGCATAAGCTAGAGATGTTAACATCAAAGGATCTTCAACTTTTGAATGTATTAGGGATCTTTGGTCTTAGTGTTTGTTTCAATTATCTCAATCATATATACTTAAGAAACATAGTGGTTCCAAATAAATAGTTAGATTTAGTCTTATTCTATGATGCAAAGACCAAAGAATAATTAGTGAATGGCAACGGATGGACGGTTGGTGGATTCGATTGACAAGGAATTAATGTCTTGACACAATTGAGATCCTTTTAATCAATTGTGCTAAGAATTCAATATAAATAGAAGTAATGTCTTGACACAGATGATAGTTTCTTAAAAAAATTCCACTTTTGGTGACCGCTCACATACTATTGTACATTGATGGTTGTGTGGATCCTACAAAATTCGAAACTCTAGAAAACTCCATAAGATTTTCTCATCACTAGATATCTAAATACTTATCTAGAACACTCATGGTAAATAACTATCTCATGTAATTCTCAATATTCTTACGTGATTTTTACTTACTCATGTTGAATTACTCTAAAAATATATTTCATGGCAAATATATAATACTCAGGATATGTTCACAAATATTGTGGAGTGTTTCGAATTATGAATTGATTTTTCTCATGCTATACTTTCTCATGTACTCATCGTAGTTTCATATACATTCTATGTTCTTAATATAATTAGAATCATACATGCTTACTGTAGTTTGATTTATAAGATACCTCTTATTCAACAATATCTATTAGCGAAAAATAGGAAAATATATGGACTAAGAGACTGGGAGGAAGTTTGCGAGAAATACAAACCAAAAAATAAAAATTGATTAGGAGGTTGAAATCTCTAATATCTTTTTTCTTAAGTTAACCAACCAAATGTGAAAAAATCCTAATATTTCCACATATTTTTTTTGGAAACTACATTACTAGTTGATATCACTTTCCATAAGATAGGGTTCTAGACACCACCGTTTCATAAATAGTAATGTAGAGATTGACCACAACAACTTCAAGATCTAAACCAGAGATAATAGCAAATTTGACTTAAATGTAGTTACCATGAGTTGGCTAGTTGGAGGTTGATCAACTATAATCTCCTCGCATCATTATCATTTCTTCAACAAAACAAAAACACCATCGGACAAGCCTTTGGGGATTAAAGGCTATATGCATCGGTCGATGAAGACGCCAGGGTTCAAACCCCATTTCGAAAAAACAAGCCTTTTGGGATATGACAATATTGACAAGCCTTTTGCACAAGCCTAATGGCACCATTGTTTATTTAGGTCTTGCGTGGTAACAAGATTGACCAAAAGCACATGCTTAGTTCATTTTCGTAATATGAAGTTGCTGCTATATAAAGATCAAATACACATATATAATATACTCTCTATGAAAAGGCTATTTTTATATCTGTTAGAATGGTAAATCCATGTCCACAATCTATGTGGAATTAATGTCCAACATAATATTTTATTTTTCCTTCTTCGTATTTCCATCTTCCTTTTGCATGGCTTTCACCTTTTCACTTCCATTATTTAAGTAGTCCTAATACATAACTATTTGATAACATTACATTACATTCATGTTATATTTTGTTTATGATTATTAATCTATGAGATTTGTGTTGGCGGCAACTTCTTTGAAGAAAAATAAATTAAATACTAGCATGGGTTGTGCGGTGCATGCTGCGCCCGTGGACACTGTCGTGCCGAGAGCACCGACAGGACAATACGAAAACGTACACATTGCAATGCAACCGAAACTATAGGTTCCATTCAAACAAAGTCTTGCTATTTAGGGGGTGTCATGCACACTAACACAACCCAAATCCCTAGCAGCCAAGGCACTTCACAGCAGATACAAGACGTCGAACCCAAATTGGTCTACAACCCAGCTTTCTAAAAACAATAAAAACATAACGCAGTACAACGTAGGGCGCAAAAGGAAAAAAATAGCTTCCTGCCGACAATCATACATAGGGCACCCTCTTCCTCCCGAATTAGATGCTACTGCAAGAGGGCCCACCGAGCACAAGTCGAACCTCCATGGTGGCCATCGAGTTGTTTTTCCTCTCTTTCGTTTATTATGCAGATGGTGGGGGTTTGACCGGTTCTTTTTGTAGTGTTTAAATTCTTTCCTGGTGTAGTTTCTTTGATTTTCTTCTATGTGTGCGGTCCTCTTATTTGTCTTCCGTATGTGCCAGAGGACGGACCACCATCATGTCCTCTTTGGATTTAATAAGTAGTAAAGATACCATTCACAGGGTGTTCTCTAAGGATGGCAATTTCATCCACGTATCCATCAATATCCAGTCCGGTGGGAAGGGAATGGAGGGTTGGTTACGTCCATATTTTTTCATGGGGCGGATACGCGCTAACTCATGGGATGCGCATGGGGAGAGATTCGCCCTCCGCCTTGGATATCCAATAGATACCCGACTAACATGTGGGATCCAAATGTCAACGAGACATGATATTTTTGCCTAGGCCTAGATCTCCCTAAGGATGGCTCAACCATAGCCCTACTCACAAAAACTACCACCTCATTCCTAACTCTAACCTCTTAGACTCTCTTGTCCATGCATAAATTGACCTAGGCATAAGAAGACGCCTAGAGTCCTCGTCTCCTCTACCAGACCTCACAGTGACCGATGCCTTCCCTACTGATATCTTTGCACGCTAAACACAATAGTGACCCTCCGTGCGATCCCTCCTCTCCATCAGCTAGAAGATGCACTAACAGACAATGGCCCTGGCTCTCACCACATCGCCCTCTTCCTCCTGTTATGTTGAAATGTTGTTGTTATGCTGAATTGTTGTTATGCTAATGTATATAGCACGTAAACCCTTTGATATTCATGCATACCTAGAGATCCATTGGTTTTATATCTGGGGCGACATCCATGCCCATGGATATATTTGTGAGCAGGCTACAGGAATGTTGATGGACATGGATCTGGTCTACCCGCCCAAACCCATCCCATTGCCATCCTTAGGGTTCTCGATACTTAGTGTGGAATCTGAACCCCACTCTGAACCTAATGTGATGGTGGATACGGGAAAAGACCACCTAATATTAGATGGGGATGGGAAGGCACTCCCCAGTGGCAGTCCCGGATCTAGGACCAGAGAACTGGGGTGCCACAGTTTGCATGAGCACGACATTAACTTAAATCCGTGGGTTCAAATTTTGGGAGAATTACACCACAATAATATATTTTAGTCTAATAATCGTCAACATAAATCTCAAAAATTGTCCCAATATATGTGACGAGGGTTAAATTCATCAATGCCCATTGTTATGGACTTGGATTTTGGAGGAGGGAGCGATGGAGGCATCAATCGGCTAGCAAACAAGCACACAGGGACGCAAGGTTTATCCAGGTTCAGGCCTCGTAGAGGACCCTACTCCTGCTTGTCTGCTCTTGAAATTATCGAGGGAGTTGAAAGTTACAGAGATGCGCAGATGCAATCTGGCGAGGTTGTGGAAACTAGGGTTGTGATTATCCTCTTCACCGCCCCCTCCTAGCCTTTATATAGATAGGCTAGGTCTCGGGATAGCAGGTCGAGTCGGTTACAAGTTAGGGTGTGTCCCTTTAAACTTTCTATCTTTGAGCTTGTTGTGTGCCGCAAGCAGTCGGAGTCTCCTTCGGTCACCCGAATCTTTGATTGGGCACTGGTAACTCCGTGGGCTTCTACTAGATTGGACTGTATATGCCAAGCTCAAGTACCAGTAAGGTATGCCCATGTCAGTAGCCCCCGAGTGTCCGGTTGAACCGCAGATTCGAGCAGAGACTAATGAAGTCTTTCGAGTGCACAACCAAGCATATATTTTTCGAGTGCTTTGATTGATATCATAGGGATTGTTGATATACGTGCCTGATTCATCCGATGTATCGGGATCAGTTAACTGCCTTAGGGCAAAACAACGCAATCTACTCAAATTCGAGTCCCTGGACTCGAATTCAGAAAAGTGCTGGCATAATTCGACTTAGGCTACGGAGGTCTTATAGAGTTCGAATCCCAGTGAATAAGTGTAAGAACTCAACGCGTCCGTCAAGGCATATTTCATCGTACATGCAGGTACGGATTGTTTCTGGTAGAGCGTAGCAGGTGCGTTGCCAGGACTTATTCAGGTCTTATCTTCGCGTCGTAGACGCGTCATCCAAATTTTATCATCACAGAGATGATTCGGGTGGCCCATGAGATGTAATCTCTTTGCAGGGAAGTTATGAGGCGGAGTCGCCAATGCTTTTGAGTGTGGACGTAGTCAACATGCAGTTGTGTGTAAGAAAAAATCATAGGGTGCGCGACCAGTGCTCCCTATGGTAGTAGCCCCCGAGTGCTTATTCGAGTCATAGACTTGAGTGGGACTATAAGTACTTTGCGACTGCTATTGTCTTTTGCTTGTTTCAGTCAAATGTGCTTTCAGCGCTCCCTATGGTAGTAACCCGAAGTTCACAATCGAATCTTTGATTCGAGTGAAGGGTTCTTGAGAGGAAAATATGTTTTCATAATGTTTGGATGTCTCAGAAAATTCCTCGGGTGCGCGACCAGTGCTCCTGTTAGGAGTAGCCCCCGAGTGCTTGATCGAGTCGAAGACTCGAGTAAGGACTAAAGTAGTCAAAGGTGCTCCTACTGGAGTTAATGACGTCAGTGTTGATGATGAGATGACTTCAGTTATCTGCGTGAGCGGTTTTCACGGGACATGGCGAGTAGTGGGTCCCATTTTCTGACATGGATTTGACCACGCGTGCGTAATCTCTGTTTTAACCGTGTCTCCTCGATTCTCGCACGTAATGGGAGGAGTAGGGCGATGGTTCGTGGTTTACCCTTGCCACGCGTCGACGTCGATTTCTGCCATGCGTCGGGTTGATTTTCTCCTGGCCATTCGATGGCATATGTGATGAGGTTAAGTAGAGGCTCGCTGTGCGGTAATTTACCCACATCTTCTCCTCGCTCGTGCACTTCTGCCATTGTTGCTCTTGTTGTTCCATTGCTCTCATCCTCCTTGTGGCACTGGACCAACTCTGCACGTTCCCGAGCTACTTCATGCGTTCCCATCGCAAGCGCTAGATGGGGAAGAAGAAAGGAAGCTCTACCGCTAGATCTGCAGGGGCCACTACTGTGGCCAAGAAGAAAGGCGCCGCCACCACGGGTACCAGCGCTGCTTCCGCGGTGGGGAAAAGGAAGGGCGCGGGGACTCGCGTCACCAATGGGTCATGGAGCCCATCCATTATCAAGCCATCAAAGCTGTTCACCCAGACCCAGGATGGAGCGCTCCCTACCGCGGAGGATAACTCTCGCATTCCCGGCGATGAGGTAATCCCCAGTCCTCCTGCGGGTTTTCGAGTGATGTTCCTTGCGTTCATCATTCGTGGTTTTTCTCTCCCCCTTCATCCGTTTATTAGGGGTCTTCTTTGTTTCTACGGGCTCCAGCTGCACCGGCTGTCCCGAAACTCTATCCTCCACATCGCCTGCTTCATTACTCTTTGCGAGTGCTGGCTCAGAATCGAGCCACACTTCGGCCTCTTCAAAAAACTCTTTAAGCTCAAACGCTAGTCGGCTTCGGGTTCGGTAGTCTATGATATAGGAGGCTACCGGATCCATGTCGACTCCAACGTCAGCTAATTCTCCATCAATCTCACTGCGTCTGTCCAAGGATGGAGGGAGAAGTGGTTCTACATCCGTGACCAGAAGGCCGATGGAGAGCATTACGGACTCGCACCCTTCGATCCGGTGGCGGCCTGCAAGAGGAGGAGGTCCTAGAAAAACATTGTGATGCCCGGCGAAGTCGAGGAAACAGAGACGCTGTATTAGCATGTCTGTGACCTCGAAAAATGCATAGGCAAAGAAGTAGGTGGCGCAGAGCTCATTCGCACTTGGATGCGTCGCCGAGTACAGCCTCTACAAGCTAGGGTGCATCTGATGTATCGCTGGATTGGTACTAGTGATGTCACTCGCATCTCTGCGGAGGGCATTTCTTCTGGTGAAGTGGACAGGAGGTTTCGACTGCTGACTAAGTACACCACCAAGGAGGATATCCCAGGTGACTCAATCGTGCCTCCATTCTACGCCAGCAATCCTCCGCCTGAGGTGGATTTATCTACGGGCTTTGTTAGGGGTCTTGTTTGTTTCTATGGGCTCCAGCTGGACCAGTTGTCCCCAAACTCTATCCTCCACATCACCTGCTTCATTACTCTTTGCGAGTGCTGGCTCGGAATCGAGCCACACTTCGGCCTCTTCAAAAAACTCTTTAAGCTCAAACGCCAGTCGGCTTTGGGTTCGGTAGTCTATGATATAGGAGGCTGTGGGATCCATGTCGACTCCAACGCAGCTATTTCTCCATCAATCTCACTGCGTCTATCCAAGGATGGAGGGAGAAGTGGTTCTACATCCGTGACCAGAAGGTCGATGGAGAGCATTACAGACTCGCGCCCTTCGATCCGGTGGCGGCCTGCAAGAGGAGGAGGTCCTGGAAAAATGTTGTGATGCCCGACGAAGTCGAGGAAACAGAGACGCTATATCAGCATGTCTGTGACCTCGAAAAACACATAGGCAAAGAAGTAGGCGGCGCAGAGCTCATTCGCACTTGGATGCGTCGCCGAGTACAACCTCTGCAAGCTAGGGTGCATCTGATGTATCGCTGGATTGGTACTAGTGATGTCACTCGCATCTCTGCGGAGGGCATTTCTTCTGGTGAAGTGGACAGGAGGTTTCGACTGCTGACTAAGTACACCACCAAGGAGGATCTCCCAGGTGACTCAGTCGTGCCTCCATTCTGCGCCAGCAATCCTCTGCCTGAGGTGGATTTCTCTACGGGCTTTGTTAGGGGTATTATTTGTTTCTATGGGCTCCAGTTGCACCAGATGTCTCCAAACTCTATCCTCCACATCGCCTGCTTCATTACTCTTTGCGAGTGCTGGCTCAGAATCGAGCCACACATCAGCCTCTTCAAAAAACTCTTTAAGCTCAAACGCCAGTCGGCTTCGGGTTCGGTAGTCTATGATATAGGAGGCTACGGGATCCATGTCGACTCCAACGTCAGCTATTTCTCCATCAATCTCACTGCGTCTGTCCAAGGATGGAGGGAGAAGTGGTTCTACATCCATGACCAGAAGGCCGATGGAGAGCATTACAGACTCGCGCCCTTCAATCCGGTGGTGGCCTGCAAGAGGAGGAGGTCCTAGAAAAACGTTGTGATGCCCGACGAAGTCGAGGAAACAGAGACGCTGTATCAGCATGTCCGTGACCTCGAAAATTGCATAGGCAAAGAAGTAGGTGGCGCAGAGCTCATTCGCACTTGGATGCATCGCCGAGTGCAGCCTCTACAAGCTAGGGTGCATCTGATGTATCGCTGGATTGGTACTAGTGATGTCACTCGCATCTCTGCGGAGGGCATTTCTTCTGGTGAAGTGGACAGGAGGTTTCGACTGCTGACTAAGTACACCACCAAGGAGGATATCCTAGGTGACTCAGTCGTGCCTCCATTCTGCGCCAGCAATCCTCTGCCTGAGGTGGATTTCTCTACGGGCTTTGTTAGGGGTCTTATTTGTTTCTATGGGCTCCAGCTGCACCAGATGTCCCCAAACTCTATCCTCCACATCGCCTGCTTCATTACTCTTTGCGAGTGCTGGCTCAGAATCGAGCCACACATGAGCCTCTTCAAAAAACTCTTTAAGCTCAAACGCCAGTCGGCTTCGGGTTCGGTAGTCTATGATATAGGAGGCTACGGTATCCATGTCGACTCCAACGTCAGCTATTTCTCCATCAATCTCACTGCGTCTATCCAAGGATGGAGGGAGAAGTGGTTCTACATCCACGACCAGAAGGCCGATGGAGAGCATTACAGACTCGTGCCCTTTAATCCGGTGGCGGCCTGCAAGAGGAGGAGGTCCTGGAAAAACATTGTGATACCCGACGAAGTCGAGGAAATAGAGACGTTGTATCAGCATGTCTGCGACCTCAAAAAACGCATAGGCAAAGAAGTAGGCGGCGCAGAGCTCATTCGCACTTGGATGCGTTGCTGAGTACAACCTCTGCAAGCTAGGGTGCATCTGATGTATCCTTGGATTGGTACTGGTGATGTCACTCACATCTCTGTGGAGGGCATTTCTTCTAGTGAAGTGGACAGGAGGTTTCGACTGCTAACTAAGTACATCACTAAGGAGGATCTCCCAGGTGACTCAGTCGTGCCTCCATTCTATGCCAGCAATCCTCCGCCTGAGGTGGATTTCTCTTTGAAGTTATCTTGATTTTCGACTGCCTGTTAGGTGATGTCACTCGCATCTCTTTGAGGTGGATTTCTCTTTGTATACCGATGCTTCTTCTGATTGTAGGACTAGAAAGTGGCCGCCAATTTGCCTCCTCAGCCTGAAGGAATAATTCCACACGAAGCAGAGGAAGAGGACGAGTCGGGTTCCACCATTCCTATTGGAGAGGAGTAGGAAGCCTCCGAGTCTAGTGGGCACGGGACTCGCATGTGTTCCCGTAGCAAGGATTCAGACGCTTCCTCACCGACGACACCGGAGGGTCCTCCTACTACTATGGAGGAGCCAATCCCCGCCGTGCCTGTGCGTGCCATGGCTCCTCCCTCGCGGAAGAAGCTGAGGTTGCCAAAGGAGTCGTCTGGTGATTCCTTTGACCTCGAGAATTTTGACGGGTAACTCTTTATATTTGCAAGTTCGTCTTGTCTTTCCCTTCTGAAGTGGTGTTGGGTATTTTGCAGTCAAACAGCGTCGGCATCCTCCAACGATTGCCAATTTGTCAAGGAGTCCGGAGTCGCAGACTGCAAGAACAAGGAGGTGGCGGTACGGTCTCCTTCTCCTCCGGTGGCGGCCCACTCCGGTGCCAATTCCTCGAGCTCTCCCCATGTTGGGGAGCATCAATTTGTTGCCCGGACGTCAATTCTGAAGGAATCTTCGGAGTCCCTGGAGGAACACGTGAGTTTTCTTCGTGCCGTTGGCACTCGAATTTTGTGTTTGATGCTCACGCTGCTTCTTTTTTCCTGTAGCCTATTCTAAAGGATTCTACTCGCCTTGCCGAGCAGATCATTTCTTTGGGTTGACATCATGCTTTGTTGGAAACACAACACCGTGCCTTCCAAGGTTAGCTTTATACGTTTCTTTCTGCTCCTCTTGCTAGAGGTTGGTGAGCTCAGGTTTTGCCATTTTTGTCTTCTTGTAGGTGAGCATAATGAGCTTCTTCGTCGCGTTACTTCCCTCGAGAAGGGACTTGCCGCGGCAGAGAAGAAATGCGACGAGGCAGTCGAGGCTCTTAAGGAGTTGCAAAAGCATGAGGAAGATTTGCATTCCTCCACTACTAAGAGGGAAAAGGTGTTCGTAGAACAACTCTTCTCTGTCATGAAAGCGCTCTCAGGTATGACACTATCTTGTATTTGCCATGTATTTTTCCTTCATATTATTGTGCTCATATGTGTATTCTGCAGATGCTGCCGACGTGGATTTTGATGCCCAGGCTTTGGCCCGCTTGGATGCTTTGGCCGGCGCCGTGGCTGCAGTCGAGGACCGCAGCGTCTCTGCAGAGGACTTACTTGGAAAATCCAAAGGCGTGCTGAGTCGTCTTCGAGAGGAAATGGTCCCCAAGCCCAAGCTGGTCGAAAATCTCAATGACCTGGTGGAATCCTTCGATGAAGGCGTGCCAATGGACTTCAAGAAATCGCAGCTGGCAGTTGGAGCAACCATGGGACTCACGATGGCGCAAGCTGACGGCGTGGAATTGGACCCCAGCGAAATCTCCTCGGCAATGCCGGTCACTGCGGATGGCCAGCAGGTAGTATTCCAGACCTTCATCACTAGTTCCAGTAAGTATGGGCCTCGGCTCATTGATACAGTCGCCTCTTATTCGGCTGAGCTGCAGCGGTTGAAGAGTGCAAAGGTTGTAGCGTCTAGGGTTGTAGCTGGGAAGTCTGTGGCATCAGAGGCTGCCACAGATGTGAGGAAGCCCCTGAAGTCGAAAGCGAAGCCGTAGATCATTTTCCATCTGCCTTTTGTAATAGTGTTAGCTTTCCTTGTTGAACTGTATCTTCTAGGGGTGCCCCTTTTGATACTTGTTGAATGTGAATGCACTCCTCTCTTTTATTGATGGATGGTTGGTCTTATATGACTCTTGCTTTTGCTGTAATAGGGTCCTTCGAGTGGTACTCCTGACTCTCCTCCCGCCGATGAAACTATGGCACAACCACGTTCAAAGGTGGAGGAGTTGTCGCTACTTGCACGACTGCGCGATCGCGTGAAGCAGTTGGAGCGAGAGTTTCCTGTGATCCGTGGTAACGCTGACGTGTGGAAGTTGAAGGCTGAGAAGGCCAGCGCACACAAGAAGTACCTTCTAGGCGAAGTTGCTCAATTGAATGAGCAATTCAAGTGTGAGCTCTCTAGCTTCTTATCCTTTTCTTTAGTCCTTCACAGCGACACTTTGTCCTTATGCTTTGCTTCGTTTCTTGTAGTTGTTAGCGTTCCTCACCCGCAGGATGAGAGGGATCGGGTTTCCATTCGCCTGCACGATCTGACCCAGGAGAAGCTGCAAGCTAGCGGTTACTTCTGGGTGGACCATGACCGCGCAGTCGCATTGGCGACACAGCAGGATCGTGCATTACGGGTGCTTCAGTGTTTGAAGAAGGCGTAGTCGTGCCTTAGGCATATTTTTCAGGCGATGTTTCCCCTAGACATGGTGCCTTCAAGCTTGCTAGATTTGCTAGTGAAGTTTCAAGATATCAGCGCAGTCCATGAGTGTGTACGCTAGCAGTTGGTCGCGGGTGCCAAAGCTGCGTTGGCACTTGTTCAGCTGCATCGGCCAGATGTGGATGTTGCAGTGGATGCACCTGGTCCATGCCTCCGCCAGAAGGGATGACGTGGAACATGGTGCCACATTACCAGGCGGTTGATCGGCCAGCCGAAGATATTGTCGATTTCTTTGAGGAGCAGATCAATGTTCTCCTTTTGCAGTAGTAGGATAATATGGTCCTACACATGAAATGCATAGGTGTTGTAAAGTTCATATAATTGTGTCGGGTGTCTTTTGATACGCGTTAGTGTGTAAAGAGCTTGCTAGCTTGTATGTTTTTCGAGTGTATTGTAATCTATAGTTCCTTTTCGTTAGCCTAATGTATATTCATCTCAGCATCTTGCCAACTTGTCAGGTGCGTTACAGCTGGGTTGGTGTTATCAAGGATTCGATTGGTAGTGCGTCAGCTACTCAGGATACTGTGTTGTTCATAGAACAAGGTGTAAAGGGTGGCGCGGCCCCCGAGTAAAATAATTGCAAGAAAAAAACAAAAAAACACAAGGTTTGGGGCACTTAGCTTTATTTATTCGCAGAATATCATGAGGTACAATGTGTGGCTAAGTAGCCTGACTGAACATCCTTATTTGTAAAGTAAAAAACATCTAAGGATAGAAACAACGTAGTTGCGCGACATTCCAGGGATTGGAGTATGCGACTCTGCTCTTTAAGTCTTTAAGGCGATAGGCGCCTCCTGGGATTACTTCGGTAATCACATAAGGTCCTTTCCAAGGGGACTCGAGCTTGAGGTGCCCTTCTTGCTTCAGTCGCAGGACCAGATCTCGTTCGACGAAGGATCTGGGGGTAGGCTTCTACTATGGTAGTTGCGGAGGTTCTGCTGGTAGATCGTGGATCTCTCCGCTGAAATCTCGCGTGCCTCCTCGAGGAGGTCGACGGAGTCTTTGAGTGTGAGGGATGATTCTGCCTCGCTATATGCTACTACCTGTGGGGCCTTGTAGCGCACCTCCGCGGGTAGTACCGCCTCGATGCCATGCACCATGAAGAACGGAGTGTAGCTTGTAGTGCTGTTTGGATTTGTGCGGAGGCTCCATAATACTGATTGCAGCTCATCTGGCCAGCACCCGACAACTTTTTCGAGTGGCCGGAGGAGCCTTTTCTTGATCCCGCTGCAGACGAGGCTGTTGGCCTTTTCGACTTGACTGTTGGTCTGGGGATGTGCCACCGAGGCGTAGCTAATGCTGATTCCCAGGTCTTCACAGAAATCCTAGAACTCCATGGAGGTGAAGTTCATACCATTGTCCGTGATGATGCTATGTGGCACCTCGAAGCGAAAGACGATGGACTCAAAGAATTTGACAGCGCTAGCTCCTGATTGGTTTGTCACCGGCATGGCCTCAATCCACTAGGTGAATTTGTCGACCGCGACTAGGAGGTAGACGTATCCTCCCCGTGAGGATCTCTGGAGCTTGCCGACCATGTCAAGTCCCCATTATGCAAAGGTCCAAGCCATAGGTATTGACCTGAGTTCTGCGCCAGGTGCATGCGGCTTGTCCGTGAATCGCCGGAAGGCGTTGCAACGCTGGACGATATCCTTGGCGTCGCGCATTGCTGTTGGCCAGTAGAATCCCGCTCGTAGAGCTTTGGCGACGAGAGTGCGACTGCCGGCGTGATGGCCGCAAGTGCCTTAATGTATGTCGAGGAGGATTGCTCTTCTGTCCTAGTTGGAGACACACCGCTGAAGGACTCCTATGATGCTGCGCTTGTACATTTCGCCATTGATGAGGGCGAATGCCTTGGATCGTCGCGCTATATGGCACGCATCAATTGGGTCATCTGGCAGCCTCTTGCTGAGCAAGTATGTGATGTATGGTTGCGTTCGGGATGGCTCGATCGTCATGACTTCCATGGGGCCTTCGATTCCTGTGTCTAGCTCCATGTTGTCGAGTGTCGTTGGCTTGTTGGGTGGCGTAGCCCCTGAGTCCTTTGGCGTGCTGGTTTTATGTTCTGGAGCTTTTGGATTGATGGAGCGCTGACAGATGCGCTCTAAGAGTACTCCGGGTGGCACTGGGGCACAAGTGGAACCGATGTTGGCGAGTGTGTCTTCCTCCTCGTTGCTCTCGTGACCAACCTGCCACGGCTCGTAGCCGTCGAAGTCTCCCTCGAGTGTGTTGTAGAGGTCGCGATAGGCGATCATGTTTTCGCTCAGAACATCACATTCGTTCATTGTTTGGTTGACCACCAGTTTAGAGTCACCGTAGATGACGAGTTGCTTGGCGCCGCAGGCTTTTGCCATCCGCATCCCGCGGAGCAAGGCTTCATATTCAGCTTCATTGTTCGAGGTGGTGAACTGCATTCGCAGAACATACCTCACCTTGTCACCTTGTGGCGATGTCAGGATGATGCCCGCGCCAGCTCCCTCCTTGCGCTTGGACCCATCGAAGTGCATTGTCCATAGATAGGACGTGCCTGGCTTGTCGGGGAGATGGTTTTCCATCCAGTGTACGAGGAAGTCCGACAGCACTTGTGACTTGATCGTGTCTCGCTTCTCATATGTGATGTCTCGCGGGGACAGCTCTATCCCCCAGAGCGCGACTCGACTGGCGTCGGTATTGTTGAGTATGTGCCCAAGCGAGGCGTCATTCACCACTACGATTGGGTGCTCCTGGAAGTAGTGGCGCTGTCGCTTGGCTGTCATGAAGACGCCGTATGCCAGGTTCTGATAATGCGGGTACCACTGTTTTGATGGCGTGAGCACCTCACTGAGGTAGTAGACTGGGCGTTGCACCCTGATGGCTCAATGCACGGCACCCAGAAAAATTCTTGATGGCGGTGTTGATGTAGAGCTCGTTGGGAACCCCAAGAGGAAGGTATGATGAGCACAGCAGCAAGTTTCCCTCAGTTATGAAACCAAGGTTTAATCGAACCAGTAGGAGCAAGGAAACACCCCAAAGGTGTTACTAGCTGAGCTTTGGCAGGGCGCACTACCGGTGCTAGTAGCAACGTGGAGACCTGCACAACACAACCACAGAACTTTGTCCCCAACTTGCGATGAGGTTGTCAATCTCACCGTGTTTTGCGGAAAACAAAGGATTAAACGTATCGAATGGAAAGAAGTAAAAGTTTGTAGAAAGTAAACACAAAGCAGAAAATAGTTTATAGATTGTATGTAAAGAAAGAGGACCGGGATCCATAGTTCACTAGAGGTGGCTCTCCTTAGATAGATAACATGCTGGGTGAACAAATTACAGCGGGGCAATTGACAAACACCGAGAAAGCAATACATGCATATACTAATCATCTTAACTCCTTTGAGACTTGATTGGGCATTACAACATTATACATAGACCGCCATCCAACTGCATCTATGACTAATAATCCACCTTCAGGTTATCATCCGAATCCCCTCTAGTATTAAGTTGCAAGCAACAGATTATTGCTTTACGAACTGCATGTAAAGTAAATAGTACGATTGTTCTATGAACAAAGGATTGTTGTTTTCTCCCTAGTAGCAACAACACATCTAGTACCTTAAAGATTTCTGTCACTTCCCCAGATTACTAGAGGCATGAACCCACTATCGAGCATAAATACTAACTCTTGGAGTTGCTAGCATCTACTTGGCCAAGATAGCTACTAACAATGGAAATCATGCAAGATCACAAATAACATAGACATGATAGAATCAATAATCAATCTGAAATAGCATCTCAATATCCATCAGATCCCCGCAAACACAACATGCAGAATTACAAATAGATGATCTTGATCATGAACGGAGCTCACAAGATCTAGACATGAAAGCACAAAGGAGGAGAACCAGCCATCTAGCTACTACATGGATCCATATTTCAAGGATGAACTACTCACGCATCACACCGGAGGCTTGCATGGTGATGAAGAAGGCCTCCAAGGTGAATTCCCCTCTCCGGCAGGTTGCCGGGAAGAGCTTCAGATCCCTCCCGATCTAGGGATGGAGATGACGGCGGCTACAGACTCTTTCGTGGATTTGTGATCGGGCCCTTAGGGTTTATGTCCCGAGGGCATCTTATAGTCGGAAGGGGAGGCCGAGGGGGTGCCTGGGCTGGCCACACCACCCCCTGGCATGGGCCAGGCCTGGCCGTGCGGCCAGGTGGTGTGGCCGCCCTCTGGCCCCTCTCCGTCTCGTATTCTGGCACTTGATGACTTCTGGAAAAATAGGCACTTTGGCTTTTGTCCCGTCCAATTCCGAGAATATTTATTTTCTGACTTTCCGGGAACCAAAAACAGCAGAAAAGCAATGTAGCACTGTGGCTCTTGTTAATAGGTTAGTCCAAGAAATCATATGAAAAGTACTCCAAAGTTGGAACAAAACACAAGAAAGTGGATAAAACCAAGCATGGAACATCAAAAATTATAGATACATTTGCAATGTATCAACATCCCCAAGCTTAACTCCTGCTCGTCCTCGAGTAGGTAAGTGATAAAAAGAAAGAATAATTTTTGAGGTGACATGCACCATCAAAGACCTGATCAAAGTATTTGCAAAACATTCAAAGCTGGGATCATAGTACTTCAATCATAACATGGAATACAAGGTTCTAGCAATAAGACAAAGAAACTATGATGCAACATGAAAAGGCACAAACAAAATATTCATGAATAACAATGATTTGCAAGATGTTTGTTTGTTTCACATAAAGAAAACATAGCATAATAATATTCAGCTTGTCCCTCAATAGAGTAGCAAATATAAATGCATAGGACACCTTCAAAGTTCATAAGAGTGACTAGATACAATAGTTTAAAACAAGCAATATCAAGTTATGCATCAATCAACTAGTCTTGGGACAATGCACATAGAACTAAGAATGGCCACTATGCTCTCAAAGTAGGTGCATAAAGATAGAAGGTGGAGACTCAATATAATGGTGGAAGAAAGGCCTTTTTATAAAAGGAAGTAGGGATTCAAGTCTCATAAAGAGCTTCCAAAAATTATGGTACTTATAGCTTTCAGCTCTCATTGCCCTTATCATAAGCATCTTGAAGTGATTAAGGTTAAAGTGAACAAACTATGGTGTATGCTTGACGAAGTATAAGTTAGAAATCTCATGTCCCTTGTATACGAGGGTCGCTCCTCATGCTACTCAAGTTTAGTCACCGGTAAGTTCTTGTCATTGTAAGTATATGTGTATCATAGAGAACCGCCAACGGGGTACCCCTTGCCCGATGATACGGAAGAATCCCCATATCAAAATGACAAGGCAAGCAGACAACGAGCATCTCAGCATTCTTCTTATTTACCATGGGAATATGGTGCTTTTTTTCTCTCTTTCCTCTTCTCATAGCATCTCTTTTTTTTCTTTTCTCTTTTTTTTCTCAACATAGGACTCTTTTTTTATAAGAAAAATGCTTCATAGACAGCTCATTATGGTTACGCTGCAGGTTTCCACCATGTCAGCATGGATTAGACCAGCGGCCTAGGCGTTTCTCTAACACATATACATAACTCCATGGACTTACAAGCTCCCCTTTCATTTCACACCGACGACATCCATATACAAAAGAGCATGATATCAACTAGGTACAAGTACCAAGTGCAATGTTGAAAGCGTTCCCCATGAAAGCATGGTTCTTCTAATTCCCAACAAATAAGTGCAAGCATATACAACACAGAAGACACAATGGTTCAAGTTTATTAAGGGCAAGAAAAGTAAAGTGTGCCATCAAGTTTGTGAGAGCTTTAATCACTAGTTTTCTCATAACAAGTTGGAAGGTAAACAAAAGCATGAATATACTTGGAATAGCATAAGCTAGTAGGTAGTTATGGTGGACTCTTTGGAATAACTTGGTTTAGGGAGTTGGATGCATGAGTGGAACTCATACTTGGTTGTGGAGGCTAGCAAAAGACTGGGAGCGACAAACTAAGAGAGCAATAATGGCCATAATCATGCAGAGTGACAAAACATCATTGATCAAAGCATAAAGTGATACTACAAGTTGAAAACTAAAGGATCATAAAGGCTATGGTGACTTGAGATAGTCATAACATGGTGTGAGCATGCGCCAAGTTAACCCAAATAAAGCATCAAAGGATAATACCACTATACTATGCTTTAATACGCTAAAACAACGCATGATTCATCCAAGGCACATTAAGCAATCTCTATTGTTTATAACAAGTCATGCTACAGAAAAGATCACTAAGCATAAAGCCAAAACAATATCAAGCATGGCATGACAAAGCATAGGCCACAGTCAAAAATAAACTCCTCTTACCACTTACGCATGAACTTTCCTACTCTTTTCCAACCCAAACCAAACTATTTGAAAACCAATGCATGAAAAGGGGGTCCAACCAATTTATTCAGAAAACTAAGAAAACCAAGCAAAAGAAAACCAAAAACAAAAAACGAAGACGCTCCAAGAACAACACAACTATGCATAAAACAATAAAAATGAAGTGTTTGAAAGAAACCTAGGATTTGTATTGATGAAGAAGGGGATGCATTGGGCATCCCCAAGCTTTAATGCTTGTACTTCTTGGATATTTCTTGGGGTGACACGGGGTGGCATCACCAAGCTTAAGCTTTAGTCCATTCTTCATCTCATTACTCATTCCTTCCATACACCTGAAAATTTTCCTTCATACAAAACTTCACACAATCTTATTAGCAATATTAGTGCACTCAAGATAAATAAGTCTTAAGGTTCAGTTCTAACACCAAATAAACTTCCATTAGAACACTAGCTACTGTAGCACTTCCCTCAAAAAGCTCAATTCCCCAAAAGAACTCAAAAAGGAACCAACAAGAAGCAAATGCAGAAAATGGCAGAAATCTGTCAAAACAGACCAGCAGGTAAAGACGAATTTTTTCGAAGACCTTCTGTTGCTCAAATAAAAAATTGTTGAACTAACGAATGTTAGATAACAACCTGGGGCAGAAGCACAAAAAGTTACAGCTCAATCCGACATACAGAGCTCTCTCACCAATGTTTACGGTGAAGCACAAAAATCTGTTTCGGGATAGCAACTTTCCCAATCATTACTTCTCTCTCATTAGAGGTTACTTCTTGGCACAAAAAGCAAATAAAAAGGATAATGAGAGGTTATTACTTAAGTAATAACTTCCAATACTCATCTAAAACTTTTGGGTTATCTCGCAATAAGTACTTTTCTTTAACGTCTTTAAGTTAGGCATGATAGTTTGAGAAGATGCTCACATAAGAAATATGAGTTGAAGTAAAAGAGAGCATCAAGAAGCAAATTCAAAACACATTTAAGTCTAACCTACTTCCTATGCATAGGGATCTTGTAATAAAATAAATCAAAGAAGCACATAGTAACAAGAATGGGTAGATAAAACAAGAGCAACTTCAAAACTTTCAGCACATAGAGAGGTGTTTCATTACCATGAAAACTTCTACAACCATATTTCCCTCTCTCATAATAATTTTCAGTAGCCTCATGAATAAACTCAACAATATAACTATCACATAAAGCATGCTTTTCATGATCTACAAACACTAGAGCTTTATTATAAACATTTTCAAAAGAATCCTTAGAAACATGATATTCGTCCTCCTTTGGTAAGCATGGGGGACAATCAAATAATGTAAGGGGTAAAGAGTTACTCTCATTAGAATGTAGGGATGGGTAGATCCATTCTTCCTCCTCTTGGTCATCACTCTCCTCCTCTTTTTCATCCAATGGGCTTCCAGTTTCAGCAATTTCTTCTCCCATAGGTTCCTGCAAGGCATTAGTCTCTTCCATTGGTGGAAAACATCTATTAAGATATTCAAGAATATAGCCATTTTCTACCTTGTAATTATCAAAGCAAAATTTAAGTATATCATAAACCTCATATTAATAAGGTGAATCATCAGTATTTGCAAGCAAACTAGCAAGTTCAAATGCACCCTTCCAAGCAATAAATTCTTTAATTTGTTCCACATCATAAAAGTCATAATTTCCTTTGACATAAGAAGATATGGTAACATTATCATTATACTCACATTGAAAAGGGAGGTGTTTATGCCTCCTACAACAACAAGATTTATCAAAGCAATAAGTAACATTGTAAGTAGAGCACACGTTTCTAGCAATGGTATTCAATTTATCAATTTGTTCCCATAAGTGTTTCCCTTTTTGTGACAAGCGGTGTTCCTTATAATAATATTTTTGTTCTTCCGTGAACCCACCTTGCCAATAAGATTCAGTTTTAAAAGAAACCAACCATTGATAGAAAGCATGACAAAGCAAGGCAATAATAGACCAACAACTATAGTAGGAACTAATTTTTTTTGTGTTTTTGAAATAAGAAAGCAAACTAGTAAAACTAGTTTTTTTGTGTTTTTGAAGAACAAAAACAAAGCAAAAAGAGAACTAAGCAAAACAAAAACAACAAAGTAAAGAGATTGGTTATGAGGGACTCCCCTTGTGAAGATGTCCTTGACTTCCCGGCAACGGCGCCAGAAAATCGCTTGATGGCTCAATGCACGGCGCCCAGAAAAATGCTTGATGGCGGTGTTGATGTAGACCTTGTTGGGAACCCCAAGAGGAAGGTATGATGAGCACAGCAGCAAGTTTCCCTCAGTTATGAAACCAAGGTTTAATCGAACCAGTAGGAGCAAGGAAACACCCCAAAGGTGTTACTAGCTGAGCTTTGGTAGGGCGCACTACCGGTGCTAGTAGCAACGTGGAGACCTGCACAACACAACCACAGAACTTTTTCCCCAACTTGTGATGAGGTTGTCAATCTCACCGTGTCTTGCAGAAAACAAAGGATTAAACGTATCGAATGGAAAGAAGTAAAAGTTTGTAGAAAGTAAACACAAAGCAGGAAACAGTTTATAGATTGTATGTAAAGAAAGAGGATCGGGATCCATAGTTCACTAGAGGTGGCTCTCCTTAGATAGATAACATGATGGGTGAACAAATTACAGCGGGGCAATTGACAAACGCCGAGAAAGCAATACATGCATATACTAATCATCTTGACTCCTTTGAGACTTGATTGGGCATTACAACATTATACATAGACCGCCATCCAACTGCATCTATGACTAATAATCCACCTTCAGGTTATCATCCGAACCCCCTCCAGTATTAAGTTGCAAGCAACAGATTATTGCTTTACGAACTGCGTGTAAAGTAAACAGTACAATTGTTCTATGAACAAAGGATTGTTGTTTTCTCCCTAGTAGCAACAACACATCTAGTACCTTAAAGATTTCTGTCACTTCCCCAGATTACCAGAGGCATGAACCCACTATCGAGCATAAATACTAACTCTTGGAGTTGCTAGCATCTACTTGGCCAAGATAGCTACTAACAACGGAAAGCATGCAAGATCACAAATAACAAAGACATGATAGAATCAATAATCAATCTGAAATAGCATCTCAATATCAATCGGATCCCCGTAAACACAACATGCAGAATTACAAATAGATGATCTTGATCATGAATGGAGCTCACAAGATCTAGACATGAAAGCATAAAGGAGGAGAACCAGCCATCTAGCTACTACATGGATCCGTAGTCCAAGGATGAACTACTCACGCATCACACCGGAGGCTTGCATGGTGATGAAGAAGGCCTCTAGGGTGAATTCCCTTCTCCGGCAGGGTGTCGGGAAGAGCTTCAGATCCCTCCCGATCTAGGGATGGAGATGACGGCGGCTATAGACTCTTTCGTGGATTTTTGATCGGGTACTTAGGGTTTACGTCCCGAGGGCATCTTATAGTCGGAAGGGAGGCGAGGTGCCAGGCTGGCCACCACCACTGGCGGGTCAGGCCTGGTCGCGCGGCCAGGTGGTGTGGCCGCCCTCTGGCCCCTCTCCGTCTCGTATTCTGGCACTTGATGACTTCCGGAAATATAGGCACTTTGGCTTTTGTCCCGTCCAATTCCAAGAATATTCATTTTCTGACTTTCCTGAAACCAAAAACAGCAGAAAACAGGCAGCTGGTACTATGGCTCTTGTTAATAGGTTAGTCCAAGAAATCATATGAAAAGTACTCCAAAGTTGGAACAAAACACAAGAAAGTGGATAAAACTAAGCATGGAACATCAAAAATTATAGATACATTTGCAATGTATCACACCCCATGGACCTTATTTTGTTCGGCTCGTTCCACCACGAGCACAGTGCTTACCACCTGGTTGGTGGCGGAGATGTATAGTAGAAGCGGCTCGTTTCGCGAGGTGTCACCAACACTGGCAAGGTGGACAATAGGCTCTTAAGGTCCTCGAATGCTTTTTGTGCTTCATCTATCCACTCGAATTTGTTAGCCTTGTGGAGAACTTGGTAGAAAGGCAGTGCATTTTCACCCATGCGACTGATGAATCGACTGAGCACCACGATTCGCCCATCTAGCTGTTGGACGCCTTTTACGTTCTTCGGCTTCTCCATGGCTAGTATGGCCTTTATTTTCTTTGGGTTAGCCTCGATCCCTCTCGTGGAGATGAGATACTCGAGCAGCTGCCCAGATGGTATGCCAAAGGCGCATTTGTCCGGATTTAGTTTGATCTGGTAGCGGTCAAGGTTATCGAAGGTCTCGCGGAGATCGTCGAGTAACGAGGCTTACTCCTTGGTTTTGACGATGATGTCATTGACATAGACTTGGATATTGCGACCAAGTTGGCTCTTGAGGCAGGCCTGCATGCACCGCTGGTAGGTGGCTCCTGCGTTTTTCAGCCCGAAGGGCATCGTTGTATAGAAGAAGACACCAAAGGGCGTGACGAACGCTGTTTTCTCCTGGTCTTCCTCCTTCTTTCGAATCTGATGATAGCCTGAGTAGGCATCGAGGAAGTAGAGATGCTCGCATCCCATGGTGGAGTCGATTATTTGATCGATCTGTGGCGATGGGGAGTGGTCCTTCGGGCAATGCTTGTTCAGGGAGGTGAAGTCCACGCACATCCGCAGGATATCCTATCTTTTTAGGAACGAGCACGGGGTTTGCTACCCAAGTGCTTTCCTTGATCTCGCGTATGAAGTTAGCATTGAGGAGTCTGTTGACTTCCATACCGACCACTTTTGCCCTAGGTTCAGAAAGTCGCTGTATTGTATGTTTAACTGGCCTTGCTTCAGGATTCATGTTGAGTGAGTGCTCAACGAATTCCCTGGGAACTCCTAGCATGTCTGCTGGACACCAGTCGAAGATTTCCTAGCGCTCACGAAGGAATTCGACGAGCGCGAGTTCCTATGCGGGACTCAAGTTGTTGGCGATGAGGGCCGTCTTGGTTGGGTCCGTTGGATGGACCTAGACTTTCTTGGTGTGCACCGACGTGTCGAAGGATTGGTCGGGTGAGCTTGGCTTGCTCAGGGGAGGCAGACTGTTGGTTGTCGACTCCTTCAACTGCACCAACTCATCCTGCATGCCGAAAGACTGGGAGATTCTGTTGAATTCCCTATCGCAGCTATCAGACCTCTCGAAGCTTCCATTGATGGTGATAATGCCGTTTGGGCCCGGCATCTTCATCTGCAAGTAGGCGTAGTGTGGTACCGCCATGAACCTTGCAAACGCAACACGTCCGAGGATGCAGTGGTATTGTGAGGGCCAGTCGACGACTTTGAATTCAATGTGCTCTCGTCGAATGTTTAATGGCGTGCCGAAGATGACGTCGAGGCTGATCTTACGCAGGGGATATATGCCTTTCCCTATGATGATTCCGTGGAAGGTCGTGTCTGAAACTTCCAAACATGTCAGAGGGATTCGCATTGCACGCAAGGTACTTGCGAACATGAGATTAATGCCGCTTCCACCGTCCATGAAGACGTGACTCGTCTCGAAGCCTCCAATTTGTGCCTCGAGCACCAGGGGACAGTGGCCTGGGCAAGGTACTTGGCGCGGATGGTCGCGCTTGTCGAAGGTGATGCATGACTCGCTTCCACTGAGGTACTCAGTGGTGGAGGGCAGAGAGTTCATCGCCAAATTGACTTGGTGAGTGACTGCCTTTTGCACTCGATTTGAGGGGCGTCCTTTTTGGATCATCCCCAGTGGACGAGGGTATGGCTCGCCTCCATGGTTCTGGACTAGTGCAGCCGCAGGTGGCGATGGCCTGGGTGGAGGTGGAGGTTCTCCATGAGCCACAACACCCGGGGCAGCTCCGTAGCCCTGGTTTATCGCGTCACGATTCATCTGGGCCAGGCCTTCGTGGATCTTGAGGAACTCGCGGTAGTTCTTGAGAAGGTGGCTGGACTTTTCCTTGTCATCATACTTGTCGATGTAGAAGTGTACATTGCACAGTCCGGACAGCTTGTCCTGGATAGATGTTCCAAGTGCTTCATCGTGAGTGCGGTGTTGCCACACTTGAGTGGTTTTCCCGCTGTCGCGATATCCACCACTGCGATAGCCGCTGTTGCGGTTGTTGTCGCATTTGTCGTCGCATTTGTCGGTGTAGCCGGCCGTGACCATGTCGACCTCCTCGCGGTCCTCATAGCTGTGCATTCGATGTTTTCCTCGCCGATCATGTCTACCGCCGAGGTCGTCATCATCATCGGAGTGGACATGGTTTTTTACCGAGTCCTTCCCATCGGCCGACCTGTTCGTGATCTCCATCAGGTGGTCGATTGTCTTGGGCTTCGAGCGGCCCAGCTCCTCCCTGAGCTATCTGCGGCGCACGCCACCATTGAACGTGTTGATTGCACGGTCCTCAGAGATGTCTTCTGCAGAGTTTTTGATGATGGACCATCTATGGATGTACAAGCGCAGCGACTCGCTAGTCTTCTGGTAGCAGCCTCTAAATTCTTCGATTGATGCGGGCCTTTTATAAGTGCCCTTGAAATTTCATACGAAGATGTAGACTAGCTCTTCCCAGCTGCGAATTGATCCGCGCGGGAGGTTGTTAAGCCACGCACGAGCGGCGCCTTGCAGCTGTAGCTGGAGGCATTGCATTGCCGTGCTTGTGGTTCCGCCGTGGAGCCTGACGGAGGATATGTGATCCTCTAGCCAGATCTTCGGGTCCTGCAGGCCGTTGAATTTCGGGTTCTCCGATGGGAGTTTGAACCCCTTTGGCATTCGCTTCTATCGAATGGCCCTGCTGAAGCAATTGGCGCTACAGAGCTCTATCGCGTCATTTTCTGAGTCATTCGAACGGGCACACCTTGTGTGTGTCTTGTCGACCTTGCGCTGCATGATGTCATCACACGTGTCGTAGTTGTAGTCGTGCTGCCGTGAGCGGCGTCGTTGTGACAGGTCGTGGTTGTCATCGCAGGAGGAGGGCGATGAATAGCGCTTGGCCGGAGCTTTGTTTTTCTTCGGCTCCGGTGTTGGATCCTTTGTGAGGGCATCTTCGACTAGCCCCAAGCCCACGATCATATATCGGTGCATGGCAGCTCGCGGATCCCCAGCCGGTGGCTGGTTGTTGAGGAGGTACATGGTGGCCACCGTCATCGCTGCTTGCGGTGTCTTTGGGAGCACATTGCCCGTGTATCCACCGTCATGGATGAGAAGTCGAGGACTCGTGCAGCCTCTTCTCGCTCCTTGTCAGTGAGATGGGCCAGTCGAGAGCGCCTCTTGACGGCCACATGGTCATTGCCCTTGGAGGAGGATCCTCCCATGGAAGAGAGCTGAGCCCGCCGAAGGATCGACTCGTCCGCCGCCTTTTCTGCGCGCATCGAGTTGCGCGATTACTTGTTGTTAGCGCTTGTATTCTTCCTTGAGCAGCCAATGGTAACCCATCAGCATGTCTGGCAATGAGTTTGGGGGCAGAGGATTGCCCCGCAGGGCTTCTCGACAGCGGGACCACTCGTTGTCATTGAGCTTGATCACCACGTGCTCTTCGTTGCGCTTATTCGCTGTGAGATGCGGGTCACCTTTCATCCCATTGTTGGTGGGTGCGCCATTGGCGGGACCGCCGTTCTCGACTAGGATGCCGTCATTGGACAGACCAGTACTGGTGTTGCCGCGATTGCCGCCGGTGTCACCTGCGTTGATAACGGCGCACATGTAGTGATTGGGGAAGTTGTTGCTTCCGCAGCTTTCAGATCCGGAGCCGTAGGCTCCATCCTCTGGCCAGATCACCCAGATCGGATTCGCGACTGTTGTCGCTGTCCGTTCTCCTGACTGTTATCAGGGCGTTGAGTTCGCTTAGGGTACCGATCAATGGTGGAAACCACGATGCTGGAGCAATCGCGGGGATCGTCGGTTGACCAGGGAGGCGAAGCGTGCCTAGCTGACCAACTTGGAAGCGCAAGCTCCCGATCGCCAGGCCGATCCCATCGCCCACGGACTCGAAAGCCGGGCGAGTGGCCGACGTATGGATGGTGTAGTCGAAGGCACCGAAAAGGAGGCAAATCTCTGTTATTACAGAGTTGTAGATCATAGTTGACGGGGCCGAACAAACCGCGACATCAGCACTCCCAGTTCCCACAGACGTCGCTAATTGACGAGGTTTAAACTCATCAATGCCCATTGTTATGGACTTCGGTTTTGGAGAAGGAGGGAGCACTAGAGGCATCAATCGGCTAGCAAACAAGCACACAGGTATGCAAGGTTTACCCAGGTTCAGGCCCCGTAGAGGACCCTACTCCTGCTTGTCTGCTCCTGGAATTATCGAGGGTGTCGAAAGTTATAGGGGTGCGCAGATGCAATCTGGCGAGGTTTGTGGAAACTAGGATTGTGATTGTCCTCCTCGCCGCCCCCTCCTAGCCTTTATATAGATAGGCTAGGTCTCGGGATAGCAGGTCGAGTCGGTTGCAAGTTAGGATTTGTCCATTTAAACTTTCTATCTTTGAGCTTGCTGTGTGCCGCAAGCAGTCGGAGTCTCCTTCGGTCACCCGAATCTTTGATTGGACCCTAGTAACGTCGTGGGCTTCTGCCAGATTGGACCGTATATGCCAAGATCGAGTACCTATAAGGTATGCCCACGTCAGTATGTTTTAAACTATTAGAAAACTAGTATAATCTATATAGTACTAGTTGAATGCCCGTGCGTTGCTACGTGACGATAATAGAAAACACAAAAAATGATTGAAAATTATGTCCTCTTTTATGGCATTAGTATTTGACGGGCTCGTGACAAGCATCAGATATCTTATTTTGTTAAATTAAAAAACCATTATTGTTGCCTTGATCTAAATGCAAACAAGTTTAGTTACGTTCCCTTTGAAACAAAATATTGTGCATCAGATATCTTATTTTGTTAAATTTAAAAGAACATCATTGTTGCCTTGGTATAAATGCAAATAAGAGGAGGGCCGATGTCTCTGCAAATTAAGGTGTCGCTGACCTTCTGGTGGAGCAGAGGTGCTGCGTCGCGCTTCCCCTTCTGGTCGGTGGTGGAAGCGGGGGGGGGGGGTGTGAGTGGAGATGCGACGCTTGGGGTGGTGTGAAGTTCTTCCTAGCCGGCCGTGGCGGCGAGGAGGAAGAACGGCGCGCTGCGCCTTCCTCGGTTTCGTCTAGAGGGTGGTCGTCGTCCCGCCAGCTGATTCTGGAGAAGAGGTATCGTCTTGTCCTTCTTTCCCTTCCTTGTGGTCGTGGTGATAGACAAGAAGTGGGGAGAGGACAGGGGATTCTTTGATTTGGATTTTGGCAGGTTGGAGACAGGCGTGAGACGTCTAGCACGCGGAAGCTGTGCTCTTCTTCGAAGATTCCAAGCACCGCCAAATTCTGGTCGTCGCTATCCTAGGCCGTAGAGGCCACTCTGAGCTCAGGTGAGATGAGCACCTGTGCATCTTATTCCTCCTGGCTTGAGCCAAATCGGAGGATCTTCCGCGACCTGAAGTTGGGATTCATCGTCGGCTCTTCACCAAGTAGCTTGTTCCCCGGTGGAGGTGTTGTTGCCCGGTGAAGGAGGTCGAACTATTGCGGCGGAGCTGACCAAGGACCCGATTGTTTTTTTCCTTTTTATCCTAGGATCCGTCTTGCAAACTTTGAGGCCTTATCCTTTATTTACCCTGTGCCGAGGAGCCTCATTGTAAATTTGTACCCGCCCAGTTATTAATACAGCTTCTAGGCCTTTCGAGGCCTTTACCGTTCAAAAAAAAGTGTTCCCTTTGAAACAAAATATTGTCAGTGGTGCAAATGCATATCACAGTTGATGTTTTTCGTAGACACTTGTGCCCACAATCACCTAGAATTCCATGAAACTTCAATAGTGCATAAGAAACTCACGGGAATAGAAAATCAAGGTATCAGGATACAGAATACAAGCAGATACTTTGTTGATCGTTATCGCTATTAGAGCCACAACAAGGTGTCAAATACTGCTTAGTTTAGAGGGCAAGAAAGCTGAATCCCCTAACAACAAAAACCAACTGAATAAGAACTTCATTTGTCACTGAGCCTTATGACAGCGGGAAAAATATAGATGTCCTGAAGTGTATTTATGAGATGACCAGCTTAACGACTAAGAAACCAAACACCACTTGGTAGATACACTAATCAGTCGGGGTTTGGGGCATCATGAATAAAAGGATTGTGAGCCAGCTAGACATGGGTGAGTAAATAATGGGCAGCTGCAGACAACAGCCGTTGATGGTGCCCAACCACTGCAACACCCACACGTATTATTCGAAACCAGCCCAGCGTTGCTACCTCCCGGCTGCCACCGGTGACGCGTCGAGCAACAACAATACAGAGGCACAAGTAGCAGAGCAACAGTGTATGCGGCTAACGACGGTCGACGGAGTGCTCCGGGTGTGCGGCGACCGGCAGCCTTGAAGCTGCCACCGGTGACGCATCGAGCAACAGCAATACAGAGGCAGAGGTACCAGAGCAACAGTGTATGCGGGACAGTCGACGGAGAGCTCCGGGTGTGCAGCGACCGGCAGCCTTGAAGGATGAGGCGACCGACCAAACGCTCTGTCGCCTGAGAGGCGGGGCTCCTTGTCCTCCCTCCTCTGCTCCTCGACCACCTGCTGGCTTCGACCCCCTTGCAAGGATGGAGGGATCCCCCGGCATCGGAATAGGAGCAGGATAGCTCGCTGGAATCAGCGAACGGGAGTGAGACACGGAGGGAACGCAGCACCTCTGCTACGGAAGGAGGAGAACAAAGTTGAGGAGGCGTTGGTGTGTGGGTGGCCGCACTGGCGAGGTCGAAGACCAGCTGGAGCACGTTCGCGTGGTACGAGGAAAAAAGAGGTCGCAGAGCCACGCTAAGCTAGAGGACGCGAAGCTCGAGGGCAAGGTCAGGATCGGAGGAGGACGAGGTCATGGCCGGCCGTGGCGGCACACAGACGGCGATCCAACACGGGGAATCGTGGCAGAGGACCTTGAGGGCGCTGACGGTGTGCTCGGGCTCGATGCGGGCATTAGGAGGGGAACCACACCCCAGGGCGGCGGTTGGTTTCTTCCTTTTTTTTCTTTCAGCGAACGGGTGTGTGTTCCACTCGGCTGTGGCAAGGCTTGTAATATATTCAAAGAGTCAGGGGCATTTTTATAGGACGTACCAACCATCAAGACCATAAGCCTTTTAATACTCCCTCCGACCCATATTAGTTGACTTGGATTTATGTAGATTCGGATGTATCTAGCACTAAAACATGCCTAAATACATCCGAATCTAGACAAATTCAAGTCAACTAATGTGGGCCGGAGGGAGTAGTAAAGATAAGCTATTTTGAATTTATAGAGGAGAGATGACCTGTTGCTATCCCTATTCGTAATGGAGCCTATATCACTTGGTTAAGAGACAAGACATACAATTCCATCAATTTGGTTCAAGTTTTCATTGAGGTGTTCTACTTATCACTTAGAAGGGTTACCTACAATTTTTCCAAGAACATTGGAATGCTCCTACTTTATGTGAGTATATGACACAATTTCATAATAGTTAATTCAACTGTAAAAAAATTATACTAACCTATTGTTTTTACAATAAGGCACAATCTAGAATACAGAAGTACTCGTACGTGGGTCATTGCGGGACTTTGCTTTTTTTATAATCAATACCATGATACATTTATAGTAGCGACTAGTACATGGTAGAGATATATAAGTTGTCTCTAACAATTACAAAATAAAGTACAAAAGACACGAGCAAATCTACGAGGTCTTCAAACCTTTTCTTATTTCTTGACACAATCTTGTATTTTTTTCTAAAGATGACCTTAGAAAAATGACATAGATATCTAACCACTAAGATGTAAGTACGAACGAAGATTCTCTCATAATTATCTAGTTGCTTAATCATGAGCGGCAGGAAGGCTCCTCAGGCACTTGCGGTGTGCGATGCCTGTCTCCTGTCTCTGCTTGTGGGGCGAGCACCCTGACCCTGTCGTGTGAACCTGGGCGAAGATGCACGTGGACTGACCCGAGACCAACTACCAGTGGGGAAATTTCTGTGGTCCTCTCCACGTCTCCGGCCCCTCATGGAGAATTAGGGTTTCAACGTCGCTGTCACACCCCCAGCCACTCACCCCGCTGCCACTCCTCTTGCTGCTCACCCCGCCTCCGCCGCTCCATCCGCTCACCCTGCCAATGCCACTCAACTCGACTTAAGTTGCGGTCCGCCTCTCCACAGGCAGCAACGACCGTGTCAGGACCCGGTGGTCGCTGAGCTCGAAGGAAGAGGAAGAAGGGGGAGCTACGGTTGCTCAAATCTAAAAACAGCTAAGGAAGATAAATTGCAGGGAAAGTAAATTAGGGTTTTTTATTGCTTGATCCTCCCAGCCACCCCACTTGCCCTTTATATCGAAAGGCAAGCTCAAGCAATTACATCGCTGTCCTCAGAAGGGACTAGAATTTATGTTTAGCTACCGTTGGATTGCTACAAGACCTTTTTCCTCTGATCTGAACCATTAGGTGCCGCTGTGACCCCATTGGCAGAAGGCTAGCTGTAGAAGGGTCCCGACACTGCTCCCTCCTCAACTCAAGACGCCAGGGCTTGAATTCAGGAAATGTTGATTGGATGAAGGTTGCATCTTCCCACGTAGCTTCCTCAGATGACATGTTTTCCCAGTGTACTAGCCATTGAGGAATAGCAACATCATACTCACCAGTGCTGCGAGGTATTTGTCGGCGTTGTAGTACCGCCAATGGAGCTGTCTTGACTTTGCCATCTGCAGTAACAAGTGGCAAGCGTTGGTTGGGTATTGCTGATGTGCCCAAGTGCTTCTTCAGTTGATTAACATGAAAGACGTCATGTATCTAGGCCTCGGGAGGTAATTGTAGTATGTATGCCGCTTTGCCAATCTTCTGAAGGATACAAAATGGGCCGTACAATTTTGAAGTTAATTTCAGGGCGTTTTGTAAACCCAGTGTTGTTTCACGGTACGGTTGCATCTTCAGGTAGACGAGGTTTCCAATCTCGAAGGAACACTCTGTTCTGTTGGCATCTGCATACTTTTTCATGTGTTGCTGTGCTTGTAGAAGGTTCTGTTGAAGTGTCTTCAGGATACGATCTTTCTCCTGTAGTTTCACTTGAGCTTCGGGAGAGGCGTTGCATGGTACTGCCACTTGATGGAGCAGGGGTGGTTTGTACTCGTATAAGGCTTCAAAGGGCTACATTTTGATGGAAGAGTGGTAAGAGCAATTATACCACTATTCCGCTGCAGGTAACCACTTCATCCATTTCTTTGGTTCCTGAAAAGCCATGCATCGCAGATATTGTTCCAAGCACTAGTTTACGCGTTCGGTCTGGCCGTCAGATTCAGGGTGGTGTGCTGAGCTGTAGTTGAGGGTGATGTGGAATCCGCCAAATATTTCTTTCTAGAGGGAGCTTGTGAAAATGAGATCTCTGTCACTCACTATCGTGGCAGGGGGGCCGTGGAGTTTAATGATATTATCCATGAAAGCATCTGCCACTTTCTGTACATTGAATGGGTGAGCAAGGGGAATGAAATGGGCAAATTCCATGAGTCTGTCGACAACCACGACGATGACGTCTTTGCCCATTGATTTTGGGAGGCCTTCGACAAAGTCCATGGAAATGTCCTTCCATTTCTGTTCAAGAATAGGTAGAGGGCTCAACAGTCTAGGGTAATTGACCCTTTCAGTTTTAGAGATCTGACAGGTTGGACACTCAGCCACTAGCTTGGCAATGAATTGCTTTTGTTTTGGCCAGAAGAGGTTCTGTATTCTGTGCAGAGTGACCTTGTTCCCAGAGTGACCACCAAAGAGAGAAGAATGAAAGGTGTGGAATATTCTGGTTTTCAAGTCTGTTGAATCCCCAATGTATATTTTCCCTTTATATCTCAGGAGCCCTGATTGTAGTGTGAAATGAGGGTTGCTATCCTTATCTAATGTGAGTTCCTGGAGCAGATTGGTGCATTTTGCATCGGTAGCATAGGAGTCTAGTACTTCTATGAGCCACATAGGTATCAAGACTGAAGTTGAAGATCATGTGTCTAGAGGAACTGTGGCTGGTGCTGCCTGCTGGTCTTCATTGGTTTGAAATTGCCTGGAGAGGGCATCTGCTACCAAATTTTCTGTGCCTTTCTTGTATTGAATGTTGTAGTCAAATTCCAGCAACTTGAGCATGATTTTGTGTTGTATGCCTTCCAGCAATCTTTGGTTGGTCAGATATTGCAGACTTTTTTGGTCTATCCTAATGATGACCTTGGTGCTAAGAAAGTAGTGGCGCCATTTTTTCAGAGCTTCTAAGATGGCCATGGCTTCCTTCTCATAAATGGATTGTGAGCTATTCTTAGGACCCAAACATTTACTGAAGAATGCTAGTGGTTTCCCTTGCTGCATGAGAACAACTCCCAGTCCTGTGGCTGATGCGTCTGTTTCCAGTGTGAAAGGCTGGGTGAAATCTAGTAGGCTGAGCACTGGTGGTGAAGACATTACCCTCTTCAGTTTGTCAAAGGCATGTTGCTGTTCTGCTCCCCACTGGAAATTGTCCTTCTTTAGGGCTTCATACAATGGTTGGCAAATGAGGGCATAGTCTTTTATGAATCTTCTATAGTAGCTAGTAAGTCCCAGAAATCCTCCGAGCTTCTTGATTGTCAGAGGTGTTTTCCAATGTACAATGTCTGCCACCTTGGTTGGGTCTGTAGCTACTCCAAAGCCAGAGATTATGTGGCCCAGGTATTCTACCTGAGGTTGTCCAAATGTGCATTTGGAGAGCTTTGCTTTGAGCTGCTAAGTTCTTAGTATTTGTAGCACAATGTTCAAGTGTAGCTTGTGATGCTGCATATCTGGGCTATATACTAGTATATCATCAAAGAAAACTAGTACAAACTTCCTCAAGTGGTTAGAGAATATGGAGTTCATCAAGTTTTGGAAGGTAGCTGGAGCATTACTAAGCCCAAAAGGCATTACCTTGTATTCGTAATGGCCCAGATGTGTGGAAAATGTTGTTTTGTGGATGTCTTGTGGTTGCATCCTTATCTGATGATATCCAGAGTGGAGATCTAATTTAGAGAAGATGTGGGCTCCATTTAGCTCATCCAACAAGTCCTCTATTACTGGTATAGGGAACTTATTCTTGATGGTGATGTCGTTTAAGCTTCTGTAATCCACACATAGTCGCCAAGACTTGTCCTTTTTTCTTGACCAAGATTATGGGAGAAGAAAAGGGTTGTTGCTTGGTTGAATTTCAGAGTTCTGCAACATTTGCTTGATGATGGCTTCCACTGTGTTTTTCTGGCTGTGTGACATTCTATAGGGCCGAATGTTAGGTGGTTTAGCGCCTGGTAGGAGAGGAATGCCATGATCAGCAGCTCTGTGTGGGGGAAGACCCATAGGAGGAGTGAAAATATCTTGAAATTGTTGTATGAGGCCTGATAGGTCCTCAGGTATTTCTGTGGATCTTGTAGTGTTTGGTTCACTCTGTGGATTAGTAGTGGAATACAAGATATATCCCATGGCTCCATTATCAAGTAACTTTGTACATTCTTCTGCAGATATCAACATTTTAGTTGCTGGCACTAAGTGGTCTCTAAACGTGTGTTCTTGGCCATCTTTTCCCAGGGTGAGCTTCCTGCCAATGAAGTCAAATGTGACTGGGTTGTGGAGTTTGAACCAGTTTACTCCTAGGATGATGTCAGAACCTTGAAGTTTTAGTATTCTAAAATCAGCTTGGAATGTTTGTTTTTGAATGGTAAATGTGCAATTCTTTGCTATTGCTTCAGAGAGCAGGGTTCCACCTCCTGCCACTATGACTGTTCTTTTGGGTGCTGGCTGCATTGGGATGTTGTTCTTGATTGCAAAGTCATGGTCCAGGAAGGTGTTGGTGCTTCCTGTGTCAGCTAGAGCAATTGCATCTTTTCCATGTATAGATAGTAGCAGGGACATTGTGGAATCACTTGGTGACCCTGTGTAGGCCGCAGAAGAGATTTGCATTAGCCTAGCTGGTTGGGGTGCTGGCAAGTTGTCTTGTAACTCCTGCTGATTCACTGGTTGAGGTAATTCTGGAACTAGTGGTGCAATGAGTTGCTCTTCCTCGACTTCTTCATCAGAATTTCCTTGCATTTGTATTGCATTTAGAGCTCTCTGCATTGGTGGGCATTTGTGACCTACTACCCAATTTTCTAGGAAGTACCAACATTTCCTAGGCTCTCTAGGCCTGTCATTTGGAGCTCTATTTCTTCCTTCTCTTAGTGGGCCATTCCTTTGTCCAGGTGGTTGCACAGGGGCAATGGGAGCAACTCTTCTGGTGTTGGACAAGATTGATTTTTCATATTGCCTGGCATACCAGTATGCTGAGAGCAAGGTGGTTGGCTTCTAACATTGGACACTGTGCTTGATGTTATCCTTTAGTCCACTGAGAAATCTGTCCACAAAGAAATCCTGAGGTAGATAAGATCTGCCTCTTTTCATCACTGTCATCCAGTTTTCATAGGCATTGATGTAGATGTCAACTGTGGTTACTTGTTTGAGATGTTAGAGCTGCTCCATGGGATCGATTTGGTGACTGTCAGGGAATCTTTCCAGTAGGACCTTGCAAAGTTCAGGCCAGTTCATAGTAGGGAGCTGCAAACCTGAACTGCTGAGCCATGTTTTGGCTTGTCCCCTTACATGGGATAATCCCCATTTAGCTCTCTGATCAGTGGATATGCCCACTAAGTTGAAGACATCTTCACATTCCAGTATCCAAGCTCTTGGGTTCTCTCCCGAAAAGGTTGGCAGTTCCACATGTGGGCTTCTTATCTGTGGCTCAACAAATTGAGTGGAATTGGTGTGCACCTGGCTGTTTGGCTGTTGCATTGGTGGAGGGAAGGGTTGCTGGAAATTGTATGGGTATGGTGGTGGGTATGGTGGGTAGTATGGATTCGGAGGCTGGTAGTAGGGATTGTAAGGTTGATTGGGGTTTTGGGGTGGGTAGTACTGGGGTTGTGTTTGCGGTGTTGTTACTTGACTGTAGTTGGTTTGTTTAGAGGTAGAGGTTGTTGTTGTGTTGTTAATTGGAAGTGTGGTGGTTGCGCTAGGTGCTGTCGTTGTTACAGTGATGGACTATGTAGTGAGAGGTGGTGGGTGGGGAAGTTGTGCTGGGGTGAGATTGACGAGATTGGCCGGAAATGGTGGTGGGGGAGGTTGGGATGGTGTTGTGGTTGGGGTGGGAAGTTTTGGAATTGGGGAAAGGTGTTGGTTTTGGTGTGGTGGAGGAGTGGTAAAGGTGTGATTTTTTTCTCCTGTGGGTTCATCGGTCGGCATTGGGTTCGAAACTGGAGGGGATTGAGACATATTCAAAGTCATGGTGCTCATCAAGCTGACATCTTGGCTAACTCACCGTGCAACGCAGCGAAGGCCGCTGTAGTGTTAGCTTGGTGGTGCGTCAGGCGCCTGTTGACCGCGCGGACGTCGCGTGGTGCGGACCGGCGTTCCTGGTCATCTTCATGCTCCGTGTCGATGTGGCCCGGCGTGGATCTTGTATCGTTGAGCCCGCGGGTGGAGCTGCGCGAACGGGAACGTGCTGTTGAATCTGATGGCATCTGAGGTGAGGGATTTTATGGCCAGAGGAAGAAGAACTCTGGTAACCTCGGGGGTAGGGAGGGGGTTGATGGGGCGGCGGGAGGGTGGGTAGCGGCCGAGGACGGCGTCTCTGATACCACTTTGTCAGGACCCGGTGGTCGCTGAGCTCGAAGGAAGAGGAAGAAGGGGGAGCTACGGTTGCTCAGATCTAAAAACAGCTAAGGAAGATAAATTGCATGGAAAGTAAATTAGGGTTTTTTATTGCTTGATCCTCCCAGCCACCCCACTTTCCCTTTCTATCGAAAGGCAAGCTCAAGCAATTACATCGCTGTCCTCAGAAGGGACTAGAATTTATGTTTAGCTACCGTTGGATCGCTACAAGACCTTTTTCCTCTTATCTGAACCGTTAGGTGCCGCTATGACCCCATTGGTAGAAGGCTAGTTGTAGAAGGGTCCTAACAGACCGGCACCGAGGGCCTATCCTGCCTCTCCACGCGCAGCAGCAACCGGCGTCAGCGGCCGAGTCCGCCTCTCCACACGCAGAAGCGACCATCCCAGTCCACCGCTCGACGCTAGGAGGAGCAATTGGTGGAGCTCCGCCTGTGATGCACGTTTGTGCAACCCCAATATGCTCCTGAATGCCCCCAATACCTTCGCACCTTTGTCAATGCCGTCACAGGAGCTACAAATTCTCTACCTGACCTGCTCCTCCATGACCCACATTGTAGCTGCTACTCACTCAAACCCCTTGATGGCTCATCTCAAGTCTATCCCTCTGTAGCAACATCCTCTACTCGCTGCACACAGGAGCACCTAAATTGAAAGTTTGAAACAGAGGATCCATAGGGTGTAGAATAACGTTGTATATATAGTCCAAAGATGTG
The DNA here is from genome assembly GCA_023614405.1 of Avena insularis. Lineage (NCBI taxonomy): Eukaryota > Viridiplantae > Streptophyta > Magnoliopsida > Poales > Poaceae > Avena > Avena insularis. The sequence goes on along the minus strand of CM042694.1, from coordinate 442,497,081 downwards.
GGGGAATCGGGTGCTAATGGAATAAAGTGCTTCTTCTTTGATCTATGCATGCTCGCACACTGTAGGTATGGACTCATCTCCTTAATTCTTGTATCTGCCTCACTATTACATGAAACATGGAGTAGCTTGGCCTGTCCTTTTTGGTAGAAACATTTCCCTATTGTTATGTTGTTGCCCCTATTTGTGTGCCTATTGTTGCAGGTTTTGATTTGCTATTTTAGTGCCCATAATTGCTTGTTTTGATGAATTGTTTAATTGTCCATTGTTGCAGGGTTAGTTCTATATTCATAAGGTACATAAAGCTTTTTCTTTACTACAACACGGTAATAACTCTATTTTCTAATGGCCTCACATTACTATTTGAGTAGCTATTTTTCAAAACATGATGTGGTCAATACAAAAAATGGGATGACATTTGTTATTAGTTATGATCTGCGCTCTACTTGGATGGAAACTATGAGCTTTATTTTCCTCCCGTTTGATATTCAGTTTTGAGATAATTATCTTCCACATGGTTTTGTCACCTAAAATACCACTAGGCATAATGTGAGGGCTTTATTTGATTCACGGATCGATTATTTGTTAAGCACACACATATACTCTTGCTTTGGGCTCATCATTGGAGACATGACCATATGAATTTTGATATCAGGCTTCATGGTGTTTACATACTAAAACTTGCACCTAATTATCATGATTCATGGTGTTTGCAACGGAAATAGATAGAGCATGTGTTCATCAACAAAAATGGTACCTTCAGAAAGTCATAATGAGTTTTACAGTTCTATGTTGTGTGTCACAAGATAAAAACGCATTATTCCAATTCATAGCTGTATAATTAAGCATATTTTAGGAGTAAGATTGTAACAAACACTTATTTACTTGCTTTTGTCTACCCCTTTGCTATTAGAGATTAGTGGATTATTTTCCTATATGAATATGCAAGCCCACATTATGTTCTAGAATCATCTCTTCTGTTATGCATGTTTTACTCTTCTGATACAAAATGTCGTTGCTTATATAGTGCTGACTGTTCGAGGAGGTGCTGATGTTGAAACCTGACTGTCGGGTTCTAGGAGGATATAAGCGCAAATCCTTCATCGAAGACAATCTTCTCTGTTCAGTGGCCACACATGGTAGTTTCAATATATATCTCCACTATAAAAAATCATCATCCTTCATGTTCGCTTTTATTACATATGTGAAGAATCATTTTGGTTTCTATATCTATCTCATGATATTTCTTTATGTTTCCTTTTAGTATTTTTATGGGCCCAATGCCTATAATTTTGCTTCAAAGTCGTGTATGTGCCAAGTTTCTACCACATAGCACTATATTCTTCTTGCGGTGCCACATAACACTATCCTTTTCTTGCGGGACCACATGACACTATCTCCCAAGGTAGGATGCACAAGCTAAATGCTGATACATTGGGATTTCCACTGTTTTATTTTGTTGTTGGCATTTTTACTATCATTAGGAAAGTCACAATGCTAGGATAATCAACAAAAATTGCTTGGAACAAAATTAGATGGAACACTATGAAACAATGCTCAACATCTGTATTAGGACACGTAGCATGTTTGCTACAGATCTTTTGACATACATAATAGATTGCTAACGAATTATCAGCTACAAAATATTTTCTTCCTATTGTTTTTCTAATTGCTTTCTAATTTTGTTGATATATTTATCTTTACCATTTGTTTATTAGTCAATGGTACAATCTGTTGGGAATCATGTATATATTTGAAAATAAAGAAAGATATTTGATGGGACCGTTCAATTAACTGACATCGGTGGCCAATGAATTACCGATTACAGAATAATGTGAACTACCACAATTGACTTCTTATGCACATTTATGACGGTGTGCATCTGTTGGTATTGTCTTAGGTGCATGCATGGATTTTTTTTCCATTTACTTATTTCCAGTTCTTATATTTTTATTTATAGGCTTTGCTTAATTTCACAATATTTCTCGGTAATATGTTCTGATTGGGCAGAGAATATTTTATGGTTATTCTATCAGGCGCATCATGTTCTTTCTTATTTTTGTTCTTTAGTTAAAATTCTTTAAAATCTTAATCGTGGTGAGCTGCGAGCGATGTGAGGATGTCTGCCGAGCGCGCGGCCATTTCTGTGCGCCTGCATGTGGGTCTATTTGGGTTTCCTTGTCGTTCGCATCGACCAGGCGGGTGGCCGCGCGATGCTATCAACACCCGGATTTTTAATCCCAGGCCTGTTATGCCATATCTCGCAATCCTAGAATTACCATTTTTGCGAGATCTAACAGATTGATATCACAGTACATCATCCATTACAAACCATAATAAGGTCTTACAAATAAAGGATCTCATGATCCAGTCTTAATACAAATCAAGCAGCGGATATTAAACTAGTAGGGGCTCCATCTTCAGAGTCATAGGCAATGCTGACGATGAGAGATGATCCTAGTTGTCGTAGACCTCCTGCTATCCGTCACCCTGGTAGTCCTCCTCATAGTCTAGCCATGAGAATAGCCAGAGACAAAGCCATGAGTACTCTTTAAGTACTCTCAAACTATCACTGACAAGTAAGGTAGTCCTAGTGGAAACCTTAAGCTCTAGGTTTATTTGCAAAAAGCTAGATTTATCTAAAGCTGAGTTTAGAAGTAAAGAAAACTAAGTTAATATTCTAATCACTTAAGTGGGAACCTAACTTTCATGTTCACAACCCTTTGTGGTCAAGTCAAAGTCATAGTTCAATTCACAAGTCATTTAAAAAAACATCTAACGACAGAACAGTATGGCCACTCCAACTGTCCATGACCACGGACGCGGCTATTCGAATAGTTTGACACTCTGCAGAGGTGGTACACTTTCACCACAAAATTCGATACATCCGTTAGGGATAACCCTGAATCATCATACTTAGTATGCGGATAATCAATCATAATCTTTCAATTACACACTCTAGTATAGGCACCTCCCCTATGAGCTTGGCCTTCCAGCCACGGCCATATGCCATCCTAGGCACCGTATAGGTGGACATTCACACTCACGAGGTAGCCTCAGCTCAACCTCTTCCACGAGGGAACCCATACTAATGTTGGAGATATGCCCAAGAGGCAATAATAAAGTGGTTATTATCATATCTTCATATTTATGATAAATGTTTACATACCATGCTATAATTGTATTAACAGGAAACATTAATACTTGTGTGATTTGTAAACATAAAAGAGTCCCTAGTAAATCCTCTTGTTAAACTAGCTTGTTGGTTAATATATGATCATTGTTTCCTGATCATGAACATAGAGATGTTATTAACAACAGGATCATATCGTTAGGAGAATGATGTGATGGACATACTCCTATAGATAAGCGTAGCATAAAGATCAAGTCATTTCAATAGTTCAATTGCTGTATGCTTTCTGATACATAGTAACCTAATTCCTTCGACCATGAGATCATGCATATCACCTTTACTGGATGGATGCTTTGATGTCATCAAACACCACACCGTAACAGGGTGGCTATAAAGGTGGCATTGAGTGTTCGGAAAGTATTGGTTGAAACACATGGATCAAGAGTGGGATTTGTCCATCCACATGACGGATAGATATTCTCTGGGCCCTCTCGGTGAAATGTCATCCAATTAGCTTGCAAGCATGTGACTTGGTCACAAGGGATCACATATCACGGGAACGAGAAAAGAGTACTTATCAGTAACAAGGTTGAACTAGGTATGCAGAGATACCGACGATCATAACCTCGGATAAGTAACATATCGTGAGACAAAGGGAAATTGGTATCGTATGTAAGTGGTTCATTCGATCGCAAAGTAATCGTAGAAATATGTGGGAGCCATATGAATTTCCAGATTCCTCTATTGGTTATTGTTCGGAGAAGTGTCTCGATCATGTCCGCATAATTCACGAACCGTAGGGAGACACACTTAAGGATTCGACGTTGTTTGAGTAGTTATGGTATTATGAGAAAGAGACCGAATGTTGTTCGGAGTCTCGGATGGGATCCGGGATATCACGAGGAGATCCGGAATGGTCCGGAGAATAAGATTCATATAAGGAAAGTCCCATTTCGGAGTTGGGGAATGGTTCCGGTGTTTTCATCGGGAACATTCTAGAAGGTACCGGAATGTCCGGCACTCCGGAGGGGGAAGGGTACATGAATGTGTCATTACATATTGGAATGATTGCATCATGTACTAGGTGTTCTTGCTGTCCAAAATAAAGGGTTTATTTAAATCCTAAATTGAAAAGTCAAATGGCTAGTTTGAAAGTCAAACGGCAATTTTGGGAAGTGGGAAAAGAGGAGGAGGTGAAGCCGAGTTGGAGAGGGAGTCCTCCCCAAGCCGGCGCCCCACCCAAGCCGAGTTGGGGAGGGACTCCACTCCCTCCCCTTGGCCGGCCAGCCCCTCCCACCTATATAAGGAGGGGCAGGGCTCCCTCCTAGCACACACAACTTTCTATCCTCTAAACTAAACCCTAGACCTAAACCCCGGTTTAGAGCTATTTCGGTTTAGAGCCTTCTAATTGATTTAGAGCCTTCTAATTGGTGTGTCTAATTACTAGACCACTAATAGCCTCTCTCATAAGCTCCACCATACTGCACCGGCTTAAGCCTCATGATCTCCCTCTACTTCCTGCATACCACGCCAGTTGTCTTCGGAATCGCGAGGAGAGTGCTACAACCTCCATCACCTTTGGAACAAGGGAGAGGAAGGTCTTCGTCCAGGCGATGTGACCGACTGCAGGAGCGCTGCTGGGCGTATTTGGAAGGATCGTCTACGATCTTGAGATCGGAAAGAGTACGACTACATCACCCACGAGAATCGCTCGTTAACCACTTTGGAATCTTCGAGGGTGAGTTCCTCGATCGACTCGTTGCTACAATCTAGTAGATAGATCTTGGCTTGTTTGTTTGTATGCGATAGAAAATTTTGTTTTCCATGCTACGAACCCCTACAGTGGTATCAGAGCCGTGTCTATATGTAGATCTGTTGCACGAGTAGAACACAATGGTCATTGTGGGCGTTGATGCTTTTATTTTAGATTGCTTTTGTGTACTTTGCATCTTGCGGTATGTTGGGATGAATCGGCCCGGGCTAACCTTACATGACATCGTTCATGAGACTTGCTCCACGCTTGACATGCAACTTGTATTGCATAAGTGGCTTTATGGTGCCTGTTTCTCCTAGCATAGTAAAGATCCAATTTACAACGGGTGATCAACAATGCTAGTATCAATGTTGTGGTTCTTGTTCGTAAGTTAGAACGACACTTATGGAAAGCCCCAAACCACGTAAAATATGCAAAGAAAGTAGAAGCGTCTAACTTTGTTTTGCAGGTGTGCAATGATGTGATATGGCCATGATTGTGATTATATTTGATGTATGCAATGTTCCTTATTGTAAGTTGGCAACCGCAGGAGCCATATGGTTGTCTTTAATTTCTGTTAAGACCTGCGTGTCTATTCAAAATAGTTGTAATAGTTGAAGCTGGTGGACGACAACCATGAAGAAGCGTCATTGACCTTGATGCTATGCCGGTGATGATGGAGATCATGTTCGTGCTTGAAGATGGAGATCGGAAGCACAAAGAAGAAAGGCCATATCATATCACATATTATGAATTGTATGTGATGTTAATCCTTTATGCATCTTGTATTGCTTAGTAGGCAGCGGTAGCATTATAAGATGATCCCTCATGCACATAAATTTCAAGTTCTAAAGTGTTCACCCTTAGTATGCACTTGCCAAAGCTTGTCGCTCAAGCACCACGTGATGATCGGGTGTCTTTGATTCCGCGGTGAATACAACGTAAGCAAGCCAGATTTGCTTATGCGGTAGCTAAGGTTTGATCTTGACGAGCCTAGCATGTATGACATGGCCTCGGGAACACGGATTGCCGATAGGTAGAGCATGAGTCATATAGTAGATATGATGAACATGTTGATTGTTCGCCATTAAAGCTATATCAACTCTCGTGATGATCGGTTTTGATGTGGTGGATTTGGTTCGTGTGATCACTAAAACAATGTGAGGGATATTGTTTTGAGTGGGAGTTCACCTAGATTAATTTAATTATTAATTAGAACTCAATTTATCATAAACTATATCAAAGTGAATTTGCATAGTTGTTGTAGTCATTGGCATCCGTTTACCACCTTGCGCTTAGTTATAATTGAGATGATAGAACTATAGAATTCTGGTTAGTTACTTACTTAACTGGTATCGTATTGTATTGAAGTGTTAATCTAAAGTTTAAAAGTCCTATTGCAAACTTTCAAGAAGTTCCTTACTCCATGAAGTTTAATAATTAGTATTAAATCAAGAGTAACAATTCCAAATGTTAGTATATAAGTATCATGTTTGTCTCCATGATTCTTGATATTCAAAGATTGTCTTAATATCAAGGTTATCTAGGATCTGAAAGAGTTGTTTCAGAAACCATGATGTGTGGAAGATATTGTGATATCTGAAATGAAGTTTTGGTTACAACATGATAGAGTATAATATGGCAAAAGTCATGTTCTCATATTTGATAAAAATTTGCAAAAGGTTGGAGACACTAGTTGTCCTAATCTTCCAAAAGGTTTTGGAGAGCAACATTATACTCACGATTCACCGTTATAAGCTAAAGTAGCTTGATCATGGATAAATCCATGATGAAGGTGAATATTTGATGTAGGTAAAATGTTTACTACACCAAGAGTTAACTAAAGAAAGGAATTTGAAAGAACACCAAATATTTGATAATGGTGATCTACTTCAAAGTGCAAGTCCAAAGACATTGGTATTTAACTATACACGCTTTGGACTATGTGTCATATGTATGACTCCACTATTGATGTTGATAGATTCTTTTAAAACAGAAAAGGAAATACTGAAAGAGAATCTCATAAGTATATGGCAGAAAAGAAAAGACTAGAATTGTTCAGTTTAAGTATATAGATGATATACGTGTTATGGCTATATTCTTTGCTTATTAAACAATGTGGTTCTTAAGTATTTGATACTGAATTTGTTGGTGTGAATCGTCATACGAAACAACACAATTCATGAACTACAATGGCCTAAGTAACTAGCAAAAGAATATGTGATGATGTTCATCGAAAACAAATAAAGGGTTATTGTGTTGCTCGTTAAAATATCAAAGCTTGCCTTCAGGATTTGTTTTATCAGGTATTATGAGAACAAAAGGGTTGTTCAAATAATTGCCGTAATCCATAAAAGATGGATGATTCACAAATCTCGTTGGTGAAATCACATCCATAAAACTAGTGCTAAAATTGTCGAAAGACAAATTGATTAAAAGATCACTTAGGAAGTGACATCGCCGTTTAAATTATATTGGAAAGAAAACATGAAGAAACTCCATGTGGATGGAATTTTGGAGTCTTTTGATTTTGATCAAATGACGTTTGTGAAACTTTCCTAGAGATAATTAAAACTTCGTTCATAGGCCAAAAGGGAATGAATGACTAGCTTATTGGAACTTGTGCATATTGTTGTACGAACTCCATTATGTGTAGTCAAGAGCGATGGATTTCAACTTCATATGCTTTCTCCGAAAATTTGAGTGAATATGTGAATATTTACTTAATAAGGATGAAGTGTGAAATATTTGAAAAGTTCGAAAGATTTTCAAGATGAAGTGCAAAATCATTGTAACAAGAATATAAATAGTTTATGATAAGATCATAAAGGAAGATATTTAAGTTACAAGTTTAGCATAATACCTAAGATTTAAGGAATCGGTCCGGATTTGCATTTCCAAACACCATAAGAGTATGGAGCGTTAGAGATATGTAATTGAACCTTGTTTGACATGGTAAGATCAAGGTATAATTCATAAAACTGCTATTATATTTTAAAGATTAAAAGCTTTAGAGACTACTGCTTTCCACTAAAAGAGCTCCATCATAATCCATTGAAATGACACCATATAAGGTTATGGTTTGGGATAAAACCCAAGTAGTCTTTTCTTAAAACATTGGTATGCTATGCATAAGAAAGATGTGTGCAACCAAAGTCGGATAAACCTGTCTTTGTATAAATGTTAAGTATTCCTCCATAAACACCGGAGACAAAAGTGTTTGTCGCTTAGAACGTCAAGTTTCTTTGAGAAGGAATTTTTCGTGAAAAGTTAAGTGGGAGGACAATAGAACTTTGATAAGGTTAAAGGAACCTTAGCTATATGATCGAGTTAGCAAAGACCGAAAAGTGTTAGGAGGCAACAAAACTCATGGCTCACGACCTCAAAGGTTGTGGTCATGGAGATCCAAGTTCCTATTGAAACAAGTAGGTCTGATTATCAATCAAATACCAAGATTTGAGGGTTGAATCATTATTTGAGAATAATGAACCTACTACATGCAAAGAAGCAATGATGGGCCCTGACTCCGTCAAATGGCTTGAAGCCATATAATCCGTGATAGTTCCATACACGAGAAATCAAGTTTTGAACTTGAAGGATCCTCGAAAAGGTGTAAGACCTTGCTTGTGTTTGGATCTATAAAGAAGTAGACATGGATGTTTCACATCTATGAAATAGTCGACATGTTGGGAAAGAGTTCACAACAATGTTCAAAGGTTGTATATGACAAGATTTGATCTTTCATAGCGATTTTTAGTCTAGACGGATTAATGTAGCAACCACTACATATAATTTGTTATGTGGTAGTAGAATAAACAAAAAAAGTTCTTCTAATAGAAGGGTTACCTAGGGCGTGCATGACACGGTCCAAAGGGTTTTGTTAATTCAAAGGATGCTAAAAGCATATGCAAACTTCAATGGTTGAAGTAAGCATAGCGGAGTTGGAATCTTCACTATGATGAAACTGTTAAAAGAGTTTAATTTCATCGAGACAATGAAGATGCTTGCATTTGCAAGAAATTAAGTGGAGCGCTAAGACATGTTTCTAATACATTATGTGGAAGACATATTGTTGATTGGAAATAATGTATCTTTTATTAACACATATTAAGAATTTCATCCCGATGAAAGACTTAGGCAAAACCCAAATATTTGGCATCAATAGACGCTAATATGGTTGTGCGGAAGTACATAGACGAGATATTGAATGAATTCAATATAGAAACTACAAGAAAGGTTCTTGTTGCACATAACGGATTGAAAGAGTTCAATGTTGATGATATATTCAAGTGTATTGGCACTTGGTAAGTGAAACAAAGATTCAAGTATAGATTGATACTTGATGTATGAAATCACAAAGAGTATTTATATCAATCATACTGTGATATGTACAAATCCAGATATGTCCTATGCTCTAAATATTGTGAGCATATACCAGAATGATTTGTAAGATGATCATTGGACAATAGTAAGGATATTCTTATGATCTTTTGGAAGAACTAAGAGTATATTATTTGTAGAAGTGACAAATAGATGGTTAGTTCATTGTAAAAGTACTACATTGATACTAGCTTTGTCACAAAGTACAAATTTAGTTTATCTCAATCTAAACTAAGGGTGGCACAATATAATGGAAAGTGAGTTCCATAATGGATTTGGATGAGTTCCAAAGTTAAGACATTGTGACAGATACTTCAACAAAAGGCTAAGTATATAACTGCTATTATAGCAGCAAAAGAGGGCATTTGTGTCAAGTAGTTTGTTATCAAACTAGGTGTAGTTCACAGGATAATACTATGAAGATATATGCGACAATATTATCAACATGTTTTAACCCCAAAGAACTAAAGGTCACACCGAAAGACCAAATCATACAAAGCCATCTCATTAGAGAATGAGTGATGCGAGACGCAAAGATATGCAATTACACACGGACTGGAAGTGTCGATCCGAGATCGATTGACCACTAGCAATCGTGTACATACAACACGGAAAGCCATAGGTGTTGAATACACAAAGGTTTGAAACTAGATTATTGACTCTAGTGCAAGTGGGAGATCTGGAGATATGCCCAAGAGGCAATAATAAAGTGGTTATTATCATATCTTCATATTTATGATAAATGTTTACATACCATGCTATAATTGTATTAACAGGAAACATTAATACTTGTGTGATTTGTAAACATAAAAGAGTCCCTAGTAAATCCTCTTGTTAAACTAGCTTGTTGGTTAATATATGATCATTGTTTCCTGATCATGAACATAGAGATGTTATTAACAAGGATCATATCGTTAGGAGAATGATGTGATGGACATACTCCTATAGATAAGCGTAGCATAAAGATCAAGTCATTTCAATAGTTCAATTGTATGCTCGATACATAGTAACCTAATTCCTTCACCATGAGATCATGCATATCACCTTTATGGATGGATGCTTTGATGTCATCAAACACCACACCGTAATGGTGGCTATAAAGGTGGCATTGAGTGTTCGGAAAGTATTGGTTGAAACACATGGATCAAGAGTGGATTTGTCCATCCACATGACGGATAGATATTCTCTGGCCCTCTCGGTGAAATGTCATCCAATTAGCTTGCAAGCATGTGACTTGGTCACAAGGGATCACATATCACGGAACGAGAAAAGAGTACTTATCAAGAATAAGGTTGAACTAGGTATGCAGAGATACCGACGATCATAACCTCGGATAAGTAACATATCGTGAGACAAAGGGAAATTGGTATCGTATGTAAGTGGTTCATTCGATCGCAAAGTAATCGAAGAAATCTGTGGGAGCCATATGAATTTCCAGATTCCTCTATTGGTTATTGTTCGGAGAAGTGTCTCGATCATGTCCGCATAATTCACGAACCGTAGGGAGACACACTTAAGGATTCGACGTTGTTTGAGTAGTTATGGTATTATGAGAAAGAGACCGAATGTTGTTCGGAGTCTCGGATGGGATCCGGGATATCACGAGGAGATCCGGAATGGTCCGGAGAAAAAGATTCATATAAGGAAAGTCCCATTTCGAGTTGGGGAATGGTTCCGGTGTTTTCATCGGGAACATTCTAGAAGGTACTGAATGTCCTGACTCGGAGGGAAGGGTACATGAATGTGTCATTACATATTGGAATGATTGCATCATGTACTAGGTGTTCTTGCTGTCCAAAATAAAGGGTTTATTTAAATCCTAAATTGAAAAGTCAAATGGCTAGTTTGAAAGTCAAACGGCAATTTTGGGAAGTGGGAAAAGAGGAGGAGGTGAAGCCGAGTTGGAGAGGGAGTCCTCCCCAAGCCGCGCCCCAAAGCCGAGTTGGGGAGGGACTCCACTCCCTCCCCTTGGCCGGCCAGCCCCTCCCACCTATATAAGGAGGGGCAGGGCTCCCTCCTAGCACACACAACTTTCTATCCTCTAAACTAAACCCTAGACCTAAACCCCGGTTTAGAGCTATTTCGGTTTAGAGCCTTCTAATTGATTTAGAGCCTTCTAATTGGTGTGTCTAATTACTAGACCACTAATAGCCTCTCTCATAAGCTCCACCATACTCGCACCGGCTTAAGGCGAAGCCCTGCGGGATCTCCCCTCTACTTCCGGTACCACGCCACTTTGCCGGAATCGCGAGGAGAGTGCTACAACCTCCATTTTTGGAACAAGGGAGAGGAAGGTCTTCGTCGAGTACCGAACATGTGACCGACTGCGGGAGCGCTGCTGGAACGTGGCGCTGGAAGGATCGTCTACACGATCTTGAGATCGGAAAGAGTACGACTACATCACCCACGAGAATCTGCTCTCGTTAACCACTTTGGAATCTTCGAGGGTGAGTTCCTCTATCGACTCGTTGCTACAATCTAGTAGATAGATCTTGGCTTGTTTGTTTGTATGCGATAGAAATTTTTTTTTTTCCATGCTACGAACCCCTACAACTAATGCATATAAACTTCTAGTTAAGCCCTACCCAATTCAGGTATTGTGGTTGTACGGTAAAATTGGAATGGTATCGCATCCGAACCCAACCATTAGTTTTTATAAAGGGCTAAGGCTCATGCCTCAACCTTTTGATCATCAAATCCTTTTGTGTTTCTCAACACATGTCAAAACATTTCAATAGAATGAATCCTCATTCCAAGGTTTTCATAATCATTTTCACCAAGTATTCCCATCTAAAGTGATCAACTTTTATGCTTAGCACTAGCCACTAAAGTTGAGGGTATTCCCTAATGAGGGTGCTAATCAAGTGTAACTATCCAACTCTACTCTCATGCCTTGGAATGACATCCAAGTAGAACTAGTTAGGCCTAGTTTTATACTCTTTATGGTATCTATACTATTTTTCAAAATACTCACAAATCACTAACTAAAAGTAAAGAACTTTAGTAAAATAAAAGAATAAAGCTTGCAAGTAAAACTTGGGATTGGTATAATCAAAGTTGCATAACCAAGCATGCCTAATGCATCTTGCATAGGTTATCTTGCAAGGATGACTTGTATAGGTATAATACTTCCAAGTGTTAGCTTGCCTTGAGTAGTGTAGTGGTTGAAGTTTTCTTCTTCTTCTTCTTGGTAGTACTCCTCCTCCTCGTATTCCGGGTCTGTACTATCATCTATAAATGAATACGGGGTACACAATCACCAAAAAATACTTAACTAATTCTATTTAGCACACTAAGGCTCACACTTGATGATCTAGTATCATCACAATCATCACATAAAGTAAAGGCTTAAGCTTATTTATCTTATTTTTAGAAAGTAATTTCTACTCATTGAAAATAATTAAGATTTAATATTCTCCAATTAAAATATAGGATCATGTTGACACATGTCATCACCATATATTCTAATACATGGAATGTGATTTAAAGTGTTGGTCATATTTTATTAACTTTGAGATTATCATTTAATAAAATTAAAGTGACTAGAAATGCCTACAGAGCATTCTTTTGGTATTAGTCCAATGTTACTGCATGTAAACCTAAATATTTTTACATATTCAGATATATTCTTATCAAATGTGATTTTTGAGAGTTGGAATCAACTCAAAAGCATTTATGGTTCATTTTTGAAAAATGTTTGAAGGTGGAAAAGTCTCTGTATTATTATTTTTGGTATAGGTGATCTCTAATTCCAATTGATTTGAATCCAACGGGCTTGGATAGATAATTTAAATACCTTTCTAACAAAATTGGAATCATGCAATTTGGTTTAGTGAATCTCTTTGAATTAATTTTTGAATCTACTGACAAAATCTGGTTTTAACTAAATTGGAAAATACTTATTTGAATTCACAGGCCTGCGCGGGAAACTAACTGGGCCGGCCCAATCTACACAACATGGCGCAGAGGGCTGCTGACAGGGGGTTCCACTAGTCAGCGACTCAGTCTAACCGAAACGGTATCGTGCAATCTAGGCCCTACAATTAGAAAGCGATCCAACGGCTGAGGTTCATCGTTGATGACGAACAGCTCCGGCGAGGTCTAAACCATAACGCGGTGGTGGGGGTCATGTGGGGATCACCTGGGCTCTAGCTAGGGTCGGCGATGGGGGCGAACGACGTGGTCGACGACAGCGGTTCGAACGATGGTCGCGACAGCTCCTGGGGCGGCTCCAATCGACGACGCCCTTCCTTCACTGCAGCGGCGGGCTCCGGCTAAATTCTGGCGATGCGGTGCTCGCCTTGCTCCAGGGAGAAGTGTGGGAGGTGGGGTGAGGAGTGGGGAGTGGAATGGTGTGGAGAATTGAGGCGGAGAGGGCCTCTATTTATACACCAACGAGGGGACCGAGCGGGATAGGCTGGCGTCTTCGGCGACGACGGTACAGCGTGCTAACGGCATGGCTGAGGATAGGGGCGGTGCGGTGCTTCCTGGCGGTCATCACGGGCTTAATGGCACGGCACGAGACGGTCTAGAACGGCCGGGCGTGTGCGACGCTCTACGCGGAACCGGCGGTGTTCGAGACGGCACACGGGTGCTACGGGTCGCGCGGCGGCGAACGGGGGTGTCTGGGAGCTAGCTGTGATCATGGCGGATTAGTGCACACGAGGTGAGGGCGAGGCGCGACACATGCGAGCTGGTCGGCTGCGGCGTTCTGGCGCGCTCTCGGCACGGCGCAGAGACACTGGGCGCGACGCTGCTGGGGTGGTCCAGGGCCTGGTTGTGGGCAAGGGCTGGACAGGGGGTGGCGGTGGACGGTCGCCTGTCTGCTGGTCGTCGTGGGAGAGGGTGGCGTGGTCTCTGGCGCTTTGTCCATGGTCGGCCGACGAGTGTGGCTTCGGGCGGCGGCGCACTGGTGCAAAACAGCCAAGGGGGAGCGTGTCTGGTGCGGCTAGAGACTGGGGGAGACAGGAGGGTGTAATGGGGGCATTTGGTCTAGTGATCAATGCTTAAAACAGTGAAGTTAGGTAGTGATTTAAATTGTGTCTGCAAGGTGTTTGATTAAATGGCCGAAAAAAATTAAGTTTGAATTTTTAAATGAAATTTGTTGAGTGTTTATGGTTGCTTGGAGAAGTCAAGGTGAATTGAATTGGGTGGTTTTTGCAAAATGGTGATCTTACCATATGAACTTGATTCAAATTTGGACTGTCTTTTAAATAGATATGAAAATAGTTTCTGTGGGTTTGTAAAGTGGGCTTGGGTTCACTTTTACTTGGTCTAGCAAAGGGTGAAAAGAGGTGGAATTATTTCTGTTAGAAATTCTCTTCTAGGAACACTCAAAGTGGCTTAATGGTTAACTTTGATCAAAATAACCATTTAATCTTTTTATTCATATTTGATTTTTTTCTTTTAATTTTGTTTGTAAATGGCCTAGATGATGTAGTATTCACATTTAAACCATTTCTCATCCTTTGTAGCAATCAAACATGACAAATTCAATCAACCATACACTAATACAAATCATACATGCATTCATATAGATTTTTAGAATAAAAGTTTTTATTAATCTTAAACTTAGATAATTAGAATATGATAAACTTGATTAATTTTTTTAGGACGTTACAGATGCTGTGGGCTGGCACACGCGTTCGCTCAAGCTCGGTTTGGGTGTGCGGCTATTGCTTTTCACCGTCTGACGGGTGGCCGGTGTTTTCTGGGACGTGGCTGTCAGTCTCCTGCAGGCTGCAACCCATGTAGACTCCGCCTGAAGCGGCACGAGTCAGACATGCCGCTAAGAGCTGCACATATCACCTCCCCGTCTCCTGTCCTCTCGCTCGCTTCGTCGCTGCACAAGAAGCACGGCTCCCACCGCCACGCTGCTATGCCGCTATTTTGCCGCCACCTGAGCCTCCCCGACGCCCTGCCTCTGCCGGCCTGCGTACCTGGCCTTCTCCGTCATTGCTGCATGCGGCGTAGTCCTCCTTGGCTCCCTCTGAATTCACATCGCCCGATTTCTGCACTCAAATCCTGTTGATTGCTCTCTGCCTCCCTATCTCAGCTGCTGTGCTAGGGGTGGGGAGTAGTTCTTCTCGATATCTCTGCTGGTTTGACCGGGGCGGAGTGTGTTGGGTTTCTGGTGGTGATGGATTTCTCGGTGGCGGTGTGGATATTGGTGGTTCTTCCGTCTGTTAGGCGGGATCTTGCCTCGACGGGGTTGTCTCGGCGTGGGGCACCGACAGGCTCTTTATGATTGTCTACGCGGTTGCTGTCTGCAAGGTTTGATTTCTTTGTTGTTCTAATTTTTGTTCTACCTTTGGACTCGCGTACTGGTGTGCTTTTAGACATTGATTTTAGGGGTTTCATCTTTTTTGGGGGGTTCTAAATATGGTTTTAGCTGTGATGCGCGTAGTGTTGTCTGTCTGTAGTTTGGTTGGTAATATCATGTTTATTTTCTAAAATTAGTTGTCGACTTGTCGTTCTGTTGGTTTTGTGAGGTCTGGTAGGATAGTTTTCTTGTGCACAGGTTCGGTCAGCTGTAAGACCGGATGAGAAAAATGTCTTATGGGTTGATCTTAGGAAAGCTTTATTTTGCTTTGTTTACAGTTTGTATATACTTTTAAGTTAAAGAAATTCCTTCTGTATATTGTTAGCCTGCTTGGTTTCAGTTTCTAGGTGTGCACTAGGGGAAGAGGAACTTTTGGTTCTTCAGTTAAAGTGAGGTGTTGAACCATTGGGGTTGTGCTGGTGGGATGGAAAGGGTTGAAACTATAGCTGTCTTTTGGTTCTTAAGTAGGAAAGATTATGGTGGATGCATGTTGTTTTTCTCGGCAGCACTACATATGTTTCGCAGATAGCTGTCTTTTGTTTCTTAAGTAGGAAAGATTATGATGAATGCATGTTGTTTTTCTTCTCAGTGCTGCATGTGTTTCACAGTTTTGTTCTTCGGGGTATGATGTTATTTTTTTTCCATTTCGGGAGGTTATAAACTACAGTTTCTTTTCAAGTACGTTGTTAGTTTACCTTCAGATTTGGTTCGGAATTTTTGTTGTTCTTTCTTTTTTCGTTTTCATATCATTTGTTCTGTGTTGTCTGGTTGTGTTTTGTTCCTTCGGTTGTAGGTTGCTTCGTGTGGGTGATGCCGGTTGTTTTCCTTTGCTTAGTATTGGAACCATCTCTTCAACAAATGGATCAAACATTGAACTTGCTTCTAAATCGAACAACTGGAGCTATCTTACATGTGATCAAATCCAGCGCAGCCCATGACTCACTGAATTTGATAACCGAACTGCTCCACCGGTTGAGGTATATTATAGCTACTGTACTGCCTTCATTTATTATTCACTACTTAAGGGGAAAGTAAAGAATGCAAATAGCTTATTTGTTGATTAATTATATATAATATTAGCAATGCATGTTGTTTGATATCGTATTTTTCTGCAGCCTTTTTTATTTCTCATGCTAATAAATCTATGCTTGCCTGTGGTGCCGATGATACACAAATAGTATAAAGCACTACTCATTAGGGATGCAAAAATGGCTCCATACTTGGTTTGGTACACCCAATGCCAATCCTTCATTTTTTATATCTCTATTTTGCAAAATCTTATGATTACACCAAGATAGCTAAAACTCAATGCTGGTCACATATCTCATACCATTCAAATTTTTTACATTGTCCAAATGAATTCTTGTTATGACTGCTAGCATGGAAAAATGCCGATGGGGTTAGGGTT
Organism: Avena insularis; assembly: GCA_023614405.1. NCBI lineage: Eukaryota > Viridiplantae > Streptophyta > Magnoliopsida > Poales > Poaceae > Avena > Avena insularis. Next base: position 442,480,088 of record CM042694.1, on the reverse strand, counting down.
TTTCTACTGCGAGTTCCATCATAAGATTGTTTGTTCTCTATCCTTTCTCATATGTCCACGTGTTCGCGTGATAGGGATATAATAAACTTCTAGGTTAAAACACATCTGAATTAATAAATGCGGATTAGGTAGTTGAATGCTTCTTATCTATGGCTTTATAGCATCATTTTTTCCTATAGCAATACCTAAGTAGCCTGACAATCAAACTGGTTCTTAATAGAGTTTATAATGATTTTTCAAGAAGTTCAGACCTTTATATTGATCCTGAGGTCAAAGATGGCAAAGGAAATAGTTTACTTAATAGTGATGGATACAAAAAATATATCAGTGTATCATTTTGGTAACATCTTACTTACTCCCCTTTGAATTGTGTAGGGTATTAATTTTTCCATCTTCCAATCAAAGGAATGAGCTAACGGTTATTTACCATGTTTCTAAGTTATTAGGTTCAATAATGCTAAACATCAGTAGTTCGAAACATAAGATTCCAATCTGAGCTACTACTTTTCAGGCATATGTACCACCTTTGTTTCATATTTGGATTTCACCTGTGATAAGTAACTTTGTTTTTGTATCCAGATTCTATAAATAGTGACATGGAGATGGTATAAAGAACAACATTTTGCAATAAGTTGGTCACAAATCAGGAGAGGCCCTACAACATCTCAACTGAGTAACGACGGTTTGACCACGCGTTGTTGCGAACAGTCGGGTGTGGTTTTGTTGTCATCTGCTCCCTCTATTTCGTGGCCCTTTTGCGCATGTGCCCTGTCTGTCAATAGGCGTGGAGTGGTTGTCGATCTGTCGTGTGGTTCTATCTGTCGGGGGATGGGGGTTCTCTTCTCTGGATTCCTCCACGGCTCTGCCTGCTGGGTTTAGGATATCTTGCCTGTGCCGGTGAGGATCTTGGTCCATTCTTTCGGGGCGCCGTTTTTCTTCTCGGCATGGTGCCCTGCTCCCGTTTCTGTTGGAGGTTGGGTGCTGCTCTGGAGTGTGGATGCTGGGAGGCCAGTTACGTCGTGGGACGGCACCGTTGTTGTCTTGCTACTGCGGATGGGAGCTGAAGGTTTGTTTTTTTGTTTCTGCTCCCCTGTCGTTTTTCCTTTTTATTGATCATTCTTCTGTTTTTTCTTGGTGTAGCAGAGCCTCGATAAATAGGTTCAATATTCTAAGTCTGCGTTTAATACACATAAACTTGATTGCGTTGTTCGTTTGTGGTGCGCTTATGTCTGCATGCTGACGTGTCGAGCTGCTAGAGGCCGTTGGTTTTCTTCTGCTCTTGGTGTTTCCGTTTTATGTTTTCTTGCATCGTTGAGGGGTGATTTTCCCTTGTTCGGTTGCTGGGTTGCCTCGATGAAAGAAAGGTCGAAGCATAAGAAACCTAGGGCATAGGATCATGGAGCTGATCACTTCGATGACCATCAGTGAGGTGCGATTTTCCCCTACTCATCATGAAATTGGTAGGGTTATCTTTCTTGGCAGAGACGTGCCAGGAACTCTACAGAGATGCCTTGGAGGTGTAAAAAGACCATGTCAGCAAGTTGCGCACCAGGTCTGCTATGCGCCCAGTATAGCCAGTTCTTGGTTCTTCCAGCACATATGTTCAAAGGACCTGACTCTACCATGCTCACCAGAGGCATTTGCTGCACCACAAAAAAGAAGTGAACGGGAGGCTGCTTTAGAAGGTACACATAGAATTGTAGTTGACTTGCAAATAGCACACTATTTAGTACTACATTTGGAACTAAATCTTGGTTTTGCAGTTCTGATACTATTATCTGCTATTTTCTGTGTAAAACACAGACCTAGAAGATCACACAACCAGCGGGCCAGGCCATCAGCAAACGCGGTGACAGGAAGTGGATATTGAAGTTCTCCTGCCACCCAGGCCACATGCCATCAAGTTTTGCAACACACCTTCTGAGTGCCCCCACGAAACAATGAAGTATTTTGTTGTAAGAAAATGAACCTAAGCATGCCATATGAGGCCTGTCGTACTATGTTTTTCTAGAACAATAGTAGTTTTTTGCACGTGTTCAGTTTAAGTTCTGTTCTGCGGGAATGATCATTTATTCTAACGAGTGTGAACTCTTAAGAACTGGAGCATATGTTAGATTTGGTCGCTGACAGAGCAGCCTTTTGTTTTTGTTTTTTTCAATCGTACTTCCATGCTGAGCTCCTGTCTAATGGCGGTGCGCACCATCGTTGATATGCCTACTAATTGTACTAGGGTAAAACTACAACGAAGCGCCATGCTGAGCTCCTCAAGAGTAGTAATAATGTAGCAGTGTTTGTCCGAAGGATCTTGGTCTGTTATGAATCAGTCAAACTCTAAATTTAACCCCTCATGTACATATTTGGCTTTCTGTACCTATGAGCGCCATGCATTCCTAAGTGCCTCTTCTGTGGACATCGTTAATGCTACTTTTTTTCTGAATTTTGAGTTATGTTGGGATTAGCACACATATAGAGCCTTAGTTAATTACCCCTAGTGCTCGCCATCGCTCACCAGAAAATCTAAGTGATCTATCAGCGTAACTAATCTCGATAAGCATATAAGCAAAAGATCTAAACGGATAAAGAAATTACACAAAAGTAAGACACTCTTATCTCCAGTGGCAGCGATCTGTAAATAGAAGTGGCTCAACAAATCTTTCCATGATTACCATCAATGCAAGCAGTACAACAAGCCAACGGAGGCTCACAGATGCACGGTGCCAGCCACACGACGCCAGGCAGGCGGCGCGGCGAAGCACGCGTTTCAATTTAGTTTTAATTTAAACCACAATGACAAGGTCACATACACACGTGCAATCATTGAAGAAATCAACCAACAATGACAAAAGTATCAACACCAATATTTAAAAAAAACAGCCCAACAAAACATGGTCGACGTCATTAGGAATCAAGAGTACAAATCGACGTAGCGTTTCAATTTAGTTTTAATTTAAACCACAATGACAAGGTCACATACACACGTGCAATCATTGAAGAAATCAACCAACAATGACAAAAGTATCAACACCAATATTTAAAAAAAACAGCCCAACAAAACATGGTCGACGTCATTAGGAATCAAGAGTACAAATCGACGTAGCAGCCGGAAAATATCACGGAAACGTTGTATTTGATTTTGCCAAGAGCTCCTATGTTTTTCTCTACCGCATTATTCTGCCTTAACCTTCTTTGCCGAGAGCCTTTGTCTCTAGCCATGTCTTGATATCCCCGATCCAAATTAATGGATTCGGTTTTGTCTAGATTCAGGAGTAGCACAAATGGACGGCCCCACACATGTCCAACATTTCCTCTCTCGTATCTCTCCATTTTTTCTGGTTTGCTTTTCTGGATGTTTCAAAGTTTGAAATATTAGAACTTTTTAGAGTTGAGATTCCAAAATTTTCAAATTTCTTAAATTTGGAAAGTTGAAAAGTTTTTGAAATTCTTAAAAGTTCGGAACTCTGAAATTTCTAGAAGTTAAGAAATTTCCAAAAAGATAAATATTGCAAGTTCTTGTCTCTTCAAAGATCGAAAGTAAATTTAGAAGTTCAAAATTACAAGTTAGGAATTTTGAAAGTTAGAAACTTCAAAATTCTAAATTTTGAAAATTCAGAAAGTTTGAAATTTTGGCATTTTTTTTGCGGGGGTTGAATTTTTGGCCTTCAACGTGAAGTATATATGCAAAATGAGTCAGCTGCTTTGCTTTGGATTAGCCAAGTAAATACAGGTGCCCTACTAGCTAGGTCAAATCTGAGTAATGCTACACGTACGGGCGGTTGGTTACATAACCTCACTTGCAGAATTACGTGGAGGAGCGTGGAGTAATCACAGCCCGGAAATCACGGGATGAAGGAGAGATTGAACCAACTGTGTGCTGACACATCATCCCGTAAGTTCATTCATTCTGAAAAGAAGTTTCCGTATGTCAAATCTCATGCTGGATTTTCTTTTTAGATCCTATAAAGTCCAACTTGTAAGCGCTTGATACGGACACCTTGTTGGCCACTTGAAAGAGAAAGAGTCTAACCGCGTGCAATAGAAATATGGAATAACCGTGGACTGGGGAATAATACATTCATGTACGATATCGATCGATCCATGCATGCAACCTGTGCTAAGCACTGGGAATAACAAGCGATTGTCCTCCATTTGAAGCGCACGGAAAAAGAACATCACGCGGCATTTTCTCGGAAAATTGCCAAGACGGACTCTGACTTGAATATAAGCAAGTAAACAAAACTGAAACACGTAGGATAGTCTGATCAACGAACAGCAGTGGAATTAAGGGGAGTAGTACACTGTACTTTCGCTAGCTGTCGAGCTCTAAGAAATCCATGTTTTTGACCAGGCAAAGCATGTTGTCGAACAAAGTACGTACATGCCCTACGGACCAGATTTGTGCGTCCCATGTAACTCAAAGTCAGAGGACGCAACGACAGGTCTTCCCTTGCAGCAAAGCAAATGACATAGTAACACACAGCATCTTTAGTCCAATTTAGTATTCTTTTGACTAAAAATGACTTCCAGTTCCAGTCTAGGCCGGAACCATACATTTCAGTGTGAAGTTCCTATATATTCATCAAACTATTTTCAAAGTTCAAACAAACGCGCCAAGTCGCCCATGTAAACGAGCAAGCAGCTTCCGGCCCTCCCACGATGCAAGGCCGCCCCTATATATAACTGCCGGAAGCCTACAGATTTTCACACACCATATTCGTAAAGTTCCCTAGCTACTTCTTTCTTCCCTAGCTACGTGAACGTGACAGCGAGAAGAGAGGCACACAGAGATCACAAGATTAATTAGGATCATGGCCGCCGTGATTGCAAAGCTCGTGCTGCCCGTGATCGTGATGGTGCTGGTGTTCTCGGCGGTGCTCGGTGCGGCGCGGCCGTTGGCGGGAGAGGAGTGGGCCGGGGAAGCCACGGCCGGCGACTCCGTCGTCAGGTTCATCCGGCAGGTGTACCTGCAGCAGCTGCAAGGGCCAAGTCACTCGTGCACTACCAATAACCCAAACGGCGGATGCTGATAAGTTTGCGGAAACTGGCGATGAAGCTAATGATCAGTGACGTGGCCCAGCCAAGAATGGTTCATTTCTAGTACAGTAGTACATTTATTAAATCGATTTTAAGTGTAAACAGATGTCTTCAAACTATTCCAGCTGTTCTTTTAAAGATGCATATTTGGTGTAATTTCACAGAGTAGTATGTGTACATAGAGAAATAAAATTCTTTCTTTTGTTGAAAGTGTGTCCTCGTATAGAAATTTGTTTTAAGTTGTAGGGGAATATTACTGTTGAAATTTATTCAGTGCAGTTCTATATTTCGCTTTGTTTCTATTTTGTAGGTGCTTTTGACTTATTTTGCTCCGTCTCTCCGGTAGTAACTCAACTCCCATCTCTCCAGTATTCAGGTTTTGACTTCAGTACAAGTTGGTCAATCAGCCGCAAATGCTATTCTATCCGTATATGTCTTACTTTTATGCCCACATGAATACAAAGTGATAATAATAGTATGCATGCAGTCATGGAGTGCCGTAAAGCCTGACCCAAAAACTCACTTGATGGAGCGGGATATCAACACAAAGCCAAAAGGCCAGCGTGGTTACCGCCGATGATCATCGGTAGCAACTGGCATGGGCATAGAGTTCTCGCGCGCACAACCAAGAGCGTCCTCTCCACCGGCGTTCCCGAAAATGTGTCCAGCAACACCATACGGTGGCTGACACATCACACATGTCTGGAAACACCCCCCCCCCCCCCCCACACACACACACACCACCACCCCCCATATTTCTATTTTAAAATTTTAAACTCATATATTTGAACAAACAAACGAAATTTCAATTGGAGTTAAGGAATTCTTCGAAGGACATTTAAACAAAATTTGAACTAAATTAAACCTCCTCCTCGTCGCTATTGGAGGGATATGGTAGATAAGTCGGCCTCCTGCGTTGCCCACTGTTTTATCATCATGAGGTCTGACGTGTCATCCGAGTGGGCTCTCCGACGCGTGGGGAAGTGGCGACGCCCGCCTTGAGAACCAACGAGGTGGTTGGGCTCCATTACGCAATGTTGACCAACCTTTGTGTCGATGACAAGCAAGGCCCGCATGTCCAAGTCCAACGTGGCGGTCTTGCTCGAACGGTCCAGCACCTCTAGCTGGCCCCAAAGGTGGGGGTGGAGAGGGGTTGCTAAGGCTGCAAGTGGGAGTGGGCACCTGTGCCGCCACTTGCACTACTAGGAAATAGCTTATAGGTAGACAAGATATTCTGTGACGCATATGTAAAATCATGCGCCACAGATATGTATCAGTGGCACACTAGGAAATATGCGCCACAGAAGTTTGGCGTATCAGTGGCGTACGAAACCAATATGCGTCACAGAAGTCCACATCTATGTGGCGCATATTTTCGTGTGCGCCACAGAAACATGTATGCGCCATAGAAAGTTGATGGGACCTAGCACCAAAAAAAGGGGGAGAAACTTTTGTGGCGCATATATCCATATGCGCCACAAAAAGTGATGTTTATGTGTCGCATATAGGTGTATGCGCCACAGAAAATGCAAAAACAGATCCCCGTGGATCGCCTTTTCAGTTTTGTAAAAAATAAACGAAAATAATAAAAACTTCAAAAAGAAAATTCTTTGAGATCTAGTTATATTTTAGGGTGTAGTTGTATTGAAAATTGAAATATATGAATTTCGATGTATTTTGCAAAAATAGGTCATGGCACGGTAAAACGGCCATAACTTTTGCATACGATGTCGGAAAAAATCTTTAACCTATCAAAATGATCGTCTCGAAATTTCCTACTCGATTTCAACCACCTGCGATTGTTCTGGATTTTACAGAATCTCCAAATTCGAAAAGAGTAAAAGTTATGGCCGAAAGAAGATTTTTTCCTGCAAAAAAATAAAAAAGTGGGAGAAACTTCTGTGGCGCATTTCTCCCATATGCGCCACAGAAGTCTTGGACAGGATTTAAAATTTGAATCCCGTCGGCGCCCTTCTTCCTCTCTTTTCCTTTTTCTCCCTCCCCCCACTTCTCCTCCCCTCCACACTTCTCCCCTTCTCCTCCCTCCTCCTTCTCCATTCTCCAGCCACCTCCACCTCCGGCAACCTCCTCCTCCTCCGGCGACCTCCTCCTCCACCACCACCAACTTCGGCGACCTCATCCTCCTCCTCCTCCTCCTCCACCACCAACTCTGGCGACCTCCTCCTCCTCCACCACCAACCTCGGCAACCTCCGGCGACCTCCTCCACCACAAACTCCGGTGACCTCCTCATCCTCCACCACCAACTCTGATGACCTCTGGCGACCTCCTCCTCCTCCACCACCAACACCGGCGACCTCCTCCTAGCCCTCCTCCAGCCACCAGCCACCATCACAACCACCACCTCCGACCAGATCTAGATCTGGCCTGTTTTTTTTTTAAATTTGAAAAAAACTTCTGTAGCGCATATTGGCCATATGCGCCACAGAAGTTTGAGATCTTGTCCGCCTTTTTTTTGAATTTTGGAAAAAAACTTCTGTGGTGCATATTGGCCATATGCACCACAGAAGTTTGAGATTTCTGTGACGCATTTCAATATGCGCCACAGAAGATAGTTATCAGTGGCGCACTAGGAAATGCGTCATGGATAGTGAAAAAAGGTGCACCACTGATAAGCTGTTTCCTAGTACTGTTGCCCAAGACCACATAAATCCATAAGTGGATAACCCCTAGTAAGCATCAGAATTATGCGGGATAAGCGGGCTGCCCACTTTGTCCCACATCGAGTGTGTATCGCCCTGTTGCTACAATTCCCCAAACTACATGTCACATAGTGTGCCAAGTTTTTAAAAATAATACGTTTTTTAATAATTTTCACGAATAATATATGAATTGAAAGATTTGCAATTCAAGCGTGGTGTCGGTATTTGAATAGTCGATCAGTCCTTATCAGCTTTTGAATAGCTGACAAGTCATGTCTGCATTTGAAATACCGACAGGTTATAGGACCAGTATGAAGAATAGGGGACTAGTCAGCTTTTCAGAAGCAGACAGGGACTAGTCAACTTTTCAAAAGCCGATAAGGACTGGTCGAATATTCAAATGCCGACACCGCGCTAGAATTATAAATCTTATAATTCGTGTATTATTTGTGAAAATTATTAAAAAAACGTATTATTTTAAAAAAATAGCATAGAGTGTTCTATTTATCTTTGAGCTACTGATCTGTTTCACAACTCATTCCTCGTCATGCTACACTCAACATATATGGAGTGCACACGCAGGAAATGCATCGGGAAGGGCGCGTTCGACATGGTGCTATTGGCTGTCGACAAGGAAACGGGCCGCGCCATCGTGGTGAAGTCGGTGGATGACGAGGGCGGTGCACCGACGGTGGCAATGTTGTGCCTAGAGAGTGAGATAATGATCTTGAAGAGATTGAGCTCTATGTGCGTCGTGACGTACCTAGGGGACAAGGCGACGCCCGTCTCGTAACCTGCACATGGAGCTGGTCCCGAGTGATAGTGCTACTTAGGCAGTGGCTGCAACGGACGGCCTCAGCGAGCACGTGGTGCGGCGCGTCCTGCGCCAGGTGGTTGCCACGCTGCACTACCTACACGACAAGGTAAGCTGGCGCGGTGCGGCGAGTGCATCACCTGCGTTGTTCTGCGCCATACCTAGACTACAGCGCGAGAGGCCATCACGCCGCAACTTACATTCATCGCCATCTCAGCGGGTGGTACTATAGGAATAGATAGGTATGCCGAGGGCCGAGAGCTACGTCGACGGCCAAACGTCGGGACCGTATAGCAGCCGTCGGCGTAGGACCATCTACGCTGACAGTTGCACTCGGCGTACAAATACCATCGGCGTAGGCGGTGGACGTGTGGCTCATGATCGTCGGCCCGTGACGGTGTTAGCTATACGCCGACGGCCACCCTCGGCGTAGCTCCTTTCGTTTTCTTTCTCTGCTCCTAATTTTCTTGTTGTCCTACGTCGACGGTGGCCCTCGGCGTAGCTCCTTTCATTTTACTAGTAGTAATATGCACGGAAAACAAGTTGTGTTTTCTCTTTCCTTTGCTGGCTCTCACCATCTATCCTTCATCGATATCTTCTCTGCAGTCGCGGGTACACAGTCTGGCCTGTCTCTTCCTCGTCCACACCAATCTACTTCCAGCAACCCTCTCCCCCTCCGAAATTCAAGCCATCTACTGGATTAATAATCATCTTGTTTTTTGATGAACAAGTTTCAGACCGAGCAACCTCGCAAGGTCATGGACATATCCACATCATAGTTTATGGTAAATTTCCCATATTTGGTAGTACTACGAGAAAGTAGATGTGCATATCTTGCAATTGGTAAACAATATACGAACAACTTTAAATATTGATGGTTAGATCAAGACTCGTGAATCTCAATATTTTCAGTCGTTGGATTTTCTTTTCCATTATTCTAGCATCTAGAATATTCTATTGATAGTGTTCATCACAATGAATCTATGCACAAAACTGAAAACACACTTCTCCATCATTCTAGAATCTTCTCTCTTGTTTCTGTAGACCATGTTACCAAAATTTTAAAGTTTTAGATAGCTAATAATCACTGACTCTACATGATATACAAAGTACAAGAACCAAATATATACACCCATACTTTATAGATGTTGATCAAATTTATATTTTTTCTTTACCTATTATAATCTTATCTTACCACTGTATAGTGTATGAATAACTTTGAATATTAACCGTTGGATCAAGACTCGTGAATCCCAACATTTTCAGTCGTTGGATCTTATTTTCCATTCTAGCATCTAGAAGATTCTATTTGTTTGAACGGTCTAGACGATTCTATTGATAGGCTTCATCAAAACGAATGCTATGCACAAAACTCAAAACACACTTCTCCATCATTTTAGAATCTTCTCCTTCGTTTCTCTACACCATGTTACCAAAAATTTCATGTTTTAGATCTCCACTACTATAATGGAGCAGTTTTGAATTGGATCCATAGCACCAATCCTGACCGTTGGGCTGTTAGATCCAATCGTTCAAAGCAGCTGGATTCGTGTTGAATAGTACCTAGAGCAAACTCCACCATGTTCTAGAACCATCATGTCACCACCCCCAAAATTTCATAGCACAGTAGGCTGTATTCTAAATATGTGTATATAATTATTATTAATAGACTTAATTTATGCATTTTTTCTCTAATGTATGAAATGTAATTTAACAAAAAATGAGTTGTTATTAACCAATAGTCTTGTTAGAGAAAAAATACATATACATTAAGTCTGTTAATAATAACTATATCTACACATATTGAGAATACAGCCTAATAATGTGCTATGGAATTTTGGGGTGGTGAATTCAACACGAATCTAGCTGCTTTGAACCATTGGATCTAAGAGCCCAACGGTCAGGATTAGGGTTATGGATCCAATTCAAAACTACTCCATTATAGTAATAGAGAGAATACAGTCTATGTAACACCCTCGAATCGGCCCTATGCAAGTTTTAGCGCTTCTCGTCAAACCCGCATAGAAACGATTCAAGGATGTCCACCAGGCACTTGCGTGCAGGTAGAGAACGAAGTAATACCATTACACATTAGTCCATGATGGAACCCACAGAACATATATATACGACAACGACTCATTGAGTCAAGAATACAGACATACAGTACAAAGATCCAATTTACCTTGAAAACGATACAACATCCGAGTTCGGATAAAAAGTAAATTGGACTAAGAGCCCTGAAGAATAACCAATGGTGTCCATAACCCTGCCCAGGACAAGCCGGAAGGGTAACCCTGCTAACGACGTTGATCTCAAACCTGCTAAAACAAAAGGGGTGCCGACAAATGGCAAAGGAAAAAGAGGAGCGTCGAAGACGAGGCCAGATGCAGCGAGGCTAGAATTAAGGCTCGCCTACATAGGTATGGTGGACTGAAGCGGCAACGCAGCATGCACTAAACAACCTATAGAGACTCGATACATCTGTCGGCTATTAGAGAGGGGTAAGAAAGACCTATTCGAATCCAACCTGATACTAACACCAATCATACCCATCCTGGTATTCCCCCTCGAGACCAAACGAGGAAGTCAAACCGAGGAACTCACACAATTGGCATTTTTATTCATTACATTATAGTTGCAGCATTTACTAGTCAGATATAGATAGCATGAGTCATCTTGATAGCATAAGTAGTGGGCAGTTTTAGTTAACCTTTCCATTGAAGTTGCAATCCTTACTAGGCAGGTATAACATGACATGACGCACCCCAATACCACCAGTTGTTGGCACTTTTATTTACTCATTCCGTTGTAGTGAAACTGATTACTAGGCATGTAAGTGTCAAATTTATAGCACTACTTTAGTTATGCTTGTCTATGATCGAGATACTGTGCTCCAAGTTGTCCATAACCGCGGACACGACTTTCAGAAAGATTTACCCTACAGGGGTGCACAAATAGCAACACATGCACGATCAACCCCGGAAAAACCAAATAAAAATCAAACGAGGCTTTCACGATAAAGCAATCACAGGATTCATAAATCATTTCAGGGGGGCACCCCACTAAGCTACTCGCAACGAAGTTGGACGGCTCCGAGACGGACCCAGGGTTTGTGACAATGACTGTAAACGACTAGGAACCCGAAAGTGTGACTGGGCTTGTCGATACCGCGAAAACATTTCACGTTCCAAAACAGTACAGGTGATCCACGCACAATCGTAAATAAAACAGTAAAGCATGGCATAAGTACATGATAGTAATAAAGCCCCAAACTACTTTGTGTCCCCAAGAAATAAGAAATGAATCAAGCTCTGGCTAAGGGGATTCATGGTCCCACATGCGGATAGTGCGATAGTCAAGGAACATGTATCAAGTACTCGGGGCCTACAGGACACAAGTGAGCGGTTAAAAACCAAATATTTGCTATTGCCCACCGATGCCTCTGCATTAGTTATAACTATTCCCAGCATTTTAATCAAGTTGTTTTTAAAGTCAGGATCATCTCCACCATTAAGCATCTCCACCATTTATCATGTGCCAACTTGCCATCAACGGTGGAACGACAATGACACGAAGCAACACATAAGCAAGCCACTACGACTCGCAAGGCCGACTATCTAACAAACAACAGGCAATAGGATGTGTCCATGGAAATATAGATGCTGCAGGGAGTATAAATGATGCATGGAAACTAAAACATCGCAACACGGATAGCAATAGATCAACAGGAGGAAATAAAGACTATAAAAGCAAAATAGGTAGAAAGGGGGAGAATGCTCGCCTGGAAAACACTGCCGAAGGTTCACGGGAGATCAGATCGACACTCGCATTCACTCATTGGCCTAATTCGTGAAGAAGCAAAGCACTAAAAGAAACACCGGATGCACTATTTAATACTACGGCAGAAGAATCGACATGTTTATGATATGATGCATGACATGGCACATATGTGGTGCAATTAGGCAATATTAAGTGGAACCGGGGTCCCGACAATTAATTAGGATAGTTCATGTTGTTTAGCTACCCCGCAATTTAAATGTTGTATGAACAAGGCAAAACATGGCACGGGTTCGCTACTCAAATTTAAATGGAGCCATTATAAGACTAAAATAGTTCGCATTTAGTCCCCACATTTAATTATTAGGTGAATCGGCATAATGCCCCCAAACAAATGAATATGTATGCGAGCATGAACCATTTAATATGCAGCAAATGATAGTATCATATTATAAAAACAGGGGTCTCGAAAAAGGGGATCACATTAGGGATCGAAGATCTTGGGTTCGATGTGGTTCAGGCTTCGGGATCGGGCTTTGGATCCGTGAGGTAGACCTCGACGTGGTTCCTCGGGTTGTCCGGGTGGATGTCGATCTTGTCATCCCGAAGATCTTGACGGGTCCAGGTACACAGACGCGACACCAATTGCGAAGATCTTGAGAGTCTTGGACTCGGGCGACATGGCGCTTGGAGCACCTATTGGTACAACAACTCAAACTGGAGCCAAACTGGTCGAGGAGCACAATCAACCTACACAACAGTATCTGGCCACTTCTATATTACATATCTCACGAGATTACAGAACCTGCACGCTTGACGTCCAGAGGCAGCAGGAGTTGCAAGGAGGAGGTCGAGTATGCCTGCCGGTGCACATGAATGGCGGCGACCGGAGGTGGCGGCTGCTGGCGAGGTGGACATCAGTGAGGTCGCGGAGGAGCCCAGGTTCAGGGGCGTGCTCGTCCGCGAGCATGAGGGTCCGGGGCACCGCAGCAGGTAAAGGCGCCGGGAAGGAGCTCGGGGGCATCGTTGATGAGGTCGATGGGCTCGCTGGCAACGGCGAAGCACGGCGACGAGGGCGAGGCCGACGCTGTGGAACATGGCGGTGGGAAGGGGCCCGGCCGGAGTCCTTGACAGCAAGGATGCACAGTCAACAGAGACGGCAGGAGAGGAGGTCGACGCGGCGGTTGACGGTGCCCATGTCGCGGGGAGTCCCGGGACAAGGACGAGGGCCGGTGAGGAGGAACTCGAGGGCAACGGAGTGGAGGGACGAGGAGCCTGGGAGGAGAGCTTGGCGGCAGCAGGCTCCGAGGAGAGGGCGAGGTCCAAGCGGAGGTTGGAGGGGACGCGGCAGCGGTTCCTTGCAGGGAGGCTGGCGGAAGTATAGGGCATGCGGGCAGCGGCGGCTGCCTGCAGACGGAAACGAGGAGGACAGGGATTGGGGATCGCGAGGAGAGAGGGTTGCGGGGGGGGGGGGGGGGAAATAATACTATGGGACCTGGTCTACAAGTGGACCAACTTATGTGATTGACATGTGGCAATTTAGATCTAGAAAACAGTTATCAATCTTGTTTTTTCTCTGTTTTAGACACGTGTCGTTTGCTGAACTTGGTCCACGCCACCAAATCTATGGACCAGGTCCCATATAAATAATTTCCGTTGCGGGGCGTGCGAGGTGGGGCCAGGCACGGGGATCAGGGTTGTCGGTAGTAGCAGGTGGTGGGGCCAAGGCGGGGTGGAGTGGTGCATGCTGCGGTACAACGTGTGGCTGCAGCACTACTGCGTGCGGGGGTGGCCGCGTCGTGTAGGTTAGGTGGGGTGGGTCGGTCGGTGTGTAGGGACAGGGAGCGTGTCGAGCGGGAGGTGGGGCCAGGGTGCAGGCGGGTTGGCGTGTGGTGCACAGCGGCAACGGAAGGGAGTGTCGCGCGGGACTAGGGTCTGGGGTTAGGTAGGTTTAGGGTTTGGATCTAGAGGTGGCCGGCTGGGCTTTTGGGCCTGACTGGCTGCCTCCCAAATAAAAACAATTTTTATATTTATTATGGTTTTGTTTTATTTTAAATACCTTTTGTAAATAATGTTTAGATAAAATAAAATATCCGCATGGCCGGGGGTTTATAATTTGATATGAAGAAGGGGATATTTAGAAAACAAAGATAGGCTTTTGAAAAATAGTTTTAGGCAAATAAATGCAGGATTACATGACGATGCTCAAATGCAATGTGGCATGATGACATGAGCAGGTGGTCATGATGATGCAGAAAAAATAAAAACAACACGCAATTTTCTAGTAGTGGTTTTACCGGGGTGCTACAATTCGACACCACTAACTACGGATCTCGCCCTCGAGATCCGCCTCATGGTACGGGGAAGAAGGCCCACGATCTGAGTCTTCTCGCTTCATGTAGATCTCGCGACACCACTAACAAGGATTCTTGCTCCATCTTGAAATTATCGACACCACCAACAAGGAGTCGGTGTTCGTTGAGGGGAACGCTCCGGATAAACAAAGGACGAAGCTAAAGGTCTCAAAAGGTATGGCCACCTTTAACTTCCATGGAAGGAGTAAAATCGCATTGATCCACCATTCAATGTACAAAAGCGAATGATAAGAGTAGTGGGATGGGGATCAGTTCATCGCGCACCCAAAGCATTACTCTGCACATAAATGGAGAATTATGCAACGAACTCTCAGAATTCAGACTGAAGATCTCGACAAATAATGCTCAGAAGCTTTGGAAAATAAAGGAGTGATGCAGGACTTTTATCGGAGCTGAGGTAGCTGATGATGATGTTGTATTGGAAACACCGGGACATACAAAGAAAGGTTTTAGTGGATTTTGGTCCACTAAAAGGTACATAGAGGGAAATTCTCAGAGAGCATGAAGACTGGATACGGAAACACCATTGCAGAAGGAACCAAAACCCTGAAGGTACGACGGAAACCCAACCATGAGAATTCCTATAATCGAAGAAAATATGAGAGAGAAGATTTAAAACATGCAAAGGTAAGAGGAGAAGAGCATAGAGGTAAGGAGTAAAAGCAGACCTAATCAGATCTATCCAACCGATTTTGCAAAATAGCTGTGACACTCTACATCGGCCGTTAGCTAGGTTATCCTACAGGCCCGACCAATGGGGTATCGTAACTGCTAGGCTCTGATACCACTTTATAACACCCTCGAATCGGCCCTATGCAAGTTTTAGTGCTTCTCGCAAAACCCGCATAGAAACGATTCAAGGACGCCCACCAGGCACTTGCGTGCGGGTGGAGAACGAAGTAATACCATTACACATTAGTCCGTGATGGAACCCACAGAACATATATATACGACAACGACTCATTGAGTCAAGAATACAGACATACAGTACAAAGATCCAATTCACCTTGAAAACGATACAACATCCGAGTTTGGATAAAAAGCAAATTGGACTAAGAGCCCTGAAGAATAACCAATGGTGTCCATAACCCTGCCCAGGCCAAGCTGGAAGGGTAACCCTGCTAACGACGTCGATCTCAAACCTGCTAAAACAAAAGGGGTGCCGACAAAGGGCAAAGGAAAAAGAGGAGCATCGATCGAGGCCGACAGCGATGCGAGGCTAGAATTCGGTGGCTCTCGCCTACATAGGTATGGTGGACTGAAGCGGCAACGCAGCATGCACTAGACAACCTATAGAGACTCAATACATATGTCAGCTATTAGAGAGGGGTAAGAAAGACCTATTCGAATCCAACCTGATACTAACACCAATCATACCCATCCTGGTATTCCCCCTCGAGACCAAACAAGGAAGTCAAACCGAGGAACTCACACAGTTGGCAGTTTTATTTATTCCATTATAGTTGCAGCATTTACTAGTCAGATATAGATAGCATGAGTCATCTTGATAGCATAAGTAGTGGGCAGTTTTAGTTAACCTTTTCGTTGAAGTTGCAATCCTTACTAGGCAGGTATAACATGACATGATGCACCTCAATACCACCAGTTGTTGGCACTTTTATTTACTCATTCCGTTGTAGTGAAACTGATTACTAGGCATGTAAGAGTCAAATCTATAGCACTACTTTAGTTATGCTTGTCTATGATCGAGATACTGTGCTCCAAGTCGTCCATAACCGTGGACACGGCTTTTGGAAAGATTTACCCTGCAGGGGTGCACAAATAGCAACACACGCACGATCAACCTCGGAAAAACCAAATAAAAACCTAACGAGGCTTTCACGACAAAGCAATCACAGGATTCATAAATCATTTTAGGGGGCCACCCCACTAAGCTACCCGCAACGAAGTTGGCCGGCTCCGAGACGGACCCAGGGTTTGTGACAATGGCTGTAAACGACTGGGAACCTAAAAGTGTGGCTGGGCTTGTCGATACCGCGAAAACATTCCACGTTCCAAAACAGTACAGTTGCTCCACGCACAATCATAAATAAAACAGTAAAGCATGGCATAAGTACAGGATAGTTATAAAGCCCCAAACTACTGTGGCCCCCAGAAATAAGAAATGAATCAATCTCTGGCTAAGGAGATTCATGGTCCCACATGCAGATAGTGCGATAGTCAAGGAACAGGTATCAAGTACCCGGGGCCTACGGGACACAAGTGAGCGGCTAAAAACGAAATATTTGCTATTGCCCACCGATGCCTCTGCATTAGTGTCAACACCCAGATTTTTAATCCCAGATGCCCGTTATGCCATACCTCGCAATCCCAGGATTACCATTTTTGCCAGACATAACGGATTGGATATCATAGTACATCATCCATTACAAACCATACATAAGGTTTTACACAAATAAGGATCTCATGATCCAGTCTTTAATACAACAAGCAGCGGAAATAAACGATAGCGTAGCGGTGGGGTCCATCTTCAGGGGCACATGCAATACTGACGAAGGCAGATAGTCCTAGTTATCATAGCCGTCCTGCTGACCATCATCTTGATAATCTCCTTCATAGTCTGGCCATGATAATAGCCAGGGACAAAAGCCATGAGTACTCTTTAAGTACTCGCAAACTACTACTAACAAGGGTTATAATTTTAAGTTAAAGTGCTGAATTTAAAGAATAACTATAACGTTAAGTTGGAAACCTAAGCTGAGTTCTGAAAAAAGAAAAGATAAAATAAAGTTCTAGAATCACTTAAGCTGGGAAGCTAATTTCATTAACACAACCCTGTTGTGGTCAAGTCAAAGGTCATCATTCATTTCAAGTTATTTATAAAACATCGACAATAAACAAGATGGCCATTCCAACTGTCCATAACATGGACACGGCTATTCGAATAGTTTGACACTCTGCAGAGGTGGTACACTTTCACCACAAGATTCGATACATCTGTCAGGGATAACCCTGAATCATCATACTTAGTATGCAGATAATCAAACATAACCTTCCCTTTACACACCCTAGTACAAGCACCTCTCCTATGAGCATGGCCTCCCAACCATGACCATCACCATCTTGGGCCTTTGCATAGGTGGACATCATTGAGAGGTAGCCTCAACTCAAACCTCTCCCGTGAGGGAACTAATCTTGATGCATATAAATTTCCAGCTAAGCCTTACCCAATTCAGGTAATGTGGTTTATGCAGTAAATTTAGAATGGTATCGCATTCGAATCCAACCATCAGTTTTATAAAAGGGTTAAGGCTCATGCCTTATCTTTTTCATCATCATAAACCCATTGTGTTTCTCAACACATGTCAAAACATCTCAATAGAATGACTCATCATTCCAAGGTTTTCATAACTCATTTTCACCAAGTGTTCCCATCTAAAGTGACTCAAGTTTTTGAGCTATTCTAAAGTACTAAGTTAAGAGTGTTCGCTAATGTGGAAAGATGGGATCAATCTCATGCCATAGAATGACATCTAAGGGTTTCTAAGTAGGTCAAGTTTTATACTCTTTATGCTACCTTCAAAATTAATTAAAGAACTTTGTGTAAGCTAAGGGAGGTAAAATTTGTCAATAAGACTTGGGGTACTAATAGTTAAAGGGGTGTGATCAAAGTATGCTTAAGGCATCTTTACTAAACCATCTAGTTTTATTCTAGCTTGCTACAATATCTTACTAAAGCATGTTTGCAAGGGTTAGCTTGCCACTAATAGCTAGCCTTGGTTGGTGCAGTGGTTGAAGTTTTCTTCTTCTTCTTATTCTTGGTAGAACTCCTCCTCCTCGAAAGCTTGGTCGGTACTAGCGTCTATAAATATATAGGGAGTAGAAAATCACCAAACAATACTTAACTAGGCTAAGTAGCATTCTAAAACACACAATTGATGATCTATTATCATCACAAGCATCACAAGTTTAATTCAATAGTTTCAACCTTTTTATTTTGGAAAAGTAATTTCTACTCATTGAAATATTAACTAAAATTTAATATTCACCACCAAAATATGGGATCATGTGGACACATGTCCTCACCACATATTCTAACATGTGGGAATGAGATTTAAAGGTTGGATCAATATTACTTTGGTTTAAGTTCATTATTTAATGATTTAAAGTGACTAGAAATGCCTATATAGCATTATTTTGGTACTAGTCCAAAGTCACTGCCTGTAAACCTTAATATTATTACATATTTGGATAGATATGATGAAATGTGATTTTTTAGAGTTGGAATCAACTCAAAAGCTAACTTGGTTGATTTTACAAAAATGTTTTAATTTGCAAAAGCTTCTGTCTTCTTATTTTTATTAGGAGAAATCTATAACTCTAAATGAATTAAATGCAACGGGCTTGGATAGAGCATTTCAATACCTTTCAGACAAAATTAGTTTCATGTAATTTGGATTTGGCAAACTCATAGAATTGAATTTTGAAACACTGGACAGAAACTATATTCTAACTAAAAAGAAAAAACTAGATTTTCATCTACGGGCTTGCGCGGGAAAGGAAATGGGCCGGCCCAGTGGCGCTACGCGGCCCGGGGCTCAGCTGACAGGAGGGTCCCACTTGTCAGCGGCACTTAAAACGTGAGCATGCAGCGCCATTGTGGGTAGAGGCGATTAGAGGCTAGATCTACGGCTGAGGGTCGTCGTCGACGACGGACAGGTCGCCGGCGAGCTCGAACCCTAGCGGCTCGGTGGGGGTCTACTGGGGGCGTACCAGGGCTCCAGCAGGGTCTTTGATGCGGGCGAACAAAGTGGAAGACGACGGCGAGGCGAGGCATGGTCACGGCGGAGCTTGGGGTGGCCGGAATCGACGGCACCCTTCTTCTCTAGAGGCGGCGGCTCCGGCTCCAATTCCGGCGAACTGCTGCTCCACTGGCTCCGGCAAGAGGTGGGTGAGGTTCAGAGAGGTGAGGGGAGTGGAATGGTGTGAGTCTTTGGTGCTGGGGAGGGCTCCTTTTATAGGCTCGACGTTGAGACCAGCCGGATAGCGGTCGGCGATGGCGACATGGCTCTGGCGAGCTAAGCGGCATGGCTGGGGATTGCGATCGGTGGGTGGTTCCCTGGTGGTGCTCTAGTTCTTCAATGCGCCGTAGGGGCGGTGGCATCTTGATCAGGCGAGAGTGGCGCTCTGCCCGGCGGCGTGTGTCCACGGCCGGTGGTCTGTGGGGCTTTGGGCGTGAACAGAGGTGTCTGGGTGTTCTCTAGGTCGAGGCGGAGCGTGAGTTGGTGCCAAGGGCGGCCAAGCGGTTCCTGGTCATTCTGGTCGCTGTCCTTGGGCTGGGACTGGTTGGGCGGTGGAGGTGGACCACGGGCTATATCCAGGACATGGTGGATGGTGCTGGCGGCGGTTGTGGCTTGCTGTCGCCGGTGGGGTGCCCAAGTGGGGGCTCGGCCTTAATGGACATGACCATTTGGTCTTGGAAAAGTGGGTGGCTAGGCTAGAGAGGGGTTAGGGGGAGTAGTGGAGAGGTTTTGGTGGAAAGTTGGGGAAGAAGTTTGGCCAGAACACTATTTAAAATAGTGAAATTTGTTTAGTTTGAAATCGCACCTTAAGTGTTTGATGAAATGGCCGCAAGAGAAAAAGTTTTGAATTTTGAGTTCAAAATTTTTGGGTGATCTCCACTAGTGCTAGGTAGTCTCTGGTTGCAAGGGTTTTGAAAATGGTGCTCAATTAGATGGTTTTTGAAATAGGGGTGATCTATGCATATGCATTAGATTCAATTTTAAACTGTCATTTAAAATAGTTTAAAGAATGTTTTTAGTAGATCAAAAGGTGGGCCTTGGTACCTCATTATGTGTACTAGCAAGGGGTGCAAAGATCAAGAATTGTTTCTGTTAAGAATTGAGTACTAGGAATAGCCAAAGTAGGCATGAGAGTTAAATTTGTCAAAATGACCATTCTTTCATTTTAATTCTTTTTGATTTGATTTTCTTTAGGAAAAGTTTGGGAATGATGTAGATGATGTTTAAATCACCTAAGAAACATTTTACAAGCATTGGATCAATCAATCATGGCAATTAAAACAACTCCTATTTTAAATGCACACATATATGAATGCTTTCATTTTAAATTTGGAATTTTTTTTGTTAACCGCAATTTTGGATGATTGGATCTTTCTAAGCTTGGATTAAAGTTTTGGGATGTTACAAACCTTCCCCCCTTTAACAAAATCTTGTCCCGAGATTTACAAGGAAAACTAGGAACTAAAGAGATCTGGGAACTCTGTCCTAATGTAATCCTCGCGCTCCCAAGTGGCTTCCTCCTCAGTATGGTTGCTCCACTGAATCTTGAGAAACTTGATACTCCTGGTCCTGGTGGTTCTGTAGGCTTCTTCTAAGATGCGGATGGGTACTTCCCGATAGGTCAGGTCATTGTTGATTTCCACTGCTCTGTGATCGATATTCTTGAAAACTTCAGTCTTCTCAGGCACTTCCAAGCATTTGCGAAGTAACGAGATATGGAACACATTGTGAATGGCTGACATCTCTTCAGGCAATTCTAGCTGATATGATACTTCTCCTCGGCGGTTCAGAATCTTGAAAGGTCCGATATATCTGGGAGCTAACTTTCCCTTCAGACTAAAGCGTTGGGTTCCCTTCAAGGGTGAAACCTTGAGATATACGAAATCTCCGACATTGAAAGTCAGGTCTCTCCTTCTCTTGTCAGCATAACTCTTCTGTCTGGATTGGGCGGTCTTGAGGTGCTCACGAACTTTGTGAACTTTCTCTTCTGCTTCTCGGAGAATGTCGGGTCCAAAGATCTGACTCTCTCCTATTTGCGACCAATTCAAAGGGGTACGACACTTTCTTCCGTATAAGAATTCAAATGGTGCCATCTGTAAACTAGCTTGATAACTGTTGTTATATGAGAATTCTGTGAAGGGCAGGCAGTCTTCCCATTTTGATCCGTATTCCAACACACAAGCTCTAAGCATATCCTCCAAGATCTGGTTGACTCTCTCAGTCTGTCCATCTGTTTGCGGGTGATACGCGGTACTGAAGTTCAACTTGGTTCCTAATCCTTCCTGAACTTTCTGCCAAAATCTTGAAGTAAACTGAGTTCCTCGATCTGATACGATGGCCTTGGGGGTTCCATGCAGACTAACAATCCTAGCAATGTACAACTCTGCTAGTTTTGCACTCTGGTAGGTTGTCTTGACTGGTATGAAGTGGGCTACCTTGGATAGTCTATCAACTATGACCCAGATTGAGTCATTTCCCCTACTAGAAGTAGGTAAACTGGTGATAAAGTCCATTCCAACGGAATCCCATTTCCATTCCGGAATCTGCAATGGTTGCAACAATCCTGCAGGTCTCTGATGCTCTGCTTTGACTCTTTGATAGATGTCACATTTGGCGATGAAGCTTCCGATCTCTCTCTTCATCTTGTGCCACCAAAATTGATCCTTCAAATCCTGATACATCTTTGTTCCTCCAGGGTGGATAGAATAAAGAGTATCATGAGCTTCCTTCATGATAATTTCCTTTAGATCCGAATCTGCTGGTACACAGATACGTCCCTTGTACCACAGTACACCTTCTTCGTCTTCGGTGAATCCAGGTACTTTTCCTATACCAATACGATGTTTGATTCCGTCGATACTTTCATTCCCCTTCTGGGCTTCCTTGATTTGGCTAATCAAAGTGGGTTGAAGTTCAATGCTAGCTAGGAATCCTTTGCTAACTAACTCAGTCCTGAACTGTTCCAACTTCTCATACAAACTTGGTTGCTTCTCTTTGATCATGGTGTTAAGCCTACACGACAATCTGCTAAGAGCATCCGCTACCACATTGGCTTTGCCGAGGTGATAGTGAATGTCAAGGTCATAATCCTTGATTAACTCTATCCATATTCTTTGCCTCATATTCAACTCCTTCTGGGTGAAGATATACTTCAAGCTCTTATGATTTGAGTAAATCTCACAGCGATTACCCATCAAATAATGACGCCATGTCTTCAATGCTAGAACCACGGCTGCTAGCTCAAGATCATGGGTCGGATTGTTCTGCTCATGCTGCTTCAGTTGTCGAGACAAATACGCGATGACTTTGCCTTCTTGCATCAATACACATCCAAGACCAATCTTTGATGCATCACAATACACATCAAACGGCTTCTTGATGTCGGGCATGATCAAAATTGGGGCTGATATTAATCTCTTCTTTAGCTCCTGGAAACTGGCTTCACACTTGTCTGTCCATTCAAACTTCTTGTCCTTCTTAAACAATTGGGTCATTGGTCGGGCTATGCTCGAGAATCCTTCTACTAACTTGTGGTAATATCCCGCTAATCCGAGAAATGAACGAACTTGGGTTTGATTGGTTGGTGCTTCCCATTCTTCGACATCTTTGATCTTGCTGGGATCAACAGAGACTCCTCCGACAGACACAATATGTCCTAGGAATCCTACTTCCTTCAGCCAAAACTCACACTTGCTGAACTTGGCATATAACTGATGCTCTCTCAGGGTTTTTAGGATGATTCTGAGATGTTGCTCATGCTCTTCTTCTGACTTGGAGTAGATAAGGATGTTGTCGATAAACACAACTACAAACTTATCTAGGAAATTGATAAAGATCTTATTCATGAGATTCATGAAATAAGCAGGGGCATTAGTTAATCCAAAAGACATAACCGTATACTCGTATAAACCATAGCGAGTAGTAAAGGCGGTCTTCTGAATATCCGTTGCACGAATCTTAAGTTGGTGATAACCAGTCCTAAGATCAATCTTTGAGAATACGTGAGCTCCAGTCAACTGATCAAATAGATCCTCTATCTTTGGCAAGGGGTACTTGTTCTTGATGGTGACATCATTCAACTTTATGTAGTCTGTACACAGACGGTTGCCTCCATCTTTCTTGTCGACGAATAACACTGGTGATCTCCATGGCGATGCACTTGGTTGAATCAAGCCGGTTGCTAACATGGCATCCAACTGCTTCTTCAGTTCTACTAACTCTGAGGGGTTCATGGTATAGGGTCTCTGGGCTATAGGTCCGGTTCCGGGGATTAGTTCGATAATGAACTCTATATCCTATCCGGGGCATACGCAATTCATCCGGGAATACGTCGGGTATTCACAGACTACTCGACTTGGTCAATGGTAGGCAGGGCTACACTTTTGTTGCATTTGAATTGACGGGTAAGGTTTCAGATATGTTCTCATTACTCCGAACTACTGGTCATGGTGATGGCTTTCTTAGCACAGTCTATTAGTCCTTTATGCCTTGACATCCAGTCCATACCTAGTACTACTTCCAAACCTTTGGTTCCAAGTACAATTAGGTTGGCATAAAAATCTATCCCATGAATTCTGATAGGTACAGCTTTGCAAATTTTCTAGCTTTGGTGGTTGAACCGGGGATTTGAACTATCATGACATGCTTCAAGTTGGTTGGGCGAATCTTACTAGTGCATACAAATTCTTCGGTGACAAATGAATGCGATGCTCCAGAATCAAACAATACTCTTGCTAAAACTGAGTTGACAGAAAACATACCCAGCACGACATCTGGTGCTTCCTAGGCTTCTTCTGCGTTCATGTGGAAGAGACGACCGTTCTTGATTGTCTGGGTTTCTGGGCAATTCTCCTTCATGGTTGAACACGACACTGCTGCTGAGCTGGGGCATTCACAGGGGCGTTGGCGGCAGTCTTCTTGGGACACTCATTGGAGTAGTGACCCTTCACTCCACACTCGAAACAAGTGATCTGGGACTTGTCCTTGACTGCGACAGGTACAGCATTGCTGCCAGTTCTGGGGGCAGTGTTGTTGTTGTTGCTCTTGGGAGGGGCACGGTTGAAGTTGTTGGCGTTGCCGGAGTTGTGATTGTTTCCTCCGGGCTTCACATTTCCTCCGCTACGGTTGGGGTAGCTTGGGCGAGAATTTGGGGTTCGGTTGTTCCTTGGTGCATATCCTGGTGAGGGGTTAGGACGGTACTTCTGGTGACTAATGGATCCAGACTGTTGCATCATACAGCGCTTGCGGTTGTCGTTTGCCTGGTTAATCTTCCCTTCCATCTGAATGGCAGAGTCGACTAGCTCTTCAAGATCCTGGAAACGGATGTTGACGAGGACAGTCTGCATCTCATCATGCAGTCCGTTTAAGAATCTCTCTTTCTTCTTGGCCTCCGTGTTGATCTCATCCGGTGCATATCTGGCAAGTGACAAGAATTTGTCACGGTACTCTACTACAGTCAATCTTCCTTGCTTCAGTTCACGGAATTCATCTCTCATCCTGTTGACAAGACCTTGTGGCACGTGGGTGCGGCTGAACTTGACCTTGAATGCTTCCCAGGTCATCACCTGGCCATGGTTCATGTTGCGGATGCTATTCCACCAAGCTCTTGCATCTCCCGCCAGATAGTGGGTGGCGAAGAGAACTTTCTCATTCTCATCAACTCCTGCAACTTCGAGGTTGTTTTCCATGGTCTGTAACCAGTCATCAGCATCTAATGGGTTTTCAGATTGGTTGAAGATTGGGGGATTGGTGTTCTAAATTTTTTTGAGTTTAGATCCATGGTGATCCTGATTTCCATGTCCTTGGTTGTTGAGAGCCATTTGGGCGATCTACTGCAATGTTGCTAAGTTGTTGACTTGGCCCTCGTACCTTGCTTCACGGTCCGATGAGATTCGCAAGATCTGCAGCATTGGGTCTGCGATGAGCTGCTCCCTCCTTGGTTTCCACGAGTCATCTGAAGATTGAGATAGATATAGGGGTAAGAGGGAAATTCTAAGGTTCATGGTTTTGGGTTTTCAAAGCTACAACTTTGAGTTAGACTCAGGTTTTTCAACTAACTTCATTTTCATGCATGCAAGCAAGCACACGATACAACACACACCACAACAAGCAAAAAGGGAAAAACAGATGGTTTGAAGAACCATTCTGCAAACTACGATACAATGAGATGATACATCTCATGCTACGACAGTGCTCTAGTGCATCTACTCATCGTCGATGAAGTCGGAGTCTTCATCATCAGTGTAGAAGTCCACAAAGATCCTCTCGCGAAAATCGTCATTGTTGCTGAGGTAAGAATCCATATCTCCCTGGATGTCTTCTCCCTCATCATCTTCTTCCTTGGCGGCAAGCTGAGCTTCCTGCTCCTTGACGGTCTTCTCGAGGTCGGCCACCTTCTTGCGAAGACGGGCGATGGTGTGATCCTTCTTTGCACGCTGGCGACAAAGAGACTGGCGATCTTGGACGAGCAGTGTGAAAGTCTGGGCCTTCTGGTCGGCGATGGCACGGTTCTGGTTGGCTAACTCTCTGGCATTGTCCAGTTCCTGCTGTCGGTCATGAAGCAAGAAGTCAAGGTTCTCCACTTGACGCCTCAACTCTGGGTGACTTGGCATCTCCATCGGCATTCCCATGAAGTCACGTCTTGCATAGTAGGCAAAACGGGTTCCTTGAATCTTGTTGACGCTGAGGGCACATAGACGTGCGAGAGCTTCATGCATTGCCCTGGCTAATCCATCTAGCCAGTTGTTCTCTCTCACGGAGAACTGAATTCTCCCGGAAGTTGGTGCTTCAATGCTTCCTCGAAGATCTGCGGTGACTAGCCATTGTAGGTCTCCTCCTGGGGGTCCTGGAAGTTGAGCTCCAAGAAACTCCGGATGCGGGCGTCCTAGTAACTCCGACAGTGAATCCAGATCCCTCTCGAAGATCAGCTGACCTCCGTTTCCCAACTGGTAAAACTTGCTGAACTGAGTCTCCATCTACAAGAATTTAGGATGAGGAAATTAGTGAAGTGATCAAGTGTGTCAAATTTTAAGTAGTAACGTAAGAATTTTGAGGAACATGTATTTTTGAGAAAGAATGAGTTCACAAGGGTAAGAGGGGAAATAGTTTTTCATAAATACTCACTTTGGTTTTGAAGCTAAGTTTTTGGTTTGGACATCCATTCTAACTAGGGTCTCCTATGGTCAGGATGGCTCTGATACCAACTTGTCAACACCCGGATTTTTAATCCCAGATGCCCATTATGCCATACCGCAATCCTGTGATTACCATTTGTGCGAGACATAACGGATTGGATATCACAGTACATCATCCATTACAAACCATACATAAGGTTTTACACAAATAAGGATCTCATGATCCAGTCTTTAATACAACAAGCAGCAGAAATAAACGATAGCATAGCTGTGGGGTCCATCTTCAGGGGCACAGGCAATGCCGACGAAGGCAGATAGTCCTAGTTATCATAGCCGTCCTACTGACCATCATCTTGATAATCTCCTTCATAGTCTGGCCATGATAATAGCCAGGGACAAAAGCCATGAGTACTCTTTAAGTACTCGCAAACTACTACTAACAAGGGTTATAATTTTAAGTTAAAGTGCTGAATTTAAAGAATAACTATCACGTTAAGTTGGAAACCTAAGCTGAGTTCTGAAACAAGAAAAGATAAAATAAAGTTCTAGAATCACTTAAGCTGGGAAGCTAATTTCATTAACACAACCCTGTTGTGGTCAAGTCAAAGGTCATCATTCATTTCAAGTTATTTAGAAAACATCTGACAGCGAAACAGTATGGCCATTCCAACTGTCCATAATCATGACGCTGACTATTCAATAGTTTGACACTGCAGAGGTGGTACACTTTCAACAACGATACGCTGCAGCGTGTGGCCGTGCGATAAGAGGCAAGATCTACGGCTGAGGGTCGTCGCCGACGGACAGGTCATCGGCGAGCTCGAACCTAGCGGCTCGGTGGGGTCTCTGGGGCGCATTGGGCTCCAATGAGTCGGCGTCTTGGGCGAACGAAGTGGAAGACGACAGCGAGGAGAGGCGTGGTCACGGCGGAGCTTGGGGTGGCCGGAATCGACGACACCCTTCTTCTCCAGAGGCGGCGGCTCCGGCTCCAATTCCGGCGAACTGCTGCTCCACTGGCTCCGGCGAGAGGTGGGTGAGGTTCAGAGAGGTGAGGGGAGTGGAATGGTGTGAGTCTTTGGTGCTGGGGAGGGCTCCTGTTATAGGCTCGACGTTGAGACCGAGCGGGATGGGCGGTCGACGGTGGCGACATGGCTACGGCGAGCTAGCGGCATGGCTAGGGATTGCGATCGGTGGGCGGTTCCCTGGCGGTGCTCTAGTGCTTCAATGCGGCCGTAGAGGCGGTGGCATGCGGTCGGGGTGAGGTGGCGCTCTACGCGGCCGAAGCGGCTGTGGTTCACGCGGCGGTGGCTATGGGGCATTAGGCGTGACGGAGGTGTCTGGGTGTTCTCTGTGTCGAGGCAGTGGGGCGGGCTGGTACCAAAGGGCGGTCGACACGCGGGGATAAGGCGCTCTGCTGGGCGGCGTCGGCATGGTCGGATGGCTCGCCTAGCGGTTCTTGGTTCTGGTCGCTCCTTGGGCTGGGACTGGTTGGCGGTGGAGGTGGACCACGGGCTATCTCCAGACACGATGGATGGCGCCGGGCGTGGCTTCTTTGTAGCGTGGGTGCCCAAGTGGGGGCTCGGCCTTAATGGCCATGACCATTTGGTCTTGGCACAGTGGGTGGCTAGGCTAGATAGGGGTTAGGGGAGTAGTGGAGAGGTTTTGGTGGCAAGTTGGGGAACAAGTTTGGCCAGAACACTATTTAAAATAGTGAAATTTGTTTAGTTTGAAATCTGCCTGCCAAGTGTTTGATGAAATGGCCGCAAGAGAAAAAGTTTTGAATTTTGAGTTCAAATTTTTTGGGTGATCTCCACTAGTGCTAGGTAGTCTCTGATTGCAAGGGTTTTGAAAATGGTGCTCAATTAGATGGTTTTTGAAATAGGGGTGATCTATGCATATGCTTAGATTCAATTTTAAACTGTCATTTAAAATAGTTTACAAAATGTTTTTAGTAGATCAAAAGGTGGTCCTTGGTACCTCATTATGTTTACTAGCAAGGGGTGCAAAGATCATGAATTGTTTCTGTTAAGAATTGAGTACTAGGAATAGCCAAAGTAGGCATGAGAGTTAAATTTGTCAAAATGACCATTCTTTCATTTTAATTCTTTTTGATTTGATTTTCTTTAGGAAAAGTTTGGGAATGATGTAGATGATGTTTAAATCACCTAAGAAACATTTTACAAGCATTGGATCAATCAATCATGGCAATTCAAACAACTCCTATTTTAAATGCACACATATATGAATGCTTTCATTTTAAATTTGGAAATTTTTTTGTTAACCCCAATTTTGGATGATTGGATCTTGCTAAGCTTGGATTAAAGTTTTGGGATGTTATAATTAGTTATAACTATTCCCAGCATTTTAATCAAGTTGTTTTTAAAGGCAGGATCATCTCCACCATTAAGCATCTCCACCATTAAGCATGTGCCAACTTGCCGTCAACGGTGGAACGACAACGACGTGAAGCAACACATAAGCAAGCCACTACGACTCACAAGGCTGACTATCTAACAAACAACAGACAATAGGATGTGTCCATGGCAATATAGAGGCTGCAAGGAGTATAAATGGTGCACGGAAACTAAAGTATCGCAACATGGATAGCAATAGATCAACAGGAGGAAATAAAGACTATAAAAGGAAAATAGGTAGAAAGGGGGATAATACTCGCCTAGAAAACACTGCCGAAGGTTCACCGGAGATCGGATCGACACTCGCATCCACTCATTGGCCTAATCCGTGAAGAAGCAAAGCACTAAAAGAAACACCGGATACACTATTTAATACTACGACAGAAGAATCAGCATGTTTATGATATGATGCATGACATGGCACAAATGCGGTGCAATTAGGCAATATTTAGCGGAACCGGGGTCCCGACAATTAATTAGGATGGTTCATGTTGTTTAGCTACCCCGCAATTTAAATGTTGTATGAACAAGGCAAAACATGGCACGGGTTCGCTACTCAAATTTAAATGGAGCCATTATAAGACTAAAAAAACTCGCATTTAGTCCCCACATTTAATTATTAGGTGAATTGGCATAATACCCGCAAACAAATGAATATCTATGTGAGCATGAACCATTTAATATGCAGCAAATGATAGTGTCATATTATAAAAACAGGGGTCTCGGAAGAGGGGATCACATTAGGGATCGAAGATCTTGGGGTTCGATGTGGTTCGGGCTCCGGGATCGGGCTTCGGATCCGAGAGGTAGACCTCGACGTGGTTCCTCGGGTTGGCCGGGTGGATGTCTATCTTGTCATCCCGAAGATCTTTACGGGTCCAGGTACACAGACGCGACACCAATTGCGAAGATCTTGAGAGTCTTGGACTCGGGCGAACGGCGCTTGGAGCACCTATTGGTACAGCAACTCGAACTGGAGCCAAACTGGTCGAGGAGCACAATCAACCTACACGACAGGATCTGGCCACTTCTATATTACATCTCTCACGAGATTACAGAACCCGCACGCTTGACGTCCAGAGGCAGCAGGAGTTGTAGGGAGGAGGCCGGGTATGCCTGCCGGTGCGCATGAATGGCGGCGACCGGAGGTGGCGGCTGCTGGCAAGGAGGACACCGGCGAGGTCGCGGAGGAGCCCAGGGTCAGGGGCCTGCTCGTCCGCGAGCATGAGGGTCCGGGGCACCGCAACAGGTAAAGGCGCCGGGAAGGAGCTCGGGGGCATCGGTGACGAGGTCGATGGGCTCGCTGGCGGCGGCGAAGCACGACGACGAGGGCGAGGCCGACGCTAGGGAACATGGCGGTGGGGAGGGGCCCGGCCGGAGTCCTTGACAGCGAGGATGCACGGTCAACAGAGACGGCAGGAGAGGAGGTCGACGCGGCGGTTGACGGTGCCCATGTCGCCGGTAGTCCCGTGACAAGGACGAGGGCCGGCGAGGAGGAACTCGAGGGCGACGGAGCGGAGGGACGAGGAGCCTAGGAGGAGAGCTTGGCGGCAGCGGGCTCCGAGGAGAGGGCGAGGTCCAAGTGGAGGTTGGAGGGGCCGCGGTAGCGGTTCCTTGTAGGAAGGACGGCAGAAGCAGAGGGCATGCGGGCAGCGGCGGCTACTTGCGGACGGAAACGAGGAGGGCGGGGATTGGGGATCACGAGGAGAGAGGGTTGCGGGGCGTGCGAGGTGGGGCCAGGCACGGGGATCAGGGTTGTTGGTAGTAGCAGGTGGTGGGGCCAAGGCGGGGTGGAGCGGTGCATGTTGCGGTCATACCTGGCCAATAGGCCGTGCCGAATGCGGGCCGGCACGAAGCACGCGTGCCTGACCCATCATGGGCCCGGCACGACACGCTACTTAACGGGCCGTGCCCGACACGACCCGGCTCAGGCCGTGCCTGGGCCTCGAGACCAAGCCCACGTGCCGGCACGGCACGGCCCGTAAGCTTATTTAGTTATTTTTATTTTATATATATTTATCTATTTTTAGAATTATTTTTATTAAAAAATAGTCTAAAAAATAAATTGGGGTCCATTTAACATGCCTAACGTGCCGTGGGCCGGCCCTTTTACCTAAGGGGTTCGGCACAGAGCCAAGTCTGCCCAGTCGGCTGCGTGACACGTGTCCGTTAGCTTCGTGCGTGGTGGGCGATGCCGTGCCGTGGGCCGGCCGTGGTGTATGGTATGGCTGCGGTGCAGCGTGTGGCAACAACACTGCTGCGTGCGGGAGTGGCCGCGTCGTGTAGGTTAGGTGGGGTGGGGTCGGTCGGTGTGCAGGGACAGGGAGCGTGTCGAGCGGGAGGTGGGGCCAGGGTGCAGGCGGGTTGGCGTGTGGTGCACAGCGGCGGCGGAAGGGAGTGCTGCGCGGGACTATGGTCTAGGGTTAGGTAGGTTTAGGGTTTGGCTCTGGAGGTGGCTGGCTGGGCTTTTGGTTTTGTTTTATTTTATAGACTTTTTGTAAATAACGTTTACATAAAATAAAATATTCGGATGGCCAGGGGTTTATAATTTGATATGAAGAAGGGGATATTTAAAAAACAAAGATAAGCTTTTGAAAAATAGTTTTAGGCAAACAAATGCAGGATGACATGACGATGCTCAAATGTAATATGACATGATGACATGAGCATGCAGTCACGATGATATAGAAAAAATAAAAACAACACGCAATTTTCTAGTAGTGGTTTTACTAGGGTGCTACAGACTACTATGCTATGAAATTTTGGGATGGTGACATAATGGTTCTACAACATGCATGGTGGAGTTTGCTCTAGGTGCTATTCAACATGAATCCAGCTTCTCTGAACCATTAGATCTAACAGCACAATGGTCAGGATTGGTGCTATGGATCCAATTCAAAACTGCTCCATTATAGTAGTAGAGATTTCTACTTATTGACTTGTTGTTTATTTGTACTTATTTATTAGTACAAATTATTTAAACATTGTTCTATTTTTTATTTATTAGACGGATTCGTATCCTCCGAATAGCTATCTCCACGCCCATATGAAATGACGTTACGAATCTTCATATTCAGCATTATTCAGCATCTACAATCAAGATATTAGTTATCTTATTCAAGTTCTTGACATAGTTCTACTACAAATTCGATAATATCATTAATACATCTCATTCAATCAAACTGGACGCCGGCTTTCAGGTACTGAACCGCGGGTGGTGGACACCCAAAGAGAAAGAACCATCACACGGGCATAGCTCGGGTGAGATCCCTAAAGAACCTGCCATGTATTGGAGAACCTGACCTCCAACGCATACATATAGCGACAGGCGTGCTCGTCCTCCTTCCTGACACAATTCTGTACCGCCTCCTCGGGGGCCGGCTTCCTCTGCACCGATAGTGGACCAATTGACCGCCATCAAGGAATCTCCGAGTCAACGGCAGGACCCGGATTGCTCATCAAGCTACGCGCCCCGGAAGGTAGCACCTCCTAGTGCCATCCCGGCAGAGCCCAGTCTCGGACATGCCCGACGGAGCCCAGCAGTCTTCCGGCGTTGCCGCCGAGTTGACGACGAGGATGCGGGTTGGGCATCCTAAAGTATGCATTTGATCGAAAGAACAAATTTCTAAGCGTGCTTGCTCCGAAATGCATCTAATTAACAAAAAAAAATGGGCTTGGAGATTACCTGCGGGTGTCGGCAGGCGGCTTTGGGTGGCGGCGGCTTCGAGCCGGCGAGGGGCTCCGGGTGGCGACGGCTTCGGGCGGGCGGTAGTTTCGGGTGGCGGCTGCTTTAGACGGGCGGTGGAGGCGGCTGCTTTGGGTAGGAGGAGGAGGAGGAAGCAGCGGAGTGGAATGAGAGAGGAGGGGGTATTTAAACTAAACAAACCTAAATCACCAGATATACATGGGCCGAGTCTTGGTTTTCTTGGGCCGAGCCATGGTTTTTTTGGGCCAAGCCATGGTTTTCTTAGGCCGAGCCGGAGCTTTGGAATCACATGAAAACTTGCATGTATCTCCGTCGCCTGGTGGTTCTTCTGCTGCTTCTACTGTACGACAACCTCACCGTAGGTCGCCTATTCTCACCTTGGGAGATCAGGGGTTCAGCCCGTCTCCTCCACAGTTGTAGGAATGATGCTATTGATGTGTGATAATGCATATATGAATGATATATGAAGGATGTGATCATGTTTGAATGATGATAATAATTACTGCTGTGTGAAATATTGATGCTTTGAATGATTGAATATTGCTGTGAAATAATATCGAAGAAAATAATATTACTGTAAAAAAACTAGGCTGGGACTATGCTGACGGCCAGGCCGTCGACGTAGCTGGCTGCGTGTGACCAAATGGTCAGGGCTATGCTGAGGGCCATGCCGTCGGCGTAGGCCTGGCCTGGGCGTTTCAACGGATCGACGCGTGGCACGTGTACGCCGAGGGCCGGACCGTCGACGTAGGTGGTGGGCTACGCCAAGGGCCGGTGTCGTCGGCCCAGCGACCACCACGTGGGCCAAGCTATGCCGAGGGCCAAACTGTCGGCGTACCTAGCGCGCCGTTAGCCGGCCGTGTGACTGCAGGAGCGGGCGACGCCGTGGTGTCTACGCCGGCGGCCGCGGTTTGACCGTCAGGTTAGCCTACACCGACGGTATTTCTGTACGCCGACAGCCGTGCTTCCTGCGGCGAGGGAGTGCTTTGCCAAGGGAGGTACGCCGAGGCAGCCGTCGGCGTAGCCTACGCCGACGGTTTAATGCCTTGCTACGCCGACGGTTTAATGCCTATGCCGACGGCAATTTGCCCTCGACATATCTATCGATTCCTGTAGTGCGGGGGTGGCGAGATGGCTGGCGTTGTGGCTCTGGCCATGCTTCTAACATGCCCATGGGCACGCACCACCGGCGAGCGCAATCGTCGACATGCCTAGCAAATGCTTGGCAATGACAACTTGCGTGCTAGGTCCGACTCTGCATGCATGCATATATACGATGGATCTCAGGAACATGCTCGGCATGGTGGTGCACGGCGGCGCCGCCAGCCGCTGATACCCGCAGGCCCGGTGTATTAGCCTATCTCTAAGGACTCGGAGCCAACTTCTAGGCGTCTCTACCTTGCTGCCTGGAAAAACATCTGGATGCCAAAAAAATGAAGGCGGTCTAGGCATCCGTAACATTCAAGCGGTCAATCATGGGCTTATTCTTTCAGCATCGTGGAGAATTGCACAGAATCCCAATAGCTACCTTCACAAAAAATTTAAAATCAAAATATTTCCCCTAGGAATCCTTTTGGACGTCTGGGCCCAATGTTCCTAAATCAGCCTTCTGGACTTCTATTTTAAAGGTTCTTCCCATTTTAAAGGATAACTCTTTTTATCAATTAGTTGATGAAAATATCTCGCTCTGGAGCTCTCCTTGGTGCACAATTTGGAACAATGTTTATGAACATCTCATTATCCATGACCCTTCTTTTACTTATCTAGCCAATGTTAAAGATCTATGGCTTCCAAATACCAAAACCTGGAACATCCCCCTTGTTGATAGCCTTTTCCTCCAACCTATGGCCCAAGTGATCAAGAACACACCCATCATCCCTTCTGAAACCCAAGGAGACATTTTGTGCTGGAGACCGGCGCCCAATGGTAAGTGCAGTTCTAAGCTAGCATATAAGGCCTGTTTGCATGCTCCGTTTGATGCAGGTACTCCAATACCCCAGACAGTTCCGTAAGATACTAAGAAGCTTTTAAATAAGGTTTGGAAAGCTAAACAAAATTTTCCAAGAATAAAAACTTTTATGTGGAGACTGTTAAGGAAAGCTTTAGCTTCAGGTGATCGAGCTTCTACTTATTCCAAACATATAAACAAATATTGTTGCAGGTGCGGACTTACTGAAGATGACATGCACATTTTTTTTTCATGTCCTTTTGCTAGAGCAGCTTGGTATCTAAGACCTTGGAATATTAAAACTGACTATTTTGTAAACAACAACTACTCCTTAACATCTACCATTAGTGCCTTACTGAATCATGATCACCCTTATGCAAACTTGGAAAATGTTTGTGCTTTTCTGTGGTGTCTGTGGAAGTGCAGGAATGAGGAACTTTTCAGGACAAAACAAAGTAAGCTGCATCAGATATTCATACATGCGCAAGCTCTCATTCAAGAAGTACAAACCAGTAATTACACGGACACTGAACCCACTCCAGAAATAAAGTCTCCAGTTAGCACGCCCCAAGGACACACGGTAACCTCAGACTTTCCCTTCCACAACCCCAAAATTTATGTGGACACTAGCTGGAAAAAGAGGAAAAACTGCGCAAAGACAACAGTGGGACTTGGAGTTCATATTCGATGGCAGATACAGGACCAGATCACAGATATCTTCATAAAAGCATCAAAGCAAGATGTTTCATCGCCAATTCAGGCGGAGACTGAAGCTCTGCTCCTGGCAGCAACCATCGACCATAATCTCAATATACAAAATCCTGTTTTCTTCTCTGATTGCAGGAACCTTACTTTGGCAGCAGCTGCTCCAAATGAAAGGGATCAGGCGGTACCCTGGGAGATTCGGAAACATTTAGCCCAGTTTCACAAGCTAGTAAAAGATCTGGACTCACAAATTTATCACATTTCTAGAGAAATCAATGGTGTTGCCCACTGCTGTGCTCATCAGGCAACCAGATCCATTGGATCCTTGCCTACTAGCTCTTGCAGAACTATAGCTCATAGCAACTCATGTTTCCCTATCATCTCATCAGTCTTTATATTCAAGAAGATGGGCTTGTCATTACGGATGTACAATGCTTCTGAGCTAAAAAGTTTTTTGGGTGCTTCGCACCCTTTTCTCGTTCAAAATAAAATAAAATAAGGACATTGTTTACGTCTCTCGAATTTTCATCCTCTAGAGGTTTGGGAATGGGAGAAAATTTGATGTTCACATAATACTCTTCGACCAATCTCTTCAAATACTCTTTCCCAAAAATACTCTACCATAAAAAAGAGTTTTAAATTTTGACAAAAACAAGAGGATTTGTGGGATATCCTGGCCAAACCCAAAATAGTAAACGGACTACAAGGATTTTGTAGGAATTGAAATAACCCTCCGATCCTTGTGAATACATCAGCAAATACGAGAGAAGTAAACAAGACCTAAGCAGGTGAGATGGCGAGAAAAAAAACAGCACCGCGTATTGACTAGCTTAAGAAAAGTATACAGGATTAAGAGGGACAAGTGTGCGCCGCATATTAGCTCGCGTATGCCCACTTAAACATGTGGGACGATGCAGTGGTAACTGTGCAGCCGGCAACTGATCCCACTTGCAGCCCTATGATTGCTGGGCAGGTTTTTGACCACCCACATCTAAGGTGTCAAGTGGGATCTCACTAAAATTTCATTTCTAATTTATTTCTCAAAATCTAGTTTAAATTTTTTCTTAAAACTTAAACTATATTTTGGTAAATCACCTACAAATAGAACTTAGGTAGAATCCCACTTGACGTCCTACCTACATTTCCATCTAGCTAACGGGAGGACGAGATGCTATAATGTCAATTTTACCTATTAGGGAGCAAAATCGAACTCTTTGCAAAACCTTACTCCCACTTTGGACTAAATTTTTGTGGCCCACCTATAGCTTTTTTTTCTACAGAGTTATCGTTTGTGATCTCTCACTCCAGTTGAGCCTAATGGCCTTGTCTGGCTTCTCGTGCTGACAATACTGCCCACATGAGTACCGAGCTGGTACGGCTCAACTAGGCTCAAAGTTGAGCCCTATGGCCTAAACTGCAGCGCGTTAGGGTGTCAAGTGGGATTTCACCTAAGTCCCACCTCTAGTATATTTTAAAATTTCTAGTAATATCAAATTTTACACTATAAAATTTAAAGTGAACTAAAAGTGAGATCTAGGTAGGATCTCACTTCACACCTTGCAGCGTGCCCAAAGTTTTTTTTAATTTGGAGCATGAACCAAATTGCTCAAAGGAAAAAATAAATGAAGGAAAGAGCAAAGCAATCATCACGCGAGTCTTGGTCGTTTCTAAATTTATATATGGAATCTCTATCACTATGAATGTTTGACTGAACCGTGGAGCTCAAAAACAGAAGTCTGACGGGGCTATAGACTTTGACTTGAACTGAATACTCATATAGGGTAGCTACGTCAAATAGAGACAGAAACCAATATTTATTTACATTCATTGAACTGTGTTGTTTTTAGACGAAACTACATGACCAGCTCCAAATATAAAGCTATTCAACGTCGCAAATAAGCCAAAAAAATGTTTTTTATACTCCCTCTGTTTCATAATATAAGATGCTTTAGCTTTTTTTTAAACATATGTATATAGACATTTTTAATATATACGTCTAGAGTAAAATGAGTGAAACTATTTCAGGTGTCTAGATACATGTATTTCAAAAAAAATGAAAACATCTTATATTTTAAAACAGAAGAAGTATGTAAGTACATGACATGGTACATTCAGAGTGAGAGAGAGTATAGGACATCACGGCCTACACAAAGATTAACCGGTATTCCCTAAAAAAATGATTAACTGGTAGCATCCAAAATCCAAACACAATATCGCACTAGAATGATGTACGCCCTCTATACCATAATAGAGCGAAGATGAGGATGGGGAGGCGTAGTCGACTGGATCAGGTCAGCGGGGAGGCGGAGATAGCGGGAATCGGAACAAGGGCGAATCAAAGATGGGATGGGTATGGCGGTTGTCAACACCCGGATTTTTAATCCCAGATGCCTGTTATGTCATACATCGCAATCCCAGGATTACCATTTTTGCGAGACATAACAGATAGGATACCACAGTATATCATCCATTACAAACTATAATAAGGTCTTACACGAATAAAGGATCTCATGATCCAGTCTTAATACAACAAGCAGCGGAATAAATAATAAGCGTAGCGGTGGGGTCCATCTTCAGAGTCACAGGCAATGCTGACGATGGAAGATAGTCCTAGTTATCATAGCCGTCCTGTTGTCCATCATCTTGGTAGTCTCCTTCATAGTCTGGCCATAGGAATAGCCAGGAACAAAAGCCATGAGTACTCTTTAAGTACTCGTAAACTATCACTAACAAGTAAGGCAGTTCTAGTGGGAAATGCTACCTCTAAGTTGATTTGTAAAGTTAAGTTTGAAACCTAAGCTGAGTTCAGAAACAAAGAAAGATAAAACAAAGTTCTAGAATCACTTAAGTTGGGAAGCTAGTGTCATAGTCACAACCCTGTTGTGGTCAAGTCAAGATTCATCATTCATTTCATAAGTCATTTTGAAAATATCTGACAACGAAACAGTATGGCACTCCAATTGTCCATAACCGCGGACGCGGCTATTCGAATAGTTTGACACTCTGCAGAGGTGGTACACTTTCACCACAAGATTCGATATATCTGTCAGGGATAACCCTGAATCATCATACTTAGTATGCAGATAATCAAACATAACCTTTCCTTTACACACCCTAGTATAAGCACCTCTCCTATGAGCATTGCCTCCCAACCATGACCATCTGTCATCTTGGCCACTGCATAGGTGGACAACATTGAGAGGTAGCATTAGCTCAAACCTCTCCCGCGAGGGAACTAATACTAATGCATATAAACTTCCGGCTAAGCCTTACCCAATTCAGGTATTGTCGTTGTACGGTAAAATTGGAATGGTATCGTATCCGAATCCAACCATCAGTTTTTGTAAAAGGGCTAAGGCTCATGCCTCAACATTTTCATCATTATAAACCATTTGTGTTTCTCAACACATGTTAAAACATCTCAATAGAATGACTCATCATTCCAAGGTTTTCACAATTCATTTTCACCAAGTGTTCCCATCTAAAGTGACTTAAGTTTTGATTTAGCTCTAAGCTATCAAGTTAAGAGTGTTCACTAAGGTGGGACGCTAATCTCAATCTCATGCCATAGGATGACATCTAAGGTTATCTAGATAGGTCAAGTTTTATACTTTTTATGCTACCTTCAAACAAGTAAGGTACTTTAATAAAGTAAAGAAGTAAGAGCTTAGAAATAAAACTTGGGGTAGGTAATAGTCAAAGTGGTATAACCAAAGCATGCCTAATGCATCTTGCTTAATTTATCTAGCTTAATTCTAGCTTGCTAACTATAGCTTGCTCAGTTTACTTGAAGTGCTAGGCTTGCAAGTAATCACTTGCATGGTTAACTTGTATAATGCTAACTTGCATTGTTAATGATGGCTTGCTAGTATAATACTTACAAGTGTTAGCTTGCCTTGGGTAGTACAGTGGTTGAAGTTTTCTTCCTCCTCTTGGTAGAACTCCTCCTCCTCGTAAGCTTGGTCGGTACTATCGTCTATAAATACATACGGAATACACAATCACCAAAAAATACTTAACTAGTCTACTTAGCACTCTAAGGCACATATTTGATGATCTAATATCATCACAAACATCACAAGGTTTAATGAACTAGTTTCATTCTTTTTATTTAAGAAAAGTAATTTCTACTCATTGAAATTAACTAAGATTTAATATTCTCCAATTAAAACATGGGATCATGTGGACACATGTCATCACCACATATTCTAACATATGGGAATGTGATTTAAATGTTGGATCACATTTTAATAAGTTTAAGTTTAATATTTAATAATTTAAAGTGACTAGAAATGCCTATATAGAATTATTTTGGTACTAGTCCAACGTCACTGCATGTAAACCTTAATATTATTACATATTCAGAGAGGTATGGCTAGATGTGATTTTTGAGAGTTGGAATCAACTCAAAAGCTATTATGGTTGATTTTATAAAAATGTTTGAATGTGCAAAAGCTTCTGTCTTGTTATTTTTACTAGGAGAGATCTCTAACTTTAAATGAATTAAATCCAACGGTCTTGGATAGATCTTTCCAGAATCTTTCCAAAAAAATTTGAATCACTCAATTTGGTTCAGTAAATCTTCCTGAATTAATTTTTAAACTAAGGGACAAAATTGAGTTTAAACCTAAATAGAAAAAGCTATATTTGAATTACTGGGTCAGCGCGGGAAAGGAAATGGGCCAGCCCAGTGATGCTCAGCGGCGCAGAGGGCGGCTGACAGGTTGGTCCCGCTTGTCAGCGAGACTTAAAACCCGAAACGGTATCTAGCGATCTGGGCCACACGATTAGGACCTAGATCAACGGCTCACAGTCGTCGTCGACGACGGACTCGTCGCCGGCGAGACCGAACCCTAAATGGACGGTGGGGGTTTACTTGAGATGTACCAGGGCTCCAGCTAGTGCGGTGAGGCGGGCGAACGAACTGGACGGCGACGGCTGTTCTCCTGGTACTGGCGGCGGCTCAAGGGATGACCTGGATCAACGACGCCCTTCTCCTCCTTCTGCGGCAGACTCCGGCGAAATTCCGGCGCTACGAGCTATGGCTTGCTCCGGTGGGGCTCTAGGAGTGCTCTGAGGGGTAGTGGATGAGAGTGGTGTGAGGAAACGATGCTGGGGAGGCCTCCTTTTATACGCGCGGCAAGGCGGCATAGAAGCATGGGCGGTGCTCGCCGGTGACGACTGTACAACGGGCTAAGGGCTTGTGCGGTGGACTAGGACGGTGGGCGGTTCCCTGGCGGTCGTCAGGGTGGTACGCGTGTAGTGAAATGCGGTCAGGAGAGGTGAGTGGCGTGGCGCGCATGATGTCTCTACCGACGGCGAAATTTGCGGTGGCCGGCGACTACGGGGCTTGGTCGGGGAAATGGGCATGTCTGGAAGCTTCCTGGGGCGGTGGTGATCATGTAGGTGGGTGGCGAGAGCTAGGCGGGGTCTGGTTGAGCGGGGACTGTGCGCGCTCTGCGGGCGGTGTCGACATGGCTGACAGGCTCCGGGCACGGCGGTTCCTGGCTACTCCTCGCTCTGTCCGTTGGCTGGGGTTGGCCTGGAGGTGGAGGTGGACCACGAGCGACACGCTGGGCAAGGTGGGCGAGGCTGGCGGCTGTTGTGCCGTGCTGTCACTGGTGATGTGCTCGAGTGGGCTCGGCATTGATGTCCATGACCATTTGGTCGTGGGCACAGTGCTTGGCCGTGCTAGAAAGGGGTAGGGGAAGCAGTGGAGGGAGTTTGGTTGCAATGTGGGCGACAGGTTAGGCCAGAACACTGCTCACACTAGTGTTTTTGGTTTTGGTATGATCTGTGCCCACCAAGTGTTTGACAAAATGACCGAAAGAAAACAAGTTTTGAATTTTGGAACGAAATTTGGTGGAGTGTTGTATCTTATGCTTGAGCTTCTAGGTGTGCTGGGGTTTTAAAAGTGGAGTTCATTTGAGTGGTTTTTGAATAAGTGTGATCTATACATATGAACTACAT
Organism: Avena insularis; assembly: GCA_023614405.1. NCBI lineage: Eukaryota > Viridiplantae > Streptophyta > Magnoliopsida > Poales > Poaceae > Avena > Avena insularis. Next base: position 442,438,791 of record CM042694.1, on the reverse strand, counting down.
TCAATTTTCAAATATCATTTAAATTTAGTGTTTGAAAGTTTTTGGGATAAAACAAAGTGGGCCTTGGTACATCACTACTTGTACTAGCAAGGGGTGCAAAGAACCACAATTGTTTCTGTTAAGATTTGAGTTCTAGGAATAGCCAAAGTAGGCTAGGTGATTAAAATGGCACAAATGATCATTTGTTTATTTTATTCTTTTTGATTTGTTTTTCTTTGGGATTTGTTTGGGAATGATCTAGATGATGTTTAATTCACCTTAGAATCATTTTACAACCAATGGATCACTCAAACATGGCAATTAAAAATAACTCCTAATTTAAATGCATACACATATGAATGCTTAATCATTTTAAATGGAAAAGGTTTTGTTAACCCTAAATTGGGTAGGATTGATCTTGAATAACCTTGGATTAAGTTTTGGGATGTTACAAACCTTCCCCCCTTAAACAAAATCTTGTCCCGAGATTTAGGATAGAAAACTAGGAACTAAAGAGATCTGGAAACTCTGTCCTAATGTAATCTTCTCGCTCCCAAGTGGCTTCTTCTTCGGTATGGTTGCTCCATTGAATCTTGAGAAACTTGATACTCCTGGTCTTGGTGGTTCTGTAGGCTTCCTCTAGGATACAGATGGGCACTTCACGATACGTCAGGTCTGTGTTGATATCAACAGCTCAGTGATCGATATTCTTCAAAACTTCGGTCTTCTCCGGCACTTCTAGGCATTTGCGAAGTAACAAGATATGGAACACATTGTGGATGGCTGACATCTCTTTTGGCAGTTCCAGTTGATACGATACTTCTCCTCGACGGTTCGGAATCTTGAAGGGTCCGATATATCTGGGGGCTAACTTTCCTTTCAGACTAAAATGTTGGGTTCCCTTCAATGGTGAAACCTTGAGATACACAAAATCTCCGACATTGAAAGTCAGGTCTCTCCTTCTCTTGTCAGCATAACTCTTCTGTCTAGATTGGGCGGTCTTGAGGTGCTCACGGAATTTGTGAACCTTCTCTTCAGCTTCTCGGAGAATGTCGGGTCCAAAGATCTGACTCTCTCCTACTTGCGACCAATTCAAAGGGGTGGGGAACTTTCTTCCGTATAGGAACTCAAATGGTGCCATTTGCAAACTAGCTTGATAACTGTTGTTATATGAGAATTCTGCGAAAGGTAGGCAGTCTTCCCATTTTGATCAGTACTCTGACACACAATCTCTCAACATATCTTCTAAGATTTGGTTGACTCTTTTAGTCTGTCCATCAGTTTGCGGGTGATAAGCGGTGCTGAAATTCAACTTGGTGCCTAATCCTTCCTGGACTTTCTGCCAAAATCTCGAGGTAAATTGGGTTCCTCGATCTGATACTATGGTCTTGGGGGTTCCATGCAGACTAACAATTCTAGCAATATACATCTCTGCTAGTTTTGAACTCTGGTAAGTTGTCTTGACCGGTATAAAGTGAGCTACCTTGGATAGTCTATCAACGATGACCCAGATTGAGTCATTTCCCCTACTCGAAGTAGGCAATCCTGTGATAAAGTCCATTCCGACGGAATCCCATTTCCATTCCTGAATCTGCAATGGTTGCAATAGTCCTGTGGGTCTCTGATGCTCTGCTTTGACTCTTTGACAGATGTCACACTTGGCGATGTAGCTTCCGATTTCTCTCTTCATCTTGTGCCACCAAAATTGCTCTTTCAAATCTTGATACATCTTTGTTCCTCCGAGGTGGATAGAATAAAGAGTATCATGAGCTTCCTGCATGATAAATTGCTTTAGCTCCGAATCTGCTGGCACACAGATACGTCCTTTGTACCACAGAACTCCTTCTTCATCTTCAGTGAATCCAGGTACCTTTCCTGTACCAATACGACGTTTGATTCTGTCAATACTTTCATTTCCCTTCTAGGCTTCCTTGATTTGGCTAATCAAAGTGGGTTGAAGTTCAATGCTAGCTAAGAATCCTTTGCTAACTAGCTCAGTTCTAAACTGCTCCAACTCCTCATACAAACTTGGTTGCTTCTCCTTGATCATGGTGTTTAGCCTATATGGCAATCTGCTAAGAGCATCCGCTACCACATTGGCTTTGCCGGGGTGATAGTGAATGTCAAGGTCATAATCCTTGATTAACTCTATCCATCTCCTTTGCCTCATATTCAACTCTTTCTGAGTGAAAATATACTTCAAGCTTTTGTGATCTGAGTAAATCTCACAGTGATTACCCATAAGATAATCACGCCATGTCTTCAAGGCCAAAACTACGGCTGCTAACTCAAGATCATGGGTCGGATAGTTCTGCTCATGCTGCTTCAGTTGTCGAGACAGATAAGCGATGACTTTGCCTTCTTGCATAAGTACACATCCGAGACCGATCTTGGATGCATCACAATACACATCAAATGGCTTCTTGATATCTGGCATGATCAATATTGGGGCTGAAATCAATCTCTTCTTCAGCTCTTGGAAACTGTCTTCACATTTGTCGGTCCATTCAAACTTCTTGCCCTTCTTCAACAATTGGGTCATGGGTCTGGCGATGCTAGAAAATCCTTCCACGAACTTGCGGTAGTATCCCGCTAATCCGAGAAATGCACGGACTTGGGTTTGAGTGGTGGGGGCTTCCCATGCTTCAACATCTCTGATCTTGGTGGGATCCACAGAGACTCCTCCGGCAGACACAATATGTCCTAGGAATCCTACTTCTTTCAGCCAAAACTCACATTTGCTGAACTTGGCATATAACCGATGCTCTCTCAGGGTTTCTAGGATGATTCTCAGATGTTGCTCATGCTCTTCTTCTGACTTGGAGTAGATAAGGATATCATCGATAAACACAACGGCAAACTTATCCAGGTAATTCATAAAGATCTTATTCATGAGATTCATGAAATAAGCAGGGGCATTGGTTAATCCGAAAGACATGACTCTATACTCGTATAAACCATAGCGAGTAGTAAAGGCAGTCTTCGGAATATCCGTTGCACGAATCTTAAGTTGGTGATAACCAGTCCTAAGATCAATCTTTGAGAATACCTGGGCACCAGTCAATTGATCAAATAGATCCTCTATCTTTGGCAAAGGGTACTTATTTTTGATGGTGACATCATTCAGCTTCCTTTAGTCGGTGCACAAATGGTTGCCTCCATCTTTCTTGTCGATGAATAACACTGGTGATCTCCATGGCAATGCGCTTGGTTGAATCAAGCCTATTGCTAACCTAACATCCAACCTCTTCTTCAATTCTACTAACTCTGAGGGGTTCATGCTATAGGGTCTCTAGGCTATGGGTCCGGTTTTGGGGATTAGTTCGATAATGAACTCAATATCCCTATCCAGGGGCATACCTGGCAATTCATCTGGGAATACGTCGGGGTATTCACAGACTACTCTGACTTGGTCAATGGTGGGTAGGGCTAGACTCTTGTTGCACTTGAATTGACGAGGTAAGGTTTTAGATATATGCTCTACTGTTACTCCGGAGCTACTGGTCATGGTGATGGCTTTCTTAGCACAGTCTATCAGTCCTTTATGCCTTGACATCCAATCTATACCTAGTACTACTTCCAATCCTTTGGTTCCAAGTACTATTAGATTAGCATAAAAATCTATCCCATGTATTCTGATAGGCACAGCTTTGCAAATTTTTCTAGCTTTTGTAGTTGAACCGGGGATTTGAACTATCATGACATGCTTCAAGTTGGTTGGGTGAATCTTACTAGGGCATGCAAATTCTTCAGTGACAAATGAGTGCAATTCTCCAGAATCAAACAACACTCTTGCTAAAACTGAGTTGATAGAAAACATACCTAGCACTACGCTGCTGTTGAGCTGGGACATTGTGGTTGTGAGGGTTCCCTGGGGCGAATCTTCTTCCTGATTGAACACGACGCTGCTGTTGAGCTGGGGCATTCACATTGGGAGTGGCGGCAATATTCTTAGGGAACTCATTTGAATAATGACCCTTCACTCCACACTTGAAACAAGTGATCTGAGACTTGTCTTTAGTTGCAATGGGCACAACGTTGCTTCCAGTTCTGGGTGCAGTGTTGTTGTTGTTGCTCTTGGGAGGGGCACTGTTGAAATTGTTGGTGTTGCCGGAGTGATTATTGTTTCCTCCGGACTTCACATTTCCTCCACTACGGTTGGGGTAGCTTGGGCGAGATATTGGGGGTTGGTTGTTCCTTGGTGCATATCCTGGTGAGGGGTTGGGACGGTACTTCTGGTGACTGTTGGATCCAGATTGCTGCATCATACGACGTTTGCGGTTGTCGTTTGCCTGGTTGATCTTCCCTTCCATCTGAATTGCAGAGTCGACTAACTCTTCGAGATTTTGGAAACGGATGTTGATGAGGACAGTCTGCATCTCATCATGCAGTCCGTTCAAGAATCTCTCCTTATTGTTGGCCTCCGTGTTGATCTCATCAGGTGCATACCTTGCAAGGGACAGGAATCTGTCACGGTACTCCACTACAGTCATTCTGCCTTGCTTCAAATCTCTGAATTCATCCCTCATTCTAGTGACTAGACCCTGCGGCATGTGGGTGTGGCTAAACTTGATTTTGAAGGCTTCCCATATCATAACTTGACCATGGTTCATTGTGCGGATACTGTTCCACCATGCTCTTGCATCTCCTGCCAAATAGTGGGTGGCAAAGAGAACTTTCTCGTTGTCATCAACTCTGGCTACTTCCAAATTGTTCTCCATCGTCTGCAACCAGTCATCAGCATCCAGTGGATTCTCTGAAGTACTAAAGATTGGAGGATTGGTATTCTGGATGTTTTTTAGCTTGGATCCTTGATGATCCTGATTTGCATGGTTCTGGTTGTTGAGAGCCATCTGGGCGATCTGTTGCAGTGTTGCTAGATTAGCTTGGCGCTCTGCCCTGCTTGCTTCTCTGTCTGCGATGCGATTCTACAGGATCTGCAGCATCAGGTCTTGCGATGAGCTGCTCCCTCCTTGGTTTCCACGAGTCATCTGAAGATTGAGGTAGATAAAGGGGTAAGAGGGAAAGTTCTAAGGTTCATGGTTTTGATTTCGAGGCTAAAACTTTGAGTTTGACTCAGGTTTTGCAACTAACTTCTTTTTATTCATTCAAGCAAAGCACACGATACAAACACACACCACAACATCAAAGGAAAACAGATGGTTTTAAGAACCATTCTGCAAGCTACAATACAATGGGACCGATACTCCTCATGCTACGATAGTGATCTAGTGCATCTACTCATCGTCGATGAAGTCGGAGTCGTCATTGTCGGTGTAGAAGTCCACGACATCCTCCTCCAGAAAGTCATCATCATTGTTGAGGTAAGAATCCATATCTCCCTGGATGTCTTCACCTTCCTCTTCTTCCTTTGCTTCAAGCTGAGCTTCTTGATCCTTGATGGTCTTCTCGAGGTCGGCCACCTTCTTGCGAAGACGAGCGATGGTGCGATCCTTCTTTTCGCGCTGGAGGCAAAGAGACTGACGATCCTTGACACGTAGTGAGAAAGTCTGGGCCTTCTGGGAGGCAATGGTACGGTTGTGGTTGGAAAACTCCCTAGCATTGTCCAATTCCTTCTGGCGATCGTACAGCAGGAAGTCAAGGTTCTCCACTTGACGTTTCAACTCCGGGTGACTTGGCATCTCCATTGGCATTCCCATGAAGTCATGCCTTGCATAGTGCGCAAAGCGGGTTCCTTGGATTTGGTTGACACTGAGGGAACATAGACGTGCGAGAGCTTCATGCATTGCACTGGCTAATCCATCTAGCCAGTTGTTCTCTCTTACGGAGAACTGGATTCTCCCGAACGTTGGTGCTTCTATGCTTCCTCGAAGATCAGCGGTGACTAGCCATTGTAAATCTCCTCCTGGGGGTCAAGGAAGTTGAGCTCCAAGAAACTCCGGATGTGGGCGTCCCAATAACTCAAACAGTGAATCTAGATCCCTCTCGAAGGTCAGTTGGCCTCCGTTGCCCAACTGGTAGAACTTGCTAAACTGAGTCTCCATCTACAAGAATTTAGGATGAGGAAGTTAGTGAAGTGATCAAGTGTGTCAAATTTTAGGTAGTAATGTAAGAATTGGAGGAACATGAATTTTTGAGAAAGAATGAATTCCCAAGGGTAAGAGAGGAAATAGTTTTTCATAAATACTCACTTTGGTTTTGAAATTAAGTTTTTGTTCGAATGTCCATTCTAACTAGGGTCTATTGTTAAGATGGCTCTGATACCAACTTGTCAACACCCGAATTTATAATCCCAGATGCCTGTTATGTCATACATCACAATCCCAGGACTACCATTTTTGTGAGACATAACATATTGGATATCACAGTACATCATCCATTACAAACCATAATAAGGTCTTACACGAATAAAGGATCTCATGATCCAGTCTTAATACAACAAGCAGCGGAATAAATAATAAGCGTAGCGGTGGGGTCCATCTTTAGAGTCACAGGAAATGTTGACGATGAAAGATAGTCCTAGTTATCATAGCCGTCCTACTGTCCTTCATCTTGGTAGTCTCCTTCATAGTCTGGCCATAGGAATAGCCCGGGACAAAAGCCATGAGTACTCTTTAAGTACTCACAAACTATCACTAACAAGTAAGGTAGTTCTAGTGGAAAATGCTAACTCTAGGTTGATTTGTAAAGTTAAGTTTGAAACCTAAGCTGAGTTCAGAAACAAAGAAAGATAAAACAAAGTTCTAGAATCACTTAAGTTGGGAAGCTAGTGTCATAGTCACAACTCTGTTGTGGTCAAGTCAAGATTCATCATTCATTTCATAAGTCATTTTGAAAATATCTGACAACGAAACAGTATGGCCACTCCAACTGTCCATAGCCGCAAACGCGGCTATTCGAATAGTTTGAGACTCTGCAGAGGTGGTACACTTTCACCACAAGATTCGATACATCCGTCAGGGATAACCCTGAATCATCATACTTAGTATGCAGATAATCAAACATAACCTTTCCTTTACACACCCTAGTATAAGCACCTCTCCTATGAGCATGGCCTCCCAACCATGACCATCTGTCATCTTGGGCACTGCATAGGTGGACAACATTGAGAGGTAGCCTCAGCTCAAACCTCTCCTGCGAGGGAACTAATACTAATGCATATAAACTTCCGGCTAAGCCTTACCCAATTCAGGTATTGTGGTTGTACGATAAAATTGGAATTGTATCGCATCCGAATCCAACCATCAGTTTTTGTAAAAGGGCTAAGGCTCATGCCTCAACATTTTCATCATCATAAACCATTTGTGTTTCTCAACACATGTCAAAACATCTCAATAGAATGACTCATCATTCCAAGGTTTTTACAATTCATTTTCACCAAGTGTTCCCATCTAAAGTGACTCAAGTTTTGATTTAGCTCTAAGCTACCAAGTTAAGAGTGTTCACTAAGGTGGGATGCGCTAATCTCAATCTCATGCCATAGAATGACATCTAAGGTTATCTAGATAGGTCAAGGTTTATACTTTCTATGCTACCTTCAAACAAGTAAGGTACTTTAATAAAGTAAAGAAGTAAGAGCTTAGAAATAAAACTTGGGGTAGGTAATAGTCAAAGTGGTATAACCAAAGCATGCCTAATGCATCTTGCTTAGGTTATCTAGCTTAATTCTAGCTTTCTAACCATAGCTTCTCAGTTTACTTGAAAGGCTAGGCTTGCAAGTAATCACTTGCATGGTTAACTTGTATAATGCTAGCTTGCATTGTTAATGATGGCTTGCTAGTATAATACCTGCAAGTGTTAGATTGCCTTGGGTAGTGCAGCGGTTGAAGTTTTCTTCCTCCTCTTGGTAGAACTCCTCCTCCTCGTAAGCTTGGTCGGTACTATCGTCTATAAATACATACGGAATATACAATCACCAAACAATACTTAACTAGTCTACTTAGCACTCTATGGCACACATTTGATGATCTAATATCATCACAAACATCACAAGGTTTAATGAACTAGTTTCATTCTTTTTATTTAAGAAAAGTAATTTCTACTCATTGAAATTAACTAAGATTTAATATTCTCCAATTAAAATATGGGATCATGTGGACACATGTCATCACCACATATTCTAACATATGGGAATGTGATTCAAATGTTGGATCATATTTTCATAAGTTTAAGTTTAATATTTAATGATTTAAAGTGACTAGAATGCCTATATAGCATTATTTTGGTACTAGTCCAAAGTCACTGCATGTAAACCTTAATATTATTACATATTTAGAGAGGTATGGTTAAATGTGATTTTTGAGAGTTGGAATCAACTCAAAAGCTATTATGGTTGATTTTATAAAAATTATTTGAATGTGCAAAAGCTTCTATCTTGTTATTTTTACTAGGAGAGATCTCTAACTCTAAATAAATTAAATCCAACGGTCTTGGATAGATCTTTTCAACAAAATTTGAATCACTCAATTTGGTTTAGTAAATCTTCCTGAATTGATTTTTAAACTAAGGGATAGAATTGAGTTTAAACCTAAATAGAAAATTCTATATTTGAATTACTGGGTCAGCGCGGGAAAGGAAATGGGCCAGCCCAGTGACACTTAGCGGTGCAGAGGGCGGCTGACAGGTTGGTCCCGTTTGTCAGCGAGACTTAAAACCTGAAAGGTATCTAGCGATCTGGGCCACACGATTAGGACCTAGATCAATGGCTCACAGTTGTCGTCGACGATGGACTTGTCACCGGCGAGACCGAACCCTAAACGGACGGTGGGGGTCTACTGGGGACGTACCAGGGCTCCAGCTAGTGCGGCGAGGCGGGCGAACGAACTAGACAGCGACAGCGGTTCTCCTGGTACTGTCTGCGGCTCAGGGGATGGCCTGGATCTAGGGCGCCCTTCTCATCCTTCCGCGGCAGACTCTGGTGAAATTCCGGTGCTACGTGCTACGGCTTGCTCTGGTGGGGCTCTGCGAGTGCTCTGAGAGGGAGTGGATGAGAGTGGTGTGAGAAAACGGTGCTGGGGAGGCCTTCTTTTATAGGTGCGGCGAGGCGGCAGAGAAGCATGGGCGGTGCTCACCGGTGACGATGGTACAACGGGCTAATAGCTTAGGCGGTGGACTAGGACGGTGGGCGGTTCCCTAGCTATCGTCAGGGTGGTACGCATGTAGTGAAATGCGGTCGGAAGAGGTGAGTGGCGCGGCACGCACGATGTCTCTGCCGACGGGGAACTTTGCGGTGGCCGACGACTATGGGGCTTGGTCGGGGAAATGGGCTTGTCTGGAAGCTTCCTGGGGCGGTGGTGATCATGTAGGTGGGCTGCGAGAGCTAGGCGGGGTCTGGTTGAGTGGGGACCGTGCGCGCTCTGCGGGCGGCGTCGGCATGGCAGACAGGCTCCGGGCGCGGCGGTTCCTGGCTGCCCTCGCTCTGTCCGTGGGCTGGGGCTGGCCTAGAGTTGGAGGTGGACCACAAGCAACACGCTTGGCAAGGTGGGCGAGGCTGGCGGCTGCTGTGGCGCGCTGTCGCCGGTGGTTTTTGAATAAGTGTGATCTATACATATGAACTACATTCAATTTTCAAATGTCATTTAAATTTAGTGTTTAAAGTTTTTGGGATGAAAAAAAGTGGGCCTTGGTACATCACTACTTGTACTAGTAAGGGGTGCAAAGACCACAATTGTTTCTGTTAAGATTTGAGTTCTAGAAATAGCCAAAGTAGGTTAGGTGATTAAAATGGCACAAATGACCATTTGTTTATTTTATTCTTTTTGATTTGTTTTTCTTTGGTATTTTTTTGGGAATGATCTAGATGATGTTTAATTCACCTTAGAATCATTTTACAACCAATGGATCACTCAAACATGGCAATTCAAAACAGCTCCTAATTTAAATACATACACATATGAATGCTTAATCATTTTAAATAGAAAAGTTTTTGTTAACCCTAAATTGGGAAGATTTGATCTTAATTAACCTTGGATTAAGTTTTGGGATGTTACAGCGGTGTGGTGGAGGGGGACGACGACGACCGCCAGGGCCGGAGCGTGTTTGAGCTTATGGATCTAGCACACGCCTGGATAAGGTACATGTAGTACCGTACGGAGAACCTATTTGCAAATAGTATATTTAGCAAGGGGTCATTTTATGTTCATGGTCTAAGTTCACAATATTTTGTACTTATAGTGCTAATAACTCCTTTTTTCCAACTTTAACTTCCTATTTTGTCATTGTGAACTATCATTCTTGTTCAGTGAATGCAATAATAAGATAGTACTATATGAACTATTTTATATCGTCGCAACAAACTTATTTTTTTCATTCACCAAATATAGGTTTATAACAAAAAGGTTCATAATAATTATTTTTTTGTTTTCATAGAGGTACATTTTATTGGTGCTTTTTAATGTGCATTTAGCTTAATGTTAAATTTTTTAGCCATGTTTTTTTCATGCGACTATTTCTTTCTAACTTTTATTTTAATGTTAACTTCCTAATTTATCATAGTCAACTATCATTTCTTGTTTGTTTTTTTATTTTACCAGAACCTATGTACAATGCATCAATATTCATAACTTTCTTTATAATGCTAACTTCCTTTTTTATTTTAGTGAACTATCATTTTTTTTGTTTTTTGCTTCTGCCATAACCTATGTAAAATGCATCAATATTCATAACTTTCTTTTTAATCCTAAAATCCTTTTTTATTATAGTGAACTATCTTTTTTTGTCTTTTTTTCTTCTGCCATAACCTATGTAGAAGGCATAAATATTCATAACTTTTTTTGATGTTAACTTCCCAATTATCAAAGTGAACTACTTTTTGTGTGTTTTGCTTCTACCAGAACTTATGTACAAGACATCAATATTCATAACTTTCTTTTTAACCCTAACTTACTTTTTTGTAATAGTGAACTATCTTTTTTTTGCTTCTGCCATAATCTATGAAAAAGGCATCAATAATCATAACTTTCTTTTTGATGTAACTTCCTAATTTATCAAAGTGAACTATCTTTTTTTGTGTTTTGCTTCTACCGGAACTTATGTACAAGGCATCAATATTTATAACTTTCTTTTTAACCCTAACTTACTAATTTATCAGGATTTACTATCTTTTTTTGTTTTTTGATTCTGCTAGAACCTATGTACAAGGCATCGATATTTTTATAACTTTGTTTTTAATGATAACTTCCTAATTTGTTATGTTGAACTATCCTTTTTTTGTTTTTGATTCTACCAGAACCTATGTACAAGGCATCGATATTATAACATATGTTGCATTTAAGTTAACTACCTAAACAGGAATAGTGAACTTTCATTTTTTACCTTTTATTTTTTTCATATCATTTGTTGTTGTCATCCAATATTTACAAGTTTGAACATTCATAGGAGGTATACATATATTTCTAAGAAATGATAAAAATGGAACCGCTATCCTTTCTATATATGTTCTTTTTTGCAACTTCACTTCATCAGCCTTGAGCTTCTACTCTGTTTGTTTATTTCTGTGTTGACAGTTTGTATGTCTGCTTGTAGTGCTTGTAGTTTCAGTTGCTGCTCTCTCACCTTTTTCTATAGCTGCTGCTTCATGCATGTTCTTTTGTTGTGGCCTCTTATTTTGCCACAATTACTACAGGTCCGCTGACCTTTCAGATCCATTTTCCCCTTGGTTTTGCTCGTGGGTAGCATCTAATTGTCTCCGTATGATTTTCATCTTATTTGGGCATGTCCTTGCATTGTGCTTAGTTCTGAGATGACATATGCTGCAAGTTCTTTTGCGATCTTGGATTACGCTATTGCCCATTCATCCAAGCGATGCATTTTATGCCTCTAACATTTCTTTATCTTCTTCTTCTTGTTCTTCCATATCTTCATGCATTTTTTCATCACTATCTTCATCTTCGTTGTATTTGAATTCTTGATCTTGATCTTCCTCATCATTGTAGTCTTCTCCTTCATTTGTGTCAAGTATTTCTCCATAATGAGAGTGTTCTTTTTTCCTTTTTTGTAACCACCTTCTTGATGCATGTCGTAACCAATTTTGAATATGTATCTTTGCCCTGCACCTTTTTTTGTGTTTCCTTCAGCTCACGTCTCCTATCGCATGTTCTAGCATTGTGCCAGAAATTTTGTTGCGGATGCTGCAGATCCTTTGACCTTTCGGGTTTCCTTCTTCGTCAAGTTCGGGTTCTAGACAGTCACGGGCTAGAGGTTCAGAAATTCTCCACTTGTCTGTTTTTATTACCTTTTGTCCGTGCCACTGGCGGTGGTTGTATATCTGCATATGGATTTGCATTTTCATCTGCACTTTGCTCGCCTGATGCATCTGATCTTGTCGGATGTTCCTCTTCTGTAGGATGATTGTCCTGGTTATTTTGCTGCACATCCATTTTGTCCATACGACCATTCACTTCTCTGAATGCTCTCATTGCTTCTTCATAGTTTTTATCTGAGGAACATCCTTTATGCACTGTTTTCATTGCCTCGTTGTATAGCATTGTCTGTCCTCCTAAATTCAAGGGAAGTCCCATCTTGATCCGTTGATCGATGGTCCCTATGGTTGAATTTCTTGTTTGTAACAGCATCCTTCAAGTACCTTTGCAGTATACATTTGTGTGGAATGTCATCCAACCGCAAGTGTTTGAATATAACAATGACATGATGGCAAAATAGACCTGTAAAACAACATTTTTAATTTTTTTCAACTCACTTTTTTTTACAAGAGAAACTAAATTGTAAAAACTTTTTTTATACTTTTGATTTTAAAATGAACATGTTTGTGTTGTGCATACCTGTGTGTTCCCACAGTTTGCATTCACACTCAAACTTTCCTTCAGCTTCGTTTGCTATTACATGGAACTCGTGCCGTGACCATGCAAATTCTCTACTCTGTTAAAGTGATGTACTAGGAACTCTGTTGCGTTCTCAGCAGATATGATTTAATTCAGAAACCAGTGCTTTGATATTGGCATTCTCACAAGACTGAGTACACAGCCCTTGTGTACTTATCTAATGCTTGTGATTCGAACCCATATTATGTTAAAGTCTCGGTCACACCATGCATTACACAAGATAATAACATGATAATTAGTATCTCATGTTAATGTGAACTACATTATTTTACAAACTGAACTTTTTTTTGATGTGCATTTCCTTAGTTTTTTGTATGTTTTTATATGTGATTAGGTATGCATACCATCGACGCAGTTTTCTCAACGTTCTCTGCCTCATGCCTAGTCTGAATGCAGTTGTTGACTTGCTGTGCAAAGATGTGAAGATCATGTTCTTCTTTCACAAAGCCTCGTTTCAGCACATTGTTCATGCTTTCGCTTCTTTGAGTAGATGTCATGCGTGCGCAGAAGACATCTTTCCAGTAAGCTGATATTCATGTTTTTCTTTCATTCCATAGTTTCACCATGACAGTCACGTCGTGAAGATTGTACTTATTCGTCAGCATATGCCATGCTTCTTCAAACTCTGCTGGTAGTAATGGATGGTTAAGCACCGCTGTCAGTTGCTCCTTTAGGCCAGGAAACAATTTGTAAAGTTTTGCCAAAGGCTCCTTGTGCTTCCCCATTATATGCCATCTGCATAGTTTATGTAGAGAGAGATAGAAAATCTTTGGAATATCTTTTTCTATAGGTGAACATTGATCTGCATGTGAAAACAGAAATAACACAAGCTGAGTATTTTACCAAGTGAACTACAAAATTTTAATACAATTGAACTATAACTTATCTACAAATGAACTATAACTTTTAATATAATCGCAATAATAACTTATCGTAAAGTGAACTGTAACTTATGTACAAGTGAACTATAACTTTTATACAAGTGAACTGTAACTTTTTAATACAACTCGACTATAACTTTTATACTAGTGAATTGTAACTTTTTAATGCAATTGAACTATAACTTCTAATATAATCTCAAGAATAAGTTATGTACCACGTGAACTATAACTTTAAATATAATCTCAACAATAATTTATGAACACGTGAACTATAACTTTGGTCAAACAAGTGAACTACAACTTTTGTCTACAAGTGAACTATCATTAGGGTTTTCTATATACTAAGGCTCTAACACAATGACAATTTTTTTTGCAATGGACAGATTTTTTTAATCAGGAAGTGAATTGTTTTTACTAACGATAGTTCATATGTTCCTAGAGTGGACTTTATTTTTTCAGAATGGACTTTTCTTACTAATAAGGAAAACTTCTATTAAATGAACTAACTGTTTTCACGTAGTGAACCGTTTTTTTTCAAAACACTGTATTTTTTCCAATCAATTATGAATTTTGTACAGTTAATTAACCACATGAACTACACATTTATATTCTAGTGAACTACATATTAAATGCCAGGTCAACTTTTTTTGTAATGAAATATGAACTACAATTTTTATGCTAGGTGAACTACATTTTTTCTAGCTATGTGTTTCTTTTTTATAATCAATTATGAACTACATACATTTTTAAAATATCCACTTAAACAACAGAACTACATTATACCGAATTTCTTTTTTGAGTAATCACATGAACATAATCACTTTATTATATCTAACTAACATATTAAATGAAGATATCTTTCATTTTTTTCCTAAGCTGCATCCTAATATCATATTAAATAACCTCATAGACAAGAGAACTACATAACAGTGAACTACATTATTATAACAGTTTAACTTTTTTTCAAACTATGCACAATGCCAATATCTGAACTGCTAATTTTATCACATGAAAGAGAATGCACACTGTAGTAGCAAGATAATTGAATTTTTCAAAATACTACTAAAATTGGACAGAAATAAACCTGAGATTATGTAGTAGCCTGATCCGATCTTCTTCTAATGGGAGCCATATTTTTTTTGCAAATTTTTGGAGCTATAGACTAACAACCCGAGTAGAGGACGAAGAAGGTGATTTGTCACCGGATAGGAGGAAGAAGCCGACGATAGGGGTAAGAATGGATCCACATCCTCTCGATTGGTGGTGCTCATGGTCGTCCTACATCGAGGCCTCCCTCTCACGGATCGCGCAACCTAGGTAGGAGCTGGTAGGTAGGGAGCTCGCCACCAGCCATCGCGGGCTCTCTCGCGTTGGCTCCCATCACCGACTCGGTCGACCGCGCCGATCTCGTAGGTAGCGGGAATGAATCGAGGTCACGATGGCGATGTGTGTGTGTGTGTGGGGTGGGGGGGTGGGGGTGGGAGGGTGGGGGTGGGGGTGAAACAATTTATTTCAGGTTTCCTCCAGTCGTAGCCGGGTTGGGGTCAGGGAGGTTTTCTTTTCGTGTTGTGGTCGGGGGGTTCATGTATAACTATACAAGAATTGTCTTAATAGGGATTCCTCTTTAGCTCTTCTCTCTCTCTATATATATATCTCGAAAATAGTGGGATATCATGGGTGCTAGCAATTCATACCAATCCCACCATTAGATCTCTTATAGGGAGCCAAAGAATTAGCAGCCGGAGCAAACATTATGTAACGGAATATTCCAAAAACGTCATACCATGATCACATGCAGTACTAGTACAACAATTTACGGACCAAATAATCTACACATTTTATGGGCCATGTAAGCTGCAAGAATTTTAGCAAGGTAACCAACTACACAACTAGTACACGCAAACTAGTATAACTCACATAATCGATACATGCATGGAACCCCATTATCAAGAATAAACAAGTAATCCCGACTGCTTCTGAAGCCATTGGGCTCATCCCAAAGTAAGTTGTGTTCTGCTATCAGTTTATCCCACTCTATTAAAATTAACTGACCGATCCATGCTAACGTTGATTCTTGCGACTCAATCTTATCTTCAGTTGAATACAAATCGAGCAGTGTCTCGTTCGTCTTATCCGGCATTGGCAGGAGTGCGAAAAAATAATTCTCATCTCATTATCGAGGACTTAAAGGTAACATGATTTTTCTCTCTCTTTCTTTGAGTTTGAGTTTCCTTTGTAATCGAATCTGACGGGGTAATCATCCGATAGCAGTATATGTTCTATACCTCTATCCATGAAATTTCGACCAAGAGGGACACGTGAATGCCGCTACCTTGCTCCATTTGCCCGGCGGCGGCTCCACGACGACAGCGGTGAGGAGAGATGCAGCCGTTGCCGGGTCGACGACGACGGATGTGATGCGTGTGGCTGTAATCTTCAGACTTTGGGGTGCTCATTTTCCGATCTTGCATAGCCAAAAACATGATGGCACGATGATTCTTTTCGGTAGTTTGGATCTGTCGATTAAGAGGGACAAGTGGGCGCCACATACTAGCTCGCGTATGCCCACTTAAACATGTGGGACGATGCAGTGGTAACTGCGCAGCCGGGAACTGATCCCACTTGCAGCCCTATGATTGCTGGGCAGGTTTTTGACCACCCACATCTAAGGTGTCAAGTGGGATCTCACTAAAATTTCACTTCTAATTTATTTCTCAAAATCTAGTTTAAATTTTTTCTTAAAACTTGAACTATATTTTGGTAAATCAACTAAAAATAGAACTTAGGTAGGATCCCACTTGATGCCCTACCTACATTCCTATCTAGCTAACGGGAGGACGAGATGCTATAATGTCAATTTTACCCATTGGGGAGCAAAACCGAACTCTTTGCAAAACCTTACTGCCACTTTGGACTAAATTTTTGTGGCCTACCTATAGATTTGTTTTTTCTACAGAGTTATCGTTTGTGATCTCTCACTCCAGTTGAGCCTAATGGCCTTGTCTGGCTTCTCGTGCTGACAATACTGCCCACATGAGTACCGAGCTGGTCCGGCTCAACTAGGCTCAACGTTGAGCCCTATGGCCTAAACTGCAGCGCGCTAGGGTGTCAAGTGGGATTTCACCTAAGTCCCACCTCTAGTATATTTTAAAATTTCTAGTAATATCAAATTTTACACTATAAAATTTAAAGTGAACTAAAAGTGAGATCTAGGTAGGATCTCACTTCACACCTTGCAGCGCGCCCAAAGTTTTTTTTTAATTTGGAGCATGAATTGCTCAAAGGAAAAAATAAATGAAGGAAAAAGCAAAGAAATCATCACGCGACTCTTGGTCGTTTCTAAATTTATATATGGAATCTCTATCACTATGAATGTTTGACTGAACCGTGGAGCTCAAAATCAGAAGTCTGACGAGACTATAGACTTTGACTTGAACTGAATACTCCTATAGGGTAGCTACGCCAAATAGAGACAGGAACCAATATTTATTGACGTTCATTGAACTGTGTTATTTTTGGACGAAACTACATGACCAGCTTCAAATATAAAGCTATTCAGCGTCGCAAATAAGCCAAAAAATGGTTTTTATACTCCCTCTGTTTCATAATATAAGATGCTTTAGCTTTTTTTAAACATATGTATATAGAATTTTTTAATATATACGTCTTGAGTAAAATGAGTGAAACTATTTCAGGTGTCTAGATACATGTATTTCAAAAAAATGTAAACATCTTATATTTTAAAATAGAAGGAGTATGTAAGTACATGACACGGTACATTCAAAGTGAGAGACAGTATATGACATCACGTCCTACACAAAGATTAATCGGTATTCCCTAAAAAAAAGATTAACTGGTAGCATCCAAAATCCAAACACAATTATTGCACTGGAATGATGTACGCCCTCTATACCATAACAGAGCGAAAATGAGGATGGGGAGGTGTAGTCGACTGGATCAGGTCAGCGGGGAGGTGGAGGTAGCGGGAATCGGAACAAGGGGGAATCAAAGATGAGATGGGTATGGCGGTTGTCAACACCCGGATTTTTAATCCCAGATGCATGTTATGTCATACATCGCAATCCCAGGATTACCATTTTTGCGAGGCATAATAGATTGAATATCACATTACATCATCCATTACAAACTATAATAAGGTCTTACATGAATAAAGGATCTCATGATCTAGTCTTAATACAACAAGCAGCGGAATAAATGATAAGCGTAGCGGTGGGTTCCATCTTTAGAGTCACAGGCAATGCTGACGATGGAAGATAGTCCTAGTTATCATAGCGGTCCTACTATCCTTCATCTTGGTAGTCTCCTTCATAGTCTGGCCATAGTAATAGCCAGGGACAAAAGCCATGAGTATTCTTTAAATACTCGCAAACTATCACTAACAAGTAAGGTAGTTCTAGTGGGAAATGCTAACTCTAGGTTGATTTGTAAAGTTAAGTTTAAAACCTAAGCTGAGTTCAGAAGCAAAGAAAGATAAAGTAAAGTTCTAGAATCACTTAAGTTGGGAAGCTATTATCATCAACACAACCCTGTGGTGGTCAAGTCAAAGTTCATCATTCATTTTAAGTTATTTAGAAAACATCTGACAACGAAAAAGTATGGCCATTCCAACTGTCCATAACCGCGGACACGGCTATTCGAATAGTTTGACACTCTGTAGAGGTGGTACACTTTCACCACAAGATTCGATACATCTGTCAGGGATAACCCTGAATCATCATACTTAGTATGCAGATAATCAAACATAACATTCCCTTTACACACCCTATTACAAGCACCTCTCCTATGAGCATGGCCTCCTAACCATGACCATCAATCATCTTGGGCACTGCATAGGTGGTCAACATTGAGAGGTAGCCTCAGCTCAAACCTCTCCCGTGAGGGAACTAATACTAATGCATATAAATTTCCAGCTAAGCCTTACCCAATTCAGGTAATGTGGTTGTACGGTAAATTTGAAATGGTATCGCATCCGAATCCAACCATCGGTTTTATAAAAGGGTTAAGGCTCATGCCTCGTCATTTTCATCATCATAAACTAGTTGTGTTTCTCAACACATGTCAAAACATCTCAATAGAATGACTCATCATTCCAAGGTTTTCATAATTCATTTTCACCAAGTGTTCCCATCTAAAGTGACTCAAGTTTTTTATCTATACTAAGGTACTAAGTTAAGAGTGTTCACTAAGGTGGAAAGGTGGGATCAATCTCATGCCATAGAATGACATCTAAAGGTTTCTAAGTAGGTCAATTTTTATACTCTTTATGCTACCTTCAAAATTAAGTAAAGAACTTTGTGTAAACTAAGGGAGGTAAAACTTGTCAATAAGACTTGGGGTACTAATAGTTAAAGGGGTGTGATCAAAGCATGCTTAAGGCATCTTTGCTAAACCATCTAGTTTTATTCTAGCTTGCTAACAATAGCTTACTAAAGTATGTTTTGCAAGGGTTAGCTTGCCACTAATAGCTTGTCTTGGTTGGTGCAGTGGTTGAAGTTTTCTTCTTCTTCTTTTTCTTGGTAGAACTCCTCCTCCTTGAAAGCTTGGTCGGTACTAGCGTCTATAAATACATAGGGAGTAGACAATCACCAAACAATACTTAACTAGGCTAAGTGGCATTCTAAAAATACACAATTGATGATCTATTATCATCACAAGCATCACAAGTTTAATTTCAATAGTTTCATCCTTTTTATTTTAGAAAAGTAATTTCTACTCATTGAAATATTAACTAAAATTTAATATTCACCACCAAAATATGGGATCATGTGGGCACATGTTCTCACCACATATTCTAACATGTGGGAATGAGATTTAAAGGTTGGATCAATATTACTTTGGTTTAAGTTTATTATTTAATGATTTAAAGTGACTAGAAATGCCTATATAGCATTATTTTGGTACTAGTCCAAAGTCACTGCATGTAAACCTTAATATTATTACATATTTAGATAGATATGATGAAATGTGATTTTTGAGAGTTGGAATCAACTCAAAAGCTAACTTGGTTGATTTTATAAAAATGTTGCAAGTTGCAAAAGCTTCTGTCTTGTTATTTTTATTAGGAGAGATCTATAACTCTAATTGAATTAAATCCAACGGGCTTGGATAGATCATTTTAATACCTTTCAAACAAAATTGGTTTCATGCAATTTGGATAACTAAAACTCTCTGAATTGATTTTCAAACTAGTGGAAAGAAACTAGATTCAAACTAAAAAGAAAAATCCAGATTTGAATCGATGGGCTAGCATGGGAAAAGGAATGTGCCGGCCCAGTGGCGCTCCGCGGCGCGGGGCTCAGCTGACAGGGGGTCCCGCTTGTCAGCGGCACTTAACACGCGAAACGGTACGCGCGCTGTGGGCCGTGCGATTAGAAGCGTGATCAACGGCTGAGAGTCGTCGTCGACGACGAACAGGTCGCCGGCGAGCTCGAACCCTAGCGGCTCGGTGGGGGTCTACTGGGGGCGTACCAGGGCTCCAGCGGGGTCGGTGAGGCGGGCAAACAAAGTGGAAGACGGCAACGAGGCGAGGCGTGGTCGCGGCTGAGCTTGGGGCGGTCGAAATCAACGGCACCCTTCTCCTCCAGAGGCGGCGGCTCCGGCTCCAATTCCGGCGAGCTGCTGCTCCACTTGCTTCGGCGAGAGGTGGGTGAGGTTCAGAGAGGTGAGGGGAGTGGAATGGTGTGGAGAAGAATGGCTGGGGAGGGCTCCTTTTATAGGCCCGACGGTGAGACCGAGCGGGATGGGCGGTCGACGGTGGCGACATGGCTACGGCGAGCTAGCGGCATGGCTGGGGATGGCGATCGATGGGCGGTTCCCTGGCGGTGCTCTAGGACTTAAATGCGGCCGTAGGGGCGGTGGTATCTTGATCGGGCGGTGGCGCTCTGGGAGGCAGAGGCGGCGGTGTCCACGGCGAGCGGTGGCTGTGGGGCTTTGGGCGGCGAACGGGGATGTCTGGGGTGTTCTCCAGGTCAAGGCGGAGCGGCGGGCGCGGGCTGCGGTCGAGCGGCGGCTTGTGCATGTGGGGACAGAGCTTGCTCTGCGGGCGGCATCGGCATGGTGCGGTGGCACTGGGCGCGGGTTCTCCTCGGTGGTCCACAACAGCACTTGGCTCGGGCAAGGGACAGAGAGGGGCGGTGAGGTGTTGGCTACCTCCTAGACATGGCGAGGGAAGGGGGAGTGGTCTGCTGCAGCGGGGCAAGGTTTGGCCGGCGAGCATGTCCTCGGTTTGGCATGGCCTGGGGGTTAGGGACAAGGGACAGAGGTGCTAAAGGCCTGGTTAGACCAAGAGGGGACAGAGAGGTTAAATGGAGATCAAATGGGGGCAAAACCCTGTGCGGAATAGTGAGCTAGGATTAGAGGTGAGATTAATCATGTCAAGTGTTTGATGAAATGGCCGCAAGAGAAAAAGTTTCGAATTTTGAGTTCAAATTTTTTGAGTGATCTCCACTAGTGATAGGTAGTCTCTGGTTGCAAGGGTTTTGAAAATGGAGCTCAAATAGATGGTTTTTGAAATACAGGTGATCTATGCATATGCATTAGATTCAATTTTAAACTGTCATTTAAAATAGATAACAAAATGTTTTTAGCAGATCAAAAGGTGGGCCTTGGTACCTCATTATGTGTACTAGCAAGGGGTGCAAAGATCAAGAATTGTTTCTATTAATAATTGAGTACTAGGAATAGCCAAAGTAGGCATGAGAGTTGAATTTGCCAAAATGACCATTCCTTCATTTTAATTCTTAGAAAAAGTTTGGGAATGATGTAGATGATGTTTAAATCACCTAAGAAACATTTTACAAGCATTGGATCAATCAATCATGGCAATTCAAACAACTCCTATTTTAAATTTACACATATATGAATGCTTTCATTTTAAATTTGGAAAAGTTTTTGTTAGCCCTATTTTTGGATGATTTGATCTTGATAAGCTTGGATTAAAGTTTTGGGATATTACAGCTAGCAATGCATACCAATCCCACCATTAGATCTCTTATAGGGAGCCAAAGAATTAGTAGCCGGAGCAAACATTATGTAACGGAATATTCCAAAAACATCATACCATGATCACATGTAGTACTAGTACAACAATTCACGGACCAAATAATCTACATATCTTATGGGCCATGTAAGCTGCAAGAATTTTAGCAATGTAACCAACTACACAACTAGTACACATAAACTAGTATAACTCACATAATCGATACATGCATGGACCATGGTAGGTGCCAAAATTCTAGCACTTTTATACAACCATTTTTCATCATCACATGCAACATAGTATTTTCCAACCTCACTCTTCAGCGAACGAATGTTTACATAGAGCACAAAGTAGTTCATCAGCTGGACGCACCCCATTAGCAAGAACAAACAAGTAATCCCAGCTACTTCTGAAGCCATTGGGCTCATCCCAAAGTAAGTTGTGTTCTGCTATCAATTTATCGCACTCTATTAAAATTAGATGACCGATCCATGCTAACATTGATTCTTGCGACTCAATCTTATCTTCAGTTGAATACAAATACAAATCGAGCAGTGTCTCGTTCGTCTTATCCGGCATTGGCAGCAGTGCGAAAAAATAATTGTCATCTCATTATCAAGGACTTAAAGGTAACATGATTTTTCTCTCTCTTTCTTTGAGTTTGAGTTTCCTTTGTAATCTAATCTGACAGGGTAATCATCCGATAACAGTATATGTTCTATACCTCTATCCATGAAATTTTGACCAAGAGGGACACGTGAATGCCGCTACCTTGCTCCATTTGCCCGACGGCGGCTCCACGACGACAGCGGTGAGGAGAGATGCAGCCGCTGCCGGGTTGACGACGACGAATGTGATGCGCGTGGCTGTAATCTTCGGACTTTGGGGTGCTCATTTTCCAATCTTGCATAGCCGGAAACATGATGCAACGGTGATTCTTTTCGGTAGCTTGGATCTGTCCAATGTATACTACTCCTTGATGGAGTACTTGATGTATAAATGAAGTATATTGTCCACAAGAAACCAGTAATGTAGCGTGTCCTAGTCTAGAAAGTCATAGTATACTATCATCCTGCCCGCACGTTGCTTAGAAAAAAATGTAAAACAATGTTACCCATCCGTCTTAAAATATAAGATGATTTAGTCACGTGTGCATCTAGATGTCTTTTATTGTGCGGGTTTGAGCAAAATGACTGAACCACCGAAGGAGAGAAATGTCCACCTCTTCAATAACAACCCCTTTATGCTGTCATAGTCTTCGGCAAAACCAAAGATGAAGGAATGGCGTGTATTCGATTTGTGTAAAAGTGCTTCGAACAGCTTATCCCTAGGCACTGTTTGTGACTCTTTCATGAGTTTGTTTTCTGCGATGTAATCCTTTTATTGTGGACTTCGGCCATATATTTCCTTCTCCTTATTAAAAAATTAAGTTTCATAGATTTTTTAGAACATTTAATTTTCATAGATGGTAAACTAGGTAAGATGCACGAAGCATGGAGACACACTAATCGTGTCAACTTAATATGAGTGGTAAACTGAAACACACACCGATAGTAATAATGACCTATTGAATAAAAGCTAAAATTATTCTATGGTCTAATCTTGGTTAAAGACCCGCCTTATGAAGACCTCCCCGCACAACCCATTTCTAGCCGTTCGATCATCACATTGGTTGGTCGGATTGGGCTGGTGGGATGACTTTTTTACCATCGCATCCGGTTGTTGCAAAGTTACTACCGAACCACAAGCATGAAACTGGTGTCCATGCCGACATATAAAGTCAATTTTTACTTCTGTATGTACCATCAACGACTGATGTTAACTCAATGCAAAACCAAGTAAATTCAGATAAACACGTAGATGTACGGAAAGTAACAATAACTTGCACACGACATTATGGTATTGAGCTTGAGGTCGGCTTGAAGCTTCCCATAATTGTCAGTTTCAGTCTTCAGTTATTCACTTTTTTTTGAGACGGGGCAAAAAAGCTTTGCCTTATATTGATAAAGGAGAAGCAAACAACGGGCTGGCTAGAGCCAAGCAAAAAGAAAAAGAAAAAGAAAGAGGGGATAGAAATCCCCGAGAAAGAGGAAAAGTCATCCTACAAGCTCCGCCAGGTTCTTAGAACCGGCTAAAATCCAATCCCTACCCTCCTCCCTGATCTTCTGCATGATAAGCGAAGGGAGAGAGGATTTATTGTTGAAAACTCTCTCATTCCTTTCTTTCCAGAGCTCCCAAGTAATCAACATGATGGCGGTACATAAGACTTTGGGAGAGGAGGTGAGAGTCCGTGCGATGGCGTGCCAATAGTCCAACACCTTAGATCTTCCAGCACCAAGGCAACGGATAAGATCCGGACAAGAGAGCCAAGAAGCCGTGGCAGTCCAAATCCTTTTGGAAAAGCGGCACTCAAAAAGGATATGCCGCGCAGTTTCGGGGGTGCATATGCAAAGCTGGCAAGTAGGTTGGTGTGGCCATACTCGTTTCGCAAGACGGTCGGCGGTCCATAGACAGTTTTGGACAACAAGCCAAGTGAACAAACGACATTTGGGAGGGGCCCAAGTCTTCCAGACAATTTTCGCGAAGGAACAAGGCAGGAAGGCCATGAACTGGGCCTTGTAGGTAGAGCTAGCCGAGTGATGACCCACAAGTATAGGGGGTGTATCGCAGAATTTTCGAGGGAAGTGAAACCCAATTTATTGATTCGACACAAGGGGAGCCAAAGAATATTTATAAGCCTTAACAACTGAGTTGTCAATTCAGCTGCACTAGGAAATAATCTTGCTCACAGCAGTTTATCAGTAGCAACAGTTTTGTAGTAGCAATAGTAAAGTAATAGCAGTAGTAAAAGTAAAGACAATAGTAACAATTGCAGTAAACGGTAGGATTAAAGCGCGGTAGGCATAGGGATGGATGGACGGGAGTTGTATGGACAAGACAATTCACATGGCAATCAAGACATAGGGCATTTGCAGATAAATAAGATAAAGCATCCAAGTACTAAATAATCATAGGCATGTGTTCCATATATAGTCATACGTGCTCGCAATGAGAACTTACACAACATCTTTTGTCCTGCCAGCCCGTTTGCAGCGGGGCCTCAAGGGAACTACTGGCAATTAAGGTGCTCCTTTTAATAGAGCACCGGAGCAAAGCATTAACACTCCATGAACACATGTGATCCTCACATCAAAGCCATTCCCTCTGGTTATCCTGATTGCTGTCACTTCGGGGCCTTTGGTTCCAGACAACAACGTGTGTATACAACTTGCAGGTAAGACCATAAACAATACTATCATAATGAATCAATAACATGTTCAGATCTGAAATCATGGCACTCGGGCCCTAGTGACAAGCATTAACCATAACAAGTTGCAACAAAGTCAAAAAGCACTAATAATAGATACTAGGCACCATGCCCTAACAATCTGGTGCCATTACATGAACGATCTCATCCAATCCCTACCATCCCCATAGCCTACATCGGGGGATTACTCACTCATAGATGGGGGAAACATGGATGGTCGATGGAGAAGCGATGGTGATGATGATGGCGATGATCTCCTCCAATTCCCCATCCCAGCAGGGTGCCAGAATGGAGTTTCTGGTTCCGAATCGCGGAATCTGGTGGTAGCGGCGTCGTGGAACTCTTTCTAGAAAAACGTCGAACCCCCCTTGGTTTTTAGGTCAAGAGGCGACTTATATGCGAAGAGGAAGGCCAAGGGGGCAGCCGAGGCGGCCACACCACCCCCAGGCACAGCCTGGCCTAGCCCGCGCGGCTAGGTGGTGTGGGCCCCTCGTGGCCCTACTCCGTCTCGTCTTCTGGATCCGTGAGTCTTCTGGTGAAATAGGATTTTTTGGCATATTTTCCGGGATTTTTCCTGATAGTTGATTTTCTGCACAAAAACTAGACACCAAGGTAATTCTGCTGAAAATAGCATCAGTCTGTGTTAATTGTATCCAAATCACATAAGTTTATAGGAAAAACAATAGCAAAAGTGTTCAGGAAAGTAGATACGTTTTGGACGTATCAACTCCCCCAAGCTTAGCTTATTGCTTGTCCTCAAGCAATTCAGTTGAAAACTGAGTGCGATAAAAGAAACTTTCACGAACATATTTGCTTCATAAGATGTATATATTCTCAGCATATGATCAACTACTCAAGCAATTCATAATAAGGAGTAAGCAACTAAGTTTACTTAATAGTCATTGCAAGCTATGAAGATCTTCTAACTCAAAAATAGTAAATGGCATGAAACATAAACATAAGCAACACTGCAATGCTCATAAAAATGTATGATAGAGTGGTATCTCACTTGCCTTTGATTGTAGAGAAAATATAAATGCCAAGGCACCTCTGAAGTTCAAGTGAAGACTGGAAGTAAAGATATCAAAGATACAAGCATCAAAGTCATAACACAATTAATCAAGTTTCGAGACAAGCACATTACACTAAGAATGATAACTATGCTCTCGGGAAAGTGCTCATAGAATAGGTGGTGACTCAACAAGGAAATGAAAAGGTCTTGAAGAGTTTGAAAGTCTTCCAAATGTTGAAAGTATGGTACTCAATAGCTTTGAGCTCTCATTGCCCCTATCATAAGCATCTTTAAATGGTTAAGGTTAAAGTGACACAACTAAGAGGATATGCTTGACAAGTTATAAGTTAAAATCTCATGCCCCTTACTTACGAGTACCGAACCTCATGCTACTCAACTTCAGTCAGACGCAAGCTCTTGTCATTGTAAGTACATATGTATCATAGAGAACCGCCAACGGGTACCCCTTGCACATGATACAAGAGCTATCCTATAATCAAAATGACAAGCCAAGCAGACAATGAGCATCTCAGCGATCTTTTTATTTGCTATTTGCATAGGTTTTTATTGAGGATGCTTCATAGAATGTTCATTATGGTTATGCTGCAAGTTTCCACCATGATTAGGCATGGCTTAGGCTAGCGGCCCAGGCGTTTCTCTAACACATATACAAACTCCATGATCTTACAAGTTCCCCTTTTATTTCACATCGCCGGGATCCATAAGCAAAAGAATCATGATATCAACGAGGTACAAAGTACCAGTGCAATGTTGAAAGCGTTCCCCATGATACATGGTTCTGCTAAGTTCAACTTATAAAGCGCAAGCATATACGCAACAAAGATGGACGCAATGGTTCAAGATTATTAAGTGCAAGAAAGTAAAGTGTGCCATCAAGTTCATGAGAGCTTTACTAACTAACTTTCTCATAACAAGCAAACATTTTATTCGGAAGAAAACAAGGCATACTAAGCATGCATGGAATAGAAAATGATGCTAATAGGTAGGTATGGTGGACACTTTTGGCAATATTGGTTTTAGGGAGTTGGAAACACGAGTAAAGCTTATACTCAGTGCAAGTGAAGGCTAGCAATAGTAAGGGAGCGACAAACGAGAGAGCAATAACTGTCATAATCATGCTTGCAACAAAACAGGACTAATCATGGCATGAAAGTGATTCAAGACCCCTAAGGCAAAATAATTCATCGAGGATTAACGGATTATTGTTTCAGTCATATGCATGCATGAGCATGTGCCAAGTCAATTCAAGTGAAACATTCAGAGGAGGATACCATAGTGTCATACCAAGTTATGAATAGAGCAATGCAAGGAAACATTCATACGACATGCTACGAACTATTAGAAAGCTGGAGTTAATCATAAGAAAGCAAGAACTACTAAGCATCCATAAATAACATACACCCTACATGAACAAACTAAGCATGCCCACACTGATGAGTATATGTACAAAAATGAAAACAAATAGAGTTCGTTACCAGCCTCTTACCACACCTCAAGTTGTCATTAATCCTCATTATTGCCCTTCACTTGTGTAGCTTGGATAATAACATGAAACCAAATTCCACTGAGGACTGCGGAACCCTGCAACAAACTTCACAAAACCAAAGAAGAACAACAAATATTTTTGGTGTTTTCGATTTTTAAAAGCAAGAACTAAAAGGAAGAAGAAGCAAAACAAAATCTTTTTGGGTTTTTTGAATAGTTCAAACAAAGCAAAAAAGCAAAAAGCAAACAAAGGCAAAAAAAGAAGAAGAAGCAAACAAAGAGAAACAACGGAAATATTTTTGGTCTTTTTGTGTTTTAGAAAACAAAAGTAAAGAAAGAACAAAAACTAAAAAGAGAACGAAGCATGAATATACAAAGTACCGACTAAACATGATATGGAGATGAGTGTGATGTCGGTGTACCTCCCCCAAGCTCAGGCTTTTGTCCTAAGTGGGTATCAATCCCAAGCTGGCCAAGATGGAGCGCCTCCTTAGTATGGCGAGGAGGTACCCTCGTCCTGGTACGAGCTCGAGGACGCCCCACCGTAGTGCGCAGAGTAGTCGTAAGAAGGCACATCCTTCTGGTGCTGCCTATGGAAACCAAGCAAGCGGAGCTGCTCGTCCACCTCCTCCTTGGAATGTGACCACGGCCTCCTGTGAACACTGAACAAAGTAGACTGCGGCAAAGGAATCTCCCTTTCATCCCCGTCAGTAGACAACATCCTGTATACTAAACTGTCCGTATCAGAGTCAGCAGTGACGAAGTGATGTGTTTTCATGGCAGCAAGATCAAGCCTTTGTGGTGCCAATATAGTATCATTAGGATCCACAGAAAGTTTTAACGCAGTAACCATACATGAAGCAATAATGCCCCCATAAATAGGTCCCCTAGCACCTAGGTGGCGAGCAATGAGAGAGCCAAGATTGTACCGGGTATCATTATTAAGTGCAGCAGCGAGGAAGGCTAAATGATAATTGGAGATATTACTTGTGTTCTCCCTACCAAGAATGCTAGTAGCAAGATAATAAGCAAAGTATCTAAGAGCTGGGAGTTGGATGTTTCTTATCTTCCCGCGCTAAGCTACGCGGTCATCGTCATTTGTCACACTTCGATAGAGCTCCAGCAAATCAGCGGGTCGCCCTTGGATCTTCTTCACGGTCCCCGTCATGTCTATACCTATAATGCTGCAAAATCTTTCCAAGGACATGGTAATAGGCAGATTATAAATTCTGAAAGAAACATTTGACTGATAAGGGGTGTTAGTGAAAACGAAACTCTCAACAAAAGTTTTGGTGAGCACATCATATTGCTCACTCTCATCCTGCATGTAAGTGGTCAAACCGACCCTCTGGACCAGTAGTAAGAAATCATTGAGGATCCCTGCAGTTTGCAAAAAGGTAAAACAAGAGAAAGTAGATGGGTGAGCATCCCCCTCATCTCCTTCATTGCCAAAGCGTGGTGCAATGAGATCTTCATTATATGAAGGCCTAAACTAAGAGGCTGATCTTGAGGGCCTTGACCTCCTAGGTGTGTCCCTCTCAAATATTTCTCCAAATGTGTGGTTGTTCATCTTTGATATTCTGAAATTTAAAAATCCATTATACAAGTGATTGCAAAGTGAATACATAATGAAGGGAACTACTCATAGGGACTTTTAAGAGGCCTAAACATGCATCAAAACAATATCTCTAAGAATTGAACAAGCTTAGAAGCTCTCATAACCTATCACCTAAAACAGCAAAATACTCAAGATATAAACCACTAAACACGAATCTACTTGGACAAGTGGAGGAGTCACATACCGGAGAACAAATGCTCCAAATTTCAGCAGCAAAGAAGGGCTGAGCAAGGAGATCGAAAAATCATGGGCAGGAGAAGCAAGAACGTGATTTTGAGCAAAGAACTGATGTTTTCTCGGGAGAGAGAAAGAAGTGGGAAGTGAGAGAGTGAGTGGAGGGCCAGGGGTGGCCCACACCATGGCCAGGCGCGCCCATGGGCTAGCCGCGCCACTAGGTGGTGTGCCTGCCTGGTAGCCCCCCCTGGTACTCTCCAGGCACTTCTCTACCCCTTTTTTCACGTAAAAATTTAATATGAATTTTCTAGAATTTTTCGAGACACTTTATTTTTGAGTAATTTTCAGGTATAGATGAATGATTTTTTGATAGAAAGATGTTTTTGGAAAGATGCAATGACAAAACAAAACAAAAACTTCAGAAGTTCTAAGACACTCTAACATGCAAGCAACTATCAACAGAAAAGTAAACTAAACAAAGGCAAAAACTAGAAAAAATAAAATAAAAGTAAACAAAGATAGTCATGGTGAAAACATTGTTTTGTTCATTGAAATCCTTTTGTTAACAAGGTTGGTCAGGTCTTGTTACCAAAACAAATTTATATGAAACAAAACTTTGTGTTCCACTAATGATTATGTTACCTCAACCTTGATAGCAATGGTACCAATCATAATAGTTTCATATTTTTCTCTTGGTATGGGACAATATATTTCTCCAACTTGAATGCCCTCAACATGTTCAATTGAATTTAAACCATAAGCCCTATCAATCTTCTTGGGGAAATAGACAATATGCTCTTTGTCATTAACATTAAAAGTCACCTTTCCTTGATTACAATTAATAACAGCTCCTGCAGTATTAAGAAAAGGTCTCCCAAGAATAATAGACATATTATCATCTTCAGGCATTTCAAGCACAACAAAATCAGTTAATATCAAGCAATTATGAGCCACTTGAACAGGTACATCCTCACATATACCAACAGGAATAATAGTAGATTTATCAGCCATTTGCAAAGATATATCAGTTAGTATCAGTTTTTCTAGTTGAAGTCTCTTATAGA
This sequence comes from Avena insularis, assembly GCA_023614405.1. Classification (NCBI taxonomy): domain Eukaryota; kingdom Viridiplantae; phylum Streptophyta; class Magnoliopsida; order Poales; family Poaceae; genus Avena; species Avena insularis. The sequence continues at coordinate 442,408,451 of CM042694.1, read as the reverse complement.
GAGAAAAAGGCATAACACTAACTCCTGCTCCCAAATCACACAAAGCAGTTCTAACATAACTATTTTTAATAGAGCAAGGAATAGTTGAAATCCCTGGGTCTCCAAGTTTCTTTGGAACCTTACCATTAAAGGAATAATTAGCAAGCAAAGTAGAAATTTCTTCATCAGGGATCTTCCTTTTATTCGAGACAATATCCTTCATGTACTTTGAATAAGGAGGCAATTTAATAGCATCAGTCAAAGGAATTTGCAAGAATAAAGGTTTCATCCACTCACAAAACTTATTATAGTGTTCATCTTCCTTTGACTTGTGTTTCTTATTAGGGAAAGGCATAGGTTTTTGGACCCAAGGCCCTCTTTCTCTAGCATGTCTCTTAGCAACAAAATCTTCTTTAGTGTATTTAGTATTCTTAGTGTGCCTTTCGGGTTCTTCTTCAACTTTTCTTTATCAGGAGCATCATTTTCTTCATTACCACTTTCAGTTTCAGCATCAGAGACATATATACTATTAGGATCTCTAGCAGGTTCAGAGGGTTCTACAATAGTTTTATGTTTCTTTTTTATTTTCTTAGGAGTAGTACCACTATTTTCAGCTTGTTGAGAATCCTGCTCAATTCTTTTAGGATGCCCCTCGGGATATAGAGGATCCTGGGTAGCAGCACCACTTCTAGTTCTAATTTCATAAGCATGTTTTTCTTTAGCATCATTAACTAGCAAGTCTTTTTGTAATTTAATAAGCTGATCAATTTGAGTTTGAACCATTTGAAAATGTTTAACAAGCATTTTAAGATCATTAGAGGTTCTTTCCACAATATCCTTCAACTCAACAATAGCTCTAGAGTTTTCCATTAAATGATTTTGCACCCTTTTATTAAAATTATCTTGCTTAACAATAAAAATATTGAATTCTTCTAAGCATTAATCAGGAGGTTTAGAGTAAGGGATATCACCTTCATCAAAATGTTGGAGAGAGTGTACCTTAATAGTGGATGATTGGGGGATTGGCTTACATAATTCTTCTATAGGAGGTAAATTCTTCACATCTGCAGCTTTAATTCCCTTCTCCTTAAGACATTTCTTAGCTTCCTTCATCACTTCATCATTTAGTTCAATAACTCCCCTCTTCTTAGATGATGGTATAGGCGTAGGTATAGCTGGTTCAGGTATAATTGTTTCAGGTATAGCTGGTTCAGGAGGAGTCCCGTCTTCATAATTCTTGCTTATTTTGGCCATTAATTCCTCTGCTTCCTTGGGGGTCCTATTCCTGAAAACACAATGAGCACAACTATCCAGGTATGTCCTAGATTCTTCAGTTAGTCCATTATAAATATATCAAGAAGCTCATTCTTAGGTAATGGACATCCAGCCTGTGCATGAATCAAAGCACAAAACCTTGCCCGTGATTCAAGCAATATCTCTTTTTCTCCATGTTTAAAACCAAAAAGTTCCTACAAAATAGCATGTCTAGCACTAGGAGGAAAATATTTCTGCAGGAAAGTACTAATCAAGCAATCAGGGCTATCAATAGATCTAGGAGGTAAATTATTAAACCAAGTTTTAGCTTCTCCTTTCAGTGAAAAAGGGAAAATTTTAGCAACAAAGTAGGTGCGCATCTTAATATCATCAAAAAACAGGCCACTCATGGTAGAAAGCTCAATCATATGTGCTACCGCACTTTCATTCTTACTCCCACAAAAAGGTTCTTTCTCAACAATAGCTATGTAAGAAAGATCAAGAGAGAAATCATAATCATTATCTTTAATGTTTATGGGAGATGCAGCAAACTTAGCATTAGGAGACAATTTGGGTTTTATAGTACGCCTCTCAAGGAGACTCTTGATAACTGACATGGGTATACCCTATAGGTACTCGAGCTTGGTATATACGGCCTAGATACGTAGAGGCCCACGGTGTCGCCAAGGCCCAAATGAAGAACTCAAGTAACCTATGGACTCTTGATTGCTTGAAGAACAAGAAGAAGCTAACGATAGAAAGTTCAAAGGGGAAAACCCTAACCTGTAACCGACTCGACCTGCTACCCGAGACCTAGCCTATCTATATAAAGGCTAGGAGGGGGCGGCGAGGAGGACACACACAACCCTAGTTTCCACAACCCTCGCCAGATTGCATCTGCGCACCATTGTAATCTTCGATTCCTTTGATAATTCCACGAGCAGACAAGAAGGAGTAGGGACCTCTACGAGGCCTGAACCTGGGTAAATCTTTGAGTCCCCTGTGTGCTTGTTTGCTAGCCGATAGATGTCTCCAGCGCTCCCTCCTTCTCCAACCCAAGTCCATAACAATGGGCATTGATGAGTTAAACCCTCGTCAATTGGCGCAGTCTGTGGGAACTGGGAGTGCTGATGTTGCGGCTTCTTCGACCCCATCAACCGCAATCTACAACTCCGCAACAACGGAGATTCGCCAGCTCTTCGGTGCGTTCGACTTCACCGTCCACACGACAGCCACTCGCCCGGCTTTCGAGTCTATGGGCGACGGAATCAGCCTGGCGATCGGAAGCTTCCGCTTTCAAGTCGGTCAGATGGGCACGCTTCGCATGCCTGACCAGCCGGTGGTACCATCGATTGATCTAGCATCGTGGTTTCCCTCCATCTATCAGCACCCTCAGCAAGCTCAACGCCTCGACAATAGTCGAGAACATGGTCAGCGACAGCAGTCGCGACTCTGATCTAAGCGATCTGGCAACTAAAGATGGAACCTACGGTTCCGGATCTAAAAGTTGCGGGAGCAGCAGCCTCCCCAACCACTTCATGTGCGCCGTCATCAACGCGGGTGACACCTCCGCCAATCGCGACAACATGGGAAACCGTGGCAACGAAACCAGCCCACCTAACGGTGGCAACGGCGGCAACGGTGGCAATGGTAGCAACGGCACCCCCGTTAACAACGGAGGAGCAGTCGAACCTCCAACCATAATAAACGAGCAAACCGGTGAACGCGTCGTGATCAAGCTCAACGAATAAGAGTGGGCTCGCTGCCGTGATGTCTTACGAGGCAACCCTCTACCCTTCGGATCTCCCCAATAACTGCTAATGGGATACCACTGGCTCCTGAAGGAAGAATTCAAGCGCCAACTCGAGGCGCGCAAAAAGGCGGCAGACAAGTCGAGCCTTCGACATGCTGGGCTCTCCTCCCACGGAGGATCCTCCTCAAAGGGCAACGAGTACCTCGCAAACAAGAGGGGATCTTGGATGGCCCATGTCACCGAGCAAGAACGCATAGAAGCTGCAAAGGTCCTCGACTTCAGCTCTATGACAGTCGATACACGGGGAAACATGGTCCCCAAGACGCCACAGGCCACGGTGACAGCAGCCACCATGTACCTCCTCAACAACCAGCCGCCAACTGGAGATCCCCGAGCCGCCATGCACCGATCTACGATCGCGGGTTTGGGATTAGTCGAAGCCGCCCTCGACAAGGATCCAACACCGGAGCCGAAAAAAGGCAAAGCGCTATTCCTCGCCCTCATCTAGCGACGACGGTCACGACCTGTCTCGACGCCGCCGCTCACGGCGACAAGACCACGACTATGATGCGCGCGACAACCACACGCAGCGCAAGATCGACAAATCAAGGGCGCGGCATGCTCGGTCGACTGATTCAGAAGATGAGGACGTGGAACTCTGTGGCGCCAGATGCTTCAGCAGGGCCATAAGGCAAAAGCGAATGCCCAGGGGGTTTAAACTCCCATCGGAGAACCCGAAGTTTGATGGCCTACAAGACCCAAAGATCTGGCTGGAAGACCACATCTCCTCTGTTAGGCTCCACGACGGCAGTCGAAGCACGGCCATGCAATGCCTACAGCTACAGCTGCAAAGCGCCGCCCGAGCATGGCTCAACAACCTCCCACGCGGATCCATTCGCAGTTGGGATGAGCTGGTTTACAGCTTCATGCGCAACTTCAAGGGCACTTACAAGTGGCCTGCATCAATCGAAGAGATGAGATGCTACCAGCAAAGATCGGGCGAATCGCTACGCTCCTACATCCAAAGGTGGTCCATCATCAAGAACTCCGTAGAGAACATCTCGGAGGATCGCGCGATTGACGCATTCAACGGTGGCGTCTGCCGCATAGAGCTTAGGGAGGAGCTGGGCAACTCAAATCCCAAGACCATCGACCACCTGATGGAAATCGCGAATTGGTGGGCCGATGGAGAAGATTCGGTAAAGAATCGCATTCACTCCGACGAGGAGGCAGAACTCGAATGCAGACGCGACCGCCGAGGCAAACGCTGCATGCGCATCTACGATGACTGCGATGCTGTCAACATGGTCGCAGCTGGCTACGCCGACAGACGCGACGATAACCGCAATAGCGGATACCGCAGCGGTGGGTACCGCGACTTCGGGAAAACCACGCAAGTGTGGCAACGCCGCAATCGTGATGAGGCACCCGCGACATCAATTGAAGACAAACTATCCGGGCCATGTACGGTGCACTTCTACATCGACAAGCATGACGGAAAGAAGAAGTCCAGCCACCTCCTCAAGGACTACCACGAGTTCCTCAAACTACATGAGGGATTAGTTCGGATGAATCGCAACGCAGTCGAAAGAGGCTACAGAGCCGCTCCAGGCGCCGTGGCACATGGTGCTCCGCCCCCACCACCTCGACTACCCCCAAACGCAGCTGCGTCGGACCAGCACCAGGGAGGCGAACCATACCCACGAGCCATGGGTACCATGATGATCCAAAAAGGACGCCCCTCTAACAGGGTGCAGAAGGCCATCACTCGCCAAGTCAACTTGGCTACAAACTCGCCACCATCCACCACTGAGTACCTCAGCGTAAGCGAGTCCTGCATCACCTTCGACAAACGCGATCATCCGCCTCAAGTACCTCATCCAGGCCATTGTCTCCTCGTACTAGAGGCGCAAATCGGAGGTTTCGACATGAGCCGTGTCTTCATGGACGGCGGAAGTGGCATCAACCTTATATTCGCGAGTACCTTGCGAGCAATGAGGATCCCTATGACTTGCCTAGAAGCCTCAGACACAACATTCCACGGCATCGTCACAGGAAAAGGCGTATATCCCCTAGGCAAAATCAACCTCGACATCATCTTTGGCATGCCGAAAAACTTTTGGCGCGAGCGCATCGACTTTGAGGTCATCGACTGGCCCTCACAGTACCACTACATCCTCGGACGTGTCGCGTTCGCTAGGTTCATGGCAGTACCACACTATGCCTACCTGCAGATGAAAATGCGAGGTCCCAATGGCGTCATCACAGTCAACGGGAGCTTCGAGAGATCCGACAGCTGCGAGAGGGAATTCAATAGAATTTCCCAGTCCTTCGGTATGCAGGAAGAACTCGCGAGACTAAAGGAGTCGACAGACAACAGTCTGCCTCCCCTGAGCCGGCCAAGTTCGCCCGATCTATCTTTCGACTCATCGGTGCACACAAAGAAAGTGCGGGTCCACCCATCGGATCCCGCCAAGATGGCCCTCATCGCCAACAACTTGAGTCCCGCATAGGAACTCGCGCTCGTCGAATTCCTCTGTGAGCACTGGGAAATCTTCGCCTGGTGTCCAGCGGACATGCCAGGAGTTCGCAGGGAATTCGCCGAGCACGCACTCAACGTCAACCCAGACGCAATGCCAGTCAAGCAAACAATCCGGCGATTATCTGATCCACGAGCAAAGGCAGTCGGAATGGAGATCAACAGACTCCTCGATGCCAAATTCATACACGAGATCAAGGAAAGCACTTGGCTCGCCAACACGGTGCTAGTGCCAAAAAAGGACACGGATATCCTGCGGATGTGCGTGGACTTCACCTCTCTGAATAAGCATTGTCCAAAGGATCACTTCCCGTTACCATGAATCGACCAGATCATCGACTCCACCGCGGGATGCGAGCGCCTCTGCTTCCTCGACGCCTACTCAGGCTATAATCAGATTCGAATGAAGGAGGAAGATCAAGAAAAAAACAGTGTTTACAACGCCCTTCGGTGTGTTCTGCTACAACACAATGGCTAAAAAACGCAGGAGCCACCTACCAGCGGTGCATGCAGGCTTGCCTCAAGGATCAACTTGGTTGCAACATTCAAGTCTATGTTGATGACATAGTAATCAAAACCAAGGAGGAAGCCTCCCTAATCGACGATTTACGTGAAACCTTCGCCAACCTCGACCGCTACTAGATCAAGATCAATCCGGACAAATGCGCCTTCGGCGTACCATCTGGACAACTACTCGGGTATCTCATCTCCGCAAGAGGAATAGAGGCAAACCCGAAGAAAATAAAAGCCATACTAGCCATGGAGAAGCCAAAAAATATAAGGGGCGTCCAGCAGCTGGCTGGGCGAATCACGGCCCTCAGTCGATTCATCAGTCGGATGGGTGAAAAGGCACTGCCATTCTACCAACTCCTCCGCAAAGCTGAAAAGTTTGAGTGGACCAACGAAGCGCAGGAAGCATTCGAAGACCTCAAGCTCCTGCTATCCACTTCACCAGTACTGGTGACCCCACGAGAAAGGGAACCGCGGTTGCTATATATCTCCGCCACCAACCAGGTGGTTAGCACAGTACTCGTGGTCGAATGAGCCGAAGAAAACAAGGTCCACAGGGTATAGAGCCCAGTCTACTAACTCAGCGAGGTCCTCACACCAACAAAACAGCGGTACCCGCACTACCAGAAGCTAGCGTACGGCGTCTTCATGACCACTTGGCGACTGCGCCACTACTTCCAGGAACACCCAATCATTGTGGTTAACAACGCCCCGTTGGGGCATATCCTCAATAACCCTGACGCCATGGGGCGAGTCGCGCTTTGGGGAATCGAATTGTCTCCACGAGACATCACATACAAAAAGCGCGACGCAATCAAGTCGCAAGTTCTTCCTGACTTCCTCGTGCACTAGATGGAGAACCAGCTCCCTGAAAAACCAGACATGTCCTACCTCTGGACAATCCACTTCGATGGATCCAAGCGGAAGGACAGAGCAGGTGCAGGTGTCATACTGACATCGCCCCAGGGGACAAGCTGAAATACATCCTGCGAATGCAGTTCACCGCCTCCAACAACGAAGCTGAATACGAGGCCCTGCTACATGGGATGAGGATGGCAAAAGCCTGCGGTGCCAAGAGGCTCATTATATACGGCGACTCCAAGCTGGTCGTCAACCAAACAATGCATGAGTGCGACGCACTGAACGACAACATGATCGCGTACCGCGACCTCTACGACACGCTCGAAGGGGACTTCAACGGATGCGAGTTGTGACACGTAGGTGATGTCTACGCACTTCTATTCTTGTAGACAGTTGTTGGGCCTCCAAGTGCAGAGGTTTGTAGAACAGCAGCAAGTTTTCCCTTAAGTGGATCATCCAAGGTTTATCGAACTCAGGGAGGAAGTGGTGAAAGGTATCCCCTCTCAAGCAACCATGCAATCAAGATACAAGAAGTCTCTTGTGTCCCCAACACACCCAATACACTTGTCAGGTGTATAGGTGCACTAGTTCGGCGAAGAGATAGTGAAATACAAGTGGTATAGATATAAGATAACAGTGCTAGAAAATACTTTGATGGCGTGGAAGAGACTAAAGGCAAACTGAAATAAAGAAGGAAGCAAGCAAACATGTAACAGATCTAGTAGCAAATGGTGTTTCAATGCTTAGAAACAAGGCCTAGGGATCATACTTTCACTAGTGAACACTCTCATATAAATATCTTATCCTTATGATACTACGCTGAACTACTCTCCGGTTGGACACTCTAATCGATGGTAGGGCTATAACAGCACACCTCAAAGTAAGCCTTTCCCATCTAGAAACCCCACACTGTCACCTTGAGTACTAGATGAGTCCAACAAACACCACAATTTCATAAAGACATCCAACTCCAAATATAACTCATAACAAGTATTTGTAATCTCTAGCCTAAGTGCCACCATGGTGAGCATGCTGTCACTTTCACACACATGAGGAGAGCAGAGATCTATTAAAGCACTTGAGTAGCAAGGTAGATCTATATATTACAAGCTCATGATCACAATATGATCATGCACAGATAGATAGATGAACACATAGCTACCGGTAGAACCCTTAGCCTCGAGAGAGAACTACTCCCTCCTCATCATGGGAATCAGAATGGTGATGGAGATGGTGGTGGAAATCGATGGAGATGGATCCGAGGGCACTTCCCTATCCCGGCAGGGTGCCGGAACAGAGACTTTCTGTCCCCCGAATCTCCCCTTCAGTGGCGGCGGCGTTGTGGAACTTTTCGTGGATTTCTGATTGACTATTCAGGGTTTCTGCCTTGGGAGGCTCTTATAGGCGAAAGAGGCAAGGTCGATGGCCGGCCAGGGGGCCCACACCATGCCCTGGCACGGCCTGGGCTAGCCCGCGCCAAGGGGGGGTGTGTCCACCCCGTGGCCCCTCTCCGACTCTCCTTCTGGCTCCGTGAGTCTTCCGAGAAAATAGTAACTTTGGCTTTTGTCCCGTCCAATTCCGAGAATATTCATTTTCTGACTTCCTGGAACCAAAAACAGCAGAAAACAGGCAACTGGCACTGTGGCATCTTGTTAATAGGTTAGTCCAAGAAATCATATGAAAAGTACTCCAAAGTTGGAACAAAACACAAGAAAGTGGATAAAACCAAGCATGGAACATCAAAAATTATAGATACATTTGCAATGTATCAGTAGGTCGCGAAAGCAATGAAGAGGCGGATGCCCTCGTCAACATAGGCTCTACCTGCGCCCCCATACCACCTGGGGTATTTCTTGAGCGCATCTACGAACGCTCCATCAAGCCAAAGGCAGCAGAGAAGAAAACAAGCGCAGCAACGGACTTGGGGGCTACGTCACCCGAGCCAATGGCACTCGACGACCTGGAGCTGGATACAGGACTCGAAGGACCAATGAGCATCATGATGATCAAATCATCCTGGACTCAGCCGTACATCACGTACCTCCTCAGCAGAAGGCTACCGGACGATCCGACTGATGCACAGCATATCACGCGACGATCCAAGGCATTCGCTGTTATGAATGGCGAACTATACAAGCGCAATATCACAGGAGTACTCCAACGATGCGTCTCCACGGTCGATGGAAGAGTTGTTCTCCTCGACATCCATGAGGGAACCTGCGGACACCACGTCGGCAGTCGTGTCCTCATGGCCAAAGCTCTACGAGCTGGGTTCTACTGGCCTACAGCCATGCGCGATGCCAAGGACATCGTCCAGAAATGCAACGTGTGCCAGCGATTCGCGGACAAGCCGCACGCACCCGACGCAGAACTCCGGCCAATTCCATTGGCCTGGCTCTTCGCGCAATGGGGACTCGACATGGTCGGCAAGCTCCCCAAGTCCTCATGAGGAGGCTACGTCTACCTCCTGGTCGTAGTCGACAAGTTCACCAAGTGGATAGAGGCCATGACAGTAACCAATCAATGAGGGCATTGCGCAGTGAAGTTCTTCGAATCCATTGTGTTCCGCTTCGGAGTGCCACACAGCATCATCATAGACAATGGAATGAACTTCACATCCAAGGAGTTCCAAGACTTCTGCGAAAACCTGGGGATCAACATCAGCTACGCCTCGGTAGCACATCCACAGACCAACAGTCAGGTCGAAAAGGCGAACGGGCTCGTCTGCGGCGGCATCAAGAAGCGACTCCTCCAGCCACTCAAACAAGTCGTGGGTTGCTGGCCAGACGAACTGCAATTAGTACTCTGGAGCCTACGCACAACTCCAAACAGTGCTACAGGCTACACCCCGTTCTTTATGGTGCACGGGGCTGAAGCGATGCTACCCGCTGAAGTACGGTACAAAGCGCCGTGCGTGGTCAGTTGGCGCCCACCGTGGGGCTAGCGGCGCTAGCAGCGGTCAAGATCCGGACGGGAAACCTCATCGGCACCGGCGAACACATCGTCTCTGGGCTTGTTCAGCGCTTTGGAGCGCTGGACTTCGTCAGCGACAAGGCTGGCTGCTTCGGCACGCGCCCACTTCTGCGCAACAGCCTCTTCATCAAGTTGGGTGCACACAAGGTCTACGTTGCTGTGGATGTGTCATGCGTGCATCCGCACCGCATCGTCGATGCGGGGGAACCACCCCTTAGCGTGGTTCACGGGGCGCGTATCACTCGCTCCCCGAACCATGCGGAGGTGATGATGACTGCGCCAGGTGCAGGCGCAAGCAAGGATCTAGCACCGGACCTGGAGGTAACACCTAAGGCACCGAGGAAAGGTAGAGGACCTCCACTAGAGAGGCCTGAGAACGTACTAAGAGAAGCTATGGATAGCTTGGCTAACCCAGTAGCAGCAGTGGTAGATCCGGCTCAGGCACAGGCCGAGCTAGAGGAAACTAGGCAAAAGATACTAGAGGGCGCAAAGAAAATAGCCGCGGCTCAGCAGTCGCTGAACATGACGCTGCGTGAGTATGCAAAGGCAAACAAAGTTGATACGATAAAAGTAAAAGGGAGAAATCTCATGAGCGAGATGAATAGAGAAGGTGATGATGGAGCCGAGGGGTCGGAAAACTACTTGTCCGTGGGGTTACCGAGGTATAGTATCCCGGCGAAGAACCTCAGAGCAGCGGATGCGGTTGCATCCGAGTTAGAGGGTCTGACGGGTGAGGCCCATCAAAGACAGCAAGATAGGGTTAACGAGCTGGTTCGGATCGCGAACAGATAGAATGAAGAGCTACTGAGAGCTAACCCGGAGAGAGCTGGAGCGTCCAAAATCGTCCATTTGGCGATGGGTAACCCGGAGAAATCCGCTGGAGCCGCATCGTCACCTCATGGTGGTCCAAGGAGAGAAGAGGTAGTAACCTCGGCCAGACGGAACAAACAGATCGTCCGTCCGCATTTACCCGACGCGTGTAGGAAAAGAAAAAGAAACGCGGAAAAATGATGATCGACGAAGTGTGAGCCGAGGTGAAGCTGGCCGAGGTAACCACGACCAAGGCAATGCCGGTCAAGGGAACGCTGCCAACGATAATGCCGGACAGCGAAACTCCGCAGGAGCAGGACAACCGCAGCAGCGGAATATACCAAGGCAAGAGCAAAGCGCCGACTGAGGTATGCAACAGAAAGGTGCGCCCCAAGTGCAAAACCGATACAATGACGGTGATTCGGAGATGGTGAACGCGGGGTACCCGAGATCGGACTATCACGTGATAGGGTCAAGATAGGGAAGCAGGGATTTAATGCCGGATGATGCCAGGTTGAAACTGGATCGCCTGTATAGGTCGGAACAGATCGAATGTCAAGGTCCCCCGGGTCCAGTGTGCTTTGGACCCCAGATCATGAAGGAGCCACCGGTACCCAACTTCCAGTTGCCCAGAGGCACGAAGACGTATGACGGCAGTACCAAACCAGAGGATTGGCTGATAAACTATGCTACGGCTGTGAAAATTGCCACTGGCAACTTGAGATGGGCTGTACGATACGTACCCCAGATGTTGGAAGGTCCGGCCAGAGTATGGCTAAATAATTTACCACCCGGAAGCATCAACTGCTGGATAGATTTTGAAGAAATGTTTATCAGCAACTTCTCAAGTACATATCAGAGGCCGAATAGGCCGCAGACCCTGACAATGTGCAAGCAAAGACCTAATGAGACAGGTCGTGAATTCTTGACCCGGTGGTGTACCGTGAGAAACTTGTGTGAGGGTGTCATAGAGTCATAGGCCATACCATGGTTTGCACAAGGGTGCAGATATGGCAGCAAGTTGTGGATGAAGTTGCAAAGGAAAATGCCAATTACGTTGGCAGAGATGATCCGGATTGCTGATTCGTATGCCTTGGGTGATCCGACTCAACCTAGGCTCGCATCAAGCGAGTCCAACGAGGAATACTATCAGAGGGACAGAGCCGGGTCATCCCGGAGGAACGATTACAGAGGAAAAAGAAGAGATGATAGACCGGATCATCGCTACGGTTCACAACAAGTTGCAGCTGTGAATCAAGATCAACCCGGAGCAGGGAGCAACCAACGCTAGAGAACGGGAGGGCAATGGACTCCAAGAAACGATGGCAAGAAAACATGGACTCCGGAGCAAAAGAAACAGTGGCAAGAAAAGAAAGACCGTCCGAGGTATACCTATGAGTCAATGTTGGACCAGCCGTGTAAGTTTCACATGCCAAATCCGAATAGCCCGGCGGGTCACACAACGAGGCAATGTGAGTGGATGCGTAAGATAGAACAAGGTGGTTCGGGGAATGCTCAGGCACCCCGGAATGATCAACCTCGGCAGGAGTTACCCCGGCAGCAATTGCTCTCCGGAGCGAACACGCAACAGTTAATGTTGCCTCCCCCTCCGCCGAGGTATCACAACAATGAGAGAAGGGATGCAGTGCATCAGGTGGAAAATCAGCAACAGCCGGATCAAAGGTACCCTGGAAACGAGGGAAGGAATGAGTACAGAGAACATCACCAGAGCTAGTGTGTGTTCACAACTAAGGAAACAGATAGGAAAAGCTTGCAGCGCCGACATATGGAGGTCAATGCTGTAATGCCAGCAGTGACGAGGTACATGCCTTGGTCGGACCAGGAAATCACCTGGAACATCAAAGATCATCCTAAGCTTATGCCGAGTCCAGGTTCGTATGTGCTGGTGCTAGATCCAACATTCATTGGACCAAACATCAATGTGAGGTTCTCCAAGGTACTGATTGACAATGGCAGTAGCATTAACATCATGTATGGGGATATGATGCGCAAGTTGGGCATCTCGGAGAACATGCTCCAGGCTACGAGAACAACTTTCCATGGCATTGTACCAGGCATTTCTTGTGAGCCCATAGGCAAAGTCTGGGTCGACGTGCTATTCGGCACAAGGGATAACTGCCGAACTGAAAATCTGGAGTTTGAGGTGGTGAACTTGGAAAGTGCGTATAACGCGTTACTCGGAAGACCAGCATTGAACAAGTTCATGGCGAGCTGCCACATCAGTTATCTGAAGATGAAGTTGCCCGGGCCAAATGGAGTGATTACCATTGCTGGAGACTTCCGACATTCCATTGAGTGTGCTTCTGCCGGGTCTAACCTAGCCGAGTCGCTCGTGATTGTGCAAGATAAAAGAAAAATCCAAGAGGTGGCGGCATTAGCTCAGTCCGTGTAGCAGTATATGTCGGCATTGAGTAACCCGCATGGCAGCGTTTCATTCCAAGCCGCAAAGGACACCAAGAAGGTTCCAGTTGATGACATGTTCCCGGAGCGCACCGTAACAATTGGTGTCGGGTTAACTGACAAATAGGAAAGCGAGCTTGTCAACTTCCTCCGTGAGAATCGGGATATTTTTGCTTGGTCTACACAGGACTTGCAAGGTGTTCCGAGGGAGTTGGCCGAGCACTCTTTGAACGTAAGGCCTAGATCAAGGCCGGTGAAGCAACCTCTCCTCCGCTTCGCCGAGGATAGGAGAAAAGTCATTGGAGACGAGATAGCTCGGTTAGTAGCAGCATGATTTATCATGGAGGTGCTATATCCGGATTGGCTCTCTAATCCGGTGCTGGTAGAAAAGAAGAAGGATGATCCGAACGTGGCAGTGGTTTGGCGTATGTGCATCGATTACACGAACCTGAACAAGGCGTGTCTAAAAGATCCATTTCCACTGCCGAGGATAGATCAGGTCATAGCCTCAACCACGGGATGTGAACTGTTGTCATTCATTGATGCATATTCCGGTTTCCACCAGATACCTCTGAACCCGGATGATCAAATAAAGACCGCGTTTATTACCCTGTATGGGGCTTATTGCTATTGCACTATGCCGTTTCGTTTGCGTAGTGCAGGTGCAACGTACCAAAGATGTATGCAAAAATGTTTGCACGACCAAATATGTCAAAACGTACAAGTATACGTGGATGATGTGGTTATCAAGACCAAGGAAAGCAAAACGCTCCTTGACGACATCAGGCAGACATTCGCGAACTTGAGAAGGTTCCGGATGAAGCTTAACCCGGAAAAATGTACCTTCGGTGTCCCGGCTGGAAAATTACTCGAATTTCTCGTCTCCAGCCGAGGTATCAAGGTTAATCCAACTAAGATTCGGGCCATTGAGCGAATGGAGCTGCCGAAGTGTCTTAACGATGTCCAGAAGTTCACTGGATGCCTAGCATCGTTGAGTCGGTTTGTATGTCGGTTGGGAGAAAAGGCATTGCCTCTCTACCAAGTCATGAAGAAGTCGGATAAATTTGTTTGGACGCCACATGCCGATGAAGCCTTTGCCCACTTAAAAAGGATGTTGGCCACTGCACCAGTGTTAGCCTCTCCACTATCAAAGGAGCCAATGTTGCTCTACATAGCCGCAACCAACCGAGTTGTAAGTGCAGTGATTGTAGTGGAGCGCAATGAAGAGGGTAAGTCGGTGCAGAGGCCAGTATATTACTTGAGCGAGGTATTGTCTGCCTCAAAACAGAACTACCCGCATTTTCAAAAGATGGCATATGGTGTCTATATGGCGGCAATGAAGTTAAAGCATTACTTTGAGGAGCACCCCATCAAAGTAATATGTGAAGCTCCCATATCCGAGATAATGGGTAACAAGGATGCGAGTGGCAGAATTGCAAAATTGGCAATTGAGTTAGCCCCTTATGCGCCCCAATATGACAGAAGAGAAGCGATCAAGTCTAAGGCTGTGGTGGACTTTTTTGTAGATTGGGCCGAGGTACAATACGAACCACCGCCACCAGATCCGAACTACTAGAGGATGCACTTTGATGGGTCGAAAACCAAAACCGGATTAGGAGCCGGGGTTGTGCTTACCTCGCCAAAGAAGTACCAGCTAAAATACGTATTGCAGATCCATTTCGCGGCATCAAACAATGTCGCTGAGTACGAGGCTCTTGTGCATGGGCTCAAAGTGGCAAAAGAGATTGGTATACATCGGATAATATGCTTTGGCGACTCAGATTTGGTGGTGCAGCAAGTGTCCGGAGTGTGGGACGCCCTGGATCCAAACATAGCACTATACAAATTTCACGTGCAGAAAATATCTGGTTACTTAGAGGGGTGTGAATTTCACCATGTACCCCGAGTGGAAAACGAGGCTGCTGACATGCCGTCGAAGCTCGGATCGACCCGGCAGGCAATTCCACCAGGTGTAGCATTGGAACACCTCAAAAGACCATCTATCAGGCCGTCCCTAGGAACCAATTCGATCTATATCCCGGAAAATACAGAATCCGTACCTGAGCCCATGGACATTGACACGGGAGGTAATTCGCGAGACCCGGGGACTGCATCAGCTAACCCGGGGACTGCCTCAGAAAACCCGGGGACTACCTCGTTTGACCCGGGGACTGCTCAACGTGATCCGGCTGAAGTTATGCCGGTAGATCAGATGGAAATTGATGAGGACGTATTCCCTCCCCGAGCGATACCAGCTTGGGCACTGCCTATATTCCAATTCCTGAAAGACGGAACGTTACCCGCTGAGGAGGTGTTAGCCAGGCAAACTCAGAGGAGAGCAAAAGCATACACGATTATCAATTCCGAGCTGTACAAACGGAGTGTAACAAACGTCCTCCAGCGATGCGTTAACCCGGAAGAGGGACTTGACATCCTCCGAGATATACACCAAGGAGATATAGGCATCATGCTTCATCCAGAGCCTTGGTGGCAAAGGCGTTCCGGCATGGATTCTACTGGCCAAGTGCCTTAGAACAAGCAGAAGATCTAGTGAGAAAATGCTTTGGTAGTCAAAGGTACGCCACCAAGACAAATATGCCTATGTCGGAACTCAAGACCATACCAATTACGCGGCCATTTGATGTATGGTGCTTGGATATGGTTGGCCCGTTCAAACCAGCAAGAGGAAACATGACACACATTTTGGTCATGGTGGACAAGTTTACAAAATGGATTGAAGTGAAACCTATAAGAAAATGTGATGGAGCTACGGCCGTGACATTTCTCAAAGACATCATCTTGAGATACGGTTATCCACACAGTATTATAACTGATAATGGAACAAATTTTGCGGAAGGAGAATTTGCGCGCTTCTGCCGAGACAAGAAGATCCGACTCGATGTAGCCTCGGTAGCCCACCCCGCATCGAACGAACAAGTGGAAAGATCCAACGGGTTAGTATTATCCGGGATAAAACCCAGGCTCATTGAGCCGCTACAAAGATCAGCGGGGTGCTGGATAGAAGAACTACCAGCGGTACTGTGGAGTTTAAGAACAACTCCGAATCGATCAACAGGCTATACGCCATTTTTTCTGGTATATGGGGCATAAGCTGTATTACCAACCGACATAGAGCATGATTCGCCTAGGGTCACCCAATACACAGAAGCCGAAGTGCAAGAAGCCCGGCAAAATGATGTTGATCTGCTGGAAGAAGCGAGAGAACTGCACTCCGGATCCGCCATATATCAGCAAAATCTCCGACGCTATCATAGCCGGAAAGTGTGCCCCCGAGTCTTTCGGGAAGGCGATCTGGTGCTCCGGTTGGTACAACGTACTACTGGCATGCATAAATTATCCCCCCATGGGAAGGGCCATTCATTGTGAGAAAAGCATTGCACAATGATTCTTACTATCTTATAGATGCAAAGCCACAGGAAAAGAACAAGGCGGACAGGTCCGGAGAGGAATCTAAGCGACCGTGGAATGTAGCACTACTTCGTCCCTTCTACACTTAGCTAAGAAGTGTATGTATCTGAGTCGTCTCATATGTCGGTATGTATGTCGGCAATGAGCTTATCAATGAAATAGCAGCGCCTCGAGCAGTAACTCGGGGACTGCCTTAATAATGTTTGTTGTTACTTCTTATGCGGTAGCTGGAATAAGTTGTTCTACTTAACCCGGATTAGTAATGTGTGAGCACCAAAAACCCAACTCTTCGAGTTGCTGCTGTCCAACAAGAATTGGCTTCATGGCAAGCAAGAGAACAAGTTTGGAATTGCGTAGCACATGAAAAACGACTAAGGAAACGAATTTATTCGAGCTAATGTTTGTTTTTCGGACTAACCCTGTATTTATTTTCAAGTTATTATGCTGAATTATTTTGAGCTAAGCCTAAAAGTTTCTAAGTATTGTTAAAACAATTTTTGAAGCTCGGATTCGTAAGTCGTAAAACCGAATCAAGGTAGACACGGACCGAGCCAGAGGATTGGACGAACAAGAAAATGAAACTCGGGGACTACGCCCAAGTTAATCCGGCATAGAAACGTAGTAGCACAATATCACATATGCAGCATACAGTTGCACCCGGCATACTGGGGATCTGATAAATTTTCAAGTTTTTTGAACTAAGGAGTAGCAGGAGGAGGAAGTTCGGCGTCGTCGTCGCTGTCTTCAATATCTGAGGCATCATCTTCTCCACCCTCATTCGACCCATCTTCAACGTTCTCAACGTGCTCGTCCCCAGCGGATTCCAGGAAGCTCGGTCCTTCAACCCAGTCATGGATAGGAGAATATTCGACGAGGCTGTAGGTGCAAGCCTGGTGCTGAGCTACCCACTCCGGATCATCGGTCCATCTGGATCCGGTGCGCCGGCGTGTAAGGAGGCTGAGGTCGATCTTCTCGTACCATGTGAGAATATGGTGAAGGATAGTATCAGCTGCGGCGTGCCCAGCGGACTCCCTCCAGAGATCGAACTGGGTCTCAGTCTCCATTAGCTTCTCGACGAGAATCGCGGTGGTCTCCGGGCTACTCTCTCCAGCCCAGAACGTGTTGAAAATGCGAACTACAACGTCGAGGATATCCTTGCCATAATTCTTAATGATCTCCATGCGAGATGACAAGATGACCAACAGGTCCTCCATGTCGTAAGGAACCTCCTCACTAGCAGGAGCTACAGGAGTACCCCTCGCTTGGCGAAAATCCGCAACTTCTGCGCTTGCAATAGTGATGCTCTCAGGAAATTTGCCTGGAAGCCAGACAAGGGAAGAAGGTAAAGAAAAGACATATGAAGCAACCCAAAAAAGTAGGTCGGAAGGAACTTACGTGATATGTGGCTGAGGATCCGGGTTAACTCCTTGATGCAGTCATCGCGTCTCTTGCGAAGTTGCTCAAGCTCAACGTTTGCCGACCCAAGCCGGATGTCGGATTCTTTGAGTAGGTCCTGGTCCTTGGAGATCTGGAGAGTAAGGCGCTCACGCTCTTCTGTGAAGTTCTGGCCAACCTTTTGGAGCTCGGTTTGGTGCTGGGCCTTCATCTTCTCCATCTCAGCCTTGAGCTTGGCAATCTCGTTGTCCTTAGTCCGGAGGAGAGCAAGCTCGTCATCCTTTTTCTTCAGCTCGGCTTGATGTTGTCCTGCTTGTTCGAGAAAATGCAGCATCATATCAGGCACAGGCACACTATCCTCAAGCGATGCTGAAATAGTATGTTGACCCGGTAGAGCCAAGGAGTGAATGTTTGCCGAGCCAAGGAGAAGAGGAAATGGAAAACACTGCGAGGTCGGACAAAAGAGGACATACCCCGGATTTCCTCCAAGTTCTTCCGCATGATCTTGTTCTCAGCCTCCACCCCAGCTGCAGAAACTGAATGAGGAGATTAGCTCGGCAGAAGAAGGTGAAGAAAAACGGAGAAGTGCCGAGGGAGAAAATTACCCCTCTTCTCATGTTCTGCAATAAGTGCAACATGTTTTGCGCGTAGCATCTTATGGGTATCTAGCAGGCGTTGGAATTCAGCGCTCCGGCGATTGGTGGTTACCTGAAAAAAGTACAGAAGTGTAAAATTAGCTTGGTACATATTCGAAGTGTACAAGATCCGGGCCAAGTGGAACTTAACCCGGCTCTAGGTGTGTGCATATTCGAAGTGTACAGGATCCGGGCCAAGTGGAACTTAACCCGGCTCTAGGTGTGTGCATATTTGAAGTGTACAAGATCCGGGCCAAGTGGAACTTAACCCGACTCTAGGTGTGTGCATATTCGAAGTGTACAAGATCCGGGCCAAGTGGAACTTAACCCGGCTCTAAGGTGTGTGCATATTCGAAGTGTACAAGATCCGGGCCAAGTGGAACTTAACCCGGCTCTAGGTGTGTGCATATTCGAAGTGTAAAAGATCCGGGCCAAGTGGAACTTAACCCGGCTCTAAGGTGTGTGCATATTCGAAGTGTACAAGATCCAGGCCAAGTGGAACTTAACCCGGCTCTAGGTGTGTGCATATTCGAAGTTTACATGGAGCTACGTTAGTTTTCTAATGAGCATCCGGCCGAGTAATAAGCTACTCCACCGGAGGCTCGGGGACTAATGGTTATTATCTACAGCATGTAAAGGAGGAACGACATACCTCCATCATTCGCCCCGCGAGGTTAATTGCCTTAGCGGCGGTATTCATCTAGGCGGAAAATTCTGCGGGGCCGAACTTTTCCAGGAGATTGTCGTTGTGGACGAACTCCGCCTTATTCCAGTTCATGACGAACTCAATAAGACTCGGAGGGTACCGCTCACCGGTGGGCATATGGGGTGCCACCAAGCCCTTTGTGTGCACTTCTTTCCTCTCAAACAAGGCAAGGGCTGGGCTGGTATGCAGAACCATCTGCTGCACGTCAGTTGGCTCGGCAGGAACATCCTTCGCTGCTAGAGCTTTCTTGGGAAGCATCGACGATAGGGTTCGCTGCCCAGCCTCGACGGATGCTGACTTGGTAGTATCCGGAGCCTTTTTGCCCTTAGCTTGCTGGGAAGAAGTAACTGTGGTGGATTTCTCCTTAGAAGCTGCTGGAGTAGTTCCTCGCCGAGGTTGAGATGACTCGGACGAGGCGGAAGAACTTGGCACTAGAGCTCTTGTAGCTGGAGTTGGAGCCGTTGTTGGTTTTCTTGATGCCGAAACAGATGCTGGAGCTGGTTCGGTCACTGGTACTAGAACTGCTGCTAGTGCTGGTGTTGAGATAGACTCGGTGGCTGCTGGTTGTGGCGATGCCGAGGTGGTGGACGCCGTCGCCTCGACTGGACCGACCCCTCCCACTCCGAGGTCGCGTTCCTCTCGACGAGGTAGTGCGGAACCCAGAGCAGCCGCAGAACCCTCTAGAATAGGGCTCAGCGGACGTGACTCGTCGTCACGAGGAGGAGAAGGGCCAGATCGAAGTGGTGAAGAGATGCTTGATCCGCTCTGAGGGACCTCCACCGGAGCCCTGAAGAAGAGAATAATGTCAGAAGAGAAATTACCACAATGCAAGGAGAATTGAGTTACGCAACGAAAAATGACTTACGCATCCGAAGTTTCAGCCTCCTTGGGTTTCCGAGCCCTTCGTGCCAGGGCTTTGCCTGCCGGCTTGGAGGCAGTCTTGTCTCCGGCCTTCTTTCGCCTTTTTGTGGGCTGAGAAGGTTCGGAGGAAGAACTTGATGTGGCTCCACGCTTCTTCTTCGACACCACCAGAACCGGCTCGCCCGTAGCAAGTGGAGGATCCTCGTGGATATGCCCACCGGGGTTAGCTGATGCCGGAAAGGCAAAAGAAAGAGGGACAACCTCAACAGGTTCAATCACGTCGACATCCGAGTCATCCTCATCATCGGGCCAATCTCTAAGAGAAGAGAATTTACCGCTGGGTCGTTTGGTAGCGTCGGTCATAGGGAGAAACATGTCCTGGTCCGGCTCCTCCTCATCCGGGATTTCTCGGTCCGGCGCCCACTTAAGGGTCGGATAAGTACCATCCTCGAGAGTTTGCTGAAGGAACAGCTGAGAAAAAGCATGAAGAACAGAGTCAAAAACACAACAAAAACCGACACATATTTGATCCGAAATAAGTTTGCCCCACGAAGCTTACCGCGGGAGGGAGCCTGTCACGACAGACGTGCTCAATTCCCCAAGTCCATTCGGCGGAGAAATCCCTGTGGGTGGTGAAAAGAGCCTTAACCCGGCGAAAAATCTCCGTGTTGCTCAACTCGAAGGAAGAGGTCCGGTTGGGGTCGTGGCCGAAACTCATCTGGCACAACTTGTGGGTGCGCTTCTGGAGGGGAGAGATTCGGTTGCGCACGAACATCATCATAGCATCCTCGTTGCGCAATCCGAGTTTCTTCAGCTCCGCGAACCTCTTGTTAACTTGGTTGGCCAGAGCTGTGGGCTTCTTGGAGACCTCCTCCCAGAATTCCGGGTCAGGTGGACCCGGAGCGTAGGGCAGCAACCGAATCAAATCTTCAGTGCCCGCATTCCGGACATAGAAGAAGGTACGGGCCCATCCTTTGCAGGAGTCAAGCCCGGTAACCCAGGGGAAAACGGAAAGTCTCCGGGGTGAGATGGAGGCAGCTCCGAATTGGGTGAGCTGCTTATCCTCCGACTCTATTTGGATGTTGGGGATGACATTGCGACGAAGGCCAAAAAACGGGATCCACAGCTCCTTCGTGGGCCATAGTCCGGTGTAGCCTTTGATCGTAGAGACAAAAGCAGAGAGAGGTGACAGCGTTGGCTGGGAGATGGTGCGGCTGCAAGTGGTAGGTGCTAAGCCAATCCCGGAAGGAATCGCTCACCGGCAGACCAAATCCCCGTTGGAAGCGGGACAGGAACACGACGAACTCACCCGGATTGGGTGAGGGGCCAGTTCGACGGAGGGGAGACGAGCGGCAACGCCGACAGGAATGCGTCTGGTCCGGTAGAGCCAGTCAAGGTCATCTTGACAGACCCATGATCCGGCCCACGCGCCGCGGTCCGCCGCGGCGGCGTCCTCCTCCATTTCCTGCTCGGCGACGACGAGCTCCTCCTCCGTCATCTCATATTCACTACCCTCGCTGGCGCTAGCGGCGGCGGAGATCTGAGGCCTAGATTGGCGTGGACCCGTGGCGAGGCACGGGGAAAAGCACGGCGGCGGCGCTGCTGCTACAAGCACTGGCGGCGGTGCGGTCGCTAGGAAGACGAAGGAGAAGAGCAATGAGCAGAGGGGCGCAGAAGTGGGAAAAATGCTAAGGGGTGCGCCCCTCCGCTACTTAACCACCCCCTGAGAGGGTGAGTGGGATCGCGCTGCGCCAACGAGCCACATGGTGTGGCTGTGTATCGCACGCCTCAACCAATCGGAGAAGAGCCACACAGAGGGCCACAGAGCAGAAGCAATCCCGTGACGTGATGCACTGATGCGGTAAACAAGGAGGCAGGCGTGACGTGACCCTCGCACAGTGATAACTGACAATTACTGCGGCGGTTACTGTGCAGGCCCTTAAAATAAGACGAGGTAATGATTAGCCTCCACGTGGGCTAGCATACGATAGAAGGTAACAAGGCCGGGATCAAACCATGGTAACCATGGGATCCGAGCCAAAGTGGTAACCCGGCCGGCAAGTGAAAACTTGGAACGTGCGAAGGGAACGTAAATCCATATAATCCAAGATAAAAAGCTGACTCGGAAATAACATCCAAGGCTCGAACATGAATGAAGCTGATGTGGCCTTAGCGGCCAAGGCAGCTAAGACCGCACCAGCTTCGAGGACTAATGTTGGGGGGATAACCCCGGGTAGGGTCAGCCGAGGTTCGGCAGGGTCAAAGCGGATGCTGGCCGGGTCACCTCAAGGCAGGCCGGATCACGGAGTAACCCGGACAAGGGGGGGTCGCCTAACATTGCCTCAGCCGACTTAAGGAGTAAGTCGGAAGTGCTTGTCTAACTTATATGCAGGAACAGGTGCGGCCGGATCTACTATGATCCGGGTCCCCGCTTAGCTTCTGGGAGAAGGAAGGAATCTCTCTGGTCAAAAAGAAGGTCCGGTACGCACTGCATGAGCGAAGCAAGCAAGGGCAGGACCACCGGGTCATGGCCGACAAGGGTGACGACGCCCATGTCGGCTGACGCGGGCGCCGCAAAGGCTTACGTAGCTAAAGCATGTATGACGCGGGGGAAAAGCACCCCGGTCGGGTTACCCCTTTGAGAGGAGGCATATTCTTAGGAATATGCCTCCACGTATGCCCTAGGCAGGGACCGAGCCTCCTCTATATAAGGGGGGCTAGGCTTCCAGTAGAAGAGGTTGAGCTCTAGTTGGTTTGGGTTTTCTTTGATACTAGCAGAGCTAAGGTTCTGGGAAAAACTGTGGGCAAGAGTAAGAGAGGTCGACAGAGTCCTCCTCTCGCCAATACAGCTCTAGGAGCACTTGTAATCTTCAAAGGAAATCAATACAAACTTCTGTGTGGAGAATCACTCCGCTATCCCTCCCTGCATTCCCCTAGCGTGTATTAGTCCCCACCTTTAGCCTATCCATGGCATCTGCCGTGACACCAGCACGACATGGTCGCTTACAGCGAGCAGGAGTCATCCCTTGCACTCGAAGACTCTGTCGACCTCCTTGACGAGGCAAGGGAAATCGCCACGGAAAGATCAACGATCTACCAGCAGAACCTGCGCAACTACCACAGTAGGAGGCTACGCCCCAGATCCTTCGTCGAAGGCGACCTGGTCCTACGACTGAAGCATCAAGGACATCTCAAGCTCGAGTCCCCCTAGGAGGGACCATACGTGATTACTGAAGTAATCCTAGGTGGCGCCTATCGCCTTCAAGACTTAGAGACAGGAGTCGCATACTCCAACCCCTGGAACGTCGCCCAGCTGCGACGCTTCTACCCTTAGTTGTTTTTACTTTTACAATGCAAATAAGGCCACTCAGCCAAGGCTACTTAGCCACACATTGTACTTCGTACTGTCTCACGAATAAATAAAGCTAAGTGCCCCAAAACTCTATGTTCTCCTTTATTTTTCTGTAACTTATCCACTCGGGGGCTACGCCACCCTATACACATCTGTTCTGCGAACTAAAACGCGATATCCTGAGTAGCTGGGACATCAATCGAAACCCTTGACACAAATCAACCCAGTTGCAATGCACCTAACAGGTTCACAAGGGACTGAGATAAGCGCATGGCCACGCTAACGAAAAGGAGTTGCATAGTGCAACGCACTCCCAAAACATACACGCTAACAAGCTCTATATACATCATCAGCAATCAATTGATGCACATCATTACATACGAACTTTACAACATTGGTATGCTTACGTGCAGGATACAAACTAAACTACTATTGCAACAAGAGAACATTGGTCTGCTCCTCGAAGAAGTCGACGATCTCCTCCGCTAGGCGGTCCACCGCCTGATAATGCGGCACCATATTCCAAGTAGAACCTGCTGGTGGCGCAGTTGGACCAGCCGCAATTGTCGCAATGTCTACATCAGGCCTATGCAGTCGCACCAGCGACAGAGCGGCCTTGGCACCAGCCACCAACTGCTTTCTTACACACTCGCGAACCGCAACCAGGTCTTGGAACTTGGCAAGGAGGGCCAACAGGCTCGATGGCGCAACATCCAGCGGAAACATCGTCCGATAAATGTTCTTCAAGCATGACTGTGGCTTCTTCAAGAAGTGTAGCACTCATGATGCACGATCCTGCAGGGTCGCCAGTGCGACTACACGATCATGATCTACCCAGAAGTATCCACTCTCTTGAAATTGCTCTTGGGTTAGATCATGCATGCGAATGGCAGCCCTATCCTTCTCATCCTGCGGATGGCGCGCGCTGACAAATACAGAAAGCAATAAATAGAAGTGTGAAGACAACATACCATTGCGAGTGACTACAAGGAAAAGATAAGAGTAAGCAAGCTAACATTTAAATTGGTCGCCCAACTGCGTCACCTCCCCCAAGAGATATTGTTCTTGGGCGGTGGCCTGCTCTGCCTTCGATTTCCATACATCCGCATTACCGCGGAGTACGGGAAATTCATGCTCCAACTTCTTCACGCGATCACGAAGTCGCGAGAGCAGAGATAGCTCATCCACCCTTGAGCGCGACGGTGCCACATTATCATCAAGGGGTGGCGAATCCTAAGGTTCCCTCAAAGGATCACTTGATGTGCCCTATCACAAGCCAAGCAAGAAGCAAATAAGAAGACCAAATTGATGCACAGACAAAAGATTCAAGTGCATTCAAGATTAACAAAAAAAAGTATCAGTAGATACACTCGCCAAAGGCATGTTCTCGACAAAAGACATAGGCTATTCAACTATTACAAAGCTACTGACGAGCAACTGGTTTCTTTGACTTGGACTTTGGCTTTGGGGGCCTCATCGAGTCCGTGGTGGTATCAGATGCCACTGACTTTCCGCCGGCCCCTTATGCCGCAGCCTTTGCAACCTTCTTGGCCCGCTGTAGCTCCTCAAAGTACTTTGCAACTGTGTTGATCAGTTGCGGCCCATACTTGCCACAGGCAGTCGCGAAAGGAGCAAAGACTACCTGCTGGCCGTCTACGCTAACGGGCATCACCCTTGAGACCGCCGCAGGATCAATTTCGACTCCATGGGCCTGCACCATAGCGAGTGACATCGACGCACCAGCCGCACGGAGCGAGTTCTTGAAGCTCGCAGAGACGCCCCCGGCAAAAGACTCCACCAGCTCGTCCATGTTCTCGATCAGCTCAGCCTTGGGCACCAGCTCCTCCCGGAGGCGACTGAGCACACCCTTGGCCTTGGAGAGTATATCTTGCACGGCGGCACTGCGGTCCTCGACTGCTGACAGAGCACCTGCCAAGGCATCATCACAGGGAGGGCCTGCGGGTCGAAGCTCAAATCGCCAGCATCTGTGCATAAACCCACACATGGGTACGAAAGTCAGCACCAATGATAAATTCGAACAGAGAATGATAATGATATCCAAGCAAGGTACCTGAGAGGGCCTTGGCAATCGAGAAAAGCTGTTCTTCGAACAACTTCTCCCTAGCTACAATGGAGGCACGCAGGTCCTCTTCGCGCTTCTGTGCCTCGTCACATGCCGCGATTGCTTCATCGCGGCTCTTCACAGCCGCGACGAGCGTCTTCTCCATGGCGGCGGCGTCGCGCAGAAGGGCATTATGTTCAGCTACAAAACAAACACAAAAGGGATTGACTATCAGTCGACCACATAACAATGATGCAGAAGAAGAAGAAGTAAAAAGCACTTGCTTTCTACCACGCGATGGCACGTATCCAGCATTACATTCTAGCGACCCATCGCAAGCACTTGCTCCGCCAGATGGGAGGCTTCCTTCACAAGAAGCTATCGCAAAAAGGAAAAACAACAAAAGATCAGCAGAAGCCATAAATAAAATTGACTGCAACATCAGAAAAAGAGATACTACACTTACATGATCCTCCAATGACTCCGAAGTCGATTGGTGTGCAGTCATCCGGACAACCATCCGATGCTCCCCATCGTGTGGAGAGCTGGATGAGTTGTGCCCGGAGTGGGCCGCCAATAGAGGAGAAGGAGCACGCTCAACTTCCTTCTTGGCCCTGGAGGTTGCGACTCCAGATTCTTTCAAAAATTAGACGTTGCCAGAAGATGACGACTGCTGACTACAAGATCAAACCAGCATCAAGAAAGGGCGACTCTAGAGTAGAACCAAAAAGAAAGATTCGAATACTTACCAATCAAACTTATCAAAGTCAAAGGTTGGTTCACCCGACTCTGACGAGGACTCCTTTGGCAGTCGCATCTTCTTGCGAGAATATGGCGCCAGTACACTTAGAGGAATGGCAGGGATTGGCGACTCCACACCAACGCCTGCACCTTCTGGAGTCGAAGGAGACGACGCGTCAGAATCCGCGCTGCGTAAACGCTTGCGAGTATCCGGACTATCCGACTCGGGGGCTTCCTCCTCCACATCAGATGGGATGGTCGACTCTGACTCGTCCTCTTCCAAGGCTTCACGAGGAATAACTGATACATTGCAAATGTATCTATAATTTTTGATGTTCCATGCTTGGTTTTATCCACTTTCTTGTGTTTTGTTCCAACTTTGGAGTACTTTTCATATGATTTCTTGGACTAACCTATTAACAAGAGCCACAGTGCCAGCTGCCTGTTTTCTGCTATTTTTTGGTTCCAGGAAAGTCAGAAAATGAATATTCTTAGAATTGGACGGGACAAAAGCCAAAGTGCCTATTTTTCCGAAAGGGATCAAGTGCCAGAATACGAGACGGAGAGGGGCCAGGGGCCGGCCACACCACCTGGCCGCGCGGCCAGGCTTGGCCCGCGCCAGGGGGTGGTCTGGCCGACCCCAGCACCCCCTCGGCCTCTCCTTCCGCCTATAAGTTGCCCTCGGGACGAAAACCCTAGGTACCCGATCAAAAATCCATGAAAGTGTCTGTAGCCGCCGTCATCTCCATCCCTAGATCAGGAGGGATCTGAAGCTCTTCCCGGCACCCTGCCGGAGAGGGGAATTCACCCTGGAGGCCTTCTTCATCACCATGCAAGCCTCCGGTGTGATGCGTGAGTAGTTCATCCTTGGATTACGGATCCATGTAGTAGCTAGATGGCTGGTTTCTCCTCCTTTGTGCTTTCATGTTTAGATCTTGTGAGCTCCGTTCATGATCAAGATCATTTGTTTGTAATCCATACATGTTGTGTTTGCGGGGATCGGATGGATATTGAGATGCTATTTTAGATTGATTATTGATTCTATCATGTCTTTGTTATTTGAGATCTTGCATGCTTTCCGTTGTTAGTAGCTATCTTGGCCAAGTAGATGCTAGCAACTCCAAGAGTTAGTATTTATGCTCGATAGTGGGTTCATGCCTCTGGTAATCTGGGGAAGTGACAGAAATCTCTAAGGTACTAGATGTGCTGTTGCTACTAGGGAGAAAACAACAATCCTTTGTTCATAGAACAATCATATTGTTTACCTTACGCGCAGTTCGTAAAGCAATAATCTGTTGCTTGCAACTTAATACTGGAGGGGGTTCAGATGATAACCTGAATGTGGATTATTAGTCATAGATGCAGTTGGATGGCGGTCTATGTATTATGTTGTATTGCCCAATCAAGTCTCAAAGGAGTCAAGATGATTAGTATATGCATGTATTGCTTTCTCGGTGTTTGTCAATTGCCCCGCTGTAATTTGTTCACCCAACATGTTATCTATCTAAGGAGAGCCACCTATAGTGAACTATGGATCTCGGTCCTTTGTCTTTACATACAATCTATAAACTATTTCTGCTTTGTGTTTACTTTCTGCAAACTTTTACTTCTTTCCATTCGATACGTTTAATCCTTTGTTTTCCGCAAAACACGGTGAGATTGACAACCTCATCGCAAGTTGGGGACAAAGTTTTGTGGTTGTGTTGTGCAGGTCTCCACGTTGCTACTAGCACCGGTAGTGCGCCCTGCCAAAGCTCAGCTAGTAACACCTTTGGGGTGTTTCCTTGCTCCTACTGGTTCGATTAAACCTTGGTTTCATAACTGAGGGAAAACTTACTGTTGTGCTCATCATACCTTCCTCTTGGGGTTCCCAACAAGCTCTATGTTGAAAGTCGAGTGCATCAAGATCTTTTCTAGCGCCGTTGGCAGGGACTGGAGAAGAAGAAGCTCCCACGTCAACCACGCGCCAACAAGTATTTTCTGGCGCCGTTGCCAGGGAGTCGAGGACATCTTCACAAGGGGAGTCCCTCATAACAAATCTCTTTACTTTGTTGTTTTTGTTTTGCTTAGTTTCTTTTTTCTTTGTTTGCTTGTTTTGTTCTTCGAAAACACAAAAAAATTAGTTTTACTTGTTTGCTTTCTTATTTGAAAACCCAAAAAATGACTACTCTTAAAAACACTAAGTTGTGTGACTTCACTAGCACCAACAACAATGATTTTATGAGCACTCCTATTGCTCCACCTATGGCTGAAAATACTTCCTTTGAGATAAAACCTGCTTTGCTCAATCTTGTTATGAGAGAACAATTTTCTGGTATTGGTAATGAAGATGCTGCTTCCCATCTAAATAACTTTGTTGAACTTTGTGAGATGCAAAAGCATAGGGATATAGATGGTGATATTATTAAACTGAAATTGTTTCCTTTCTCTTTGAGAGGAAAAGCTAAAGAATGGTTGAATTCCTTAACTAGGAATAGTATTGATTCTTGGACTAAGTGCAAAGATGCTTTTATTGAAAAATACTATCCTCCTGCTAAGATTATATCCATGAGAAGTGAAATAATGAAGTTTAAACAACTTGATAATGAGAATGTTGCTCAAGCTTGGGAAAGAATGAAATCTTTGGTAAAAGAATTGTCCCACTCATGGACTGACTGCTTGGATGATCATCCAAACTTTTTATGCAGGATTGAACTATTCTTCAAGGAACCTATTGGATTCAGCTGCTGGAGGTACCTTTATGACCATCACTTTGGGTGCTGCAACAAAACTTCTGGACAATATGATGGTTAATTATTCTGAATGGCATACTGAGAGAGCTCCACAAGGTAAGAAGGTACATTCTGTTGAAGAAACCTCCTCCTTGAGTGATAAGATTGATATTATTATGTCTATGCTTATTAATGGGAAAGCCCATATTGATCCAAATAATGTTCCTTTAGCCTCTTGGGTTTCTCAAGAAGAGCAAGTTGATGTAAACTTCATAAGAAATAACAACTTTGACAACAATGCTTATGGTAATAATGCTTATAGGAACAATTTTGGTAACAACAATTATAAACCTTATCCTCCCAACAATGGTAATGCTTATGGAAATTCTTACAACAATAATAAGAGTGCTCCCTCTGAACTTGAAGTTATGCTTAAAGTGTTTATTAGTAAACAAACTGCTTTCAATAAAACTATTGAGGAAAAACTCTCTAATGCTGAAAGAAATATAGCATCTTTGGCTGAAGCTCAATCTTCTTTGGATAAAATGGCTGCTAAACCTGAAACTAATGAGAATCCCTTTGCAGCTACTAATGCCATACAAGTAAGAATTGATGAAAATGTTAGACTATTAGCTGAATTACATGCTAAGTGGGAAAGAGAAGATGAAATTGCTAGAAACATTAGTGTTTCTACTATTACCACCACTAGTGTTGAGGATAGTAATAGTCCAACTACTTTAGATGATAAAGTTGATTTTGATCTTGATGGTTGCAACATCACTGAAGTTATTAAGTTCCTACAAAAGCTTGCTAAAATTCCTAATGCTAGTGCTATGAACATGGCTTTTACAAAACACATTACTGATGCTCTCATAAAAATTAAAGAAGAAAAGATGAAACACAAAGCTTCTATTCCTATAAAGCAAGAAGATGGTTGGGAACCCATTAATATGAAAGTGAATGACTTTGATTTCAAAGCTTTGTGTGATCTTGATAGTAGTGTTTCTATTATGCCTAGAAGGATTTATGATATGCTTGATTTGCCTCCTCTTGAAGATTGCTATTCGAATGTCCCACTTGATGCTAATGCTAAAAAGAAACTCATGGGGAGTCTTAATGATGTTCTTATTATGGTTAATGATTCCTATGTACCCGTTGATTTCTATGTTTTTGATGTTGAATACAATGCTTCTTATCCTATTACTTTGGGAAGACCTTTTCTTAAAGCTGTTGGTGCCATCATTGATATGAAAGAAGGCACCATTAAATATCAACTCCCACTCAAGAAAGGTATATAACACTTCCCTAAAAAGAGAGAAAAGATTTCTTTTGCTTCTCCTATGAAAACAAAATTTGGTCTTAATGCTTCTTCATTTGAGAACACTTGATTCTTTCTTTGCTTCTTATGCCTAACTTAAAGGCGTTAAAGAAAAGTACTTGTTGGGAGATAACCCAAGAGTTTTAGATGAGTCTTGGAAGTTATTACCTATGTAATAACCTCTCCTTATACTTTTTATTTGCTTTTTGTGCCAAGAGTAACCTCTAATTAGAGTGAAGTACTGACTGGGAAAGTTGCTGTCCCGAAACAGATTTCTATGCTTCACCGTAAAAATTGCTGAGAGAGTTCTGTACTTCGGATCGAGCTGTAATTTTTTGTGCTTCTGACCCAGGTTGTTATCTAACTTTCGTTAGTTCAACACCGTTTAATTTGAGCAACAGAAGGTCTTCGAAAGAATTCGTCTTTACCTGCTGGTCTGTTTTGACAGATTTCTGCCATTTTCTGCATTTGCTTCTTGTGGGTTCCTTTTTGAGTTCCTTTGGGGAATTGAGCTTTTTGAGGGAAGTGATACAGTAGCTAGTGTTATAATGGAAGTTTATTTGGTGTTAGAACTGAACCTTGAGACTTATTTATCTTAAGTGCACTAATGTTGCTAATGGGATTGTGTGAAGTTTTGTATGAAGGAAAATTTTCAGGTGTATGGAAGGAATGAGTAATGAGATGAAGGATGGACTAAAGCTCAAGCTTGGGGATTCCATGCGTGTCACCCCAAGAAATAACCAAGAAGTACAAGCATCAAAGCTTGGGGATGCCCAAGGCATCCCCTTCTTCATCAATAAAAAATTCAGGTTTCTTCCAAACGCTTCATTTTTATTGTTTCATGCACAGTTGTGTTTGTCTTGGAGCGTCTTCTTTTTCGTTTTTGTTTTGGTTTTTAGTTTGATTGGTTTGCTTAGTTTTATGAATAAGTTGGTTGTACCCCCTCTTTCATACATTGGTTTGCAATTAGTTTGGTTCGGTTTGGAAAAGAGTAGGAAAGTTCATGCTTATGTGGTAAAAAGAGCTCGTTTTTGACTGTGGCTATGCTTTGTCATGCCATGCTTGAATTTTTTTTGGATTTATGCTTATTATTCTTTGCTGTAGCATGACTTGTTATAAACAATTGAGATTTCTTAATGTGCCTTGGATGAATCATGCGTTGTTTTAGCATATTAAAGCATAGTATAGTGGTATTCTCCTTTGATGCTTTATTTGGGTTGACTTGGCACATGCTCACACCATGTTATGACTGTCACAAGTAACCATAGCCTTTATGATCCTTTAGTTTTCAACTTGTAGTATCACTTTATGCTTTGATCAATGATGTTTTGTCGCTCTGCATGATTATGGCCATTATTGCTCTCTTAGTTTGTCGCTCCCAGTCTCTTGCTAGCCTCCACAACCAAGTATGAGTTCCACTCATGCATCCAACTCCCTAAACCAAGTTTTTCCAAAGAGTCCACCATACCTACCTACTAGCTTATGCTATTCCAAGTACATTCATGCTTTTGTTTACCTTCCACTTGTTATGAGAAAACTAGTGATTAAAGCTCTCATAAACTAGATGGCACACTTTACTTTATTGCCTCTAATAAACTTGAACCATTGGGTCCTCCTTTGTTGCATATATGCTTGCGCTTTATAAGTTGAAATTAGCAGAACCATGTACCATGGGGAACGCTTTCAACATTGCACTTGTACTTTGTACCCCGTTGATATCATGTTCTTTTGCTTACGGATCCCGTGATTGTGAAATAAAAGTGGAACTTGTAAGATCATGGAGTTTGTATGTGTGTTAGAGAAACGCCTGGGCCGCTAGCCTAAGCCATGCCTAATCATGGTGGAAACTTGCAGCATCACCATAATGAGCACTCTATGAAGCATCCTCAATTAAAACCTATCCAAATAGCAAATAAAAAGATCGCTGAGATGCTCATTGTCTGCTTGCCTTGTCATTTTGATTATGGGAAAGCTCTCGTATCATGTGCAAGGGGTACCCCGTTGGCAGTTCTTAATGATACACATATACTTACAATGACAAGAGCTTACTCGTGACTGAAGTTGAGTAGCATGAGGATGGGTCTTCGTAAGTAAGGGGCATGAGATTTCGGTTTATAACTTGTCAAGCATATCCTCTTAGTTGTGTCACTTTAACCTTAATCACCTTCAAGATGCTTATGATAGGGGCAATGAGAGCTGAAAGCTATAAGTACCATAATTTTTGGAAGCTCTTTATGAGACTTGAATCCCTACTTCCTTTTACAAAAGGCTTTTCTTCCACCATTATATTGAGTCTCCACCTTCTATCTTTATGCACCTACTTTGAGAGCATAGTGGCCATTCTTAGTTCTATATGCATTGTCCCAAGACTAGTTGATTGATGCATAACTTGATATTGCTTGTTTTAAACTATTGTATCTAGTCACTCTTATGAACTTTGAAGGTGTCCTATGCATTTATATTTGCTACTCTATTTGAAAGTGCCAGAATACGAGACGGAGAGGGGCCAGGGGCCGGCCACACCACCTGGCCGCGCGACCAGGCTTGGCCCGCGCCAGGGGGTGGTCTGGCCGACCCTAGTACCCCCTCGGCCTCTCCTTCCGCCAATAAGTTGCCCTCGGGACGAAAACCCTAGGTACCCGATCAAAAATCCACGAAATAGTCTGTAGCCGCCGTCATCTCCATCCCTAGATCGGGAGGGATCTGAAGCTCTTCCCAAGACCTGCCGAGAGGGAATTCACCCACAGGCCTTCTTCATCACCATGCAAGCCTTCGGTGTGATGCGTGAGTAGTTCATCCTTGGACTACGGATCCATGTAGTAGCTAGATGGCTGGTTTCTCCTCCTTTGTGCTTTCATGTTTAGATCTTGTGAGCTCCGTTCATGATCAAGATCATCTATTTGTAATCCATACATGTTGTGTTTGTGGGGATCCGATGGATATTGAGATTCTATTTCAGATAGATTATTGATTCTATCATGTCTTTGTTATTTGAGATCTTGCATGCTTTCCGTTGTTAGTAGCTATCTTGGCTAAGTAGATGCTAGCAACTCCAAGAGTTAGTATTTATGCTCGATAGTGGGTTCATGCCTCCGTAACTGGGAAGTGATGAAATCTCTAAGGTACTAGATGTGTTGTTGCTACTAGGGAGAAAACAACAATCCTTTGTTCATAGAACAATCGTATTGTTTACCTTACACGCAGTTCGTAAAGCAATAATCTGTTGCTTGCAACTTAATACTGGAGGGGGTTCGGATGATAACCTGAAGGTGGATTATTAGTTATAGATGCAGTTGGATGGCGGTCTATGTATTATGTTGTATTGCCCAATCAAGTCTCAAAGGAGTGAAGATGATTAGTATATGCATGTATTGCTTTCTCGGTGTTTGTCAATTGCCCCGCTGTAATTTGTTCACCCAGCATGTTATCTATCTAAGGAGAGCCACCTCTAGTGAACTATGGATCCTGGTCCTTTGTCTTTACATACAATCTATAAACTGTTTTTGCTTTGTGTTTACTTTCTGCAAACTTTTACTTCTTTCCATTCGATACGTTTAATCCTTTGTTTTCCGCAAAACACGGTGAGATTTACAACCTCATCGCAAGTTGGGGGACAAAGTTCTGTGGTTGTGTTGTGAAGGTATCCACGTTGCTACTAGCACTGGTAGTGCGTCCTGCCAAAGCTCAGCTAGTAACACCTTTGGGGTGTTTCCTTGCTCCTACTGGTTCGATTAAACCTTGGTTTCATAACTGAGGGAAAACTTACTGTTGTGCTCATCATACCTTCCTCTTGGGGTTCCCAACAAGCTCTACGTTGAAAGTCGAGTGCATCAATAACCCCCTCAGGAAGAGGGGGCATACAGGGTGACACCGCCCAATCCTGCATACAGACCACAATTCAGCACAAAGGATAGAAACATCAAAGAAGCAATCAACAAAATAAGCTACTACGTAGCACAACTGTACCTCAGGAGGAGGGTTAGCAGCATCGAACATAGGAACGACTGGTTCACTGGGTAGCACATCCTTGACGGTGCACTTGGTCACCAGTCGAACCCTTTTATCTACCTCATTCACGGACATGCCATTGGCAGACACGCGAGTAACATCATCAGCGCCAGCCCACCGAAACATGGGGTGGACTCTGGCCTGCAGGGGCTGGACGCGACGGCGCAGCCACGTGCGAATGAGTGCGCAGTCTCCCTCCTCTTTTCCTATGTGACTCTCGAGGTCGCAAACGCGCTCGTACAGCACATCTGTCTCTGCGGACTCGCTAGGCATAACCACATTCTTCCAGGAGCGCCTCCTCTAGCACGGCGTTGCGGGGTCAAAGGGCACGAGTCCAAAGTGTTCTCTGTCAGCCTTCTCGTCGCGGATGTAGAACCACTTTTCCCTCCACCCTTGGACGGACATCGCCAGTTTGATGTCGAAGTATGTGGCGGATGGGTTGACGTGGATTCTGTAGCCGCCTACATCGTAAACTACAGAGCCAAACACCGATTGTCGCTTCAACTTGAAGAGGCGCTTGAAGAGGCCGAAATGCGGCTCGATTCCGAGCCAGCACTCGCAAAGAGTGATGTAGCAAGCTACGTGGAGGATGGAATTGGGGGACAGCTGATAGAGCTGGAGCCCGTAAAAGCAAAGAAGGCCCCTGAAGAAAGGATGCAGGGGCAATGAGAGGCCGCGAATGATGAACGCTAGGAACATCACTCGAAAACCAGCAGGAGGAGAGGGGGTTACCTCGCTGCCGGGAACGCGCGCGTCGGCGACTGCGGTGGACAACACTCCGTCTTAGCAAAGAAGACGAAGATCCGAGGACTTGATCACAGATGGACGCCACGTGCCATTCGTTACGCGGGTTCCCGTGCCCTTCTTCTTCCCGCCGGCAGCGGTGCTGGTGCCCGCAGCGGTGGAGCCGCCCTTCTTCTTCTTCGTCGCAGCAGCGGCAGCCGCGGAATCGGCCGCAGCACCTCCTTTCTTCTTCCCCATTACACGGTGGCGATGCGACCGGAGGAAGTAGCTGGGAAATGTGCGGAGCTGGTCCAGCGTCGCGGAGGGAAAAGAGCGCAGGGAAAGCAGAGGATCAGCTGCAATGGCGATGAAGGCAAAGGATGAATGGAAGTAGATGTGAATTTTACCGTCGCAGCGTCACTACTTAACCCTTGGAAGATGCAGTCCAACGGCTCAGAAAAACCCTACCAGACGCGTGGCGTTCATCGTGCTCGGCACGTGGAGGAGCCGAAACGCGAACCGTCCCCCTACTACTCCCATTACGTGCGGAAATCGAGGAGACGCAGTTAAAATAAAGATTACGCATGCCCGGTCAAATCAGAGTCAGGAAGTGGGACCCACCACTCGTCATGTCCCATAAAACTCGCTCACGCGGACAACTGAGGTCATGAAATCGTCAGCACTGACGTCATCAAGAACTACGCAGCAGAAGACTTCGACTACTTTAGTCCTCGCTCGAGTCTTCGACTCCACCAAGCACTCGGGGGCTACTCCCATAGGGAGCGCTGGTCGTGCACCCTACGATTTTTCTTTTTCTTTTGCAGGAACATGAACAATCAAAGAAAAACCCAATCACTCGAAACAAGGTTCGACTATGGGCATGAGTTACTCCCATAGGGAGCACCAGAAGCAAAATCGCCTGAAACAAGCAAACAAAAGACGACAGCAGTCGCAAAAGTTCTTTAGTCCATGCTTGAGTCTTCGACTCAACTAGGCACTCGGGGGCTACTCCCATAGGGAGCGCTTGTCGCGCACCCTATGATTATTTGTACAAAGTACTATGTGTTGATAACGTCCACACTCGAAGTTTATGGCGACACCGCCTCATAATTTTTTCCTACAAAGAGACTGCGTCTCCTAGGTCACCCGAATCATCTCCGTGATGATAAAATTCGGATGCCGTGCTTACAGCGTGAAGATAAAACCTGAATAAGGCCTGGAAACGCATTTGCTGCACACTACCAGAAATATATCAGTGCCTACAGGTACGATGAACATGCCTTGACGGACGCGTCGAGTGCTCACACCCATACACTGGAATTCGACTCCTATAAGACCTCCGTGGCTTGATTCGAATTACACCAGCATTTTTACGGGTTCGAGTCCAGGGACTCGAGTTCGATTAGATGGCATTGTTTTACCCTAAGGTAGTTAACTGATACCGGTGCATCGGTTAAATCAGGCACGCACATCAACAATCCCTATGACATAAACAAAGCAGTCGAAAAACATACTCAGTCATGCACTCGAAGGCTTCATAAAGTCTCTAGTCGAATCTGCGATTCCACTAGACACTCGGGGGCTACTGACATGGGTATACCCTATAGGTACTCGAGCTTGGTATATACGGCCTGGATACATAGAGGCCCACGGTGTCGCCAAGGCCCAAATGAAGAACTCGAGTAACCTATGGACTCTCGATTGCTTGAAGAACAAGAAGAAGCTAAAGATAGAAAGTTCAAAGGGGAAAACCCTAACATGTAACCGACTCGACCTGCTACCCTAGACCGAGCCTATCTATATAAAGGCTAGGAGGGGGCAGCGAGGAGGACACACACACAACCCTAGTTTCCACAACCCTCGCCAGATTGCATCTGCGCACCATTGTAATCTTCGATTCCTTTGATAATTCCACGAGCAGACAAGCAGGAGTAGGGACCTCTACGAGGCCTGAACCTAGGTAAATCTTCGAGTCCCCTGTGTGCTTGTTTGCTAGCCGATAGATGTCTCCACCGCTCCCTCCTTCTCCAAAACCCAAGTCCATAACAATGGGCATTGATGAGTTAAACCCTCGTCAATAACACTTCTATCATGGGTGTTTTGATATTATTTAATAAATTCATCGGTCATCTCAATATAACCATCTTCAATATCATAGCTCTCTCTAGACTCGGGTGAACTAGCATGTGTAGTAGTGTCTTTATTAGGATTTTCAGTATTTTTAGCTATAGTTCTAGCAATCGTAGCATCTAGGAAATGACCTAATGAACCACTCTTATCAAGCACAGTAGAAGCAACATCATAAGTATCCGAAGTTTTAGATTCAGCGGTAGTAGCAGTGTGTGTAGCATGTGTATGTGGTGGTGTAAGGAGCTTGCTCATAACAGATGGTGAATCAAGAGCAACAAAGGTGTTCAGAACCGTACCTCTTCTTGTAGTGGATGGGAAAATAGGAACCTTGCCATCACGAGACTTACCCATGATGGATGGATGGCAGCGAACAATAGTGATTCCAAGTGAACTTGATAAATAAAGCTATGCTCCCCGGCAACGGTGCCAGAAAATAGTCTTGATGACCCACAAGTGTAGGGGGTGTATCACAGTATTTTCGAGGGAAGTGAAACCCAATTTATTGATTCGACACAAGGGGAGCCAAAGAATATTTATAAGCCTTAACAACTGAGTTGTCAATTCAGCTGCACCTGGAAACAATCTTGTTCATAGCAGTTTATCAGTAGCAGCAGTTTTGTAGTAGCAATAGTAAAGTAATAGCAGTAGTAAAAGTAAAGACAATAGTAACAATTGCAGTAAACAATAGGATTAAAGCGTGGTAGGCATAGGGATGGATGGACGGGCGTTGCATAGACAAGACAATTCACATGGCAATCAAGACATAGGGCATTTGCAGATAAATAAGATAAAGCATCCAAGTAATAATAATCATAGGCATGTATTCCATATATAGTCATACGTGCTCACAATGAGAACTTGCACAACATCTTTTGTCCTGCCAGCCCGTTTGCAGCGGGGCCTCAAGGGAACTACTGACAATTAAGGTGCTCTTTTTAATAGAGCACTAGAGCAAAGCATTAACACTCCATGAACACATGTGATCCTCACATCAAAGCCATTCCCTCCGGTTATCCCGATTGCTGTCACTTCGGTGCCTTTGGTTCCGGACAACAACGTGTGTATACAACTTGCAGGTAAGACCATAAACAATACTATCATAATGAATCAATAACATGTTTAGATCTGAAATCATGGCACTCGGGCCCTAGTGACAAGCATTAAGCATAACAAGTTGCAACAAAGTCACAAAGCACTAATAATAGATACGAGGCACCATGCCCTAACAATCCGATGCCATTACATGAACGATCTCATCCAATCCCTACCATCCCCATATCCTACAGCGGGGGATTACTCACTCATAGATGGAGGAAACATGGATGGTCGATGGATAAGCGATGGTGTTGATGATGGCGATGATCTCCTCCAATTCTCCATCCCGGCAGGGTGCCAGAATGGAGTTTCTGGTTCCGAATCGCGGAATTTGGTTGTGGCAGCGCAACAGAACTCTTTCTGGAAAAACATCGAACGCCCCTTGGTTTTTAGGTCAAGAGGCGACTTATAGGCGAAGAGGGAGGCCGAGGGGGCAGCCGAGGCGGCCACACCACCCCTAGGCGTGGCCTGGCCTGGCCCGCGCGGGCAGGTGGTGTGGGCCCCTCATGGCCCTACTCCGTCTCGTCTTCTAGCTCCGTGAGTCTTCTGGTGAAATAGGATTTTTGGCATATTTTCCGGGATTTTTCCTGATAGTTGATTTTCTGCACAAAAACTAGACACCAAGGTAATTCTGCTAAAAACCGTGTCAGTCCGTGTTAGTTATATCCAAATCACACAAGTTTAGAGGAAAAACAATAGCAAAATTATTCGGGAAAGTAGATACGTTTTGGACGTATCACCGAGTAGCATCCGTTAGGCGTCATAGTCCAGAGAATGGAGTCCGTAGTGCTGGGGGAAAGTTGGATCGCCGAAACAAGGCCCTAGAGACGGACATATTGCTCTAGGTGTTCGAGCGTGAGAGCATCTACATTAATGTCAGCCACCTAGTTCTGACCCTCAAGAGCATCGCGCACTGTCCGGTTGTTGGGGATATACTTTCTGGGTATCCTCACAGTTCCTCACTGACCAGGGTGGCCCACTTCGGGTTAGAGCTTTGCTTCACGGGCGGCCCAGTCAGGGAGAAAGACGGAGTCCAATCCGGCTATGGGAAGGCCCAGAAGACTTACGGACTTAGGCCCATAATTTTACTTGTAGTTCAAGATGTACTCTTTAACCGACTCTTAGACGTAGCCAGATAGATCTCTCCTGTAAACCCTAGGCCGGATATCTATATAAGCCGTCCTAAGGAGAGCCTTTAGGGCACCCAATACTTTAGACCCTCAACTCGCATAGGCGAAACCCTTATAACCCATATTCCGGCTCTGCCGTACTACTGGATTGCTAGCAGGAGTAGGATCCGTCCAAAGCCGGCGGATTCGAACCTAGGTAAACTTGTGTGCTCACCGTCCTGGAACACCGTACATTTCACACCCCTCTCTTCCGCACGCCTCGAGGACTCCCTCATGGTGTACTTGTCCTCAATCCGACGACAGTTGGCGCCCACCATGGGGCAAGTGAGCTTCGGATCTGCTTTCCGAGCGGAATCTGCAAGAATCAGAATCAGCGAGACTATCGCCGTCGGTCGCATCCTCTACGCCAGTGGCGTACCTCTCATCGTTCTCAACGAGACTTGGATTCCGGCAAGGGAGGCCGTGACTGCCTACACAATCATGTCTTTTGGTGAGATCGATGTTTACATCGGTTTCGCTGAACCTGCCCAACCCACCCCAGCGGTGATGATAGAGGCAGAAGAATTTTCTGGGTCCCCTTTGTCCGCGGAAGCGGCAGAGTTCCGGATCTCAGAAAACCCTAATCCCACCCAGCCCGCACCAGTTGCGGAGATAGTGGAGAAACCCGAGCCTGAAGAAGACCTAGCGGACCAAGTCGAATTTAGAGTGGATCTCCCCGGAGAAGCCGGATCCCAGATCGACCCACCCGTGGAAGTCGAAATCCAGGAGGATCATAATAACGACACTGATTCCGGCTCTGATGATGTCGGGACAAACAGACCTTTCCTAAGGTACACACTACGACGTATGATACTGCAAGGCGAAAGCGCAGATGCAATACTCGAAACCATCAAAAGTTTCGATATGGCTGATCGCGAAAGCCGCAGGTACCTCAGGAAGCACGCGTCACACTTCGTCGGATACGTGGGATCTGGATCCGGCTCTGTCGATGCTAGATAGAACACCGACTCTATGCTGGAGGCAATTGGAACAAATGCCGACGTACCCGCATCCTCGGATGAGTCGATGACTCAGCAGATTTCTGAAAGTTCTCCGCAGAATATGAAGAGGAGTACAACTCCAAAGCTGTAGAAGAAGGAGAAGCCATGGATGAAGGATCCGGGGAACACTCTCCCAAAACACAGGATGACATGGACGTCGGAGATAATCCCGAGGTCCAGATGTCCAAAAGTACCGATCAGAGCTTGACTCCGGGAAACAGACCCAACCGTCTTTGCTACCGGCGCTGCCAAGAAGGCAAAGAAG
The DNA here is from genome assembly GCA_023614405.1 of Avena insularis. Lineage (NCBI taxonomy): Eukaryota > Viridiplantae > Streptophyta > Magnoliopsida > Poales > Poaceae > Avena > Avena insularis. Next base: position 442,367,750 of record CM042694.1, on the reverse strand, counting down.
AAGAACAAGAAAAACAAGACCCTAGCAAAAGACCCTCTGACAGAGGAGGTGATTGCCAAGTAATACCAAGAAGACTCGGATGGAGCACTTATCCCAGATGATCCGAAAAAGAAGCATCGGTGCATGGACACATGATCACTGAAGGTGCGCGTAAACTGATCGATGTCGCATTAACCACACCTATCCCTACAGCTGCAGAACTTACTGCAGATGAGCTGGACGAAAGGGCGCAAGCCCTAGAAGCGCGTCGTCAACAACTCCTCGATGAATCCAAAAACATCGAGGTGGAGAAGAAACGCATGTCAAACAAGGAATACATGTCTCGTCTACATCAGAAGACACGGAAGCGTCACATAGATGACAACCAATTCCCACGTGTCCGTGTCGTCCTTTTTGGAGATGAGATGGGGAATCCACGGAAGGATAGCAACAGAGATTGGGTATACCCAACACCAGTACAAAATACCGTGGCAGCCCGAGAAATTCTATCGGCTAATCCAGGACCAGAGGAGATCCGTTTGGGTATCAAGCTACTCAACAAGGGACTGGTACAGCAAAAGGTCGCCCTGTCCGGAAGTCAAAAACTGGTCTCGGATTCAGACCAATGTCGCGCAGATCCGGCGTGGGATGGCATAAGATCCCATTACATTCGGGCGCAGTACCATCACCCCGAACGCAGGGAAGACAATTATTCAAGAACCGGATCATCAGGACAACATTACAGAGCTTCACGTAACTAGAGCAACGTTGCCCCAGCGGCCAAGAAAGATGCCATCGCTGCCCTGAATACGACGAACCCTCCCTGACGAGAATCTAAGGATCGAAGGGGAGAAGATAAAGAAAAACGACGGGAGGAGGATCGTCAAAAAATGCCACCTCCTAAGTATACAAGCCGTCCGGCTGATCCTCACCATGGTGGGAACGACGAAGGAAGGAACGACGGAAACCATGCTGGCACAAGCCGGCAGGGGGCTCGTTGTAGTCAAGATCCTCCCCGGAACCGGAATAATGACATTCCGGACGGAGGCCGGCGATCAGCCGGAAACTATCCAGCTACCCCGCCCTCTCCACCACACAGTCATCACAATGACCCCCATGGAGGGAAAGCAGGACAACATGGCGGAGGAGGTGGTGGTAGAAGCCGAAGTCTGGCTCCACGACACCACAGCCATAGCCGGCATTCGGGACGATCTCTATCCCCGAACGATGCAAGGCACAGAATCAACTCTAATATAGAGGCGCGGTGCTATGAAAACGATGACGTGTATGTGGGCCCAAGTGCTTCGGACCATGCATCAGAGCTACAAAATTCCTGGAAGGATTTGCTATCTCAAGACATATCCAAGCCAACGACGGCATTGCTCGGCGGACACACACAGTTCTGGATTTCTTCCAAGCTTGTTGCATCGCTAAAGGCGGAAATATCCTGGTCGCAACCCAATATCTCCCACTTATGTTGCGGAAGACGGCACGATCATGGCTCAATGAACTTCCGGTGAACACCATCCATAACTGGTATGACTTGGAAAGTGCGTTCTTTCGGAATTTCGAAGGCACATATCGGAGGCCCTTTACGGTTGGAGACCTACATTGTTGCACCCAGAAAGCCGGAGAAACTTGCCGGGACTACCTCGGATGATGGATCGACACCAAGAACTCTTGCGAAGGAGTAAATGATCAAACTGCGATTGAAGCTTTCATCGCAGGTCTCCCTATTGGTTTACTGCGCCATCCCTTGAAGTGTGACAAGGTTACTGATTTGGGAGAGATGATAAAAACAGCGAGCAAGTATGCAGATGCTGACGACGATGCAGAAGGATTACTCAACGCCCTGGCTGTGCCTCAGTCGGCAAAACAACCAAAGAGATAAGCTCAGAAGCGCAAAAATACCTCGGAAGAAAAACCCAATGCGGAAACAACGGTAGTTACTACTGTTTCTAGGTCTGGAGGACGAGGAGGACGTGGCGGAGGCCGCGGGCGTGGCCGTGGGACATCAAGGGTCCAAGGTAGAGGAGATCAACAACCAGGCAAAACCTACTCTTGGGCCGACATTGCCAATAACCCATGTGTGCATCACTTAGACGCCAATGGGGGCTCTTCCCACACCAACGCTGAATGTCGTTTCAATGACGACATCAAAAGAGATGATACCGTGGGCTACAAAGCTAAGCAGAAGAAGGGACAGAAAAATCTCGAAAAAGACAAAGAGACCAAGGAAGATTCCGACATGGAGGAAGCGGATGCTTAAAATCCCAAATCGGAAGGGAAGAAAACTTTTCCCACCAAGAAGGACACTTATGTCACCTTCCTCGGAGGTCAAGAAAGCAGTTCTACACGAGCTCAATGCAACAGTTCCGGTTGTCCCCCAGTATCTGGACTGGTCCGAAGTGGCAATCACGTTTGACCGTGATGATCATCCGCCTAAGTTACACAGGCGAGGAAAATACGCCTTAATCGTCAACCCACTTATTGACGGTTATGGTTTCTCCAAGACCCTCATGGACGCTACGCCGGATGAAGATCTCGGAGACCCAGCTGAACCATAGCTCCGTGATTTTTCATGGAGTTGTCCCAGGAAGACAAGCTAATTCCCTGGGAGAGATCACTTTGGATGTTACCTTTGGAACTCCAAAGAACTACCGGACGGAGGCACTTTCCTTCGAAGTGGTCCCGTTCAAGAGCGCATACCACGCTATATTTGGACGACTGGCTTACTGGGCTTTTATGGCTCGTCCATGTTACATTTACAATATGATGAAAATTACAGGTCCCAACGGCGTGATCACCATTAGGGGAGACCCGAAGAAGGCGCGAGAATGCGAGGATGGAAATGCCGCCTTTGCTGAAGCCGTGCTGCACGCTCAGGAGTACCAGGAGATCAAGAAGAGCACAGATCCGTCCGAGATGCCCGCAACGAAGAAGGAGGTGAACAAGCCAAATCCAGAGTTCAAGGCATCAAAAGAGACGAAGAAAGCACCGTTGATGGATGATGACCCCTCCAAGGTGACCCAGATAGGCGTAGGCCTAGATAGCGCATAGGAAAGCGCGCTCGTCAAGTTCCTCCAAGCAAATCCAGATATCTTCGCATGGCAGCCATCTGACATGACCGGAGTACCTAGGGAACTTGCCGAGCACTCTCTAAATGTAAACCCGAATGCTAAACCCGTCAAACAGTCATTACGACGGTTCGGCGATGAAAAGCGTAAGGCAATAGCTAAGGAACTAGCGCGGCTCGAGTTAGCTGGATCCATAAAAGAGGTCATCCACACAGAGTGGTCGGCCAATCCTGTAATGGTCCCTAAAAAGGACACCACTGATTTAAGGATGTGTGTTGATTATACTGCCTTGAACAAGGCTTGTCCAAAAGATCCATTCGCTCTGCCTAGAATTGATCAAGTTATCGATTCTACGGCAGGCTCGGAACTCCTCTGTTTTCTCGACGCATATTCCGGTTATCACCAAATCCGGATAAAGGAATCTGACAAAATCAAAACTTCATTCATAACCCCCTTCGGAACCTTCTGTTTTGTTACGATGCCCTTTGGGCTGAAGAGCGCAGGAGGTATGTACCAGCGCACGATGCAGCGTTGCCTCCACGACCAACTCGGACGCAATGTACATGCATACGTGGATGATATCGCGGTGATGTCCAAAAAGAAGGAAACACTTATTTCCGACTTGGAGGAAACGTTCGCCAATCTACGAAAATACAACATCATGCTTAACCCGAAGAAATGCTTCTTTGGAATACCAGCCGGAAAATTATTAGGTTTCATCGTGTCTCAAAGAGGCATAGAGGTGAACCGAGACAAAATCAAGGCTATACTCAATATTTCCAGGCCAACTCGCCTGAAGGACGTACAAAGATTAACTGGTTGCATCGCTGCGGTCAGTCGATTTGTAAGCCGGCTTGGGGAAAGAGCCGCACCATTATACAAACTCCTGAAAAAGACCAAGGATTTTGTTTGGACTGACGAAGCTGAAGCTGCACTACAAGACCTGAAGAAAGTACTCTCATCAGCTCCTATCCTTGCAGCGCCGGAATCTCAGGAACCGATGTTGCTTTATATTGCTGCGACAAATAAGTTCGTTAGTATCGTCATGGTGGTGGAGAGACCAGAGGAAAATCAGGAACACCTGGTGCAGCGTCCGACTTGCTTTGTCAGCGAGGTCCTGACAGAATCAAAATAGCGATATCCGCACTATCAAAAGTTGGCTTACGGTGTTTTCCTAGCATCTCGTAAGTTACGACACTATTTTCAGGAGCATCCAATTACCATGGTGAGCAAAGCTCCCATAAGAGATATAATCAACAACAGCGACGCCACAGCACGCGTCGCCAAATGGGGCATGGAGCTCTCAGCTTTCGATATTGAGTACAAACCTCGGACAGCAATCAAATCCCAGATCCTTGCTGACTTTGTCGCTGATTGGACAGAGACGAAGGAGAATATGATCCTCCCTAAGTCGGAATATTGGACCCTCTTTTTCGACGGTTCTAAGGCTCGAGGGGGCTCGGGGGCTGGCATGGTGCTCAAATCACCCCAAGGAGATAAACTTTTATACGTGTTACAGATCCACTTCACAACGACAAACAATATTGCCGAGTATGAAGCACTGCTGCATGGAATCCGGATTGCCAAGGATATTGGCATCCGACATTTGATGTGTTACGAAGATTCGGATCTTGTTGCTCAGCAAGTCTCGGATATTTGTAATGCAAATAAGCACATGGCAACATATAAAGCTGTCGTGGATGATCTATCTAAATCGTTCGAAGGGTTTGAAGTTCAACACATCCCTCGAGAAGAAAATGAGGAAGCAGATGCATTATCTCGAATAGGCTCTGCGCGGAAAGAGGTCCCGGATGGCGCATTTTCAGAGCACCTCAAAGTCCCCTCGATAAAGGGAGTAGATGAGGAATATCTAACCAAATCCGACTCACCTTTGATAGCAGTTCTGGCTGTAATTCCCAGCTGGACTCAACCCTACCTCGATTATTTGGTAGATGGCAAATTACCCGAAGACGAGGTGCTGAGCCGGCAGATTATCCGACGAGCAAAAGCCTATACTATTGTTAAGGGTGAGCTCCATAAACGGAGTGTTTCTGGGGGTTTTCAATTGTGTATCTCGGAAGATGGAGAGGAAATCTTAAGGAAATCCACGAAGCGGTATGGTCACCACGCTGCAGTCAAATCTTCTTGGCAAAATCTTTTCGACATGGATTTTTCTGCTTACAGCTCGGCGGATGCGAGCGATTAGTCAAGACATGCAAAGGCTGCCAAAAATCGCCAAACAAGCTCATGTTTGCTGATCAGCTGCGAACAATACCTATAACATGGCCTTTTTCGTGCAGGGGCTTGATATGGTAGGACCTTTTAAACGAGCTCCAAGTGGATTTACTCACCTCTTAGTGATGGTGGATAAATTCACCAAATGGATCGAGGCTAAACCTGTCACTAGTTGTGATGGAGCAACAACCAAAAGATTTGTCGAGGATGTTATAATCCGGTATGGTTATCCGCATAGCATTATCACGGACAACGGGAGTAACTTTTCTATGGGAGAACTGGCCGAATTCTGTGATGAGCAAAATATCCGGCTTGACATTGTGTCAGTCGCACATCACAGTCTAACAGACAAGGCGAAAGAGCAAATGGTTTAGTTCTACAAGGCCTGAAACCAAGACTTGAAGCACCACTATGACGTGCTGCGGGGGCTTGGGCAGAGGAACTACCCTCTGTAATTTGGAGTTTACGAACAACTCCGAACAGGTCAACAGGATACACACCTTTCTTCTTGGTTTATGCGCAGAAGCAGTTCTTCCTAGTGATTTAATTCATACTTCTCCTAGAGTGGCCGCGTATATCGAAGAGGATGCCGAGATTTCGCGACAAAATGATCTCGACTTAGTCGAAGAAGTTCGCGTTGTTGCTGAAATGAGATCAACAGCCTATCAGCAGAAGTTACGCAAGTATCATAGCCAGAGAGTCCGAACTAGATCTTTCAATAAAGGTGATTTGGTTCTCCGGCTTGTGCAACAAAGAAAGCACAAACTTTCCCCAGTATGGGAAGGGCCCTTTTTAGTTAGTCGAGTATTGCATAATGGATCGTACTACTTAACTGACATGAGGCCAGCCAAAGAAAGACCTGCTACTAAGAAGAGAAAGAGACCTGGAGGCAGTACAAATCCGGATGAGTTAGACAGACCGTCGAATATTGCTCAGCTACGTCCCATTTATTCCTAGTTTATCCTTCTTTGTAATCATACATATGTACATGTTCTGTGAGAAATAAAAGTTTTGGTTGCCTCAAAGTTTTTCTGAGAAGTTTTTACCATCTTATTTCCTAATGATCATGTCATAGTCGAAAATCCTAGAATGCTTGAAAGTACTTTATACTCATGTTCGTTCTGGTCTAGATTTCCGATTCTAAAATTGCTACCTTCGGGTATAAAATCTAAAATTTCTAGTCTTTACTTTGGTTATTTGTCTGATTGCTGGATGCGGGCATTTTCCGAGTAGTGAATTGTTGGTACTGGAAGCCGGCTTTGTTTCCGAGTTTAAACTGGTTTAGCAATTGAGCTCCGTTGCTCGGCAAAGTTTTCGGCGGAAGGTTTAGCCGGCTCACGAAAAGGACGAGGCGGAAAGCCAGATAAATGATAAGTAGAGACGAAAAAACTATAAGTGCTTGTGTAAACATTTCAGGCACGCAAAAATTTCAAAAAGTCAAAAGTGCTGAATAGATCAAAAGCTTAGCACTAGCAAGATAAATAGTACTTATGTATGATACATAAATTTCTGGTCTATGATGCAGGAGGAGATGAAGGAGCTGCCGGCTCGCTGGTTACTCTGCCTTGGTATCTTTCCGAGATGTCCGCATCCGAGTCGGTGCGTTCATCGTCAGAAACTTCTTCGTTTTCTTCTATAGGAGGAGGCGGAGTATCCACGCGGGTGAAGAAGGGGATCTCGTAGCTGGTCAGATCAGCTACGTGGCACCCGTATCCGGCGCAGGAGTGCATGATGGCTTGAAGGTCCTGCTCCTGGCCGTCTTTGTCTACCTTGCATTACCCTCTGGTCACTTGCCATATCTCCATGTTTCCATGGTGGCTCATGACCATGGTGAGAGCGTTCTGCTCAGCAGTCCGCATGTAGGACATGTTCCAGTCCCAAACAAGCTGCGGCATCTCCTTGGCCTTGTCCCGCACCTGAAAATCAGACATGCTTGGCATGTCCGGAATCCTGAGAGACTCGCCAATATCCTCAAGGGATTGGCGGTAGTCATGAAGAAGATCACCGACTTGGGTAAGCCGGTGGGTGCGGGGCTCGGACGAGGAAGAATCCGTCAAGTTCAGAGGACCTATATATCAAAATAAGGTTAAGAAAAAACTGACAATGATAGAAGTCGAAGAAAATGATAAGTCAGAGAGATGGAACGTACCAACAATGATGTCGGCAATCTTGGTTTTCTCCTCCCGGAGACTCTGGAGTTCAGCCCGGAGCGCCTGGGACATGTCCTTCTCTCTGCTAAGCTCATTTTTTAGATCCAAGATTATTTTATCTTGAGCAGCGATCTTGCGATCACGCTCATCAGTGGCCATGGAGGAGGATTCAAGTACTTGAGCTATGCTCCTTTCATGATCCGCCTTAAGCTTATCTAGCTCTTGGTGAAGTCCCTTGTTCTCCACCACCAGGGTCTTGAGGTTCTCGGCCTCTTCAATCATGGCGAGGGATTGTTTCACCAGCGCTATAAGTCAAAAAAGAACAACAGTTCAGAAAAATTCGACATTGAAAATAACAAAGACAAGGGTTGAGTCTCAGAATGTTTACCTTCGGCCTCATCCTTGGCAACTTTAAGCTCAGCATTTTTAAGCCGGAGAGCTTTGATCTCTCTCCGCTTATCACAAACATTTGTCAATAATTCCTGGTTATAGGAACATACTTTCTATAAGTCAGAATACCCAAAGTCAGAAAGCTACTTAAGACTCGGGCTAATATTTTTGCTAAATATCAGCACGAGCCTTGGGGGCTACACTAGTTCGTTCTTTGGCATCCTAATGAAGCATAAACTCGGATTCAACATCCTACTTCATGCTTGGGGGCTAGAGGATATGATATAACATAATGTAAAAAACAAGAGTTAGAATTCCGACTTACATATTGCTCGCGGGTGAGTTTGTCTAAACCCGCGTTCACTTCAGCGGCCACCTTCTCGGCAAGAGTAAGAGGGATCACTAGGGCTGTTGGAAGCTCGCCAGTCCTAATCCTCTCGTCGCGAAGGCGGACTTGAGCGAGAAGGTCAGAGAACTTGACGTCCTCTGCTTCTTGCGCTTCCTCCTTGGGGGATAAATGGCTTTTATCCAGGACTTGCCTGGCTAGCCGCTGGATCTCCTCTGCAGATTTCCGGGACAGGCCAAACTTGGCAAGTCCCGGATTGCTGTGGAGGTTTTCGGCGAAGACTTCAGCCGAGGGATCATTACCTGAAGAGGGTTCACCCTTATCTTGGTAGCCGACGCACCAAAGGATCGCAGGCTCCGTTTGAGGAGCCGGATCTTCTGCAACCACCGGAGAAGGAGTGATCGCCAGAGTTGCAGAAGGTTGAGGGGCCGGAGTTGGAGGAGCCACGGCAGGAGAAGCTATGGTAAGCTTCGTCTGATGTAAGGGCTTCGAAGAAATCCTTTCCCCTTGCCCTTGATGATCGATCTTGCTCTGAGAAGGTAACAAAGTCGGAAACGTTACATCTCGGAAAGAAGTTTGAGTAAAGTACAAAGGCGGAAAAGTTGTGACTGAAAGTTACCTCTTCACGACAGGCACCTCCTTTGTGCCAACCGCCACTGTCAGAGCTTTGCGCTTCTTGAGCGCAAGATCCGGCAGTGGGACTACTTCTATCTCCTGAGAGAACTCCGAAGGATATCCTTCGAGCGGAGCAAGTTCCGACTCGGGGATATCAGCAAGCTGAAAAGAAGAAAACATATCAGTATTGCAGTTTAACTCGAAGATAGAAACTCATAAAAGATGTGATGATGGAAGCTTACCAGCACCACGGGGTTTTCTGCCGTGTGCATGTCCAGAGAAACCTTCGGAATCCTCCTTTCGATCCGCTCCTTAATCAGCCACTTGATTTGGCTTATGTAGCCTTGAGTGGTGTAGGCTTTGGAGCTGATGCGGAGGGAGTCGGTTGGAGACGACGTGATGGAGTGCATCAGTCGGGTTCCGTGGTACTGAAGTGGCTGGATCCGATGTGAGACCCAGCACTGGACCAAGTCGGATCCCTTCAGACCATTGTGCTTAATCAAATATTCGATCCGCCTCTTAGCGAGGATCAGATCATCGGTGAGAGCTGGAGCAGCCTCGTCCTAGGAAGGCTGGGCCGTGGCGGCTCTGCCGACAAAAGCCGGCAAAGCAGTAGCTTTGTCGGGAGCCGGAATATCCCTATGATAGAAAAATGTGGCTGGCCATTGTTTGACCGAGTCACTGGCTGAAATTTTGGGATATGCCCGGTCACGTCTAAGAGAAAAGCTAATAGTGCCGGTGATATAAGGAACACCGGCAGTGATGGAATTCCTCCGGACATGGAAATAATACCGGAAGAGAAGCAAACTCGGCCTAATGCCGAGAAAGCCCTCGCAAAGCGCATCATACGCACTCATTTCTAAAAGTGAGTTGGGAGGAAGATTGTGGAGTTGAACTCCGTAATGATCTATCACCTCGGAGAAGAACTCCGAGGGAGGAAAAGACAGACCTTGGTCAAGATGGGTGCCGAAGTGGACCCGCTCGCCGTCGCGCGGGTTGGGGACGGTTTCACCAGAGCCGTTCCGCCAGTCGCCGGCGGCGAGAAGCCCCTCCTTCTCCACGTTCTTGAGGCCTACTTCGTCAAGGGCGCATGGGATCCAGACTCCCTGGTAGCTCTCTTTATCTGTTGCTGCTTCCGCCTTCGCTGTCGCCAAACCGGAGGAAGAAGATGATGAAGCCATTTCTCCGGTGAGAAGATGACGTTAAAGGGGCGGTGTTGGGAGCTCTGTGGAGGGAGGACGAGGAGGCTCTGTGCGTGCAGGAAGATTGGGAGGAAAGGAAACGGCAAAGGACTGGTGGAAAGGAGAAGAAGAAATCCGAACCCCTTATATCCACCTACCTACGCCAAGATTCGTGCAAACGCTACAGTGTAACCACCACGTGTCGAGGAAAGAACTAGGAAGGGCCCGCGTGATGATTGCATCGCCTCGATCCCCACGCACGCATTGAAACGGTGCCTCGGTTCCACGGACCGTGGACCCACCAACGGTCGTGCTGATGGCACGCCTGTCAGATGACGTGACTTGACCATGCTTGTGTCAGGTGGCGTTAGAGACCAAGTTCCGGCTTAGTTTGAAATCAAGCTGAAGAATTCGAGTAACCTGTTGATAGGTCCGACTTACTTTTAAGACCCGGATCGTATTTTTTGTTGTGAAGTTTCAGGAACCCTTCAAGATTCTGCAAGCCGAAGATCAAGCTAGACAATGATAAATCCGACTTTGGATCTTGGAGGCCTCCGAGGGCTGCTATTGGGGATATACTTTCCGGGTATCCTCACAGTTCCTCACTGACCAGGGTGGCCCACTTCGGGTTAGAGCTTTGCTTCACAGGCGGCCCAGTCAGGGAGAAAGATGGAGTCTAATCCGGCTACGGGAAGGCCCAGAAAACTTACCGACTTAGGCCCATAATGTTACTTGTAGTTCAAGATGTACTCTGTAACCGACTCTTAGACGTAGCCGGATAGATCTCTCCTGTAAACCCTAGGCCGGATATCTATATAAGCCGTCCTAAGGAGAGCCTTTTGGGCACCCAATACTTTAGACCCTCAACTCGCACAGGCGAAACCCTTGTAACCCATATTCCGGCTCTGCCGTACTACTGGATTGCTAGCAGGAGTAGGACCTGTCCAAAGCCGGCGGATTCGAACCTGGGTAAACTTGTGTGCTCACTGTCCCGGAACACCGTACATTTCACACCCCTCTCTTCCGCACGCCTCGAGGACCCCGTCATGGCATACTTGTCCTCAATCTGACGACACCGGTTTTTTCTTCTCGAGGCTTTGAAGATCAAAGGAGCAAGGTCCTTCGAGGGGGTACCCTCGAGCCAGGAGGACGACTAGAAAGAAGCCTTAGCACCATCTCCAATGGTGACCCGGGTAGCGGCATTGAAAAGTCTCTATCAGAAGCATCATTAAGGGTTTCATAACCCACCCAAGGTTTCTCCGGAGCCGTCCATTCATACCATAGCCACTGGAGCCTGAGCGCATGAGATAACTTTTCCATGTCCAAAATCCCAAGGCCGCCAAACTCCTTGGGGCGATAGACCTTCTTCCAGTTGACCTTGCATTTCCCTCCACTAACAACTTCCTTGCAAGCCCAAAGCATACCGCGACTGATCCTGGCAAACTCCTTCAGGATGCCCTTGTCAGCTTTCAGAGCAGTTAGCAGGAAGATCGGCATGGAGGAGAGAACCGACTTCACCAGAGCAGTACACCCGATTTAGTAATTTGCCCTTCCAAGGGTTCAGCCGTGCCACTGCCTTATCAATGAATGGTTGGAGATCCGTCCGTGTGAGTCTTCCAAGTGAAAGAGGTAGGCCCAAATACTGAGGGGAAAATGGACAAAAGCAACAGGGAAGTTTTTCAAGGTCGACTCCAGATCAATGTCGGTGCAACGGATAGGTGCAATAGAGCTCTTAGCCACATTAATCATTAAACCGGAGACCTCCCCGAAACTCTGGAGGATGTTGGCAAGGGCGGACACGTCATGCACCGTGGGGGTCAGGAAGATGGCAGCATCATCCGCATATAAGGAAACACGAGGGCCTTGTAAGCCGCCAGGCATCTCGTGGAGTAGTCCGAAAGCCGTGGCCTTTTCCAGGATTCTTTGAAGGGGGTCAATGGCCCTGCCGAAGACCGCGCCAGTGGGAGATATCTTTTCCTGGGATTCCGTTAAGGATAACACAGGAGGAAGCCGTGGAGAAAAGGGCTGACATCAGAGCACACCACCTTTGGGGGATACCGAGGCGTTGCATAAGGTCCAGCATGTAATCCCATCTCACAGTGTCGAAAGCCTTGGCGATATCCAGCTTGATGAGGGGGGCCGAGGTTTTACTGCGATGAAGTTGGCGGGCGGTGTTTCTGACGTACATAAAATTGTCATGAATGGTTCTGGATTTGATGAAGGCGCTCTGACTGAGGGAAACGATCTCATTCATCTTAGGACCAAGTTGACGAGCCATAGCTTTTGCGATGATCTTCGGGATCACGTGGATAAGACTGATGGGTCTGAAATCTGTGGTGGATTCCGCACCATCCTTTTTTTGGCAACAAGACAACGTTGGCGGTGTTGATGATGCGGAAGTTTGACGCCAACAACTCGAAGAAAGCGTTGATGGCCCCCATGAGATCATCTTTACTGATTTCCCAGCAGGAGCGGAAAAAAGAGATGGAGAAGCCGTCGGGGCCTGGGTCTTCAGTTATTCACACTTCTTCACAATTTTATTCACTTCCTGGTCACTACCAATCTGGTCCAAGTCAGGGAACTATCTCATTTTTCTCACAAACTATATACAAGCCAATCCAGCTCAGTTGCCACAACGGAGTTTGAAAATTTTGACATACCAAATTTTACAAATACATAAATGGTAGACCAGATTCTCTACTAATGTGCAAACACAAAAGAAATTCTCAACAAATTAAAAAACAAACCAGAGCACGGAAGAAAGGAGGCAAAGGTGCGCCTCACCTGCACGCTGAGTGGATGCTTAGATGAGGTAGCAGTACATCAGCTAGTTCGTTCTTGGAACAAGGCAAATATCATGAACATGGATCACATCCATATTTCTTTGCATTTCCTTTTTTCCCACTATGAACAAGGTCGTAAAAAAGGGAAAAAATGAACCCACAAAAATGGAATATTTTCACCACTCAACTCTTTCTTTACCATCTCACATCCAAACCAAATTTGGATATATATATATATATATATATATATATATATATATATATATATATATAATCTATTTTATTTTGCACTTGGTAAGTTTGTTCGTGTCATATCAACAAACATATATTTTTTACAATATGGGAACACACGACCGTTCTTGTCAATAGAAAATGTTTTCGTAGAAACCAGCTAACTTAGCCCGAACCAACAAGAAGGAGTGCATACTTTTCAAGCATATTACTGAACCGCGCGCGCGAGCAGACAAACTGACCGTAAGAATCAACAAGTATACTGACATGCTTGTCCACGTGATGCACTGGTTGGATGGAAAAATTACATGATAAAAATTGAACAAGTTGTCAGGTTGGATATGTACCTATCTAGCATGCACCTACATACAGCTCATCATGCACCTACCTAGCAAGCAGAAATTTATGCACAAATTTTAAATGGAAATAATTCATGCACATATTTTTGCTTGTGGGGTGCTTTGATTTGATTGCCTCAACTAGCACACACCTATCCTAACATGCTACTGGCCACAGTTCATCACACACGTACATGCAAGCGAGAATTTGTATAAACAAAAAGGCTGCTTGGCATGCCGATTGGAACGCTTGACGTGTTGTTTGGGGGGAAGACGACGACACCGTGAACTGCATGTGATCTTTTTGCTCCCTTTCATCTAGAGAGCTAATAGAATTAGTCTCTATATCCAACGACAGCAGACGCATGTGTATGTAGAATTCTAAATAGCAAATCAGTATTGATATATATATATATATATAAATACGATTTATGAGTTATTTTAGTGTAAAAAAACATAGAAAATTCGCATTTTACGCCGTATTTTTTTACGGCACGTAAACAATTTTTTTACGACATGTCTAAATTTTCTTATGTTCTTCTTAACTTCTGAGGTAAGAGAAAATTTACGTGACGTAAAAATCTTATACGGTTTCAAAGATAGGAGGTGGGTGAAGAATAACTATTCTATATATATATATATATATATATAGTGGCGTTATTTGACACTCAGGGTGTAGAATAGTTATTCTTTATCCACTCTCTATCTTTCAAATCGTATATAATTTTTACGTCACGTAAATTTTCTATTATCTCGAAAGTGAAGAAGAACATAAAAAAATTTAGACCTGTCGTAAAAAATTTGTTTACATGTCATAAAAAAATACGACGTAAAATGCGTATTTTCTATGTTTTTACACTAAAATGACTTATAAATTATATTTTTATGTCAATTTTTTTGCGTTTATGATAAATATAAACATAATTATTAGTATATATGAAAGTGAGAACATAAAAATATGTAGGATGTAAAATAACTATTCTGCACCCTAGATGCTGAATAGGGTTTCTCTCTCTCTCTCTCTATATATATATATATATATATAAGGACACGAACACAGACACCAGCACCAGCAGAGCAGAGAGCCAGTGCTAGCAAACTCTCAGCTCATTAGTAGTAGTAACCCTCTCCCTGTAATAAAAGCCACTATATTGAAGCCATCTGTACTATAAGCTTGGAGAGGTTGTAAGATAATTTTCTTTATCTTCGTTTAAGCCATTCGGGGGTTTCCTGAAAGGGAAAACCGTATGTAAGCTATATTATGGAAATGAAGTAGATTCGTATTTTTCTTATTCTTTTTAAGCATGTTTATATGGGATGGGCTTCTTATGCTAGGGATTCTATAGGAAAAACCTTTGTGTGTAGTTCTCTGTTATAGCCTTATGTGTGGCGTCTGAACGAGAACCTTATAGCCGTAGAGAAGTGTTCCCTCTGGATGGAATTGTCTGGAAAGACGATTATATATATATATATATATATAGGTAAAATAACAGGTGCATCATGGTGCCCAGACACCATACGTGATACGCGTTTTTTTGCTTTAAACCACGCATACCTAAGAGTATACGTATCTAAGTTATACATACCTAGGTATCACATACCTAAGATATGCATATCTAAGTTACATATAACTAACATATTACATACCTAAGGTGTACGTACGCAGCATACGTGTATATATATGCAACTTAGGTATGTACATCTGAGGTATATGATACCTTAGGGATATATAAGTTGGATAGGTATATCTTAGATATGTAAACCTTAGGTATGTAAAATCTTAATACGTACATCCTGAGTATGTACAAAATACATGTATGATGCTCGGAAACCCCTTGTGTCCTTTCACGTGAACTGCAGGAACGTCTTGTTAACTTCCACGCAAACATGAGTTAACTTTGTTTTCTTTCGAAGTTAACTTTTGTCTATAGCAGTAATAATAAATGTTAACTTCCCTCTGTGCAAGTTAACTTTCACGAATTTCTTAACTGCCATGTTTGTACAAATTAACTCCTACTTCTATGCTAGTTAACTTTCTGACGAAGCATCTGTTTTCTTTCACGCTAACACACAAGAACCCCATGTTAACTTTCACGCAAACACGAGTTAACTTCTTTTTATTTTTAAATTATCTTCAAGTCTGTAGCAGTAATAATAAATGTTAATCTCCACATGTGCAAGTTAACTCCCATGAATTTCATAACTGTCCCTTGTGTATAAGTTAATTCCCTCTTTCTATGCTAGTTAACTTCCTAACAGAGCATCTTTTTTTTGTTTTTTCATGGATTGAATATTAACTTTCGCATGTGCAAGTTAACTTCCGCAACATTTCTTAATTTCCCCATTTATAAAAGTTAAGTCCCTCTTTTTCTATACTAGTTAACTTCCTGAAGGAGCACTAAAGAGGGGGCCTGACGATAGGGAGAGAAGGAGGAAGATGGTAGTTAGGTGGGGAGGAGGGCGCGGTGGCGCACGGGCCGGAGGGCGCGCGGGGCAGAGGAGGCCGGCAGCGCGCGGGGAGGAAGGTGGGCGATGGCGCGGGGCGGAGGAGTCCTGCAGGGAGGAGGGCACGCGGGGAGGACGGTGCGGTGGCGCGCGGGCCGGAGGGCTCCCGGGGCAGAGGAGGCCAGCGGCGCGGGTTGGAGGAAGCTTGCGGCGCGCGAATCAAAGGAGGTACGTGCCACGCAGGGTAGGAGGAGGGGGCTGACGACGCGGGGAGGAGAAGGAAGAAGGTAGTTAGGTGGAGGGGTTGCTGAATAAGCTTCTATATATATTTCACACCCAGGACGTAGAATAGTTATTCTTCACCCATCCTCTATCTTTGAAATCGTATATGATTTTTACGTCACGTAAATTTTCTCTTAACTCAGAAGTTAAGAAGAACATAAGAAAACCTTGACATGTCGTAATTTTTTTTATTTACATGCCGTATAAAAATATGATGTAAAATGCGTATTTTCTATGTTTTTACACTATAATGACTCTCAAAATTATATTCTTTTTGTCGATTTTTTTGCGTTTCTGAAGAATATGAACATATTAGTATATAAACATAAATTTCTGAATGTGAAAACATAAAAATATGTGGAATGCAAAATAACTATTCTATACCCTTGATGCTGAATAGGGTTTCTATATATATATATATGTGTGTGTGTGTATTTACATTAATAACGTAAGTGCTAAAGGAGTATCAAATGGATAAAAAAGAACACGAACCTGCAGTGCCATAGTCATCTGATAAAATAGCACCCTTGAAATTTTACCCTTCTTCGAAACCCTAAGTTTTTTCTTAGGCACTAAGTTGTCTTCATCTTTATTAGTTTGAGCTTTTGCAGGTCTACCTGGTTTCTTCTTGGTAATTTACCATAACAAAAGACAGCAACACAAAAAAATCATAAACAAAAAGATGTTACGCTATTGTATTAAAAGAAAGTTCACACTCCCACAAAATGCAGTTCACATATAAAAACATGAAGGAAATGAACAAAGAAAAAAACCATTACCTTCTCAGCCACAGCTAGGACAAAATCACCCTTAGCACCACCAACATCAACATCAGGAACGTATGTCTTGTCCACATGGCGGCGATGCTTGATAGAACTTTTCCCACCTCGAGAAGATGTTGTATCACAAATAACAAATTGTGGGATGCGCCTCGGAGTACCAACTTCAGGAGACTCATTTTACAATACACAACTCAGAAGTTGTTTAGGAACAATGTTCTTAACTTTGTTCGAACGTGATGTACTTTCACTCATGTCTTCCGGACAATCAACTAAAGAGCTACTGATTCGGCTACATTCTAACATGGCGCGCCACTATCTCGATTCTTTCGCTTTAATGGATGTGTCCTATAGTATATCTTCATTACCAGCGGTCTGTGGAACAGAATCATCGATTCAACCTGTAACATCACCATGCGGCCGCACCGGGGTTTTATAAAAAATAGGTGCGTGAGGATCCAATGGGAACTGGCCCAATATCAGCGGCACCAACTTTCGAAGGTGATTCAGCATCAGGGTATTCTTTATGTAGGGGTTCCGCGTATGAAAACAATAAATTTTACCCTATGCCCCTGAACCCCTGAAGCTGCTAGGACCTATCTACTAGTAATACAGTAACGGGAGGGGCTTTTCGTGAACCTTGAAGACCGAAAAGCGTTGTCAACGCTCAGGAGACGTGGTTGATGTAGACGAGCCCAAGCCGACCTCAAGGTCGTGATGAAGTCCTTGCGCTTCCTTGGCTCCAACGACTTGAGTGCCTCAAGTGCGACACCTCGTGGGGAGTTACACACGTCCGGTGCCTGACGATGACTCCCGCTTCCCTGATCCAGCAGCAGTTGCGGAAGTAGAGCTCCCGGATCCGAATCCCGCAGCGCGACGGCGCTCCGCGGTGAAGATGTCTCTCGTTCGCGCAGTCCAGACTTGGGACCACGGTCACGAGAGAGAGAGAGAGAGAAAATATCAATTAGAGGTCCTTCCAAAAGTGAGAAGACCTTTATTGATTATTGGTGTATTTAATTTGGCCAAATACCCCCACTATATATAGGAGGAGGGGAGGTACTACCTCCCTCAAAGTCCCGGGGTGGGACTAAAGGAGAGGACAGGGGAGGGGAGGCCGCCGGCCACCTAGTGGGCCCCGTGCGGGGGGGGGGCTAGGCCCAGCCGGCCACCCCCTTGCCCCTTCTCCCTCTCTCCTTTCCCCTAATGGGCCCTCTCCCCTCCGGGAATTGGCCCATTAAGCCTTTGACCATTTAATTGATTTTTCTCTTTATTAAATAATTATGAATAAATGATTAAATCAATGTTTAACATTCATTCACATATTTTTAATTCTCCATGGCTATGGAACACCTTCCACCTCCACTCCGGACATCCTCCGGACTTACCGAAACCCTTCCGATTTTCTCTCTACAATTCTTTGGCGATTCTACCGATCCTATAAACACTCTCTAAGCATCATCAAGCCCTTAAGCGTGATACCCCACGGTTCGGGAACACTCCAGACATGGTCGGGACACTCCCGCACCAATGATTGACAGAGGGACCTGGATGGCCATGTGACCCCTGTGCGTTCCACGAAGATCTTTCGTCGTTTGAACCGGGACAGTCGTGTCTTATTCCCTTTGTCTCTCGATACTTGCATTGCCCGAGATCTGATCAATTACATCACCATGTCGTGTTCAATCTCAGTACCGAACAACGCTACTTGACTCGTTCCGACAAGTGATATCCCCGTGATCAAATCACATGCTGCGCAGCTATTGGATATAACCTCTCCGAGTGGGCCCTTCGAGTATCTTCCCATCACATGGATGGACAAATCCCGCTCTTCACATATATTACCTCAACGGTTTCCTCCGAGTACCTGAACACACCTTTATAACCACTATATTACCAAGCGGCGCTTGATGCTATCAAAGCACTCTCAGGAGACCGTGATTGATATAGCCTCACGGTCTAAGGAATAGTCTACGAGGATCCATTTCTAATCATCGTAACTTGAAGTTCGTGACATGATCGGGTCACGATGTTTAGGTTGGGTATTGGTTCATCATCTCATTCTCAGAATGAGATGACTCCATTTCCAACTGGCATAAATGCCACATGATCAGGAAACATGATCATCTGTTGACCAATGAACTAGTGACTAGAGTTTCACTGGGAACCCCTGGTTGTTTGTATATCACACATGTATTGATGTTTCCACTCAATACAGTTATAGCATGATATAAAACTTAATCATAAACTATATGAAATATGATAATAGTCCTTACTACTATTTGTCTCTAGGGCATATTTCCAACAGTCTCCCACTTCCACTAGAGTACAAATACACTAGCTGCATTTGTTCTCAATCTTTGGCACCATATATCCGGTACCCTGAACATGCTTGCTCATGGAAGAAGTTGAGTCTTGGGTATGTACTTCACAGTCCCAAATCCTTTGCAACTTACTATTGTCACCTTGATTGACATTAATACTTTATCATCACATGATAGCATCTATGTGTATGCATCGTCGTCATGGTAGCAGAACGAGGCCCAATTCCAGGAGTCTACAGTGACTTTAGATCAACCTCGAGGGCTTCTCATGGGCACTGTGCTCTGGGACACATCATTCTACGATAAAAGCGAACTAGCCCCGCCATAACATTATACAACACTTTAGATGGTACCCTTATCTATTTTTATAAATGTATTCATCGAAACACTAGCACACTCTATGCAACTTTTGATGTTTTTGTTTACCTTGCTTGCTACTTGACTTTAATCGGTATTTACAGGAGTTTCCAACATATTTCCTTTATGTTTTAAGATATGTCATCCTTTATGGATTTGGAAAACATGTCTGCAGTTCTCTATTAGACACTGCGGGCAAACTTAGCTCAACATTCTATGATTCAAACTTAATCACTTTCAAGCATTTCTTATTGGATCATATATTATGTTAAGTTATCATTATGGTTTTCTAAGATAGAACTTATGTCTCAAGATAGTGGATGACGATCATCCTTTTCTTTCTTTCAACCATTGATGTTAAACTCAATGTTATTCCTAACTTGAGTTTATAAGGACTAGTTCCTTAATTAACTTCTATTCCGAAACCCCTTTTCAGAATCCCTTAAGGAATACTACATAATATCATAATACACCTATTATCAACTTCTACATCCTACAAATCATTATTTATAAGTACTTGCGCTTTCATTCTTAACACAATTAAGAATTACTCCTATGAGCTCCCACTCAAAAATATGTCATTCACATATTGTTTTAGGAAGACTTCCATAGCTCCCACTCAAGTTTATGCAAATTGCATATCCACTCACCATTTTGAATAACTTCAAAATCCTTTGATCAAATATCAAACTTGGAGTTTTACTATGAGATACTAGTACTATTACTAGTTTTTAAATGCTCTAGACATTCAACACACTTGAATCAAATTCATTTGAATTTGTCCAATGCTTGACAAATTGTGCTTTTGTCATTCACCCCCTTTTCCACCATGGCTTTGCAGTCATTTGGGAAAATTCAAGTAACCCCTTTTACTTGTGAGATTCAGCAACGAATTCCTTTCTAATCTCAAGGGAATTTTGCTTTTAGGATTTCTCATAATTTAGTTTACCATTATTTCCTTAGTAGTTCATAGGTATGTCATATTCCAATAATCATGAAAAATGATTCACAAATGTCTCCGTACAAGATATGGATTACACTTTGAATCCTACTTCATGTAGTGAAAACGCCAGTGGGGAAAACACAATGATCAATATCATTGATTCTTTCCTTCTGTGAAGAGAATCGTTCACGAACATTGTCTGTTGCACTTCTCAACACTCTGATGCAGGGATATGAATCCTCATCGTGTTTTTCACCGATTTCCATTTGCTCCATAATCGAGAAATATCACTAAAAGTGAGCTTTCTCAAGAATGCACCAAAATCCAAGCAATACGAATTTTGCTTTCCTTTTGGTTTCAGCTATGGATTTCGAATTCAAAGTTTCCAATGAATACTCTACAAGGACCTATTCGCTATTGTTTTGGTTATATCATATAACCCCAAAACTTTTACGAATTCAAATGGTTCACTACATTCTAATTGAGTGCTAACTATTTCTAACTAATGGTCTCTACATCTATACTACAACGATTTATTTGGTGCCTTCTATTCACCCATTTTGATATCTAATATCACATTGTGATGCTTCACATTTTTACGTTTCAAAACGCTTTGCATTTCACAATTTCTTTTATGCCAATCTTATAAAGTTGAATTTCATCACTATTGATCAAATCATAGTAATTTGATTCCCTTTTATATTTATACCCTTTGTTGGTGAAACACTTTGATCAAATCAAACAGTTTCATATTCATGTTTTCTTTGTAAACTACTTTACACATTTAAACAGTCATTCAATGATAATTACCATTTTCGTCAAAACACAATACATCGAATATGCATTTACTTTTAACAATTCATCAAACACTTTGTATTCAAGTAATACACGGTGTTCAAGTTATTTTGCCGAACTTAGGCATGATTTATATGTGATAAGAAATCAAATGACTTTCACATATTATCAATATAACTTTTGAATTTAAACAATGGTTTTCATTCCGTAATGAAATATCATTTAAGTTAGGTATTTTAAGGCATTTTAATATTTTACAAATGTTCATGAATTATCAATTAGTTTCAAACAACAAGGATAATTCACACATAATCAAACAAGATATGAACACGAATAGAAATCATTCATAAAAGTGGAACAACTGTTTGTTACAAACTGATATGAATAACCGTCTCACAAAGTGTGAGACACACTAAAAAAGTTCACAATCTCTTGATTACAATAATCATCCTAAAACATAAACTAAGTGATAAATGTTGAGGGAGAGTGTCGTCGGCCATCATCATCATGCTCGCCATCAACACGCAACGTCACCTCCTCTCCAGCAAGCACCACTCATGCAGAAGGACCTATTTTCAGCAAACCAGAACAAGTATCAGATATACTTAACACTACAAATGTGTTTGCAAGATTATAACATTTATAAAACTGTATATCAAATATATACCTTTGTCATTGATGACTCCAGCGATGTCGGGTTCATCCACCACATTTCTGAAATGTGATATGAACTCGAGGAAATCCAGTGTTTCCGTGTCGCCTCTCATAATGCAGATCCTGACCTATGCTTGGAAGCTTGGTGGTAGCAACCGCAACACAACTCCCATCGCAAAAGAGCTTGAGAACCAATTGTCCAGGTAGTATGCCAGACTCATGTATGCATCGTAGATGCTCAATAAGTGCTCGTCTAGTGAGGATCCCTCCTCCATCTTTATGGAGAGGAAGTCCCCCATCAGCTCATACTCCCACATGCGCACTTGTTCCACGAAATGCGATCTCAGATGTGCCATGACCATTCGGGGTTTAAGACTTCCCACCATTGGCCATAGCCCATCCTCCATTCCAAGGCGCATCGTCACTGATATGAATGTGGCCATCACACGACGATGGTAGCGCAGATTCCGCTGCTCCTGGGTCTCATGAGAATAGGGTGGCTCCAAATACATCTCGCAGGTCATGTAGTCAGCTACATTGTTCTCACCAAGGAGATCAAACAGGCGCATGACCCATGCAGAAAAGTTGGATCCATCTAACTTGAGCTTTTCTGCTTTTAACCAATCGTCAATAGGGAAGGTAATCTCAGGGAGAACCATTTTCTACATTTATAATTGCAAAAGGAATTTAGACTAAGTTTATAATTAAATGAGTTAATAATAACTCCAGTCAGAAACGCCTATCCCTAGAAGGGGTTCCTAGTGATAACACGAGCTCTATCAGCCACATCTTCCCCCGATCATCACGACCATCAATGTGGGTTCAAGGGTGGACGCTAAACGTCGGTCACATCATTCATGCGACTCGTGCTCGATCTTTCGACCATCCGTGTTCCGAGGCCATGTCTATACATGCTAGGCTCGCCAACTCAACCTTAGTGTATTCGCTATGCAACATGGCTTACACCCACTATATGTGAACGTAGATATGTCTGACACCCGATCATCACGGCCTGCCTCATACCGAAGAACTTTCTTGGTGGTGCACACTAAGGGGGAACACAATCGTTGGTAATTTTAATAGGGATCATCTTATTAGGCTACCGTCGAGTATCTAATACTGGCACACAATAAGATATACAAACAATAACATTGAATGTAAATGCTATGTGATATGGTCCTTCACGTCGTGATCTCCATCCGCCGTCACCGGGTTCCGGCGCTGTAGACACCAAGGTACCAGTGTTATTCCGGCTTGGTAGTCCGTCACCTCTGTGACTATCTACTACTATGTAAAAAAAGGTAATCACTTTACCTTTGCCACAACCATATCACAAAGCAACACCCCCTGCAAAACAAAGTTAGACGCCTCTACTTTATCTTTACATGTTTTACGTGGCTGAATGGGCTTTCGCACAAGAACTATTCTTACCTACGAACTTTCAGCACAACGCTGATCAAGTAGTTGTCTCTACTACACCCCTTTCGGGGCCCTCCGTTGCAAATGGTATACCAACTAATGCGAGAGAGTCAGACACCCCCCTAAGCCACTTTATACGGTACTAGCCGTATGTCAACCGTGGACCAGTCTCGCGAATGAACGCGTAAAGTCGGTTGGGGGGCGCTTCATCAAGCATTACTGCGGTATACACAAGTACACGTGGGAGGGTAACAACTAAAAGATCAACGCCCACACGCTACATATCGTGTGTTCTATCTGTACTAGCATTACTACACATAGATCCAGCTCTGATACCACTGTAGGGGGTCCGCGTATGAAAACAATAAATTTTACCCTACACCCCTGAACCCCTTAAGCTGCCAGGACCTATCTATTAGTAATATAGTAACGGGAGGGGCTTTTCACGAACTTATTCTTGAAGACCGAAAAGCGTTGTCAACGCTCAGGAGAGAGTGGTTGATGTAGACGAGCCGAAGCCAACCTCAAGGTCGTGATGAAGTCCTTCGCTCCCTTGGATCCAACGACTTGAGTGCCTCAAGTGCGACACCTCGCGGGGAGTTACACACGTCCAGTGCCTGACGATGACTCCCGCTTCCCTGATCCAGCAGCAGTTGCGGAAGTAGAGCTCCCGGATCCGAATCCCACAGCACGACGGCGCTCCGCGGTGAAGATGTCTCTCGTTCGCACAGTCCAGACTTGGGACCACGGTCATGAGAGAGTGAGGGGGAGAGAGAAAATATCAATTAGAGGTCCTCCCAAAAGTGAGAAGACCTTTATTGATTATTGGTGTATTTAATTTGGCCAAATACCCCCACTATATATAGGGGGATGGGAGGTACTACCTCCCTCAAAGTCCCGGGGTGGGACTAAAGGAGAGGAGGGGGGAGGGGAGGTTGATACGTCCAAAACGTATCTACTTTCCCGAACACTTTTGCTATTGTTTATCCTCTAAGCTTGTGTGATTTGGATGCAACTAACACGGACTGACGCTGTTTTCAGCAGAATTACCTTGGTGTCTAGTTTTTGTGCAGAAAATCAACTATCAGGAAAAATCCCGGAAAATATGCCAAAAATCCTATTTCACCAGAAGACTCCAGGAGCCAGAATACGAGATGGAGGAGGGCTGAGCCCAGGCCACACCACCTGGCTGCGCGGGCTAGCCCATGCCACGCCAGGGCGTGGTCTGGCAGCCCCAGACACCCTCTCGGTCTCCCTCTTCGCCTATAAGAAGCCTTCTGACCTAAAAACTCAGGGGGGTTTGACGTTTTCCAGAAGGAGTTCCGCTCCACCACCACCACCACCAGATGCCACAAAACAGCACCAGAAACTCCATTCTGGCACCCTGCCGAGACGGGGAATTGGAGGAGATCCTCGCCATCATCATCACCATCGCTTCTCCATCGACGATCCATGTTTCCCCCATCTATGAGTGAGTAATCCCCCGCTGTAGGATATGGGGATGGTAGGGATTGGATGAGAACGTTCATGTAATGGCATCGGATTATTAGGGCATGGTGCCTAGTATCTTTTATTAGTGCTTTAAGTCTTTGTTGCGACTTGTTATGCTTAATGCTTGTCACTAGGACCCGAGTGCCATGATTTCAGATCTGAACATGTTATTGATTCATTATGATAGTATTGTTTATGGTCTTACCTGCAAGTTGTATACACACGTTGTTGTCCGGAACCAAAGGCCCCGAAGTGGCAGAAATCGGGATAACCAGAGGGAATGGCTTTGATGTGAGGATCACATGTGTTCACGGAGTGTTAATGCTTTGCTCCGGTGCTCTATTAAAAGGAGCACCTTAATTGCCACTATTTCCCTTGAGGCCCCGCTGCAAACGGGCTGGCAGGACAAAAGATGTTGTGCAAGTTCTCATTGCGAGCACGTATGACTATATATGGAACACATGCCTAGGATTATCTAGTACTTGGATGCTTTATCTTATTTATCTGCAATTGCCCTATGTTCTGATCGTTATGTGAATTATCTTGTCCATGCAACACCCGTCCATCCATCCCTATGCCTACCGCACTGTTTACTACTATATATGGAATCCCACTACTATATATGGAATCCCACTGTTTACTACTATTGTTACTGCTGTCTTTACTTTACTACTGCTGTTGCTTTAATACTCCTATTGGAAAACGGTTGCTACTGATAAACTGCTATGAGCAAGATTGTTTCCAGGTGCATCTGAATTGACAACTCAGTTGTTAAAGCTTATAAATATTCTTTGGCTCCCCTTGTGTCGAATCAATAAATTGGGTTTCACTTCCCTCGAAAATACTGCGATACACCCCCTATACTTGTGGGTCATCAAGACTATTTTCTGGCACTATTGCCAGGGAGCATAGCTTTATTTATCAAGTTCACTTGGATTCTTTATTATTCGCTGCCATCCATCCATCATGGGTAAGTCTCGTGATGGCAAGGTTCGTATTTTACCATTAACTACAAGAAGAGGTACGGTTTTGAACACCTCTGTTGCTCTTGATTCACCATCTATTATGATTAAGCTTGTTACACCACCATATACGCATGCTACACACAGTGCTACTACTGCTGAATCTGAAACTTCTGATGCTTATGATGCTACTTCTACTATGCTTGATAAGAGTGGTTCATTAGGTCCTTTCCTAGATGCTACGATTGCTAGAACTATAGCTGGAAATACTGAAACTCCTAATGAAGACACTACTATACCTATTAGTTCACCTGAGTCTAGTGAGAGTTATGATATTGAAGACGGTTATGTTGAGATGACCGATGAATTTATTAAAGAATGTAAAAACACCCATGATAGGAGCGCTGCTAAGAGTCTCCTTGAGAGGCGTACTATTAGACCCAAATTGTCTCCTATTGCTAAGTTTGTTGCTTCTCCCATAAACATTAAAGATAAAGAATATGATTTCTCTCTTGATCTATCTTACATAGCTATTGTTGAGAAAGAACCTATTTGTGGGACTAAGAATGAAAGTGCGGTAGCACATATGAATGAACTTTCTATCATGAGTGGCTTGTTTTCTGATGATATTAAGATGCGTACTTACTTTGTTGCTAAGATTTCTCCTTTTCACTGAAAGGAGAAGCTAAAACTTGGTTTAGTAATTTACCTCCTGCATCTATTGATAACCCTGGTTGCTTGATTAGTACTTTCCTGCAGAAATATTTTCCTCCAAGTGCTAGACATGCTATTTTGTAGGAACTTTTTAATTTTAAACAGGGAGAAAAAGAGATATTGCCCGAATCTTGGGCAAGGTTTTGTGCTTTGATTCATGCACAGGCTGGAAGTCCATTACCTAAGAATGAGCTTCTTGATATATTTTATAATGGACTAACTGAAGAATCTAGGACATACCTAGATAGTTGTGCTGATTGTGTTTTTAGGAATAGGACTCCCAAGGAAGCTGAGGAATTAATGGCTAAAATAAGCAAGAACTATGAGGATTGGAATCCTCCTGAACCAGCTATACCTGCAGTAATTATACCTGAATCTACTATACCGGTGCCTATTCCAACATCAAAGAAGAGTTGAGTTATTGAATTAAATGATGAAGTGATGAAGGAAGCTAAGAAATGTCTTAAGGAGAAGGGAATTAAAGCTGTAGATGTCAAGAATTTACCTCCTATAGAAGAATTATGTAAGCCTATTCCCTACTCATCCACTATTGAGGTACACTCTCTCCAACACTTTGATGAAGGTGATATCCCTTACTCTAAACCTCCTGGTCAATGCTTAGAAGAATTCGATATCTTTATTGTAAGCAAGATAATTTTAATAAAAGGGTGCAAAATCATCTAATGGAAAACACTAGAGCTATTGTTGAGTTAAAAGATATTGTGGAAAGAACCTCTAATGATGTTAAAATGATTGTTAAACACTTTCAAATGGTTCAAACTCAAATAGATCAACTCATTAAAGTGCAAAAAGACTTGCTAATTAACGTTGCTAAAGAAAAACATGCTTATGAAATTAGAACTAGAAGTGGTGCTGCTACCCAGGATCCTCTATATCCTGAGGGGCATCCCAAAAGAATTGAGCAGGATTCTCAACAAGCTGAAAATAGTGGCTCTACTCGTAAGAAAAGGAAAAAGAAACATAAAACTATTGTAGAACCCTCTAACCCTGCTATAGATCATAATAGTATATCTGTCTCTGATGCTGAAACTGAAAGTGGTAATGAAGAAAATGAAGCTCCAAATGAAGAAAAAGTTGAAGAAGAACCTGAGAAGCACAGTAAGAATACTAAATACACTAAAGAAGATTTTATTGCTAAGAAACATGGTAGTGAAAGAGAACCTTGGGTCCAAAAACCTATGCCTTCCCTGATAAGAAACACAAGTCAAAGGAAGATGAACACTATAATAGGTTTTGTGAGTGGATGAAACCTTTATTCCTGCAAATTCCTTTGATTGATGCTATTAAATTGCCTCCTTACTCAAAGTATATGAAGGATATTGTCTCGAATAAAAGGAAGATCCCTAATGAAGAAATTTCTACTTTGCTTGCTAATTATTCCTTTAATGGTAAGGTTCCAAAGAAATTTGGAGACCTAGGGATTCCAACTATCCCTTGCTCTATTAAGAATAGTTATGTTAGAACTGCCTTGTGTGATTTGGGAGCTGGAGTTAGTGTTATGCCTTTCTCTCTCTATAAGAGGCTTCAACTAGAAAAATTAATACCAACTGATATATCTTTGCAAATGGCTGATAAATCTACCACTATTACTGTTGGTATATGTGAGAATGTACCTGTTCAAGTGGCTCATAATTTCTTGATATTAACTGATTTTGTTGTGCTTGAAATGCGTGAAGATGATAATATGTATATTATTCTTGGGAGTCCTTTTCTTAATACTGCAGGAGCTATTATTAATTATAATCAAGGAAAGGTGACCTTTAATGTTAATGACAAGGAACATACTGTCTATTTCCCCAAGAATACTGAAAGGACTTATGGTTTGAATTCAATTGAACATGTTGAGGGCATTCAAGTTGGAGAAATATATTGTCCCATACCAAGAGAAAAATTTGAAATTATTATGATTGGGACCATTGCTATCAAGGTTGAGGTAACATAATCATTAGTGGAATACAAAGTTTTGCCTCATATGGAATTGTTTTGGTAACAAGACCTGATCAACCTTGTTAACAAAAGGATTTCATTGAACAAAACAATGTTTTCACCATGATTATCTCCGTTTACTTTTATTCTATCCATTTTAGTTTTGCTTTCATTTAGTTTTCTTTGTTGTTAGTTGCTTGCATTTTAGAGTGTCTTAGAACTTTTGTAGCTTTTGCTTTGTTTTACATTACATCTTTTTTGAAATCATTTTTCTACAGAAAAATCATTCATCTATGCCTAAAAAATGCCCAAAAATAAAGTGTCTTGAAAAATTCTAGAAAATTCATATTAAATTTTTACATGAAAAAAGGGGCAGAGGAGTGCCTGGATGGTACCAGGGGGACCCACCAGGCAGGCTCACCACCTGGTGGCGCGGCCTACCCTGGGTGGCGCCATGCCATGGTGTGGGCCACCCTAGCCCTCCACTCACTCTCTCACCTGCCACTTTCTTCTCTCTCCCGAGTAAGCTCTAGTTCGTTGCTCAAAATCGCGTTCTTGCTGTGCTTGCTCTCGATTTTTTCGATCTCCTTGCTCAGCCCATCTTTGTTGCTGAAATTTGGAGCATTTGTTCTCCGGTATGTGACTCCTCCCCTTGTCCAAGTAGATTTGTGTTCAATGGATTATATCTTGAGTATTTTGATGCTGTAGGTGATAGGTTATGAGAGCTAGTAAGCTTGTTTGATGCTTAGAGATATAGTTTTGATGCATGTTTAGGCCTCTTACAAGTCCCTATGAGTAGTACCCTTCATTATATTCACTTTGCAATCACTTGTTTAATAGGTGTTTAAATTTCAGAATAAAAGATGAATGATCATCAACTAAACCAACATGAACTATGGGTGCCTGAGGTTATGAAGGTTCACAGGGAGGAGGAAGTTTTTCCTTCCATTTACCCATGCTCTGAATTCATGAGAGCTGCAGGAATTCTCCAGGATTTCCACACTTTGGTTTCTAATGCAGGGTTGGAGCACTTTTTGGAAGATGAACCTTGTCAATTTGTGAAGCTAACCATGTCCGTGGTGCAGGACTTTCAATTTAGTTACTCTTTGCCTAACCCCATGGTCCACTACAAAATTTACAATATTGCTGTCGACCTTTCTCTCGATGACTTTTGCGCAGCTATTAAGGTACCTCAATGGGGATCATGTAGAACGATTAAGGAGCGACCTGCACCACTCATGGATTTATACGCAGAAATGTGCCAAGGGAGCAGCTTCTCGAAGGAGAGTGGAAAAATCCGTAACATTCATCTCCCCTCCATTCACTACTTTGCATACTTTATTGCCAAGTGTGTTCTTGCTAGGAAAACTGCCAATAAGTTATCTTCATATGATCTAGCATTTATCTTTGCTGCTCTTAAACAAGATAGGTCTTACAACTTGGGTGCTTTGATAGCTTTCCGTCTTGCCGCTAACCGCGAGAAAGGTGGAATTTGTGGGGGCCTCATTGCTTCTCGTTTACTAGCATTGCATGGTTTAGTGCCTCATCATCTAGACCTATAGTTTCCCATAGAAAGGCTTGATCTTAATTCCATGATACAGCATAAATTTGTTTCCTCGTGGGCTAGTTTAAGTGAGTTGTCTTATGAAATAACCTTTCTCAAAGCTGGTTGGAGAAAGAGCAAGTCCGAGCGTGTTGTTCTTTTGCTTGCACGTGTTTTGTTTAACCTTGATAACAGGGTAGGATGGTCCCTCACTGAGGAGGAGCTTGACACGTACCTGGGAGAGCTCTCCCAACAGGAGCAGTATACTAGAAGGGAGGTCACGGATGATTCGGTCCAGCCCTCGAATGAGGGGGAGTCTCAACAGCCTATCTATGATTGGGGAGCTTCTTCTTCCTCCCAAGGGCCCAACTATGACCATTCTTATCATGATCCTCCTGCTTGGAACCCTTACCCGTATCTGGATTGACACCCACTTAGGCCAAAAGCCTAAGCTTGGGGGGAGGTACGCCGGCATTGCACTCATCTCCTTATCATGTTGCATCGGTACTTTGTATATTCATGTTTCGTTCTTTTTTTAGTTTTAGTTTTTTCTTTGCTCTTGCTTTCTAAAAAACACAAAAAGACCAAAAATATTTCTGTTGTTTCTCTTTGGTTTGCTTCTTCTTCCTTTTGCCTTGGTTTGCTTTTCCCTTTTTGCTTTGTTTGAACTATTCGAAAAACCCAAAAAGATTTTGCTTTGCTTGTTTTTCCTTTTTGGTTCTTGCTTTAAAAAATCGAAAACACCAAAAATATTTGTTGTTCTTCTTTGGCTTTGTGAGTTTGTTGTAGGGTTTAGCAGTCCTCAGTGGATATTGGTTTCATATTATTATTCAAGCCACACAAGTGAAGAGAAATAATGAGGATTAATGACAACTTGAGGTGTGGTAAGAGGCTGGTAACGAACTCTATTTGTTTTCATTTTTGTACATATACTCATCATTGTGGGGCATGCTTGGTCTGTTCATGTAGGGTGTATGTTATCTTTGGATGCTTAGTAGTTCTTGCTTTCTTATGATTAGTTCCAGCTTGCTAATAGTTTGTAGCATGTCATATGAATGTTTGCTTGCATTACTCTATTCATAACTTGGTATGACACCGTGGTATCCTCCTCTGAATGTTTCATTTGAATTGACTTGGCACATGCTCACGCATGCATATGACTGAAATAATCAGCTAAGCCTCGATAAATTATTTTGCCTTGAGGATCTTGAATCACTTCCATGGCATGATTAGTTCTGTTTTGTTGCAAGCATGATTATGACAGCTATTGCTCTCTTGTTTGTCGCTCCCTTACTATTGCTAGCCTTCACTTACACTGAGTATGTTTTACTCATGTTTCCAACTCCCCCAAACCAAATTTTGCCAAAGTGTCCACCATACCTACCTATTAGCATCATTTGCTACTTCCGTGCATATTTAATATGCCTTGTTTTCTTCCGAATAAAATGTTTGCTTGCTATGAGAAAGTTAGTTAGTAAAGCTCTCACGAACTTGATGGCACACTTTATTTCCTGCACTTAATAAACCTGAACCATTGTGACTGTCCATGCAAGTTATATGCTTGCAAACTATAGGTTGTGGATTAGCAGAACCGTGATGTCACGGGGAACGCTTTCAACACCTTTAAATATATACCCAGTTGATACCATGCTCTTTTGTTTGCGGATGTCATCGGTGTGAAATAAAAGGGGAGCTTGTAAGTCCATGGAGTTATGTATGTGTGTTAGAGAAACGCTTGGGCCGCCGGTCTAATCCATGCCGTCATGGTGGAAACCTGCAGCGTAACCATAATGATATCTATGAAGCATTCTTCTTATAAACAAAAGAGAGATAGATATTGAGAAAAAACAAAAAAGAGGAATATGAAAAGAGAAAAGAGAGAAAAAAGCACCATTTTCCATGGTAAATAAGAAGATTGCTGAGATACTCATTGTTTGCTTGCCTTGTCATTTTGATATGGGGATTCTTCCGTATCATCGGGCAAGGGGTACCCCGTTGGCGGTTCTCTATGATACACACGTATTTACGATGACAAGAACTTACCGGTAACTAAAGTTGAGTAGCATGAGGAGCGGCCCTCGTACTCAAGGGACATGGGATTTCCAGTTTATAGTCTGTCAAGCATATAAATCAGATTGGACCTCACTTTCACATTAACCATATTAAAGATTCTTATGATAGGGGCAATGAGAGATCAAAGCTAATGAGTACCGTACTTTCAGCATTTGGAAGCCTTTCAAACTATTCAAAACCTTTTCATTTCCTTGTTGAGTCTCCACTTATTCTATGAGCACCTTCTTGAGAGCATAGTTGTCATTATTTGTGCCTATCTCATTACTTGATTATTTGTGTTATGACTTTGATGCTTGT
Organism: Avena insularis; assembly: GCA_023614405.1. Lineage (NCBI taxonomy): Eukaryota > Viridiplantae > Streptophyta > Magnoliopsida > Poales > Poaceae > Avena > Avena insularis. The sequence goes on along the minus strand of CM042694.1, from coordinate 442,335,403 downwards.
ATCTTTGACATCTTTACTTCTAGTCTTCACCTGAACTTCAGAGGTGCCTTGGCATTCACAATAAAAAGCCAAGCAAGATACCACTCTATCATACCTTGTTATGAGCATTGTAATGTTGCTTATATTTATACTTCATGCTACTTATTATTTTTAAGTTGGAATCTCTTCATAGCTTGCAATGCCTATTAAGTAAACTTAGTTGCATACTCTTTATTATGAATTGTGTAAGTAGTTGATCACATGCTGAGAATATACACATCATATAAAGCAAATGTGTTCATGAAAGTTCTTTTATCGCACTCAGTTTTCAACTGAATTGCTTGAGGACAAGCAATAAGCTAAGCTTGGGGGAGTTGATACGTCCAAAACCTATCTACTTTCCCGAACACTTTAGCTATTTTTTCCCTCTAAACTTGTGTGATTTGGATGCAACTAACACGGATTGACGCTGTTTTCAGCAGAATTGCCTTGGTATCTAGTTTTTGTGCAGAATATCAACTATTAGGAAAAATCTCGGAAAATATGCCAAAAATCCTATTTCACCAGAAGACTCCCGGAGCCAGAATACGAGCCGGAGGAGGGATGGGCCTAGGCCACACCACCTGGCCGCGCGGGCTAGCCTAGGCCACGCCAGGGGGTGGTCTGGCCACCCCAGTCACCCCCTAGGTCTCCCTCTTCGCCTATAAGAAGCCTTCTGACCTAAAAACTCAAGGGGGTTCGACGTTTTTCCAGAAGGAGTTCCGCTCCGCCGCCACCACCAAATTCCACGAAACAGCACCAGAAACTCCATTCTGGCACCCTGCCGAGACGGGGAATTGGAGGAGATCCTCGCCATCATCATCACCATCGCTTCTCCATCGACGATCCATGTTTCCCCCATCTATGAGTGAGTAATCCCCCGCTGTAGGATATGGGGATGGTAGGGATTGGATGAGAACGTTCATGTAATGGCATCGGATTATTAGGGCATGGTGCCTAGTATCTTTTATTAGTGCTTTAAGTCTTTGTTGCGACTTGTTATGCTTAATGCTTGTCACTAGGACCCGAGTGCCATGATTTCAGATCTGAACATGTTATTGATTCATTATGATAGTATTGTTTATGGTCTTACCTGCAAGTTGTATACACACGTTGTTGTCCGGAACCAAAGGCCCCGAAGTGACAGAAATCGGGATAACCGGAGGGAATGGCTTTGATGTGAGGATCACATGTGTTCACGGAGTGTTAATGCTTTGCTCCGGTGCTCTATTAAAAGGAGCACCTTAATTGCCAGTATTTCCCTTGAGGCCCCGCTGCAAACGGGCTGGCAGGACAAAAGATGTTGTGCAAGTTCTCATTGCGAGCACGTATGACTATATATGGAACACATGCCTAGGATTATCTAGTACTTGGATGCTTTATCTTATTTATCTGCAATTGCCCTATGTTCTGATCGTTATGTGAATTATCTTGTCCATGCAACACCCGTCCATCCATCCCTATGCCTACCGCACTCGAATCCCACTGTTTACTGCTATTGTTACTACTGTCTTTACTTTACTACTGTTGTTGCTTTACTACTCCTATTACAAAACTATTGCTATTGATAAACTGCTGTGATCAAGATTATTTCTAGGTGCAGCTGAATTGATAACTCAGTTGTTAAGGCTTATAAATATTCTTTGGCTCCCCTTGTGTCGAATCAATAAATTGGATTTCACTTCCCTCGAAAATACTACGATACACCCGCTATACTTGTGGGTCATCAGAGGCCGCCGGCCACCTAGTGGGCCCCGCGCAGGGGGGGCTAGGCCCAGCCGGCCACCCCCTTGCCCCTTCTCCCTCTCTCCTTTCCCCTAATGGGCCCTCTCCCCTCCGGGAATTGGCCCATTAAGCCTTTGACCATTTAATTGATTTTTCTCTTTATTAAATAATTATGAATAAATGATTAAATCAATATTTAACATTCATTCACATATTATTCAACCTCCATGGCTATGGAACACTTTCCACCTCCACTCCGGACATCCTCCGGACTTACCGAAACCCTTCCGGTTTTCTCTCTATAATTCTTCGGCGATTCTACCGATCCTATAAACACTCTCTAAGCAGCATCAAGCCCTTAAGTGTGATACCCCATGGTTCGGGAATGCTCCAGACATGGTCGGGACACTCCCACACCAATGATTGATAGAGGGACCTGGATGGCCATGTGACCCTGTGCGTTCCACGAAGATCTTTCGTCGTTTGAACCGGGACGGTCGTGTCTTATTCCCTTTGTCTCTCGATACTTGCATTGCCCGAGATATAATCAATGACATCACCATGTCGTGTTCAATCTCGTTACCGAACAACGCTACTTGACTCGTTCCGACAAGTGATATCCCCGTGATCAAATCACATGCTGCGCAGCTATTGGATATAACCTCTCCGAGTGGGCCCTTCGAGTATCTTCCCGTCACATGGATGGACAAATCCCGCTCTTGACATATATTGCCTCAACGGTTTCCTCCGAGTACCTGAACACACCTTTATAACCACTGTATTACCAAGTGGCGCTTGATGCTATCAAAGCACTCTCGGGAGACCGTGATTGATATAGCCTCACGGTCTAAGGAATAGTCTACGAGGATCCATTTCTAATCATAGTAACTTGAACTTCGTGACATGATCGGGTCACGATGTTTAGGTTGGGTATTGGTTCATCATCTCATTCTCGGAATGAGATGACTCCATTTCTAACTGGCATAAATGCCACATGATCAGGAAACATAATCATCTGTTGACCAATGAACTAGTGACTAGAGTTTCACTAGGAACCCCTGGTTGTTTGTATATCACACGTGTATTGATGTTTCCACTCAATACAGTTATAACATGATATAAAACTTAATCATAAACTATATAAAATATGATAATAGTCCTTACTACTATTTGTCTCTAGGGCATATTTCCAACACTTTATTTAGTATATCCAAGGATTCGGTGATTGCATCATCATCTGTATGAAAAAATGCATCAAAATAAAAACCACACATGTATAAAGAAATGAAAATAAATTCACTTTGATAATAAAAAATAAGAAGGTTCGCTTTGTACATTGACACAGTCTATGTATATCTAAAGTATATATTAAATAAAAGAATTTGAAGATTACATAAATGACAACTCAAAACACGGATCAAGACAAAAATAAAAGGAAGTTCATAATGTACAAAAGGTTTGAATGGGAAGTCATAAATAAAAATAAGGTTCACATCCAGATAAAAAAACAAGTATAACAATTTAGAAACATATACCTACACTCCCGAAAAACAAATCCTAAAAACAGACCTTCATTTCATATGTATCTGCACAAACAGTATATAAGAAATAATTCAAAAACAGAAAATAAATTTCATACCAGATGGAGATGCAGGTGTTTCGAGAGGATCAAACGTAGAGTGATCACCCTTGGCAATATCTTGCGTGTGCTGAACATCATCAACTAGAGACACAGGAGCAGGAACACGTGCCAACGAAACACCAACTCTACAAAGTGGTATAGGAATGCCAGCACGAACACTCAGTTTGCCATCAGCACCAGTAATTTTAGCTTTCTTAATTATCTCGACCAGATTTCTTGTATGTGTCCAATAAAATACAGGGTATAAGACTGTAATTTAAAAAAAGTTTGCATAGGAAGCATAGAAAGTTAATAATTAAAATAAGGTTCAGTAATATTGTATCTGATCAAAAAATACAAGGTATAAATATAATTTAGAAACACATAAAAAGGAGTTTCATATACATGGCAATGAAAGTCAATATGTAATTACACTATGAAAAACAAACTCGAAATTATCTAGATACTAGCAGATGAATTTCATATTATATCTGACTAGAAAAATATAGGGTACAAACATAATTCAAAACACATAAAAAGGGAGGTTCATGCACATGGCAATGAAAGTCAGTATGTAATTACAAATATGAAAAAAAAACTCAACAAAATCTAGATAGCAGCACATGAATTTCATATTGTAATTACACATAATCTGCTGATATAGTAACAATAATTCAGAACATTGAAACTAAAAAGGATTTTCACATGCTTTTACAATGGCAGTCAATATATAGATAAGAAAGTATTACAGGCGAGCGCGATAGGAGGTTCCGCCAAGTTCATAGAACGGGCGCGAGCGGCAGTTCACCCGAGTTCACAGGACGGGGCTGGCGGTGGTTGCGAGAGAGCGTGGAGAAAGTGGGAGCGAATAGGTTGGGACCGTGGAGGATTTTCAGGGAGGGGTTAAGACATAGTAAATGACAGGTGTTGTTGTGTCTTAATTAGGCCCAGTTTATTATTATTTCAGACTAGTCCCACTGTAAAAATGGATAAATTAAAGAGTTAATTCTATTTTTTACCCTCAAGTTTGAATTTTTGACATCAATTACCCTATTTAACAAAAAATCTTCCTGTCTACCCCATTTAGTGAAACTTATGCCACTTTTTACCCGTTTTAAACTTTTAACGATGACATCATCTTTTGCTCCCTCTTGCTAGTGCTCTCCTTCGCCCACGACTAGTACGTACTTAGCTAGCTAGCTACTCTAGATCATAAGACTAGTCCCAATGGAGATATCATAGGTAGTATTATGCATGCCATGTTGGCAAAATTCTGACGTGGCATGCTAATTAATGATAAAAGAGGTTGTGTTGGTATCATAGGTAGATACGGTATCATGGCACGTAGAACTAGAAAAACTAATTCCAAAATGAATCTTGTACACAATTTTGCATTGAGATTCTACAAAATAATAAATATACTAGACTATGGTACTACTATATGATACTATGTATTGTGGAGATGGTATCATATACTAGTATCATATACATGATACTACTATATGATACTTTCTATTGTGACTAGTCTAATGGTGCGCTGGAAGTAATCTAGTGAAGTATGTGTTTGTTTCCTCATACTGTAGGCAATTATCGTTTTTGTTCCTGTGTCGGTATGTAGTAGGACTACATGGGTTAGTTCCAGGTTTAGCCGAACACTAATGCAAGTGGTACAGCAATAGAATCATGAAGACGAGCCACAACCCACAGGTGGGAGAGGACGCAATAGGCTCAACACCCAGTGGATCAGCGGTAGGCCGGTAGAGTAACAGAGGTGGGTGGCTGCTAGAAGAGGAAGGTTCTCCGGGATAAAGCACGCCGGTACGAAACACATCTCCAATATGGCAAGCGACATAGACATGATGATTGGGTATCAACTAATAGAATGGAGGGAAATTAGATGGGGTAAAAATTGGCACAAATTTTACTAAATGGGGTAATCTAGATGAATATTTGTTAAATGGGGTAGTTACTGTCACAAATGTCAAACTAGAGGTATAAAATGGAATTTACTCTAAATTAAAATACAATAATTTTAATTTTTTTGGGGGGACCCCCCACCCCCCCCCCCCCCCCCCCCCCCCATATGGAAAAGAAAGTCCAGACTCCCGAAAAATAAAGTTCCGCCATCATCCAAACAGGTAAAAAAAAGTTCGCACTCGCATAAAAAGTTCTATCTGTGCGAAAAGAAAGTGCACTCCATTCCCTGTTTAGTTATACATGAACTGGTTCCTCTTTAGCTCTTATATCTGTGAACTATAACGTCTCTACGTTATATATCGCTGCAAATCAAAGATTAATTATCAAATTCAGGCTCGGCTTCCATGGACACCATACGGTTATTCCCCGTCCACTCATCTCTATGGCGACCGAAAAGGTGGTGTGTTGTGTTGTTTTCTGACACGCTCGACCCCCTTTAGTTCCTCGGCCATAAATTGCATATGTGTCCACGCCAGTGCATCTGTGGTGGCAGCACAACGTCAATGCAGCTGCGAAAGGAGGAGAAGCAGGAGGGTTCCCCGACGCAGGCTTGATCACCTTGCGCAATCCTTGCATCCACCCTGTCCATGACCAGGACATCAGCACCATGAGACCAAGACCGTGGCCACTACGAGCTTCCTCACCATCGGGGACGCCACAGTACAGGCTTCCTTAAATTTGTGACCTGAAGTTGAGCTATCGATCACTCAAACAGGGCTTTCTAAAGTTGAGCTATATTCTACTCCCTCCGTTTCAAAATATAAGATGTTTTAGCTTTATGAAATGAGTGTATCTAGAGCTTTTTTAGTGTTTAGGTTCATATAAACCTAGATGAACCTAGACATTAAAAGAGGTCTAGGTACACTTAATTCACAAAGCTAAAACATCTTATATTTTGAAACGGAGGGAGTATCTATTCTTGAGTCTCTCAAACTACAGGATATTACAAGATATCTCTTCACTTGTTTATATAAATATGCATGTAATGCTTCACCATCTAATACGTTATGTAAAAATACTAAGTTTATAATTTTTTTCACACAAATAAGCCCATATTAGTTCAGATAGCTGAATATATATTTTAATACATGAATATTTTTTCAACTATATGAACATTTTATCTAACATTATTCAAAATGTTCTTTTACACAAAGAACATCTATCTTTTGTGATGTCTCAAACCAATTTTCAGGAATCATATGAACGTTTCATATTACATCCGTGAGTACTGTCTATACATACAAAATACGTTAAACCATATGAATAGATTAGAAGAAACATTAAATGTCAAATGTCATTTGTAAATTTTATATCGAAATTTTAAAAAAGATTTTTTATTAAGTAGGCGGACCCACTAACAGCCCATGTAAGTTGCATGTTAACTCATACAACCTACCACTCACACAACTCAACTTCATGTCCTCGGCACATGTGGTAAATTGGATCATCCTGTAGTGAAAGGTTTAGGTTGAGGATTCCCTCAAAAAGAGTTTGGGTTGAAGGTTGTACCCTATGTGGGCATACATGGATATGGGCTAGGGCAGGCCAATTTAGTTAAATCTTTTAATCATGTAACTATGGCTAATTACTACCTTACCTTTTTTTTGCGAAATTCCACTGATTCTATTAATAATCATCAACAACAGTACAAAGAGGGCCAAAAGTAATAAAAATTACAAATAGGTCATTGGACCACTTAACGACGACCACAAACACTAGCACGAGCCGAAGGCAAGCCGCCGTCTTCTCCCCTCCATCACCACAGCCGGACAAAACTTGTCGTAGTAGAGCTTGTTGTAGTAGACAGACGAGAAGTCGTCGTGCTAAGGCCATAAAGGACCAGCGCACTAGAGCAGCAACCATCGCCAATGATGACAACCATAGATCGGAAGAAACTGATCTGAAAACACACGAATGAACACGAAAACCGACCGAATCCCAGGAGATCCGTTGGGCAAACGACTCCACACGCCCTCCGTCGGCGTTAGAAGTGCCCCCGTAGCGAGGATAGAGTGGGGAGGACTTTATTCTGACTCCAAGACGTAGTCCTCGCCTCAACATCTCGAAGAAGACACTGAAAAATAGACTAAACAAGAGACAAAAACCTCCCGCCGGCGAGAGGCCGTGGTCCGCCACACCTCCAAGGCCCTAGGGCCACCGGAGGCGGAGCGGACCGGCGACGTCGCCGGTGAGAGGGACGGAACCCTAGATGGGTTTTGGGTGCTCTTGGAGAGAGCCTCTGGCGGCGGCTGCGGTACCGGTTTGGAATTACTACCTTACCTTTATTGAGTTTGGGTTTGGGTTAGAGGTTTTACCCAAGCAAACCTACATGAGAGAGACTACATCATATATTTTTTCTTATAATGATTCGATTGACCAATCCAGGTTATAGAAAAATAAAAGGATAAAGAACATTTTTATTTGGACAATACTTGAATATCTGACTTTCATATTTGTCGTTTGATCATTACAAACAACAACGATAACATAGATACATAAAGCATAAATTCAAAAGAGGTACATGATTATTGTTTATTCTCCCAACTCCAACTACTATAATTAAAGGAAACCCACGTGCTGGATAAGAAATTAACAAACGTAACTTGATATATATCTGAACTATGACGATCTCTACGTTATATCTATCATCACTGCAAATCGAAGATTAATTATCAACTTCAGGCTTGACTTCCATGCAACACACGGCGATTCCCTGCCCACTAATCTCTACGGCGAGCGACAAGGTGGTGCGTTGCGATTGCTAGTTTTCGGACACCCTTGGGGCCCTTTAATTCCTCAACCGGAAATAGCATGTGTCCACGCCAATACGTGGGTGGTGACAGCACAGTGCCGACCCAACTGCCGGAGGAGGAGGGTTCCCTAGCATAGACTTGATCACCTTGCGCCGGCCTCGCAGCCGCCCTGGTCCATGAGCTGGACATGGATACCATGAGGACCAAGAGCGTGGCCACTACAAGCTTCCTCATCATCGTGGACGCCATATAGTGCAAGCTTCCTTAAACTTTGCGGCGACCTAAAGTTGAGCTATGGATCAATCAAACAGGGCTTTGTGTGATGTGTGTGTATGTTAGTTTTTGTTTCAGGATTTGGCCTGTTATTTATAAGACATCATGCATGCATGACAGGCCTACCTAAGTACACTTCCATGGTTTTTACGTGTGTGGCCTGCCGGTAAATTTGACAAGTACGTACCGGCCAGTTCAAACATGCAAATGCGTCGATCCACGCGGTTTACTACTCCCTGCAAAGTCGAAGTCTGCCGACACATATATTCTCACGAACTTGCGCACCAAGTTCAGCTTACGAGTGTACTTACAATACTTCTTGCACAAAAGATGTACTCCCTCCGTCCCAACAAAAGATGTACTCCCTCCGTCCTAAAATAAGTGACGTATGTTTATCTAGATTCGGATGTATCTAGACACGTTTTAGTATATAGGTACATACGAATCTAGATAAACTCAAGTTACTTATTTTGGGACGGGGGAGTACTGTACTAGCTAAGCTTTCGGTCGCGTCGTCTTTGCGGTGAGCACGATACATGCCTCCACACAGTAGTAGAAGTTCGAAACATGTTTCGATTTAGGGCGTCGTTTGGTAGGCTATGTGGAGTCCAACTAGGCTCGATAGAGACCAAAACAGTCTGATTGGATGCCTGGTCTCATTCCATGTTGTGACCCGCACACTGCCCATAAGAGTCTCTAGCCAGCTCCATTAGGAACGCTCAAATCGTCAGTTTCTCTAGGACTAAGCTGGGTAGAGCGCAAAAAAGCCAGGTCGGTGGCTCTAGCGATGCAAGCGTGTGAAGTGGTTGCTTTCTCTCTCCTCACTAAATGTGTTCATCCATAACCACTTCTAATCGTGAACTGTATCTTCTTAGAATCGTGGTCGAAGTTGGAGATTTTTTAGACAATTTTCTTCTAGATCATTTATAGAGCCTGCAGTTTAAATCTCGGTAGCTGTCTCACCTCCTCACAATTTCGACCATGCAAAGCATGAGTGAGCACTGCACCTAGCTGAGGACGACTGGCTCTGCTCGGCGCCGAGGTCAACCTCGAGTTAGTACTATGAAGAACTGTCGAGGCGTCTATGTCAGCGCCCACTCCAGGAACTAGAGCACCACCACAGCGCGCCACCGGATGTCGTGCTACAATAATGGCACCCTAAGATGACTCATCTCCTCACTAGTGTTCTACTTCCTAGCCTCCCCCGACGCGCTACCGCTCGTGGTCACTAGCCGCGTGGTGGTGTGAGGTAAGCGTGTTTACCCTTGTGGTTAGTCATTTTGTTCATGGGTCACCGAATTGGATGTAGGCAACCAATCAATGAGCCTCCTGAGTTGTCACCGATGCAACCAAGACAACAAAATAACGAGACAAAGAATTATGACTTAAGCCTTTTTTCGTGGACATGCTCCAGAGGGGTTCCCCTGGAGAGACGATAAATGGGTGCAGCTAAACAAACGTGTCCGTAGTGGCCACTAAGGTGTCAAGTGGGGATTCCATCTAGATCCCACCTCAAATTTTACACTAGAAATCTTAAAATGCACTAGAGATGGAATCCCACGAGGAGCCCTGCCAAATGCCAATTATTTTGCCGTGGTCTCTGGACGCAAAAACTGAACGTGTGACCAAATAATTGGCCTCCATTCAAAGCGTAAGCCCCGCCTTTAGTCAACACCAAAAAATTGGTTGGCAAACTCCTGGCTACCATACAAACGTACATTTACTGCCCATTTTTTAAATACCAGATGTAACCTTTTGGCCTGTTTTAATGATGAGCTCAGCGGATATTACGTCAGTCGTCGAATGTTTTGTACTACATAGCTAGTCCAGTCAAAAGAAAATTGTTCAAAGTCAAAGTCTAGCTAGTTTTCAGTCACAGCACTCAACGGAGAATGCGACGACCCCATCTTGAAGGAGTGGAGGACTCGTGATACTCGTGCTCCGGACAAGAAGCACCCTTGGATCTTCATGACCTGGTGTTCTGGCCGTCGAGCGGATGAAAGCATTCAAGTGGCCAAAGTTATTTTTAACCGACGAGCTCGTTATGTGCGGCGAACTGTATACCTGTCGGTCGTCGCAAATTTGAGCCAGCTGATCGTTCGAAGATAACGAATCGCAGCACCGGCATTGGGTAACGTGGTTTGCCGAAAATGCTTATTACCTCAGAAGTGATTACAAAAGGTTTTTCTCATGTAGTATATGTATTCATTATCTTGATCTGGTAGTTTTTTTTATTTCGAAAAGGTGGAAGGACCATGGATACCTGTATCTTTTTTTATCACCCGACCTTTGCATAACCAAGATGCACGTAGTCGCACCAAAAATCCTGTATCCAACTACTAAGATATAAAATATACAAGATCGAGAAAGTGTAAAATGCCTAAGGTAGTGGAGGGCAATCTAAAGATTATGCTGCCATCCATACCGGGTAAATAAGTCACTCGCCGTATCCTCAAGACTTGTACACGCCTCCGTAAAGAGGTCATGAAACTCCGCACGATATATAAACGACCATAACCGGAGCATACCGGTACACAGGTAGATAACCCGCAAGAGAGAAAAAGTTTTGTCATTAAACACTTTATTGTTACTACATAGCCAAAGCGACCAAATTAATGAAATCGCTCCCACCCTAAAAAAGGATTCTGTACTTATGATCTATCCTGTTTAGTCAGTTTCTAAAAATATTGGCAACAATAGTAGATGGATACAAGCCTCAATCTATATGGATGAATGACACGAGCAAAATTGCATTGAAAAATAAAGTGTTTTATTGTCTTGATGATAGAAAACACAGGTCTTGCTCCCATCGTCTGCATCATTTTGATGCACATATTCAGTTTTAGGTTGATGTATTCACTTGAGGAGGGTATAGTGCCTAAAAACAGAACATATTAAAAATGGATCGTAGCAGTAAGGTCGAGCAAGTGGATAGTTGTCTGCTATCAAGACAGGTGTTTGGTTCTCATGCGAGTTTTTCCCACGGTTGCAAGTTGCATACGCGGAGACTGCATGTGTGGATCCGGATCTAAGCCGAAAATCTCCTCCTTATTTCATAGACCGCATTGATACTATTAGAGAAGCCAAGAGAAACGCAACCTTAGTGTTTTCTTGCCTGGCTTTTGTCTTCGAAGACAAAGTTCGGCTGTTTGATTCACATAGGTATGTATGATTTCTCACCTCTAATATGTATTAGTACTAACCTAACTGGACACGACCACGACGCCATGGACGGGAATCACGCGAGCGAGAGAGAGAGAGAGAGGATGGCGTGGCTGCTGGTCAGGGTCTCTGCATCGGAGCGGGTTGCGGTCGCCAGGGAGTGCGCCGATTTGGCTCCCGGCCTCACTAGAGCCTTTTATTTTGAACGTTCAAAAATGTATTTGAAAATGCTAAAAAAATCTAGAAAATATTTATAGATACATATCATGATGTATATTTTAAGTGTGCAAAATTACAATCCGAAATATGTTGTATAATAGGCTATATAAAAAAGATAAAATTTCAGATCTAGATCCGTGAATAGTACATCTCAAATATAGTCAGAATTTATCTTTTTTGTATAGGCCATAATACAACGTATTTCAGATTGAAAAATTGCACACTTGAAGTATATGTCATAATCTACAGGTACATACTTTTCAATTTATTTTGAAACATTAAAATATTATTTTGAAAATAAAGGTCTCCAGTGAACTCGATCTCTAAAAGCACTTTCCGCTCGCCCCGGCCCCAATTTAAAATATCCTCCAATCCTCCAATGTGTTTAACATAGTTTAATTTATATGGATATTGCCAAGGTTAGCCCTCGTCACTCAGGATGAAAGGTTTTTCTCTCGAGTGGCATGATCTTACTCATTGTTTTGTTTCTGGGGTAGTGCGGATATCAAAGTCAATGATGATGTTGGCCGATGCTTTCAAACAAAGAAAGCATTAAGACAAGGTGCACACTAAGGGTGATGGAAAAATTGAAGGAGTAGTTCCCCACCTTGTCGATGTGAACTTTCATAAAAGTGAATTGTTTTGTTTTAGTGAGGCCCAGAACGAGGTCTACCAGTATGTTGAGTCGATAGGGATAGTTTCTAATTAATTATTTGAGGATCTCGATTCATTATCGGAGGTTCACGAATGCTGAATGGAAACACATCGAGGAGAGACTGATACATTGCAAATGTATCTATAATTTTTTATGCTCCATATTTGGTTTTATCCACTTTATTGTGTCTTGTCCACACTTTGGAGTACTTTTCATATGATTTCTTGGACTAACCTATTAACAAGAGCCACAGTGCCAGCTGCCTGTTTTCTGCTATTTTTGGTTTCAGGAAAGTCAGAAAATGAATATTCTCGGAATTGGACGGGACAAAAGCCAAAGTGCCTATTTTTCCAGAAGACTCCAGGAGCCAGAATACGAGACGGAGGAGAGCCAGGGGCTGGCCACACCCCTCCCCAGGCGCGGGGTGGGCCTAGCCACGCCAGGGCTTGGTGTGGTGGCCCCAGGCACCCCCTCGGTCTCCCTCTTCGTCTATAAGAAGCCTTCTGACCTAAAAACTCCGGGGGGTTTGACGTTTTTCCAGAAGAAGTTCCGCAGTGCCGCCACCACCGAAAGGAAGATTCGGGGGACAGAAAGTCTCTGTTCCGGCACCCTGTCGGGACGGGGAAGTGCCCCCGGAGCCATCTCCATCGATCTTCACCATCGTCTCCATCGACCATCCATGTTTCCCCCATCTATGAGTGATTAATCCCCCGCTGTAGGCTATGGGGATGGTAGGGATTGGATGGGATCGTTCATGTAATGGCATCAGATTGTTAGGGCATGGTGCCTAGTATCTTTTATTAGTGCTTTATGACTTTGTTGCGACTTGTTGTGCTTAATGCTTGTCACTAGGGCCCGAGTGCCATTATTTCAGATCTGAACATGTTATTGATTCATTATGATAGTATTGTTTTTGGTCTTATCTGCAAGTTGTATACACACGTTGTGGTCCGGAACCTATGTCCCCGAAGTGACAGAAATCGGGATAACCGGAAGGGAATGGCTTTGATGTGAGGATCACATGTGTTCACGGAGTGTTAATGCTTTGCTTCGGTGCTCTATTAAAAGAAGCACCTTAATTGCTAATAGTTCCCTAAAGGCCCCGCTGCAAACGGGCTGGCAGGACAAAAGATGTTGTGCAAGTTCTCGTTGCGAGCACGTATGACTATATACGGAACACATGCCTAGGATTGTCTAGTACTTGGATGGTTTATCTTATTTATCTGCAATTGCCCTATGTTCTGATTGTTATGTGAATTGTCTTGTCCATGCAACGCCGTCAATCCATCCCTATGCCTACCGCACTCGAATCCCACTGTTTACTCCTATTGTTACTACTGTCTTTGCTTTACTACTACTGTTACTTTGCTATTCCTACTACAAAACTGTTGCTACTGATAAACTGTTGTGAGCAAGATTTGTTTCTAGGTGCAGCTGAATTGACAACTCAGTTGTTAAGGCCGATAAATATTCTTTGACTCCCCTTGTGTCGAATCAATAAATTGGGTTTCAGTTCCCTCGTAAATACTGCGATACACCTCTTATACTTGTGGGTCATCAGAGACTAAAACAACGATTAAGTAGCTGGAAATAAAAACTGTTATCCCTTGGTGGAAGGTTGGTTTTAGTTAACTCAGTGCTAAGTAATATCATGAAGTATATGATATCCTTCTTCCAACTACCGAAAGGAGTCTTACAAAGGTTGAATTATTTTCGATCAAGATTCTTTTTGCAAGGGGATAGTGAAAAGACGAAATATCGACCAGCTAAATGAAGTGTATTTTGCCGTCCCAAAGACCAAACTGGACTTTGTATTCATGACTTGGAGGTTAAGAATGCAACTATACTTTAAGCTACTTTCCAAGGATGGGGTATGGCAAATCCTGCTAAGGAGAAAATAGGTAGGTTTGAAGGCGGTATCACAGGTATATGGAAACATGGGGACTCTCACTTTTGGGCTAGTCTCATGGAAACAAAAAAAATACTTTTTTCGATATGGATCTTTCTGCATTAAGGATGGATGAGAGATTAGGTTCTAGGAGGACAAATGGCTAGGGAATGCCACTCTCCAGGAGCAATATCCAGCTTTATACAATATTATACGACACAGAGGGGATACTATAGCCTCTGTGATGAAGTCCTTTCCTCCAAACTAGTCGTTCAGAAGAGATTTAATTGGTCCTAGACTGGTATCGTGGAACACTTTACTATATATTTTGTCTTCGGTGCATCTGTCACAAGGTACTGATGAATTTCATGGAATCAAAATGATAACGACAAGTTTTCGGTTGATTACATGTATAGAGCCAAGGCTCATTCAAATGTGCTAGTTGATAATAATAAGAAGATCTGGAAGATGAAGATACAACTTAAAATGAAAGTATTTGTGTGGTATCTTTGACGAGAAGTCATTCTTACTGAGGATAACCTTATTAAGAGGAAGTAGCATGGGAGCAAACAATGTGTGTATTGTCATCATGTTGAGACGATCAAACATTTGTCTTCGAATGCAAGTTTGCTCATTCTGTATGGTCAGTCATCCATGTAGCTTTTGGTTTATCTCCTCCACGTAGTGTTACCAATATATTTGGTAACTGGTTAAATGAGATAGATCACTGAAATATTATTCTTCTAAGGGTGGGAGCATTAGTTATTATTTGGTCTCTTTGACTATATAGAAATGATAAGATTTTTAATAACAAGGATTTGTCTCTTCTGCATGTTATCTATAGGACGGGTACGCTCCGTTTATGGTCTCCGCTGCAGCGTGTGGATGGTTGATACCTCTTTACCGAGGTCTGTACACGATTGAAGGATACGGTGAGGGATACTTTTTCCTGGCATGGGTGGCAGCATAATAATCTACGGATTGCCCCGGTTTAGGCACCTTCCAATGTTGTCTTCTGTATTTCGACATTGCTTTTGTTTCGTTCAATTTGGATATGTGACGGCTATGTACATCTCAGTTATACAGAGACCGGGGTTGTAATACTTAAACCTTTTAAGTAATAAAGCATCCTTTATAAAAAAAAACATGTTTTATACACATGAGCAAATCATCATATACCTTTGCTTACCGGGTCAACAAACCGATCATCGTATACCTTCTGATTTGTTTATTACATTTTCTTTATTCTTGGCAGACACATCATCAACAAGCTAATATCTAGACATTGAGTGTGGTTATAGCAATTCCAATAACATATCTTATTTAGAGGAAAAGGGTCTCGCTTCGGGAGTGAGTCGATTTGGCTCCCGGGCTCACTAGAGCTTTTATTTTAAACATTCAAAAATGTATTTTGAAAGTGCTAAAAAATTCTAGAAAATATTTTTAGATACATATCATGATGTATATTTTAAGTATGCAAAATTACAATCCGAAATATGTTGTATAATAGGCTATATAAAAAAGATAAAATTTCAGATCCAGATCTCCGAATAGTACGTCTCAAATCTAGTCAGAATTTATCTTTTTTGTATAGGCCATAATACAACGTATTCGGATTGAAAAATTGCACACTTGACGTATATGTCATAATCTACAGGTACGTACTTTTTCAAAAAAAATTGAAACATTAAAATATTATTTTGAAAATAAAGGTCTTCAATGAGCTCGAGCTCTAAAAGCATTTTTCGCTCGCCCCAGGCTCCAATATAACATATCATCCAATGTGCTTAACACAGTTTTATTGCGACTCCTAGCAAACACTATGTAGACTTATGCTGTATAGTAAGAACAATTACAAACGCATTCGCAAAAAAAAAAAGAACAATTACAAACGGAGACAACTCTGAACCCTAACGATCCCTACGTTATGTCGATCTGCAAATCGGAGATAGCTTCAGGTTCGACCGGCTCTTATTCAGGACACGACGACTCCCTACCCTCCGTGTCTCTGACTCTCTGTTCATCTCTATGGCGTGGAACAATGCGTGCTAGGATCGTGAGTTTTGGGACAGCCCTGGGGCCCCTTTAATTCCTCAACCTGAGATAGCATGTGTCCACGCCCATGCGTCGGCCACGTCCGCGCGATGTCCACGGCAGCGCCAGAGGAGGGTTCCCCGGCGCGCACTTGATCACCTTGCAACGGCCTTACAGCCGTGAGAACCAAGAACATCGCCACTAGAAGCTTCCTCATCATCGTGGACATGGAGAGAGATGACACGCGCAGTGCCGTCTCTTTAAGCTATCAATCGGTCAAGCTTAGCTATGATTCTGTGTGCTCCTTGTGTGAGCTGTGAGTCTCTCTTCGACGATCTGATCTGCTATTTGTAAGGGGCAAGCTAGGTTGGTAAATGGTAATGCCATGCCCATGCAGTACCTACGGAAGTTTCCAGGATTTTTACGTGTGTGACCGTCCTCCGGCCGTTACTTTGACAAGAAGGAGTTCAAACTTGCGATGCATCTACACGCGGGCATGCATGTTCTGTGTCATGTGTGTACATAGTAGTCAAATCCGTCGATGCATATATTCTCACGAGCTTGAAGCGCAGCTGGCTAGCTAGTTCCAGTTAACGAGAGTATACACTCATTCATCTACGGCAGATGTTGCTTTCGGTCGCTTGTTCACTGCCGTGAGCATCGTTCCCATCTCACCCAAGTCACGATATGCTGGGAAATTTGTAACACCGTCATGTACGGAAAACCAACTGAAAGTGTCCGGAACGTGGGCGCATGCGTCCAAGCGAACGATACATACCGATACGCTCCTTCCGTACTGAAAAAAACATGTCACAGATTTGTCTAAGTTCCCGTATATTTAAACACGTTTTAGTATATACAGATATATGCAAATTTAGACAAAGCTGCAACGGGAGGGAGGAGGGAGTACATATGCCCATGGTTTGCCTCGGTAACACGGCAGGCCGGTGTACACATTATGTACCTTGGTCTAATTAATATCTTTCCTAAGTTCAAAATAAGAATTTTCGAGAAAACATTGCGCATCTTGTTATGAGCGGTAGTACGACGATCAATATTAATGGGGAGATTGCCCCTTACTTTAGGCCTTCTTGTGGTAACGCCGGGTTAGATGTATTGAATTGCATGCGCTAGCCAACGCAACCAACAGTCGTGGAAAAGGCTAGGCAATATATTTCAACACTCAGCCTACGTCTTTGTCCTTTGGCCTATTGTGACGTTTATTTGGAGAGCCGGAATATTTATTTTTAATTCTTGTGTTGGCCAGGATTTGATCCTAGGATCTCCTACCGTAATACCATATTGAATTGCATGCACTAGCCAACACAACCAACAATCCGAATGGATGGAAAGGGCTAGGCAATTTATTTTAACACTCACCCTACGTCTTTCGCCCTCTGGCCTATTGTGACGTACGTTTGGGGAGCCGCATTATTATTATTATTTAATTCTTGCGTTGGCCAAGATTTGATCCTAGGACCTCCTGCTCTGATACCATATTGAATTGTATGCACTAGTCAACGCAACCAACAGTCCGAACTGATGGAAAGGGCTAGACAATTTATTTCAAAACTCACCCTACGTCTTTGGCTCTCTGGCCTATTGTGATGTATGTTTGGGGAGCCGACCTCCTGCTCTAATACCATATTGAATTGCATGCACTAACCAATGCAACCAACGGTCCGAACTGATGGAAAGGGCTAGGCAATATATTTCAACAAGATGCCCTGGCAGATATTTTGGATAGAGCCAAAATCGCTGGCCATATCCCGGGTGTGGTTGGGCATCTTATCCCCGGAGGTGGTATCTCCCACCTTCAATATGTGAACGATATCATGATTATGGTACATGGCTCAGATCTTGACATTATTAATCTCAAGTTTTTGCTCCTCTACTTCGAATCCATGTCAGGGTTGAAGATTAACTTCGACAAAAGCGAGGTTATGGTCTTGGGTTACTCAGATGATGATAGGCAGCGCATTGCCATTAACCTTAACTGTAAACTGGTGGACTGCCCTATTACTTACCTTGGGATGCCCATTCGGGAGACTCGGGTCCTGATCAAGGATCTTGCACCCCTGGTGTAACACCCTCGAATCGGCCCTATGCAAGTTTTAGCGCTTCCCGCCAAACCCGCATAGAAACGATTCAAGGACGCCCACCAGGCACTTTCGTGCGGGTGGAAAACAAAGTAATATCATTACACAATAGTCCACGATGGAACCCACAGAACATATATATATATATATATATATATATACAACAACGACTCCATGAGTCAAGAATACATATATACTATACAAAGATCCAAATCACCTTGAAAACGATAGAGCGTCCGACTACGGACAGGATGCAAATGGGGCTAAGAGCCCTGAAGAATAACCAATGGCGTCCATAACCCTGCCCAGACCAAGCCGGAAGGGTAACCCTGCTAACGACGTCGATCTCAAACCTGCTGAAACAAAAGAGGTGCCGATAAAGGACAAAGGAAAAAGAGGAGCGTCAGTACTGAGGCCAGTACACGGCGAGGCTAGAATTCGACGGTCCTCGCCTACATAGGTATGGTGGACTCATGCGCCAGCGCAGCATGCACTAAACAACCTATAGAGACTCGATGCAACTGTCGGCTATTAGAGAGGGATAAGAGAGACCTATTCGGGACCAACCTGATACTACCACCAATCATACCCATCCTGGCATTTCCCCCTCGAGACCAAACGAGGAAGTCAAACCGAGGAACTCACACAGGTTGCAGTTTTTTTCATTCCATTATAGTTGAAGCACTTACTAGTCAGATATAGATAGCATGAGTCATCCTGAAGCAAAAGTAGTGGGCAGTTTTAATTACCATTCTGTGGTAGTTGGAACATTTACTAGTCAGATATAATTGTCCTGAGGAATCCCGAAACCCAGCAGTTGTTGGCACTTTTATTTCAATCCATTGGAGTTGCGATACTTACTAGGCAAGTATAACATGACACGATACACCCCAGTTCCATCAGTTGTTGGCACTTTTATTATCCATTCCTTTGTAGTGAAGCTGATTACTAGTCACATATTAAGTCAAATTTATAGCACTACTTTAGTTATGCTTGTCTATGATCAAGATACTGTGCTCCAATTCATCCATAACCGCGGACACGGCTTTCAGAAAGATTTACCCTGCAGGGGTGCACAAATAGCAACACACACACGATCAACCTCGGAAAAACCAAATCAAAACCCAACAAGGCTTTCACGACAAAGCAATCATAGGATTCATAAAATATTTCAGGGGGCCACCCTACTAAGCTACCTGCGACGAAGTTGGCCGGCTCCGAGACGGACCGAGGGTTTGTGTAGACGACGGTAACCGACTGGGAACCCGAAAGTGTGACTGGGCTTGTCGATACAGCGAAAACGTGTCACGATCCAAAACAATACAGGTGCTCCACGCACAATCATAAATAAAGCAGTAAAGCATGGCATAGGTACAAGATAGTAATAAAGCCCCAAACTAGTTTGTGGCCCCAAGAAATAAGAAATGAATCAAGCTCTGGCTAAGGGGGATCCATAGGGTCTCCCGGATGTGGATAGTGCGAATAGTCAAGGAACAGGTATCAAGTACTCGGGGCCTACGGGACACAAGTGGACATGAAAAACCAAATAGCATATATTTCCTAACGGTGCCTCTTTCATTAGTTATCCCAGCAATTTAATAGTTGTATTTAAAGTCATGATCATCTCCACCATTAAGCATCTCCACCATTAAGCATGTGCCAACCTTCCAATAACGATGGAACAACAACGACGCGAAGCAGCACATGAGCAAGCAACTACGACTCGCAAGGCCGACTATCTATCAAACAACAGGCAATAGGATGTGTCCAAGGCATAATAGAGGCTGCAGGGAAAATAAATGGTACACGGAAACTAAAGCATCGCAATAAGGATAGCAATAGATCAACAGGAGGGAGTAAAGACTAGAAATGCAAATTAGGTAGAAGGAGGGAGAATGCTCGCCTGGGAAACACTGCCGAAGATACATTATCCGAAGGACTTGCCGATACTCGCATCCACTCAACGGCCTACTCCGTGAAGAAAAAAACACTAAAAGAAACACCGGATGCAATATTTAATACTACGGCAGAAGAATCGGCATGTTTATGATATGATGCATGACATGGCAAAGATGCGATGTGCCTAGGCAATATTAAGCGAAACCGGGGTCCCGATGATTAATTAGAAGGTTCATGTTGTTTAGGTACCCCGCAATTTAAATGTTCAATTAACAAGGCAATTCATGGCATCGGTTCGCTACACAAATTTAAATAGAGCCAATATAAGACTAGAATAGCCCACATATGGCCTCCATATTTAATTTAGGTGAATCATCGAAATACCCTCAAGCACCCACAATATGTATGCGACATGAACAATTAATACAACAAGGAGAGCTTGGCGTTCCTAGGTTCGGTCTTCGGGGCTGCTTCAATCGGATCCATGACGAAGTACTTGTCGTCCCATATAGAAGTCCTTGTCGATCCATGGCGACGATCTTCGGGTTCGGGTCTTCGGGGTATACGGTCTTGGCGTTCCGTGACGGAGGTCTTGGCATGCAACACCATCGCCTTCGGGTTCTAGGATGGAGAACTTGGGGGTTTTTCGGCCTCGGGTGAACTTTAACTCGTCGGTGTCATCCAAGCTTTGCCCCGTATATCTTGTCGAAGCGGGGAGTCGAGAGGCCACTTGGCATCAGATCTTGATAGATGGCACGGGCAAAAGACACCGGGTAGCAGGGTCGTGACTCACGGCATCAACATGTACACACGCTGGGAGCAACATGGTTCCCCTAGCGCTGATATTGCGTCGGAAAACATGCAGCGAGGCTGCTGCTGGTATCTGCCTGCACGGGTGTGACAAAGGAAACAACAACACCACTTTTCTAGAGGAAACAGAATAGGAGGCAGAGCTCCACATCAAGTAGGTGGTGGTCACCGGACAAGGCAGACGTCCGAGTTAGAGGCACACGTTCTTGGCGGTGCTTGAAGGTGGCCGGAGGCATTGCCGGGCGAGGAGCAGGCGGCGGCGGAAGAAGGGACGCAGGAGGCGGCCGACCAGACGGAGACGAAGGCTAGGTAGAGCTCGGACTGGGTCGGCAGGGAGGGACTGGCCGGAGACGAGCACAGCGGCTCTCTAGCAACAGCGGCACGGCTCGAGACAGAGGAGGGCGCTCATGGGCGGCCATGGCAGGGGCACGGGAGAGCATGGGCCGCGGGCACCTGAGACGAAGGAGACGGGCGCTGTAAGCGCGCGGATGTGAGAGGCGGCAACCTCGCGACTGTGGCGGCGGGAAGACGCGGTGCAGGGCTCCGGCGGCGCGAGGCGACGAGGACGAACTGCGGCAACGGGGAGCTCCTGTCGATGGGGACCGAGGCTAGCGACAGCGGCTCTGCTGAGAGGTGAGGTGAGGCCGTGCGGGGCAGCGGCGCCAATGAGCAGGGAAGGGACGACCGGAGGCGGCCAGGGAGGTAGTCGAGGGCACGCACGAGATGAAGGCGGCGACGGAGTTTGGTAGGGATCGCTGGGTGCGAGGCAGAGGGACGGGATCGAGGACAGGACGAGGCGACCAAGTCACGGTGGGGCCTGCGAGAGGTAGGGAGCGGGGCAGGGTCGGGGATGGGGTAGGTGGCATCTCTAGGGTGGGCCAGGGGCGAGCAGGGCAACTTGCGGGTTAGCGTGCCGCGGGGTGGTGCGGTAGCGTGCGGGACGAGTCCGCAGGGTGGGTCACGCTAGAGCGATGAGGTGGGGCGTGCTGCGTCGCATGCGCGCGTGTGTGTTGCGGCGGCGGCAGGGGTATTGGTTAGGTGTTAGGTAGATTTTTAGGTTAGGGTTTGGTCTACAGGGGTAGGTGGTTTTGGGGTGGTTCGGTCGGGGTTGTAGGCTGCTAGCTGCTGGGCTTTGGGCCTGGCGGCTTGTGGCCTCCCCTAGAAAATATTTTTACTTATCTCTTTTATTTTTAAAAAGGATTTTTGCAAATAGTTTTTAGACAATAAAAGATCTGAAAAAGATCGAGGTTTGAACTTTAAAATAAAAGGGAGGGATTAATGTAGAAAACAAAATAGGGCTTTTAGTAAAATAGTTTTAGGAAAAAGATATGCATGATGACATGATGATGCTCAAATGCAATGTGGCATGATGACATGAGCATACGGTCAAGATGATGCACAAAATAAAAATAACACGCGATTTTCTAGTAGTGGTTTTACCGGGGTGCTCGGTGAGCTCGGCTTACCGGGCCCTGACATAGGTATGATTACTTGAGTACCTATGATTTGCTACCCAGGCCTAAATAAAGGTTTGTGGCCCATGAAGAGTCAAGATGATAACCCGAAAGGAGCAACCGAGAAAGGCTGTAGTTGTATTAGGAAAGAAGAGAAATTACAAACATCGAGTTGGTATTGTAATCGTGTATATGTAACCTATCCACATACAGCTTTGAGACCTGGCCTATTATATATAGGACGGGAGAGGCTTCAGCGAGGACATCGAACAATCCCTAAGCGATTTGTAATAGTGCGATTCACCAAATATTCAGGCGACTTTGACTCCATTGTTCTCCTAATATCCGACAAAATCCCTAGTGTTATCTTTCCGCGAAACCCTAAGTCCATCTTCATGGACATTGCCGAGGTTACCCCTCGTCAATTGGCGCTGTCTAAGAAACTTGAACGCTGGAACCATGGATTTGGCGGAACCCTCTTTTTTAAACAGCAACCCAACAAAAGCGGTTCCACACCCGCCCACCCCTTTGATAGTACCAGCCGAATTCAACGGCGGATCCGATCTAATCATCGGAAGCTTACACTTACAAGTAGAAGACCCCCCAAGAATCACACCCTTCGGCATCGATTACATCAGAACCGTTGATGGAAAATACCATGCTTACAGCGATACCAGCATCATCTGTCGGATCCTCAATCGAGGTCACGGCAGAAATCGAGGCGCCAGAGGAAAACAAGCAAGATGAGGCATATCTGGGGGCCTTGATGGTCTTACAACAATCTCTCCTTCGGATTAGAGTACCCACTAACTCCACCACATGAAAGAAGCCCACCAAACTCTGAACCCGAGGAAAGCGGCGAAAGCATCGACTTTGGGATAAGGATGGCAGAAATCTACCCATAGCAGAAACTAATGAACTTCACTGATCCACCCGATAGTGTCTCCATTAATTTAGTTGACGACGTCACCAGTTCATATGTCACTCAGCACCAAGTCTGCATGATCATCGGAGACGCAACAACTTAGCAAGACTCCAACGGTAATCCTATTTTTAACCCTGACGATATACTATCAGGCGACAATGCAGGAAACCACGAAAATGAGGGAAATTGCGGAAACGGGGAATACCCAGCAAAGAATTGTGTAACCTAGGAGGAGGAGAACCACGCGGAGGCAAAAAGGCAAACTCTCCGGCTACCAGCCAAAGCATGGCAAAAAGCAAGAGCAGCAATTTTGGGTGCAGTCCCCATGACAGCTGACGCCACGCGTGAAGATCTACTAGCATATCAGTATTTGCTTCATCACAAAAAAAGAGACCTACTAAGGATGTAGAGGCAGCTGGATGAAAGAAAAAGGCTTGCCGACGAATCTAGCCTACCAAGGGCACAACTAAGTTCCACCCGAGGATTAGGAAGCCTGACAGGAGGAGCACCGCCAAGAAGAGGAACATCTCGACTACAGAACATCCCCGACATAGAAAGAAGCGAACTGATCGGAGACCTGGATTTATTGTTTATGTCAATAGATCAAGCAGGAAATGTCAAGGCAAAAACGGCTCAAGCAACAATTATAGCAGCACAAACATACCTGATCACAACCCAGCCTGCACCCAACAATCCCCGTGCATCCCTCCATCGCTCCGCCCTGATGAACCTCGACATGGTTGGAGCATCCCTCACACAAGCAGAGCAAAGGATCACGCGCCAACCCGATAGATCCCCATGTCGTCACGACAGTCCTCGGCAAATAGGGCATACCCGACGATCATGATCGCTGCATCGGGTCCACTTCTTAGGATCAGAGCCGCAAAATGATGCAAGAAACGACAGCATAGAACAAAGGATCGACAAATCTAGGGAAGACCGCATCAGTCGAAGGTACTATGACGGTGAGAGCGATGGAGGGTAAGAACTATGCGGAGCCAGTTGCTTTACCCGATGGGTTCGCAAGACTCTAGTACCAAAAGATTTCAAATTACCTCACGATCGTTAGAAATATGACGGCCTCCAAGAGCCCAAAGCTTGGTTGACAGATTATCTGGCCAAAGTCAAGTTACAAGGTGGCTCCAAGGCTACCACAATGCAAAGTTTGTAGCAACACTTAACAGGCGCAACTCGCTCCTGGCTAAGACAACTACCCGAAGATTCCATCAGTAGCTAGAACGACCTGGAGGATAAATTCATTTGAAAATTCCAATCCACCTTCAAGCAACCCGTGTCTCTAGGACAATTGAGAGCTTGTAAATAGAAACCAGGAGATTCAATACGAGCTTTCGTTCAGTGGTGGAACATCACCAAAAATCGGCTAAAACAATCTCTGATGAAAGAGCAATTGATGCTTTCAACAACGGACTTCGACGACAAGAATTCATCGAAGAGCTGGGGTGAATTAAACCAAAGACAATTTCACAACTGATGGATATAACCAATCGCTGGGCCGATGGAGAAGACGCATTACACAACAAAAGAGCTCGCTCACCCTAAGAAGACAAGGACATGCGCAATAACGATAGAAGGCGACGAAACAATCATGGGTACAACACACAAAGTTACATCGCAGCCGGCTTCTCTGGAGGGGACAACAGACGAAGTGATTATTACAACAATGGCACAATAGCAAGGACGACGCTGGTGGGAGCCAGCCGGGGCAACGGTACTAGCCAATAAATCGAGACCCACCCATGTTAGCAGGACAGATGTTGGAAGGACCATGCAATATGCACTTTTACGTTGACTGATACTTTGCAAATGTATCTATAATTTTTGATGTTCCATGCTTGGTTTTATCCACTTTCTTATGTTTTGTTCCAACTTTGGAGTACTTTTCATATGATTTCTTGGACTAACCTATTAACAAGAGCCACAGTTCCAGATGCCTGTTTTCTGCCTTTTTGGTTCCAGGAAAGTCAAAAAATGAATATTCTCGGAATTGGACAGGACAAAAGCCAAAGTGCCTATTTTTCCGGAAGGGATCAAGTGCCAGAATACGAGATGGAGAAGGGCTGGGGGCCGGCCACACCACCTGGCCGCGCGGCAAGGCCTGGCCCACGCCAGGGGTGGTCTGGCTGACCCCAGCACCCCCTCGGCCTCTCTTTCTGCCTATAAGTTACCCTCGGGACGAAAACCCTAGGTGCCCGATCAAAAATCCACGAAAGAGTCTGTAGCCGCCGTCATCTCCATCCCTAGATCGGGAGGGATCTGAAGCTCTTCCCGGCACCCTGCCGGAGAGGGGAATTCACCCTGGAGGCCTTCTTTATCACCATGCAAGCCTCCGGTGTGATGCGTGAGTAGTTCATCCTCGGACTACGGATCCATGTAGTAGCTAGATGGCTGGTTTCTCCTCCTTTGTGCTTTCATGTTTAGATCTTGTGAGCTCCGTTCATGATCAAGATCATCTATTTGTAATCCATACATGTTGTGTTTGCGGGGATCCGATGGATATTGAGATGCTATTTCAGATTGATTCTATCATGTCTTTGTTATTTGAGATCTTGCATGCTTTCCGTTGTTAGTAGCTATCTTGGCCAAGTAGATGCTAGCAACTCCAAGAGTTAGTATTTATGCTCGATAGTGGGTTCATGCCTCTAGTAATCCGGGAAGTGACAAAAATGTCTAAGGTACTAGATGTGCTGTTGCTACTAGGGAGAAAACAACAATCCTTTGTTCATAGAACAATCGTATTGTTTACTTTACACGCAGTTCGTAAAGCAATAATCTGTTGCTTGCAACTTAATACTGGAGGGGGTTCCGATGATAACCTAAAGGTGGATTATTAGTCATAGATGCAGTTGGATGGCGGTCTATGTATTATGTTGTAATGCCCAATCAAGTCTCAAAGGAGTCAAGATGATTAGTATATGCATGTATTGCTTTCTCGGTGTTTGTCAATTGCCCCGCTGTAATTTGTTCACCCAGCATGTTATCTATCTAAGGAGAGCCACCTCTAGTGAACTATGGATCCCGGTCCTTTGTCTTTACATACAATGTATAAACTGTTTCTGCTTTGTGTTTACTTTCTACAAACTTTTACTTTTTTCCATTCGATACGTTTAATCCTTTGTTTTCCACAAAACACGGTGAGATTGACAACCTCGTCGCAAGTTGGGGACAAAGTTCTGTGGTTCTGTTGTGCAGGTCTCCACGTTGCTACTAGCACCGGTAGTGCGCCCTGCCAAAGCTCAGCTAGTAACACCTTTGGGGTGTTTCCTTGCTCCTACTGGTTCGATTAAACCTTGGTTTCATAACTGAGGGAAAACTTGCTACTGTGCTCATCATACCTTCCTCTTGGGGTTCCCAACGAGCTCTACGTCGATCGTCAAGCGCATCATTGACTCAACAGGAAAAAGGTGATCCAATCACCTCCTAAAGGATTGCCGAACATTCTTAAAAATGCAAGAGCTATGCAACGCAAGCGCAACCGAAGCAACAAACCGCGACTATGCTATTACACCCAGGGCTTTTGCTATTGGGGCACCACCACCACCACCGGGGCATCCACCAACAGGACAGCCGCAAAACACAATAAACCAAGAAGATGAGTACCCCAGATCGAAAGGAGCGATGTCAAGATTCAGAAGGGGTGACCCTCCAATAAGACACATAAGCTGATCACTAAACAAGTGAACAAGGCGGAAACAGCACCACCTCCTACACCAGAGTATCTTCATTGGTCAGAGTAAGAAATAACATTCAACAGAGTTGGCCACCCACTTTGGGTCCCATGACCTGGTCAATCAGCACTAATAGTGGAGGCACAAATCGACGCGTTCGACATGAGCAAGGTATTCTTGGATGCGGGGAGCAGCATCAACTTCATTTATGCCAAAAGTCTACGGGCAATATAATTGGTCCCTAACAAACTTAGCACCAACGGATACAACTTTTCATGAAATAGTTCCAGGCAAAGCCAAAACTCCTTTGGTCAAAGTGCACCTCGACGTGGTCTTCGGATCGATAAGTAACTTTAGGCACGAAAAACTAGAATTCAAAGTCATGGATTGGCCATCATAGTATCATGCGATCCTGGGACGACCAGCCTTCGCTAGATTCATGGCAGTACCCCACTATGCATACCTAGTGCTAAAAATGTTAGCCCCTAATAGAGTCATAACAGTAAAAGGAAGCTTCAGCCATTCGGATAACTGCGATCGAGAATTCAACAAAATATCAGAATCCTTCGGGATGGAAACGCAATTTGGTCAGCTGAAAATAGCGGATGAAGAGCTACCACACGAAGGACGCAACGAGCAAACCCCAGAAAATCAGGAGAACCGCGCACCCGTAAAATCTACTTATTCGGATTCCACCTTCGGTCCCACATAAGAAGGCGTACTCGATGTTTTTTTCAAGTACAAGCAACCGAGCAAACCAACTTTTTCTCCCTCTGGTCCGCCATACAGATATGGCGCTTCCAGTCGAGAAAATCAAGTCTACATCAAGCTAACAAGGAACATGGCGGAGCACCTCAAGACAGAAGCCGCAGTTTTTAGGAAAGATCATTACTCTTATATTCAATAAGGCCAATGGCCAGGCGATTACGCCCATGCAATGTATCCGATTATACTTATCAATGAAAAAAGAAAGTATTTCTCAGTGTAAAAATTTATAAGGCACATGAAGGCAATTACACAAAAAGACATCAGTTCGTCGGATCCTCAAGAAAAATACAATATACAGCCAAAATCTCATACAAAGTATATGACCTTTTTGACAAGTATAAATCAGCTCTATACAATTGCCTTTCTAAGAAGTACAAAGCTACATAACGGAAGCAGAGATAATCAGATAGTAAAGTTCATAAAAAATTCCTCGTCTGCCTCTAGGCACCTTCGAACAATCCTAATCGCATGTCTGCATGCAGCGGCATAGTGCGGCGCCATATGATCAAGACCACCACCAGTAGGAGAAGGCAGCCCTGACGATATAGTGTCCAAGTCCAGCGTCGGATGATGAGCATGTACCTATGACAAAGCAAGTTTAGCTCCTGCCATAAGTTGAAGCTTCACAAAATGATGGATCCGTTCACCCTGTTGAAACTTCGCCATCAAATCAGCCAAAGTCTGAGGCTGAGGATCCCGAGGAAACATGTCATTGTAAAGAATGGCCATTGATCTATGACAGCACTCGACAAATTGCTCCACCTCATATACGCGATCTTGAAGCAGATCCACAACATAAGCACGACGGTGATCAATCCAAAAATCTGTCCCAGAATTTTGGGAAGCAGACACAAGAGCCTAAATTCGGTTCTGCAGACATTGGGTCTCTTCCCTCTCTCACAATCAATACCTACAAAATAAGAAGAGAAAACATTGGCACCCTTCAAGAAGGGGGCAACAGGAAGAAAAGGGGGACTTACACATCATCTTTTCACTTGCACTAGAAATCTCATCCAAGAAGTACGCCTCGTGATCGAGGGCCTGACGCGTTTTTGACTGGGTGACATCCACCACTGATTGAACAACCTGGAGTTTCCTCTCAAGTTTCTTCACCTGTACAATTTTCTCGGCATATAACGGCGGATCCACTATACGAACAAGGGCAGTCTCGATTGCACCCGTCCCAAAAGTGAACGTGGTTGCATCCGACATTTGCGTAGGCGGAGGAGTAACCGCAGAATCATTCAGAATCTGGCAAAAGCACACGAAAGATAAGAAACCTTAAGAAATAGAGAGTCACTCGTATGCATATGTACAGAAGTTTTATCCTCGACAAAAGGAAGCATTCTAGCAACATGACAAGTTCAATATTCATTAAAAAGTAACACAAAAAACTACGAAAGAAATCTATGGAGTTGATTTCTCCAATGACAAAGTCGCACTAGCAGAAGGAGCACTAGCTATGGCAGGGGCAGCAGCCAAAGAAGGAGCACCAGTCGAAGAAGGGCAGTTGTTTTCTCCGGCCTTGAGCTTATGCCCAGAAGCAGCCAGGAATATTTATTGGCCCTCTTAATGAAAGGCTTCAAATCAACTGCTTGGCCTTTGGAGTTCACCGGGATAGAAGAACTAACCTTCTCCTAGTTTACTTGCTCGTCGTGCGCCATCTCCAATGCCATTGAAGTTTCGGCGCCGCTTTTTGACTACGTCACACTATATCCAACCAGGGGGCTTGGATCAGCACCAAAAATAGTGACGAGGTCGTTCAAATCAGCAGGCATCTCCTTCAACGGAAAGATTTCAGCATGGAGGCTCTTGAAGGCGCAACGCGAGCGGATAAGATGGTTGCACACACGAACACTGTTAGCCTCCAAAGTGCTCAGTTTCTTTGGAGCTTTCTATGGGAAGCACTAGGGCCTACTTGGCAGGCCTAGGATCTTAGAGAGTTCATGCAGATTAAGGTGAATTGGGCCGGAAGGAGGCGTGGCCTCTTCTGGCTAGTGTGTGCGGCCCTCGTCTGGACCCTGCGGAACGTGGGGAACAAGATGCTGACTAAGCGGATCTATCCCACCCGTGTTTCCGAGTCCATTTTCTCTCTTCATGCCTTCTTACAGAAGTGGTCCCCGTTGGTGAGGTAGCGTGACCAGGAAGCTCTCGATGACACTATCCAGGCCTTGAGGACGGCGGTGCTCCCCTTCTCAGCCCCGGATCGCTCGTGACGGTGGATACCCCTTGCGTCTGCTCGCGTGTTGTTCCTGTCCTATCTTTTCCTTTTCTTTGGGCATTGATGTGTTGTTGGGGTTGTTCGTCTGTGGTACCAAAGTTGGCAAGCCAGCGCATGGCGGTACCCAAGTTGCCTGAAATCACCGCGTTTCAAAAAGTTGGGCCGCCAACTACTGAGAGGATCCATTTCGAGGCAAACTCATCTCACCCTGCCAAATACAAACATTCTGTTAAACCGCCCCGTGAAGTAGACGGTCGGGACCCACATGTCGGTTATCTGTCTGCCCTATTGCCAACGCGGCAACCTCTTAGGCAAATCGAGCAGCTAAGTGGATTGGATGCGTTGACCAATTTCACAAATCCATTCCCAGCTTTCCCCTAGTACCAGCGGCGTTGGAATCCACCCTCCAGGCAGGACGATCCCTTCGGACATTTGACTTCCGGGGCCAAGTTGCTGTGCCCAGTCGCTGATACCGAGCTCCAATGGCGCATGCCGTAGCCGCCGTTGCGAGGCTCTAGCCCGCCTCCACCGCCGACGAGCCGAGCAGCTCGGAGGATGGCAGATCCTACTATCAAGAAAGAAGAAGTTCTGTCTACAAGCGGTTGAGCTACCCTTCTCTTTGCTATTCGCACTAATTACAACTGCTAGCTAGCTACTGACCTCAAATTGTTTGTTAGCCCAATGCTGACAAACATATTTTGTCCACAGTTTTCTATCAAGTGGGATCTACGCGGACCCCCTTACCTGGTTACGGTAGTCCTCTACAGGTACGACTCTAATGGAAAGTGGTATGGAAGCCATTGTTTCACGGTGGAAGAAGCGCCTGCACAGATCTGCACTATATCTAGTATGGTTTCTGCTCTGCATAATCATGTTGAATTATGGCCGAAGCAGACAACAAAGTTCAGCTTCATGGATGAACGTGGCATCATGGTTCCTATAACGTGTGACAGTCAGCTAATTGGGTTGATGAAAAGGTATGCTTTGGCTGCCATGTTTGACCTGAAATGTCATGTACTGGATGTGGAAGCTGCTGCAACTAGGAGTCGCCCTTCTATTCTTGGACAGGGTGGTTGCTCGAACCCAATTAGCTCCTGGTAAGCAAAGGTCTCTTGGGGTTCGCATATTTGTGCTGAATTGTAATTTTTGTTTTATTTACTCTATAGATATTAGGCAGTTACGCAATAGTCTTGTTTCTTTGACAGGAAGCGTCGCAAGGTTAGAAACATGACTGCTGGGTCAGTGATTTTGCTGCCCGAAGAAATTAAAAACGAGTGGAAAGATGATGCTGGACACGATTCTGGTGCCCATTGTCCCGGCGATGCAGAGTACGTGAAGCTAAGAAAATTGGCACCGAGGAAGAGGAAGAAGGAAGGAAATGAAGAAGCCAGTGGACGTGAAGGCTTGGCACCCAGGCTGCGGAAGAAGGCTGCTGGCAATGAAGATGCACAGTAATGTGTTGAACTCGAACCTATATATGTAATTCTGTTAAATTCTGATCGCTCTGTGTGTGGCACGTTGCTGGGAGAAACAATCTAGCCACGTTCTCTGAGTAAAATGTACCGCGACTTAGGGTTTGGAAACGCCCGAGCCAGTAGTTGAATCCAAAATTATGATTGTGCCACTGCTATCTCAAAACAATGATCCACCGGTTCCACGATTGCTGAGTGGCAGGAGGTCTCTAAATATGACGGAATGTAAGTGGCACATAAATAAATTATTTAAGCTGCCACACTCCACGAAGCAGCAACTTATTTCAGATGCTGCACAACGACGTGGCAACATAAACAGCAATGTTCTCACCGATAATACCCAGATGAGGAGGAAATGGGTATCACTTTCTAGCCTAATCTTGAGCCCGTCTATCTCACCGCCTCTCTGCTCCTGCATCCCCTGCATCTGGCGAAGCTCCCGGATCTCCAGTAACCGGGTGTACGTTCTTCCACTTTATAAATTGTGGTTGTGCCATTTGCATGCGGCACAATCCACGTAGATTATGTTTAAACAAACCAACAGTGTCAGAATACACTAGTAGAAAAGGTGTCTTTGGTCCATGGATACGTTCCCAATCCGGGAGAGAGATCTAAATCGAGGAAGAAATTGATCTAAATCACAAATTCTTCCACAAATTAATGTGGGGTCAGAGCAATTTTTTCCTCCCTAGAATCCGGGACCAATAGTTCAGACCGCTAGGTCAACAAGTACAAATATTACGGATGAGGGCAAACCTCTAGGGTGGCCCGATCTTCACGGATCTCATGGTCAAATAGATGGGAAAGCGAGGGAAAGGGAGAAGGTAGCGGAAGCGGACGCACACCTCGCGAAGAACACGATGAACACACGCAAAACACACACGATACAAGGCCGATTGCTCTCACCGGTGGCCACCGGTCCGATAGAATCCTCGCAAGGAAAGATCGGTCAACGTGCTCCCGTCAATCCCAAGCGGAGAGGGAAGAACACCTTGGAGAGGGTCTTGATGTCTTGGCAAAGGGACACCGATGCCAAGGCCTTGTACAACAAGAGAGGCGCGATGCAAACTCCAACGAGCTGGTGATGATAGTCGATCCCCTTTGGTAGAAGGGGATGAGGCAAACTAGAGATTCCACAAAGGGGGTTGTCTTTAGTCTATCATCTATGCCTAAGGGATACATGAGGAGGTGGGCGCTCTATTTATAGGCCAGCCACAAGTTCAGGTGTAGTTTGGGCATAAAACTAGGGTTTGGTGCGAAATAGAGGGGTACATGGGCCAAGGGCCCAGCTGTTGGCTCGCAGGCCCATCACTTGGGCCGGACAGTCCGGGTCGGAGTGACCGGACAGTTCGGGGTAGCCGAACACTCCGGGTAGTGTTCGGGAAGTGTCCGAACTGGCCTTCTGAATGTCCATGCCAGGTTGGGGCTGGGGCAGGCCGGACACTCCGGCCGAGTCACGCCGGACACTCCGGCTGGATTCGGGCGGACTCTCCGGGGCGATGACGGCGGAGACTCTCATTATGGAGCTGGCTGCTCCTGGTCCATCTTCTTGGTTGACTTGGGGACGATCTTGGGGACTTGGCGTTGTGGATGTAGTAGCGTCCGCAGGACGGGCTGCATCAGCTCCCCCCTTCAAAAAGAGTCGTCCTCGACTCTTCATGCTCATCCTAAGAAGATGATGTCGAGAGACCTTCTTGATCCTGGGGTTCACCATATAGTCGTCCTCGAGAAGCTTGATGTGGCAACTCTTCAATGTTCCTTCACCTTCCATGAAGCCTACAAAGCTCACAACAAAAGCGAAGCAACACTCAAAGAGTAGCCAATTCATGAAGATTATAGCATGAGTCCTCAAGTAGAAGGAAGTCACCTTATGATATAGAGATAGCTCATTGAAGGATAGCCCTAGGTAACTCTCTTCGATTCGTCTTGTCAACTCTTTGTCCATAGAGGTTGACAAGTATGCAATTGTACCTTCACACAACAAAAACCAAGCAACATATGTTTGTGTGTGATAGAGGATCATGTCCATTCTTGTTCACAACACTATTAGCACAACTCAAGTATCGCAAACGAAATGCGTATGCAAGGTCAAAGTGCATGGATGTCGTTTGAACATCATCCAAATGTGGGAACTCAAAAACTCCATAAAGCGTCTTAGTGTGGCACTCAAAGCAATTGACTAAGACATGGATCAACATCTTTGATGTAAGAGTAGGAGAATTCGGCAAAAACACATGAGGAAATATATCCAAAACATCATCATTATGTGTGCAAACCAACCATTGGAAAGAACAATTGTTCAATATGTTGGATGCCATACACATATCATCAAAAGGCAAAATCATGGGGGTATGAGTATCGCAAGCCTAAACACAAGCAACATGTTTGCAAACAAACCAAATGAAAGAGAAAGTGGTCCTTATGTTTGTTGCAACAACAATACGAGAGACTTGGAAGTTCTCATGACAATACATGCTCATAATGGCATTATGGTTGCACAGAAAACATCGGAAAGAGAAATTGTTCAACATTTTTGTGGCAACACACAAAGCATCCATATCCAAAATCAATGAAACATGATTGTCACAAGGTGAAAGAATACCATTAACATGCTTGCAAGCTAACCATAGGAAAGAGCAATTTGTCAACATGAAAGATGCAAAGCATGCAAATGGTATCAGAGCTATGTTCGATCTTGAACTCACTTGGGGGATGCTCTCTAGAGCTCTTTTTGTCAACTCGTGCTCAACCGAGGTTGACATTCTTGTGCGGGTACCTACACACATTGTAGATAAAAGGAAGAATGTGTGTGCATGGTAGAGAAACACATCATCCATCATGACGTATCTCTTCTTGTGCACGTCACCATTAGTGTCAATCAAGTATGAAAAATATGCATGGTGAGTATGCAAGTGGGGAACATGCTTATCATGGCAATCATCAAAATCTCCAACATTTGAGAAAGCTATGGGGGCCATCTCAATATAAACCATATGAGAATTATTGTTGCAAGCAAAACAAGTGACAGAGCAATTATTCAACTTATTGCAAGCAACGGGAGAAATTATGAAACACTCATGACAAAGCATTATCCGAGGGGTACCATTTCTAACATCATTACAAGAAAAACATTGGAAAGAGCAATTGTTTAACAAAGTGCAAGCAATGATATCATCAATGTAACGTTTAGAGCATGGCATGTCTATGGCAACATCATCACAATCAAATAATTTCACATGCTCAACAATATGCAAATGCAAAGTATCACATGGAAATACCAATGAGTCATATGTGATATCACAAACATCATCCATAGCATGCCAATCATCACAAGTCATCATGTCCACTAGTGAGATCATGGCATCATCAACACCCGTATTCTTACCTTGTTCATACCTCTCATATGAAGTGGGTGTTGTGGTAGAATTGGCCTCCATGTGGGCGACTTCTTCATCCAATATGGGGATGGCATCATCTTCATCCACCATGTACATCTTCTTGTAGGAGGCATCATCATCTCCAAGCTTGGCGCTTCTTGATCCATGGAACCTAGCACAACATGAGGAAACACACTAGAGGTAGAGGGTAAGTCGTTAGAAATCAAAGTGGTCTCACATGACCTATCAATTACCACTCTCAACTCACTCAGTGTATCACTCATGCCCTCCAAGTGGAAGAACTCAATCTCACGTATGCTGGAGTCACTCATCTCACTCTTGTTTTCACTCAAGTGGGCTAAGTGGCTCTCATACTCACATGGGATTGGTACCACATCATCACTCAAGCATATGGGGGTAGGTTCGGTTCTCTCAACTCCTTGCACCTCCTTTGGTGAAGGGAAAGTCCCATGCTCACCATTCTTGACCTTGTCGTCGCCATCTTGCACCTTGGCTTGTGTAGTCCTCTTGACGTACTCGTCCAACTTGGCGAAGTAGAGGTCTTCGTCCTCCTCATCCATGAGGTTGCATGCGTCATCTAGGACATCAAGTCTTGGCGTTGAAGCTTGATTGCGTGGAGGAGAGCTTTCTCTTGGTGCCATTTTGGTGGTGGCACGAGTAGTTGAAGGTGCCTTATGATGGTGTCAATGGAGGTCATTGGCGTGCCTTGCCAAAGGTTGATGTAGATGGCGCACTTGATCATCCACATGGCCTTCATGACGATGCTCCTTGTCCTTGGCACTCTTCTTGTGATGGTGGTGCATTCTTGAGCTTGGTTGAGCCTTATGGATGGTGCTCAACATGTATTCTTCGTCTTCATGGCGAAGATGCCTTGAACGACGTCTTGTATCCTCTTGATGTTGGCGATGATCACAAGAGGATGTATGTTGATGAAGATTCTTGCTTCTTGGCGCCTCTTTTGGAAGGTGATGTTGGGGCGCCGCTCTTTTTGTAGTTGGTGGCACTTGATGCCTAGGAGGTAGATGCACTTGACGCCTTCGAGGTTGTGGTGCTTGGCGCCTTGGAGATGGTGGTGCATGACGGCTTGGAGGTGATGGCGCTCGTCGCCTTGGAGATGGTGGTGCATGACGGCTTGGAGGTGATGGCGCTCGTCGCCTTGGAGATGGTGGTGCATGACGCCATGTAGGTGGTGGCGCAGCGCCTTGGAGGTGGATCATCAAGTAGGTGGTGCCCTTTGGTGTGGCAACCGCCTTGAAGGTCATGGTTTCTTGATGAGGCGTCTCCGCTAGCTTGGCATAGTAGTCCTCCATCTCCAAGCGGTGGAGGTATTCTTCATGGCTCATGGAAGAGCCCTCGAAGTGGATGAAGCTCGCCATGTCCTCCATGCTTGGTGAGGCATCGTCGTTGTAGCACTCGAAGTCATCCATGCTTGGGGAGTCATTGTTAATGTAGTACTCCATGTCACCCAAGCATGTGGCGCCATTGTCGGTGTAGTGCTCCATGCATGAGGAGCCATTGTCGATGTAGAGCTCCAATTCCTCCATGCTTGAGGAGCCGTAGTTGATGACGTGCTCCATGTCTTCCATGCATGTGGAGCCGTCATAGGTGCAATGCTCCGGGTCCTCAAAGCATGCGGATCCATTGTCGGTGTAGTGCTCCATCATGTCCTCTATACTTGTGGAGTCGTAGTCGTGGTGGCTCATCATGGATTCTTCATAGATATCATCCTCGGTTCCGGAGTCCCTAGACATGATTCACAAGACCAAGTGGTGTATATGGAAGTGGTAAGGGGTTAGAGATGCAACGTCAAACCTTACTTTACCTTGGAAGATAGTATCGTGCAAGTGGCAACACTTGAGAGCAATCAAAACCAAGCAAAGTGAAGTTCACGCGGAACACCAAAACCAACTAACCACTAAAAAACACACACACACAAAGCTTATGGTGGATAGGTATGGAAGGTGGCGTGTCCAAGAACAATTCGAAATCAAGATATTGTAATGGCAAGTAAAGAACCACAATGATCACAAAGCAAAACAAGTCAATCCACAAGAGGAAATATGTACAAGGAAACACACACGGTGGGAGAAATGGGACTTGTGCGACGGAGAAAGTGAGCTAAGAACCAAATGATTACCTAGCGAAGACTATAAGCTCGTGTCGCACAAGTGCAAGGACAGACGCTAGTTCGATTGCACTAAATTGGCGGGCTACAAGATATGCACAATAAGTACCACCTATTTGATGTTCATCGAGCTTGCGCTTCCTATTATATGAGGAACTTGTTTCTTTCTTTCTCTTTTTCTTCTTTTTCTTTTTCTATTTTTTTCTCTTTTTCTTTCTTTTTTCACTTGCCTCTTCCTTGTGCCAACAACTATACAAGATAACTATATGAGATAGCGCGCTCACAACTTTTGCTCGGAATTCTACAAGGTATCAAATGTGCATAGCCCAAGAAATCATAGGAGGAACTAGTATCAATAGGTGTTTGTTGGACGCAAAGATAGTGTGGCTCACAAAGGGATGCAAGTAGGGAGAAATCGCGGAATTTTTATACCTTTCTTCGCTGATCTTCATCCTTTATTGGTCGATTCCGCCTTGCTCACGGAATTTGGATGGATTAGATAGCATGAACCACGGAGATTATGATGTAGAGCTCTTTCTCCTCTTCAAAACGAGCTAAAGAACACCAAAATCCGAGTTCGTATGCAAAAGTTATGCTCAAAACCGTGAAACAGATTTGCTGTCAGCAGGGGGCGGACAGTCCGGGGCGTGCAGGCCGGACAGTCCGGCCGGGCCAGATATTCCGGTCAGTTTAGGCCGGAAACTCCGGTGGGGCGGATATTTCGGTCCGTTTTGGCTGGACAGTCCGGTCCGGTCGATCCAGAACGTCCAGAACACGAACGGGACGAGTTTTGGCGGAAAAACTTGAACCAAAACCTCAAATTGATGGGGAAAAACAAGGAATTAAGCCATGGGAACGCATGGGAACGTAGATCAACAAGTTTAGCAAGTAATCCACGGATCAAAACCTACCAAAATGCACTCAAATCACAGATCGATCCAAAACACGAAATTGGGGCTATTTTTTGGGGATTTTCGAATTTATGGGGGAAAAGACCAAATCGAGGAGAAATCCGTGGCAACCAAAAGCTGCTGATACCAGATGATGAGGGCAAACCTCTAGGGTGGCCCGATCTTCACGGATCTCGTGGTCAAATCGACGGGAAAGCGAGGGAAAGGGAGAAGGTAGCGGAAGCGGACGCACACCTCGTGAAGAACACGATGAACACACGTAAAACACACACGATACAAGGCCGATTGCTCTCACCGGTGGCCACCGGTCCGATAGAATCCTCGCAAGAAAAGATCGGTCAACATGCTCCCGTCAATCCCAAGCGAAGAGGGAAGAACACCTTGGAGAGGGTCTTGACGTCTTGGCAAAGGGACACCGATGCCAAGGCCTTGTACAACGAGGGAGGCGCGATGCAAACTCCAACGAGGTGGTGACGATAGTCGATCCCCTTTGGTAGAAGGGGATGAGGCAAAACTAGAGATTCCACAAAGGGGGTTGTCTTTAGTCTATCATCTATGCCTAAGGGATACATGAGGGGGTGGGGGCTCTATTTATAGGCCAGCCACAAGTTCAGCGGTAGTTTGGGCATAAAACTAGGGTTTGGTGCGAAATAGAGGGGTACATGGGTCAAGGGCCCAGCTGTTGGCTCGCAGGCCCATCACTTGGGCCGGACAGTCCGGGTCGGAGTGACCGGACAGTCCGGGGTAGCCGGACACTCCGGGTAGTGTCCGAACTGGCCTTCTGAATGTCCATGCCAGGTTGGGGCTGGGGCAGGCCGGACACTCCGGCTGCGCCGGACACTCTGGCTGGATTCGGGCGGACTCTCCGGGGCGATGACGGCGGAGACTCTCGTTCTGGAGCTGGCTGCTCCTGGTCCATCTTCTTGGTTGACTTGGGGACGATCTTGGGGACTTGGCGTTGTGGATGTAGTAGCGTCTGCAGGACTGGCTGCATCAATTACAACTTAAAAAGGCACGGAGCTTAAGCTAAATAGAACTAGTTATCACACATCTCCTTGATCTTCATAATCTTGTCCCGATGCGCATCTTCCTGCGAGAGCAAGGATCAAATTGTCTGCTCCTTCTTTTTAGCATCTTCCTTGCACAGCTTCAATTGTTTCTCTGCATCTTTCCTCATGCACTTGTCAATACTCGTAGTTGTGAACCGCAGGATTTTGGCCTGGTGAAGATCCTTCCTTGCTTGAGTCAGTTCTTGCTCTGCTTTAGCCTTCAGGGCCAACGTCGCGTCCCTCTCCTTCTCGACTTTGCTAACCTTGTCAAACCCCCATGAGATCTCGCTTATGCTTGGTCGTGTCAACTGGTTCCCATAGCTTCATCTCAACACTGTCAAGAAGTGAGCTGAATGCGGATTCTTTCAACTCAACAGTCATTAACCATAGTTTGTCCAGCGTTTTCTGCATCGATTTGGGCCACTCTGGATCTACCCATTTGACAACACTGCAACTTCCGCCTCGCATCATTGCACGATGTCCTTGACACCGTAGAAACCTCCTGCCGGCATTTCGTCCTTCGAACGCTACAAATTTAGCAGGCACATATCAATGTTTACATAGCAGAGGACTGTCTTCATCCGCTAAATCGTGGTAGTCGACGTCATACATCATCTGGTTGTCCTAACACATCATACACGCATGAGTAAACGGAGTAGATCTGGCTCAAAAAATAGATAACTGGCCACGGATGATAGAGATAGAGATGAGACGACTCACAACGAAATCACCGTCTCTGTCGTCACTACGCATTTCCTCGTCGTCTCTCCTTGAACCCATGACGAGAGGGGAGGGGGGGTGGTGGCTTCCGGAGAGGGGATTGGGATGGAGGCGCCGTCGGCTTGCAACTACGACAGGATGGGAGTGAAGTAGGGAATGTGGCTTCGAGGGGAAGGAAGAGAAGTATAGGGAGGAAGAGAAGTAATGGGGACATGACACTGGGATATGGCCCGCTCAACTGGTGAGCCGTGACACTCGCAACAGGGGAGCCCCCGGTGTTGCCAGTTTGTCGAGAGCAAGCGTGGCCAATCATGCCACAGAACAGACTACTCGCGGATCGATCTCATGAAAACCATCCCAATCGTCCAAGCGCCCCGATCAGACGGTATGTAACAATCGACAAGGAGAACAAATGTGTTAGGGCGTGCCTTCTAGAAGGCTCGGTCTAACGCTAAGGTTAGGGCTCTCCTAAGGTTAATTAGTATCCATATGCGGTTTATGAAAAGAACAGGCATCCAATGACATGGGTGGATCTAGCTGCGGTCAATGAGAAGAGCAGACATGCAATGACACCGGTGATATCTGGTTTGTGGGAAGAACATGCACGCAATGACTCTGGTGATATGTGGTTTGTGAGAAGAACACACATGCAATGACTCTAGCTGTGGTTAATGAAAAGAGCAGACATGCAATGACACTGGTGGATCCATGTGTGGTTCATGGGAAGAACACACATGCAATGACACTGGGTGTGGTTCATGATATGGTCTATGAGAATAACACACATGCAATGACACTGGTGGATCCATGTGTGGTCTGTGAGAAGAACACACATGCAATGACACTGGGTGTGGTTCATGATATGGTTTGTGAGAAGAACACGCATGCAATGACACTGGTGGATCCATGTGTGGTCTTTGGGAAGAACACACATGCAATGAATCTGGTGGATCCATGTGTGGTCTGTGAGAAGAACACACATGCAATGATACTGGGTGTGGTTCATGATATGGTTTCTGAGAAGAACACACATGCAATGACACTGGTGGATCCATGTGTGGTCTTTGGGAAGAACACACATGCAATGACACTGGATCCATGTGTGGTATGTGAGAAGAACACACATCCAATGACTCTAGCCGTGGTTAATGAAAATAGCAGACATGCAATGACACTGGTGGATCCATGTGTGGTTCATGGGAAGAACACACATGCAATGACTCTGGTGATATGTGGTTTGTGAAAAGAGCAGACATGCAATGACTCTAGCTGTGGTTCATGGGAAGAACACACATGCAATGACACTGGGTGTGGTTCATGATATGGTTTGTGAGAAGAACACACATGCAATGACTCAAGTGGATCCATGTGTGGTTCATGGGAAGAACACACATGCAATGACACTAAGTGAGGTTCATGATATGGTTTGTGAGAAGAACAGACATGCATTGACACTGGTGGATCCATGTGTGGTCTGTGAGAAGAACACACATGCAATGACACTGGGTGTGGATCCATGTTTGGTTTGTGAGAAGAACACACATGCAATGAAACTTGTGGATCCATCTGTGGTCTTTGGGAAGAACACACATGCAATGACACTGGATCCATGTGTGGTCTGTGAGAAGAACACACATCCAATGACTAGCTGTGGTTCATGAAAAGAGCAGACATGCAATGACACTGGTGGATTCATTTGTGGTTCATGGGAAGAGCAGACATGCGATGACACTGGGTGGATCCATGTGTGGTTTGTGAGAAGAGCATACATGCAATGACACTGGGTGTGGTTCATGATATGGTTTGTAAGAAGAACACACATCCAATGACTCTAGTTGTGGTTCATGAAAAGAGCATGCATGCGATGACTCTAGCTGTGGTTCATGGGAAGAGCAGACATACAATGACACCGATGATATGTGGAATGTGAGAAGAACACACATGCGATGACACTGGTGGATTCCTTTGTGGTTCATGGGAAGAACACACATGCAATGACAGTGGTGATATGTGGTCTGTGAGAAGAACACACATCCAATGACTCTAGCTGTGGTTCATGAAAAGAGCAAACATGCAATGACACAGGTGGATCCATGTGTGGTTCATTTGAAGAACACACATGCGATGACACTTGGTGGATCCATGTGTGGTTTGTGAGAAGAACACACATGCAATGACACCGGTGGATCCATGTGTGGTTCATGGGAAGAACACACATGCAATGACACTGGGTGTGGTTCATGATATGGTTCATGAGAAGAGCAGACATGCAATGACACTGGTGGATCCATGTGTGGTTCATGGGAAGAACACACATGCAATGACACTAGGTGAGGTTCATGATATGGTTTGTGAGAAGAACACACATGCAATGACACTGGTGGATCCATGTGTGGTCTGTGGTAAGAACACACATGCAATGACACTGGATCCATGTGTGGTTTGTGAGAAGAACACACATCCAATGACTCTAGCTGTGGTTCATGAAAAGAGCAGACATGCAATAACACTAGTGGATCCATGTGTGGTTCATGGGAAGAGAAGAGATGCGATGACACTGGGTGGATCCATGTGTGGTTCATGAGAAGAGCAGACATGCAATGACACTGGGTGTGGTTCATGAGAAGAACACACATGCAATGACACCGGTGGATCCATGTGTGGTTCATGGGAACAACACACATGCAATGACTCTAGTGATATGTGGTTTGTGAAAAGACCAGACATGCAATGAATCTAGCTATGGTCTGTGAGAAGAACACACATGCAATGACACTAAGTGTGGTTCATGATACGGTTTGTGAGAAGAACACACATGCAATGATACTACTGGATCCATGTGTGGTCTTTGGGAAGAACACACATGCAATGACACTGGTGATATGTGGTCTGTGAGAAGAACATGCATGCAATGACACTGGTGGATCCATGTGCGGTATGTGGGAAGAGCAGACATGCAATTACACTGGTGGATCCATGTGTGGTTCATGGGAAGAACACACATGCAATGACACTAGGTGTGGTTCATGATATGGTTTGTGAGAAGAACACACATGGAATGACACTGGTGGATCCATGTGTGGTCTATGAGAAGAACACACATGCGATGACACTGGGTGTGATTCATGATATGGTTTGTGAGAAGAACACAAATGCAATGACACTGGTGGATCCATGTGTGGTCTGTGGGAAGAGCAGACATGCAATGACACTGGTGGATCCATGTGTGGTCTGTGAGAAGAACACACATCCAATGACTCTAGATGTGGTTCATGAAAAGAGCAGACATGCAATGACATTGGTGGATCCATGTGTGGTTCATGGGAAGAACACACATGCGATGACACTGGGTGGATCCAAGTGTGGTTTGTGAGAAGAACACACATGCAATGACACCGGTGGATGCATGTGTGGTTCATGGAAAGAACACACATGCAATAACACTGGTGATATGTGGTTTGTGAAAAGAACAGACATGCAATGACTCTAGTTGTGGTTAATGAGAAGAGCAGATATGCAATGACACCGGTGGATCCATGTGTGGTTCATGGGAAGAACACACATGCAACGACACCGGTGGATCCATGTGTGGTCTGTGGGAAGAACACACATGCAATGACACTGGAGGATCCATGTTTGGTCCATGGGAAGAACACACATGCAATGACACAGGTGATATGTGGTCTGTGAGAAGAACACACATGAAATGACACTGGTGGATCCATGTGTGGTATGTGGGAAGAGCAGACATGCAATGACACTGGTGGATCCATGTGTGGTTCATGGGAAGAACACACATGCAATGATACTGGGTGTGGTTTATGATATGGTTTGTGAGAAGAACACACATGCAATGACACTGGTGGATCCATGTGTGGTCTGTGAGAAGAACACACATGCAATGACACTGGGTGTGGTTCATGATATGGTTTGTGAGAAGAACACACATGCAATGACACTGGTGGATCCATGTGTGGTCTTTGGGAAGAACACACATGCAATGACACTGGTGATATGTGGTCTGTGAGAAGAACACACATCCAATGACTCTACCTGTGGTTCATGAAAAGAGCAAACATGCAATGACACTGGTGGATTCATGTGTGGTTCATGGGAAGAACACACATGCAATGACACTGGGTGTGGTTCATGATATGGTTTGTGAGAATAACACACATGCAATGACACTGGTGGATCCATGTGTGGTCTGTGGTAAGAACACACATGCAATGACACTGGATCCATGTGTGGTCTGTGAGAAGAACA
This sequence comes from Avena insularis, assembly GCA_023614405.1. Taxonomy (NCBI): domain Eukaryota; kingdom Viridiplantae; phylum Streptophyta; class Magnoliopsida; order Poales; family Poaceae; genus Avena; species Avena insularis. Next base: position 442,291,275 of record CM042694.1, on the reverse strand, counting down.
CACATCCAATGACTCTAGCTGTGGTTCATGAAAAGAGCAGACATGCAATAACACTAGTGGATCCATGTGTGGTTCATGGGAAGAGAAGACATGCGATGACACTGGGTGGATCCATGTGTGGTTCATGAGAAGAGCAGACATGCAATGACACTGGGTGTGGTTCATGAGAAGAACACACATGCAATGACACCGGTGGATCCATGTGTGGTTCATGGGAACAACACACATGCAATGACTCTAGTGATATGTGGTTTGTGAAAAGACCAAACATGCAATGAATCTAGCTATGGTCTGTGAGAAGAACACACACGCAATGACACTAAGTGTGGTTCATGATACGGTTTGTGAGAAGAACACACATGCAATGACACTACTGGATCCATGTGTGGTCTTTGGGAAGAACACACATGCAATGACACTGGTGATATGTGGTCTGTGAGAAGAACATGCATGCAATGACACTGGTGGATCCATGTGCGGTATGTGGGAAGAGCAGACATGCAATTACACTGGTGGATCCATGTGTGGTTCATGGGAAGAACACACATGCAATGACACTGGGTGTGGTTCATGATATGGTTTGTGAGAAGAACACACATGGAATGACACTGGTGGATCCATGTGTGGTCTATGAGAAGAACACACATGCGATGACACAGGGTGTGATTCATGATATGGTTTGTGAGAAGAACACACATGCAATGACACTGGTGGATCCATGTGTGGTCTGTGGGAAGAGCAGACATGCAATGACACTGGTGGATCCATGTGTGGTCTGTGAGAAGAACACACATCCAATGACTCTAGATGTGGTTCATGAAAAGAGCAGACATGCAATGACATTGGTGGATCCATGTGTGGTTCATGGGAAGAACACACATGCGATGACACTGGGTGGATCCAAGTGTGGTTTGTGAGAAGAACACACATGCAATGACACCGGTGGATGCATGTGTGGTTCATGGAAAGAACACACATGCAATAACACTGGTGATATGTGGTTTGTGAAAAGAACAGACATGCAATGACTCTAGTTGTGGTTAATGAGAAGAGCAGATATGCAATGACACCGGTGGATCCATGTGTGGTTCATGGGAAGAGAAGACATACAATGACACTGGCGGATCCATGTGTGGCTCATGGGAAGAACACACATGCAACGACACCGGTGGATCCATGTGTGGTCTGTGGGAAGAACACACATTCAATGACACTGGAGGATCCATGTTTGGTCCATGGGAAGAACACACATGCAATGACACAGGTGATATGTGGTCTGTGAGAAGAACACACATGAAATGACACTGGTGGATCCATGTGTGGTATGTGGGAAGAGCAGACATGCAATGACACTGGTGGATCCATGTGTGGTTCATGGGAAGAACACACATGCAATGATACTGGGTGTGGTTCATGATATGGTTTGTGAGAAGAACACACATGCAATGACACTGGTGGATCCATGTGTGGTCTGTGAGAAGAACACACATGTAATGACACTGGGTGTGGTTCATGATATGGTTTGTGAGAAGAACACACATGCAATGACACTGGTGGATCCATGTGTGGTCTTTGGGAAGAACACACATGCAATGACACTGGTGATATGTGGTCTGTGAGAAGAACACACATCCAATGACTCTACCTGTGGTTCATGAAAAGAGCAGACATGCAATGACACTGGTGGATCCATGTGTGGTTCATGGGAAGAACACACATGCAATGACACTGGGTGTGGTTCATGATATGGTTTGTGAGAATAGCACACATGCAATGACACTGGTGGATCCATGTGTGGTCTGTGGTAAGAACACACATGCAATGACACTGGATCCATGTGTGGTCTGTGAGAAGAACACACATCCAATGACTCTAGCTGTGGTTCATGAAAAGAGCAGACATGCAATAACACTAGTGGATCCATGTGTGGTTCATGGGAAGAGAAGACATGCGATGACACTGGGTGGATCCATGTGTGGTTCATGAGAAGAGCAGACATGCAATGACACTGGGTGTGGTTCATGAGAAGAACACACATGCAATGACACCGGTGGATCCATGTGTGGTTCATGGGAACAACACACATGCAATGACTCTAGTGATATGTGGTTTGTGAAAAGACCAAACATGCAATGAATCTAGCTATGGTCTGTGAGAAGAACACACACGCAATGACACTAAGTGTGGTTCATGATACGGTTTGTGAGAAGAACACACATGCAATGACACTACTGGATCCATGTGTGGTCTTTGGGAAGAACACACATGCAATGACACTGGTGATATGTGGTCTGTGAGAAGAACATGCATGCAATGACACTGGTGGATCCATGTGCGGTATGTGGGAAGAGCAGACATGCAATTACACTGGTGGATCCATGTGTGGTTCATGGGAAGAACACACATGCAATGACACTGGGTGTGGTTCATGATATGGTTTGTGAGAAGAACACACATGGAATGACACTGGTGGATCCATGTGTGGTCTATGAGAAGAACACACATGCGATGACACTGGGTGTGATTCATGATATGGTTTGTGAGAAGAACACACATGCAATGACACTGGTGGATCCATGTGTGGTCTGTGGGAAGAGCAGACATGCAATGACACTGGTGGATCCATGTGTGGTCTGTGAGAAGAACACACATCCAATGACTCTAGATGTGGTTCATGAAAAGAGCAGACATGCAATGACATTGGTGGATCCATGTGTGGTTCATGGGAAGAACACACATGCGATGACACTGGGTGGATCCAAGTGTGGTTTGTGAGAAGAACACACATGCAATGACACCGGTGGATGCATGTGTGGTTCATGGAAAGAACACACATGCAATAACACTGGTGATATGTGGTTTGTGAAAAGAACAGACATGCAATGACTCTAGTTGTGGTTAATGAGAAGAGAAGATATGCAATGACACCGGTGGATCCATGTGTGGTTCATGGGAAGAGAAGACATACAATGACACTGGCGGATCCATGTGTGGCTCATGGGAAGAACACACATGCAACGACACCGGTGGATCCATGTGTGGTGCAGGGAAGAACACACATTCAATGACACTGGAGGATCCATGTTTGGTCCATGGGAAGAACACACATGCAATGACACAGGTGATATGTGGTCTGTGAGAAGAACACACATGAAATGACACTGGTGGATCCATGTGTGGTATGTGGGAAGAGCAGACATGCAATGACACTGGTGGATCCATGTGTGGTTCATGGGAAGAACACACATGCAATGATACTGGGTGTGGTTCATGATATGGTTTGTGAGAAGAACACACATGCAATGACACTGGTGGATCCATGTGTGGTCTGTGAGAAGAACAGACATGCAATGACACTGGGTGTGGTTCATGATATGGTTTGTGAGAAGAACACATGCAATGACACTGGTGGATCCATGTGTGGTCTTTGGGAAGAACACACATGCAATGACACTGTGATATGTGGTGCATGAGAAGAACACACATCCAATGACTCTACCTGTGGTTCATGAAAAGAGCAGACATGCAATGACACTGGTGGATCCATGTGTGGTTCATGGGAAGAACACACATGCAATGACACTGGGTGTGGTTCATGATATGGTTTGTGAGAATAACACACATGCAATGACACTGGTGCATCCATGTGTGGTCTTTGGGAAGAACACACATGCAATGACACTGGTGATGTGTGGTATGTGGGAAGAGCAGACATGCAATGACACTGGTGGATCCATGTGTGGTTCATGGGAAGAACACACATGCAATGACACTGGGTGTGGTTCATGATATGGTATGTGAGAAGAACACACATGCAATGACACCGGTGGATCCATGTGTGGTATGTGAGAAGATCAGACATGCCATGACACCGGTGGATCCATGTGTGATTTGTGAGAAGAACACACATGCAATGACACTGGTGGATCCATGTGTGGTGTTTGGGAAGAACACACATGCAATGACACTGGTGATATGTGGTCTGTGAGAAGAACACACATCCAATGACTCTAGGTGTGGTTCATGAAAAGAGCAGACATGCAATGACACTGGTGGATCCATGTGTGATTCATGGGAAGAGCAGACATGCAATGACATAGGTGATATGTGGTATGTGAGGAGAACACACATGCAATGACTCTAGCTATGGTTAATGAAAAGAGCTGACATGCAATGACACCGGTGGATACATGTGTGGTTCAAGGGAAGAACACACATGCAATGACACTGGGTGTGCTTCATGATATGGTCTGTGAGAAGAACACACATGCAATGACACTGGTGGATCCATGTGTGGTCTATGAGCAGAGCAGACATGCATTGACACCGGTGGATCCGTGTGTGATTTGTGAGAAGAACACATATGTAATGACACTGGTGGATCCATGTGTGGTCTTTGGGAAGAACACACATGTAATGACACTGGTGATATGTGGTCTGTGAGAAGAACACACATCCAATGACTCTAGCTATGGTTCATGAAAAGAGCAGACATGCAATGACACTAGTGGATCCATGTGTGGTTCATGGGAAGAACACACATGCAATGACACTGGTGGATCCATGTGTGGTCTGTGGGAAGAGCAGACATTCAATGACACTGGTGGATCCATGTGTGGTCTGTGAGAAGAACACACATCCAATGACTCTAGATGTGGTTCATGAAAAGAGCAGACATGCAATGACACTGGTGGATCCATGTGTGGTTCATGGGAACACACATGCGATGACACTGGGTGGATCCATGTGTGGTTTTTGAGAAGAACACACATGCAATGAGACCGGTGGATCCATGTGTGGTTCATGGGAAGAACACACATGCAATGACTCTAGTGATATGTGGTCTGTGAGAAGAACTCACATCCAATGACTCTAGCTATGGTTCATGAAAAGAGCAGACATGCAATGACACTGGTGGATCCATGTGTGGTTCATGGGAAGAACACACATGCAATGACACTGGATGTGGTTCATGATATGGTTTGTGAGAAGAACACACATGCAATGACACTGGTGGATCCATGTGTGGTATGTGAGAAGAGCAGACATGCAATGACACCGGTGGATCCATGTGTGATTTGTGAGAAGAACACACATGCAATGACACTGGTGGATCCATGTGTGGTGTTTGGGAAGAACACACATGCAATGACACTGGTGATATGTGGTCTGTGAGAAGAACACACATCCAACGACTATAGCTGTGGTTCATGAAAAGAGCACACATGCAATGCCACTGGTGGATCCATGTGTGGTTCATGGGAAGAGCAGACATGCAATGACACAGGTGATATGTGGTCTGTGAGAAGAACACACGTGCAATGACTCTAGATGTGGTTAATGAAAAGAGCTGACATGCAATGACACCGGTGGATCCATGTGTGGTTCAAGGGAAGAAGACACATGCAATGACACTGGGTGTGGTTCATGATATGGTATGTGAGAAGAACACACATGCAATGACACTAGTGGATCCATGTGTGGTCTATGAGAAGAGCAGACATGCAATGACACCAGTGGATCCATGTGTGATTTGTGAGAAGAACACACATGCAATGACACTGGTGGATCCATGTGTGGTGTTTGGGAAGAACACACATGCAATGACACTGGTGATATGTGGTCTGTGAGAAGAACACACATCCAATGACTCTAGCTGTGGTTCATAAAAAAGAGCAGACAAGCAATGACACTATTGGATCCATGTGTGGTTCATGGGAAGAACACACATGCAATGACACAGGTGGATCCATGTGTGGTCTGTGGGAAGAGCAGACATTCAATGACACTGGTGGATCCATGTGTGGTCTGTGACAAGAACACACACCCAATGACTCTAGATGTGGTTCATGAAAAGAGCAGATATGCAATGACACTGGTGGATCCATGTGTGGTTCATGGGAAGAACACACATGCGATGACACTGGGTGGATCCATGTGTGGTCTGTGAGAAGAACACACATGCAATGACACCGGTGGATCCATGTGTGGTTCATGGGAAGAACACACATGCAATGACACTGGGTGTGGTTCATGATGTGGTTTGTGAGAAGAACACACATGCAATAACACTGGTGGATCCATGTGTGGCCTTTGGGAAGAACACACATGCAATGACACTGTGATGTGTGGTATCTTGGGAAGAGAAGACACGCAATGACACTGGTGGATCCATGTGTGGTTCATGGGAAGAACACACATGCAATGACACTGGTGGATCCATCTGTGGTATGTGAGAAGAGCAGACATGCAATGACACCGGTGGATCCATGTGTGATTTGTGAGAAGAACACACATGCAATGACACTGGTGGATCCATGTGTGGTCTTTGGGAAGAACACACATGCAATGACACTGGTGATATGTGGTCTGTGAGAAGAACAGACATGCAATGACTCTAGCTGTGGTTAATGAGAAGAGCAGACATGCAATGACACCGGTGGATCCATGTGTGGTTTGTGAGAAGAACACACATGCAATGACACTGGGTCTGGTTCATGATATGGTTTGTAAGAAGAACACACATCCAATGACTCTAGCTGTGGTTCATGAAAAGAGCATGCATGCGATGACTCTACTGTGGTTCATGGGAAGAGCAGACATACAATGACACCGGTGATATGTGGTCTGTGAGAAGAACACACATGCGATGACACTGGTGAATCCATGTGTGGTTCATGGGAAGAACACACATGCAATGACACTGGTGATATGTGGTTTGTGAAAAGAACAGACTTGCAATGACTAGCTGTGGTTAATGAGAAGAGCAGACATGAAATGACACCGGTGGATCCATGTGTGGTTCATGGGAAGAGCAGACATACAATGACACTGGTGTATCTATGTGTGGTTCATGGGAAGAACACACATGCAACGACACCGGTGGATCCATGTGTGGTCTGGGGGAAGAACACACATGCAATGACACTAGTGGATCCATGTTTGGTTCATGGGAAGAACACACATGCAATGACACAGGTGATATGTGGTCTGTGAGAAGAACACACATGCAATGACACTGGTGGATCCATGTGTGGTATGTGGGAAGAGCAGACATGCAATGACACTGGTGGATCCATGTGTGGTTCATGGGAAGAACACACATGCAATGACACTGGGTGTGGCTCATGATATGGTTTGTGTGAAGAACACACATGCAATGACACTAGTGGATCCATGTGTGGTCTGTGGGAAGAACACACATGCAATGACACTGGGTGTGGTTCATGATATGGTTTGTGAGAAGAAACCACATGCAATGACACTGGTGGATCCATGTGTGGTCTTTGGGAAGAACACACATGCAATGACACTAGTGATATGTGGTCTGTGAGAAGAACACACATCCAATGACTCTAGCTGTGGTTCATGAAAAGAGCAGACATGCAAGGACACTGGTGGATCCATGTGTGGTTCATGGGAAGAACACACATGCAATGACACTGGGTGTGGTTCATGATGTGGTTTGTGAGAAGAACACACATGCAATAACACTGGTGGATCCATGTGTGGCCTTTGGGAAGAACACACATGCAATGACACTGGTGATGTGTGGTATGCGGGAAGAGAAGACACGCAATGACACTGGTGGATCCATATGTGGTTCATGGGAAGAACACACATGCAATGACACTGGTGGATCCATCTGTGGTATGTGAGAAGAGCAGACATGCAATGACACCGGTGGATCCATGTGTGATTTGTGAGAAGAACACACATGCAATGACACTGGTGGATCCATGTGTGGTCTTTGGGAAGAACACACATGCAATGACACTGGTGATATGTGGTCTGTGAGAAGAACAGACATGCAATGACTCTAGCTGTGGTTAATGAGAAGAGCAGACATGCAATGACACCGGTGGATCCATGTGTGGTTTGTGAGAAGAACACACAAGCAATGACACTGGGTCTGGTTCATGATATGGTTTGTAAGAAGAACACACATCCAATGACTCTAGCTGTGGTTCATGAAAAGAGCATGCATGCGATGACTCTACTGTGGTTCATGGGAAGAGCAGACATACAATGACACCGGTGATATGTGGTCTGTGAGAAGAACACACATGCGATGACACTGGTGAATCCATGTGTGGTTCATGGGAAGAACACACATGCAATGACACTGGTGATATGTGGTCTGTGAGTAGAACACACATCCAATGACTCTAGCTGTGGTTCATGAAAAGAGCAGACATGCAATGACACAGGTGGATCCATGTGTGGTTCATGGGAAGAACACACATGCGATGACACTAGGTGGATCCATGTGTGGTTTGTGAGAAGAACACACATGCAATGACACCGGTGGATCCATGTGTGGTTCATGGGAAGAACACACATGCAATGACTCTGGTGATATGTGGTTTGTGCAAAGAACAGACATGGAATGACTCTAGCTGTGGTTAATGAGAAGAGCAGACATGCAATGACACCGGTGGATCCATGTGTGGTTCATGGGAAGAGAAGACATACAATGACACATGGTGGATCCATTTGTGGTTCATGGGAAGAACACACATGCAACGACACCGGTAGATCCATGTGTGGTCTGTGGGAAGAACACACATGCAATGACACTAGTGGATCCATGTTTGGTTCATGGGAAGAACACACATGCAATGACAGAGGTGATATGTGGTCTGTGACAAGAACACACATGCAATGACACTGGTGGATCCATGTGTGGTATGTGGGAAGAGCAGACATGCAATGACACTGGTGGATCCATGTGTGGTTCATGGGACGAACACACATGCAATGACACTGGGTGTGGTTCATGATATGGTTTGTGAGAACACACATGCAATGACACTAGTGGATCCATGTGTGGTCTGTGAGAAGAACACACATGCAATGACACTGGGTGTGGTTCATCATATGGTTTGTGAGAAGAACACACATGCAATGACACTGGTGGATTCATGTGTGGTCTTTGGGAAGAACACACATGAAATGACATTGGTGATATGTGGTCTATGATAAGAACACACATCCAATGACTCTAGCTGTGGTTCATGAAAAGAGCAGACATGCAATGACACTGGTGGATCCATGTGTGGTTCATGGGAAGAACACACATGCAATGACACTGGGTGTGGTTCATGATATGGTCTGTGAGAAGAACACACATGCAATGACACTAGTGGATCCATGTGTGGTCTTTGGGAAGAACACAAGTGCAATGACACTGGTGATGTGTGGTATGTGGGAAGAGCAGACATGCAATGACACTGGTGGATCCATGTGTGGTTCATGGGTAGAACACACATGCAATGACACTGGGTGTGGTTCATGATATGGTATGTGAGAAGAACACACATGCAATGACACCGGTGGATCCATGTGTGGTATGTGAGAAGATCAGACATGCCATGACACCGGTGGATCCATGTGTGGTCTTTTGGAAGAACACAAATGCAATGACACTGGTGATGTGTGGTATGTGGGAAGAGCAGACATGCAATGACACTGGTGGATCCATGTGTGGTTCATGGGAAGAACACACATGCAATGACACTGGGTGTGCTTCATGATATGGTCTGTGAGAAGAACACACATGCAATGACACTGGTGGATCCATCTGTGGTATGTGAGAAGACCAGACATGCAATGACATCGGTGGATCCATGTGTGATTTGTGAGAAGAACACACATGCAATGGCACTGGTGGATCCATGTGTGGTCTTTGGGAAGAACACACATGCAATGACACTGGTGATATGTGGTCTTTGAGAAGAACACACATCCAATGACTCTAGCTGTGGTTCATGAAAAGAGCAGAAATGCAATGACACTGGTGGATCCATGTGTGGTTCATGGGAAGAACACACATGCGATGACACTGGGTGGATCCATGTGTGGTTTGTGAGAAGAACACACATGCAATGACACCGATGGATCCATGTGTGGTTCATGGGAAGAACACACATGCAATGCCACTGGTGATATGTGCTTTGTGAAAAGAACAGACATGCAATGACTCTAGCTGTGGTTAATGAGAAGAGTAGACATGCAATGACACCGGTGGATCCATGTGTGGTTTGTGAGAAGAACACACATGCAATGACACTGGGTGTGGTTCATGATATGGTTTCTAAGAAGAACACACATCCAATGACTCTAGCTGTGGTTCATGTAAAGAGCATGCATGCGATGACTCTAGCTGTGGTTCATGGGAAGAGCAGACATACAATGACACCGGTGATATGTGGTCTGTGAGAAGAACACACATGCGATGACACTGGTGGATCCATGTGTGGTTCATGGGAAGAACACACATGCAATGACACTGGTGATATGTGGTCTATGAGTAGAACACACATCCAATGACTCTAGCTGTGGTTCAAGAAAAGAGCAGACATGCAATGACACAGGTGGATCCATGTGTGGTTCATGGGAAGAACACACATGCAATGACACTAGGTGGATCCATGTGTGGTTTGTGAGAAGAACACAAATTGAATTGACACCGGTGGATCCATGTGTGGTTCATGGGAAGAACACACATGCAATGACTCTCGTGATATGTGGTTTGTGCAAAGAACAAACATGCAATGACTCTATCTGTGGTTAATGAGAAGAGAAGACATGCAATGACACCGGTGGATCCATGTTCGGTTCATGGGAAGAGCAGACATACAATGACACTGGTGGATCCATGTGTGGTTCATGGGAAGAACACACATGCAACGACACCCGTGGATCCATGTGTGGTCTGTGGGAAGAACACACATGCAATGACACTGGTGGATCCATGTGTGGTTCATGGGAAGAACACACATGCAATGACAGAGGTGATATGTGGTCTGTGAGAAGAACACACATGCAATGACACTGGTGGATCCATGTGTGGTATGTGGGAATAGCAGACATGCAATGACACTGGTGGATCCATGTGTGGTTCATGGGACGAACACACATGCAATGACACTGGGTGTGGTTCATGATATGGTTTGTGAGAACACACATGCAATGACACTGGTGGATCCATGTGTGGTTCATGGGAAGAACACACATGCACTGATACTGGGTGTGGTTCATGATATGGTTTTTGAGAAGAACACACATGCAATGACACTGGTGGATCCATGTGTGGTCTGTGGGAAGAACACACATGCAATGACACTGGTGGATCCATGTGTGGTGCAGAGAAGAACACACATCCAATGACTCTAGCTGTGGTTCATGAAAAGAGCAGACATGCAATGACACTGGTGGATCCATGAGTGGTTCATGGGAAGAACACACATGCAATGATACTGGGTGTGCTTCATGATATGGTTTGTGAGAAGAACACACATGCAATGACACTGGTGGATCCATCTGTGGTATGTGGGAAGAGCAGACATGCAATAACATCGGTGGATCCATGTGTGATTTGTGAGAAGAACTCACATGCAATGACACTGGTGGATCCATGTGTGGTTCATGGGAAGAACACACATGCAATGACACTGGTGATATGTGGTCTATGAGTAGAACACACATCCAATGACTCTAGCTGTGGTTCAAGAAAAGAGCAGACATGCAATGACACAGGTGGATCCATGTGTGGTTCATGGGAAGAACACACATGCAATGACACTAGGTGGATCCATGTGTGGTTTGTGAGAAGAACACACATGCAATGACACCGGTGGATCCATGTGTGGTTCATGGGAAGAACACACATGCAATGACTCTGGTGATATGTGGTTTGTGCAAAGAACAAACATGCAATGACTCTATCTGTGGTTAATGAGAAGAGAAGACATGCAATGACACCGGTGGATCCATGTTCGGTTCATGGGAAGAGCAGACATACAATGACACTGGTGGGTCCATGTGTGGTTCATGGGAAGAACACACATGCAACGACACCGGTGGATACATGTGTGGTCCGTGGGAAGAACACACATGCAATGACACTGGTGGATCCATGTTTGGTTCATGGGAAGAACACACATGCAATGACAGAGGTGATATGTGGTCTGTGAGAAGAACACACATGCAATGACACTGGTGGATCCATGTGTGGTATGTGGGAAGAGCAGACATGCAATGACACTGGTGGATCCATGTGTGGTTCATGGGACGAACACACATGCAATGACACTGGGTGTGGTTCATGATATGGTTTGTGAGAACACACATGCAATGACACTGGTGGATCCATGTGTGGTCTGTGAGAAGAACACACATGTAATGACACTGGGTGTGGTTCATGATATGGTTTGTGAGAAGAACACACATGCAATGACACTGGTGGATCCATGTGTGGTCTGTGGGAAGAACACACATGCAATGACACTGGATCCATGTGTGGTCTGTGAGAAGAACACACATCCAATGACTCTAGCTGTGGTTCATGAAAAGAGCAGACATGCAATGACACTGGTGGATCCATGTGTGGTTCATGGGAAGAACACACATGCAATGACACTGGGTGTGGTTCATGGTATGGTCTGTGAGAAGAACACACATGCAATGACACTGGTGGATCCATGTGTGGTCTTTGGGAAGAACACAGATGCAATGACACTGGTGATGTGTGGTATGTGGGAAGAGCAGACATGCAATGACACTGGTGGATCCATGAGTGGTTCATGGGAAGAACACACATGCAATGATACTGGGTGTGCTTCATGATATGGTTTGTGAGAAGAACACACATGCAATGACACTGGTGGATCCATCTGTGGTATGTGAGAAGAGCAGACATGCAATAACATCGGTGGATCCATGTGTGATTTGTGAGAAGAACTCACATGCAATGACACTGGTGGATCCAGGTGTGGTCTTTGGGAAGAACACACATGCAATGACATTGGTGATATGTGGTCTATGGGAAGAACACACATCCAATGACTCTAGATGTGGTTCATGAAAAGAGAAGACATGCAATGACACTGGTGGATCCATGTGTGGTTCATGGGAAGAACACATATGCGATGACACTGGGTGGATCCATGTGTGGTTTGTGAGAATAATACACATGCAATGACTCCGGTGGATCCATGTGTGGTTCATGGGAAGAACACACATGCAATGACTCTGGTGCATCCATGTGTGGTTCATGAAAAGAGCAGACATGCAATGACACTGGTGGATCCATGTGTGGTTCATGGGAAGAACACATATGCGATGACACTAGGTGGAAACATGTGTGGTTTGTGAGAAGAACACACATGCAATGACACCGGTGGATCCATGTGTGGTTCCTTGGAAGAACACACATGCAATGCCACTGGTGATATGTGCTTTGTGAAAAGAACAGACATGCAATGACTCTAGCTGTGGTTAATGAGAAGAGCAGACATGCAATGACACCGGTGGATCCATGTGTGGTTTGTGAGAAGAACACACATGCAATGACACTAGGTGTGGTTCATGATGTGGTTTGTAAGAAGAACACACATCCAATGACTCTAGCTGTGGTTCATGAAAAGAGCATGCATGCGATGACTCTAGCTGTGGTTCATGGGAAGAGTAGACATACAATGACACCGGTGATATGTGGTCTGTGAGAAGAACACACATGCGATGACACTGGTGGATCCATGTGTGGTTCATGGGAAGAACACACATGCAATGACACTGGTGATATGTGGTCTGTGAGAAGAACACACATCCAATGACTCTAGTTGTGGTTCATGAAAAGAGCAGACATGCAATGACACAGGTGGATCCATGTGTGGTTCATGGGAAGAACACACATGCGATGACACTAGGTGGATCCATGTGTGGTTTGTGAGAAGAACACACATGCAATGACACCGCTGGATCCATGTGTGGTTCATGGGAAGAACACACATGCAATGACTCTGGTGATATGTGGTTTGTGCAAAGAACAGACATGCAATGACTCTAGCTATGGTTAATGAGAAGAGCAGACATGCAATGACATCGGTGGATCCATGTGTGGTTCAAGGGAAGAGCAGACATACAATGACACTGGTGGATCCATGTGCGGTTCATGGGAAGAACACACATGCAATGACACTGGTGGATCCATGTTTGGTTCATGGGAAGAACACACATGCAATGACAGAGGTGATATGTGGTCTGTGAGAAGAACACACATGCAATGACACTGGTGGATCCATGTGTGGTATGTGGGAAGAGCAGACATGCAATCACACTGGTGGATCCATGTGTGGTTCATGGGACGAACACACATGCAATGACACTGGGTGTGGTTCATGATATGGTTTGTGAGAACACACATGCAATGACACTGGTGGATCCATGTGTGGTCTGTGAGAAGAACACACATGCAATGACACTGGGTGTGGTTCATGATATGGTTTGTGAGAAGAACACACATGCAATGACACTGGTGGATTCATGTGTGGTCTTTGGGAAGAACACACATGCAATGACATTGGTGATATGTGGTCTGTGAGAAGAACACACATCCAATGACTCTAGCTGTCGTTCATGAAAAGAGCAGATATGCAATGACACTGGTGGATCCATGTGTGGTTCATGGGAAGAACACACATGCAATGACACTGGGTGTGGTTCATGATATGGTCTGTGAGAAGAACACACATGCAATGACACTGGTGGATCCATGTGTGGTCTTTGGGAAGAACACAGATGCAATGACACTGGTGATGTGTGGTATGTGGGAAGAGCGCATGCAATGACCTTTGGTGGATCCATGTGTGGTTCATGGGAAGAACACACATGGAATGACACTTGGTGTGGTTCATGATATGGTCTATGAGAAGAACACACATGCAATGACACTGGTGGATCCATGTGTGGTCTGTGAGAAGAACACACATGCAATGACACTGGTTGTGGTTCATGATATGGTTTGTGAGAAGAACACACATGCAATGAAACTGGTGGATCCATGTGTGGTCTTTGGGAAGAACACACATGCAATGACACTGGATCCATGTGTAGTCTGTGAGAAGAACACACATCCAATGACTCTAGATGTGGTTCATGAAAAGAGCAAACATGCAATGACACTGGTGGATCCATGTGTGGTTCATGGGAAAAACACACATGCAATTAGTCTGGTGATATGTGGTTTCTGAAAAGAACAGACATGCAATGACTCTAGCTGTGGTTAGTTAGAAGAACACACATGCAATGGGACTGGGTGTGGTTCATGATATGGTTTGTGAGAAGAACACACATGCAATGACTCCAGTGGATCCATGTGTGGTTCATCGGAAGAACACACATGCAATGACACTGGGTGAGGTTCATGATATGGTTTGTGAGAAGAACACACATGCAATGACACTGGTGGATCCATGTGTGGTCTGTGAGAAGAACAAACATGCAATGACACTAGGTGTGGTTCATGATATGGTTTGTGAGAAGAACACACATGCAATGACACTGGTGGATCCATGTGTGGTCTTTGGGAAGAACACACATGCAATGACACTGGATCCATGTGTGGTCTGTGAGAAGAACACACATCCAATGGCTCTAGCTGTGGTTCATGAAAAGAGCAAACATGCAGTGACACTGGTGGATCCATGTGTGGTTCATGGGAAGAGCAGACATGCGATGACACTGGGTGGATCCATGAGTGGTTCATGAGAAGAGCAGACATGCAATGACACTGGGTGTGGTTCATGATATGGTTCATGAGAATAACACACATGCAATGTCACCGGTGGATTCATGTGTGGTTCATGGGAAGAACACACATGCAATGACTCTGGTGATATGTGGTTTGTGAAAAGAACAGACATGCAATGACTCTAGCTGTGGTTAGTGAGAAGAACACACATGCAATGACACTCGGTGTGGTTCATGATATGGTTTATGAGAAGAACACACATGCAATGACACTGGTGGATCCATGTGTGGTCTTTGGGAAGAACACACATGCAATGACACTGGTGATATGTGGTCTGTGAGAAGAACACACATCCAATGAACTCTTGTGGATATATCTTGGCATAATTTGATGTATGCCATGATGTATTTCATTGTGCAAGACACTCACTTTCCATTTTTATACTACTCAGTATCGCCCTTGGTTTTATGTGGTACTACTTAGTTTTGCCCCCCTCTCCCCTCTCTCTATCTTTCGTAGAAGCACAAACCTGTGCTCACCCTGTCTGCTACTCCCTGATTGGTTTTCACAGTTGTCACGCGGATCGTGCGCACCAGCCGTTGATTCTGTGCGGTCCAACGATGATTGTTGCACACGTCGTGCCCTTCACAGTACAGCGCGAGACAACACGGACGTCTCCCTCAGCGAGACTTCTACAAGAAGGAACACGATGCCGTCCATGGAAAAAGTCGTCGAGTGGTCATGTCATGTTTAATCAAGTCTGAAAAGCCTACTACTGCTACTACTATGCCACAACGCATGCGTCATCGAATGCATGGTCGTCGATGGACAGCTGCAATTTATTGCCACTTGATTTTAATAAGACATATCCCATTTTTACGCAGCGGCTCTCAATCGCCAATTTTAGGGGCGTGTCAAACTTCGTACATAGAAATTGTGTGTGCGCCCTTTGCATGCGGCTCAATACAGAACTGCCATGCATGGCCCGGGAAAAAACGTGACGTACCATGCGCGTGTCGCGGTGCAGTCACGGATCATTGCGGCGCGTTGCATGGTGGTGCAACGAAACGTGCCTTGCTTCTATCCACCTTAGCTATAGAGCCCCTCTCCGCACACCCACTCCCACTCTCGCTCACTGTCCCCACGCAACCCTCTCCACTGTCCCACCAGCATCCGCAAAGTCCCGAGAATACCCCATCTGTGCCGGCGATGGCCAAGGAGGATAATGTAACTACCTCGGTGAATTACGCTCTTGGTTACAAGCCTGGATGACTGGAAATGGTTAAAATAGTACGGTGGGGCCAAATGCCACTCACAGGTAGACCTTTCGGCCGTCCTAACCATTTCCACACATCGGGACAAGAACGAGCGGCGTAATCGGCAGGCGAAGGGATCAACTACATACACAAATGAGTATGTATGCAAGCCACCATACAACAGTCCTCAGAGCCATTCCATCTAAAAGAAATAGAAATATTGCAACGCCATACGGCAAGATCCAAATATCCTAGATAGATATAATAGTTTAGGATATCTCCTCATACATCAAACATCAGAGTATCAGGCGGAAGCGGAAAACAAGATCCGTGTACGGATAAGAAGCAAATCGGCATAAGATGCCCATAAATAAACACATCCCGCCCACAGATCTCACGGATCCCCGTTCCCGGAATCTCTACATCGAGTGATCGTTGCCCACATCGTTCGTCTCCTCCACCCAGTATCCATCTTGCGAGTTTACCTGTTCATCTGAATCAAACAATTTATCGTGTGAGACCCTAGGGGTACTCAAAGAAGTCTTTATGCCTCTAAAGGGGACACAACCTGGGGTGACGCAATTGCAGCAAAAGATAATACCTAACAATTCTAGGGATACTCGCTAACCATCCGCCTAACCAAAGATAGACAGATGTCCGTGAATTAATAACAACAGTTATAACAGTAATATTAACAGATCCATCCTCCTCCTCGCTTACCAACGAGGAAGCGGACGAACAGCCCCCATCCGTTGGCAGTTTTATTATCCATTCCATGAGTGTTGCACTATTTACTAGTCAGGTACTTAGTCAAATTAAAAGCGGTACTTTAGTTATACTTGTCTATGATCGAGAACATGCTCCAAGTCGCCCATAACCGCGACACGACTTTCGTGAAGATTTACCTAGGGTGCACAAATAGCAACACACACTCGATCAACCTCGCAAAAACCAAATCAAAACCCAACGAGGCATTCACGACAAAGCGATCACAGGATTCAGAAATGTTTCAGGGGGCCACCCCACTAAGCTACCCGCAACGAAGTTGGCTGGCTCCGAAACGGACCCAGGGTTTGTGTGGACGGCGGTAAACGACTTGGAACCCGAAAATGTGACTGGGCTTGTCGATACAGCGAAAACGTCTCACGGTCCTAAACAGTACAGGTGCTCCACGCACAATCTTAAATAAAGCAGTAAAGCATGGCATAAGTACAAGATAGTAATAAAGCCCCAAACTACTTTGTGGCCCCAAGAAATAAGAATGAATCAAGCTCTAGCTCAGGGGGGTTCATAAGGCCTCCCGGATGTGGATAGTGCGAATAGTCAAGGAACAGGAATCAAGTACTCGGGGTCCTACGGGACACAAGTGAGCATGAAGAACCAAATAGCAGATATTGCCCACCGGTGCCACTGTCATTAGTTATCCCATTACTACTCAGGTTAAGTTGTTTAGGTACCTCGTTATCCATCAGACACTCACATACCCTACACATGCTGTCCTACGACCCGCATGGCTCAAACAACTCCTGTAGTAATGGCTCATGGGATGGAGGAACAAGCTTCGGTGGGGTTTAAAAGTAAAGGCTATGCAGTACTTGGGATTCAGTTTAATGCAATCGCGACTCAATGATGCAAGAATAAGATACAGGCAATAGGTACTATATGTATGCAAGCATGTGGTAGTTCTTGCCTGGCAGCTCGGTTGAAGCGAGGGATGGATCTGGGTAGTGCTCCTGGGTTTCTTGATATATCCCCTGCTCATCGTCTATTCGAAGAAGAACCAAACAAACAAGGGCCAACATAAATAGAGTGCACAAGCATATGAATTAAAATGCGACAAGCAAGAAATCATGCCATGATGAATGATGCACAATTTGCATGGCAACAATGTAGCATGGCATGGGTGAGGTGTGGAATACAAGAATAAAGCATTTTATGGAGTTTTAGTCACCTTTTATCCTCAAATAAGTTGCTGTAACCTTTATATTTATATGATGCATGCTGCAATTCAGAACATGGAATGCATAGATAGAACGGGCTCGTCGCGCTGATCGATTTAGACATATTATTTGTCAAATTTGGAGTTATAAAACCAAAGTTATTAATTAATTAAGGAAAAGGGCATTTTATTGTAATTTTAATCAACTCGAAATTTAAAGTGTTCAAAATATATTTTGAAGGGCATATTTGAAATCCTCACATTTTTCTGATTTCAAAACATATATTACATGTTTAATTTGGAATTATATCTTAAAAGATATTTGAAAACAGATTTGAATTTGAATTTAAAACAAATTTGAAAAGTTTAAATTAAAAAAGCAAACCTTTTGTCCTCAGCGAGACCTAGCCCCCACAGGCGTTTCACCAGCCAGCCTCCAGCACAGACAAAGGACAAGTGGGGCCAGGGCTGGTAGGCTGTTGCGTCTGTGAACAGGTTTTCTTACCAGCCTGAGAGAGGCTAGCCCCGGAGGCCGGCTGTGGGACCAGTGACTGAGGGCCCACGCACAGTGGGTGTACCGCAAGAGCCACGTGGATCAGCCGAGGACCGGGTTGAGGCTAAGAATCTACGGGTGCTCTTTGTAAAATTCCAGAGGCTGGCTGGTGGGCTCGGGCTGGGCGGGTTGTTGAAAAAAAACCAAAGGGGAGTTTTTACAGCAATTTCTCTTCTCCACCGTCTGGGCGGATCAATCTGCGTCCGCGGATCGAGGACTCGAATCGGGACCTAGAGCTCGGGCTAAGCGGCGTGACCAGTGCGGTAGGGCGGGTAGTGTGGAGAGGGTAACGCGCTAGGTAAGGCTCTATCTGGCGCTGTGACGCTGCAGCACCTGTCTGCGGCCTGAGGGCCTGCCGAACGTGGCGTGACCAGCAACGACAACGATGGCAAGGATGTCCGGAGAAAGCTTGGCTTACCATGAGGCTGCCGGGCGGTGGTGGTTCGAGGCAGAGGGCGCGTCACGACGTGGTGGCGCGCCAAAGGAATTAGGGTGTCGTCGGGATGGCGCAGGTACTAGCGAGCCTGGTGCTTCTCCTCCTCGCTGGCGGGTACAGGGCAAAGCAGAGGGTCCTCCTCGGTCTTCTCGTTCACCTCCACGTCAACCCTGAACGCCGGACCGAGGAAGCGGCGCTGGATCTGGCGGTGGCGAGAGAGGGTGGCGTCGGTCAGAAGAAGGGAGGAGGGCAGGCTGGGCGGATCTGGGAGAGGCAGGAGCCGTGTGGAAGGAGGAAAAAGGAGGGAGAGGAGGAGGCTAGCTGTGGCAGGGGTAGATAAGGTGGCCTCGGTGCCACCTTTTTTCCTCTCCTCCTCGGCACGTTTCGGCCATTTGGGCTGGCCGGGCTGGTCTGTAGGCGGTGAGGCTGCAGGTGGGGCCAGTGAGGAAGAGAAGAGAGGGAGGGACTAGCTCGGGTTAGGTTAGATGGTGGCCTCGGGTTAGGTAGATGGGGTAGTCTTGGGTTAGGGTTTTGTTTAGGGTTAGAGAGAGGTGGCTGGGGTGTGGGCGAGGAGAGAGAGGAGGTCAGGTGGCCCTCATGGTAGAGAGAGAGAAAGAGAGAAAGGGAGATGGTGTAACCACATGAGCATGAGCAAGCATGAAGGGTAGGAGATGGTCATGGGTATGGTCTTGCAAGATCATGCATGGCACTACACAAGAGAGGTGGATGGGGTTTGATGGCACAAGGCAAGAAACAAAGCAAGGTGGAAAGGATTGAGAGAAAGAGAGAGATGAGAAGATGATCCACTCAAAAACAAATAAAACCAAAGGAGGACAAAGATGGTGATGGTTGCATGGCCCATGCAAGATAATAAATGCCATGTATTATCCTTGTGAAAACAATAATGATGATATGGCATTATATATGTGCATCCTCAAAAGATGGAGTAAGGGCCAAGCTACGGATTTATAGAATTAGATCCACCCAACCCACATGAGCTAGAATAAATATCAAAAGGAAAAGACTTACAAGCTCATGGGTTATTGGAATGGTGGAAGTATAGGTGGTGACAAGGAAAAGTGATGGAGTTGAATAAAAGATATGCCCCCAACTCAACTTGGGCATTTAAACAATATATCAATAACCAAATACAATATCAAGAGGCAAATACAATTTACAATGCATATGAGAGAAGAACCAAAACAAAAAGGGTTTTATATGATGCTCAAATGCAAGGTGGCATGATGACATGAGCATGATATAATTATGATGCAACAATTATATATAGGAAGTAGCCATTATCTTACTAGACCAAGTAGCATTACAATTGTTAGACAATTGGGATGCTACAACTCTCCCCCACTAAACAAGAATCTCGCCCCGAGATTCCTAGGAAAAGGAAAACAACACAAGGAGAGGCGGTTGTTCGGAACGAAGGTGACCCTCATGTTCCCAAGTTGATGAACAACGGAATGGTGCGACCACTACACCTTGCAAAACTTGCTAGACTTGTTGCGAGTCTTGCGTTTTGCTTGAGAAACAACGGGTTAGAAGAGTTGAAGGATTGTCGTGAGGCAAGAAGGTAGGATGAACATAGCTCCGGTTTTTCGAGAACAAGATAAAAGACTAGAACCACTTGTGAAAGAAAAGGAAAAGATGATGTATCATGGATAAAGAAAGACACACCGTTAAGATTAAAGATTTATCGATACTAGAGAGGATGAAAACTTTGCCTCGCTGGAAGAAAAGAGCTAGATTGGAGAGGTTTTGAACCACTATGACAATAGCATCGTATCTTCTCTCGGATTTGAGAAATGAAGTATGGAAATAATATTTCCTTCAAACAATAGAGTCCCTTGATATCAACAGAAAGATTTAGTTAGACATCGTCGGATTAGATTCTTCTTGCGCTGGTAAGACCCAACGGATCACGCAATTGAGGTGCGCGGATATAACTTCCAGAGACGGATGTGAAGCCAGATCATGGTGGAATCCCGAGAAGCAAAGAATATGGAGGATCTGGAGTTTATTGTAGATATACATATTGCTTTCTTTAGCCTTGAGGCTAACGCAATAGATTTGCGGCTGATGGCATCAACCATAATTGGCTTTACCACAGAAAAAGAATTGATGAAACAAAGAGAGATAGTTTCCTTTCGTCTTGTTTGGGGATGCCGAGCATCGGTAGAATGACGAGGACAGAAAAGAGTTTGCGTTTGTTTCCACCAGATAATTGAAGATTTTGCTCCATCTAGAATAGACAGACCACCAACAAGAGATTATTGATTACTTTCTTCGAGAGAGCACTCCGGAAAAACAAAGACGGAAGTAAAAGTATCGAGGGATAAAGGCCACTTCTAACTTCCGTAGAATGAGTGAAATCACATTAATTCACCAATTCAATGTACAAGAGCGAATGATAAGAGTAGTGGTATGGTAGCTACTCCATCCCGCACTCAAAGCATTACTCCGCACATGAATAAGAAAACCATGCAACCCAACTACCGAAACAGACTGAAGGTATTGACAATAACTCATGGAACTTCGTTAGAAAACAAGGATAGATGCAAACGATTCGCCGGATTCATAGATAGATAAAGATGATGATGTTGTCGTCATGTCGAAAATACCAAGCCCCCGGAAAGATATGAAGGAAGATTACGGAGAACAACTGCAAGATTCAACAGCTACAGAAAAGATAGCACCAACTTGAACGAAAGGAATACAAGATCTGGAAGGTCTTCATGGCCTCCGGTGGATTGAGCATAGACGACAGAGCGAGAGGGTTTCAAGAGATTACTAGACGAGACTGAGGTGAAAGAACTCCATGTTCTTCTTGAAATGATTGAGAAAGATTTAGCAGTCTTGAGGAAATCTTCGGCGGAACGACGATGATAACTCGCCAACAAGGAAAAACTCCAGATTGGTTGAAGATGGAGGATGGAATTAACAATGGACTTGCTGATTCCAGAGTTGAAGTAATGTATTTAGCAGAAGGACGTGGTCGAGGTAGGTGACTTCAAGAAGCCAGAATTTCCACTTTGGGAACTTTACACACGGCAGTGTTAACAAAGCTTGAGAGAAAGGGACACAGATGATCTTCCATGTTCTTCCATTGATATGGAATAGGCAAGCATATTATCAACATATACCACCATGGATTAACAAGATATTCCCAGAATACCAAGTTCAAAAGGCGAGAGAAATGAACAAATGCTCGAAGCTCAACGCTCTTAGAAAGATCAATATTAAGAGCACGGGTTCGTGTTGAAGAAGATGCACTGGAAGAATAGATTATCTAGTCCTTCGGAAGAAAAAGAGATGTCACCTGGTTCACATTGTCGATTGGATCACCGGTTACAAAGATAAAGAGATCTTGGATAAAGAAACGATGATAGCTCATACCTCAAGCAAAGCTACCAGAGACGAAAAGATGCAATTCCCTCGTCTCAAAGAGAATTTTGCAGATATGGAGTTCAAAAAGATGTGCAGCATGATGGACAGATGATAGACCTCCGTAGTGCCTTGAGAAACTCCGGATTGCCAAAGATGCTTGAATATGCATAGATATGATCACGGTGTACTCAAAATCACAGGAGATAACCGTCACCATTTGGAGGATAGTGTTGATAGCATTTTCCATATTCCACTCATGATAAGTGTCCTATAGCTATGCTGAGAACCAAATTACAATCACCAACATCGGATCGACACATGTTATGTAATTAGCCCCAGAGAATTGGAGATGAAATAAAACTCCAGGATTAAGCGCTGGTGACAAAAAATGAGTTAGCATGGACATGCTGATAAAAGGGAGATAGATAATGTTTCACACACGACTGGAAAGGAGTGTGGAAACACAGATGTATCAAAGAAATTTTTTCCGCATTTTCGGCATTAAAATACCAATAGATGCGCAAAATCACTTATCAGGTAGAGATTAGCAACTCCACATTCTGTGAAAGCATGCTGGAAGGAAGAACACCCTTAAGAAGATGGCACCGGTTAACAAGGAGTCAGATAGATCGCGGCGGTTTTCAAAAGCCTGTCAGTATGGAATGTACCAACAGTTGATAACCAAAGGCAGATTGTGATAACAAATTGGGTGCAACAGATAGACAAGGAATTACACACACACTGACACACACTTTCTATGGTACTACGGAAACCCAGAACACGTGAATCCTAGTTTGAATTTTAAGAAGATTGAAAACGTTACACTTCCTTACCAGAAAAGGGTGGGTGGGTGGGTAAGAAGAAAAGTGTAAGCAGTCCTACTCTCGCGTTTTGTTTTGTTTTTCCCTAGTATACATAGCTACCAAAAATATTTGCTAGACTGACAACGACCATTTGGCTGAGACCCTGAAGGTCGGGATGGCTCTGATACCAATTGTAACTACCTCGGTGAATTACGCTCTTGGTTACAAGCCTGGATGACTGGAAATGGTTAAAATAGTACGGTGGGGCCAAATGCCACTCACAGGTAGACCTTTCGGCCGTCCTAACCATTTCCAAACATCAGGACAAGAACGAGCGGCGTAATCGGCAGGCGAAGGGATCAACTACATACACAAATGAGTATGTATGCAAGCCACCATACAACAGTCCTCAGAGCCATTCCATCTAAAAGAAATAGAAATATTGCAACGCCATACGGCAAGATCCAAATATCCTAGATAGATATAATAGTTTAGGATATCTCCTCATACATCAAACATCAGTATCAAAGTGAAGCGGAAAACAAGATCCGTGTACGGATAAGAAGCAAATCGGCATAAGATGCCCATAAATAAACACATCCCGCCCACAGATCTCACAGATCCCCGTTCCCGGAATCTCTACACCGAGTGATCGTTGCCCACATCGTTCGTCTCCTCCACCCAGTATCCATCTTATAGTTTACTGCTCATCTGAATCAAACAATTTATCGTGTGAGACCCTAGGGTACTCGGCAAGTCTTTATGCCTCTACAGTGGACACAACCTGGTGTGACGCAATTGCAGCAAAAGATAATACCTAACAATTCTAGGGATACTCGCTAACCATCCGCCTAACCAAAGATAGACAGATGTCCATGAATTAATAACAACAGTTATAACAGTAATATTAACAGATCCATCCTCCTCCTCGCTTACCAACGAGGAAGCGGACGAACAGCCCCCCATCCGTTGGCAGTTTTATTATCCATTCCATGAGTGTTGCACTATTTACTAGTCGTACTTAGTCAAATTAAAAGCGGTACTTTAGTTATACTTGTCTATGATCGAGAAACTATGCTCCAAGTCGTCCATAACATGGACACGGCTTTCAGAAGATTTACCTGCAGGTGCACAAATAGCAACACACACTCGATCAACCTCGGAAAAACCAAATCAAAACCCAACGAGGCATTCACGACAAAGCGATCACAGGATTCAGAAATGTTTCAGGGCCACCCCACTAAGCTACCCGCAACAAAGTTGGCCGGCTCCGAAACGGACCCAGGGTTTGTGTGGATGGCGGTAAACGACTGGGAACCCGAAAATGTGACTGGGCTTGTCGACACAAAAACGTGTCACGGTCCTAACAGTACAGTGCTCCACGCACAATCTTAAATAAAGCAAGAAAGCATGGCATAAGTACAGGATAGTAATAAAGCCCCAAACTACTTTGTGGCCCCAAGAAATAAGAATGAATCAAGCTCGCTCGGGGGTTCATAAGGCCTCCGGATGTGGATAGTGCGAATAGTCAAGGAACAGGAATCAAGTACTCGGGTCCCACGGACACAAGTGAGCATGAAGAACCAAATAGCAGATATTGCCCACCGTGCCACCGTCATTAGTTATCCCATTACTACTCGTGTTAAGTTGTTTAGGTACCTCGTTATCCATCAGACACTCACATACCCTACACATGCTGTCCTACGACCCGCATGGCTCAAACAACTCCTGTAGTAATGGCTCATGGGATGGAGGAACAAGCTTTGGTGGGGTTTAAAAGTAAAGGCTATGCAGTACTTGGGATTCAGTTTAATGCAATCGCGACTCAATGATGCAAGAATAAGATAGAGGCAATAGGTACTATATGTATGCAAGCATGTGGTAGTGCTTGCAGCAGCTCAGTTGAAGCGAGGGATGGATCTGGTAGTGCTCTGGTTTCTTGATATATCCCCGCCGTCTATTCGAAGAAGAACCAAACAAACAAACAAGGGCCAACATAAATAGAGTGCACAAGCATATGAATTAAAATGCGACAAGCAAACAATCATGCCATGATGAATGATGCACAATTTGCATGGCAACAATATAGCATGGCATGGGTGAGGTGTGGAATACAAGAATAAAGCATTTTATGGAGTTTTAGTCACCTTTTATCCTCAAATAAGTTGCTGTAACCTTTATATTTATATGATGCATTCTGCAATTCAGAACATGGAATGCATAGATAGAACGGGCTCGTCGTGCTGATCGATTTAGACATATTATTTGTCAAATTTGGAGTTATAAAACCAAAGTTATTAATTAATTAAGGAAAAGGACATTTTATTGTAATTTTAATCAACTCGAAATTTAAAGTGTTCAAAATATATTTTGAAGGGCATATTTGAAATCCTCACATTTTTCTGATTTCAAAACATATATTACATGTTTAATTTGGAATTATATCTTAAAAGATATTTGAAAACAGATTTGAATTTGAATTTAAAACAAATTTGAAAAGTTTAAATTAAAAATGAAAACAGAAACCTTTTGTCACTCAGCCCGCACCTAGCCACAGACAAGGACAAGTGGGGCCAGGGGATCAGGCGACAGGCAGAACAGGTTTTCTTACCAGCACAGAGGCTAGCCCCGGAGGCCGACAGGTGGGACCAGCGGCTTGCAGGCCCACGCCACAGCGGGTGCACCGTGCAGAGCCACGTGGGTCAGTTGAGGACCGCGGGTTGAGTGCTAAGAATCTACGGGGTGCTCTTTGTAAAATTCCCATAGAGGCTGGTGGGCTCGGCGGATCGGGTTGAGCGAAAAACCAAAGGGGAGTTTTCGCAAAAGGGACCATGATCTTTCTCTTCTCCACCGTCTGGCGGCAGATCTGCGCGCGGCGCGGATCGAGGACTCGAACTGGGGACCTAGAGCTCGGGCTAGGCAGCGGTGACCAGTGCGGTAGGGCGGGGTAGTTGACAGGAGAGGGTAACGCGGCTAGGTAAGGCTCTATGCGGCGCGTACGCCGTGCAGACACCAGCGTCTGGCAAGCCCGAGGGCGCTGACGGAACAGCGCGACTCGCAACGCACGACGATGGCAAGGATGTCTGGAGAAAGCTTACCGCGAGGCTGGCGGTGGTGGTTCGGGCAGAGAGGCGATCGTCGACGTAGCAGGCGCCAGGCGGAATTAGGGTTTCATCGGGATGGCGTAGGTACTGGCGAGCCTGGTGCTTCTCCTCCTCGCTGGCGGGTACAGGGCGAAGCAGAGGGTCCTCCTCGGTCTGCTCGTTCACCTCCACGTCAACCCTGAACGCCGGAACGAGGAAGCGACGTCGGATCTGGCGGTGGCCGGCAAGAGAGGGTGGGCGTCGGTGCAGAAGAAGGGGAGGAGGGGCAGGGCGCTGGGCGGATCTGGGAGAGGCAGAGGAGCCGTGTGGAAGGAGGAAAAAGGAGGGAGAGGGAGGAGGCTAGCTGTGGCAGGGGGTAGATAAGGTGGCCTCGGTGCCACCTTTTTCCTCTCCTCCTCGGCTGGGCTGGGCTGGCTGGGGCTGGTCCAGGTCGAGGCAGTGAGGCTGCAGGGTGGGGCCGGCGTGAGGAAGAGAAGAGAGGGAGGGACTAGCTCGGGTTAGGTTAGATGGTGGCCTCGGGTTAGGTAGATGGGGTAGTCTTGGATTAGGGTTTTGTTTAGGGTTAGAGAGAGGGGTGGCTGGGGTGTGGGCCAGGGAGAGAGAGGAGGTCAGGTGGCCCTCATGGTAGAGAGAGAGAAAGAGAGAAAGGGAGATGGTGTAACCACATGAGCATGAGCAAGCATGAAGGGTAGGAGATGGTCATGGGGATGGTCTTGCAAGATCATGCATGGCACTACACAAGAGAGGTGGATGGGGTTTGATGGCACAAGGCAAGAAACAAAGCAAGGTGGAAAGGATTGAGAGAAAGAGAGAGATGAGAAGATGATCCACTCAAAAACAAATAAAACCAAAGGAGGACAAAAGATGGTGATGGTTGCATGGCCCATGCAAGATAATAAATGCCATGTATTATCCTTGTGAAAACAATAATGATGATATGGCATTATATATGTGCATCCTCAAAAGATGGAGTAAGGGCCAAGCTACGGATTTATAGAATTAGATCCACCCAACCCACATGAGCTAGAATAAATATCAAAAGGAAAAGACTTACAAGCTCATGGGTTATTGGAATGGTGGAAGTATAGGTGGTGACAAGGAAAAGTGATGGAGTTGAATAAAAGATATGCCCCCAACTCAACTTGGGCATTTAAACAATATATCAATAACCAAATACAATATCAAGAGGCAAATACAATTTACAATGCATATGAGAGAAGAACCAAAACAAAAAGGGTTTTATATGATGCTCAAATGCAAGGTGGCATGATGACATGAGCATGATATAATTATGATGCAACAATTATATATAGGAAGTAGCCATTATCTTACTAGACCAAGTAGCATTACAATTGTTAGACAATTGGGATGCTACAGATAAGGTGGCCATCGTCGCCTCCGTGGCCGCTGGCGAGGAGGCCCCCGTCTCCTTGCCCGTCCCCCTCGACACGTTGAAAGCAACCGCTGTCCCTGTCCAGGCTCCAGTGGAGCCATCGATGGCAGCCGCCGTTCCCGTCAAGGCCCCCGTCCCAGCTACCGACGGAGATGCCAAAGAGGAGCCCCCCGCCGGCGAGGAGGCCCCCGCCGGTCACAAGCAGATCACGCACTTCTTGGGCACCTACGATCCAGATAAGTACATCGCTCCGCTGAACCCCTATGACACCGACATCGACAACATATGGTCGGAGGTAACTTTGGTTTGCTCCCCTCCCCTGGTTCTTCTACCATTTGTTAGAAATAATGGCCTAGTCTATTTAAAATTTAGCTGGTATTGTCATGTTTAATATTCTAGAATTAATCATGGAAATTGTGTCTAATTATCCAACACCGTTCCCATCGTTGGATGCTAGATCTTGGTTTATTAGGATTCGATTGTTCGCATTTCGATTGCTCGATCTTCTTACACCATCTACTCCCCCATTTCCCTTTCTTCTAATAGGTTTCCGGCAGCGACGTCTACAGCGATGACGAGTCCATTCACACCAAGGCTCGTCAGGTGCTGAGGAGGCTCCGGGCCGGCAAGTACAACGGCTTCCTTAGGGACCCCTACAGCTGCCCCTTCCGCAAGGGAGGCGTCTACTGCTTGATGAGTCGAGCCGCCGGCGACACCGTCTTGAACACCTTACTGAAGCATGCAGAGGCCACGGGCTCCGGCATCCACAAAAGCGGCAAGCCCGAGCCCACGAACATCAACGCTTACATCGCTGAACACCATGCTCTCTGCATTCACCTCCAAAACCTCCAGCGGGTGGCCATCAAAGAGGGGCGCATGCCTCCAATCAGGCCCAAGGCCCCCAAGTCCAAGAAACTGGGCAGCAAGAAGTGGCGGAAGCACCAGAGGGAGATGGTGGAGGCGCGGTCGCTTCCAGGATGTGCCTGCAGCTGCGGCAGTTGCCCCTGCTGCCTAGCAGCTCCTTTCTAGCTATATCCTATTTCTGGCTGAATGCATCGAACCTCGTTAACCAACTTACTTTCTATCGATATATCCTATTTAGCTGCGCACACCTATATTTACATTTGTTTTGTTTTCTGAATGAATGTATTCTGCCTGGTGTGGTTTGCTGCTCTAGATTTGCTACCTGTTCGGAGGCAAAAAGAGGTCCAAAAGGGAACGAAATATCGAAGTGAGAATCTTCTCTAGATTTGCTACCAATTTGGGCAAAATGAAACATATATGTTTAGCGAGAGAGGAAAAGGGCACTGTTTCAAACTGTCAGTTAAGAAGCTACCATCTTGACAAGCTACCAGACACATACATAAACATAACACAACAAGGGTTAAATTTATTTTACTAGTATCACTTGATGCGCTAGACATCTTGGCAAGCTAACTGAGTTCCACAAAACAGAAACATAACACTGACAAGTAAAATTTAATTCACTCCTCATCAGACCACTTGACGCGCGTGCCATCATTACAGGTACTGCACATCCGACGAACTCCATTGTCCCAAATGGCATCTGACTTGGCTTTCCTATCTTCAGCGTCCTGCGGAACAATTAGCGGTGCATCATAGGCCTGATTGTTGCCGCTAGAAGATGTCGCCTCTCTGTTTGCCGCTTCAGCTCCAGCCTCTCTGTCAGCTGCTTCTTCAGCTGTAAGCTCTCTTTCAGCTGCTTCTGCAGCCTCTCTGTCAGCTGCTTCAGATGAATTTCTTTGCATATTTAACTTCAAACTCAGCTATTCGGCATTTTCTACAAAGGGCTCCCCTAAACTCGTCTTCCCTCTTGTAAATAGGGAAAAACACGAGGTAACATTGAAAAAAATGGATCTTCTTGTACAGCTGGTAGGTCACGTAAGCATCTATGGCTGCATACTTCAGGTTTATATCAGACAACGGCCACTCGTTCCAGAAATCGTGCCTATCCGTAGAGAAATCTTCCTTCATTGTGACGTACGACTCATCGAGGATTCTAGTTGCGAGTGATGCCATTCCATCCTTCTTCCCCCCTAGGATCTTGACAAGATGCTGAATATCGATCTAATTGTGCGCAAGAATTATAATTTTCTCTTGATACAATTTCGAAAAATCAGTTGTTATGTCGACAGTGCAGAAAACAATTCCCTTTTTTCAAGGAACTGGCGCAGCGCCGGACATTTCCTATCAGTCCTGAAAGTATGTAGTTTGTCATCACCAAAATTTGTAACTACAAATATTTTGTCAATGCAAGATCATCATCTCAATATAATTTTGAAAAGTTTAGTAAATGCAAGATCAAGACTCTCAACATTGTATTGTCATAATTTATTCGGTTTTGCTATTTCTCAGTCGACTGAACGAGTTGTATATTTCTTTTAACTACGGTTGCACTTTTTTTAGGTGATTGAGACTAAAGAAAATCTCAGTCGATTGAGACATAGGCAAACCCTAATTTATTTGGTCCTAAATAAAATCCAGTAGTTGCAAGATGAGCAACTGGATAAAGAACAAGAGGAGAAAACCCTAAAAGCGGTTAGCTATAGAGAGCAGATCTACAAACCGAGAGAGGTGGTAGACGAGGACGTTTTTCCGCATGGCCAGTTGAACGACGACAACTTCACTCCCTTCATATGGGTGCTCCGGGGTGTACTCGAGGTCCAATCCTACAAACTTGTCCTTGTCTATCCCAAGCCAACCCTCGTACATCCTCAGGACACGCACCACTGTCTCCTCCTCGTTGGTGTAGACAACGTCTATCTTCTTGTTGTCATGGGTAGTGAAGCTTGTCTCTAGCACTTGGTAGAAAGAGGGTCTTTGGTCCAGCGCCCAAATTCCATCGGTCCCGGTTCGTTTCCATAATCGGGACCATGCCACGAACCAGGACCAAAAACCCCGCGACGGTCAGCAGTACAGGACAATTAATGTAAATTAATTCGGGGTAGAAATTAATTCGAGGCAGAAATTAATTCGAGGCAGAAATTAATTCGAGGTAGAAATTGAATTGATTAGTATTTTTGAAAAAATCTTTCATAAATTAATCGAGACAAAGATCTAAATGGAGACATTTTATTATTCGACCACAAATTTTTTTCATACAAAGATGCGACTTTACAAATTTTCCTAGTCGACAACACTTCCGCTGCCGCTGTCCTCCGAGCCGCTGGCTTCCTCGTCGTCGTCGGACAAAATCTCCATGATTTCGGCGTTGTTCGGGAGACGGAGCTCCTCTGCGCGGCTAGCGGCGTCGATGGCGGTGTAGATGGTCTGTTCAGGGACGGACCAGAACATCTCCTGCCCTTCTTGGTTGCGGTGATCTGGGTGCACCAGGAGCCCGTCCGCGATACGGTTGCCAAGCTGGGCCTTCCGCTCCTTCTTGAACAGCTCGGGCCAGTACTCGTTGGCCGCCGCGTACCGGGGCAACACCCTCATGCACTCGGGCAGCTGGCGGTGACGCTCCGCGATGACGCACTCCATCTCGTATCTGCGGGGGTTGAGGATTGGAGCCACCAGCACACCCGCCTCGCTGATGCAAAATCCGGTGTGCAAGGTCGCGCGCGGCGGTGCGAGGATGCCGTAGTACGCAAACATCGCTGACTCGTAGTGGTTGAGCGTGGGCTCCTCCATGGCGGCGTGGTGGAGATTGGAGAGGGAGGGGAGGCAAGACGACGGCGCGGTGGAGAAGCGATGGCTAAAGGGGTGGGGTGGAGATGGACTGCGGAGAGGCCGAGGCAATGGCGAAAGCGAGCGCTGTGGCCTCATATTTATAGAGTGCGTAGACCTTCCATGGCGGCAAGGAGAAGACGGGAAGAAGATAGTAGATGACAGGAAGAAGAAGAATGGTTTCTGCGAGGCAGGGGAACGGTGGAATAGTCAATGCGCTTTTATGGTAGGGGTTAATGATTGGGACGGAAGTCCAAGGAGAGACGCGTGGCAGTGGCCGTTCCAGCTTCTAAGTAAACAAAAAATAATTATAACACCGATACATGGATCCTATTTTGTCACGTCAATACACTGGGTAGGGGAGGGTTGTCCTATCCACTGTGTCAACGCTGCAAGCCTACGTGACAGCCACCCCGCCTAAGCGATGGGAGCGACATAACGGCGAGAACTGACAGGAGGGGCCCAACTTGACGCCAGTTAACCTGATTTTTTGTATTGAAATGTAAAGTTGAATTCGTGCCGAAAAAGACCCTCTGATTATTTGGCACATCAACTGTAGTCATCCCAGCTGATTTCAGGGAACTTTCGGGCCGCAAAATGATATTCTCTTTGTTGTTGCCCCAATGGAGGTTAGCATGCTTTTTCTTTTTGTTGGGTTTGGACAGTGGTGTTGTATGTGGACTATCGGTTGTATCTAGATATTGCTTTATTTATAAAGCGGGGTGTATGCCTGTTTCAAGGAGAAAACATTGCGCATTATGTATACTTATTAGGCACGCATTTAGTTTAAGAAAAAATTTGAACATCAATTTTGGCTAATAAAATATGCAATATGTGTCTAAAAATATACCATTAGAAACTTCTTTTGAAGATGAATCAGTTGTTATAATTTTTTATAACATATTATGTAAAATTTGTTGACCAAAACTAATGGTCAAAATCGTTCTTAAACTACATGTGTGCCTAATAAACCAAAACAGTAGAAGTATATATAATGTATTCATATTATTATATGCGAAAGGAGCAATTATTTGGACAGAAGGTAATGCCGCAGCAAAATGTCAATGAAAATTCAATGGGAAGCTCGATCCAGCATTGCAGCATGCAGGATGGAAATTGAGTTTCTTACTTCCAGAGACAAAGAAGGCATATGTGCTGATTGAAACAGGAGGAGAAGCTCGATCCAGCATTGCAGAGACAAAAAAACCAAGATAAAAATTGAGTTTCAGTGGGAAGCCCGTGAAAGCCGGTGTATTTTGGGAGAATTGACGACCTCGGTTCTTGTCCATGTTGATATAGGCAAGGAAGGGCCTCTTGCATTGCATTTACAATAGAGATGATCGCTACATAGAATACTAGTAGAAAAAAAGCCCTCTAGAACCGGTTGGAAACAGGCTCTAATTCCGGTTGTTCAAATTGGGATTAAATGCCTCGTTCTTCAGTCCCGGTTGGCCACAAACTGGGACTAAAACCCCTTCACGTGGCTGCGGTCGAACGCTGGGCTGGTAGACCTAACACCAACCGGGACTAAAGGACTCCACGTGGCTGCGGTCGAGCATGCTGGGGCTCAAGGCCCTAAGATTTTTTGTTTTAGGGTTTAGGGGTTAGAATTTAGGGTCGAGGAGGTATTCCTTTTTCATTTTGTGTTTTCCGTTTCATTTAAGTTTTTCACTCATTTTTTTTCATTTTAAACAAGTTATCGTATACATATTCTATGCTACTACATACTATACACATTGACACATATATAATATAATTTCTCTTACGAGCATATATATATACAATTTGGTATATATATATATATCTATTTAGTTACATGGAGGTATTAGCAGCAATGCTATTCTTCGGTTTCAGATATGACTTCCTTAAACAAAAATTCCGCCCACTCCTTTTGAATTGCCAGTAGGCAGTTCGTTGGTAGGAGTTTCTCTCGCATCTCTTCGGTATTTAAAGGAGACAATATGAATATACGAGTTATGTGTATATATATATATATCAAATTATCATAAAAATGGTGAATGAAACTCAACATAATTAATGGTAACAAAATAAAATTATAAATATTGTTTACGTACTTAAAGTTGTTGATGGTATCTGCTTTGCTCACTAGTTGTCATGTGAATGAATTCGCAAACATAGTTATTAATTGATGATATATGCGGACCTAGCTAGTACTACTTACCAGAATCTATCGAAAACACAGCTTCTCTTCCCATTCGCCAACAACCTCATTGATGAACCATTTCCAACACATGCCCGACAAAGAAAATGAATAAAGAAGTTATTAATTATTTGATATCAAGAAACGAACGAAAGTAGCCGATATAGTATGGTAATGATTGAAATTATCTCTGGAGAATTTAAACCAGGCTCTTGTATTCCTCAGGAGATTTATCTAATGAGTCCATGATATCAACTCTTTCAGCATCAACTTGAATAATTAGAAGAATCCAATGAAAGTTGCGCACGTTTATATAAGTAGATGCATAACTCATCAATTACACTTAACATCGAGTAAGCAAAATTTAATGTGTATAAGACAGTAACACTAACTTCAAATTGTAAGGAAATAGTATTTTCGTTCTGGAATTTTGCTCCTTTTAAAACCTTAGCAAGTTAACCTTTGTGTCCTTGGCGTAGTCTCGTATCGTAACAAAATTAATGATATACTAGATCATGACGGCGCGCGTTGCCGCGCCCGTCTATTTTTGCAATTTGATTAATAGTAACTTACACATTATTCAATTCAAAGAGGATTTCAATTAGTTTCCAGTTAAATAGGGAATATTAATCTATTTGCAGCCAAGCAGTACAATGTCATCAAGAATAGGCTAAAAAATTATCATAGTAGGCTGTAGTAGAACAAAGACAAATGCAAATTTTTTTACGTATGTCTGAATATCAATATCAATACGAAGTGCAGCACTTGGTCATAAGGTCCAGAGACGAGCATCAAATCAGGATATGAGAAATATGATGCTAGCAGCCATCGACATGAATTCGATTTTTCTAACCGGTAGTAGTGCGGTTGCATGATCTCATCGCATCTTTCAAGGAATCTTGATGCAGTGATATACTGGATGAAAATCTTAATAGGGTAGCTTCTATTTTCTATCCTGCATTTGATGAAGGAAAACACTAAATAATGAGTATGCAAAAACGAGGCTCAGTCCGTAGAGAGGAAAAATCCAACCAAACTGATTCATGTGCCTATAGCTAGATTGCCCAGCACAGAGTGAAGAATACTATCGAAAAAATAGCATTGGGTATCTCAAAGAGAGGAGAGCCGGATTCTCACAAAGAGGGTACCTATTTTAGTTTTGACACCAAATTATCAGAATAAAATGGTAAAGCTGACTCAAGTATATGCTTTTATATGATGCATACATTGGAAATAGTATAACATCTGAATGGGAAATTAGTCACCTCATGTCTCCAAATGCCCATATTATTCAGTATAGTAACTAAACTCAAGATTGATCCCAGTGGCACTTTGGTGTTGCAAGCGAAATCCACCATATGACTTTATCTTGCAGCCCCAGAAACAACAAAACGAATACCAATTTGATAAATCCTGGTCACTGCTCACTACTGATCAAAAAATTGATAAATGACGTAACCAGCAAACAAAAATCAAATAGTAATCAGTTTGAAGATAATATGTTGGAGGAACAAAAACGATACATCAAGTAATGAATGAAACAGACCAGAATATTTTTCAGTCCGGTAGATTTTAGCAGGTCCTGGGGCCAACGAAATAAACAAGATGCTCTAAGGTTTCATCAGGATATGTAGGGTCTGATCATGGATAGCTTTGCTTTATTTTGACTCCATTATGGTCTCTGAGCAGTTAGGAATTAACTTGCATGGATCACTGAGTTAGGTGCTCGTCTCTTAAGAAACTCTTTGATATCACGATCAGGAAAAACTAAATACAAGATCCCATCTGATAAGCCATTTGATATCCAACCTGTTGCGACAGTCCAACAAATTAGAAGTTGAAGAGAATGCAGCAAAATACCCATGAAAACTAAACTACTCCAGATGTTGAAACAATGGCAATTACTACCCCACGAGAATTATACTGCTTGTGAATGAATTAGTGAACGAACAAACATGTTCCCCAATCCAAAAAAATGATGGTGGAATGCTTTTACCTTTTACCCTGTCACGTGGGCTCTGATTCAGAAAATAGCAGTGGCGGCGCTGCTCACCTAGGTTTTTCCCTGATCGGCAGCGAGGACACGGAGCGTCCCCAAGGCGGCGCCCATATCTACTGCACTGTCACAGAAGGAGGGTGGCGGTGGCTGGACGACGATGGGGGGATACTCCACTGCTCCAGTCTGAAGAACAGGGGCGAGGGAATGGTGGCGCCATGCCGCTTGCCACATCGCCTCCCCTGCCGCTTCTCCTCCGACCCCAATCCCTCTCTCGATAAAATCGCTCGATTTGAACGAGGAGTCGCATCCGCACAGATGCTTCACCTGTATCTCCTCCCCCTGTGAATCCTGTTGACCGGGCTTTTTTCCATCTGTCCTAGCTAATCTGCTACTTCTGGGCCAAATTAACCACATCGAAGCAATTTGACATGCAGAGAAGCGTTTCTCAGGGATATTCAGCCCAGTTCGGGTTTGAGGAGCATCCGACAGCCAGCAACAGCTAAATGGCGCGATCAGACGGCTAGAAATGATCAGGTCGTGAGAGAGCTTCCTCTTGTCTCAGTTTTAATATCCCTAATGGGTCAATGAACCCAATGTCATAGATACACCCTCTTTTGTATTCGAGAATATTCATTCTGCATAATTGCATACAAAAGAATACAGTAAGGATAATTACAGACAATGAACGAGCAAAAGCTAAATACTTAAATTATAGAAATAAATCACTTATAGATAATAGCAATTAACGATAGATTTGTCGAGAGCGTCTTTATTATATAACTGAAAAAGTTCTTCAAACATAATACATATCCGGTCATCACGATAGTAATGTTCTTTCTTAACTGCCACCATCAGCATGATTTGCCCTTCATTTATGACTCCCATGTACCCTCGTGCAATCTTTGCATTTGTGTTGGTAGATGCTGACGGCTTTCCGCAGCAGATAACAAAAAATATCTTACGTTGGAATATCCTAACACTCAGGATCTATATAGTAAGTAATGTAGTAACGGAGTAAGACAACGGTAACATACCCTTGAAGACCGAGAGAGTGCTATAATCATTCAGGAGCATGGACGATGTAGTCATACCCATCTAACCTCAAGGTAGCGAAGCTCCTCGCACACACCCCTTGGCCAGGTCCTTGCAGGATGGTCAGTTCGCTACTAATGGTAGCTCCCCGAGTTATCACACTCATACGGTGCAATTCAACGACTCTCGGGCTCTGATCCCTGCCGAGGTTGCGGACATAGACCTCCTGATTGGAATCCTTGCAGCATAACGGCGCGCCGCAACGGTGTTGACTTCACGTGTATAGTCCTTCTCCGGGACTCTGCAACCGCAAAGGCAACTGAGAGAGTGGGGGATTTTCTCTAAGAAAAAGTGCCTTAGAGTATATCTCGATTGGTGTCACAAATCCCTCCCATGGGTGAAGGAGGAGTTCTCCTCCCAAAGGCTAGGCCATGTGGAACTAAAAAATACTAAGAAAAAAGGGAAAAACTAGAACGCAGCCGGCTGGGCGTGAGGCGGTAGCTGGGTGGGCCACCAGCCCTGCGCCGACCCAGCAGCAGCAACGAGCAATGCGGCCAGGCGGGCCAAAAAACACGTTAGCGGCCCAGCTAAGCGGCGCCAGCAGCAGCTAGTGGCAACAACCGAAGCCCAGGTGGGCCGGCTTTGCGCGGCCCAACAAGGGTGAGGTGGTGGCAACGGCTGCTAGGTGGGCTAGCCACCCGCGCCCCTCACCAGCCTACGCCGCGGCAGCTACCCGGTGCCGCGCATTGGCCGTGGCAAGTTGGGCTGCCGGTAGCGGGTCGGTGGCAGCCGCCCGCCCCACGTGGCGGCTATTATTTGCCGCTCGCCCCCGTGGGCTGGTCAAACTAGCCTAGTTTTGTTTGCTGTTTGATGTTTGTTTGGGTGATTTCCTCCTAGGCCAATTCCCTTCGGGGTTTTGGTCTAGTTGAAAAAGTTCCCCATAAATATTAATTTAAATATTTATTTAGTATAAGTTAATTAATAATTAACATATAATAAATGCACATTGTAAATTGCTATTTATCCGAAACACCTTTCGGTCTTTTCCCTTTCCTTCTTTCTTCGAACAACTTCAGATCTCTCCCGGAATGACTCTGTTTTCTCTCTCTTCTGTGATTCCATCTTACAGGAAGATCTCTAAGTGTAGTAGTGCCCTTAAGCATGTTTTCCTACGGTTCGGGAATGTCATAGACATGTTCTCGATCAATGATTAACAGCGGGACCGGATGCCCATATTAACCCCTACTCACTCCACGAATCACCGTCATATTGAACCTTAAACGATATATCCAATTCTCTTTGTTACGCGATATAAGACTTGTACAAGATCTGATCTTCGGTATCATGATACCTTGTTCAATCTCGTTTCCAACACGCACTGTTTTACTCGTTCACGTGAAATTCCATCCCCATGACCAAGTCATGCGCTGCACAGCTTATGGATATAATTCACCGAGTTAGCCCAGTGTATCTTCCCGTCACACATGAGAAAAAAATCTCGATTTTGATGCATAGGCCTCAACATGCCCCTTTGGACTACTCAACATTCACCTTTATGGTGGGCTTGTTCGTCTGCGGTACAAAAGTTGGCAGGCCAGCGCATGGCGGTACCTAAGTTTCTTGAAATCACCGCGTTTCGAAAAGTTGGGCCGCCAACTACTGAGAGGGGCCATTTCGAGGCAAACTCATCTCACCCCTGCCAAATACAAACATTCTGTTAAACCGCCCCGTGAAGTAGACGGTTGGGATCCACATGTCGGTTATCTGTCCGTGACGCGGGCGCCAACGCGGCAACCTCTTAGGCAAATCGAGCAGCTAAGTGGATTGGATGCGTTGACCAATTTCACAAATCCATTCCCATCTTTCCCCTAGCACCGGCGGTGTCGGAATCCACCCTCCAGACAGGACGATCCCTTCGGACATTTGACTTCCGGCGCCAAGTTGCTGCGGCCAGTTGCTGCGCCCAGTCGCTGATCCCAAGCTCCAATGGCGCATGCCGTAGCCGCCGTTGCGAGGCTCTAGTGTAACACCCCGTCCACTCCTGGGCCCGGGGGGTGTCACTCCTGGCAGCTTAATAGAATATTTAGACTAGCCCCACATACCAACACTAGTCTTGTCTGCGCACTTTGTCCTCACTCTTGCGCACCCTGTTACCCACTTCCCAGTCGGTCACCCATCCTAGAATTGCTCTAGGCCAAGCACGCTTAACCTTAGAGTTCTTTTCGAATGAGCTTCCGGAAAAGAAGTTGCAGCTTGTTGATATGGGTATCCTATCAATCCTATTAAGCCATGTGCCTGGATCTCACATACACCCACCCTTTAGAAGATCGATGCCCTCATCGATCAAGCACACCCCAGGAACGTTCCCTCTTGGCACGCGTCTGTCGTCGGTCTTGTACATGTGCCATGCTGTGTCCACTCCGGGCCACACGCCATGCTCCACATGTCGCCAGCGACCAAGACACTTACCCGTATGTCGCAAAGAGGTCGGCTCGATACCACTTGTAACACCCGTCCACTCCACAGGCCGGGGGTGTCACTCCTGGCAGCTTAATAGAATATTTAGACTGGCCCCATAGACCAACACTAGTCTTGTCTGCGCACTTTGTCCTCACTCGTGCGCACCCGGTTACCCACTTCCCGGTCGGTCACCCATCCTAGAATTGCTCTAGGCCAAGCACGCTTAACCTTAGAGTTCCTTTCGAATGAGCTTCCGGAAAAGAAGTTGCAACTTGTTGATATGTTTATCCTATCAATCCTATTAAGCCATGTGCCTGGATCTCACATCTAGCCCGCCTCCGCCGCCGACGAGCCGAGCAGCTCGGAGGATGGCAGATCCTACTATCAAGAAAGAAGAAGTTCTGTCTATAAGCGGGTGAGCTACCCTTCTCTTTGCTATTCGCACTAATTACAACTGCTAGCTGGCTACTGAACCTCAAATTGTTTGTTAGCCTAACACTTGCAAACATATTTTGTCCACAGTTTTCTGTCAAGTGGGATCTGCGCGGACCCCCCTTACCTAGTTACGGTAGTCCTCTATAGGTACGACTCTAATGGCAAGTGGTATGGAAGCCATTGTTTCACGATGGAATAAGCGCCTGCACAGATCTGCACTATATCTAGTATGGTTTCTCCTCTGCGTAATCATGTTGAATTATGGCCAAAGCAGACAGCAAAGTTCAGCTTCATGGATGAACGTGGCATCATGGTTTCTATAACGCGTGACAGTCAGCTAATTGGGTTGATATAAATGTATGCTTCGGCTGCCATGTTTGACCTGAAATGTCATGTACTGGATGTGGAAGCTGCTGCAACTGGGAGTCGCCCTTCTATTCTTGGACAGGATGGTTGCTCGAACCCAATTAGCTCCTGGTAAGCAAAGGTCGCTTGGGGTTCGTATGTTTGTGCTAAATTGTAATTTTTGTTTTATTTACTCTGTAGATATTAGTCAGTTATGTAACAGTCTTGTTTCTTTGATAGGAAGCGCCGCAAGGTTAGAAACATGACTGTCGGGTCAGTGATTTTGCTGCCCGAAGAAATAAAAAACGAGTGGAAAGATGATGCTGGACACGATTCTAGTGCCCATTGTCTCGGCGATGCAGAGTACGTGAAGCTAAGAAAATTGGCACCGAGGAAGAGGAAGAAGGCAGGAAATGAAGAAGCCAGTGGACGTGAAGGCTTGGCACCCAGGCTGCGGAAGAAGGCTGCTGGCAATGAAGATGCATAGTAATATGTTGAACTTGAACCTATATATGTAATTCTGTCAAATTCTGATTGCTCTGTGTGTGGCACGTTGCTGGGCGAAACAATCTACCCACGTTCTCTGAGTAAAATGTACCGCGACTTAGGGTTTGGAAACGCCCGAGTCAGTATTGAATCTGAAATTGTGATTGTGCCACTACTATCTGAAAATAATGAACCAGCGGTTCCACAATTGCTGAGGGGAGGGAGGTCTCCAAATACGATGGAATATAAGTGGCACATAAATAAATTATTTAAGCTGCCACACTCCACAAAGCAGCAACTTATTTCAGATGCTGCACAACGACGTGGCAACATAAATAGCAATGTTCTCACCGATAATGCCCAGATGAGGAGGAAATGGGTACCACTTTCTAGCCTAATCTTGAGCCCGTCTATCTCACCGCCTCTCTGCTCCTGCATCCCCTGCATCTGGCGAAGCTCCCGGATCTCCAGTAACCAGGTGTACGTGCTTCCACTTTATAAATTATGGTTGTGTCATTTGCATGCGGCACAATCCACGTAGATTACGTTTAAACAAACCACCAGTGTCAGAATACACTAGTAGAAAAGGTGTCTTTGGTCCACGGTTACGTTCCCAATCCGGGACAGAGATCTAAATCGAGGCAGAAATTGATCTAAATCACAAATTCTTCCACAAATTAATCGACACAGATATCTAAATCGAGGCATTTCATTAATTCAACAACAAATTCTTCTAAACAAAGGTGCGATTTCACATCCTACATTAATTCAACAAACTAGTCAACAATTTCACTTCCGCTGTCCTCTGAGCCGCAGGCTTCCTCGTCTTCGTCGGACGGAACCTCCACGATTTCCGCATTGTACACAAGACGGAGCACCTCTTCACGGAGAGTGGCGGCGATGACGGTGGACTTGGTCCGTCCAGGGACGGACCAGAACATCTCCCGCCCTTCTCAGTTGCGGAGATCTCGGTGCACCACGCGCCCATAAACGATGCGGTTGCCAATCTTGGCCTTCCGCTCCTTCTTGAACAGCGCCGGCCAGTACGGGCTGGCCGCCGCGTACCGTGGCAGCGCCCTCTTCCATGCGGGCATCTGGAGGCGGCGCGCCGCGATTTCGCTCTCCATCACGGCTCCGCCGTGGAATAGGAGCGGAACCACCAGCACCCCCGCATAGCTGATGCGCCATCCGTGGGGCACCGTCGCGGCCGGCGGCGCGAGGATGTCTAAGTGCGAGAACATCACCTCCTCGTAGAAGTTCAGCAAGGGCATCTCCATGGCGACGCGGTGGAGATTGGAGAGGGAGCGAGGGGGTGGACGACGCGGTGGAGATTGGAGAGGGCGAGGGGATGGGCGACGAAGAGACGAGATGTGGCGCCTCCTATTTGTACACGAGGACAACGAAGCGACGGGCGGAATATCCAAGGGGCATTGGTCAGACAAAAGGAAGTAATGCAGCGTTAAGACAGATTAACGGGTGACCAATTTTTTTACTCCCAGGACTCCGGGGCCAATAGTTCAGACCGCTAGGTCAACAAGTACAACTATTACAACTTAAAAAAGGCACGGGGCTTAAGCTAAATCGAACTAGTTAACACACATCTTCATGATCTTCCTAATCTTAGACTTATGCGCATCTTCTTGCGAGAGCAAGGGTCGAATCGTCTGCTCCTTCCTTTTAGCATCTTCCTTGCACAACTTCAATTGTTTCTCTGCATCTTTCCTCATGCACTTGTCAATACTCGTAGTTGTGAACTTCAGGACTTTGGCCTGGTGAAGATCCTTCCTTGCTTGAGTCAGTTCTTGCTCTGCTTTAGCCTTCAAGGCCAACGCCGCGTCCCTCTCCTTCTCGACTTTGCTAACCTTGTCTTCCACCCCCATGAGATCTCGCTTATGCTTGGTCGTGTCAACTGGTTCCCATAGCTTCATCTCAATACTGTCAAGAAGTGAGCTGAATGCGGATTCTTTCAACTCAACAGTCATTTCCCATAGTTTGTCCAACATTTTCTGCATCGATTTGGGCCACTCTAGATCTACCCATTTGACAACACCGCAACTTCCGCCTCGCATCATTGCACGATGTCCTTGACACCGTAGAAACCTCCTGCCTGCGTTTCGTCCTTCGAACGCTAAAAATTTAGCGGGCACATATCCATGTTTACATAGCAGAGGACTGTCTTCATCCGCTAAACCGTGATAGTCGGTGTCATACATCGTCTGGTTGGC
This sequence comes from Avena insularis, assembly GCA_023614405.1. Taxonomy (NCBI): domain Eukaryota; kingdom Viridiplantae; phylum Streptophyta; class Magnoliopsida; order Poales; family Poaceae; genus Avena; species Avena insularis. The sequence goes on along the minus strand of CM042694.1, from coordinate 442,248,030 downwards.
CTAACACATCATACGCGCATGAGTAAACGGAGTAGATCTGGCTCAAAAAATAGATAACTGGCCACAAATGATAGAGATAGAGATGAGACGAATCACATCGAAATCACCATCCCTGTCATCACGACGCATTTCCTCGTCGTCTCCCCTTGAACCCATGGCGAGAGGGAAGGGGTGGTGGTGGCTGCCGGAGAGGGGATTGGGATGGCGGCACCGTCGGCTTGCGGCTACGGCAGGATGGGAGTGAAGTGGGGAATGTGGATTCGAGGGGAAGGAAGAGAAGTACGGGGAGGATGAGAAGTAATGGGGACGTGACACTGGGATATGGCCCGCTCAACTGGTGAGTCATGACACTCGCAACAGGGGAGCCCCCGGCGTTGCCAGTTTGTCCAGAGCAAGCGTGGCCAATCATGCCGCAGAACAGACTACTCGCGGATCAATCTCACGAAAACCATCCCAATCGTGCAAGCCCCCCGATCAGACGGTATGTAACAATCACAAGCAGAACAACTGTGTTAGGTGGATAACAATCACAAGCAGAATCACAATCAAACATGCAATGACGCCGGTGGATCCATGTGTGGTTCATGGGAATAACACACATGCAATGACTCTGGGTGTGGTTCATGATATGGTCTATGAGAAAAACACACATGCAATGACACTGGTGGATCCATGTGTGGCCTGTGAGAAGAACACACATGCAATGACACTGGGTGTGGTTCATGATATGGTTTGTGAGAAGAACACACATGCAATGACACTGGTGGATCCATGTGTGGTCTTTGGGAAGAACACACATGCAATGACACTGGATCCATGTGTGGTTTGTGAGAAGAACACACATCCAATGACTCTAGCTGTGGTTCATGAAAAGAGCAGACATGCAATGACATTGGTGTATCCATGTGTGGTTCATGGGAAGAACACACATGCGATGACACTGGGTGGATCCATGTGTGGTTTGTGAGAATAACACACATGCAATGACTCTGGTGGATCCATGTGTGGTTCATGGGAAGAACACACATTCAATGACACTGGTGGATCCATGTGTGGTGCAGAAGAAGCGGGACATGCAACGATACCGGTGGATCCATGTGTGGTCTGTGGGAAGAACACACATGCAATGACACCGGTGGATTCATGTGTGGTCCGTGAGAAGAGCAGATATGCAACGACACCGGTGGATCCATGATATGGTTTATGAGAAGAACACACATGCAATGACACTGGTGGATCCATGTGTGGTCTTTGGGAAGAACACACATGCCATGACACTAGATCCATGTGTGGTCTATGAGAAGAACACACATCCAATGACTAGCTATGGTTCATGAAAAGAGCAGACATGCAATGACACTGGTGGATCCATGTGTGGTTCATGGGAAGAACACACATGCGATGACACTAGGTGGATCCATGTGTGGTCTGTGGGAAGAACACACATGCAATGACACTAGTGGATCCATGTGTGGTTCATGGGAAGAACACACATGCAATGACTCTGGGTGTGGTTCATGATATGGTCTGTGAGAAGAACACACATGCAATGACACTGGTGGATCCATGTGTGGTATGTGAGAAGAGTAGACAAGCAACGACACCGGTGGATTCATGATATGGTTTGTGAGAAGAATACACATACAATGACACTGGTGGATCCATGTGTGGTCTTTGGGAAGAACACACATGCAATGACACTGGATCCATGTGTGGTATGTGAGAAGAACACACATCCAATGACTCTAGGTGTGGTTCATGAAAAGAGCAGACATGCAATGACACTGGTGGATCCATGTGTGGTTCATGGGAAGAACACACATGCGATGACACTGGGTGGATCCATGTGTGGTCTGTGGGAAGAGCAGACATGCAATGACTCCGGTGGATCCATGTGTGGTTCATGGGAAGAACACACATGCAATGACTCTGGGTGTGGTTCATGATATGGTCTGAGAAAACACACATGCAATGACACTGGTGGATCCATGTGTGGCCTGTGAGAAGAACACACATGCAATGACACTGGGTGTGGTTCATGATATGGTTTGTGAGAAGAACACACATGCAATGACACTGGTGGATCCATGTGTGGTCTTTGGGGATAACACACATGCAATGACACTGGATCCATGTGTGTTTGTGAGAAGAACACACATCCAATGACTCTAGCTGTGGTTCATGAAAAGAGCAGACATGCAATGACACTGGTGTATCCATGTGTGGTTCATGGGAAGAACACACATGGGATGACACTGGTTGGATCCATGTTTGGTCTGTGGGAAGAGCAGACATGCAATGACGCCTGTGGATCCATGTGTGGTTCATGGGAAGAACACACATGCAATGACTCTGGGTGTGGTTCATGATATGGTCTGTGAGAAAAACACACATGCAATGACACTGGTGGATCCATGTGTGGCCTGTGAGAAGAACACACATGCAATGACACTGGGTGTGGTTCATGATATGGTTTGTGAGAAGAACACACATGGAATGACACTAGTGGATCCATGTGTGGTCTTTGGGAAGAACACACATGCAATGACACTGGATCCATGTGTGGTTTGTGAGAAGAACACACATCCAATGACTCTAGCTGTGGTTCATGAAAAGAGCAGACATGCAATGACACTGGTGTATCCATGTGTGGTTCATGGGAAGAACACACATGGGATGACACTGGTTGGATCCATGTTTGGTGCATGGGAAGAGCGCACATGCAATGACGCCTGTGGATCCATGTGTGGTTCATGGGAAGAACACACATGCAATGACTCTGGGTGTGGTTCATGATATGGTCTGTGAGAAAAACACACATGCAATGACACTGGTGGATCCATGTGTGGCCTGTGAGAAGAACACACATGCAATGACACTGGGTGTGGTTCATGATATGGTTTGTGAGAAGAACACACATGCAATGACACTAGTGGATCCATGTGTGGTCTTTGGGAAGAACACACATGCAATGACACTGGATCCATGTGTGTTTTGTGAGAAGAACACACATCCAATGACTCTAGCTATGGTTCATGAAAAGAGCAGACATGCAATGACACTTGTGTATCCATGTGTGGTTCATGGGAAGAACACACATGGGATGACACTGGGTGGATCCATGTTTGGTCTGTGGGAAGAGCAGACATGCAATGACTCCGGTGGATCCATGTGTGGTTCATGGGAAGAACACACATGTAATGACTCTGGGTGTGGTTCATGATATGGTCTGTGAGAAAAACACACATGCAATGACACTGGTGGATCCATGTGTGGCCTGTGAGAAGAACACACATGCAATGACACTGGGTGTGGTTCATGATATGGTTTGTGAGAAGAACACACATGGAATGACACTAGTGGATCCATGTGTGGTCTTTGGGAAGAACACACATGCAATGACACTGGATCCATGTGTGGTTTGTGAGAAGAACACACATCCAATGACTCTAGCTGTGGTTCATGAAAAGAGCAGACATGCAATGACACTGGTGTATCCATGTGTGGTTCATGGGAAGAACACACATGGGATGACACTGGTTGGATCCATGTTTGGTCTGTGGGAAGAGCAGACATGCAATGACGCCGGTGGATCCATGTGTGGTTCATGGGAAGAACACACATGCAATGACTCTGGGTGTGGTTCATGATATGGTCTGTGAGAAAACACACATGCAATGACACTGGTGGATCCATGTGTGGCCTGTGAGAAGAACACACATGCAATGACACTTGGTGTGGTTCATGATATGGTTTGTGAGAAGAACACACATGCAATGACACTGGTGGATCCATGTGTGGTCTTTGGGAAGAACACACATGCAATGACACTGGATCCATGTGTGTTTTGTGAGAAGAACACACATCCAATGACTATAGCTGTGGTTCATGAAAAGAGCAGACATGCAATGACACTGGTGTATCCATGTGTGGTTCAAGGGAAGAACACACATGGGATGACCCTGGTTGGATCCATGTTTGGTCTATGGGAAGAGCAGACATGCAATGACGCCGGTGGATCCATGTGTGGTTCATGGGAAGAACACACATGCAATGACTCTGGGTGTGGTTCATGATATGGTCTGTGATAAAAACACACATGCAATGACACTGGTGGATCCATGTGTGGCTTGTGACAAGAACACACATGCAATGACACTAGTGGATCGGTCTTTGGGAAGAACACACATGCAATGGCACTGGATCCATGTGTGGTTTGTGAGAAGAACACACATACAATGACTCTAGCTGTGGTTCATGAAAGTGCGGACATGCAATGACCTTGGTGTATCCATGTGTGGTTCATGGGAAGAACACACATGGGATGACACTGGTTGGATCCATGTTTGGTATTTGGGAAGAGCAGACATGCAATGACGCCGGTGGATCCATGTGTGGTTCATGGTAAGAACACACATGCAATGACTCTGGGTGTGGATCATGATATGGTCTGTGAGAAAAACACACATGCAATGACACTGGTGGATCCATGTGTGGTCTGTGGGAAGAGCAGACATGCAATGACACTGGGTGTGGTTCATGATATGGTTTGTGAGAAGAACACACATGCAATGACACTGGTGGATCCATGTGTGGTCTTTGGGAAGAACACACATGCAAGGACACTTTGGATCCATGTGTGGTGTGAGAAGAACACACATCCAATGACTAGCTATGGTTCATGAAAAGCGGACATGCAATGACACCTGGTGGATCCATGTGTGGTTCATGGAAAGAACACACATGCGATGACACTGGGTGGATCCATGTGTGGTTTGTGAGAATAACACACATGCAATGACTCTGGTGGATCCATGTGTGGTTCATGGGAAGAACACACATGCAATGACACTGGTGGATCCATGCGTGGTCTGTAAGAAGAGCAGACATGCAACGACACCGGTAGATCCATGTGTGGTCTGTGGGAAGAACACACATGCAATGACACCGGTGGATTCATGTGTGGTCCGTGAGAAGAGCAGATATGCAACGACACCGGTGGATCCATGGTATGGTTTATGAGAAGAACACACATGCAATGACACTGGTGGATCCATGTGTGGTCTTTGGGAAGAACACACATTCAATGACACTAGATCCATGTGTGTTCTGTGAGAAGAACACACATCCAATGACTCTAGCTGTGGTTCATGAAAAGAGCAGACATGCAATGACACTGGTGGATCCATGTGTGGTTCATGGGAAGAACACACATGGGATGACACTGGTTGGATCCATGTTTGGTCTGTGGGAAGAGCAGACATGCAATGACGCCGGTGGATCCATGTGTGGTTCATGGGAAGAACACACATGCAATGACTCTGGGTGTGGTTCATGATATGGTCTGTGAGAAAACACACATGCAATGACACTGGTGGATCCATGTGTGGCCTGTGAGAAGAACACACATGCAATGACACTTGGTGTGGTTCATGATATGGTTTGTGAGAAGAACACACATGCAATGACACTGGTGGATCCATGTGTGGTCTTTGGGAAGAACACACATGCAATGACACTGGATCCATGTGTGTTTTGTGAGAAGAACACACATCCAATGACTATAGCTGTGGTTCATGAAAAGAGCAGACATGCAATGACACTGGTGTATCCATGTGTGGTTCAAGGGAAGAACACACATGGGATGACCCTGGTTGGATCCATGTTTGGTCTATGGGAAGAGCAGACATGCAATGACGCCGGTGGATCCATGTGTGGTTCATGGGAAGAACACACATGCAATGACTCTGGGTGTGGTTCATGATATGGTCTGTGATAAAAACACACATGCAATGACACTGGTGGATCCATGTGTGGCTTGTGACAAGAACACACATGCAATGACACTAGTGGATCGGTCTTTGGGAAGAACACACATGCAATGGCACTGGATCCATGTGTGGTTTGTGAGAAGAACACACATACAATGACTCTAGCTGTGGTTCATGAAAGTGCAGACATGCAATGACACTGGTGTATCCATGTGTGGTTCATGGGAAGAACACACATGGGATGACACTGGTTGGATCCATGTTTGGTATGTGGGAAGAGTAGACATGCAATGACGCCGGTGGATCCATGTGTGGTTCATGGTAAGAACACACATGCAATGACTCTGGGTGTGGATCATGATATGGTCTGTGAGAAAAACACACATGCAATGACACTGGTGGATCCATGTGTGGTCTGTGGGAAGAGCAGACATGCAATGACACTGGGTGTGGTTCATGATATGGTTTGTGAGAAGAACACACATGCAATGACACTGGTGGATCCATGTGTGGTCTTTGGGAAGAACACACATGCAATGACACTGGATCCATGTGTGGTCTGTGAGAAGAACACACATCCAATGACTAGCTATGGTTCATGAAAAGAGCAGACATGCAATGACACTGGTGGATCCATGTGTGGTTCATGGAAAGAACACACATGCGATGACACTGGGTGGATCCATGTGTGGTTTGTGAGAATAACACACATGCAATGACTCTGGTGGATCCATGTGTGGTTCATGGGAAGAACACACATGCAATGACACTGGTGGATCCATGCGTGGTCTGTAAGAAGAGCAGACATGCAACGACACCGGTAGATCCATGTGTGGTCTGTGGGAAGAACACACATGCAATGACACCGGTGGATTCATGTGTGGTCCGTGAGAAGAGCAGATATGCAACGACACCGGTGGATCCATGGTATGGTTTATGAGAAGAACACACATGCAATGACACTGGTGGATCCATGTGTGGTCTTTGGGAAGAACACACATTCAATGACACTAGATCCATGTGTGTTCTGTGAGAAGAACACACATCCAATGACTCTAGCTGTGGTTCATGAAAAGAGCAGACATGCAATGACACTGGTGGATCCATGTGTGGTTCATCGGAAGAACACACATGCGATGACACTAGGTGGATCCATGTGTGGTCTGTGGGAAGAACACACATGCAATGACACTAGTGGATCCATGTGTGGTTCATGGGAAGAACACACATGCAATGACTCTGGGTGTGGTTCATGATATGGTCTGTGAGAAGAACACACATGCAATGACACTGGTGGATCCATGTGTGGTACGTGAGAAGAGCAGGCAAGCAACGACACCGGTGGATTCATGATATGGTTTGTGAGAAGAACACACATACAATGACATTGGTGGATCCATGTGTGGTATTTGGGAAGAACACACATGCAATGACACTGGATCCATGTGTGGTATGTGAGAAGAACACACATCCAATGACTCTAGCTGTGGTTCATGAAAAGAGCAGACATGCAATGACACTGGTGGATCCATGTGTGGTTCATGGGAAGAACACACATGCGATGACACTAGGTGGATCCATGTGTGGTCTGTGGGAAGAACACACATGCAATGACACTTGTGGATCCATGTGTGGTTCATGGGAAGAACACACATGCAATGACTCTGGGTGTGGTTCATGATATGGTCTGTGAGAAGAACACACATGCAATGACACTGGTGGATCCATGTGTGGTATGTGAGAAGAGTAGACAAGCAACGACACCGGTGGATTCATGATATGGTTTGTGAGAAGAACACACATACAATGACACTGGTGGATCTATGTGTGGTCTTTGGGAAGAACACACATGCAATGACACTGGATCCATGTGTGGTATGTGAGAAGAACACACATCCAATGACTCTAGCTGTGGTTCATGAAAAGAGCAGACATGCAATGACACTGGTGTATCCATGTGTGGTTCATGGGAAGAACACACATGGGATGACACTGGTTGGATCCATGTTTGGTATGTGGGAAGAGCAGACATGGAATGAGGCCGGTGGATCCATGTGTGGTTCATGGGAAGAACACACATGCAATGACTCTGGGTGTGGTTCATGATATGGTCTATGAGAAAAACACACATGCAATGACACTGGTGGATCCATGTGTGGCCTGTGAGAAGAACACACATGCAATGACACTGGGTGTGGTTCATGATATGGTTTGTGAGAAGAACACACATGCAATGACACTGGTGGGTCCATGTGTGGTCTTTGGGAAGAACACACATGCAATGACACTGGATCCATGTGTGGTCTGTGAGAAGAACACACATCCAATGACTAGCTATGGTTCATGAAAAGAGCAGACACGCAATGACACTGGTGGATCCATGTGTAGTCCATGGGAAGAACACACATGCGATGACACTGGGTGGATCCATGTGTGGTTTGTGAGAATAACACACATGCAATGACTCTGGTGGATCCATGTGTGGTTCATGGGAAGAACACACATGCAATGACACTGGTAGATCCATGCGTGGTCTGTAAGAAGAGCAGACATGCAACGACACCGGTGGATCCATGTGTGGTCTGTGGGAAGAACACACATGCAATGACACCGGTGGATTCATGTGTGGTCCGTGAGAAGAGCAGATATGCAACAACACCGGTGGATCCATGATATGGTTTGTGAGAAGAACACACATACAATGACACTGGTGGATCCATGTGTGGTCTTTGGGAAGAACACACATGCAATGACACTGGATCCATGTGTGGTCTGTGGGAAGAACACACATGCAATGACACCGGTGAATCCATGTGTGGTCTGTGGGAAGAGCACACATGCAATGGCACCGGTGGATCCATGTGTGGTTTGTGAGAAGAACACACATGCAATGACACTGGTGGATCCATGTGTGGTCTTTGGTAACAACACACATGCAATGACACTGGTGATATGTGGTCTGTGAGAAGAACACACATCCAATGACTCTAGCTGTGGTTTATGAAAAGAGCAGACATGCAATGACACTGGTGGATCCATGTGTGGTCTTTGGGAAGAACACCCATGCAATGACACTGGTGGATCCATGTGTGGTATGTGGGAAGAGCAGACATGCGATGACACTGGTGGATCCATGTGTGGTTCATGGGAAGAAGACACATGTAATGACACTGGGTGTGGTTCATGATATGGTATGTGAGAAAAACACACATGCAATGACACTGGTGGATCCATGTGTGGTCTGTGAGAAGAACACACATGCAACGACACAGGTGGATCCATGATATTGTATATGAGAAGAACACACATGCAATGACACTAGTGGATCCATGTGTGGTCTTTGGGAAGAACACACATGCAATGACACTGGATCCATGTGTGGTTTGTGAGAAGAACACACATCCAATGACTCTAGCTGTGGTTCATGAAAAGAGCAGACATGCAATGACACTGGTGTATCCATGTGTGGTTCATGGGAAGAACACACATGGGATGACACTGGTTGGATCCATGTTTGGTATGTGGGAAGAGCAGACATGCAATGACGCCGGTGGATCCATGTGTGGTTCATGGGAATAACACACATGCAATGACTCTGGGTGTGGTTCATGATATGGTCTATGAGAAAAACACACATGCAATGACACTGGTGGATGCATGTGTGGCCTGTGAGAAGAACACACATGCAATGACACTGGGTGTGGTTCATGATATGGTTTGTGAGAAGAACACACATGCAATGACACTGGTGGATCCATGTGTGGTCTTTGGGAAGAACACACATGCAATGACACTGGATCCATGTGTGGTCTGTGAGAAGAACACACATCCAATGACTAGCTATGGTTCATGAAAAGAGCAGACACGCAATGACACTGGTGGATCCATGTGTAGTTCATGGGAAGAACACACATTCCATGGCACTGGGTGGATCCATGTGTGGTTTGTGAGAATAACACACATGCAATGACTCTGGTGGATCCATGTGTGGTTCATGGGAAGAACACACATGCAATGACACTGGTGGATCCATGAGTGGTCTGTAAGAAGAGCAGACATGCAACGACACCGGTGGATCCATGTGTGGTCTGTGGGAAGAACACACATGCAATGACACCGGTGGATTCATGTGTGGTCCGTGAGAAGAGCAGATATGCAACGACACCGGTGGATCCATGATATGGTTTGTGAGAAGAACACACATACAATGACACTGGTGGATCCATGTGTGGTCTTTGGGAAGAACACACATGCAATGACACTGGATCCATGTGTGGTCTGTGGGAAGAACACACATGCAATGACACTGGTGGATCCATGTGTGGTCTGTGAGAAGAACACACACGCAACGACACCGGTGGATCCATGATATGGTTTATGAGAAGAACACACATGCAATGACACTAGTGGATCCATGTGTGGTCTTTGGGAAGAACACACATGCAATGACACTAGATCCATGTGTGTTCTGTGAGAAGAACACACATCCAATGACTCTAGATGTGGTTCATGAAAAGAGCAGACATGCAATGACACTGGTGGATCCATGTGTGGTTCATGGGAAGAACACACATGCGATGACACTAGGTGGATCCATGAGTGCTCTGTGGGAAGAACACACATGCAATGACACTAGTGGATCCTTGTGTGGTTCATGGGAAGAACACACATGCGATGACACTAGGTGGATCCATGAGTGCTCTGTGGGAAGAACACACATGCAATGACACTAGTGGATCCTTGTGTGGTTCATGGGAAGAACACACATGCAATGACTCTGGGTGTGGTTCATGATATGGCCTGTGAGAAGAACACACATGCAATGACACTGGTGGATCCATGTGTGGTATGTGAGAAGAGCAGACAAGCAACGACACCAGTGGATTCATGATATGGTTTGTGAGAAGAACACACATACAATGACACTGGTGGATCCATGTGTGGTCTTTGGGAAGAACACACATGCAATGACACTAGATCCATGTGTGGTATGTGAGAAGAACACACATCCAATCACTCTAGCTGTGGTTCATGAAAAGAGTAGACATGCAATGACACTGGTGGATCCATGTGTGGTTCATGGGAAGAACACACATGCGATGACACTGGGTGGATCCATGTGTGGTCTGTGGGAAGAGCAGACATGCAATGACTCCGATGGATCCATGTGTGGTTCATGGGAAGAACACACATGCAATGACTCTGGGTGTGGTTCATGATATGGTCTGTGAGAAAAACACACATGCAATGACACTGGTGGATCCATGTGTGGCATGTGAGAAGAACACACATGCAATGACACTGGGTGTGGTTCATGATATGGTTTGTGAGAAGAACACACATGCAATGACACTGGTGGATCCATGTGTGGTCTTTGGGAAGAACACACATGCAATGGCACTGGATCCATGTGTGGTCTGTGAGAAGAACACACATGCAATGACTCTAGCTGTGGTTCATGAAAGTGCAGACATGCAATGACACTGGTGGATCCATGTGTGGTTCATGGGAAGAACACACATGCAATGACACTGCTGGATCCATGTGTGGTTTATGAGAGGAACATACATGCAATGACACTGGGTGTGGTTCATGAAAATAACACACATGCAATGACACTGGTGCATCCATATGTCGTTTGTGGAAAGAACACACATGCAATGACACTTGGTGGATCCATGTGTGGTTCATGAGAAGAACACACATGCAATGACACTGGATCCATGTGTGGTCTGTGAGAAGAACACACATCCAATGACTAGCTATGGTTCATGAAAAGAGCAGACACGCAATGACACTGGTGGATCCATGTGTAGTTCATGGGAAGAACACACATGCGATGACACTGGGTGGATCCATGTGTGGTTTGTGAGAATAACACACATGCAATGACTCTGGTGGATCCATGTGTGGTTCATGGGAAGAACACACATGCAATGACACTGGTGGATCCATGCGTGGTCTGTAAGAAGAGCAGACATGCAACGACACCGGTGGATCCATGTGTGGTCTGTGGGAAGAACACACATGCAATGACACCGGTGGATTCATGTGTGGTCCGTGAGAAGAGCAGATATGCAACGACACCGGTGGATCCATGATATGGTTTGTGAGAAGAACACACATACAATGACACTGGTGGATCCATGTGTGGTCTTTGGGAAGAACACACATGCAATGACACTGGATCCATGTGTGGTCTGTGGGAAGAACACACATGCAATGACACCGGTGAATCCATGTGTGGTCTGTGGGAAGAGCACACATGCAATGGCACCGGTGGATCCATGTGTGGTTTGTGAGAAGAACACACATGCAATGACACTGGTGGATCCATGTGTGGTCTTTGGGAACAACACACATGCAATGACACTGGTGATATGTGGTCTATGAGAAGAACACAAATCCAATGACTCTAGCTGTGGTTTATGAAAAGAGCAGACATGCAATGACACTGGTGGATCCATGTGTGGTCTTTGGGAAGAACACACATGCAATGACACTGGTTGATCCATGTGTGGTATGTGGGAAGAGCAGACATGCGATGACACTAGTGGATCCATGTGCGGTTCATGGGAAGAACACACATGTAATGACACTGGGTGTGGTTCATGATATGGTATGTGAGAAAAACACACATGCAATGACACTGGTGGATCCATGTGTGGTCTGTGAGAAGAACACACATGCAACGACACCGGTGGATCCATGATATTGTTTATGAGAAGAACACACATGCAATGACACTGGTGGATCCATGTGTGGTATTTGGGAAGAACACACATGCAATGACACTAGATCCATGTGTGTTCTGTGAGAAGAACACAATCACACTCTAGATGTGGTCATGAAAGAAAAGCATGCCATGCAATTCCGATCCATGTGTGTTTGTGAAGAAGGCTACACCAATGACTCTAGATGTGGTTCATGAAAAAAAGCAGTATATGCAATGAGTGGATCCATGTGTGGTTCATGGGAAGAACACACATGCGATGACACTAGGTGGATCCATGAGTGCTCTGTGGGAAGAACACACATGCAATGACACTAGTGGATCCATGTGTGGTTCATGGGAAGAACACACAAGCAACGACACCGGTGGATACATGATATGGTTTGTGAGAAGAACACACATACAATGACACTGGTGGATCCATGTGTGGTCTTTAGGAAGAACACACATGCAATGACACTAGATCCATGTGTGGTATGTGAGAAGAACACACATCCAATGACTCTAGCTGTGGTTCATGAAAAGCGGACATGCAATGACACCGGTGGATCCATGTGTGGTTCATGGGAAGAACACACATGCGATGACACTTGGGTGGATCCATGTGTGGTGCATGGGAAGAAGCACATGCAATGACTCCCTTGGATCCATGTGTGGTTCATGGGAAGAACACACATGCAATGACTCTGGGTGTGGTTCATGATATGGTCTGTGAGAAAAACACACATGCAATGACACTGGTGGATCCATGTGTGGCCTGTGAGAAGAACACACATGCAATGACACAGGTAGTGGATCATGATATGGTTTGTGAGAAGAACACACATGCAATGACACTGGTGGATCCATGTGTGGGCTTTGGGAAGAACACACATGCAATGACACTGGATCCATGTGTGGTTTGTGAGAAGAACACACATCCAATGACTCTAGCTGTGGTTCATGAAAAGAGCAGACATGCAATGACACTGGTGTATCCATGTGTGGTTCATGGGAAGAACACACATGGGATGACACTGGTTGGATCCATGTTTGGTCTGTGGGAAGAGCAGACATGCAATGACTCCGGTGGATCCATGTGTGGTTCATGGGAAGAACACACATGCAATGACACTGGGTGTGGTTCATGATATGGTCTGTGAGAAGAACACACATGCAATGACACTGCTGGATCCATGTGTGGGCTGTGAGAAGAACACACATGCGACGACACTGGTGTGGTTCATGATATGGTTTGTGAGAAGAACACACATGCAATGACACTGGTGGATCCATGTGTGGTCTTTGGGAAGAACACACATGCAATGGCACTGGATCCATGTGTGGTCTGTGAGAAGAACACACATCCAATGACTCTAGCTGTGGTTCATGAAAGTGCAGACATGCAATGACAATGGTGGATCCATGTGTGGTTCATGGGAAGAACACACATGCGATGACACTGGGTGGATCCATGTGTGGTTTGTGAGAAGAACACACATGCAATGACACTGGTGGATCCATGTGTGGTCTTTGGGAAGAACACACATGCAATGACACTGGATCCATGTGTGGTTTGTGAGAAGAACACACATCCAATGACTCTAGCTGTGGTTCATGAAAAGAGCAGACATGCAATGACACTGGTGTATCCATGTGTGGTTCATGGGAAGAACACACATGGGATGACACTGGTTGGATCCATGTTTGGTGCTGGGAAGAGCAGACATGCAATGACTCCGGTGGATCCATGTGTGGTTCATGGGAAGAACACACATGCAATGACACTGGGTGTGGTTCATGATATGGTCTGTGAGAAGAACACACATGCAATGACACTGCTGGATCCATGTGTGGGCTGTGAGAAGAACACACATGCGACGACACTGGTGTGGTTCATGATATGATTTGTGAGAAGAACACACATGCAATGACACTGGTGGATCCATGTGTGGTCTTTGGGAAGAACACACATGCAATGTCACTGGATCCATGTGTGGTCTGTGAGAAGAACACACATCCAATGACTCTAGCTGTGTTTCATGAAAGTGCAGACATGCAATGACACTGGTGGATCCATGTGTGGTTCATGGGAAGAACACACATGCGATGACACTAGGTGGATCCATGTGTGGTTTGTGAGAAGAACACACATGCAATGACTCCGGTGGAGCCATGTGTGGTTCATGGGAAGAACACACATGCAATGACTCTAGGTGTGGCTATTGATATGGCTTGTGAGAAGAACACACATGCAATGACACTTGTGGATCCATGTGTGGTCTTTGGGAAGAACACACATGCAATGACACTGGGTGTGGTTCATGATATGGTTTGTGAGAAGAACACACATGCAATGACACTGGTGGATCCATGTGTGGTCTTTGGGAAGAACACACATGCAATGACACTGGATCCATGTGTGGTCTGTGAGAACAACACACATCCAATGACTCTAGCTATGGTTCATGAAAAGAGCAGACATGCAATGACACTGGTGGATCCATGTGTGGTTCATGGGAATAACACACATGCGATGACACTGGTGGATCCATGTGTGGTTTGTGAGAAGAACACACATGCAATGACTCTGGTGGATCCATGTGTGGTTCATGGGAAGAACACACATGCGATGACACTGGTGGATCCATGTGTGGTCTGTAAGAAGAGTAGACATGCAACGACACCGGTGGATCCATGTGTGGTCTGTGGGAAGAACACACATGCAATGACACCGGTGGATCCATGTGTGGTCTATGAGAAAAGAAGACATGCAACGACACCGGTGGATCCATGATATGGTTTGTGAGAAGAACACACATACAATGACACTGGTGGATTCATGTGTGGTCTTTGGGAAGAACACACATGCAATGACACTAGTTCCATGTGTGGTCTGTGAGAAGAACACACATCCAATGACTCTAGTTATGGTTCATGAAAACAGCAGACATGCAATGGCACTGGTGGATCCATGTGTGGTTCATGGGAAGAACACACATGCGATGACACTGGGTGGATCCATGTGTGGTCTGTGGGAAGAGCAGACATGCAATGACTCCGGTGGATCCATGCGTGGTTCATGGGAAGAACACACATGCAATGACAGTGGGTGTGGTTCATTATATGGCCTGTGAGAAGAACACACATGCAATGACACTGCTGGATCCATGTGTGGTTTGTGAGAAGAACACACATGCAACGACACTGGTGTAGTTCATGATATGGTTTGTGAGAAGAACGCACATGCAATGACACTGGATGATCCATGTGTGGTCTTTGGGAAGAACACACATGCAATGACACTGGATCCATGTGTGGCCTGTGAGAAGAACACACATCCAATGACTCTAGCTGTGGTTCATGAAAGTGCAGACATGCAATGACACTGGTGGATCCATGTGTGGTTCATGGGAAGAACACACATGCGATGACACTGGGTGGATCCATGTTTGGTCTGTGAGAAGAGCAGACATGCAATGACGCCGGTGGATCCATGTGTGGTTCATGGGAAGAACACACATGCAATGACTATAGGTGTGGCTCATGATATGGTTTGTGAGAAGAACACACATGCAATGACACATGTGGATCCATGTGTGGTCTTTGGGAAGAACACACATGCAGTGACACTGGGTGTGGTTCATGATATGGTTTGTGAGAAGAACACACATGCAATGACACTGGTGGATCCATGCGTGGTCTTTGGGAAGAACACACATGCAATGACACTGGATCCATGTGTGGTCTGTGAGAAGAACATACATCCAATGACTCTAGTTGTGGTTCATGAAAAGAGCAGACATACAATGACACTGGTGTATCCATATGTGGTTCATGGGAAGAACACACATGCAATGACACTGGTGGATCCATGTGTGGTATGCGGGAAGAGCAGACATGCGATGACACTGGTGGATCCATGTGTGGTTCATGGGAAGAACACACATGCAATGACACTGGTGGATCCATGTGTGGTCTGTGAGAAGAGCAGACATGCAACGAGACCGGTGGATCCATGTGTGGTCTGTGGGAAGAACACACATGCAATGACACCGGTGGATCCATGTGTGGTCTGTGAGAAGAGCATACATGCAACGACACTGGTGGATCCATGTGTGGTTCATGGGAAGAACACACATGCAATGACACTGGTAGATCCATGTGTGGTTCATGAAAAGAGAAGACATGCAATGACACTGGTGGATCCATGTGTGGTTCATGGGAAGAACACACATGCAATGACACTGGTAGATCCATGTGTGGTATGTGGGAAGAGCAGACATGCGATGACACTGGTGGATCCATGTGTGGTTCATGGGAAGAACACACATGCAATGACACTGGGTGTGGTTCATGATATGGTCTGTGAGAAAAACACACATGCAATGACACAGGTGGATCCATGTGTGGTCTGTGAGAAGAACACACATGTAACGACACTGGGTGTGGTTCATGATATGGTTTGTGAGAAGAACACACATGCAATGACACTGGTGGATCCATGTGTGGTCTTTGGGAAGAACACACATGCAATGACACTGGATCCATGTGTGGTCTGTGAGAAGAACACACATCCAATGACTCTAGCTGTGGTTCATGAAAAGAGCAGACATGCAATGGCACTGGTGGATCCATGTGTGGTTCATGGGAAGAACACACATGTGATGACACTGGGTGGATCCATGTGTGGTTTGTGAGAAGAACACACATGCAATGACTCTGGGTGTGGCTCATGATATGGTTTGTGAGAAGAACACACATGCAATGACACTGGTGGATCCATGTGTGGTCTTCGGGAAGAACACACATGCAATGACACTGGGTGGGGTTCATGATATGGTTTGTGAGAAGAACACACATGCAATGACACTGGTGGATCCATGTGTGGTCTTTGGGAAGAACACACATGCAATGACACTGGATCCATGTGTGGTATGTGAGAAGAACACACATCCAATGGCTCTAGTTGTGGTTCATGAAAAGAGCAGACATGCAATGACACTGGTGGATCCATGTGTGGTTCATGGGAAGAACACACATGCGATGACACTGGGTGGATCCATGTGTGGTTTGTGAGAAGAATACACATGCAATGACTCCGGTGGATCCATGTGTGGTTTATGGGAAGAACACACATGCAATGACTCTGGTGGATCCATGTGTGGTTCATGGGAAGAACACACATGCAATGACACTGGTGGATCCATGTGTGGTCTGTGGGAAGAACACACATGCAATGACACTGGTGGATCCATGTGTGGTCTTTGGAAAGAACACACATGCAACGACACTGGTGATATGTGGTCTGTGAGAAGAACACACATCTAATGACTCTAGTGGATCCTTACGTGGTTTATGAGTGGTTTATGAGAACAACACACATCCAATGAACTCTTGTGGATCTATCTTGGCATAATTTGATGTATGCCACGATGTATTTCATTGTGCAAGACACCCACTTTCCATTTTTATATACTACTTAGTTTCGTGCTTGGTTTTATGTGGTACTACTCAGTTTTGCCCCCTCCCCCATCTCTATCTTTCGTAGAAGCACAAATCTGTGCTCACCCTGTCTGCTACTCCCTGATTGGTTTACACAGTTGCCACGCGGATCGTTTGCACCAGCCGTTGATTCTGTGCGATCCAACGATGATCGATGCACACGTCGTGCCCTTCACAATACAACACGAGACAGCACGGACGTCTCCCTCGGCGAGACTTCTACAAGAAGGAACACGATGCCATCCATGGAAAAAGTCGTCGAGTGGTCATGTCATGTTTAATCAAGTCTGAAAAGCCTACTACTGCTACTACTACGCCACAACGCATGTGTCATCGAGTGCACGGTCGTCGATGGACAGCTACAATTTATTGCCACTTGATTTTAATAAGACATATCCCATTTTTTACGCAGTGGCTCTCAAACGCCAATTTTAGGGCCGTGTCAAACTTCGTACATAGAAATTGTGTGTGCGCCCTTTGCATGCGGCTCAATACAGAACTGCCATGCATGGCTCGGGAAAAAACGTGACGTATCGTGCGCGTCTCGCGGTGCACGGCCGATCGGCAGCGGCGTTGTGGTGGTGCAACGAAACGTGCCTTGCTTCTATCCACCTTAGCCATAGATCCCCTCTCCGCACACCCACTCCCACTCTCGCTCACTGTCCCCACGCAACCCTCTCCACTCTCCCACCAGCATCCGCAAACTCCCGAGAATAACCCGTCCGCGCCGGCGATGGCCAAGGAGGATAAGGTGGCCATCGTCGCCTCCGTGGCCGCCGGCGAGGAGGCCCCCGTCTCCTCGCCGGTCCCCCTCGATGAGTTGAAAGCAGCCGATGTCCCTGTCCAGGCCCTAGTGGAGGCATCGATGGCAGCCGCCATTCCCGTCCAGGCCCCCGTCCCAGCTACCGACGGAGCCGCCGAAGAGAATGCATCAAACCCCGTTAAGCAACCTACTACTTTCTATCGCTATATCCTATTTAGCTGCGCACAACTATATCTACATTTGTTTTGTTTTCTGACTGAATGTATTCTGCCTGGTGTGATTTGCTGCTCTAGATTTGCTACCTGATCGGAGGCAAAAAGAGGTCCAAAAGGGAACGAATTATCGAAGTGAGAATCTTCTCTAGATTTGCTACCAATTTGGGTAAAATGAAACATATATGTTTAGCGAGAGAAGAAAAGGGCACTATTTCAAACTGCCAGTTAAGAAGCTACCATCTTGACAAGCTACGAGACACATACATAAACATAACACAATGAGGGTTAAATTTATTTTACTAGTATCACTTGATGCGCTAGACATCTTGGCAAGCTAACTGAGTTCCACAAAACAGAAACAGAAACATAACACTGAGAAGTAAAATTTAATTCACTCCTCATCAGACCACTTGACGCGCTTGCTATCATTCCAGGTACTCCACATCCGATTTAACCGCTTTGTCCCAAATGGCATCGACTTGGCTTTCCTATCTTGGCGTCAAGGCACAATTAGCGGTGCATCATCACAGGCCTGATTGTTGCCGCTAGAAGATCTGCCTCTCTCATTTGCCGCTTTAGCTGCAGCCTCTCTGTCACTGCTTCTTCAAGCTCTCTTTCACCTGCTTCTCTGACCTCTTTCAGCTGCTTCAGATGCAGCCAATTTCTTTGCATATTCAACTTCAAACTCAGCTATTCGGCATTTTCTACAAAGGGCTCCCCTAAGCTCGTCTTCCCTCTTGCAAATAGGGCAAAACACGAGGTAACCTTGAAAAAAATGGATCTTCTTGTACAGTTGGTAGGTCACGTAAGCATCTATGGCTGCATCTTCAGGTTTATATCAGACAATGGCCACTCGTTCTAGAAATCGTGCCTATCCTTAGAGAAATCTTCCTTCATTGTGACGTACGACTCATCGAGGATTCTAGTTGCGAGTGATGCCATTCCATCCTTCTTCCTGCCCCCTAGGATCTTGACAAGATGCTGAATATCGATCCAGTTGTGCGCAGGAATCATAATTTCCTCTTGATACAATTTCAAAAAATCAGTTGTTGTGTCGATAGTGCAGAAAACAATTCCCTTTTTTTGAAGGAACTGGCGCAGCGCCGGACATTTCCTGTCAGTCCTGAAAGTATGTAGTTTGTCATCACCAAAATTTGGAACTACAAATATTTTGTCAATGCAAGATCATCATCTCAATATAATTTTGAAAAGTTTAGTAAATGCAAGATCAAGACTCTCAACATTGTATTGTCATAATTTATTCGGTTTTGCTATTTCTCAGTCGACTGAACGAGTTGCACATTTCTTTTAACTACAGTTGCACTTTTCTTAGGTGATTGAGACTAAAGAAAATCTCAGTCGATTAGGACATAGGCAAACCCTAATTTATTTGGTCCTAAGTAAAATCCAGTAGTTGCAAGATGAGAAAGTGGATAAAGAACAAGAGGAGAAAACCCTAAAAGCGGTTAGCTACAGAGAGCAGATCTACAAACCGGGAGAGGTGGTAGACGAGGACGTGTTTCCGCATGGCAAGTTGAACGATAGCGACTTCATTCACTTCATATGGGTGCTCCGGGGTGTACTCGAGGTCCAATCCCACAAACTTGTCCTCGTCTATCCCAAGACAACCCTCGTACATCTTCAGGACACGCACCACTGTCTCCTCCTCGTTGGTGTAGACAACGTCTATCTTCTTGTTGTCATTGGTAGTGAAGCTTGTCTCTAGAGTGCGTAGATCTTCCATGGCAGCAAGGAGAAGACGGGAAGAAGATAGTAGATGACAGGAAGAAGAAGAGTGGTTTCTGCGAGACAGGGGAACTGTGGAACCGTCAATGCGCTTTTATGGTAGGGGTTAACGATTGGGACGGAAGTCCAAGGAGAGACGCGTGGCGATGGCCGTTCCAGCTTCCGAGTAAAAAAAAATTATAACGCCGATACATGGGCCCTGTTTTGTCACATCAATACACTGGGTAGGGTGCGTTGTCATATCCACTGTGCCAACGCAGCAAGCCTACGTGACAGCCACCCCGCCTAAGCGACGGGAGCGACATAACGGCGAACTGACATGGGGGGCCCAACTTGACGCCCGTTAGCCTGATTTTTTGTATTGAAATGTAAAGTTGAATTCATGCCGAAAAAGACCCTCTAAGTATTTGGCACACCAACTGTATTCATCCCGGCTGATTTCAGGGAACTTGGGTACCGTGTTGCCTGTACACCCCAACTTTCGGGTCGCAAAGTGATAATCTCCTTTATGGTTACCTAGTCACGAACATGACGGTTGATGGAGTCAAAGCAATATTTTGGTAACAATGATTAATATGATCACACGGTCTAAGGATTAGCACACTCTGTTTCTGACAATTGCAACATGAACTATGTGACATGATCGTGTTGCAACAATCATCGATGGGAAATGTCCATCACATCATTCTAGATGATATGACTTCATTATCAGTTGGCTCTAATAGCACCATGATCAGTAAACCTTGATCATCAGCTGCCTAATAAACTAGTTGAATAGAGGCTACTATGGAGTTGGGTTTGTTTATATACCACACCTGTATCAATATTTCCTCTTGATATAGTTATAGCATGATATAAAACTATTATGAACTAATGAGATATTATAGTAAACCCCTTTATTATTTGCCTCTAGGGTATATCTCCTTCAGTCTCCCACTTGCACTAGAGTACAAATAATCTAGCTGCATTGCTACTAATCATAAACCATATCTCATATGTGTTTATCGATCATGCTTGATCATGGAGGACTTCCTGTCCTAAATCTATTTTACCAGATTCATAAGGTCCTATTTTGCAAACCATTAATGTCACCTATTTGACATTCACATCATTTCATTTTGGTGACAAAGTGAGACTTTTGTTTTTTAGTGTATGACGGTCTATCAATCAATTGGACTTTCAAGATGTCATGTGTATCCATAAAACACACTTAGTCAAAAGTCAAACTTTCTAAACCAAAACCACTCGTGCTTACTCAGAAGTATTCTTATGCTTCTATATCTATATAGTCTCTGATCAAATTACAATATTTGCAACTTTGATCCCTAACCATGCTTACTTTGCGCTAAACTTAACTATGGTTCAGTGATTAATTTTAATCACTCAAAAACATGTTCTTACATTAAGAACTTGATTCACATTATGTCAAGTATAAATAACCTAGTTTTTCTGGAAAAACCTATGGCCAAGGCATAGGTGATGCGATGCATCTCTCTTTTCCCTTTTAACCACTCTTATGAATACTGAGTCACTACTCAATAGTTCTCCTAATTGCTCAAGTAAGAAGCAAGTCTTCACTTGAATCCATTCTGATCTGCTTTCAAAATCTCAACTAGGTCCTCCAGAACTTCATTCAGAATTCTTGAAGTATTTTGACATTTTTATTGTCTATTAGACATCCTGATCTATTCACATAGATCCTTTATGTTTAATATAAATTAAATCTCATCCATCTAATGATCTAATCATTTCTAATACGAAACACATTGTTCACTAATATGTAAACTACATATTCAAGAATATTATTATGGTTCCACTCAAATATATCATCAATATTTGATATTCTAGGATATCACTCATCTCCCACTCAAATGTGTCGCCACATATCCGACTTGGAAAACTTATTAGCTCCCACTCAATTTACAAACTTTTCTTGATTATCTTGGCAAAAACAAAATTCTTTGATCTTCCATCAAATCGAGAATTTTCTGTTACAAGACTTCAGCAATTCTTGATTGTTCAAAATTTGCATGTTGTACTAGTTACAACCTTTTCTTCAAACTCTTGAAGACTTTGTAGTTTTGATCAGTCATTTGCCAATTTCATGACACTAAGTCATTTCTTGTACTTAGGTCCATCAACCTTTCTTTGTAGTTCATAGGTATGTATTATTCCAATAATAGGACATGTGAATCAAGAATGAAATTCTACAAATGGCAGGAACTTATGCTCACACTTATACCCTTCCACTAACACTTCTATAAGAAAACAATCTCGGGCTCTAATCCCTACCGAGGTTGCAGAAGTAGACCTCCTGATGGGAATCCCTACAGCACAACGGATCTCTGTAACGGTGTTGACTTTGTGTGTACAGTCCTTCTTCGGGACCATGCCACCGCAAAGGCAACTGAGAGAGAGGGGGATTTTCTCTAAGCAAAAGTGTCTTATTTAATATCTCGATTGATGTCACTAATCCCTCACATGGGCACCCCTTTATATAGGCTGAGGAGGAGTACTTCTCCCAAAGACTAAGCCATGTGGGACTAAACAATACTAAGGAAAAAGGGAAAAACTAGACTGCAGCAGGCTGGGTTTGAGGTGGTGGCCGGGTGGGCCATCAGCCTCGCGCCGACCCAGCAGCAACAACTAGCAATGCAGTCAGGTGGGCCAAAGCAAGCGCGCGCGGCCCAGCTAAGCGGCGCCAGCAGCAGCTAGCGGCAACAACCGGACCCTGGGTGGGCCAGATTCGCTTGGCCCAGCAAGGGCGAGGTGGCGGCAGCGGGTGCCGGGTGGGTTAGACACCCGCGTGGCCCGCCAGCCTGCGCCTGCCCCGCGCGCTCGCTGCCCGGTGCCCCTGTAGCATCCAAATTGTCTAACAATTGCAATGTTACTTGCCTAGTCTATATATTGATACTTCCTACATATCATTTATTGCATCATCATTATATCATGCTCATGTAAACATGCCATATTGCATTTGAGCATCATATAAACCCCTTTTAATTTGGTTCTTATCCCATATGAATTTGTCTTATTAAATGTATTTACCTCTTAAATATATGGTAGTTGGTTCTTGATATATTGCTTGGTGCCCAAGTTGACTTGCGGGCATATCTTTTATCCTCTCCACCACCTTTCTATGGTTCTATCTATAAATTCACCATCCCAATTATATATGAGCCACTGCATTTCTTTTTGCTATTTAAATCAAGCTCATATGTGCTTGGATGAATCCACTTCTAGTTCTACATGCTCCCATATGTGGTATATGTTGTTTTCTCAATATTAATATGTGGAGCCTCATGGCCACCTTTGCATGCCATGTGATAAGAACCACTTCTCTAGTTTCTGTATGGTTTGATTTGAATATATGAGCATGTTTGAATATATATGAGGCTAAATAATCATCTAGTTGAACCACATACTAGCATGTCCCATTTATATTCATTTATGCTTATTTTCCATCCACTCCATAAGAGAAGCAAGCTTGTCTATTTTGCTTTGGTCTTTATTCAAATTGCATGCATGTATGAATAAATGCCCATCATACATAATAGCAGTTTTCACAACTGATGTCTACGCACGCTTCTATTCTTGTAGATAGTGTTGGGTCTTCAAGTGCAGAGGTTTGTAGAACAGCAACAAGTTTCCCTTAAGTGGATCACCCAAGGTTTATCGAACTCTGGGAGGAAGTGGTCAAAGGTATCCCTCTCAAGCAACCCTGCAATCAAGATACAAGAAGTCTCTTTTGTCCCCAACACACCCAATACACTTTCTCAGGTGTATAGGTGCACTAGTTCGGCGAAGAGATAGCGAAATACAAGTAATATGGATGATTATAAGTGGTAATTGCAATCTGCAATAAGAGTAGCAGCAAGCAAACATGTAACGTGACTGATTGTAAATGGTGTTTCAATGCTTAGAAACAAGGCTTAGGGATGATACTTTCACTAGTGGACACTCTCATATAAATATCTTCTCTTCATTATGATATCCTAAACTACTCTCCGGTTGGACGATGTAGGGCTATAACAGCACACCCTAAAGTTCGCATTCCCCATCTAGATAACCCCTCACTATCACCTTGAGCGCTAGATGGTTCCAACAAACACCACAATCTCATAGAGACATCCAACTCAAATTATACTCATGATAAGTATTTCTGTAACCTTAGCCTAAGTGCCACACGGTGTGCACACTGTCAACTTCACACACGTGGGGATAAGAAGAGATTAATTAAAGCACTTGAGTAGCAGAATAGATCTAGATTACAAAGCTCATGATCTCAATAAGATCACGCATAGAGATAGGGATGAACACATAGCTACCGGTAGAGCCCTTAGCCTCGAGAGAGAACTACTCCCTCCTCATCATGGGAGTCAGCAACATGGATGGAGATGGTGGTGGAGTAGATGGAGATGGCTCGAGGCTTGCCACGTCGGCAGTCTGCCGAACAGACTTCTGTCCCCCGAATCTCCTCTTCGGTGGCGGCGGCACTACTGAACTTTTCATGGAATTCTGATCTTGTCTCTAGGGTTTTCATCTCGGGGGGGAATATATAGGCGAAGGGGCAAGGTCGGTGGAGTCCTGAGGGGCCCATACCACCTGGTGGCGCGCCGTCAAGCGCCAGGTGTGCCACCTCGTGGCCCCCCTTCGGCTGCTCTTCGGACTCCGTGTTGCTTCGGGTAAAATATTGACTTGGGCTTTTGTTCCATCCAATTCCGAGAATATTTCTTTACTAGCTTTTCCAAAACCAAAAATAGCAGAAAATAGGCAACTGGCACTGTGGCATATTGTCAATAGGTTAGTTCCAGAAAATGTATAAAAATACCTCAAAGTGTGAACAAAATATAAGAAAGTTGATATACAAGAAGCATGGAGCATAAAAAATTATAGATATGTTTACAACGTATCAACAAGTATAGTGGGGCATTTATGAATCATGCATGACCCATGTGAGCTTACACTATTTTCCTCCTATTCTTGTATTGCTTTGAATTTTGGAAAACGCTTATTGATTTGAATTCAAATAAGTGTTTCAATTCAATCCAATCCTTAATAGACCATATATCAACCATCCCTTGTCTAGTTGGTTTTCATTTCTTATTGTTCTCTTTGGAAGATTATTTAAATAGCTTAATTTAAAAACAAACAAAAAGAAATAAAGAGAAGGAAGAATCTATCTAAATCTAAAACTAGCTTCTATCTAAACCAACCCCTCTAACCCCGAGCCTCCTTTTTGGTTTGGTTAAAACCAAACCATCCCCTCACCACAACCTCAATAAACCACCATCTAACGTAACCACTAATACCAAGCTCTCACCCATGTGCACCACCCCTTCTTCTTATCTTGTTTTGCAAGAATCTCAAGGGTAGCCCCACCCCATCGAGCTCCCCTCGCACTGGTTCCCCTTTCCCTCTCTTATTGCTACATGACAAAAGTTCAAGAGGGAGAAACCCTAAACGAGCTAACCACCCCTCTCTCTAGCTTTTACAAAAGCTACCTTGCCATGTGACCCATCTCCTTGCACTTCCTCGTGAGCCCTCCCTGGCCTCTCTCTCTCTCTCTCTCTCATAAAGAGAGAAAGCAGCTCGAGATCGATTCCCCAAGCGCCTCCCCTCTCTTACCCCTCCAAGCCACCATGGCCGTCTCTCCATCCAA
This sequence comes from Avena insularis, assembly GCA_023614405.1. Classification (NCBI taxonomy): domain Eukaryota; kingdom Viridiplantae; phylum Streptophyta; class Magnoliopsida; order Poales; family Poaceae; genus Avena; species Avena insularis. The sequence goes on along the minus strand of CM042694.1, from coordinate 442,221,656 downwards.
ACCCTAGCTAGCCTCTGCCATGTTCAAGATCTGCACGTGCTGGAGCTCCTCGAGGTCAGTCGGGATCACCGTCACGAGCATATGCTTCCTCTTCCACGCCTTCTACCCGGAGCCTAGCCAAGATCTCACCGGAGAAGCTGTAGAGCACCGGCGGCCGGAAGTACCAGGAGCTTGCTGTGCATGAGGCCTGTCGCCGATCCCGTCTTCCCCCGAGCAAGCTCTCTTCTCTAGTAGGCCACTGGTGATCATATAAACCTTCCAGACACCTCCGTCCTCCCTCTCGTGCCATAGGCCGCCGCCGCCAACCATCGAGCAGCCTCCGCATGCGGACTGCATCGTCGCGCACGGCATAGCAGCAACAGAACCCCCGCGAGCACCCTCTGTTCTTTCGCAAATTCTGGCGTCCTTGTCCCACCTCCGGTGACGTCCTTCACGCTCCTGCAATCCTGGCACCTCCCTCTTTCCAACACCGCAGACGACACTCAAATCCGTGGCCGTTGTAGCTTGGGAGCTTTCTCGAAAGTCAGATGGAATTCACGGACTATGCCTGTTAAACTGAGGGCGTTGTCGTTAGTTAACGTCATCGTTTTCACCTCTAATGCCGTATAGTTTCTGACCTGCACAGTGTACATCCAGTGAAGATCTTGGCGGCTAGATCTTCTCCTTAGTAACACCTTCCTAACACACCAAACCTCGCCGTGAACAGTGCCCAAAGTTGACCGGAATTATCCTTGCAAGATCGCAGTTTCCGTTGTTGGACTATCGGAGTTCGTCAGTTCGTCCAAGCCGCCTATGTTCCTCTATTATCTCCATGCCCATGTCCAACATAGTTTAGATACATCAAATATTTTGATTCCATGTTATTCTCCTTTGTCCCCTCTTCAAGTAGAGCTAAACATCTTGCAAAACGGAGTCCTGTAGCGCTAGGAATCCTCTTGCAAAGATTATACAAAATCTTTGAAAACTGTATTTGTTCTGTCAGTTTTGTCAGTGCGTCGCGGAACGTTTTGCTAAAAGCCCCTCCCCTTTTGAGAGCCTCACCCCGCGCCCCTGGCTCGCACACGTGTCATCACCCAGCTGACCCACACGCGAAGTGGGCCCAGTGCCCGTCGGTCCTACTGGTTTGTGGCTACGGGTATATTCACCCTGAGCGAGAAAAACCCCAGCGTGGCAGTTTCTCCAGCTCAGCGCTGAGTCAGTGTTGGGCCCGCATGTCATTGACTATGGCTAGCCGTGCCTGCGTAAGAAAAGTTTCTGCAATTTTATAAATTCAAAAATAAAACAGAATATAAACATATATCAAATTAATTCATATCTTTTTAAATAATTTGAATTTGACAAAACTTTCAAGATGAAATATGATTCAAATTTAAATATAAATTCAAGCCTGTTTTCAAATTTGACAAGAGTCAACTCTAACTAGCCAAACCTCTCACTTTCGACCCTATTTTAATTGTTTTCAATTTAGTTATTGTTTCAAATTCATAAATTAAAATAATACATATCATATATGTTTTCTGATAAGAAAAATGCCAGGAATTCAAATATGCCGGCCAAAATAATTTTTGAGCAATATAAATTTCGAAATTATTTAAATTCCAATAAATGTCTTTTCTTAATAAATTCTTAACTTTAAATCCGTAATTCCAAATTCGACAAATAATATTTCTAAATCGATCAGCGGGACGAGCCTGTTCTAACTATGCATTCCATGACATGAATTGAAGCATGCATAATATAAATAATATAAAAACAGCAAGGTTTATGCAACTAAAATGAGACTAAATAAATACTAAAAATGCTTATTTCTTGTTTCCACATCTCACCCATGCCATGCAATATTATACAATGCAATTGTGCATCATTACATCATGGCACAATTTGTTTGCTTGTTTTCATATGATTGCGCACTTTATTTATTATGACCCTTTTGTGTGTTTGGTGTTATTTCGGACATACACCGAGCAAGGGAACTATCGGAAGAACCAAGAGTATTAGCCGTATACCGGTTACCCTACTGCTGATCTGACAGGCAAGCAATTCCCCATGCTTGCATACATATAGAACCTATACCAATGTTTTACTCTTGCATCATTGAGTCACGATTGCATTAAATTGAATCCCAAGTGTTGCATAACCTTTACTTTTAAACCCCACTAAAACATGTACACTTAATCCTATGAGCCATTACTACATGAGTTGTTTGAGCCATGCGAGTCATAGAATTGCATGTGTAGGGTTTGTGCGAGTCTTTGGATAATGAGGTACCTATACATATTAAACTGTGTAGTAATGGGATAACTAAAGAAAGAGGCACCGGTGGGCAATAATAGTTATTTGGTTCTTCCATGCTCACTTGTGTCCCATTGGACCCGAGTACTCGATACCCATTCCTTGAATATTCGTACTATCCACATGTGGGAGACTCTATGGACCCCCCTTCGCTTGAGCTTGATTCACACTTTATTTCTTCGGGCCACAAAGTAGTTTGGGGCTTTATTATTATCATGTACTTATGCCATGTTTTACCGCTTTATTTACTATTGCGCGTGGAGCGCCTATACTATTTTGTAATATGGAGTGTTTTCGCGGTATCGACAATCACAATCACACTTCCGGGTTCCCAGTCATTTACAACCATTGATGCAAACCCTAGGTCTGTCTCGGAGCTAGCCAACTTTGTTGCGGGTAGCTTAGTGGGGTGACCCCCTGAAATAATTTTTGAATCCTGTGAAAGCATTGTCATGAGGCCTCGTTGCTTTTTATTTGGTTCTTCCCGATGTTGGTCGTGCGTGTGTTGCTATTTGTGCACCCTTGCAGGATAAATCTTTCTGAAAGTTGTGTCCGCGGTTATGGACGACTTGGAGAATAGTTTCTCGATCATAGATAAGCATAACTAAAGTACCGTCTTTAATTTGACTAAGACATGACTAGTAAATAGTGTAACACTCATGGAATGGTTAATAAAATTGCCAACAGATGGGATGTTCTTCCGCCTTCTCTTCGGTAAGTGAGAAGGAGGGCGAGCGATGTTTATTTATGTTACTTATATCATCGTTGTTACTAATTAATGAGCGTCCGTCCATCTCTCGTTGGGTGGAGGATGTAGCGTGTCTCTATAGAACTGTTCAGATATTATATTTCGCTGGAATTGCGTCACCCCCAGGTTGTTCCCTTTATATGCATTAAGACTTCCGAGTACCCCTAGGGTCTCACACGATATATGTTTTGGTTCCAATGGTATGTTTACTCTCAGGAAGGTTACTGGGTTGAAGAGACCGGTGACGGTGGTGACGACCATCAGGTGTACAGATTTCGGGGATGGATATCTATGAGATCTATGGGCCTGATGTGCTTATTTTCAGGGCATCTTATGCCAATTTTCTTCATGTTCGTACCCAGATCTTGTTTTCCGATTCCGCTTGATACTCTGATTTGTGATGTACGAGGATATATCCTAAACTATTATCTCTATCTAGGATATTTGGATCTTGCCGTATGACGTTGAATATTTCTGTTTCTATTGTTTTAGATGGTCTGACTCTGATGTATTGTTGTATGTCGCTGGCATACGCACTTATGTATGTTTTGTTCGCATACCTATCGACTACACCGCTCGCTCTTGTCACGATGTTCTTGAAAGTGTGTAGGGTGGTTGGCTGGTACCGTGCCCTGTCCGCTTGTACGGGCCTACATGTGGGTGGCCCTAGGCCTCCGCGGTAGAATCCCTTATCCACTTTTGGGTTCAACCTGGCATGTTGCCTAGAGCGTAGGGACCGAGGTATTACAATTGGTATTAGAGCCTTCAGGGTCTCAGCCAAGATGGTCGTTGTCAGTCTAGAAAATATTTTGGTAGTTATGTATATGAGGAAAAACTAAATGTGAGAGTAGGACTGCTTCCATTTTTTTTATTACCCACCTTTTTTGGTAAGGGAGTGTAACGTTTCTCCATTCTCTTCTAAAAATTCAAACTAGGATTCACGTGTTCGGGGTATCTGTAGTACCATAGGATGTGTTAATCCTTTGTTGACCTATTGCATCCAACCTTTCTTCACAGTCTGTCTTTGGTTATCAACTGTTGGTACATTCCATACCAACAGGCTTATGTGTAAACCGACGCGATCTATCCGACTCTTTATTAACCGGCAGTCTTGTTTAGGGTGTTCTTTCTTCATGCATGCTTTCATAGAATGTGGAGATGCTAATATCTATCTGTTAAGTTGTTTTTCACATCTATTTGTATTTTAATGCCAAAAAATGTGGAATTTTTTTGATACATTTGTGTTTCCACACTCCTTTTCAGTCATGTGTGTTACACTATTCTCCTTATTTTGTTGGCATGTCCATGCTAACTTGATCTTTTGCTACCGGCGTTTCAATCTAGAGTTTTTACTTCATCTTCAATTCTTTTGTACTAAATGCAGAACTTGCATCAATCTGATGCTTGCGATTATAATTTAGTTCTCGATATAGCTATATGACACTTATCTTGAGTGGAATATGTCCAATGCTATCAATCTAATTCTCTAAATGATAGCGGTTATCTCTTATGATTTTGAGTTATACCGTGATTATATCTATATCATATTCAAGTATCTTTGGCAATCTGAAGAATTCTTAAGACACTATGGTGGATTATCATCTGTTTATCATGCTTCACATATTTTTGAACTCCATATCTGCAAGGTTCTCTTTAATACATGAGAATGTCATCCTTTCATCTCTGATGGCTTTGCTTTAAGGTATGAGTTTTCATCGATTCTTTATCCAAGATCCACTTATCTTTTCGACCGGTGTTCCGATCAACTATGTGAACAACTCGACATCTCTGCTATCATCCGAAGGGACAGATAATCTATTTGTCCAATGGAAAAAAGGGAAGAACATCTTCTTCTTTTTCTCCCAAGCTTCATGAACACCACGTGTGTGCAAAGTTATCAAAGTATGAATTCTGACTTTTCAAAGTCGCTTATCTTTGCCATGTCCTTCTGCTAAAGATATTGCTAATCACCAAGCCCATTGTTAATTCCATCCTCCACCTTCAATCAAATCCGGAGCTTTTCCTTGTTTGGCAAGTTATCATCGTCGTTTTGCTGAAGTTTCCTCATTACTGCTAAATATCTCTCGGATCTTCTTAAGAAGGACGAGAAATTCTTGGGTTTCCGCTCACCGAAGAAACCTTTTGAAACTCTCTCTCTTCATCTTCTATCCTTAATCCGCCGGATGCCATGAAGACTTTCGAGATCTTTCATTTTCCTCTATTCAAGACCTTGGTGCTTTTCTTGATCCATCTGTTGAATCTATCATCTGTTTTAGCGATCTTCTTTCACATATGTTCCAATAGCTTGGGACTCCAGACACGACGACAACATCATAATCTTTATATGCTTTGTATCCGATGAAGTGTTGCATCAAATCCTTGTTTTCTTATGAAGCTTCAGGAATTTTGCTTGTTAAGATCTTTAGTCTAAATTCAAGAGTGGAGTTGCACGATTTTCCTATTCATGTGCAGAGTAATGCTTTGGGTGCAGGATTGAGTGGCTACCATACCACTACTCTTATCATTCTGTCTTGTACATTGAATTGGTGGATTAATTCGATTTCGCTCATTCCACGGAAGTTAGAAGTGGCCTTTATCCCTCGAGACTTTTACTCCTGTCCTTGTTTTTCCGGAGTGTTCTCTCAAGAACGTAATCAATAATCTCTTGTTGGTGATCTCGTCTATTTCAAGATGGAGCAAAATCTTAAACGATCTGGTGGAAACAAATGCACAATCTTCTCCGTCCTCTTCATTCTGTAGGCATTCAACATCATCATACAAGATGGATGGAAGATATCTGTGACTTCCATTTTGGCAATCTTTCTCTTTTGGTAAAGCCAATTATGGTCGATGCCATCAATAGCAAATCTATTGAAATAACCTCATGGTTAAGAAAAATAATAAGCATCTCTACAATAAACTCTAGATATTCATATTCAAATTCTTGCTCAGGATTCCACCAAAAACTCATGTCACTCTTTTCTCTTGAGATAAAAATCTGCGCACTGATAGATTGCAAATGTATCTATAATTTTTGATATTCCATGCTTGGTTTTATCTACTTTCTTGTGTTTTGTGCACACTTTGGAGTACTTTTCATATGATTTCTTGGACTAACCTATTAACAAGAACCACAGCGCCAGCTGCTTGTTTTCTGCTTTTTTTGTTCCAGGAAGTCAGAAAATGAATATTCTCGGAATTAGACGGGACAAAAGTCAAAGTTATTATTTTACCAGGGGACACTTGGAGCCAGAATACGAGACGGAGAAGGGCCATAGGGTGGCCACACCACCTGGTGGCGCGGGCCAGGCCAGGCCGCGCCAGGGGGTGGTGTGGGCCCCTCCAACACCCCCTCGGTCTCCCCTCTCGCCTATAAGAGCCTCCCGATACAGAAACCCTAAATAATCAAGCCTCCAGCCACAAAAAGTTCCGCAGCGCCGCCGCCACCGAAGGGTCGATTCGGGGGACAGAAAGTCTCTGTTTCGGCACCCTGCCGGGACAGGGAAGTGCCCCCGGAGCCATCTCCATCGATCTCCATCGATCTCCACCACCATCTCCATCACCGTTGCTGATTCCCATGATGAGGAGGGAGTAGTTCTCTCTCGAGGCTAAGGGTTCTACCGGTAGCTATGTGTTCATCTCTCTGTATGCATGATCTTATTGAGATCATGAGCTTTCAATCTATAGATCTACCCTGCTACTCAAGTCCTTCAATAGATCTCTGCTCTCCCCATGTGTGTGAAGTTGACAGTGTGCACACCATGGTGGCACTTAGGCTAGAGATTACAAATACTTGTTATGAGTTATATTTGGAGTTGGATGGTTCTATGAAATTGTGGTGTTTGTTTGAACCATCTAGTGCTCAAGGTGACATTGTGGGGTTATCTAGACGGGGAAAGTGAACTTTGAGGTGTGTTGTTATAGCCCTACCATGGATTAGAGTGTCCAGCCGAAGAGTAGTTAAGCGTAGTATCATAAATAAGAATATATTTATATGAGAGAGTTCACTAGTGAAACTATGATCCCTAGGCCTTGTTTCTAAGCATTGATACACCATTTGCAATTAGATTTGTTACATGTTTCCTTGCTTCCTTCTTTATTTCAGGTTTACTTTAGTCTTTTCCCACGTCAACCACACGCGAGCAAGCTATTTTCTGGCACCGTTACCACTTATAATTATCCATACCACTTGTATTTCACTATCTCTTCGCCGAACTAGTGCACCAATACACTTGGAAAGTGTATTGGGTGTGTTGCGGACACAAGAGACTTCTTGTATCTTGATTGCAGGGTTGCTTGAGAGGGGATACCTTTGACCACTTCCTCCCTCAGTTCGATAAACCTTGGGTAATCCACTTAAGGGAAAACTTGATGCTGTTCTACAAAGCTCTACACTTGGAGGCCCAACAACTGTCTACAAGAATAGAAGTGCGTAGACATCAATACACTAGTGGATCCTCAAGATGAAACTGCTAAAGAGACACAAGATCAAACCAAGGAGGACCAAAATGATGCACCGGATAACCATTATGACTCTGATGCAGAGACAGTTGATCCAAGAGAAGAAAAAGAGATAAGTAATGAAGATGAAGTTGTTGTAGTAGAAAAGAACAAAAGCGATAATCAACAATAAAATAAAGCAACAAAAGAGCCTAACACCCCAAAAAAAGTAAAAGACAAGAATAAGAAAGGTGAGCAAAAACTTCCTTATCCAGATCAAAAAAATAAAGCACCAGATCAGGTAATCTATGATTCTTTTACAAAGGAACTTGGTGACCTTCGTCTGGAAATTCCATTTGCTGATGCAATCAAAGTTCCTACCTATTCTAAATTCCTCCATGATATTCTTAGTAGAAAGAAAGAGATAACTGAAACTGTTGCCATGGTGACTAGTTATCCTGCTAATGGGAAACTGTTGTCTAAATCGGGAGATCTCGGAATACCAACTATTTCATGCTCAATAGGCAAAACGGGTATTCACAATTCCTTGTGTGATCTAGGTAGGATTAGGGGAGTTAGTGTAATGCCATACTCCCTCTATAAAAGGTTAGGATTAGGGGAGTATTCTCCTACTACTATCACTTTACAGATGGCTAACAAGTCCACTAAACAACCCATTTGTATGATTGAGGATGTTCTACTTAGAGTAGATGAGCATGTTATTCCCACTGATTTTATTATTCTTGAGATGCCAGAAGATGGAAAATTATCTATAATACTTGGAAGACCATTCCTTAGTACTGCAGGGGCATCAGTTGATTGTGCCGAGGGAAAAATAATCTTCAATGTTTATGATGCTGAAATCATCCGGTATTTTCCAAAGAAGCTAGAAGTAGGAGAAAGATATATTCCACCGGCAAAACGAGTTCATGTGGTAAGTGCCTTTGATAAGGGGCAACCCAATGTAAGAATTCGAGAACACAGAAGGGGTTGACCTATTCAACCATCCTTAATAAATTGCTTAATGGGAGTTAACCCATTGTATCAATAAAATAAACTAAAGAATAAAAAGTTCATCGCATTCCTACAACTTTTTCACAGACATTCTTGTGGAAGCTCGCCCGTGAAGATGCAGCTGTCAAAAAGAAGTAGAAACATCGATTGAACAAGTATAGAATAAGTATAAAAGTAAAAGTTTGAGTTTTATCTACAAGGACTAAAATTCTACTGTTCATATGATAATGTTGGTCGATAGTTTCTTCTGTCATTTTTCTGTCAAAAACAAGGTATTTTGCTAAGTTTCGGGATAAGAAGGTATTCTTGGAAAAATAGAATTTTTTTGATGACTGCTGATGGTTTAACGACCAACTATACGATAGGAATAAAAATTCTGGCCGTATAGTTTGGCCGTATAGATATCCTTGCCATCAACAAATTTTCTTTCATAGGAACAGAGAATTTAACGACCAACTATACGGTGGGAATAAAAAATTCTGGCCATATAGCTCCGGTCGTATAGATATCAATGCCTTCGTACAATTTCTTCTCAAAGGTACTGACGGTTTAATGACTAACTATACGGCAGGAATGAAAATTCTGGTAGTATAGATAAGGCCCGTTTTAGTAATCTATCTCAAAGGTACTAACGGTTTAACGACCAACTATACAGCGGGAATGAAAAACAACGTTATAGGTCTGGTCATATAGATATCGATGCCTTTGTACAATTTCTTCTCAAAGGTACTGGCGGTTTAACTACCAACTATATGGTGGGAATGAAAATTCCGGTCATATAACTCTGATTGTATAGATATCGATGCCCATTTTAGAAATTTATCTCAAAGGTACTGATGGTTTAACGACCAACTATACGGCAGGAATGAAAATTCCGGCCGTATAGCACCGGTCATATACATATCGAGGCCCGTTTGAGAAATTTATCTCGAGGGTACAGAAGGTTTAACGACCAACTATACAGCGGGATCATTATGATCCGGCCGTATAGTTGCGTCTGTATAGCTGTGTTCTGCATCAAGAAACCCTAGTTGCCGGCTGATGGACTGGGTTCCTGCACCAAAATAGGCTTATTGCGGTACCTGTAGCAGCAAATATTTAAAGAGTTTGTCCTGATGGGAGCTCGGCAAACACGACCCTCGCAGCCGCGTTGTCAATGCGACCATGTTCACACCCAAACCGTGGTTTAGAAATAGCCTATTCTATAAGTTGCTAGGATAAATGAATTTAATATGTTTTGTAATAACTACTACTAGGACTAGAAGAAAACTAGAACAAAAGTAAAACTGAAAAGAGGTGAATGCAATGAGATGAAATATTAATGCTATGATTCCTCAAGTAATGTTGTGTATACTAGTTTGCATGATAAGTTCTTATGAAATAGCTTCTAACTATAATTGTGGCAGTCCCTCATATATTGTTGTCTCCCACCATTGGTAAGTGGCAACTAGACAACTCAATTGTCCACACCCTCTTCGGACATGGGTAATCTCGTAAGAGAATAGTGTATTAAGGTAACACGACCAATCAAGGTAAACCAGAGCAAATGCATTAAGTTCTATGGACAACCGTACTCCTAAACAAGTGTGCTAGTCACAAGATATCCCATATGTCACTTTGGGGTCAAGCAATTCACAACACTATACCTATCTATATCATGAGTGATCTTGAAGGAACTCTGGGCAGTGCATCCTAAGCTTCTATTTCCTCCACAAATCACTTATAGAAAATAGCCTATTAATTCTACCCATAGACTTGTCAGGCCCATGGAAGAGTAGAGACTAATGATAAGTTTAGTGACACTCCGTGAATCCCTAGTAAACTCGAATGGATTGGACATCTCCAATCACTAGAATAATATCATGAAGAGAAAGTACAAACATATTAATTAACAAGAACACACCACACTTCAATTACTCAAATCATCATAACATTAATAAAAGGGGGTTCAAGCCATGTTACAACCCATCATGGAGATCATGATAGGGAAGGATGAAGGAGTAGCGGTGATGGAGATGGTGATGACGGTGTGGTGATGGTGGCATCGGCATGGTGATGGCGGCGTCCTCCTTGTCCTCCTCTTCTTGCTTGGATGGCCTGATGGTGTTGATGGAGATCTGGATCTTGTTGGATCTGTAGAGGGTATGGAGGCGACACGTCGACAGAGCGCCGCCGTGGAGGCGGTAGATGGGATCTAGATCTTGTATCTGGTGTATTGTGGTTTCCTTGGGTCCTTCCTCCTTTATATACACCTTGGGGGTTCCCTAGGGTTCCCCCAATACCGTCATATGACTTAGGGAAGGTTCTGGAGCTTCCGGAGGGCAAAATCCTGTCGTTTGCGACCTTTTAGGCAACTATACAGCCAGAATTATTGCTACCGCCGTATAGTTAGTCATCAAACCATCTGTACTCTTTAGTATTTTGGTCGCTATTTCTTCATACGAACTCTGTTTTGGGTGTTCTTGGGCACGTTGAGTTCGTATCGTCAAGGGCTACAACCGTGTGTTCTTGGGTATTTATTTTGAGAAGTTGGAAAAATTCACTTTTCCAACCTCTCAAATGGGCATGTTCGTCTACGGTACCAAAGTTCGCAGGCCAGCGCACCACGGTACCTAAGTTGCCTGAAATTGCCGCGTTTCGAAATGTTGGGCCGCCAACTACTGAGAGGGCCCATTTCGAGGCAAACTCATCTCACCCCTGCCAAATTCAAACATTCCATTAAACTGCCCTGTGAAGTAGACGGTCGGGACCCTCATTTCGGTCATCTGTCCGTGACGCGAGCGCCAACGCGGCAACCTCTTAGGAAAATCGAGTAACTAAGTGGATTGGATGCGTTGACCAATTTCACAAATTGATTCCCACCTTTCCCCTAGCACCGACGATGTCGGAATCCACCCTCCATGCAGGACGATCCCTTCAGACATTTGACTTTCGGCGCCAAGTTGCTGCGCTCAATTGCTGCGCCCATTCGCTGATCCTGAGCTCCAATGGCACATGCCGTAGCAGCCGTTGCGAGGCTCTAGCCCGCCTTCACCACTGATGAGCCGAGCAGCTCGGAGGATGGCAGATCGTACTACCAAGGAAGAAGAAGTTCTGGCTACAAGCGGGTGAGCTACCCTTCTCTTTGCTATTCACACAAATTATAACTGCTAGCTGGCTACTAAACATAAAATAGTTTGTTAGCCCAATGCTGACAAATATATTTTGTCCATAGTTTTCTATCAAATGGGATCTCTGTGGACCACCCTTACCTGGTTACGATAGTCCTCTTTAGGTACGACTCTAAGGGAAAGTGGTATTGACACCATTGTATCACGATGGAAGAAGCGCCTGCGCAGATCTGCACTATATCTGGTATGGTTGCTGCTCTGCGTAATCATGATGAATTATGACCGAAGCAGACTGCAAAGTTCACCTTCATGGATGAACGTGGCATCATGGTTCCTCTAACATGTGACAGTCAGCTAATTGGGTTGATGAAAAGGTATGCTTCGGCTTGCATGTTTGAGTTGAATTGTGATGTACTGGATGTGGAAGTTGCTGCAACTGGGAGTCTCCCTTCTATTCTTGGACAGGGTGGTTGCTCCAACCCAATTAGCTCCTGGTAAGCAAAGGTCTCTTGGGGTTCGCATGTTTGTGCTAAATTGTAATTTTTGTTTTATTTACTCTGTAAATATTGGGCATTTATGCAACAGTCTTGTTTCTTTGACAGGAAGCACCGCAAGGTTAGAAACATGACTGCCGGGTCAGTCATTTTGCTGCCCAAAGAAATTAAAAACGAGTGGAAAGATGATGATGGGCACGATTCTGGTGCCCATTGTCCCGGCGATGCAGAGTACGTGAAGCTAAGAAAATTGGCACCGAGGAAGAGGAAGAAGGCAGGAAATAAAGAAGCCAGTGGACATGAATGCTTGGTACCTAGGGTGCGGAAGAAGGCTGCTGACAATGAAGATGCATAGTAATGTGTTGAACTTGAACCTATATATGTAATTCGGTTAAATTCTAGAGCTCTGTGTATGGTACTTTGCTGCGCGAAACAATCTACCCATGTTCTATGAGTAAAATGTACCGCGACTTAGGGTTTTGAAATGCCCGAGTCAGTAGTTGAATCATAAATTGTGATTGTGCCACTTCTATTTTTAAAACACGCAACAACGGTTCCACGATTGCTGAGGGGCAGGAGGTCTCCAAATTCGATGGAATGTAAGTGGCACATAAATAAATTATTTAAGCCGCCACACTGCACGGAATAGCAACTTATTTAAGATGCTTCACAACGACGTGGCAACATAAACAGCAATGGAAACTGATAATGCCCAGATGAGGAGGAAATCAGTACCACTTTCTGGCTTAATCTTGAGCCCGTCTATCTCACCGCCTCTGTGCTCCTGCATCCCCTACATCTGGCGAAGCTCCTAGATCTCCAGTAACCGGGTGTACGTGCTTCCAGTTTATAAATTGTGGTTGTGCCATTTGCATGCGGCACAATCCACGTAGATTACGTTTAAACAAACCACCAATGTCAGAGTACACTAGTAGAAAAAGGGTCTTTGGTCCACGGTCACGTTCCCAATCCGGGACAGAGATCTAAATCGAGGCAGAAATTGATCTAAATCACAAATTCTTCCACAAATTAATCGAGACAGAGATCTAAATCGAGGAATTTCATTAATTCAACCACAAATTCTTCTAAACAAAGGTGCGATTTCACATCCGACATTAATTCAACCACTAGTCAACAATTTCACTTCTGCTGCCGCTGTCCTCCGAGCCGCTGGCTTCCTCGTCGTCTTTGGACGGAACCTCCATGATTTCCGTATTGTTCGCGAGACGGAGCACATCTTCGCGGCGAGCAGTGACGATGCCGATGCACTTGGTCCGTCCAGGGACGAACCAGAACCTCTCCCGCCCTTCTCGGTTACAGAGATCCCGGTGCACCACGCACCCGTAAATGATGCAGTTGCCAATCTTGGCCTTCCGCTCCTTCTTGAACAGCATCGGCCAGTACGGGCTGGGTGCCGCGTATCGGGGCAGCGCCCTCTTCCACGCGGGCATATGGCAGCGGTGCACCGCAATTTTGCTCTCCATCCCGGCTCCGCTGGGGACGAGGAGCGGAGCCACCGGCACCCCCGCATAGATGATGTGCCATCCGTGGGGCACCGTCGCGGCCGGCGGCGCGAGGATGTCGAAGTGCACGAACATCACCGCCTCGTAGAAGTTCAGTGCGGGCATCTCCATGGCAGCGCGGTGGAGCTTGGAGAGGGAGCGAGGGGATGGACAACGAAGCGACGTCGCGATGGAGATTCGAGAGGGCGAGGGGATGGACGACGAAGCGACGCGTTGTGGCGCCTCCTATTTGTACACGAGGATGACGAAGCGACGGGCGGAATATCCAAGGGGCATTGCTCAGACAAAAGGAAGTAATGCAGGGTTAAGATAGATTAACGGGCGGCCAATTTTTTTCCTCCCAGGACTCCAGGGCCAATAGTTCAGACCGCTTGGTTAACAAGTACAACTATTACAACTTAAAAAGGCACGGAGCTCAAGCTTAATAGAACTAGTTATCACACATCTCCTTGATCTTCCTAATCATAGCCCGATGCGCATCTTCCTGCGAGACCAAGGACCGAATCGTCTACTCCTTCCTTTTAGCATGTTCCTTGCACAGCTTCAATTGTTTCTCTGCATTTTTCCTCATGCACTTGTCAATACTCGTAGTTGTAAATTGCAGGACTTTGGCCTGGTGAAGATCATTCCTTGCTTGAGTCAGTTCTTGCTCTGCTTTAGCCTTCAGGGCCAACGCCGCGTCCCTCTCGTTCTCGACTTTGCTAACCTTGTCTTGCACCCACCTGAGATCTTGCTTATGCTTGGTTGTGTCAACTGGTTCCCATAGCTTCATCTCAACACTGTCAAGAAGTGAGCTGAATACGGATTCTTTCAACCCAACAGTCATTTCCCATAGTTTGTCCAACGTTTTCTACATCGGTTTGGGCCACTCTGGATCTACCCATTTGACAACACCGCAACTTCCGCCTTGCATCATTGCACGATGTCCTTGACACCATAGAAATCTCCCTCCTGCGTTTCATCCTTCGAACGCTACAAATTTAGCAGGCACATATCCATGTTTACATAGCAGAGGACTATCTTCATCCGCTAAAATGTGATAGTCGGAGTCATACATCGTCTGGTTGGCCTAACACATCATACGTGCATGAGTAAACAAAGTAGATCTAGCTAAAAAATAGATAACTGGCCATAGATGATAGAGATAGAGATGAGACGACTCACATCAAAATCACTGTCCTTGTTGTCACGACACGTTTCCTCACTGTCTCCCCTAGATGATAGAGATAGAGATAGAGGGTGGCTGCCGGAGAGGGGATTGGGATGCAGGTGTCGTCGGCTTGCGGCTACGGCAGGATGGGAGTGAAGTGGGGAAAGTGGCTTCGAGGGGAAGGAAGAGAAGTACGGGGAGGAAGAGAAGTAATGGGGACGTGACACTGGGATATGGCCCACTGAACTCGTGAGTCGTGACACTCGCAACAACGGAGCGCCCGGTGTTGCCAGTTTGTCCAGAGCAAGTGTGGGCAATCATGCCACAGAACAGCCTACTCGCGGATCGCTCTCACGAAGACCATCCCAATCGTCCAAGCGCCCCGATCGAACGGTATGTAACAATCGTCAAGCAGAACAACTGTGTTAGGGCGTGCCTTCTAGAAGACTCGATCTAACGGTGGATCCATTGGGGGGCTAAGGTTAGGGCTCTCCTAAGGTTAGGATCCATATGTGGTTTATGAAAAGAACACACATCCAATGACACTAGTGGATCCTTATGTGGTTTGTGAGAAGAACACACATGTAATCACACTGGGTGGATCCATATGTGGTTTATGAGAGGAACACACATGCAATGACAATGGTGATATCTGGTTCGTGAAAAGAACTCACATGCAATGACTCTAACCATGGTTAATGAAAAGAGCAGACATGCAATGACACTGGTGGATCCATGTGTGGTTCTAAGAAGAACACACAT
Organism: Avena insularis; assembly: GCA_023614405.1. Lineage (NCBI taxonomy): Eukaryota > Viridiplantae > Streptophyta > Magnoliopsida > Poales > Poaceae > Avena > Avena insularis. The sequence goes on along the minus strand of CM042694.1, from coordinate 442,206,123 downwards.
GCAATGACACTGGCTCTGGTTCATGAAAAGAACAGACATGCAATGACACCGGTGGATCCTTGTGTGGTTTGCGAGAAGAATAGACATGCAATGACTCTAGCTGTGGTTCATGAGAAGAACACACATGCAATGACACTGGTGGATCCATGTGTGGTTTGTGAGAAGAACAAACATGCAATGACTCTAGATCTGGTTCATGAGAATAACACACATGCAATGACACCGGTGGATCCATGTGTGGTCTGTGAGAAGAACACACATGCAATGACACTAGGTGTGGTTCGTGAAAAGAAAACACATCCAATGACATTGGTGGATCCTTATGTTGTTTGTGAGAAGAACATACATGCAATGACTCTAGATGTGGTTCATGAGAAGAAAACACATGCAATGACACTGGTGGATCCATGTGTGGTTTATGAGAGGAACAAACATGCAATGACACTAGGTGTGGTTCATGAAAAGAAGAGACATGCAATGACACTGGTGGATCCATATGTGGTTTGTGAAAAGAACAACAATGCAGTCACACTGGTTGACTCTAGATGTGGTTCATGAGAAGAACACACATCCAATAACACTGGTGGATCCATGTGTACACTGTGAGAGGAACACACATGCAATGACACCGGGCGTGGTTAATTAGAAGAACACACATGCAATGACACTGGTGTATCCTTATGTGGTTTGTGAGAATAACAGACATGCAATGACTCTAGCTGTGGTTCATGAGAAGAACACACATCCAGTGTGGTTTGTGAAAAAATAGACATGCAATGACACTGGTGGATCCATATGTGGTTTGTGAAAAGAACAGACATACAATCACTCTAGCTGTGATTCGTGACAATAACAAACATGCAACGACTCAAGCTGTGGTTCATGAGAAGAACACACATGCAATGACACTGGTGGATCCATGTGTGGTTTGTGAGAAGAACACACATGAATGACACTGGCTGTGGTTCATGAAAAGAATAGACATGCAATGATACTGGTGGATCCATGTGTGGTTTGTGAGAGGAACAGACATGCTATGACGCCGGGTGTGGTTCATGAAAAGAACACACATCCAATGACACTGGTGTATCCTTATGTTGTTTGTGAGAAGAACACACATGCAATGACACTAGTGATATGTGGTTTGTGAAAAGAACACACATGCAATGACTCTAACTATGGTTAATGAAAAGAGCATACATGCAATGACACTGGTGTATCAATGTGTGGTTTATGAGAGGAACACACATGGAATGACTCCGGGTGTGGTTCATGAAAAGAACACACATGCAATGACACTGGTGATATGTGGTTTGTGAAAAGAACACACATGCAATGACACTGGTGGATCCATATGTGGTTTGTGAAAAGAACAGACATGCAATCACACTAGGTGGATCCATGTGTGGTTCATGAGAAGAACACACATGCAATGACACTGGTGATATGTGTTTTGTGAAAAGAACAGACATGCAATGACTCTAACCGTGGTTAATGAAAAGAGAAGACATGCAGTGACACTGGTGGATCCATGTGTGGTTTGTGAGAAGAACACACATCCAATGACACTGGTGGATCCTTATGTGGTTTGTGAGAAGAACAGACATGCAATGACTCTAGCTGTGTTTCATGAGAAGAACACACATGCAATAACACTGGTGTATTCTTATGTGGTTTGTGAGAAGAACACACATGCAATGACTCTAGATGTGGTTCATGAGAAGAACACACATCCAATGACACTTGTGGATCCATGTGTACACTGTGAGAGGAACACACATGCAATGACACTGGGTGTGGTTCATGAGAAGAACACACATGCAATGACACTGGTGTATCCTTATGTGCATTGTGAGAAGAACAGACATGCAATGACTCTAGCTATGGTTCATGAGAAGAACACAAATGCAATGACACTGGTGGTTCCATGTGTGGTTTATGAGAGGAACAAACATGCAATGACACTGGGTGTGGTTCATGAAAACACATGCAAGGACACTGGTGGATCCATACGTGGTTTGTGGAAATAACACACATGGAATGACACTTGGTGGATCCATGTGTGGTTCATGAGAAGAACACACATGCAATGACACTGGTGGATCCATTTGTACACTGTGAGAGGAACACACAAGCAATGACACTAGTGTATCCTTATGTGGTTTGTGAGAAGAACACACATGCAATGACTCTAGATGTGGTTCATTAGAAGAACACACATCCAATGACACTGGTGGATCCATGTGTACACTGTGAGAGGAACACACATGCAATGACACTGGGTGTGGTTTATGAGAGGAACACACGTGGAATGACACTGGTGTATCCTTATGTGGTTTGTGAGAAGAACAGACATGCAATGTCTCTAGCTGTTATTCATGAGAAGAACACACATGCAATGACACTGGTGGATCCATGTGTAGTTTATGAGAGGAACATACATGAAGTGACACTGGGTGTGGTTCATGAAAATAACACACATGCAATGACACTAGTGGATCCTTATGTGCTTTATGGAAAGAACACACATGCAATTACACTTGGTGGATCCATGTGTGGTTCATGAGAAGAACACACATGCAATGACACTAGTGGATCCATGTGTACACTGTGAGAGGAACACACATCCAATGACACTGGTGTGGTTTGTGAAAAGAACACACATCCAATGACACTGGTGGATCCATATGTGGTTTGTGAGAAGAACAGACATGCAATCACACTTGGTGGATCCATATGTGGTTCATCAGAGGAACACACATGCAATGACACTGGTGATATGTGGTTTGTGAAAAGAACAAACATGCAACGACTCTAACTATGGTTAATTGAAAGAGAAGACATGCAATGACACTGGTGGATCCATGTGTGTTTTATGAGAAGAACACACATCCAATGACACTGGTGGATCCATGTGTACACTGTGAGAGGAATAGACATGCAATGACACTAGGTGTGGTTCACGAGAAGAACGCACATGCAATGACACTGGTGTATCCTTATGTGGTTTGTGAGAGTAACAGACATGCAATGACTCTAGCTGTGGTTCATGAGAAGAACACACATGCAATGACACTGGTGGATCCATGTGTGGTTTATGAGAGGAACAGACATGCAATGACACAGGGTGTGGTTCATGAAAATAACACACATGCAATGACACTGGTGGATCCATTTGTGGTTTGTGGAAAGAACACACATGCAATGACACTTGGTGGATCCATGTGTGGTTCATGAGAAGAACACACATGCAATAACACTGGTGGATCCATGTGTACACTGTGAGAGGAACACACATCCAATGACACTGGGTGTGGTTCATGAGAAGAACACATATCCAATGACACTAGTGGATCCTTATGTGGCTTGTGAGAAGATTAGACATGCAATCACACTTTGTGGATCCATGTGTGGTTTATGAGAGGAACACACATGCAATCACACTGGTGATATGTGGTTTGTGAAAAGAACAGACATGCAATGACTCTAACTATGGTTAATGAAAAGAGAAGACATGCAATGACATTAGTGGATCCATGTGTGGTTTGTTAGAAGAACACACATCCAATGACACTGGTGGATCCTTATGTGGTTTGTGAGAAGAACAGACATGCAATGACTCTAGCTGTGTTTCATGAGAAGAACACACATGCAATGACACAGGTGTATCCTTATGTGGTTTGTGACAAGAACACACATGCAATGACTCTAGATGTGGTTCATGAGAAGAACACACATCCAATGACACTGGTGGATCCATGTGTACGAGAGGAACACACATGCAATGACACTGGGTGTGGTTCATGAAAAGAAGAGACATGCAATGACACTGGTGGATCCATATGTGGTTTTTGAAAAGAATAGACATGCAATCACACTGGTTGACTCTAGATGTGGTTCATGAGAAGAACACACATCCAATGACACTGGTGGATCCATGTGTACATTGTGAGAGTAACACACATGCAATGACACTGGGTGTGGTTCCTGAGAAGAACACACATGCAATGACACTGGTGTATCCTTATGTGGTTTGTGAGAATAACAGACATGCAATGACCCTAGCTGTGGTTCATGAGAAGAACACACATGCAATGACACTAGTGGATCCATGTGTGGTTTATGAGAAGAACAGACATGCAATGACACTAGGTATGGTTCATGAAAAGAACAGACATGCAATGCCACTGGTGGATCCATATGTGGTTTGTGAAAAGAATCGACATGCAATCACTCTAGCTGTGGTTTGTGAGAATAACAGATATGCAATGACTCTAGCTGTGGTTCATGAGAAGAACACACATGCAATGACACAGGTGGTTCCATGTGTGGTTTGTGAGAAGAATACACATGCAATGACACTGGCTGTGGTTATGGAAAAGAACAGACATGCAACGATACTGGTGGATCCATGTGTGGTTTATGAGAGGAACATACATGCATTGACACCGGGTGTGGTTCATGAAAAGAAAACACATCCAATGACACTGGTGGATCCTTATGTAGTTTGTGCGAAGAACACACATGCAATGACACTGGTGATATGTGGTTTGTGAAAAGAACACACATGCAATGACTCTAACTGTGGTTAATGAAAATAGTAGACATGCAATGACACTGGTGGATCCATGTGTGGTTTATGAGAGGAACACACATGCAATGACTCTGGGTGTGGTTCATGAAAAGAACACACATGCAATCACACTGGTGATATGTGGTTTGTGAAAACAACACACATGCAATGACACTGGTGGATCCATATGTGGTTTGTGAAAAGAACAGACATGCAATCACACTGGGTGGATCCATGTGTGGTTCATGAGAAGAACACACATGCAATGACACTGGTGATATGTCGTTTGTGAAAAGAACAGACATGCAATGACTCTAACTGTGGTTCATGAGAAGAACACGCATGTAATTACACTAGTGTATCCTTATGTGGTTTGTGAGAAGAACACACATGCAATGACTCTAGATGTGGTTCATGAGAAGAACACACATCCAATGACACTGGTGGATCCATGTGTACACTATGAGAGGAATAGACATGCAATGACACTAGGTGTGGTTCACGAGAAGAACGCACATGCAATGACACTGGTGTATCCTTATGTGGTTTGTGAGAGTAACAGACATGCAATGACTCTAGCTGTGGTTCATGAGAAGAACACACATGCAATGACACTGGTGGATCCATGTGTGGTTTATGAGAGGAACAGACATGCAATGACACAGGGTGTGGTTCATGAAAATAACACACATGCAATGACACTGGTGGATCCATTTGTGGTTTGTGGAAAGAACACACATGCAATGACACTTGGTGGATCCATGTGTGGTTCATGAGAAGAACACACATGCAATAACACTGGTGGATCCATGTGTACACTGTGAGAGGAACACACATCCAATGACACTGGGTGTGGTTCATGAGAAGAACACATATCCAATGACACTAGTGGATCCTTATGTGGCTTGTGAGAAGATTAGACATGCAATCACACTTTGTGGATCTATGTGTGGTTTATGAGAGGAACACACATGCAATCACACTGGTGATATGTGGTTTGTGAAAAGAACAGACATGCAATGACTCTAACTATGGTTAATGAAAAGAGAAGACATGCAATGACATTAGTGGATCCATGTGTGGTTTGTGAGAAGAACACACATCCAATGACACTGGTGGATCCTTATGTGGTTTGTGAGAAGAACAGACATGCAATGACTCTAGCTGTGTTTCATGAGAAGAACACACATGCAATGACACAGGTGTATCCTTATGTGGTTTGTGAGAAGAACACACATGCAATGACTCTAGATGTGGTTCATGAGAAGAACACACATGCAATGACACTGGTGGATCCATGTGTGGTTTATGAGAATAACAGACATGCAATGGAACTGGGTGTGGTTCATGCAAAGAATAGACATGCAATCCCACTGGTGGATCCATATGTGGTTTGTGAACAGAACAAACATGCAATCACTCTAGCTGTGGTTTGTGAGAATAATAGAAATGCAATGACTCTAGCTGTGGTTCATGAGAAGAACACACATGCAATGACATAGGTGGATCCATGTGTGGTTTGTGAGAAGAACACACATGCAATGACACTGGCTGTGGTGCATGAAAAGAACAGACATGCAATGATACTGGTGGATGCATGTGTGGTTTGTGAGAGGAGCAGACATGCAATGACACCGGGTGTGGTTCATGAAAAGAACACACATCCAATGACACTGGTGGATCCTTATGTGGTTTGTGAGAAGAACACACATGCAATGACACTGGTGATATGTGGTTTGTGAAAAGAACACACATGCAATGACTCTAACTATGGTTAATGAAAATAGCAGACATGCAATAACACTGGTGGATCCATGTGTGGTTTATGAGAGGAACACACATGCAATGACTCTGGGTGTGGTTCATGAAAAGAACACACATGCAATGGCACTGGTGATATGTGGTTTGTGAAAAGAACACACATGCAATGACACTGGTGGATCCATATGTGGTTTGTGAAAAGAATAGACATGCAATCACACTAGGTGGATCCATGTGTGGTTCATGAGAAGAACACACATGCAATGATACTGGTGATATGTGGTTTGTGAAAAGAACAGACATGCAATGAATCTAACTGTGGTTAATGAAAAGAGCAGACATGCAATGACACTGGTGGATCCATGTGTGGTTTGTGAGAAGAACACACATCTAATAACACTATTGGATCCTTATGTGGTTTGTGAGAAGAACAGACATGCAATGACTCTAGCTGTGGTTCATGAGAACAACACACATGCAATGACACTGGTGTATCCTTATGTGGTTTGTGAGAAGAACACATATGCAATGACTCTAGATGTGGTTCATGAGAAGAACACACATCCAATGACACTGGTGGATCCATGTGTACACTGTGAGAGGAATAGACATGCAATGACACTGGTTGTGGTTCATGAGAAGAACACACATGCAATGACACTGGTGTATCCTTATGTGGTTTGTGAGAAGAACAGAGATGCAATGACTCTAGCTGTTGTTCATGAGAATAACACACATGCAATGACAATGGTGGATCCATGTGTGGTTTATGAGAGGAACAAACATGCAATGACACTGGCTGTGGTTCATGAAAATAACACACATGCAATGACACTAGTGGATCCATATGTGGTCTGTGGAAAGAACACACATGCAATGACACTTGGTGGATCCATGTGTGGTTCATGAGAAGAACACACATGCAATGACACTGGTGGATCCATGTGTACAATGTGAGAGGAACACACATGCAATGAAACTGGTGATATGTGGTTTGTGAAAAGAACACACATGCAATGACACTGGTGGATCCATATGTGGTTTGTGAAAAGAACAGACATGCAATCACACTGGGTGGATCCGTGTGTAGTTCATGAGAGGAACACACATGCAATGACACTGGTGATATGTGGTTTGTTGAAAGAACATACATGCAATGACTCTAACCGTGGTTAATGAAAAGACAGGACATGCAATGAGGGGATCCATGTGTGGTTTGTGACAAGAACACACATCCAATGACACTAGTGGATCCTTATGTGGTTTGTGATAAGAACGGACATGCAATGACTCTAGTTGTGGTCCATGAGAAGAACACACATGCAATGACACTGGTGTATCCTTATGTTGTTTGTGATAAGAACACACATGCAATGACTCTAGATGTGGTTCATTATAAGAAAACACATCCAATGACACTGGTGGATCCATGTGTACACTGTGAGAGAAACACACATGCAATGACACTGGGTGTGGTTTATGAGAAGAACACACATGCAATGACACTGGTGTATCCTTATGTGGTTTGTGAGAAGAAAGACATGCAATGACTCTAGCTGTTGTTCATGAGAAGAACACACATGCAATGACACTGGTGGATCTGTGTGTGGTTTATGAGAGGAACACACATGCAATGACTCTGGGTGTGGTTCATGAAAAGAACACACATGCAATGACACTGGTGATATGTGGTTTGTGAAAAGAACACACATGCAATGACACTGGTGGATCCATATGTGGTTTGTGAAAAGAATAGACATGCAATCACACTAGGTGGATCCATGTGTGGTTCATGAGAAGAACACACATGCAATGATACTGGTGATATGTGGTTTGTGAAAAGAACAGACATGCAATGAATCTAACTGTGGTTAATGAAAAGAGCAGACATGCAATGACACTGGTGGATCCATGTGTGGTTTGTGAGAAGAACACACATCTAATAACACTAGTGGATCCTTATGTGGTTTGTTAGAAGAACAGACATGCAATGACTCTAGCTGTGGTTCATGAGAAGAACACACATGCAATGACACTAATGTATCCTTATGTGGTTTGTGAGAAGAACACACATGCAATGACTCTAGATGTGGTTCATGAGAAGAACACAAATCCAATGACACTGGTGGATCCATGTGTACACTGTGAGAGGAATAGACATGCAATGACACTGGTTGTGGTTCATGAGAAGAACACACATCCAATGACACTGGTGGATCCTTATGTGGTTTGTGATAAGAACACACATGCAATGACACTGGTGTATCCTTATGTGGTTTGTGAGAAGAACACACATGCAATGACTCTAGATATGGTTCATGAGAAGAAGACACATCCAATGACACTGGTGGATCCATGTGTACACTGTGAGAGGAACACACATGCAATGACACTGGGTGTGGTTTATGAGAAGAACACACATGCAATGACACTGGTGTATCCTTATGTGGTTTGTGAGAAGAACAGACATGCAATGACTCTAGCTGTTGTTCATGAGAAGAACACACATGCAATGACACTGGTGGATCCACATGTGGTTTATGAGTGGAACAGACATGCAATGACACTGGGTGTGGTTCATGAAAATAACACACATGAAATGACACTGGTGGATCCATTTATGGTTTGTGGAAAGAACACACATGCAATTACACTTGGTGGATCCATGTATGGTTCATGAGAAGAACACACATGCAATGACACTGGTGGATCCATGTGTACACTATGAGAGGAACACACATCCAATGACACTGGGTGTGGTTTGTGAAAAGAACACACATGCAATGACACTGGTGGATCCATATGTGGTTTGTGAGAAGAACAGACATGCAATCACACTTGGTGGATCCATGTGTGGTTCATGAGAGGAACACACATGAAATGACACTGGTGATATGTGGTTTGTGAAAAGAACAGACATAAAGTGACTCTCACTGTGGGTAATGAAAAGAAAAGACATGCAATGACACTGGTTGATCCATGTGTAGTTTGTGAGAAGAACACACATCCAATGACACTGGTGGATCCTTATGTGGTTTGTGAGAAGAACAGACATGCAATGACTCTAGCTTTGGTTCATGAGAAGAACACACATGCAATGACACTAGTGTATCCTTATGTGGTTCGTGAGAAGAACACACATGCAATGACTCTAGATGTGGTTCATGAGAAGAACACACATCCAATGACACTGATGGATCCATGTCTACACTGTGAGAGGAATACACATGCAATGACACTGGGTGTGGTTCGTGAGAAGAACACACATTCAATGACACTGGTGTATCCTTATGTGGTTTGTGAGAAGAACAGATATGCAATGACTCTAGCTGTTGTTCAAGAGAAGAACACACATGCAATGACATTGGTGGATCCATGTGTGGTTTATGAGAGGAAGAGACATGCAATGACACTGGGTGTGGTTCATGAAATAACACACATGCAATGACACTGGTGGATCCATATGTGGTTTGTGGAAAGAACACACATGCAATGACACTGGTGGGTGTGGTTCATGAGAAGAACACACATGCAATGACACTGGTGGATCCATGTGTGGTTTATGAGAGGAATAGACATGCAATGACACTGGGTCTGGTTCTTGAAAATAACACACATGCAATGATACTGGTGGATCCATATCTGGTTTGGGGAAAGAACACACATGCAATGACACTTGGTGGATCCATGTGTGGTTCATGAGAAGAACCGACATGCAATGACACTGGTGGATCCATGTGTACGCTGTGAGAGGAACACACGTGCAATGACACTGGTGATATGTGGTTTGTGAAAAGAACACACATGCAATGACACTGGTGGATCCATATGTGGTTTGTGAAAAGAAGAGACATGCAATCACACTGGGTGTGGTTTCTGAAAAGAACACACATGCAATGACACTGGTGGATCCATATGTGGTTGGCTAGAAGAACAGACATGCAATCACACTTGGTGGATCCATGTGTGGTTCATGAGAGGAACACACATGTAATGACACTGGTGATATGTGGTTTGTGAAAAGAACAGACATACACCGACTCTAACTATGGTTAATGAAAAGAGAAGACATGCAATGACACTGGTGGATCCATGTGTGGTTCATGAGAAGAACACACATGCAATGACACTGCTGGATCCATGTGTGGTTTATGAGAGGAACATACATGCAATGACACTGGGTGTGGTTCATGAAAATAACACACATGCAATGACACTGGTGCATCCATATGTGGTTTGTGGAAAGAACACACATGCAATGACACTTGGTGGATCCATGTGTGGTTCATGAGAAGAACACACATGCAATGACACTGGTGGATCCATGTGTACACTGTGAGAGGAACACACATGCAATGACACTGGTGATATGTGGTTTGTGAAAAGAACACATGCAATGACACTAGTGGGTCCATATGTGGTTTGTGAAAAGAACAGACATGTAATCACACTAGGTGGATCCATGTGTGGTTCATGAGAGGAACACACATGCAATGACACTGGTGATATGTGGTTTGTTGAAAGAACATACATGCAATGACTCTAACTATGGTTAATAAAAAGAGCAGACATGCAATGAGGTGGTTCCATGTGTTGGTTGTGACAAGAACACACATCCAATGACACTAGTGGATCCTTATGTGGTTTGTGAGAAGAACAGACATGCAATGACTCTAGCTGTGGTTCATGAGAACAACACACATGCAATGACACTAGTGTATCCTTATGTTGTTTGTGAGAAGAACACACATGCAATGACTCTAGATGTGGTTCATGAGAAGAACACACATACAATGACACTGGTGGATCCATGTGTACACCGTGAGAGGAACACACATGCAATGACACTGGGTGTGGTTTATGAGAAGAACACACATGCAATGACACTGGTGTATCCTTATGTGGTTTGTGAGAAGAAGAGACATGCAATGACTCTAGCTGTTGTCCATGAGAAGAACACACATGCAATGACACTGGTGGATCCACATGTGGTTTATGAGTGGAACAGACATGCAATGACAATGGGTGTGGTTCATGAAAATAACACACATGCAATGACACTGGTGGATCCATTTGTTGTTTGTGGAAAGAAGACACATGCAATTACACTTGGTGGATCCATGTGTGGTTCATGAGAAGAACACACATGCAATGACACTGTTGGATCCATGTGTACACTGTGAGAGGAACACACATCCAATGACACTGGGTGTGGTTTGTGAAAAGAACACACATGCAATGACATTGGTGGATCCATATGTGGTTTGTGAGAAGAACAGACATGCAATCACACTTGGTGGATCCATGTGTGGTTCATGAGAGGAACACACATGCAATGACACTGGTGATATGTGGTTTGTGAGAAGAACAGACATATAATGACTCTCACTGTGGGTAATGAAAAGAAAAGACATCCAATGACACTGGTTGATCCATGTGTAGTTTGTGAGAAGAACACACATCCAATGACACTGGTGGATCATTATGTGGTTTGTGAGAAGAACAAACATGCAATGACACTGGGTGTGGTTCATGAAAATAACACACATGCAATGACACTGGTGGATCCATATGTGGTTTGTGGAAAGAAAACACATGCAATGACACTTGGTGGATCCATGTGTGGTTCATGAGAAGAACACACATGCAATGACACTGGTGGATCCATGTGTACACTATGAGAGGAACACACATGCAATGACACTGGTGATATGTGGTTTGTGAAAAGAACACACATGCAATGACACTGGTGGGTCCATACGTGGTTTGTGAAAAGAACAGACATGCAATCACACTAGGTGGATCCATGTGTAGTTCATGAGAGGAACACACATGCAATGACACTGGTGATATGTGGTTTGTGAAAATAATAGACATGCAATGACTCTAACTCTGGTTAATGAAAAGAGCATACATGCAATGAGGTGGTTCCATGTGTGGTTTGTGAGAAGAACACACATCCAATGACACTGGTGGATCCTTATGTGGTTTGTGATAAGAATAGACATGCAATGACTCTAGCTATGGTTCATGAGAAGAACACACATGCAATGACACTGGTGTATCCTGATGTGGTTTGTGAGAAGAACACACATGCAATGACTCTAGATATGGTTCATGAGAAGAAGACACATCCAATGACACTGGTGGATCCATGTGTACACTGTGAGAGGAACACACATGCAATGACACTGGGTGTGGTTTATGAGAAGAACACACATGCAATGACACTGCTGTATCCTTATGTGGTTTGTGAGAAGAACAGACATGCAATGACTCTAGCTGTTGTTCATGAGAAGAACACACATGGAATGACACTGGTGGATCCACATGTGGTTTATGAGTGGAACAGACATGCAATGACACTGGGTCTGGTTCATGAAAATAACACACATGCAATGACACTGGTGGATCCATTTATGGTTTGTGGAAAGAACACACATGCAATTACACTTGGTGGATCTATGTATGGTTCATGAGAAGAACACACATGCAATGACACTGGTGGATCCATGTGTACACTGTGAGAGGAACACACATCCAATGACACTGGGTGTGGTTTGTGAAAAGAACACACATGCAATGACACTGGTGGATCCATATGTGGTTTGTGAGAAGAACAGACATGCAATCACACTTGGTAGATCCATGTGTGGTTCATGAGAGGAACACACATGAAATGACACTGGTGATATGTGGTTTGTGAAAAGAACAGACATAAAGTGACTCTCACTGTGGGTAATGAAAAGAAAAGACATGCAATGACACTGGTTGATCCATGTGTAGTTTGTGAGAAGAACACACATCCAATGACACTGGTGGATCCTTATGTGGTTTGTGAGAAGAACAGACATGCAATGACTCTAGATTTGGTTCATGAGAAGAACACACATGCAATGACACTAGCGTATCCTTATGTGGTTCGTGAGAAGAACACACATGCAATGACTCTAGGTGTGGTTCATGAGAAGAACACACATCCAATGACACTGATGGATCCATGTCTACACTGTGAGAGGAATACACATGCAATGACACTGGGTGTGGTTCATGAGAAGAACACACATGCAATGACACTGGTGTATCCTTATGTGGTTTGTGAGAAGAACAGATATGCAATGACTCTAGCTGTTGTTCATGAGAAGAACACACATGCAATGACACTGGTGGATCCATGTGTGGTTTATGAGAGGAAGAGACATGCAATGACACTGGGTGTGGTTCATGAAATAACACACATGCAATGACACTGGTGGATCCATATGTGGTTTGTGGAAAGAACACACATGCAATGACACTGGTGGGTGTGGTTCATGAGAAGAACACACATGCAATGACACTGGTGGATCCATGTGTGGTTTATGAGAGGAATAGACATGCAATGACACTGGGTCTGGTTCATGAAAATAACACACATGCAATGATACTGATGGATCCATATCTGGTTTGGGGAAAGAACACACATGCAATGACACTTGGTGGATCCATGTGTAGTTCATGAGAACAACCGACATGCAATGACACTGGTGGATCCATGTGTACACTGTGAGAGGAACACACGTGCAATGACACAGGTGATATGTGGTTTATGAAAAGAACACACATGCAATGACACTGGTGGATCCATATGTGGTTTGTGAAAAGAAGAGACATGCAATCACACTGGGTGGATCCATGTGTGGTTCATGAGAGGAACAAACATGTGATACATTGCAAATGTATCTATAATGTTTGATGTTCCATGCTTGGTTTTATCTACTTTCTTGTGTTTTGTTCCAACTTTGGAGTACTTTTCATATGATTTCTTGGACTAACCTATTAACAAGAGCCACAGTGCCAACTGCCTATTTTCTGCTGTTTTTGGTTCCACGAAAGTCAGAAAATGAATATTCTCGGAATTGGACAGAACAAAAGCCAAAGTGCATATTTTTCCGAAAGGGATCAAGTGCCAGAATACGAGACGGAGAAGGGCCAGGGAGCGGCCAGGCCTGGCCCGCGCCAGGGGGTTGTGTGGCCGCTCCCGGCATCCCCTCGACCTCTCCTTCCGCCTATATATTGCCCTCGGGACGAAAACCCTAAGTACCCGATCAAAAATCCACAAAAGAGTCTATAGCCGCCGTCATCTCCATCCCTAGATCGAGAGGGATCTGAAGCTCTTCCCGGCACCCTGCCGGAGAGGGGAATTCACCCTGGAGGCCTTCTTCATCACCATGCAAGCCTCCGGTGTGATGCGTGAGTAGTTCATCTTTGGACTACGGATCCTTGTAGTAGCTAGATGGCTGGTTCTCCTCCTTTGTGCTTTCATGTTTAGATCTTATGAGCTCTGTTCATGATCAAGATCATCTATTTGTAATCCATACATGTTGTGTTTGTGGGGATCTGATGGATATTGAGATGCTATTTCAGATTGATTATTGATTCTATCATGTCTTTGTTTTTTGTGATCTTGCATGCTTTCCGTTGTTAGTAGCTATCTTGGCCAAGTAGATGCTAGCAACTCCAAGAGTTAGTATTTATGCTCGATAGTGGGTTCATGCCTCTGGTAATCTGGGGAAGTGACATAAATCTCTAAGGTACTAGATGTGCTGTTGCTACTAGGGAGAAAACAACAATCCTTTGTTCATAGAACAATCGTATTGTTTACTTTACACATAGTTCGTAAAGCAATAATCTGTTGCTTGCAACTTAATACTGGAGGGGTTTCGGATGATAACCTGAAGGTGGATTATTATTCATAGATGCAGTTGGATGGCGGTCTATGTATTATGTTGTAATGCCCAATCAAGTCTCAAAGGAGTCAATATTATTAGTATATGCATGTATTGCTTTCTCGTTGTTTATCAATTGCCCCGTTGTAATTTGTTCACCCAGCATGTTATCTGTCTAAGGAGAGCCACCTCTAGTGAACTATGGATCCCGATCCTTTCTCTTTACATACAATCTACAATCTTTTACTGCTTTGTGTTCACTTTCTGCAAACTTTTACTTCTTTCCATTCGATATGTTTAATCCTTTGTTTTTCGCAAAACACGGTGAGATTGACAACCTCATCGCAAGTTGGGGACAAAGTTCTGTGGTTGTGTTGTGCAGGTCTCCGCGTTGCTACTAGCACCGGTAGTGCGCCCTGCCAAAGCTCAGCTAGTAACACCTTTGGGGTGTTTCCTTGCTCCTACTGGTTCGATTAAACCTTGGTTTCTTAACTGAGGGAAAACTTGCTGCTGTGCTCATCATACCTTCCTCTTGGGGTTCCCAACGAGCTCTCGTCGAGCAGCGAGCATCAAGATCTTTTCTTGCGCCGTTGCCGGGGAGTCAAGGACATCTTCACAAGGGGAGTCCCTCATAACCAATCTGTTTACTTTGTTATTTTTGTTTTGCTTAGTTTTCTTTTTGCTTTGTTTGCTTGTTTCTTTTTCAAAAACACAAAAAAATTAGTTCCTCCTATAGTTGTTATTTTTGTTGGTTTGCTATTGTCTTGCTTTACCATGCTCTCTATCAATGGTTTGTTTCTTTGAAACTGAATCTTATTGGCAAGGTGGGTTCACGGAAGAACAAAAATATTATTATAAGGAACACCGCTTGTCACAAAAAGGGAAACTCGTATGGGAACAAATTGATAAATTGAATACCATTGCTAGAAACATGTGCTCTACTTATAATGTTACTTATTGCTTTGATAAATCTTGTTGCTGTAGGAGGTATAAACACCTCCCTTTTCAATGTGAGTATAATGATAATGTTACCATATCTTCTTATGTTAAAGGGAATTATGACTTTTATGATGTGGAACAAATTGAAGAATTTATTGCTTGGAAGGGTGCATTTGAACTTGCTAGTTTGCTTGAAAATACTGATGATTCACCTTATAAATATGAGGTTTATGATATACTTAAACTTTGCTTTGATAATTACAAGGAAGAAAATGGCTATATTCTTGAATATCTTAATAGATGCTCTCCACTAATGGAAGAGACTAATGCCTTGCAGGAGCCTATGGAAGAAGAAATTGCTGAAACTGGAAGTTCATTGGATGAAAAAGAGGAGGAGAGTGATGATCTAGAGGAGGAAGAATGGATCTACCCATGCCTACCTTCTAATGAGAGTAACTCTTTACCCCTTACAATATTCGATTATCCCCCATGCTTACTAAAGGAGGATGAATGTTATGTTCCTGAGGATTCTTTTGAAAATGTTTGTAATAAGCTCTAGTGCTTGTAGATCATGAAAAGCATGCCTTATGTGATAGTTATATTGTTGAGTTTATTCATGAGGCTACTGAAAATTATTATGAGAGAGGAAAATATGGTTGTAGAAGTTGTCATGGTACTGAAACACCTCTCTATGTGCTAAAAGTTTTGAAGTTACTTTTGTTTTATCTTCCTATGCCTATCACTTTGTTCTTTGTGAGTTTATTTGCGTATAAGATTCCTGTTCATAGGAAGAGGGTTAGACTTAAATGTCTTTGGAATTTTCTTCTTGATGCTCTCTTTTACCTCAATTCATATTTCCTATGTGAGCATCTTCTCAAACTATCATGCCTAACTTAAAGGCGTTAAAGAAAAGTACTTATTGGGAGATAACCCAAAAGTTTTAGATGAGTCTTGGAAGTTATTACCTCTGAAATAACCTCTTCCTATCCTTTTTATTTGCTTTTTGTGCCAAGAGTAACCTCTAATGACAGAGAAGTAATGATTGGGAAAGTTGCTGTCCTGAAACAGATTTCTGTGCTTCACCGTAAATATTCGTGAGAGATCTCTGTATGTCGGATTGAGCTGTAATGTTTTGTTCTTCTGCCCAGGTTGTTATATAACTTTATTTAGTTCAACACTTTTTGATTTGAGCAACAGAAGGTCTTCGAAAAAATTCGTCTTTACCTGCTGGTCTGTTTTGACAGATTTCTGCCATTTTCTGCATTTGCTTCTTGTGGGTTCCTTTTTGAGTTTTTTGGGGAATTGAGATTTTTGAGGGAAGTTCTACAGTAGCTAGTGTTCAAATGGAAGTTTATTTGGTGTTAGAACTGAATCTTGAGACTTATTTATCTTGAGTGTACTAATGTTGCTAATAAAGATTGTGTGAAGTTTTGTATGAAGGAAAATTTTCAGGTGTATGGAAGGAATGAGTAATGAGATGAAGGATGGAATAAAGATCAAGTTTGGGGATGCCACGCGTGTCACCCCAAGAAATATCCAATAAGTACAAGCGTCAAAGCATGGGGATGCCCAAGGCATCCCCTTCTTCACCAATAAAAATCCCAGGTTTCTTCCAAACGCTTCATTTTTATTGTTTCATGCACAGTTGTGTTTTTCTTGGAGCGTCTTCTTTTTCGTTTTGGTTTTGGTTTTTAGTTTGCTTGGTTTGCTTAGTTTGCTGAATAAATTGGTTGGACCCCCTCTTTCATACATTGGTTTGCAAATAGTTTGGTTTGGTTTGGAAAAGAGTAGGAAAGGTCATACTTATGTGGTAAAAAGAGCTTGTTTTTGACTGTGGCCTATGCCTCATGCCATGCTTGATATTGTTTTGGATTTATGCTTAGTATTCTTTCTTGTAGCATGACTTGTTATAAACAATTGAGATTTCTTAATGTGCCTTGGATGAATCATGCGTTGTTTTAGCATATTAAAGCATAGTATAGTGGTATTCTCCTTTGATGCTTTATTTGGGTTGACTTGGCGCATGCTCACACCATGTTATGACTATCTCAAGTCACCATAGCATTTATGATCCTTTAGTTTTCAACTTGTAGTATCACTTTATGCTTTGATCAGTGATGTTTTGTCACTCTGCATGATTATGGCCATTATTGCTCTCTTAGTTTGTCGCTCCCAGTGTTTTGCTAGCCTCCACAACCAAGTATGAGTTCCACTCATCCATACAACTTCCTAAACCAAGTTATTCCAAAGAGTCCACCATACCTACCTACTATCTTATGCTATTCCAAGTATATTCATGCTTTTGTTTACCTTCCAAATTAAACTTGTTATGAGAAAACTAGTGATTAAAGCTCTCACGAACTTGATGGAACACTTTACTTTTTGCCTCTAATAAACTTGAACCGTTGGGTCCTTCTTTGTTGCATATATGCTTGCGCTTTATAAGTTGAAATTAGCAGAACCATGTTTAATGGGGAACGCTTTCAACATTGCACTTGTACTTTGTACCCCGTTGATATCATGTTTTTTGCTTACGGATCCCGGCGGTGTGAAATAAAAGTGGAACTTGTAAGATCATGGAGTTTGTATGTGTGTTAGAGAAACGCCTGGGCCGCTAACCTAAGCCATTCCTAATCATGGTGGAAAATTGTAGCATCACCATAATGAGCACTCTATGAAGCATCCTCAATAAAAACCTATACAAATAGCAAATAAAAAGATCGCTGAGATGTTCATTGTCTGCTTGCCTTGTCATTTTGATTATGGGAAAGCTCCCGTATCATGTGCAAGGGGTACCCCATTGGCGGTTCTTAATGATACACATATACTTACAATGATAAGAGCTTACTCGTGACTGAAGTTGAGTAGCATGAGGATCGGTCTTCGTAAGTAAGGGGCATGAGATTTCGGTTTATAACTTGTCAAGGATATCCTCTTAGTTGTGTCACTTTAACCTTAATCACCTTCAAGATGCTTATGATAGGGGCAATGAGAGCTTAAAGCTATAAGTACCATAATTTTTGGAAGCTCTTTATGAGACTTGAATCCCTACTTCCTTTTACAAAAGGCCTTTCTTCCACCATTATATTGAGTCTCCACCTTCTATCTTTATGCACCTACTTTGAGAGAATAGTGGCCATTCTTAGTTCTATGTGCATTGTCCCAAGACTAGTTGATTGATGCATAACTTGATATTGCTTGTTTTAAACTATTGTATCTAGTCACTCTTATGAACTTTGAAGGTGTCCTATGCATTTATATTTGCTACTCTATTTGAGGGACAAGCTGAATACTATTATGCTATGTTTTCTTTATGTGAAACAAACAAACATCTTGCAAGGCATTGTTATTCATGAATCTTTTGTTTGTGCCTTTTCATGTTGCATCATAGTTTCTTTGCTTATTGCTAGAACTTTGTCTTTCATGCTGTGATTGAAGTACTATGATCCTAGCTTTGAATGTTTTGCAAATACTTTGATCAAGTCTTTGATGGTGCATGTCACCTCAAAAATTATTGTTTCTTTTTATCACTTACCTACTCGAGGACGAGCAGGAGTTAAGCTTGGGGATGTTGATACATTGCAAATGTATCTATAATTTTTGATGTTCCATGCTTGGTTTTATCCACTTTCTTGTGTTTTGTTCCAACTTTGGAGTACTTTTCCTATGATTTCTTAGACTAACCTATTAACAAGAGCCACAGTGCCAGCTGCCTGTTTTCTGCTGTTTTTGGTTCTAGGAAAGTCAGAAAATAAATATTCTCGGAATTGGACGGGACAAAAGCCAAAGTGCCTATTTTTCCGGAAGGGATCAAGTGCCAGAATACGAGACGGATAAGGGCCAGGGAGCCACCACACCACAGCCACGCGGCGAGCCTAGCAGCGCCAGGTGGTGTGGCCGCTCCCGGCACCCCCTCGGCCTCTCCTTCTGCCTATATATTTCCCTCGGGATGAAACCCTATGTACCCGATCAAAAATCCACGAAAGAGTCTATAGCCGCCGTCATCTCCATCCTAGATCGGGAGGGATCTGAAGCTCTTCCCGGCACCCTGCCGGAGAGGGGAATTCACCCTGGAGGCCTTCTTCATCACCATGCAAGCCTCCGGTGTGATGCATGAGTAGTTCAACTTTGGACTACGGATCCATGTAGTAGCTAGATGGCTGGTTCTCCTCCTTTGTGCTTTCATGTTTAGATCTTGTGAGCTCCGTTCATGATCAAGATCATCTATTTGTAATCCATACATGTTGTGTTTGCGAGGATACGATGGATATTGAGATGCTATTTCAGATTGATTATTGATTCTATCATGTCTTTGTTATTTGTGATCTTGCATGCCTTCCGTTGTTAGTAGCTATCTTGGCCAAGTAGATGCTAGCAACTCCAAGAGTTACTATTTATGCTTGATAGTGGGTTCATGCCTCTGGTAATCAGGGGAAGTGATAGAAATCTCTAAGGTACTATATGAGTTGTTGCTACTAGGGAGAAAACAACAATCCTTTGTTCATAGAACAATCGTATTGTTTACTTTACATGCAGTTCGTAAAGCAATAATCTGTTGCTTGCAACTTAATACTGGAGGGGTTTCGGATGATAACCTGAAGGTGGATTATTAGTCATAGATGCAGTTGGATGGCGGTCTATGTGTTATGTTGTAATGCCCAATCAAGTCTCAAAGGAGTCAAGATAATTAGTATATGCATGTATTGCTTTCTCGGTGTTTGTCAATTGCCTCGCTGTAATTTGTTCACCCAGCATGTTATCTATCTAAGGAGAGCCACCTCTAGTGAACTATGGATCCCGGTCCTTTCTCTTTACATACAATCTACAATCTTTTACCGCTTTGTGTTTACTTTCTGCAAACTTTTACTTCTTTCCATTCGATACGTTTAATCCTTTGTTTTCCGCAAAACACGGTGAGATTGACAACCTCATCGCAAGTTGGGGACAAAGTTCTATGGTTGTGTTGTGCAGGTCTCCATGTTGCTACTAGCACCGGTAGTGCGCCCTGCTAAAGCTCAGCTAGTAACACCTTTGGGGTGTTTCCTTGCTCCTACTGGTTCGATTAAACCTTGGTTTCTTAACTGAGGGAAAACTTGCTGATGTGCTCATCATACCTTCCTCTCGGGGTTCCCAACAAGCTCTGCGTTGAACGACGAGCACATCAACATGCCATGGTACTGGTGATATGTGGTTTGTTAAAAGAACAGACATGCAATGACTCTAACCGTGGTTAATGAAAAGAGTAGACATGCAATGAGGTGGATCCATGTGTGGTTTGTGAGAAGAACACACATCCAATGACACTAGTGGATCCTTATGTGGTTTGTGATAAGAACAGACATGCAATGACTCTAGTTGTGGTTCATGAGAAGAACACACATGCAATGACACTGGTGTATCCTTATGTGGTTTGTGAGAAGAACACACATGCAATGACTCTAGATGTGGTTCATTAGAAGAACACACATGCAATGACACCGGTGTATCCTTATGTGGTTTGTGAGAAGAACATACATGCAATGACTCTTGAAATATTATTAAAGAAAGCAGCAATGAGTGCATCGAACGGTTGGTTCCATGAAAACTAGACTTTCTCAATTTAGAGATTTAAGAGCAGAAGAAAAAATGGGGACAGGATTTGAGCCTGTTGTTCATGAGAAGAACACACATGCAATGACACTGGTGGATCCATGTGTGGTTTATCAGAGGAACAGACATGCAATGACACTGGGTGTGGTTCATGAAAATAACACACATGCAATGACACTAGTGGATCAATATGTGCTTTGTGTAAAGAACACACATGCAATTACACTTGGTGGATCCATGTGTGGTTTGTGAGAAGAACACACATGCAATGACACTGGTGGATCCATGTGTACACTGTGAGAGGAACACACATCCAGTGACACTAGGTGTGGTTTGTGAAAAGAACACACATGCAATGACACTGGTGGATCCATTTGTGGTTTGTGAGAAGAACAGACATGCAATCACACTTGGTGGATCCATGTGTGGTTCATGACAGGAACACACATGCAATGACACTGGTGATATGTGGTTTGTGAAAAGAATAGACATACAACGACTCTAACTGTGGTTAATGAAAAGAGAAGACATGCAATGACACTGGTGGATCCATGTGTGGTTCATGAGAGGAACACACATGCAATGACACTGGTGGATCGATGTGTGGTTTATGAGAGGAATAGACATGCAATGACACTGGGTGTGGTTCATGAAAATAACACACATGCAATGACACTGGTGGATCCATATATGGTTTGTGGAAAGAACACAGATGCAATGACACTTGGTGGATCCATGTGTGGTTCATGAGAAGAACACACATGCAATGACACCGGTGGATCCATGTGTGGTTCATGGGAAGAACACACATGCAATGACACTAGGTGAGGTTCATGATATGGTTTGTGAGAAGAACACACATGCAATGACACTTGGTGGATCCATGTGTGGTTCATGAGAAGAACACACATGCAATGACACTGGTGGATCCATGTGTACACTGTGAGAGGAACACACATGCCATGACACTAGTGATATGTGGTTTGTGAAAAGAACACACATGCAATGACACTGGTGGATCCATATGTGGTTTGTGAAAAGAACAGACATGCAATCACACTGGGTGGATCCATGTGTGGTTCATGAGAGGAACACACATGCAATGAGTCTAGATGTGGTTCATGAGAAGAACACACATCCAATGACAATGGTGGATCCATGTGTACACTGTGAGAGGAATAGACATGCAATGACACTGGGTGTGGTTCATGAGAAGAACACACATGCAATGACACTGGTGTGTCCTTATGTGGTTTGTGAGAATAACAGACATGCAATGACTCTACCTGTGGTTCATGAGAAGAACACACATGCAATGACACTGGTGGATCCATGTGTGGTTTATGAGAGGAACAGACATGCAATGACACTGGGTGTGGTTCATGAAAATAACACACATGCAATGACACTGGTGGATCCATATGTGGTTTGTTGAAAGAACACACATGCAATGACACTTGGTGGATCCATGTGTGGTTCATGAGAAGAACACACATGCAATGACACTGGTGGATCCATGTGTGGTCTATGAGAAGAACACACATCCAATGACACTGGGTGTGGTTCATGAAAAGAACACACATCCAATGACACTGGTGGATCCTTATGTGGTTTGTGAGAAGAACACACATGCAATCACACTGGGTGGATCCATATGTGGTTTATGATAGGAACACACATGCAATCACACTAGTGATCTGTGGTTTGTGAAAAGAACACACATGCAATGAGTCTAACTATGGTTAATGAAAATAGCAGACATGCAATGACACTGGTGGAACCACGTGTGGTTTGTGAGAAGAACACACATGCAATTACACTGGCTGTGGTTCATGAAAAGAACAGACATGCAATGATACTGGTGGATCCAAGTGTGGTTTGTGAGAGGAACATACATGCAATGACACTAGGTGTGGTTCATGAAAAGAACACACATCCAATGACACTGGTGGATCTTTATGTTGTTTGTGAGAAGAACACACATGCAATGACACTGGTGATATGTGGTTTCTAAAAAGAACACACATGCAATGACTCTAACTATTGTTAATGAAAAGAGCAGACATGCAATGACACTGGTGTATCCATGCGTGGTTTATGAGAGGAACACACATGCAATGACTCTAAGTGTGGTTCATGAAAAGAACACACATGCAATGACACTGGTGATATGTGGTTGGTGAAAAGAACACACATGCAATGACACTAGTGGATCCATATGTGGTTTGTGAAAAGAACAAACATGCAATCACACTGGGTGGATCCATGTGTGGTTCATGAGAATAACACACGTCCGATGACACTGGTGGATCCATGTGTACACTGTGAGAGGAACACACATGCAATGACACTAGGTGTGGTTCATGAGAAGAACACACATGCAATGACAGTAGTGTATCCTTATGTGGTTTGTGAGAAGTACGGACATGCAATGACTTTAGCTGTGGTTCATGAGAAGAACACACATGCAATGACATTGGTGGATCCATGTGTGGTTTATGAGAGGAACATACATGCAATGACACTAGGTGTGGTTCATGAAAATAACACACATGCAATCACACTAGTGGATCCATATGTGGTTTGTGCAAAGAACACACATGCAATAACACTTGGTGGATCCATGTGTGGTTCATGAGAAGAACACACATGCAATGACACTGGTGGATCCATGTGTGGTCTGTGAGAAGAACACACATCCAATGACATTGGTGGATCCATATGTGGTTTGTGAGAAGAACACACATGCAATCACACTTGGTGGATCCATGTGGGGTTCATGAGAAGAACACACATGCAATGACACTGGTGGATCCATGTGTGGTCTATGAGAAGAACACACATCCAATGACACTGGGTGTGGTTCATGAAAAGAACACACATCCAATGACACTGGTGGATGCTTATGTGGTTTGTGAGAAGAACACACATGCAATCACACTGGGTGGATCCATATGTGGTTTATCAGAAGAACACACATGCAATGACACTGGTGATATGTGGTTTGTGAAAAGAACAGACATGCAATGACTCTAACTATGGTTAATGAAAAGTGCAGACATGCAATGACACTGGTGGATCCATGTGTGGTTTGTGAGAAGAACACACATGCAATGACACTGGCTGTGGTTCATGAAAAGAACAGACATGCAATGATACTGATGTATTTCATTGTACAAGACACTCACTTTTGATTTTTATATTACTCAGTTTTGCCCTTGGTTTTTTGATACTACTCAGTTTTTCCCTTGGTTTTTTGATACTACTCAGTTTTGCCCTTGGTTCCCCCTCTCCCTTTCATAGAAGCCCAAACCTGTGCTCACTCTGTCTGCTACGCCCTGATTGGTTGTCACAGTTGTCACGCGGATCGTGCGCACCAACCGTTGATCCTGTGTGATCCAACAATGGTCGTTGCACACGTCGTGCCCTTCACTGTACAGTGCGAGAGAACACAGACGTCTCCCTCTACTAGAAGGAACATGATGACGTCCATGGAAAAATTCGTCGAGTGGTCATGTCATGTTTAATCTAGTCTGCAAAGGCTACTAGTGCTACAACAGGGTCATCGAGTGCATGGTTGTCGACAGGACGCTGCAATTTATTGCCACTTGATTTTAATAAGACATATCCCATTTTTACGTAGCACTCTCAATCTCACTTCCAACTGGGCCCTACCGCAAGTAACTTCCATGAGTCAAGGGCCCCCCTCGAGTAGATCTAACGTTGGTAGAAATTGGTTCCACGCCACTTGCATGCGGTGGAATCGAGGTCTGCCATGAGCGTGTTTTCAATGCAGCTCTAAAGTGGAGATCATGGCTGTTTAAAAAAAAGGGATCCCAAAAAAAGAGAGGTAGAGATCGTGGTAGCCCCCCGCCCCTGCCCACCACACGCGTCCACTAGAGGACTACGAACGGTCCAGTGTTTATAAACCCATTCGACCTTCTTCTTCCATGTGCTCATGTCATTCTCCCCTAGTATGTCTAGTCCCAAGACCCCAGTCTGCACCTACCGCGCGCGGTGAAGCTCCCTCGCTTGCACTACCCCCTTCCCTAGGTGCACCATGAAGCGTACGTGTGGAGACGAGCCGGAGGTGAAGCCAGTTGAAGGCGCAGCAGCAGATGGCTCGGTCGTCGCCAAGAAGACGGAGGCGTCTTCTCCGGGCATAAACGCCGCTCATCGCCGCGCCGTCGAGGGTGCGAGCTCATCCGTCCAGCCAGTAGCTGTCGCCGCCGAGCAGCAGGTGGCCGACAACATCGTGGCCGACAATGTCGTGGTGCCAGCGGCAGATCTGGATGGGGGGCAGGCGGCAGGCGGAGGCAATCCCGTGCTCTAAATCAACGACCCCATCGCCTTACAAGAAAATCTTCGATGCAATCGTGGAGAATGATGAGTTCGAGGAGGAGGTCCCTGATGAGGAGTCCGAGGTACTACATTGCTAGCTTCTCTAGTCATAGTCGCAGATTTCACTGTTCATACATAGGATTTGCTCAATCGTGTACAGATTCTTTTGCTCTTGAAGTAGGAAAGTATATATATGGTTCGATCGGTTGATTGATGCATCAGCCATCTAGTCACAAAACCCCAATCCGTCTAGTCACAAAACCCCAATCTGCTCATCTGCCATCTAGTTGAGTTTGCTAGTTGAGTGTTGATTTCGATACACAGCATGCCTGTTGGGGGGATAACCCCGGGTAGGGTCACTCCAGGGTATAAAGGCCGAGTTAGCCGAGGTTCGGCAAGGCCAAAGCGGATGCTGGCCGGGTCACCTCCAGGCAGGCCAGATCATAGAGTAACCCGGACCGGGGGGGGGGGGGGGGGCGCCTAAATTATATCAGCCGACTTAAGGAGTAATTCGGAAGTGCTTGTCTAACTTGTATGCAGGAATAGGTATAGCCGGATCTACCAGGATCTGGGTCCCGTTTTGCTTCTGGGAGAAGGAAGGAATATCTCTGGTCAAAAAGAATGCCCGGTATGCACTGCATGAGCGAAGCAAGCAAGGGCAGGACCACCGGGTCATGGCCGACAAGGGTGACGATGCTCGTGTTGGCTGACGCGAGCGCCGCAGAGGCTCACGTAGCTAAAGCATGTGTGACGTGGGGGAAAAGCACCCCGGTCGGGTTACCACTTTGAGAGGAGGCATATTCTTAGGAATATGCCTCCACGTATGCCCTAGGCAGAGACCATGCCGCCTCTATATAAGGGGGGCTAGGGTTTCAGTAGAGGGGGGTTGGGTTTTCTTCTATACCAATTTGGCTAGGGTTCTAGGAGTGAACTGTAGGTGAGAGTAAGAGAGCTCCTTCTTCCTCCTCTCGCCAACACAGCTCTAGGAGCACTTGTAATCTTGAAAGGAAAGCAATACCATCTTCTGTGTGGAGAATCACTCCACTATCCCTCCCTGGATTCCCCTAGCGTGTATTAGTCCCCACCTTTAGCCTATCCATGGCATCTGCCGTGACACCACCACGACAGTTGGCGCCCACCGTGGGGCTAGCGGCACTAGCAGGGGTGAATATCCGGACGGGAAACCTCATCGGCACCGGCGAACGCATCATCTCCGGGCTCGTTCAGCGCTTTGGAGCGCTGGACTTCGTCAGCGACAACGCTGGCTGCTTCGGCACGCGCCCACTTCCGCGCAATGGCCTCCTCATCAAGTTGGGTGCGCACAAGGTCTACGTTGATGTGGACGTATCATGCGTTCATCCGCGGCGCGTCGTCGAGGCAGGGGAACCAACCCTTAGCGTGGTTCACGGGGCGCGTATCACTCGCTCCCCGGACCATGCTGAAGTGATGATGACTGCGCCGGGTGCAGGCGCAAGCAAGGATCCAGCACCGGACCCAGAGGTAACACCTAAGGCATCGAGGAAAGGTAGAGGACCCCCACTAGAGAGGCCTAAGAATGTACTGAGAGAAGCTATGGATAGCTTGGCAAACCCGGTAGCAGCAGTGGTAGATCCGGCTCAGGCATAGGCCGAGATAGAGGAAACTAGGCAAAAAATACTAGAAGGCGCAAAGAAAATAGCCGCGGCTCAGCAGTCTTTGTACATGACACTGCGTGAGTATACAAAATCAAACAAAGTTGATACGGTAAAGGTAAAAGGGAGAAATCTCATGAGCGAGATGAACAAAGAAGGTGATACTGGAGCCCAGGAATCGGAAAACTGTTTGTCCGTGGGGCTACCGAAGTATAGTACCCCGGCGAAGAACCTCAGAGCAGCGGATGCGGCTGCATCCGGTTAGAGGGTCTGACGGGTGAGGCCCGTCAAAGACAACAAGATAGGGTTAACGAGTTAGTTCGGATTGCGAGCAGACAGAACGAAGAGCTACTCAAAGCTAACCCGGAGAGAGCTGGAGCTTCCAGAATCGTCCATTCGGCGATAGGTAACCCAGAGAAATCTGTTGGAGCCGCATCGTCACCTCATGGTGGTCCAAGGAGAGAAGAGGTAGTAACCTCGGCCAGACGGAACAAACAGATCGTTCCGTACGACCCGACGCGGGTAGGAAAAGGAAAAGAGGCACGGAAAAATGATGATCGACGAAGTGTGAGCCGAGGTGAAGCTGGCCGAGGTAACCACGACCAAGGCAATGCCGGTCAAGGGAACGTTGTCAATGGCAATGCCGGACAGCGAAACTCGGCAGGAGCAGGACAACCGCAGCAGCGGAATATACCAAGGCAAGAGCAAAGCGCCGGCCGAGGTATGCAATAGAGAGTTGCGCCACAGGAGCAAAACCGGTACAACGACGGTGATTCGGAGATGGTGAACATGGGGTACCCAAGACCGGACTATCATGTGATAGGGTCGAGATTGGGAAGCAGGGATTTGATGCCGGATGATGCCAGATTGAAACTGGATCGCCTGTATAGGTCGGAACAGATCGAATGTCAAGGTCCACCGGGTCCAGCGTGCTTTGGACCCCGGATCATGAAGGAGCCACCGGTACCTAACTTCCGGCTGCCCAGGGGCACGAAGATGTATGATGGCAGTACCAAGCCAGAGGATTGGTTGATAAACTATGCTACGGCTGTGAAAATTGCCACTGGCAACTTGAGATGGGATGTACGATACGTACCCCAGATGTTAGAAGGTCAAACTAGAGTATGGCTGAATAATTTGCCACCCGGAAGCATCAACTGCTGGATAGATTTTGAAGAAATGTTTATCAGCAACTTCTCAAGTACATATCAGAGGCCGAATAGGCCGCAGACCCTAGCAATGTGCAAGCAAAGACCTAATGAGACAGACCATGAATTCTTGACCCGGTGGTGTACCGTGAGAAACTCGTGTGAGGGTGTCATAGAGTCACAGGCCATAGCGTGGTTTGCGCAAGGATGCAGGTATGGCAGCGAGCTGTGGATGAAGTTGCAAAGGAAAATGCCAGTTACGTTGGCAGAGATGATCCGGATTGCCGATTCGTATGCTTTGGGTGATCCGACTCAACCTAGACTCACGTCAAACAAGTCAAACGAGGAATACTATCAGAGGGATGGAGCCGGGTCATCTCAGAGGAATGATTACAGAGGAAAAAGAAGAGATGATATACCGGATCATCGCTACGGTTCACAACAAGTTGCAGCTGTGAATCAAGATCAACCCGGAGCAGGGAGCAACCAGCGCGTAAAAGCGGAGGCAATGGACTCCAAGAAACGATGGCAAGAAAATGTGGACGCCGGAGCAAAAGAAACAATGGCAAGAAAAGAAAGACCGTCGGAGGTATACCTATGAGTCGATGTTGGACCAGCCGTGTAAGTTTCACATGCCAAATCCGAGTAGCCCGGCGGGTCACACAACGAGGCAATGTGAGTGGATGCGTAAGATAGAACAAGGTGGTTCGGGGAATGCTCAGGCACCCCGGAATGATCAACCTCGGCAGGAGTTACCCCGGCAGCAATTGCTCTCCGGAGCGAACACGCAACAGCTAATGTTGCCTCCCCTCGCCGAGGTATGACAACAATGAGAGAAGGGATGCAGTGCATCAGGTGGAAAATCAGCACCAGCCGGATCAGAGGTACCCCGGAAACGAGGGAAGGAATGAGTACAGAGAACATCACCAGAGCTATTGTGTGTTCACGACTAAGGAAACAAATAGAAAGAGCTTGCAGCGCCGACATATGGAGGTCAATGCGGTAATGCCAGCAGTGACGAGGTACATGCCTTGGTCGGACCAAGAAATCACCTGGAACATCAAAGATCATCCCAAGCTTATGCTGAGTCCAGGTTCGTATGCGCTAGTGCTGGACCCGACATTCATTGGGTCGAACATCAATGTGAGGTTCTCCAAGGTACTGATTGACAACGGCAGTAGCATTAACATCATGTATGCGGATACAATGCGCAAGTTGGGTATCTCGGAGAACATGCTCCAGGCTACAAGGACAACTTTCCATGGTATTGTGCCAGGCATTTCTTGTGAGCCCGTAGGCAAGGTCCGGGTTGACGTGCTGTTCGGCACGAGAGATAATTACCGAACTGAGAATCTGGAGTTTGAGGTGGTGAACTTGGAAAGTGCGTATCACGCATTACTCGGAAGACCAGCATTGAACAAGTTCATGGCAAGCTGCCACATCAGTTATCTGAAGATGAAATTGCCCAGGCCAAATGGAGTGATTACCATTGCTAGAGATTTCCGACGTTCCATTGAGTGTGCCTCAGCTGGGTCTAACCTAGCCGAGTCACTCGTGATTGTGCAAGAGAAAAGAAAAATCCAAGAGGTGGCGGCATTAGCTCAGTCCGCGCAGCAGTATATGGCGGCGTTGAGTAACCCACATGGTAGCGTTTCATTCCAAGCCCCAAAGGATACCAAGAAGGTTCCAGTTGATGACATGTTCCCGGAGTGCACTGTAACAATTAGTGCCGGGTTAACTGATAAATAGGAAAGCGAGCTCGTCAACTTCCTCCATGAGAATCGGGACATTTTGGCTTGGTCCACACAAGATTTGCAAGGTGTTCCGAGGGAGTTGGCCGAGCACTCTTTGAACGTAAGACCCGGAGCAAGGCCGGTAAAGCAACCTCTTCGCCGCTTCGCCGAGGATAGGAGAAAAGTCATTGGAGACGAGATAGCTCAGTTGCTAGCAGCAGGATTCATCATGGAAGTACTGTATCCGGATTGGCTATCTAATCCGGTGCTGGTAGAAAAGAAGAAGGATGATCCGAACGTGGCAGTGGTTTGGCGTATGTGTATCGATTACACGAACCTGAATAAGGCGTGTCCAAAAGATCCATTTCCACTGCCGAGGATAGATCAGGTCATAGACTCAACCACGGGATGTGAACTATTGTCATTCATTGATGCATATTCTGGTTTCCACCAGATACCTCTAAATCTGGATGATCAAATAAAGACCGCGTTTATAACCCTGTACGGGGCTTATTGCTATCGCACTATACCGTTTGGTTTATGTAATGCAGGTGCAACGTTCCAAAGATGTATGCAAAAATGTTTGCATGACCAAATAGGTCAAAACGTACAAGTATACGTGGATGATGTTGTTATCAAGACCAAGGAAAGCAAAATTCTCCTTGACGACATCAGGCGGACATTCGCGAACTTGAGAAGGTTCCGGATGAAGCTTAACCCGGAAAAATGTACCTTCGGTGTCCCGGCTGGAAAATTAATCGGATTTCTCATCTCCAGCCGAGGTATCGAGGTTAATCCAACTAAGATTTGGGCCATTGAACGAATGGAGCTGCCTAAGTGTCTTAACGATGTCCAGAAGTTCACTGGGTGCCTAGCATCGTTGAGTCGGTTTGTATGTCGGTTGGTTTGGACACCATAGGCCGATGAAGCCTTTGCCCACTTAAAAAAGATGTTGGCCACGGCACCACTGTTAGCCTCTCCACTATCAAAGGAGCCAATGTTGCTCTACATAGCCGCAACCAACCGAGTTGTAAGTGCAGTGATTATAGTAGAGCGCAAAGAAGAGGGTAAGTTGGTGCGAGGCGAGGTATTATACGCCTCAAAATGTAACTACCGCACTTTCAAAAGGTGGCATATGGTGTCTATATGGCGGCAAAGAAGTTAAAGCATTACTTTGAGGAGGACCCCATCAAGGTGATATGTGAAGCTCCCATATCCGAGATAATGGGTAACAAGGATGCAAGTGGCAGAATTGCAAAATGGGCAATTGAGCTAGCTCCTTATGCGCCCCAATACGACAGAAGAGAAGCAATCAAGTCTCAGGCTGTGGACTTTTTTGTAGATTGGGACGAGGTACAATACGAACCACTGCCACCGGATCTGAACTACTAGAGGATGCACTTTGACGGGTCGAAAACCAAAACCGGATTAGGCGCCGGGGTTGTGCTTACCTCGCCAAAGAAGGACCAGCTAAAATACGTATTACAGATCCATTTCGCGGCATCAAACAATATCGCTAAGTACGAGGCTCTTGTGCATGGGCTCAAAGTGGCAAAAGAGATCGGCATACGTCGGATAATATGCTTTGGTGACTCGGATTTGGTGGTGCAGCAAGTGTCCGGAGTGTGGGACGCCCTGGACCCAAACATGGCACTGTACAGGTTTCATGTGTAGAATATATCTGGTTACTTTGAGGGGTGTGAATTTCACCATGTACCCCGAGTGGAAAACGAGGCTGCCAACATGCCATCGAAGCTCGGATCAACCCAACAGGCAATTCCACCGGGTGTAGCATTGGAACACCTCAGAAAACCATCTATCAGGCCAGCCCCAGGAACCGACTCGATCTATGTTCCGGAAGATACAGAATCTGGAGCTGAGCCCATGGACATTGACACGGGGGGTAGTACGTGAGATCCGGGGACTGCATCAGCAAACCCAGGGACTGCCTCAGCAAACCCGGGGACTACCCCGCAGGACCCGGGGACTGCTCAGCGTGATCCGGCTGAAGTTATGCCGGTAGATCAGATGGAAATTGATGAGGACGTGTTCCCTGCATGAGCAATACCAGCTTGGGCACTGCCTATATACCAGTTCCTGAAAGATGGAACGTTACCCACTGAGGAGGTGTTAGCCAGGCAAACTCAGAGGAGAGCAAAAGCATACACAATTATCAATTCCGAGCTGTACAAACGGAGTGTAACCAATGTCCTCCAGCGATGCGTTGACCCGGAAGAAGGGCTTGACATCCTCCGAGATATACACCAAGGAGAATGCGGGCATCATGCCTCATCCCGAGCCTTGGTGGCAAAAGCGTTCCGGCATGGATTCTACTGGCCAAGTGCCTTAGAACAAGCAGAGGATCTGGTGAGAAAATGCAATGGTTGTCAGAGGTACGCTACCAAGACACATATGCCGATGTCGGAACTCAAGACCATACCAATTACGTGGCCATTTGCCGTATGGTGCTTGGATATGGTTGGCCCGTTTAAACCAGCAAGAGGGAACATGACACACATTTTGGTCATGGTGGATAAGTTTACAAAATGGATTGAAGTGAAGCCTATAAGAAAATGTGATGGAGCTATGTCCGTAACATTTCTCAAAGACATTATCTTGAGATACGGTTATCCTCACAGTATCATAACTGACAATGGCACCAATTTTGCGGAAGGAGCATTTGCGCGCTTCTGCCGGGACAAGAAGATCCGACTCGACATAGCCTCGATAGCCCACCCCGCATCAAACGGACAAGTGGAAAGATCCAACAGATTAGTATTATCCGGGATAAAACCCCGGCTCATTGAGCCGCTGCAAAGATCAGCGGGGTGCTGGATAGAAGAACTACCGGTGATCTTGTGGAGTTTAAGAACAACTCGAATCTATCAACAAAGCTATCGCCGTTTTTTACGGTATATGGGATGAAGCTGTATTACCGGTGACATAGAGCATGATTCGCCTAGGGTCACCCAATACGAAGCGAAGTGCAAGAAGCCCGAAAAATGATGTTGATCTTTTGGAAGAAGCGAAGAAGGCGCCTTGTCGGATCCGCCATATATCAGCAAAATCTCCGATGCTACCATAGCCGGAAAGTGTGCCCCCGAGTCTTTTAGGAAGGCGATCTGGTGCTCCGATTGGTACAACGTACTACTGGCATGCATAAATTATCCCCCCCATGGGAAGGGCCATTCATTGTAAGCAAAGCATTGCACAATGATTCTTACTATCTTATAGATGCAAAGCAACAGGAAAAGAACAAGGCGGACAGGTCCGGAGAAGAATCTAAGCGACCGTGGAATGTAGCACTACTTCGTCCTTTCTACACTTAGCTAAGAACTGTATGTATCCGAGTCTTCTCATATGTCGGTATGTATGTCGGCAATGAGCTTATCAATGAAATAGTAGCGCCTCGAGCAGTAACTCGGGGACTGCCTTAATAATTATTGTTGTTGCCTCTTGTGTGTTAGCTGGAATAAGTTTTCTACTTAACCCGGATTAGTATTGTGTGAGCACCAAAAACCCAACTCTTCGACTTGCTGCTGTCCAACAAGAATTGGCTTCATGGCAAGCAAGAGAACAAGTTTGGAATTGCGTAGCACATGAAAAGCGACTAAGGAAACAAATTTATTCGAGCTAACGTTTGTTTTTCGGACTAACCCTGTATTTATTTTCAAGTTATTATGCAGCTTTATTTTTTGAGCTAAGTCTGAAAGTTTCTTAGTATTGTTAAGACGATTTTTGAAGCTCGGATTCGTAAGCCATAAAACCGAATCAAGGTAGACATGATCCGAGCCAAAAGATTGGACGAACAAGAAAAAGAAACTCGGGGACTACGCCCAAGTTAACCCGACATAAGAACTTAGTAGCAAAATATCACATGAACACGACATCTGATTGCACGGCATCTGGGATCTAATAAATTTTCAAGTTTTTTGACCTAAGGAGCAGCAGGAGGAGGAAGTTCGGCGTCGTCTTCACTGTCTTCAATATCTGAGGCATCGCCTTCTTCGTCCTCATCCGACCCGTCTTCAGCGTTCTCAACGTTCTCGTCCCCAGCGCAGTCCAGGAAGCTCGGTCCTTCAACCCAGTCATGGATAGGAGAATATTCGATGAGACTGTAGGCGCAAACCTGGCGCCGAGCTACCCACTCCGGGTCATCAATCCATCTCGATCCGGTGCGCCGGCGTGTAAGGAGGCTGAGGTCGATCTTCTCATACCATGTGAGTATGTGGTGAAGGATAGTATCAGCTGCGGCGCGCCCAGCGGACTCCCTCCAGAGGTCGAGCTGGGTCTCGATATCTGACAGCTTTTCAGCAAGAAGTGTGATTCTCTTCGGAGCGCTCTCACCGGGCCAGAACGTGTTGAAAACTCGGACTGAAACATCAAGGAGATCCTTGTCGTAGTTCTTGATAATTTCCACGCGAGATGACAGGCTGACCAATAGGTCCTCCATGTCTAAGGGAATGCTCTCACCGTTAAGAGCGATGGGAGTACCCCTCTCTCGGCGGAAATTGGCAACAGCAGCGCTCGCAATAGGAGTACCCTCTAGAAAGCGGCCTGGAAACAAGGCAAAGGAAGAAGCTGAAGAAAAGACGTATGAAGTAACCCGGAGAATTATGTCGGATAAGGGAAAGGAACTTACGTGAAATGTGGCTGTGAATCTTTGTCAACTCCTTGATGCAGTCATCGCGTCTCTTGCGAAGTTGCTCAAGCTCAGCGTTTGCCGATCCAAGCTGGATGTCGGATTCTTTGAGTAGGTCCTGGTCCTTGGAGATCTGGAGAATAAGGCGCTCGCTCTTACGTGAAGTTGGCCAACCTTTTGAAGCTCGGTTTGGTCTGGGCCTTCATCTTTTCCATCTCAGCCTTGAGCACTGGCAATCTCATTGTCCTTGGTCCGGGAGGAGCGAGTTCATCATCTTTTTCTTTAGCTCGGCTTGATGCTGCCACCTTGTTCGAGAAAATGCAGCATCATATCAGCCTGACACACTATCCTCAAGCGATGCTGAAATAGTGTGTTGACCCGGCAGAGCCGAGGAATGAATGTTTGCCGAGCCAAGAAGAAAAGAAGATGGAAAGCAAAGCAGGGTCGGACAAAAAGGACTTACCCTTGATCTGCTCCAGGTTCTTTCACATGATCTTGTTCTCAGCCTCCACCCCAGCTGCAGAAACCGAATGAGGAGATTAGTTCGGCAGAAGAAGATGAGGAGAAATGGAAAAGCGCCAAGGGAGAAACTTACCCCTTTTTTCATGTTCTGCAATAAGTGCAACGTGCTTTGCACGTAGCATCTTGTGGGTATCTAGCAAGCGTTGGAATTCAGCACTCCGGGGATTGGTGGTTACCTGAAAAAAGGTACAGAAGCGTAAAATTAGCTTGGTGCATATTCGAAGTGTACAACATCCGGGCCAAGTGGAATTTAACCCGGCTCTAGGTGTGTGCATATTCGATGTGTACAAGATCCGGGCCAAGTGGAAATTAACCCATCTCTAGGTGTGTGCATATTCAAAGTGTACAAGATCCGGGCCAAGTGGAATTTAACCCGGCTCTAGGTGTGTGCATATTAGAAGTGTAAAAGATCCTGGCCAAGTGGAATTTAACCCGGCTCTAGGTGTGTGCATATTCGAAGTGTACAAGATCCGGGCCAAGTGGAATTTAACCTGGCTCTAGGTGTGTGCGTATTCGAAGTGTACAAGATCCGGGCCAAGTGGAACTCAACCCGGCTCTAGGTGTGTGCATATTCGAGGTTCACATGGAGCTACGTTAGTTTTCTAATGAGCATCCGGCCGAGTAACAAGTTACTCCACCGGAGGCTCGGGGACTAATGGTTACTATCTATAGCATGTAAAGGAGAAGCGACATACCTCCATCATCCGCCCCGCGAGGTTAATTGCCTTAGCGGCTGTATTCATTTGGGCGGAAAATTCTACGGGGCCGAACTTTTCTGGGAGATCGTCGTTGTGGACGAACTCCGCCTTGTTCCAGTTCATGACGAACTCAATCAGGCTCGGAGGGTACCGCTCACCGGTGGGCATATGGGGTGCCACCAAGCCCTTCGGGTGTGCTTCTTTCCTCTCAACCAATGCAAGGGCTAGGCTGGTATGCAGAACCATTTGCTGCGTGTCAGTTGGCTCGGCAGGAGCATCCTTCGCTGCTGGAGCTTTCTTGGGAAGCATTGACGCTAGGGTTCATTGCCCAGCCTCGACGAATGCAAACTTGGTAGCATCCGGGGCCTTTTTTCCCTTGGCTTGCTAGGAAGAAGTAACTGCAGCGGATTTCCCCTTAGGAGCTACTGGGGTAGTTCCTCGTCGAGGTTGAGATGACTCGGACGAGGCGGAAGAACTTGGTGCTGGAGCTCTTATAGCTGGACTTGGAGCGGTTGTTGATTTTCTTGGTGCCGAGCAGGTCTTTGGTGCTGGTTGGTCCTTTGATCTTGGGCTCTGCTGGTGTTGGGGCCCGTGCTGGTGTCGAGGTAGTCTCGGTGGCTACTGGTTGCGGTGATGCCGAAGTTGTGGACGCCGTCGCCTCGGATGGGCCAGCCTCTCCCGCTTCGAGGTCGCATTCCTCTCGACGAGGTAGTGCGGAACCCAGAGCAGCCGCGGAACCCTCTGGAATAGGGCTCAGCGGACGTGACTCGTCGTCACGAGGAGGAGAAGGGCCAGATCGAAGTGGTGAAGGGATGCTAGATCCACTCTGAGGGACCTCCACCAGAGCCCTGAAGAAGAGAATAATGTCAGAAGAGAAATTACCACGATGCAAGGAGAAGTGAGTTACGCAACGAAAAATGACTTACGCATCCGAGGTTTGGGCCTCCTTGGGTTTCCGAGCCCTTCATGTCGGGGCTTTGCCTTCCGGCTTGGAGGCAGTCTTGTCTCCGGCCTTCTTTCGCCCTTTTGTGGGCTGAGAAGGTTCGGAGGAGGAACTTGGTGCGGCTCCGTGCCTCTTCTTCGATGCCACCGGAACCGGTTCGCCCGTAGCAAGCAGAGGATCCTCATGGATATGCCCACCGGGGTTAGCTGATGTCGGAAAGGCAAAAGAAAGAGGGACAGCCTCAACAGGTTCAATCACGTCGACATATGAGTCATCCTCATCATCGGGCCAGTCTCTAAGAGAAGAGAATTTACCGCTGGGTCGTTTTGTAGCGTCGGTCATAGGGAGAAACATCTCCTGGTCCGGCTCCTCCTCATCCGGGGTTTCTCGGTCCAGTGCCCACTTAAGGGTCGGATCCGTACCATCCTCAAGGGTTTGCTGAAGGAATAGCTGAGAGAAAGCATGAAGAACAGAATAAAAAATACAACAAAAAGCGACATATATTTAATCCGAAGTAAGTTTGCCCCGCGAAGCTTATCGCGGGAGGGAGCCTGTCACGACAGAAGTGCTCAATTCCCCATGTCCATTCAGCGGAGAAATCCTTGTTGGTGGTGAAGAGAGCCTTAACCCGGCGGAAAATCTCCGTGTTGCTTAGCTCGAAGGAGGAAGTTCGGTTGGGGTCGCGACCAAAACTCATGTGGCACACCTTGTGGGTGCGCTTCTGGAGGGGAGAGATTCAGTTACGCACGAACGTGATCATAGCATCCTCGTTGTGCAATCAGAGTTTCTTCAGTTCCGCGAACCTCTTGTTAACCTGGTTGGCCAGAGCCGTGGGCTTCTTGGAGACCTCCTCCCAGAATTCCGGATCAGGTGGACCCGGAGTATAGGGGAGCAACCGAATCAAATATTCGGTGCCCGCATTCCGGACATAGAAGAATGTCCGGGCCCATCCTTTGCAGGAGTCAAGCCTGGTGACCCGGGGGAAAACGGAAGTCCTCCGAGGCGAGATGGATGAAACTCCGAATTGGGTGAGCTGCTTATCCTCCGATTCAACTTGGATGTTGGGGATGACGTTACGACGAAGGCCGAAAAACCGGATCCACAGCTCCTTCGTGGGCCACAGTCCGGTGTAGCCCTCGATCATAGAAGAAAAAGCAGAGAGAGAGGTGTTAGCGTTGGCTGGAAGATGGTGCGGCTGCAGGTGGTAGGTGCTAAGCAAATCCCGGAAGAAGTCGCTCACCGACAAGCCGAACCCCCGTTGGAAGTGGGACAAGAACACGACGAACTCACCCGGATTGGGTGAGGGGGACAGTTCAGCGAAGGGGAGACGAGCCACGACGCTGGCAGGGGCATCCTCCTCCATTTCTTGCTCGACGGCGACGAGCTCCTCCTTCGTCATCTCGTACTCGCTACCCTCGCTGGCACTAGCGGCGGCGGGGATCTGAGGCCTGGATTGGCGAGGACACGTGGCGAGGAAGTCATGCAGCGGTGGCTGCGACGCAGAGGCACGGGGAAAAGTGCGGCGGCAGCGCTGCTGCTAGGAGCAATGGCAGCGGCACGGTCGCGAGGAAGATGAAGAAGAAGAGCAACGGGCAGAGGGGCGCAGAAGAGGAAAAAATCCTAAGAGGTGCGCCCCTCCGCTATTTAACCACCCCCCTAAGAGGGTGAGTGGGATCACGCCCTGAAAATGAGCCACATGGTGTGGCCATGTATCATCGGCCTCAACCAATCAG
Source organism: Avena insularis (assembly GCA_023614405.1). Lineage (NCBI taxonomy): Eukaryota > Viridiplantae > Streptophyta > Magnoliopsida > Poales > Poaceae > Avena > Avena insularis. The sequence goes on along the minus strand of CM042694.1, from coordinate 442,167,162 downwards.
TGAGGAGCCACGCGGAGGGCCACAAGACAGAGGCGATCCCGTGACGTAACACACTGATGCGGTAAACGAGGAGGCAGGCGTGACGTGACCCTCACATAGTGATAACTGACAATTACTGCGGCGGTTACTGTGCAGGCCCTTAAAATAAGACATCGTAATGATTAGCCTCCACATGGGTTGGCGTATGAAAGAAGGAAACAAGGCCCGGATAGAGCCATGGTAGCCCGGACAGCAGGAAAAAACTCAGAATGTGCAGAGGGGACGTAAATCCATGAAATCCGAGTCAAAGTGGTAACCCTGCCGACAAGTGAAAACTTGGAACGTGCGAAGGGAACGTAAATCAACATAATCTGAGATAAAGAGCTAAATCGGAAATAACGTCCAAGGCTCGAACATAAATGAACCTGATGTGGCCTTAGCGGCCAAGGCAGCTAAGACCGCACCAGCTTCGGGGACTAATGTTGGGGGGATAACCCCGGGTAGGGTCACTCCGGGGTATAAAGGCCGAGTTAGCCGAGGTTCGGCAAGGCCAAAGCGGATGCTCGCCGGGTCACCTCTAGGCAGGACGGATCATGGAGTAACCCAGACCGGGGGGTCGCCTAACATTATATCAGCTGACTTAAGGAGTAAGTCGGAAGTGCTTCTCTAACTTGTATGCAGGAACAGGTATAGCCGGATCTACCAGGAACAGGAATCTCTCTGGTCAAAAAGAAGGCCCGGTACGCACTACATGAGCGAAGCAAGCAAGGGCAGGACCACCAGGTCATGGCCGACAAGGGTGACAACGCTCGTGTCGGCCGTGGCCTTGGCGACTCACAGTAGCTAAAGCATGTGTGGTGAGGAAAAGCACCTGGGGTTACCACTTTGAGAGGAGGCATATTCTTAGGAATATGCCTCCACGTATGCCCTAGGCAGAGACCAGGCCGCCTCTATATAAGGGGGGCTAGGGTTTCAGTAGAGGGGGTTGGGTTTTCTTCTATACCAATTTGGCTAGGGTTCTAGGAGTGAACTGTAGGTGAGAGTAAGAGAGCTCCTTCTTCCTTCTCTCGCCAACACAGCTCTAGGAGCACTTGTAATCTTGAAAGGAAAGCAATACCATCTTCTGTGTGGAGAATCACTCCACTATCCCTCCCTGGATTCCCCTAGCGTGTATTAGTCCCCACCTTTAGCCTATCCATGGCATCTGCCGTGACACCACCACGACAATGCCTATAACATTACATTTCTATTCCTTACTAAGCCCAATAATTTAATTTTTCCCCAAAATAGTGAAAGGGCATCTGATGGTGTCGTTTTCTTAGGGATGGTTAGTGAACCTGAGGAAACAATGCTCATAAACAATATAGGTTGTGCTGTTGGTATTTTGGATCTCCGACTCCATCGCTGAAAACAATGAGGCCCTAATTTTTTTCTCATATGGAACCTATATATAATCTTTGTATTGTTTCTGATCTATGAATGCGTTGTATGATGCATATGTATATCCCTGAATATTGTTTTGTACGATTACATTTCAATTTCTTATTGTGGCCAATGATTCAAATTTGCCCCAAAGAGAGGCAGACACATTGGTGTCAGATTTTTTCAGGAATGAGTTAGCGAACCTGGGGCCATGTACAAGATCAATATAAGCTGTGCAATTTTTACTTGGTTCACTTACGCCATCTCTGTAGAAACTTATGAGGTTGCAATCTTTATTCTACATTCATAGAACTATGATATTTTAATTATCTATTCCATGCATTCATAGTGTATAAGAATTATATTTTAGTTTTTCACCGAGGCCGATGATTGAAATTTTCCCCAAAAGGGTTCAAGGGGAGACACATATGATGGTGTCGTGTTTTAGGGATGTGTTGGTGAACCTGAGGCAGCAACGCACACAAACAATATAGATTGTGCTGTTGGTACTTTGGTTCTCCAACTCCATCTTTGAAACAAATTATGAGGCCCTTGATTTATTCTCATATGGAACCACATATATGATCCTTGATTTGTTTGTGATCTTTTAATGATTGGTATGATGCATATGTATATGAATGGTTTTGATCATAAGTATTTTTTAACATGTACCTAAAGATTAATTGTTTGGATTTTTATTTATAATTACAATATTTAGGCTTGTTTTTGTACCTAACTATGTATATCCCTGAATATTGTTTTGTACGATTACATTTCAATTTCTTATTGTGGCCAATGATTCAAATTTGCCCCAAAGAGAGGCAGACACATTGGTGTCAGATTTTTTTCAGGGATGAGTTAGCGAACCTGGGGCCATGTACAAGATCAATATAAACTGTGCAATTGTTACGTGGTTCGCTTACGCCATCCCTGTAGAAACTTATGAGGCCGCAATCTTTATTCTACATTCATAGAACTATGATATTTGAATTATCTATTCCATGTATTCATAGTGTATAAGAATTACATTTTAGTTTGTCACCGAGGCCGATGATTGAAATTTGCCCCAAAAGAGTTCAAGGGGAGACACTTATGATGGTGTCGTGTTTTAGGGATGGGTTGGTGAACCTGAGGCAGCAATGCACACAAACAATATAGGTTTTGTTGTTGGTACTTTGGTTCACCAACTCCATCTTTGAAACAAATTATGAGGCCCTAGATTTATTCTCATATGGAACTACATATATGATCCTTGAATTGTTTCTGATCTTTTAATGATTGGTATGATGCATATGTATATGAATGGTTTCGATCATAAGTATTTTTAACATGTACCTGAAGATTAATTGTTTGGTTTTTTATTTATAATTACAATATTTAGGCTTGTTTTTGTACCTGACTATGTATATCCCTGAATAATGTTTTGTACGATTACATTTCAATTTTTTATTGTAGCCAATGATTCAAATTTGTTCCAAAAGAGAGGCAGACACATTGGTGTCAGATTTTTTCAGGGATGAGGTAGTGAACCTGGGGCGATGTATAGCAACATTACAGGTTGTGCAATTGTTACTTGGTTCACTGACTCCATCCCTGAAGAAACTTATGAGGCCTCTAGATTTATCCTACATTCACTCTAATGCAATTATTTGTCATTGTGTTGAGATGAATGATATATAAACCGATTAAACTATTGCTAAGATGCTTTATATTTGATATCCACAGATATATTGTCTTACATATACATGTTGTCAATTCTTAAGTTGTAATACAATTTAATCATCTGTATGAGTTCTAAGTTATGTTCTTAAAAATCAACAGGAGGATGATGATGAAGTGGACGATAGCAAGGTATCCAGGGACAACAAGAGCCGCTACGTGCTGAGGCGGTTATGGTGTGGGCTAATACGTTTCCACCATAGGGGGAAACTATTTTGCCTATTTTGTGGCAGTGCAATCAACGTGGACCTCGATAGCATGATCCAGCACGCGATGGGCATTGGCAGAGGCGGAGGCAGAAGCCATAGGCTGATTATCTTGGCACGGCACGCAGCCTTCGGCAAATTCCTCCAGGAGTATGTCAGGACTACCCTATATCCCATCGACTAGGCTATCGCTGCCTCCTGCTGATATGCCCCTGCCCTGCTAGGCGTCTCCTTGTCATGGCCTCCTGCTACCGCCCTGCTTTTATTTTGTTTTAGTTAATTATTACCTGTGTGTGGCATGTAAGACAATATATCCGTGGTGTCTCTGGTGAACCTTCTATATTAATCTACTCCTTTATATGGAGTGCCTTAAAATTTCTAGTGTTCAATTATATTACTAATCATGCTCATGCACACAACAAAATATTTCTAGTGCTCAATTATATTATAATTGTCAAGGAATACATCAACAAGTTAAATTGGTCGAAATCTTGTATTGAAGTAACTAAATGATCTCACATCGGCGGTGGACATTGGCAGAAGCCGAAGACCTTGGAGTGGCACGCAGTCTTCAGCAAATTCCTTGCAGGTTCAACAACGGGTTGCCGCCACCCAGCTCTGAATTCGCTTACAGGTACAACATGAAAGAACTTCAGCTACCAGAGAGACCTCGGCAGAGGTGGCAGAATTGGTGCGGCTGCAACCACGGCGACGGCGATCTCAGATTCTAGAGGAGGAAAATAGAACCGAGCATGGTCGACACGGTGACATATCTCATCGGGAACCAATTCGCGTCCCCGCACCGTGAAATGGGTGCGTCCATGGTGAGGGCGTGCTCCGACTCGGGATGGGGAGGAGAGCGGGGTCGAGCAGGTTCGTCACATCCCAGCTCTACGCCATGGCCGCGACCATAGATTGCCGCTCCGGGGAAGAAGAAGACACGTAATGGATGCAAGCGCCAATGCTCCAAGCCTACAGGGAGGAGAGCTGGGCCGAGCAGGTTCGTCCATGTCCCAGCTCCGCGCCATGGCTGCGACACCCCATAGATTGCCGCTCCGAGGAAGAAGAAGACGCGTAATGGATGCAGGCGCCAACGCTGCAAGCCTAATTAACACCTAAGCGACAGGAGCGACATAACATCGAGAACTAACAGGGGGGCCAACTTGACGGCCGTTAGCCGGATTTTTTGTATTGAAATGTAAAGTTGAATTCGTGCCAAAAAAGACCCTCTGAGTATTTGGCACACCAACTGTAGTCATCCCGGCTGATTTCAGGGAACTTGGGTACCACGTTGCCTGGGCGCCCCAACTTTCGGGCTGCAAAATGAAATTCTCCTCTCAAATGGCTAAGTCTGGTCCCTGCAGCTCCTCTATACTATGCTCTCTTTGTTCCTTTTGCCTCTGTTTCATCCATAATCATAATAAACACCTACACACATGGCAAAGACAAGGAAGAGAGATAAAATTCTATCTAAACTACTAAATGTCCAAATCTCATATTGAATTTAATAAAAACAAGTAATCATGCATATCAATCATAGCAATAGTTAGATGGAGCATGGTATTATAGGCAAATGACACAATTTATATTGCTAAAAAGTGTTATATTATCACATCCATCAACTTACCCAAGCTAGATCTTGCTCATCCTCGAGCAAAAGTCATCGATAACTTAATGGATATGATCTTGCTTATCATTGGAAATCAATGCACCGTATCCTTGATTTTGCTGCAAGCTCAAAGTAAGAGAGCACATAATCATATAAGGAAATATAAGCTTAGTTATATTATTCCAAACCACTAGATATTAGTCAAAAACATCTATGCCCCATGTCAAAGTTAAATCTAGCTTGCAAGTAAACTTGTGATCCTTCTATACACACTTTATTGTATTTTTGTATTTTTATGTGTTTCAGGCAAAGGTGAACACGGTTAGTTGTCAATCATAAATAGAAATAGAGTTTTTCAATGCTGCCCACTGATACATTGCAAATGTATCTATAATTTTTGATGTTCCATGCTTGGTTTTATCCACTTTCTTGTGTTTTGTCCACACTTTGGAGTACTTTTCATATGATTTCTTGGACTAACCTATTAACAAGAGCCACCGTGCCAGCTACCTGTTTTCTGCTATTTTTGGTTCCAGGAAAGTTAGAAAATGAATATTCTCGGAATTGGACGGGACAAATGCCAAAGTGCCTATTTTTCCGGAAGTCATCAGATGCCAGAATACGAGACGGAGAAGGGCTGGGGGCCGGCCAGACCACATGGCCACGCGGCTAGGCCTGGCCCGCGCCAGGGGGTGGTCTGGCCGACCCCAGCACCCCCTCGGCCTCTCCTTCCGCCTATAAGATTCCCTCGGGACAAAAACCCTAAGTACCCGATCAAAAATCCACGAAAGAGTCTGTAGCCGCCGTCATCTCCATCCCTAGATCGGGAGGGATCTGAAGCTCTTCCCGGCACCTAGGAGAGAATTCACACCACAGGTCCTTCTTCATCACCATGCAAGCCTCCGGTGTGATGCATGAGTAGTTCATCTCTGGACTACGGGTCCATGTAGTAGCTAGATGGCTGGTTCTCCTCCTTTGTGCTTTCATGTTTAGATCTTGTGAGCTCCGTTCATGATTAAGATCATCTATTTGTAATTCTACATGTTGTGTTTGCGGGGATCCAATGGATATTGAGATGCTATTTCAGATTGATTATTGATTCTATCATGTCTTTGTTATTTGTGATCTTGCATGCTTTCCGTTGTTAGTAGCTATCTTGGCCAAGTAGATGCTAGCAACTCCAAGAGTTAGTATTTATGCTCAATAGTGGGTTCATGCCTCTGGTAATCTGGGGAAGTGACAGAAATCTCTAAGGTAATAGATGTGTTGTTTCTACTAGGGAGAAAACAACAATCCTTTGTTCATAGAACAATCGTATTGTTTACTTTACACGCAATTCGTAAAGCAATAATCTGTTGCTTGCAACTTAATGCTAGAGGGGGTTCGGATGATAACCTGAAGGTGGATTATTAGTCATAGATGCAGTTGGATGGCAGTTTATGTATAATTTTGTAATGCCCAATCAAGTTCCAAAGGAGTCAAGATGATTAGTATATGCATGTTGCTGTCTCGATGTTTGTTAATTGCCCCGCTGTAATTTGTTTACCCAATATGTTATCTATCTTAAGGAGAGCCACCTCTAGTGAACTATGGATTCCGGTCATTTTCTTTACATATAATCTATAAATTGTTTACTGCTTTGTGTTTACTTTTTGCAAACTATTACTTCCTTCCATTCGATACGTTTAATCCTTTGTTTTCAGCAAAACCGGTGAGATTGAGAACCTCATCGCAAGTTGATGACAGAGTTCTGTGGTTGTGTTGTGCAGGTCTCCACGTTGCTACTAGCACCGGTAGTGCGCCCTCCCAAGGCTCAGCTAGCAACACCTTTGGGGTGTTTCCTTGATCCTACTGGTTCGATTAAACCTTGGTTTCATAACTGAGGGACACTTGCTGCTGTGCTCATCATACCTTCCTCTTGGGGTTCCCAACAAGCTCTACATCAATCACGAGCCATCAAGCATTTTTCTGGCGCTGTTGCCGGGGAGTCAAGGGCATTGATGACCCACAAGTATAGGGTGTGTATCGCAGTATTTTCGAGGGAAGTGAAACCCAATTTATTGATTCGACACAAGGGGAGCCAAAGGATATTTATCAGCCTGAACAACTGAGTTGTCAATTTAGTTGCACCTGGAAACAATCTTGCTCACGGCAGTTTATCAGTAGCAACAGTTTTGTAGTAGAAATAGTAAAGTAACAACAATAGTAAAGCAAAGACAATAGTAACAAAAGCAGTAAACAGTGGGATTCGAGTGCGGTAGGCATAGGGATGGATGGACGGGAGTTGCATGGACAAGACAATTCACATAGCAATCAGAACATAGGGCAATTGCAGATAAATAAGATAAAGCATCCAAGTACTAGACAATCCTAGGCATGTGTTCCATATATAGTCATACGTGCTCGCAATGAGAACTTGCACAACATATTTTGTCCTGCCAGCCCGTTTGCAGCGGGGCCTCTAGGGAACTACTGGCAATTAAGGTGCTCCTTTTAATAGAGCACCGTAGCAAAGCATTAACACTCCGTGAACACATGTGATCCTCACATCAAAGCCTTTCCCTTCCGGCTATCCTAATTTCTGTCACTTCGGGACCATAGGTTCCGGACAACGACGTGTGTATACAACTTGTAGATAAGACCACAAACAATACTATCATAATGAATCAATAATAAGTTCAGATCTGAAATCATGGCACTCGGGCCCTAGTGACAAGCATTAAGCACAACAAGTCGCAACAAAGTCATAAAGCACTAATAAGAGATACTAGGCACTATGCCCTAACAATCTGATGCCATTACATGAACGATCTCATCCAATCCCTACCATCCCCATAGCCTACAGCGGGGGATTACTCACTCATAGATGGGGGAAACATGGATGGTCGATGGAGAAGCGATGGTGATGATCATGGTGATGATATCCTCCAATTCCCCGTCCCGGCAGGGTGCCAGAACGGAGTTTTTGGTGCTGTTTCGTGGAATCTGGTGGTGGCGGCGGAGCGGAACTCCTTCTAGAAAAACGTCGAACCCCCCAAAGTTTTTAGGTCAGAAGGCTCCTTATAGGCGAAGAGAGAGGCCGAGGGGGTGCCTAGGGGGCCCACACCCCACAGCACGGCGGCTGGCAGCGCCAGTGGTGTGGCCACCCCAGGGCTCTTCTCCGTCTCGTATTCTGGCTCCTGGAGTCTTCGGGTAAAATAGGATTTTTGGCATATTTTCCGGGATTTTTTCCAAATAGTTGATTTTCTGCACAAAAAGTAGACACCAAGGCAGTTCTGCTGAAAACAACGTCAGTTCGCATTAGTTGCATCCAAATCACACAAGTATAGAGGAGAAACAATAGCAAAAGTGTTTGGGAAAGTAGATACGTTTTGGACGTATCAACTCCCCCCAAGCGTAGCTTATTGCTTGTCCTCAAGCAATTCAGTTGAAAACTGAGTGCGATAAATGAACTTTCACGAAGACATTTGTTTCATATGATGTAAATATTCTCAGCAATGTGATCAACTACTTAGATAATCCATAATAAAGAGTATGCAACTGAGTCTACTTAATAGTCATTGCAAGCTATGAAGAGATTCCAACTCAAGAATAATAAGTAGCACGAAGCAGAACACAAGCAACATTACAATGCTCATAGAGAGGTATGATAGAGTGGTATCTCGCTTGCCTTTGATTATGAATGCCAAGGCACCTCTGAAGTTCAAGTGATGACTAGAAGTAAAGATATCAAAGATACAAGCACCAAAGTCATAACACAAATAATCAAGTATTGGAGCAAGCACAAAGAATGACAACTATGCTCTCAAGAAGGTGCTCAAAGAATATGTGGAGAGTCAACAAGTGGAAGAAAAAGGTTTTGAATAATTTTGAAAGGCTTCCAAATGCTGAAAGTATGGTACTCGTTAGCTTTGAGCTCTCATTGCCCCTATCATAAGCATCTTTAATGTGGTTAAGGTGAAAGTGACACAACTAAGAAGATATGCTTGACAAGTTATAAATTGAAGTCTCATGCCCCTTACTTACGAAGACCGATCCTCATGCTACTCAACTTCAGTCACAAGTAAGCTCTTGTCATTATAAGTATGTACGTATCATCGAGAACCGCCAACGGGGTACCCCTTGCACATGACATGGGAGTTATCCCATGATCAAAATGACAAGGCAAGCAGACAGTGAGCATCTCAGCGATCTTTTTATTTACTATGTGCATAGATTTTTATTGAGGATGCTTCATAGAATGCTCATTATGGTTATGCTGCAAGTTTCCACCATGATTAGGCATGGCTTAGGCTAGCGGCCCAGGCGTTTCTCTAACATACATACAAACTCCATGATCTTACAAGTTCCACTTTTATTTCACATCGCCGGGATCCATAAGCAAAAGAACATGATATCAACTAGGTACAAAGTACCTATGAAGTGTTGAAAGCGGTCCACATGATACATGGTTCTGCTAACTCCAACTCATAAAGCGCAAGCATATGCACAACAAAGAAGGACGCAATGGTTCAGGTTTATTAAGTGCAAGAAAATAAAGTGTGCCATCAAGTTTGTGAGAGCTTTACTAACTAACTTTCTCATAACAAGCAAACATTTTATTCGGAAGAAAACAAGGCACATTGAATATGCACGGAGGTAGCAAATGATGCTAATGGGTAGGTATGGTGGACACTTTGGAAATATTTGGTTTAGGGAGTTGGAAACATGAGTAAAACACTCAGTGGAAGTGAAGGCTAGCAATAGTAAGGGAGCGACAAATGAGAGAGCAATAGATGTCATTATCATGCTTGCAACAAAACAAGACTACTCATGGCATGAAAGTGATTCAAGATCCTCAAGGCAAAATAATTCATCGAGGCTCAACTGATTATTACAGTCATGTGCATGCGTGAGCATGTGCCAAGTCAATTCAAATGAAACATTCAGAGGAGGATACCACGGTGTCATACCAATTTATGAATAGAGTAATGCAAGCAAACATTCATGAAACATGCTACAAACTATTAGCGAGTTGGAGCTAATCAAAAGAAAGCAAGAACTACTAAGCATCCAAAGAAAACATACACTCTACATGAACGGACTAAACAAGCTCACAAAGATGAGTATATGTACAAAAATGAAGACAAATAGAGTTCGTTACCAGCCTCTTACCACGCCTCAAGTTGTCATTAATCCTCATCATTCCTCTTCACTTGTGTGGCTTGAATAATAATATCAAACCAATAATCCACTAAGAACTGCCGAACCCTGTAGCAATCTCGCAAAAACCAAAGAAGAACGACAAATATTTTTGGTGTTTTTGATTTTTAAACAAGAACCAAAAGAGAAAAACAAGCAAAGCAAAATCTTTTTGGGTTTTTCAAATAGTTCAAACAAAGCAAAAAGGAAAAAAGCAAACCAAGGCAAAAAGAAGAAGCAAGCCAAAGAGAAACGACAAAAATATTTTTGGTCTTTTTGTGTTTTTAGAAAGCAAAAGCAAAGAAGAACGAAAACTAAAAAGAGAATGAAAACATGAATATACAAAGTACCGACGCAACAAGATAAGGAGATGAGTGCGGTGTCGGCGTACCTCCCCCAAGCTTAGGCTTTTGGCCTCAGTGGGTATCAATCCATGTATGAATAAGGGTTCCAAGCGGGCGGATCTTGGTAAGAATGGTCGTAGTTGGGCCCATGAGAAGAAGAGGAAGCTCCCCAATCATAAGTGGGCTGCTGATATGAAGACTCTCCTTCATTCGAAGGCTGGACCAAATCATCCGTGACCTCCCTTCTAGTGTCCTGCTCCTGCTGGGAAAGCTCTCCCAGGTACGTGTCAAGCTCCTCCTAAGTGAGGGACCATCCTTCCCTGTTATCAAGGTTAAACAAAGCAGGTGCAGGCAAAAGAACAACACGCTCGGACTTGCTCTTTCTCCAGCCAGCCTTGAGAAAGGTTATTTCATAAGATAACTCACTCAAACTAGCCCACGAGGAAATAAATTTATGCTGTATCATGGAATTAAGATCAAGCCTCTCTATGGGAAACTGTAGGTCTAGATGATGAGGCACTAAACCATGCAATGCTAGCAAACGAGAAGCAATGAGGCCTCCACAAATTCCACCTTTCTCACGGTTAGCAGCAAGACGGAAAGCTATCAAAGCACCCAAGTTGTAAGACCTATCTCATCTAAGGGCAGTAGAGATAAATGCTAGATCAAACGAAGATAACTTATTGGCAGTTTTCCTAGCAAGAACACACTTGGCAATAAAGTAGGCAAAGTAGCGAATGGAGGGAAGATGAATGTTACAGATTTTTCCATTCTCCTTTGAGAAGCTACTCCCTTGACAAATTTCTGCGTATAAATCCATGAGTGGTTCCGGTCTCTGTTTAATCTTCTTACATGATCCCCATTGAGGTACCTTAATGGCTGCACAAAAATCATCAAGAGAAAGATTGACAGCAATATTGTAAATTTTGTAATGGACCATGGGGTTAGGCAAAGAGTTACTAAATTGGAAATCCTGCACCACAGACATGGTTAGCTTCACAAATTGACAAGGTTCATCTTCCAAGAAATGCTCTAACCCTGCATTAGAAACCAAAGTGTGGAAATCTTGTAGAATTCCTGTAGCTCTCATGAACTCAGGGCATGGATAGATGGAGGGAAAAACTTCCTCCTCCCTGTGGACCTTCATGACCTCAAGTACCCAAAGCTCATGTTGGTTTAGGTGGTGCTCACTCATCTTTTATTCTGAAATTTAAACACCTATTAAACAAGTGATTGCAAAGTAAATATAATAAAGGATTCTACTCATAGGGACTTGCAAGAGGCCTAAACATTCATCTAATCTATATCTCTAAGCATCAAAAAAGCTTACAAGCTCTCATAACCAGTCACCTATAGCAGCAAAATACTCAACATACAATCCACTAAACACAAATCTACTTGGACAAGGGGAGGAGTCACATACCAAGGAACAATTGCTCCAAATTTCAGCAAGAAAGATGGGTTGAGCAAGGAGATCGAAGAAATCGAGAGCAAGCACAGAAAGAACATGATTTTGAGCTATGAACTGGAGCTTACTCGGGAGAGAGAAGAAAGTGGCAGGTGAGAGAAGTAGTGGGGGGCCAGGGGTGGCCCACACTAGGGCATGGCGCCACCCAGGGCTGGCCGTGCCACCACATGGTGTGCCTGCCTGGTGGGCCCCCCTGGTACCTACCAGGTACTCCTCTGCCCCTTTTTTCACGTAAAAATTGAATATGTATTTTCTGGAATTTTTCGAGACACTTTATTTTTGGGCTTTTTTCAGAAATAGAAGAATTATTTTTCTGACAGACAAATTTTTTTCTTTTTGGAAACATGATGCAAAGACAAAAACAAGGCTAGAACTACAGAAGTTCTATCATGCAAGCAACTAACAACACAAAGAAAACTAAACGAAAGCAAAAACTAAAACGCAAAGGATAGAAATAAACGGGGATAATCATAATGAAAACATTGTTTTGTTCAATGGAATCCTTTTGTTAGCAAGGTTGATCAAGTCTTGCTACCAGAACAGTTGCATATGAGACAAAACTTTGTACTCCACTAATGATTATGTTACCTTAACCTTGATAGCAATGGTCCCAATCATAATTGTTTCAAATTTTTCTCTTGGCATGGGACAATATATTTCTCCAACTTGAATGCATTCAACATGTTCAATTGAATTCAAACCATAAGTCCTTTCAATCTTCTTGGGGAAATAGACAGTATGTTCGTTGTCATTAACATTGAAGGTCACCTTTCCTTGATTACAATTAATAACAGCTCCTCTAGTATTAAGAAAAGGTCTCCCAAGAATAATAGACATATTATCATCTTCGGGCATTTCAAGCACAACAAAATCAGTTAATATCAAGCAATTGTGAGACACCTGAACAGGTACATCCTCACAAATACCCATAGGAATAGTGGTAGACTTATCAGCCATTTGCAAAGATATATCAGTTGGTATCAATTTTTCAAGCTGAAGCCTCTTATAGAGAGAGAAAGGCATAACACTAACTCCAGCTCCCAAATCACACAAAGCAGTTCTAACATAACTGTTCTTAATAGAACAAGGGATAGTTGGAATCCCTGGGTCTCCAAGTTTCTTAGGAACCTTACCATTGAAGGAATAATTAGCAAGCAAAGTAGAGATTTCTTCATTAGGGATCTTCCTTTTATTCGAGACAATGTCCTTCATAAACTTTGAGTAAGGAGGCAAATTAATAGCATCAGTCAAAGGAATTTGCAAGAATAAAGGCTTCATCCACTCACAAAACTTATTATAGTGTTCATCTTCCTTTGACTTGTGTTTCTTATCAGGGAAAGGCATAGTTTTTGGACCCAAGGTTCCCTTTCACTACCATGTTTCTTAGCAATAAAATCTTCTTTCGTGTATTTAGTAGTCTTAGTGTGATTGTCAGGTTCTTCTTCAAATTTTTCTTCATTAGGCACTTCATTTTCTTCATTACCACTTTCAGTTTCAGCATCAGAGATAGATATACTATTAGGATCTATAGCAGGTTCAGAGGGTTCTACAACAGTTTTATGTTTCTTTTTCCTTTTCTTACGAGTAGAACCACTATTTCAGCTTGTTGAGAATCCTACTCAATTCTGTTGGGATGCCCCTCTGGATATAGAGGATCCTGGGTAGCAGCACCACTTCTAGTTCTAATTTCATAAGCATGTTTTTCTTTAGCAGCACTAACTAGCAAGTCGTTTTGCACTTTAACTAGTTGATCAATTTGAGTTTGAACCGTTTGAAAGTGTTTAACAATCATTTTAACATCATTAGAGGTTCTTTCCACAATATCTTTCAACTCAACAATAGCTCTAGTGTTTTCCATTAGATGATTTTGCACCCTTTTATTAAAGTTATCTTGCTTAACAATAAAGATATTGAATTCTTCTAAGCATTGATCAAGAGGTTTAGAGTAAGGGATATCACCTTCATCAAAGTGTTGGAGAGAGTGTACCTCAATAGTGGATGAGTAGGGAATAGGCTTACATAATTCTTCTATAGGAGGTAAATTCTTGACATCTGCAACTTTAATTCCCTTCTCCTTAAGACATTTCTTAGCTTCCTTCATCACTTCATCATTTAATTCAATAACTCCCCTCTTCTTTGGTGTTGGAACAGGCACAGGAATAGATGGTTTAGGTACAATTTCTTCAGGTGTAACTTGTTTAGGAGGATTCCAATCTTCATAATTCTTGCTTATTTTAGCCATTAATTCCTCAACTTCCTTGGGAGTCCTATTCCTGAAAACACAATCAACACAACTATCTAGGTATGTCCTAGATTCTTTGGTTAGTCCATTATAAAATATATCAAGGAGCTCATTCTTAGGTAAAGGACTTCCAGCCTGTGCATGAATCAAAGCACAAAACCTTGCCCAAGATTCGGGCAATACCTCTTTTTCTCCCTGTTTAAAATCAAAAAGTTCCTGCAAAACAGCATGTCTAGCACTAGGGGGAAAATATTTCTGCAGGAAAGTACTAATCAAGCACTCAGGGCTATCAATAGATCCAGGAGGTAAATTACCAAACCAAGTTTTAGCTTCTCCTTTCAGTGAAAAGGGAAAAATCTTAGCAACAAAGTAAGTACGCATTTTAATATCATCAGAAAATAAGCCGGTCATGGTAGAAAGTTCATTCATATGTGCTACCGCACTTTCATTCTTAGTCCCACAAAAAGGTTCTTTCTCGACAATAGCTATGTAAGATAGATCGAGAGAGAAATCATAATCTTCATCTATAATGTTTATGGGAGAAGCAACAAACTTAGCATCAAGGGATAATTTGGGTCTAATAGTACGCCTCTCAAGGAGATTCTTAGCAGCGCTCCTATCATGGGTGTTCCTACATTCTTCAATAAACTCATCAGTCATCTCAACATAATCTTCTTCAGCATCATAACTCTCACTAGACTCAGGTGAGCTAACAGTTGTGGTAGTGTCTTCATTAGGAGTTTCGGTATTTCCAGCTATAGTTCTAGCAATCGTAGCATCTAGGAAAGGACCTAATGAACCACTCTTATCAAGAACAGTAGAAGCAGCATCATAAGTATCAGAAGTTTCAGATTCAGCAGTAGTAGCAGTGTGTGTAGCATGTGTATTTGGTGGTGTAAGGAACTTACTCAAAATAGACGGTGAATCAAGAGCAGTAGACGTGTTCAGAACCGTACCTCTTCTTGTAGTGGATGGTAAAATAGGAACCTTGCCATCACGAGACTTACCCATGATGGATGGATAACAATGAACAATAGAGAATCCAAGTGAACTTGATAAATAAAGCTATGCTCCCCGGCAACGGCGCCAAAAAATAGTCTTGATGACCCACAAGTATAGGGGGTGTATCACAGTATTTTCGAGGGAAGTGAAACCCAATTTATTGATTCGACACAAGGGGAGCCAAAGGATATTTATCAGCCTTAACAACTGAGTTGTCAATTCAGCTACACCTAGAAACAATCTTGCTCACAGCAGTTTATCAGTAGCAACAGTTTTGTAGTAGGAATAGTAAAGTAATAGCAATAGTAAAGCAAAGAAAATAGTAACAAAAGCAGTAAACAGTGGGATTTGAGTGCGGTAGGCATAGGGATGGATGGACGGGCGTTGCATGGACAAGACAATTCACATAGCAATCAGAACATAGGACAATTGTAGATAAATAAGATAAAGCATCCAAGTACTAGACAATCCTAGGCATGTGTTCCATATATAGTCATACGTGCTCGCAATGAGAACTTGCACAACATCTTTTGTCCTGCCAGCCCGTTTGCAGCGGGGCCTAGGGAACTACTGGCAATTAAGGTGCTCCTTTTAATAGAGCACCAGAGCAAAGCATTAACACTCCGTGAACACATGTGATCCTCACATCAAAGCCTTTCCCTTCCGGCTATTCCGATTTCTATCACTTCGGGACCATAGGTTCCGGACAACGATGTGTGTATACAACTTGTAGATAAGACCAGAAACAATACTATCATAATGAATCAATAATAAGTTCAGATCTGAAATCATGGCACTCGGGCCCTAGTGACAAGCATTAAGCACAACACGTCGCAACAAAGTCATAAAGCACTAATAAGAGATACTAGGCACTATGCCCTAACAATCTGATGCCATTACATGAACGATCTCATCCCATCCCTACCATCCCCATAGCCTATAGCAGGGGATTACTCACTCATAGATGGGGGAAACATGGATGGTCGATGGAGAAGCGATAGCGATGATGATGGTGATGATCTCCTCCAATTCTTTGTCCCGACAGGGTGCTAGAACGGAGTTTCTGGTGCTGTTTCGTGGAATCTGGTGGTGGCGGCGGAGCGGAACTCCTTCTAGAAAAACGTCGAACCCCCCGAAGTTTTTAGGTCAGAAGGCTCCTTATAGGCGAATAGAGAGGACGAGGGGGTGCCTAGGGGCCCACACCACCCCTTGGCGCGGCCTGGCCTGGACCGCGCCAGCAGGTGGTGTGGCCACCCCAGGGCTCTTCTCCATCTCGTATTCTGGCTCCTGGAGTCTTCGGGTAAAATAGGATTTTTGGCATATTTTCCGGGCTTTTTCCTGATAGTTGATTTTCTACACAAAAACTAGACACCAAGGCAGTTCTGCTGAAAAAAGCGTCAGTTCGCATTAGTTGCATCCAAATCACACAAGTATAGAGGAGAAACAATAGCAAAATTGTTTGGGAAAGTAGATACATTTTGGACGTATCAGACATCTTCACAAGGGGAGTCCCTGATAACCAATCTCTTTACTTTGTTATTTTTGTTTTGCTTAGTTTACTTTTGTTTTGTTTGCTTGTTTCTTTATCAAAAACACACAAAAAATTAGTTTTACAAGTTTGCTTTGTTATTCAAAAACACACAAAAAATGACTACTCTTGAAAACACTAAGTTGTGTGACTTCACAAGCACCAACAACAATGATTTTCTGAGCACACCTATTGCTCCACATGTGCCTGAAGATACTTTCTTTGAGATAAAACCTGCTTTACTCAATCTTGTGATGAGAGAATAATTTTCTGGTATTGGTAATGAAGATGCTGCTGCCCATCTAAATATTTTTGTTGAACTTTGTGAGATGCAAAAGCATAGGGATATAGATGGTGATATTATTAAGCTGAAATTGTTTCCTTTCTCTTTGAGAGGAAAAGCTAAAGAATGGTTGAATTCCTTAACTAGGAATAGTATTGATTCTTGGACTAAGTGCAAAGATGCTTTCATTGGAAAATACTATCCTCCTTCTAAGATTATATCTACGAGAAGTGAAATAATGAAGTTTAAACAATCTGATAATGAATATGTTGCTCAAGCTTGGGAAAGAATGAAATCTTTGGTAAAGAATTGTCCCACTCATGGACTGACTGCTTGGATGATCATCCAAACCTTTTATGCAGGATTGAACTATTCTTCAAGGAACCTATTGGACTCTACTGCTGGAGGTACCTTTATGACCATTACTTTGGGTGCTGCAACAAAGCTTCTGGATAATATGATGGTTAACTATTCTGAATGGCATACTGAGAGAGCTCCACAAGGTAAGAAGGTAAATTCTGTTGAGGAAACCTCCTCCTTGAGTGGTAAGATTGATATTATTATGTCTATGCTTGTTAATGGGAAAGCCCATATTGATCCAAATAATGTTCCTTTAGCTTCTTTGGTTGCTGAAGAAGAGCAAGTTGATGTGAACTTCATAAGAAATAACAATTTTGGCAACAATGCTTATGGTAATAACAATTATAGGCCCTACCCTCCTAATAATACTTATGGTTATAATGGTAAACCTGGATTACCTAGTGAAGGAAGAATTCTAGAAGTTGAAAGAGCCACTAAGAACTTGATGCAAATGCAATATGAGCAAAATCAACTATCTACTAAAACTATGGAGGAACAATCTACCATTTTGAAGAACATTAGCCATCAACTTGAGAGTCTAAATAGGGAAATTCCTAGTTTACAATTGAAACTTTCTAATGCTGAAAGGAATATATCATCTTTGTCTGAAGCTCAATCTTCATTGATTAATAAAATGGCTGCTAAACCTGAAACTAATGATAATCCCTTTGCAGCTACTAATGCCATACAATTAAGAATTATGAAAATGTTAGACTATTAGCTGAATTACATGCTAAGTGGGAAAGAGAAGATGAAATTGCTAGAAACATTAGTGTTTCTACTATCACCACCACTAGTGTTGAGGCTAGTAATAGTTCTACCACCTTAGATGATAATTATGATTTTGATCTTGATGGTTGCAACATCTCTGAAGTAATTAAGTTCCTACAAAAGCTTGCTAAAAGTCCTAATGCTAGGGCTATAAACATGGCCTTTACAAAACACATTACTGATGCTCTCATAAATATTAAAGAAGAAAATATGAAACATAAAGCTTCTATTCCTATAAAACAAGAAGATGGTTGGGAACCCATCATTAATATGAAAGTAAATGACTTTGGTTTCAAAGCTTTATGTGATCTTGGTAGTAGTGTTTCTATTATGCCTAGAAGGATTTATGATATGCTTGATTTGCCCCCACTTGAAGATTATTATTTGAATGTCCCACTTGATGATAATACTAAAAAGAAACTCATGGGGAGTATTAATGATGTTCTTATTATGGTTAACAATGCCTATGCCCCATTGATTTCTATGTTCTGGATGTTGAATGCAATGCTTCTTGTCCTATTACTTTGGGAAGACTTTTTCTTAGAACTGTTGGTGCCATTATTGATATGAAAGAAGGCACCATTAAATATCAACTCCCACTCAAGAAAGGTATAGAACACTTACCTAAGACGAGAGAGAAGTCTTCTTTTGATTCTCCTATGAAAACAAAATTTGCTTTTAATGCTTCTTCATTTGAGAACACTTGATTCTTTTTTGCTTCTTATGCCTAACTTAAAGGCGTTAAACAAAAGTACTTATTGGGAGATAACCCAAAATTTTTAGATGAGTCTTGGAAGTTATTACTTCAGTAATAACCTCTCCTTATCCTTTTTATTTGCTTTTTGTGCCAAGAATAACCTCTAATGAGAGAGAAGTAATGATTGGGAAAGTTGCTGTCCCGAAACAGATTTCTGTGCTTTACCGTAAAAATTCGTGTAAAATCTCTGAACGTCTTTTTGAGGCGTGAATTTTTTTGCTTCTGCCCCAGGTTGTTATCTAACTTGCTTTAGTTCAACACTTTTTTATTTGAGCAACATAAGGTCTTCGAAAAAATTCGTCTTTACCTGCTGGTTTGTTTTGACAGATTTCTGTCATTTTCTGCATTTGCTTCTTGTTGGTTCCTTTTTGAGTTCTTTTGGGGAATTGAGTTTTTTGAGGGAAGTGCTACAGTAGCTAGTGTTCTAATGGAAGTTTATTTGGTGTTATAACTGAACCTTAAGACTTATTTATCTTGAGTGCACTAATGTTGCTAATAAAGATTGTGTGAAGTTCTGTATGAAGGAAAAATTTCAGGTGTATGGAAGGAATGAGTAATGAGATGAAGGATGGACTAAAGCTCAAGCTTGGAGATGCCACGCATGTCACCCCAAGAAATATCCAAGAAGTACAAGCGTCAAAGCTTGGGGATGCCCAAGGCATCCCCTTCTTCATCAATAAAAATCACAGGTTTCTTCCAAACGCTTCATTTTTATTGTTTTATGCACAGTTGTGTTGTTTTTGGAGCGTATTCTTTTTTGTTTTGGTTTTAGTTTTTCGTTTCTCGGTTTGCTTAGTTTTCTGAATAATTTGGTTGGACCCCCTCTTTCATATATTGGTTTTCAAATAGTTTGGTTTGGTTTGGAAAAGAGTAGGAAAGTTCATACTTATGTGGTAAAATGAGCTCGTTTTTGACTGTGGCCTATGCTTTGTCATGCCATGCTTGATATTGTTTTGGCTTTATGCTTAGTATTCTTTGCTGTAGCATGACTTGTTATAAACAATTGAGATTTCTTAATGTGCCTTGGATGAATCATGCATTGTTTTAGCATATTAAAGCATAGTATAGTGGTATTCTCCTTTGATGCTTTATTTGGGTTGACTTGGCGCATGCTCACACCATGTTATGACTATCTAAAGTCACCATAAGCCTTCATGATCCTTTAGTTTTCAACTTGTAGTATCACTTTATGCTTTGATCAATGATGTTTTGTCGCTCTGCATGATTATGGCCATTATTGCTCTCTTAGTTTGTCGCTCCCAGTCTTTTGCTAGCCTCCACAACCACGTATGAGTTCCACTCATGCATCCAACTCCCTAAACCAAGTTATTCCAAAGAGTCCACCATACCTACCTACTAGATTATGCTATTCCAAGTATATTCATGCTTTTCTTTACCTTCCGAATTAAACTTGTTATGAGAAAACTAGTCACGAACTTGATGGCACACTTTACTTTTCTTGCCCTTAATAAACTTGAACCATTGTGTCGTCTATGTTGTATATGCTTACACTTATTTGTTGGGAATTAGCAAAACCATGCTTTCATGGGGAACGCTTTCAAAATTGCACTTGGTACTTGTACCTAGTTGATATCATGCTCTTTTGTATCTGGATGTCATCGGTGTGAAATGAAAGGGAAGCTTGTAAGTCCATGGAGTTATATATATGTCTTAGAGAAACGCCTGGGCCGCTGGTCTAATCCATGCTGACATGGTGGAAACCTGCAGCGTAACCATAATCAGCTGTCTATGAAGCATTCTTCTTATAAAAAAGGTTCCTATATTGAGAAAAAAGAGAAAGAGAAAAAAAGAGATATGAAAAGAGGAAAGAGAGTAAAAAGCACCATATTCCCATGGTAAATAAGAAGATTGCTAAGATGCTCGTTGTCTGCTTGCCTTGTCATTTTGATATGGGGATTCTTCCGTATCATCGGGCAAGGGGTACTCCGTTGGCGGTTCTCTATGATACACATGTACTTACGATGACAAGAACTTACCGGTGACTAAACTTGAGTAGCATGAGGAGCGACCCTTCTATACAAGGGACATGAGATTTCTAACTTATACTTCGTCAAGCATGTACACGATAGTTTGTTCACTTTAACCTTACTCACTTCAAGATGCTTATGATAGGGGCAATGAGAGCTGAAAGCTATAAGTACCATAATTTTTGGAAGCTCTTTATGAGACTTGAATCCCTACTTCCTTTTATGAAGGCCTTTCTTCCACCATTATATTGAGTCTCCACCTTCTACCTTTATGCACTTACTTTGAGAGCATAGTGGCCATTCTTAGTTCTATGTGCATTGTCCCAAGACTAGTTGATTGATGCATACCTTGATATTGCTTGTTTTAAACTATTTGTATCTAGTCACTCTTATGAACTTTGAAGGTGTCCTATGCATTTATATTTGCTACTCTATGAGGGACAAGCTGAATACTATGATGCTATGTTTTCTTTTTGTGAAACAAACAAACGTCTTGAAAAGCATTGTTATTCATGAATCTTTTGATTGTGCCTTTTCATGTTGCATCATAATTTCTCTGTCTTATTGCTAGAACTTTATCTTTCATGTTATGATTGAAGTACTATGATCCCAGCTTTGAATGTTTTACAAATACTTTGATCAAGTCTTTGATGGTGCATGTCACCTCAAAAATTATTCTTTCTTTTTTATCACTTACCTACTCGAGGACGAGCAGGAGTTAAGCTTGGGGATATTAATACATTGCAAATGTATCTATAACTTTTGATGTTCCATGCTTGGTTTTATCCACTTTCTTGTGATTTGTCCACACTTTGGAGTACTTTTCATATGATTTCTTGGACTAACCTATTAACAAGAGCCATAGTGCTAGCTGCCTGTTTTCTGCTGTTTTTGGTTCCAGGAAAGTTAGAAAATGAATATTCTCGGAATTGGACGGGACAAAAGCCAAAGTGCCTATTTTTCCGGAAGTCATCAGATGCCAGAATACGAGACAGAGAAGGGCTGGGGGCTGGCCACACCACCTGGCCACGTGGCCAAGCCTGGTCCGCGCCAGGGGGTGGTCTGGCCGACCCCAGCACGCCCTCGGCCTCTCCTTCCGCCTATAAGATTCCCTCGGGACGAAAACCCTAAGTACCCGATCAAGAATCCACGAAAGAGTCTGTAGCCGCCGTCATCTCCATCCCTAGATCGGGAGGGATCTGAAGCTCTTCCCGGCACCCTGCCAGAGAGGGGAATTCACCCTGGAGGCCTTCTTCATCACCATGCAAGCCTCCGGTGTGATGCGTGAGTAGTTCATCTCTGGACTACGGGTCCATGTAGTAGCTAGATGGCTGGTTCTCATCCTTTGTGCTTTCATGTTTAGATCTTGTGAGCTCCGTTCATGATCAAGATCATCTATTTGTAATTCTGCATGTTGTGTTTGTGGGGATCCGATGGATATTGAGATGCTATTTCAGATTGATTATTGATTCTATCATGTCTTTGTTATTTGTGATCTTGCATGCTTTCCGTTGTTAGTAGCTATCTTGGCCAAGTAGATGCTAGCAACTCCAACATTTAGTATTTATGCTCGATAGTGGGTTCATGCCTCTGGTAATCTGGGGAAGTGACAGGAATCTCTAAGGTACTAGATGTGTTGTTGCTACTAGGGAGAAAACAACAATCCTTTGTTCATAGAACAATCGTATTGTTTACTTTAAACGCAATTCGTAAAGCAATAATCTGTTGCTTGCAACTTAATACTGGAGGGGGTTCGGATGATAACCTAAAGGTGGATTATTAGTCATAGATGCAGTTGGATGGCAGTCTATGTATAATGTTGTAATGCCCAATCAAGTTCCAAAGGAGTCAAGACGATTAGTATATGCATGTTTCTTTCTCGATGTTTGTCAATTACCCCGCTGTAATTTGTTCACCCAGCATGTTATCTATCTTAAGGAGAGCCACCTCTAGTGAACTATGGATCCCGGTCCTTTTCTTTTACATATAATCTATAAACTGTTTACTGCTTTGTGTTTACTTTCTACAAACTATTACTTCCTTCCATTCGATACGTTTAATCCTTTGTTTTCAGCAAAACCGGTGAGATTGACAACCTCATCGCAAGTTGGGGACAGAGTTCTGTGGTTGTGTTGTGCAGGTCTCCATGTTTCTACTAGCACCGGTAGCGCCTCTGCTGCTCAGCTAGCAACACCTTTGGGGTGTTTCCTTGCTCCTACTGGTTCGATTAAACCTTGGTTTCATAACTGAGGGAAACTTCCTGCTGTGCTCATCATACCTTCCTCTTGGGGTTCCCAACGAGCTCTACATTAATCACGATCCATCACCCACTCATGCCATCTATTAAAGTATCTCAAGTGCAAACTTTGATTCTTGAGCTCATAGAAAATATATTTCTTAGTAACAAGACCATGCCAAAAGAGTGGTATATGTTCAACCGAGACTGTGCAGGCTAAGAAGGACACTCATGACCATTACCAAGGTTTCCCTTTTTGGTATAATGATTTCTCATAACGGTCAGAAGAGTATTCTGACTTTTGCTTTTAATGCAGGCCCATGAGAATACCAATGCATACCCAAATATAGCATTTTTGCTACATATGTTGGGCAACTCATAGACAAACTCTAAAGAGTTTCCACTTTTTGGATTGTGTAAAGGCCAGCGGAGTTGTTAGCACCCCATGTTGTGAGACAGTGGTGCAAGACACGCATAAAGAAATATCTCACTTTGATTTCCAATACAAAATTTTGGCATATGTAATCTCGAAACTTTGAAACATCATTTCTTATTTGACAACTCACTCAGTAAGCATCTATTAAGACCATCATTTCCAATACTATGGGGTCGTGCTACTCCATAACCATTCACTTAAGAAAATTCTGAACAGTGATAACTAGCAAGTTTCAAAGAACTTCTTTATTATATTTTTTTATTTTCAAAATGTAGAGAACATGGCAATGTATATTTAGAGGATCACAATATTTTTCACAAGCTAGATAAAAGTTTAACAAGGTGCATCAAAGCTATGGCTTGTCTCCTATGGGGCCTAACATGAGAAAGTATATCCCTTATATATATGTGAACAAAATCTCACCTAAGAAAGCATTCAAAAATATAGAGATACACAATAGCATGAAAAAAAATTAAGATAAAGAACTTTGAACAAGACTCTACGCATGCAAAATAACCTCCCCAAGCTAAACTTGAGAAGATCATGAAAACAAAAGAGAAAATGCAGTTATCAAAAGAGAGTATAAGGAAGTGGTTACCTACCAAAGCTTAAGTTAAAGCAAGGGTGACACACTTTACTGTTGAGGTTCTTTTAACCTCTACTTTGATGGACAAAGAACCTTTGCTTCAATGAATGTTTCATGATCCGGTCTATGCCTTCCTTAAGAATCTGGTAGGAACAAGACTAGAAGGAAGACAAAATAATTTTGTGTTTTTGAAGACACGACTTTAGCTCACAAGTGATAAAAATACAAGTCCCACTGAGTCGGTTCATCAACCTAAACACCACGCTTAAGTCAACAAACTAATTCTAGGAGTGCGCTTCTCCTAGATTGTGATGAAGTGTAAGTGAGACAAAATATGAAACACGAGTGTGCAACCTCTATGTGCTTATTCAAAAGAGGTTTGAGTTGGAAGGTTTTACCGAACACTGATTGTTGAAATTTTGAATTGAGCAACCAAGTGGCTCATGCGAGTGTTTGTACGGTTGGCACTACCGTACACGTCATCACACAAAGTTCAAGTCCCTGCGAAAATAACATAGAAAATAAAATACAACGGTTTGGTGTACGAACAAAGTTCGTTCACCCAACTAATGAAAGAAAAACGAAAAGAAAACATGAACTACTAAAGAGAATTACAATTTAAGGAATTTCTGAGATATAACTTTTATTGTTTACATACGCTTGGCTTCTCTAAAACATGGGAGAAGCTCTGAGGTGGTGTTTTGAGGTTTTTAGAAGAAGAAGGAAGAAGAAAGAATGAAATTTTGAGCAATGGTTACCTTCTAGTTGGCGTTTGAGGAGATTTCCCAACTATACGGGCACAACTATATGGCCGGAACAATGTGTTCCCGCTGTACAGTTGGTCGTCAAACCCTCTGTACCTGGAAAAGAAATTATATAAAAGCATCAATATCTATACGACCGGAACTATACGGCTGAAATTATTATTCCCGCCATATAGTTGGTCGTTAAACTGTCAGTACTTATGAAAGAAAAATTGTCGATGGCGAAAATATCTATACGACCGGAACTATACGGCTGGTTTTTTTATTCCCGCCGTATAGTTGGTTGTTAAACCTTCTGTATACATAAAAAAATATGTTTCTTCGAGAATTTTTTCTTATCCTGAAACTTAGCGAAACACCTTGTTTTTAACAAAAAAATGACAGATTAAATTTACGACCAACATTTATCATGTATAAACCGGGATTTAAGTACAACCGAGTTTATGCAACACATAGTAACAATAAATTCTACCTTTTGAAAACTACCTCAAGATTACTCTAATAGCAAGACATGCGAAGAATAAAAGTGCCAATGCAACATAAATGCTACTAGATTCAGGACACAAAACTAAGAAAGACGCCTAATGACTTCCGGGTTGCGTCCCGGGAAGCGCTCTCTTTAAAGCCATAAAGCCAGACTAGGATGCTCCATACATTACCCACCTGGATCCCAAGGGATATCTACTCAAAATGAGGTTATACATACCATCTTGGAGAATCTTGAAGTTGAGTTCGGTCGGAGTCGTACCCGCTTATGGTGCATCAGCATCATGTAGATGAACAAGTTCTCACTTTCAAGCGAGTGTTGATGCACCAAGCTTGGTGAACATGCCTCCGTGTATAGATGCAATAAGAGGATTTGAGATTCGTATAAAATTATTAAATCTTTACCTTGGTTACCTTTGTTGGGAAACACTTCATAGTATTCTTCCTTCATAGCAGGGAGTTCAGGACCCTGCATGTTAGTATAGCAAGGTTCTATCTTTAGTTCATTATTATTAATGCTCTCCATATGAGTGTCTAGGCACAAGGCCTCCGTAGAACAATTATTAATAGTTTTAGCATCATAAAAATCACTACTAGAGTGAGAGGCATCACAAACAAAAGTTGTAGCGTGACTCTCTTTGTCAACCTCACATTTTTGTTCCTCCTTTTCACCGACTAGTGTTTTAATAGCAATGATAGAATCAAAAGTAGGAGTTGAAGGTGTGAGCGGGTGATTGATCCATTCTTACTCCTCTTCCTTGTGCTCCTTTTCCTCTCCACTTAAATTATTTTTGCAAAAGAGGAATATGAGGTATGCTAAATTAAAAACTCCATCAAGTGCTTCACTTTCAACATCAATACTTCATAGTCTAAATACCATTTCAGATGCACCTTTGAAAAGAACATATTCTAGTACTTCCAAACTAGCATAGGATTTATCTCTATTATAATTTGCTAGAGTAGGATTGTTGGAATACTTACATTAAAAATTAAGGTGGTCATCTGTTATACAAATTATGCAATAAGATCCATCATTAGCACGCAACCATAATGAATGCATTTCCAATTGGTCCACCAATTTCTTTATCAGCTGATGTCTAGCAACCAGGCTTGATGAACTTGAATCCTTTATCTCCTCCAATGCTTGTATTATCTCTTGAACAAAATTTATCTCGGAAGACATGATTAGTAGCAACCGTTTTTATAATGGTTTTGTAATTTTTTTATTGTTTTAAATATAAAAGAAAGAAGTAGGATAATAGCAACAAACGGAAATAAACTATGTGCGAGTACATAATCGAACTCTTTGCTCCCCAGCAACGGCGCCAATTTGATGGGCTGGGTTCCTGCACCAAAATAGGGTTATTGCACTACCTAGAGCAGCAAATGTTTAAAGAGTTTGTCCTGATGGGAGCTCAGCGAACACGACCCCCGCAGCCGTGTTGTCAATGCGACCGTGTTCGCACCCAAATCGTGGTTTGGGAATAGCCTATTCTATAAGTTGCTAGGATAAATGAATTTAATATGTTTTGTAATAACTACTACTAGGACTAGAAGAAAACTAGAACAAAAGTAAAATTGAAAATAGGTGAATGCAATGAGATGAAATATTAATGCTATGATTCCTCAAGTAATGTTGTGTATACCGGTGTGCATGATAAGTGCTTATGGAATAGCTGTTAACTATAATTGTAACGGTCCATCATATACCGATGTCTCCCACCATTGGTAAGTGGCAACTGGACAACTCAATTGTCCATACCCTCTTCAGACATGGGTCATCTCGTAAGAGAATAATGTATTAAGGTAAAGACCAATCAAGGTAAACCAGAGAAAAGGCATTAAGTTCTATGGACAACCTTACTCCTAAGCGAGTGTGCTAGTCACAAGATATCCCATATGTCACTTTGGGTTCAAGCAATTCGCAACAATATACCTATCTATATCATGAGTTATCTTGAAGGAACTCTAGGCGATGCATCCTAAGCTGCTATTGCCTCCGCAAATCACTTATGGCAAATAGCCTATTAGTTCTACCCATGGACTTGTCAGGACCATGGAAGAGTAGAGACTAATGATAAGTTTTGTGACACTCCATGAATCCCTAGTAAACTCCACAACAATGGATTGGATGTCTCCAATCACTAGAATAATATCATGAACAGAACAATGTAAAGAGAAAGCACAAACATATTAATTAACAAGAACACACCACACTTAAATTACTCAAATCATCATAACATTAATAAAAGGGGGGTTCAAGCCATCACGGAGATCATGATGGGGAAGGATGAAGGAGCAGCGGCGATGGAGATGGTGATGACGGCGCGGTGATGGTGGCATCGGCGTGGTGATGGTGGCGTCGACGTGGTGATGGAAGCTTCCTCCTCCTCTTTTTGGTTGGATGGCTTTATGGTGTTGATGGAGATATGGATCTTGGTGGAGCTGTAGAGGCTATGGAGGTGGCACGGTGCCAGAGTTCCGGCATGCAGGCGGTAGATGGGATCTAGATCTTGTATATGGTGTATTGTGGCTTCCTCGGGTCCTCCCTCCTTTATATAGGCCTTGAGGGTACCCTAGGGTTCCCCCAATACCGTCATATGACTTAGGGAAGGTTCTGGAGCTTTCGGAGGGCGACCTTTTTTGGCAACTATACGGCGGGAGCTATACGACCGGAATTATTGCTCCTGCCGTATAGTTGGTCATCAAACCTTCTGTACTCTTTAGTATTTTGGTCTCCATTTCTTCATACGAACTCTGTTTTGGGTGTTCTTAGGATTGTTGAGTTCGTATCATCGAGGGATACAACCTTGTTGTCTTGGATATTTATTTTGAGAAGTTGGAAAATTCACTTTTCCAACCTCTCAAATGGCTAAGTCTAGTCCCTGCAGCTCCTCCGTACTATGCTCTCTTTGTTCCTTTTGCCTTTGTTTCATCCATAATTATCATCAACACCTACACACATGTCAAAGACAAGGAAGAGGGATAAAATTCTACCTAAACTACTAAATGTCCAAAGCTCATATTGAATTTAATAAAAACAAGTAATCATGCATATCAGGCATATCAATAGTTAGATGGAGCATGATATGATAGGCAAATGAAACAATTTGTATTGCTAAAATGTGTTGTATTATCACAGCCATCAGCGGTGCCGCCACAACTATACGACCGGAACAACATATCCCTCCTGTATAGTTCTGGCCATATAGTTTGGCGCGACCACAAAATTGCACTAGGGCGACTAGGTTTCTTCTCCTTCCTCAATTTTTCTCTCATATTCTCTCTCCAAACCTCTCAAAACCCACCTAGAACTCTTGATTCTTCACAGATTTTGTTTGTTTGAGTGGAGGAATCAACATATGGATATGGTTCTCTCCCTAGCCATGCTTTATTTTCAGATTTCCATGGTTCAAACTCTCACATTGATCTAGTGGATGAACTCAAGCTTGTTTCGTTTTCCCTACTAATTTTTCACATTAGGATTAAATTTTTCCACGTAAAATCGTTTGTATATCATGTAGGAACTATATGCCTAAGGTTTTATGGTGAAATTTTTTAGTGCATCAAGATGAACAAAATCGGTAATATTTTTTGGAAAAGCAAGAACCAACATGGCGAGGGCTCGGGGTCCCGAGCCGAGCCCAACCCCAAGTTGACCATGGTTTCATCAAGGAGGGTGTTGCCCACACGTTGGGCCGACCATAGCTTTCTCACCGCGGCAGGGTTGAAGGTGGACATTGACCTCATGTGTAACAAGGCTAGGCTAACAGTACTCGGCTACACAAGCCACAACACCTACACCAAGCTTGCCTATGAGTTCCTTGCCTCCTTCTACGACGACCACATAGACAAAGGTAATGCATGCACGATAAGCTTCACCATGAACCGGCAACACTATGAAATAACTTTTGACCAATTTTGTGATGCTTTCGGGTTCCCTCACGTTGGGGAGTCAACTGTTACTAACCTCTATAGCATGACAAGTGGAGAGACTTGGGAAGTTATTTCCGTTAATGGTGGCAGCGAATTCTACCAGAAGAAGATGTCCACCATTCAAAACCCAACAATCCGCTACTACACCTTGTTCCTCACCAACACACTGCTGGGAAGAGAAGATACCGGTTCCATGGCCAATGCGGACATGGCACTGATCACCAAGTCTCTCTTTCCCAATGCACTGCAAAGCCCCAATCCTGGAGCTCTACTCATCCAGCACTTTCGTCACCAAAGCAACAAGACGAAAGGTGATATCCACATTGGTGGATTGGTAACCCACCTTTCCCATTCATAAAATATTATATTAGCTGTTCAGCAACCTGTTGACGGTTCCGAACTTATGGACATCAAGTATCTAACTGCTTGTGGCTTCCTTGGTGTTTGCCAAGCTAACAGGAGGCTCCGAGCCTATCAGTTTAGTTATCTTGGTGATACACAGGGTGAGCAAGTTCCGTTACCCTATCCACAAGCCTTCTTGATTGTGGAGAAGGACGCTTGGATCCTCACCAAGGATCAAGTGATGGAGATCATGGCTGAACTCCAGCCTGATCAAGAGGAAGATGAAGAAGGATGGTAGCAGGATGAGGATGAGCAGGAGTATGAGGAAGAGCAGGAATACAACCCTGCTTGGGAGGGATAGCAGCAGCAAGAGGGACCCTGGGACCCATGGCCCAACCAGTCATAGCGGGGGTACAACTACGTCCCCTATCAAGAATTTAAGCAACTAAACCAATGCGTTGGGGAGGTTGATCACACTCTACAAGGAGAAAATGAAGATGTGAGTGCCTTGACTCACAACTTTAGTCACTTCATGACCCACTTCTCTGACTACTACCAGAAGTATCCAGGCCAGTCGCCGAATGACGGCAACAACTGAGCTAGGCAATAGCCTAAGCTTGGGGAGGTTTGAAAACCTCCAAACCATGCATTCATATTTTTGTTTCTTCTATTTATTTATTTTATTTCTTCAAAATTGCATGTTTACTTTTAGTTTGCATTCATAAAAAAATACAAAAAAAATTAGTTGTAACTTTTATTACAAGTTCGTTTCTTTGTTTCTCTCGGAGATTGCTCAATTTTAGATGACTTGGCAATATGGAAATACAGAGGGGGTCCGACTCAAATACGAGAACGAAGCAAGCAAGAGGAGGTATCACATTCCTTTCATAACCCTTTTTGCAACCTTAAATTTATCCCACAATTATTTACTTGTTTGCACTGGAGTCACTCCCCACTTAGCTTGTTATCGTATAAATTCTATTCCTTTGCTAGCGTCTCCTTTTTAGCTTTGAAACAATGAGAAATGAACTTGGTTAAAAATATTTCCTACATATTTACAACAAGAAAAAGCATCCAAAAGATGACTTGAGTCCATGTTTAGCCCAAAGAATTTGGTTTTAGAACTACTCCATCCCATTTGAGCTTAATATAAATAGACTCAATAGTACCCTTGAATGAAATTGTTTGATAAAATGGATGCTTCGAACTAGTAGAGATTATGCCACTTCTTTTTCTAATTATTACCATAAGATATTGTTTTACGTGTGTCAGTACAACACCGTCGTGCTCCATAGGGAACTATTAATTCCTTGGCCAACAAACAATCTAAATGTGGGAAACCACTCGATTTCGGCTATTGAGTTATGTAAACGTCTGTAGCAGCAATGCTATGACAGGTAAAATTTTAGTCTTCTCATGGTCTCACATTCCAAGTGAAGTTATAGTACTCCTCTAACCCATTATTTCTCAAAAATTATTTATTGGCATGGTCACGAGTGCACAACATAGTCCTAATTAACATGTTAAAAAGTTTTTGAAAGGCAAAGAAAGGAAAAAGGTGCTTTGAGAGTGTTGAAATTTTGACATGGGAATATAAGAGTTGTTCTTAAATTAAATGTTTTTGTGCCAACTTGAGTATTCTTAATTGCTTAATGAAACAAGAGCAAAAAGTTTTCATCTCTCAACAAAGAGAGACACCAAAAGAATTTGTCCCACTTTCCTAGCTAAACTTTTGACACTTGCTCAGGCATATGATTTATTTGCTAACGAGATATACGTGGTTACAAAGTTGACTCAGTGCAATCTTGTGAATACTTGTAAAATCATGTTTAAGATTGCAGGTATTGTGAAGAAAAGAATTTGACCCCAATTCAAACTTCTAATTTCTTTTATTTCAGTCTCGAATCTCCGCTATTCTTCATTATTTCCTTGTCACTCGAGGAAGAGCCAAATCTAAGCTTGGGGGAGTTGATAGCTGTGAGATTCGACACATTTTTGATGGTTTTTATTGGTGGTTTTCTCCCGGATTTGATCATTTTCTAGCTTTACCTAACGCCAATGCTTCGGTAGCAAAGAAAACTTGGTTTTTAATGTGTGTTTCAGGTTCTGAACATCAACAAAAGGTTTTAACTAGAGAAACACAAGATTTAGGTGAAAACAAGCAAGTATCTCTTTGGAAGCAATCGAGGGAAGCAACTATACAGTGGGAACATTTTTTTGGCCGTATAGTTCCCGCCGTATAGCTGCCACCGCCTCCGTTTGGTCAAAAGGGACAACTTCCGTGAAGAGGCTAGACGCGAAAACACAACACAGTAGCCGCCATCCCATCCAGAAAGGAGAAAGAAGAGAACGGAGAAGAAGGGGCAGACATTCTTCATCTCGCTCCATGATCTTCGACCTCCTAGCGAATACACCCCCATAGCCATTACTTGTACTTGAGAGAGAGAGAGAGAGATCTTCAGCTTGCAAGACTATGGTTTGAGATTGTTTCTTCCTATCTTGAATTGTGTTGGATTACTTTTCTATTCTTATTGTGGATCTCCACGGTAATATCGAGAAGAACTCCCTTTATTTGATTATATTGATGATTCTTTATTCTCTCATGTGTGAGTAAGTTCCTTGGGCATGGGAGATGTAAGGGATTGGTGAGATCTGATGTGTCTCCATATATTTTCCATTAGTTTGTGATTGATTCTAATTACTATATTATGTGTGCTTGACTATCTATGGGATGCCTAACACTTGTTGTCCAATTAAGGGACCAGACAACATGATACCTTGTTCTACATGGATAGGATCTTGTTCGCTAGCAGACCGGTGACCCCCGAGTGACATGGGGATATCAATGGAAAACTAGTAGACTCGAAGATAACGAGTAACCACTGTGCTTATTTCATTAGTCAGATCCAAGGAGCTTAATCGCTAAGCAACCTGAAGGATCTTAATCGTCTAGTGTCTGACCATGGTTTTGGTAACAGACTAGTAGGATTATTGAAGTTGGGACAAAATTTACCAAGAGGACTTCTAGCTAATTATGGGTTGCTCGCATACACATATACTTATAAGATTTTCATTGTTACACTTATCATTCGTCTACCTGGCACAATCACTATCACCATGAACTGTATCTCCCCACGCCTTCTTTCGCCATTTGTAGAAAATAACAAACAACCGAATCGTTCTTTACTTTTATGCTTTTTATCTCTGAAGTTTACATTTTAGTTTTATTTAAATACACCTAGTTTAATCCAAATTCCATTCTCATTTCAACACTTGTAGTTAATTCACTCGAAGACTTGTGACAACTTTGGGTGTGATAGAGACTTCACTCATAAACACTTACCTTTGGGCTCCCTATGGAATCGATATCTATACTTCAAAACTAGCTACATACGATCTGTGCACTTGCAGACATCAAAAAATACTTTTTATTTGGTTCTTATCCGATATGCATTTGTCTTATTAAATGTATTTTCCTCTTGATATATGGTAGTTGGTTCTTGATATATTGCTTGGTGCCCAAGTTGAGTTGGGGGCATATCTTTTATCCTCTCCACCACCTTTTGTTGGTTCTATCTATAAATCCACCATCCCAATTATATATGAGCCATTGCATTTATTTTTGCTCTTTAAATCTAGCTCACATGTACTAGGATTCATCCACTTCTAGTTCTACATGCTCCCATATGTTGTTTTCACAATATAAATATGTGGAGCCTCATGGCCACCTTTGCATGCCATGTGAGCAGAACCACTTCTCTAGTTGCCATATGGTTTGATTTGAATATGTAAGCATGTTTGAATATATATGAGGCTAAATGATCATCTAGTGGAACCACATACTAGCATGGCCCATTTATATTCATTTATGCTTATTTTCCATCCATTCCATAAGAGAAGCAAGCTCGTTTATTTTGTTTTGGTATTTATTCAAATTGCATGCATGTATGAATAAATTCCCATGATACATAATAGCTGTTTTCATACGTATAGTGGGGAATTTATGAATCATGCATGGCTCATGCAAGTTTGCACTATCTTCCTCCTATTCTTGTATTCCTTTGGATTTTGGAAAAACTTGTTGATTTGAATTTAAATAAGTGTTTCAATTCACTACAAGAAAAGTTGGCTTTTACAACAGAAGATTTTCGTGGTTGAAGGCCCGTTTTTCGTGGCTAAAAAGTGTTCTACGATGGATGCCCATCATGGTAAAAGCCCCGTCACAAAAGAATCTACCACGGTTTTTTCCTGACCGTGGCAGATCGCACCCTTCAGCCACAAAAACATTTTTCCGTCGTAGATCTGTTCACCAGCCGCGTTGACTGCTGATGTCATGCAAAATGCCACGTGGCAAACATCCTTAACGACCAGTTACCGCCGTTAACGGCCACGGAAACCATGGTAGAAGCCAAGCCTAGCCAAGGCCTGCTCACAATTAAGTGGGTCGGCCGATCAAGAGAGCCCAATAAGATTACGACCCTTTACTATTTCGTCCGACACTGTTTGAAATGGGCCCAAAGATGTGGCAAGCAGCGGCCCGCGAATGTCAGACCCGTTACTATTTTTGCCTACAGAAGCCCGTAGTTTTTGAACACTATGCGGCCCATTAATAGTCTGTGACAAGTAGGCTCGATACTGTTAAAGCCCACTTTCAGCCTGTCACTATTCTCATAGCTCGTAATGGGCCGCCTACGAACGTCCCACTTTTGAGAAGGTCCTATACTATTCTAGACTTTTACTATTCTGGATCGTTACTGTTCTGGACATCTACTGTTCATGTCCATTACTGTTGTAGCACTTTCATCGCTTAGGCCATCGTGCTTTATCGCCACCGCTCGCCTCGCCATCGCTCTCGCCTGCTTGCTTTTCCGTCTGTTACTATTCGCCCACATCGTATTGAGTTGCTATTGTTCTAGTCTGCTGGTGTTTTGGCCTGCTACTATTTTGGCCTGTTACTGTCATGTCCTGTTATTGTTTTGGCCTGCTACTGTTTTGTCCTGCTACTGCTTTGCATGTTACTATTTTGGCTCATATCGCTTTTGGTCTCATATCGCTTTTGGCCTATTACCGCTTTTGTCTCATCGTTTCTACCCAAATTGCTGCTATCGCTTCGTAATTTCAAGGCCATGCAAATATTATAAAAGGTGTATAATTAGTGATCATCTTTTACTATTCATGGAAGGCGCAATAAAAGAATGGCAATTAACAAAACTCTATATAGTTACCTGATCGACCTGGCTGGCGCAGTTATGGTATCGCCATTCATGGACGGCGTCAACTAAATGCCTACATGGCCTATGCGAGTTATCTAGATATTACATCAGCTGCAAACTTCTTAAAAATATTACATAATATGAACAAAAGGGAAAGAAAATTCAGCATTTCAGTTGCCAATCAAGTTAATAGCAGAGTCCTCAATTTGCTTTCTCAATCTATCAACTGCATCTCCCTTTGAGTATAACAGCTACATTGGAAAACCACCTTGAGACGTGATCTTGCAGTCCCCTCTTTGGTGGCGATAGCAATAATTGCAGTCTGAAACTAACTAATAACAAGTTAATACAACAAAGAAGACAAACTACTCATAGCTAAGAATGAACCAGATAGGAATTATAACTGTATAATACGAACATGTAGAGCAGGAATGCAAACCATGAATTAACTATATAGTAGAGAATAGTTATGTCGTTGCCTAGGATGAACCAGAACCAGATACGAGATATAATGGTGTGGCTTGTGAACCTGAAGAACTAGACAAACAAACATTAGACAAGTATGCCAACAATGAAATGAGCAATCAAAAAAAGTGTTTGTTAGAATTTTAGTATAAACTAGCCAGGTGATTTCAGAAAATATATATGAAAGCAGTGGTATCTCCTAGAATGCAAGAGTTGTTGGGTGACTCGGAATTTGCGGTGAGCTACACAATGGCATGCAGTTACTATCATAGCTAAGCATGAACCACATAGAAATTATAACCACAGCATACCAGAAGTTGTGAGCAGGAATAGAAAACATGAATGAACTATATAGTAAAGAATAATTATGCCATTGATTAGGACGAACCAACACCAGATACAGAAAATATATAATGGCATCGCTGGTGAACCTGTAGGCTGTGCAAACCAACATGTTCAGTGTTGCCTTTTTGAGCTGTATGCAAAGAAAAAAGAAAATAGTCAATGTTGCAGCTTTTGAAGAACCAGATGGCAACAACAAAATTATAATCGAACTAGTACAAAGAGTTAACGGATACTATAGGATAGCAGAATGATGCTAGGGAGGAAATAATAGTAGGAACTTAGCTCAGGAATAACCAGATAGAGTCAGTTGTGGAGCAGGGAATCCACACAAATATTTTCCACTAACATTACATTTTGCAAGAACTACACAATAGCAGGCAATTACTGGTGTACGGAGCAGCTAGGATAAGAACATGTGCTTGAAAATATAACAGACATGTGCATGACTTGAAATTTGTAGAGCAGCGAATGCAAACCAACATGTCTAATGATATTGTATGTACTAGCACGAAGAATAGGTGTGCCCAATGACTTGCATGTACTAGCACGATTACAAAAATGCAGTTCACTCTAACAGGCTTGAACCTGCTATAGCGCTGACAAAACAAAAACGGTTTAGAGATTTGGTTACCTTGGTCGGAGAGGCATATAAGGATCGTCGGTACCGTTCAAGTGACGTCCAGGTCATCGAGGGTGATGCGGTTGCGGTGGTTGTTGACGTCGGGGAAGCAGATCTTGGGTGGTCGATGCTCAGTGCGCAACATTTATAACCGTAGCTGGTCTCAGAAAGGGACATGGAACTTGTTGAACTAGATCACGTCTGGTGGACAATGGTGAAGCTGCTCCGGTATGGTTGGGTAGCTTTCGGCGGCGGGGAGGCAGAGCGTGGGCGGTTGACGACACCATAGGCACGGTCAGTGAGACCATAGCTCTGGTGGAGTGGCAGAGAGCCCCGATGAACTAGACCTGATGGGGTGGGCGTCGATGAAGCGGCTCCGGCAGCCGTGGAATTGCCGCCAGGCGGTGCGCGCGGTGGTTGTGGAGGTGAGGGCGTGGGAGAGAAGCCTGGGATTTTGGGAGGGCCAGCTGGAAAAACTGCACGAATCGGGACTATGGAGGTGAATAGAAAAATAATTACGATCGTGCGACCAAGCTACCGACTTTAGCGTGCCATAGGGCGTCAAAACAATGGGTAGAAATGGAATTTTAACATCAAAAGTTTTTAAAACGGAGGGGCGCAAAATACTTCAAAGTCGGTCTCTGGTTTTGTCGCTTGATTGAGATTTTGAATTTGGCTAATAATATAAAAATGGTAATCCCCCGGTGGGAGATTTTGCCTCAAAGTTTTTGAAACGTTGGGGCCGAAAATGTTTCAAGGTTGGTCTGTGATTTTGCCGCTCGCCCAAGATTTGAATTTGGCTACCGGACAAATAATAATAATAGAAAAATGATTCTCCACGGTGGGAGATTTTGCCTCAAAGTTTTTGAAACGGCGGGGCAGGAAATGCTTCAAGATCGTTGTGTGAATTTGCCGCCCGATTGAGATTTTGAATTTGGCTACTAGACAAATAATAATACTGTAATTGAAAAATGGTACTCCACGATGGGATATTTTGCCTTAATGTTTTTGAAACGGTGGGGCAGGAAATTCTCAAGGTCGGTGTGTGTTTTTCCGCTCAATAGAGATTTTGAATATGTCTACAGGACAAATAATAATAATAGAAAAATGATACTCTCCGGTCGGAGATTTTGTTCAAAGTTTTTGAAACGGTGGGGCGGGAAATGCTTCAAGGTCGGTGTGATTTTATCGCTCGATTGAGATTTTGAATTTGGTAAGAGTCCAAGTAATACTAAAAAAATGGTACTCCATCGGTTGGAGATTTTAGTTGAAAATGTTTGAAACGGAGGGGCGCGAAATGCATATGAGTCGGTTGGGATTTTGCCGCTCGATTTTATGATTTTGAATTTGGCTAGTGGCGAAGTAATAATAGAAAAAGATAGTTGTAGACTAGTACGCTATCTAGTTAGGAATTGAAGGCCGAGAGTCACATCAACTGACCATCCATTATATAATTCCACAGAATATTGGTAAATTTTGCCGCTCAACTGAAATTTTGAATTTGGCTAGAGTACAAGTAATAATTTAGAAAAAAAATGCTACTCCCTATTTTTAGAAATAAAAAAAATATTCCCATAGAAAAAATAATGTTGACTCTATCTGCGAAATTGCTTGGGCTGTATGTTTTTACCCTCGATTAAGATTTTGAATTTGGCTATAGTCATAGTAACAAAATTTACGAGCAAACCCCACGACCCAACCAACAATTTCACAATCGCCATTGGTCATCAGTACGATAGGTCAAATGGAATTTCGCAGTATATGAAAGATTAAACATGGGGCCCAAATATTTCGTGTAGGCGGGAGCTTTTGCCTCTCGATTCAGAATTTGAATTTGGTGACAGTCCATGTAATAACTGCTAGTAGACCATACTTCCCTCTGTTCATGAATCCAAGGCCTGGTTAAATCAACTGATCATCCAGGACCTTGCTCAGTAGCCTTTTTCTAGACGGAGGGGGTAGAAAATTGGATACCATAATCTCGGATTCAAAAATATTACGGGGGACGACGGGAGGATTTGCGGCTCCAGTACGGTTTTGAATGTGACTACTCCAAGTAACAGAACAGAAAAATTATATAAGGTCTTTTTTACGGGTCGTACTCCATCTGTTCATCATTCCATTTAGACATGAAAGAAACTGTTGAGCTCCAATTCAAAATTTTATTTCCATTTATCATATGACACGTATGAATATAGTGTGCAACAAAGGGCTAAGGCATTATTTTGAGAACCTAAACCTCATGATCAATGATTCAGGACAGCAGCACATGTAACATAATGTACTGTATCACACTAGTATATATTGGTGCATCCACCATACAAATTAAAGACATGTCGCAACAAGGAAACAACCCAAGTTCATAACAAGTGCATACTAGTGCACTAACAAATACTTTCAGCTTCAGGTTCTATTTCACGACAAAGGGACTGACCTCAGTTGTTAGTGCTCAACCACAAATACTGAGCATCTTCATGACTTTCTCCTTATTTTCTGTGGAGTGCTCCAGCAGAATTAAAATTTCTTCTAAATTTGCGACCAAACGTTCATTGTATATACTTAGGGCAGATGATAAAGATTGTTCAGCTTGGAGTTGTTCCTCTTGAACTTGAATATGCAAAAAAATGGCCTTGGAGTTGGACTTGAACTTGAACTTGGAATTTGACCAGCTCGCTGGGAACCCAGCATTACATAGCAACATATTCTTGGCTATAGCACCGTGTTGTAGTACCTTGGAAAATAAATCCACATATTCTTTTGGAGTTTTTACTGAACAGTCTTTCCCAGGATTTGCCAGCTCCTCTTTCAATTCAGCCTAGAAAGTTTTAAGTTGATAGACATGTGTAAGAGAAGTGAAGTTACTACAGAGAAACATGCAGACAAGTTTAACATGTGCATGAACTATTATAGTTGGCAGTTATGATAACGCATCTTATGCACTTCAGTAAAAATATCTTTTTGTCGTGTATCTTTTTTTGATGTCATTTACTTACAAGACTATAAATGTGGCTTCGTGTGTAAACACTGTGAGGTGCATGATGTGCCAACTGTTTGTACAATTCATAACTGAAACTGACTTTAGTTGCAAATTATGAAGGAAAATAAAAACAAAACTGAGAAGCAGTCCATGCAATGTTGCATATCAAACTTGTACATACAAATCACTGCAAGTGCAACATCACAAAATGCAGAGAAGACTTACAATAACTTTCTTTACAATGATATCATATCTATCCGTCTGGCATCCCTCAAATTTCTCCAGCATAGTCAACTGTTTTTTGGATCCCCATTAGACTTCGTCTGCATTTGGACGGGCGAAAATAAATTGCATCATATGGTGGAAACAGAGGTTGAAAGATAAGATGCATACATATTCCACAACATCAATTACATACTTACTAGTCATTAACCCGTGCACCTGCACGGGCAAGCTATATATTGGAACCTCAATATGTTTCTGCAACATTTATTATATGTAAAAACTCATAGAATTTGAAATATACCAAAATTTAAGGAATATAGATATAGTCTATTACTACAAAAAATGATTAGTTTACATTCTTTTGTGTTAGGAATAATATTTAGTATATATTGTTATTCTGTATGAATAGAGATGACCAAGTATGGCAATGGTAGGAAAAAATACAGTGAAATTCAAACTGTGCAAATGTACATTAACATAAAACCAAATAATGGCATGGAGATGAAGGTATGCGTCCCTAACTGAAACACATCCATCAGGAAAAATGTACTCCCTCTGTCTAAAAATAACTGATTTGGGTTTGTCTAGATTTGAATGTATCTATATACTAAAATACGTTTAGATACATTCTAATCTAGACAAATCCAAGTCACTTATTTATGGACGGAGGGAGTAACAGGAATTAGCTTAATTAGATTTAATTTAGGCCCGTACATTACCAAAATCCTTTAAACATGAAGAAATCACACATTACATGCAAAATTGAGAGAGAGAAATAAGAGGAGTGAAGAATATGCAAAGCTTGGTCAAGTGACACAAAACCACCGGCGACCTGCTGAGCTAGTCAGTAGATAATGTTTGCAACCAATCTATTCAATCTAAATGACATTTGAACCTTAAAGTGTAATCTTCACCTTAATAATATGAACACGTTTGAAACCAAAAGAAATTGGGACTAAATGAGGGGCATCATTCTCCTAATCATAATATTTTTTAGAATCCTTTCTGGTACTGCATGTAACATCGAAAGTAGGTTCATGAGTGTATACTACATGTATAGTACCAATAATAAACTTTGAAGTTTATTCCTGCAGTCCTAAACGGATTTACCTTTTTTGCGTGAGATTAGAGCTGAGTAATTTCCACGACGCAATTTAACATACTACCTCTGATCCAAATTATTATTCTCAAAGTTATCTAGATTTAGATGTATCTAGCTAAATATGACTAGATACAACCAAATCTAGACAAATCTAAAAACAATAATTTGGATCAGCGGGAGTATGAAGCGATTAAAGCAAACTTACCATTCAGAAACATTGGTGCACGACTATGCTGGGTTGTGGCCTCAGCGCCAATGTCCAATATATGTACCACAACCACCATCAACACGTGTGTCGTGTAATAGGGATAAATCTGCCATCGTCGTGGATGGCCCCGACTGCCCGACTCCACACACTATCGTGTCATCTAGAGTTCTGCTGACATGAACGCCCAACACATACTCAAATTGCCCTATAGTCTTTGGAACATTTCATCTCTGTTTAGACCACATTGCCTACTTTGACAACAGTGAAGGGTCTTGCTTAGTTGATGGAAAACAATGGAAAACGTTTTTGGGGGAATGAAGCTTGCTGCAGAATTGGTGGTGGTCTGAGATTTTAATTAGGTACCATGCAGTCCGATTAGGTGGTAGGAGCAGCCGGCGTCGTGACTGGTGAGGAAGAAAGACGGCGTCGGAACATATCGGAAAGAGATTCATGGCGGAGACATGTTAATTAGGAAAACTTGTGCGATGAAGGAGATTGTGAAAGTCAGTGCCAGGCGGGTTGGGTTATTTTTTCAGGGCAGATGTGTTGGACATGGAGATCGTGAATTTTTTCCAGGGCAAACGTGTTGGACTTGGACTATATGATCGCGTGTATCGAGTCAGTACTCTGCATATAACCATCGTGTTAAACTTAAGGAATACATGTGAAACTAAACGTGTGTACGTGACGGCCTATGTGACATTATAAATAACAACTTTCTGGACTAATCCTAGCCCTCAATTTTAGATCTAATTGCCTTAGTTATTCTAATGATGTGGATTAATATGGTGTCTCGTATGGTGCCTCCAATTAGTAAATATAAGATTTAAAATATACAGTACAGAACAACATGTCCTTACCAATTGGTAGAGGTGCCCAATTATGCTTTGGGATCCGGTGCGACTTAGTACTCGTACTTTATTATGGCTAGAACAGTTTCTTTGAGCAATGGCCTACAAAATGAGACTTATAAAATATATGCATAAATACGAATTGATAATACGATCTAGTATTAGTCTTCTCAAAGCATACCTCATTCTTTTGATCAAGTCAGTGGTGGAGAAGATCACCCCACTGATCGTCAGTCATGTGATCCACATGAGACGTTCTTGTAACATCCTTAAAACACTTGCCAGAGAAGTGTTGCTTCTTTAGCCTGTGGCGCTGTTGGCGCAAACATGCGGATTATATGCTTTTGAGAACAACCTTTACTTCCTCGCTATTGTCATCGAATATGAAAAATCTCTATAGACAACAATGAGGAGCATATATAACAAACGGCAAGCTAAGAAGACAAGGGACAGAGCGACGGGGTATGTCCAAGAGACAGAGGACTTACATGTAACTTCTTCAATAAACCTTCAAAATGCTCAGGGGTATTTCGGTGGTGTTTCCATGAGGGCAAGATGGGAATATCATTTCTCACGAAAATGCATGTGATCGATGCAATATAAGCAGATTCATGTGGATGCAGTGGCCTTCTGAATCCTGCTATAGATGTGATCGGAAGTCTTGATTTATTTATTTCAAGCATCTGCTCAAGATTTTTTCCCATTGTCGGCCCCCTTGTTAATCTTCGTCGTAATGCAAGTAAAATAATTTACATCAAAATATCAATGTACACCAAAAGGGCATGCTACTACTAGTCTCTGAACATATAACAAATTTGGTGTCAAGCTCATTTGCAAGGGAGTAATATGTCTTTGTCAGTACTAAAGGTCGTTGGGAGATCATAACCAGTTCGTTGATGAGAAGCTGTTGTTGAAACTGGTTCTGCTACCAATTCTTCCTGGGTAACCGGATGGGCTACTGGCGGCTGTGGGTTGCGTATTTTTCTATTTGCAGCCGCCAGTGCAACTGGACCAACTGGTGCAGGATTAGGACGAAACTTTTTATGCTTATGTTTTGCATTATTGTCTTTTTTGGCATGGTTGTCATTTTTAACTAGATTAAGTAGAGTCTGAGACCTTGTTCTGACTCCGTTTCCTGCATTGGAAGCAAATAGCTTTTCTGATTTATCATGGAATCATGTGAAAAAAGAAAAAATTATTAGGAGTTCTTGTAGAGGTTGACGGCTCGAAAAGCAATGGTTCCCCATCACAACTCTAGTACAATACTTCCGCTATGAGTACTCTAATTATATGTAACCCTGAGTGAGAAGAAAACACATGAAGTTCCAATACAATCGACTAACCTGCAGGCTTGACTCTAATACTGATAACATAACTAGTAGGGTCTGCCTGGTTATACTCTAAACAAGGAGCCATGACATACTAATTCGGCTTAGGACGTCAGTTAGAGTTGACGTATACCAGCTGTGCTATCTATAAACCTTTAGTCCCAACTAGAATCATTTTAGGAGATATTCCACATATATCAAAGGAGCTTTATAACGATGGTAATGAAGGCTCTAGCAAACTTTAGTAACGATCGCGTATATGAGCAAGATGCAATACACTACAACAAACGACGAAGTACTTTTGATAGTAATAAGATGCATAACGAAAGTTAGCATAAAGTGTGCAATAACATTCGTATGGGGAGGAGACGAGTTTACACTTCGCGTTGGTGCGGTCGAACAGGGGGGAGGGGGGCGTCTTTTGCCCATCTCTCTGGTGCTGGAGATCAGGAAGTCCGTGAAGCAGATAGGAATTTGCGGCGACCGTACCGTGTTTGCCGGTGACGCCGTACATGCTCCGGCGCGGTGGTCGTCGGCATGGGGAAGCCGCTCCGTCTTGCTAAACAAGGGAGTGGTGCCTTCGGTCACAATGATACCTGGTGAGGAGGCAGTGGTGGTGGGGAGGGATGGCGGTGCGAGGCAACGTTCGTGGGAGATGCTCTGACTCTGAGGTCGAGTGAGAGATGTGGGATACGACATGTTTTATATGTATCACAAGGGCGCCGGTGGTAGGTTCGAAACTTTTGAATTGCGTCGCGCCGGGTAGTTCAAAGAAAAACCCGCGAATGTCATTCAAATTTTGGTGATCTCAGTTTAGAACGAGATGAACCCGCCAAAAAAATTGGCGATCTCTACTCTATGATTATTGCTACACTAGCCAGGAGCCGAGCTAGAGGAAGTGCATCGAATGCGATGAGAGGTATGAACGCACCAGCAGCCTTTTCTAGGTGCAGACTCCTTGTAGTCCTTACTGCAAAAAGCTATGCGCAGTAACGAGCAAGGCCTCTGCTTCAAGAAATCCTACTCTAGGGTCCGTTTGATTTACAGGATTTGCCTAGGAATTTTTTATACTACATCCATTCCGGTTCATTAGACAAATACGTACTCGAAAAAAATAATTTGACCATAAATTTGGTCACCAATTTATGAATTGTATATCACAATAATTGTACCATTGGAATCGTCTTTCGAATATAAATAAATTGGTTACAAATTATTAAATATAATTATATATTATTTACCAGATTTACGGTCAAATATGTCCTTGAAATAAGTATTTGCATAATAATTTGCACGTGAGATGTGTGATTTCTCTTGTGAGACATTTAACTTTGTTCACATGGTTGGTGTTTGTATCAACCTTATCTGATCCGTAAACTGTACTCGGTACTTGGTTTTTAATAAAAGGGATTTGCGCATCCTTTG
Organism: Avena insularis; assembly: GCA_023614405.1. Lineage (NCBI taxonomy): Eukaryota > Viridiplantae > Streptophyta > Magnoliopsida > Poales > Poaceae > Avena > Avena insularis. The sequence goes on along the minus strand of CM042694.1, from coordinate 442,122,759 downwards.
AGTGCAGAGGTTGTGGTATCCCCATTTAAAAAACAAACGTGAGACTCAAATAAAAGACTATCATGTCATCTCTAGCTATGAGATGGAAAGTAAGACATGTCATGACTTATAAAATTATAATAGGTAAACCCCAAAAGACTATTAAAGAATTTTGAGCCACATCATATCCATAAATTATTAGGTGTATACTTGGTTCTTGGTACATAATAATACTCAAAAAAATTGCACCTTGCTTACAGAAATGACAAAGAAGATTCTAGAATGGCGGAGAATTATGTTTTGAAGTTTTAGCATAGCATTCATTATCCTAAATACTATTCATTGAATCTTCTAGATGCTAGAATGGTAAAGATCCAGAGGTTAGATATGTTAAGGTTTGCCAGTCTTCATCTAGCGGTCAACCTTCAAAGTTATTCGTACACTATATAGTAGTAATAAGGTAAGATAAGAAAGTTCGACCTAGTTTCACGACATCGTTTCCTTTTTCTTTTTGCGACGGACTCGTTGCAGTTGAGTCAGTCCAAGAAATACCACATATTTTCTGGGTGTGTGCAATAAGGCACAAGGCATGTTGTCACATAAAAACTAATACACACGTTTTTTTTTCATTTTTCATGGATTTGTTGCATTTTTCTGTAACAAGGTGACAAATTGTCGGGAAGACCATTGATAGAATATTCATTCATCATCTTGTTCTTCCAACTCTCATTTTTTTACTCATATATGTACCTCTCTCCCCTCTTTATTAGATCCTATGTACTCCCTTTATTCCAAAATGTAAGATGTTTTAGCTTTTGTGAAACGAATATATCTAGACACCTTTTAATGTGTAGGCCTCTCTCCTTAGGAGAGATGTATCCCACCAGGTTGACACTTTGCAGAATAAAGGCCATGTCTGTAGCTAACGCATATTTCTACTCCATTCGTATCAAAATAGATGTCACAAGTTATTCAAAAATTGGAAGAATCTATATACTACTACTAAATAAATAAATAGTGTTTTCTAATTATTGACCAAATAGCACACATCAAGTTAAAGTCGAATTAATTTGACAAAATCACCCGAAACTCTTTTAAATGGCTATAAAAGTGGTTATACCTTCAATGTATAAATTGTGGAGAGTGTACATATGTTCAGGAGGGATCCCCAGCAGTTACCTCTTTCTCCCCCTGTAAGTATTGGCGCAATGATTATACTACACTGCAGCTGTACAGAGACAAAGTTGGGGTCCTGATCTAAAGTCACCATCAATGGGATACCGGTGCCACTGCCATCAGAAGGACCAAAACCGAATATGGCGGAAGAATGGAGGCTCTTTTTTGGAGTAAAGAAGAATGGAGGCTTTGAGCAAGTGAAGTTTGTGAGATGCAGCATGACAATGATGGAAAGGTTGCTACCTCTCTGCATGGAAGTGATAATAACTACTAATTACTAATATAGTATAGTAGGAAAGATAATCACACCCAATATTGGCTCTGGCAACATTGTGGCTGGTGATGCTGATGCATATCACATTCACCAAATAACCAAATATTTTACCAGCAAGTACACGATCATACATTCATACTAGTAATAAAGGTTTTTCAATTTACTGGCACAATATTGCAATCTATATAACCGATCATCAACTAGTACCTCTGTTCCATAATATATAAGCCTTTTTTGGTAAGCTGTTTTAGCTATGTAAATAGGCTTATATTGTGAAAACAGATGGAGTACTAACTAAGGTCTTCCACGTGCCGGCTCATTGATGGAGATCGACGACAGTTTCACGCTTCAGCTTTGCCAGCTCGGCCAGGAGTTTGTCCCTCTTATCCTCGAGGTCCTGGATCTGTTCGAAGCTTATGCCCAGCATCTCCATCATGCCGATGTTCCGCCGCTTCAGCTCGTCACGCTCAATCATGTATTCCATGGTGAGATTCCTGAGGAGGCTAAGCCCGACCTTGTCAGCGGCGAGTTTGGAGTAAAGTCTAGTGCACTCGTTGACAAGGGCGCTTATGTTCGCTGTCTTGACGCAGAAATCGCCCATCACCTTGTTCACCATAAACTCGATCTCGAAGCCAATATTCTTAAAGATGAACAGGGAGCCTAAATTCAGAAGTGTACCCAGAGAACTATCAAGGAAGAGAGACACGGAATCACAATTCGAATGATTTCTTACCTTGCGGCTGTACCGATCGGCCTCCATCAGCGATGGTGAAGATGATTCTTCAGGCAGGAGTGCCGCGGGAATGCGAAGTCCGCCCGGCCTAAAACAACATTGAGAATAAATGTACTAATAGGGAAATGAGCGAATCAAGAAATGGTTAAAGACATGGAAAGTTTCCCAAGCATGAAGATTTACGTGAAGGTATTAGTCTCCACCGACGACGGTGAAGATGATTCTGCACGCAGGAGTGTTGATGGAATTCGAAGACCGCCTAACCTAAAAACACCATTGAGGAAGAACATGCTTTTTTAGGTAAATGAGAAATCAAGAAATAGTCAAAGACATGGAAAGTTACGCAAGAACGAGATTTACCTGAAGGTATCTGTCCCTAGTAGCGGCGACTTTGAAGAACCTTGAGTTGAAGACCTCTCGCCTACAGCCGAGGGATTCGACTGGGACCCTTTGATGGTCACATCGCCTGGTACTGGTAGCAACATAATGGAAGAACGGCAAGCCGACTTTTTCTCTTCCGCCAGCTTCGTCGTCGCGGCACGAGCCCTTCTATGACGGGACTTGTTCCCGGTCATGCAGGTGAAATAGCACAGCAAAAAAAGGAATGAAAACAGGCAAACCAATCTGGCAGAGAAGAGCTACAGTCGTGAAGAGGAGGAGGAAGAAGGTAGAGGCTATGAGAGGTGGCCTCCTGGTCTCCACGCGAGTAAAAAAACCATTTCCATTCAGATACAGTACTTGACGCAGAAATCGAAGAGATAGTCGTAAGCAGTTGTCACCCCAAGCATGGTCTGGACATCCACTATAAGGTTGAACGTGCCTTGCACGGGATAGGTGAAGCTCAAAAAATAATTTTAATTTCGAGTCACGTCCATAAAGTATCGGGTGTATATTTGGTTCTTCTACTTTATATTGTATCATGTAGAAATCAACCTAGCTACTCCTACCTAATACTCTACGTGTTCTAGAGAAGATTCTAGAATTATTGAAAAGTGTGTTTTGAGATTTGTGCATAGCGTTCATTGTGCTAAAGACTAACGATAGAATCTTATAGATGATGCTCCCTCGTTCACAAGTATAAGACATTTTAGCTTTGTGAAACGAATGTATCAAGATGTCGACATCTAGATACATTCGTTTCACAAAGCTAAAATGTTTTATATTTCTAGACGGAGGGAGTAGAATGTGGATAGAAGGTCCAACGGTTATATAGGAATGTTGGGATTCACGATTCTAGATCCAATGGTCAAAGTTCAATGTTATTTGTATCGTATACTATACAATGTTATCTTCTTTTCTTCTACTACTATAATAGAGCAGTTTTGAATTGGATCCATAGCACAAATCCTGACCGTTGGGATGTTAGATCCAATAATGGTTCGGAGCAGCTGGATTCGTGTTGAATAGCTAGTACTTACCTAGAGAAAACTCCACCATGTTCTAGAACCATCATCTCAACACCTCCCTAAATTTTATAGCAGAGTAGGCTATATTCTGAATATGTGTAGATAGTTATTATTAGTAGCACCAAACCTGACGATTGGGCTGTTAGATCCAATGGTTCAGAGCAGCTGGATTCGTGTTGAACAGTACCCATAGAGCATACTCCACCATGTAACCCCCTCCCCCCCCCCAAAAATAGCATAGTAGGTTGTATTCTCAATGTGTATAGATAGTTATTATTAATAGAATTAATGTACAGTATGCCTTTTTCTCTAACAGGACTATTGGTTAATAATAACAACTTAATATTTGCTAAATTACATTTCATTCAGCATATACATGTGTGGCTCATGTATTTTACTAGTAGACTTAATGTATGGCTTGTTTCTCTAACAAGACTATTGGTTAATAATAACAACTTGATGTTTGCTAAATCACATTTCATACAGTATATACGTGTGGCTCATGCCTTTTACTATTAGACTTAATGTATGCCCTTTTTACTCTAACAAGACTATTGGTTAATAATAACAACTTAATGTTTTCTAAATCAGATTTCATAAAATATATAAGTGTGTGGCACGTGCCTTTTACTAGTCCATTCTAGCTAGCATCTAAATATAGGATACACTATGGATAGTACATTATTTTACCCACTATAGTGTACGAATAACTTAGAATTTTGACCGTTGGATCAAGACCCGCGAATCCCAACATTGCCAACCGGTTGGATCTTCTTTTCCATTCGGGCATCTAGTAGATACAATAGATAGTCTTTTTTATCTAATCTTACCACTATATTTTTTGCGAATAACTTTTATTATTGATCGGTTGGCCGGATCAAGACTCGCTAATCCCAACATTGCCAGCCGTTGGATCTACTATTCCATTGTAGCATTATCTCTAGAAAATACTATTGTTTATCTTATCTTATCTTATCTTACCACTATACAGTATACGTATAACTTCGAATATATTGATCATTGGATCAAGACTCGTGAATCCAATATTTCTAGTCGTTGGATCTTCCTTTCCATTCTACTAGCTAGAAACTCTACTAGAATATATTATGGATAGTACGTCTTTAGCACAGTGAATGCAATTCACAAACCCCAAAAACCACTACTCTATCATTCTACTCCCTTTGATCCAAATTATTATTCTCATATTTTTCTAGATTCGGATGTATCTAACACTAAAACATGACTAGATACAACCGAATCTAGACAAATCTGAGAATAATAATTCTGATCAGAGGGAGTAGAATAATCTTCTTAGGTGTATATTTCATTCTTGTACTTTGCATATCATGTAGAAGTCAACGATTATTATCTATCTAAAACTTTAAAATTTTGGCAACATGGTCTAGAGAAACGAGGGATAAGATTCTAGAATGATGGAGAAGTGTGTTTTGAATTTTGCGCATAGCATTCATTATGATGAAGACTATCAATAGAATCTTCTAGATGCTAGAATGGAAAATAAGATCCAACGTCTGGAAATGTTTGGATTTGCTAGTCTTGATCCAACGGTCAATATTCAAAGTTGTTCGTACACTATATAGTGGTAAGATCATGTAGAAGTCAACGATTATTAGCTATCTACTAAAACATGAAATTTTCAGTAACACATGGTCTAGAGAAACAAGCTAGGGAGAAGACTCTAGAATGATAGAGAAGTGTGTTTTGAGTTTTGTGCATAGCATTCATTATGATGAAGACTATCAATAGAATATTCTAGACCGTTCAAAAAATAGAATCTTCTAGATCCTAGAATGGAAAAGAAGATCCAACAGCTAGAAATGTTGGGATTCGCGAGTCTTGATCCAATGGTCAATGTTCAAAGCTATTCGTACACTATATAGTGGTAAGATAAGATAAGAATAAAGAAGTTTTGAATTGGATCCATAACATCAATCCTGACCATTGGGCTGTTAGATCCAATGGTTCAAAGCAGCTGGATTCGTGTTGAATAGTACCTAGAGAAAACTCCGACATGCTCTAGAACCATCATGTCACCACCCCAAAAATTTCATAGCACAGTAGGTTGTATTCTCTCTACTACCAGTAGTAAGTTGCACGTGAGGCTCAGATAATAGACGTCTGACATATAATCACTATATAAAATTATAATAGGTAAGTGGAAAAAATATAAATTTGATCAACATCTATAAAGTATGGGTGTATTGTTGGTTCTTCTACTTTGTATCATCATGTGTAGAAGTCAAAGATTATTAGCTACCTAACACTTGAAATTTTTGGTAAGTTGGTCTAGAGAAACGAGGGAGAGGATTCTAGTATGATGGAGAAGTGTGTTTTGAGAGGTTTATGCATAGTGCATTCATCGTGTTCAAGACTATCAATAGAATCTTCTAGATGCTAAAATAGAAAAGAAGATCCAATAATGGCTAGAAATGTTCGGATTCGCAAGTCTCGATCCAATGGTCAATATTCAAAGTTACTTGTACACTCTATAGTGGTAAGACAAGATAAGATAGTGGAGCAGTTTTGAATGAATTGGATCCATAGCACCAATCCTGATCGTTGGGCCATTAGATCCAATGGTTCAGAGTAGCTTAATTCGTGTCAAATAATACCGTCCTAGAGCAAACTCCACCATGTTCTAGAACCATCATGTCACCACCCCCAAAATTTCATAGCACAGTAGGCTGTATTCTCATTATGTGTAGATAGTTATTATTAATAGACTTAAAGTATGCATTTTGCTCTAACAAAACTATTGGTTAGTAACAACTTAATGTTTGTTAAATCACATTTCATATAGAACATTTGGCTGTTAGATCCAATGGTTCAGAGCAGCTAGATTCATGTTGAATAGTACCTATAGAGCAAACTGTAATGTGTTCTAGAACCATCAGCATGTCACCACCCCCATAATTTCATAGCATAGTAGGCTATATTCTCAATATGTGTAGATAGTTATTATTAATATACTTAATGTATGATTTTTTTTCTCTAACAAGACTATTGGTTAATAACAACTTAATGTTTGCTAAATCACATTTCGTACATTAGAGAAAAAATGGATAAATTAAGTCTATTAATAATAACTATATACACATATTGAGAATATAGCCTACTGTTCAATGAAATTTTGGGGGTGATGACATGATGGTTCTATAGAACATGGTGGAGTGTGCTCTAGGTACTATTCAACACGAATCCAACTACTCTAAATCATTGGATCTAACAGCCCAACGGTCAGGATTGGTAATATGGATCCAATCAAAACTGCTTCATTGTAGCAGTGGAGATCTAAAACATGAAATTTTTGGTAACATGGTCTAGAGAAACGAGGGAGAAGATTATAGAATGATGGAGAAGTGTGTTTTGAGTTTTCTACATAACATTCATTGTGATGAAGACTATCAATAGAATCTTCTAGACCATTCAAAAAAATAGAATCTTTTAGATACTAGAATGGAAAAGAAGATCCAATGGCTAGAAATGTTGGGATTTGTGAGTCTTGATCCAATGGTCAATATTAAATGAAATTCGAACACTATATAGTCGTAAGATAAGATAAGATAAGAATAGAGCAGTTTTGAATTGGATCCATAACACCATACCTGACCGTTGGGATATTAGATCCAATGGATCAAAGCAGCTGGATTCGTGTTGAATAGTACCTAGAGCAAACTCCTCCATGTTCTAGAACCATCATGCATGTCACCACCCCCAAAATTTCATAGCACAATAGGTTGTATTCTCAATATGTGTAGATAGTTATTATTAATATACTTAATTTATGCATTTTGGGGGTGGTGACGCATGACGGTTCTAGGTCTGTACTATTTACAGCCTACTGTGCTAAGAAATTTTGGGGGTGGTGGCATGATGGTTCTAGAACATGCATGGTGGAGTTTAATCTACGTACTATTCAACACGAATCCAGCTTCTCTGAACCATTGGATCAAATAGCCCAACGATCAGGATTGGTGCTATGGATCCAATTCAAAACTGCTCCATTATAGTAGTAGAGATAGAGATATCTTACCTTACCTCTTACCACAATATAGTGTACGAATAACTTTGAATATTGACCGTTGGATCAAGACTCACGAATCCCAACATTTCTAGCCCTTGGATCTTCTTTTCCATTCTAGCATCTAGAAGATTTTATTGATAGTCTTCAGCATAATGACATGCAAAGTACAAGGACCAAATATACACCCATACTTTATAGATGTTGATCAAATTTATAATTTATTGTGCTTTACCAATTATAATTTTATATAGTGATGATATGTCAGACTATCAATCGAAGACTATCAATTTTATATAGTAATTTTATAATTTATTGTAATGAAGACTATCAATCAAATCTTTTAGATGCTAGAATGGAAAACAAGATAGTTATCATTAATAGACTTAATGTATGCATTTTTCTCTAACAAGACTTAAAGTATGATGGCCCTAGAACATGGTGGAGTTTTCTCTAGGTACTGTTCAACACGAATCCAGCTGCTCTGAACCATTGGATCTTATAGCCCAACTGTCAGGATTGGTCCTATGTATCCAATTCAAAACATGCTAGAGACTCTTGTCAAGAAAAAAGGAAAAAACAGGCCACACACAGACACACAGCGCGGCCATACCAAGGCACACGTGTGCGGCGCGACGTAGTGGGACGAGGGCCAGTGCGTGCGGAGCACTGCACAGGAGGGGGGAGAGAGGATGGATGGTGAGAGACAGCGAAGGAGAGCGAAAATATAGTAGTACTACTAGTAGTACTGTGCTACTAGTAGTAGGTACCTGTACCTCGTGTCAAAAACCCGTCAAACTAGCTTTACTCTGACATCGCACCGCCTTCAACTCCTTTGCTGCTCCTGTGCTGCCTCCCGTTAATAATCTCTTCTTGCTCTTCGTTTTTTCTTCCGTTTTTTTCTTTGGCCGCTTTGGGGTTAATTTTCTGGTGCCCTTGGTTCAGTAGAAGTTTGTACTAGTCAATTTTTGCACAATAGTCCATTTTTTTCTAAAAATTGGGTCTGGGGCATTCAGATCCAAAATATTTGTGCGAAAAATAATTCCGGTCACTGGGAACATTTTCTTTTTCTTTCTAACGAGGAATCTGCCCTGAAGTACCAAGAACATGCGTGTTAAAATCCAATGGTGGGAATGAAAATTACATAGTGGTACAAAAAGAAAACTAAAATACATCTGGGACCTATACTTTTACAACACGGACCCTAAAGATACAACTCGGAAATTTAAACATGTTTTTCCTAATACTAGTTCTAAACTACCACCCCAGTATTATTGTATACCATGGCAGGACACACCCATCTACCAAATATGGGAACATTATCATGAACTATGATGTAGATATGGCCATGACCTAATTGGTCGTTCCGCTCGAGAAACCCTCGAGTGTTCAGGCCATATCTAATGTGACCATGACTTTTTCGAATGTTTCAAATCTCATGTTTACCATTTTTCATGGCTGGTACTGCAAACGAGAGGATGTCATGCAGACCCTTTTCATTTATTCATTTTCCTTTATATCCTTTCATTTTTTTAATCTATGTAAGCGTTGCGAGCATCCAAATTCATATATATATCAACATATTGAGTCATTCAGAAATCTCGGCGATTTTCAAGATATTGACCCACAATGTACACCTTCAAAATAGTTTCATAGTATAACTTCAAGAGCAAAGCTGCGATGGGTTCGTGACACGAGGTACAAAATACAAGGAGTAGTAAAATGCAATGAGATGGGGGAGTAATTTCTAGAGCCCTAGTTATTGCAGCCCCTAATTTCTGGCGTCTACCATTTCTCTCTGCATGCGCTAGAGCGCGAGGGAAAAAATAAACCAATGAGGAGATAATTACGGTGCAGTAAGTGGCTAGCTCTAATAACATTGCCAAGATTTTCTCACCGATTTTCAAGGCCACGCCTTGGTACAAACAAAATAGTAGTACTAGCTAGTACTCCCTCCATTCCAAAATAGATGGTTTAGTTTTGTGAAAAGAGTGCATGTAAACCTCATTTGGTGTATATGTTCATTTAGATTGAACATATACACTAAAAGCGGTCTAGATACACTCTTTTGACCAAACTAAAACATCTTGTATTTTGAAATGGATGGAGTACATGTTTTTTTGAACAGGCAGTACTAGTACTCCATGTTAAGTCTAGTCATAGTGGGAGTAACCTAGTCCTACTTGTATTGCCAACTAAGCATTTAGATTATATGGCATGCAATTAAATGATGAGAGAGAGGCTTATGGTAACTAGCTATGTTACCGTAACATCACACATTTCAAGACAAAATGAGTCTACATTGCAATAAATGAGACTGTGCATTATACCACACCTATGTTATTTTCCACTATGGAGGTAGTATTAACTGACTAGTAACATACTCCTATGCATGTGTACTACTTACTTCACACTATGACTAGCCTAAGTGGGCATTTGGCTATGCGAGAGGCCGCACAATTACCAAGATAAGCATGCAAGCTAGGTTAGGTAGGCACTTAATACTTGAAGGTCAACTATACCGGTGGTAGTAGCTTTCTACCGTTGATTGCTTGTACTTGTACAACTACTAGTACCACTCTGTAGTACTACTATATATATGTACTAAACTTCCAAAAGCAAGAGTACAAAAGTACCTAGATTGAGCAGCGGTGGAGTCTGCCGATATCCAGAGAGAGAGAGAGAGCAGGAAAGATGGAGGTTGTGTGGGCGAGCGCCATCCATCTGTTAGAGAAAGCCAGGGACGCCCACCCCCAGGCCGACTATTTGTAGCGCCTCTGTGTCATGCTGGCACGCACCGTGGCACGACCCCATTATGACACCATCTTTGCAGCCTGGCTCAAGAAGACGGTGGACTCTTTCCTCACCGGCTTCGGCATCGTCACAGGCACGGTGGACGACCTCACTGCCCGCCTCCAGGCCATGCGCCGTGATGCATACCCAATACATTTGCCACAATGCATGCTACCGACAGCGGTATCATTTTCTTCTATGGACTTCATTCATCTAGCCTATCTATAACTGACTTGTAGCCCCAAATTTTGGTCAAGGTGTTCCTCCCCAGGTTTTTGCCGCGCTCACTGATATGTTGCTAACGTATCCATAATTTTTGATGTTCCATGCTTGGTTTTATCTACTTTCTTATGTTTTGTTCCAACTTTGGAGTACTTTCTATACAGTTTCTTGGACTAACCTATTAACAAGAGCCACAGTGCATGTTGCCTGTTTTCTGCTGTTTTTGGTTCCAGGAAAGTGAGAAAATGAATATTCTCGGAATTGGACGGGACAAAAGCCAAAGTCAGTTTTTCACCGAGGGACACATAGAGCCAGAATACGAGATGGAGAGGGGCCAGGGGGCCGCCACACCACCTGGCCGCACGGCCTAGCCTGGCCCGCACCAGGGGTGGTCTGGCCGCCTCCGGCACCCCCTCAGACTCCCCTTCGCCTATAAGATGTCTCCGATACAGAAACCCTAAGGACCCGATAAAAATTCCACGAAAGAGTCTGTAGCCGCCGTCATATCCATCCCTAGATCGGGAGGGATCTGAAGCTCTTCTCAGCACCCTGCCGGAGAGGGGAGTTCACCCTGGAGGTCTTCTTCATCATCATGCAAGCCTCCGGTGTGATGCGTGAGTAGTTCATCTCTGGACTACGGGTCCATGTAGTAGCTAGATGGCTGGTTCTCCTCCTTTGTTCTTTCATGTTTAGATCTGATCAGCTCCGTTCATGATTAAGATCATCTATTTGTAATCTTGCATGTTGTGTTTGCGGGGATCCAATGGATATTGAGATGCTATTTCATATTGATTATTGATTCTATCATGTCTTTGTTATTTGTGATCTTGCATGCTTTTCGTTGTTAGTAGCTATCTTGGCCAAGTAGATGCTAGCAACTCCAAGAGTTAGTATTTATGCTCGATAGTGGGTTCATGCCTCTAGTAATCTAGGGAAGTGACAGAAATATCTAAGGTACTAGATGTGTTGTTGCTACTAGGGAGAAAACAACAATCCTTTGTTCATAGAACCATCGTATTATTTACTTTACACGCAATGTGTAATGCAATTATCTGTTGCTTGCAACTTAATACTGGAGGGAGTTCGGATGATAACCTGAAGGTGGATTATTGGTCATAGATGCAGTTGGATTACGGTCTATGTATAATGTTGTAATGCCCAATCAAGTCTCAAAGGAGTCAAGATGAGTAGTATATGCATGATTGCTTTATCGATGTTTGTCAATTGCCCCGCTATAATTTGTTCACCCAACATGTCATCTATCTTAAGGAGAGCCACCACTAGTGAACTATGGACCTCGGTCCTTTCTTTTATCATTAATCCACAATTGTTTACTGCTTTTTGTTTACTTTCTGCAAACATTACTTTCTTCCACACAATACGTTTAATCCTTTGTTTTCAGCAAAACCGGTGAGATTAAAAACCTCACTGTAAGTCGGGGGCAGAGTTCTGTGGTTGTGTTGTGCAGGTTTCCACGTTGCTACTAGCACCGGTAGTGCGCCCTGCCAAAGTTCAGCTAGCAACACCTTGGAGGTGTTTCCTTGCTCCTACTGGATTTATAATCTTGGTTTCATAACTGAGGGAAAACTTGCTGTTGTGCTCATCAACGAGCTCGATATATTTTCGGCCATCAAGCTCTTTTTCTGGTGCCATTGTCGGGAGTCAAGGACATCTTCACAAGGGTATTCCCTCATAACCAATCTCTTTACTTTGTTTTTTGTTTTGCTTAGTTATTTCTCCTTTGTTTCCTTGTTCTTTTTATCAAAAATATAAAAAAAATAGTTCCTACTATAGTTGGTATTTTCGTTGGTCTGTTATTGTCTTGCTTTATCATGCTTACTATAAGGAACACCGCTTACTATAAAAAAATGGTTGGTTTCTTTGAAACTAAATCTAATTGGCAAGGCGGGTTCACGGAAGAACAAAAATATTATTATAGGGAACACCGCTTGTCACAAAAAGGGAAACTCTTATGGGAACAAATTGGTAAATTGAATACCATTGCTAGAAATGTGTGCTCTACTTATAATGTTACTTATTGCATTGATAAATCTTGTTGCTGTAGGAGGTATAAACACCTCCCTTTTCAATGTGAGTATAATGATAATGTTACCATATCTTCTTATGTTAAAGGAATTTATGACTTTTATGATGTGGAACAGATTGAAGAATTTATTGCTTGGAAGGGTGCATTTGAACTTGCTAGTGTGCTTGAAAATACTGATGATGCACCTTATAAATATGAGGTTTATGATATACTTAAATTTTGATTTGATAATTACAAGGAAGAAAATGGCTATATTCTTGAATATCTTAATAGATGCTCTCCACCAGTGAAAGAGACTAATGCCTTGCAGGAGCCTATGGAAGAAGAAATTGCTGAAATTGGAAGCTCATTGGATAAAAAAGAGGAGGAGAGTGATGCTAAAGAGGAGGACGAATGGATCTACCCATTCCTACCTTCTAATGAGAGTAACTCTTTACCCCTTACAATATTTAATTGTCCCCCATGCTTACTAAAGGAGGATGAATGTTATGTTCTTGGGGATTCTTTTGAAAATGTTTATAATAAAGCTCTAGTGCTTGAAGATCATTAAAAGCATGCTTTATGTGATATTTATATTTTTGAGTTTATTCATGAGGCTACTGAAAATTATTATGAGAGAGGAAATATGGTTGTAGAAGTTTTCATGGTATTGAAACACCTCTCTATGTGCTGAAAGTTTTGAAGTTACTCTTGTTTTATCTTCCTATGCATGTCACTTTGTTCTTTGAGAATTTATTTGCATACAAGATTCCTATGCATAGGAAGTGGGTTAGAATTAAATGTGTTTTGAATTTCCGTCTTGATGCTCTCTTTTACTTAAATTCATATTTCATATGTGAGCATCTTCTCAAACTATCATGCCTAACTTAAAGGCGTTAAAGAAAAGTACTTATTGGGAGATAACCCAAAAGTTTTAGATGAGTCTTGGAAGTTATTACTTCAGTAATAACCTCTCCTTATCCTATTTATTTGCTTTTTGTGCCAAGAGTAACCTCTAATGAGAGAGAAGTAATGATTGGGAAAGTTGCTGTCCCGAAACAGATTTTTGTGCCTCACCGTAAACATTCGTGTAAAATCTTGTACGTCCTTTTGAGGCATGAATTTTTGTGCTTCTGCCCCAGGTTGTTATCTAACTTTCGTTAGTTCAACACTTTTCGATTTGAGCAACAGAAGGTCTTCAAAAAAATTCGTCTTTACCTGTTGGTCTGTTTTGATAGATTTCTGCCTTTATTTGCATTTGCTTCTTGTTGGTTCCTTTTTGAGTTCTTTTGGGGAATTGAGATATTTGAGGGAAGTGCTACAGTAGCTCGTGTTTTAATGGAAGTTTTATTGGTGTCGGAACTAAACCTAAAGACCTATTATCTTTAGTGCACTAATGTTGCTAATAAAGATTGTGTGAAGTTTTGTATGAAAGAAAAATTTCAGGTGTATGGAAGGATTGAGCAATGAGATGAAGGATGTACTAAAGCTCAAGCTTGGGGATTCCATGCGTGTCACCCCAAGAAATATCCAAGAAGTACAAGCATCAAAGCTTGGGGATGCCGAAGGCAACCCCTTCTTCATCAATAAAAATTCCAGGTTTCTTCCAAACGCTTCATTTCTATTGTTTCATGCACAGTTGTGTTGTTCTTGGAGCGTCTTCTTTTTCGTTTTCATTTTGGTTTTTCGTTTGCTTGGTTTGCTTAGTTTGCTGAATAAATTGGTTGGACCGCCTCTTCCATACATTGGTTTTCAAATAGTTTTGTTTGGATTGGAAAAGAGTAGGAAAGTTCATGCTTAAGTGGTAAAGAGAGCTTGTTTTTCACTGTGGCCTATGCTTTGTCATGCCATTCTTGATATTGTTTTGGGCTTATGCTTAGTATTCTTTGTTGTATCATGACTTATTATTAACAATTGAGATTTCTTAATGTGCCTTAGAAGAATCATGCGTTGTTTTAGCATATTAAAGCATAGTATTGTGGTATTCTCCTTTGATGCTTTATTTGGGTTGACTTGGCACATGCTCACACCATGTTATGACTATCCCAAGTCACCGTAAGCCTTTATGATCCTTTAGTTTTCAACTTATAGTATCACTTTATGCTTTGATTAATGATGTTTTGTCGCTCTGCATGATTATGGCCATTATTGCTCTCTTAGTTGGTCTCTCACAGTTTTTTGCTAGCCTCCATAACCAAGTATGAGTTCCACTCATGCATCCAACTCCTAAAACAAAGTTATTCCATAGAGTCCACCATACCTACCTATTAGCATATGCTATTCCAAGTATATTCATGTTTTTATCTACCTTCCGAATTAAACCTGTTATGAGAAAACTAGTGATTAAAGCTCTCACGAACTTGATGGCACATTTTACTTTTCTTGCCCTTAATAAACTTGAACCATTGTGTCGTCTATGTTGTATATGCTTGCACTTATATGTTGGGGATTAGCAGAACCATGTTGTCATGGGGAACACTTTCAACATTGCACTTGTACTTTGTACCTAGTTAATATCATGCTCTTTTGTATATGGATGTCGTCGGTGTGAAATGAAAGGGGAGATTGTAAGTCCATGGAGTTATGTATGTGTGTTGGAGAAACGCCTGGGCCGCTGGTCTAATCCATGTTGTCATGGTGGAAACCTGCAGCGTAACCATAATGAGCTGTCTATGAAGCATTCTTCTTATAAAAAAGAGTCAGATATTGAGAAAAAGAAAAAAAAAGAGACATGAGAAAAGAGGAAAGAGAGAAAAAAGCACCATTTTCCCATGGTAAATAAGAAGATTACTGAGATGCCTATTGTCTGCTTGCCTTGTCATTTTGATATGGGGATTCTTCCGTATCATTGGGCAAGGGGTACCCCGTTAGCGGTTCTCTATGATACACAAGTACTTACTATGACAAGAACTTACCGGTAACTAAACTTGAGTAGCATGAGGAGCGACCCTCATATTCAAGGGACATGAGATTTCCAACTTATACTTTGTCAAGCATATACACCATAGTTTGTTCACTTTAACCTTAATCACTTCAAGATGCTTATGATAGGGGCAATGAGAGCTGAAAGCTAATAAGTACTATAATTTTTGGAAGCTCTTTATGAAACTTGAATCCCTACTTCCTTCTATGAAGGCCTTTCTTTTACTTTTATGTTGAGTCTCCACCTTCTATCTTTATGCACCTATTTTGAGAGCATAGTGGCCATTCTTAGTTCTATCTGCATTGTTCCAAGACTTGTTGATTGATGCATAACTTTGATATTGCTTGTTTTAAACTATTTGTATCTAGTCACTCTTATGAACTTTGAAGGTGTCCTATGCATTTATGTTTGCTACTCTATGAGGGACAAGCTGAATGCTGCTATGCTATGTTTTCTTTATGTGAAACAAACAAACATCTTGTAAAGCATTGTTATTCATGAATCTTTTGTTTGTGCCTTTTTATGTTGCAACATAGTTGCTTTGTGTTATTGTTAGAACTTTATCTTTCATGTTATGATTGAAGTACTATGATCCCAGCTATCAATGCTTACAAATACTTTGATCAAGTTTATGATGGTGCATGTCACCTCAAAAATTATTCTTTCTTTTTATCACTTACCTACTCGAGGACGAGCAGGAGTTAAGCTTGGGGATGTTGATACGTTGCTAACGTATCCATAAGTTTTTATGTTCCATGCTTGATTTATCTACTTTGTTATGTTTTGTTCCAACTTTGGAGTACTTTCTATACACTTTCTTGGACTAACCTATTAACAAGAGCCACAGTGCCAGCTGCCAGTTTTCTGCTGTTTTTGGTTCCAGGAAAGTTAGAAAATGAATATTCTCGCAATTGGATGGGACAAAAGCCAAAGTCAGTTTTTCACCGAGGGACACACAGAGCCGGAATACGAGACGGAGAGGGCCACACCACTGGCAGCGCGCCAGCCTAGCCTTGCCAGGGTGGTATGGCGCCTCACACCCCCTCGGCCTCCCCTTTCACCTATAAGATGCCTCCGATACAGAAACCTTAAGGACCCGATCAAAATTCCATGAAAGAGTCTGTAGCCGCTCTCATCTCCATCCCTAGATCGGGAGGGATCTGAAGCTCTTCCCGGCATCCTGCCGGAGAGGGGAATTCACCCTGGAGGTCTTCTTCATCATCATGCAAGCCTCCGGGGTGATGCGTGAGTAGTTCATCTCTCGACTACGAGTCCATGTAGTAGCTAGATGACTAGTTCTCCTCCTTTGTGCTTTCATGTTTAGATCTTGTGAGCTTCGTTCATGATCAAGATCATCTATTTGTAATCTTACATGTTGTGTTTGCGGGGATCCTATGGATATTGAGATGCTATTTCAGATTGATTATTGATTCTATCATGTCTTGTTATTTGTGATCTTGCATGCTTTCTATTGTTAGTAGCTATCTTGTCCAAGTAGATGCTAGCAACTCCAAGAGTTAGTATTTATGCTCGATAGTGGGTTCATGCCTCTAGTAATCTGGGGAAGTGACATAAATCTCTAAGGTACTAGATGTGTTGTTGCTACTAGAGAGAAAACAACAATCCTTTGTCATAGAACAATCGTATTGTTTACTTTACACGCAATGCATAATGCAATTATCTGTTGCTTGCAACTTAATACTTGAGGTGGTTCGGATGATAACCTAAAGGTGGATTATTAGTCATAGATGCAGTTGGATTACGGTCTATGTATAATGTTTTAATGCCCAATCAAGTCTCAAAGGAGTCAAGATGAGTAGTATATGCATGATTACTTTCTCGATGTTTATCAATTGCTCCACTGTAATTTGTTCACCCAACATGTCATCTATCTTAAGGAGAGCCACCACTAGTGCACTATGGACCCCGGTCCTTTCTTTTATCATCAATCCACAACTGCTCATTGCTTTCAGTTTACTTTCTGCAAACTATTACTTTCGTCCACACAATACGTTTAATCCTTTGTTTTCAGCAAAACCGGTGAGATTGACAACCTCACTGTAAGTTGGGTTCAGAGTTCTGTGGTTGTGTTGTGCAGGTTTCCATGTTGCTGCTGGCACCGGTAGTGCGCCCTGCCAAAGATCAGCTAGCAACACCTTCGAGGTGTTTCCTTGCTCCTACTGGATTGATAACCTTGGTTTCATAACTGAGAGAAAACTTGCTGCTATGCTCATCATACCTTCCTCTTGGGGTTCCCCAACGAGCTCGATATATTTTGGGCCATCACTCACCACTTCCCTGGCTGGTCTGTTCCGTGCACTGATGGCCCTACAGCTTTCCGAGGCTTTGCCCGCCGCACCGGCGGACGTCTACATGGAGGTAGCTGTTATCACGCAGCGTCTTGCCCAGCACGACGAGCCGGACCTCTTCATCGGCCTCCTTGATCAGTGTGTATTCCAGGGAACGTCGGGCGTGAACAACGCCCGCACGGCCGCCAGCCTCCATCGCAGGGATATCCTCGACAACTTTGCAAAAAAAACATGTCAATCTGGCAGGTACCATTGCTCCTCGTGGCGCGGGCAACTGAGGTTGAAGATTATTCGATGTAATTTTAGTTTTTGTTGAGGTGCTTTGTACTATTCGATGTTTCTTTTAATGTCAGGATCCTTTTCGCAAAAAAAGGAGAAGGGAAGACGTATGACGATTCTCCATGGTTACTGTCACTTTGTCATTTATATGAACAGATCACATGTGGGTTTAACAAACATTATATTTTTATTAACCAACAATCTTCATAGAGAAAAAAAGGAATACATTAAGTTACTAAGGTTTATACACATCCGGTCATTCCATATGGTTATTGTGTTGGAATTCATTTCTTGTGCTATATATTCTTGGTGATAAAGACATTATTTTTTGTCATGTAATAGAAACATTTCCTCTAATGGTGAAAACATTGTTTTGTTTTATGGAATGCTATGTAAAATGGTAAAAAATAATTATTAATAACGAAAATATTCTTGGATACTAAAAAAAGATCACAACTCTTTTTTGGTCGTTTCATGCATCATTGGAAATGACGGTAGTTTAATGTAACATTTAGAAAGTAGGGAAAAAACAACGAAACTTACACGTAACATTGAGTGTAGACTCCAATCGTTGTTCATGGAGTGGTATATGTATATTGTCTGTCTGGACGTCAAATGTGAAAAATGCAAAACCAAAATTGTGCATGTCGACAGTCACGCAAAACCATCCATAGTACTGCATCCATTAAAAAATACACGATATCTTGGTAAGCTAGAAACATGTTTGGGAGTACTTCTAAAATATCCGAGAGATGTTTAGTTCTAATAAGTCGACCAAGTATTGCACTAAAGTTCTAAATTATGCAGGATATTATTATGCTTTAATAAGGTAAGTTATTGGAGTGCACAAAATAAAATAGTCGTGCGAAACACGTAGTAGTATACACCAAGGCAGCTGACCAACACGCTGGAGACTGTTGTCAAGAAAAAAGGAAAAAACAGGCCACACACATAGACACATAGCGCGACCATAACAAGGCACACGTGTGTGGCGCGACGCAGTGGGACGAGGGCTGGTGCGTGCGGAGCACTGCACAGGAGGGGGGAGAGAGGATGGATGGTGAGAGACAACAAAGGAGAGAGAAAACATAGTAGTACTACTAGTAGTACTGTCCTACTAGTAGTAGGTACCTGTACCTCGTGTCAGAAACCCGTCAAACTAGCTTTACTCTGACATCGCACCGCCTTCAACTCCTTCGCTGCTCCCGTGCTGCCTCCCGTTAATAATCTCTTCTTGCTCTTTGTTTTTTTCTTCCGTTTTTTTCTTTGGCAGCTTTGGGGTTAATTTTCTGGTGCCCCTGGTTCAGTAGAAGTTTGGACTAGTCAATTTTTGCACAATAGTCCATTTTTTCTGAAAATTGGGTCTGGGGCATTCAGATCTAAAATATTTGTGCGAAAAATAATTCCGGTCACTGGGAACTTTTTCTTTTTCTTTCTAACGAGGAATCTGCCCTGAAGTACCAAGAACATGCACGTTAAAATCCAATGGTGGTAATGAAAATTACATAGTGGTACAAAAATAAAACCAAAATACATCTGGGACATATACTTTTACAACATGGACCCTAAAGATACAACTCGGAAATTTAAACATGTTTTTCCTAATACTAGTTCTAAACTACCACCCCAGCATTATTGTATACCATGGCAAGACACACCCATCTACCAAATATGGGAACAATATCATAAACTATGATGTAGATATGGCCATGACCTAATCGGTCCTTCCACTCGAGAAACCCTCGAGTGTTCAGGCCATATCAAATGTGATTACGACTTTTTCGAATGTTTCAAATCTCATGTTTACCATTTTTCATGGCTGGTACTGGAAACGAGAGGATATCATGCAGACCCTTTTCGTTTATTCATTTTCCTTTATATCCTTTCATTTTTTAATCTGTGTAAGAGTTGCCAGCATGCAAATTCATATATATCAAGATATTGAGTCATTCAGAAATCTCGGCGATTTTCAAGATATTGACCCACAGTGTACACCGTCAAAATAGTTTCATAGTATAACTTCAAGAGCAAAGCTGCGTGAGTCTGTGTGTGTGTGCGTGTGCTTCTTCTTCTCGGGGTGTGACATGGAGCAACAAGAGTAGTATATCTTACCACTATCTCATATTTCCATCATCTTACCATTTTTTTATATAGTGTACGAATAACTTTGAATGTTGACCATTGGATCAAGACTCGTGAATCCCAACATTTCCAACCGTTGGATCTTCTTTTCCATTCTAGGCCACCATGTTTGATTCAAAGAATTTACATGGGAAATTTATAGGATTAAATCCCATAAGACTTTTTCTATAATGGTTGTTTGATTTGTATGATTATTGATTCCTATAGGAAATTTTCCTAGGGAATCCTTTGCACTAGATTGCATAGGAAATCTAACATCGATCCACGCCCAAACATCTTTCTTAGAATCCGTTTTTTCCTTCGATGGAATCAAACAAACTTTCTTGCATATATATATGGGTTCCTATAGGATTAAAGTGGGCATGCCATTGTAATCCTATGTTTTTCCTATTCCTATGCTTTTCCTATCCTACGAATCAAACAAGCCCCTAGCATCTAGAAGATTCTATTGATAGTCTTCAGTACAATGAATTCTATGCACAAACCTCAAAACACACTTCTCCATCATACTAGAATGTTCTCCCTCGTTTTCTTGACCATGTTACCAAAAATTTCAAGTGTCAGGTAGCTAATAATCTTTGACTTCTACATGATGATACAAAGTACAAGAACCAAATATACACCCATACTTCTTATCTTATCTTACCACTATATAATGTACGAATAACTTTGAATATTGACCGTTAGATCAAGACTCGCGAATCCCAACATTTCTAGCTGTTGGATCTTTTTTTCCATTCTAGCATCTAGAAGATTCTATTGATAGTCTTCATCACAATGAATGCTATGCACAAAACTCAAAACACACTTCTCCAACATTCTAGAATCTTCCTCATTTCTCTGAACCGTGTTTTCAAAAAAAATTCAAATTTTAGATAGCTAATAATCGCTGACTTCTACATGATATATATATATATATATATATATATATAGAAACCCTATTCAGCACCCAGGGTGCAAAATAGTTATTTTGCACCCCACTTATTTTTATGTTCTCACATATAGAAATTTACGTTTTGTATACTAATAATTATGTTTATGTTCATCGGAAACGTAAAAAAATCGACATAAAAATATGATTTATGAGTCATTATAGTGTAAAAACATAGAAAATACACATTTTATGTCGTATTTTTATACGGCATATAAACGGATTTTTTTACGACATGTCTAAATTTTCTTATGTTGTTCTCGACTTCTGAGGTAAGAGAAAATTTACGTGACGTAAAATATTTATACGGTTTGTAATATAGAGGGTGGGTGTAGAATAACTATTCTATACCCCGGGGGACAAATAACGCCTCTCTCTCTATATATATACTGTACAAAGTATAAGAACCAAATATACACCCATACTTTTTATAGATGTTGATCAAATTTATATATTTTTCTGCTTTACCTGTATTATAATTTTATATAGTGATGATATGTGTCAGACATATATTACCTGAGCACGTGTAATTTACAGGTTATATATATATGATAATCAAATTTATAAATTTTTATACTTTACCTATTATAATTAAGAGCTATGTCCATAAAGTACCAGGTGTGTATTTGGTTCTTTGTACTTTGTTTCATATAGAAATCAACCTACTATTAGTTACCTAGTACTCGACATGCTCTAGAGAAATGACGAAAATGATTCTAGAATTACCGAGAAGTGTGTTTTGAAGTTTGTGCATAACATTCAGTGCACTAAATAACATGAATAGAAAATCTTCCAGATGCTTGAATGGATTGAAGATCCAACTTAATTCTATTTAGCAGTGTTGGGATTTGTCAATCTTGATCCAATGGTGAAAGTTTAAAGTTATTTGTACACTATATATATAGTGGTTAGATATGATTATATAATAGGTTAATCTCAAAAAGTTTTAAATTTGATATATATATATTTGGTTCTTGTACTTTGTATCATGTTGAAGTCAACGTAGAAGTAAATTTTTGTTAGCTATACCTAATACTTCCAATTTTGGTAACATGGTCTATAGAAATGTCAGAAAGATTCTAGAATGATAGAAAAGTGTTTTAACATAAGAAGTATGGGTGTATATTTGGTCCTTGTACTTTGTATGTCACGTAGAAGTCAAAGATTATTAGCTACCGAATACATTCAATTTTTGATAACATGGTCTAGAGAAATAAGGGAGAAGATTCTAGTATAATGGAGAAGTGTGTTTTGAGGTTTGTGCATAGCATTCATTATGACGAAGACTATATATCAATAGAATCTTCTAGATGCTAGAATGGAAAAGAAGATCCAACGGCTAGAAATGCTGGATTCGCGAATCTTGATCCAATGGTCAACATTGAAAGTTATTCATACACTATGGAGTGGTAAGAAAAGATAAGATAAGATAAGATCATGCAGAAGTCAATGATTATTAGCTATGAGGGAGAAGATTCTAGTATGACGGAGAAGTGTGTTTTGAGGTTTGTGCATAACATTCATTATGCTAAAGACTATCAATAGAATCTTCTAGATGCTAGAATGGAAAAGAGGATCCAATGGCTGAAAATGGTTGGATTCGTGAGTCTTGATCCAACGGTCAATATTCAAAGTTATTCGTACACTATATAGTGGTAAGATAAGATAAGATGGTAAGATGAGATAAGATATAGCAATCGCAATGTTTTTTGTGTGTGTGCTAACCGATGGGGCGAGTATGTCATACATACAACACAATAGCACCTACTCTAGATATATACGGATGTATCTAGCACTAAAACTTGACTAGATACATCCGTATCTAGATGAATCTAAACCAACAAATATGGGTCAGAGGGATTATATGTTTGTAGCACAACTCAGTCTCATATATATACTCATACTAAAACATGTCTTGTATATGGAAATGTATATGTACATGCCTGCAGATACTTGGCCACTCACACGTCACACACACGCGCAAACAACTACATGTATACATGTACATGGCCGCACACCACACACGCGTACCCAGACACGTACAAATACATGTACACATGGCCACACATGCACACATGTACACATGTACAAAAATATAAGCCTTAATTAATAAGCTCTAGGGTGGAGGTAGTAGAATTTAATTTTACGACATTTAGGCCTTAATATTGTATTGTTTGAAATAGTGTGCTACGACTTCTCTAGATTTTCTTCTATAGTATAAGTTAGAGGATCTGTATAACTTGTTTCTTGCCAAAGATCATGGTAAACATAGTTTTAGTCCCACTTCTCGCACCGGGGGTACAAATTAGTCCCATATCTTGCAGAGTGGATAAAATCAATCCCAAAACATGCGTCCCTGGTGCAAATCAGTCCATCTCAAACAAATTTGAGCGTATTCGTCCAAATTCGTACACGTTTAGCTGTCCTGATCGTGCCTTTTTGTGATTGAGACAGTAAAATAGTACCGTCCTGGAAGTGGTGTCCTTCCACGACTTCTATTGCTTTTGAAAGTTCATGTAGAATTTTTGCGTAGATTGATGTTGTTTTAGCTTGGCTGAACACTGTCCTCTACAAATTATCAAGTTAACTAAAACTACACATGTGTGCATTTCACTCAATATTTTATCGTTAGTTTCAAGTTAGCTGAAATCTAACCAAATTTGATTCTTTTCTTATACACTTCACAATCCATATGCATCAATTGTTATATATGTGATGATTCAACTTGAGCATTGCGAAGTACGTTGGATGAGCACATGGAGATATATTGTTCGCATATCATGTCAAATTCCTAAGATTTTAGCTTCAGCACATGGGCTTTTCTGTAAACAACGATGCCTTGCGTGGGCCCATAAATTACCCTCGCCTCGCTTTTCTTATCTTATCTTACTTCTTACAACTATATGGCGTATGGAGAACTTTGAACACTGGTCATTGAATCAAGATTGTCAAATCCCAACATTGCTAGCGGTTGTATCTTCTTTTCCATTATGGGATCTAGAAGATTCTATTGATAGTGTTTAGCATAATGAAATTTATGCACAAACCTCAAATACACTGTGAGGGTAGTTCCATATTTGCTTCATGTGTTGTTTTAGCTAGATGGTGGGAGCAACGTTATAAATATTTGCAACTAGTACATTGTGGAGCTCTTGCTATATTTTATACCAAAGCCAAATTTACCTTTACGTCAGATTTGGCAATGGCAACATTGTGGGTGCCCTTGGACAAGCCACAAGCTTATGGGTCACCCTTAAGAAAATTTCCTTAAGGTGAAGCTCTATTATGTATATATATATATGTGGTCATCCATAAGGAATACTTTTTTCTTGGGGACACCCTTATGGACAATATAGTGGATGCCCTAGGTGAACTTTTGCCATAAGGTGGGTCACACACAGCTTGTGGAAGTAGCTATAACATCACCTATGTATAAGGTGAACTTTTGCCATAATATGGTACCCACACAGCTTATAGAAATAACTAGTACAATGTATAAGATCGAGTTCACCTTAAGCTGGGACCCACATGTTTGTTAAAGATACACACATGCAAGAGAGAGGAGAAAGTAAAATAATTGTTTATTGCTTATGGACAACCCATAAGCTTGTAGGTCACCCTTAAGGAAATTCCACTAAAGTGAACCTCTACTATGTATATGGATAGGCTTATGGACTACTTTTTGGCTTGTGGGTAGACAACATAGTGGATGCCCTGGGCACCCACAATGTATAGCCAAATCTAGTTCCAAAATAGACATTTGGCTTTTGGAAATAGTTCCATACGTTGCAGGGTTAGTTCCAAATCTGAGAAACTAGGGAATCGGAGCAACTCCGTGTGCCGATGCCAAATTCCAAGTACTACTCTATCTGATCATGTGGTAGTGCACTGCTTCTCTCTCGTGCGATGGGGAGAGAGCACACCCTTTACTATGTGTTGTTTTATTCTGTGTAAGGGCCCACTATGCAGATATTTGGCAAGACAAACGTTGTGGAGCTAATGCCAAATTTTCCTCCCATGCTAAACAGTGTTGTGTGTCAGATTTCGTAACATCAACGCCATGGCTGATAAAGTGAACTTATCTATAAGCTGGGACCCATATGTCTGCAAAGAGTATACATGTTGCAAGAGAGAGAGGAGAGAGTAAATAATTTTATATTGCTTATGGACAAGCCACAAGCTTAGGTGAAGCTCTACTATGTATGTGGTCTCATCCATAAGGACTATTTTTTGCCGATGGACAACATAGTGGATGCCCTAATACTTTTTGCTGATGGACAACATAGTACAGATCTCGTTCCGTGAAAAAAGAAAAACAGATCTCGTCCATGCAAGTAAAATATATAGAGCTCGTCCAGTACAACCCGTACCCTAGGCATCTAGTAGATTCAAGCCGGTCACAGTCTCCTCCAAATTAACTACTCTGACCGTCTAGACATCTACTGGTACTAGGGAGTAGGGAGTCGGCGGGTCACTGCCTCCTCGAAATGCAGCTGAGGAGCGCACGCTCGTGTTGATTAATCCAGCTTTCCCCCCTTGCCTATTCCCCCGCCCCCTCCAGGGCGTCTTCCCCTTCTCTTCCCGACGTCTTCCCCTTCCGCACCACGCGCTGCCGCTGCCGCCAGATGCCGCTTTTGGATTCTCTTCCTCGTCTCACTCAGGCAGTTGCACCCTCGATTCCCCCTCTCTTCCGAAACCTCAATCAATGAAATACAGACGTTGCCTTGCGATGGCGTCAGCGAGCAAGAACAGTGAGCATGATTCTGAGCTTTTTTATGACGTGTTTACCGAAGGCCCCTTTGAAGAACCCATAACCCGATGCGACGGCATCACCGCCACCAGCCTAATCGGTTCGTCCAAACTTTTTCTTGAATCTGTGAAAGCTAGTGCAACTCTGGATGCTTCAATGCCATTTGGCCTCTCATGTGTTCTTCATTCCCCCCTGACCAAGGGACCGCTAGATTTCTTCCATTACTTAAAAATTGATAGCCTCCCGTGCAAGTTGTCGCCGCTGGATAGGTTCTCCTCCGATGCTATGGTACCAGGCTATACTTCTGGGCAGTGGGTAAGAGCCACTGGAGATTGGATTGCCACAGCTAGCTTCAGAGGCAAGTTGGATCTTGGCAATGTGTACACTCGTCGCAAGATTCCTCTCCCAGCATTGTCGTTCCAAGCAACCGACCAGCCAACCACGTTCTTGTTGGATAATGATCTTCCAACTATAATGCAGAAGATTTCTCGCTTGTTGCAGTCTTCAACATCATAATTGCCATCCTTCAGGGCGGTGATGATGGATGGACAGTTCTTCCACTTCCTCTTAACCACTCCCTGAGCCCTTACAGTTACAATGATGGAATTACCCACGACAGACTGGTGTTCGCCACAGCTCTGTATGGCATCATTCATGTTTGGGATCCTCTGCATCCTGTTAATTATTCCTTCATATGTAGTGTACTGGCTTAATTACTCATGTGCGCAAGCTATTGTACTGAATTGACATAGGGGGTGTTTCGTTTAAATCAAAATATGAGTATTTATTTTAGACTCTATGAACTGTATGAATCATAGTTTTTTCGTAGGATTTTTTCTTATAGCAGTCGTTTGATTCATCGGATTGAATTATGCATAGTAGATTTTTCTGGATGTCCTTTAATTCATTCAATAGGAATTTAAGATATACTTGAAGCTCCTGAAAAGAATCCGTTCAATGGTTTTTCCGTGCAATGTAATCCAACACAACAGCAATCTTGCAGGAGTATAAATGGACATGCAAATGTAAAATCCCGTGTCTTTCCTATCCTATGTTTTCTGCATTTGCACAGGTTTTCGGCAGGTTCCCCTGCAAATGAACCGGTAAATTATCTATGCCTTTTTTAGACAAAATGAGCCAAAAATTGCCCGTCTTGTTCAAAAAAAGATGAGTCCGTTCTCTAGGAAATTTCCCTATTATATAATGCTTTGTTTCCTTTGTACAATTCTAGGCCATAGTTGTTTTTCCTATGTTCGAGCTACTTTGCATGCAGTTCAATTGGAAGGAAAATTTTCAGTAGGATTCACTATACCATGCTGCCGGAATCATAAGTTAACGCATTCTTCTACCTTTTCAAGGTCCTGCACTGGTCTTGGCGCGACCAGCTGCCGCGGACGAGATGGTTGATTCATTTCTTAATGCTACTAGAGACAAGCATGACTACTTTTTTGGTTTTTGGTGGTTAGCAAGATCTGCAGATGGTGCTAGACTTCGTCATATATATACGCTTGGCGCTTCTTATGATCCTAGCTGTCTTACATGTCATTGGCGCCATCGTACTAGTGCTGCTCATCCTCGTGTTGTACACTGCGGTCGCACTATCTCCACTTATACTTTCAGGTTTGGCTGCTTGGTGTTCTCAATGAACACTGGTCAGGTTGATCAAGCTAATCCATGGGAAAGGATTGCTGACCTTGGATCATATTCTCTTTTCCTTGGAGTGAACTATCCGATTATCATGCGCGTAGGCGGTGCAGATCTTACCTCAGGTTATCTGACGAGAAGGAACTGTGTCTACATCTTACCAACTACAGCATGGCTTTCCAAAGAGGCGCAACCTGAATTATGCCGCTTCAGTCTTAGTGGTAAAGACTTCGGTGTTACTTCTGAAATCAATGTCCTTCAGGGAATTAGTAACCCTCGCTTCTGGACAGGAACGGTGAAGCACCCACTTTGTTTCGTACCAACCTTCACGAACACCATCGATTGGAACCGACCTCATGCTTAACTAAAAAACAAGACAGGTTGCCACAGTACGTAATGATGCAATCCATATGTAATACTTGGTACTACAAGTAGAGAAATAGTTCTGGACCATGTTGAACTATTTATTTTGTTTGGTTGTCTGAAGTCATCGTCTTTCAACTTGTTGGTAACCTCTCTTTTGAAACATGTCCTTGTATCGGTACTATGTTTATTTACTCGTATGAACTTGACTATATTTTTTTTGGACCTTTAGCATAATGCACTTTAGTCCGCCGATTCTAGAGTTCTTTTAGAAATTATGGAAATTTTAGCATAAATAGGATGTTACGGACCACATGCCATACACATGAACAATCACCTCAATGCTTGTGTAAGGGTCGTACTCTATGAAAATAACCTTGGCTTGAACGATTATATAGCCTCATGCACTAGTATTTTGTAACTACCTCGGTGAATTACGCTCTAAGTTGCATGCCTGGCTGAGCGAAAGTGGTTAAAATAGTACAGTGGGGCCAGGGGCCACTCACAGGTAGACCTTTCGGCCGTCCTAACCACTTCCAAAACATCAGGACAAGAATGAGCGGCGTAATCGGCAGGCGAAGGGATCAACTACATACACAAGTGAGTATGTATGCAAGCCACCATACAACAGTTTTCAGAGCCATTCCATCTAAAAGAAATAGAAATATTGCAACGCCATACGACAAGATCCAAATATCCTAGATAGAGATAATAGTTTAGGATAGCTCCTCATACATCAAACATCAGAGTATCAGGCGGAAGTGGAAAACAAGATCCGAGTATGGATAAGAAGCAAATCGGCATAAGATGCCACATAAATAAACACGTCCCGCCCACAGATCTCGCGGATCCCCATCCCTGGAATCTCTACACCGAGTGATCGTTGCCAACATCATCTGTCTCCTCTACCCAGTATCCATCTTGCGAGTACACCTGTTCATCTGAATCAAACAATTTATCGTGTGAGACCCTAGGGGTACTCAGCAAGTCTTTATGCCTCTAAAGGGGACATAACCAGGGGTGACGCAATTGCAGCAAAAGATAATACCTAACAAATCTATAGATACTCGCTAACCATCCGCCTAACCAATGATAGAAGAATGTCCGTTAATTAGTAACAACAGTTATAACAGTATAATTAACAGATCCATCCTCCTTCTCGCTTACCAACGAGAAAGCGGACAAACAACCCATCCGTTGGCAGTTTTATTAACCATTCCATGAGTATTGCACTATTTACTAGTCAGGTACTTAGTCAAATTATAAGCGGTACTTCAATTATACTTGTCTATGATCGAGAAACTGTGCTCCAAGTCGTCCATAACTGCCGACACGGCTTTCAGAAAGATTTACCCTGCAGGGGTGCACAAATAGCAACACACACTCGATCAACCTCGGAAAAACCAAATCAAAACCCAACGAGGCGTTCACGACAAAGCGATCACAGGATTCAGAAATATTTCAGGGGGCCACCCAATAAGCTACCCGCAACGAAGTTGTCCGTCTCCGAGATGGACCCAGGGTTTGTGACAATGGTTGTAAACGACTAGGAACCTAAAAATGTGACTGGGCTTGTCGATACCGCGAAAACATTCCGCATTGTTAAACAGTACATGTGGTCCTCGCACAATCTTAAATAAAGCAGTAAAGCATGGCATAAGTACATGATAGTAATAAAACCCCAAACTAATTGTGGCCCCAAGAAATAGAAATGAATCAAGCTCTGGCTCAGGGGGGTCCATAAGGCCTCTCGGATGTCGATAGTGCGAATAGTCAAGGAACATGAATCAAGTACTCGGGGTCCTACGGTACACAAGTGAGCATGAAAAACCAAATAGCAGATATTGCTCACCGGTGCCACTTTCATTAGTTATCCCATCACTACTCAGGTTAAGTTGTTTAGGTACCTCATTATCCATCAGACACTCACATACCCTACACATGCTATTCTACGACTCGCATGGCTCAAACAACTCCTGTAGTAATGGCTCATGGGATGGAGGAACAAGCTTCCGTGGGGTTTAAAAGTAAAGGCTATGCAGTACTTGGGATTCAATTTAATGCAATCACGACTCAATGATGCAAGAATAAGATAGAGGCAATAGGTACTATATGTATGCAAGCATGTGGTAGTGCTTGCCTGGCAGCTCAGTTGAAGCGAGAGACGGATCTGGGTAGTGCTCATGGGATTCCTGATATATCCCCTGCTCAGCGTCTATTCGAAGAAGAACCAAACAAACAAGGGCCAACATAAATAAAGTGCACAAGCATATAACTTAAAATGCAACAAGCAAACAAGTATGCCATGATGAATGATGCACAATTTGCATGGCAATAATGTAGCATGGCATGGGTGAGGTGTGGGGTACAAGAATAAAGCATTTACTAAGTTTTTGGTCACATTTCAACCCCAAATAAGTTGCTGTATACTTTATATTTATATGATGCATGCTGCAATTCAGAACATGGAATGCATATTTAGAATGGGCTCATCGCGCTGATCGATTTAGACAGATTATTTGTCGAATTTGGAGTTGTAGAATTAAAGTTATTAATTATTTAAGAAAAGGCATTGTTATTGCATTTAAACATTTTTGAAAATTTAATTTGCCCAAAAGATATTTTGAATAGCATATTTGAATTCCTCACATATATTATTTGTACTATTTGGAATTACAATTTAAAAGTTATTAAAAACAGATTTAAATTTGTATTAAAACATCTCTGAAATTGTTTTATAAAACAGGAAAACAGAAAAGCTTTTTATACTCAGCCACTCCTAACCATAGACACAGACAGGTGGGACCATTGCTGACTGGGCGTAAACGGCGTGCAATAGCTTTTCTCACCGCACGGAAGCCTAGCCGCAACAACTGACAGGCGGACCCGGTGCTCGAGCGGGCCCACGCGCCAGCGGGGGGGGGGGGCGAGGGGTTTGCCACGCGGCGAGGCTGGGGAGCGCGGGTTAAGGTCCTAGAAACTGGGGTGCTTTTCTGGAAAACTCCCGTGGAGGCAGACAGGTGGGACCGAGAGGAGCGCGCGTTGAGGAATCAAAAAGGTGGGGGGGGGGGATTTGCAAAGTGCGCACGGGCTACTGTTTCTCTTCTCGCGGTTTCTGACGAAACTGACAGAGAACAGCGACAACACGCGGCGGGGGATCGAACCCATGATCTGGTGCGCACGCACGGCGGTGGTGACCGCTACGGCTCGGAGGGGTTGTTGGTAGGTTGCTGTGGCGCGGCTAGGTAACGTTCTCGCGAAGAGAGGACGGTCCTCGACGACGTGAGATCGCCGCGCCGAGAGCGCTCAACGAAACGCACGGCGCGACCAGGCAACAGATCGGCTAGCGGAGGTGTCTGGGAGGTTCGGACGCTCAGCGAGAGTGGGTCGGTGGTGGCGGAACGGCTTGGGACACAGGGGATCGGTGACGATGCAGACGGCCGGCGATTAGGGTTTGCTCGTCGGCGTCGCGGAACTGCGGCAGGTCTGGGGATTCTCCTCCTCGGCAACGTGGACAGGGGCGATGCAGGGGTTCTCCACGGCCTTCCCCAACGCCTCAACGACCGCCCGCCTCCTTTAACTGGCATAAGAGGTGGATGCCGGTGGTGGGGTTGGTGATCGGTGGTGGAGAGGTGGCTACAGTGGAAGATGGGGAAGAAGGGGTAGAAGGGCTAGGCCCTGGTGGATCTGGCGTCGACAGGCAGAGAGGGGGAGTAGATAGGAACGGGGAGAGGGGGTGCCGTGGGAGGCGTGGTGGAGGAAAAAGGTGGCTCGGCCACCTTTTCTCCCTCACGTGCTGGGCACGGCTAGGGAAGGGGTAGGGAGGACAGGGGCTGCAACTGGGCCAGGGGAGCAGGGTAGCTCGGGTGTGGGGCCTGGCTGGCAGAGAGAAGGGAGAGGGGACGTTAGCTAGGGAGGTGCTCGGCATGGAGCTAGGGTTGGGACTAGCTCGGTTAGGTTAGGGTAGATGGGGGTGGGTCCTGGTTGGCAGAGAGGGAGAGAGAGAGCAGCTAGGGGGTGCTCGGCATGGTGAGATCAAGGTAGTTAGGGTTTGGGTTTAGAGAGAGGGGTTAGGGAGAGAGGGTAGGAGTAGGGATCTAGCATGATCCAACTAGATCAAGCAAGGAGGGGAGGTGCGATGGGGTAGGTTTGGTGATGCATGGTCATGTGCATGATCAAGTATAGGGGGGGAAAATGGATATGGGGTGGTCTCACATGAGCATGCATGGAGGAGGCGAGTGGTAGGAAGGCTTGACGCACATGGCAAGGAACAAGATCAAGGTGAGAAGGTTTGAGAGAAAGAGAGCTCAAAAGAGGAGATGCACTCAAATCCAAGAAAACGAAAGAAGGATAAGATGGTGAGGCTTGTTGCATGGCCCATGCATGGGCATTAAATGTCATGTCCAATCTTGTGAAAACAAAATAATAATCATGGCATTTATACACATGCATTCCAAAATATGGAGTAGGGCCAAGCTAAAAGAATTAAAATGGAATTAAAATGGATGTTCCATGTGGAGTGTATGGAGATGCTCAAATTTGAATATAATTGGGACATGCTAGTGTGTATGTTCCACTAGATGTTTAATAGTCTCAAATATTCCAACATGGGCATACATTCATAATAATCCATATGGAAGCTAGAAAAAGGGTACCCTCACGAAGCATGCAAGGTGGCTCCACATATCAATGATGTGAAAACAACATGGTGCATATATGGAAGCATGTGGAATAATAGAAGTGGATCCATCCCAACCCACATGAGCTAGATTTAAATGCCAAAGGAAAAGTGTAAAAGCTCATGGATAATTAGTATGGTGGAATTATAAGGTGGTGACAAGGAAAAGGTGGTGGAGTCGAATAAAAGATATGCCCCATACTCAACTTGGGCATCAAGCATTTATCAAGAATCAAATACAATATATCAAGAGCCAAAAACAATTACTAATGCATATGAGAGAAGAACCAAATGAAAAGGGTTTTATATGATGATCAAATGCAAGGTGGCATGATGACATGAGCATGATATAATTATGATGCAACAATATATGTAGGAAGTAGCAATTATATTACTAGACCATGTAGCATTAGATATGTTAGACAGATGGGATGCTACAACTCTCCGCCACTAAACAGGAATCTCGCCCCGAGATTCTAGGAAGAAGAAGACACGAACAGGGTAGGATACTTGGCACGGAGCTCATCCTCGCGTTCCCAAGTGGCTTCATCAACGGAATGGTGAGACCACTGCACCTTGCAGAACTTGATGGACTTGTTGTGAGTCCTTCTTTTTGCGACTTCTAGGATTTTTATGGGGTGTTCTTGATAAGACAGGTCTTCTTGGAGATTGATAAGCTCATGGTCCACGGTCCTGCCGGGGTCCTTGAAGCACTTCTTGAGTTGAGAGATATGGAAAACATCATGGACCTTGTGTTTTTCAGGGAGCTCAAGAGCATAAGCAACTTCTCCTCTTCTTCCACGAACTTTGAAAGGACCGATGTATCTAGGAGCCAACTTTCCTTTGATACCAAAGCAGTTCGTGCCTCTCATGGGAGTGACACGAAGGTAAACGAGATCCCCAGGGACATACTCCATGTCCGTGTGCTTTCTGTCATAGTTGCTCTTTTGGTGACTTTGAGCAACCTTCAGATTTTCAAGAATGATGTGAACCTTCTCCTCCGCTTGAGTTACAATGTCAGGGCCAAACAATGTTCTTTCACCTGCGCCCGACCAACCAATCGGAGTTCTGCATTTGCGACCATAGAGAACCTCAAATGGTGCCATCTTTAGACTTTTCTGGAAGCTGTTGTTGTAAGAGAATTCAGCATAAGGAAGGCATTCTTCCCAGTTCATGCCGAAAGAGATAACGCAGGCACAGAGCATATCTTCCAGAATCTGATTGATCCTTTCAACTTGTCCTCGCGACTGAGGGTGGTAAGCTGTGCTGAAGTTCAATTTTGTTCCCAAAGCATTTTGGAAACTTCCCCAGAACATGGAAGTGAAGATGCTTCCACGGTCTGAGCTGATCTCAAGAGGAACCCCATACAAAGAGACAATTCTGTTGATATAGAGCTCAACCAACTGAATTGCAGAAATTGTTTCCTTAACAGGAAAGAAGTGAGCCACTTTAGAAAGCCTGTCGATGACAACAAAGATTGCATTGTTGCCCTTCTGCGACCTTGGAAAACCAGTTATGAAGTCCATCTCTACTTTCTCCCATTTCCATTCCGGAGGCTTCAATGACTGTAGAAGACCAGAAGGTTTCGGATGGACAGCTTTAACTCTGCGACAGCCATCACACTCCGAGACATACTTGGCACAATATCGTTTCAACCCAGGCCACCAATACTGTGTTTTCAAGTCCATGTACATCTTAGTGCTGCCAGGGTGGATACAAAGAACAGAATCATGCGCCTCCTTGAGAACTTGCTCTCTTAAACCCGGGTAGTTCGGAACAAACATCCGGTGTTCAAAGAAAAGAGCGCCTTGATCGTCGACGTGGAAGGACTCATACTTCGGAAGCTGAATGTTGGAGATGATATTTTTAGTGTAAGGATCACCAAGTTGAATGGAGCGAACTTTTTCTTCCAAGAGAGGGGTTGCCAGAAGGTTCAGCAGATACCCTTGATTCACAATTTCAAGGTTGAGCTTGCGGAATTCCTCACACAAGAGAGGTTGTTGTTCTTCCATCATGAGGTTGTTCACATAAGCTTTTCGGCTGAGAGCATCGGCCATCACATTAGCTTTGCCCGGAGTGTAGTTGATGGTCAGATCGAAATCATTAATTGCTTCAATCCACCTCCTCTGATGAAGGTTGAGATCAGGTTGTGTGAAGATATACTTCAGACTCTTGTGATCAGAAAAGATTTCACAACGGTTGCCAAGCAAGTAGTGCCTCCATACTTTCAAAGCAAAGACAACTGCTGCGAGTTCGAGGTCATGTGTAGGATAGTTGATCTCATGCGTCTTCAACTGTCGAGAGGCATAAGCAACAACTTGTTTTTCTTGCATGAGGACCGCACCCAATCCTTGCAAGGAGGCATCATAGAATATCTGAAAAGGCTTTGATGTATCTGGAGGAATCAAGACTGGTGTGGATGTGAGCTTCTCTTTGAGTGTTTCAAAGCTTGCTTGACATGCAGGAGACCAAAGGTATTTCTTGCCTTTCTTGAGGAGATCGGTAAGAGGCTTCGCAATCTTTGAGAAGTTCTGAACGAAGCGACGGTAGTAACTAGCCAAACCAAGGAAACTCCGGACTTCTTTGACATTTATGGGTGGAAGCCAGTGAACAATTGTCTTAACAGTTTCTAGGTTGATGGCAATGCCCTTGGCAGAGATGACGTGACCAACGTAGGTGACTTCAGGCAGCAAGAACTCACACTTGGAGAACTTTGCATACAGGCGGTTCTCACGAAGCTTATTTAGGACACACCGAAGGTGTTCTTCATGTTCTTCCTTTGACTTAGAATAGAGTAGGATGTCATCCAGATAGACCACAATGAACTTATCAAGATACTCCATGAAAACCAAGTTCATAAGCCTCGAGAAGGTGGCAGGTGCGTTGGTGAGACCGAAAGACATGACCGTGTACTCATACATGCCATAGCGTGTGGTGAAAGCTGTTTTCAGAACATCTTCCTTGCGAATCTTGATTTGATGATATCCACTTCTCAAATCGAGCTTAGAGAATACCACAGCTCCAGCTAGCTGATCGAAGAGATCATTAATCCGTGGAAGGGGATATTTATTCTTGATGGTTTTAGCATTGAGAGCCCGATAGTCAACACAAAGTCTATCAGTCTTGTGTCGCTTCTTCACAAAGATGGTTGGGCTACCCCAAGAAGAAGTACTGTGCTGAATGAAACCCAACTTCTCTTGTTCATCCAGCTGACGTTAGAGTTTAGCCAACTCAGCAGGACCCATTTTATAAGGCCGCTTGGAGATAGGAGCGGTTCCAGGTTCAAGTTCAATCACAAACTCAACCTCTCGATCAGGAGGCATACCTGGCAACTCTTCAGGAAAAGCATCTGGGAACTCACAGACCACTGGAACACTCTGAATAGCTTCCATAGCATCATCATTCTGAGCCGCCAAAGAGAAAAGCTGAATTGTAGGAGTCAGACTTGGAGAATAGACTATATGGCCTTCAGGAATTTTTAGAGAGACCGAATGTTCAGCACAATCAATCACAGCTTTATTTGCAGCAATCCATGCCTAAAATGACATCAATATCTGAGTTGCCCAGAATAATCAACGAGGCCGGAAAGAAATAATCCCCAATTTGAACCTGATTGTCATAACTGATCTTGGAAGTTAGCATCCTTGCCCTAGGAGAAAGGACCATTAGCTTTTTAGGTAATGAATCAGAAGATAACCCATTGTCTTGAGCAAACTTGAAGGATACGAATGAATGCGATGCTCCAGAATCAAACAAAACTCATGCAGGGACTGAGTTAATAGGAAGTGTACCCAGCACAACTCCAGGTGCATGCTCGGCTTGAGCGACGTTGACACAGTTGGCACGAGCAACTGTAGACTCGGGCTTGGTGTTGATGTTGAGAGCCCGAGGTGGAGGTGCACGAACCATAGAAGAACTTGCCGCAGGTCTTGGAGGTGGTGGAGGAAGAGCTTTGTTGTTCATTGGACAATTCCAGTGTTAATGCCTAGTGTTTCCATAGGTGTAACAGGCACCAGGTGGACGTGGAGCAGCGTAGCCAGGGACTCCGCCAGGCGCTCCAGGGTAGTTGTGGTTGTAGCCCATAGGAGCCGCGGTGAAGGAGTTTGGTGGCCTTGCCGCGTAGCTTGACGGTCTTGGTGGAGTCGGGAGCAAGGGTGAGGTGTTAGGAACCCACATGCGGCACTTAGAAGGAGCTATCATAGCTGAAGAGCTTGCTGCGTCGCGGCTGTGTTTCTTGGACTCCTCAAATACTTGCCTACTTGCTTCTTCCTGTAGAGCTATATGTTGGAGTTATAGAAAAGAGCCCGGCCTTGCATGAGTGATTGCATATTTGATTGATGCATTGAGCCCTTGCCTGAACCTCTTTTGCTTCTTCTTGTCATCAGAGATCTCATCACCACCATACCGAGAAAGGTTCATGAAGTTTCTGATATAGGTATTGACATTGTCATTGCCCTGCTTGAGGTTGAGAAACACTTCCTTCCTCCTTTCCATGACAATTTCTGACAGATATTGCTCTTTGAAAGCCCCAGTGAACTGTTCCCAAGTAGGCTGAAACTCAGAGTGGTTTGCCTTCAGGTAATTCTCCCACCACAGAGCTGCATCTCCCTTCAGAAGGTGAGTGGCACATTTTACCCGTTCTTGCTCAGGAACATCAACAGTCATCAGTAACCTAGACATCTCACGCAGCCAATCATCTGCGTCTAGAGGCTGATCAGAGACCTCAAAGTGGCGCGGGTTGAACTTCAGAAAACTCTTGATGTCTCCTCGCTTGGGAGGTGGAGGTAGCGGAACAAACTCATTCCTCCTGACACTTTATTCAAATCGCTGCTGGTTCTGCTGCATTGCTCCCAAGGCATTAGCAATACTTGCCAACACAGCCCCCAGTTCAGGTGGTATGTCCTCCTCAGAACGGCGTGGTGGTGCCATCCTGTGATTGATATAAAACACAAGTCAGTACCATAATGGAGAATAATAATAATCCAAAATACTACCAAAATGGAATTAACCAAAATTAAAGGATACAAATTACTAAGATGATATTAAAATATCAACAAAGTTCAAAGCACCTAGAAGATATTAAGCATATCGCACATGACTGAACAAGGAGTGTGGTACACAAAACTATGAAAGAAAAATTTTCCGCAAATTTCGGCATTAAAATACCACTATATGCGCAAAACCACTTAACGAATCAAGATTAGTATCTCTACCAATTCGATATACAAGAGCGAATGATAAAAGTAGTGGTATGGTCGCGACTCCATCCCGCACTCAAATCATTACTCCGCACATGAATAAGTGAAACACATATCCCAACACCTTCTTTTTAAGATGAACCTAAAGATTAGTAACTACGGAAACGAACACCCCAAACAAGATAGTGTCGGATAACAAAGAGTAAGATAGATCGCGTCGGTATACAACGAATCAGATAGATCGCGTCGGTTTACAAGGGACTGTCGGTATGGAATGTACCAACAGTTGATAACCAAAAGGCAGATAGTGATAACAAGTTGGATGCAACAGATAGACAAGGAATTACACACACACACACACACACAACCTATGGTACTACGGAACCCAGAACACGTGAATCCTACTTTGAATTTTAGAAGAGGATTGAAAACGTTACACTTCCTTACCTGAAAAGGGTGGGTGGGTGGGTAAGAAGAAAATTGGAAG
Source organism: Avena insularis (assembly GCA_023614405.1). Taxonomy (NCBI): domain Eukaryota; kingdom Viridiplantae; phylum Streptophyta; class Magnoliopsida; order Poales; family Poaceae; genus Avena; species Avena insularis. The sequence continues at coordinate 442,084,404 of CM042694.1, read as the reverse complement.
CAGTCCTACTCTCACATTTTGTTTTTCCCTAGTATACATAGCTACCAAAATATTTGCTAGACTGACAACGACCATTAGGCTGAGACCCTGAAGGGCGGGATGGCTCTGATACCAATTGTAACTACCTCGGTGAATTACGCTCTAAGTTGCATGCCTAGATGAGCGAAAGTGGTTAAAATAGTACGGTGGGGCCAGGGGCCACTCACAGGTAGACCTTTCGGCCGTCCTAACCACTTCCAAAACATCAGGACAAGAACGAGCGGCGTAATCGGCAGGCGAAGGGATCAACTACATACACAAGTGAGTATGTATGCAAGCCACCATACAACAGTTTTCAGAGCCATTCCATCTAAAAGTAATAGAAATATTGCAACGCCATACGGCAAGATCCAAATATCCTAGATAGAGATAATAGTTTAGGATAGCTCCTCATACATCAAACATCAGAGTATCAGGCGGAAGCGGAAAACAAGATCCGAGTACGGATAAGAAGCAAATCGGCATAAGATGCCACATAAATAAACATGTCCCGCCCACAGATCTCGCGGATCCCCATCCCTGGAATCTCTACACCGAGTGATCGTTGCCAACATCATCTGTCTCCTCCACCCAGTATCCATCTTGCGAGTACACCTGTTCATCTGAATCAAACAATTTATCGTGTGAGACCCTAGGGGTACTCAGCAAGTCTTTATGCCTCTAAAGGGGACATAACCTGGGGTGACGCAATTGCAGCAAAAGATAATACCTAACAAATCTATAGATACTCGCTAACCATCCGCCTAACCAATGATAGAAGAATGTCCGTTAATTAGTAACAACAGTTATAACAGTATAATTAACAGATCCATCCTCCTTCTCGCTTACCAACGAGAAAGCGGACAAACAACCCATCCGTTGGCAGTTTTATTAACCATTCCATGAGTATTGCACTATTTACTAGTCAGGTACTTAGTCAAATTATAAGCGGTACTTCAATTATACTTGTATATGATCGAGAAACTGTGCTCCAAGTCGTCCATAACCGCGGACATGGCTTTCAGAAAGATTTACCCTGCAGGGGTGCACAAATAGCAACACACACTCGATCAACCTCGGAAAAATAAATCAAAACCCAACAAGGCATTCACGACAAAGCGATCACAGGATTCAGAAATATTTCAGGGGGCCACCCCAATAAGCTACCCGCAACGAAGTTGGCCGGCTCCGATACGGACCTAGGGTTTGCGACAATGGCTGTAAACGACTAGGAACCTGAAAATGTGACTGGGCTTGTCGATACCGTGAAAACATTCTGCATTCTTAAACAGTACAGGTGCTCCTCGCACAATCTTAAATAAAGCAGTAAAGCATGGCATAAGTACAGGATAGTAATAACACCCCAAACTAATTGTGTCCCCAAGAAATAGAAATGAATCAAGCTCTGTCTCAAGGGGGTCCATAAGGCCTCCTGGATGTGGATAGTGCGAATAGTCAAGGAACAGGAATCAACTACGCGGGGTCCTACGGGACACAAGTGAGCATGAAAAACCAAATAGCAGATATTGCTCACCGGTGCCACTTTCATTAGTTATCCCATCACTACTCAGGTTAAGTTGTTTAGGTACCTCATTATCCATCAGACACTCACATACCCTACACATGCTGTTCTACGACTCGCATGGCTCAAACAACTCCTGTAGTAATGGCTCATGGGATGGAGGAACAAGCTTCGGTGGGGTTTAAAAGTAAAGGCTATGCAGTACTTGGGATTCAATTTAATGCAATCGCGACTCAATGATGCAAGAATAAGATAGAGGCAATAGGTACTATATGTATGCAAGCATGTGGTAGTGCTTGTCTGGCAGCTCAGTTGAAGCGAGAGACGGATCTGGGTAGTGCTCCTGGGATTCCTGATATATTCCCTGCTCAGCGTCTATTCGAAGAAGAACCAAACAAACAAGGGCCAACATAAATAAAGTGCACAAGCATATGAATTAAAATGCGACAAGCAAACAAGTATGCCATGATGAATGATGCACAATTTGCATTGCAATAATGTAGCATGGCATGGGTGAGGTGTGGGGTACAAGAATAAAGCATTTATTAAGTTTTTGGTCACATTTCAACCCCAAATAAGTTGCTGTATACTTTATATTTATATGATGCATGCTGCAATTCAGAACATGGAATGCATAGTTAGAACGGGCTCGTCGCGCTGATCGATTTAGACAGATTATTTGTCGAATTTGGAGTTGTAGAATTAAAGTTATTAATTATTTAAGAAAAGGCATTGTTATTGCATTTAAACATTTTCAAAAAATTAATTTGCCCAAAAGATATTTTGAATAGCATATTTGAATTCCTCACATTTTTTTGATTCCAAAACATATATTATTTGTACTATTTGGAATTACAATTTAAAAGTTATTAAAAACAGATTTAAATTTGTATTAAAACATCTCTGAAATTGTTTTATAAAACAGGAAAATGGAAAAGCTTTTTATACTCAGCCACTCCTAGGCATAACCACAGACAGGTGGGACCGTTGCTGACTGGGCGTAAACAGCGCGCAATAGCTTTTCTCACCACGCAGAAGGCTAGCCGCAGCAACTGACAGGCGGACCCGGTGCTCGAGCGGGCCCACGCGCCAGCGGGGGGCGAGGGGTTTGCCACGCAGCGAGGCTGGGGAGCGCGGGTTAAGGTCCTGGAAACTGGGGTGCTTTTTTGCAAAACTCCCACGGAGGCAGACAGGTGGGACCGAGAGGAGCGCGGGTTGAGGAATCAAAAAGGTTGGGGTGAATTTACAAAGTGCGCACGGGCAACTGTTTCTCTTCTCGCGGTTTCTGACGAAACAGACAGAGAACGGCGACAGCGCGCGGCGGGGGATCGAACCCACGATCCGGTGCGCGCGCGACGGCGGTGACCGCTACGGCTCGGAGGGGTTGTTGGTAGGTTGTTGTGGCGCGGCTAGGTAAGGTTCTCGCGACGAGAGGACAGTCCTTGACAACGTGAGCTCGCCACGCCGAGAGTGCTCGACGAAACGCACGGCGCGACCATGCAACAGATCGGCTAGCGGAGGTGTCTAGGAGGTTCGTGCGCTCACCGGGAGAGGGTCGGTGGTGGCAGAACGGCTTGGGACGCAGGGGATCGGCGACGATGCAGACGGCCAGCGATTAGGGTTTGCTCGTCGGCGTCGCGGATCTGCGGCAGGTCTGGGGCTTCTCCTCCTCGGTGACGTGGACAGGGGCGATGCAGGGGTTCTCCATGGCCTTCCCCAATGCCTCAACGACCGCCTGCCTCCTTGAACTGGCGTAAGAGGTGGATGCCGACGGTGGGGTTGGTGATCGGTGGTGGAGAGGTGGCTGCAGGGGAAGATGGGGAAGAAGGGGTAGAAGGGCTAGGCCCTGGTGGATCTGGCATCGATAGGAAGAGAGGGGGAGTAGATAGGAACGGGGAGAGGGGGTGCCGTGGGAGGCGTGGTGGAGGAAAAAAGGTGGCTCGGCCACCTTTTCTCCCTCACGTGCTGGGCAGGGCTAGGGCAGGGGTAGGAAGGACAGGGGCTGCAACTAGGCCAGGGGCGCAGGGTGACTTGGGTGTGGGGCCTGGCTGGCAGAGAGAAGTGAGAGGGGAGGTTAGCTAGGGAGGTGCTCGACATGGAGCTAGGGTTGAGACTAGCTCGGTTAGGTTAGGGTAGATGGGGGTGGGTCCTGGTTGGCAGAGAGAGAGAGAGCATCTAGGGGGTGCTCGGCATGGTGAGAGCAAGGTAGTTAGGGTTTGGGTTTAGAGAGAGGGGTTAGGGAGAGAGGGTAGGGGTAGGGATCTAGCATGATCGAACTAGATCAAGCAAGGAGGGGAGGTGAGATGGGGTAGGTTTGGTGATGCATAGTCATGTGCATGATCAAGTATAGGGGGAAAAATGGATATGGGGTGGTCTCACATGAGCATGCATGGAGGAGGCGAGTGGTAGGAAGGCTTGATGCACATGGCAAGGAACAAGATCAAGGTGAGAAGGTTTGAGAGAAAGAGAGCTCAAAAGAGGAGATGCACTCAAATCCAAGAAAACGAAAGAAGGATAAGATGGTGAGGCTTGTTGCATGGCCCATGCATGGGCATTAAATGTCATGTCCAATCTTGTGAAAACAAAATAATAATCATGGCATTTATACACATGCATTCCAAAATATGGAGTAGGGCCAAGCTAAAAGAATTAAAATGGAATTAAAATGGATGTTCCATGTGGAGTGTATGGAGATGCTCAAATTTGAATATAATTGGGACATGCTAGTGTGTATGTTCCACTAGATGTTTAATAATCTCAAATATTCCAGCATGCGCATACATTCATAATAATCCATATGGAAGCTAGCAAAAGGGTACCCTCACGAAGCATGCAAGGTGGCTCCACATATCAATGATGTGAAAACAACATGGTGCATATATGGAAGCATGTGGAATAATAGAAGTGGATCCATCCCAACCCACATGAGCTAGATTTAAATGCCAAAGGAAAAGTGTAAAAGCTCATGGATAATTAGGATGGTGGAATTATAAGGTGGTGACAAGGAAAAGGTGGTGGAGTCGAATAAAAGATATGCCCCCAACTCAACTTGGGCATCAAGCATTTATCAAGAATCAAATACAATATATCAAGAGCCAAAAACAATTACTAATGCATATGAGAGAAGAACCAAATGAAAAGGGTTTTATATGATGCTCAAATGCAAGGTGGCATGATGACATGAGCATGATATAATTATGATGCAACAATATATGTAGGTAGTAGCAATTATATTACTAGACCATGTAGCATTACATATGTTAGACAGATGGGATGCTACATCTTTGGATAAGCTGATATGGCGAGACCATATTTTTTAGAGATTTATCTTATCTTACCACTATGTAGTGTACGGTTAACTTTCAACATTAACCATTGTATCGAGACTAGCAAATTCTAACATTGCTAACCCTCGAATCTTCTTTTCCATTCTAGCATCTACTCACTCCGTTCCATAATATAAAATGTTTTAACTTGTGCGAAATGAATGTATCTAGACAACTTTTAGTGTGTGGTTCACTCCGAACATACACACTACTTTTAGTGTGTAGTAAAAGATGTCTAGATACATTTTTTCACAAAAGCTAAACCATCTTATATTTTGAAACTGAGGAAATAGGAGATTCTATTGATACTGTACTAGACTTTAGCACAATGAACGCTATGCACAAGTACAAGAACCAAATATACACCTGATACTTTATGGAAGCGGCTCGAAAATATAATTATTTTCTCAGCTTTACCTATTACTACTTTATGGAGTAGTACAATTTTATATTGTGATGATATGGCATTCATTCTACTAGGGTGTTCGGTTTGAGAATTAGGTGGAATGGAACGGAACCATTCTGTACCTAGAGGCAATTCTAGTGTTCGGTTCTGGAGTAGAACGGAACCAACTAGTTCCACGAAACCGAATATTGCTTGTAGATGCGTAACCAACTGATGCGGAATTGCGAGGAACGAGGCACTAACCATCACCCAAACCGCTCTCGAAAAAGATAGGCCTATTCTCACCCGTCGGGCGACCACCCACCCCGCAACCCTATCCACGCCTCCCTCCTCTCTCTCACAACCGGCGGCGGCGCCCTGCTCCCACTCCCTCCCCGGCGGACCTCCCTCGTCTCTCCCACGCCTCTCCCTCTCTCCGGGGCAAGCAGCAGCGGTGGCGGGGCAAGCAGCGACAGCGGGGCAAGCAAACAACAATGAGATATCCTCATCTACGTGCCCTGTCCACTTTAATTTGGACCAAATATTGCAAGTTTTGTTGATTTCTTGATCAAATATATGATATATGCTTGATCAAATATATTTGTTCCTCTTACTGCTTAAAATACAAACAATATGCTGCTGATTTTTTTCTTAGTTTGTGTTACATCTAGGAGGTATCCTCACCATAGGTATGAATGAGGTGGGCTGAACCCAATCCTAGACATTCCATTCCATCCAACTGAACAAAATATAACCATTCCGTTCCTCACTTTTGGCTGAATCAAACACTAGGATGGAACCGTTTCGTGCCTGGAGAATGGAACCATTCCATTCCATGCTACTACATTACTACATTCCAGAGTCGAACACACCCTTAGACAGCGTTGGCGTGCCAGACTAGCTAGCTAATTACTAGTAAAGTTTCCTCGATGCTAGTACTACTACTAGACAATGTTGGCGTGCTACACTAGCTAGCTAATAATTAAAGTCTCCTCGATGCAGTTGCGCCCTACAGCAGAAGACCGACGAAGGAACACACAAAAACTCCTCGTTCAAAGAGTCATGCCGTCTTCCCCATCTCCGGCAGTATTTGGTATCATATCCAATGCGTGCATCACTCATTTTCCTCACCATCTCGCCCGCAGCATCGGTCCTTCCATGCCCCCACCCCTCTCCTCCAAAACCTGCCAACAGTAATAGATTGATCCGCCTCGCCCCCAAACCATCAGGACACGACCAGCACTGTCCGGCTGGCCGCATGCTATGGCGGATGGAGCAACGTCGGTGCCGACGTGTTCGACAAGATCGCTATGCGTATGGACACTACCAGCGATGTCCGGCTAGCCGCATGCTCCAAGGAGTTGAACCTCCGAGTCACAAGCGGAAAAGGTAGTAGATGCCCCAACAACGGGTGCGGGACATTGGTGGCGTACCGTTAGGTCCACAACCACCAGATTGCATGTGTGCATGGCCCTTGCAAGTGCATGGAGGATGGCTGCATTTTCGCTGCCTCGCCGGTGGTGCTCCTCGCCCACCTCTGTGAAGCTCACTCGATGAGGGTGTGTAGTTTTCGCTACGGCAAAATAAGTAGGTAGTCCTCTAAGCCTCTGCGGGCAACAGGCATGTGGACAGTAGATATCATCAGATCCGGAGACGATGGTACTATGTTCGCGTTGCAATTTGACATGCGCCAAATGCTACACGTCGTATCCGTCGTATGCGTCAGGTCGGCGGCGTGCTTGTCGCTGCGGTACATGGTGAAGTTTTGGTCGTCGACTGTGATTGAGGGGAGAAGGATAAAAAATTGCAGGCTATGCATGCCAGAGATCACCACATCGCTCGACGGTAACCCGTTCGAAGAGCTATAGTGGCTCCTGCTGGTGCCGATATCGCACCTGGTCGCTTGTCAACCGTCGGTGTTCACCCTGGAATACTGTCATCGGATTAACACGATTCATGAGTGAGATAAACACATCTTAATGTTCGTTGGAGTATTTGAACTGCTAGAAAGACTTACTACCTGTTCTTAGTAGTTGTTCTTAGGAGTATTTTTATAGAGTTCAACTACTGCTAATGTATTTTGTAGTAATACCTACTGTATGTACTGGTACTTATCATTTTGGGAGACGTGGTTCCTAGATTAAGGTAGTTATGAGTATTTTCTATGGAGTTCTTCCTCTGCTTATCTATTTTGCAATAATAACTATGTACTGATGCTTGTTCAGATTGATCGATCAAGTGCAAATTATGGTTTCACTTTACTTTTGAATCAGGCCTAGCTACATCTATTGAATTTCAATGTGTGCATTGCTAAATCTATTAATTATTGTCTGTGTACTACTAATTCAGTCAGTTTAAAATGCTGCTGAATCCGTCAAGTACTGCTGAATATGAACTGGGAATCTGTCAAGTGTTGCTGAATATGAGCTGGGATTTTGTCGATATTTTTTCGGTCATATTCTGTACTGCTGAATCTTTTAAATGCTACTGAATTTATAAAATGTTTGTGTTGTTACTATTAGTACGTACAATACAATATTTTGTAGAACTAACTGTGATGTACGTGTACTTATTTAGATCAAGTGCAGCAGATTATCTTGCTTTTCTTTTGGAACTTGGCATTTTATAGAACTAATACTGATGTACTGCTACTTGTTTAGATCAAGTGTGGTAGATGGTCTTTCTTTTCGTTTGTAACTTGGCCTTGTCGTAAACTCATAATATTGACTAGACTTTGCATTGATGCGAGAAGGAGGCATGCACATAAAAGCAGACTTGATCGTCAGTTTTGCTTGCTCCAATGATTGTGTGTATTAAGAGAACAGGTCAAACTGATCGTGGGCCAAAGTTTTCTAGCTGGAACAAGAACTGATTCTCTCTGTACTGCTATTGAATTTCAAGCAAGAAAGCTACTGAATCTCTCAAAATGTTCTGTCTTTTCTATTACTAAAGTATTTGTGCAACTAATACTGATGTACTGGTATTGTATTTTATTGTCTGTATTGCTGCATTGGTCACTTTTGAAATGCTGCTGAATTGGTCAAGTGCCCAAATATTAAATTCGAATCTGTTGATAATTTTTCTACCTTATTTTTTACTGCTAAATTTTGACATGAATATCTGCCAAAAAGAATTTACGCTTTTCCTCCACCCTCGCTGAGGTCTTTGTTTCGAATTCGGCAGAGCACATCACAATGCAATTTTTATTAACCAGGAGAATAAATCTAGTACTCCCTCCGATCCAAATTAATGTTCTTACATTTGTCTAGATTCTGACATATCTAGTCATGTTTTAGTGCTAGATACGTCCGAATCTAGCCAAATTCGAGAATATTAATTTGGATCGGAGGAGTAGCTCATTCGGCCCCTCTTTAGCCCAGAACATTTTAATTCAGTCTTTTAGGGGTCAGGTACTGCTGACCACATCCCAGCGAAATTTTAGAAAGGAGCCCATGGAGCATAGCCGAGAATATATTAGTTCGGCCTTTTACGGTTCAGCAGACTGCTGAGCACAGCCAAGTGAAATTTGAGAATCAAGCCCCTAGAGCATATCCGATGGAATATAACCCACGTAGAGCAATAGCTAAACTCTTTTTAATTCGGCCTTTTGGGCATTGCCCCCCCACCACCTCTCATAATAAAAAAAACTCTACCTACCCGTGTTTTTAAGAAAATACCCCATTATGTGGCATTTTATAAATTGAGATGCCAGGAGCGCTGCCCTTTTATATTTTAAAAGAGATAAACATAGACACACAAAATATTTTAAGAAGACTAATACAGAAGTTATAGTATTAATAAAAGTTTAATGATATTTTTTCTATAAATATCTTTGTTGTATTTGGCACTCAATTTACCTTTATTCGATTTGAAGGTCTTTTGTTCGAATCGCCTTTGTGTGTGTATGTCTGTATCATGGGTTTACATTTTTTCTCCTAGCAATATCGCATTACAGAGAGGCAGACATCACGGACCCACCAACATGCAGCATCCCTGGAGTATGTTTTGAGGGTGGGTTTGAAAAAAGTTTAAATACTTGTACAGAGAGGCTCGCATCAGGGACCCACCAGACAGAACATACAAGGCTGCACCGGGGACCCACAAGCCAGAACATGCCAGAGAGGCTCACATAAGGGCCCCAGCAGTAAGACCATACATGGCTGCCATGGTGAAAATAGCGGACGCGGCCGAAAAAAAAGTCCATCATACACATGTTGCACTTACAGAGAAGCTGACATGTCAGACCCAGCAAGCCCAAGCATAGCCCATATAATTAGCCTATCAGCCCCACGCATAGCCCAATACCTTTTAATTCGGCCTTTTCGTGGTCTTGTGGACACCGACCGTAGCCCATTCAATTTAGGAGTGAGCCCATGGAATATAAGCCATGAAAAATAGGGCATCCGGCCCGAGTTAGCCTAGAATCTTTTTAATTCGGACTTTCTAAGCATTTTTTGTACTCTGAGGCTGACATCTAGGACCCAAAAAACAGTCCGACATACACACGTTTCTTTCAAATAGAGGATGTCAGCTGGGACCCAGCATAGACACATTTCTTGCATAGAGGTGGTTGACATCTGGGCCCCAGCAAGTTTCCAAGATCAAAATAGCGGACATGGCCAAAAAAGTCCATCATACGCACGTTTCATTTATAGAGAGGCTGATATGTGGAACCCAGCAGCGCGACCTTATACAGATGCTGCATCGAGCTGTTGGGTTCGCAACATAGAAAACAAATTTTTTCCTACGATGGGAACTATCGCCAAGATCTATCTATTAGATACAAGCAACTGGTGGATATACATCCATAGAGAACTTACCCTCGAAGACAACAAATCTTTGTTAACGAGTTGGAACTCGTGGATGATGTAGTCGTACACTTGCCGATCTCAAGATCGTGATGAAGTCCAGCAGGTCCGGCTCCAGCACGTCCATCAGATCCAGCTCCAGCAAGTCCAGCACCACCAAGTCCAGCACCACAAAGCAGCGGTGCATCCGTGATCGCACACACCTCCGCCCCTCGCTCCAAAGAAAGCAGCGGAAGCGAACTCCTTTCTAGATAAAGCCACCGGGAACATGTGTCTCGCTAATCCGAGACCATGGAGAATAACTAGAGGGGGAGAGAGATCCTTCACGAGGAGGTGTTGTTTGTGAGGAGGAGAGGGGGGCCTTTTATAGGGGAGAGGGGGGAACCCAAGGGCCATGGCGTGGCAGCCATGGTGGTGCCCCCACCTCTTCCACATTCATGTGGGTGGAGCTCCCACTCCCATAAAAAGCCTCCAGTCAAAATTCCACTCACACATGCATTAAATTTCCACCAAATTTAATGCAAGCACTCATTAAATAAAACTATTTTATTTATTTTATTCAGAATTTTGTCAATTACATTAATTAACAAACATTCACATAAAACCCCTGCAACATTTCAATATCACATGCAGAACCAGTTTCTGCAATTTCACCCGAAACAATTCCGGTTTCCATCGAAATGATTCCAGCGCTTTCTTAAATCTTTATCTGAAACATATTTACTCCAAATGGTGTTGGTATCCCTTAAGTGTGTCACCCTACCGTTCGTGAATAATGCAGACATGATCGAGACCCCTCTCCGATCAATAATCAGCAGTGGGACCTGGAGATCCGTACTGACTCCCACATATTCAACGATGACTCTTGTGATCGTGTGAACCTTTAACATCGTAACTAAATACCTTTGTTTCGTGATATATTACATGTCCGAGATTCGATCATCGGTATCCAAATACCTAGTTTGATCTCATTACTGACATGCACTCTTTTCTCGTTCCCATGATATAACATTCAAGTGATCACATCACTTGCTTGCAATCTATTTCAATGTGATATCACCGAGAGGGCCCAGAGTATATCTATCCGTCATCGGGATGGAAAAATCCCACTCTTGATCCATGAGCCTCAACATAACACCTTCGTAGAACTGAACCCACCTTTATAGTCACCTTGTTACGGTGTGACGTTTGATGTTATCAAGATACTCTTCTAGTGTTAGAAATTAACATGATCTCATGGTCTAAGGACTAAGATTACTTCGTATGATGTTATAGCAATATAAACATAATGACTCTGATCGTAATGCTATACTTCGGATGAATGTTCATCACATCATTCCACCAATGTTGTGACCTCGTTATTAACAACATTTAATGTCCATGATCAGGAAACCTTGATCATCTTGTTAATCAACGAGCTAGTCTATAAGAGAGGCATGACTAGGAACCTTTTATTTGTTTATTAAACACACATGTATTGACGTTTCCTATCAATACAATTATAGCATGCAAAATAAACATTTATCATAAACAAGGAATAAGATAATAACCACTTTATTATTGCCTCTCGGGCATATTCCCTTCAGTCTCCCACTTGCACTAGAGTCAATAATCTAGTTTGAAAAACTTTGCGTATTGAACACCTATGGCTTTCTGGTGTTGCATATACGCGATTGCTAGTGGTTAACATAATCTCCAGATCTGACAGTTTCAGGTCCGTGTGTATTTGCATGTCTTTGCGTCTCTACGCATCACTCATTCTCAAATGAGATGGCATTGTATAAATTTGGTACTTTGGTGAGACCTTCGGTTCGTTCGGGTTTAAAATATGTTGATATTATTGTCATACAATATATCTTCATAGTATTAGTCCACTTTGAACCACACCTAGTTTGATAGCAAACTACTTAACACAAATGTCCTCCTTTGCTGCTACTATAGCATTCATATACTTAGCCTTTTGTTGTAGTATCCGTCACAATGTCTCAACTTTGGAACTCATCCAAATCCATCATGGAACATCCTTTCCATTACATTGTGCCACCCATAGTCTAAATTGAGATAAATTTAATTTGTATCTTATGACAAAACTAGTATCAATGTAACACTTTACAATGAACTACCTTTAACTATTTGTCACTTATACATGATATATTCTTAGTTCTTCCAAAGCTCATAAGAATACCTTTACTATCGTCCAATGATGATCTTATGAATCATTCTGGTATGTGCTCATAACATTTAGAGCATAGGACATATCTGGATATATACATATCACGGTATAATCGATCAAAATATTCATGTGATTTTACTCACCAAGTGTTGAAACACTTGAATCTTGATACAATCCTTTCCATGCAGCAAGAACCTTTCTTGTTGTTTCCATATTGAACCTTTTCAATATCTCATATATGTACGTCTGGCATAACCATATTAGCACCCCAATCTATCCATATAGACATTGATGCCAAATATTCTGGTTTTGCCCAAGTCTTTCATCGAAATCCTATTTTAATGAAATTCTTAACTTACGTCAATACAAGATACATCATTTCCAATCAACACCATGTCCTCTACACAATGTATTAGAAATATGTCTCAGCGCTCCCACTTAATTTCTTGCAAATGCAAGCATCTTCATCATCTCCGATGAAATTAAACTCTTTTAACATTTTCATCATGGTGAAGATTCCAACTCCGCTATGCTCACTTGAACTATTGAAGTTTGCATGCCCTTTTAGCACCCTTTGAATTAACAAAACCCTTCGGACCGTGTCATGTACACGTCCTAGGTAACCATTCTATTAGAAGAACCTTGTTTTGTTTATTCAACTACCATATACCAAATTATATGTAGTGGTTGCTACATTAATCCGTCAAGACTAAGTATCACTATGAAAGATCAAATCTTGTCATAGTCAACTCCTTGAACATTGCCGTAAACTTCTTTCCGACATGTCGACTATTTCATAGATGTTAAACATCCATGTCTTTTTCTTTATAGATCCAAACACAACCAATAGGCTTCATGCCTTTCCGGAGGATCTTCCAAGTTCAGAAACTTGATTTCTCGTGTATGGATACTATCACGGATTCTATGACTTCTAGTCATTTTATGGAGTCAGGGACCATCATCGCTTCTTCGCATGTAGTTGGTTCATCATTGTCAAAACAATAACGACTTCTGTTTCAAATCTTACTATTTGATTCTTACCGACCCACATGGTTCAATAGGAATTCTAATCTCCAAGATCACACCCTTTGTAATCACGGGAGCCATGAGCATTGTGGCCGCCACCAGGACACTTTCCGGCGCTGCGCTACTTAGCACATATAGCTAAGGTTTAACAACCTTATCAAAGTTCTATTGTCCTCCCACTTAACTTTTCACGAAAAATTCCCTCTCAAGAAACTTGACGTTCCAAGCGACAAACTCTTTTGTCCTTGGTGTTATGGAGGAATTCCCAACAAGTTCTTTGGGATAACCTACAAAGAAGTGCTTATCCGACTTTGGTTGTAAACATTTTACTTATGCATAGCATACCAAAATTTAAGAAAAGACAATTCGGGTTTTATCCCAAACCATAACTCATATGGTGTCATTTCAACGGATCGCGATGGTGCTCTTTTCAGTGTAAAAGCGGTAGTCTCTAAAGCTTTAATCCTTAAAACATAATGGCAGTTTTATAAATGACACCTTTGATCTTACCATGTCAAACAAGGTTTGATTTGATTTCTCGAACATACCATAATCCTGTGGTTTATCGGGAAATGCAAATTTATGGAAAGTTTCCTAAAATCTTAGGTGTTTTGCTAAACCTGTAACTCAAATATCTTCCTTTATGATCAAATCATAAAATCTTTTATTTTCTTGTTACAATGATTTTTCACTTCATCTTGAAAGTCTTTGAACAATTTTCAAATGTTTCATACTTCTTCCTTATTAAGTAAATATATAGATATATTCACTCAAATTTCTGGAGAAAGCATATGAAGCCAAGAGATCCATCGCATATGGCTACACATAATGGACTATATACATCAACATGCATAATATACAATAAATTAGTCATCCGTTCCTCTTTGGCCTATGGACGGAGTTTCAATTATCTCGAGGAAAGTTTCACAAGCGTCAATTGATGAAAATCAAAAGACTCCAAAAATCCACCAACATGGAGTTTCTTCATGTTTACTTTCCAATATAATTCAAACAACGATGTCACTTAATAAGTGATCTTCCAATCATTTGTCTTACAACATTTTAGCAATAATGTTTATGGATGTGATTTCTCCAACTAGATTTGTAAAAGTTCATCCATCCTTTATGGAATATGGTAATTATTTGAACAACCATCGTTCTCGTAACACCGGAACAAAATAACAATTATTAAGACAAATCTTGAAGGATAGGTTTGACGACAATGAAAAACACAATAACACTTTATTTGTTTTTGAAGAACATCATCACTTATTCTCTTGCTAGTTACATAGGTCGTTGTAGTTCATGAATTGTGTTGTTCTATATGACACTTCACACCAACCAATTCGGTATCCAATACTGGTATCCAATACCTTAGAACCACATTGTTTAACAAGCAAGGAATACAGCCATAACATGTATATCTTCTATATACCTAAGTTGGACATCCCCAACCTTTTCTTTTCTGCCAAATATTTTATAGATTCTCTTTCAACAATTCCTTTTTCTTTTAAAATAATCTATCAACATCAGTAGTGGTGTCATTTACATGACACATAGTACAAAGCGTATATAGTCAAATACTAATACCTTTGGACTTGCACTTTGAAGTGGATCACCATCATCAAATGTTTGGTGTTCTTTCAAAAATCCGTTATTTAGTAATCTATTAGTGTAGTAAAAATTTTACTTGCATCTTCTATTCATCCTTATCATAACTTTCATGATCAAGATACTATAGCCTATAAGGAAGAATCGTGAGTATAATGTTAGTTCCCAACACCTTTTTGGGAGATCCGGATGCCTAGCATCTCCATCCTTCACAAATTCTCATACAATATGAGAATATGTATTTTGCTAAATTATACTCTATCATAATGCAACCAAAAACATTGTTTCAGATATCACAATATCTTTCACACATGATGGTTCCTGAAACAATTCTTTCAGCTCCTAGATAACCTTGATATTAAAACAACTTTTGAATATCAATAATCATGGAGGCAAACATGATACTTTAGATACTAACATTGGAATTCTTACTCTTGATTTAATACTACTTATTAAACTTCATGGAGTAAATAGAGTTTGCTGAAAGTTTTCCATATGACTTATAAGCTTTAAATTGACATTCAAAACAATACGATACCAGTTCGTAAAGTAAATATCCAGAATTCTATAGTTCTATTATCTCAATTAAAACTAAGTATAAGGTAGTGAACAGATGCCAATGACTACAACAAATTATGCAAATTCACTTCGATTTAGTTTATGACAAATTGAGTTCGACTAATCCAAATTAGAAATGAACTCCCACTCAAAAACGACATCCCTCGTGCCTTTTTGGTGATTACATGAACCAAATCCACTACACCAAGTCCGATCATCACGTGAGTCGGTGTAGCTTCAAAGGCGAGCATCAATATGGTCATCACATCAACTATATGACTCATGCTTAACCTTTCGGTCCGTGTTCCGAGGCCATGTTTGTACATGCTAGGCTCGCCAAGTAAGAACCTTGGTATTCACATGTGTAAAACTGTCTTACACCCGTTGCATGAAAGCGTAGAGTTGAGAACACCCGATCATCACGTGATGTCTCGAAACACAATCCATAGAACGGTGCATACTTAAGGAAGAACACATTTTATCTTGATATTTAAATGAGGGATCATCTTACAATGCTACTAAAAATGCCAAACTAGCAATATAAGATGCAAACATCTAATGTGTAAAGTGAGATGATATGGTCCATGCATTTGATCACCATCATATGCATCGTGGTATGATCTCTATCATTCCTTTGTGTGTAAGGCCAAGGTCTATGGAACTTACACGTTAAGTGAGTTGTAAGAGTATCTATCATACATCTACTTACAACAATACCATATCAAGACACTAGCCTAGCAATGATCTAAACTAGACGCCTCTAATTAATCAATTGCATGTTTTACGTGGTTTAGGGCTTTCAGAGATAGAACCGGTCTTACCTACGAACATGAACCACAACGAGGATAACTAAGTTATTAGCAACTCGTTGTAAATCAGATTTTGACTATAGTAGGAGAGACAAACACCCGCCATCCACTTATGCAAAACAAGTTGCATGTCAGTCGTGGAACCGGTCTCATGTACGATGACATGTAAGGTTGGTCCGGGCCGCTTCATCCCACTGTGCCACCAATATCCAAAATACATGAAAGAAGAAATAACATGATCATCATCGCCCACATATAAATATATGTGTACTACCCGTGCAAAGCACCTACGCGTAGATCAGGCTCTGATACCACTGTTGGGT
This sequence comes from Avena insularis, assembly GCA_023614405.1. NCBI lineage: Eukaryota > Viridiplantae > Streptophyta > Magnoliopsida > Poales > Poaceae > Avena > Avena insularis. Next base: position 442,067,845 of record CM042694.1, on the reverse strand, counting down.
TCGCAGCATAGAAAACAAAAAATTTCCTACGATGGGAACTATCGCCAAGATCTATCTATTAGATACAAGCAACGGGTGGATATACATCCATAGAGAACTTACCCTCGAAGACAACAAAGCTTTGTTAACGAGTTGGAACTCGTGGATGATGTAGTCGTACACTTGCCGATCTCAAGATCGTGATGAAGTCCAGCAGGTCCGGCTCTAGCACGTCCATCAGATCCAGCTCCAGCAAGTCCAGCACCACCAAGTCCAGCACCACAAAGCAACGGTGCATCCGTGATCGCACACACGTCCGGTACCCCGATAACCTCCGTCCCTCGATCCAGCAAAGCAGCAGAAGCAGCAACTCCTTTCTAGATAAAGCCACCGAGAACATGTATCTCGCTAATCCGAGACCATGGGGAATAACTAGAGGGGGAGAGAGATCCTTCACGAGGAGGTGTGGTTTGTGAGGAGGAGAGGGGGGATTTTATAGGGGAGAGGGGGGCACCCAAGGGCCATGGCATGGCAGACATGGTGGTGCCCCCACCTCTTCCACATTCATGTGGGTGGAGCTCCCACTCCCATAAAAAGCCTCCACTCAAAATTCCACTCACACATGCATTAAATTTCCACCAAATTTAATGCAAGCTCTCATTAAATAAAACTATTTTATTTATTTTATTCAGAATTTTGTCAATTACATTAATTAACAAACATTCACATAAAACCCCTGCAACATTTCAATATCACATGAAGAACCGGTTTCTGCAATTTCACCCGAAACAATTCTGGTTTCCATCGAAATGATTCCAGCGCTTTCTTAAATCTTTATCTGAAACATATTTGCTCCAAAGGGTGTCGGTATCCCTTAAGTGTGTCACCCTACGTTTCGTGAATAATGCAGACATGATCGAGACCCCTCTCCGATCAATAATCAGCGGGACACGAAATCATTACTAACTCCCACATATTCAACGATGACTCTTGTGATCGTGTGAACCTTTAACGTCGTAACTAAATTCCTTTGTCTCGCGATATATTACATGTCCGAGATTCGATCATCGGTATCCAAATACCTAGTTTGATCTCGTTACCGACATGCACTCTTTTCTCGTTCCCGTGATATAACATTCTAGTGATCACATCACTTGCTTGCAAGCTATTTCAATGTGATATCACCGAGAGGGCCCAGAGTATATCTATCCGTCATTGGGATGGACAAATCCCACTCTTGATCCATGAGCCTCAACATAACACCTTCGTAGCACTGAACCCACCTTTATAGTCACCCTGTTACGGTGTGACGTTTGATGTTATCAAGATACTCTTCTAGTGTTAGCAATTAACATGATCTCATGGTCTAAGGACTAATATTACTTCGTATGATGTTATAGAAATATAAACATAATGACTCTGATCGTAATGCTATACTTCGGATGAATGTTCATCACATCATTCCACCAATGTTGTGACCTTGTTATTAACAACATCCAATGTCCATGATCAAGAAACCTTGATCATCTTGTTAATCAACGAGCTAGTCTATAAGAGAGGCATGCCTAGGAACCTTTTATTTGTTTATTAAACACACATGTATTAACGTTTCCTATCAATACAATTATAGCATGCAAAATAAACATTTATCATAAACAAGGAATAAGATAATAACCACTTTATTATTGCCTCTCTGGCATATTCCCTTCACGAGCAACATTGCCAGTTCGAAACAGGGAGGGGCGACCGAGAAAAAAATTCAGCATGTACATGTTTCTTTTAATAAGAGGCTGAAATGTGGGACCCAGCAGCGCGACCTTATACAGATGCTGCATCGAGCAACGTTGCTAATTCGAAATAGGGAGGCGCGAGCGAGAAAAAAGTTCAGCATGGACACGTTTCTTGAAATGAGAGGCTGAAATGGGGGACCCATCAGCGTGAGCAAATGGAAGATTCGTCGAGCAATGCTATCTAGTTCAGAACAGGGTAACGCTAGACAAGAAAAAAATTCCATCATACAGACGATTCTTCTAATGTGAGGCTGACATAAGGGACCCACCAGCCTGAATAAACGGCTGATGCAACGAGCAACGCTATCAAGTTCGAAACACCAAGGTACAACAGAGGGTAAAAAATCCATCATACACACGTTTCTTCTAATGAGAGGATGACATGTGGGTCCCAGCATCGTGATTAAACGGTAGATGCATCGAACAACGCCATCAAGTTCAGAATAGGGTAGCGCGAGCCAAGTAAAAAATCCATCATACGCACGTTTCTTCTAATGAGAGGATGACATGTGGGGCTCAGGAGGTTGGTTAAACGGTAGATGTGTCGAGCAGCGCTATCAACTCGGAACAGGGTAGCGCGAGCCAAGGAAAAAAATTCCATCATACACACGATCCTTCTAATAAGAGGCTGACATGTGGGACCTAGCAGCCTGACTAAACGGCAGACGCCTCAAGCTACGTTATCGAGTTCAAATCAGGGAGGCACGACCGCAAAGTATGGTCTGCTAGAGACACTGACGTCCGGGACCCACACGCCTCAAAAGACTTCGTCGAGTCAACATCGCGCTTGGAAACGGAAATCTTGCTTCTGCCACGCGCCAGCCGAGCTTCCTCCATGTTTTTAGCAGATCCATCGTAGTAGAGGGCCGCGAAACTGGAAAAAAAGTTTTCCATCGGCCACGGCCGAGCCGAGAATTTCGTTGCAGAAGATGCGCCTTCTACGATGATCGTCGGGCCAATTCGTTGCGTAAGGACACTTTTCTTGTAGTGATTCAATCCAATCCTAAATAGACCATCTATGTCAACCCTCCCTTGTCTAGTTGGTTTTCATTTCTTGTTGTTCTCTTTGGAAGCTTATTTAAATAGCTTAATTTAAAAACAAACAAAAATAAATAAAGAGAAGTAATAATTTATCTAAATCTAAAACTAGCTTCTATCTAAACCAACCCCTCTAACCCCGACCCTCCCTTTTGGTTTGGTTAAAACCAAGCCATCCCCTCACCACAAACTCAACAAACCACCAACTAACCTAACCACTAATCCCAAGCTTCTCACCCGTGTGCACCACCCTTCTTCTTATCTTGTTTTGCAAGAAGCTCAAGGTAGCCCCACCCCATCGAGCTCCCCCTCCCACTGGTTCCCCTTGCCCTCTCTTGTTGCTACAGGACAAAAGTTTGAGAGGGAGAAACCCTAGCTGAGGTAACCACCCCTCTCTCTAGCTTTTACTAAAGCTGTCTTGCCATGTGACCCCTCTCCTCGCTCTTCCTCGTGAGCCCTCCCTGGCCTTCTCTCTCATAAATAGAGCAAGTAGCCCTAGATCGATTCCCTAGACTCCTCCGCTCTCTTACCCCACCAAGCCACCATGGCCGTCTCTCCACCAAAACCCTAGCTAGCCTCTGCCTTGTTCAAGATATGCACGTGCTATAACTCTTCGAGGTTAGTCAGGATCACCGGTGCGAGCATCTGCTTCGTCTTCCTCGCCTTCTACCGGAGGCCAGCCAAGATCTCACTGGAGAAGCTGCAGAACACTAGCGGCCGGAAGTACCAGGAGCATGCTATGCATGAGGCCTATCGCCAATCTGGTCTTCCCCCGAGCAAGCTCTCTACTCTAGTATGCCACTGGTGAGCTTATAAACCTTCTAGACACCTTCGTCCTCCCTCTCGCATCGTAGGTCGCCGCCTCCAAATGTCGAGCAGCCTCCCCGTGCGCACTGCATCGCCATGCACCACATAGCAGCAGCAGAACCCCCACGAGTACCCTTTGTTCTTCCATGAATATCAGCGTACTTGTCCCACCTCCGGCGACTTCCTTCATGCTCCTACAATCCTTGCACGTCCCTATTTCCAACACTAGAGACCACACTCAAATCTGTGTCCGGTGTAACTCGGGAGCTTCCTCAAAAGTCAGACGGAATTCACAGACTATGCATGTCAAACCAAGGGCATTGTCTTTAGTTAATGTCGTTGTTTTCACCTTTGATGCTGTATAGTTTCCGACCTCCACAGTGTACCTCCGGTGAAGATCTTGGCGGCAAGCCCTTCTCCTTAGTACCTCCTTCCTAATCCACCAAACCTCACTGCAAACGGTGCCGAATTCGACCGGAATTATCCTCGCAAGATTGCAGTTTCCACTACTGGCCTATCGGAGGTCATCAGTCCGTCCAAGCTGCCTCTGTTCCTCTGTTATCTGCACGCCCACATCCAACATAGTTCAGATACATCAAATATTTTGATGCTATGTTCTTCTCCCTTTTCCCCTCTTCAAGCAGAGCTACACATCTCGCAAAACGTAGTCCTGTAGCGCTAGGAATCCTCTTGCAAAGATTATACAGATCTTCGAAAATTGTATCTGTTCTGTCAGTTTCATCAGCACGTCGTGAAACATTTTGCTAAAAGCCCCCTTCCCTTTTGAGAGCCTCACCCTTCACCCCTGGCTCGCACACGTGTCATCACCCAGCTAGCCCGCGCGCGAAGTAGCCCTAGTGCGCGAGTAAGAAAAGTTTCTGCAATTTTATAAATTTAAAAATAAAACAGAATATAAACATATATCAAATTAATTCATATCTTTTTAAATAATTTGAATTTGACAAAACATTCAAAATGAAATATGATTCAAATTTAAATATGACTTCAAACCTATTTTCAAATATGACCAGAGTCAACTCTAACTAGTCAAACCTCTGACTTTTGACCCTATTTTCATTGTTTTGCAATTCAATTATTTTTTTAAATTCATAAATTCAAATAATGCATATCATATATGATTTCTGATCAAAAAAATGCTAGGAATTCAAATATGTCATACAAAATAATTTTTGAGCAATTGAAAATTTCGAATTATTTAAATGCCAATAAATGCCTTTTCTTAATAAATTTATAACTTTAAATCCGTAATTCCAAATTTGACAAATAGTATGTCTAAATCGATCCGCGCGACGAACCCGTTCTAACTATGTATTCCATGACATGAATTGAAGCATGCATCATGTAAATACTATAAAACAACATGGTTTATGGGAGACTAAATAAATACTAAAAATGCTTATGTCTTGTTTCCCCACCTCACCCATGCCATGCACTGTTATACCATACAATTGTGCATCATTACATCATGGCATGTTTTGTTATCTTGTTGCATATATTCATATGTTTGCGCACTTTATTTATTATGGCCCTTTGTGTGTTTGGTTTTTATTCCGGACAGACGCCGAGCAAGGGAACTATCAGGAGAACCAAGAGTACTACCTGGATCCTGGTTACCCTACTGCTGATCCGACATGCAAGCAATTCCCCATGCTTGCATACATATAGCACATATGCATATATCTTACTTTTGCATCATTGTTTCACGATTGCATTAAATTGAATCACAAGTATTGCATAGCCTTTACTTTTAAACCCTGCCGAAACTTTTATCCTCAATCCTACGAGCCATTATTATAAGAGTTGTTTGATCCATGCGAGTCGTAAAATTGCATGTGTAGGGTTTGTGCGAGTCTTTGGATAATGAGGTACCTATACAACTTAAACTGTGTAGTAATGGGATAACTAAAAAAAGAGGCACCGGTGTGCAATAGGTGTCATTTGGTTCTTCCACGCTCACTTTTGTCCCGTAGGACCCAAGTACTTGATACCTGTTCATTGACTATTCGCACTATCTACATGTGGGAGACTCTATGGATCCCCCTTCGCCTGAGCTTGGTTCACACTTTATTTCTTGGGCCCACAAAATAGTTTGGGGCTTTATTACTATATTGTACCTATGCCATGTTTTACCGCTTTATTTACTATTATGCATGGAGCGCCTGTATTATTTTGGAATGCGGGAGAGTTTTTGCGGTATCGAAAAGCCCAGTCACACTTTCAGGTTCCCATTCATTTACAGCCATTAACACAAACCCTAGGTCCATCTCGGAGCTGGCCAACTTTGTTGCGGGTAGCTTAGTGGGATGGCACCGTGAAATAACTTTTGAATCCTATGAATGAATTATCATGAGACCTCGTTTCTTTTTATTTGGTTCTTCCCGAGGTTGATCGTGCGTGTGTTGCTATTTGTGCACCCCTGCAGGATACATGTTTCTAAAAGCCGTGTCCATGGTTATGGACGACTTGGAGCACAATTTCTCGATCATAGACAAGCATAACTAAAGTACTGCCTTTAATTTGACTAAGACATGACTAGTAAATAGTATAACACTCATGGAATGGTTAATAAAATTGCCAATAGATGGGATGTTCTTCCGCCTTCTCGTTGATAAGCGAGAAGGAGGGCGAGAGATGTTTATTTATGTTACTTCTATCACTGTTGTTACTAAATAATGAGCATACATCCATCTCTGGTTGGGAAGAGGATGTAGCGTGTCCCTATAGAACTATTTAGATATTATCTTTCGCTACAATTGCGTCACTGCCAGGTTGTTCCCTTTCGATGCATTAAGACTTGCTAAGTACCCCTAGGTTCTCACACGATATATGTTTTGGTTCAGATGTACAGGTTTACTCTCAGAGGTTACTGGGTCAAAGAGACCAATGATGGTGGTGATGACCATCAAGTGTAGAGATTCTAGGGATGGAGATCCGTGAGATATGTGTACGGGATGTGCTTATTTTAAGGGCATCATATGCCTATTTTCTTCTTGTCCGTACTCGGATCTTGTTTTCGGCTTCCGCTTGATACTCTGATGTGTGATGTATGTAGATGTATCATAAACTATTATCTCTATCTAGGATATTTGGATGGTGTATCTCTGATGTACTATTGTATGTCGCTGGCATACACACTTGTGTATATTTTATTCGCATACCTGTCGACTACGCCACCCGCTCTTGTCCCGATGTTCTTGAAAGTGCATAGGGTGGTTGGTCGGTACCGTTCCCTGCTCTGCTTCTACGGGCGTACATGTGGGTGGCCTTGGGCCTCTACAGTAGGATCCCTTATCCACTTTTGGGTTCATTATGGCTTGTTGCTTAGAGCGTAGGGTCCGAGATATTACAGTCATGCATGGGCTGTGGCTAATTGGGCTGCCGGCAGCGGTTGGTGGTAGCCGCCCGCCCCGCGTGGTGGCTAGTATTTGCCTCTCGCCCACGTGGGCTTGTCAAACTGGCCTAGTTCTGTTAGCTGTTTTTCTAGGTGATTTCCTCCTAGGCCAATTCCCTCCAGGGTTTTGGTCTAGTTGAGGAACTTGCCCATAAATATTAATTTAAATATTTATTTAGTATATGTTAATTCATAATTAACATATAATAAATCAAATTATAAATTTCCATTTATCCGAAACACCTTTCGGTCTTTTCCCTTTCATTCTTTCTCCAAACAACGTAGGATCTCTCCCTAAATGATTCCATTTTCTCTCTCTTCTATGATCCCATCTTACAGGAAGATCTCTAAGTGTCGTAGTGCCCTTAAGCATGTTTCCCTATGGTTCGGGAATTTCATATACATGATCTCGATCAATCATCAACTGTGGGACCAGGATGCCCATATTGACCCCTACGCACTCCACAAATCACCATCGTGTCGAACCTTAAACGATATATCGAATTCCATCCCCATGACCTAGTCATGCGTTGTGTAGCTTATGGATGTAATTCACCGAGTGGACCCAGTGTACCTTCTAGTCCCAGAGGAGAACAAATACCGATCTTGATGCATATGCCCGAACCCGCCCCTTCTGACTACTCAACATGTACCTTTATGGTCACCTAGTCACGGACATAACGGTTGATGCAGTCAAAGCAATCTTCCAGTAACAGTGATTAATATGATCTCATAGTGTAAGGATTAGAACACTCCAATTCTATCAATTGCAACATGAACTAAGTGACATGATCGTGTTGCATCAATCATCGGTGGGAAAAGTCCATCACATCATTCCAAATGATATGACTTGATTGTTAGTTGGCTCTAATAGAACCATGATCAGGAAACCTTGATCATCAGTTCCCCAATGAACTAGTTGAATAGAGGCTACTAGGGACTTGGGTTTGTTCACACCTGTATCAATGTTTCCGCTTGATACAGTTATAGCATGATATAAAAATATTAAGAAATAATGAGATATGATAATAAAACCCTTTTTTATTTGCCTCTACGGCATATATCCTTCAGATGCTAAACCTTCTCAGGTCTGACTAGAGGCTGCCCAGGGAAAAATTTCCATGTTAGATCAACCCCGGGGATATATGCTTCGCATGTCAATTGAGAAACACTGAGACCAAGGTTGCTAGAAATGTCATTGTATAGGTCCAGATCGGGAAACACCTTGAGCGGGGGGATCGATTGTATTTCCTATTCTCCATGCTAGGGAACATTTTTCTCGCCTTCATTACTTCTCGTCTACTTCATTTGATCGTTATATGACTTCTTAATACAGCAGCCATAGTCTGATGGCATATTAGCCAGATGTGATGATGGTCGCTCAAGCATGTCCACAAAGTGTTGAATGGTTTTTGTAGGTATTTTCTCCTTTAGCTAGGGCTTTACCGGTGAAAAATGGCTTTTCACTTTGACAGCCATGACCGCATTGCATTTCTCACCAGTCATTTTGTAAGCTAACTTGGTAGGATCCTCATTCTTGGCTTTCCTGGAGCGGTGGTCTCCCGCTTTTGCCCCTAGGACTTAGCGGACGGAGTTGGCTGACACGCCGGACATCGAGATGGACTCACGTTGGGGTCCCTCTCAAGGAGGGGTGGACTTAGAGGTGGATTGCTACCCGAAGGAGTCGGTGGCATTGGTGGCGAGTCTAGAAACACGATGTTTTCCTTTTTCCATAGAATGATAGCATGTGTGACTTCTCCTAGTGTTGTATCCCCTTCACCTACAGGGATGTCAAGCTCTAGTAACTCATATCCCTTTAGAACTTCATCCACCCTGACACGAGCACAGCTAGCTGGAATCTCACTGCCATGGAAGCTCGCTCTAGGTCCAGAAGGTAAAGCAAAGACGACCGCCACCTTCATAGATATGTTCTTTAGTGACTAATGTAGCTCACAATTTCCCCTCTTCATGATATCATCCATGGGGTAGCGAGCCATCGGTGTATCATCGATCAGTGCATCATCACCCTAGACCCCCATGGAAGCCACGCTGTTTTTCTACTGAGATGGGCTACTACTATCGAATGCAGGATCTTTCTGCTGCTGAGATGCCCGTTCCTGGCTAATTGCGTCTAGTTGCTCATGCTGCCGCATTAATATGCGTTCCAATTCCTCGTTCTTTGTTTCTATCTTTTAAAACCGGTCTGCCTCCTGCTTATTTTTTTCTAACGGCTTCTATAACTGTCATTACACTTGGAATACCTAGTCCTCCATAGAACAAGACCTTTCCTCATGTTTGTCCTTGGTGTTCAGGATTCCCGAGGGCGTGTGTCGGCTTGACGTTCTCTCTAGCGGGATGGAACTTTCCCGCTCAAACATCGATTATTGCTGTAACAAGGGCATCAAAGGGTTATTTGATTTGTTTCTTTCCAATAATTTTCCTTGTTTGTGGGTACAATAATCCCCCACGCCCATAAAACCACTGCTTTCACCAATCAGGCTAATCCGTTGTAGCTAGAGTGATCCCTTTAGCAATCAGGGCGGCCTCAGTTTGTTGCCTCTTAGGCACGACACTCTTCTAGCCACATGTCCCCAAAACATGGTGATGTTTCTTTTTCGCAGCATGTGCCTTATTTTTTGCCAACCTTTGCAGAGCTTTAGAGGATACCTTGTACTCCACAAATGCTTCCTAGTGATTTTTATCTCCTCTAATACTCAAGTGAATGTTGGAGTCTTATTTTATTAATATAGTCATTGTATAATCCTTTCTTAAAAGTCTGGATTTGTGTTGCCATCTTCTTAAGAGCCCACTCCTTGAATTTCTATGAGATCCGACATCTTCTAAGGAATCTGGCGGTAGGTTGAAATGTGACAAGAGCGTATCCCAAAGAAAATCTTTGGATCTTTCGTCGACATAACTAACTCAATCTACCTTTGGCTTATTCCATTCTCAAGTGGTGATCGGGATGGTGTCCCTAACAATAACTCCGCATTGATTTATAAATAAATGTATGTTCGCTTTGGAAGCAATCGGTTCGCCATCTTCAGCGACTTTGTCGATGCTGAACCTTTGACCATCGGCCAACTTTTTGGTTGGGCCTCGTTGCCTTCTAGCAGATTAGCTCGATCCAGAGGGATAAAAGAAGAAAGATGCATTAATATATATATATATATATGCAAATCAATTAATGCATCTAGTGATCACCAAAGGCTTAATATACCTCACCAAACTTTGTTAAGGGTCCAACATTTTCTTTGTCATCTATGCTTGTTTGCCCGTTGTCTCTTAGTTCTATCTCCATTCCCTCACCGGAGTCATTCAGAAATTGTGAGCCGTCATCTATAATATTGGACATTGCCTCTTCAAATTGTTCATCATCTATGCTATGGTCCATGTCTTAACTAATCCAGAAGAAAGATAAAACAATTTAGTATCAATTAGGAAGAATCACGGAACACCTATGAGGGGTTACTTCATTCTTCAAATAAAATTGTTAGTTGAAGTTGCTTAACAATGCATGAATTTGATGCTAAACGATAGATCTCATTTTTAGAAAATTTTGATATGTTATACTCACCATGATGCTCGCTCGTCTGCGGGTGCTCGCGGATGACAAGGGGGTGGACGGAATCGGCGGGGCGATGGTGAGGTCTTTCTTCTTTTCGTGTCGAATGGCGTCGGGTTGATCGGGCAAGGGGAGCAGTCGTGAGTTATTTAGTAACTACCTTTAGTCACAGGCGTTACCACGAACCCCAGAACACGTGCGAGGGGTTACTTTATTATTCTACTAAACTTCTTAATTGAAGTTGTTTAACAATGCAGAAACACCGGAAAGGAAAATACAACAATTAAACCCCTATAGTCCTAGGGGTACTTTGGTATTGAGATGGAATCCTAAAACATGCTTGATCATTTTAAGAAAGGTCCGAGGGAAGTAAACCCTAATTCTAGGAAACCTCGGAGTCACTTGCGGGGGTTCATCATGTTCTTCTAATAAACTTTTTAATTGAAGTTCCTTAGCAATGCATTATTTTGATTCTAAGATGTAGATCTCATTTCTGTAATCATTCTGATATATTATACATATTTTTCTGATAAACAGAGAATATTCTATGAATTATACAAGTGTATACATTTTTCTGAAAACAAAACTGAAATTACCTAATAGGGTAAACCCTTTTGTACCCAAGTTAACCTAGGCATAGAGGCTGACAGAGGGGCCCTAGGGACAACTCAACTACCACGGAGGAAGAGAGGGACCCGACACGGGTTTGACTGGCTGACTCAGGGCCATGCTGGCATCACTATGATGTCGGCATGACATGACCGACGGTGGCCTCCGGATCGATGACGAGGAAGGAAGAAGAGGGATCATAGGGCGGAGGGAGCAAGTGTGCTGGATGCGAGCGAGTGAGTAGTGTAGTTTAGTGGAGGTGTCGCTTGTAGATGGTCGCCCTAACGGCGACTTCAATGGCGGCAACGGATAGAGGTGTATGGCACAAGCACGACATAGGACGAGAGGAGGACAAAGGAGACGTCCAGGAGGACAAGTGGCTCACTAGGAGCGCAGTGCAGGGCTTGGAAAGGCCGGAGGAGGTTGCAATCAATGACAGATGAAGATGGAGGGCTCGATTCCGGGTGGCTCGTGTCGATTCCTTCGACGGGGAAGCACAGAGAGGCGAGGTGGAGCTAATGAGGATATGCCAGCCAGGGTATACCTAGAAGGCCGGTTCGACTAGACCAGGCCCATGGCCAGCAGGCCTGTAGGCACGGCGACTGGAATGCGACTAAAGATAAAGCCTAGCGACTGGAAGCTGAAGGCCCAAGACTCTATCTAGGCCTAGTCGGATTAGTTCAAATCCTCTGTAACCTAAACTGATTTGGTTGGAATCCTATAAACCCTAGTGAGGTACCCCTATATAATCCTCCCTAGGATACTCTACATAATTACGTGCTATTATCTACCCCATCCAAGCGACTCGCTGCTTGGCCACCGAGCTCGTCGATCTTGTAATCCACTCAGCAGCAATAAAATCTAGTAGGAAGTAGGTCTTTCCCGTACGAGGGCCGAACCTGGGTAAATCCCTCGTGTTTTCTCCCAATCTCGCACCACGGATGGTGACTCGCTCTTTCTCCCAATCAATCGCTACCACTGGTAGCGACAACCGTGGTCATTACAATGATAGTGGCACCCACCGTGGGGCTTGGCCAGTCAAGCCTGAGATCTGCGGCGAGACCCTACGTTCCGATCGACCGGCTGATCGCCACCGGTCGGATGGGTGCTAGCGGAGGATTCCTCCAGATCCCGCTGAGCAGCTACATACTAGTGTCGCGCCCGGTCACTCACGTAGTGGTGATGCTGGTTGGCTCTATCAATCTCTTCATCGGGTTCACGGACGCCATCAACCCGGCGGAAATGGCGATCATCGGCGAATCACCCATACATGATATGCTCTCAGAGGAGCAGGTCCGCTCCATCACCCACCTCACTTCCGAATATGACTCAGCAGCCAGTGATGCATGCGGGAGCGACATGGCTCTCCACGACGACACCGACTCGGTGGTCCCTACTTTGGCCAATGGATCCATCACCGCCGTGTTGCACGAGGACTCTATCACGTGAGTCTCCAATGTTGAGGACTTAGAGGACCCCTCCATCCTTGGGCTCTTTGACTCCGACTCCGGGTTGGAGTCACCTGACGATGCGCGAACAAAATCGAATCACTACAATGCCATCTACATGGCGGGTAGCACCAACGTCCCACCAGATCCTTTCTCCACACCCCTCCCGCCGACAGCAACGGTGGCTGAGATCCAGGAGTATCGCCAGCAGTTGGAGGCGGCCAAGATCATGGAACAATCCAAGCGTGACAAGTTTCACCTTGAGCAGTAGATGGCGTAGGAGCTATCTCTCTACCACCATCGCCGCATCAGGAGCCTCCTAAATCCTTCCGTTCAGGGCCGCTCCTCGAACTTCGACGATGAACTCAACCCTGCACGCGCGGCCGAGCAGGAGCTTTGCCGCAACGCGCCACCTGGCGGCAGTCATCCAGTAGCTAAGGCACCCACGCCTAGAGCTCCACCACCACCTCGCTGCTCACCTACTCCGGAGTAGCCATGGATCCTGATCTCCCGCGCGACTATAATAGGCTCCCACTCTACTCCACCCCGATGGACAATGTTGTCATGGGGCAGACTGCAATCGCCAACCTCAACCTCACAGGAGAAGGCGCACTGCGGGTCATCTATGCTTAGGCCCTACTAGCCAGAGTAGTTGAGCAAAAGGTTGCCGGGGTCAACCCACGAGGGCGGATGTACTCCCGCTCGACTAGTAGTCACGTGGCCTCGAGCAGCCGCCCAACAGTCACTAACACCGTCAACTGCCCCCCGCCCGAGCCCCTGTAGCTCCAACTGTGGGGAGCAAACCATGCACTTTCCACCAACGAGCCGTGACCTGTGCAGAACACAATCACCACCAACGGTTAGCCGATCGACGCGTGGAACCACATCATAAAAAACCAAGCCTGGTGAGCTCGCCAACAATAGGACCTGAGGAACACCCTCTCCAATTGTCGCGACCATGAGGCTGAGCCCAGAGGCTCCCTCAATTGAATCGGCCCGCGGTGCTTCGGGCCAATGATCCGAGGCAAGAAGTAACCCTCCACCTTGAAAGCACTGAAGGACATCGATAAGTAAGACCCCACGTATGACCCATCGGTGTGGATTGATACGTACCTCATGGCAATGGGGATCACTGGTGATGGCTCTGAAAAATAGCCATCTACGTCCACATTTAAACTGGATATTAATCATATTCTTGATGAAATATCTCTCCAAACCCTGCCACTAATGCTAATATTTAGAGGGGTATGCAATTCTTTATTTTATTTTTTTCCTGCACGGATAATGTCATTTAAAGGAGGGAATCACTACATTAAAGTCAAAGATACGATATTTCAAACAACCAGAAGAAACCATGAGTCGTACAACGGAGGCAGACGCTTTAACGACCAACTCTACGACCGGAGCAAAAATTCCGGCCGTATAGCTCTAGTCGTATAGTTGGCACCGCCACCGTTAGGTCAAATAGAACAACTTTCATGAAGGGACCCCTATAAAAAGAAGCCTCAGGCAACGAGAAAACAACCCCCGAAGAAGCCAGACCTCGCAAAAAGTCTCTGCCACAGATCACCAACCACCTCCAGATCTCCAAACCCTTCTCCATCTCCATAGCCATATTCCACCACTTGTAATAGTAGATATCTTCTCCGATTAGCGACATTGTAAGACTATTGCTATCAATCTTATGATTTTTATTAGAATGTTTGTGATTGTTGATCTCATCTCTATGTGTGAGTAATTCTCCTTGGGCTAAGGGCTTTGGCCTAGCCATGTAGCTAGTATTTGTGCATGTGATTTATCATAGATGGGTTCGTGTATTAGTTTGTATGACATGATGATTATTGTATCCTTTCTTGCCTCAATCCAAGGACTTGTCAGGTACCCAAGACCCCGAGGGTTGAGCCTGGTATAGGGAGTATGAGTGATGACTGATCTGCAGGTTGGGAACCCGAGGACAGAAGGGGTAGTACGGTTGTATGTGAGGGATTTGCTTGGGATTAATGGTGACATCACTATGCATATCATTAGTTCTCTTTCTTCTATGGATGAGACTAGTAGGTTATTGCTATAAGAGGTTGTGGAGGCAATAAAAATTATGGATGCACTGCCCACATATAATTTACATTGCTCTAACAAGTACACGCATACTTTATTTCTATCTTTTCTTTCCATCAGATGTTTTGCACAGCTACAGGTGAAACCTAACGCCCTAGGCCCTCTCTCCATCATCGACAACAACAAAAAGACACAAGCTATTGGTCCGGTGAAAACACAAAAGGAATTCTAAACCTCCCAAAGGTCTGTTAAAGTAACTTCACTACGCATTCGCTTCCTGAGGATTCGATAACCTAGGTCTTGTCGTGGAAATGGCCACAGCAGTCGCTGTAGTAGGCAGTGATTGATAGAATTGGGGGCGAGAGCTGGCGGCCATCTGCGGTGCGAGATGGGGGCGGATGCACATGGGTTTACCCAGGTTCGCCCCCCGGAGGTAAAGACCTACTCCTGCTAGATTAGATTGATGGAGAGCGAGTTACAGGGGTGGCGAGCTCGGCGCCTAAGCAGCGAGTCACTCGAAGGGTGTATGATGGAACGTAAGTCCTCAGAGTACCCTAGGGAGGTTTATATAGGAGTCACCTTGCTAGGGTTTACAGTTTACAACCGAACAAGATATGGATTCAGAGGCTTTGACCTAATCCGACTAGGCTTCAAGTACGCTTTTGGGCCTCCAGTATCCAATCACCAAGCCTTCTCCTTAGTCGCATTCCAGTCGTCGTCCTGCATGCCCACTTGCTAAGCCTTTGACCCAATCGGAACGTCCTGCTAGGCATACCCCGTTCGGCATATCCCCATAAGTAGTCATCGAGGCCATCGTTGATTCAAGCGCAGGTGTTCATTTGGCAGTCGGACTAAGCGAGTCCAATTTGGACGCCCAGTCGAATGAGTGATGGACTCGACCGAAACAAAGGAAATTTTCCACCAGGTTTCCATTTGTTGCTTCAGCTAATGGATAGGCACAGTTGCAGGTGAGTCGAGTGAAGGAGTTGGACTGTCAACTTGGTCAAACTATCTGTTGGGTAGTCCAACCGTAGCTTCGGCGCAATTACAGCGGGTAACGGCTACCCCGAGATTGGCCAGTTGCACTCCTTTATAAGGGGAGCGACAGATCAGTCCCGCAGATCCTTCCTCACGTTCTTCATTCTCGTGCATCCATTTCTTCTGTCTTCTCTCGACCCAAACTCTCTAGACCGAGCGATCCGGCTTTCTTCCTGATGGCGCCTCCGAAAGGCTCATGGGGGAAATCTAAGTGCACTGCGGTGCAGCTCAGGTCCTTCGAGGACGCCGGAGTCCTCCGCAAAGGGAATTGGCGGATTCCCGCGTCTTCCAAGATCGAGCCGAAGCCACATACCGGCGAGTTCATCTTCATCGCAAGCCATTTGGAGAGGCGCTTATGGTTCCCTACCTCATTATTCTTCTGGCGGTTCTGCGCGTATTATGCGTTCAAACCGTCGGATCTCGGCCCGCACAGCATAGACCAGCTGGCGATGTTCGTCGCCTTCTGCGAGTGCTACCTCGGATGCAGGCCGTACTTCCCGCTGTGGCTGGAGCTTTTCCACGGCCGCATTGGGCGCGAAGGGTCCGGCGGCCCAATCTTGGCGGCCGGAGGCGTCACCTTTCATATGAAGCCAAAGGTCAACTTCGTCAAGCTCATGTTGCCAAAGAAGGCCACGAGCGAGTGGAAGAAGAGCTGGTTCTACATCAAGGAGTCCACCCCCTCCGGCAAAGTGGCGTTCCTGGAATTCGTCGTGAAGAAGGCCACAGGCTCCCCGACGATCAAAGGATGGCTGTCACGGAGATGATGGACCAGATCCAGAAGCTGAAGGGCCAAGGGCTGTCCTTGATAAACCTGTATAACTGCTGGCTCATGCGGTCCCTGGTTACATTGGTGGCCCAGCTGCACTGGATGTACGAGTACAGCGGGAAGAATGATCCTTCCCGGACCAGCAAGGAGTCGTGGGACACTGAAGATTATAAGACCGCCCTGAAGAAGATCACTGACGCGGAATTTACAACCACGTCAGCTGGGCTTGCTCCGTACGTGCCTATGAAGAACGAAGCCCCCACAGTAAGTCCTTTTCTCCGAATTTATCTTTAGTCATGATTCCCACGGTGCAATTTGTAGCTTCATCGTCTACCCTCCACTCGACGAAGAGGTCCCCCAAGAGTTCGATGGGGGTTCCGCGGGAGAATCTTCTGAGGATTAAGAGGAGGAAATGGATGTTCCTCCCCAGGCCCACGGCCCACAAGACTCGCATGCGGAAGTAGTGTGTGTTCGAGGCAAGCCATAGTTTTGAAGAGCGCGAAGAAGACGACGAGATCTTGCAAGAGCACAGTTCTCGGCGAACAGCCACACCAGTGAAGCCCGCGCACAAGCCGAAGTCGCCAGCGAAGAAACCGGCGTCACCGTCCAGGTCAGCGGTGGTGTTCGAGTCGGATGGCGAGTCCGACGATGACGCGGCCGAGACCTCACGCAAGATCCCGGAGGGTGCGGTTCTAATGATGGGATCGGAGGCTGAAGGCACCGAAGCGGCGGTGGAGGTTCCTCTTGCAATGATCGCACCAACAACTTCGATGGCGCCTGAGCAGAAGGTCACTGAGGGTGCGGCGTCAAAGTCGCCACGACCTTCGGGGAGGGCGGCATCTTCTGAACCGGAGGTTCCTGTGACTGTGGCCTCATCATCGAAGAGGCCCGCGGTGTCGTGGGCTTCGGGTGTCTTCGAGAAAGGTCTGACGCGTAATCTAGGCCTAGAGTAAGATAAGCCCACCCACATCAGCATGGGGTTGCGTTTTCTTCCAGTCGCCAAGTAAGCCCTCAGAGGTTTCTTATCCAATTCTTGGACTTATTTTTGTGTGATTTCTTTGCTAACTTTGGAGGTTTTTGTAGATCCGGCGATAAGAAGATATGCCGCCCTTTGGTGGCTAAAATTCCATCGACCGTCACCACGGGGGGAGGCGATCTCCCTAGGAAGAGGAAACCTGCTGCGGATGCTACGCCTGCTGAAGACGCGAAGAAGCAGAAGGGTGAGCCCGACGGGGCTGCAGGACAAGATATTGCCAGAGTGAGTGATGGAACCACTGGTGGCGACGAGGTGGCAGTCACTCAATCAGAGCCAGCTGATGGGGCTACAACGGCAACACCGCCAGCTCCAGCAACCAGTGCCCCGGTGAGGGCGTCCGCGACATTCCCGCGCTTCATGGCGAGGGGTTTTCCGACCGTGGCGGAAACCCAATATCCGGAGATGTTAGAAATCATCGATGAGGACGTCGGTCCATGTCACGAGCGTACCTCCTTCGTGGGCCCTACGACAGACGCTAGATAACTTTACAATATGCATGGCGCCGCCATTCAGGTACGTCCAGTCCCCAAGTGTCGAGTGCTGAATTTCAGCGGCTAGACACTGAGTTTCTTCTAGTCGCTAGTCACCGAGTGTCTAGTCGCTGAATTTCAGCGGCTAGGCACTGAGTTTCTTCTAGTCGCCAGTCCCCGAGTGTCTAGTCGCTGAATTTCAACGGCTAGACACTGAATTTGTGTTTTTGCAGTTGCTTATTTTTCGTTCTGGAGCGTGATCTGCGCGTGGCGCAGGAGGCAAACCAGCGACTTCAGGAGGCTGCCGGTGAGTACTTGTTTCAGTTGGTGATTGCGAGCTGTTAATGTTGAGGGAGTTCTGACTGTTGTTTCTGTTCCATGCAGATGGTCTTCTAGCCACCATTGCCAAAACACGGGAAGGGTACGTTCCAGCTGCCGAGCTGGACGTGGAGAATGGGCGCATCGACTCGCTTGTAAAGCAGTTGGAGGAGGCGAAAGCGGCCATGAACTCCTCTGAAGATAGGGATAAAGCCGCAGTCGCCGTGGCTGAGGAGGAGCGGAAGGCTGCGGACTCCATCATCCTTGGGCTGCAGGGCGATCTCGCTGCCTTGGAGAACCACGTCACCGAACACTGCCAGAAGCTCCTTGGTGAGTCATTGCTCTCCTTTTGATATGTTCGAAGAGTCCCCGAGTGGGTGAATTCGTGGTGGCACTGACGTCTGACGTTGCCGCTATAATAGGTCAAAGAGATCCGGTGGTGCAAACCTTCAATGCTTCACAGTGTGTGACCGCGGTCGTGAACGCGGCCACTGCCTCGACGTTGTGCATCCAGGCGGTTCTCCAGGGAATGTCTCCCACCGAGGTTATACCTGGGGGACTGACTGAAGTGTGGCGCTACCTGGAGGAGGTACCCAGCGTCATGGAGTGGATGGCGCGTTCAGCTTTGAGGCGCGGGGCCACCACATCATTGATCCTGGGGCTCACGCACTTTCCCGATGACTTCGACCTCAAAGACGTCACCAGCGGCTACCCTTCGGCGACTGGCGCGGTGGAGATGTCAGAGGTGTTGTAGCTGACCGCCAAGGCTGCCCCCTTTGCTGATCAGGTGCTGGCGATGGTAGACCTGCTGCCATACCAGCCCCGGGCAACCTCGAGCCGGAACATCGTGACCTGAAGTCGGAGCAGCCCTTCCGGTGGTGGAGATGCTTCTTCATCAGGGCCTGCGAAATAGATAGCTTTCCTGGGCAGTTTGTAAGATATGCCATGTGGCGACTTTTTGTAATATGAACAATATTTTGTATGGGAGTAAGAGGAGTCAATCGACTCGCAATGCAATCTTAATTGTTGGTGTGTTTAACTATTTGTTTGAGTGAGTCCCTGAGCACGTCCGCCCTTTAGTGGGGTATAACTCGTTTGTGTACATGTGTGTTTGATTTGGATTTTTTGTTGTTTGTCCCTCACGACTTAAAGGGGCGAGTCCCCGAGTGCGAGTGGGGTTGTTTTAGGCAAGTCCCCGAGAGTGTGCCTACTACGGGTTGTGTGTGCGTTGTTTGTAACACGTCTCTTCTCCTAGCTCGGAGAGCCAGTCGCGTGGCGATTCCAAGGCAGCTCTCTTACTTGGTGTGTTCCCGAGCCACGTGAGGGTTTCTGTTTGCAAAGTCCCTGTGCGTGGTACTTAACCGTTCGAGTCGCTTTTCTCGAGGATGGGGAGGACAGGTCGCTGTGGGAAGCGAACGTCGGTAGTCTTGGCCCGGTGGTCCAGTCGAGCAGGGCGACTCCGATGGTAGCTCCGGGTTGGCGTGTTCGTGGACGACACAAGGCCAGAATGTCTTCGGTGCCCTTGGCTCGCACTACTTAGCCATGCCGGTCACTGGACCAAGGGTTGACTTTCGTAGGTCACGTATTTCTTAATGTACGAGTGCGAGTGGCACAAGAGTATGGCGAGTGAACACAATTTGTGCGATCCGAATGAATTTCATTATATATCATCTAGGTACAAGTTTGAGTTCTATGTATAGAACTTTCGGAGAAGGTTTACATTCCATGGCCTCCCAACCTCAAGTTGGCCATCACCTCATATGTCGATGAGGTAGTAGGCGTCGTTGCCGAGGACGCGTCCTTTGGCGAATGGACCCTCCCATGGCGGGGAGATCTTGTGCATGCCTTTCTTGTCCTGGGACAATCGTAGGACCAAGTTGCCCTCCTGGAAGGTGCGAGACCGGACTCGGCAGATGTGGTAGCGGCAGAGTCCCTGCTAGTAGATGGCGGTGCGGGAGCGGGCCAGGTCGCGTGCCTCGTCGAGTTGGTCGATGTTGTGTTGGCGTGTGGTCTCATTTGTCGCCTCGACGTAATTGGCGACTCGAGGTGAGTCGTGCTCCAGGTCCGTCGGCATTACGGCTTCGGTGCCGTATACCATGAAGAAGGGCGTGAACCCCGTGGAGCAGTTGACGGAGGTGCGGATCCCCCATATTACGGAGGGGAGCCCTTCAACCCAGCATCCTAGGGTTTACTCGAGGGGCACTTGGAGTCGTGGCTTGAGTCCGTGGAGGACGCTTTGATTGGCGCGTTCTGCTTGGCCATTTGACTCTAGGTGGGCGACTGAGGCGAGGTCGAGTCATATGTTGTGCTCCTCGCAGAATGTCTCCATGGCGACCTTGGCGAAGTTGGTGCCGTTGTCTGTTATCATGCTGTGCGGGTAGCTATACCGGTAGATGAGCTCGCGGAGGAACTTGGTGGCCGTCTTGCTATCGCACTTTTTGATCGGCTTGGCTTCGACCCATTTGGTGAATTTTTCGACCGCGACCAGGAGGTGGGTGAAGCCGGATGGGGCCTTCTTGAATGGGCCGACCATGTCCATGCCCCATACGGCAAATGGCCAAGTGATGGGGATGGTCTTGAGTGCCGAACCAAGGAGATGTGTCTGGTTGGCATACTTCTGGCATCTGATGCATCGTTGGACGATGTTGGTGGCGTCGTCGTGTGTGGTTAGCCAGTAGAAACCGTGCCGCATGGCCTTGGCAACCAGCGACTTGGCGCCGGCGTGATGGCCACAGTCACCAGCGTGGATGTCCTAGAGGATCTTGCGTCCTTCTTCTAGCTGTACGCAGCGCTGGAACACGCCTGTCATGCTGCGTTTGTGGAGATCGCCGTTGATGATGACGAAGTACTTGGATCGGCACACGATCATTCGCGCTTCCGTATCATTGCTTGGGAGGATCTTGTGCTCGAGGAAGGCGACATATGGTGCCATCTAGTCGCTGGGCTCCACGATCATGGCAACTAAGGCCGGCTCAGGTTGTAGTGGTATCTCGACGTCGATCTCCTTCGGCAGGGAGACCGAAGGCTTGTGGATGATGTCGAGGAAGCCGCATGTGGGTGGTGTTTGCCGAGCCGACCTGATGTGGGAGAGGGCGTCTGCTTCCTCGTTATTTCGCCTATCAATCCACTCGAGTGAATAACCATAGTGTCCTCCCAGCTTGTCTACTGCTCGGCGGTATGCTATCATTGTCGGGGAGACAGCGTCGCAGGTCCCAGCAACTTGGCCGGCGACTAGATCGGAGTCGCCGTAGCACCATAAGTGGTTGATGTTCATCTCCTTGGTGGCCCGCATGCTGTGAAGGAGGGCCTCGTACTCTGCCATGTTGTTGGTGCAGGGCTTGAAATTGAGGTGGAGCACGTAGCAGAGCTTGTATCCCTTGGGGGAGGTCGGTATGGCCCTGGCCCTTGTGCCGTAGGCATTCTTGGACCCGTCAAAGTGGAGGGATGATACATTGTAAATGTATCTATAATTTTTGATGTTCCATGCTTGGGTTTATCTACTTTCTTATGTTTTGCCCACACTTTGGAGTACTTTTCATATGATTTCTTGGACTAACCTATTAACAAGATGCCACAGTGCCAGTTGCCTGTTTTCTGCTGTTTTTGGTTACAGGAAGTCAGAAAATGAATATTCTTAGAATTGGATGGGACAAAAGCCAAAGTTCCTATTTTCCTGGAAGACTCACAGAGCCAGAAGGAGAGTCGGAGGGGGGTCATAGGGTGGCCACACCACCCCTAGGCGCGGGTCCCCCTAGTCCACGCCAGGGCATGGTGTGGCCCCCCTGGCCGGCTACCGACCTGGCATCCGTCGCCTATAAGAGCCTCCCGATACCAAAACGCTAAATAGTCAATCAGAAATCCACGAAAAGTTCCACAACACCGCCGCCCCCGAAGGGGAGATTCAGGGGATAGAAAGTCTCTGTTCTGGCACCCTGCCAGGACGGGGAAGTGCCCCTGGAGCCATCTCCATCGATCTCCACAACCATCTCCATCACCATTGCTGATTCGCATGATGAGGAGGGAGTAGTTCTCTCTCGAGGCTAAGGGTTCTACCGGTAGCTATGTGTTCATCTCTCTCTCTATGCATGATCATATTGTGATCATGAGCTTGTAATCTATAGATCTACCTTGCCACTCAAGTGCTTTAATAGATCTCTGCTCTCCCCATGTGTGTGAAAGTGACAGCGTGCACACCATGGTGGCACTTAGGCTAGAGATTACAAATACTTGTTATGAGTTATATTTGGAGTTGGATGTCTTTATGAAATTGTGGTGTTTGTTGGACTCATCTAGTACTCAAGGTGATAGTGTGGGGTTTTCTATATGGGAAAGATGAACTTTGAGGTGTGTTGTTATAGCCCTACCATCGATTAGAGTGTTCAACCGGAGAGTAGTTAAGAGTAGTATCATAAAGAAGAATATATTTATATGAGAGTGTTCACTAGTGAAAGTATGATCCCTAGGCCTTGTTTCTAAGCACTGAAACACCGTTTGCTAATAGATCTGTTACATGTTTGCTTGCTTCCATCTTTATTTCAGTTTGCCTTTAGTCTTTTCCATGTCATCGAGCTATTTTCTATCACCGTTACCACTTATAATTATCCATCCCACTTGTATTTCACTATCTCTTCGCCGAACTAGTGCACCTATACACCTGACAAGTGTATTGGGTGTGTTGGGGACACAAGAGACTTCTTGTATCTTGATTGCAGGGTTGCTTGAGAGGGGATACCTTTGACCACTTCCTCCCAGAGTTCGATAAACCTTGGGTGATCCACTTAAGGGAAAACTTGCTGCTGTTCTACAAACCTCTGCACTTGGAGGCCCAACAACTGTCTACAAGAATAGAAGTGCGTAGACATCAAGCGACTAGTAATGGAGGTATGAGAGATTCTCTGGCTGCTGTGCTTCTTTCTAGTCTACAAGGAAGTCAGCCAGGGCTTGCGATTTGATCGCTTTGCGGGGCTCGTACTTGATGTTGTGGACGCCGATTTTGACGGGCCCATTTGGCGACTCACCCAATTGCCTTGTGATTGCGTATTATGTCCTATAGTGGCGCGGAGGAGACGACCATGATTGTGTGTTCCTGGAAGTAGTGTGGGAGTCGCCGTTGAGCTTGGCATACTGCATATACCAGTTTCTGGTACTGCAGGTAGCGCTGTCTTGAGGTCGTCAGGACTTCGCTGATGTAGTAGATGGAGCGCTACATGGGGCGCTCCTTTCCCTCCTCTGGCCGTTCGACGACCATCACTACACTGACGTCTCAAGTGGAAGCTGACACATATACGAGCATTGGCTCTTTGTCGATTGGGGCGGCTAGGAGTGGAGCCGTGAGTAGCACTTCCTTGAGTGCATTGAGTGCGTTGTCCGCCTCTGCGTCCCATTGGAATGTGGGGTTCTTGCGCATCAGGCGGTAGAGGGGCCTTGCCTTCTTGCCGAGCCGAGGGATGAAGCGATTGAGAGCCGCGACTCGCCCGTCCAACTTCTGGATGTCACGCAGGCACTTGGGTTTCCCGAGTCGCGCGATGGTGTCTATCTTGGTGGGGTTGGCCTCGATTCCTCGTTTGGAGACCACATATCCCAGGAGTTGTCCAGTGGGGACACCGAAGGTGCATTTCCCTAGATTGAGTTTGATGTTGTACCTCCGCAGGTTTGCGAAACTTTCGGCCAGGTCAGCGAGCAGGTCATCCTGGCGGGTGGATTTTACCACCACGTCATCGATGTAGACGTGTATGTTGCGGCCAATTTGGCTCGCAAGGCACTCCTGCATGCACCTTTGGTAGGTTGCACCGACGTTTTTGAGGCTGAACATCATGGCCGTGTAGCAGAAGGCGCCGAATGGCATGATGAACGCCGTCTTATCCTCATCCTCGACCGCCATTTTGATCTGGTTGTAGCCAGAATATGCGTCGAGGAAGAACAGTGACTTTGATCCCGCGGTCGAGTCAATGATCTAATCGATCCTAGGACGAACTCCTCCTTCGGGCAGGCGCTGTTGATGTTGGTGTAATCGATACATATTCTCCACGTGTTGTTCTTTTTCAGGACCAGGACTAGGTTTGCTAGCCACTTGGAGTATTTGATTGGCCGAATGAAGCCGGCAGCTAGCATGCGCTGTACTTCTTCGGTGATTGCTCGGCGGCGCCGTTCATTGAAGGGCCGCAATGACTGCTTTACTAGTCACACTTTGGGGTCGGCATTGAGTTTGTGATCAGCGAGTTCTCTCGGGACACCGGGCATGTTAGATGGTTTCCATGCGAAGATGTCGCGATTCTCACGGAGGAACCCGATGAGCGCGCTTTCCTATGCGGGGCTCATGTGCGCCCCAATGGCGACCGTCTGGCTAGAGTCGCCCGGGACGAGCTCGATGATGTGGGTGTGCGTGGTTGCCTTAAATGTGGAGCTTGCGGCGGTTGGCTTCTTCAGGATGGTGGGGTCGTCCTTGTTGATGTTGCCCGTGTATTTCACGAGCTCCTCCGCGTGGTCAGTCTCCATGGCAATGACAGCGTCGGTGAATTCAGCACCTTTGTCCTTGCATTCCACGACCATATCGGGGTCGCCGTAGATGGTGATGATGCCGCTTGGCCCTGGAAGCTTCATCATGTTGTAGGCATAGTTGGGGGCTGCCATGAATTTGGTGAACGTTTGGCATCCTAAGACGCAGTGGTAGGGGCTGTAGAAGTTTACCAGATCGAACTCGATCCGCTCGGTGCAGTAGTTTGCTAGTGTGCCGAAGGTGACTAGCAGGGTTAATTTTCCGATCGGGTATGCCTTTCGACCGAGGACGATGCCGTGGAAGGTTGTCAGGGTCGGCTTGATTGCTTATTCCGGGAGTTGGAGCCTCTTGAACGTGTCCAGGTACATGATGTTGATGGAGCTCCCGCCGTCCATCAGTGTCTTAGGCAGCCAATTGTCAGCCACTTTGGGCCTGACCACCAGGGCGACTCGCCCTGGGTACTCGATTTTTGGTGCGTGGTCCTGGTGACTCCAGGTGATGCTTTGCTCAGACCAGTTGAGTAAGTGGGGGATATCGACCTGCGTGACCGCATTGACGACGACTGTGCGGGCGAGCACCTTCCTCTCGCGCTTGGTGCCGAGCCCGGTGAAGGTATGGAGCGATCTGACGGCATTGCCGAAGCCGTCGGCGTTTCCATTATCCTGTGGCGGGTTGTTGTTGGGGTCGTCCTGTGCCCGCCTTGCCTTTTCGATCTCCTTGAGGGAGCGGCACTCGGCGGTAGGGTGGGTGGCGGGTTTTCCCTCCCTGCTATGGTAGACATAGGGTTGGTTGAGTAGGGCGACGGGGTCGAATTTCGGCCTCGCCGCGTTGTTGGCGCGGTAGTTTCCGCTGTCGCGGTAGTTTCCTCCATCACGGCGGAAGTTCTTTGGGTAGCGTTGGCCATAGCCGGCATTGGCGACGAAGTCGACTCACCCGTCACTGTGGCATTTTCCGGTGATGCGAGTGTTGTTGTAGCGCATGTCGCTGTCGCCCACTCTCTTGGGCGCTGACGCGGCGTCTTCCCCCTGACTCGTCATCGGAGTCCTGGTTGGGGTCCTCCTCCACGTAGCGCTTGGCGATCTTGAGGAGGTCAGGGATGTTGTCGAGCGTCTGGTAGACCATCTTGATCTTGGCGACCAAGGGCTCATACCGGCACGCGTTCTTGAAGCAGTGTATTGCCGTGTCCAGGTGGATGCCGGAGGCGTTGATCCATAGCTCCTGCCACCTTTGGATCCAGTGGCGGGTCGACTCACGTTGTCCCTGGATGCACCGTTCTAGGTCTTCGATAGTGGTGGCGCGGGTGTAGGAGCCTTCAAAGTGCCTGACAAAGGCGTCCCGCATCTCCTCCCACGAGTCGATGTTGTCGGCAGGAAGGGTGTAGATCCATTGCCAGGTCGCGCCCTCCATCATCAAGGGGAGGTAGCAGGCAGCAAGCAGGTCGGTGTGGCTGGTGATTCCCATCGCCATGAGGTATGTGTCCAGCCAGACCACTGGGTCGTATGTTGGATCGTACTTTTAGATCTCGTTGGGTGCCTGTAACACCCTCAGAATCGGCTCTATGCAAGTTTTAGCGAAACCCGCCAAACCCGCATAGAAACGATTCGAAGGTGCCCACCAGGCACTTTCGTGCGGGTGGAAAACGAAGTAATAACATTACACAACAGTCCTCGATGGGACCCACAGAACAGATATATATACAACAGCGACTCAAAGAGTCAAGAATACAGATATACAGAACAAAGATCCAAATCACCTTGAAAATGATAGAGCGTCCGACTACGGACAATATGCAAATGGGGCTAAGAGCCCTGAAGAATAACCAATGGCGTCCATAACCCTGCCCAGGCCAAGCCGGAAGGGTAACCCTGCTAACGACGTCGATCTCAAAACCTGCTAACAAAAGGGGTGCTGACAAAGGGCAAAGGAAAAAGAGAGCGATCGATCGAGGCCGATGCAGCGAGGCTAGAATTCGGCGGTCCTCGCCTACATAGGTATGGTGGACTGAAGCGGCAGCGCAGCATGCACTAAACAACCTATAGAGACTCGATATAACTGTCGGCTATCAGAGAGGGGTGAGAAGGACCTATTCGGAACCAACCTGATACTACCACCAAACATACCCATCCTGGTATTTCCCCCTCGAGACCAAACGAGGAAGTCAACCGAGGAACTCACACAGTTGGCAGTTTTAGTTATTTAGTTATCGTTGCAGCAATTACTGGGCAGGTATAGATAGTCGTCCTGATATAATAAGCAGTGGGCAGTTTTAGTTAACCATTCCGTTGTAATTGCAACACTTACTAGTCAGATACAATTAGCATGAGATATCCCAAAAACCCAGCAGTTGTTGGTACTTTTATTTAGCCATTCGTTGTAGTGAAGCTGATTACTAGTCATAACGGATACAAGTCAATTTATAACAGTAAAATTTAGTTATAGTTGTCTATGATCAAGCACTGTGCTCCAAGTCGTCCATAACCGCGGACACGGCTTCTCGAAAAGATTTAACCCTGCAGGGGTGCACCAAAGTATCCACAAGCACTTCGACCCTTTTGCGGATCAGTTAACATACACCCATCGGTATGTCGGCGGGCCTAAGTCATGACGTTTCGGACCCAAAGCAAGCACGGGCCACCCACTAAGTCTACCAACGAAGTTGGCGGACTCGAGACGGACTTAGGGTTTGGGTAGACGGCTGTGAACGACTGGGAACCCAAAACTGGGCTTGTCGACACCGCGAAAACGTGTCCCGATCCTAAACAGTACAGGTGCTATCCATCGCACAATTTAAATAAAGCAGTAAAGCATGGCATAAGTATAGGATAGTAAATAAAACCTCAAACTAGTTTGTGGCCCCCAGTACAATACTTTGAAATCAGGTACTAATCGATGGGGTGCCCATATCTCCCCACCTGTGGTTAGCGCGCTCGATCTCGGAACAGGTGTCAAGAACTCGGGTCCCACGGGACACCCGCTGGGTCGGAAACCAAATATTATCTATCACCCACCGGTGCCTCTGCATTTACCTACTTCCATTTTTAGTTATTAAACAGTATTTAAAGTAATAACCATCTCCAACATTAAACACACGGCCATACTCCAACAACTGTGGTACTTGACGACACACAACAGCACTAGAGCAAGCGACTACGACGCGCAAGTCCAACTATCTACCAAACAACAGGTAATAGGATGTGTCCAAGGCAATATAAGGCTGCAAGGGATATCACGGGCACGAAAACTAGAGCATCGCAACACAGATAGCAATAGATCAACAGGAGGAAATAAAGACTATAAAAGTAAGATAGGTAGAAAGGGGGAGATGCTCGCCTGAAAACATTGCCAAAGGTTCATCCGAAGATCGGATCGACACTCGCATCAACTCATCGGCCTAGTCCGTGAAGAAGCAAAACACTAGCACAAACACCGGATGCACTATTTAATACTACAGCAAAAGATCCGGCATGATTATGCTATGATGCAGATGCGGTGCAATTAGGCAATATTAAGCGGAACCGAGGTCCCGACAATTAATTAATAGGTTCGAGTTGTTTATCTACCCCGCAAATTAAGTGTTGGATTAACAGGGAGAAACATGGCATCGGTTCGCTACACCAATTTAAATGGGGTCAATATAAGACTGGAAAAGTCCGCATATGGACCCCATATTTAATTATGCAGTGAATCGGCACAAGGCCCCCAAACCACACAATATGCATGCGAGTATGACAATTTAATATGCAATAAGTTGATATTACATTTATAAAATAGGGCTCGGAAAAAGGGGTCACACACTAGGGTTCGGCGATCTTGGGGTTCCGGGGTTCGTCGGTTCAGGCGTCGGGTTCTCGACAGATCTTCGAAGGTCGGATACAGGATGAAGAGCTTGGCGTTCCGGGAAGAAGGGCTTGGTTCGGTGTCGGGGCGCATCGGATTCGCCCGGGTCGGTGTCGATCTTGTAGTCGCGCAGATCTTGTCGGGTCCTCGTATCGGGACGGTCTTGGCATCCGGGATGCAGTGCTTGACGTCCTCCGGTTCCAGGTCGACGGCCTTGGTGTCCTCGATGGAGAACTTGGTGTATCCGTGTCGTGGTTCTTATCGGGGTTCTCGACTTCGGCCGCCGGGATCGGGCTTCGGATTCCGTGATGATCTTGCCATCTGTGATGAAGAACTTGGGTTCACGGCATCAGGTACCATCGAGTACGATATGGTTCTTCGGGTCTGGTTCCGCGCACCAGCATCAGACGATCTTGGCGTCGGTAGATCTTGAGAGTGAAACAACTCGTCGCGACCGTACTTGGCGCATGGTACATTCTGAGGCTAATCTTGCCGATGGGGAAAAACACGTCCGCTGCTGGTCAAACACGCACACACACAGAGGTTCAAACGGCGAGGTACAAGGTACTGGACAGGGCGACGCAGGCGACAGCACCATGGCGGCGTCTGCCAGCGAGGATCGGGGCGGCCACGGCGAGCCACAGCAGGGTTGCGGAGCTGCAGGGGGTCGGCGAGCAGGGTCACGGGGAGGCGGCACGACGAGGCAGGCGCAGACGAGGGCGGGCCGAGGAAGAGATGAGGCAGGGGCGACCGGCGGAGAGGGGCGAACTCGAGAGGGAAGTCGGCGGCGGACGGGGCCAAGGCGCCGGGGCGACGTCGGGTCCATGCGGCGGCGTGGGGGCGCCGGAGCAGGGCTCGGCCGCGGACGGCTGCTGACGAGGAGAGAGGCGGGAGCGGCCGGCGGTTGCCGGAGGGCAGAGGCGGCCGGGCCAGAGGGCGACGAGGAGGGTAGAGGGCGGTGGTGGAGGGGACGCCGGCGGCGGGGGTGGCTCGGGCCGAGACGCAGAGGGAGGCGGTGGCGGGCCGGAGAGGAGATGGGGCAGGCCTCCTGAGGAGGAGCAGAGGGAGGCGACGGGGGATGCGGGGAGCGGGTCGGGGAGGGGTGCGAGGGGCGCCAGGGGAGAGAGAGAGAACAGGGGAGGCGGCTGGGAGTGGTGGGCTGTGGGTGGGACCAGGTGGCGAGTGAGTCGGTGTGGGTGTGTTTGCTGGGGGGTGTGGGGCGTGGGGCGGCGGGTCCAGGCGCGGTGGGACCAGGTTGGAAGGGAGAGGGGGTAGGTGGGGGCTAGGTGAGAGAGAACGAGGGGTGTAGGTGGGCTGTGGATTGGTGAGGTGGCTGGGCCGAGGGTGAGGTGGAGGGTGAGCTGGGGTTGGTGGGTAGACTAGGATTGGGTAAATTTAGGACTAGAAATTTTAGACTAGGGTTTTCTTTTAAAAATAAATTTTGTAAATAGTTTTTAGACAAATAAAAGATCTGAACAGACCGATGTTTTAATTTGAAATAAGACGGGGCTATTTTAGAAAACAAAACTAGGCGTTTCGAAAATAGTTTCAGACAAACAATGCATGATGATGACGATGCAATGCACAAAACAGCGCGATTTTCGAGCAGTGGTTTTGCGGGATGCCACAGTGCCTTGAAGTTGGAAGGGTACTTATCGCCTCAGATCATAGGTCCAAAGCACTGGGCGCTGACTCGGCTGAGCGAGCCCCTGGTTTCGGGGTCGCCGCGGTTGGTGAGGGTGTGCCTCAAGTCATTGGGCTGGCGCGCCCGCCAAGCCTGGTTGTTGACGATTTGCGTCCGGGCGTCGATGGGTTGCCCGTTGGCGGCGACCGTGTTGTTCACTAGACGCGGCTTGTTGGTGGAGAGCGCGGGGTTGGCGGCCCGTGGCTGGGTTACCAAGGGCTATGGTGGTGGGCAGGTTATGGTGTTGGCGACGGTTGGGTGACTGCTTGAGGCCGCCCTACTTGGCGAGGAGCGGGAATACATCCGCCCCCGCGGGTCGACTCCCGCGGTTTGCTGCTCGACGGCCCTGGCGAGTAGGGCCTTCGCGTACTAGATCTGCAGTGTGCCTTCTCCCTCGACATTGAGGTTGGCGACTGTGGCGTCGGCCGTGACGATGTTGTCCATCGGGGTGGAGTACAGTGGGAGTCCATTGGCATGTGGGCCTGTGGCGAGATTATGATCCGCGGCGGGTCCAGTGGGGGCGCGCGGCCAATGGGTGGTGGCGGGGCCCCAGTCGCCGGTGCACCGGGTGGTGGTCGATTGCTGCTGCCTGGTGGTGCGTTCTCGTAGTACTCACACTCAGTCGCGTGTGCCGGGTCACTCTCATCGTTGAAGTTTAGGACGCGGCCTTCCATGTTGGAGTTCAGGCGGGTCTTGATGTGGCACTGGTGGTAGAGCGACAGCTCCTGCGCCATTGCCCGCTCGAGGAGGAATTTCTCGCGCTCGGCTATCTCCTTGCGCGTCGCCTCCTCTAGTCGACGGCGGGCTTCCTCCACCTCCGTGGCCATCGCGGTTGGAGGGATTGGTGTGGAGAATGGATCTGGCGGGGCGACCGTGCTGCCCACCATGTAGATCGCCTTGAAGTGATGGGATCTGGCACGGAAGTCCTCGGGGGACTCCGAGCCTGAGTTGGAAACGAAGATCCCAAGGATTGAGGAGTCCACGAAATCCTCAGGGTTGGAGACCCGCGTGATGGAGTCCTCCCATGATGCCACGGTGATGGATCCGTCGACCGAGGCAGGGGTCACGGAGTCGGTGTCGTCATGTAGGGCCGCGTCATCCGCGGCGGTGTTGGTCTCGGCCGCGTTGCTGGCGGCCGAATCGTACTCGGAGGCGAGGCTCCTGATTGATCGGACCTGCTCCTCCGAGAGCAGATCGCGGCGTGGTGGTGATGCGCCGATGATCGCCGTTGCTGCCAGATTGACTGCGCCGGTGAAGCCGACGAACAAGTTGATGGAGCCAACCGACATTATCGTGTTGTGGGTGACCGGGCGTGACGCCAGGATGTACCTGCTGGGCAGGATCTGTAAGATCCCGCCGATGGCGATCATGCGGCTGGTGGCAATCGGCCGGTCGATTGGCAAGTAGGGTCTCGCTGTAGAACTCAGGCCAGTCCGGCCAGGCCCC
Organism: Avena insularis; assembly: GCA_023614405.1. Lineage (NCBI taxonomy): Eukaryota > Viridiplantae > Streptophyta > Magnoliopsida > Poales > Poaceae > Avena > Avena insularis. The sequence goes on along the minus strand of CM042694.1, from coordinate 442,036,051 downwards.
ACGGTGGGTGCCACTGTCGTGGAAATGGCCACGGCGATGGCCGCAAGGGCAGCATTTATAGAATCGGGGCGAGGCGACGCCATGGTAAAGCGAGATGGGGGCGGATGCACATGGGTTTACCTAGGTTCGCCCCCCAGGAGGGTAAAGACCTACTCCTGCTATATTAGATTGATGGAGAGTGAGTTACAAGGGTGGCGAGCTCGGTGTCTAAGAAGCGAGTCGCTCGAAGGGGTGTATGATGGAACGTAAGTCCTCAGAGTACCCTGGGGAGGTTTATATAGGAGTCACCTCGCTAGGGTTTACAGTATACAACCGAACAAGATATGGATTCGGAGGCTTTGACCTAATCCGACTAGGCTTCGAGTACGCTTCTGGGCCTCCAGTCTCCAATCGCCAGGCCTTCTCCTCAGTTGCATTCTAGTCACCGTCCTGCAGGCCCACTCGCTAAGCCTTTGACCCAATCGGAACGTCCTGCTGGGCATACCCCGTCCGGCATATCCCCATCAGGTCTACTAGGGAAAAATAAGTTATACTACATCCATAATCCGAATCGAAGGTATCAACTGGCCACAAGGACCTACTCGCCGCTCACTCCCTCCCCTGATGATGGAGGGAGCGACTTGCCAATGGATCAACACTCTCCACGAGAACAACATCGACTCGTGGGAATACATGCGAGACACCTTCGTCAGGCACATTGAGGGCTCCTACACCCACGCCACCACCATCGAAGACCTGGAGCACTGCATCCAGGGACCACATGAGTCGACTCGCCACTGGGTCCAATGGTGGCAGGACCCATGGATCGACGCCTCCGGCATCCACCCGGACACAACGATCAACTACTTTACGAACGTGTGCTGATATGAGCATCTGGTCGCCAAGATCAAGAGGGTGTACCAGACACTAGAAAATATCTCCGACCTCCTCAAGATCGCCAAGTTCTACATGGAGGAAGACCCTAACCAAGACTCAGATGACAAGTCGGGTGGGACACGTCGCTCGGGCGGCCACGACAATGGCAGGCACCGCGAGCTGCTCTATAGCAACACTTGCCTCACCGGCAAGTGCCACGGGGACGGATGGGTTGACTTCAGTTCGATGGAGGAAACTTCCACACCAACAACACCACGAGGCTGAAATTCGACCCCGCGGCTCTGCTAAACTAGCCCTGTGTTTATCATAGCAGGGAGGGGAAGCCCGTGACTCACACCACCGCCAATTGCCACTCTCTCAAGGAGATTGAGAAGGCAAGGCAAGCAAGGGAAGGCCCCAACAACGACCTGCCTAGGGAGAACGACAACGAAGGTGGGTTAGGCAATGAGGTCGACTCGCTACACACATTCACCAGGCTCGGCACCAAGCGCGAGAAGAAGGTGCTTGCCCGCACCATCGTCGTCAGTGCGGTGACACAAGTGTACATCCTGTGCTACCTCAACTAGTTCGAGCAAAGCATCACCTGGAGCCACGAGGATCACGCGCCCAAGATCGAGTACCCCGAGCGAGTCGTCCTGGTGGTCAATCCCAAAGTGGCTGACTACTGGCTCCCCAAGACGCTAATGGACGGCGGGAGCTCTATCAACATACTTTACCTGGACACTTTCAGGAGACTGTAGCTCCCACAATCAATGGTCGAATTGACCCTTACTACCTTCCATGGCATCGTCCCTGGTCAGAAGGCATATCCGATTGGCAAGGTGATGCTGCCAGTCACCTTTGACACACCAGCCAACTTCTGCACCGAGCAGATCGTCTTCGAGTTGGTGAACTTCCGTAGTCCCTACCACTACGTCCTGGGACGACAGGTATTTGCCAAGTTCATGGTGCCCCCTCACTATGCGTATAACATGATGAAGCTCCCGGGGCCGCGAGGAATAATCACCGTCCACGGCGACCCCAATATGGTCATGGAATGCAAGCACAAGAACACCAAGATCGCCGATGCCGTAATGGCCGAGGAAATGAACCACGCGGACAAGCTTGCAAAATACGTGAGTAACATCGACAAGGATGACCCAACGATCCTGAAGAAACCCACATTGGCCAGCGCTGCACAAGCAACATTCGAGGCCTCCACGCACACCCGCACCGTCAAGCTCATCCCAGGCGATTCAAGCCAGAAGGTCACCGTGGGGACCAACATGAGCCCCACATAGGAAAGCGTGCTCATCGAGTTCCTCCGTGATAATAATAACATCTTCACATCAAATACATCTGACATGCCTGGTGTACTGAGGGAACTCACTTAGCATAAGTTAAACACCGACCCCAAAGCACGACCTGTCAAGCAGTCGCTGCGACCCTTCAATGAAGAGCACTGCCAAGCAATCGCTGAAGAGGTGCATCGACTACTCATCACATGATTCATTCGGCCCATCAAGTACTCCAAGTGGCTGTTCAATGCAGTCCTGGTTCTGAAGAAGAACAACACCTGGAGGATGTGCATCAACTACACCAACCTCAGTAGAGCTTGCCCAAAGGAGGAGTTCATCCTCCCATGCATCAACCAGATCATCGAATTGACCATGGGGTCTGAGTCATTGTGCTTCCTCGATGCATACTCCGGTTACAATCAGATCAAGATGGCCGCCGAGCATGAGGAGAAAACGGCTTCATTACGCTGTTCAGAGCCTTCTTCTACACCGCGGTGACATTCAGCCTCAAGAACATCGGTGCGACCTACCAACAGTGCATGCAGTAGTGCCTAGCGAGCCAAATTGGCCGTAACATCCATGTCTACATCGACTACATGGTGGTGAAGTCGACACGCCAGAGCGACCTACTCGCTGACCTGGCCAAAACTTCCACAAATTTGCGGATGTACAAAATCAAGCTCAACACAGAGAAGTGCACATTCGGCATGCCCACCGGCCAGCCCCTAGGGTATGTGGTGTCCAAACAAGGCACCGAGGCCATTCCCTCCAAGATCAACACCATCACATGACTCGGGAAGCCCGAGTGCCTACACGACGTCTAGAAGCTGGCAGGGCGAGTTGCGGCCCTCAGTCGCTTCATCCCACGGCTTGGTGAGAAGGCAATGCCTCTCTACCAATTGATGTGGAAGAATCCCATGTTCGTGTGGGACAACGAGGCCAACAATGCGCTCAAAGTGCTGAAGGAAGTGCTAGTCGCAACACCGGTACTCGCCGCTCCCATGGACAAGGAGCCAAGTCGTAGCCTCCAGTCAAGTCGTCAATGTCGTGATGGTCTTTGAGCGACCTAAGGAGGGCAAGGAGCGCCCCGTGCATCGCCCTGTCTACTATATCAGCGAGGTCCTCACCAATTCATGACAACGCTACCTATAGTACCATAAATTGTTCTACATGGTCTTCCGAGCCCAAAGGAGGCTCCCCACTACTTCTAGGAGCACCCCATCCTGGTTGTTCCCTCTTCCTCGCTACAAGACATCATCCGCAATCGCGACGCGACTGGGCGAGTTTCTAAGTGGGCTATCAAAATCGGTGTCCACAACATCAAGTACGAGCCATGCAAGGCCATAAAGTCGCAAGCCCTTGCTGACTTCCTTGTCGATTGGGAAGAAGCACAATAGCAAATGACGTTGCCATACCTCCACTACTAGTCCCTCCACTTTGCCAGATCGAAGAACTTGGATGGCGCCGGGGCCGGGATAATCCTGACCTTCCCCAAGGGCGACAAACTATTGGGTTTACAACATAGAAAATAAAGATCTATCTACTTAGATACAAACAACATGTGGATATACATCCATAGAGAACATACCCTTAAAGACTGACAAAGTGTTACGAGGTTGAACTCATGGATGATGTAGTCATACGCTTGCTGATCTCAAGATCGAGAGGAAGTTTAGCGTCGCAAATGAGTAGCTCATCCGTGATCGCACACACGTCCAGTCCACCGAACAACCTCCGCCTCCTCTCTCTCTAGCGATGCAGCAGAAGCAACAACACCTTCCAGACGAAAAGACACCAGAAACATATATCTCGCTAATCCAATACCATGGGGCAATAATTCTTGAGGGGGAGAGAGATCCTTCATGAGGAGGTGTGAGATGAGAGGAGGAAGTGGAGGTCCTTTTATAGGGAGAGGGGGGAAGCCCCCTCCCATTGCTGGCAGCCATGGAGGTGCCCCCACCTCTTCCCTCATTCATGTGGTGGAGCTCCCACTCACATCAATTTAGCCTCCACTCAACATACCACTCATCCCCATTAAATTTCCACCAAATTGAATGCAAACTCTCATTTCATAAAACTCTTTTATTTATTTTATTCTGAATTTTGTTAATTACTTTAGTTAACAAACATTCACATAAAACCCCGTGCAACATTTCAATATCACACGAAGAACCAATTTCAGCAATTTCACCTGAAACAATTCCGGTGTCCATTGAAATAATTCTAGCACATTGTAATTCTTTTCTCTGAAACATATTTACTCCAAATGGTGTCAGTATCCCTTAAGTGTGTCACCCTACAGTTCACGAATAATGCAGACATGATCGAGACCCTTCTCCGATCAATAATTAGCAGCAGGACTTGGAGATCCATACTGACTCCTACACACTCAACGATGACTTCTGTGATCGTGGGAACCTTTAACATTAGTAACTAAGTCCACTTGTCTTGCGATATATTACATGTCTGATATTCGATCATCGGTATCCCCATACCTAGTTTGATCTAGTTACCGACATACACTCTTTCTTGTTCCCGTGACATAACATTCTAGTGATCACATCACTTGCTTGCAAGCTATCTCAATGTGATATCACCGAGAGGGCCTAGAGTATATTTATCCGTCATCGGGATGGACAAATCCCACTCTTGATCCATGAGCCTCTACATAACACCTTCGGAGTATCTGAATCCACCTTTATAGTCACCCTGTTACGTTGTAACGTTTGATGTTATCATGTTACTCTTCCAATGTTAGTGATTGACATGATCTCATGGTGTAAGGAGTAGAATTACTTCGTATGGTGTTATAGCAATTTAAACACAATGACTTTGATTGTATTGCTATACTTCGGATGATTGTTCATCATATCATTCCAGCAATGATGTGACCTTGTTATTAACAACATCCAATGTCCATGATCAGGAAACCTTGATCATCTTATTAATCAACGAGTTAGTTTATATGAGGGGCCTTACTACAAACTTTGTATTTTGTTTATTAAACACACATGTATTAACGTTTCCCATTAATACAATTACAGCACGCAAAATAAACATATATCATATACATGGAACACGATAATAACAACTTTATTATTGCCTTTCAGGGAATATTCTCATCACAAACTTCGATATGTGTTGCAGCTCAAATTCTGGCCCTACACCAACAACATGGTTGTATACGAGGCCCTCCTCCACGGCATACGGGCCACCAAGGAGATGAACATCAATCGCCTCAAGTGCTACAGGGACTCTGACCTCATCGCTGCAAAAGTCGCCGGGACCTGTGATTCAGTCACCCCTAACATGATTGCATACCGCCAAGCGGTGGACCAACTCGGGGCTACTTTGCTGGCTACTCCATCGAGTGGATTGATCGCTGGAAGAATGATGAGGCCGACACACTCACACGCATCGGATCGGGTCGCCAAACACTGCCACCGGGCGTCTTCCTCGACATCATCGACAAGCCATAGGTCTCCCCCAAAGGATATCGACATCGGGATACCGCTGCTGCTCGAGTCCACTCTGGTCTCCATGATCACGGAGCCTAGCGACTGGACCGCACGCTGCATCGTCTACCTCAAGAACAAGATACTGACCAAGGACAAGACTGAAGCGCAGATGATCATGCACCGCTACAAGATCCACAAGCACAGCGTGACAGGTGATGTCTACGCACGCTTCTATTCTTGTAGACAGTGTTGGGCCTCCAAGTGCAGAGGTTTGTAGAGCAGCAGCAAGTTTTCCTTAAGTGGATCACCCAAGGTTTATCGAACTCAAGGAGGAAGTGGCCAAAGGTATCCCTCTCAACCAACCCTGCAATCAAGATACAAGAAGTCTCTTGTGTCCCCAACACACCCAATACACTTGTCAGGTGTATAGGTGCACTAGTTCTACAAAGAGATAGTGAAATACAAGTAATATGGATTATTATAAGTGGTAATTGCAATCTGAAATAAGTGTGGCAGCAAGCAAACATGTAACAGGACTGATTGTAAATGGTGTTTCAATGCTTAGAAACAAGGCCTATGGATCATACTTTCACTAGTGGACACTCTCATATAAATATCTTCTCTTCATGATGCTACCCTAAACTACTCTCCGGTTGGACGATGTAGGGCTATAACAGCACACCTTAAAGGTCGCATTCCCCATCTAGATAACCCCTCACTATCACCTTGAGCGCTAGATGGTACCAACAAACACCATAATCTCATAGAGACATCCAACTCAAATTATACTCATGACAAGTATTTATGTAATCTTAGCCAAAGTGCCACATGGTGTGCACACTGCCAACTTCACACACGAGTAGCAGAATAGATCTATAGATTACAAAGCTCATGATCTCAACAAGGTCATGCATAGAGAGAGATGAACACATAGCTACCGGTAGAGCCCTTAGCCTCGAGAGAGAACTACTCCCTCCTCATCATGGGAGTCAGCAACTAGGATGGAGATGGCGGTGGAGTCGATGGAGATGGCTCTGGGGGATTTCCCCATCCAGGCAGGGTGCCGGAACAGAGACTTCTGTCCCCCGAATCTCCTCTTCGGTGGTGGCGGCATTGTGGAACTTTTTGTGGAATTCTAATCTTGTACTTAGGGTTTTCGTCCCGGGAGGCTTTTATAGGCGAAAGGGCGATGTCAGAGGGTGGACCAGGGGCCCATACCACCTGGTGGCGCGGCCAGGGGGACCCGGGTCACCCTATGGTGTGGCTAGCCCCTGGTCCTCCTCCATCTCTACTTTGGACTCTGTGTCGTGTCGGGAAAAATAGGAACTTTAGGCTTTGTTTCGTCCAATTCCGAGAATATGTCTTTTCTAGCTTTTCTGAAACCAAAAACAGGAGAAAATAGGCAACTGGCACTGCGGTATCTTGTTTATAGGTTAGTTCCAGAAAATGTATAAAAATGCCTCAAAGTGTAGACAAAACATAAGATAGTTGATACAAAATAAGCATGGAGCATCAAAAATTATAGATACGTTTACGACATATCAACATCCCCAAGCTTAACTCCTGCTCGTCCTCCAGTAGGTAAGTGATAAAAAAATTTGAGGTGACATGCACCATCATAATCTTGATCAAGGTATTTGTAAAACATTGATAGCTAGGATCATAGTACTCTAACATAGACATGAAATATATAGTTCTAACAATAAGACATAGTAACTATGTTGTAACATTAAAAGGTACAAACAAATGATTAATGAATAACAATGCTTTGAAAGACGTTTGTTTGTTTCACATATAGAAAACATAATGAGAATGGTATTCATCTTGTCCCTCATAGTGTAGCAAAAGATAAATGCATAGGACACCTTCAAGGTTCACAAGGGTGACTAGATACAAATAATTTAAGAACAAGCAATATCAAAGTTATGAATCAATAAACAAGTTTTGGGACAATGCACATTAAACTAAGAATGACCACTATGCTCTCTCAATAGGTGCATAAAGATAGAAGATGGAGACTCAACATAAAAGTAAAAGAAAGGCCCTTCATAGAAGGAAGCAGGGATTCAGGTCTCATAAAGAGCTTCCAAAAATAATGGTACTTATTAGCTTTCAGCTCTCATTGCCCCTATCGTAAGCATCTTTAGGTGGTTAAGGATAAAGTGAACAAATATGAGGATATGCTTAACAAGTTATAAGCTAAAAATCTCATGCCCCTTGCTTACGAGTACCAAACCTCATGCTACTCAACTTTAGTCACGAGTAAGTTCGTGTCATTGTAAGTACATGTGTATCATAGAAAACTGCCAATGGGGTACCCCTTGCCCCATGATACAGGAGCTATCCCATATCAAAATGACAAGGTAATAGACAATGAGCATGTCAGCGATCTTTTTATTTGCTATTTGCATAGGTTTTTATTAAGGATGCTTCAAATATTACTCACTATGGTTATGTTGCAAGTTTCCACCATGATTAGGCATGGCTTAGGCTAGCCGCCCAGGCGTTACTCTAACACATATACAAACTCCATGAGCTTACATGCTCCCCTTTTATTTCACACCGCTGGGATCTATAAGGAAAAGAATCATGATATCAACTAAATAATGTGCAATGTTGAAAGCGTTCCCCATGGTAACATGGTTCTGCTAATTCACAACTTACAAAGCGCAAGCATATACGCAACATAGATGGGCACAATGGTTCAAGTTTAGTAAGTGCAAGAAAGTAAAGTGTGCCATCAAGTTTGTGAGAACTTTAATCACTAATTTTCACATAACAAGTTTAATTCGGAAGGTAGATAAAAACATGAATATACTTGGAATGGTGTAACACACCATGCATAGGAATTTATAGTGGACTCTTTGAAATAACTTGGTTTTATTGGGGGTTGGATGCATGAGTGGAACTCACACTTGGCATAGGTGGAGGCTAGCAAAAGACCGGGAGCGACCAACTAAGAGAGCAATAATGGCCATAATCATGCAAAGCGACAAAACATTATTAATTAAAGCATAAAGTGATATTACAAGTCAAACACTAAATTATCATAGAGTCTAAGGTGACTGGTTCATAGTCTTAACTTGGTGTAAGCATGTGCCAAGTCAACCCAAATAAAACATCAAAGGAGAATACCACAATATTATGCTTTTGTATGCTAAAACAACACATGATTCTTTCAAGGCACATTAAGCAATCTCAATTGTTTGAAACAAGTCATGCTACAACAATAATCACTAAGCATATGGTCAAAGAAGCATCTAGCATGACATGATAAAGTCTAAGTCACAGTCAAAACAATCTTCCTTTTGTACCACTATAAGAATGAAACTTCCTACTCTTTTCCGACACCAATCAAAAACTAAAGCTAAACGCAGTGCTAGCAAAGGAGAACACTCGCAGAACAATAAGAGTGAAAACTAGAGTGTTCTATGCAATGAATAACGAGGCGTGTCTCTCTCCAAAAGAAGTGTGTCTGGATCCAACCAACTTATTTAAGCAAACCAAACAAAATAAAACTAAAAACAAAGACGCTCCAAGAACAACACATAGTGCATAAGGTAATAAAAATAAAGTGTCTTGAAAGAAGACCTGAGATTATTGATGAAGAAGGGGATGCCATTGGAATCCCCAAGCTTTGATGCTTGTACTTCTTGAATATTTCTTGGGGTGACACGGGTGACATCCCCAAGCTTGAGATTTTATCCATACTTCATCTCATCATATTATTCTTCCCTGCACTTGAAAATTTCCTTCATACAAAACTTCACATAATCTTCAATAGCAACATTAGTGTACTCAAGATAATAAGTATTTGGGTTTAGTTTCAACACAAGTAAAACTTCCATTAAAACACAAGCTATTGTAGCAATTCCTTCGAAAAGTTCAAGTAATTGGCAAGAACTCAAAGAGAAAGAGATTAAGAGGCAAATGCAAATAATGGCAGAAATCTGTCAAAACAGACCAGCAGGTAAAAACCGATTTTTACGAAGACCTTCTGTTGCTCAAATCGAAAAGTGTTAAACTAACGAAAGTTAGATAACAACCTGGGGCAGAAGCACAAATAATTACAGCTCAATCTGACGTACAAAGATTTTTCACGAATTTTACAGCGAAGCATAAAAATCTGTTTCAGGACAGCAACTTTTCCAAGTCTTACTTCTCTCTCATTAGAGGTTATTCTTCGTACAAAAACCACACAAAAATGATAAGGAGAGGTTATTACTGAAGCAATAACTTCCAAGACTCAACAAAAGAAAAATAAATTGAAAGTAAAAATAAAATGGGTTGTCTCCCAAAAGCTCTTTCCTTATAGCCATTAAGATAGGCATGGTAATTTCGATGATGCTCACATAAGAAATATGAATTGAAGTAAAAGAGAGCATCAAGAAGCAAATATGGAACAAATTTAAGTCTAACCCAGTTCCTATGAAAAATAATCTTGTAAAGAAACAAGTCATGAAAGCACAAAGCAACGAGCATAGAAAAGCAAAACAAGTGCAACTTCAAAAATTTCAACATAAAGAGGGGAAACTTAATATTGTTGAGATACATAAAACCATGTTTCCCTCTCTCATAATAACTTTTAGTAGCATCATGAATAAAATTACTAATATAACTATCACATAAAACATTCTTATGATGAGCCACGTGCATAAAAGAATTAATACTCTCCACATAAACATAGTCATTCTTATTAATTGTAGTGGGAGAAAATTCAACAAAATAGCTATCATTATTATTCTCATCACCATAATCATCAAATATAGGAGGCATATCATAATCATAATTAATTTTCTCCTCAATAGTAGGTGGACTGAAAATATCATATTCATCATTGTAATCATCATATATCGGAGGTATAGTATCATCAAAGTAAATTTTCTCCTCCGTTCTTAGGTGACTAAAAATATCATGCTCATCAAAACCAGCTTCCCCAAGCTTAGACTTTTCCATAGCATTACCAATAATGGTGTTCAAAGAATTCATACTAATAACATTGCTATTAGCATGCAAATAAAGTTCCATAGGTTTTTTAATTTTCTCTTCAAACACTTCATGTCCTAACTCAAGATGAATACTATCAAGCTCTCTATTTTTTTTGTTGTTTTCCATTACGCCTAACTAGTGAAAATAAAAACAAGAAATAAAAAGATATAATTGCACAATCTAAAGGAAATAACTTCGAGCACTCACACACCAGCAATAGTACTAGAAGATAGCTTAGTAGCCAGAGGATGTGAGTACCTTTTACCTTACCTCCCCGGCAACGGCGTCAGAAAATAGCTTGATGTCTACGCATGCTTGTATTCTTGTAGACAGTGTTGGGCCTCGAAGTGCAGAGGTTTGTAGAGCAGCAGCGAGTTTCCCTTAAGTGGATCACCCAAGATTTATCAAAATCAGGGAGGAAGTGGTCAAAGGTATCCCTCTCAAGCAACCCTGCAATCAAGATACAAGAAGTCTCTTGTGGCCCCAACACCCAATACACTTGTCATATGTATAGGTGCACTAGTTTAGCGAAGAGATAGTGAAATACAAGTAATATAGATGATTATAAGTGGTAATTGCAATCTGAAATAAGAGTGGCAGCAAGTAATCATCTAACATGACTGATTGTAAATGGTGTTTCAATGCTTAGAAACAAGGCCTATGGATCATACTTTCACTAGTGGACACTCTCATATAAATATCTTCTCTTCATGATGCTACCCTGAACTACTCTCCGGTTGGATGATGTAGGGCTATAACAACACACCTTAAAGTTAGCATTCCCCATCTAGATAACCCCTCACTATCACCTTGAACGCTAGATGGTTCCAACAAACACCACAATCTCATAGAGACATCCAACTCAAATTATACTCATGACAAGTATTTATGTAATCTTAGCCAAAGTGCCACATGGTGTGCACACTGTCAACTTCACACATGTGGGGATAAGCAGGGATTCATTAAAGCACTTGAGTAGCAGAATAGATCTATAGATTACAAAGCTCATGATCTCAATAAGATCATGCATAGAGAGAGATGAACACAAAGCTACTAGTAGAGCCCTTAGCCTCAAGAGAGAACTACTCCCTCCTCATCATGGGAGTCAGCAACAACGATGGAGATGGTGGTGGAGTCGATGGAGATGGCTCCAGGGACACTTCCTTGTCCTGGCAGGGTGCCAGAACAAATACTTCTGTCCCCTGAATCTCCTCTTCGGTGGCAGCGGCGCTGTGGAACTTTTCGTGGAATTCTGATCTTGTACTTAGGGTTTTCGTCCTGGGAGGCTTTTATAGGCGAAAGGGCGATGTCAGAGGGTGGACTAGGGGCCCACACCACCTGGTTGCGCGGCTAGGGGGACCTGCGCCACCCTATGGTGTGGCCAGCCCCTGGCCCTCCTCTGTCTCTACTTTGGACTCCATCTCATTTCAGGAAAAATAGGAACTTCAGGATATGTTTCGTCCAATTCCGTGAATATGTCTTTTCTAGCTTTTTTGAAACCAAAAACAACAGAAAATAGGCAACTAGCACTATGACATCTTGTTAATAGGTTAGTTCCAGAAAATGTATAAAAATGCCTCAAAGTGTAGACAAAACATAAGATAGTTGATACAAAACAAGCATGGAACATCAAAAATTATTGATACGTTTACGACGTATAAAGAGGCATGTACCAACGCTGTGTACAACCAGAAGAGGGTTGAAAGATCTCACAAGACATCCATGCTGGTGACTGCGTCCACCATGCTGGTGCAAGGTCGCTAGTCACCAAATCCATGCGCCACGGCTTCTAGTGGCTAACCGCGCACGCTGACTAAATCGACATCGTCCAGTGCCGCGTCGAGTGCCAGAAATACACCAACCAGAGGGACATCCCTGGTTCGGCTCTCAAGACCATCCCCATCACATGGTCATTCGCCATTTGGGGCATCAACATGGTGGGTAAGTTCAAAACCGCCCCATCAGGCTACACCCACCTCCTAGTCACAGTCGACAAATTCACAAAGTGGGTTGAGGCGAAGCCCATCAAGAAATGCGACGGCAAGACCGCACCAAGTTCCTTCGCGAGCTGCTTTATCGGTACTTCTACCAGCACAACATCATAACCGACAACAGAACCAACTTCGCCAAGGGCGCCATGGCTGACTTCTGTGAGGAGCACGACATCCGAGTCGACCTCGCCTCAGTCATCCACCCCGAGTCAAATAGCCAACCCGAGCATGCTAATCAGAGCGTCCTCCACGGCCTCAATCCAAGACTGTAGCTCCCCCTCGAGCGGACGCCAGGATGCTGGGTTGAAGAGCTCTGCTCCGTGCTATAGGGCACTCATACCTCCATCAACCGATCAATAGGGTTCAACCCCTTCTTCATGTTGTACAGCGCCAAAGCTGTCATGTCGACTAACCTAGAACACGACAGGCCACGAGTAGTGCACTACACAGAAGAGGACAACAAAGTCACCCATCAAAACAGGGTCGACCTACTCGATGAAGCACGTGATATGGCTCGCTCCCGCACCGCCATCTATCAGCAAGGCCTCCGACGCTACCAATGCCGCCGAGTCTAGACTCGCACCTTCCAGGAGGGCGACCTTGTCCTACGACTCATCCAATAAAAGTAGGGCATGCACAAACTCTCCCCCATGGTAGGGGCCATTCTCTATAGGGAGAGTCCTAAGCAAGGCCTACTACCTAAAGTGACAGCCACCTCGATGTCGAGCGGCCATGGAATGTGAACCTCCTCCGAAAGCTCTAAACATAGAACTCAAACTTGTACCCAGCTGTACCAATGATGAAATACAAAAATTGTCCGCAAAAATTGTGTTCACTAGCCATTCCTTGTGCCAATCGCACTCGTACATTCAGCAATATGCTAACTATGGTAGTCAACCTTGGTCGAGCGACCGGCACGGCTGTAACACCCTCGGGATCAAGGTTAAAAAATACCAAACCTTAGTCTGAAATAAGCTTAACCTAGAGCTCGAGGATATCCAGTGAGAAATCAGTAACACAATAGTAACCCTGCGACACAAAAATTATTACAGCAAGCTCATAACTGAGCGAAGAACCAAAATGTTACAAGCAGAGGTCACTGACCACAAACATCAAACAAATGAAGGAAAATTATGCTATTAAGTATAGCAAACTTAACAAATGTCCTAAGAGGCCTGAAGCATAACGATGACGTCCCAGCCCATAGATTCCAGGTTGCCGGCCGGGAACCCCAAGCTACTCGTCAGTGTCGATGTCGTACGGAACTCGTCTTTAGGGGAACACTTACTCTGCTACAAAAGTATCAACAAAGCAAGGGTGAGTACAGGGTGTACTCCGCAAGACTTATGGCTGGTGGGGTTATTTTGCATAAAGCCATCTTTGTTTATAAAACAAGAGGGAGAAGAAGGTCGTCTAATCAGAATATTTTAAAAGGGGATAAGAGAGCGCCATCTCTGAAGAATTGATCATCATCTTGATATCCACAAAACTAATCCTCATCTCACAACTAGGATCACCCCCTCGTACTCATGAGGAAGCATCCTTAAGCACACGTTGATCTGCCAAGTTTTACGATTAGGTTATAGTTCTCTATGATCTTCACGTTTGCTCCCAAGTCGTCCATAACCGTGGACACGGCTTTTCGAAAAGATTTAACCCTGCAGGGGTGTACAACTTTACCCACACGTACCAACCGACTCTTAATGCCAAGCTATTAGTCCTCTTCCTTGGAAGGCTGGCAAAGGGTGGTTGGACACAACCTTTACCTTGCTTTCGCCGAGACCATGAGTCACGCCCTAAGGATGGTTCCGCCGTAACGAGTCAAATCCCGAAACCGGTCCCTAGAGATGTGGGCGAGGTTGGTTTATCAGGGGCGCTATCTACCCCAGGCAACCCCGGTCACGCTTACCTACCTGTTATGATGCACCTTCACCTGCCAAATCTTTCAAAACATTTTCTATGCATATGTCGAATGGAGCGCCCGAACTATGTCTCATGGAATCTAGGCAAGTTAGTTACTAGTGTGGTTTTCTAGGCCCCGTGTGGTTGTACGCTCGTCTTGGTTCAAGAGGCTAGAACTCGGGTCCTAGTAGTGGCGAGCATGGGACTACAAATACCACATTCCATCGTGGCCTCCCATACAAGCCTTAGCATGTTTAAGCTTTACAACTGATCTTACCTCATCAGTATACCTTGTTCTCCTATCATACTAGATTCTCTGCATTTGGTACATCTCTACATGAACCAGCACTGATAGCTAAGCATGGCTAAGCAAGACCCAGATAAAAGCTCTAGCAGTGCACACAAGCCAAACTTAGTTATGCTAGGAGAAGTGGATCAGGTAATATAAGCTTAAAGGGAGTAATGCAACATATAGGATACTCTATCTATCGATAAAAGACCACAGTAGAATCGTATGCATCATGGCAGGAATGAAATACTTTCGAAGTCATAGGATTGTATAATGGTGGGGTTATGCTTGCCTTTGCCTGTTGATAACCAATAAGCAGAGCTTCGGACATTTGGTACTTGACTTGGTTACAGTTTGTCAAGTATTGTTCGTCGAACTTCGATGGTGTTGATCTTGGTCTTCAATCTCGGAGTCGGTATCATATTCTACCAGAAAGAACCAAACACCGGAAAGAAAGGGGAAACAACAATCAACACATGGCATCGATGCAATGCTCAAGCAAGGATGATGATATGAAAAGTTTAATAGCATTGAAATGTAACCCTATAGAATGCTTGGCAATTTAAGCGGGATCTGAAGGGTCCAAACCCTAATACAGGAGAGACTTCGGAATCACCTACGAGGGTTCATTTAGTTCTATAATTAAACTTGCAATTAAAGTTGTTGAACAATGCATGATTATGAGTCTACTGTAAACATCTCATTTTTCTGAACATTTTTATATATTATACACATTTTTATGATTAAATATGAATTAGTTATTGATTTTACAAGTTTATATGAAATTCTGGAATTATTTAAACCACTAAAACATTTACTGCATCACTATGACGTCAGCACACGCCGTAAATCTTTTCTCACCAAGGCAGATCCAGCCCAAGTCACCGAAGACAGGTCCCTAGGGCCACGTAGGCTTTCCACCATGGTAAACCTTGCCCAAGGCCACGTCACAGGCACGCGGCTCCACGTCGACGCCACATGGGCTCACCGGAGTCCATGTTAGGTGGCAGCGAGGGACGGTGCTAGAGGCTGATCTAGGGACTAAGGAAGCACGCGTTCGAATCGTGGGAGCAAGGCAAACCTAAAACTAGCGGCACCGCTACCTATAGGTCACCGGAGCACAGGGTATGGCAGCACGCGGCGACGGAGCTTGCAGGTCGACATTGCGGCTATGTTGCGGCAAGCAAACAAGGCGGCAAGAGGGTGCACGGGCACCAGAAGCTCACCCCAGAGCGGTTGGTGTCGACGGTGTTGCGGGCTATTCCGAGCGCCCCTGCTCGATTGCTTTATCGAGGAAGATCAACACGGCGAGGCGGTGCTTCTGGAAGGCTCAGAACAGTGAGTGGAGGCCGGAGACGGCATCGGTTCGTCGGCGCTCATCGGCTAGGGTTCCGATTCGTGAGGGTAACGTGAGAGAGAATGCGGGGGAGAAAGTGGATCAGGATGAGGGTGAGTGTGTCAGTGCAGTGATCTTATCCTCCTCCAGGGTGCGATGGACGGCGGCAAAGAGGCAGCAGGGATCAACAACGCTGGTGGCGACACGGAGCAGCTTGCCATCGTCGTCGAAGACGACAAAAACATCGAGGCCGAACCGTTATGAGCTGGTGCTGGGCCGCATATGGGCCGGACTGGGCTACTGGCTTGCGCATGTGAGCGGTAGGGAGAGAGGGAAGAGAGTTGGGTCGGCCTGGTTCTGGCTCTACTGCTTATTTTTATTTAGTAAAACTTTTTCCTTTTCTATTTCCTGTTTTCTTTTTGTATTTTCAAATTCTTTTCTGATTTAAGTTGTTTGAAAATACTAGAGGAATTGTAAATAATAGAAAAACATTGCAGGGCCCTTTTATACTGTTTGGGCTCCACACTTTTGATCTTTTCAAAATACAAAACCATTTTGAATTCATTTTTAGAGAGGAAGAAAACTAGGGTTTTAGGGTTTGTTTTATTCTTTTTCATGCACTTTTAAAAGATTATACTCATGAATGCACAAACAACCCTGAATATAAGATTAACTAAAATTGGGGTGTTATAGCTCTATCCCCCTTACGAGAATCTCGACCCGAGATTCCGCAGGTAGGAAGAAGGAAGAGAAACAGGGTCATTTCTAAGGATGAGAGGGAATCACTCTAACAACACATGGAGTATCTCATGATCCTCTCATGAATGAGTGTTCAGAAACAACTCTGAGATGACGAACATGAAACACGTCAAGGTAACAGAGGAAACAAAAGGAGTAGGTTTCAAGGTGGCAGATAGGTGGTCTTCATAAGGATTGAGACCATGGACTTTCAGAAGGGTTTAAGCTTCTCAAAAGGAAAGCTTACAACAGGAAGAACATGACCATAGACTTCAAGATACGAAACTCTACTGGGTGGCTTAAGTAGATCTTCCAGAGATACAGAGATACAGAGATACAGAAAACCAAGCTGTTGAATTACTTTTGATAAAGAAGGATCACTCTTTCGTTCAACAGAAGGCCAAGATAGAAATGTGTTTTGTGACGAGGACTCGTAGGAGTCACAACAAACATGTAACAAGAGGAACTGTTGATTAACAAAATCATAGTCACTCTTTGAACATGTTAGAGGGACCAAGGGAAACTCTTTATTCATCTAGGTCTATCAAAATCTTTGCCAAGGATTGTGATATCACTTTACACCACCAAGATGATTAGGTAAGAAGATTCCTGATGACACGAGGAAAAAGAAACTTCATTGCCAGACTTCAGTTACTTGGAACAACAAGATGCTTGTCAACATAAAAGGGTCTGGAGGATCGACTGAGAGACATTTAGAAACACTACTTTAAATGTTCTCCTTGATGTTCGAGAAGGCAGACATCAAGTAAAGGTCAGACTTCGGGTACAAAGGAAACCATAATGACAACTCCTATAATTAACTCATAGAAGATGCCTCATGAAGAGTGGTTGTTATTTGCCGACTCAGTAGAATATGGCAATAGGTATTCCGACTAATTGTGTCAACCATTACATCAATCTTGTCAGACTTACATAGAAACCTATGTCAAAACCTTGAGGAACACCAACCATCATATCTATTTGAGATTCAGATTTCGTGAGGTGTAAAGATACTTCAGACTCAGCATGTCCGAATAGAAAGCTTGCAACATTTACTACATAGGTAAAGTTACTAGATTCTCAAGACATGGACTACAGTGTCAAGCTCCAATAGACTGAGCTAGATTGCTAGACCCATGTATTAACAACTTGTCAAATGAAAATTTCTTATACCTGAAGTACGTGCAACGAAACACAAGAGTCCATAAGGAAACATAGATAACTCTACTCGAATCCACGGTGACATCTTTGACCATTTTCCCGTGAATCGGAGAAGGTTACTTCTAACATCCAGAACACATACTTCGAGATAACACGAAGGAGGTTCTCGAAAGTTTTCCAACATTAATGCCAAAGGTTCCATATGAATGTATTCTATCTTGGAGAGGATAAGGATTTCATCGATGGCTCAACAATAAACTTATCGAGATACTCCAAGAAGATGGTCTCATATGTTGTATGAACACATCAAAATATTGGTCAGACCGAAGGATATGAGAATGTACTCAAGTGAAGCATAACGAGAAGAAACATCATCAAGATAGTCCTTGGAACTGAGTTTGATTTGATGATAACCCAAATCAAATCAAAGGTGGGGAATATAACATATCCATGGAGGAGATACTATCTTTCTTCAACACGAACTAAACTAGTCAACCCTTTAAGATGAACTAAGTCAGATAGTGTCTTACAACTCTCCAAGTTGTTGTTTAAGCTCAAACAACTAGTTCAGGGGTATCCAGTACGGATCCTTGGAGAAAGGAGTAGTTTAGAGAACTTGCTTGCTCAAGAACTTGACAACACGGTCATGTGTCAACATGGCGATACTTCTAGAAGACAACCAGAATATCACGGACCATCGATATGTCACTTAGTTTGAGAGAAAACTTGCTTGGTGAGGCAGGAAGACAGTCTTAGAGCTTCGCCACAAGCCTAACTCTTTGATCGAAGAGAGTGTACCAGAATAGCGGACTTGGTAGCACAATCATTCTTTGCTTAGTGATAGGGTTAACCATCACGCTAGGAATGACTCAAATGTCCTTGTTGAGGTCCAAAGCAATAATGATTGCTATGAACATCAGATGGCCACATTGTTACACACACATCATTCACGGCACGAGAGCTCGGAGGAAGGGTGGTAAATATGTGTAAGAGTATCACTTCATTAAGGGACCATGAAACTCAGCATTACCTCTTAGTATGAAAGAGTATGATACTTTAAGGTAAAACTAATTTAAGCTAATCACTACCTCTTAATCTGCGGACTACAACACTTTGACCTAGTCATAGATATGACGAGGTACTGGAGTTTATTTCTCCTGACATTCCAAAATGGTTTGTCATGACGGACCACAAGAGTATCTTGCATCAGAATACACCAATGCATAGTTACTACTTGGCTACCAACTAGTAGACAAATGTTGGAAAACAACAAAGGGAAAAGGAACATGCTCAGGATAGAATCCCGAGATGTAGATGCATAGATTATCATTCTTCCGAAAACCAATGCATGGAAGGGAGGGTGTGGCAGCGTCACGATTATAGGTGCGAGACTCACGAGGAGTACTCTTGTCGTGATCTATTTGGTTCCATTAAAGAATATCTGCCATGGCTAGTAGTAGGGGAAGTCCCTAATTGTCACGAGTCAATAGCGACAAATACCATAAGCTTGAAGGATGGAATGGTAGTACCAGCCATCCTGAGGTAATGAACATTAACAACAGGGGTTAATGGAATGGATCTTGGGTTAAAGATCAGCTTCATGTAAAAGATTCATAACACTAGAATCCAGCACAATCCGGGATCTTCGGTTCAAGTCCAAGAGTTAAAACCCGAGAAAGAAGTAAGTACTACTTGAGTGACACAGTGTACACTACAAAATAGTAACCACGAGGTAACTTTCAAGAGAAGAAAGAACTTCTGAAGTACCCAACCAAATAAAAAGGAGGCACACAAGGCAAAAGGAATCCTCGAAGCCTAGAACAAAACACTTTGGATCCTACAATATAATATTGTGGGCCCATAAGACGGAGAGATCATGATGGAAGCGAATCTCACAACTGATGCAGAGCAAGGGGACAAAGAACACACAACACACACAACTCTAGAGAACTCTACACTAGGTCAACTAGTTGAGAAACGACATGCCCAAAAGGCACCTAAGTTTTGAAATACGAGACGAGATAGCAAACTTTTTACAAATCAACACAAGATAAGATGACCCAGAGTTAGAGTGAAACTGGATAAGGAGAAATAGAAGCATACTAGAGTTTTCACAAATAATTTTCATCTTTGAAATAGTTTTCACAAGCACTAGACTCAACATCGACCAATATCAAGGTTTTCCTACGGTCGGTACTTCTATGATACCAAAAACTGTAACACCCCCGGGATCAGGGTTAAACAAATACCAAACCTTAGTCTAAAATAAGCTTAACCTAGAGCTCGAGGATATCCAGTGAGAAATCGGTAACAAAACAGTAACCCTGCGACACAAAAATTATTACAGCAAGCTCATAACTGAGCGAAGAACCAAAATGTTACAAGCGGAGGTCACTAACCACAAACATCAAACAATGGAAGGCAAATTATGCTATTAAGTATAGCAAACTTAACAAATGGCCTAAGAGGTCTGAAGCATAACGATGACGTCCCAGCCCATAGATTCCAGGCTGCCAGCCGGGAACCCCAAGCTACTCGTCGGTGTCGATGTTGTACGGAACTCGTCTGCAGGGGAACACTTACTCTACTACAAAAGTGTCAACAAAGGAAGGGTGAGTACATGGTGTACTCCTCAATACTTATGGCTAGTGGGGTTATTTTGCATACAGCCATCTTTGTTTATAAAACAAGAGGGAAAAGAAGCTCGTCTAATCAGAATACTTTAAAAGGGGATAAGAGAGCGCCATCCTAAAGAATTGATCATCATCTTGATATCCACCAAAGTAATCCTCATCTCACAACTAGGATCACCCCCTCGTACTCATGAGGAAGCATCCTTAATCACACGTTGATCTGCCAAGTTTTACGATTAGGTTATAGTTCTCTATGATCTTCACGTTCGCTCCCAAGTCGTCCATAACCGTGGACACGACTTTTCGAAAAGATTTAACCCTGCAGGGGTGTACAAATTTAACCACACGTACCAACCGACTTTTAATGCCAAGCTATTAACCCTCTTCCTTGGAAGGCTGGTAGAGGTTGGTTGGACACGACCTTTACCTTGCTTTCGCCGAGACCATGAGTCACGCCCTAAGGATGGTTCCGCCGTAATGAGTCAAATCCCGAAGCCGGTCCCTAGAGATGTGGGCGAGGTTGGTTTATCAGGGGCGCTATCTATCCCAAGCAACCCCGTTCATGCTTACCTACCTGTTATGATGCACCTTCACCCGCCAAATCTTTCAAAACATTTTCTATGCATATGTCGAATGGAACGCCCGAACTATGTGACTCATGGAATCTACTAGGCAAGTTAGTTACTCGTGAGGTTTTCCAGGCCCCGTGTGGATGTACGCTCGTCTTGGTTCAAGAGGCTAGAACTCGGGTCCTAATAGTGGCGAGTATGGGACTACAAAAACCACATTCCACCTTGGCCTCCCATACAAGCCTTAGCATGTTTAACCTTTACAACTAATCTTACCTCATCAGTATACCTTGTTCTCCTATCATACTAGATTCTCTGCATTTGGTACATCTCTAGATGAACCAGCACTGACACCTAAGCATGGCTAAGCAAGACCAAGATAAAAGCTCTAGCAGTGCACACAAGCCAAACTTAGTTATGCTAGGAGTAGTGGATCAGGTAATATAAGCTCAAAGGGAGTAATGCAACATATAGGATACTCTATCTATCGATAAAAGACCACTGTAGAATCGTATGCATCATGGCAAGAATGAAATACTTTCGAAGTCATAGGATTGTATAATGGTGGGGCTATGCTTGCCTTTGGATGTTGATAACCAATAAGTAGAGCTACGGACATCTGGTACTTGACTTGGTTACATTTGGTCAATTATTGTTCGTCAAACTTCGATGGTGTTGATCTTGGTCTTCAATCTTGGAGTCGGTATTGTATTCTACCTGAAAGAACCAAACACCGGAAAGAAAGGGGATACAACAATCAACACGTGGCATCGATGCAATTCTCAAGCAAGGATGATGATATGACAAGTTTAATAGCATTGAAATGTAACCCTATAGCATGCTTGGCAATTTAAGCGGGATCCGAACGGTCCAAACCCTAATACAGGAGAGACTTCGGAATCACCTACGGGGGTTCATTTAGTTCTCTAATTAAACTTGCATTTAAAGTTGTTGAACAATGCATGATTATGAGTCTATTGTAAATATCTCATTTTTCTGAACATTTTGATATATTATACATATTTTTATGATTAAATATGAATTAGTTATTGATTTTACAAGTTTATATCAAATTCTGGAATTATTTAAAACATTTACTACATCACTATGACGTCAGCACATGCCCTAAATCTTTTCTCACCGAGGCAGATCCAGCCCAAGTCACCGAAGACAGGTCCCTAGGGCCACGTAGGCTTTCCACCATGGTAAACCTTGCCCAAGGCCACGTCACAGGCACGCGGCTCCACGTCGACGCCACATGGGCTCAGCGGAGTCCATGTCAGGTCGCAGCGAGGGACGGTGCTAGAGGCCGATCTAGGGACTAAGGAAGCGCGTGTTCGTATCGTGGGAGCGAGGCAAACCTAAAACTAGCGGGACCGCTACCTATAGGTCACCGGAGCACAGTGTATGGCAGTACGCGGCGGCGGAGCTTGCAGGTCGACAGCGCGACTATGTTGCAGCAAGCAAACGAGGCGGCAAGAGGGTGCACGAGCACCAAAAGCTCACCCTAGAGTTGTTGGTGTCGACGGCGAGGAGAGGCGATGACTGGAGCGATGACGAGGCAGGCGGCGGAGGTTGTCGGGCTTGAGGAAGACGATGGCATTGCGGGTTATTCTGAGCGCCCCTGCTCGATTACTTTGTCAAGGAAGATCAACACGGCGAGGCGGTGCTTCCGGAAGGATCAGAACGGTGAGGGGAGGCCGGAGATGGCGGCGATTCATCGGTGCTCACCAGCTACAGTTCCGATTCGCGAGGGAAAGAGAGAGAGCACGTGGGCGAGAAAGTAGATCAGGATGAGGGTGAGTGTGTCGGTGCGGTGATCTTATCCTCCTCCAGGGCGCGATGGATGGCGGCAAAGAAGCGGCAGGGATCAACGGCGCCGGTGGCGACACGGAGCAGGTTGTCGACGTTGTCAAAGATGATGGATACGTCAAGGCCGAACCGTTATAGGCTGGTGCTGTGCCGCAGATGGGCCGGACTAGGCTGCTGGCTTGCGCATGTGAGCAGCAGGGAGAGAGGGGAGAGAGTTGTGCCGGCCTGGTTCTGGCTCTGCTACTTATTTTTATTTAGTAAAACTTTTTCCTTTTCTATTTCCTATTTTCTTTTTGTATTTTCAAATTCTTTTCTGATTTAAATTGTTTGAAAATACTAGAGGAATTGTAAATAATAGAAAAACATTGCATGGCCGTTTTATACTGTTTGGGCTCCACACTTTTGATCTTTTCAAAATACAAAACCATTTCGAATTCATTTTTAGAGAGGGAGAAAACTAGGGTTTTAGGGTTTGTTTTTTCCTTTTTCATGCACATTTAAAAGATTATACTCATGAATGCATAAACAACCCTGAATATAAGATTAACTAAAACTGGGGTGTTACAACGGCTAAGTAGTGTGGTTCAAGGGCAACGAAAATTACTCGGGTCTTGCACCGTCCATGAATGCCAACCCGGAGCCACCATCAGAGTTGCCTAGTTCGACTGGCTCCCCGAGCTAAGATGACCGGTTGTGCTTCCCATAGCACCTTGTCCTCCTCATCCTCGCGCACAGTGACTCAAAAGGTTAAGTACCACGCTCGGAGACTCGTTCCAAAATGAAATCTACACGTGGCTCAGGAACACACCAAGTATGAGAGCATGCCATGGACTCGCCAAGCAACTGGGTTCTGAGCCAGGAGGAGAGACGCGCTACACACCGAATAGAGCACCACGTCCTTACCTACCTTGGATATACGACTCGAATGGTTAAGTACCAAGCTCGGGGACTCGCTAAATCGAACCCGCACGCGTTCAGAGAAAACACCAAGTGTAGAGTACACTTGGGGTCGCCATGCGACTAGCTCCACGAGCCATGGCAAGCTGACCTAAGCTACCCGAATAGCTTCCAAAACACATCGTAAACGCTAAACATACGCGTGCAACTCAACTCCAACAGCGAATACGCTTGGGGACTCGCACAATAAAAACAACCAAGAGCCAAACTCAAAATAAGCGACTAACTTCGCGAGTTCATGCGGGTGGACTAACATATTATTGAGTGACTAAAATATATTGTTCACTTAACAAACATTTTACAAAAGGCCAGTTGCCAAATACACCTACATTTCATATTAATCTCTCATTATGCAGGCTTCGATGAAGAGGCACCATACACGCCCTTGTCCCTTACAAAGGGCTTCCACGGGCTCATCGGGTAGGTCGTTAGGGACTTCGTGATCGATGACTGAAATGGCTCCTCCGATTGAAGGTCACGATGCGTCGGCTCAGCATCGTTCGGCACCCCTCGCGTCTCCTGATACGGAAGGAGGTTTCCCGTCGCCAACACGGGCTCCACATATGGAGCGAACTTCGCGTTCAGCGCAAGGATGTCAGCGATCTCCACCTTGCGAGTCGCCAAAGGAGACCCACTAGTGACGTCATCAAGATCGAAGTCCTCTAGGAAGTAGGCGAGCCCAAGGCTCAACGCTATGGTGGCTCTTTGATGGAACACGGACCATACTATCCACTCGACGACCGCATGCACCTCTTTGAGGTACCTCCATACCTCCGTCAACCCTCCCGGAATCACCTCGGTGGGAAAGATGCCTTGGAGAATGGCTTGGACGCACATCGCCGATGCCATGGCCATGTTGAGAACCTCCGTCACGCACTGATCAGCGTTGAACATTTGCACGGTTAGATCCTTGTCCTATAACATTTGCACAACGTCAGAAAATAAAGCTCTGATGGCAGAAACACTCGGGGATTCGATGCATTCAATGATGCGCTACTCGCAAACGGAAGAAAGCAGAAGATGTACCAAGGAGCTTGCGGTAGTTTTCTGTGATGAAGTTCTCAAGGGTAGAGAACTTGCCCTCTCCTCGGAAGAGGTCATTGCCGCCTTCGCCGACTACAGCTCCTTCGCCAACGCGTTTGCCTTCTCTCCTGATGCAGTCGCAGAGGCCCTCGAAGCATCTAGGTCAGCGACAGGCACATAGCCTTCGCGGGCCTTGATAAGCACAACGGCATGATCACCTACATTCAATAAATACCCAGTCAACAACATGCAACTACAAGATTCCATAATGTGTCAAGACCAAGATTAACCTATGGCAGCCTGGAGGAGTCGATTGCTTTCTTGAGCCACCCGAACGTCCCGTTCCATTTGCTCCAACATAGAGCACCGTTCTACAGATTCGTGCTGCAACACCAATAGAAAATAACACATTTTACTTCAAGACTCGACTCGCTACTTCCTACCCTCGGGGACTTGAGGATCAAAGAAATTCAAAAGTGTCCAGTTGCTAAAATTTAGCGACCATACCCTTGGGGACTGGACATACCTGGAGTGCTTCACCTAGCATGAAGTGGAGCTTAACTGCATCCATCGAAGGCATCGGAAATGCCTTGCACCCAGGATGCTGCCCGATGTTGCTGTCAATCACTTCAGTGTCTGACAGTGATTGTGTATTAGTCACTGCGGCCGAGGCCCTCGCCATGAACCACGGGAAGGTCATGGTTTCCGCCCCTGGCATGCCGGTCACCGGGGAAGACGCCTCTAGAGGAAGGTCAGCCTTGGCCGACTCCGCTCCCGCGGGTGCTTCCATCCTTCGGAGAGACCGCGACATCACCCTCCTTCGAGCCCGAGTCAGTCACCTCAGCGAGTTTGGTCTTCTTCTTCTTCACGCCTCCGTCTGGCGCCTTGGCAGTCTCTCTCTTCCTCTTCCTAGAGGGATCATCCCTAGCTTTGGTGCTGGTCGGTGGAACCTTGGCCATCGTGGGACGATTGATCTTCTTGGGGCTGCCCCTGCGAGTTCACAATGATCAGCAACTAAGAAATTTTAGAGATGAAACAACAGGTTGCGACGAGCAAGAAACCAAATTACTTACTTGGCAACTGGAATGAAGCACATGCCCGTGATGATATGTGCGGGCTTCTCCATCTCGGGCCTATCGAGCGAGTTAGCCCTCTCTCTAACAAACTCGCATGTCGCCTTGCCACAGGCTTCTTCGCTGACTTGGCTTCTACCACAGGGCCTCTGGCTCATTCAACGTCGGCGCCTCTTCTAACTGCTTTGCCGGTGGAGTCGCCGATCCCATTGCTCCTAAACCTCTGGCTCTAATGTTGTTGGGGCGCTTGGTCCTTTCACCGTGACTAGGGCCTTAGACACCATAGCTGCATCTACAGCCTTTGCCTCTGTCATTGGAGTTGGATCCTCTAGTGCCTTCGCCGTGTCCGCGGCCACCTCGTCGTCGCTCTCGCCTTCTGACTCAAATGTCGCCACCGACTTAGCTGCCGACTTCACCGACAACCTCACTTTCGGAGCAGGCTTAGCTGGAGTGGGCACTATTCGAGATCAATGCTCATCGATGAGCTCCATGTCGCTATCAAACTCCTCGAGGTTGCGACTAGCCTCAATGTCGTGCATCTTCTAGCTATGAGTCTTTTGTGACATAGAGGAAGGTTCTTGTGCCCCCACAATCTCCTCCTCCCTCTCGGAGTCTTCTCCTTCTTCCTCGAGTTCCTAGGGGACTTCTTTGTCGAGCGGAGGAAGACAGTTCTCAAGGACCTGGAAAAGCTGAAGAACAAAAGGGGTCAGCGACCCAAATCAACCAAGCGATTGTGACTGAAAGAGTAAGAGAATTTATCGGAGGAGCTTTCCACTTTCTAGCACTGTACGGAGCCATCCCATCCTTCGTACCAGTGAACTCTGCATCAATTATCTTCTTCAAGGATGCAACTTAAGGGAATATGCCCGAGAGGCAATAATAAAGTGGTTATTATCTTATTCCTTGTTTATGATAAATGTTTATTTTGCATGCTATAATTTTATTAATTAGAAACATTAATACATGTGTGTTTAATCAACAAATAAAGGGTTCCTAGTTACGCCTCTCTTATAAACTAGCTCGTTGATTAACAAGATGATCAAGTTTTACTTATCATGGACATTAGATGT
Source organism: Avena insularis (assembly GCA_023614405.1). Lineage (NCBI taxonomy): Eukaryota > Viridiplantae > Streptophyta > Magnoliopsida > Poales > Poaceae > Avena > Avena insularis. Next base: position 442,008,897 of record CM042694.1, on the reverse strand, counting down.
TGTTAATAAAGAGGTCACAACATTGGTTGAATGGCGTGATGAACATTCATCTGAAGTATAGCAATACGATCAAACTCATTGTGTTTAAATTGCTATAATATCATACGAAGTAATTCTAGTCCTTAGACCATGAGACTATGTCAATCACAAACACTGGAAGAGTAACTTGATAACATCAAACATCACACCGTAACAGAGTGACAATAAAGGTGGGTTCAGATACTCCGATGGTGTTATGTAGAGGCTCATGGATCAAGAGTGGGATTTGTCCTACCCGATGATGGACAAATATACTCTAGACCCTCTCGGTGATATCACAGATAGCTTGCAAGCAAGTGATTGAATCACTAGAATGTTATATCACGGTAACAAGAAAAGGGTGCATGTCAGTAATGAGATCAAACTATGTATGGAGATATCGATGATCAGATCTCGAACATGTAATATATTGCAAGACAAAGGGATTTAGTTATGACGTTAAAAGGTTCACATGATCAGTCTCTAGAAATTATGACGTTAAAAGGTCCTCGTGAAGGATCTCTCCCCCCCCCCCTCTAGAAATTATTCCCCATAGTCTTGGATTAGCGACATACATGTTCCCAATGGCTTTGTCTGAAAGGAGTTGTTGCTTCCACTGCACCGCTGGAGAAACGACACGGAGGTCATCGGGGTACCAGACGTGTGTGCGGTCAAGGATGCACCGCTGCTTTGCAGTGCTGGACTTGCTCGTGCTGGACCTGCTGGACTTGCTCGACTTCATCACGATCTTGAGATCGGCAAGTCTACGACTACATCATCCATGAGTATAACCTCGTAATGCTTTGTCGCTCTTCAAGGGTATTTCTATGGATTTATATCCACTCGTTGATTGTATTTAGGTAGATAGATCTTGGTGCTTAGTTGTTCACTTCGTAGGAATTTTTTTGTTTTCTATGTTGCGAACCCAACAGTGGTATTAGAGCCTAATCTATGCGTAGATTCTTTGCATGGGTAGAACACATAAGAGTATGTGGGCGATGATGATCATTTTATTTCATCTTATATGTATTTTGGATATTGGTGGCATAGTGGCATGAAGCGGCCCACACTAACTTTACATGTCCTCGCACATGAGACCTGTTCCACGCTTGACATGCAACTTGTTTTGCATAAGTGGCTAGCGGGTGTTTGTCTCTCCTACTATAGTCAATATCTGATTTACAACGAGTTGCTAATAATTTGGTTATCATCATTGTGGTTCCATGGTCGTAGGTAATACCAGTTCAATCTTCGAAAGCCTTAAGCCACGTAAAACATGCAATCGATAAATTAAAAGCATCTAGTTTAGATTGTTGTTGGGCTAGTGTCATGATATAGTAATGTTATAATTTGAAGTATAGTTGATAGTCTTGGAAATTATAGCATACCTAACGTGTAAGTTCCATAGACCTTGGCCTTACACATAAAGGAATGATAAAGATCATACCCCAATGCACATGATAGTCATCAAGTGCAAGAACCATATCATTTCACTTTATGCATATGATGTTTTGTTTGCATCTTATATTGCTTGTTTGGCGGTTTAGTAGCATTATAAGATGATCCCTCATTTGGATATCAAGATAAAATGTGTTCTTCATTAAGTATGCACCATTAAGAAAGTTCGTCGTTTCGAGACATCACGTGATGATCGGGTGTACTTGACTCTACCCTTTCATAGCATGCGTGTAAGATAGTTTTACACACGCGAGTATTAAGGTTCTTACTCGGCGAGCCTAGCATGTACAGACATGGCCTCAGAACACGGACCGAAAGTTTAAGCATGAGTCATATGGTAGATATGATGCCCATATAGATGCTTGCCTTTGAAGCTACATCGACTCACATGATGATCGGATTTGGTGAAGTGGATTTGGTTCATGTAATCACCAAAATAACTCGAGGGATGTTCGTTTTGAGTGGGAGTTCATTTGTAATTTGGATTAGTCAAACTCAATTTATCATAAACTAAAATCAAAGTGAATTTGCATAATTTTTTCTAGGCATTGGCATCCATTTACTACCTTGCACTTATTTTTAATTTATATAATAGAACTATAGAATTCTGGATATTTTCTTTACGAACTGGTATCGTATTGTTTTAAGTGTGAATTTAAAGTTTAGAAGTCCTATTGCAAACTTTCAGCAAACTGTATTTACTCCATGAAGTTTAATAAATAGTAATAAATCAAGAGTAACAATTCCAGTGTTAGTATCTAAAGTATCATGTTTGCCTCCTTGATTCTTGATATTAAAAAGTTGTTTTAATATCGAGGTTATCTAGGAGCTGAAATAATTGATTCAGAAACCATCATGTGTGAAAGATATTGAGATATTTGAAGCAATGTTTAGGTTGCAACATGATAGAGTATACTTTGGCAAAATACATGTTCTCATATTGTATGTGAATTTGTGAAGGTTGGGGACGCTAGACGTCCTAATCTCCCAAAAAGGTTTTGGGAACTGACATTATACTCGTGATTCGTACTTATAGGCTATACTAGCTTTATCATGAAATTTTTCATGGTAAGGATGAATAGAAGATGTAGGTAAAATGTTTACTATAGTAAAATATTAATAAAGAATGGATTTTGAAAGAACACCAAACATTTGATGATGGTGATCCACTTCAAAACACAAGTCCAAAGGTATTAGTATTTGACTATACACGCTTTGGACTATGTGTCATATGTATGGCACCACTGTTGATGTTGATAGACTCTTTTAAAAGGAAAAGTAAATGCTGAAAGAGAATCTATAAAATATTTGGCGGAAAAGAGTAAAGACTGGAAATGTCCGGCTTAGGTATATAAATGATATATATGTTATGGTTGTATTCTTTTCTTGTTAAACAATGTGGTTTTTTGGGTATTGGATACCAAATTGGTTGGTATGAAATGTCATAGAGAACAACGCAATTCATGAACTACAATGGCCTAAGTAACTAGCAAAAGAATATGTGATTATGTTCATCGAAAACAAATAAAGTGGTATTGTGTTTCTCGTTGACATCAAAACGTACCTTCAATCTTTGTTTTAATAATTGTTATTTTGTTCTGGTATTATAAGAACAATGGTTGTTCAAATAATTACCATATTCCATAGAAGATGGATGCACTTTTACAAGTCTAGTTGGAGAAATCACGTCCATAAAAACTAATGCTAAAATGTCGCAAGACAAATGATTGAAAGATCACTTATGAAGTGACATCGCTGTTTAAATTAAATTGGAAAGAAAACATGAAGAAACTCCATGTTGATGGATTTTGGAGTCTTTGATTTTGATCAAATGACACTTGTGAGACTTTCCTCGAGATAATTGGAACTCCGTTCATAGGCCAAAGAGGAACGGATGACTAACTTATTGAACATTGTGCATGTTGATGTATATAGTCCATTATGTGTAGCCATATGCGATGGATCTTTCTGCTTCATATGCTTTCCTCGAGAAATTTCAGTGAATATATCTGTATATTTACTTAATAAGGAAGAAGTATGAAACATTTGAAAATTGTTCAAAGACTTTCAAGATGAAATGGAAAATCATTGTAACAATAAAATAAAGAGTTTATGATTCGATCATAAAGGAAGATATCTGAGTTACATGTTTAGCAAAACACCTAAGATTTGAGGAATTGTTCCATGGATTTGCATTTCACGATAAACTATAGGAGTATGGTATGTTCGAGAGATCAAGTCGAACCTTGTTTGACATGGTAAGATCAAAGGTGTCATTTATAAAACTGCCATTATGTTTTAAGGATTAAAACTTTAGAGACTACCGCTTTTACAATGAAAAGAGCACCATCGTGATCCGTTGAAATGACACCATAAAGGTTATGGTTTGTGATAAAACCCAAGTTGTCTTTTCTTAAATTTTGGTATATTATGCATAAGTAAAATGTTTATAGCCAAAGTAAGATAAGCACGTCTTTGTAGGTTATCCCAAATTTTTTTTTGGATATTCCTCCATAACACCGAGGACAAAAGGTTCCCATGATTACAAAGGTTGTGATCTTGGAGATTAGAGTTCCTATTTGAATCGTATGCGTCAGGTAACAATCAAATAGCAAGATTTTATAAACAAGTCATTATTGTTTTGACAATGATGAACCGACTGTATGCAAATAAGCGATGATGGGCCCTGACTCCATCAAGTGACTATAATGTAGAAATCAAGTTTTTGAACTTGGAACATCCTCCGGAAAGGCATGAAGCCTATTGGTCGTATTAGGATCTATAAAGAAATAGACATGGATGTTTAACATCTATGAAATAGTCGACATATCGAAAAATAGTTTATGACAATGTTTAAAGAGTTGACTATGACAAGATTTGATCTTTCATAGCGATATTTAGTCTTGACGGATTAATGTAGCTGTTGGGGATATAATTTCCGGGTATCCTCACTGTGCCTCACTGACCAGGGTGGTCCACTTCGGGTTAGAGTTTTGCTCCACGGGAGGCCCAGTCAGAGAGAAGAGATGGAGTCTAGTTCGGTTACGGGAAGGACCAGAAGACTTACCGACATAGGCCTATAGTGTTACTTGTAGTTCAAGATGTACTCTGTAACCAACTCTTAGTCACAACCAGATATGTCTCTCCTAGAAACCCTAGGCCGAATATCTATATAAGCCATCATAGGGACCAGCCTTTTGGGCACCCCATAATAGTCTACAATCTCAACTCGCACAGGTGAAACCCTTGTAACCCATATTCTGGCTCTACCGTAATACTGGATTGCTAGCAGGAGTAGGATCCATCCAAAGCTGGTGGATTCGAACCTGGGTAAGCTTGTATGCTCACCGTCCCGGAACACCGTAGGACTCACAACCCTCTCTTCCACACGCCTCGATGACCCTCTCATGGCGTACTTGTCCTTAATCCAACGACAGTTGGTGCCCACCATGGGGCAGGTGAGCTTCGGATCTGCGTTCCAAGCGGAATCTGCAAGAATCAGAATCGGCGAGACAATCACCGTCGGTTGCATCCTCTACGCCAGTGACATTGCTCTCATCGTTCTGGACGAGACCAGGATTCCGGATAGGGAGGTCGTGACTACCTACACCATCATGTCTTTTGACGAGATCGATGTTTACATCGGTATTGCTGAACCTGCCCACCCACCTCAGCGGTGATGATAGAGGCAGAAGAAGCTTCTGGGTCCACTTTGTCCACGAAGGCGGCAGAGTTCCGGATCCTGGAAAATCCTAATCCCACCCAGCCCGCACCTAACGTGGAGATAGTGGCGAAAGCTCAGCCTGAAGTAGATCTTACTGTGAACATCGAATCTGTAGTGGATCTCCTAAACGAGGTCGAATCCCAGATCGATCTTCCCAGCAACGTCGAAACCCAGGAGGAACAAAGCAACATCATCTCTGGTTCTGGCTCTACTAACGCCAGAACAGAGCAACCATTCTTGAGGCACACGTTGAGGCGTATGATGCTGCATGACGCTAGCGTGGATGATATTATCAAGACCATCAGGCGTTTCGAGGAAGCCCACAAGGAAATCTATAACTACCTCAGGACGTGTTTGTCGCATTTTGTTGGATACGTTAGATCTAGATCCTGATCTTCTGATGCTGGAGACAACGAAGACTCGGTACTGGAGGCGATCGGAACAAACACCGACTTACCGGCGTCTTTGGAGGATTCGATGACGTCATCGGATTTCCGCAAGTTCTCCATGGAATATGAAGAGGAGTTTAACTCCAAAGCTGCAGAAGAAGGAGAAGCCATGGACGAAGGATCCAGAGAAAACTCTCCCAAAGCGCAGGATGATATGGATCTCGCAGACAATCCCGACGTCCAGATGTCTGAAAGTACTGATCAAAACTTGACTCTAGGAAAGGGACCCAAAGCCATCTTTGCTACCGGCACTGCCAAGAAGGCAAAGAAGAAGAAGACTCCAGCAAAGGACCCTCCGGCAGAGGAGGTGATCGCCGAAGAATACGAGGAAGACTCAGATGGAGCCCTAATCCTAGATGAGCCGAAAGATACTCTGGTGGATGAGGACGTGGTTACTCCTGGTGCCTGTAAACTCATCAGACACGTGCTAACTACTCCAATCCCTACCGCTGCAGAACTTACACCTACAGAGCTAGAAGACAGGACACAGGCCCTAGAAGCGCATCGCCAAGTACTCCTAGATGAAGCTACCAATCTCCTCTAGGAGAAAAAGCGCATTGCGGCTACATGACAGTTCGACTCCCTGTAGCACCAGAAGACCCAAAACGGCCCTGTGCGGGCTAACAAAAATCCGGAAGTTCACAAGACCCTCTTTGAGGGAGATGACACCGTCAAGGGAGAACCTCGGCTCGATAGCAAGGGAGATCTAGTGTATGGAACACCAGTGGAGAAAGCTGATACAGTTCAAGATATCCTAGCGAACAATCCGAACCCAGATCAAATTTGGTTGGGCGTAAATCTACTTACCAAGGGTCTGGAGCAACAGAAGGCCGTAAAATCCAGGAGCGGAAAACTGGTCTCCAAATCCGACCAATGTCACACGGATCCGGCTTGGCATGACATAAGGCCCTGACGGGACCCGAAACAACATCACCATCCCGATCGTCGGGAGGACAATTACTCAAGAACCGGATCTTCAAGGCAACAACACAGAGCCACATGTGACTGGAGTAACGTTGCTCCAGCCGCAGAGCAAGATGCAGTTTCTGCAGTGGTTCCGAGGCAACCTCCCCGACGACAGTGGAACAATCGCAGGGAAGATGAAGAAGAGCAACGTCAGGAGGAGGACCAACAAAGGATGCCACCTCCTAGACATACAAGCCATCTTGCTAAACCTCATCATAACGGGGGAAACGACGGACATCTTGCCGAGTCAAGCTGGCAAGGGGCTCGTCGTAATCAAGACCCTCCCTGAAAGCAGAATAATGACACTTCGGACGGAGGCCGGCGCTCAGCCAGAAATGATCCACCTGCACCACTCTCTCCACTAAGCAGCCATCATAGCGGCTCTCAAGGAGGCCAAGGAGGGCATCGTGGAAGAGGAGGTGGTGGCAGAAGTAGAAGTCCGGCTCCATGGCACCGCAGCCATAGTGAACGACCCAGGCGGCGTTCTCTATCACCATGTGATGTGAGGCAGCATATCAACTATAACATAGAGGCACAGTGCTACAAGTCAGAGAATACCTATGTGGGTCCAAAATTCTTCAGACTGTGCATTCGACAAACAAACTTCCCGGAAGGAATTGCTATCTCAAGACACATCCAACCGTACGACGGTGTGGCCTGGCCAGATACTTGGCTTAAGGATTTTTTTCCAGGCTTGCTGCATCGCCAAAGGCGGAAAAAGCTTGGTTGTGACCCGGTATCTCCCACTTATGCTAAGGAAGACGACACGATCCTGGCTCAATGAACTTCAAGAAAACACCATCCACAATTTCTATGACATGCAGAGCATGTTCTTTTGGAATTTCGAAGGCACATATTGGAGGCCCTGTACGGTAGGAGACCTACAGCGTTGCACCCAGGAAGCCAGAGAAACTTGCCGAGATATCTAGGATGATGGATCGACACCAAGAACTCCTATGAAGGAGTAAACGATCAAACTACGATTGAAGCTTTCATTGAAGGACGCCCAATTGGTTTACTACGTCACTGCTTGAAGTACGACAAGGTCACTGATCTAGGAGATATGATAGAGACATCAAACAGTCGAAACTTGGCCAAGACATCAAACTAACTCTTGGAGTTGCTAGCATCTACTTGGCCAAGATATCTACTAACAATGGAAAGCATGCAAGATCACAAATAACAAAGACATGATAGAATCAATAATCAATCTGAAATAGCATCTCCATATCCATCGGATCCCCGCAAATACAACATGTAGAATTACAAATAGATGATCTTGATCATGAACCGAGCTCACAAGATCTAAACATGATAGCACAAAGGAGGATAACCAGCCATCTAGCTACTACATGAACCCGTAGTCCAGAGATGAACTACTCACGCATCACACCGGAGGGTTGCATGATGATGAAGAAGGCCTCAAGGGTGAATTCCCCTCTCCGGCAGGGTGCCGGGAAGAACTTCAGATCCCTCCCTATCTAGGGATGGAGATGACAGCGGCTGCAGACTCTTTCGTGGAATTTTGATCGGGTCCTTAGGGTTTCTGTATCGGAGGCATCTTATTGGCGGAAGGAGAGGCCGAGGGGGTGCCTGGGCTGGCCACACCACCCCCTGGCGCGGGCCAGGCCTAGCCGCGTGGCCAGGTGGTGTGGCCACCCTCTGGCCCCTCTCTGTCTCGTATTCTGGCTCCGGGTGTCCCTTGGTGAAAAACTGACTTTGGCTTTTGTCCCGTCCAATTCCGAGAATATTCATTTTCTGACTTTCCTGAAACCAAAAACAACAGAAAACAGACAGCTGGCACTATGGCTCTTGTTAATAGGTTAGTCCAAGAAAGTGTATAGAAAGTACTCCAAAGTTGGAACAAAACATAAGAAAGTAGATAAAACCAAGCATGGAACATCAAAAATTATGGATACGTTAGCAACGTATCATGGTCCCATTCAAGAGCGCATACCATGCTATCTTTAGATGGTCCGCTTACTGGGCTTTTATGGCTCGTCCATGTTACATTTACAATATGATGAAAATTCCAGGTCCCAAGGGCGTGATCACCATCAGGGGAGACCCGAAGAAAGCACGAGAATGCATGGACGGAAATGCCTTTGCTAAAGCCGTACTGCATGCCCAGGTGTACCAGAAGATCAAGAAAACCACTGACCCGTCCGAGATGCCCGTGACGAAGAAGGAGGTGACAAAACCGACTCTGGAGTTCAATGCATCGGTAGAGACGAAGACGACGTTGTTGAAGGACGATGACACCTCCAAGGTGACCCAAATAGGTGTAGGTTTAGATAGCGCATAGGAAAGCGCGCTCGTCAATTTCCTCCAAGCCAATCAAGATATCTTCGCATGGCAGCCATATGACATGATCGGAGTACCTAGGGAACTTGCCGAGCACTCTCTAAATTTACACCCGAACGCTAAACCCGTTAAACAGTCCTTACGACATTTTGGCAATGAAAAGCGAAAGGAAATAGCTAAGGAGCTGGCTTGGCTCGAGTTGGTTGGATTCATAGAAGAGGTCATCCATAATGAGTGGTCGGCAAATCATGTAATGGTCCATAGAAAGGACACCACTGAATTAAGGATGTGTGTTGATTATACCACCTTGAACAAGGCTTGTCCCAAAGATCTGTTTGCTCTGCCTAGAATTGATCAAGTTATCGACTCTACGGCAGGATCGGAACTCCTATGTTTTCTCGATGCATAGTCTGGTTATCACCAAATCCAGATGAAGGAATCAGACAAACTCAAAACTTCATTCATAACCCCCTTTGGAACCCTTTGTTTTGTTACGATGCCTTTTGGGCTAAAAAATGCAGGAGGTACGTACCAGCGCACTATGCAGTGTTGCCTCCATGATAAAATCGGACGCAATGTGCATGCATATGTGGATGATATAGCGGTGATGTCCAAAAAGAAGGAAACGTTCGCCAATCTATGAAAATACAACATAATGCTTAACCCGAAGAAATGCTTCATCGGAATACCAGCCAGAAAATTGTTAGGTTTCATCATGTATCAAAGAGGCATAGAGGTGAACCGAGACAAGATTAAGGCTATACTCAACATTTCCTGGCCAACTCGCCTAAAGGACATACAAAGGCTACCTGGTTGCATCACTGCAGTCAGTCGGTTTGTAAGCCGGCTCGGTGAATGAGCCGCACCGCTTTATAAGCTCATGAAAAAGGTCAAAAAATTTGTCTGGACTGATGAGGCTAAAGCTGCACTACAAGACCTGAAAGCAGTACTCTCGTCCGCTCCTATCCTTGTAGCACCAGAACCTCAAGAACCGATGTTGCTCTATCTAGGTATGACAAATTGAGTCGTCAGTATCGTCATGGTGGTGGAAAGGCCAGAGGAAAAATAGGAACACCTAGTGCAGCGTCCGACTTACTACCTCAATGGAATCCTAAATGAATCGAAGCAGCGGTATCCGCACTATCAAAAGTTGGATTATGGTGTGTTCTCTGCATCTAGGAAGCTACAACATTACTTTCAGGAGCACCAAATAACCATGGTGAGCACAGCTCCCATGAGAGACATAATTAACAAAAGTGACGCTACAAGATGTGTCACAAATGGGGAATAGAGCTTTTAGCTTTCGACATTGAGTACAAACCTCGTACAATAATCAAATTCCAAATCCTCACTGACTTTGTCACTGATTGGATAAAGACAACGGAGAATATGACCCTACCAGAGTTGGAATACTGGTCCTTGCATTTTGACTAGTCTAAAGCGCTCGGGGGCTGGCGTGGTGCTCAAATCACCCCAAGGAGATAAGCTTTTCTATGTGTTGCAGATCCACTTCACGACAACAAAAAGCATTGCCGAATATGAAGCACTGCTGCATGGAATCCGGATTGCTAAGGATATTGGCATCCGGTGACTTATGTGTTATGGATGTTCGGATCTTGTTGCTCCGCAAGTGTCGGATCACTGTAATGCAAACGAGCACATGGCATCATATAGGGTTGTTGTGGAAGAATTATCTAAATCTTTCAAAGGGTTTGAGGTTCAACACATCCCTCAAACAGAAAATGAGGAAGCAGATGCATTATCTCGAATAGGCTCTACACGGAAAAAGGTCCTAGATGGTGCTTTTCTGGAGCACCTCAAAGTCCCCTCTATCAGAGGAATTGATGAGGAATATCCAACCAAATCCGACTCACATTTAATAGCAGTTTTTGCTATGATTCCCAGTTAGACAAAACCCTACCTCAATTTCTTGGTAGATGGAAAGTTACCCGAAGACGAGGTTCTGAGCTGGCAGATCATCCGACGAGCAAAAACCTATACAATAATAAATGGTGAACTCTATAAGCAGAGTGTATATGTGGTTTTTCAGCATTGCGTATCTTCAGAAGGAGTGGAAATCCTAACGGAGATTCATGAAGGCGAATGCGGCCATCATGTTGCAGCCAAATCTTTAGTGGCAAAATCTTTTAGACATGGATTTTTCTGGCTTATAGCCAAGGCATATGCCGAACGGCTGGTCAAGACGTGCAAAGGCTGCCAAAAGTACACCAAACAAGCTCATGTTCCGGTTGATGAGCTGCGAACAATTCCGATACCATGGCCCTTAGCGGTCTGGGGGCTTGACATGGTAGGACCATTTAAACGGGCTCGAAGTGGATTTACTCATCTCTTAGTGAAGGTGGATAAGTTCACAAAATGGATTGAGGCTAAACCTGTCACAAGTTATGATGGAGCAACAGCGAGAAGATTTGTCGAGGATGTTATAATCAGATACAGTTATCCGCGCCATATTATCACGAACAACTGGAGCAATTTTTCTATGGGAGAACTTGCCGAATTCTGCGACGATCAAAATATCCGGCTTGACATTGCGTCAGTCGCATCCACAAGCCAACGGACAAGTCGAAAGAGCAAATGGTTTAATCCTTCAAGGCCTCAAACCAAGACTCGAAGCACCACTTCGTCGTGCTGCGGGGTCTTCGGCAGGCGAATTTCCGTTTGTGATATGGAGCTTGAGAACAACTCCGAATAGGTCAACCCGATATACACCTTTCTTCTTGGTCTATGGCACAGAAGCAGTTCTTCCTAGTGATTTGATTCATACTTCTCCCTAAGTTGCTACATATATCAAAGAGGATGCTGAAATTTCTCGACAAGATGATCTCGATTTAATCGAAGAAGTTCGTGTCGTTGCTGAGCAGAGATCAACATCCTATCAGCAGAAGTTATGCAAGTATCATAGCTAGAGAGTCAGAAACTGGTCTTGTAATAAGGGCGATCTGGTTCTCCGGCTCGTGCAAAAAAGAAAGCACAAACTTTCCCCAGTTTGGGACGGGCCCTTTTTAATTAGCCGAGTATTACACAATGGTTCTTACTACCTAACTAATATGCGACCAGTCAAAGAAAGACCTGCTACTAAGAAGATAAAGAGTGCTAGAGGAAATACAAACCCAAAAGAATTAGACAGACTGTGGAATATTGCTCAGCTACGTTCCTTTTATTCTTAAATTTTCTTTCTTTGTAATCATATATGTGTACATGTTCAATGAGAAATAAAGTATTGGTTGCCTCAATATTTTCTGAGAAGTTTTATATTACCAACTTATTTCCGAATGATCATGTCATAGTCGAAAATCCCAAAATACTTGAAAGTACTTTATGCTCATGTTTGTTCTGGTTAGATATCCGATTCTAAGAATGCTACCTTCGGGTATAAATCTAAAATTTTCTAATTTATACTTTGGTTCTTTATCTGATTGCTGGAAGCGGGTATTTTCCGAGTAGTGAATTGTTGGTACTAGAAGCCGGTTGTGTTTCTGAGTTTAAACTGGTTTAGAAATTGAGCTCCATTGCTCGGCAAAGTTTCTGTGTTGAAAGTTTGTCGGCTCACAAAAGGGACGAGATAGAAAGCCAGATAAGCGATAAGTATAGACAAAACAAAAAGTGCTTATGTAAAATGTCAGGAACGTCAAAATAAAGCCAAAAGTGCTAAAAGGAAGTAAAAAGCATAAGTTCTTACAAACTTAGCACTAGCAAAATATTATACTACTTATTGCAATCTGATTGTTTCATAATAACACATTGTTTTTTCTGGTACTCTACGAAGCTGGGGAAGAGGCAGGAGCTGCCGGCTCACTGATGACATCTCCTCCGCCTTGGTATCTTTCCGAGATGAGGAGATCAAACTCAGTTTGCTCATCGTAGAAACTTCAGTTGTTTCTTCCAGAGGCGGAGGAGGTGTTTCCACGCGAGTGAAGAAGGGAGTGTCGTAGCATGAGTCCATGATATCCTTTATATTTTGCTCCTTTTCGTCTTTGTCAACAGTCGAATAACCCCTGGTTACTTGCCAAATTTCCATGCTTCCATGGTGGCTCATAACAATTGTCAGGGCATTTTGTGTCGTGGTTCGCACATACGACATGTTCCAATCTTGATAAGCTAAGGCATCTGCTTTTACTTGTCCCGCACCTCAAAGGCTAACATTCTGTTCATATAGGAAACCTTTAGAGCTTCGCCAATATCCTCCAGTGACTGGCAGAAATCTTGAAGCAGATCTCTGACTAAAGTAAGCCGGTTGGCACGAGACTCGGAGGAGGAGGAATCCAGAATATTCACATGACCTACACATGTAAAGCGAAGTCAGAAATATATCCGAATATCAAGTCGGAAGAAAGGAAAGGTTAGAGACAGAAAAATATACCGAAGATGGCATCGTCAACTTTGGTCTTCTCCGCCCGAAGACTCTAGAGTTCATCCCAGAGAGCTTGGGTGATGTCCTTCTCCCTGGCCAATTCATCTGTGAGATCTGAGATTTTCTTATCCTGGATAGCGATCTTACGATCACGTTCTTTGATGGCCATGTTGGATGATTCAAGAACGCTGTTAATACTGCGCTCATGATCCACCTTAAGATCGTGTAGTTCTCGCCTTAAGTCGGCGTTCTCCACCTCGAGGGTCTTGAAATTCTCGGCCTCTTCAATCATTTTGCGTGACTGTTTGACCAGTTCTGTAAACATAAGAAAACAGTCGAATAAGAATTCAACTATGAAATCAAAAAGAGAAAGTATGAGGACTGAAATGATTACCTTCAGCTTCATCCGTGGAAATCTTCACTTGAGCATTTTCTAGGCGGAGAGCTCTGATCTCTCTCTGCTTATTGTAGATATTCTTCAGCAATTCCTGGTTATAAGCATTAACTTTCTATAAGTTAGAATAATACCTAGAGTCGGAAGTCTACTAAAGACTCGGGCTAATATTTTAACTAAGTCAAATATTAGCACGAGCCTTGGGGGCTATACTAGTTCGTTCTTTGGCATCCTAAGAAAGCATAAAACCGGATTCCCTAACCAACTTCATGCATGGGAGCTAGAGGATATGATATGAAATAAAGTAAAAGAGAGAGTCAAATTCCTACTTACATAATATTCATGGGTTAACTTGCTTAGACGCATGTTCACCTCAGAAGAAACCTTCTTGGTGAGAGTCAGAGGGATCACTGGTGCTGGCGGAGCCACACGGGCCTTCAACTTTTCGTCACAAAGACGAACTTGGTCAAGAAGCTCGGAGAGTTTTACATCCTTGGCTTCTTGCGCTTCTTCTTCGGCAGTGATGTTCCGGCTCTCCAAGCATTGCTGAGCCAACTTTTGGATCTCTTCTGCTGTTTTTCGAGTAATGCCAAGTTTGGTGATACCCAGATTGCTGAGAAGGTTGTTCACGAAAACCTCTACCGAGGGATCATTACCCTTTGAGGGTTCACCCTTATCAGTTACTGAATCACTCATAGTGATGTTGGTCTGCGAGCCAAGGTTCACTGGATCAAAATGCTGAGCCGGATCTTCTACAACACGGGGAGACGAAGTAACCTACGGTGCTACAGAAGGCGTTGGGGTAGGAGCCGGAGGCGGAGCTGCAGGCGAAGTCAAATTTAACGTTGACTACCATAGGGGCTTTGACGAGGTTCCCTTCCCCCTGCCCTTGACAAGTTGTTTAGCTCTTAAGAAGTAACAGTACAAGATTGTTACAGTTCAGAAAGAATAAAAGATAAAATATAAGACCTTGTGAGGAAAGTTACCTCTTCACAACAGGCACTTATTTCATGCCAATAGAAATATTCGGAGTTTTGCGATTCCGAGTGAGCCTATATAGCAGCAGTACAGGTTCTCCTTCCTCCTGAGACATCTCATGAGGATATCCCTCAAGAGGAGCAAGCTCCAACTCGGGGAGGTTAGCAAGATGAAAGAAGAATCACCTTAGTGTTGCGAAAAGCTATAAAAAAGTAAGGATGAACACATATTCGAGTATAAGAGTAACTTCTGGAAAACTTACTGGTGTCACGGGATCATCAGCCGTATACATATCCAGGGAGATGTAAATAATCTTCCGCTTGATCTGCTCTTTGATCAACCATTTGATCTGGGACTCGTAGTCCTTTTCCGAATATGACTTTGAGCAGATCCGGAGATAATCTGTCTTGCTCTTGGTGATCGTATGCATGAGTCGATCACCATGATGCTGGAGGGGCTGAATCCGGTGTGGCAGCCAGCAGTTCATAAAGTCGGATCCTTTCATATCCTTGTGCTTCATCAGGTACTCGATATGCCTCTTGGCGAGAATCAGATCATAGGTGAGAGCCGGAGCTTTCGCATCCTAGGACTCTTGGGGTGTGGCGGCGCGATCGACGAAAACCGGCAAAGTTGTTTCTTTGTCGGGAGCCAGTCTGTCCTTATGATAAAAGAACATGGCCGACCATTTCTTCAGGACTCGCTAGCCTTAATTCTAGGATAGACTCACTCTCTCCTAACATTGAGGCTAAGAGTTCCGGTAATATAAGGATTACTGAAAGTGGTAGAATTTCTTCGGGTACCGAAGTAGTACCGGAATAAAACAAGACTCGGCCTAATTCCGAGATACCCCTCACACAAACACGCATAAGCGCTCATTTCTAAGATTGAGTTCAGAGGGACGTTATGGAGTTGAACTCCGTAGTCATCTATAAGCTCATAAAAGAAATACGAGGGAGGAAAACTCAAACCTCTGTCGAGGTGGGTGCCGAAGTGCACTCGCTCGTCAGCGTTGGGGGTGGGGACGGTTTGACCATAGCCACTCCACCAGTCGCCGGCGCAGAGGAGTCCTTCCTTATCGACGACATGAAGCTTGTCTTCGTCAAAGACGTAGGGGATCTAGATCCCGTGGAAGTTCTCTTTCTCCGCCGCTACGAAGGCGGTCGCAGTTGTCACCGTCGTGCCGGAAGATGAAGCCTCAGTCACTTTTGTGAATGGTGGTGACCTTGGATGGGCGTTGTGCGTTTAGGGGCGGGGGTAGAGGAGCTTTTGCGTGGTGGCATCGAGAGGAAGGAGAGGACACTAGCGTTGGTAAGGAAGAAAGAGGAAATCTTGACCCCATATATCCCTCACCTACACCAAGATTCGTGCAAAATAAACAGTAACCGTGCCACACATCGTGGAAGGAGCTAGGTAACCTCGTCGCGAGGATTACGCCGCCTCGAGCTCCGTGCATGCATTAAAACGATGCCTCGGTTCCGTGAAAGGAGGACCCACCAACGGTCATGCTGTCAGGAATGCCTATCAGTGACATGTGTTGACCTTGACTAATGTCAGGTTTCATCAGAGACCAAGTTTCTGCTTAGTTTGAATTTCAAGCTGGAAACCCGAATAACGTACTCATAGGTCCAACTTATTTTTAAGACTCGGATCCTATCCTTTCTTTTGAAGTTTCAGGAACCCTTCAAGATTCTACGAGACGAAGATGAATTAAGCTAGATGATGGTGCAATCCGACTCTAGATCTTGGAGGCTTCCGGAGCTGTTGTTGGGGGTATACTTTCTAGGTATCCTCACTATGCCTCGTAGACCAGGGTGTCCCACTTCGGGTTAGAGCTTTACTCCACGGGAGGCCCAGTCAGAGAGAAGAGACGGAGTCTAGTCCGGTTACGGGAAGTCCCAGAAGACTTACCGACATATGCCTATAGCGTTACTTGTAGTTCAAGATATACTCTGTAACCGACTCTTAGTCGTAGCCAGATAGGTCTCTCTTGTAAATCTTAGGACGGATATCTATATAAGCCTTCCTAGGTACCAGCCTTTATGGCACCCCACAATAGTCTACAATCTCAACTCGCATAGGCAAAACCCTTGTAACCCATATTCCATCTCAGCCGTATTACTAGATTGCTAGCAGGAGTAGGATCCGTCCAAAGCTGGTGGATTCGAACCTGGGTAAGATTTTGTGCTCACTGTCTCGGAACACCGTATGACTCACACCCCTATGTTTCACACGCCTCGAGGACCCCCTCATGGCGTACTTGTCATCAATCCGACGATAGTCGCGACCACTACATATAATTTGGTATATGGTAGTTGAACAGACAAAGGAAAGTTCTTCTAATAGAATGGTTACCTAGGATGTGTACATGACATGATCCGAAGGTTTTTATTAAATCAAAGGATGCTAAAAAGGGCATGCAAACTTCAATAGTTGAAGTAAGCATAGCAGAGTTGGAACCTTCACCATGATGAAACTGTTAAAATGTTTAATTTCATCGGACACGATGAAGATGCTTGCATTTGCAAGATATTAAGTGGGAGCGCTGAGACATATTTCTACTACATTACGTAGAGGACATATTGTTAATTGGAAATGATGTATCTTTTATTGACATGGGTTAAGAATTTCATTAAAATTGGATTTCGATGAAAGACTTGGGCAAAACCAGAATATTTGGCATCAATGTCTATATGGATAGATTAAGGCGCAAATATGGTTATGGCAGACATACATATATGAGATATTGAATGAGCTCAATATGGAAACGACAAGAAAGGTTCTTGCCGCATGGAAAGGGTTGAATCAAGATTCGAGTGTATTGACACTTGGTAAGTGAAACGAGATTCAAGTGTTTTGACACTTGGTGAGTGAAACATGAATATTTTGATCAATAATGTATACCATGATATGTACATATCTAGATATGTCCTATGCTCTAAATTTTATGTGCATATACCATAATGATTCATAAGATGATCATTGGACAATAGTTAGGATATTCTTATGATCTTTGGAAGAACTAATAATATATTTATGTAGAGGTGACAAATATTTACAAATAGTTCATTGTAAAGTTTTACATTGATACTAGTTTGTCACAAGATACAAAGTAAATTTATCTCAATTTAAACTATGGGTGGAACAATGTAATGGAAAGGAGGTTCCATGATGAATTTGGATGAGTTCCAAAGTTGATATATTGTGACGGATACTACACCACAATGGCTATGTATATAACTGCTATAGTAGCAGCAAAGGAGGGAATTTTGTTAAGTAGTTGTTTATCAAACTAGGTGTGGTTCACAGTGGGCTAGTACTATGAAGATATATTGTGCGACAATTATATCAACATGTTTTAACCTAAATGAACTAAAGGTCTCACCAAAGGACTAAATTTATACAATGCCATCTCATTAGAGAATGAGTGATGCGTAGAGACGCAAAGACATGCAAATACACTCGGACCTAAAAATATCAGATCCGGAGATTATGTTAACCACTAGAAAACGCGTATATACAACACCAGAAATCCATAGGTGTTGAATGCGCAAGTTTATAGACTAGATTATTGGCTCTAGTGCAAGTGGGAGACTAAAGGGAATATGCCTAAGAGGCAATAATAAAGTGGTTATTATCTTATTCCTTGTTTATGATAAATATTTATTTTGCATGCTATAATTGCATTAATTGGAAATGTTAATATATGTGTGTTTAATAAACAAATAAAGGGTTCCTAGTTATGCCTCTCTTATAAACTAGCTCGTTGATTAACAAGATGATAAAGGTTTCCTGATCATGGACATTGGATGTTGTTAATAACAAGGTCACAACATTGGTTGAATGGTATGATGAACATTCATCCGAAGTGGAGCAATACGATCAAAGTCATTGTGTTTAAATATCTATAACATCATAGGAAGTAATTCTAGTCATTAGACCATGAGATCATGTCAATCACTAACACTGGAAGAGTAACTTGATAACATCAAACGTCACACCGTAACAGGGTGACAATATAGGTGGGTTCAGATACTCCGATGGTGTTATGTAGAGGCTCATGGATCAATAGTGGTATTTGTCCATCCCGATGACGGAGAGAAATACTCTGGTCCCTCTCGGTGATATCACATTGAGATAGCTTGCAAGCAAGTGATGTGATCACTAGAATGCTATATCATAGGAACGAGAAAAGAGTGCATGTCGGTAAGGAGATCAAACTAGGTACAGAGATACCGATGATCGAATCTCAGACATGTAATATGTCGCGAGACAAAGTGGTTTTGTTACGATGTTGAGTTTCACACGATCACTAGAGTCATCGTTGAATGTGTGGGAGTCAGTATGGATCGCTAGGTCCCGCTATTGATTATTGATCGGAGAGGGGTCTCGATCATGTCTTAATTATTCGCGAATCGTAGGGTGACACACTTAAGGGATACTAACACCATTTTGGAGCAAATGTATTTCAGATAAAAGCACTGAATCATTTAGATGGAAATCGGACTTGTTTTGGGTGAAATTGCAGAAACTGGTTCTGCATGTGATATTGAAATGGTGCAGGAGGGTTTATGTGAATGTTTGTTAATTAAAGTAAGTAACAAAATCCTGAATATAATAAATAAAATAGTTTTATTTAATGAGACCTTGCATTAAATTTGGTGGAAATTTAATGCATGTGAGTGGACATATGAGTGGAGATGTGTTTATGTGAGTGGGAGCTCCACCCACATGAATGAGGGAGAGGTGGGGGCACCCATCATGGCCGGCGGCCATGCCCCTTGGGAAGAGAATATCATTTTCCGGCTCGAAAGTTGATGCGCCCAGGCAACGCAGTACCCAAGTTGCATGTAATCAGCCGCGATGACTACAGTTGGCGTGCCAAATACTCAGAGGGTCTTTTTCGGCACGAATTCAACCTTTACATTTCAATACAAAATATCAGGCTAACAGCCGTCAAGTTGGGCCCCTGTCAGTTTTCGCCATTATGTTGCTCCCGTCGCTTAGGCGTGATGGCTGTCACGTAGGCTTGCAGCGCTGACGCAGTGGATAGGACAACACGACCGGCCCAGTGTTTACTCATATATAGGGCACATATATCATCGTTATAATTATTCTTTGTTTACTCAGAAACTGGAACAACCACCACCACGCATCTCTCCTTTGGACTTACGTCCCCGTCGTTAACCACTATCTTAGAAATGCGTTGATAGTTCCACCGTTCCCCTGTCTCGCAGAAACCACTCTTCTTCCTGTCATCTGTCTTCTTCCCGTCTTCTCCTTGCTGCCATGGAAGGTCGTCGCACTCTAGAGACAAGTTTCACTACCCATGACAATAAGAGATAGACATCATCTACACCAACGAGGAGGAGATGGTGGTGCGAGTCCTAAGGATGTACAAGGGTTGGCTTAAGAAAGACGAGGACACGTTTGTGGGATTGGACCTCAAGTACACCCCGGAGGACCCATATGAAGGGAATGATGTCGCCTCGGCCATGAGGAAACACGTCCTTGTCTACCACTTCTCCCGGTTTGTAGATCTGCTCTCTGTAGTTAACCGCTTTTAGGGTTTTCTCCTCTTGTTCTTTATCCGTTTGCTCATCTTGCAACTATTGAATTTTATTTAGGACCAAATAAATTATGACAAGACAATGTTGAGAGTCTTGATCTTGCATTTACTAAACTTTTAAAATTATATTCAGATGATGATCTTGCATTGACAAAATATTTGTAGTTACAAATTTTGGTGATGACAAACTACATACTTTCAGGACTGACAGGAATTGTCCGGTGCTGCGCCAGTTCCTTGTAGAAAAAGGAATTGCTTTCAGCACTGTCAACAATACAACTAATTTTTTGAAATTTCATCAAGTGGGAATTATAATTCCTGCGCACAACTGGATAGATATTCAGAGTCTTGTCAAGATCATTGGGGGCTCGAGGAAGGATGGAATGGCATCACTCACAACTAGAATCCTCGATGAGTCGTACGACGGAATGAAGGAAGATTTCCCTACAGATAGGCATGATTTCTAGGAGGAGTGGCCGTTTTCTGATATAAACCTGAAGTATGCAGCCATAGATGCTTACGTGACCTACCAGCTGTATAAGAAGGTCCATTTCTTTCTATGTTACCTAGTGTTTTGCCCTATTTGCAAAAGGGAAGACGAGCTTGGGGGGGCTTTGTAGAAAATGCAGAATAGCTGAGTTTGAAGCTGCATATGCAAATAAAATGGCTGCATCGGAAGCAGCTGACAGAGAGCTTGCAACTGAAGCAGCTGACAAAGAGGCTGCAGCTGAAGCAACAAATAGAGAGGCAGCATCTTCTAGCAGCAACAATCAGGCCTGTGATGCACCCCTAATTGTGCCACAGGATGCTGAATATAGGGAAGCCAAGTCAGATCCCAGGTGGGACGAACTTGCATTTCGTGAGCTGTGGAGTGCCAATAATGTAAGATCCACCTGGAATGATTGTAGTTGGTTGCCTAGGAACGATGGCAAGTGGCTCAAGTGGTTTGATGAGAAGTGAATTAAATTTTACTCCTTTGTGTTATGTTTGTGTTTTGTGGAACTCAGTTAGCTTGTCAAGAAGGCTAGCACCTCAAGTGAGAGTAATAAAATAAATTTTACTTCTTTGTGTTATGTTTCTGTATGTGTCTGGAAGCTTGTCAAGATGGTAGCTCGTTAACTGGCAGTTTGAAGGAATACCTTTTTCCTCTCTCGCTAAATAGATATGTTTCATTTTGCCCAACTTGGTAGCAAATCTAGAGAAGTTTCTCTCTTCAATAATTCGTTCCCTTTTGGACCTCTTTCTGCCACTGATCTGGTAGCAAATCTAGAGTAGAAAATCTCACTAGGCAGAATACATTCATTCAGAAAGCAAAACAAATGTAGATATAGCGGTGTGCAGCTAAATAGGATATAGCGATAGAAACTAGGTTGCTTAACGAGGTTCGATACATTCAACCTCTTCCTTGCGTGCAGAAATAGGATACAAGCAAAATATAGAAAATCAAAAGAAGTTGCTTAGCAGCAGTAGACACGTTCAACCCCTCCCCCTTGCATGCGCCTGCGCCTCTGCCTCCTCCCTCTGGCGCTTCCTCCACTTCTTGCTGCCCAGTCCCTTGATCTTGGGGGCCTTGGGCTTGATCGGAGGCATGCAACCGTCTTCGATGGCCACCTGCTGGAGGTTTTGGAGGTGAATACCGAGAGCCTGTTGTTCAGCAATGTAGGCGTTGACGTTCACGGTCTTGCCGACTTTTGGGGTGCCGGAGCTCGGGCCCTCTGCATGCATCACGACACAGTTGAAGTCGGTGCTAGTAGGCGTTGACGTTCACGGTCCTGCAGAAGGGGCAACTGTAGACACCGCTAGCAAAGAAGGCATCGTACTGGCCGGCCTGCAGCCTCCTCAGGACCTGACGAGTCTTGGTGTGCCTGGACTCGTCATCGCTACAGACGTCGCTGCCGTAAACCTATTGGAAGAAAAGGAAAAGGGAGAATTAGATGATGTAAGAAGATCATGCAATCGAAATGCGAACAAGCGAATCCTAATAAACCAAGATCTAGAATCCAACAATGGGAACGGGAGAAGAACCAGGGAAGGGGATCAAACCCTAGTTACCTCCGACCATGGGTCGTCGATGCCGGTGTCGAGCGATGTACTCCTGTGGATCGTAGGGGTCCCAGAAGAGCTGGATTTTCTCGTGACCGGCGGGGGCCTCCTCGCTAGTGGGGGGCTCCTCGCCAGCGGCTATATTGGTAGCGGGGACAGGGGCCTAGACGGGAACGATAGCTTCCATCGATGCCTCGACGGGGGCCTAGACGGGGATGACAACTTCTTTCAACGCATCGAGGGGACCGGGACGGAGACGGGGGCCTCCTCGCCGGCGGCCTTGGAGGCGACGATGGCCACCGTATCCTCCTCCGCCGTCACCGATGCAGACAGGATTTTCTCGAGAGTTTGTAGAAGCTGGTTGGACATTAGAGAGGGTTGCGTGAGGACTGAGGAGAGTGGGTGAGAGTGAGAGTCGGTGTGCGGAGATGGGCTCTATAGTTAATGTGAATGGAAGAAAGGCACGTTTCGTTGCACCACCGTGCAACGCGCCGCGCAGGCTACTGCACCGTGCACCGCGACACGCGCACGGTACGTCATGTTTTATTCCCGGGCCATGCCTGGAAGTTCTGTATTGAGCCGCATGCAAAGGGCGCATACACAATTTCTATGTACGAAGTTTGACACGGCCATAAAATTGGCGATAATTAAAAGGGGAAATGTAGAGGAGAAGGTAGGTGGATGTACGGCGAGATTTGTGGGGTTGTGCTAGATTGGGTAGAGGGATGTGTTGATGACTGCGAGTGACTCAAGCGAAGACGTTAGGTCTCGTTGAGCTCAGCTCTTTGGCCTCCGGCTAACGCGTCGAAGTTTCTTACGGTGGGGCCCAGTTGGAAGTGAGATTGAGAGACGCTGCGTAAAAAATGGGATATGTCTTATTAAAATCAAGTGGCAATAAATTGCAGATACCCGTCGACGAGTGTGCACTCGATGACGCATGTGTTGTGGCATAGTAGTAGCAGTAGTAGGCTTTTCAGACTTGATTAAACATGATATGACCAGTCGATGACTTTTTCCATGGACGGCTTCGTGTTCCTTCTTGTAGAAGTGTTGATGAGGGAGACGTCCATGTTGTCTCACGTTGTACTGTGAAGGGCACGACGTGTGCAATGATCCTCGTTGGATCACACATGATCAATGGTTGGTACGCACAATCCGCGTCACAACTGTGACAACCAATCAGGGTGTAGGAGACAGAGTGAGCATAGGTTGGGCTTCTACGAAAGAGAGAGAGTGGGGGCAAAACTGAGTGGTATCAAAAAACCAAGGGCAAAACTGAGTAGTATAAAAATGGAAAGTGAGTGTCTTGTACAATGAAATACATCATGGCATACATCAAATTATGCCAAGATAGATCCACTATAATTCATTGGATGTGTGTTCTTTTCATAAACCACATGGATCCACCAGAGTCATTGCATGTGTGTTATTCTCATAAACCACATGGATCCACTAGTGTCATTGCATGTGTGTTCTTTTCATTAACCACAACTAGAGTCATTGCATGTCTGTTCTTTTCACAGACCACATATGGATCCACCACAGTTCATTGCATGTGTGTTCTTTTCACAAACCACATATGGATCCACCAGAGTACATTGCATGCATGTTCTTTTCATAGACCACATATGGATCCACCAGAGTTCATTCATGTATGTTATTTTCATAGACCACATATGGATCCACCAGAGTTCATTGCATGAGTGTTCTTTTCACAAACCATAGCTAGTGTCATTGCACGTGTGTTCTTTTAATAGACCACATATGGATCCACCGGATTTCATTGAATGTCTGTTCTTTTCACAGACCACATATGGATCCACCAGAGTTCATTGCATGTGTGTTATTTTCACAGACCACCTATGGATCCACCAGTGTCATTGCATTTCTATTCTTTTCATTAACCACAGCTAGAGTCATTACATGTCTATTCTTTTCACAAACCACATATGGATCAACTAGAGTTTGTTGCATGTCTATTCTTTTCACAAACCACAACTAGAGTCATTGCATGTTTATTCTTTTCACAAACCACACAAGTATCCACCACTGTCATTTCATATGTGTTATTTTCACAAACGACATATGGATCCACAAGTGTCATTGCATGTGTGTTCTTTTCATTAACCACATATAGATCCACCGGTGTCATTGCATGTGTGTTCTTTTCATTAACCACATATGGATCCCCTAGTGTCATTGCATGCGTGTTCTTTTCATTAACCACACCAAGAGTCATTCCATGTGTGTTCTTTTCACAAACCACATATGGATCCACCAGAGTTGATTGCATGTCTATTCTTTTCACAAACCACATATGGATCCACCAGAGTTCATTACATGTCTGTTCTATAAATAGACCACATATGGATCCACCAGAGTTCATTGCATGTGTGTTCTTTTCACAAACCACCTATGGATCCACCAGTGTCATTGCATGTGTGTTCTTTTCATTAACCACAACTAGAGTCATTGCATGTGTGTTCTTTTCACAAACCACATATGGATCCACTAGAGTTTGTTGCATGTCTGTTCTTTTCACAAACCACATATGGATCCCCTAGTGTCATTGCATGTGTGTTCTTTTCATTAACCACAGCTAGAGTCATTGCATGTGTGTTCTTTTCACAGACCACATATGGATCCACAAGAGTTTATTGCATGGTTGTTATTTTCACAAACCATATATGGATCCACCAGAGTTCATTGCATGTCTGTTCTTTTCACAAACCACATATGGATCCACCAGAGTTCATTGCATGTGTGTTCTTTTCATAGACCACATATGGATCCACCAGAGTTCATTGCATGTCTGTTATTTTCACACACCACATATGGATCCACCAGAGTTCATTGCATGTATTTTTTTCATAGACAACGTATGGATCCACCAGAGTTCATTGCATGTGTGTTCTTTTCACAAACCATAACTAGAGTCATTGCATGTGTGTTCTTTTCACAAACCACATATGGATCCACCAGAGTTCATTGCATGTCTGTTATTTTCACAAACCACATATGGATCCACTAGAGTTCATTACATGTGTGTTCTTTTCACAAACCACCTATGGATCCACCAGTGTCATTGCATGTGTGTTTTTTCATTAACTACAGCTAGAGTGATTGCATGTCTGTTATTTTCACAAACCACATATGGATCCTCAGAGTTCATTGCATGTCTGTTCTTTGAACAAACCATAGATGGATCCACTAGTGTCATTGCATGTCTGTTATTTTCACAGACCACACATGGATCCACCAATGTCATTGCATGTGTGTTCTTTTCACAGACCACATATGGATCCACCCGTGTCATTGCATGTGTTTTCTTTTTCCAAACCACAAATGGAGCCACAACTAGAGTCACTGCATGTCTATTCTTTTCATTAACCACAGCTAGAGTTCATTGCATGTCTGTTATTTTCACAAACCACATATGGATCCACCAGAGTTCATTGCATGTGTGTTCTTTTCACAGACCACCTATGGATCCACCAGTGTCATTGCATTTCTGTTCTTTTCATTAACCACAGCTAGAGTCATTACATGTCTGTTCTTTTCACAAACCACAGCTAGAGTCATTGCATGTCGATTCTTTTCACAAACCACACAAGGATCCACCAGTGTCATTGCATGTGTGTTCACAAACCACATATGGATCCACCAGGGTCATTGCATGTTTTTCCTTTTCATTAACCACATATAGATCCACTGGTGTCATTGCATGTGTGTTCTTTTCATTAACTACATATGGATCCCCAAGTGTCATTGCATGTGTGTTCTTTTCATTAACCACACAAAGGGTCATTGCATGTGTGTTCTTTTAACAAACCACATATGGATCCACCAGAGTTCATTGCATGTCTGTTCTTTTCACAACCCACATATGGATCCACCAGAGTTCATTGCATGTCTGTTCTTTTCATAGACCACATATGGATGCACCAGAGTTCATTGCATGTGTGTTCTTTTCACAAACCACCTATGGATCCACCAGTGTCATTGCATGTGTGTTCTTTTCATTAACCACAGCTAGAGTCATTGCATGTCTATTCTTTTCACAAACCACATATGGATCCACCAGAGTTCATTGCATGTCTGTTCTTCTCACAAACCATATATGGATCCACCTGAGTTCATTGCATGTGTGTTCTTTTCACAAACCACATATGGATCCACCAGAGTTCATTGCATGTCTGTTCTTCTCACAAACCACATATGGATCCACCAGAGTTCATTGCATGTCTGTTCTTTTCACAAACCACACATGGATCCACCAGAGTTCATAGCATGTATGTTATTTTCATAGACCACATATGGATCCACTAGAGTTCATTGCGTGTGTGTTCTTTTCACAAACCACAACTAGAGGCATTGCATGTGTGTTCTTTTCACAGACCACATATGGATCCACCAGATTTCATTGCATGTATGTTCTTTGCATAAACCACATATGGATCCACTAGAGTTCATTGCATGTGTGTTCTTTTCACAAACCACCTATGGATCAACCAGTGTCATTGCATGTGTGTTCTTTTCATTAACTACAGCTAGAGTCATTGCATGTATGTTCTTTTCACAAACCACATATGGATCCACCATAGTTCATTGCATGTTTGTTTTATGCACAAACCACAGATGGATCCACCGGTGTCATTGCATGTGTGTTCTTTTCACAGACCACACATGGATCCACCAGTGTCATTGCATGTGTGTTGTTTTCACAGACCACATATGGATCCACCAGTGTCATTGCATGTGTATTCTTTTCATTAACTACAGCTAGAGTGATTGCATGTCTGTTATTTTCACAAACCACATATGGATCCTCAGAGTTCATTGCATGTCTGTTCTTTGAACAAACCATAGATGGATCCACTAGTGTCATTGCATGTCTGTTATTTTCACAGACCACACATGGATCCACCAATGTCATTGCATGTGTGTTCTTTTCACAGACCACATATGGATCCACCCGTGTCATTGCATGTGTTTTCTTTTTCCAAACCACAAATGGAGCAACAACTAGAGTCACTGCATGTCTATTCTTTTCATTAACCACAGCTAGAGTTCATTGCATGTCTGTTATTTTCACAGACCACATATGGATCCACCAGAGTTCATTGCATGTGTGTTCTTTTCACAGACCACCTATGGATCCACCAGTGTCATTGCATTTCTGTTCTTTTCATTAACCACAGCTAGAGTCATTACATGTCTGTTCTTTTCACAAACCACGCTAGAGTCATTGCATGTCGATTCTTTTCACAAACCACACAAGGATCCACCAGTGTCATTGCATGTGTGTTCACAAACCACATATGGATCCACCAGGGTCATTGCATGTTTTTCCTTTTCATTAACCACATATAGATCCACTGGTGTCATTGCATGTGTGTTCTTTTCATTAACTACATATGGATCCCCAAGTGTCATTGCATGTGTGTTCTTTTCATTAACCACACAAAGAGTCATTGCATGTGTGTTCTTTTAACAAACCACATATGGATCCACCAGAGTTCATTGCATGTCTGTTCTTTTCACAACCCACATATGGATCCACCAGAGTTCATTGCATGTCTGTTCTTTTCATAGACCACATATGGATGCACCAGAGTTCATTGCATGTGTGTGCTTTTCACAAACCACCTATGGATCCACCAGTGTCATTGCATGTGTGTTCTTTTCATTAACCACAGCTAGAGTCATTGCATGTCTATTCTTTTCACAAACCACATATGGATCCACCAGAGTTCATTGCATGTCTGTTCTTCTCACAAACCATATATGGATCCACCTGAGTTCATTGCATGTGTGTTCTTTTCACAAACCACATATGGATCCACCAGAGTTCATTGCATGTCTGTTCTTCTCACAAACCACATATGGATCCACCAGAGTTCATTGCATGTCTGTTCTTTTCACAAACCACACATGGATCCACCAGAGTTCATAGCATGTATGTTATTTTCATAGACCACATATGGATCCACTAGAGTTCATTGCGTGTGTGTTCTTTTCACAAACCACAACTAGAGGCATTGCATGTGTGTTCTTTTCACAGACCACGTATGGATCCACCAGAGTTCATTGCATGTATGTTCTTTGCATAAACCACATATGGATCCACCAGAGTTCATTGCATGTGTGTTCTTTTCACAAACCACCTATGGATCAACCAGTGTCATTGCATGTGTGTTCTTTTCATTAACTACAGCTAGAGTCATTGCATGTATGTTCTTTTCACAAACCACATATGGATCCACCATAGTTCATTGCATGTTTGTTTTATGCACAAACCACAGATGGATCCACCGGTGTCATTGCATGTGTGTTCTTTTCACAGACCACACATGGATCCACCAGTGTCATTGCATGTGTGTTGTTTTCACAGACCACATATGGATCCACCAGTGTCATTGCATGTGTATTCTTTTCATTAGCCACAACTAGAGTCATTACATGTCTGTTCTTTTCATTAACCACAGCTAGGGTCATTGCATGTCTGTTCTTTTCACAAACCACATGGATCCACCAGTATCACTGCATGTGTGTTCTTTTCATTAACCACAGCTAGAGTCATTGCATGTCTGTTCTTATCACAAACCACATATGGATCCACCATAGTTCATTGCATGTGTTCTTTTCAAAGACCACATATGGATCCACTAGAGTTTATTGCATGTCTGTTCTTTTCACAAACCACATATGGATCCACTAGATTTCATTGCATGTATGTTATTTTCATAGACCACATATGGATCCACCAGAGTTCATTAAATGTGTGTTCTTTCACAAACCATAACTAGAGTCATTGCATGTGTGTTCTTTTCACATACCACATATGGATCCACCATAGTTCATTGCATGTCTATTCTTTTCATAGACCACATATGGATTCACTAGAATTCATTGCATGTGTGTTCTTTTCACAAACCACCTATGGATCCTCCTGTGTCATTGCATTTATGTTCTTTTCATTAACCACCGGTAGAGTCGTTGCATGTCTATTCTTTTAACGAACCACATATGGATCCATCAAAGTTCATTGTATGTCTGTTCTTTTCACAAACCATAAATGGATCCACCAGTCTCATTGCATGTTTGTTCTTTTCAAAAACCACACATGGACCCACCAGTGTCATTGCATGTGTGTTCTTTTCACAGACTACATATGGACCCACTAGTGTCATTGCATGTGTGTTCTTTTCATTAACCACAACTAGAGTCATTGCATGTCTGTTCTATTCATTAACCATAGCTAGAGTCATTGCATGTCTGTTCATTTCACAAACCACATATGGATCCACCAGAGTTCATTGCTTGTATTCTATTTTCATTGACCACATATGGATCTACCAGAGTTAATTGCATGTGTGTTCTTTTTACAAACCACAACTAGAGTCATTGAATGTGTGTTCTTTTCACAGACCACATATGGATCCACCAGAGTTCATCGCATGTCTGTTCTTTGCACAGACCACATATAGATCCACTAGAGTTTCTTTGCATGTGTGTTCTTTTCATCAACCACAGCTAGAGTCATTGCATGTCTGTTCTTTTCATAGACCACATGTGGATCCACCAGAGTTCATTGCAAGTCTGTTCTTTTCACAAACTAAACATGGATCCACTAGTGTCATTGCATGTGTGTTCTTTTCACAAACCACCTATGGATCCACCAGCGTTCATTGCATGTGTGTTATTTTCACAAACCACCTATGGATCCACCAGTGTCATTGCATGTGTGTTCTTTTCATTAACCATAGCTAGAGTCATTGCATGTCTGTTATTTTCATTAACCATAGCTAGATTCATTGCATGTCTGTTCTTTTCACAGACCACATGGATCGACCAGTGTCATTGCTTGTGTGTTCTTTTCATAAACCATAGCTAGACTAATTGCATGTCTGTTCTTTTCACAACCCACATATGGATCCAACAGAGTTCATTGCATGTCTGTTCTTTTCATATACCACATATGGATCCACTAGAGTTCATTGCATGTGTGTTCTTTTCACAAACCACCTATGGATCCACCAGTGTCATTGCATGTGTGTTTTTCATATACCACATATGGATCCACCAGAGTTCATTACATGTGTGTTCTTTTCACAAACCACATTTGGATCGACCAGTGTCATTGCATGTGTGTTATTCTCATTAACCACAGCTAGAGTCATTCCATGTGTGTTCTTTTCACAAACCATATTCGGATCCACCAGTGTCATTGCATGTTTGTTCTTTTCATTAACCACATCTAGAGTTCATTGCATGTCTATTCTTTTCATAGACCACATATGGATCCACCAGAGTTCATTGGATGTGTGTGCTTCTCACAAACCACAAATGGATCCCCTAGTGTCATTTCTTGTGTGTGTAAAGACCCAAACCTGGCTTGGTTTGAATCCCTGTGATTACAGTGCTAGTCCCTGGATCGAATAGCTAGCACCCACAGTTTAAGATGTAATATCAAGATACAAAGGTCATATTACATCGCATGATCCAAAATATGAATACTTTATTACAAACTCATAGCCATAGGCTATCTTATGACAAAGCAGCAGAATACAAGTAAAGCATGGAGTCCTTCATCTTCATGTGCCACAGGCAAACATGTTGGGTGCAGACTCATGACCTCTATCATCAATCCATACTCGTCAATAGAATAACCTGCAACATGATAGGTTGCAGCCACAAAGGGTCAATACTTTGAATGTATTGGCAAGTGTCACAAGTTTGTGAATATAAGTTGGACTATCACTACATGCATATTTGGCTAAGTAGATCTTAGGCTCATTTGCAGAAAGGGATATGGTTTTATCCTATGTTTGCAAAAATAGTTTTGATCTTTCAATAACTTTCTGAACTCCTTGGCAAACTCCTAGTTCTTCTAATCTCTTGTTGTCACCATTAAGTTTTACTTTGAGAAATTAGAATGTCGAGATCTTCCATAGCTTCAGGCCTTAGTTGCTCAGAGTTGTCCATAACCGAGGACACGGCTAAGTACTTAGAATTTAATCTTCTGCAGAAGTTGTACACTTTACCCACAAGACACAATCTCGTCTTGACGCCACCAGTGGCCGCTGGATTAGTACTCACCAAGATGGAGTACCGGCAGATCGAGAATGTGACAAAGTATTTCCATAGAAGTCCTCCCAATACATAATGCCAGCACATCTACCAGGCACCAATGCAAGGATAAACCTCCAATGCATAATTCTAGTTAACCTAAAGAGGTACCAATGCATGGGTCTTCCACTATGTAATTGACTAGGCCAGAGCCCATTTGGCATGTGGCTGTACACGAAAGCCACTGTACGAGAAACATGTTCAATCTCTAAGTTCCTGGGTGGTATTCTTCTAGTGCACACACGAAAGAGATAGCCATAGACATGGTTCCCTTCGTTGCCACCTTATTCTCAACTGAGTATGCACACTCCACCCAGGTGATTCATTGAGTCCTTGTTTTATTATATAAAACATATATATATATTTTTCCAACACTTCATATAATCACAATATGGTATATTCCACCCTGAATCTATAGCAGGGCTAAGCATACTACAATTACAGTATTTCCACTAAGGGATATATAAAGGATATCCTAATAGGATATAGCATAGCATAGTATCATAGTAGTCTTATCATGCATACTACAAAAATCCACTAAGTGTAATGAAAAATAGTAGGACATGGATGATAGTGCCACTTGCCTTAGTAGTTGGTGGTGTTGGTACACTCTTTGCAGTAGCACACTTGACAATCCACACAATCTATCAAACAAAACAACCAAGACAAAACATGCACAAGATCAATACTAATGACAATACAAAAATCATGCAAAATATGCAAGCATGCAAGATGGAAATTTCATTGCACAATTTGTTATAACAAAGGTTTCGAACACTACTAAGTGTTTTCTGAACATTTTACAATTGCAAGATTACAAATGCAACCATTTGTGCAATTGTAACAATTAGCAATAATTTCTAGCATTTAGAAATGCCAAACTCACTAAATAATTCCCATACTATTAGGTATAGCCAACCAAATCTATATTTTGGTCTCACTGGACAGAGGGTTCAATTTGCAATCTATAGCAAAAAGATTTACCCAAAAATAATTTACAAAACAATTTTTATGGGTAAAATACCCCTAAAAAGGTTCTGCCTAAAACTTCTATTTTACAGAAGCTAAAGTGCGAAACAAGGCCTCTATAATAAAGGTCTTATTTTTCTGAATCCATAGACACCAAATTTGTATTTTTCTGATTTGTGGATCAAAAGTTATTGAATTTCTAAGTTTAATACAAATCTGTCTATTTTTCTATTTAAACAAAATAGTCTGCCGACGTGGCGTGTTCTTATTGGCCGGTACCGGTTCGGGCGGATCAACAACATGGGCCGTTGGATTATAAGTGGCAACGGGTGATCCAGATTAATCGGTACCCGTTCGATTAGTGATCTAATCTCAGCCCTAGAATTTAGATCCCACAGATCTCAGTGCTTGGCCACGAACTGGCGGCGCTGGTGACGGTGCGCGGCGGCGACGCGTCGGACGGGTGGTGGTCCGACGATTCTAGAGGGGTAGGGGAAGCAGCGATCTTACCGAGGGCTCACGGTGGTCTCGGTGGTCTGATTGGTGGTCGCGATGGAGAGAGGGGAGTTCTGCTGCGCTCGGTATTCCTCGCCGGAGTGGCGTCGACGGCGGAGGTCACGGCCTCGAGACGGTGGCGTCGATCTGGTACTCGAGCGGACAAGCAAAAGGGTTAGTGAAGTGCGCCTAGTCCAGCACGGTCTAGTAGTGGCCAAAAAGGAGCGGCGGGAACCCTACCTTTACCGGAAAATCCGTCGGATGGTGGCGGCAGAGGGAGCTCGCCAGACTTGGTCCGTGTCGTCGACCTGGAGCACGAGAAGGCACATAGCCAGGGTTAAAACACGCGCCAGGACACGACAAACCATATAGGACAGAGAGGAGGGCACCGGGCGGCCTGGGTTCACCGGATTCGTCGCCGGAGCTCGTCGGTGGCCGCAGTGGTTCGAGCTTGATTCCGAGCAGCCTAGTGGCTCTCAGGTGGCGGTGTCTGAGGGAAAAACAAAGAGGAGGGGGTGGGGATTAAGAGGCAGGGGTCAGAGTGGAGATTAATTCGGAAATCTGTGGTCGGCGGACTTAGTAGCAGAGGAGGAGGAGAGTAATGTTCGTCATTCGGTGGAAGAAGCTGAGGTGGCGGGTGACGTGGGCGTGGGGTCGGGGTGTAAGAGGAAGGGGGTGGGCAGCGGCACGGTAAGAAAAATAGGGGGAGAGAGAAAAGGCCGGGTGGGGCTGGTGGGTTGGTTTTGGGCCGAAAGGCCAGAAGCTGGTTGCTGCTTTATTTTTTTTCTCCCTTTTCTTTTTCTATTTCTGTTTTCTTAAATATCTTTTGATTTAATGATCCAATTTGAATCAAACAAATTTCTAAAACTCAAATTATGTTTTTAGGGCATTATAGAACTCATTTACTTTCCAACTCAAAATTTTCTAACCAAATTTATTCACTTTGGTTTTAATAGCTAATATTGCCTTTATTAAATATATTCTCAAAATAATTCATATCTTTTTATCCATGGCTCCAAATTGGATGAAACCAATTTCTATTGTTTTATTATTTTGTCATTTATCTTTTAAGCCCTCATAGGAGTTCTTTGGTTTAATATACATATGGAGTATATCCAAAGTATTGTGTTGTTCTTAGTGTTAACAAATAATTAGAGTTTTAGGGTTTGAGATATTTTTCACTTCTCTTGGGTTTTTAAAATGCAACCAAGTCAAGATGCTCATGCATGCTTCATGATTTGGGACTTTAAAACATGCACACCAATTCACAAACAAAAATCATTTTGTTTGGCTTGGGTTTTGGAGGCATTATATTAAATGTTCCAAAAGTTTTTGTTCCTTCTGAATTTCAAAGAACTTGGTTCTTCATTTTGTTTAAAATTTTCACATTTCAAAATTTGGAAAATTTTGGGATGTGACAGACTACCACCCTTAAAAGGAATCTCGTCCCCAGATTCGAGAAGGCTAGAAATAATAGGTTGGGTTTTAGGATACTTGGGTGCTACAGCCCTTAAAAGGAAACTTTGTTGGGTTGCATTTGACTCACTTAGCTAAGGGTCCAAAAGATTGACGTCCAAAGGTTGTTAATCATTTCTCCATCTTGAGATTCTTATACCACTGAATTAAGTTAGCTAAAGCTTACCTTCCACACCATCTAGTTCTTCAAGGGTTCCATACATGTTGATGTGGTTCACATGTCCTTTCTGGGTCACATTGGAATTGCTCCCATTAGAGTCTCCAACATTCTCATTCTTCTTCTTCTTCTTCTCAGGACAGTTTGCTACAAAGTGTCCAAGTTGCTTACAATTGTAACACTGCAACTGGCTAATGTCTTTCTTGGGATCATTATGTTGATTCTGACCAAGGTTATCTCCATTGTTAGTACCATTCACATTTTTACTACCACTTCCATTATTGATGTGATGATTCTGGTGATGGTGATTATGTCCATTTCCTTCATGCTGATGTGATCCAGAATTCCCATTGTCCTTTCTGAATGAATGCATCTTCTGTGATGGTCTTGAGTGATATTTGTCAAAGCTATGCTTCCTCTTCCTGTTCTCAACTTTGTCCTTCTTACTCTCTAAAATTCTAGCTTTGTCACACAATGATTGATAAGTTGGAACATAAGCAACTGATAATTGCATGGAAAGTTCATCATTCAGTCCATCTAGGAACTTTTCCTTCCTCTTAGCATCAGTATCAGTATCATCTGGAGCATAACGTGATAGATTGTTGAATTCCTCAATATATTCAGAAATGCTGCGGTGACGCTGTTTAAGGTTGTGAAACTCCTTCTTCTTTAGGCTCATCATGCCTGAAGAGATATGATTAGTGCGAAAACCATCTTCAAATATTTCCCAAGTCGCTTCTTCAATGGGGTGAGTGACTTGAAAGTTGTCCCACCACGTAGCTGCAGGGCCTTCAAGCAAGTGCGCTGCAAATCTCACTTTCTCAGCATCAGAGCATCCAATAGTCACTAGGTCTTTGTTCACTGAACGTAACCAGTCATCAGCTACCATTGGATCAGAAGTACCAGAGAACTTTGCAGGTTTCAACCTCAGAAATCTAGTGAGCATATCCAGAGGTGGTGGATTGTTGTTGTTATTGTTGTTGTTCTGATTCTGATTGTTGATGGTTGCCATGAATTGTGTCATCATCTGCATTAGCTGAGTCTGTGCAGTCATCATCTATTTCATCTCATTTTCATTGTTGTTGTTGTCTCCATTGTTATCATGGTCGTTGGCGCGTCTTGGAGGCATCTGTTGGTTTAATAGGGATAAGTAAGGATAGATAGACAGATAGATAGATAGGTTTAAGGGAGTTCTAACACACTCAACCCAAAACAACCCAGTTTAATCAAAACATTCATCAAGCAACCAATCACTTAGCAACTTAACTCATTATAGAAGAAAACAACAAGTTTTCTCGAAACAAGCAACCTAGTATAGTCATACCACATAGGTCGGCATGATCCATACGCTAACACAATATCAATAACTCGAACATGATAATTGGTAGGCAATCTAATGTCTCATGGTTCGCACTATGATAACATCAGTGGGAGATCTCTTTCGAGTTTGGCAATCATCGGTGAAGTGTCCTATCTTCCGGCAGCGATGGCAAAACGCTTTTGTCATGTCTCGAGTACTTTTTCTTGAAGTGTTGTTGTGGTTTTCTTGAACTTCCTTCTCTTGGCATTCATTGATATTATGTCCTTCTTCCTTGCATTTGGAGCAGGGGATATGGCTAAGGTTTTCTTCTTTCTTCCCAAGAGCTTGATACATTCCATCCTTGACTTGTTCTTTCACTTGTTGCACTATGACGTCGAGATGGCACTTGGCAGGAATGTGGTTAGTTCCTTCACATAGGTAACAAGTAACTTGAGATGTGGGTTCTTATCACATACCACATATGGATCCACCATTGTCATTGCATGTGTGTTCTTTTTATTAACCACAACTAGAGTCATTGCATGTCTACTTTTTTAATTAATAACAGCTAGAGTCATTGGATGTCTGTTCTTTTCACAAACCACATATGGATCCACTAGAGTTCATTGCATGTATGTTATTTTCATAGACCACATATGGATCCACCAGAGTTCATTGCATGTCTGTTCTTTTCACAAACCACAACTATAGTCATTGCATGTGTATTCTTTTCATAGACCACATATGGATCCACCAGAGTTCATTGCATGTCTGTTCTTTTCATTAACCACAACTAGAGTCATTGCATGTCTATTCTTTTCATTAACCATAGCTGGAGTCATTGCATGTCTGTTCTTTTCACAAACCATCTATGGATCCACCAAAGTTCATTGCATGTATGTTATTTCATAGACCACATATGGATCCACCAGAGTTCATTGCATGTGTGTTCTTTTCACAAACCACACCTAGAGTTATTCCTTGTGTGTTCTTTTCACAGACCATATATGGATCCACCAGAGATCATTGCATGTCTGTTCTTTTCACAAAGCACATATGGATCCACCAGAGTTCATTGCATGTCTGTTCTTGTCATAGACCACATATGGATCCACTAGAGTTCATTGCATGTGTGTTCTTTTCATTAACCATAGCTAGAGTCATTGCATGTATGTTCTTTTCACAAAGCACATATGGATCCACTAGAGTTCACTACATGTCTGTTCTTTTCACAAACCACACATGGATCCACCAGCGTCATTGCATGTGTGTTCTTTTCAAAGACCACATATGTATCCACTAGAGTTCATTACATGTGTGTTCTTTTCACAAACCATCTATGGACCCACCAGTGTCATTGCATGTGTGTTCATTTCATTAACCACAACTAGAGTCATTGCATGTCTATTCTTTTCATTAACCACAACTAGAGTCATTCCATGTCTATTCTTTTCACAAACCACATGGATCACAAGTGTCATTGCATGTGTGTTCTTTTCATTAACCACTTCTAGAGTCATTGTATATCTGTTCTTTTCACAAACCACATCTAGATCCACCAGAGTTCATTGCATGTCTGTGCTTTTCATCTACCACATATGGATCCACGAGAGTTCATTGCATGTGTGTTCTTTTCACAAACCACCTATGGATCCACCAGTGTCATTGCATGTGTTTTCTTCTCATTAACCAGAACTAGAGTCATTGCATGTGTGTTTGTTTCACAAACCACATATGGATTCACCAGTGTCAATGCATGTGTGTTCTTTTCATTAACCACAACTAGAGTCCATTGCATGTCTGTTCTTTTCATAGACCAGATATGGATCCACCAGAGTTCATTGGACGTGTGTTCTTCTCACAAACCACTTATGGATCCCCTAGTGTCATTGCATGTGTGTTCTTTTCATTAACCACAACTAGAGTCATTGCATGTGTGTTCTTCTCACAAACCACATATGGATCCACCAGAGTTCATTGCATGTCTGTTCTTTTCAGAAACCACACATGGATCCACCAGAGTATGTTGCATGTATGTTCTTTTAATGAACCACTACTAGAGACAGTGAATGTTTGTTCTTTAAATAATCCACATGAGCATGTGTGTTCTTTTCATATACCACATATCGATCCACCAGTGTCATTGCATGTGTGTTCTTTACAGAAACCACATATGGATCCACATTGTCTACATTTGTGTTCTTTTCACAAACCACATATGGATCCACCAAAGTCACTTCATGTGTGTTCTTTAAATAAACCACTGCTAGTCATTGCATCTCTTTTCTTTTCATTAACCACAGCTAGAGTCATTGCATGTCTGTTCTTTTCACAAACCACACATGGATCCACCAGAGTCATTGCATGTGTGTTCTTTTCACAAACCACATGGATCCACCAGTGTCATTGCATGTGAGTTTTTTTAATAAACCACAGCTAGAGTCACTGGATCTCTGTTCTCTTCATAAACCACATTTGGATCCAACAGTGTCATTGCATGTGTGTTCTTTTCATTAACCACAACTAGAGTCATTGCCTATGTGTTCTTTTCACAACCCACATATTGATCCACCAGAGTTCATTGGATGTATGTTCTCCTCATAAACCACATTTGGAAACAGCTAGAGTAATTGCATGTGAGTTCTTCTCACACACCACATATGGATCCACCAGTGTCATTGAAATGTGTGTTCTTTTCACAAACCACATATCGATCCACTAGAGTCATTGCATGCCTGTTCTTCTCACAAACCACATATGGATCCACCAGAGTCATTGCATCTGTGTTCTTTTCATGAACCACATATGGATCCACCGGTGTCATTGCATGTCTGTTCTTCTCACAAACCACATATGGATCCACCAGAGTTCATTGCAAGTCTATTATTTTCATAAATCACATGGATCCACCAATGTCATTGCATGTGTGTTCATTTAATAAACCACAGCTAGAGTCACTGCATGTGTGTTCTTTTCATAAACCACATATGGAAACAGCTAGAGTCATTGCATGTGTGTTCTTTTCACAAACCAAATGTGGATCCACTAGTGTTCATTGCATGTCTATTCTTTTCATTAACAACATATGGATCCACTAGTGTCATTGCATGTGTGTTCTTTTCATTAACCACATATGGATCCCCTAGTGTCATTGCATGTGTGTTCTTTTCATTAACCACACCAAGAATCATTGCATGTGTGTTCTTTTCACAAGCTCATAGTGGAGCACCGCATCGCCCCAGGGCCTCCTCTTCGCCTCCCCACCGCTCTAGTAAGCCTCACCGTCGCTTCCCTGAGCCCCTAGGGTTTCTGCCCTGCCGTCGTCTCGCTGGGGAGAAGAAGACCTCCCGGCCGTCGATCCCCCTTCAGATCGGACGGTCCACATGCCCCCATACCGTTTCACCCCGCCAGCCACTGACCGCCAGGCCCCACCTGGGGGTTCAAACGGGATCCTCCCGCGCGACGCGTCCCCTGCGTGGGCCGAATCTGCCTCCTCGTCCCAGCGGCCTCTCAGACCCGGCCCACTTCAGTTTCTGTTCCTTTTTCTTTTTAGCAGACCCCTTTAATTCCAGAAGTTATTTGCTAGGATTAAATCTTTTTAAAATGGTAAACCTAATCTAAATGCCTAGATCTAATTTTATGGTGGTTCCCTAATGTTTTCTCAAACATGTAGAGGCAACCGCATGTCCAAAATAATTTCCAATAATTCCTAGTAATTATTTTGCTAGAATGTATCTTGTACCCTAAATAATTTCCACAGAGAGTTTTACAACTCCATTGGTGATGAACCAAAGACCTACTGGAAGGTATTTCAAATAACTCTTTTCCAGCACAAGTCTCATCCCAAGGTGAACTGTAGTCTGCCCTTAGTGAAAATAACAAAACTAGCAACTTTTTGACTTAGATAAATTACCCAGGTCTAACTAAATGTTGTATTAACCTGATTCCACCTCCCAGTACACCCCAGAACCTATATCTATCAAACCCCAGTAGCTCATAATTTATTGAGCTCTGGTTAAATTTTTAGTGATTTAAATACCTCTATGATGGGTATTTTCACTAATTAAATCACTCCAGGAGATTGGCAACTCCAATAAGGGTGAATCCAATTCCTACAGAAAGGTATTTTAAATACCTAGCACATGCCCTTGGAACCAACTCAATAGCTTCTGTAGATTTAATCTGGTAAAAAGAAGAAGAATCATACAGAACTGTCTTTAGGAATTTCCTGAGGGCATTCTAGTAAATATTTGACATGATTCCAACTCTAGTTGGATCAGTACATCAAGCCCTACTTAATCATCCAAGGAAATAATTTTTAAAGCTCTAGAACTCTTCTGGTAAATTATTTCCTAAAACTAGAGCCTTTAGCACTTGAATATTCATAAGTATTTCAAGAAAAGTGATAAAATAGTGAAACCACTTTTGTTGGCTTCATATTATCAAAACCTATCTGTTGGTATCATGTTTTTACTATGGTACCCTACAGAATATGGTCTTGTCCAAAAATCCATCCAAAAATATAGGGGTATTCATTCCTTTCTCCAAGGCCATCTCAATCTCCTATTTCCAATCCTCTCAAAAGCATCTGAATCTTAATCTGGTATTATTCATTGTTTGTTGTATGTAATGGTAGTTGTTTGTATTGTGTTGATTGTGGCTTGGTTTGTTTGCATGTGCTGTCGGGATGACGATAGTTGCGATGAAATCGGAGAGCAGAAGAAGGGGTATTTATTATTGATATTGGTATTCTGGGGTATCTAAAGAAGAAGTCCAGGGACATATTGCCATATTTATGATCATCAGGCAACTCAACTTCTTGCTCATAAGCCTTGTCCTACTATTTTACTTATGCATGTTTTACCTACCGTTTATTAAAAACTGCATTGTTTTACTATATGTTGATATATACATATATATATGGTAGTGGTTTGGCTCCTCCAAACCATTACACTTTGGTACTACTAAGTACAACCCCCTTGGTGATACCTAATTGCCCCTAGTAGAGTAGATGGTGCATATCCACCATACCCCTTTGGAGACCCCGTTTTAGCCGAAGCAAAAGCTAGAGGATGGGAAGACCCCGGAAAAAGTTTTACCAAATGTTTTATGATAAAACCTTGGTGAGGTGGGACCTCCCAAGAGATGTTGAGAAAGAAAAAGGTTTTGTTTTACAAAATGTTGGAGGAAAACCGGAGGAAGAAGGTTTACGAAAATGCACTTGGTTCTTTGCAGTCTAGCTATAACAACTTAACCCTGTGCAACCACACTACTCTGGTATGGGACAGGGCTGGATTTGATGTTTGTCTACTCTGGTATGAGATGCCTCGCAACAACTATAGGGGATCGGGGATCCTAGGAGGGTGGGCCTTCTCCGATATAGGTCCATGTAAAACATCGACCTGGAGAAGGAACAAAGGGTCGGCAGGCCTCCACGCGTTACTATGAGCCCCTCATTGAAAGTGCGCACGTGGGACGTGCACTAAGCGCTCCGGTTGGTCCTCGCCCGACGTCACAGTTTTGAGGGGATTAACACTCATAGGGTAGGCACTTATATTGGAGTGGGCATCCGGAGAGTCTTGATTGGTTACTCGACCCACGATCGGTGAAGATCAGGGTAGTGTACCCGGATGGTGTGGGTAAAGTGTACAACCTCTGTAGAGTGTAAATCTATTCGAATAGCCGTGTCCACGATTAAGGACGGGTTGGACAAACTTATGTAGAGCGGTGCTGGTTTTGTTTTCAAAAAGGATTTCTAAAAAGGAATGGCTTTGAAAATGTTTGGACCATGGGATGGTCGGAAAGGATCCCTACTATGACCATGGGATGGTCAGAAAGGGATGGAAGGAGTTTGGTCG
Source organism: Avena insularis (assembly GCA_023614405.1). NCBI lineage: Eukaryota > Viridiplantae > Streptophyta > Magnoliopsida > Poales > Poaceae > Avena > Avena insularis. The sequence goes on along the minus strand of CM042694.1, from coordinate 441,967,238 downwards.
TGGGACGACCGGGAGAAAGGAACAAATGGGTGACCCAGTCCTAATGTTTTCCAAAACTTTTCAAAAAGGTTTCCAAAACTATTTACAAAGGTTTTCAACAAAGATATGTAGATGTTATATCTTCAAGAGAAACTATTTAGAAAAGAACCCCTCTTCGAGCCCTCCTACTACCACAGCCAAAATGCATATCCTTTTGTTATTAAGATTTTCTTAAGGTGGTTTGCGAGTACATTCAAAGTACTCACTGACATTGTCCCTGGCTATTAACTTGATCAGATTCCAAGAAGAAGGTGGTGATGGCGACTATGCGAGCTAGGACGTTCTCCCAGTCAGTTGCCTGTAGGTTAAGGCATGGCTCGGGCTCTACGCTTGATGAAGATCCGCTGATGTTTATTGATGTAGCCTTAACGACCTTTATGTAAGTCTTGTAATTTGGTATATCCTCGGATGTTGTAATGATACTTGTCGGTTATGTGCCACGACTAACTGATCATGGGATCGTGGTTGTATGCAGAACAGGGATTCTCAGAGGATTAATCCGGGGGTCCCACAGACTTGGTATCAGAGCCATCCTGACTGTAGGAGAACCTTAGTTAGCATGGTCGCTAGACAGGAACCTTATTTTGAAAACCCCGGCTTTCAAAAAACTAGTTTCTCAATGAGTTTCTAAAAGTTCTACTTCTTCTCTTACTCTAAGTAAATGCTTTCGAAAATGGTTTACCCCAACTCTTGTCCCCAAACTTCAAACCTCCGAATTTTAAATAACTAGGATCTAGAACCCGGTGAAGACAATGAGAACAAGATGAAGACAAGCAACCATCAGCAAACACAAGGAGACTACAATATCGCTCTATCGGCGGAATCCTCACCATCAGAAGAAACCGGGTGTTGCACTATCAAGAAACGTCCAAGATACGACGAAGACTTCATCTGCAAGAGAGTGACTCCGACCTGAAGAAAGACGGTATCTAGGGTCAATAGTCCTAAGGATAGGATTCCCCAACATCGTGAGTAGTTAACTCCTTGGTCCCTAACGTTGACCGTGTTTGCTTGCCTATGCCTCCCGTGTTGTTTGATGTGTGTTGTTTGCCGAGGACATTGTGACCCCCTCGCTCTGTTCGCCTTGATTGTATGTTCTGGTTTGCCTTGACCTATTTAAAAATGTGACTCAAGGAGCGATAACCCACCAAATAGCTCAGGAAACCCCTGTGTTAGATGCCGGTTATGAGCCCCAGAATAACCTCGAGAGTATATGAGAGGAAGAGCATCGCAAGAACCAGGAGTTCGACATCGTCAAGTCCGAATAAACTCGAAGCTTTAACCTCAGCAAGATGGCATAGCTTGTTAAACTCACCTCGCAAGACTCATCAATAGCACCACACTCCCTTGTTTCCCAGTGTACTACAGCAAGAATCCCGTTGAAGCCGGAAGCCAATCACCGAAGGATCCTCAATATCCACAAGAAACCATCCGATAAGTCAACCAAAACAAGAAGTGGAGACCTAACCACACTAACCTCCAGTGTATTAGAGCTTCTGACCGCCTCAGGAGACTAACTAATCTAGGCGACCCTACCCAAACTAACAGAATGTTCCTCCCTAGAAGGTCAGAACCACCCCTGAAGCCAGATAATAAGGAAGCGTGAAGACAACGAGTCAACTCTGCCCTCAATCAGAAGCAACACAAGAAAAGCAAATGATGACTGTTTACCCGACGCTGACTGTTTCAACCATGAGTAACTACTAGCAAAAGGAGTCGTAAATTGCTAACTTGTGCTGAGCTAACCCCTAAAGGCTTCGCTAGGAAACCACCCCTGCCAAGGTTGATAAAATAAGGCGTCACTCGAAGACCCTAGCTCAAGACACCGGGAAGATACAGCCTTCCACTAAACATCGGGTCAGCACTCCATGACAGAAGATCCACACCCTTCTTGATGCACCTTAGTGAAGCTCTAAGGTGGAAAGACTTCGTCTTTACACTCAATCCTCAGAAGACTGTCTACCAGAGGATACTTTGGAAGAGATCTTCGGATACATCGTCTTTCTGCCAAACAACAACCCGTGAGTTATCTGAAGAAAAACAAACTGAAGATTCTGCAAAGTCCCTCCGCTACTTCAGCTGAAGACCCGCCTGAAGGACCGCCAAACCACCAACCCCTAGGTCCTTAATGCTTAGAGGACGTGAGACTCCAATGACTCCTCCAGGCTAAGCATGGAGAATAGTAATATATAAGCCCCATAGGACCTACCTTCGCGTACGTCATCGGAAGGTTCCAACTCTAGGAGAAAGAGTGACGCCAATTTTTAGGACATCAATCTACGACTCCAAGAAGGAAGGAATGCGTTGTCTCCGAACTAACCTAGTCAAATCCTAAGGGGGGGGGAAAGACTGCGTCTTTCCCACACAAATAGAGTAAACCCTCGCCAGGAGCCAAACTAGAAGCTTGGACCCCAACATCGTTAAATAGGTTACGCTAAGCCCTAAGGAAGAACCATGGATCCCTAGAGAAAGGTACACCAGGTCATAAATTCTATCCTCCGACGAGTACCCCGTGATGTTCAGCATCAAGAGAGTCTGCCCAGTCTAAGCCCTCGAGACTCAGAGCCCCGAAGGAATATAAGATCGTTCCTCGTAATCAAGGATAGACTCTACTCAACTCTCCGTGCATCCCGGAAGACTGAAGCTCAACTTCATCGACAAAGTAGTCACTTTCAAAGATGGAGTCAGTAAGATAGTACGCGTAAGACACCTAGTATCAATCCGGCTCGAAATCCCCTAACCCTACTCTCCTGAATCTCGAGACGAGATTCTTTTCAGGGGGAAAGATCTGTAACATCCTAATTTCTGCAACCCTGATTAGTTGTCCAGAATGCAAAAAATCAGGGGGAACAAAAACTTTTTCTTGTTCATTGGTGCAGTGTTTGCTTGTTGTTTGTTTATGCTTATGCATATGAATGTGTATTAGATGATATATTCCTTACTTTAACACCAGTTGACAAAAACTACTTCCCAAAACAGTCTTGGCTCAATTTCCATATCCTCAAATGTTCTGGCATTTCAAAAACATGAGCCAAGATGTTTATGAGACCAAAACTACTTTAGTAGCTTCTATTGACAAAACTATGGAGAAATATAGAATACTACCTCCTTATGTTTTCAAGATAGAACCTTCAACTATTATTACCTCTAGATTTAACAAAACCTTTTTGTAAGCTTTTGAATTTTACTCTTAGTAGAGATGCCAAGGACCTTACCTTGTTCAAACTCCAACCTATTTCAAAATACCCATCCTTACCTCAAGCTAAGCTTGGTGGTAACCCCAGTAGTAGTTGATTTGTTTGTAAGATGAGTTGCCTTGATCTATTGTTTGAATTGTTTGCTTAGAAGTAGTATGAGATACTCTAGGATCTCATCCTCTAGGATCAAGGTACCTTTAGATCACCAAACCCTAAGAAAGAATACACTCTGGATCCAATCTCTAGCCACCAGGTGATCATCTAAAACCCTTAACCAGATCAATTCTGAAGTGATCCCTTCTAGAAGCTTCCAAGTCAATGAAACCCAATATCAAGCATGGATCTCTTGTACTCACCCTACAATTCCATATCAACCCTTTAGTAAAGCTCTGATACCTTGCAACTCCTCCAAGAACATCTCCTCTCATACTCTAGTCAAATCCTCAAAACTACCAAATTTGGCCAAGTCTGGAAACAGTTTCAGCATCACCTTTTTGGATGCCTCCTTTTCTCAAACCATGTACCTTTTTGGAAATGCACCTGAACCATCTTGTTAACCATCCTAAGGAATACCAAGACCCACATTTTCCTCTGGATAGATCATCCCTCAACCCACTCATCCTTGATGGTTTTGCAAGCAAGAAAATAACATTTCCTGCAAAACTAGTCATCATGCCTATTTTGGTAGAAGCTCACACACTCATACAACTTCCCTTGTACCAACTTTCTGCATGGTTGTGACCTACTCATTGATGTCTATCAAAACCTACTTCACTTGCCCCAAGTGGATCTCTGTGCTGATTAAACCCACATGGTTTATAAGGCATCATGACCCATAATTCCTGGCAGCCTTAATTTCAACAAAGTTTGCCATCACTTCTAGAACACCTCAAATACAAATAATTCAAACTCCTTCTGCCATGATCATCTATATGAACTGGTCTTTCTACCCATCTATCCCTTGCACCAAGGTGAGCTCTCAGCTCCAAGATGCAAGCATGTTTTGGTGGTATAAAAATAACACCACCCTAGATCATCAACGCATTGTTTTCCATCCTTTTCTAGATGGAATTTCATTCCACAAGGTTGCAAATGCTTGCTACACCTTATCTATCTCATCTATATTGATTAACAAGATTTACCAAATATTAACCCTAATTATTGTGGCCCCAAACCTATTTAATTACATAAATAGTCAAAATCTCCAAAACTCCCTCCATAAAGGAAAGTTTGGTTTTTACCAAACCACTTCCCAAACTTTTAACTCATGTGAGTTCCCCAAATCATATCCTATCTTTTCATATCAAAAATAAATATTTTTGAGAAGCTTTATTATTTATTTTTGTCCATTTTCTTAAATGGCTGAATTGGAATAATAATTGTTTTAAATACTTTTAATCCCCAATAAATCTTGGGAAAATTCCCCTAAGTGTGTATTCACATCTGGGACCCTCCCACATCAAAATCCAACCTTGCCCAATGGAAATTTTTCAAATGATCTTCTAAAAGCCACCTCTGCCCTTTTTGAGTAATTGGATTTAAGTGGACTTAAACTCCACATAAAAACCCCAATTAAATCCTAGAAGTCCACCTTGACCTCACCTATCTACCAGTACCATTTTATCTTCTAGTCCAATGAAAGTTCGTGGACTTCTTTCACAACCATCTACTAGATCAATAATTGTCAATTAAGCCAATCACCACTCCAAGCAATTCCTTTGTCCATCAATTCTTGATCAATGCTTATGCTCAACATCAAGACACATCACTGGTCGACTAGTACTGTAGCCCCACCCCCAACAAATCCCCATTTTGCCCTTGTATTAGTTGTAAGAGAGAGAGATAACAACAAATCTTGCAAAGATCTTGTCCATTAAACACCACAGCTCCCCACTCTGCCCCTGCACGACCCAAATGCCCACCTTACCCCTCTCCACCTCCCTCTGGACCAATCCTTGGCCAGCCCTCCGTCCCCACCATGCCCAAATGGGTAATTTACTACCTCTATCCCTCCTCCTTGGTTTATAAGCCAGCAGGCCACCCCGGCACCCCGCACTGGCTCATTTGCCCCCAATCCATCCCACTCACCTTCCCTGCGTCCCATTTCCTCTCCCCTGTCCTACCACATCTAGGACATGGAGAAGAACTCCCTCTCGGCCATTTTCGAGCTCAAGCGTGTAGGACCCTCTCCCTGCTCCCCTCCACGTGCATGTGGCCTCCCTGCACTCCTCTGCCCCAGATCCACCTCCCCCAAGCTCCTGAGCTCCTCCTAGCACCTCTCTTGGCCTAGGCAAGGAGAGAGCCTCCTCTCGGTCTACTCCAAGAAACCGGCTTGGTGGTCTCCCTCCTGCTCCATGTCACTCTGCACTGGCATTCTTAGCCTCATCGGAGCCGGCCCTAACCTCCCCTGTCGCATGCAGGCGCCCAAGGACGTTCGCTGGCGAGCTCCCGAATGACCACCATCGGCCACCACCGCGTGAGCCTGTTCCCGGCATAGAGACCCCTCGTGCCGCCCTCCCCAAGCTCATAGTGGAGCACCGCGTCGCCCCAGGGCCTCCTCGTCGCCTCCCCGCCGCTCTAGTAAGCCTCACCGTCGCTGCCCTGAGCCTCTAGGGTTTCTGCCCCGCCGTCGTCTCGCTAGGGAGAAGAAGACCTCCCGGCTGTTGATCCCCCTTCAGATCGGAAGGTCCACAGGCCCCCATACCGTTTCACCCCGCCAGGCCTCACCTGGCGGGTTCGAACGGGATCCTCCCGCGCGGCGCATCCCCTGCGTGGGCCGAATCTGCCTCCTCAGCCCAGCGGCCTCTCAGATCCAGCCCACTTCAGTTTCTGTTCCTTTTTATTTTTAGCAGACCCCTTTAATTCCCGAAGCTATCTTCTAGGATTAAATATTTTTAAAATGGTAAACCTAATCTAAATGCCTAGATCTAATCTCCTAATGGTTCCCTGATGTCTTCTCAAACATGCAGAGGCAACCCCATGTCCAAAATAATTTCCAATAATTCCTAGTAATTATTTTGCTAGAATGTATCTGGTACCATAAATAATTTCCACAGAGAGTTTTACAACTCCATTGGTGATGAACCAAAGACCTACTGGAAGGTATTTCAAATAACTCTTTTCCAGCACAGGTCTCATCCCAAGGTGAACGGTAGTCTGCCCTTAGTGAAAATATCAAAATCTAGCATCTTTCTGACTTAGATAAATTACCTAGGTCTAACCAAATGTTGTATTGACCTGATTCCACCTCCCAGTACACCCCAGAACCTATATCTATGAAACCCGAGCAGCTCATAATTTATTGAGCTCTGGTTGAGTTTTTAGTAATTTAAATACCTCTATGACGGGTATTTTCACTAATTAAATCACTCCAGGAGTTTGGAAACTCCAATAAGGGTGAATCCAATTCATACAGAAAGGTATTTTAAATACCTAGCACATGCCCTTGGAACCAACTCAATAGCTTGTTTAGATTTAATCTGGTAAAAAGAAGAAGAATCATATAGAACTGTATTTGGGAATTTCCTGAGGGCATTCTGGTAAATATTTGACATGATTCCAACTCTAGTTGGCTCAGTACATCAAGCCCTACTTAATCATCCAAGGAAATAATTTTTAGAGCTCCAGAACTCTTCTGGTGAATTATTTCCTAAAACTAGAGCCTTTAGCACTAGAATATTCATAAGCATTTCAAGAAAAGTGATAAAATAGTGAAACCACTTTTGTTGGCTTCATCTTATCAAAACCTATCTGCTGGTATCATGTTTTTACTCTGGTGCCCTATAGAATATGGTCTTTTCCAAAAATCCATCTCTTAGGTAGTTTCTAGACTATAAATCCTAAGGGGTATTCATTCCCTTCTCCAAGGCCATCTCAATCTCCTATTTCCAATCCTCTCAAAACCATCTGAATCTTAATTTGGTATTATTCATTGTTTGCTGTATGTAATGGTAGTTGTTTGTCTTGTGTTGATTGTGGCTTGGTTTGTTTGCATGTGCTATCGGGACGACGATAGTTGCGATGAAATCGGAGAGCAGAAGAAGGGGTATTTATTATTGATATTGGTATTCTGGGGTATCTAAAGAAGAAGTCCAGGGACATATTGCCATATTGATGATCATAAGGCAAGCCACCTTCTTGCTCATAAGCCTTGTCCTACTATTTTACTTATGCATGTTTTACCTACTGTTTATTAAAAACTGCATTGTTTTACTATATGTTGATATATACATATATATATGGTAGTGGTTTGGCTCCTCCAAACCATTACACTTTGGTACTACTAAGTACAACCCCCTTGGTGATACCTAATTTGCCCCTAGTAGAGTAGATGGTGCATATCCACCATACCCCTTTGGAGACCCTGTTTTAGCCGAAGCAAAAGCTAGAGGATGGGAAGACCCCAGAAAAAGTTTTACCAAATGTTTTATGATAAAACCATGGTGAGGTGGGACCTCCCAAGAGATGTTGAGAAAGAAAAACGGTTTTGTTTTACAAAATGTTGGAGGAAAACCGGAGGAAGAAGGTTTACGAAAATGCACCTGGTTCTTTGGAGTCTAGCTATAACAACTTAACCCTGTGCAACCACACTACGCTGGTATGGGACAGGGATGGATTTGATGTTTGTCTACTCTGGTATGAGCTGCCTCGCAACAACTACAGGGGATCGGGGATCCCTAGAGGGTGGGCCTTCTCTGATATAGGTCCATGGAAAACATCGACCTGGAGAAGGAACAAAGGGTCGGCAGGCCTCCACGCGTTACTATAAGTCCCTCATTGAAAGTGCCCACGTGGGACGTGCACTAAGCGCTCCGGTTGGTCCTCACCTGACGTCCCGGTTTTGAGGGGATTAACACTCATAGGGTAATCACTTATAATGGAGTGGGCATCCAGAGAGTCTTGATCGGTTACTCGACCCACGATCGGTGAAGATCAGGGTAGTGTACCCGGATGGTGTGGGTAAAGTGTAGAACCTCTGCAGAGTATAAATCTATTCGAATAGCCGTGTCCGCGGTTAAGGACGGGTTGGACAAACTTCCGTAGAGCGGTGCTGGTTTTGTTTTCACAAAGGATTTCTAAAAAGGAATGGCTTTGAAAATATTTTGACCATGGGATGGTCAGAAAGGATCCCTACTATGACCATGGGATGGTCAGAAAGGGATGGAAGGAGTTTGGTCGTGGGACGACCGGGAGAAAGGAACAAATGTGTGACCCAGTCCTAATGTTTTCCAAAACTTTTCAAAAAGGTTTCCAAAACTGTTTACAAAGGTTTTCAACAAATATATGTAGATGCTATATCTTCAAGAGAAACTATTTAGAAAAGAACCCCTCTTGGAGCCCTCCTACTACCACAGCCAAAAGGCATATACTTCTATTATTAAGATTTTCTTAAGGTGGTTTGCGAGTACATTCAAAGTACTCACTGGCATTGGTCCTAGCTATTAACTTTGTCAGATTCCAAGAAGAAGGTGGTGATGGCGACTATGCGAGCTAGGACGTTCTCCCAGTCAGTTGCCTGTAGGTTAAGGCATGGCTCGGGCTCTACGCTTGATGAAGATCCGCTGATGTTTATTGATGTAGCCTTAATGGCCTTTATGTAAGTCTTGTAATTTGGTATATTCTCGGATGTTGTAATGATACTTGTCGGTTATGTGCCACGACTAACTAATCATGGGACCGTGGTTGTATGCAGAACAGGGATTCTCGGAGGATTAATCCGAGGGTCCCACACCACATATGGATCCACCAGTATCATTGCATGTCTGTTCTTTTCATGAACCACAAATGGATCCACTAGAGTCATTGCATGTGTTCTTTTCATTAACCATAGCTAGAGTCATTGCATGTCTGTTCTTTTCACAAACCACATATGGATCCACCAGTGTCATTGAATGTGTGTTCTTTTCACAAACCACACTATGCATCCACTAGAGTCTTTGCATGTCTGTTCTTCTCAGAAACCACATATGGATCCACCAGAGACATTGCATGTGTGTTCTTATCATGAACCACACATGGATCTACTAGAGTCATTGCATGTGTGTTCATTTCATGAACCACAACTAGAGTCACTGAATGTTTGTTCTTTTCATAATCCACATGAGCATGTGTGTTCTTTTCATTGACCACAAATGGATCCACCAGTGTCGCTGGATTTGTGTTCTCTTCTTGAACCACATATGGAAACATCTAGAGTCATTGCATGTGAGTTCTTCTCACACACCACATATGGATCCTCCAGAGTTCATTGCATGTGTGTTCTTTTCACAGACCACATATGGATCCATAAGTGTTGATTAAATGTGTGTTCTTTTCACAAACCACATATGGATCCACCAGAGTTCATTGCATGTATGTTATTTCATAGACCACATTTGGACCCACCAGAGTTCTTTGCATGTGTGTTCTTTTCACAAACCACACCTAGAGTTATTCCTTGTGTGTTCTTTTCACAGACCACATATGGATCCACCAGAGTTCATTGCATGTCTGTTCTTTTCACAAACCACATATGGATCCACCAGAGTTCAATGCATGTCTATTCTTTTCATAGAACACATATGGATCCACCAGAGTTCATTGCATGTGTGTTCTTTTCATTAACCATAGCTAGAGTCATTGCATGTTTGTTCTTTTCACAAACCACATATGGATCCACCAGAGTTCATTACATGTCTGTTCTTTTCACAAACCACACATGGATCCACCAGTGTCATTGCATGTGTGTTCTTTTCACATACCACATATGTATCCACTAGAGTTTATTACATCTGTGTTCTTTTCACAAACAACCTATGGATCCACCAGTATCATTGCATGTGTGTTCTTTTCATTAACCACAACTAGACTCATTGCATGTATGTTATTTTCATTAACCACGACTAGAGTCATTCCATGTCTGTTCTTTTCACAAACCACATGGATCCACCAGTGTCATTGCAGTTGTGTTCTTTAAATTAACCACAGCTAGAGTCATTGCATGTCTGTTCTTTTCACAAACTACATATGGATCCACGAGAGTTCATTGCGTGTCTGTTCTTTTCATATACCACATATGGATCCACGAGAGTTCATTGCATGTGTGTTCTTTTCACAAACCACCTATGTATCCACCAGTGTCAATGCATGTGTTTTATTCTCATTAACCATAGCTAGAGTCATTGCATGTGTGTTCATTTCACAAACCACATATGGATTCACCAGTGTCATTGCTTGTGTGTTCTTTTCATTAACCGCAACTAGAGTTCATTGCATGTCTGTTGTTTTCATAGACCACATATGGATCCACCAGAGTTCATTGGATGTGTGTTCTTCTCACAAACCACTTATGGATCCCCTAGTGTCATTGCATGTGTGTTCTTTTCATTAACCACAACTAGAGTCATTGCATGTGTGTTCTTCTCACAAACCACATATGGATCCACCAGAATTCATTGCATGTCATTTCATTTCAGAAACCACACATGGATCCACCACAGTTCATTGCATGTATGTTCTTTTCATGAACCACTACTAGAGACAGTGAATGTTTGTTCTTTTAATAATCCACATGAGCATGTGTGTTCTTTTCATAGACCACATATGGATCCACCAGTGTCATTGCATGTGTGTTATTTTTAGGAACCACATATGGATCCACAGTGTCTACATTTGTGTTCTTTTCAAAAAACCACATATGGATCCACCAAAGTCACTTCATGTGTGTTCTTTCAATAAACCACTACTAGAGTCATTGCATCTCTGTTCTTTTCATTAACCACAGCTAGAGTCATTGCAAGTCTGTTCTATTCACAAACCACACATGGATCCACCAGAGTCATTGCATGTGTGTTCTTTTCACAAACCACATGGATCCACCAGTGTCATTGCATGTGAGTTTTTTTAATAAACCACAACTAGAGTCACTGGATCTCTGTTCTCTTCATAAACCACATTTGGATACAACAGTGTCATTGCATATGTGTTCTTTTCAATAACCACAACTAGAGTCATTGCCTGTGTGTTCTTTTCACAAACCACATATTGATCCACCAGAGTTCATTGCATCTATGTTCTCTTCATAAACCACATTTGGAAACATCTAGAGTAATTGCATGTGAGTTCTTCTCACAAACCACATATGGATCCACCAGTGTCATTGAAATGTGTGTTCTTTTCACAAACCACATATGGATCCACCAGTGTCATTGAATGTGTGTTCTTTTCACAAACCACATATCGATCCACTAGAGTCATTGCATGTCTGTTCTTATCACAAACCACATATGGATCCACCAGAGTCATTGCATGTGTGTTCTTTTCATGAACCACATATGGATCCACCAGTGTCATTGCATGTCTGTTCTTCTCACAAACCACATATGGATCCACCAGAGTTCATTGCATGTCTATTATTTTCATAAACCACGTGGATCCACCAATGTCATTGCATGTGTGTTCTTTTAATAAACCACAGCTAGAGTCACTACATGTGTGTTCTTTTCATAAACCACATATGTAAACAGCTAGAGTCATTGCATGTGTGTTCTTTTCACAAACCACATGTGAATCCACCAGTGTTCATTGCATGTCTATTCTTTTCATTAACAACATATGGATCCACTAGTGTCATTGCATGTGTGTTCTTTTCATTAACCACATATGGATCCCCTAGTGTCATTGCATGTGTGTTCTTTTCATTAACCACAGCTAGAGTCATTGCATGTGTGTTCTTTTCACAGACCACATATGGATACACAAGAGTTTATTGCATGGCTGTTCTTTTCACAAACCACATATGGATCCACCAGAGTTCATTGCATGTCTGTTCTTTTCACAAACCACATATGGATCCACCAGTGTCATTGGAATGTGTGTTCTTTTCACGAACCACATATCGATCCCCTAGTGTCATTGCATGTATGTTATTTTCATTAACCAAGGCTAGAGTCACTTCATGTGTGTTCTTTTCACAAACCACATATAGATCCGCCAGAGTCATTGCATGTATGTTCTTCTCACAAACCACATAAGGATCCACTAGAGTCATTGCATGTGTGTTCTTATCATAGACCACACATGGATCCACCAGAATCAGTGAATGTCTATTCTTTTCATACACCACATGAGGATCCCCTAGTGTCATTGCATGTGTTTTCTTTTCATTAAGCATAGCTAGAGTCATTTGGATGTGTGTTCTTTTCACAAACCACATATGGATCCACTAGTGTCATTGCATGTCTGTTCTTTTCATGAACCACAAATGGATCCACTAGAGTCATTGCATGTGTTCTTTTCATTAACCATAGCTAGAGTCATTGCATGTCTATTCTTTTCACAAACCACATATGGATCCACCAGTGTCATTGAATGTGTGTTCTTTTCACAAACCACATATGGATCCACTAGAGTCTTTGAATGTCTATTCTTCTCAAAAACCACATATGGATCCAGCAGAGACATTGCATGTGTGTTCTTATCATGAACGACACATGGATCCACTAGAGTGATTGCATGTGTGTTCATTTCATGAACCACAACTAGAGTCAGTGAATGTTTGTTCTTTTCATAATCCACATGAGCATGTGTGTTCTTTTCATAGACCACAAATGGATCCAACAGTGTCACTGGATGTGTGTTCTCTTCTTGAAACACATATGGAAACATCTAGAGTCATTGCATGTGAGTTCTTCTCACAAACCACATATGGATCCTCCAGAGTTGATTGCATGTGTGTTCTTTTCACAGACCACATATGGATCCACCAGTGTTCATTGTATGTGTATTCTTTTCACAAACCACATATGGATCCACTAGTGTCATTGCATGTGTGTTCTTATCATAAACCACATATGGATCCTAACCTTAGGAGAGCCCTAACCTTAGCCCCCCAATGGTGGCCGTTAGACCGAGTCTTCTACAAGGCACGCCCTAACACAGTTGTTATGCATGACGATTGTTACATACCGTTCGATCGGGGCGCTTGGACGATTGGGATGGCCTTCGTAAGAGCAATTCGTGAGTAGGATGTTTTGTGACATGATTGGCCACACTTACTCCCCGCTTGCTCTAGACAAACTGGCAACACCGGGCGCTCCCCTTCTGCGAGTGTCATGACTAATGAGTTCCGTGGGCCATATACCAGTGTCACGTCACCTTTACTTATCTTCCTCCCTGTACTTCTCTTCCTTGCCCTCGAAGCCACTTTCCCCACTTCTCTCCCATCGTGCCGTAGCTGCAAGCCGACAGCGCCTCTAGCTATCTCTCCCGTAGCCACCCTAGTCCCCCATCCCCCTCTCGCCATGGGTCAAGGGGACACGGTGAGGAAAGGCATCGTGACGACAGCTACGGCAATTTCGATGTGAGTAGTCTCATCTCTATATCTATCATCTGTGGCCAATTATCTATTTTGAGCTAGATCTACTATATTTACTCATGCGCGTATGATGTGTTAGGCCAACCAGACGTTGTACGACTCCGAATATCATGGTTTAGCTGATGAAGACAGTCCTCCGCTATGTAAACATGGATATGTGCCTGCTAAATTTGTAGCGTTCGAAGGACAAAATGCAGGCATGAGGTTTTTATGGTGTCAAGGACATTGTGCAATGATGCAAGGCAGAAGTTGTGGTGTTGTCAAATGGGTAGATCCAAAGTGGCCCAAATCAATGCAGAAAACGCTGGACAAACTATGGGATATGACTGTCGAGTTGAAAGAATCCATAGTCAGCTCACTTCTTGACAATGCTGAGATGAAGATATGGAACCTAGTTGACACAACCAAGCTTAACCGAGATCTCAGGAGGGTGCAAGACAGGGTTAGCAAAGTCGAGAATGAGAGGGACATGGCGTTCGCCCTGAAGGCTAAAGCATAGCAAGAACTGACTCGAGCAAGGAATGATCTTCACCAGGCCAAAGTCTTGCAGTTCACAACTACGAGTATTGAAAAGTGCACGAGGATAAATGCAGAGAAACAATTGAAGCTGTGAAAGGAAGATGCTAAAAGGAAGGAGCAAACGATTCGATCCTTGCTCTCGCAGGAAGATGCGCATCGGGCTAAGATTAGGAAGATCAAGGAGATGTGTGATAACTAGTTCTATTTAGCTTGAGCTCCATACTTTTTTAAGTTGTAATAGTAGTACTTGTACATATTAGCGGTCTGAACTAGTGGTCATGGAGTCCTGGGAGAAAAAAATTGGGCACCCGTTAATCTGTCTTAACCCTGCATCACTTCCTTTTGTCTGATGATGGTGGTACTCTGACATTGGTGGTTTGCTGAAACATAATCTACGTGGATTGTGCCGCATGCAAATGGTACAACCACAATTTATAAAGTGGAAGCACGTGTAGCAGTTGAAACAAGATGTTGTTTCGTGGAGTGTAGCAGCTTAAATAATTTACTTCTGTGCGACTTACATTCGATCGAATTTGGAGACCTCCTGCCCCTGGGCAATCGTGGAACCGGTCCTGCGTGTTTTTAGATAGTAGTGGCACAATCACAATTTCGGATTCAACTACTGACTCAGGCATTTCCAAACCCTAAGTCGCGATACATTTTACTCTGAGAACGTGTGTAGATTGTTTTGCCCGACAAGTTCCACGCACAAAGCTCTAGAATTTAACCGAATTACATATATATAGGTTCAAGTTCAACACATTATTATGCATCTTCATTGCCAGCAGCCTTCTTCCCCCGCCTGGGTGCCAAGCCTTCACATCCACTAGCTTCTTCATTTCCTACCTTCTTCCTCTTCCTCGGTGCCAATTTTCTTAGCTTCACGTGGTCTCATCACCGGGACAGTCAGCACTAGAATCATGTCCAACATCATCTTTGCACTCGTTTTTATTTTCTTCTGACAGCAAAATGACTGACCCGGCAGTCATGTTTCTCGTGGCGCTTCCTGTCAAAGAAACAGGACTGTTGCATAACTGCCTAATATCTACAGAGTAAATAAAACAAAAATTACAATTCAGCACAAACATGCGAACCCCAAGAGACTTTTGCTTACCAGGAGCTAATTGGGATCGAGCGACCACCCTGTCCAAGAATAAAAGGTCAACTCCTAGTTGCGGCAGCTTCCACATCCAGTACATCACAATTCAGCTCAAACATGCAAGTCGAGGCATACCTTTTCATCAACCCAATTAGCTGACTGTCACACATTAGAGGAACCATGATGCCTTATTCTTCCATGAAGCTGAACTTTGCAGTCTACTTTGGCCAGATTTCATCATGATTATGCAGAGCAGCAACCATACCAGGGATAGTGCAGATCTGCTTAGGCGCTTCTTCCATCGTGATACAATGGTTTCCATACCACTTGCCCTTCACCCTTGCTGATTTAGAATCGTACCTGAAGAGGGCTACCGTAACCAGGTAAGGGTGGTCCGTGGAGATCCCACTTGACAGAAAACTATGGACAAAATATGTTTGTCGGCATTGGCTTAACAAACAATTTTAGGTTCAGTAGCTAGCTAGCATTTATAGTTAGTGCGAATAGCAAAGATAAGGGTAGCTCACCCGCATGTAGCCAGAACTCCTTCTTCCTTGGTAGTAGGATCTGCCATCCTCCGATCTGCTCAGCTCGTCGGGGGCAGAGGCGGGCTAGAGCCTCGCAACAACGGCTACAGCATGCGACATTGGAGGTCAGGATCAGCGAATGGGCGTAGCAACTTGGCACCGGAAGTCAAATGTCCGAAGGGATCGTTCTGCCTGAAGGGTGGATTTCGATGCTGCTGGTGCTAGGGGAAAGGAGGGAATGGATTTGTGAAATTGGTCAACACATTCAAGTCACTTAGTTCCTCGATTTGGCTAAGAGGTTACCGTGTTGGCGCTCGCGTCACGGACAGATGACCGACATGTGGGTCCCGACCGTCTACTTCACGGGGAAGTTTAACAAAATGTTTGAATTTGGTAGGGGTGAGATGAGTTTGCCTCAAAATGGCCCCTCTCAGTAGTTGGTAGCCCAAGTTTACGAAACGCGGCAATTAGAGGCAACTTGGATACCGCGATGCACTTGCCCACGAACTTTCGGGCCGCAAACGAACAATTCCCCTTGGGAAGCCCCCTCCCCTATATAAGGAGCACCTCCTCCTCCACTCTTACACCTCCTCATGAAGGATCTCTTATTGCATTTGTAGCATAGAAAACAAAAAAATTACTATGATGGGAACTATTATATTCCAAGATCTATCTACTAGATACAAGCAATGCATGGATATACATGCATAGATAAAATACCCTTGAAGATCGACAAAGCGTTGTTAACAAAACTTATTTCGTGGTAGATGTAGTCGTACACTTGCCGATCTCAAGATTGTGATGAAGTCCACTGAGTCCAGCAGGTCCAGCACTAGCAAGTCCAAAAGGTCCAGCACCACCAAGTCCAGCACCGCAAAGAAGCAGTGTATGCGTGATTGCACACACGTCTAGTACCCCGACAACCTCCATCCCTCGCTCCAGCAAAGCAGTAGAAGCAGCAACTCCTTTCTAGATAAAGCCACCGGGAACATGTATCTCGCTAATCCGAGACCATGGGGAATAATTTCTAGAGAGGGAGATACATCCTTCACGAGGAGGTGTGGCAAGTGGAGAAGAGCCATGGGGATACTTTTATAGGGGGTGGGGTGCAGCCCCATGGTCATGGCTGGCCGGCCATGGTGGGTGCCCCCACCTCTCCCTCATTCATGTGGGTGGAGCTTCCACTCAGCCCAGTCACATAAATTTCAACTCCACTCACTTGCATTTAATGTCCACTAAATTAAATGCATTTTTCTTTTTAAATAAAAAACTTTTATTTATTTCATTCAGAATTTTGTTAATTACTTTAATTAACAAACATTCACATAAACTCCCTGCAACATTTCAATATCACATGCAGAACCAGTTTCAGCAATTTCACCCAAAACAATTCTGGTTTCCATCGAAATGATTCCAGCGCTTTCATAATCTTTATATGAAACATATTTGCTCCTAAATAGTGTCGGTATCCCTTAAGTGTGTCACCATATGGTTCATGAATAATGCAGACATGATCGAGACCTTTCTCCGATCAATAATCAGCAACAGGACCTGGAGATCCGTACTGGCTCCCACACATTCAACAATGACTCTAGTGATCATGTGAACCTTTAACGTCGTAACGAAATCCCTTTGTCTCGCGATATATTACATGTAAGTCATCCACTCTTTTCTCGTTCCCGTGATCATTGGTATCCCCATACCTAGTTTGATCTTACCGACATGCACTCTTTTCTCGTTCCCATGATATAACATTCTAGTGATCACATCACTTGCTTGCAAGCTATCTTAATGTGATATCACCGAGAGGGCCCAGAGTATATCTATCCGTCATCGGGATGGACAAATCCCACTCTTGATCCATGATCCTCAATATAACACTTTCAGAGTACCCAAACCCACCTTTATAGTCACCCTGTTATGGTGTGACATTTGATGTTATCAAAGTAGTCTTCCAGCGTTAGCAATTAACAGGATCTCATGGTCTAAGGATTAAGATTGCTTCATATGATGTTATAGCAATATGAACATAATGACTTTGATCATAATGCTATACTTCGGATGAATGTTCATCACATCATTCACCAATGTTGTGACCTTGTTATTAACAACATCCAATGTCCATGATAAGAAAACTTTGATCATCTTGTTAATCAACAAGCTAGTTTATAAGAGAGGCATAACTAGGAACCCTTTATTTGTTTATTAAACACACATGTATTAAAGTTTCCAATTAATACAATTATAGCATGCAAAATAAACATTTATCATAAACAAGGAATAAGATAATAACCACTTTATTATTGCTCTCGGGCATATGCCCTTGAGTCTCCCACTTGCACTAGAGTCAATAATCTAGTTTGTAAACTTACGCATTCAACACCTATGGCTTTCTGGTGTTGTATATACACGTTTACTTGTGGTTATCATAATCTCCGGATCTAACATTTTCAGGTCCGTGTGTATTTTCATGTCTTTGCGTCTCTATGCATCACTCATTCTCTGCTGAGATGGCATTGTATAAATTTAGTCCTTTGGTGATACCTTTAGTTACTTTGGGTTAAAACATTTTGATAAAATTGTTGCACAATATATCTTCATAGTACTAGCCCACTGTGAACCACACCTAGTTTGATAACAAACTTCTTAACCAAATTCCCTCCTTTGTTGCAACTATAGCAGCCATATACTTAGCCTTTTGTTGTAGTATCCGTCACAATGTATCAACTTTGGAACTCGTCCAAATCCATCATGGAACCTCCTTTCTATTATATTGTGCTACCCATAGTTTAAATTGAGACAAATTTAATTTGTATCTTGTGACAAACTAGTATCAATGTAACACTTTACAATGAACTACTTTTAGCTATTTGTCAGTTATACATGATATATTCTTAGTTCTTCCAGAACTCATAAGCATATCTTTACTATCGTCCAATGATCATCTTATGAATCATTCTGGTATGTTCACGTAACATTTAGAGCATAGGAGATATATGGATATGTACATATCACGGTATATATTATCGATCAAAATATTCCTATGATTTCACTCACCAAGTGTCAAAACACTTGAATATCGTTTCAATT
The DNA here is from genome assembly GCA_023614405.1 of Avena insularis. Lineage (NCBI taxonomy): Eukaryota > Viridiplantae > Streptophyta > Magnoliopsida > Poales > Poaceae > Avena > Avena insularis. Next base: position 441,948,413 of record CM042694.1, on the reverse strand, counting down.
ACCAAGTATCAATACACTTGAATCTTGATTCAACCCTTTCCATGCGGCAAGAACCTTTCTCGTCATTTCCATATTGAACCCTGTCAATATCTCATATATGTATGTCTGGCACAACCATATTAGCGTTTCAATCTATCCATGTAGACATTGATGCCAAATATTCTGGTTTTGCCCAAGTGTTTCATCGAAATCCAATTTTAATGAAATTCTTGATCCATGTCAATAAAAGATACATCATTTCTAATCAACAACATGTCCTCTACATAATGTATTGGAAATTTGTCTCACGCTCCCACTTAATTTCTTACAAATGTAAGCATCTTCATCCTCTCATATATGTATGTCTGGCACAACCATATTAGCGTTTCAATCTATCCATGTAGACATTGATGCCAAATATTCTGGTTTTACCCAAGTGTTTCATCGAAATCCAATTTTAATGAAATTCTTGATCCATGTCAATAAAAGATACATCATTTCTAATCAACAACATGTCCTCTACATAATGTATTGGAAATTTGTCTCACGCTCCCAATTAATTTATTACAAATGTAAGCATCTACAAATGTAAGCATTTTAATGAAATTCTTGATCCATGTAACTCTTTTAACATATTCATCACGGTGAAGATTCCAACTACGCTATGCTCACTTCAACCATTGAAGTTTTCATGCCTTTTTAGCATCCTTTGATTTAACAAAACCCTTCAGACCATGTCATGTACACATCCTTGGTAACCATTCTATTAGAAGAACATTGTTTTGTTTGTTTAACTACCATATACCAAATTATATGTAGTGGTTGCTACATTAATCTATCAAGAGTAAATATCGCTATGAAAGATCAAATCTTATCATAGTCAACTCCTTGAACATTGTCGTAAACTCCTTTCGACATGTCGACTATTTCATAGATGTTAAACATCCATGTCTATTTCTTTATAGATCCAAATACGACCGATAGGCTTCACGCCTTTCCGGAGGGTCTTCCAAGTTCAGAAACTTGATTTCTCGTGTATCAATACTATTACAAATTTTTATGACTTCTGGTCATTTCACGGAGTCAGGGCCCATCATCGCTTCTATGCATGCAGTCGATTCATCATTTCCATAAAAATAACGACTTCTATGTCAAATCTTACTATTTGATTCGTACCAACCCACACGGTTCAATAGGAGCTCCAGTCTCCGAGATCACAACCTTTGTAACCACGGGATCCATCAGCATTTTAGCCGCCTCCGGGACACTTTCCGGTGCTGTGCTACTTAGCACATGTTTCTTAGGTTCATCAACCTAATTAAAGTTCTATTGTCCTCCCACTTACCTTTTGTGAAAAAATTCCTTCTTTAATAAACTTCATGTTCCAAGCGACAAACTCTTTTGTCTTCGGTGTTATGGAGGAATACCCAACAAATTCTTTGGAATAGACTACAAAGACTTTCTTATCCCACTTTGGTTGTAAACATTTTACTTATGCCTAGAATACTAAAATTTATGAAAAGACAACTCGGGTTTAAACCCAAACCATAACCTTTATGGTGTCATTTCAACAGATCACGATGGTGCTATTTTTAGTGTAAAAGCAGTAGTCTCTAAAGCTTTAATCCTTAAAACATAATGGCAGTTTTATAAATGACACCTTTGATCTTACCATGTCAAACAAGGTTCGATTTGATTTCTCTAACATACCATACTCCTATGGTTTATTGGGAAATGCAAATTGATGGAACAATTCCTCAAATCTTCGGTGTTTTGCTAAACATGTAACTCAAATATCTTCCTTTATGATCGAATCGTAAACTCTTTCTTTTCTTGTTACAATGATTTTCTGCTTCATCTTGAAAGTCTGTGAACAATTTTCAAATGTTTCATACTTCTTCCTTATTAAGTAAATATACAGATATATTCACTCATGGCTACACATTATATTAAGTAAATAATGGACCATGTCTGTGAGAAAGTATATGAAGCTAGAAGATGCACCGCACATGGCTACACATAATGGACTATATACATCAACATGCACAATTTCCAATAAGTTAGTCACCCATTCCTCTTTTGGCCTATGAATGGAGTTTCAATTATCTCGAGGAAAGTCTCACAAGCGTCAATTGATCAAAATCGAAGACTCTAAAAATCCATCAACATGTAGTTTTTTCATGTTTTCTTTCCAATATAATTTAAATGGCGATGTCACTTCATAAGTGATCTTTCAATCATTTGTCTTGTGACATTTTAGCATTAGTTTTATGGACGTGATTTCCCCAACTAGAGTTGTAAAAGTTCATCCATCTTCTATGGAATACGGTAATTATTTGAACAACCATTGTTCTCATTATACCAGAACAAAATCACAATTATTTAAACAAATCTTGAAGGGAAGCTTTGATGTCAATGATGAACACAATAACACTTTATTTGTTTTCGATGAACGTCATCACATATTCTCTTGCTAGTTACTTAGGCCATTGTCGTTCATTAATTGCATTGTTCTCTATGACATTTCATTCCAAGAAATTCGGTATCCAATACCCAAGAACCACATTGTTTAACAAGCAAAGAATATAGCCATAACATGTATATCATCTATATACTTAAGTTGGACATTTCCAGTCCTTTTATTTTCTGCCAAATATTTTATAGATAATCTTTCAGCATTCCCTTTTCCTTTTTAAAAGCATATATCAACATCAATAGTGGCGCCATAAACATGACACATAGCCCGAAGCATGTATAGTCAAATACTAATACCTTTGGACTTACACTTTGAAGTAGATCACCATCATCAAATGTTTGGCGTTCTTTCAAAAATCCATTCTTTAGTAATCTTTTAGTGGAGTAAACATTTTACCTACATCTTCTATTCATCCTTATCATCAAAACTTTCATGATCAAGCTATTATAGCCTATAAGGAACAATCATGAGTATAATGTCAGTTCCCAAAACCTTTTTGGGAGATTAGGATGTGTCTATCATCTCCAACATTCACAAATTCTCACACAATATGAGAACATGTATTTTTCCAAATTATACTCTATCATATTGCAACCATAAACATTGTTTCCTATATCACAATATCTTCCACACATGATGGTTTCTAAAACAATTCAGCTACCACATAACCTCGATATTAAAACAACATTTGGATATCAAGAATCATGGAGGCAAACATGATACTTTAGATACTAACATTGGATTACTCTTGATTTATTACTACTTATTAAACTTCATGGATTAAATAGAGTTTGCTGAAAGTTTGCAATAGGACTTCTAAACTTTAAATTCACATTCAAAACAATACGATACCAGTTTGTAAAGTAAATATCCAGAATTCTATAGTTGTATTATCTCAATTAAAACTAAGCATAAGGTAGTAAACGAATGCCAATGACTACAACAAATTATGCAAATTCGCTTCGATTTAGTTTCTGATAAATTGAGTTTAACTAATCGAAATTAGAAATGAACTCCCACTCAAAAACAACATCCCTCGTGTCTTTTTGGTGATTACATGAACCAAATCCACTACACCAAGTCTGATCATCACGTGAGTCGGTGTAGATTCAAAGGCGAGCATCTATATGGGCATCATGTCACGTGACTCATGCTTAACCTTTCGGTCCGTGTTCCGAGGACATGTCTGTACATGCTAGGCTTGCCAAGTAAGAACCTTAGTAATCGCGTGTGTAAAACTATCTTACACCCATTGTACAAACCTGGATTCAAGTACACCCGATAATCACGCGACGTCTTGAAGCGACGAAACATAAGATGATGCATACTTAAGGAAGAACACATTTTTATCTTGATATCTAAATGAGGTATCATCTTATAATTCTACTAAAATGCCAAACAAGAATCTTAGATGCAAACATCACATGTGTAAAGTGAAATGATATGGCTCTTGCACTTGATCACTATCATGTGCATCGTGGTATGATCTTTATCATTCCTTTGTGGGTAAGGCCAAGGTCTATGGAACTTACACATTTAAATTTGTTGTAAGAGTATCAACTATACATCAACTTACAACATTGCCATATCATGACACCAGCCCAACAACAATCTAAACTAGACGTTTCTAATTTATCCATTGCAAGTTTTACGTCGCTGAGGGATTTTGAAGATAGAACCGGTCTTACCTACAAACATGGAACCACAACGATGATAACCAAATTATTAACAACTCATTGTAAATCAGATATTGACTATAGTAGAAGAGACTGGCACCCTGTCAACACCTGCATTTTTAATCCCATATGCCTATTATGCCATACATCACAATCCCAGGATTACCATTTTTGCGAGACATAACATATTGGATATCACAGTACATCATCCATTACAAACCATAATAAGGTCTTACACAAATAAAGCATCTCATGATCCAGTCTTAATACAAACAAGCAGCTGAATAATAAGCGTAGTAGTGGGCTCCATCTTCAGTGTCACAGGCAATGCTGACGATGGGAGATGATCCTAGTTATCGTAGCCGTCCTGCTGTCCATCTTCCTGATAGTGCTCCTCGTAGTCTGGCCACGGGAATATCCAGGGACAAAGCCATGAGTACTCTTTAGTTACTCACAAACTATCACTAACAAGTAAGGTAGTTCTAGTAGGAATCCTAAGCTCTAAGTTTATTTGCAAAAAAGCCAGATTTATCTAAATTGAGTTCAGAAGTAAAGAAAACTAAGTAAAAGTTCTAAATCACTTTAAGTTAGGAACCTAGTTTTCATATTCACAACCCTATTGTGGTCAAGTCAAATTCATAGATCACTTCACAAGTCATTTTGAAAACATTTAACGACGGAACAGTATGGCCACTCCAACTGTCCATGACCGCGGACGCGGCTATTCGAATAGTTTGACACTCTGTAGAGGTGGTACACTTTCACCACAAAAATCGATACATCCGTCAGGGATAACCCTGAATCATCATACTTAGTATGCGGATAATCAATCATAACCTTTCCTTTACACACTCTAGTATAAGAACCTCTCCTATGAGCTTGGCCTCCCAGCCATGTCTATCTGCCATCCTAGGCACCGCATAGGTGGACATCATGAAGAGGTAGCCTCAGCTCAAACCTCTTCCACGAGGGAACCCATACTAAGGCATATAAACTTCTAGCTAAGCCCTACCCAATTCGGGTATTGTGGTTGTATAGTAAAATTGGAATGGTATCGCATCTGAACCGAACCATCAGTTTTTATAAAGGGCCAAGGCTCATGCCTCAACATTTTCATCATCAAATCCATTTGTGTTTCTCAACACAAGTCAAAACATGTCAATAGAATGACTCATTATTCCAAGGTTTTCATAATCCTTTTCACCATGTATTCCCATCTAAAGTGATCAAGTTTTATGCTTAGCACTAACCACTAAGTTAAGAGTGTTCACTAATGAGGGATGCTAATCTCAATCTCATGCCATAGAATGACATCTAATATAGGCCTAGTTTTATACTCTTTATGATATCTATACTCTCTTTCCAAAACCTCACAGAGCATTAACTAAAAGTAAAGAACTTTGGTAAGGTAAAAGAGTAAAGCTTGCAAGTAAAACTTGGGATGGGTATAAATCAAAAGTATATAACCAAAGCATGCCTAATGCATTTTCTTAAGTTATTAAGGGGGCAAGTGTTAACTTGCTTAGTTCTAGCTTTCATAGTTAAGAAACTTGAAAGTGTTAGCTTGCCAATAATAGCTTGCCTTGATTGGTGCTGTGATTGAAGTTTTCTTCGTCTTCTTTAGGGTAGAACTCCTCCTTCTCGTATCCTTGGTCGGTACTATCGTCTATAAATGAATACGGGGTACACAATCACCAAACAATACTTAACTAAGTCTATTTAGCACACTAAGGCTCACACTTGATGATCTAGCATAATCACAAACATCACATGCAATAAAGAACTAGTTTTATTTGGTTTATTTGAGAAAAGTAATTTCTACTCATTGAAATTAATTAAGATTTACTATTCTCTAATTAAAATATGGGATCATGTGGACACATGTCATCACCACATATTATAATACATCAGAATGTGATTTAAAGGGTTGGTCACATTTTATCAAGTTTTCGATTATTATTTAATAGATTTAAAGTGACTAGAAATGCCCTAATAGCATTATTTTGCTACTAGTCCAATGTCACTGCATAAATCCTAGATATTTTCAAATATTCAGATAGATATTGTCAAATGTGATTTTTGAGAGTTGGAATCAACTCAAAATCTATTATGGTTGATTTTTGAGAAATGTTTGAAGTTGCAAAAGTCTCTGTCTTGTTATTTTTGCTAAAGATTATCTCTAACTCGAAATGATTTAAATTTAATGGGCTTGGATAGATAATTTAATTTCCTTTCTAGCAAAATTTTAATCATACAATTTGGTTAAGTGAATCTCTCTGAGTTGATTTATGAATAAGTGGACAGAATAGGATTTCAATTAAATTGGAAAATCCATATTTGAATTTCCAGGCCTAGGCGGGAACGCTAAACAGGCCGGCCCAACTGCACAGCATAGTGCAGCACGCGGCTGACAGAGGGGGTCCACTAGTCAGTGACTCACTCTACGTGACACTATATCTTTCAATCTCAGCGCTATGATCTAATTCTAATCCAACGGCAGAGGGTCGTCGTCGACGACGAACAGCTCCGGTGACAAGCTAAACCTAACGCGGTGGTGGGGGTCTCTCGGGGCTCACCTGGGCTCCATCTAGGCTTGGCGACGGGGGGAAATGACTTGGTAGACGACGACGAGGCGAGGCGTGGTCACGATAGAGCTCGGGGTGGTCAGAATCGACGACGCCCTTCTCCTCTAGTAGCGGCGGACTCCGGTGAAATTTTGGCGCGGTGGTGCTCGCCTGGCTCCGGGGAGAAGTGGGGAAGGTCAGTGAGGAGTGGGGGTCGAATGGTGTGAGGAATGGAGGCTGGGGTGGCCTCCTTTTATAGCTCGGCGAGGGGACCGAGCGGTGCAGCGGTGAGCTCGACAGTGGCGTCGCTATAGGCAGCTAATGGAATGGGCGAGGGCGTAGGACAGTGCGGTGCTCCCTGGCGGTTCTCACGGACTTAAAGGCACGTCATGGGGCGGCATGGTTTGGTTTGGCGCATGCGGCGCTCTAAGTGGAGGCAGTGGTGCTTGCGGCGGCATGCCGCAGCTACAGGTCGCGCGGTGGCGAACGGAGGTGTCTGCCGGAGTGCTGTGATCATGGCGAGGCTGCGCATGCGCGGTGAGGGCAAGGCGCGAGCTGGCGGGGCTGGTTGGGCATGGTGCACTGGCGCACTCTGGACACGGCGTAGAGAGGCGGTGCACGACGCGACTAGGGTGTTCCACGGCTCGGCTGGGGCTGTGGCCTACACAAGGAGTAGCGGTAGGGTGCGGCGAGGCTAGTGGACTTCCTGGATGGGCGCGGGGTGGTCTGGTGCTAGCTGGCCGTGGTTGGCCGGCGATGACCACAAAACAGCGGCTCTCCACTGTTCTGCACGGTGAAGGGGGCTTGTCTGCTGCTGCTAGACACTCAGGGGGACAAGGGGGTTAAGTGGGAGGTCAATTGGTCGATGATCACTGTACAAAACAGTGAAGTTAGGCTAGAGATTATTCTGTGCATGCCAAGTGTTTGTGTTAATGGCCGCATGAAATTTATTTTTGAATTTTTGGTTCAAATTTTTTGAGTGATCTTATATTAAGCTTGAGACACTAGGTTTGCTTGGAGAGGTCGAGGGGAATTGATTTGATGGATTTTGAAAAAGTGTGATCTTAACATATGAATTGGATTCAATTTTCAAATGTCCTTTAAATGGATTTGCTAGATGTTTTTGTAAGTTTGTAAAGTGGGCCTTGATACATCTTTACTTGATCTACAAAGAGGTGAAAAGAAATAGAAATGTTTCTGTTAGAAATCTTCTTCTAGGAACACCTAAAGTGGCCTAGTGGTTTAAAATGGTCAAAATGACCATTTGCTTTATTTATTCTTATTTGATTTCTTTCTATTTGGAAATTGTTTGTAATTGGTCTAGCTGATGTGGCATTCACCTTTAAACCATTTCACAACATTTAGAACAATCAAGCATGGCATATACACTCAATTCTATACTAATGCAAGCACACATGCATTCATATTCATCTTTCTTAATATTTTTTTTTGTTAACCCTAAATTGGTTGATTAGAACTTAATAACCTTGATTAAAGTTTTGGGGTGTTACAAACCTTCCCTCCTTAAAAAAAATCTCATCCTGAGATTTAAGAAAAACTAGGAACTGAAGAGATCTGGAAACTCAGTCCTAATGTAATCTTCTCGCTCCCAAGTAGCTTCTTCCTCGGTATGGTTGCTCCACTGGATCTTGAGAAATTTGATACTCTGAGTTCTAGTGGTTCTAAAAGCTTCTTCCAAGATACGAATGGGTACTTCACGATACGTCATATCCTTGTTGATATCAATGGATCGGTGATTGATGTTCTTGAAAACTTCGGTCTTGTTCGGAACTTCTAAGCATTTGCGAAGTAACGAGATATGGAACACATTATGCATGGCTGACATCTCCTCTGGCAGTTCCAGTTGATAAGATACTTCTCCTCGGCGATTCAGAATCTTGAAGGTCCAATATATCTGGGGGCTAACTTTCCTTTCAGCTGAAAACGCTGCATTCCCTTCAAAGGCGACACTTTGAGATACACAAAATCTTCGACATTGAAAGTCAGGTCTCTAAGTCTCTTGTCAGCATAACTCTTTTGTCTGGATTGGGCGGTCTTGAGGTGCTCATGCACTTTGTGAACCTTCTCCTCGGCTTCTCGTAGGATGTCGGGTCTGAAAATATGACTCTCTCCTACTTGTGACCAACTCAAAGGGGTACGGCACTTCCTTCCATACAGAAATTCAAATGGGGCCATTTGCAAACTGGCTTGATAACTGTTGTTGTATGAGAATTCTGCGAAAGGCAGACAATCTTCCCATTTTGATCCATATTCTAGCACACAAGCTCTCAACATGTCTTCTAAGATTTGGTTGCCTCTTTTAGTCTGTCCATCGGTTTGCGGGTGATAAGCTATGCTGAAATTCAACTTGGTTCCTAATCCTTCTTGGACTTTCTGCCAAAATCTTGAGGTAAATTGGGTTCCTCGATCCGACACTATGGTCTTGGGCATTCCATGCAAACTGACTATTCTAGCAATGTACAACTCTGCTAGCTTCAAACTCTGATAGGTAGTCTTGACAGGTATAAAATGGGCTACCTTGGACATTCTATCAACTATGACACAAATAGAGTCATTTCCCCTACTAGAAGTAGGCAAACCGGTGATAAAGTCCATTCTGACGGAATCCCATTTCCATTTCGGAATCTGCAATGGTTGCAACAGTCCTGTGGATCTCTGATGTTCTGCTTTGACTCTTTGATAGATATCACACTTGGCTATGTAGCTTCCGATTTCTCTCTTCATCTTGTGCCACCAAAATTGCTCCTTCAAATCTTGATACATCTTCGTTCCTCTGAGGTGGATAGAATAAAGGGTATCATGATATTCTTGCATGATAACTTGCTTCATCTCCGACTCTTCTGGCACACAGATATGTACTTTGTACCACAAAACTCCTGCTTCATCCTTTGTGAATCCGGGTACCTTTCCTATACCAATACGATGTTTGATTCCGTCGATACTTGCATTTCCCTTCTAGGCTTCCTTGATTTGACTAATCAACGTCGGTTGAAGTTCAATGCTAGCTAAAAATCATTTGCTAACTAGCTCCATTCTAAACTGCTCCAATTCTTCATGCAAACTTGGCTGGGCTTCTTTAATCATGGTGTTTAATCTACACGGCAATCTGCCAAGAGCATCCGCTACCACATTCTTTACCGGGGTGATAGTGAATGTCAAGGTCATAATCCTTGATTAGCTCTATCCATATCCTTTGCCTCATATTCAGCTCCTTCTGAGTGAAAATATACTTCAAACTCTTGTGATTCGAATAACTCTCACAGTGATTACCCATAAGATAATGACGTCGTGTCTTCAAGGCTAAAACTACAATTGCTAGTTCAAGATCGTGTGTAGGGTAGTTTTTCTCATGCTGCTTCAGCTGTCGAGACAGATATGCTATGACTTTGCCTTCTTGCATCAACACACATCCGAGACCAATCTTGGATGCATCACAATACACATCAAACGTCTTCTTGATATCTGTCATAATCAATATTGGGGCAGAAATCAATCTCTTCTTGAGCTGTTGAAAGCTTGCTTCACATTTGTCGGCCCATTCAAACTTCTTGTCCTTCTTCAACAATTGGGTCATTGGTCTTGCGATGCACGAAAATCCTTCAACGAACATGTGGTAGTATCCCGCTAATCTGAGAAATGCACGGACTTGGGTTTGAGTTGTTGGGGCTTCCCATTCTTCAACATCTTTCGTCTTGGCGGGATCAACAGCGACTCCCCCTACCGACACAATATGTCCTAGGAATCCTACTTCCTTCAGCCAAAACTCACATTTGCCGAACTTGGCATATAAATGATGCTCTCTAAAGGTTTCAAGGATGGTTCTCAGATGTTTCTCATGGTCTTCTTCTGACTTGGAATAGATTAGAATATCATCGATAAAAACAACAACAACTTTATCTAGAAAATTCATAAAAATCTTATTCGTGAGATTCATGAAATAAGCAGGGGCATTGGTTAATCCAAAAGACATGACCGTACACTCATACAATCCATATCTAGTGGTAAATGTGGTCTTTGGAATATCCGTTGCATGAATCTTGAGTTGATGATAACCAGTTCTAAGATCAACCTTAGAGAACACTCTGGCACCAGTCAACTGATCAAACAGATCCTCTATCTTGGGTAGTGGGTACTTGTTCTTGATGGTGACATCATTCAGCTTCCAGTAATCCGTGCACAAATGGTTACCTCCATCTTTCTTGTCCACTAACAGAACAGCTGATCTCCATGGCGATGCGCTTGGTTGAATCAAACCTTTCTCCAGCATAGCATCAAGTTGCTTCTTCAGCTCCACTAGTTCAGATGGGTTCATACTATAAGGTCTCCGAGCTATGGGTCTAGTTCCAGGAATTAGTTCAATAATAAACTCGATATCCCGATTTGGGGGCATACCGGGCAATTCATCTCGGAATACATCGGGGTATTCACAGACTACTCTGACTTGGTCTATGGTTGGTTGGGCTAGACTCTTGTTGCATTTGAATTGATGCTGCAAGGTCTCAGATACGTGCTCTACTGATACTCTAGAGCTACTGGTCATGGTTATGGCTTTCTTAGCACATTCAATCAATCATTTATGTTTCGACATCCAATCCATTCCTAGTACTACTTCCAAACCTTTGGTTCCAAGTACTATTAGATTGGCATAAAAATCTATCCCATGGATTCTGATAGGCACAGGTTGCAATTTTTTCTAGCTTTGGTGGTTGAACCAGGTATTTGAACTATCATAACATGCCTCAATTTTTTTGGTTGAATCTTGCTAGTGCATGCAAATTCTTCTGTAACAAACGAGTGCGATGCTCCAGAATCAAACAACACTCTTGCAAGTGTTGAGTTAATAGAAAACATACCCAACACGACATCTGGCTCTTCCTAGGCTTCTTGAGCATTCATGTGGAACAGACGGCCGTTGCAGTTGAGCGAATTCCCTGGGGAAAATCTTCTTCTTCCGGGCTAAACTCTTGGTGCCTCTTGGGGCATTCACATTGGTGGTGGCTGCGATTTTCTTGGGACACTCGTTAGAGTAGTGACCCGTGACTCCACATTCAAAGCAAGTAATCTGGGACTTTTCTTTGGCTGCAACAGGCTCGGCATTGCTTCCAGTCCTTGGGGCAGTATTGTTGTTGCTTTTAGACATGGGAGGTGCACGGTTGAAGTTGTTGAAGTTGTCGGGATTGTTGTTGTGGTTTCCTCCGGATTTCACCTTTCCTCCGCTATGATTGGGGTAGCTTGGACGAGACATCGGGGGTCTATTGTTTCTCCGGGCATATCCTGCAGATGGGTTGGGGCGATACTTCTAGGTATTGTGGGACCCAGTCTAGTGCATCATTCTGCGCTTGCGGTAGTCATTGTCTTGGTTGATCTTCCCTTCCATCTAGATGGCAGAGTCGACTAGCTCTTCTAGGTATTCAAAACGGATGTTGACTAACACAGTTTGCATCTCATCATGCAATCCATTTAGAAACCTATCTTTCTTCTTGGCTTTAGTGTTGATCTCATCAGGGGCATATCTAGCGAGGGACATAAATTTGTCACGGTACTCAACTACCATCATCCTTCCTTGCTTCAGTTCTCTGAACTCATCTCTCATTCTGGTGACTAAGCCTTGTGGCACATGGGTGCGGTTGAACTTGATCTTGAAAGCTTCCCAAGTCATGAACTAACCGTGGTTCATAGTACGGGTGCTATTCCACCAGGCTCTTGCATCTCCTGCCAGATAGTGGGTGGCAAACTGTACCTTCTCGTTGGCGTCAACTCCTGTGACTTCCAGATTATTCTCCATGGTTTGCAGCCAGTCATCAACATCTAAGGGATCCTCAGATTTGTTAAAGATAGGGGGATTGGTATTCTAAAAGTTCTTAAGCTTGGATCCATGATGATCCTGATTTACATGTCCTTGATTATTGTGGGCCATCTGAGCTATCTGTTGTAGGGTGGCTAGGTTGGCTTGGTGTTCGGCTCTACTAGCTTCACGGTCGGAAACTAGCATCTGTAGAATCTGCAACATTGGGTCCTACGATGAGCTGCTTCCTCCGGGGTTTCCACGAGTCATCTGAAGATTGAGATAGATAATGAGGTAAGAGGGAAAGTTCTAAGGTTCATGGTTTTGTTTTCAAAAGCTTTAAACTTTGAGTTTGAACTCAGGTTTTGCAACTAACTTCTTCTGATTCATTCGTTCATTCACGCACACAATACAAACACACACCACAACACAAAAGGAAAACATATGGTTTTAAGAACCATTCTATGAACTAAGATACAGTGGGACCGATACAACTCACTCCTATGGTAGTGATCAAGTGCATCTACTCATCATCAATGAAGTCAGAGTCATCATCATCGGTGTAGAAATCCATGGCATCATCCTCCAGCTAGTCGTTGTCATCACTGAGGTACGAGTGAATATCTCCCTGAATGTCTTCACCTTCTTCCTCTTCCTTTCCTTCAAGCTGGACTTCTTTCTCCTGGATGGTCTTCTCGAGAGTAGCCACCTTCTTGCGAAGACGGGTGATGGTGCGATCCTTCTTCTCGCATTGACGACAGAGTGATTGGCGATCCTTGATGAGCATGGCGAGAGTCTGGTCCTTCTTGGCGGCAATGGCAAGATTGTGGTTGGCGTAGGCTCGAGCATTGTCCAATTCCTTCTGTCTATCATACAGTAGGAAGTCAAGATTCTCCACTTGGCGATTCATCTCCGGGTGACTTGGCATCTCCAATGGAATTCCCATAGAATCACGCCTTGCGTAATGAGAAAAGCGAATTCCCTGGATCAAGTTGATGTTTTGCCCACACAGACGGGCAAGAGCTTCATGCGTAGCCCTGGCTAATCCATCTAGCTAGTTGTTCTCTCTCATGGTGAATTGAATCTTCTCATAAAGGGGTGCTTCCATCTTGCCTCTGAGGTGTGCAACTATCAGCCATTGTAAATCTCCTCCTAGGAAATCCTTGAGTTGAGCTCCAAAGAATTCTGGATGCAGGCGCTCAAGATACTCTGATAGTGCATCAAGATCCCTCTCAAAGATCAGCTGGCCTCTGTTGCCCAACTAGTAGAACTTGCAATACTGAACTTCCATCTATAAGAATTTAGGATGAGTAAGTTAGTGAGGTGATCAAGTGTGTCAAATTTTATGTAGGAATGTAAGAGTTTTTGAAGAACATGATTTTTTTTGAAAGAATCAAGGATAAGAGTGGGAATATGTTTTCATAAATACTCACTTCATTTATTTTGAAACTAAGTTTTTGTTTGGACGTCCATTCTAACTAGGGTCTCCTATGGTCAGGATGGCTCTGATACCAACTTGTCAACACCCGGATTTTTAATCCCAGATGCCTGTTATGCCATACATCGCAATCACGGGATTACCATTTCTGCAAGACATAACAGATTGGATATCACAGTACATCATCCATTACAAACCATAATAAGGTCTTACACAAATAAAAGATCTCATGATCCAGTCTTAATACAAACAAGCAGCGGAATAATAAGCGTAGTAGTGGGCTCCATATTTAGTGTCACAGTCAATGCTGACGATGGGAGATGATCCTAGTTGTCGTAGCCGTCCTGTTGTCCATCTTACTGATAGTCCTCCTCATATTCTGGCCACGGGAATAGCCAGGGACAAAGCCACGAGTACTCTTTAAGTACTCGCAAACTATCACTAACAAGTAAGGTAGTTCTAGTAGGTAAGCTCTAAGTTTATTTTCATAAACCTAGATTTATCTAAACTGAGTTCAGAAGTAAAGAAAACTAAGTAAAAGTTCTAAATCACTTTAAGTTGGGAACCTAGTTTTCATATTCACAACCCTGTTGTGGTCAAGTCAAATTCATAGATCATTTCACAACTCATTTTGAAAACATTTGACGACGGAACAGTATGGCCACTCCAGCTGTCCATGACCGTGGACGCGGCTATTCGAATAGTTTGACACTCTACAGAGGTGGTACACTTTCACCACAAAATTTGATACATCTGTCAGGGATAACCTTGAATCATCATACTTAGTATGCAGATAATCAATCATAACCTTTCCTTTACACACTCTAGTATAAGCACCTCTCCTATGAGCTTGGCCTCCCAGCCATGGCCATCTACATAGGTGGACATCATCAAGAGGTAGCCTCCGCTCAAACCTCTTCCGCGAGGGAACCCATACTAAGGCATATAAACTTCCAGCTAAGCCCTACCCAATTCGGGTATTATGGTAGTTCAGTAAAATTGGAATGCTATCGCATCCAAACCCAACCATCAATTTTTATAAAGGGCTAAGGCTCATGCCTCAAAATTTTCATCATCAAATCCATTTGTGTTTCTCAACACATGTCAAAACATCTCAATAGAATGACTCATCATTCCAAGGTTTTTGTAATCCTTTTCACCAAGTATTCCCATCTAAAGTGATCAAGTTTTATGCTTAGCACTAGCCACTAAGTTAAGAGTGTTCACTAATGAGGGATGCTAATCTCAATCTCATGCCATAGAATGACATCTAGTATAGGCCTAGTTTTATACTCTTTATGCTATATATACTATCTTTCCAAAACCTCACAAAGCATTAACTAAAAGTAAAGAACTTTGGTAAGGTAAAAGAGTAAAGCTTGCAAGTAAAACTTGGGATGGGTATAAATCAAAAGTATATAAACAAAGCATGCTTAATGCATTTGCTTAAGTTATCAAGGGGGCAAGTGTTAACTTTCTTAGTTCTAGCTTTCATAGTTAAGAAACTTGCAAGTGTTAGCTTGCCAATAATAGCTTGCCTTGATTGGTGCTGTGATTGAAGTTTTCTTCGTCTTATTTAGGGTAGAACTCCTCCTCCTCGTATCCTTGGTCGATACTATCGTCTATAAATGAATACGGGGTACAAAATCACCAAACAATACTTAACTAAGTCTATTTTGCACACTAAGGCTCACACTTGATGATCTAGCATCATCACAAACATCACATGCAATAAAGAACTAGTTTTATTTGGTTTATTTGAGAAAAGTAATTTCTACTCATGGAAATTAATTAAGATTTACTAGTCTCCAATTAAAATATGGGATCATGTGGACACATGTCATCACCACATATTCTAATACATGGGAATGTGATTTAAAGGGTTGGTCACATTTTATAAAGTTTAAGATTATTATTTAATAGATTTAAAGTGACTAGAAATGTCCTAATAGCATTCTTTCGGTACTAGTCCAATGTCACTGCATGCAATCCTAGATATTTTTAGATATTCAGATATATATTGTCAAATGTGATTTTTGAGATTTGGAATCAACTCAAAAGCTATTATGGTTGATTTTTGAGAAATGTTTGAAGTTGCAAAAGTCTGTATTGTTATTTTTGCTAAAGCTTATCTCTAACTCTAAATGATTTAAATCCAACGGGCTTGGATAGATAATTTAATTTCCTTTCTAGCAAAATTTTAATCATGCAATTTGGTTAAGGGAATCTCTCTGAATTGATTTTTGAATAAGTGGAGAGAATATGATTTTAGTTAAATTGGAAAATCCATATTTGAATTTCCAGGCCTGGGCGGGAACGCTAAACGGGCCGGCCCAACTGCACAGCACAATGCAGCACATGGCTAACAGATGGGGTCCACTGGTCAGTGACTCACTCTACGCGAAACGGTATCTTTCAATATGGGCGCTATGATCTAATTCTAAACCAACGGCTGAGGGTCGTCGTCAACGACGAACAGGTCCGACGACGAGCTAAACCTAACGCGGCGGTTGGGGTCTCTCGGGGCTCACCTGGGCACCAGCTAGGCTCAGCAATAGGGGCAAACTACTTGGTAGACAACGGAGCCCTTCTCCTCCAGGAGCGGCGGACTCCGGTGAAATTCCGATGCGGTGGTGCTCGCCTTGCTCCGGGGAGAAGTGGGGAAGGTCAGTGAGTTGTGGGGAGTCGAATGGTGTGAGGAATGCAGGCTGGGGTGGCCTCCTTTTATAGCTCGGTGAGGGAACCGAGCGGTGCAGCGGTGAGCTCGACGGTGGCGTTGCTATAGGCAGCTAATGGCATGGGCGAGGGCGTAGGATGGTGCAGTGCTCCCTGGCGATTCTCACGGACTTAAAGGCGCGGCGTGGGGCGGCGTGGTTTGGTCTGGCACGTGCGGAGCTCTGAGCGGAGGAAGTGGTGCTTGCTGATGGCCCAAATATATAGAGCTCGTTGGGGAACCCCAGGAGGAATGTACGATGAGCACAACACGAAGTTTTCCCTCAGTAAGAAACCAAGGTTATCAATCTAGTAGGAGCAAGGAAACACCCCAAAGGTGTAGCTAGCTGAACGTTGGCAGGGTGCACTACCGGTCCCAGCAGCAACGTGGAGACCTGCACAACACAACCACAGAACTTTGCCCCCAACTTACGATGACGTTGTCAATCTCACCGGTTTTGCTGAAAACAAAGGATTAAACGTATCGAATGGAAGGAAGTAATAGTTTGCAGAAAGTAAACACAAAGCAGTAAACAATTTATAGATTGAATGTAAAAGAAAGGGCTGGGGTCCATAGTTCACTAGAGGTGGTCTCCTTAAGATAGATAACATGTTGGGTAAACAAATTACAGCGGGGCAATTGACAAACATCGAGAAAGCATACAAGCATATACTAATCATCTTGACTCCTTTGAGACTTGATTGGGCATTACAACATTATGCATAGACCGTCATCCAACTGCATCTATGACTAATAATCCACCTTCAGGTTATCATCTGAACCCCCTCAAGTATTAAGTTGCAAGCAACAGATTATTGCTTTACGAATTGCGTGTAAAGTAAACAATACGATTGTTCTGTGAACAAAGGATTGTTGTTTTCTCCCTAGTAGCAATATCACATCTAGTACCTTAGAGATTTCTGTCACCTCCCCGGATTACCAGAGCCATGAACCCACTATCGACCACAAATACTAACCCTTGGAGTTGCTAGCATCTACTTGGCCAAGATAGCTACTAACAACAGAAAGCATGCAAGATCACAAATAACAAAGACATGATAGAATCAATAATCAATCTGAAATAGCATGTCAATATCCATCGGATCCCCGCAAACACAACATGCAGAATTAAAAATAGATGATCTTGATCATGAACGGAGCTCACAAGATCTAAACATGAAAGCACAAAAGAGGAGAACCAGCCATCTAGCTACTACATGGACCCGTAGTCCAAAGATGAACTACTCACGCATCACACCGGAGGCTTGCATGATGATGAAGAAGGCCTCCAGGGTGAATTCCCCTCTCCGGCAGGGTGGCGGGAAGAGCTTCAGATCCCTCCCGATCTAGGGATGGAGATGATGGTGGCTACAAACTCTTTCATTGATTTTTGATCAGGTACTTAGGGTTTCCGTATCAGAGGGAATGTATAGGCGAAAGGAGAGGCCGAGGGGGTGCTGGGGTCGGCCAGACCACCCACTGGCACGGTTAGGCCTGGCCACGCGGCCAGGTGGTGTGGCCAGGCCCCAGCCCTTCTCCGTCTCGTATTCTGGCTCCAGATGTCTTCCGATAAAATAGCAACTCTGGCTTATGTGCCGTCCAATTCCGAGAATATTCATTTTCTGACTTCTTGGAACCAAAAACAGCAGAAAACAGGCAGCTGGCATTGTGGCTCTTGTTAATAGGTTAGTCCAAGATATCATATGAAAAGTACTCCAAAGTGTGGACAAAACACAAGAAAGTAGATAAAACCAAGCATGGAACATCAAAAATTATAGATACATTTGCAATGTATCAACATCCCCAAGCTGAACTCCTGCTCGTCCTCGAGTAGGTAAGTGATAAAAATAAAGCTGGGATCATAGTACTGCAATCTAACATGAAAGACAAAGTTCTAGCAATAAGACAAAGAAACTATGATGCAACATGAAAAGGCACAAACAAAAGATTCATGGATAACAATGCTTTGCAAGACGTTTGTTTGTTTCACATAAAGAAAATATAGCATAATAGTATTCAGCTTGTCCCTCATAGAGTAGCAAATATAAATGCATAGGACACCTTCAAAGTTCATAAGAGTGACTAGATACAAATAGTTTAAAACAAGCAATATCAAGGTATGCATCAATCAACAAGTCTTGGGACAATGCACATAGAACTAAGAATGGCCACTATGCTCTCAAAGTAGGTGCATAAAGCTAGAAGGTGGAGACTCAATATATAAGTGGAAGAAAGGCCTTCGTAGAAGAAAGTAGGGATTCAAGTCTCATAAAGAGCTTCCAAAAATTATGGTACTTATATATTTCAGCTCTCATTGCCCCTATCATAAGCATCTTGAAGTGATTAAGGTTAAAGTGAACAAACTATGGTGTACATGCTTGACAAAGTATAAGTTAGAAATCTCATGTCCCTTGAATACGAGGGCTGCTCCTCATGCTACTCAAGTTTAGTCACCGGTAAGTTCTTGTCATCGTAAGTACATGTGTATCATAGAGAACCGCCAACGGGGTACCCCTTGCTCGATGATACGGAAGAATCCCCATATCAAAATGACAAGGCAAGCAGACAACGAGCATCTCAGCAATCTTCTTATTTACCATGGGAACATGGTGCTTTTTTTCTCTCTTTCCTCTTTTCATAATCTCTTTTTTTTCTGTTTCTCTTTTTTCTCAATATAGGACTCTTTTTTTATAAGAAGAATGCTTCATAGACAACTCATTATGGTTACGTTGCAGGTTTCCACCATGTCAGCATGGATTAGACTAGCGGCCTAGGCGTTTCTCTAACACATATACATAACTCCATGGACTTACAAGCTCCCCTTTTATTTCACACCGACGACATCCATAGACAAAAGAGCATGATATCAACTAGGTACAAAGTACCCGTGCAATGTTGAAAGCGTTCCCCATGACAGCATGGTTCTGCTAATCCCCAAGAAATAAGTGCAAGCATATACAACATAGACGACACAATGGTTCAAGTTTATTAGGGGCAAGAAAAGTAAAGTGTGCCATCAAGTTCGTGAGAGCTTTAATCACTAGTTTTCTCATAACGAGTTTAATTTGGAAGGTAAACAAAAGCATGGATATACTTGGAATAGCATATGCTAATATGTAGGTATGGTGGACTCTTTGGAATAACTTGGTTTAGGGAGTTGGATGCATGAGTGGGACTCATACTTGGTTACGGAGGCTAGCAAAAGACTGGGAGCGACAAACTAAGAGAGAAATAATGGTCATAATCATGTAGAGCGACAAAACATCATTGATCAAAGCATAAAGTGATACTACAAGTTGAAAACTAAAGGATCATAAAGGCTTATGGTGACTTTGGGTAGTCATAATATGGTGTGAGCATGCGCCAAGTCAACCCAAATAAAGCATCAAAGGAGAATACCACTATACTATGCTTTAATATGCTAAAACAACGCATGATTCATATAAGGCACATTAAGAAATCTCAATTGTTTATAACAAGTCATGCTACATCAAATAATACTAAGCATGAAGCCAAAACAATATCAAGCATGGCATGACAAAGCATAGGCCACAGTCAAAAACAAGCTCTCTTTACCACTTAAGCATGAACTTTCCTACTCTTTTCCAAACCAAACCAAACTATTTGAAAACCAATGTATGAAAGAGGGGGTCCAACCAATTTATTCAGCAAACTAAGCAAACCAAACAAACAAAAAACCAAAACAAAAACGAAAAAGAAGACGCTCCAAGAACAACACAACTGTGCATGAAACAATAAAAATGAAGCGTTTGGAAGAAACTCGATTTTATTGATGAAGAAGGGGATGCCTTGGGTATCCCCAAGCTTTGACGCTTGTACTTCTTGGATATTTCTTGGGGTGAAACGCATGGCATCCCCAATATTGAGCTTTAGTCCATCCTTCATCTCATTACTCATTCCTTAAATACAACTGAAATTTTTCCTTCATACAAAACTTGACACAATCTTTATTAGCAACATTAGTGCACTCAAGATAATAAGTCTGTAAGGTTCAGTTATAACACCAACAAAACATCCATTAAAAAACAAGCTACTGTAGCACTTCCCTCAAAAAGCTCAATTCCCCAAAAGAACTCAAAAAGGAACCATCAAGAAGCAAATACAGAAAATGGCAGAAATCTATCAAAACAGACCAGCAGGTAAAGACGGATTTTTTTGGAGACATTCTGTTGCTCAAATCAAAAAGTATTGAACTAAAGGAAGTTAGATAACAACCTGGGGCAGAAGCAAAAAAATTCATGCCTCAAAAGGACGTACAGAGATTTTACACGGATTTTTATAGTGAAGCACAGAAATGTATTTCGGGACAGCAACTTTCCCAATCATTACTTCTCTCTCATTAGAGGTTACTCTTGGCACAAAAACAAATAAAAAGGATAAGAAGTGGTTATTACGGAAGTAATAACTTCCAAGACTCAACTAAAACTTTTGGGTTATCTCCCAATAAGTATTTTTCTTTAACGCCTTTAAGTTAGGCATAAGAAGCAAGAAAAAGAATCAAGTGTTCTCAAATGAAAAAACATTAAGAGCAATACCAGAAATATCTTCCACAAGGCAAGGTATATCATCCAAATAAGTTCTAGAGGATCCTCTCTCAATGCTCTTAGGTTCCCTATTTTGATCAAAAGGGTTTTTAGGAACAATCCAATCAAGATTCTTTTCTATGGCTTCATGCATTGCTACCAGTTTATAGGGTATTGGTATCTTAGTTTCCTCCCCATTAGGTTCAGTTTTGTTCATATTTTCTCGTGTACCAACAACATCTACACATGAGCCTAGCATATTGAAATGTTTAAAGACTTTTCTAGCTTCCTTGGCAACATCATAGAATTCCTTAAGCAAAGTTTCAAGAATAAAATCCCTCTTTTCAGGGTCCTCAATTTCTTTAAGTTTAAGAAACATTACTTGCATTAAGGGGTTAAGGTTAACAAGACCTAGCTTCCAACATGTGAACTAAAGAAGCTGCAGCAATCTCATAGTTTGGAGCAATTTCTGCAAAGGATCTATCCTCGATATCCTCATGTTTACTAACATGATTAAGGAATTCTTCAATATTATCTTTTCCAATTATTGAACCACTACCTATTGAAAGGTCTTTCAGGGTGAATTTAGGGATCAACATGGTGAGCTAAGGAAGAGGCAACAACTAAATGAGACTTAATTTTTTTGTGTTTTTAAATAAGAAAGCAAACTAGTAAAACTAATTATTTTTGTGTTTTTGATAAAGAAACAAGCAAACAAAGCAAAAGAAAACTAAGCAAAACAAAAATAACAAAGTAAAGAGATTGGTTATGAGGGACTCCCCTTGTGAAGATGTCCTTGACTCCCCGGCAACGGCGCCAGAAAAAGTATTTGCTGGCGCGTGGTTGACGTGGGAGCTTCTTATTCTTCAGTCCCCGGCAACGGCGCCAGAAAAAGTTGTTCATGGCCCAAATATATCGAGCTCGATGGGAACCCCAAGAGGAAGGTATGATGAGCACAACAGTAAGTTTTCCCTCAGTTATGAAATCAAGGTTTAATCGAACTAGTAGGAGCAAGGAAACACCCCAAAGGTGTTAGTAGCTGACCTTTGGCAGGGCGCACAACCGGTGCTAGTAGCAACTTGGAGACCTCCACAACACAACCACATAACTTTTTCTCCAACTTGCGATGAGGTTGTCAATCTCACCGTGTTTTGCGGAAAACAAAGGATTAAACGTATCGAATGGAAAGAAGTAAAAGTTTGTAGAAAGTAAACACAAAGCAGAAACAGTTTTATAGATTGTATGTAAAGACAAAGGACCGGGATCCATAGTTCACTAGAGGTGGCTCTCCTTAGATAGATAACATGCTGGGTGAACAAATTACAGCGGGGCAATTGACAAACACCGAGAAAGCAATACATACATATACTAATCATCTTGACTCCTTTGAGACTTGATTGGTCAATACAACATAATACATAGACCGCCATCCAACTGCATCTATGACTAATAATCCACCTTTAGGTTATCATCCGAACCCCCTCCAGTATTAAGTTGCAAGCAACAGATTATTGCTTTTACGAATCGTGTAAAGTAAACAATACGATTGTTCTATGAACAAAGGATTGTTGTTTTCTCCTAGTAGCAACAACACATCTAGTACCTTAGAGATTTACATCACTTCCCAGTTACGAGGCATGAACCCACTATCGAGCATAAATACTAACTCTTGGAGTTGCTAGCATCTACTTGGCCAAGATAGCTACTAACAACGGAAAGCATGCAAGATCACAAATAACAAAGACATGATAGAATCAATAATCAATCTGAAATAGCATCTCACTATCCATCGGATCCCCGCAAACACAACATGCAGAATTACAAATAGATGATCTTGATCATGAACGGAGCTCACAAGATCTAAACATGAAAGCACAAAGGAGGAGAACCAGCCATCTAGGGTGAATTCCCCTCTCCGATAGGGTGCCAGGAAGAGCTTCAGATCCCTCCCGATCTAGGGATGGAGATGACGGCGGCTACAAACTCTTTCGTGGATTTTTTATCTAGTACTTAGGGTTTCTGTATCAGAGGCAATATATAGGCGGAAGGAGAGGCCGAGGGGGTGATGGGGTCGGCCAGACCACCCCCTGGCGCGGGCCAGGCCTGGCCGCGCGGCCAGGTGGTGTGGCCAGGCCCCAGCCCTTCTCCCTGTAGTATTCTGGCTCTAGATGTCTTCCGGTAAAATAGCAACTTTGGCTTTTGTCCCGTCCAATTCCAAGAATATTCATTTTCTGACTTCCTGGAACCAAAAACAGCAGAAAACAGGCAACTGGCACTGTGGCTCTTGTTTATAAGTTAGTCCAAGAAATCATATGAAAAGTACTCCAAAGTGTGGAAAAAACACAAGAAAGTAGATAAAACCAAGCATGGAACATCAAAAATTATAGATACATTTGGAATGTATCACTTATGCGGCGTCTTGGCGTGGCGTGACACGGAGTGTCTGCCGGGGTGGTGTGATCATGGCGAGGCTGTGCGTGCGCGGTGAGGTCAAGGCGTGAGCTGGCGGGGCTGGTGTGATCATGGCGATAACGTTGCTTGATCTATCTACCGTTTAGTCACGCTGCTAGGCCCCCCATGCCAGCCTTACATTACAAGAATTGTGTGTATGATGGAATTTTGTTCTTCGCTTGCGCTACCCTGTTCTGAACTTGATAGAGCTCCTCGATACATCTACCATTTAATCAAACTCCTAGACCCCACATGTCATCCTCTCATTAGAAGAAACGTGTGTATGGTAGAATTTTTTCCCTTGATCGTGCCTCCATGTTCCGAACATGATAGTGTTCCTCCCTACATCTACCGTTTAATCATGTTGCTGGGCCCCACATGTTATCCACTCATTATAAGAAATGTGTGTATGATGGAATTTTTTCCCTCGGTCGCGCCTCCGTGTTTCGAACTTGATAGTGTTGCTCGATGCATCAGCCTTTTCCAGGCTGCTGGGTCCCTCATGTGAGCCTCTCATTAGAAGAAATGTGTGCATGCCGAACTTTTTTCTCGCTCGTGCCTCCCAATTTCGAACTTGGCAATGTCGCTCGAGGCAGAACTTGTATAAGGCCTCGCTACTGGGTCCCACATGCCAGTCTCTCTGTAATGAAACCTGTGTATGATGAAATTTTTTTTGGCCGCATCCGCTGTTTTGAATTTGGCAATGTTGCCCCATGTGTCAGTCGTGTATGGTCTTATTGCTGAGGCCCCCATGTCATCCTCTCTAGTATGTTCTGGCTCGTGGGTCCCTGTTGCAGCCTTGTATGTTCTGGCGGGTGAGTCCCTGATGCTAGCCTCTCTGTACAAGTATTTAACTTTTTTTCAAACCTGACAGTTAAATTCGAGGGATGCTGTAGGCTGGTGGGTCCGTGATGTCAGCCTCTCAAAAAAACAATAATTCTAGAAGAAAAAATGTAAACCCAAGATAATTTTATGTCAAGCACAGAGAATCGATCTCAAGACTTCAAAACACATATAAACCATGTGAGTTGCCACTACGACAAACAAATAAGATGAACATTATCATTAAAAGCTTTATAGTAACTATAACTTATATATTATGCTTCTTAAGAGATTTTATGTGTCCATGTTATCTCTCTTATTAAATGCCAGATAATGGAGTAGTTTCTTAAAAACATGGGTAGGCGAATTTTTTTGTTTTAAAGGGCAATTCCAAAAACGTCGAATTAAAGATTTTGGGCTATTCTGCATCTATTATACTCAATGGGATATACACCATGCGTTGTTCTCCATGGGTTCCTTGATAAAAAAATTAAACGGGCTATCGTTAGCAAGTCCCCTGACCCCTAAAATGCCGAATTAAATTGTTCTGGGCTAAAGAGGGGCCGGATGGGCTAGATTTTGCCTCATCTTTAGTAAAATTTGCATTGTGTTGTGGCTCGGCCGGATTCGGAACACATACCTCACTATCGGAGGAAAAAGCGAGAATTCTTTTGACAGATATTCGTGTAAAAATATCTAAAGAACAGGAGACACAGACCGCGTGTGCAAAAACTGGACTAGTATCCAATGTCTTCACTTGGTACCCTCTCAGCTTTTTCCAAAATATATCTAACGGTTCCGATGACACACAGGAAAAATCTCTAGTGCAAGCAGCCCAATAGCGGCGATAAAACTTTTTACAAATTTAGTAGCATTTGAAAGATCCAGTAGTACAGAATAAGACAGAAAAAATATCGACAGATTTCTAGTTCATATTCAGTAGAACTTGACCGATTCTGTAGCATTCCAAAGTGACCCCCATATATGCATCCAAATACACTCGATCATTGGAGCAAGCAAAACTGACAATCAAGTATGTTTTTGTCTGCATACCTCCTCTTGACATCAATACCAGTGTGACCCCCATATATGCATCCCAAAATGCCCAAGCATCATCTAGATTGTGACAAGGCCATGTTTAAAAAGGAAAGAAAGACCATCTACTGCACTTGATCTAAACAAGTACCAGTACATCAGTATTAGTTCTAGAAAATACCTCAGTAATCGTAACGACATAACACTTGACAGATTGAGTAGCATTTGAAGATTGAGCAGTATAGAATAAGATAGAAAAAATATCTAAAGATTCTCAGTTCATATTCAGCACCACTTGACAGATTCAGTAGCATTTCAAAGTGACCGATTCAGCAGTATAGACAATGGTCAACAGAAATGACATATTAAGCAAAGCAGACGTTGAAATTCAATAATTATAGCAAGGCCATGACTCCAAAGGAAAGAGAGTCCATATTCAGCACTCAATCGGTCGATCTAAACAAGTACTAGTACATATGTATTACTACAAAATAGATTAGTAGTAGCAAGTTAAGACCTCCATACAAAATACTCGGCATAATGCAACCGCATGTCAAGTGCTGGCCGGGTAGCGCTTCCTTTACCGCCTGTTATGCTTTCCTTATCACACCGTCGCCTGTGGGCCCACTATGTCAACAACGTACATTGGAAATAGGTATACGCTGCCGCAATCTTGTTCCACCTCTCCCCATACAAATTGAATCTATCACCAACATAAAGTAGTAATTAATTAGTACAATGTTACATATCTTAACATTGGGATCATCACAAGAAGATTTAGATGCTTTATCTCACTTTTGAAACTTGTCGATGCAATACACCTACTCTATAGGGAATTCTGACGAACGGTTCAGAAGCTTCTAGGTAACATCGCGACTGCGATAGGTATGAGTTGAGCCCTTCTAGGGCCACTTTAGCCAACGACGGCCTACTCATCAGCTCAAATGTCGCCACCATTTCGACCACATGGAAATCATGCCACAGAGAAAGCGACCAAAACTTCACCTTGTACCATGGAGATTCACAAACCCCTGAACTAATGAACCTAGGGGATACAACGATGTCTGTGGTGTGGTCATCAATTTGGGCAACGAACACGGTGCCCTCTTTCCCAATGCTGATGATATCGGCTCTCTGCGAGCCTCTTATGGCCACCGGCTTAGACGGCTCCCAATGTTTGTGGCTATAGGGCATTATGGGTGCAGTCCTCGAGTGGGAAACTTTGAGGTGGTGGATGCGCTCTACCATAGGTGTTAGGTCTACCGATGAGGTGATGAACTTGCATCGAGGCTCCATGTAGACCTGCTGGTCGTGAAAGCACTAGATTATGTGGTCGTAGATGTCGTTGTGGGGGACGAATGTCCCTCAATGGTCGTTGGGTCATCTGCTACAATTTCCGCCCACGACTTGGCGGTACAGCTCCTTGGAGCATGCGGCCAGCCATGCGGTGGTGGTAGTGTCCACACGCATAGCAATTTTGTTGAAAACATCGTTGCTGACCTTGCTCCAGATGCCATGCAGTGGGTTGTGTGTCGATTGCGACATCGGGATGGATTGGGGGAAGAGGTCGAACCAGAGTATGACTGTCGGGGGACTTTTTGGAGAGGTGTGGTGTGGCCTTCAAGATCCGATGCAACGGGCGATATGGCGAGGAAAATGTGCGAAGCATGCACTATAGACGATCCCAAATGCGGGCCAGGCGGCGTTGGAAAGTGGGGATAAAAACAGCCGAGATGGGGAAGATGGGATGGCTCTTTGAACGATGTTTTTTTTGCAAGGCCTTTGGAGCTGCATCCAGGACATCGACTAGTTTGGCTGGCATGCTGCAGTGCACTAAATTAACCATCTGAAATCCTGACGCATTTTATAGCTAGGCTGGCACGCTGGCGTGCACTAAATTAACCATGTCACAACCTTGGCCATTACAGCTAGGTTGGCATGCTTTCGTGTACGCCGACTAGAGTTACTACTACTGTCATGTTTGACTAGACGATGTTTATTTACAGCTTCTATTTTCCTAAAAAATAGTACTCCTACCTAGTAGTAATACACTTGTACTAGTACAATACATACTACTACTAGCAGTAGAGTACAACAAAAAATCATCTCGTTAGTTCCGCTGCATACATGAGTTGTACTTCACCTACCCACTTGATTGTTCGATACACCAACACGGCACAACTCTTGTATGTGGCCAAACTAACAAGATGATTGTTAGTTAGCTAAAAAGGATTATACTGTGGAACAGAGGTAGTACAATACTAGTAGTAGTACACTAGATGTTTGTTTTGTAGTTTTGCTACAAACATAGTAAAGTAAATACCTCTACATTGGAGCCTAGTGCGATCAGGTACCACGGTGTTCCAACACGATGCATGATAACATAAGGTGTTCATGCACCTCTTTATAGAATAGTTATAATTAGAAGCGAACAGTCACTATATTAATACACCTACGATGTAGTAAATTGTCCATCAAATGATGGGTGATAACCTGGACATCTGATCACCTTCTCGCAGTTATCATGATCAAATACTATCACCTTAAAGGAAGTGGTGGCAAGCTTCTTGAATACCAGAAAGTATCCTACCTTCAAGTCATGTGCTTTGACAAAATCTAGCCATCCTTCATCAAGGAATACCTTGCCATCTTGCTTTTTCAGGTCGATGTCCTAGTTGTAGTCTTTGCATATCATCAGCTTGATGGCCTCCAGATACTCACCGCCAAACATTGGCAAAATGGAGCTGGGTATGCTCCTCACGTCTAACCCCCCGGTATTAACAGCATCTTGCAGAACTCGTCACAGGTGTTCTCCACGTGGGTGCTCCTAGCTCGCCCCTCCATCCAGACTGCACAGGGCTCTCTTGTCTTCTTCGATGATGAGTCTCTCCAAGCTTGAGATTCTTGCCCGAACACTGCAAAAAAATCCCGTGGACCGATAATGTCTCTACCAGCTATTAAAAATTGTGAAATAGTACAGTATTAGCTAATAGAGTACAATACAAGATCAACTAAGAAAGTAAAGTCGAGCAATTTTCTTATCGAAGTACACAAATTAAAGTCTTAACTCTAGCTAGCATGAACGCCGGCTATATTAGTACTACTTCCAATGTCTAGGCATCACATTAGTGTAGTTCATTATCGAGCAGTACATATACCGAATACCCAGGAACAGACGAATAGACGAACATGATGAGCTCTATCTACTGTCGATGCTAGAGATGCATACATATACTTCAAATTTTGGCAAAAATCAGGGTAGGGCAGCAGCTGCCCTAACTTGCCCAAATTAAAGGGACCTCCGCCCCTAAGACCAATCAAGTAAAACATGCCAAGTGGCCTCCCAAATCATCATCAGCCGTGGATCAATCAATACAAAATTTGAACTTATTATTACAGTTCACAGTAGATCTAGCCCTAGAACTAGCTTGCATGTGTAAAACTGAGATGTAGTATAGAAACAGGTTAAATGCACTAGATGAGAACTATACTCAACACCAACCCAATGTTAACCAAGCGATAATAAAAGCTTGACCACATCTCATCATCAAGATCAAGGGTCTCGGGAATTATGTACATACCGCACTGCCACCATGATGTCTGAGGGATGCGACGACTCTATAGATGAGGTTGCAGGGCCCGTCGCCCTGCAGCCGACCCACCTAATACGAGTAAGTTGCGGTGGTGGTGGTCGTGAATGGAGGTAAGTGCAATGGCGATTAAGGAGTGATGTGTCAGAGAGAGCTGAGGCTGGGGCTGGTGAGGGAATAAATGCGGCAAGGTCAGGCGTATGCTATTGACAAAGAAAACCTTGCCTTTATTTCGCGGTAGTTCCACCACAATATCCACTATATCACAAATCCAATAGCCACCAATACAATACTACTAATTGTCATGCCAAAATTAATAGCCTAGAAAATTGGGCATGGCAGCTTGAGTGCTTGAATAGGGAAACATCAGACACATACTATGAAAGTACATTATTACGTGCATGATGCCTAGTACAAGCAATAGTGGAAATGATGTTACAAATACTGATACTATAATATAGGATGAAAGTACTGCGTACGTAGTATT
Organism: Avena insularis; assembly: GCA_023614405.1. Classification (NCBI taxonomy): domain Eukaryota; kingdom Viridiplantae; phylum Streptophyta; class Magnoliopsida; order Poales; family Poaceae; genus Avena; species Avena insularis. Next base: position 441,918,832 of record CM042694.1, on the reverse strand, counting down.
GTATATTACATGGTGCAAGTACTAGCTATAGAAATGATGTTGTGAGTGCTCATAATCAACTTTTCTACTTTTTGGTCAAACTTCACATAGTTCTAACGAGGCAGGGTTGGCACAAACCACATTGGCGTCTCGAACATTTGCTCCCTATGTTCCGCTCTAGTGTAGTTAAGTGATGAACCTATGGCAGCCCCCCATTGACGTGCATGCGGCTCCAGTCTGGAACTACCTATGGGCGATGTTCGTAGCACACGTGTGTAGCAAACACGCAGTCTCCTCTGAACACTATTAGAGCTTCATCAACATCGGCAACACCAGGTTCGGGGTTTGTAGGGGGCTCGAGGATGAATGAATGGTTGATTCCCACAAACACTAACCTCCCTTCAAGATTATCCGTTCTGATCTAGTCCGGTGCTACAGGGTCATCCAAATTAAGGGCCCTCTGGAAAACGTGGCAGCGGAGCAAGGGATAAGCGAGCAGCTCTCTACCCATGTATGATACAGGATCACCATGGCTTCTGGTTTGTGCACCCCTGGTGTGAATCCACATGATATCCCAGCCAAGCTCTACGAGCTGCGTAATGCAATATCTTCAGCCTCAGCATCATCACCAACTTGGACGTTTGCCGGCTCTTCAATTACTGGAGCCTGTATGACACGTAGGCTTGCAAGTATACCTATGTGTGCATTTTAGTTAGCAAAAGTATTACAAACAATGCAGTTCTATGTAATTTATAAATCTTACTTTTAAATGACGGGACTGACTCCACTTGTTTGGTTCCTAGAGAAGAACATCTCCTCGCGGTTCTATCACCACGTATATGTGATCAATATAACCACCGATTAGACTCGTGGCAATAGCATCAACATATGTTGCTGGTGCAAGATAGTCGTTTCGAAGGATAATCCAGTCCATGTGACTAGGAAAATCTAAGGTAGCAATGAATTTGTCAAACACGGCCATCGTGCTATAGTGTCATTCGTTATCAAATCTATATAGTTTATTTGCTATTTGTATCTTCACCCAACTCGATAATTGCGGGCTTGTAGCTGTAAGTGCATGGGGGCCGAGGAAACACTGGTTACCCGATGGATAAATATCAACACGCTGCACACGTGGCAGCTCGATACGTGACATACTATAGACGTTTTGGAGGTACCAGTGCCCAGACTGCTTTGCAATCGCAATCCATTCTCCGTTGGCACCAACCCATCGACCCTTGTTATCAAATCCTTCATCATGCCATGTTCCGGGTATGTCATCATCAACTGATACAAATGCTTCTAGTGGGATCAGCAACGCGTCAATGCCCTGCAATATATTTTCTTCATATCTAGGGCCATGCAAGGTGTTTGACAAAGGGTGGAGTGCTAGATAGCTCTGTGGAAAAACTACTATCTGAAAGATGCAGAAACATGATGAATAAAGCATGAATGCATGCAGACAAACACACCAAGGAATAAGGTCTTGTTTGCATTAAAGAAAAAGTGTAGGAATAGTTAAGTTTCCTATGCTGGTAGTGTTCAGCCATTTGGTTTAGAGGAATGGACCAGAGGAAAAAATGTAGGCAATTTTCCTATGATTGATTAACAATATAAGGGGCCTCTTTCGATCAATGGTTTTTAAAAAACGTAGGCATAGGAAAAACACAAGATTGACATGGTAGGTACAGTAAATTCATATTAGGAATTGAAAACGCAGGAATTTTGTAACATGTGACTTTGGATGGTGAATAGGAAACAAACACATGAGTTTTGCAGGAATATAGTGTCAGCGCATTGGACTTCTCAAAGGAGAAATAGAATGAGGTTAGGGCTCATGTTTAGATTCTTATGGAATGGAGGGCATAGGAACTAAGAAGGGACTCCATAAGAATTTGTTATCTTCCAAAATCCTATGGGTTAGAATCCTCCAAAACTCATATGCAATTCTTCATATCCAACTTGGACCTCATTGTCAAATTCCTACGCGTGCAAAGAACAAGAATGAGGTCCCAAGAGACACGATAACATCATAAATATACTCTCTACGAGGTTTGACTCTGATTTTACCATGTTTTAAAGTAATCCTATGTTTTTGTATTCATGTAAACCAAACAGCCAACTTTTTATAGAAACCTTGTATTTGTAAAACACATGAAACTTAAAATATAACGCTAGCCTTTATTGGCCAATACACCTTCCGTTACGGATATCAACAATCTTGGTCATTCTTGTGTTTTCAGATTAGTATGTTTGGATGAGAGGGGGGCAATGAAGCAAACGTCTTGGGCCTCTTTGGATCACAGGATCGAGAACACATGAATTTCACAGGTTTTCCAGTGAAAAAAGGCGATTATAAAACATACAAAAACTATGTACGTGAATGGCATGTTTCGATCCGACACAATCAATGAGAGTTGAGGCTCAAGTATATGTTCCAATTCCTATGGGACTTAAGCATGGGTGGGGGTGCAATTCAAAAGAATTTGGGTACCATGATTTATTTGATCCAAACGCAATCCATAGGAAAGAATCTAAGGATTCGAATCCTACAAAATCATGCAAAACAGATTTTTACCTGCTCGTCACGGTCTAGTGGCCATGTCTGTGGGTTAGAGTGAAGTAGGGAGGGCAAACCAAATGGGAGACCAGGATCTTCCACAATCCCTCTATGCATGCCAACCATGCCACGAGTCAGGCGAGCAGTGCTCAGAAGATCGGTGTGACCGGTGATGTTGCTCAGCGGTCCATAGTGGAGGTTGCTAAATCCCATTGCCTAGCTGTAGCGCTCAGATATCTTACGCCTCATCGCTCTAGATGTCATTTTGGGGAAGAGTACTATGGAAGATTAGTCGGGATGGGTTAGGGTTTTCTACCTTTCTAGAAGGGTCGAGAGGAGCTACGATGGTGCACAAGTGACCGGAGCAGCAGAGGAAGAAAACGAGGGCACGTGGTTTCTCAGCCAAAAAAGCATGTGGGGTGGGCGGTTCTCCTACGGTTGTCGGATCAACTCGTCCGACCCGGTATCACTACAAGAATCTGGGCGGTTCATGACGATCAGATATTGTTGGAGATAGGGGTAAAAACGTCTTAGATGACCATCCGCGACGAATTCTCCAATGAAAAAAATAGGTCAATGACCTCATGTCATAATTCAATCCATGACGTTTTTCTGTCTAAAAACGTCACGGGCCGTTCGTGACATTCCTCCAATTTCGTCGCGACAAGCTGGATCGGCATGGCCAAGGCCCGGTCTTTCATGACATTTTTATTTCATCATGAACGATGCCATGTGGTGGACGGCACCGCGAGCTACCATCAGCGACGTTTGCTGACGTCGTGTTCACCGTCTATGATGCCATCTACTTCCTGATGTTTTTTCCTTCACAGCCTAATTCCGCTAGCACCGTTTGTTGACCTCATCCATTCATTTGCGTATGTCATCCTTCCCATTTCGTCATGCTGCCAGAGACGAATTTTTTTCCGTCACGGCAATAAGGTGGCCATCTTACGCGTGGCCGACCATTAGGGCAACACGTGGACCAATATGAAGGAAACACGTGGTCCATCTGAAGCACGAACTGTGTACCAATTAGAGCTAGACGCGTATCTCCAATGCATGACGAACTCATTTTGTTAAGGCAGAAGATATGATGTTTCTGTTTCGTTGAGGATGTTGATGAGTGAAAGTGCACCATGTCGGTGTCTATCGGTGACGGAACCATTTTCATCAACTAAACAATCATGACGTTTTCATTTACGTCGGAGAAGAGTGCTGGCAACTTTGCTAGATTGCATGGTCCAGATGAAAATGATAGAAATTGCGGGGCACATGTTTCAGGGGACATAAATAGGTTTGCACATAAATTCCACCAAAATAAAGAAAACATCGTAACAAGCTTTCAGTTAAATCACATGTTCACTTACGCAATATAGCTAAGAATTGCTGAAGTGTGATGCATTTATAAGGTCTGCGAAGTTCACAAGTGCTTTCCGTGCTTTATTGTTTGCTTCTATCTCCTTTTGCAATGCTGCAATCTGTCCACCCAGTGCCTCATTCACTACTCTCTCAGCCCCCAGTTGTTCTTCAAGGATAGAGCTGGTTGGTCTTGAAGCATGGATGCTTTCATCAGTGAAAGTAAGGGGTTGATCCTCAATGCCATCTTCTGCAGCAGATGGCGCCACCATGCTTCCAATGGGTGCCTGACAGTTATAGAAGCAAACATTAGAAAACTAGCAAGAAAATTCCAAGCACATCTTCATGGACAAACAGGGTATTGAATTATACGAAGATGAAAAGATGGACCTGTTATAGCTTCTTCCACACTTCCTGCGCTTCCTTAAGGGCTTCTGCCTCGCCATCTGGTTTCTCCATCTACAACCCCAGAATGGCACTGTGCAGTATTGCATTCCCTGCTCTCTAAGCCCCGAGTTGCGCTTCAAGGAGAGTCTTGGTTGGTCTTGAAGAAAGGATGTTGAAGTCCTGCGATAGCGCATAGTGCACCATGTCGGTGGAAGGAGGTATTTCAGCCTCAGTGATATCTTCTATAGCATTAGGCGCCATCTTGCTTTCCGTGGTTGCCTATTGAGTTTTAGGAATAGAATCAAAAATTAGAAAAATTGCCAGCAAATTACAAGTTGATCATACTCATTTCAGAGACAAATATGGCATTGAAATTTTGGAAGATGAGAAAGATGAAAATTATTCTGGAGGGCTTACTATTGCTTTTTTCACACTGTGATGGGAGAATCCCTGGTTGTCACAGGAAAACAAGTCACTGGGATAAGGTTGTCTATTTCTTGTTTGCCTATTTATTAGACTACGGGCCTACACAAAGAGAGAACATAGAGTATAAGAGGCAGTGCTGGTTAAACACAATCATGGGGGAAGTTGGTAGACAAGACTTGACCTGGTTCCTAGGTTCAGTCCAAGAATCAACAAGCGTGCACCACTCTGCATTGTTCCCGTGTTCAACATGACATATCCTTGTTACTTAATTAAGTGGGAACAAGTGAAAAAAATCCTTCTTCAGGAGATGCCTTTGAATTCTTGCATGTCTCATTAACTGCTGGTTGAAAGCAACCTACACCTCTTGATGTGATGCATCCATGACAAACTTTTGCTGAAATAAAACATCGTGCATCAGCCTCTGCTTGAACAATAATGAGAAGAAAAGGGAAGTTGAGTCACAGAACATACGGAAACTATGTCATAGAACTCTGCTCTGACATCGGCCTCTCCTTGTGCTCTTTCTAGCGAGGGAAGATAGGCATACCAGTCCTGACTGTTTTTGCACACTAAGTGGTGAACTTGGAAGCAATAGTTCTTCCGCGAGAAATGGAAAATGGAAGCTCTCCTCCTTTGGACATGTTTTTATTCTGCTTCCCCATGTTTTTTCCCTTAAGACAATTTGAGGATCATCATGTTTAATAGTGTCTTCAGAAGGATGATGGGCAAAATCATCTAAAACATATAATGTGGAGGTAGGGTTCTACCATATAATAAGTTCCATTCAAACAATATAATGTGCTTTCCTTGGGGAGTTGGTTACTTGCCTAGGGCAGCTGTCTGCTTGTCTTGGACTGTTGTCTTCCTTCCATGGAGTGCTGCCATCTCGATTTGGGCCGCGACCTTCTCTCCTTGAGCATCAGGATCTGCAGCACTCTGAGTTTCTTGCAAAGAGGTCGTAACACTTGGCGGTCTTGATGGGCGCCATTGAGAACTTGGAGGTGGAAGTACTTCTGGTGGATTCCCCTTGGACCTGGTATGTCTCGTACTTTCTATCAAGGCAACCATGCTAGTGAAGACGCGCTTCCGAGCAGTTGATCCACCACCAGCAGCCATCCTTGTCATGTTGATAGGTTTGTTCTTATATTTCCTCTTCTTAGTCTACATAATTCAAAGGAAGTCACTTTGGGGTAATAAAAGGAAACAACATATATGGAAAATTAAGTAAGAAAATAATTACACAAAAGATGAATAGGCAAGTAAGGGGACAACCTGCAGCTCATCCTCCTCCTCTTTAGGATAATAGTCAGGTCTAGAGCCTTCATCCTTGCTCTTTTTAGGGGAGAATTCAGTGGGAGATGCATAAACAAGGGGCCTAACACCCATTTGTTGCATACGTGCATTGTTTCTCATGATGTTTTCTAGCCGTCTTTCTCCCATGGGATGCAATTGTGGTTCTATCATGAATAAGCAAATCCATGTAAGCTACAAAAATATAACCTATGGTATTGATTGGTCTATACCAATCATAATGTATAACGGTCCACTATGAGGAACTTCTACTCTGAATCTCATATCACAAGACTAATGATGAAGCAGCCAAAGCAATGCAAGAGACAAGACGATAAACAAGCTAGACAATTCACCAATTGGTTGCAGTAATAAGCAGAGTGGGACAATAAAACATAAGCATGATAACCTACATTACTGATTGTTCTATAGAACTCATCATGTGATAGCTCACTATGAGCAATTTCTAGTATGATAATAATGCATATGATGAAGCAGCCAAACTAATACAAAAAAGGAAGATAATGCAACCTTTGTCACATGCAAACAGATCATAAGCCGAAATAGTATACATGCAGCAGGATAATCAACTATCATGCAAATAAAAAAAATATAACTTATGGTGCTGATTGTTCTATAGTAATCATCATGTAATAGAGTCCACTATGAGCAATTTATACTCTGATCAAAAGACATAGCATGAAGCAGCCAAACCAATGGAACAACCAAGATAATGCAAAATTTATCTGTATGTAAACTGATCATAAGTTGAATACTCTGAATCTCGCTTATCAATTGGTTGGATGGTTGCACTAATAAGTAGGGCAGGACAATTAAACATTACAAGGATAAGCATCTTTCATGTAATTAAAATAGGCAATTAAACAAGTCATGACTTATGATGTTGATTGTTCAATAGTAATCATCATCTAAAACAGACTACTATGAACAATTTATACACTGCTCATCAGACATGTGATGAAGCAGTCAAACTAATGCAACGGATAGGATAATGCAACCCTGGTCACAAGACTTGTAAAATCACACAATTTCACAGGTAGAACAAATAAGAGAGAATAACTACAGCAAAATAGGTAAATTGGTGGCATGAACAACATAATGAACATCATTTCTTAGACAAAGTAAAAAACATGAGGATCAAGGATGAGTCTGTTTCCTTGCCTGCAGGCTATAGGGCCTTTTTGATACCGTGTTTCTTGAAGTGACTCGGGGCATGTGGCATCGAGGTGGATGGCGAGGTAGCAGACCTCGTCGACGAGGTGGGATACGAGGTGGACGAGCCTTGTCACTATGGTGACAGGACTTGTTAGCGAGGTGGACGGCGAGCTAGACCGCGAGATGGATGGCAAGCTGGCCGACTTTGCGGGTGAAGTGTATAGCGAGGTGGTAGACAAGGTCAGCCAGCTTTCGGCGAGGTCGACGGACATGTTGGAAAACCGGGACAGTAAGGACGGGCTAGTGTTTGTGCTAGGGTGACAGAGATGTTACTACTAGAAGGATGGAAGAGAAAAGGGGATTAAAGGCAGAGGGCGGAGGGACGGACATCGGCGAGGGGAAAAGGGAGAGGATGGCGGGGATGGCGAGGGGAAAAGGGGGGACGGCAGGGAGGATGGCACCGAGGGCGGTGGGAAATTTGGATCTGTCTCATTTCGGCAAGGGGATAAAAGGGTTTCGAATAGTTTATATACAGGCTTGTATAATGATCTCAAGAGAGGTAAAAGTATTTTGGATAATATATTTAAATTTAGATAAGATTCAAAATGTGGTTTTGAACAATGGATTTCTCTAGATTAGGGTTGAACGATAGACTTTTATCCTTATTTTGGTTAGTTTTAGGTTAACACATATGGTAGATATCAACGTTTGATCCCAAGAAGATGCATCACTGAGATCAAAATACACATAAGAAAAGCAGCTTCCACATCCATGTGTTGCACCACCAGTGTGACAGAAGTTGCATGCATTATCACAGAATCCCTATATGTGTGTGGTCTCATGTAGATATCAATGTGGTTTTGGAAAAGAACACATGCAATGTGGTCATGTGAATGACTAGTAGTGGATATATCAATGTGATTTAGAGAACACATGCATGACTCTAGGGGGATCCATGTGTGTCAAACCAAAAACATCATATAGGAAATAAATAACCAGCTTCCATGTTGCACAGCTAGTGTGTGACAGAAGTTGCATCACAGAATCCACTACTAGCTAGAGTGTGTGTGGGCATGTAAATATATATATATATATGTGGTTTAGGAAAAGAACACATGCAATGTCTCTAGGGGTTCCATGTGTCAAAAACCATGGTCACAGAAACAAAAACACATAGGGAAGGTAGCTTCCACATTGCATGTTGCACCAGTGTGACAGAAGTTGCATCATAGAATCCACTGGAGTATGTGTGTGGTCATCATGCATATGTAGTTGTTTTGGAAAAGAACACATGCAATATGGTCATGTGGATCAATGACTCTAGTGGATATATGTATATATATCAATGTGGTTTAGGAAAAACACAGCATGCAATGACTCTAGGGGATCCATGTGTCAAATTATGGTCACAAAGACCAAAAACACATATATATATAGCTTGGAAATCAGCTTCCACATTGCATGTTGCACTAGTGTGATAGAAGTTGCATCATAGAATCCATAGGAGTTTGTGTGGTCATGTTGATATTAATGTGGTATTATTGGAAAAGAACACATGCAATGTGGTCTCATGTGTATCTATCAATGACTCTGGTGGATATGAATGTGTGTTAGGAAAAGAACACATGCATGCAATATGATTCTAGGAGATCCATGGTCATAGAGACCAAAAAACACATAGGAATTAAAGGAGCTTCCACATTGCATTTATGGTTGCACAAGTGTGACAGTAGTTGTGCATCATCATAGAATCCACTTATTGAGTATGCATGTTTGTGGTCATGCATGTAGAGATATCATTGTAGTTTTGGAAAAGAACAATACATATATGCAATGTGGTCATGTGAATCAATGACTCTAGTGGATATAGATCAATGTGTGGTTTAGTAAAAGAACACACCTCATGCAATGTCTCTAGGGGATCCATGTGTCAAATTAAACAATGCATGGTCACCAAGACCAAAAACACATAGGAAAGCATCTTCCACATATTGCATGTTGCACCAGTGTGACAGAAGTTGCATCATAAAATCCACTAGAGTATGTGTGTGGTAATTCATGTAGATATCAAGTATAGGATCGGAAAGATATCGAGGCGAGGCTGATGTCTCTAGTGAGCCGGCAGCTCCTACCTCCCCCTACATCGTAGAGCATCTGAACAAACAATGTGTTATTCTGAAAACAATTCAGGTTGTAAATAAGTAGTATAATATTTTTGTTGGTGCTAAGTTTTACTCTATCTATTTAGCACTTTTGGATTTATAAGTTTCATGCCCGAATTTTTTACATAAGCACTTTATGTTATTTGTCTGTACTTATCGGTTATCTGGCTTTCCTCCTCATCCCTTTCGTGATCCGGCCAACCTTTAGCACGGAAACTTTGCCGAGTAACGGAGCTCAATTGCTAAACTAGTTTAAACTCGGAAACAAAGCCGGCTTCCAGTACCAACAATTCACTACTCGGAAAATGTCTGCATCTGGCAATCAGATAAATAACCAAAGTATAGACTAGAACATTTAAATTTATACCCAAAGGTAGCAATTATAAAATCGGAAATCTAAAGCAGAAAAAACATGAGCATAAAGTACTTTCAAGTATTCTGGGATTTTCGATTGTGACATGATCATTCGGAAATAAGATGGTAATAAACTTCTCGGAATTTTTTTGAGGTAACCAATACTTTATTTCTCATTGAACATGTACACATATATGATTACAAAAAAAGATAAACTAAGAATAAAAGGGACGTAGCTGAGTAATATTCCATGGTCTAGCTAATTCTTCCGGGTCTGTACTGCCTCCAGCTCTCTTTCTTTTCTTAGTAGCAGGTCTTTCTTTGACTGGTCGCATATCAGTTAGATAGTAAGAACCATTGTGCAATACTCGGCTATCTAAAAAGGGCCCTTCCCATACTGGGGAAAGTTTGTGCTTTCTTTTTTGCACAAGCCGGAGAACCAAATCACCCTTATTGAAAGACCGGTTTCTGACTCTCTAGCTATGATACTTGCCTAACTTCTGCTGATAGGCTGTTGATCTCATCTCAGCAACAATGCAAACTTCTTCGACTAAGTCAAGATCATTTTGTCGAGAAATTTCGGCATCCTCTTTAATATACGCGGCAACTCTAGGAGAAGTGTGAATCAAATCACTAGGAAGAACTGCTTCTGCACCATAGACCAAGAAGAAAGGTGTGTATCGGGTTGACCTGTTCGGAGTTGTTCGCAAACTCCATATTATAGAAGGTAATTCCTCTGCCCAAGCCCCCGCAGCATGTCGTAGTGGTGCTTCGTGTCTTGGTTTTAGGCCTTGTAGGATTAAACCATTTTCTCTTTCGACTTGTCCATTAGCCTGCGGATGTGCGACTGACGCAATGTCAATCCAGATATTTTGTTCATTGCAGAACTCGGCAAGCTCTCCCATAGAGAAGTTACTCCCGTTGTCCGTGATAATGCTATGCGGATAACCGTATCGGATTATGACATCCTCGAAAAATCTTCTGGCTGTTGCTCCATCACAACTAGTGACGGGTTTAGCCTCAATCCATTTTGTGAATTTATCCACCATCACTAAGAGGTGAGTAAATCCACTTGGAGCCCGTTTAAACGGTCCTACCATGTCAAGCCCCTAGACCGCGACAGGCCATGTTATAGGTATTGTTCGCAGCTGATCAGCCAGAACGTGAGCTTGCTTGGTGTACTTTTGGCAGCCTTTGCACGTTTTGACGAGCCTTTCGGCATCTGCCATGGCTGTAAGCCAGAAAAAACCATGTTGGAAATCTTTTGCCACTAGAGATTTGGATGCAACATGGTGACCACACTCGCCTTCATGGATTTCTCGTAAGATTTCCACTCCTTCTTCCGGAGATACACAGCGCTGAAAGACCCCAGATACGCACCGCTTATATAGCTCACCACTAATTATAGTATAGGCTTTTGCTCATCCGACGATCTGCCAGCTCAGAATTTCGTCTTCGGGTAATTTGCCATCAACCAAGTAATCAAGGTAGGGTTGAGTCCAGCTGGGAATTACAGCTAGAACTGCTACTAAAGGTGAGTCGGATTTGGCCGGATATTCCTCGTCTAGTCCTTTTATAGAGGGAACTTTGAGGTTCTCTAAAAAAGCGCCATCCGGAAGCTTTTTCCATGTAGAGACTATACGAGATAGTGCATCTGCTTCCTCATTTTCTGTTCGAGGAATGTTTTGAACTTCAAATCCTTCAAATGATTTAGATAGTTCATCCACGACAGATCTATATGCTGCCATGTGTTTATTCGCATTACAGATATCCGACACTTATTGGGCAACAAGATCCGAATCTCCATAACACATCAAACATCGGATGCCGATATTCTTAGCAATCCGGATTCCATGTAGTGGTGCTTCATACTCGGCGATGTTATTCGTCGCCGTGAAGTGGATCTATAATACATAGAAAAGTTTGTCTCTTGGGGTGACTTGAGCACCACGCCAGCCCCTGAGCCCCCGAGCGCCTTGGACCCGTCAAAGTGTAAGGTCCAATATTTTGACTCTCGTAGGGTCATATTTTCCATTGTCTCTGTCCAATCAGAAATAAATTCAGCGAGGATTTGGGATTTGATTGATGTACGAGGTTTATACTCAATGTCGAAAGCTAAAAGCTCTATGCCCCATTTTGCGACGCGTCCTACGGCATCGCTGTTGTTAATTATATCTCTCATGGGAGCTGTGCTCACCACGGTAATGGGATGTTCCTAAAAATAATACCGTAACTTATGAGATGTGAAAAACACATCGTAAGCCAGCTTTTGATAGTGCGAATACTGCTGTTTTGATTCAGTTAGGACCTCGCTTAGATAATAAGTTGTACGCTGCACCAGGTGTTCCTGATTTTCCTCTGGTATCTCCACCACCATGATGACACTGATGACTCTGTTTGTCGCAGCGAGATAGGGCAACATCGGTTCCCATGGTTCCGGTGCTGCAAGGATGGGAGCAGATGAGAGTACTGTTTTCAGGCCTTGTAGTGCAGCTTCATCTTTGTCAGTCCAAACGAACTTTTTGGTCTTTTTCAGGAGCTTGTATAGTGATGCGGCTCTTTCTCCGAGCCGGATTACAAACCGACTGACTGCAACAATGCAACCAGTTAGTCTTTGAACATCCTTCAGGCGAGTTGGCCTGGAAATATTGAGTATAGCCTTAGTCATGTCTCGGTTTACCTCTATGCCTCTTTGAGACACGATAAAACCTAACAATTTTCCGGCTGGTATTCCAAAGAATCACTTCTTCGGTTTAAGCATTATGTTTCCTCCAAGTCAGAAATTGGATTTTCCTTCTTTTTGGACATCACCGCAATGTCGTCCACATATGCATGTACATTGCGTCCGATTTGGTCATGGAGGCAACGCTGCATAGTGCGCTGGTACGTAGCTCCTGCATTCTTGAGCCCAAAGGGCATCATAACAAAACAGAAGGTTCCGAAGGGGGTTATGAATGAAGTTTTGACTTTGACTGATTCCTTCATCCGAATTTGGTGATAACCGGAATATGCGTCGAGAAAACATAGGAGTTCCGAGCCTACCATAGATTCGATAACTTGATCAATTCTAGGCAGAGCGAATGGATCTTTGGGACAAGCCTTGTTCAAGGTAGTATAATCAACACACATCCTTAAATCAGTGGTGTCCTTTTTAGGGACCATTACATGGCCGACCACTCAGTGTGGATGACCTCGTCTATGAATCCGGCTAACTCGAGCCAGGCTAGTTCCTTAGCTATTGCCTTATGCTTTTCATCACCGAAACACTATAGGGACTGTTTGACGGGTTTGGCGTTCGGGTGTACATTTAGAGAGTGCTCGGCAAGTTCCCTAGGTGCTTCGGTCATGTCAGATGGCTGCCATGCGAAGATATCTTGTTTGCTTGGAGGAACTTGACGAGCGCGCTTTCCTATGCGCTATCTAGGCCTACATCTATCTGGGTCACCTTGGAGGGATCATCATCCTTCAACAGCGTCTTCTTCGTCTCTTCCGATGTCTTGAACCCCGGATTTGGCTTTGTCACCTCCTTCTGCGCTATGGGCATCTCAGACGGATCAATGGTCTTCTTGATCTCCAGGTATGCCTGGGCGTGCAGCACAACTTCAGGAAAGGCGGCATTTCCATCCTCGCACTCTCGCGCCTTCTTCGGGTGTCCCCTAATTGTGATCACGCCTTTGGGACCTGGAATTTTCATCATATTGTAAATGTAACACGGATGAGCCATAAAAGCCCAGTAAGCCGGACGTCTGAATATAGCGTGATACGCGCTCTTGAACGGGACCACTTCAAAGGAATGTGCCTCCATCCGATAATTCTTTGGAGTTCCAAAGGTAACATCCAAAGTGATCTCTCCTAGGGAATTTGCTTGTCTTCCTGGGACAACTCCGTGAAAGATCACAGGACTATGGTTTAGCTGGGTCTCCGAGACCTGCATCCGACGTAGTGTTTTGACATACAGAATATTAAATCTGCTACCGCCGTCCACGAGAGTCTTGGAGAAACCATATCCATCAATAAGTGGATTGACGACTAAGGCGTATTTTCCTTGCCTGTGCAACTTAGGTGGATGATCAACACGGTCAAAGGTGATTGCCACTTCCGACCAGTCCAGGAATTGTGGGACAGCCAGAACAGTTGCATTGAGCTCATGCAGAACTGCTTTTTTGACCTTAGCTGGCTGAGATCCGAGGAAGTTGACATAAGTGTCTTTCTTTGTTGGGAAGTTTTTCTTTCCCTCCGGCTTGGGATTTGAAGGGTCAGCTTCCTCCATGTCGGAATCTTCCTTTGTCTCTTTATCTTTCTCGGGATTCTTCTTTCCCTTCTTCCGCTTAGCCCTGTAGCCAGCAGTATCTTCTTTATTGATGCCGTCATTAAAACGACACTCGGTGTTTGTGTGGGATGAGCCCCCACTGTCATCTAAGTGATGCACATACGGGTTATTAGCAATGTTGGCCTAGGAGTAGGTTTTGCCAGGTTGCTAGTCTCCTCTACCCTTGACTCTTGATGTCCCACGACCGTGTCCGCGGCCACCACCACGTCCTCCTCGTCCTCCAGACCCAAAAGTAGCAGTGACCACTACCGTTTCCGCGTTGAGTTTTTCCTCCGAGGTGTTGTTGCGCTCCTAAGCTTGTTGCTTTTGTTGTTTTGCCGACTGTCGAACAACTAGGGCATTCAGTAATCCCTCTGCGTCATTGATGGCTCAATGCACGGCGCCCAGAAAAATGCTTGATGGTTGTGTTGATGTAGAGCTCGTTGGGAACCCTAAGAGGAAGGTATGATGAGCACAGCAGCAAATTTCCCTCAGTTATGAAACAAAGGTTTAATCGAACCAGTAGGAGCAAGGAAACATCCCAAAGGTGTTACTAGCTGAGCCTTGCTAGGGTGCACTACCGGTGCTAGTAGCAACATGGAGACCTGCACAACACAACCACAGAACTTTGACCCCAACTTGCGATGAGGTTGTCAATCTCACCGTGTTTTGCGGAAAACAAAGAATTAAACGTATCGAATGAAAAAAAGTAATAGTTTGCAGAAAGTAAACACAAAGCAGTAAAAGATTGTAGATTGTATGTAAAAGACAAGGACCGGGATCCATAGTTCACTAGAGGTGGCTCTCCTTAGATAGATAACATGTTGGGAGAACAAATTACAGCGGGGCAATTGACAAACATCGAGAAAGCAATACATGCATATACTAATCATATTGACTCCTTTGAGACTTGATTGGGCATTACAACATAATACATAGACCGCCATCCAACTGCATCTATGACTAATAATCCACCTTTAGGTTATCATCCGAACCCCCTCCAGTATTAAGTTGCAAGCAACAGATTATTGCTTTACGAACTGCGTGTAAAGTAAACAATACGATTGTTCTATGAAGAAAGGATTGTTGTTTTCTCCCTAGTAGCAACAGCACATCTAGTACCTTAGAGATTTCTATCACTTCCCTAGATTACCAGAGGCATGAACCCACTATCGAGCATAAATACTAACTCTTGGAGTTGCTAGCATCTACTTGGCCAAGATAGCTACTAACAACGGAAAGCATGGAAGATCACAAATAACAAAGACATGATAGAATCAATAATCAGTCTGAAATAGCATCTCAATATCCATCGGATCCCCGCAAACACAACATGCAGAATTACAAATAGATGATCTTGATCATGAACGGAGCTCACAAGATCTAGACATGAAAGCACAAAGGAGGAGAACCAGCCATCTATCTACTACATGGATCCGTAGTCCAAGGCTGAACTACTCACGCATCACACCGGAGGCTTGCATGGTGATGAAGAAGGCCTACAGGGTGAATTCCCCTCTCTGGCAGGGTGCCGGGAAGAGCTTCAGATCCCTCCCGATCTAGGGATGGAGATGATGGTGGTTACAGACTCTTTTGTGGATTTTTGATCGGGCACTTAGGGTTTACGTCACGAGGGCATCTTGTATTCGGAAGGGGAGGCCGAGGGGGTGCCGAGAGCGGCCACACCACCCCCTGGCACGGGCCAGGCCTGGCCACGCGGCCAAGTGGTGTGGTGGCTCCCTGGCCCTTCTCCGTCTCATATTCTGGCACTTGATCACTTCTGGAAAAATAGGCACTTTGGCTTTTGTCCCGTCCAATTCCGAGAATATTCATTTTCTAACTTTCCTGGAACCAAAAACAGCAGAAAACAGGCAGTTGGCACTGTGGCTCTTGTTAATAGGTTAGTCCAAGAAATCATATGAAAAGTACTCCAAAGTTGGAACAAAACACAAGAAAATGGATAAAACTAAGCATGGAACATCAAAAATTATAGATACATTTGCAATGTATCAGTCGTCGTTAGCATCTTCATACTTGCTCGTTGTTTCTATCATCTCCCCCAAATCAGTGATCCTGTCACACTTCAAGCGACGACGTAGCAAACCAATTGGGAGTCCTGCAATGAAAGCTTCAATCGCAGTTTGGTCATTTACTCCCTCATAGGAGTTCTTACTGTCGACCATCGTTCGAGGTAATCTCGGCAAGTTTCTCCGGCTTTCTGGGTGCAACGCTGTAGGTCTCCTAACGTACAAGGCCTCCGATACATGCCTTCAAAATTCCGAAAGAATGCGCTTTGCATGTCATACCAATTGTGGATGGTGTTCTCCGGAAGTTCATTTAGCCATGATCGTGCCGTCTTCCGCAACATAAGTGGGAGATATCGGGTTGCGACTAGACTGTTTCCGCCTTTGGTGATGCAACAAGCCTGGAAAAAATCCTGGAGCCAAGTACCTGGCCGAGCTACACCGTCGTAGGGCTGGATGTGCCTTGAGATAGCAAATCCTTCCGGGAATCTTGTTTCTCTTATGCGTGGTCCAAAGCATTTTGGACCCACAAAGATTTCTTCGCTCTCGTAGCGCCGCGCCTCTATGTTGGAGTTGATCCGATGTCTCGCGTCACTTTGTGATAGAGATCGCCGTCCTGATTGATGGTTGTGGTTACGGTGCCTTGGAGTCGGACTTTGGCTTCTACCACCACCTCCTCCGCCACGACGCCCTCCTTGGCCTCCTGGGAAACCATTGTGATGGCTACTTGGTGGAGAAGGTGGATTGTTTCTGGATGATCGCCGGCCTCCGTCCAGAGCGTCATTATTCTGGTTCTGGGGAGGGTCTTCATTACGACGAGCCCCCTGCCGGCTTGACTCGGCACGGTGTCCGTCGTTCCTTCGTCCGTCATTCCCATCGCGATGGTGTTCGGCTGGACGGCTTGTATGTCTAGAAGGTGGCATTCTTTGACGGCCCTCCTCCCGACGTTTCTCTTTGTCTTCTTCCCTATGATTGTTCGACTCTTGCCGGGGAGGATTTCTCGGATATAGTGCAGCAATTTCTTCTTGCTCCATGGCTGGGGCAACGTTGCGCTAGTCACGGGCAGTTTTTTGGTGCTATCCTGAAGATCCGGTTCTAGAGTAGTTGTCTTCCCGATGGTCGGAACGATGATGCTGCTCTAGAACCTGTTGGGGTCTTATGTCATTCTAGGCCGGATCCGTGCGGCATTGGTCGGATTGAGAGACCAGTTTTCCGCTACCGGATTTCGCGACCTTCTGCTGCTCCAGACCCTTGGTGAGTAGCTTAATGCCCAACCGGACTTCTTCTAGGCCTAGATTATTTCCTAGGATATCTCGGGCCGCAGCTGTGTTCTATACTAGTGTTGGGTACACCAGATCTCCATTACTGTCGAGCCGAGGCATCCCCGGATCTCCCTCAAAGAGAACCTTGTGTACTTCCAAAAATTTGTCGGCTCATACGTGACCTTTCCTGTTCTTCTGATGTTGCAGAGAGATGAGCTTCTCCGCAGTAGCCATGCGCTTCTTCTATTCCTCGATGTTTTTGGCTTCATCCAGGAGTACTTGGTGATGCGCTTCCAGGGCTTGGGCCTTTCTTCCAATTCTGTGACAGTGAGTTCTGCCACAGTAGGGATAGGTGTGGTTAACGCAACATCGATGAGTTTACAGGCACCTACCGTGACCACGTGTCCATCCACCGACTCTTCTTTGGGCTCGTCTAGGATAAGTGCTCCATCCGAGTCTTCCTCATACTCCTCGGCAATCACCTCCTCTGCCGGAAGTTCTTTTGCCAGGGTTTTGTTCTTCTTGTTCTTCTTTTCCTTCTTGGCAGCGCCGGTAGCAAATACGGTTTTGGGTCCGTTTCCCAGAGTCAAGTGATACGTTGCAAACGTATCTATAATTTTTGATGTTCCATGCTTGTTTTATATCTACTTTATTATGTTTTGACCACACTATGGAGTATTTTTATACACTTTCTTGGACTAACCTATTAACAAGATGCCACAGTGCCAGTTTCTTGTTTTCTACTGTTTTTGGTTCAAGAAAAGTCAGAAAATGAATATTCTCTGAATTGGATGGGACAAAAGCCAAAGTCAATATTTCACCGAGGGGAACACAGAGCCAGAACATGAGACGGAGAGGGGCCAGGGGCCAGCCACACCACCTGGCCGCTGGGCCATGCCTGGCCCGTGCTAGGGGGTGGTGCGTTCGCCTAGGGCACCCCCTCGGCCTCCCCTTTCGGATATAAGAAGCCTCCGATACATAAACCCTAGGGACCCGATCAAAATTCCACGAAAGAGTGTGTAGCCACCGTCATCTCCGTCCCTAGATCGGGAGAGATCTGAAGCTCTTCTCGGCACCTTGCCAAAGGGGAGAGATCACCCTGGTGGCCTTCTTCATCACCACGCCTGCCTCCAGTGTGATGCGTGAGTAGTTCATACCTAGACTATGTGTCCATGTAGTAGCTAGATGGTTGGTTCTTCTCCTTTGTGATACCATGTTTAGATCTTGTGAGCTCCGTTCATGATCAAGATCATCTATTTATAATCATACATGTTGTGTTTGCGGGGATCCGATGGATATTGAGATGCTATTTCAGATTGATTATAGATTCTATCATGTCTTTGTTATTTGTGATCTTGCATGCTCTCCATTGTTAGTAGCTATCTTGGGCGAGTAGATGCTAGCAACTCCAAGAGGGAGTATTTATGCTCGAAAGTGGGTTCATGCCTCTAGTAATCTGGGGAAGTGACAGAAATCTCTAAGGTACTAGATGTGTTGTTGCTACTAGGGAGAAAACAAGAATCCTTTGTTCATATAACCTGAAGGTGGATTATTAGTCATAGATGCAGTTGGATTACGGTGTATGTATAATGTTGTAATGCCCAATCAAATCTCATAGAAGTCAAGATGATTAGTATATGCATCTATGCTTTCTTGATGTTCGTCAATTGCCCCGCTGTAATTTGTTCACCCAACAAGTCATCTATCTTAAGGAGAATCACCACTAATGAACTATGGACCCCGGTCCTTTCTTTTACTATCAATGTACAATCTGCTATTTACTTTTTTCTGTTTACTTTCTGCAAGCTATTACTATCTGCCACACAATACGTTAAATCCTTTGTTTTTAGCAAAACCGGTGAGATTGACAACCTCACTATAAGTTGGGGGCAAAGTTTTGTGGTTGTGTTGTGCAGGACTCCAAGTTGGAAACAACACCTTGGAGGTGTTTCCTTGCTCCTACTGGTTTGATAACTGAGAGAAAACTTGTTGCCGTGCTCATCATACCTTCCTCTTGGGGTTCCCCAACGAGCTTGAATATATTTTGAGCCATCGTCAAGCTCTGATCGGTACTTTCGGACATCTA
Source organism: Avena insularis (assembly GCA_023614405.1). Lineage (NCBI taxonomy): Eukaryota > Viridiplantae > Streptophyta > Magnoliopsida > Poales > Poaceae > Avena > Avena insularis. The sequence continues at coordinate 441,899,461 of CM042694.1, read as the reverse complement.
GACGTCGGGATTATCTCCGAGATCCATGTCATCCTGTGCTTTGGGAGAGTTTTCTCCGGATCCTTCATCCATGGCTTCTGCTTCTTCTGCAGCTTTGGAGTTAAACACCTCTTCATATTCCGTGGAGAAGTTCCGGAAATCTGCGGACGTCATCGAGTCATCCGAGGATGCGGGTAAATCGATGTTCGTTCCGATGGCCTCCGGCACCGAGTCTTCATTGTCTCTAGCATTGGCAGAGCCGGATCCGGATCCAACATATCCAACAAAGTGCGATGTGTGGGTCCTGAGGTAGTTGCGGCTTTCCTCGTGGGCTTCCTCAAAAATCCTGATGGTTTCGAGAACCTCATCCACGTTTGCGCCTTGCAGCATCATGCACCTCAACGTATGCCTCAGGAAATGTTGGTCTGTTCCGGCATTGGCAGAGCCAGAACCAAGGTTATTGTCCTGCTCTTCCAGGATTTTGACCTCAGAGGGCAGATCAATCTAGGATTCGGCCTCGCTAGGGAGATCCACTCCAGATTCGACTTGAACCTCGAGATCTGCTTCAGGTTCGGCTTTCTCCACTATCTCTGTGATAGGTGCGGGCTAGGTGGGATTAGGGTTCTCTGAGATCCGGAACTCTGCCACCTCCACGGACAAAGTGGACCCAGAGTTTTCTTCTGCCTCTATCATCACCTCTAGGGTGGGTGGGACAAGTTCAGCGAAACCGATGTACACATCGATCTCGCCAAAGGACATGATGGTGTAAGTAGTCATAGCCTCCCTAGCTAGAATCCAGGTCTCGTCGAGAACAATGAGAGGGACGTCGTTGGTGTAGAAGACGCGACCGACGGTGATAGTCTCGCCGATTCCGATTCTTCTAGATTCTGCTCGGAACACAGATCCGAAGCTCACTTGCCCCACGGTGGGCGCCAACTGTCGTCGGATTAATGACAAGTATGCCATGAGGGGGTCCTCAAGGCGTGCGTAAGAGAGGGGTGTGAGACGTACGGTGTTATGGGATGGTGAGCACACAAGTTTACCTAGGTTCGAATTCGCCGGCTTTGGACGGATCCTACTCCTGCTAGCAATCCAGTAATATGGTAGAGCCAGAATATGGGTTACAAGGGTTTCTCCTATGCGAGTTGAGAATGTAGACTATTGTGAGGGTGCCCTAAAGTATCTCCCTAGGATGGCTTATATAGATATCCAGCCTAGGGTTTACAGGAGAGACCTATCCGGCTACAACTAAGAGTCGGTTACAGAGTACATCTTGAACTATAAGTAACACAATGGGCCTATGTCGGTAAGTCTTCTTTGCCTTCCCGTAGCCGGACTGGACTCCGTCTCTTCTCCCTGACTGGGTCTCCCGTGAAGCAAAGCTCTAACCTGAAGTGGGCCACCCTGGTCAGTGAGGATACGTGGAAAGTATATCCCCACCAATTGTGGTTCTGGAAAATAACACATGCAATGTGTGGTCATGTGTGGATCAATGATGACTAGTGGATATCTCAATGTGTGTGGTTTATTAGGAAAAGAACACATTTAATGAGTACTCTAGGGGATCCATATGTGTCAAACACATAGGAAAGCAGCTTCCATATTGCATGTTGCACCAGTGTGGCAGAAGTTGCATCATCATAGAATCCACTGGAGTATGCATGTGTGTGGTCATGCATGTAGATATCATATAATGTAGTTTTGGAAAAGAGAGAACGCACATGCAATATTAATGTGGTCATGTGTATCAATTACTCTAGTGGATGTATATCAATGTTGTTTTTAGGAAGAGAACACACATGCAATTAATTAATGACTCTAGCAGCTAGGGGATCCATGTGCCAAACCATGCATGGTGCCACAGAGACCAAAAAACACATAGCAAAGCAGCTTCCACATTGCATGTTGCACCAGTGTGTGTGTGACAGAAGTTGCATCACAGAATCCACTAGTGTATGTGGTCATGTAGATATATCAATGTGGTTTTGGAAAATAACACATGCAATGTGTTCATGTGTGGACCAATGATATCTAGTGTGGATATCAATGTAGTTTAGTAAAAGAACACATGCAATGACTCTAGGGGTTCCAAACACATAAGAAAATCAGCTTCCACATATTGCATGTTGCACAAGTGTGACAGAAGTTGCATCACAGAGTGTGTGTGGTCATGTAGATATCAATGTGGTATTGGAAAAGAACACATGCAATGTGGTCATGTGGATCTATCAACAATGACTCTAGTGGATATCAATGCATGGGTTAGGAAAATAACACATGCAACATATAATGACTCTAGGAGATCCATGTGTCAAACCATGGTCGTAGAGACCAAAAACACATAGGAATTAATTAAAGTAGCTTCCACATTGCATGCATGGTTGCACCAGTGTGTGACAGAAGTTGCATCAAAGAATCCACTCGAGTATGCATGTGGTCATCATGCATATGTAGATATCATTGTGGATTTGGAAAAGAACACATGCAATGTGTGGTCATGTGTCGAGCAATGATGACTAGTGGATATCTCAGTGTGTGTGGTTTATTAGGAAAAGAACACATGCAATGAGTACTCCTGGGGATCCATATGTGTCAAACACATAGGAAAGCAACTTCCAGATTGCATGTTGCACCAGTGTGATAGAAGTTGTATAATCATAGAATCCACTGGAGTATGCATGTGTGTGGTCATGCATGTAGATGTCATAGATTATGGTTTTGGAAAAGAGAGAACACATGCAATATTAATGTGGCCATGTGGATCAATGACTCCAGTGGATGTATATCAATGTGGTTTTTAGGAAGAGAACACAGATCCAATTAATTAATGACACTCTAGGTAGGGGATCCATGTGTCTAATCCTGCATGGTCTCACAGAGACCAAAAACACATAGGAAAGCAGCTTCCACATTGCATGTTGCACCAATATGTGTGTGTGAGACAGAAGTTGCATCACAGAATCCACTGGAGTGTGTGTGTGGTCATTGATACATTGCAAATGTATCTATAATTTTTGATGTTCCATGCTTGGTTTTATCCACTTTCTTGTGTTTTTCCACACTTTGGAGTACTTTTCATATGATTTCTTGGACTAACCTATTAACAAGAGCCACAGTGCCAGCTATCTGTTTTCTGCTATTCTTGGTTCTAGGAAAGTCAGAAAATGAATATTTTCGGAATTGGACGGGACAAAAGCCAAAGTGCCTATTTTTCCGGAAGTCATCAGATGCCAGAATACGAGACAGAGAGGGGCCAGGGGGCCACCACACCACCTGGCCGTGCGACCCAGCTTGGCCCGTGCTAGGGGGTGGTATGGCCGCCTCCGGCACCCCCTCGGCCTCCCCTTTCGCCTATAAGATGCCCTTGGGACGAAAACCCTAAGTTCCAGATCAAAAAATCCACGAAAGAGTCTCTAGTCGCCGTCATCTCCATCCCTAGATCGGGAGGGATCTAAAGCTCTTCTCGGCACCCTGCCGGAGAGGGGAATTCCCCCTAGAGGCCTTCTTCATCATCATGCAAGCCTCCGGTATGATGCGTGAGTAGTTCATCTTTGGACTACAGGTCCATGTAGTAGCTAGATGGCTGGTTCTCCTCCTGTGTGCTTTCATGTCTAGATCTTGTGAGCTCCGTTCATGATCAAGATCATCTATTTGTAATTATGCATGTTGTGTTTGCGGGGATCCGATGGATATTGAGATTCTATTTCAGATTGATTATTGATTCTATCATGTCTTTGTTATTTGTGATCTTGCATGCTTTCCGTTGTTAGTAGCTATCTTGGCCAAGTAGATGCTAGCAACTCCAAGAGTTAGTATTGATGCTCGATAGTGGGTTCATGCCTCTGGTAATATGGGGAAGTGACAGAAATCTCTAAGGTACGATATGTGTTGTTGCTACTAGGGAGAAAACAACAATCCTTTGTTCATAGAACAATTGTATTGTTTACTTTGCACGCAGTTCATAAGGCAATAATCTGTTGCTTGCAACTTAATACTGGAGGGGGTTCGAATGATAACCTGATGGTGGATTATTAGTCATAGATGCAGTTGGATGGCGGTCTATGTGTAATGTTGTAATGCCAAATCAAGTCTCAAAGGAGTCAAGATGATTAGTATATGCATGTATTGCTTTGTCGATGTTTGTCAATTGCCCCCTATAATTTGTTCACCCAGCATGTTATCTATATAAGGAGAGCCACCTCTAGTGAACTATGGATCCCGGTTCTTTTTCTTTACATACAATCTACAAACTGTTTACTACTTTGTGTTTACTTTCTGCAAACTTTTACTTCTTTCCTTTCGATACGTTTAATCCTTTGTTTTCAGCAAAACACGGTGAGATTGACAACCTCATCGCAAGTTGGGGACAGAGTTCTGTGGTTGTGTTGTGCAGGTCACCACGTTGCTACTAGCACCGGTAGTGCACCCTGCCAAGGCTCAGCTAGTAACACCTTTGGGTTGTTTCCTTGCTCCTGCTGGTTCGATTAAACCTTGGTTTCATAACTGAGGGAAGCTTGCTGCTTTGCTCATCATACCTTCCTCTTGGGGTTCCCAACAAGCTCTACATCAACACCGCACCAGCATTTTTCTAGCGCCGTATACTAAGCCATCAAGCATTTTTCTAGCGCCGTTGCCGGGGAGTCAAGGACATCTTCACAAGGGGAGTCCCTCATAACCAATCTCTTTACTTTGTTATTTTTGTTTTGCTTAGTTTCTTTTTGTTTTGTTTGCTTGTTTCTTTATCAAAAACACAAAAAAATTAGTTTTACAAGTTTGCTTTCTTATCCAAAAACACAAAAAAATTAAGTCTCCTTTAGTTGTCACCTCTTTCTTAGCTCACCATGTTGATCCCCAAATTCACCCTGAAAGACCTTTCAATTGGTAGTGGTTCTATAATTGGGAAAGATAATATTGAAGAATTCTTTAATCATGTTAGCAAACATGAAGATACTAGGGATAGAACCCTTGCAGAACTTGCTCCAAACTATGAGATTGCTGCAGCTTCTTTAATTCATATGTTAGAAGCTAGGTTTGTTAACCTCAACCCCTTAATGCAAATAATGTTTCTTAAGCTTAAAGAAATTGAGGACCCTAAAAATAGGTATTTTATTCTAGAAACTTTGTTTAAGGAGTTCTATGATGTTGCCAAGGAAGCTAGGAAAGTCTTTGAACGTTTCAATATGCTAGGCTCATGTGTTGATGTTTTTGGTACACGAGAAAAGATGAACAAAACCAAACCTAATGGGGAGGAACCTAAGATACCAATACCCTTTAAACTAGTAGCAATACATGATGCCATAGAAAAGAATCTTGATTGGATTGTTCCTACAAACCCTTTTGATGAGAATAGTGAACCTAAGAGCGTTGAGAGAGGATCCTATAGAACTTATTTGGATCATATACCTTGCCCTTTTGAAGATATTTCTGGTATTTGGTCTTGCTTCTTATGCCTAACTTAAAGGCGTTAAAGAAAAGTACTTATTGGGATATAACCGAAAAGTTTTAGATGAGTCTTGGAAGTTATTACTTCAGTAATAACCGCTACTTATCCTTTTTATTTGCTTTTTGTGCCAAGAGTAACCTCTAATGAGAGAGAAGTAATGATTGGGAAAGTTGCTCTCCCGAAACAGATTTCTGTGCTTCACCATAAAATTCGTGTAAAATCTCTGAACGTCTTTTTGAGGCGTTAATTTTTGTGCTTCTGCCCCAGGTTGTTATCGAACTTTCGTTAGGTCAACACTTTTTGATTTGAGCAACAGAAGGTCTTGGAAAAAAATCGTCTTTACCTGCTGGTCTGTTTTGATAGATTTCTGCCCTTTTCCGCATTTGCTTCTTGTTGGTTCCTTTTTGAGTTCTTTTTGGAATTGAGCTTTTTGATGGAAGTGCTTCAGTAGCTAGTGTTCTAATGGAAGTTTATTGGTGTTAGAATTGAACCTTAAGACTTATTATTTTGAGCGCACTAATGTTGCTAATAAAGATTGTGTGAAGTTTTGTATAAAGGAAAATTTTCAGGTGTATGGAAGAAATGAGTAATGAGATGAAAGATGGACTAAAGCTCAAGCTTGGGGATGCCACACGTGTCACCCCAAGAAATATCCAAGAAGTACAGGCATCAAAGCTTGGGGATGCCCAAGGCATCCCCTTTCTTCATCAATAAAAATCCTAGGTTTCTTCCAAACGCTTCATTTTTATTGTTTCATGCACAGTTATGTTGTTCTTCGAGCGTCTTCTTTTTCGTTTTCGTTTTGGTTTTTCGTTTCCTTTGTTTGCTTAGTTTTCTGAATAAATTGCTCGGACCCCCTCTTTCATACATTGGTTTTCAAATAGTTTAGTTTGGTTTGGAAAAGAGTAGGAAAGTTCATACTTATGTGGTAGAAAGAGCTCGTTTTTGACTGTGGCCTATGCTTTGCCATGCCATGCTTGATGTTGTTTTGGCTTTATGCTTAGTATTCTTTGCTATACCATGACTTGTTATAAACAATTGAGATTGCTTAATGTGCCTTGAATGAATTATGCGTTGTTTTAGCATATTAAAGCATAGTATAGTGGTATTCTCCTTTGATGCTTTATTTGGGTTGACTTGGCGCATGCTCACACCATGTTATGACTATCTCAAGTCACCATAGCCTTTGTGATCCTTTAGTTTTCAACTTGTAGTATCACTTTATGCTTTGATCAATGATGTTTTGTTGCTCTGCATGATTATGGTCATTATTGCTCTCTTAGTTTGTCGCTCCTAGTCTTTTGCTAGCCTCCACAACCAAGTATGAGTTCCACTCATGCATCCAACTCCCTAAACCAAGTTATTCCAAAGAGTCCACCATACATACCTACTATCTTATGTTATTCCAAGTATATTCATGCTTTTGTTTACCTTCCGAATTAAACTGATTATGAGAAAACTAGTGATTAAAGCTCTCACGAACTTGATGGCACACTTTACTTTTCTTGCCCTTAATAAACTTGAACCATTGTGTCGTCTATGTTGTATATGCTTGCACTTATTTGTTGGTAATTAGCAGAACCATGCTGTCATAGGGAAAGCTTTCAATATTGCACTTGGTACTTGCACCTAGTTGATATCATGCTCTTTTGTATATGGATGTCGCCGGTGTGAAATGAAAGGGGAGCTTGTAAGTCCATGGAGTTATGTATATGCGTTAGAGAAACGCCTGGGCCGCTAGTCTAATCCATGCTGACATGGTGGAAACCTGCAGCGTAACCATAATGAGCTGTCTATGAAGCATTCTTCTTATAAAAAAGAGTCCTATATTGAGAAAAAATAAAAAAATAAAAAAATGAGATTATGAAAAGAGGAAAGAGAGAAAAAAGCACCATATTCCCATGGTAAATAAGAAGATTGCTGAGATGCTGGTTGTCTGCTTGCCTTGTCATTTTGATATGGGGATTCTTCCATATCATCGGGCAAGGGGTACCCCGTTGGCGGTTCTCTATGATACACATGTACTTACGATGACAAGAACTTACCGGTGACTAAACTTGAGTAGCATGAGGAGCGGCCCTCGTATACAAGGGACATGAGATTTCTGACTTATACTTCGTCAAGCATGTACACCATAGTTTGTTCACTTTAACCTTAATCACTTCAAGATTCTTATGATAGGGGCAATGAGAGCTGAAAGCTATAAGTACCATAATTTTTGGAAGCTCTTTATGTGACTTGAATCCCTGCTTCGTTTTATGAAGGCCTTTCTTCCACCATTATATTGAGTCTCCACCTTCTACCTTTATGCACCTACTTTGAGAGCATAGTGGCCATTCTTAGTTCTATGTGCATTGTCCCAAGACTAGTTGATTGATGCATAACTTGATATTACTTGTTTTAAACTATTTGTATCTAGTCACTCTTATGAACTTTGAAGGTGTCATATGCATTTATATTTGCTACTCTATGAGGGACAAGCTGAATACTATTATGCTATGTTTTCTTTATGTGAAACAAACAAACATCTTGCAAAGCATTGTTATTCACGAATCTTTTGTTTGTGCCTTTTCATGTTGCATCATAGTTTCTTTGTCTTATTGCTAGAACTTTGTCTTTCATGTTATGATTGAAGTGCTATGATCCCAGCTTCCAATATTTTACAAATACTTTGATCAAGTCTTTGATGGTGCATGGCACCTCAAAAATTATTCTTTCTTTTTACCACTTACCTACTCGAGGACGAGCAGGAGTTAAGCTTGGGGATGTTGATACATTGCAAATGTATCTATAATTTTTGATGTTCCATGCTTGGTTTTATCCACTTTCTTGTGTTTTGTCCACACTTTTGAGTACTTTTCATATGATTTCTTGGACTAACCTATTAACAAGAGCCACAATGCCAGCTGCCTGTTTTTTGCTGTTTTTGGTTCCAGGAAAGTCAGAAAATGAATATTCTCGGAATTGGACGGGACAAAAGCCAAAGTGGCTATTTTTTCCAGAAGTCATCAGATGCCAGAATACGAGACGGAGAGGGGCCAGGGGGCCACCACACCACCTGGACGTGCGACCTAGCCTGGCCCGTGCCAGGAGTGGTCTGGCGCCTCCGGCACGCCCTCGGCCTCCCCTTTCGCCTATAAGATGCCCTCGAGACGAAAACCCTAAGTGCCCGATCAAAAAATCCACGAAAGAGTCTGTAGCCGCCGTCATCTCCATACCTAGATCGGGAGGGATCTGAAGCTCTTCCCGGCACCCTGCCGGCTAGTTCTCCTCCTTTGTGCTTTCATGTCTAGATCTTGTGAGCTCCGTTCATGATAAACATCATCTATTTGTAATTATGCATGTTGTGTTTGCGGGGATCCGATGGATATTGAGATGCTATTTCATATTGATTATTGATTCTATCATGTCTTTGTTATTTGTGATCTTACATGCTTTCCGTTGTTAGTAGCTATCTTGGCCAAGTAGATGCTAGCAACTCCAAGAGTTAGTATTTATGCTCGATAGTGGGTTCATGCCTCTAGTAATGTCGGGAAGTGACAGAAATCTCTAAGGTACTAGATGTGTTGTTGCTACTAGGGAGAAAACAACAATCCTTTGTTCATAGAACAATCATATTGTTTACTTTACACGCAATTCGTAAAGCAATAATCTGTTGCTTGTAACTTAATACTGGAGCGGGTTCGGATGATAACCTGAAGGTGGATTATTAGTCATAGATGCAGTTGGATGGCGGTCTATGTGTAATGTTGTAATGCCCAATCAAGTCTCAAAGGACTCAAGATGATTAGTATATGCATGTATTGCTTTCTCGATGTTTGTCAATTGCCCCGTTGTAATTTGTTCACTCAGCATGTTATCTATCTAAGGAGAGCCACCTGTAGTGAACTATGGATCCCGGTTCTTTTTCTTTACATACAATCTACAAACTATTTACTGCTTTGTGTTTACTTTCTGCAAACTTTTACTTCTTTCCATTTGATACGTTTAATCCTTTGTTTTCAGCAAAACACGGTGAGATTGACAACCTCATCGCAAGTTGGGGACAAAGTTCTGTGGTTGTGTTGTGCAGGTCTCCACGTTGCTACTAGAACCGGTAGTGCGCCCTGCCAAGGGTCAGCTAGCAACACCTTTGGGGTGTTTCCTTGCTCCTACTGGTTCGATTAAACCTTGGTTTCATAACTAAGGGAAACTTGCTGATGTGCTCATCATACCTTCCTCTTGGGGTTCCCAACGACCTCTACATCAACACCGCACCAGCATTTTTTGGCGCCGTATACTGAGCCATCAGTCATGTATATATATCATTGTGGTTTTGGAAAAGAACACATGCAATGTGGTCATGTGTGGATCAATGACATCTAGTGTGGATATGAATGTGGTTTAGGAAAATAACACATGCAATGACTCTAGGGGTTGCATGTGTACAACCATGGTCAAAGAGACCAAACACATAGGAAAAGCAGCTTCCACATTGCATGTTGCACCACTATGACAGAAGTTGCACCCAGAGTGTGTGTGGTCATGTAGATATCAATGTGGTATTGGAAAAGAACACATGAAATGTGTTCATGTGGATCTATCATCAATGACTCTGGTGGATATCAATGTGTGGGTTAGGAAAAGAACACATGCAACATATAATGACTCTAGGAGATCCATGTGTCAAACCATGGTCATATTGTCCAAAAACACATAGGAATTAATTAAAGCAGCTTCCACATTGCATGCATGGTTGCACTAGTGTGTGACAGAAGTTGCATCACAAAATCCACTGGAGTATGTGTGCGGTCATCATGCATATGTAGTTATCATTGTGGGTTTGGAAAAGAACACATGCAATCCATGGTCATGTGTGGATCAATGATGACTAGTGGATATCTTAATGTGTAGTTTATTAGGAAAAGAACACATGCAATGAGTACTCCAGGGGATCCATATGCGTCAAACACATAGGAAAGCAACTTCCACATTGCATGTTGCACCAGTGTGACAGAAGTTGCATCATCATAGAATCCACTGGAGTATGCATGTGTGTGGTCATGCATGTAACATCCCAATTTCAGCAACCCTGATTAGTTGTCTAGAATACAAAAATCATGGGGAACAAAAAAAAATTCTTATTCTTTGGTGCAGTGTTTGCTTGATGTTTGTTTGTACTTGTGCATGTGAGTGTATACCCTATGCTACTCCCTACCTCACCATCAGTTGCCAAAAGCTATTTACCAAAGCTATCCTGGCTCAATTTACATTATCTCAGATGTTCTGGCATTTCAAAACATGAGCCAAGATGCTTATGCAACTAAAACTATTTTAGTAGCTTATATTTATAAAACTATGGAGAGTTATATAATATAACCTCCTTATGTTTTCAAGACAGAATCTTCAACTACTCTTACCTCTCGGATCTCCCAAATCCCTTTTTGTCAACTTTTGAATTCTACTCTTGGTAGAGATACCAAGAGACCCTCATCTTATTCCAAACTACAACCTATTCCAAATACCCTTCCTTACCTCAAGCTAAGCTTGATGGTAACCCTAGTAGTAGTCAAGTTGTTTCTAGGATGAATTGCCTTGATCTGTTGTTTGACTTGATTGCTTAGAAGTAATATGAGCTACCCTAGGAGCTCATCACTAGGATCAAAGATGTTTCCATCTCATCAAACCCTAAGCCAGAATACACATCTGGATATGATCCCTAGCTACTAGGTGATCATCTCAAACCCTTAACTAGATCAACTCTGGAGATTTCCATTCTAGAAGCTTCCAAGTCAATGAAGACCAATATCAAGCATGAATCGCTTCTACTCCATCTAATCTTCAATAATATCCACTTAATGATGCTTTGGTACCTTGCAACCCATCAAAATCATCACCCCCACATTCTAGTCAAAAACCCTAAGTCTGCCAAATTTGGCTAAGTCTGGAAATATGTTTCCAACATCACCTGTTTGAATGTCATCCTTTCTCAACCCTTGTGCATTTTTGGAAATGCATATGAACCAACATGTTAACCATCCTAAGGACTACCAAGGCCCACTGTTTCCCTTGGTTAGAGAATCCTCCAACCCACTTGTTCTTGATGGTTTTGCAGGCAACAAAATAACTATTCCTGCAAATCTAGTCAACATGCCTACTTTGATAGAAGCTCACACCACCATCCAACCTTCTATGGACCAACTCTCTGCCTGGTTGTGTTCTACTCATATAGGCCTATCATTACCTACTTCACTTGTTCCAATTGGATCATTGAGCTGTTTAAACCCACAAGGTTTTGAAGGCTAGTTGATAATCTGCTTTGGTAGGCTTATTTTATTCAATGTTTGAAAGCTTGTCTTGGTAAGCTCAAGCAGTATCAGGATCAAACCCCTACACCATTGCAATCTACATCACTTGGTCTATCCATCCATATATACCATGCCCCAAGGGGAGCTCTGAGCTCTAACACGGTTTTGATGGTATAAAATTAACATCACCCTAGATCCTTAATCTAGGTTATTCCACCAAAATCAACTTGGATTCTCCAATCCCAAGGTTGCAAATGCTTGCTACACCTTGTCTACCTCATCTACCTTGATCATCCAGATTTACCAATAATGCTCCATAATTATTAAGGCTCCAACTCTAAGAAATCACTTTAATAGTCAAAATCTCCAAAAAAAACTCCTTCCATAAAGGAAAGTTTGGTTTTTGCCACAACAGTTCCCCAACTATTGGCTCAATTGAGACCCACATATCACAACCCATCTTCCCACCTCAAAAATAAATATTTTAGAGATTCTTTATTATTTCTTTTTACCCTTTATCTTAAATGGCAAAAACAAGAAATAATCCTTTAAAAATACTTTCCCACCCCAATAAATCCCAATAAAATTCCCCAAGGTGTAATATGATAACTAGGACCATCTCACACCAAAAACCAACTTTGTCTAATGTAAAAATATCAAATGAACTTCTAGAAACTACTTCTGTACCTTTTGAATAAATGTTTTTAAGTGGACTTAAAACCCTTAGAAAAATCCCAAATAATTCCTGGATATCTACCTTGACCTCATGTGGCATCTCGCTAAAACCACTACTAGAAAATCACTGTGTTTTGTGCATTGCATCATCATGACCGCGTGCTCATGTCATCATGCCACATTGCATTTGAGCATCGTCATCATCATGCATATGTTTGTGTGAAACTATTTTCGAAAAGTCTATTTCTGTTTTCTAAATACCCCGCCTTTATTTCAAATCGAAACACCAGGCCTCTTACGCGTATTTTGTTTTGTCTAAAAATAGTTTACAAAAGGACTTTAAAATAAAAATAAATAATAAAACTATTTTTCGCATCGGGGAGGCAGCCCAAAAGTTAGGCCAGGCCACCTACAACACGGCCCATCTAAAACAAAACCTAGTCTATCCTACCCTAACCTGCACTAAAACTAACCTAGTCAAACCCTAACCAAAACCAGGCACACACGCACGCAATATAATGCGGAAAAAGCAACCTCACCCAGTCTCGCTCTGCTCGCACGCGAGGCCCACGTGCCACACACTCATAGTCGACTCGGTACACGGCAACGCGATGCGCCGCACCCAGCCATGTCGTAGCCGCGTCCCGCCCCGACAGATTCGGTCGCCCGCGTGAGCCCCACCCCGTGCTACAACTGCAGCCTCGGGATTCCTCCCGCCTGGCCCCACCCAAAACACGTCCCCGTCCCCATCTCTCCCGCAGACGCCGTGCCCCACCCCGTGATCCCCATCTCCCCACCCGACCCTGTCTTCCCTGCTCGAGCATGGCAACCACGGCCCTGGCTTGATCTCCTACCCGCATCCTCCCTCTGCCCACCGCCGGGTCAACCACCTCGCCACCGCTGGCCGCCGCCGTCCTTGCTCGCAAGATCTCGTCAGCGACGTCCTCTGCCACCAGCAGACCCTGCGGACACGCACCGTCGAGCCGACCCCGCACCTCGTCTACCTCGCTGCCTCCGCGCCGCTCGCTCTTCCACCTCGCGCGAGCGCCCTGGCCACGACCCCGAGCTCGGTCGCGCACCGCTACGACCTCCTCGTCTGTGTCGGCCCTGCCGTTGCCGCATCTTCCTCTCGGCCGGCCGTGCACCTCCACCATCTGGCCGCCGCCTGAGCCGGGCGCCTCTTCGCCGCCATGAGCGACCTCCGCCTCATCGCAGCAAGCCCCGCCGCCCTCTGCTTCCTCGCCAGCCTGCTACTCCTCTGCAAGCTCGCCTCTGCCGATGCCGTCGACCGGTTCCCCGCAAGCACCAGTGCCTTCCTGTTACGCCTCGTCGCCTTGCACGTGTCCTGATAGTGGCCTTCTCCTGTGCTTTTGTCTGACTCAAGTCCTTGGTCTACCTATGTGTTTTTGCTATTTATGCTACGCGATGTTTAGGGCTCCGATTCTGCTACGAGTGCCACCAGTGACTCCTGGTTGATGTGAAGTGTGGCGGTGCAGGGGAGATGTTGGTGTGGTGGCATGACGATGACGACCGTGTGAAGATAGATCCTTGCCTGCTACCACGACTACATGACTTTGATGACGATGTTCCGAAGAATGAGCACGGTGCCACTCGAAGAACCACCGACAAGATCTCCCACCTGGGATGTCTAGCTCTCCGGCATGGACATGCAAGATTGCTCGCTTGGATCCGAAGCCCGATCCCGAGTATCTGAAGACCTAACCCGAACCCCGTCAAACCCTCGGAACCCCAAGATCACCGATACCCTAATGTGTGACCCCTACCTAACCCGACCCTATTTTATAAATTGACATATATCTTGTTGCATATGAATTGGACATGCTTGCATACATATTGCGGTTTGGGGGTATTTTGCGACTCATCTAATAACTAAATATGGAGACCATATGCGGGCTATTATAGTCTTATATTGGCTCTATTTAAATTTGCGTAGCGAACCGATACCATGTTTTGCCTTGTTAAGTCAACATTTAAATTGCGGGGTAGCTAAACAACATGAACCACCTAATTAATTATCGGGACACTGGTTCCGCTTAATATTGCCTAATTGCACCACATCTTTGCCATGTCATACATCATATATGCATCATGCCGATCTTCTGCCATAGTATTAAATAGTGCATCCGGTGTTTCTTCTAGTGATTCGCTTCTTCGCGGATTAGGCCGATGAGTGGATGCGAGTGTCGACCCGATCTCCGAGGTGAACCTTCGGCAGTGTTTTCCAGGCGAGCAATCTCCCCCTTTCTACCTATTTTGCATTTATAGTCTATATTTCCTCCTGTTGATCTATTGCTATCCGTGTCGCGATGCTTTACTGTTCCGTCCCAGATATATACCGTGCAGCCTTTATATTGCATTGGACACCTTCTATTACCTGTTGTTTGGTAGATAGATGGCCTTGCGAGTCGTAGTCACTTGCTCAGGTGCGATCCCGAGTCGTGAAGTACCACACAGTTGTTGGAATGTTGTCATATGCATTACGGTGGAGTTGATCAGGACTTTAAATACAACTATTAAATTGCTGGGACAACTAATGAAAGAGGCACCGGTGGGGAAATATATGCTATTTGGTTTTTATGTCCACTTGTGTCCCGTAGGCCCCGAGTACTTGATACCTGTTCCTTGACTATTCACACTATCCACATCCGGGAGACCCTATGGATCCCCCTTAGCCAGAGCTTGATTCATTTCTTATTTCTTGGGGCCACAAGTAGTTTGGGGCTTTATTACTATCCTGTACTCATGCCATGCTTTACCGCTTTCTTTACGATTGTGCGTGGAGCACCTGTACTGTTTTGGAACATGGAATGTTTTCGCGGTATCGACAAGCCCAGTCACACTTTTGGGTTCCCAGTCATTTATAGCCATTGTCACAAACCCTGGGTCCGTCTCGGAGCCGGCCAGCTTCGTTGCGGGTAGCTTAGTGGGGTGGCCCCCTGAAATATTTTATGAATCCTATGATTGCTTTGTCATGAAAGCCTCGTTGGGTTTTGATTTGGTTTTTCCGAGGTTGATCGTGTGTGTGTTGCTATTTGTGCACCCCTGCAGGGTAAATCTTTCTGAAAGCCGTGTCCGCGGTTATGGACGACTTGGAGCACAGTATCTCGATCAGAGACAGGCATAACTAAAGTAGTGCTATAAATTTGACTTAATATGTGACTAGTAATCAGCTTTACTACAATGGAACGGATAATAAAAGTGCCAACAACTGGTGGAGCTGGGCTATATCGTGTCATGTTATACCTGCCTAGCAACTCTAATGGAATGAAATAAAAGTGCCAACAACTGCTGGGTTTGGGATGTCACATGCTAATTGTATCTGACTAGTAAGTACTGCAACTATAACTAAATGGTTAACTAAAACTGCTCACTACTTATGCTATTAGGATGACTCATACTATCTATATCTGACTAGTAAGTGCTTCAACTATAATGTAATGAATAAAACTGCCAACAGTGTGAGTTCCTCGGTGTGACTTCCTCGTTTGGTCTCGAGGGGGAAATACCAGGATGGGTATGATTGGTGTTAGTATAAGGTTGGTTCCGAATAGGTCTTTCTTATCCCTCTCTAATAGCCGACAGTTGAATCGAGTCTCTATAGGTTGTTTAGTGCATGCTTCGCTGCCACTTCAGTCCACCATACCTATGTAGGCGAGAGCCGCCGAATTCTAGCCTCGTCGTGTACTGGCCTCAGTACTGACGCTCCTCTTTTTCCTTTCGCCCTTTGTCGGCACCCCTTTTGTTTAGCAGGTACGAGTTCGACGTTGTTAGCAGGGTTACCCTTCTAGCTTGGCCTGGGCAGGGTTATGGACGCCATTGGTTATTCTTCAGGGCTCTTAGCCCCATTTGCATCTTGTCCGTAGTTGGACGCTCTATCGTTTTCAAGGTGATTTGGATCTTTGTATTGTATATCTGTACTCTTGACTCATGGAGTCGTGTTGTATATATATGTTCTGTGGGTTCCATCGTGGACTAATGTGTAATGGTATTACTTCGTTTTCCACCCGCACGCAAGAGCCTGGTAGGCGTCCTTGAATCGTTTCTATGCGGGTTTGGCGGGAATCGCTAAAACTTGCATAGGGCCTATTCGAGGGTGTTACACCTCATCTATCTCCCAGTACCATTTCCCTAGCTGGTCCAATGCTAGTTTTTGAACTTTCTTCACAAGCACATATTTACTCAATTTGGCAAACCTAGCTAGTTTTGAGCTAAATCAATATAAAACCACCACCAATCTTGCAAAGTAAGGAACCACAGCAACTCCACCTCCTCTGGTCGTGCCCACACTGTAGCAACACTGTAGCAACTTACACCTCTTGTCTCTAGTGCTTGTCCATGATGGAGACACAAGCCAACCCCTCTTTTTCCTTGCCCTCAAAGCTTTGCAACAGCTGCCCCTGCTCCTCTCTAACCTGCACACGACCAGAACCACCCCTCTACCGCCCAGAGAAAACCCTCCCCTGGTTTCACCTCCCTCCTCCACAAGCTCCATGGACCAAGTCCATCAAAAACCGCCCCCTCTCGGTATATAGTTCTAGAGGCCACTGCAGCTCTCCCCTCCCCCTCATTTGCCTCCCTCACCTCTCACCTACCCATCCCCAAGCTCCCGATCTGGCAACCGAGCTCCCCATCGCCATGGAGAAGAGGAGCAAGTCCTCTCGGGCTCCACCTCGTTTGCAGACATGCAGTCGACCCTGACCTCCCCCAACGCCTTAGCTCACCTCCAAGCCCTCCTGTAGATTACCAAAGGCTCCCTCACCGAGCCCATGCCTCTGCATGTCGCGGGAAAAGGAGAACTCCGACCCTCGGCCGTGACCAAGATCTGCTCCTGGTACTCTCCCGCTAGTTCCCTCCCCTCTGCATGCCACCGTCCCGAGATCTCCTAGTTCTCCTCTACCTGACCCTATTCTTATTTTGCCCCAGGGCCGTTCCTACCGTCGCTGCCGTCGAGCTCCGACGAGACCGCTCTCCGGGGCCCTCGCGTGAGCCAGCTCCCGACGTAGAACCCCCGTCTTCCTACCCCTCGTTGGCCTCGCCGTGGTGCACTGCGTCGCCTCCCCGCCTTCCCAGCTGCAGGCAGGCGCTCAGGTGAGCAACACCGCGCCCTTCTGGCTCTCCCCTAGGGTTCTGTCCCGCTGCCACCGTTGGGAGAAGGACGACAGTCATCGACCGTCGATCCCCCGTCTAATCCTACGGCCCAGGGGAGCCGATACCGCTTCGGCCTCCGCGGTCGCTGACCGACAGGCCCCGCCACGCGGGTTTAAACCCTGCCTCCCGCCCGTGCCAGCGAGCCCCGCTGGACCGAATCCTCAGCTGCGGCCCAAGTCCCCCCTGGAAAACCAGCCCATCTCCCTGCTCCTTTTTAATATTTTCCACCAGCTCTGTTCTAGCTATCTGGTTTAAATCTTTTTAAAAATGGAAATCAACACAAGGTGCCCAGATCTAAATTTTCCTAGGCACCTCTATGTTTTCTCTAACACTCAGTACCTTTGGATAGCCCAGATTATGTTTATATTCCTTATATTAAATTAATATCTAGAAGGTATCTAAAACACTCCTAAAATCCCAATAGTAGTTTTACAACTCCAATTTGAACAAAACGACCTTGCACTGAAACGTATCTGTGGTACCCTGCATGCCACCCAGCCCCATATCAAGTGGAGCCTTGGAGTTGCTGTAGCAAAAATAACAAAAACAGAGACTTTCTGTCTTTAGCAAATTTCCTAGACCAAACCTTGAGTCCAATTGACCCAAGTCCAATTATCCTGGATGTGGTACACTAAGGCCTATCCAAATCCAGGAGCTCATGATTTATTGAGCATTGGATATTTATCTGTGAATTAAACTATTCTATGCACGGTTTATTCAACTATAAATTGACTACAGTAGCTATACAGCTCCAAAAAGTTTGATTCCAACTTCTATAGAAAGGTATTTCAACTACCTACCTTGTGTCCTTGGAATCAAAGCAAAATCTACTGTAGATTTAATCTGGTGAAAAACACAAGTTCCCTACAAAACTACCTTTAGGAATTTCTTGAGCGCATTCTGGTAATTATTCTGACCTGATTCGAACTCTCAGGGATCAAGTATATAAAATCCTACTGAACCATCCAAGGAAATATTTTTGGAGCTCCAGAACCTTTCTGGTGAATTATCTCCTAAAACTAGAGCCTTTTTCACTAGAAAATTAATAGTAAATCAAAGGAAATTGATAATTTAGTGAAACCACTTTTGTTGGTTTCATATTATCACTACCTATCTTTTGGTATCATCTTTACACAATGGTATCATACAGAATATGGTCTTGTTCCAAAAGCCATCTCTTAGGTAGTTTCTAGACTATAAATCCTAAGGGATTTTCATCCCCTTCTCCAAGGCCATCTCAATCTCCTAAATCCAATCCTCTCAAAACCTACTGAATTGAGTAAGGTGCGGTATGTTTGTCTGCTGCATTCTATTGATGCTTGCATTGCTTTATGTTGATTGTGGCCTTGTTTGCTTGCATGTGCTGTCTGGACGACGACAGTTGCGATGAAATCGAAGAGCCGGAGAAGTGGTAATTATTATTGGTATTGGTATTCTTGGATATTCTAAGAAGAAGTCCAGGGACAAATATGCCATATTGATGATCTCAGGCAAGCCACCTTCTTGCTCATAAGCCTTGTCCTACTACTTTACTTATGCATGTTTTATCTACTATTTATGAAACTGCATTGTTTTGTTATATGTTAATGTATATACGGTAGTGGTTTGGCTCCTCCGAACTATTACACTTTGTACTAGTAAGTACATCCCCTTGGTGTTACCTACTTTCCCCTAGTAGAATAGATGGTGTATTACACCATACCCCTTTGGAGACCCCGATTTGGCCGATGCTAAGCTAGAGGATGGGAAGACCCCGGAAAACGTTTTACCAACTGTTTTATGATAAAACCTTTGTGAGGTGGGACCTACCAAGAGATGTTGAGGAAGAAAGAGGTTTTGTTTTACAAAAAGGCTGGAGGAAAACCGGAGGAAAAAGGTTTACCAAAACGCACCTGGTTCTTTGCAGTCTAGCTATAATAACTTAACCTTGTGCAACGACATTACTCTCGTATGGGACAGGGCTAGATTTGATGTTTGTCTACTCTGGTATGAGCTGCCTCGCAACAACTACAGGGGATCAGGGATCCCTGGAGGGTGGGCCTTCTCTGATAAAGGTGGGACCTGGAGAAGGAACAAAGGGTCGGCAGGCCTCCACGCGTTACTATGAGCCCCTCATTGAAAGCGCACACTCGAGAAGTGGAAAAGGCGCTCCGGTTGGTCCTCGCCCGACGTCCCTGTGTTGAGGGGATTAACACTCATAGGGTAGGCACTTATAATGGAGTAGGCATCTAGAGAGTCTTGATCGGATACTCGACCCACGATCGGTGAAGATCAGGGTAGTGTACCCGGATGGTGTGGGTAAAGTGTACAACCTCTGCAGATTGTAAATCTATTCGAATAGTCATGTCCGCGGTTAAGGACGTTGGACAAACTTCTGTAGAGCGGTGCTGGTTTTGTTTTCAAAAGGATTTTTTGGAAAAGAAATGGTGTTGAAAATGTTTTGACGATGGGATGGTCGGGAAGGATACCTCCTTTGACCATGGGATGGTCAGAGAGGTATGGAAGGAGTTTGGTCGTGGGACGACCTGAAAACAGGAACAAATGGGTGACCCAGTCCTGGTGTTTTCCAAAACTTTTCAAAACGGTTTCCAAAATGATTCAAAAAAGTTTTCAACAAAGATATGTATATGCTATATCTAGAAGAGAAATTATTTAGAAAAGAACCCCTCTTGGAGCCCTCCTACTACTACAGCCATATTGCATATCCCCTAGCTATTACTATTCTCTTAAGGTGGTTTGAGAGTACATTCAAAGTACTCACTAGCATTGTCCCTGGCTATTAACATGGTCAGATATCAAGACGAAGGTGAAGGGGAAGACTATGCGAGCTAGGACGTTCTCCCAGTTAGTTGCCTGTAGGTTAAGGCATGGCTCGAGCTCTGTGCTTGATGAAGTTCCGCTGATGACTCATGATGTAGCCATAACGGCATTTATGTAAGTCTTGTAATTTCGGTATAATCTCAGATATTGTAATGATACTTGTCGGTTATGTGCCACGACTAACTGATCATGGGATCGGGGTTGTATGCATAACAGGGATTCTCGGAGGATTAATCTGGGGGTCCCATAATGCATGCTTATTGTGGTTTTGGAAAAGAGAGAACACATGAATATTAATGTGGTCATGTGTGGATCAATGACCCTAGTGGATGTATATCAATGTGGTCTAGTAAAATAACACACATCATGATTGCAATGACTCTAGGGGATCCATGTGTCAAATTAAACCATGGTCACCGAGACCAAAAACACATAGGAAAGCTGCTTCCACATTGCATGTTGCACCAATGTGACAGATGTTGCATCACAGAATCTAGTGGAAGTATGTGTGGTCATGCATGCATGTAGATATATCATTGTGGTTTTTGAAAAGAACACATATGCAATGTGGTTATGTGGATCAATGACTCTAGTGGATATATCAATGTTTTTTATTAGGAAGAGAACACACATGCAATTAATGACCCTAGGGGATCCATGCGTCAAACCATATGGTCTCATAGAGACCAAAAACACATAGGAAAGCATCTTCAACATTGAATGTTTCACCGGTGTGTGACATAAGTTGCATCACAAAATCCACTTGAGTGTGTGTGGTCATGTAGATATCAATGTGGTTTTCGAAAAGAACACATGCAATGTGGATCATGTGGATCAATGACATGTAGTGTGTGGATATCTATGTGGTTTAGGAAATGAACACATGGACTTACTCTAGGGGTTCCATGTGTACAACCATGGTCACACAGACGAAAACACATATGAAAAGCAGCTTCCACATTGCATGTTGCACCAGTGTGAAAAAAGTTGCATCGCAGAATCTAGTGGAGTGTCTGTGGTCATGTACATATCAATGTGGTATTGGAAAAGAACACATGCTGCAATGTGGTCATGTGGATCTATTAATGACTCTGGTGGATATCAATGTGGGTTAGGAAAATAATAAATGCAATAGGACTCTAGGAGATCCATGTGTCAAAGCATGGTCATAGAGACCAAAAACACACATAGGAAAGCAGCTTCCACATTGCATGGTTGCACCAATGGGAGAGAAGTTGCATCACAGAATCCACTGGAGTATGTGTGTGGCCATCATGCATATGTAGATATATCATTGTGTGGTATTGGAAAAGAACATGCAGTGTGTGATCATGTGTGGATCAATGACTAGTGGATATATCGATGTGTGTTTTATTAGGAAATTAAAAGAACACATGCAGTGTGTGATCATGTGTGGATCAATAACTATATTGGATATCTCAATGTGTGGTTTATTAGAAAATTAAAAGAACACATGAATGAGTACTCCAGGGGATCCATATGTGTTAAACACATAGGAAATCAGCTTCCACATTACATGTTGATAGAAGTTGCATCATCACAAAATCCACTAGAGTATGCATGTGTGTGGTCATGCATGTATAGATATCGTCGTGGTTTTAATTTGGAAAAGCACACATGCAATGTGGTCATGTGGATCAATGACTCTAGTGGATATATAGGAAAAGAACACACATCGTGCAATGACTCTAAGGGATCCATGTGTCAAATTAAACCATGGTCACAAAGACCAAAAACACATAGGAAAGCAGCTTCCACATTGCATGTTGCACCAGTGTGATAGAAGTTGCATTCATCACAGAATAATCCACTGGAGTATGTGTGTGGTCATGCATGTAGATATCTTTGTGGTTTTGGAAAAGAACACATGCAATGTGGTCATGTGGATCAATGACTCTAGTGGATATATAACGTGGTTTAGGAAGAGAACACACATGCAATTAATGACTCTAGGGGATATGTTGGGTTCGCAGCATAGAAAACAAAAAATTTCCTATGATGTGAACTATACTCTAAGATCTATCTACTAGATACAGAGCAACGGGTGGATATACATCCATGGAGAACATACCCTCAAAGACAACGAGTTTTGTTAACAAGTTGGAACTCGTGGATGATGTAGTCGTACACTTGCCGATCTCAAGATCGTGATGAAGTCCAGCATGTCCGGCTCCAGCATGTCCTTCAGATCCAGCTCCAGCAAGTCCAGCACCACGAAGTCCAGCACCGCAAAGCAGCGGTGCATCCGTGATCGCACACATGTCCGGTACCCCGACAACCTCCGCCCTCGCTCCAGCAAAGCAGCAACTCCTTTCTAGATAAAGCCACCAGGAACATGTATCTCGCTAATCCGAGACCATGGGGGAATAATACTAGAGGGGGAGAGAGATCCTTCACGAGGAAGTGTGAGGAAGAAGGAGTGAGAGGGGGGCCTTTTATAGGAGGATGGGAGGGTGTCCCTTCACCTCCCCCATTCATGTGGTGGTAACCCCCTCCACATTAAAATGCCCCTTCACATTCTCTTTTAAAGTCTCCACTTTAAATGCATTAAATTTCTCCAAATTTAATGCTCTCTCATTTAATAAAACTCTTTTATTAATTTTATTCAGAATTTTGTTAATTACTTTAATTAACAATCATTGACATAAAACCCCCTGCAACATTTCAATATTACATGTGGAACCAATTTCAGCAATTTCACCCGAAACAGTTTCGGTGTCTATTGAAATAATTCCAGCACTTTCTTAAATCTTTATCTGAAACATATTTGCTCCAAATGGTGTCGGTATCCCTTAAGTGTCACCCTATGGTTCACGAATAATGCAGACATGATCGAGACCCCTCTCCGATCAATAATCAGCAGCGGGACCTGGAGATCCGTACTGACTCCCACACATTCAACAATGACTTATGTGATCGTGAGAACCTTTAACGCTAGTAACTAAATCTCTTTGTCTCACGATATAATACATGTCGAAGATTCGATCATCGGTATCCAAATACCTAGTTTGATCTCGTTACCGACATGCACTCTTTTCTCGTTCCCGTGATATAACATTCTAGTGATCACATCACTTGCTTGCAAGCTATCTTAATGTGATATCACCAAGAGGGCCCAGAGTATATCTATCCGTCATCGGGATTGACAAATTCCACTCTTGATCCATGAGCCTCAACATAACACCTTCGTAGTACTGAACCCACCTTTATAGTCACCCTGTTACGGTGTGACGTTTGGTGTTATCAAGATACTCTTCTGGTGTTAGCAATTAACATGATCTCATGGTCTAAGGACTAAGATTACTTCGTATGATGTTATAGCAATATAAACATAATGACTTTGATCGTAGTGCTATACTTGGGATGAATGTTCATCACATCATTCCACCAATGTTGTGACCTCGTTATAAACAACATCCAATGTCCATGATCAGGAAACCTTGATCATCTTGTTAATCAATGAGCTAGTTTATATGAGAGACATTACTAGGGACTTTGTATTTTGTTTATTAAACATACATGTATTAACGTTTCCAATTAATACAATTATAGCATGCAAAATAAACATTTATCATAAACATGGAATAAGATAATAACCGCTTTATTATTGCATCTCGGGCATATTCCCTTCAGGATCCATGTGTCAAACCATATGGTTTCACAGAGACCAAAAACACATAGGAAAAGTTGCATCACAAAATCAACTAAAGTAGCCTAGATGATACATATCTCAAATTTTGTACATATTCTAGAAACACATGCAAGATATGGAGGGATTCAGACTGTGGGCCCCCATAGATGATCTACCCCTAGATTATTTAGTCATCCGACTGATCGTATACTTAGTAATCCAGCTGATGGTGAAGCATGGAAGGATTTCAATAGAATATGGGAGGACTTTTCAGCTGACTTTAGAAACATAAGGCTTGGCCTTGCTACCAATGGCTTCAATCCTTACGGAACCATGAGCACGAGCTACAGTATGTGGCATGCATTTTCCCTGTCGTACAACCTTCCACCATGAGATTGTATGGATGCATCAAACTACATGCTTTGCCTTCTAATCCCTGGAAAATCAAGTCCTGGAAAGGACTTTGATATCTTTATTGAGCCTCTGTTGGACGGTTTGCAACAGCTTTGGAAGGGCGTGCACTCTTACGATGCATTTCAAAACAAAACATTTGATCTTCGGGCAGCGGTTCTTTGGTGTACCCATGACTACCTAGCTTGCAACACAATGTCTGGGCATACAACAAAAGGATATTATGCATGCTTGCATTGTGACAAAAATCCTCTGTCCAAATCGATAAAGAGCAAAATATGCTACATTGGGCACCATTGTTTCCTCCCGAAGCGCCACCTCTTGCGGCAAGACACAGAGCTTGCAGGCATTCATGATGACCACTCGAAGCTAGGAAAATTTACTATAGTTGAGTTACAAGCTGAGCTGAAGAAGGTTAGGCATATTCAACCAGGAGCTAGATGTGATCCTGGGAGCAAAAGGAGGAAGCGAACAGATCCTTCACCGATCTGGAACCGACGGCATGGTTTCTGGGACTATCCTTACTGGGCATCATTGAAACTTCGGCACAATCTCGACGTGATACACATTGAGAAAAACATCTGCGACAATTTGATTGACACACTACTTGAACTTGATGGGAAGAATAAGGACACCTTGAAGGCTAGGTATGATTGTGAAGCCCTATGAATTAGGCAAGATCTACAGGTGCAACCCACATACATATAGAAGGACCTTCTCTGTCCATATGCACCGTATTACCTGAATAAGGAGCAGAAGGCAGGTTTCTGTCAATATCTGTGGGACTGCACTTTTCTTGATGGGTTTTATTCAAACATGAGAAAATGTGTTAGCATCCTACACGCAAGACCACGGGACCTAAAACCCATGACTGGCACATCATGTTGCAGGGAATATTGGCTACTGGCATGCGAGGGTATTTGCATCCCGATGTCTACATGGCACTTGGAGAGCTAGGAAGATTTTTTAGGCAATTGTACAGTAAAAACTTGAAAGTGTCGGTGTTGGAAAGGCTCAAAGATGAAATCCCAGTAATTCTGTGCAAACTTGAACACATATTTCCGCCGGCATTTTTTGATGTGATGGTCCACCTGGCTGTGCATTTACCTGATGAGGTAATGCTCCGAGGCCCTGTGAACTATGGGTGGATGTATCCAATAGAGAGGTTGTTGTGTACTCTGAAGAGATATGTCAGGAACATGTAGCGTCCAGAAGGTTTAGTGGCAGAGTCCTACATTGTTGTCAAGTGCGTGACTTTGTTCTCTAGATACCTTGATGATATTGTGACAAGATTCAATCGACCAGCGAGAAATGTAGGTGACCAACATGAATCATCTTGTGATGTGTTTGGCCACAGTGTGAATTTAATTGGAGGAAGCCATGTCACATTCTATGGAGGAAGCGATGATACTAATTTTGAGCTACACAAGATGACTTGGTATGTCCTAAACAACTACGAGGAGGTTAAGCCATATATCATGTATGTTCTGATCTCCCACACTTATGAATCCAATATTGCCACACACCTAAAGATTTTAATTCCGAGTTACTCTCTGGATTGTAGTATTCGCTGGGAATAGTTGGTGAACAATGGGATGCCCAATGTGGAAAGAAGGCTTGAGTAGGGATTTCAAAGATGGTTCAAGGACCATGTTAGT
Organism: Avena insularis; assembly: GCA_023614405.1. Lineage (NCBI taxonomy): Eukaryota > Viridiplantae > Streptophyta > Magnoliopsida > Poales > Poaceae > Avena > Avena insularis. Next base: position 441,873,367 of record CM042694.1, on the reverse strand, counting down.
TTCCTTTTGAATTTATCTCTGTCCTTCATATATAGCATTTCAATGCATGATTTGACCATATTGTATTTCTGTTGCGGTACATACAAATCATGAAAAGCGACAGGAGAATCCAGAAGTTGGGTATGAAGAGCTTTTTGCATTGGCGTGTGGCCTAGACTTCTGAGTAAGAACATATTCATCTTATATTGGGGATGGTGTTCGGTTCCTCACCGCTAATCGTGAGAAGGGCAAGAAAACACAAAACCGTGGAGTAACGACTGAAGGTTGTCACTTGGAGAAGGATATCCATTTTTATGGTGTCCTCAAGGATATCAAGGTGCTGTATTTTAACTCTGATTTGGAACACCAATGATCAGTTGTGTTATTCCACTGCAATTGGTATCAGCTTGAGGGCCGCAAGGATACGGAGATGGTGTATGATAAACTCTTCCGGAGTGTCAACTTTACCAATTTTTGGTACAAAGATGACAATTACATCTTGGCAACCCAGGCTACAGAAGTGTTCTACGTGCCAGAGACAGCCAAGGGCAAAAAGTGGTGGCTGGTTCAACAAATAGTTCAAAGACATAAGTTTGAAGTTGCCGAAGGAGAGGAGGAGGTGGTGGTGGTGCATACTGATGTAGCATACCAATAGTTTGTAGGCTCTAACAATGAGACTCTATCTGAGGCTCTTCCTTTCAGGAAACGTCGACCCACTGTCAATGGAGGCCGTATCATAGATGCATCAGTGTTTGAATGTATCATAGGTAAAAGGGAAGCTATTAAAGAGGAGGAATTTGATAGTAAGCTGAAGTAGATGACACCTTTGAGGAGTACTGGAGTGACAAAGAAGATGAATCACAAGATGATATAAACAAAGAGTAGTTCCAGCTTATGGTGGTGGAGTGTTGGATGCTTTGTGTTGCATGCTTGAACTGATGGATGTGTGCATGCCTGTGTGCAGGCCTGTGTGCATGCTTTTTGGTCTTGGTGATGGGCTTGGTCTGCTGTTGCTGAGCTGAAGGTTGCGCTCTGGCCGAAGATGTTCGTGCGGGTGATTTGACCTTTAGGTATGGCCGAGTATGGTTTCCTTGCCAAGTCTAGGTAGACTCGAACGAGGTAGGAGGAGCTTGAGGAAAGGAGCTTGGAGCTGGAGCTGGTTGGGGTTGAAGTTGGGTCGGCGCCAGGGTTTCTGACACGTTGGTAGGAGATTTCTTGGCACCGATGTTGATGGCACCATCATCTACTTGTGACTGAGCTAAAGAGGAACTAGGCTAGTCTGGCATAGCCACGTCCTCAGAGGTGCCACCACCCTCCGAGCCGAGGTGTGCTGAGATTCGGCGCGGTCACAGAGCTCTCATAGATGGCGCTCAGGAGGAGAGCATCATCATGGCAAGGAGAAGGTGGATCACCTTGGATGGGTGAGGCTATGGTCGAGCCGCTCTCGGAGATGTCCTTGGGGGCTATCGAGTCAGACAGAAAACAAATGTCAAGTTAGAACAGAAGGAGAGAAACAAGAAATACATGTAAAGGGAGAGAAGATCCTCGAAGAATAAGGAAGGGAAGAGGAGCTTACTCGGATGCAGTAAGTGGTTCCTTGGGCTTCGGGGCTCTCCGGATAGTGGCCTTAGTAGGAGGCTTGTTGGCGGCCTTACTGCCAGACTTCTTCTGTCTTTTCCCAGTCCAGGGTGGCTCGGAAGAAAGAGACGAAGTAGCGGCTCGTTTCTTTGCTGAGGAAGGCGCTGGTTTTCCCATGACAAGAGGTGGATCAGTGTGGACCTAACTAGACAGGTTAGCTAGAGTCGAATCAACCAGAAAAGCATATGAGATAGGCACTAGATCAAATACCACAAGAACTTCACACTCATCATCATCCGCATCGTCATCCGGCCAATCCCTTAAGCCGGAGGTCTAACTAGACGATCGTTTAGGGCCAGGGTCCAGAACAGCCAAGAAGGCCTCGGAATCTGCCTCCTCCGGGTCCAAGGTATCTCGGTCCTTCCCCCCACTTAAAGGACGGGTCCGCACCATCCTCAACTGTGTTCTGAAGACAGGTCTAAAACGAACAAGGCAAAAGGATCAAGTAATTGATACGGTCTGACATAAAAGGCAACTCAGAAAAAGTGTCGAATAAGAGATATACCATGGGAGTTGGCTTATCTCGGTTGAAGTGCTCAAACCCACATTCCCAATCTTCAGTCATCTCTGGGTTTGTCTTTAAAATAGCCATAACCCGACGGAAGATCTGAGTGTTGGTGAGCTCGTATGATGAAGTTCAGTTGGGGTCGAGGTGCCCGCTCATATGGCAAAACCTGTGTGTGCGCTGCTGTAGCAGGGAGATTCGACTATGGATGAAAGTGATCATTATATCCTCGCTGGTCATTCCCAAAAGATTCAGCTCCTTGATGCATTTCTCCACCAAGTTCACCAAGGTACCCTACTTCTTCGGGATCCATCTCCATTTGGTCCTATCAGGAACGCCGATGGATAAGGGAGGCAGCCGAATCTTGTCCTCCGAGGTATCGTTCTTCACATATAAGAACGTCTTGGCCCATACCTTGCAGAACTATAAGCCGACAACTCGGGGAAAAATAGACCCTTTCTAAGGTGAGATGGAGGCTACCCCGCACTAGGTTAGAGATTTATCGGCGGGGCGAAAGTCCTTATCCGGAACTACATTGGCTCGGAAACCAAAGAACTTGTACCCGATGTGGATGGTGGGCCACAGGCTGAGGTACCCCTCAACCTTGGAAGCAAAGGCAGAGAGAGATGTGACGGCATTCACCAGAAGGTGATGGGGTTGAAGGAAAAAGGTAGTAAGGAATTCATGGAATAAGTCGCTAATGGGAAGGCCGAATCCACGCTGGAAATGGGATAGGAAAACAACGAACTCACCCGGATTGGGAGATGGAGCAACCTCTTTGCAGGGGAGGCAACAACTAACCCTGGCAGGGAGGCGGTGGGTCTGGATCAACCAATCGATGTTGTCTTGGCAGACCCAAGAACCAACCCAGGCGTCGTGCTCGTGGGCGTCACTGCCCTCTTCGTTCTCCTCGACGATAGCAACTTCTTGAGGCATCTCTAAATCTTCACCCTCGAAAATCCAATCTGAGGCGGGGGAGATATGTCGATATTGGCACGGCCCCGTGGCGGTTACGAGCGGCAGAGCAGCGGTGTGGCAGCGGCGTGGCTACGGCAGAGCAAGCAACAACAGTGAATGGCAGCGCTAGCGCTAAGAGTAAGCGGTGGCGCTGTAACGAGGAAGAAGGAGAAGAGGCAGGGCGAGCGGGGGGAAATTGCAAAGGATGTCCCCGCTCCCCTATTTAACCACGCCCCTAGTGTCTGTAGTGGGATCAACGTGCATAGAGGGCCGCAGAGTGTGGCCATGTATTTCACCAGATCGACCAATCAACAGCAACCCACTAGAAGGGCCACACCGCGCAGCAAATCCTGTGACATGATGTGGCACTGCAGTTATCAAAGAGGCACCCACAATGTGACGTTGGCACAGTAATCCCTGACAACGTGCACAGTAACTAGCGCAGTAACTGGTGCATGCCTTGAAAATGAGGCAAAGTAATGATTCCCCTCCACGTAGGACGTGGGAAAGCTTAAGTAAGAAGGAAGGAATCAAGGCGAATAACCCGGATACAGGAGAATAACCTGGCCACCGAGGAATAACTCGGAATGAGCCAAGAGAGGTCAAGGAAAACAGAGTCTACGGTGAGAAAGCTGAGTCACTGAGGAAAGCTTGCTGACATACTATTGGGGGGACCGCACCAAGAACTTAGTGGGTTGAACCATATGTGGCCTTATCAACTGAAGTTGCTAAGACCGCACCAGCTTTGGGGACTAATGTTGGGGGGATAACCTCGGGTAGGGTCAAGCCAGGGTATAACGGTAGTATAAGCCGAGGTATGACGAGGTCAAAGCAAGAGATGGCAAGTTACCTCATGGCAAGCCGACTTACGACTAACTAGGCCCGGACGACATTCATCCAATGTTACCTCGGCCGACATAAAATGTATGTCGGCACCCTCATTGTAACTTGTTTGCAGGTACAATCAGGGCCGAGTTAACCAGGCATCAGCCGGGTTACTACATGTCTTACAAGAGAATTAAGGTGTATTCTGTGGTCAAAGCTTTTCTCTCTCCACTATAGCATGAGCGCAGGGGACAGAGAGGAGGATTAACGAGTACGGGCCGACAAAGGTGATGATGCATTTGTCGGGTGACGTCGCACTGCAAAGGGGCTCAGAGAGGCTTATGCCATGAATCCTGAGCGGCTTACGGAGGGAAAAAGAGGAGCACCACTTTGCTATTTTGGGAGAGGCATATTCAGAGAATATGACTTCCACGTATGCCCTAACTTGTAACCTAGCTTCCCTTATATAAGGAGGGCCAGGATCTCCATAGAGGGGGTCTGCCATTTTTACTAAAGGAAAACCCTAGAGAGAGGTGTGCGCACTAGAGAGGGTCTTCTTCCTCCTCCTCACAAACAGGTCAAGAAGAGCTTGTAATCCACCATTGATAGAGAGAATAAAAGCTTCTATGTGTAGAATCACCACACCATCCCTCCCTGGATACCTCTAGCGCACTTTGGCCCCATCTTTAGCCTACTCATGGCATCTGCCGTGCCACCACCATGACAGTTGGCGCCCACCATGGGGCCAGAAGCGGCGCTAGCTGGAGTGAAGATCTGAACGGGAAACATCATTGCCACCGGGGAACACATCGTCTCCGGGCTTGTTTAGCGCTTTGGAGCACTGGACTACATCAGCGACAATACTGGCAGCTTCGCCAACCGCCCTGCTCCATGTAACGGCGTCTTCATCAGCTTCAGCGCTCACAAGGTCTAGGTTGGCATGGACGAGTCCTGTGCTCAAAATAGGACCTAAAAACGAAAAATTACTACTACTTCCTTGGTTGTTTTGCTCCTTCTCGACAGAAAAGTTGATCGAGACATACTCTTCATACTACTTCTGCTTCGTTTGTTTTCAAAATACGGTCAAATTTGGTGGCATGCAAATTATTGAATGGATCACAAATCATCAGCGTAAATTATGATGTAGATATGGCCATGACCTTGGTTGTTCAACTTGAAATGCAACAATGTTGATACTCATCGACAAATAAAAATCTTAAATACGTTTAAATTTTACCATCTGATTTTAGGTTCGACTTTTACACAGACGGTGGGAGTATATTTTACATCAAAGACCTAAAAAGCTAAAATTACATCGACGTCCATACATTTAGCATGAATGAAGCACCCTAAAAATAAGCAAGAAAAAGTGTCAGGTTTGGATCCTTCTCGAGAGAGAAGCTGATCGAGCCATACTCTTCATACTACTTCCTCTTTGTTTGTTTTCAAAATATGGCCAAATTTGGCGGCATGAAAATTATTGGATATGGGATCATCAACATAAAGTATTATCGAAACCAAAGAATAATGAATAATGTTTGTATTATACTTTTTATAACGCGTGTTTCTGGATACACGTAACATGAAACCACATACCTTTTATCCTTTATTTGAAATGTTATCAAAACCGTGTCAACTTTGTAGGGATACGGATACGGAGTAAGAACATGAATTTTTCAGAACGTTCAGTGGTTTTCGACGTACCGAATTCCTGCTTAGCTACAAAAGATTTTTGGAAAATTTTAAGAGAAATCTATCGCGCTTACATTTAGTTAAAATTTGAGAAGGTCGATGGAAGTATATTTTCCATCAAAGACCTCAAAAATAGAAAATTACACAGAGGTCCATACATTTAGCACAAAGGGCCCTAAAATGAAGCAATGAAAAGCAGTCGGATGCGAGTTCTTCTCGAGCGAGCGGTTGAGCCATACCCTTCATACTACTAGTACTATACTTTCGATCCAGTGTGTTGTAGGTGTGCTTCGTGGCTTCCTCTTCACAGGGTGTGAAATGGAACGACAATGGAGTACTACAAAGTAGTGGTAAAGCTGGCTAGATCATAATAAAGTGCATCGAATATGATAGGACGTACTATAGACAGTATAAATATCCCTTGTGTACCACTATCTTTTGAATAACCTTCCCTCTGGATGTTTGGGAAGGAAGTGAGAATTTTGAAACTGTGGAAGTTTGAACTCCGACTCATAGTATGAGTACTGTACCTTTTGTCGCTAAGCCCCAAAATGGTTCCTTCTTATGCACACCAACGCAACACGCCTGATACTTGCACAGAGCCACCGACAAGGCAGGTCGACACACGTGCGCAGCGCCACGTTTTGGATGAGGGAGAGATCAGCTAGCCAGGGTGTGGGGATGGTGATGAGGCAGTGAAGGATGGATAAAACATAATTTTTTTGCGTGCATACAATATATGGTGAAGGTCCTGAAATTTACTAGTACTAGTTCCGTACTACTAGTACTACTAGGTGACTGTACCCTGTACCTCGTGGCAGGAAGCCATCACAGCTTTGCTCTGATATCGCACCGCCTTCAACTCCTCTTCGCTGCTCTCTCGAGCTGCTTCCTCTGTGCTCATTGTTTCTCTTCCTTATCTTTGTTTCTTTTCTATAGAAAATACATATTTTTCCTTCTTGCTTTACAGAAAATACACTCCTCTCACTTGGAAAATTGACTTTTTCCTTTCCTAATGGTTGGAAACTCCGAGTGGCAACATTGTTACCATGCCACGATTCACACCCATTTACTCCCAAATATGGGAACATCACGGACGGTGGTAGTACAATTTACATCAAGGATCTAAAAATAGAGAAAATTACATAGAGGTCCTCACATTTACCACGAAGCAACCTAAAATTAACCAAGAGAAATAGTCGGGTCCGTGTAACATCCCAAAACTTAATCCAAGGTTAATCAAGATCAAATCTACCCAATTTAGGGTTAACAAAAACTTTTCCCATTTAAAATGATTAAGCATTCATATGTGTGTGCATCTAATTTACGAGTTGTTTTGAATTGCCATGTTTGGGTGATCCATTGGTTGTAAAATGACCCTAAGGTGAATTAAACATCATCTAGATCATTCCCAAACAAATCCCAAAGAAAAACATATCAAAATGAATAAAATCAGGAAATGGTCATTTGTGCCATTTTAATCACCTAGCCTACTTTGGCTATTCCTAGAACTCAAATCTTAACAGAAACAATTGTGGTTCTTTGCACCCCTTGCTAGTCCAAGTAGTGATGTACCAAGGCCCGCTTTGTTTCATCCCAAAAACTTTCAAACACTAAATTTAAATGACATTTGAAAATTGAATTTAGTTCATATGTATAGATCACACTTATTCAAAAACCACTCAAATGAACTCCACTTTTAAAACCCCGGCACACCTAGGATCTCAAGCATAAGATACAACACTCCACCAAATTTCATTCCAAAATTCAAAACTTGTTTTCTTTCGGCCATTTTGTCAAACACTTGGTGGGCACAGAACAGATCAAAAGCAAAAACACTAGTGTGAGCAGTGTTCTGGCCTAACCTGTCGCCCACATTGCAACCAAACTCCCTCCACTACTTCCCCTACCCCTTTCTAGCCCGGCCAAGCACTGTGCCCACGACCAAATGGTCATGGACATCAATGCCGAGCCCACTCGAGCACCTCACCAGCAACAGCGTGCCACAACAGCCGCCAGCCTCGCCCACCTTGCCCAGCGTGTCGCTCGTGGTCCACCTCTACCTCTAGGCCAGCCCCAGCCCACAGACTGAGCGAGGAGCAGCGAGGAACCGCCGCGTCCGGAGCCTGTCTGCCATGCCGACGCCGCCCGCAGAGCGTGCATGGTCCCTGCTCAACCAGACCCCGCCTAGCTCTCGCTTCCCACCTACATGATCACCATCGCCCCAGGCAGCTTCCAGACATGCCCATTTCCCCGACCAAGCCCCGTAGTCGCCGACCACCACAAAGTTCGTCGTCGGCAGAGACATCATGCGTGCTGCGCCACTCACCTCTTCCAACCGCATTTCACTGCACGCGTATCACCCGCACGACCGCCAGGGAACCGCCCATCGTCCTAGTCCACCGCCCAAGCCCTTATTGTTGCCACCGCCCATGTTTCTCTGCCGCCTCGCCGCGCCTATATAAGGAGGCCTCCCCAGCACCGTTTCCTCACACCACTCTCATCCACTCCCCCTCAGAGCACTCCCAGAGCCCCACCGGAGCAAGCCGTAGCTCGTAGCACCGATATTTTGCCGGAGTCTGCCGCGGAAGGAGGAGAAGGGTTCCATTGATCCAGGCCATCCCATGAGCTGCCGCCAGTACCAGGAGAACCGCCGTCGCCGTCCAGTTTGTTCGCCCGCCTCGCCGCACTAGCTGGAGCCCTGATACGTCCCTAGTAGACCCCTACCGTCCGTTTAGGGTTCGGTCTCGCTGATGACGAGTCCGTCGTCAACGACGACTATGAGCCATTGATCTAGTTTCTAATCATAGCGCCCAGATCGTCCCATACCGTTTCAGGTTTTAAGTCTCGCTGACAAGCGGAACCATCCTGTCAGCCGCCCTCTGCGCCGCTGAGCGTCACTAGGCCGGCCCATTTCCTTTCCCGCGCTGACCCAGTAATTCAAATATAGATTTTTCTATTTAGGTTTAAACTCAATTATGTCCCTTAGTTTAAAAATCAATTCAGGAAGATTTACCAAACCAAATTGAGTGATTCAAATTTTGTTGGAAAGCTTCTAAAAAGATATATCCAAGCCCGTTAGATTTAATTCATTTAGAGTTAGAGATCTCTCCTAGTAAAAATAATAAGACAGAAGCTTTTGCACATTCAAACATTTTTATAAAATCAACCATAATATCTTTTGAGTTGATTCCAACTATCAAAAATCACATTTCACCATACCTCTCTGAATATGTAATAATATTAAGGTTTACATGCAGTGACTTTGGACTAGTACCAAAATAATGCTATATAGAAATTTCTAGTCACTTTAAATCATTAAATATTAAACTTAAACTTATTAAAATGTGATCCAACATTTAAATCACATTCCCATATGTTAGAATATGTGGTGATGACATGTGTCCACATGATCCCATATTTTAATTGGAGAATATTAAATCTTAGTTAATTTCAATGAGTAGAAATTACTTTTCTTAAATAAAAAGAATGAAACTAGTTCATTAAACCTTGTGATGTTTGTGATGATATTAGATCATCAAATTTGTGCCTTAGAGTGCTAAGTAGACTAGTTAAGTATTGTTTGGTGATTTTGTATTCCGTATGTATTTATAGCCGATAGTATCGACCAAGCTTACGAGGACGATGACTTCTACCAAGAGGAGGAGGAAGAAAACTTCAACCACTGCACAGAACAAGGCAAGCTATTATTGGCAAGCTAACACTTGCAAGTATTATACTAGCAAGCCATCATTAACAATGCAAGCTAACCCTTGCAATCTAGATAACCTAAGTGAAATGCATTAAGCATGCTTTGGTTATACCATTTTAGACTTATACCTATTCCAAGATTTAATTCCAAGCTTTACTTTTCTTTACTTTACCAAGGTCCTTTACTTGCTTTGAAGGTAGCATAAAGAGTATAAAACTTGACCTGTCTAGATATCCTTAGATGTCATTCTATGGCATGAGATTTAGATTAGCATCCCACCTTAGTGAACACTCTTAACTTGGTAGCTTAGAGCTAAATCAAAACTTGAGTCACTTTAGATGGGAACACTTGGTGAAAATGAATTGTGAAAACCTTGGAATGATGAGTCATTCTATTGAGATGTTTTGACATGTGTTGAGAAACACAAATGGTTTATGATGATGAAAATGTTGAGGCATGAGCCTTAGCCCTTTTTATAAAACTGATGGTTGGATTTGGATGCGATACCATTCCAATTTTACCGTACAACCACAATACCTAAATTGGGTAAGGCTTAGCCAGAAGTTTATATGCATTAGTATTAGTTCCCTCGCGGGAGAGGTTTGAGCTGAGGCTACCTCTCAAGGTTGTCCATGTATGCAGTGCCCAAGATGACATATGGTTATGGTTGGGAGGCCATGCTCATAGGAGAGGTGATCACACTGGGGTGTGTAAAGGGAAGGTTATGTTTGATTATCTGCATACTAAGTATGATGATTCAGGGTTATCCCTGACAGATGTATCGAATCTTGTGGTGAAAGTGTACCACCTCTGCAGAGTGTCAAACTATTTGAATAGCCGCGTCCATGGTTATGGACAGTTGGAGTGGCCATACTGTTTCGTTGTCAGATATTTGCAAAATGACTTCTGAAATGAATGATGAATCTTGACTTGACCACAACAGGGTTGTGACTATGACACTAGCTTCCCAACTTAAGTGATTCTAGAACTTTGTTTTACCTTTCTTTGTTTCTGAACTCAGCTTAGGTTTCAAACTTAACTTTACAAATCAACCTAGAGTTAACATTTCCCACTAGAACTACCTTACTTGTTAGTGATAGTTTGCGAGTACTCGTAGAGTACTCATGGCTTTTGTCCCTGGCTATTCCTATGGCAAGACTATGAAGGAGACTACCAACATGAAGGACAGTAGGACGGCTATAATAACTAGGACTATCTTCCATCGTCAGCATTGCCTGTGACTCTGAAGATGGACCCCACCGCTACACTTATTATTTATTCCGCTGCTTGTTGTATTAAGACTGGATCATGAGATCCTTTATTCATGTAAGACCTTATTATGGTTTGTAATGGATGATGTACTGTGATATCCAATCTGTTATGTCTCGCAAAAATAGTAATCCCGGGATTGCGATGTATGACATAACAGGCATCTGGGATTAAAAATCCGGGTGTTGACAATCCGGCTCCTTCTCAAGAGAGCAATTGATCACGACATACTCTTCATACTAGTTTCTATTTGTTTTCTTTCAAAATATTAGGCCAAATTTGGCGGCATGAAAATTCTTGGACATGGGATCATCATCAGCATAAAGTATGATGTAGATATGGTATGGCCTTGGTCATTTGGCTTGAAATCCAATAATGTACATACTCATCGACAACTAATAATCTTAAATATGTTTAAATGTTACCACTTGCTTCTATGTTCGAATTTTACACGTACGGACGGTGGGAGTATATTTTTTATCAAGGACCTAAAAAGGTAAAATTGCATCGAGGTCCATACATTTAGCACGAAGTACCCTAAAATTAATCACGGAAAATAGTCATGTTTTGCTCCTTCTCGAGAGAAAAGCTGATCGACCCATAATCTTCATATTACTTCCTCTTTGTTTGTTTTCAAAATACGGCCAAATTTGGTGGCATGTAAATTCTTGGATATGGTATCATGAATCATCAACATAAAGTATGATGTAGATATGGCCATGGCCTTGGTCGTTCATCTTGAAATTCAAGAATGTTCATACACATCGACAACTAATAATCTTAAATACGTTTAAATTTTACCACTTGCTTTTAGGTTCAAAGTTTACACGTACGGATGGTGGGAGTACATTTTACATCAAGGACCTAAAAAAGGTAAAATTGCATCGAGGTCCATACATTTAGCACGAAGCACCCTAAGATTAAGCAGGGAAAATAGTCATGTTTTGCTCCTTCTCGAGAGAAAATCTGATCGAGCCATCCTCTTCATACTACATCCTATTCGTTTGTTTTCAAAATATGGCCAAATATGGCGGCATGCAAATTCTTGGATATGGGATCATGAATCATCAGCATAAAGTATAATGTAGATATGTCCATGACCTTGGTCATTCGTCTTGAAATACAAGAATATTCATACTCATCGACAACAAATAATCTTAAATATATTTAAATTTTACCACTTGCTTTTATGTTCAAATTTTACACGTATGGATGGTGGGTGTACATTTTACATCAAGGACCTAAAAAAGGTCAAATTACATCGAGGTCCATACATTTAGCATGAAGAACCCTAAAATTAAGCAGGGAAAACTGTCACGTTTTGCTCCTTCTCGAGAGAAAAGCTGATTGAGCCATACTCTCATACTACTCCCTCTTTGTTTGTTTTCAAAATATGGCCAAACTTGGCGGCATGCAAATTCTTCGATATGGGATCATTAATCATCAGCATAAAGTATGATGCAGATATGGCCATGACTTTGGTCGTTGGTCTTGAAATCCAAGAATGTTCATACTCATCAACAACTAACAATCTTAAATATGTTTAAATTTTACCACTTGCTTTTAGGTCCGAATTTTACATGGATGGTGGGAGTATGTTTTACATCAAGGACCTAAAAGGTAAAATTACATCAAGGTCCATAAATTTAGCACGAAGCACCCTAAAATTAAGTAGGGAAAACAATCATGTTTTGGTCCTTCTCGAGAGAAAAGCTGATCGAGACATACTATCATACTACTCCCTCTTTGTTTGGTTTCAAAATATGGCCAAATTTGGTGTCATGCAAATTCTTCGATATGTGATCATGAATCATCATCTTAAAATATGATGTAGATATGGTCATGACTTTGGTCGTTCATCTTGAGATCCAAGAATGTTCATACTCATTGACAACTAATAATCTTAAATACGTTTAAATTTTACCACTTAATTTTAGGTTCGAATTTTACATGGACGATGGGAGTACATTTTACATCAAGGACCTAGAAAGGTAAAAATTACATCGAGGTCCATACATCTAGCACAAAGCACCCTAAAATTAAGAAGGGAAAAGAGTCATGTTTTGCTCCTTCTCGTGAGAGAAGCTGATCGAGCCATACTCTTCATACTACTTCCTTTTTGTTTCTTCAAAATATGGCCAAATTTGGCGACATGGATATTCTTAGATATGGGATCATGAATCATCAGCATAAAGTATGATATAGATATGGCCATGACCTTGGTCATTTGGCTTGAAATGCAACAATGTTCATACTCATCGACAAATAATAATCTTAAATACGTTTAAATTTTACGACTTTCTTTTAGGTTCGACTTTTATATGGACGGTGGGAGTATATTTTATATCAAGGAACTAAAAAGGGTAAAACTACATTGACGTGTATACATTTAGCACGAATGAAGAACCCTAAAAATAAGCAAGGAAAAGAGTCAGTTTTGGCTCCTTCTCGAGAGAGAAGCTGATAGATCCATACTCTTCCTACTACTTCCTCTTCGTTTATTTTCAAAATATGGCCAAATTTAGCGGCATGAAAATTCTTGGATATGGGATCATCAACATAAAGTATTATCGAAACCAAAGAATAATTAATAATGTTTGTATTATACTTTTTATAGCGCATGTTTCCGGATACACGTAACATGATGCCACAAAAAATATTATACTTTTTATTCTTTATTCAAAATGTTATCAAAACCGTGTCAACTTTGTCAGGATGCGGATGCATAGCAAGAACATGAATTTTTCAAAACTTTCGGTGGTTTTTGATGTATCGAATTCCTGCTTAGCTACAAAAGTTTTTTGAAAACTTTTAAGAGCAATCTATCGCGCTTACGTTTAGTTAAAATTTGAGAAGGTCGGTGGAAGTACAGTTTACATCGAAGACCTCAAAAAATAGAAAATTACATAGAGGTCCATACATTTAGCACAAAGGTCCCTAAAATGAAATAATGAAAAGTAGTCGAGTGCGGGTCCTTCTCGAGTGAGCAGTCGAGCCATACCCTTCGTACTACTCCTATTGTACTTTCGATCTAGCGTGTTGCGGGTGTGCTTGGTGGCTTCTTCTTCGTAGGGTGTGAAATGGAACTACAATGGAGTACTACGGAGTAGTGGTAAAGGTGGCCAGATCATAATGAAGTGCATCGAATGCGATAGCACATACTGGAGACAGTATAAACAAGCCCTTGTGTACCACTATTTTTTGAATAACCTTCCCTCCGGATGCTTGGGAAGGAAGTGAAAATTTCGAAACTATGAAGGTTTGAACTCCGACTCTAATAATAGTATGAGTACTGTAACTTTTATCGTCAAGCCCCAAAATGGTTCCTTCTTATACACACCAACGCAGCACGCCTGATACTGACATGGAGCCACATATAAGGTAGGTCGACACAAGTCCGCAGCGCCACGTTTTGGACGAGGGAGAGATTATCTAGCCGGGGTGTGGAGATAGTGATGAGGCAGTGAAGGAGAGAGAAAACACAACTTGTTTTGCGTGCATACAGTATATAATAAAGGTCCTAAAATTTACTAGTACTAGTTCTATACTACTAGTACTACGTGATGACTGTACCATGTACCTCGTGTCAGGAAGCCATCACAGCTTTGCTCTAATATCGCACCACCTTCAACTCCTCTTCTTCGCTGCTCTATCGAGCAGCTTCCTCTGTGCTCATAGTTTCTCTTCTTTCTCTCTATTTATTTTCTACAGAAAATACATATTCTTCCTACTTGCTTTACAGAAAATACACTCATGTCACTTGGAAAATTGATTTTCTTCCTTTCCTAATGGTTGGAAACTCCAAGTGGAAACATTGTTACCATGGCATGATTCACACCCATTTACTCCCAAATATAGGAACATAATGGGAGTAAAATTTACATCAAGAACCTAACAATGGAGAAAAATACATAGAAGTCCATACATTTAGCACGAAGCACCCTAGAATTAAGCAACGGAAATAGTCAGGTTCGGCTCCTTCTTGGGAGAGCCGCTGATCGAGCCATACTCTTCACACTACTTTCTCTTTGTTTTTTTTCGAAATAAATGGCCAAATTTTGCGGTATGAAACTTGTAAGGTATGATGTAGATATGGCCATGACCTTGGTCGTTCGTCTTCAAATCCAAGAATATTCATACTCATCGACAACTAATAATCTTAAATACGTTTAAAATTTAGCACTTGCTTTTAGGTTCGAATTTTACACGTATGGACAGTGGGAGTACATTTTACATCAAAGACCTAAAAAGGTAAAATTACATCGAGGTTCATACATTTAGCACGAAGCACCCTAAAATTAAGCAAGGAAAATAGTCATGTTCTGCTCCTTCTCGAGATAAAAGCTGATCGAGACATACTCTTCATACTACTCCCTCTTCTTTTGTTTTCAAAATATGGCCAAATTTGGCGGCATGAAAATTCTTAGATATGGGATCATGAATCATTAGCATAAAGTATGATGTAGATATGGCCATGTCCTTGGTCGCTCAGCTTGAAATGCAACAATGCTCATACTCATCGACAAATAATAATCTTAAATAAGTTTAAATTTTACAACTTGCTTTTAGGTTCGACTTTTACACAGACGGTGGGAGTATATTTTACATCAAGGACCTGAAAAAGATAAAATTACATCGACATCTATACATTTAGCACGAATGAAGCACCCTAAAAATAAGCAAGTAACTAAAACAGTCGGGTTCGGCTCCTTCTCGAGAGAGCAATGATCGAGCCATACTCTTCATACGGCTACTTTCTCTTTGTTTATTTTCAAAAATATATGGGCAAATTTTGCGGCATGCAAATTCTTGGATATGGGATCATCAGCATAAAGTATGATGTTGATATGTTTATGACCTTGGTCGTTCAGCTTGAAACTCCAAGAATATTCATACTCATTGACAACTAATAATCTTAAATACGTTTAAATTTACCACTTGCTTCTTGGCTCGAATTTTACACGGATGGTGGGAGTACATTTTATATCAAGGACCTAAAAAGGTAAAATTACATCAATGTCCATACATTTAACATGAAGCACCCTAAAATTAAGCAAGCAAAACAGTTGGCTAGGAAGCTTAAGAACTCATAAAACTTGGTAATCAATCGTAAGTGTATGAAGGTCCACGCTTTGTCTGAAAACTAGGGTTGTTGTTGTGGTACTCTAAGCCATTTTTCTTCGTACTTGCTTATAGAAAATATCTTGTCGCTTCAAAAACTGAAAAAGTTTTATTGTTCCTATAAGTTAGAAACTATGGTTGTCACCATTTTTCACCTTGCCAACATGCACACATCTACCAAATATGGGAACATTACAATACAATATAATGCGTATATGGTTGTTACCTTTGTCGTTCGGCTTGAAACCCAATAGTGTTCATACACTATGGGCCATATATTGTGTAACTATTTTTTTTAATTTATGATGACTCGCGGTTATTAATTATTTTTCAGTGCAAATAGTAGTACACACAAGAGGACGCCATGAACAAGGCTTCATTTTTATGGTTTTCATTATTTTCGTTCATAGATAGTGAGGATCAAATTGTCAACATGCATATTCATAGCAAGAAATTTAATCCTACATATCTCTCGTTGGTTTTTAAATTATTGAGCGCACCGGTACCATAAAGACTCAAAGGATGTTTGTTACTTTTTAAGAGCATTCAATCATGTTTACTTGTAGTTTAAATTTGAAAATGATTTTTTATTCCTAAATTTTGAAAACTTCTAGTACTGTTAGCATTATTGTTCACCGTGCCAAGTTGCACTCATCTACTAAATATGGAAACATTACCATAAAGTATGTTGTACATATATAAGGCCATTTAGCTTCTCTTTCGGCCTGAAGCCTAAGGATATGTTCATACATGGTAGGCCATATTTTCAATTAGTTTTTTTATATGTGAACTCTCTTGATAATAATCATTTTTCATGGCAAGTAGTACAAGTTAGAGGTCATCGTGCAATGTTTTTTTATTGTTTTCAAATAAAAGTCAAATTTTGTACATGCAAATTCTTAGCAAGAAGTTGAATTCAACAAATTCATTGGTTTCCGATATATTAACAGTCTAGGTGGGTACCTTCAAAAGATACTTGTATAACTTTAAGAGCAATTTACTACTTACTCATAGTTCAAATTTTATCTAACATTGATAAATCAGCTTAAGTTAGTTGAAGAGTGTGAAGTTTGCTAGGAAACCTTGAGAACTCAAAAACTTCGCAATCATAAGTGAAACATGTATAAACTTTGTCTGAAAACTGGGCTTATGGCATTCCGAGGCATATTTACCGTGCTTTCTCTCAAGAAAATAAATCCAGGGAAAATAATTATCTGCTTAAAGTTTATGATAATTTGGGATGCTTTTTTGTGTAAGGTGTAATAAACAGACATATATTGTTTGTTCGACACTTTAAAAGGAACTCTTCTATGGACATTTGGTTATTTGAATGAAACGTCAAATCTTATGTACAAACGAGTTATGTTCAAAAAAAGTTTATTATGACCAAATAAATCCTTCACAAATTCAATGTGCAACAGACTAATATTTTAGTACCTTTGTGTACACATTGACGTTTCATATGAAATAAGTTTCTTACATCCCAGCTACATGCATCCAAAAAGTATTGTGGGTGATAAATATCGTTAATATCTAGATTTTAGCATCATTCAATCTTTGTGTGTGAATGGGGGCAATGACATTCGGGGACCACTTGTCAGTATTGCTACCAATGAGGTTAAATCAGTCATTACAGGACTAACTGGCCAAATTTGTGCATATTAGGCCAAAAACTGTTAAAATATGCAAAAAATGATGTCCACCAAGTGATTTGTGCAAAAGTGCGATGAAAAGATGGTGGATCGTGCAATTTCCTTTATACTGCCATGGAGGATAATACAAAGTATTGTACTGTACTTACTACTAGAAAAACAGGTACCATATGGAAGTTTGAAACCTAAAGGGTACCCACTATTTTAGTCGGTTCAAAGAAATGAACTACTTCGTCAAAAAGTGATGATATGTGAAATGTAGTTTTTTTGTAGTACGGTACTACTAAAGCGGATAGAGGGTTACCCACTCCTATTCTCTAACTCCTCCCCCATCATTCCCTCTCTCCCTATCCCATCCCACACTCACCTCACAACTCTCAGTCATCAATCCAGTCATTGCTTCGATGAAACCAATGCCAAAATCTTTGTCTATGGTTGAGTTGGGGTCCTCATCAAGCTCTACTTCGGAGCTACATGTGGCTTGATCGATTCCGCCAGCCACAGTGCCCTCTCTGAAGCGTCCTTTGCCTTTCACGTGTGTGCGGGTCGTGCCCAAGGTGAGGTGTCCATCGCCCTTAGGGTTTCGGCCGGCCACGCCAAAACCCTCATCGTCCACCGAGCGGCCGTCCAAGCCTTTGGCGCCTCGTGCGTTCGAACCGAATGCTCGTGCGGCGGAAGATGCGTCCTTTTCATCTGTAGGTTGGACTCTCATTCGCAATGTGCCAAATTTCGTAGTGTACGCGGTGAAACCCCTATCGGTGGCTCCCTCTTCATCAGCGATTGTTTGTGCTTATTCGGTGTATGTGGCTGGTTCTTCGTCAGTGGCGCCATGTTTATCTTCTCAGCCCATCGACCCATGTGCAAGTTCGCCCCCCCCCCAACTGCAACGAGGTTAGATCTGGAGGACTGGGGCTTTAACCCAAATCCGATGTGCATCTAGTCAGATTTTTACAATGTGTACTGCAGATCCTTTGTTGAACTTCTTAGTTATATGTCATATTCTTGATAATTGTATTTTGTGTTGTTCTTTATATGTCATATTCTTGATAATTGTATTTTGTGTTGTTCTACTTAGTTATGGAATACTCTTGATGACGATGATGAAGGGTTCTATTTTGGTACGTAGATGATGCGTTGTGCTATTTAGAAATTTTCCATGATGCGTTGTCCTGTTTTGGTATATATTTTTATGATGCATTGTGTCTTGTCTCCTCACTGTGCTGTTTCATCCATTTTGATCTGCGTTCTATTGTTTAGGATTAAATAATATGCCTTCTAGTTGTTCAGATTATTTCAATGACCCATCAGTTTAGGTAATTTTGTTTATGCAGACATTGTTTATTAAATTTAGTTACATGATACCTTGTGCTGTTTTGGTATTTTGCTGATGCACTGCATATATGTTGTTTTGTCTATCTAGATAATGAATTGTGTTGTTTTATCTATTCAGATTATGCATTGTGCTGTTTAATCAATCTAATTAAATGGTATGCCTTCTAGTAGCTATTCAGATAATTTTGAGGACCCATCGGGTTAGGTAATTATGATGATGCATTGTGCTCTATAGGCAATTTAATTTACGTGATACCTTGTGTTGTTTAGGTAATTTTGATGGTGGAATGACGCATTGTGATCTTTAGTCAATTTATACAATGCATTGTAGTGTTTTGGTAATTTCAAAGGACTGACGCAACGGTAATTTTGATGTAGAAAAGCCCAGTTGTAATGCAGACCTTAGACTATATTCTTGACCAGACTGCTCCAGCTCCAGGTGGCTATGAAGATGCTCTCCCCATCATACCAAGGGAGTTGAAGTTGCCGGGCAGGAGAGTGGAGTCCTTGGCAAGGGAAAGTGCTGCCAGGTTAGTCGCTAGTTCTGCCAAACCGAGGAGACGCCCTAGGTCAGTTGGACGCCATGCCGCCGCGCATCGTCCTAGGCGCTTCTACATCCAGTTAGTCCAGCATGACTTATATATTCTTATCATCCTGAATTATTTCAAGCTTTAAGTGAAGGGACGCCCCTACCCAAGATCTGCATCAACACTGCCGGCATCCTCCCTACCCGTACCGTACTAGAGCCGCCGTGCAGTGCACCGATTATCCCTCGTCCACCGCGCTCAAGCCAGCATCGAGCGCCCAAGACCTGCTTCCCCGACGCAAACAACCGGCGCAACCGCAGCACCTTGGGTGACAAGGATGTCACCCGCGCCATTACGGATGATGCTTAGAAGCCTATCCGACCATGGTAACCAAATCTCCAACTCTTTTTTTTGTTTTGTCAGCAGTACAATAGGTTCAAGCCTGTCGCAGTGAACTACATTTTTGTAATCGTGATGTACACCTAGTCAAAGCACACGCTTATTCTTCGTGCTACATACTACGGATTAAGTCACTAGACATGTTGGTTCTAATTCGCTGCTCTATAAATTTTAAAGCCATACACATGTTCTTAGCTACTCCGAACAACAGTAATTGCCTGCTATCGTGTAGTTCTTGCGAAATGTAAAATCAGTGGAAAATATTAGTGTGGATTCCCTGCTCCACGGTTTCTGAACCTATGTGGTTCGTCCTAAGATAAGTTCCTGTTATTATTTCATACTTGGCATCGTTCTGCTATCATGTAGTACCCGTTTAGACTCTTCATACTAATTCGATTATAATTTTCTTGTTGACATCTGGTTCTTCAAAAGCTGCAACACTAACTATTTTCTTTTTCTTGCATAGAGCCCAAAAGGGAGCAATGAACATGATATAGGTTCACAAGCGATGCCATTATTTTTTTATCTGGTGCTGGTCCGTCCTAAGAAATAGCACAACTGTCCCCTACTATGTAGTTTAATCGTGGTTTGCATTCCTATTGTAGAAGTTCTCTTATGATGCCATTGTATTTCTATTTGGTTGATTCTTATCTATGATAGTAACTGCATGCCATTGTGTAGCTCACCGTAAATTCCGAGTCACCGGACGTCTCTTGCATTCCAAGAAATACCACTGCTTTCATATATATTTGCTTCTATGACCTGGCTAGTTTATATTTGCTGAAATTCTGAAAAACACTTTGTTTGATTGCTCATTTCATTGTAGGCACACTTGCCTAATGATTGTTTGTCTTATTCTACAGGTTCACACGCTACGCTACTATATCTCGCATCTGGTTCCGGTTCGTCCTAAGCAATGACATAACTATCCTCTACTACATATAGTTTATTCGTGGTTTGCATTCCTGCTCTACAAGTTCTCGTAGGATGCGATTATAATTTCTATCCGGTTCATTCTTAGCTCCAACAGTAACTTCATGCCATTGTATAGCTCAGCGCAAATTCCGAGTCACCCAATGTCTCTTGCATTCTAGGGTATATAATTGTTTCCATGTATATTTATTGAAATGACCTGGCTAGTTTATATTTGCTGAAATTATAAGCCACACACACACATTTTTTGATGGCTCATTTCACTATAGGCACACTTGTTTAATGCTTGCTTGTCTTATTTGTTTGGCGTGTTGGTCAATAGTTGAATCATTGAGCGGTTGTAAACTCTAGTTCATAGCTCCTATCGTATCAGTCAAATGAGTAGTTTGTCTTGTTTGATGTATTAACTTATTATTACTTAGTTTCAGACTCAATTATTGCTATCGCCACCAACGAGGGGGCTTCAAGATCATGTCTCCTCCAATGTAGCTCTCACACTCAAAGGAAGATGCAGGTGATGGATTGAGAAAGCAAATTGAAGACTTTGCTATCAACTTGATTGTCAACTAAAATACCGAATTTTCTTTCACTTGAGTTGATGATATTTAATAATTTAAAAAAAATTGCAGCTGATATAATATCTAGATAACTCGTATAGGCCATGTGGGCATTTAGTTGACACTGTCCACGTATGGCGATAGGTGGTACCATAACTGCGCCAGCCAGGTCGATCAGGGGACAACATAGGGCTTTGTTATTGTCCCGTCTTATATTAGGCCTACCATGAATAGTAAAAGATGCTCGCTAATTATACACGTTTTATGATATTGACATGGGCTTCACAAAGACCGAAACTATAAAAGGCCATAAATATAATAGGCTAACCCACAAGTGGTAATAGGCCGTAACAATAATAGAACGTAACAATAACATGCCATAACAATAGTAGGCCAGAGTAGTAGCTACCCAGAACAGAAATGGGCCATTATAGTAACATGCAAGAAACTGTAAAATGGTAGAACAGTAATAGGCCAGAGAATTAACGGGCCAAAACAGTAGAGGGCCTAAGCAATAAAGGGCCGCAACAGTAAAGGGCCGAAACAGTTAAAGGCCAGAACACTGATGAGCCTGAACAATAACGGCCCGAGAAATTTCTAAACAAGGGAAGTAACAGGCCGCCAAATTTATGAGGCTAGAACAACAACAGGCCACTTGTGGGCCTGAACAGTTAACGGCCGGAACAGTAAAAGGCCAGAACATTAACATACCATCTCAAAGATGGGCGTTAGTAGGCGGCCCACGACGGGCTACGATAACAGTGATGGGCTGACCGCATGCCTTAAGTGTATATGAGCGACTTGGCGCAGGCTGCTAATGGGCCACATAGTGTCGGACCAACATGAGCCTTCTTTAGGCTAAAACAGTATTAGGCCTGAAAGTTTGCAGGCCGCTATTGGCTGCATTGTTGGGCCCATTTCAAGCAGTGCAGGACAAAACAGTAACAGGCCATCTTCTTATTGGGCTCTCCTCATGGGCCAATCCAGTTAGTATTTTAGCAGGCCTTGGCTGGGCCTTGCTTCAGCCATGGTTTCTATGACCGTTCATGGCGGTAACCGGCAGCTAACGGCGGCTGCCATGTGGCAGTTTGCATGATGTTAGCAGTCAACATGACTGGCGAATAGATCTATGACATAACAATTTTTCGTGGCTGAAGGGTGCGATCCATCACTGTCAGAAAAAAAAACTTGGTTGATTCATTTGCGACAGGGCTTTTACCACGAAGGCGATCCGTCGTGGAAGAATTTTTGGCCACGAAAAACGGGCCTTCAACCATAAAAATCGTCTGTTGTAAAAGCCAACTTTTCTTGTAGTGATGACCAGTTTCACAATCATGATAACACTTGTACATTACTTCAGAGCATTCTTCAATCGGTTTATGGACCATCGAAGGAACAAACTCTAGAGCATCAGGTCAGAATTTATTCTGACCATTGATGGTTTTTCCTATAGAAGGTAACACCTGGGGAAATATGGACACAATGTCACCTTCTTTTCCAGGTTGCTTACTTTGGTGTTATGCATCCTCCCTATTTCTTTACAGTTTGGTAGTGAAAATTCATATTTGTTGAATATCTCTACTTTTCCCTTTTTCTCGAAATAATAGTAGGGTCATTGCCCCACTTCTACAACTTTCCCTTCCATATATGGTATCGGAGCTAGAGTTGCGGCGCCACGAGAAAATGTCGCATTTTCAGCAGATTCCATATTATGATTGACTTACTTTGGAAGGACACAGGTGAACGCTTCCATTAATATAGACATGACCTTGTTTTCTTCATCTTGTTTAGTTGATGATGAGTCAGTGCTCCTAAGCACACTTTGGCTTATTAATTTCATGAGAGAACCAATTGGAATATCAAACCACTGGGATCCAATGTAGAGAGTCACAAAATAATTTACTTGTCCCTCCATATGTTGTCACGAAAAATGAAGAACCATATATTATCTCGCTTAAAACATATACTATGGGGATCCATATGTTGTAGGCTATCTTCTTATACACTTGTATCTTCAAGTTTTTCTTTCAGATGCTTTTTCAGTAGATCTTATATTTTTCTTGGATGTTTTTGAAAGGACATGAGTGAACCCGATGCAAAGGGACCTTGTTTTTCTCGGTATAGCTTAGTTGGTGAGGATGAGTTAGCACTACTAAGTGAACTTTGTCTTAGTAATGTCATGAGAGGGCCTAATGGTGCATCAAAACGAAGGAACCCAACGATACTCACAAACTGTTGGACTTGTCCCTCCATGCCATAAAAATAGAGGACAAATAAATTAGTCCTCTTGAATTTAGATATATGAGGAAAATATATTATAGGAATCCATATGTTGTATACTATGTTGGAATACAGATAGTATAATTTAAATGCATAAAATAAAAAAAGGGATCAATTATGGCAGGTACTTTATTTCCAGAACTCTTACATTTATATAAAAGAACTGTTAATTACATCTCCACAGAGAAAACCCCTGATTAAGAATTCCAACATAGCTATTACATGGCTTTACAACATGTGGATACAACAAAATAAAGAAAAATCCTCCTTGTTGACGTCTACGCCAGCATGGTCGAGGCAACCTTCAATTTCGTCGATGGTAAAATATGTGTAGCGTTACAACAATGGTTTGATTTATTTGAAGCATATGATATTTTAATTTTCATATTGTACCAATCAGTAGTACATACTGTTCATGTATATAGCACGTCCATACCTTGGCTATTTTAACATAGCTCATTAACCATGGGAGATTTAGTTTTAGTGGTGTTTATAATTTTGATCATATGAAGATCTGTTTAAATGGTTAACTAACTAGCCAAAGAGCATGTGTGCTATTTCGGATATAACTCCATTTATGAGTCATTTTATCATGCATGTGATTTCTATATGGATGAGAATGTGTGCAATATAGGGCACAACTCTATTTATGCGTCGATTTTATCATGCATGTGATTTCTATATGCATATATGGAATGGAGAAAATATTTGGTTTACTTGCCGACCACAATGTATATAGCATTTCACCAAGCTAGCATATGGGGCTGTTATACGGAATTTGACGATGCACTATGATATGTTTAGTGCCAATAACATAGGCTATGACCCTAGTTATCATTGATAAATGCATCTATATGAGAGGATTGCATTGTTTATTTTTCAAAGAGCATGTGTGCAATATAGGGCATAACTCTATTTATAAATTGATTTTATCATGCATGTGATTTCTATGTACATGCATGGAATGAAGAAAATATTTGGTTTACTTGGTGATAACAATGTATGAGTGTTACGATATGAGTGTTATATGGAATTTAATGATGCACTACAATATGTTTAGTGCAAATAACATAGGCTATGGTCCTACTTATCATTTAACTTGTATGGATATATGCACCTATATGAGAGCAGATGCATTATTTAGTTTTAATCTCTTCAAGTTTATTTTAGTGCAAGTGGCCTAGGCTATGATTCTAGTTATAATTTAGTCTTATGGATGCATGGTTTATTTTTAATCAATATGAGAATATGTTATGACATGTAAGTTAATTCCCTACATGCACTTTATCAATAATAGTTCCTAAATATGCCACATAGAACTAGTCAAATATTTATATGATTTTGGACTCAAATTCGTGAGAGTGTTTTATAAAGTTCTACTTCACTTGTATAAACAAGTGAAGTATGATCATTTCTTCTTGCTTGTATTATTTATTTGACATATATGACACCTTTAAATCGTCACAATCCATTTAATTTGATTCGTGCTAATTTTGGCAATACGAGATGCCCTATGATAATGCATGCATGGGTAATTTATGTATAATGAATTAACCAAGACGACTCTTTAACCGTAGTTGATTTATAGGCCCGGAGACCGTTCTCACCGTTGCATGCATGTGGGCCATGGGACCATGCATGAGAGTTTCTACATTCATGAGAGTTGATTAATGCATACGAGTTGATTAATGCATACGAAAGTCACACTATGCGAAAGTGAATATTCCGTACCAGACAAGGGTTATCATTTCACAACCAATACTATATGCTAACATCTTTCTCAATTTATTTTGTATTTATTATTACTACTAGGTTGAGAATCTCTATGGGAGTAGTTTTCCAACTTAACTAGTTGATTCCCCGCGTGTTGCGGCGGCCATTAGTGATGATTTTCATCATTACAAAAACATGAAAATATATGAAAATAGTGCTTATTTACGAATAAAATTAAATCATAAATGTTAAACTATATAAACATTTATCTAGGTTTATAGTCATAATATCGTAACAATTAACTCTTATAATATTGTGCTGATCACCTGTGCATCATTATGGAAAAGAGAATCAAAAGTAAAGTTAAAATAGTTTGTAGCTAGAAAACATCCGGATACAGATGTAGAAATAATAAGCATATATCGAATAATATATACAGAGTCATAAAGGGTAACGGTGTAACAAAAAAACTGTTTTTGCCTCTGTTTGTCAGATGTGCTTATGCATCCATGATGCATCAATCCTGATTCATGGATCGACACGGAATGTAAAGAAGTAAAAGAAAAAAGGAATTGCTAAATATATCTCTATGTACTGACCTTATTCGCTATATGCTGCAGGAGGGAAGAATTGGAATTATTAACACAACATAAAGTGGAATGCATCACCTAGAACCAAACACAAAAAAAAGTGCCTAAAATATCATAATAGATATATGTGGGCCGGAAGTGCTGCAGGAGAAAGGGGTAATATGATACTCCCTACATTCACAATTACCTCGCATCCTAGGTTTAGTCAAAGTCAAACTTTCTAAACTTTGATCATATAGTTAGGAAAAAATATCAATATTAACAATATAAAAAGTAATGTATTACCCATATTATAAACTATATTTTCATATTATATGCATTGGAAATCATGAATGTTGATATTTTTTCTTATATTGTTCGTCAAACTTTGCAAAACATGACTTTGACTAAACCCAGAATGCAAGGTAATTGTGAACAGAGGGAGTAGAGAGAAGAAGAACCTAATAACTCACCAAATACATAGGTTTTGACGCCATGGATCGATCTCACATTGGTTAGCTCACCAACCATCTAATTGTCTCGCGTATCATCACTGTTTGCTCTTCTCATTAGATCAGGAAAGAAGAAATCAAAATACTCCAGATAGAAGAGGGCGACCTTGACTATGAGCAGGCGATGGGGTGGATCCTCAGTTCCTCACCAATGTCTAGCCCCTGATAAAAACTCATGCCCAGATTAATGGAAGCCTCAGCCCGCGAAAGACCTCCGGTAAATTGCAAAAAAGACTAAGAAAGGAGCAACCATACATAAGATAACATCACTGCTGAAGGCCACGGTCTTCCCAAAAGAAAGAGGGAGGGGACTGAGTTGGTGGGAATAAAATCTACAGGAACTTCTAGTCACATGCATCAGTTTCACGTGCTGTTATTTCTAGTGGAGTTTGTGTAGAAGAAGTGAGCCATTAAGGAGATTATTTGACAGAGAAAAGGAAGAAAATGGCCAGTGGCTTTTCTACTCCTCATGTGTTGGCGACAGAGTGCTACAGACTGCGTGTGTGATCCGGATGGATAACTAACGACCCTAGATTTTATATCATACGGCTAGAAAAAATTGGGATGATGTGGCTGCACCAAATTGCAGTTTGCAAACATTAAATACATCTTAGTGGGGATGAACTTTATAGATATTATAGATTAGCTAGTTACAAGACATATGCTTAAAAGTAGACGTACAGTGAGACTATATGCATGCGATTTAAGTATGAAGCACGTGCATTATTTACATCCATTTAAATGTTGATAAAACTTCAACGTAGATAGTAGGTTCAAAATGTCAGAACCTAAGTGTGGTATATTTGTTTATGTTTTACTCCACGTTTATATATGCAACATGGACTAATTTTAGTTTGGTCATGTACACACTAAAATGAAGAAGCTACATGGTTCTTGTTGCATGAAGGCAACCTAATTTTGTAGAGCCACCACGCACTGATGTAGTGTTGTTTTTATTGTTCACATGCACTTTTTATAAACTACTCCCTCCGTTTTAAAATATAAGATGTTTTAGCTTTGTGAAAGAAGTGCATCTAGTCCACTTTTAATGTGTAGGTTCATCTAGGTTTGAAGTGAACCTACACACTAAAAGGGTCTAGATATACTCCCTTCACAAAGCTAAAATATCTTATATTTTGAAACGGAGAGAGTAGTACTTAATTAGCCACTACGTGAAAACGCATGCTTCTACGATCTTTGTATACGTGCACATGAAGTTCGGTAGTGGTGGTGGATGATTTCAACACATTTACCTGCAACCCCACAACATATATAGTTTATTTTATTTAATACTGATCCCAAATGTGATTAAGTGAGACTAGTAACATATTTAGATATTTATGTATTTACGGTGACTTGGGTTGTGTCAATATGACCCAACCAAGAACCAGACTTTACTAACATATGATGAATGTGGGGCAACTTGGCCTGTGTCAGTGTGACCAAACCAAAAGCATGATTTCAAATTATAAATTTAGTGACATGTGATTTTAAAACAACTTGACTTGTGTCAGTGTAACCAAGCCAAGAGCCATATCTTAGCAATATATATATATATATATATATATATATATATATATGTGTGTGTGTGTGTGTGTGATTTTATAGCACCTTGGTTTGTGTCAATGTGACCAAAACAAGAGCCCACAATTTAGAGATGTGTATTTCTTAGTTTCTACCAGTGTAGGGTTTTATGAGACCAAAGCAATATTAACACTTAATTTCCACTTCTATTCTTGATTTGTATCGACATGGGATCGAGATCACCATGGACCGAATCAAGAAGAATTTTAATATGTGTGCCTAATTTGTATCAACATAGGATCAAAGATCACTATGAAACCAAATTTAGGATTTGGTTTATATACTTGATTCGTATCATTATGGAATCAAGATCACCACGAGAGGAGAGGACCGAAGCAAGGGCAATTTAATTTGTACCAGCTAGAGTGTACCACATACAAGAAATCATCATCCAAAATAGAGAAGAAAGAGAGATTTGCCTCTTGTTTTCTTACCTTGAGTTGAGGACGTACCGAAGCTGCCAGACGGCGATGAGCGAACTGGTGCTTGGCTTACGGCAACCAGGCAAACATGTATTGTATAGGGTATGTTGAGCGGCTGGAGGCGAGCGACGCAGTCGAACTGGCGGCCGGCGACGAGCGTGTTCGACGACGGCGGCGTGCGGCCGGCAGCTTGTATGGCGGAGCTGGCGTGTGTATATGTCGAGCGACGCAGCTCTGTACGGCGAGCGGACGGCGACGTGCGTGTCTGGCGTGTGTACACGCAAAACGGCAGCCTGAGCGGCGATGGGATAAATGAGATTGATGATTGAGGATTGGTGATTTCCGATTTGGGCAGCGTAGCGATGGACTAGAATGAGCGCGCTACCGTGAAGTTTGTCTGTTGGTGTCTATATAGCCAGCCAACGAGGAAGTTTCTGAGACGGAGCGTGCTGCAGATCGTGGTAGGAGCGTGGTCGCCGGGAGATCGTGGGCAATGGAAGAAACTTGACCGAGTGGTTTTCTTTATGTGCTGGATCGGCTTCTCTTCTTCTTCCGTGTCTAATGGGCTCTAACAGCGTTGGCCGATTAATCATGTTTACGAGATAATCCATGCGGGTCGGCAGCCATGCATGTCTATATATTTACTCGTCAAATGCATGGGCTGTTAATTAGGATGGGCTGTTAATTAGGATGGGCTTTAATCACGTAGCCATGCTTGTACGTAGTCGTTGCATGCTGGCTTCACGTACGTGTAGTGCGAATGGACTTGTAAACTATTATCGCTTGTCAATAATTTAACTATTGTCCATATCATGTTGGGGAGATTTCTACACTACTTGGCCATGTAGCATCAGCTGCTAATTTATTTGTTACATCTTTCGTGACCGTATTTTGTAACGTTGCCGGAATGACAAAAACATTTATCCCACGGTTGGATTTTGGTAATTTATGAATGCTCACGATGGGAAGAATTTAGATCAATATTGGAACACCTTGTCAGATGGTGTATGCCTCGAACAATTTATTTCCTTTAATTTTCTTTTTGTCATAACTGAAACCTATTTAAAAGGATTTACTATTTAACTATTTTGCCATATTTCATAATCATCATTTCTTATTTATACTCGAAAAATAAATCGGTGTCAACAAGGTCAAATCCTTCGACCCCTGTGCAAGTTCGCCCCCCCCACCCCCCACAACTACAACGAGGTTAGATCTGGAGGACTGGGGCTTTAACCCAAATCCGATGTGCATCTAGGTAGATTTTTACAATGTGTACCGCAGATCCTTTGTTGAACTTCTTAGTTATATGTTATATTCTTGATAATTGTATTTTGTGTTGTTCTTTATATGTCATATTCTTGATAATTGTCTTTTGTGTTGTTCTACTTAGTTATGGAATACTCTTGATGACGATGATGAAGGATTCTATTTTGGTACGTAGATGATGCGTTGTGCTATTTAGAAATTTTCCATGATGCGTTGTCCTGTTTTGGTATATATTTTTATGATGCATTGTGTCTTGTCTCCTCGCTGTGTTGTTTCATCCATTTTGATCTGCGTTCTATTGTTTAGGATTAAATGATATGCCTTCTGTTGTTCAGATTATTTCAATGACCCATCAGTTTAGGTAATTTTGTTTATGCAGACATTGTTTATTAAATTTAGTTACATGATACCTTGTGCTGTTTTGGTATTTTGATGATAAACTGCATATATGTTGTTTTGTCTATCTAGATAATGAATTGTGTTGTTTTATCTATTCAGATTATGCATTGTGTTGTTTAATCAATCTAATTAAATGGTATGTCTTCTAGTAGCTATTCAGATAATTTTGAGGACCCATCGGGTTAGGTAATTATGATGATGCATTGTGCTCTATAGGCAATTTAATTTACCTGATACCTTGTGTTGTTTAGGTAATTTTGATGGTGCAATGACGCATTGTGATCTATAGTCAATTTATACAATGCATTGTAGTGTTTTGGTAATTCCAAAGGACTGACGCAATGGTAATTTTGATGTAGGAAAGCCCAGTTGTAATGCAGACCTTAGACTACATTCCTGACCAGACTGCTCCAGCTCCAGGTGGCTATGAAGATGCTCTTCCCATCATACCAAGGGAGTTGAAGTTGTCGGGTAGGAGAGTGGGGTCCTTGGCAAGGGAAAGTGGTGCCAGGTCAGTCGCTAGTTCTGCCAAACCGAGGAGACGCCCTAGGTCAGTTGGACGCCATGCCGCCGCGCATCGTCCTAGGCGCTTCTACATCCAGTTAGTACAGCATGACTTATATATTCTTATCATCCCGACTTATTTCAAGCTTTACGTGAAGGGACGCCCCTACCCAAGATCTGCATCAACACTGTCGGCATCCTCCCTACCCGTATCGTACTAGATCCGCCGTGCAGTGCACCGATTATCCCTCGTCCACCACGCTCAAGCCGGCATCGAGCGCCCAAGATCTGCTTCCCCGACGCAAACAACCGGCGCAACCGCAGCACCCTGGGTGATAAGGATGTCACCCGCGCCATTACGGATGATGCTTAGAAGCCTATCCGACCATGGTAACCAAATCTCCAACTCTTTTTTTTGTTTTGTCAGCAGTACAACAGGTTCAAGCCTGTCGCAGTGAACTACATTTTTGTAATCGTGATGTACACCTAGTCAAAGCACATGCTTATTCTTCGTGCTACATACTACGGATTAAGTCACTAGACATGTTGGTTTGCATTCGCTGTCCACAAATTTTAAAGCCATGCACATGTTCTTAGCTACTCCAAACAATAGTAATTGCCTGCTATCGTGTAGTTCTTGCAAAATGTAAAATCAGTGGAAAATATTAGTGTGGATTCCCTGCTCCACGGTTTCTGAACCTATGTTATTATTTCATCCTTGACATCGTCTGCTATCATGTAGTACCCGTTTAGACTCTTCATACTAATTCGATTATAATTTTGTTGTTGACATCTGGTTCTTCAAAAGCTGCAACACTAACTATTTTCTTTTTCTTGCATAGAGCCCAAAATGGAGCAATGAACATGATGGTTTGCATAGCCTCTTCTATAGGTTCACAAGCGATGCCATTATTTTTTATCTGGTGCTGGTCCGTCCTAAGCAATAGCACAACTGTCCCCTACTATGAAGTTTAATCGTGGTTTGCATTCCTACTGTAGAAGTTCTCTTATGATGCCATTGTATTTCTATTTGGTTGATTCTTAGCTATGATAGTAACTGCATGCCATTGTGTAGCTCACCGTAAATTCTGAGTCACCGGACGTCTCTTGCATTCCAAAAAATACCACTGCTTTCATATATATTTGCTTCTATGACCTGGCTAGTTTATATTTGCTGAAATTCTGAAAAAACACTTTGTTTGATTGCTCATTTCATTGTAGGCACACTTGTCTAATGATTGTTTGTCTTATTCTATAGGTTCACGCGCTACACTACTATATCTCGCATCTGGTTCCGGTTCGTCCTAAGCAATGACATAACTATCCTCTACTACATATAGTTTATTCGTGGTTTGCATTCCTGTTCTACAAGTTCTCGTAGGATGCGATTATAATTTCTATACAGTTCATTCTTAGCTACAACAGTAACTTCATGCCATTGTATATCTCAGCGCAAATTTCGAGTCACCCAACGTCTCTTGCATTCTAGGGTATACAATTGTTTCCATGTATATTTGTTAAAATTACCTGGCTAGTTTATATTTGCTGAAATTATAAGCCACACACACACATTTTTTGATGTCTCATTTCACTATAGGCACACTTGTTTAATGCGTGCTTGCTTGTCTTGTTTGTTTGGCGTGTTGGTCAATAGTTGAATCATTGAGCAGTTGTAAACTCCAGTTCATAGCTCCTGTAGTATCAGCCAAATGAGTAGTTTATCTTGTTTGATGTATTAACTTGTTATTACTTAGTTTCAGACTCAATTATTGTTATCGCCACCAACAAGGGGGCTTCAAAATCATGTCTCCTCCAATGTAGCTCTCACACTCAAAGGAAGATGGAGGTGATGGATTGAGAAAGCAAATTGAAGACTTTGCTATCAATTTGATTGTTAACTAAAATGCCGAATTTTCTTTTCCTTGAGTTGATGATATGTAATAATTTTAAAAAAATTGCAGCTGATATAATATCTAGATAACTCGTATAGGCCATGTAGGCATTTAGTTGACGTTGTCCACGTATGGCGATAGGTGGTACCATAACTGCGTCAGCCAGGTCGATCAGGGAACAACATAGGGCTTTGTTATTGTCCCATCTTATATTAGGCCTACCATGAACAGTAAAAGATGCTCGCTAATTATACACGTTTTATGATATTGACATGGGCTTCACAAAGGCCGAAACTGTAAAAGGCCGTAAATATAATGGGCTAACCCACATGTGGTAACAGGCCGTAACAGTAATAGGACGTAACAATAACATGCCATAACAATAGAAGGCCAGAGTAGTAGCTTCCCAGAACAGAAATAGGCCATTATAGTAACATGCAAGAAACTGTAAAATGGTAGAACAGTAATAGGCCAGAGAATTAACGGGCCAAAACAGTAGAGGGCCTAAGCAATAAAGGGCCGCAACAGTAAAGGGCCGAAACAGTTAAAGGCCAGAACACTGATGAGCCTGAACAATAACGGCCCGAGAAATTTCTAAACAAGGGAAGTAACAGGCCGCCAAATTTATGAGGCTAGAACAACAACAGGCCACTTGTGGGCCTGAACAGTTAACGGCCGGAACAGTAAAAGGCCAGAACATTAACATACCATCTCAAAGATGGGCGTTAGTAGGCGGCCCACGACGGGCTACGATAACAGTGATGGGCTGACCGCATGCCTTAAGTGTATATGAGCGACTTGGCGCAGGCTGCTAATGGGCCACATAGTGTCGGACCAACATGAGCCTTCTTTAGGCTAAAACAGTATTAGGCCTGAAAGTTTGCAGGCCGCTATTGGCTGCATTGTTGGGCCAATTTCAAGCAGTGCAGGACAAAACAGTAACAGGCCATCTTCTTATTGGGCTCTCCTCATGGGCCAATCCAGTTAGTATTTTAGCAGGCCTTGGCTGGGCCTTGCTTCAGCCATGGTTTCTATGACCGTTCATGGCGGTAACCGGCAGCTAACGGCGGCTGCCATGTGGCAGTTTGCATGATGTTAGCAGTCAACATGACTGGCGAATAGATCTATGACATAACAATTTTTCGTGGCTGAAGGGTGCGATCCATCACTGTCAGAAAAAAAAACTTGGTTGATTCATTTGCGACAGGGCTTTTACCACGAAGGCGATCCGTCGTGGAAGAATTTTTAACCCACGAAAAGGGCCTTCAACCATAAAAATGCATTGTAAAAGCCAACTTTTCTTGTAGTGATGACCAGTTTCACAATCATGATAACACTTGTACATTACTTCAGAGCATTCTTCAATCGGTTTATGGACCATCGAAGGAACAAACTCTAGAGCATCAGGTCAGAATTTATTCTGACCATTGATGGGTTTTCCTATAGAAGGTAACACCTGGGGAAATATGGACACAATGTCACCTTCTTTTCCAGGTTGCTTACTTTGGTGTTATGCATCCTCCCTATTTCTTTACAGTTTGGTAGTGAAAATTCATATTTGTTGAATATCTCACTTTTCCCTTTTTCTCGAAATAATAGTAGGGTCATTGCCCCACTTCTACAACTTTCCCTTCCATATATGGTATCGGAGCTAGAGTTACGGCGCCACGAGCAAATGTCGCATTTTCAGCAGATTTCATATTATGATTGACTTACTTTGGAAGGACACAAGTGAACGCTTCCATTAATATAGACATGACCTTGTTTTCTTCATCTTGTTTAGTTGATGATGAGTCAGTGCTCCTAAGCACACTTTGGCTTAGTAATTTCATGAGAGAACCAATTGGCATATCAAACCACTGGGATCCAATGTAGAGAGTCACAAAAGATTTTACTTGTCCCTCCATATGTTGTCACGGAAAATGAAGAACCATATATTATCTCGCTTAAAACATATACTATGGGGATCCATATGTTGTAGGCTATCTTCTTATACACTTGTATCTTTAAGTTTTTCTTTCAGATGCTTTTTCAGTAGATCTTATATTTTTCTTGGATGGTTTTCAAAGGACATGAGTGAACCCGATGCAAAGGGACCTTGTTTTTCTCAATATAGCTTAGTTGGTGAGGATGGGTTAGCACTACTAAGTGAACTTTGTCTTAGTAATGTCATGAGAGGGCCTAATGGCGCATCAAAATGAAGGAACCCAACGTAGATAGTCACAAATTGTTGGACTTGTCCCTCCAAGCCATAAAAATAGAGGACAAATAAATTAGTCCTCTTGAATTTAGATATATGAGG
The DNA here is from genome assembly GCA_023614405.1 of Avena insularis. Classification (NCBI taxonomy): domain Eukaryota; kingdom Viridiplantae; phylum Streptophyta; class Magnoliopsida; order Poales; family Poaceae; genus Avena; species Avena insularis. The sequence continues at coordinate 441,838,823 of CM042694.1, read as the reverse complement.
AAAATATATTATAGGAATCCATATGTTGTATACTATGTTGGAATACAGATAGTATAATTTAAATGCATAAAATAAAAAAAGGGATCAATTATGGCAGGTACTTTATTTACAGAACTCTTACATTTATATAAAAGAACATTTAATTACATCTCCACAGAGAAAACCCCTGATTAAGAATTCCAACATAGCTATTACATGGCTTTACAACATGTGGATACAACAAAATAAAGAAAAATCCTCCTTGTTGACGTCTACGCCAGCATGGTCGAGGCAACCTTCAATTTCGTCGATGGTAAAATATGTGTAGCGTTACAACGATGGTTTAATTTATTTGAAGCATATGATATTTTAATTGTCATATTGTACCAATACCAGTAGTACATACTGTTCATGTATATAGCACGTCCATACCTTGGCTATTTTCACATAGCTCATTAACCATGGGAGATTTAGTTTTAGTGGTGTTTATAATTTTGATCATATGAAGATCTGTTTAAATGCTTAACTAACTAGCCAAAGAGCATGTGTGCTATTCCGGATATAACTCCATTTATGAGTCATTTTATCATGCATGTGATTTCTATATGGATGAGAATGTGTGCAATATAGGGCAAAACTCTATTTATGCGTCGATTTTATCATGCATGTGATTTCTATATGCATATATGGAATGGAGAAAATATTTGGTTTACTTGCCGACCACAATGTATATAGCATTTCACCAAGCTAGCATATGGGGCTGTTATACGGAATTTGATGATGCACTATGATATGTTTAGTGCAAATAACATAGGCTATGACCCTAGTTATCATTGATAAATGCATCTATATGAGAGGATTGCATTGTTTATTTTCCAAAGAGCATGTGTGCAATATAGGGTATAACTCTATTTATAAATTGATTTTATCATGCATGTGATTTCTATGTACATGCATGGAATGGAGAAAATATTTGGTTTACTTGGTCATAACAATGTATGAGTGTTACGATATGAGTGTTATATGGAATTTAATGATGCACTACAATATGTTTAGTACAAATAACATAGGCTATGGTCCTACTTATCATTTAACTTGTATGGATATATGCACCTATATGAGAGCGGGTGCATTATTTAGTTTTAATCTCTTCAAGTTTATGTTAGTGCAAGTGGCCTAGGCTATGATCCTAGTTATAATTTAGTCTTATGGATGCATGGTTTAGTTTTAATCAATATGAGAATATGTTATGACATGTAAGTTAATTCCCTACATGCATTTTATCAATAATAATTCCTAAATATGCCACATAGAACTAGTCAAATATTTATATGACTTTGGACTCAAATTCATGAGAGTGTTTTATAAAGTTCTACTTCACTTGTATAAACAAGTGAAGTACGATCATTTCTTCTTGCTTGTATTATTTATTTGACATATATGACACCTTTAAATCGTCACAATCCATTTAATTTGATTCGTGCTAATTTTGGCAATACGAGATGCCCTATAATAATGCATGCATGGGTAATTTATGCATAATGAATTAACGAAGACGACTCTTTAACCGTAGTTGATTTATAGGCCCGGAGACCGTTCTCACTGTTGCATGCATGTGGACCATGGGACCATGCACGAGAGTTTCTACATGCATGAGAGTTGATTAATGCATATGAAAGTCACACTATGCGAAAGTGAATATTCCGTACCAGACAAGGCTTATCATTTCACAACCAATACTATATGCTAACATCTTTCTCAATTTAATTTGTATTTATTATTACTACTAGGTTGAGAATCTCTATGGGAGTAGTTTTTCAACTTAACTAGTTGATTCCCCGCGTGTTGCGGCGGCCATTAGTGATGATTTTCATCATTACAAAAACATGAAAATATATGAAAATAATGCTTATTTACGAATAAAATTAAATCATAAATGTTAAACTGTATAAACACTTATCTAGGTTTATAGTCATAATATCGTAACAATTAACTCTTATAATATTGTGCTGATCACCTGTGCATCATTATGGAAAATAGAATCAAAAGTAAAGTTAAAATAGTTTGTAGCTAGAAAACATCCGGATACAGATGTAGAAATAATAAGCATATATCGAATAATATATACAGAGTCATACAAAGGGTAACGGTGTAACAAAAAAAACTGTTTTTGCCTCTGTTTGTCAGATGTGCTTATGCATCCAAGATGCATCAATCCTGATTTATGGATCGACACGGTGTAAAGAAGTAAAAGAAAAGAGGAATTGCATCTCACGTATGCTGAATATATCTCTATGTACTGACCTTATTCGCTATATGCTGCAGGAGGGAAGAATTGAAATTATTAACACAACATAAAGTGGAATGCATCACCTAGAACCAAACACACAAAAAGTGCCTAAAATATCATAATAGTGATGGGTTCGTAGCATGGAAAACAAAAAATTTCTACCGCAAAAACAAACAAAACCCAGATCTAATCTAGATAAAAGCCAAGATCTAATCTATTAGACATGTGCAACGAGATAGATCTGTACTAACCCTCGTAGATCCGAAAGCGTTACGAGATTAGATTTCGGGGTTGATGTAGTCGATCACTTGCCGATCTCAAGATCGGGTGGACGATCCTTCCGGCGCCGCGTTCCGGCAGCGCTTCCGCAGTCGGTCACACGTGCGGAGTCGAAGCAGACCTTCCTCTCCCTGTTCCAGCGAGCAGCGGAGGTAGTAGATCTTCTCCACGGAATTCCAGCAGCACGACGGTGTGGTGGTGGTGGTGGAGTAGAGAATTCTCTGAGGCTTCGCCTAAGCCTGAGCAGAGGAAGGAGGAGGAGAGGCGGCTAGGGTTTGTTATGGGTGAGTTCTGGGGTGGCGCCTCCCTCTATTTAAAGGAGGGCGCCATGGGAGGGAGTCCTAGTAGGACTCCCCTCCCTCCTTGGCCGGCGGATTGGGAAGGGGGGGAGGAGTCCTCCTCCCCCACGAATCCGTGTCTTGCCCCACAAAGACTCCTTGATCCTTTCTTGGTTTTCAAGCAAACTCCAAGAAATCTTCTAGAACCTTCTAGAACATTCCGAAACCTTCTAGAATCTCCATATACACTCAACATTTCCTAACTTAGAAAATGATCCCCAATATATGAATCTTATTCTCCTAACAATTCCGGATCTCCTCGTAATGTCCGGATCTAATCCGAGACTCGAACAACATTCGTCTACAACGCATATTCCATATCTACTTAAAACAACTTGAACCTTAAGTGTGTCACCCTACGGTTCGTGAATATGCAGACATGATGAAGACACCTCTCCGATCAATAACCATCAGCGGGATCTGGAGATCCATAACGGCTCCCACATACTCAACGATGACTTCGTGATCGATAGAACCATTAACATACGAAACCAATTCCCTTTGTCACGCGATATTCTACTTATCCGAGGGTTTGATCGTCGGTATCTTCATACCTAGTTCTACCTCACATCGATAAGTACTCTTTACTCGTTCCATGTTATGTCGTCCCTTGTGACCTAGTCACATGCTTGCAAGCTAACTAGATGGCATTCCACCGAGAGGGCCCAGAGCATATCTATCCGTCATATGGATGGACAAATCCCAATCTTGGTCCATGCGCTTCAACACATACTTTCAGAATACCCAATGACACCTTTATAACCACCCAGTTACGAAGCGGTGTTTGATGTCATCAAAGTACCCATCCGGTGATGGTGATTAACATAACCTCATGGTCGAAGGATTAGGTTACTATGCATTTGAAAGCTTATAGCAATACGAACTTAATGACTTGATCTTATGCTATGCTTACTATGGGTGTGTGTCCATCACATCATTCTCCTAATGATATAACCTTGTTATTAATGACATCCAATGTCCATGATCAGGAAACCATGATCATCTACTAATCAACAAGCTAGTTCAACAAGAGGCTTACTAGGGACTCTTTTATGTTTACAAAACACACATGTATTAGTGTTTCCTTATAATACAATTATAGCATGGGATGTAAAAATTCATCATAAACACAAAGATATAATAATAACCACTTTTATTATTGCCTCTTGGGCATATCCCCAACAGTCTCCCACTTGCACTAGAGTCAATAATCTAGATTACATGGTAATATACCTAACACCCATGGCGTTCATGTGTTGGTCATGCTTTGCTCTAGGGAGAGGTTTAGTCAACGGATCTGCCACATTCAGATCAGTGTGTACTTTGCAAATTTTTATGTCATCATCTCGGACATACTCGTGAATAGCGTGGAAATGTAGCTTGATGTGCTTCAGCTTGCTATGTGACCTTGGCTCCTGTGCATTAGCTATGGCACCTGTGTTGTCACAGTAGATGGCCATTGGGTCCAATGCACTGGGAACCACGCCAAGTTCAGTAATGAACTCCTTCATCCATATGGCTTCTTGTGCAGCCTCCGAAGCAGCTATGTATTCTGATTCAGTTGAAGATTTCGCCACAACGCTTTGCTTGGCACTCCTCCATCTCACTGCAGCACCATTCAAAATAAATACGTATCCAGACTGTGACTTCGAGTCATCTGGATCGGTGTTCCAACTAGCATCAGTGTAACCGTTTACAACAAGCTGTTCATCACCTCCATAAGAAAGAACCATATCCTTAGTCATATTCAGGTACTTTAGGATATTCTTGACCGCTGTCCAGTGTTCCATTCCAGGATCACTTTGATATCTGCTAGTCAAACTAACAACATGTGCTATATCCGGTCTTATACACAGCATGGTATACGTGATAGAACCTATGGCCGAGGCATAGGGAATAATATTCAGTTTTTCTCTATCTTCTGCCATAGCCGGACTTTGAGTCTTACTCAAGGTCTTACCTGACAACATGGGCACGAACCCTTTCTTGCTCTCTTCCATTCTAAACTTCTTTAGAACTTTGTCTAAGTATGTACTTTGTGAAAGCGCTATTAGGCATCTTGATCTATCTCTATAAATCTTGATGCATACAATATATGCCGCTTCGCCTAGAATATTATTCAAATAGGTTTTGACGCTATTAAGAAGTTCTATATCATTCCCAATCAACAATATGTCATCTACATATAGTACTAGGAATGCTACAGAGCTCCCACTCACTTTCTTGTAAATACAAGCTTCTCCATAAGTTTGTATAAATCCAAAGTTTTTGATTACTTTATCAAAACGTTGATTCCAACTCCGGGATGCTTGCTTCAGTCCATAAATGGAGCGCTGAAGTTTGCATACCTTGTCAGCATCACTAGGATCGACAAAACCCTTGGGATGTACCATATACAACTCTTCCTCAATGTCACCATTAAGGAACGCCGTTTTGACATCCATCTGCCAAATTTCATAATCGAAATATGTAGTGATTGCTAACAAAATCCTCACAGACTTTAGCTTCGCTACTGGTGAGAAAGTCTCATCGTAGTCAACTCCTTGAATTTGTCGGAACCCTTTCGCGACAAGTCGAGCTTTATAGATAGTAAAATTACCATCAGCATCTGTTTTTCTTTTGAAAATCCATTTGTTCTCGACAGCCTTACGGCCATCCAGTAAGTCCACCAAAGGCCACACTTGGTTTTCGTACATGGATCCCATCTCAGATTTCATGGCTTCTAGCCATTTGTCGGAATCTGGGCTCAGCATAGCTTCTTCATACGTCGTAGGGTCATCAATGTTGTCCACCAATATGATGTTCAAGGCAGAGTCATACCAATCAGGAGTGGTACGAACCCTCGTTGACCTGCGAGATTCTGCAGTAACTTTGTTCGAAGTTTCATGATCACCATCATTAGCTTCCTCTCCAATTGGTGCAGGCGGCACAAAAACATCTTCCGGTGCTGCGCTACTCTCAATTCCGAGAGAAGGTTCAATAACCCCGTCGAGTTCTATTTTCCTTCCAGTCACTTCCTTCGAGAGAAACTCCTTCTCAAGAAGGATCCATTCTTGGCAACGAAAACTTTGCCTTCGGATCTATGATAGAAGGTATACCCAATTGTTTCTTTAGGGTATCCTATGAAGACGCATTTCTCCGCTTTGGGTTCAAGCTTATCAGGTTGTAACTTCTTTACATACGCTTCGCAACCCCAAACTTTAAGGAACGACAACTTAGGTTTCTTACCAAACCACAATTCATACGGTGTCGTTTCAACGGATTTAGATGGTGCCCTATTTAAAGTGAATGCGGCTGTCACTAATGCATAGCCCCAAAACGATAGTAGTAAATCTGTAAGAGACATCATAGACCGAACCATATCTAAGAGAGTTCGATTACGACGTTCGGACACACCATTACGCTGTGGTGTTCTCGGCGGTGTCAACTGCGAAAGTATTCCACATTTCTTTAAATGCATGCCAAACTCATAACCCAGATATTCACCTCCGCGGTCAGAATGCAGAAACTTAATCTTCTTGTTACGATGATTTTCCACTTCACTTTGAAATTCCTTAAACTTCTCGAAAGTTTCGGACTTATGTTTCATAAAGTAGACATACCCATATCTACTTAACTCATCCGTGAAAGTGAGAACATAACGATATCCACCACGCGACGCTACACTCATTGGACCGCACACATCGGTATGTATTATTTCCAATAAGTCTATAGCTCGCTCCATTATTCCAGGGAATGGAGTCTTAGTCATTTTTTCCATCAGACATGCTTCGCATCTTTCAAGTGATTCAAAATCAAGTGATTCAAGAAGTCCATCATAATGGAGTTTCTTCATACGCTTCACTCCAATGTGACCAAGACGACAGTGCCACATGTATGTAGAATTGTCATTCAATTTTATTCGTTTAGCATCTATGTTGTGAACATGTGTATCACTACTATAGAGATTTAATAAGAATAAACCATTTATCTCAGGTGCATTACCATAAAAGATATTACTCATATAAATCGAACAACCTTTATTCTCAGACTTAAAAGAGTAACCGTCTCGCAATAAACAAGATCCAGATATAATGTTCATGCTTAACGCAGGCACCAAATAACAATTATTCAAATTTAAAACTAATCCCGAAGGTAGATGTAGAGGGAGCATGCCGACGGCGATCACATCAACCTTGGAGCCATTTCCAACGCGCATCGTCACCTCGTCTCTTGCCAGTCTTCATTTATTCCGCATCTCCTGTTTCGAGTTACAAATATGAGCAACCGAACCAGTATCAAATACCCAAGCACTACTACGACTACTAGTAAGATACACATCAATAACATGTATATCGAATATACCTTTCTTCTTGATGTTGCCGTTCTTCAGATCCGCCAGGTACTTGGGAAAGTTACGCTTCTAGTGACCAGCACCCTTGCAGTAGAAGCACTCAGTTTCAGGCTTAGGACCAGCCTTGGGCTTCTTAGCAGGTGCGGCAGCTTTCTTGCCGTCCTTCTTGAAGTTGCCCTTTTTCTTCGGCTTGCCCTGTTTCTTGAAATTGGTGGTCTTATTGACCATCAACACTTGGTGCTCCTTCTTGATCTCCAATTCAGCAGTTTTCAGCATGGACGATAGTTTAGGCAACGTCTTGTTCATGCAGTGCATATTGTAGTTCATCACAAAGTTCTTATAACTCGGTGGCAGTGATTGGAGGACACGGTGAATCCCTAACTCATTAGGAATCGTTATCCCCAACTCTTGGAGCTTGTTTGCGTGCCCAGACATGGTGAGCACGTGCTCGCTAACGGAGCTTCCCTCTTCCATCTTGCAGGTAAAGAACTTCTCGGAGACCTCATAGCTCTCCACGGCCGCGTGAGTCTCAAAAATGAGCTTGAGATCCTTAATGATCTCGAATGGATCGTGGTGCTCAAAACACTTCTGGAGCTCCGTTTCTAAACCATACAGGATGGCACACTGAACTGTGGAGTAATGATTTTTCCGAATGGCGTAAACATTCTTTACGTTATCGGTGGCATCATCTGCAGGTGGGTCACCTAGCGGTGCTTCGAGCACATAGGTCATCTGACCAGCCCTGAGGACAATCTTCAGACCACGGAGCCAGTCCGTGAAGTTTCTTCCATTGTTCTTAAGCTTTTCTTTCTCTAGGAACGCATTGAAATTGATAGAGAGGTTCGCCATAATCTACAACAAATTTGCAAGTAGTTTAGACTAAGTTTATGATAAATTGAGTTCAATTTTAATTCTTAAATTAACTAGGTGAACTCCCACTCAAAACAACATCCCTCACATTGTCTTAGTGATTACACGAACCAAGTCCACTACACCAAGTCCGATCTTCACGAGAGAGGATGTAGTTTCATCGACGAACAATCTTCATGTTCATCATATCACTTATATGACTCGTGCTCTACCTTTCGGTATTCCGTGTTCCGAGACCATGTCTGTACATGCTAGGCTCATGAAGATTAACCTTAGTTTCCGCATGTGCAAATCTGGCTTGCACCCGTTGTATGCACACGTAGAATCTATCACATCCGATCATCACGAGATGCTTGAGGCACGAGTCTTAGCAACGGTGCCAACTAAGGACGAACACTTTTATTACTTGATATTTAGTGAGAGGGATCATCTTATAATACTACCGTCGCGATCTAAGCAATACAAGATGCATAAAGGATTAACATCACATGCAATTCATAATTAGTGTGATATGATATGTCCCTTTCTTCTTATGCCTTTGATCTCCATCTCCAAAGCACGGACATGATCTCCATCATCACCAGCATTAAATCAAGGTCGATTGGCGCCGCTTCATGGTTGTCCATCATCACCAGCAACTATTACAACTACTTGGAATAAAGCTATTACAAGATGAATAGACACGCAGGTCTTAACAGAATTAAAGACAATCATTAGGCTCCTGTCGGTTGCCATATTACAACAAGGATCATTGCATACATCAAATATAATCACAATCACATGATGGCCATATCACATCACAAAACCCCTGCAAAAACAAGTTAGACGCCTCTAATTCTCTTTGCATGTTTTACGTGGTTTGGGGCTTTCGAATAAGAATGGATCTTACCTACAAAACTGAACCACAATGTTGATACAAGTGCTATCAAGTGCAAAGTGTAGATTGGATCTATACTATGATGGGAGAGACAGACACCCGCAAAGCCACTTGTGCAAAGCAAGTTACACGTCAAGCGTGGAGAAAGTCTCATGTGCGATGACATGTAAGGTTAGCCCGAGCCGCTTCATCCCACCATACCGCAAGATGCAAAGTACACAAAGCAAAAGACGGCACGAGCACCAAAGCCCACAAAACAATTGTGTTCTACTCGTGCAACAGATCTACGCATAGATACGGCTCTGATACCACTAGTGGGTTCGTAGCATGGAAAACAAAAAAATTCTACCGCAAGAACGAACAAAACCCAGATCTAATCTAGATAAAAGCCAAGATCTAATCTATTAGACATGTGCAACGAGATAGATCTGTACTAACCCTCGTAGATCCGAAAGCGTTACGAGATTAGATCTCGGGGTTGATGTAGTCGATCACTTGCCGATCTCAAGATCGTGTGGACGATCCTTCCGCAGTCGGTCACACGTGCGGAGTCGAAGCAGACCTTCCTCTCCCCGTTCCAGCGAGCAGCGGAGGTAGTAGATCTTCTCCACGGAATCCCAGCAGCACGACGGTGTGGTGGTGTGGGTGGAGTAGAGAATTCTGCAGGGCTTTGCCTAAGCCTGAGCAGAGGGAAGGAGGAGGAGAGAGGCGGCGGATAGGGTTTGTTATGGGTGAGTTCTGGGGGGTGGCGCCCCCTCCCCTCTATTTAAAGGAGGGATGCGCCATGGGAGGGGGAGTCCTAGTAGGACTCCCCTCCCTCCTTGGCTGGCGGATTGGGAAGGGGGGGAGGAGTCCTCCTCCCCCACGAATCCGTGTCTTGCCCCACAAAGACTCCTTGATCCTTTCTTGGTTTTCAAGCAAACTCCAAGAAATCTTCTAGAACCTTCCAGAACATTCCGAAACCTTCTAGAATCTCCATACAAACACTCCGGAACATTTCCTAACTTAGAAAATGATCCCCAATGTATGAATCTTATTCTCCGGACAATTCCGGATCTCCTCGTGATGTCCCGGATCCAATCCGAGACTCCAAACAACATTCGGTCTCCAACGCATATTCCATATCTACTTAAAACAACTTCGAACCTTAAGTGTGTCACCCTACGGTTCGTGAATATACAGACATGATGAAGACACCTCTTCGATCAATAACCATCAGCGGGATCTGGAGATCCATAACGGCTCCCACATACTCAACGATGACTTCGTCATCGATAGAACCATTAACATACGAAACCAATTCCCTTTGTCACGCGATATTCTACTTATCCGAGGTTTGATCGTCGGTATCTCTATACCTAGTTCTACCTCGTTACTGATATGTACTCTTTACTCGTTCCATGTTATGTCATCCCTTGTGACCTAGTCACATTCTTGCAAGCTAACTAGATGACATTCCACCGAGAGGGCCCAGAGCATATCTATCTGCCATATGGATGGACAAATCCCAATCTTGATCCATGCGCTTCAACACATACTTTCAGAATACCTAATGACACATTTATAACCACCCAGTTACGAAGCGGTGTTTGATGTTATCAAAGTACCCATCTGGTGATGGTGATTAACATAACCTCCTGGTCGAAGGATTAGGTTACTATGTATTTGAAAGCTTATAGCAATACGAAATTAATGACTTGATCTTATGCTACGCTTACTATGGGTGTGTGTCCATCGCATCATTCTCCTAATGATATAACCTTGTTATTAATGACATCCAATGTCCATGATCATGAAACCATGATCATCTACTAATCAACAAGCTAGTTCAACAAGAGGCTTACTAGGGACTCTTTTATGTTTACAAAACACATATGTATTAGTGTTTCCTTATAATACAATTATAGCATGGGATGTAAACATTTATCATAAACATAAAGATATAATAATAACCACTTTTATTATTGCCTCTTGGGCATATCCCCAACAAATAGATATATGTGGGCTGGAAGTGCTGCAGGAGAAAGGGGTAATATGATACTCCCTACATTCACAATTACCTCGCATCCTAGGTTTAGTCAAAGTCAAATTTTCTAAACTTTGACCATATAGTTAGGAAAAAATATCAATATTAACAACATAAAAAGTAATGTATTACCCATATTATAAACTATATTTTCATATTATATGCATTGGAAATCATGAATCTTGATATTTTTTCTTATATTGTTCGTCAAACTTTGCAAAACTTGACTTTGATTAAACCCAGAACACAAGGTAATTGTGAACGGAGGGAGTAGAGAGAAGAGGAACCTAATAACTCACCAAATACATAGGTTTTGACGCCATGGATCGATCTCACATTGGTTAGCTCACCAGCCATCTAATTGTCTCGCGTATCATCATTGTTTGCTCTTCTCATTAGATCAGGAAAGAAGAAATCAAAATACTCCAGATAGAAGAGGGCGACCTTGACTATGAGCAGGAGATGGGGTGGATCCTCAGTTCCTCACCAATGTCTAGCCCCTGATAAAAACTCATGCCCAGATTAATGGAAGCCTCAGCCCGCGAAAGACCTCCAGTAAATTGCAAAAAAGACTAAGAAAGGAGCAACCATACATAAGATAACATCACTGCTGGAGACCACGGTCTTCCCAAAAGAAAGAGGGGAGGGGACTGAGTTGGTGGGAATAAAATCTACAGGAACTTCTAGTCACATGCATCAGTTTCACGTGCTGTTATTTCTAGTGGAGTTTGTGTAGAAGAAGTGCGCCATTAAGGAGATTAATTGACAGAGAAAAGGAAGAAAATGGCCAATGGCTTTTCTACTCCTCATGTGTTGGATATAGAGTGCTACAGACTGCGTGTGTGATCCGGATGGATAACTAACGACCCTAGATTTTATATCATACGGCTAGAAAAAATTAGGATGATGTGGCTGCACCAAATTGCAGCTTGCAAACATTAAATACATCTTAGTGCGGATGAACTTTATAGATATTATAGATTAGCCAGTTACAAGACATATGCTTAAAAGTAGACGTACAGTGAGACTACATGCATGCGATTTAAGTATGAAGCACGTGCATTATTTACATCCATTTAAATGTTGATAAAACTTCAACGTAGATAGTAGGTTCAAAATGTCAGAACCTAAGTGTGGTATATTTGTTTATGTTTTACTCCACGTTTATATATGCAACATGGACTAATTTTAGTTTGGTCATGTACACACTAAAATGAAGAAGCTACATGGTTCTTGTTGCATCAAGGCAACCTAATTTTGTAGAGCCACCACGCACTGATGTAGTGTTGTTTTTATTGTTCACATGCACTTCTTATAAACTACTCCCTCCGTTTTAAAATATAAGATGTTTTAGCTTTGTGAAAGAAGTGTATCTAGTCCACTTTTAATGTGTAGGTTCATCTAGGTTTAAAGTGAACCTACACACTAAAAGGGTCTAGATACACTCCCTTCATAAAGCTAAAACATCTTATATTTTGAAACGGAGGGAGTAGTACTTAATTAGCCACTACGTGAAAACGCATGCTTCTACGATCTTTGTATACGTGCACATGAAGTTCGGTAGTGGTGGTGGATGATTTCAACACATTTACCTGCAACCCCACAACATATGTAGTTTTACTTTATTTAATACTGATCCTAAATGTGATTAAGTTAGACTAGTAACATATTTAGATATTTGTGTATTTACGGTGACTTGGGTTGTGTCAATATGACCCAACCAAGAACCAGACTTTACTAACATATGATGAATGTGGGGCAACTTGGCCTGTGTCAGTGTGACCAAACCAAAAGCATGATTTCAAATTATATATGAATTTATAGCACCCTGGTTTGTGTCAATGTGACCAAACCAATAGCCAAAATTTAGTGACATGTGATTTTAGAACAACTTGACTTGTGTCAGTGTAACCAAGCCAAGAGCCAAATCTTAATATATATATATATATATATATATATATATATATATATATATATATATATGATTTTATAGCACCTTGGTTTGTGTCAATGTGACCAAAACAAGAGCCCACAATTTAGAGATGTGTATTTCTTACTCCGGGTGTAACTATACCCACCTCTCATATACTACCTTATGGAAGTATTTGTAATACTTTATCTATTTGAGTATGTTCATATACTATATCTAATACACTTACAAGCAAGTTAGGTGAAAAAATTGTAAGTACACTCATAGTTTGAACTATATATGTAAAATACCGTCATATTTGTACGTACAAAAGGAGTATGTAAATATGTAAATAAAAATTACATACTACCAAAAAAATAGTATATATACTGTCCAAATATTTTTATATACTTCATACTACGCGTACATACCTTCCGGTATGGTAGATACTGTCTATATAGTGTGAAACACGTGTGGGTGTAGTTACACCCGGGTGTAGTATGAATATGTCATATATATATATATATATATATATATATATATATATATATATATATATATATATATGATTTTATAGCACCTTGGTTTTTGTCAATGTGACCAAAACAAGAGCCCATAATTTAGAGATGTGTAATTCTTAGTTTCTACCAGTGTAGGGTTTTATGAGACCAAAGCAATATTAACACTTAATTTCCACTTCTATTCTTGATTTGTATCGACATGGGATCGAGATCACCATGGACCGAATCAAGAAGAATTTTAATATGTGTGCCTAATTTGTATCAACATAGGATCAAAGATCACTATGAAACCAAATTTAGGATTTGGTTTATATACTTGAATCGTATGATTATGGAATCAAGATCACCACGAGAGGACCGAAGCAAGGGCAATTTAATTTGTACCAGCTAGAGTGTACCACGTACAAGAAATCATCATCCAAAATAGAGAAGAAAGAGAGATTTGCCTCTTGTTTTCTTACCTTGAGTTGAGGACGTACCGAAGCTGCCAGACGGCGATGAGCGAACTGGTGCTTGGCTTACGGCAACCAGGCAAACATGTATTGTATAGGGTATGTTGAGCGGCTGGAGGCGAGCGACGCAGTCGAACTGGCGGCCGGCGACGAGCGTGTTCGACGACGGCGGCGTGCGGCCGGCAGCTTGTATGGCGGAGCTGGCGTGTGTATATGTCGAGCGACGCAGCTCTGTACGGCGAGCGGACGGCGACGTGCGCGTCTGGCGTGTGTACACGCAAAACGGCAGCCTGAGCGGCGATGGGATAAATGAGATTGATGATTGAGGATTGGTGATTTCCGATTTGGGCAGCGTAGCGATGGACTAGAATGAGCGCGCTACCGTGAAGTTTGTCTGTTGGTGTTTATATAGCCAGCCAACGAGGAAGTTTCTGAGACGGAGCGTGCTGCAGATCGTGGTAGGAGCGTGGTCGCCGGGAGATCGTGGGCAATGGAAGAAACTTGACCGAGTGGTTTTCTTTATGTGCTGGATCGGCTCCTCTTCTTCTTCCGTGTCTAATGGGCTCTAACAGCGTTGGCCGATTAATCATGTTTACGAGATAATCCATGCGGGTCGGCAGCCATGCATGTCTATATATTTACTCGTCAAATGCATGGGCTGTTAATTAGGATGGGCTGTTAATTAGGATGGGCTTTAATCACGTAGCCATGCTTGTACGTAGTCGTTGCATGCTGGCTTCACGTACGTGTAGTGCGAATGGACTTGTAAACTATTATCGCTTGTCAATAATTTAACTATTGTCCATATCATGTTGGGGAGATTTCTACACTACTTGGCCATGTAGCATCAGCTGCTAATTTATTTGTTACATCTTTCGTGACCGTATTTTATAACGTTGCCGGAATGACAAAAACATTTATCCCACGGTTGGATTTTGGTAATTTATGAATGCTCACGATGGGAAGAATTTAGATCAATATTGGAACACCTTGTCAGATGGTGTATGCCTCGAACAATTTATTTCCTTTAATTTTCTTTTTGTCATAACTGAAACCTATTTAAAAGGATTTACTATTTAACTATTTTGCCATATTTCATAATCATCATTTCTTATTTATACTCGAAAAATAAATCGGTGTCAACAAGGTCAAATTCTCTGTAACCTAAACTGATTCGGTTGTAATCCTGTAAACCCTAGCAAGGTACCCCTATATAAGTCTCCCTAGGATACTCTGCATACTTACGTGCTATTAGTTACCCCATCCAAACGACTTGTTGCCTAGCCACCGAGCTCGTCGATCTTGTAATCCACTCGCCAATAATACAATCTAGCAGGAAGTAGGTCTTTACCCTACGGGACCGAACCTGGGTAAATCCCTCGTGTTTGCTCCCATTCTCGCACCGCGGCGACTCGCTCTTGCCCCCAATCGTATCAATCGCTACCCCTGGTAGCGACTGCCGTGGTTATTCCCACGACAGCGACTAGCTATCGGGCTACACCGCGAAGCTCGGGGTGGCCGGAAACAGCAGGGCAGCACGACAACTATGGGTGCTAGGTTTATGTAGTCTGACCCCTTTAGTTCCAGGTGGTACCATGAACCGGGACTAAAGGTTTTTAAAAAAAATTCAGATAATAAGTAAATCTTATAAAATCAATATCTACTATTTTATAATTCAGCAAATTATGTATTATATATCAAAATTTTCAGAAAAGAAAGATCTGTAATTTAAATTTGTTATCATACTCTGTTATACAACTGAAATGAAATACTTTATTGTTTAACTAATATTCTTTTAAGTATAAATCTTGGAAAAAACATATTATATTATTTAAAAATCAGAAAATTACATATAATATACCAAAATAATCAAAAAAATATAATCTACACATTAAACATATAACATTCCACATTTTAAGTAAAATAAAATGCGGAGATTTTATAAACCTTATTTAAACCTTTTTCCTTTATTTTTAATCCATAAATGGGCCTTTCTATAATTAATAAAACTATGACATGTGGGTCCATTTGAGAATTATTTTATATATTCCAAAAATGCTTAATTGTTTAAAAATTTGATTTAAATTGGGAAAATTCATAACTAGTTCATTTTCAATCATAAAAATACAAATAATATATCAAAATGTTCACAGAAATGAGATCTACCTCTTAGCATCAAAATCATGCATTGTTCAACAGCTTCAACTAACAAGTTAATTAGAGAACCAAATGAACTCCTGGAGGTGATTGTCAACACCCGGATTTTTTAATCCCAGATGCCCGTTATGCCATACCTCGCAATCCCCAGATTACCATTTTTGTGAGACATAACGGATTGGATATCACAGTACCTCATCCATTACAAACCATACATAAGGTCTTTACACAAATAAAGATCTCATGATCCAGTCTTTAATACAACAAGCAGTGGAAATATAGGATAAGCGTAGCGGTGGGGTCCATTTTCAGGGGCACAGGCAATGCTGGCGAAGGCAGATAGTCCTAGTTATCATAGCCGTCCTGATGACCGTCCTCCTGATAGTCTCCTTCATAGTCTGGCCATGAGAATAGCCAGGGACAAAGGCCATGAGTACTCTTTAAGTACTTGCAAACTACTATTAACAGGTACTATAGTTCTAAATTAAAGTGCTAAATCTAAGTTTAACTATAAAGTTAAGTTTGAAACCTAAGCTGAGTTCAGAAGCAAAGAAACATAAAGTAAAGTTGTAGAATCACTTAAGTTGGGAAGTTGTTATCATAAACACAACCCTGTTGTGGTCAAGTCAAAGTTCATCATTCATTTCAAGTTATTTAGAAAACATCTGACAACTAAACAGTATGACCATTCCAACTGTCCATAACCGCGGATGCGGCTATTCGAATAGTTTGACACTCTGCAAAGGTGGTACACTTTCACCACAAGATTCGATACATTTGTCAGGTATAACCCTGAATCATCATACTTGGTATGCAGATAATCAAACATAACCTTCCCTTTACACACCCTAGTATAAGCACCTCTCCTATGAGCATGGCCTCCCAACCATGACCATCAGTCACCTTGGGAACTGCATAGGTGGACATCATGAGAGGTAGCCTCAGCTCAAACCTCTCCCGTGAGGGAACTAATACTAATGCATATAAATTTCCAGCTAAGCCTTACCCAATTCAGGTAATGTGGTTGTACGGTAAATTTGGAATGGTATCGCATCAGTTTTATAAAAGGGTTAAGGCTCATGCCTCATCATATTCATCATCATAAACCAGTTGTGTTTCTCAACACATGTCAAAACATCTCAATAGAATGACTCATCATTCCAAGGTTTTCACAATTCATTTTCACCACTTGTTCCCATCTAAAGTGACTCAAGTTTTTGACCTACTCTAAAATACTAAGTTAAGAGTGTTCACTAAGGTGGAAGGATGGGATCAATCTCATGCCATAGAATGACATCTAAAGTTTTCTAAGTAGGTCAAGTTTTATACTTTTTGTGCTACCTTCAAAACAATTAAAGAACTTTGGGTAAACTAAGGGAGGTAAAACTTGTCAATAAGACTTGAGGTACTAATAGTTAAAGGGGTGTAATCAAAGCATGCCTAAGGCATCTTTGCTAAACCATCTAGTTGTTTCTAGTTTGCTGAGCACTAAACTTGCAAGAGTTAAATCTTGGGTATTGCTAGCTTGCTAAGGGTAGCTTGCACTATTAATGGTGGCTTGCCTTGGTTGGTGCAGTGGTTGAAGTTTTCTTCGTCTTCGTCTTGATAGCACTCCTCCTCCTCGTAAGCTTGGTCGGTACTATCTTCTATAACAATACATACGGAGTAGACAATCACCAAACAATACTTAACTAGGCTAGATAGCATTCTAAGACACACAATTGATGATCTATTATCATCACGAGCATCACAAGTTTAATTTAATAGTTTCTTTCTTTTATTTTAGAAAAGTAATTTCTACTCATTGAAAATTTAACTAAGATTTAATATTCACCACTTAAAATATGGGATCATGTTGACACATGTCATCACCACATATTCTAACATGTGGGAATGAGATTTAAGGGTTGGATCAATATTACTTTGGTTTAAGTTCATTATTTAATGTTTTAAAGTGACTAGAAATGCCTATATAGCATTATTTTGGTACTAGTCCAAAGTCACTGCATGTAAACCTTAATATCATTATATATTTGGATAGATATGATGAAATGTGATTTTTGAGAGTTGGAATCAACTCAAAAGCTAACTTGGTTGGTTTTATAAAAATGTTGCAAGTTGCAAATGCTTCTGTTTTATTATTTTTATTAGGAGAGATCTATAACTCTAATTGAATTAAATCCAACGATCTTGGATAGATCATCTTAATACCTTTCAGACAAAATTGGTTTCATGCAATTTGGATTTCTAAAACTCTCTGAATTGATTTTCAAACTAGAGGACAGAAACTAGATTTAACTAAAAAGAAAAATCCAGATTTGAACGGGTGGGATAGCGCGGGAAAAGTCTTGGGCCGTCGATGGCGCTCACAGCAGGCTCAATGACAGGGGTCCCACTTGTCAGCGGCACTTAAAACGCGAAACGCTACGCGCGCTGTGGGCCGTAGGATTAGAATAGGAATCTATGGCTGAGGGTCGTCGTCAACGACGAACAGGTCGCTAGCGAGCTCGAACCCTAGCGGCTCGGTGGGGGTCTTCTAGGGACATACCAGGGCTCCAGCAGGGTTGGCGAGGCGGGCAAACAAACTGGAAGACGGCGGTGAGGCGAGGTGCGGTTGCGGTGGAGCTTGGGGTGGTCGCAATCAGCGGCGCCCTTCTCCGCCAGAGGCGGCTGCTCCGGCTCCAATTCCGGCGAGCTGCAGCTCCCTTTGCTCCGGCGAGAGGTGGGTGAGGTTCAGAGAGGTGAGGGGAGTGGAATGGTGTGGAGAGAATAGGCCGGGGAGGGCTCCTTTTATAGGCCCGATGGTGAGACCGAGCGGGATGGGCAGGCGACGGTGGCGACATGGCTACGGCGGGGTAGAGGCATGGCTGGGGGTGGCGATCGATGGGCGGTTCCCTGGCAGTGCTCTAGGAATTGAATGCGGCCGTAGGGGCGGTGGCACATGGTCAGGGTGAGGTGGCGCTCTGAGAGGCAGAGGCGGCGGTGTCTACGGCGAGTTGTGGCTGTGAGGTGTTGGGCGGCCAGCGGGGGTGTCTGGGGTGTTCTCCAGGTCGAGGCGGCCAGGCGCAAGCTGCCAAGGGCGGTTTGTGCAAGCGGGACCGAGGCGCTCTGGCCAGCACCTGGCATGGTGGCACTGGGCGCGGTTTGTGCTCGGTGGTCCACTGCTGCTCTTGGCTCGGGCAAGGGACAGGGGGTGGCGGTGAGGTGTGAGCTACCTCCTAGACATGGAGAGAGAGGGGGAGATGGTCTGCTGCGGCGGGGCAAGGTTTGGCCCACTCGGCATGGCTCGGCATGGCATGGCATGGGGACTAGGGACAAGGGAGAGGGGTGTTAGGGGTTTGGTTAGATCAAGAGGGGACAGAGGAGATAAATGAAGATCATTTCAGGGCAAAACCCTGTAGTAAACAGTGAGCTAGGATTAGAGTAGAGATTATGCATGCCAAGTGTTTGATTAAGTGGCCGCATGAAAGAAAGTTTTGAATTTTGGTTTCAAAATTTTTGAGTGATCTCCACTAGTGATAGGTAGTCTCTGGTTGCAAGGGTTTTTTAAAATGGAGCTCAAAGAGATGGTTTTTGAAATAGGGGTGATCTATGCATATGCATTAGATTCAATTTTAAACTGTCATTTAAAATAGTTAACAGAAAGTTTTTAGCAGATCAAAAGGTGGGCCTTGGTACCTCATTATGTGTACTATCAAGGGGTGCAAGGATCAAGAATTGTTTCTGTTACGTTTTGAGTACTAGGAATAGCCAAAGTAGGCATGGGAGTTAAATTTGCCAAAATGACCATTTTAGGGTTTACTCCCCTCGAACCTGTTTAAATTGTCAAGCATGCCTTAGGATTTCATTTCAGTACTATTTAGCTTGTCATGACATCATTCTTGCTTGAGAATTGCATTGATACCATGTTTTGATTGTTTCCCTCCCTTTCCGGTGTTTTTCTTCTTCCTGGTATAATTCGAGAACGAGTCCGAGATCAAAGTCAGAGATCAACACTATCAAAGATCAATACTTGACCAGCTGCTCCTAGCATAACTAGGTTTGGCTTGTGTATCAGATGATGTATCAAATACTTGACCCCAAGCACCTTGTTAAATAATGAAGGTGCTGGTTCATCCAAATGATGTATCACATGCATAGAATATAGTATGACAGGAGAACGAGGTATGCAGGTGAGATGAGGTTAAACATTCTAAGGCTTGTATGTGAATTTTGTAGTCCCATCCTCGCCACCACTAGGACCCGAATTCTTTCCTTTGGAACCAAGACGAGCGTACATACACATGGGGCCTGGACAACCCCTTGACTAACTTACTTTCCTAGTAGGTTTCTTGGGGAGCCCCTGATAAACCAACCTCGCCTCACATCTCTAGGGACTGGCTTGGGTATTTGACCTGTTATGGCGGAACCCTCCTTAGGGTGTGACTCTCGGCGACAAGGTACTTTGGTAGTTACTTTGCAAAAAAAAATCAGTAAAAACTACAAAGTAATCCAATTTTCCTCAACAACTTTTGGAACATCCAATGGGCCAAGTTTGAGAACACAGTTACATAAAAGGTTTAATACATTATTACACATCACCAACATCCCCATCTAGTGTTGAGGTATACAAAAATTTCTTCCCTTATGTCCCTTGCTTATGATTGCACCGTAACCATGGAGCATCTTCGTTATTTAACCGGATGCTTGGGTCAGTGTTCACTATGAAGGGAGGAATTTCAGCAAACTTATTATAATCTCCTGACATTGTTGGGGCGATGACCCCCGGGTAGGCCAAGACGGGACCAACTGACCGGCTCAAAGAAGCTCGAGCCGTCTGGACCCAAGACAAGGAACCACGGCCAGATGGAATCCTCCACCCGGCCCGCACCCAAGTTTCCCCGGCTGGCCCATCTAACCGGGTAGCCAGAAGAACCGGCTGGGAGGCCGCACCTATCCGGCCACCTCGGAACCGCTGGCCCTGGTACTATGGGGGTGATGCTCCTTGCTAAGCGCACCTCTGACCGGACAGGCTGGCTGGCCCGGTCGGTGCTACCGGACAACTGTGCCAAAGCTGGAGGCTGACGAGCAAAGCTAGAGCTGACGAGTAAGGCTCCAGCTTAGGCATAAAGAGCCGGCTGACAGAGAAAGATCTGGCGGATGAATAAAGCAGGGGCGCTGGACACTGTAGCGCTGTCCTCCGCTGTACTAGAGGTTTGACTGGACCTGAGCCTACCGTTTGGCCCTGTCCAGCCGGCCCACTTTGTAAAGCCCGAATCCAAACAGTAAACCCTAGAACCCATCTTGTAAACTACCTCCTCAACTAGTATATAAGGGGGGGTAGTGCTAGGGTTCTAGGTAGACAATTACAAGTTAGAAGTTCTCCACATTGGACAAGTTGAGTAGTTCCTTCTTCTTCTTCTAGAAAGGAGTAGCCAGGAAAACAGCTCAAGGAGCATCTGTATTGGGCATTTTGCCCCTCAATAGTAGATCCTTGCAGGAGTAGGAGCTTTACCTTGCCAAGACGGCTCTGAACCTGGGTACATCGTTGTGTTTGCAATATATGAGCCGAACCCGTTGCGAGTAGCCACCGATAGCATCCTGATTGTCCCCTTCATGCCATCCCTGATGGCTCTGCCGTGTTCCACACCATGACAGTTGGCGCCCACCGTGGGGCACAGTGCTTCAGCTGGGGTCATCTTTCGCACGGGACTTCCGCTTGTCGCCGGTGAGCGAGCCTCCCCTCCTCGGTCCCTTTTTTCTTCTTCGATCGCGACCCTCGACAACGCATCCTGTTTCGCTGGGGGAACCTTCCCAAACAGCGGCTCCATCATGCACTTCGGCGAGCATCGCGTCTATGTCGCCACCATCGTCGAGGCCTTTCCTCGCGAGATCGTCACCATATCCGGCGCGCCCCTGGCTTCTCCGCTTCGCGCGTCGCCAGCAGCAGCATCGAGGTCATGATGGCGGGCTCAGGCGAGAACCGCCGCCCACCTCTGGAGCGCAACGGGGAACACCGTGCCGCTAACTCGTGCCTCCCGAACCAGTACCTGCTCACCGCATCCATCGAGCACCTGCGCAACCCCATCACCCCCATCGAGGCAGATCCAGTAGCAGCTGCGGCAACGCTGGAGGCTACTCGCCAGAGCCTCCTAGAAGAAGCTGGCAAGGTGGCAGATGCCCAATGGTGGATGAACGCGACCATGTGCGAGTACAACATCGTGCACGGCTTCGCCTGCTTACCCGGCACCAGCCGCCTGGCCTAGCCCCAAGGCCGAAACCTTGGTTCAGATATGTATCGTGCTACTGATCCGCGCACGCCCGCCTTGCAACCGGTTTACAACACTCCCGCCAAAAACATGAGGGCGGCGGAGGCTGCAGTCGTAGAGCTAAGCCACCTGGAGGGCGAGGAGCTGCTCCGTCAGTAGGCACGTGTCTAGCTCGTGGTCACGGCAAACAAATAGCAGGCTGAGGTAGAACTCAGCATGGCCGGCAATAGCAGAACCCAACCGGTTGGCCGGATGGCGGATCCGGCTGCGGGCGCCAGCAAGGCATCTTTCCCAAACGGAGCAGGGCTGAGCAACTGCCCACGCGGCGGATCAGCGGGCCATGGGCACAACACCCGCGACACAGTAGCTGTTACCAGCAAAAACCGCGAACCGGCCGACGAAGCCGGAAAAGGCCAAGCGCTGCCCAAGTCCCGCCTATTTGGCCGGCTGGGACCGCTCGAGCCAGAAGAACCACAAGACGCACGCGCACGCATCGACCTAATGGTCCAGTCGCGCGCGTTGGTAGAAGAAAGCCCAGCCGGTCCAAGATGCTTCAGACCGCGGATCCGGAATGAACCATTTCCAAAGGGATTTTCGCTCCCAAGGGATATGCCAAAGTACAACGGCTCGGTCAAGCCGGAAGACTGGCTGGTGGACTACACCACCGTGGTGGGCATTGCAAACGGCAACCGCCGGGTGGCCATGCGCTACGCCCCCCTCATGCTCCTCGACTCGGCCAGGACATGGCTCAATAGCCTCCCCGACAACAACATCAACACTTGGATTGATTTCGAGCAGGCATTCGTCCGCAACTTCACTGGCACCTACAAGCACCCAGGTTGACCCGGCAAGCTTTCTCTTTGCATGCAGGGGCCGGATGAATCTGACCGCTCCTACATCAATCGGTGGACGAGCATGCACAACTCCTACGAGGGGGTGCGCAAGCACCAGGCGGTTGAATTCTTCGTCAACGGCTGCATAGATGGCACTATGCTCAAGCACAAGCTTCGCCGGGTGGAGCCTACCACCATGGCACAGACCATGGCCATCGTGGAAAAGTACGCCACTACCGGGTGGACAACCAGGGGAAAATCATCGTCGACGTTGTTGTGGACTGACGCCAGCCGGAGGGGAACAACCACAACTCCAGGCGGCATGACAACCGCCACGGCAAAAGAAAGGACAACTAGCCGGATAACCAATATGGTTCAAAGCAGGTGGCGGTGGTGCAGGAGGATCCGTCTGCAGGCGGAAGCCGGAGGCAGAAGCCCGATGACCGGCCTCCGAGGCCCAAGGACACCATCGAGTCGATGCTTGATGGTCCATGCAAGTTCCACAGCGGAGGCAAAAACCGGCTACACATACCACGCGCCAGTGCACGTGGACGGTGGTGGAAATTGCTGGCGCACCGGCTGGGCAGGCCCCACCACCCCTAGCAGGTGGGCCGCCAGGCGACCGTAATAACCAGCACCGAAGGGAGAATGACGATGACAACTACCCCCGCTAGGTAGGAAACTACCACGCCTTCACGACGGAGCCAGAGACCAAGAATAACAAGAGACACTACAAGGTGGAGGTGAACGTGATCGCTCCTCCCGTCCCCCAGTATCTCAACTAGTCGGAACAAGAAGTTGCATGGAGCCAGAAGGACCAGCCAGCTAAGCTGCCTCACCCAGGCACTTACGTGATGGTTTTGGATCCTATCATTGTCTCCAAGAAGCATTCCTGTAGATTCTCCCGCGTCCTTGTAGACGATAGGAGTAGCATCAACCTCTTGTACCGCAGCTCGCTAGACCGGCTCGGTATCAGCGAGTCGTAGCTGGAGCCGTCAAGCACCTCCTTCCACAGAGCCGTTTCGGGCCCATCGCATTCACCCATCGGAAAGATCCGGTTGGATGTCATCTTCGGCATGGAGGATAACTTCCGTCGCGAGCCCATCTGGTTTGAGGTGGTTAACCTCTCCAGCGCGTATCACGCAATCCTGGGGCGCCCGGCGCTCACCAAGTTCATTGCGGTGCCACACTACGCGTACCTCAAAATGAAGCTCCCAGGGCCAAAGGGTGTCATCACCGTGGCCAGCTGCTACAGGCGGTCTGTGGAGTGCGCCACGGACGGGTCCAAGATAGCGGAGGCCATGATCATCGTGGAAGATAAGCGCATTATCATGCAGAATGTGGTAGCCCTGCAGATGGACGTGCCGGCTAGCAAGCCCAAGCCGGCCGGAGAAGCATAGTTCAAGTCGTCCAAGGGCACGAGAAAGATCCTGTTGGATGAGGCCGAGCCAGACAAGTTCGTCCTGGTCGGAGACGGCCTTGACAACAAATAGGAAAGCGCGCTCATTGACTTCCTCCGTGAGAATCGGGATATCTTCGCATGGTCCCCCAAGGACATGTCAGGTGTTCCGAGGGAGCTCGCCGATCACTCCTTACATGTCAGGCCGGATGCAAAGCCGGTCAAACAATCACTATGCCGCTTCATGGAAGAAAAAAGAAGAACAATCGGTGAAGAGATCACTCGGCTGCTCGCAGCCAGATTCATCATGGAGGTTTTCCACCGGAATGGCTAGCAAACCCCCTACTAGTGCTAAAGAAGAACAAAACTTGGCGCATGTGTGTTGACTACACTAGCCTCAACAAAGCATTTCCCAAAGATCCATTCACCCTGCCAAGGATAGACCAAGTGATCGATTCCATGGCTGGTTGCGAGCTGTTATTGTTTCTGGACGCATATTCTGGCTACCACCAGATCCGGCTGAACCCTGCGGATCAAATAAAGACAGCATTCATCACTCCTTACGGAGCTTACTGCTACACCACCATGCCATTTGGACTGAAGAACGTTGGGGCAACGTACCAGCGCTGCATGCAGAAATGCCTACAGACCGAGATCGGCAGAAACATACACGCCTACGTCGATGATGTAGTGGTCAAGACCAAGGAGCACCAAACACTCCTTGAAGATCTGAAGAAAACATTCACCAACCTCCGCCGGTTCTAGATGAAGCTGAACCCAGAGAAATGTGTGTTTGGCATCCCAGCCAGCCAGCTACTCGGTTTTCTCGTGTCAGAACGGGGAATCGAGGTGAACCCGGAGAAGATTGGCGCAATCGAGCGCATGCAGCCGCCTAAGAACTTGTGAGACATCCAGAAGTTTACCGGATGCCTGGCCTCCCTCAGCCAGTTCATCACCCGGCTGGGTGAGAAAGCACTCCTGTTGTACCAACTCATGAAGAAGACGGACAAGTTTGTCTGGACATCGCAAGCGGATGAAGCCTTCCACGACCTCAAGCGCATGCTCACCTCACCACCTATGCTGGCAACACCAGGAGCAAAGGAGCCCATGCTGATGTACATCGCAGCAACCAACCAGGTCGTCAGTGTGGTGTTGGTGGTGGAAAGGCCGGAAGAAGGAAAGGCACAGCCGATGCAACGGCCGGTGTACTACCTGAGTGAGGTACTCTCGCTCTCGAAGCAGAATTACCCTCATTACCAGAAGCTAGTGTATGACGTGTACATGGCCGCCAAGAAGTTGAAGCACTACTTCCAAGAACACTCCATCCGGATGGTGGTGCTAGTGCGACTTTCGGAGACCATCGGCAACAGAGATGCCACAGGCCGGGTGGCAAAATGGGCCATCGAGCTCGCTGCCCACAACATACAGTACGAGCCAAGAACAGCGATCAAGTCTCAGGCCTTAGCAGATTTCCTCGTTGATTGGGAAGAGACGTAGTACCTGTCGCCTTGCCCTAACTCCACGCACTGGAAGCTGCATTTTGATGGCTCCAAGATGCATGGAGGGCTCGGATCCGGAGTGGTCATCACCTCTCCCAAAGGAGACCGGCTAGAATACGTGCTGCAGATCCACTTCCGCCCGTCCAACAACGTCGCTGAATACGAGGTGCTCATCCACGGCCTCAAGATGGCAAAAGAGATTGGCATCTGGTGCATTATATGCTTTGGCGACTCGGATGTGGTGGTGTAGCAAGTGTCGGGAGATTGGGATGCCAGGGACGCAAACATGGCTCTGTACCGCTTCTTCGTACAACAGTTGTGTGCCTGTTTCGAAGGGTGCGAGTTTCACCATGTCCCCCGAGTAAACAACAAGGCCGCGGACACGCTCGCCTGCATCGGGTTAACAAGACAAGAAATTCCACCTGGAGTCTCCCTCGAGCACCTGCGTAAGCCATCAATCACGCTGTCTCCAGAATCTGACTCCATCATACTGGACGCGGACCCGGGGACTGCCGGCTCCAAAATCTCCGCAACAGCTTCACCGCACCCGGGGACTGCCGGCTCCAAAATCTCCGCAATGGCTTCACCGCACCCGGGGACTGCCTCGCCGCACCCGGGGACTGCCGGCTCCAAGACCTCCACGACGGCTTCACCGCACCCGCGGACTGCTTCGCCGCACCCGGGGACTACCGGCTCCAAGACCTCTGTGACGGCTTCACCGCACCCGGGGACTGCCGCGTCCAGCCTAAAGGCCACCGGCTCCACTACTCCACCGGGTTGGCCTTCAGACGAGCCCAACCCGGTCATCCACGCAGAAGTGAACCTGCTAATGCAGGCGGTATGCGCCATCCGGGAAACCCCGACATGGGCCAAGCCGTTCATGGATTTCCTAGCCAGAGGTGAGCTGCCCGAAGAGGAGGTAGAGGCAAGGCAGGTGAAGCGCAGAGCCAACACACATACTATCATCAAAATGAGCAAGACAATCCCCATCACTTGGCCCTTTTCCGTCTGGAGGCTGGACATGGTCGGCCCTTTCAAAACAGCCCGATCCGGCATGACGCACCTGCTGGTAGCAGTGGACAAGTTCACCAAGTGGATCGAGGCAAAGCGAATAAAGAAGCTAGATGGACCAATAAGGGTCAAGTTTTTCATAGACATAATCACATGCTTTGGCTACCCCAACAGCATCATAACAGACAACGACACGAATTTTGCCAAGGGAGCTTTCGCACGCTTTTGCAGAGACAAGGGCATCAGCCTGGACCTTGCATTAGTGGCACACCCTCAGTCCAATGGGCAGTGCTAGCGAGCAAATGGCCTAGTCCTACCCGGAATCAAGCCCCGGCTGATCGAGCCACTAACGCGATCCCCCGGCTGCTGGATTGAGGAGCTACCGACTATGCTTTGGAGCTTTTGCACCACGCCAAACCGGTCCACCAGCTACACCCCTTTCTTCCTCATCTACGGGGCGGAGGCGGTCTTGCCAGCAAACATCAAGTTCGATGCACCTCGCAAGTTGTTGTACTCAGAGAAGCAAGCCAAGGAAGCACGTGAGGACAATGTAGATCTCCTCGAAGAAGCACGCGAGCTGGCCTTGTCCAGATCTGCCATCTACCAGCAGAACTTATGTCGTTACCTCTCCAGCCGGATCCGCAGCGTTTCGTTCCGCGAGGGCGATCTGGTACTAAGGCTGGTACAGGACACTAAGGGGACGCGCAAGTTATCTCCACCTTGGGAGGGCCCATTCATCATCAACCGGGCACTGCAGAACAACTCATACTATCTCATCGACACCCGCCAGCCGGAAAAGAACAGGATGGACCGTTCAGGCAAAGAAACTGAACGCCCATAGAATGCGAGCCTGCTTCGCCCCTTTTACACTTGAACAAGAAGTGTATGTATCTTACCTTTATGTAATGAACAAGAATTGTAGCCTCGACAAAGTCTCGGGGACTCTGCAATAAATTAGCAAGTCATGCTACACAATTTAGCTTTTCCGGCTACACTATTGTAACCACGGAGCCGGTGATCCGTCTCGGGGATTCGACGGTTGGCCCAGACGACCGTGCAATCCACGCGGCAAAGTACTATACACGGCTCCTAGGGCTTCCTCTTTGGTTTCGGCTGCAGACCACAAGCCGACTGACAGATCCGGCAAGAGCAGAACGCTCGAAGACCCTTACACGAAAAAGCTACAAGGAAAACAAAAACGTCTAGACGTTCCGGTCGCGCTCGCTCGCCCAAGGCTAATGACCCAAACCCTAAGTATCGTGTAGTATGCCTACTAAGCTACCCCTTCGACCCCGGCTCGAAGCCGGCAAGGGCACAACATCAAATTGGCCAATGCTCACTGATAAAAGGGCAAAGTCATTGGCTTCATGCAAAAAAGCAAAATTTCAAGACTAGTGAATCTCACATTACAATTATACTTGCATCTGTTTAACCAGGCAAATGACTTGTTTATTTTTTCATCTTTGCATGAGCCAAAGTTTCACGAGGGAACACCCAAGCCGGAGGCTAACAGCTTCCAGGAAGCAGGAGAGCAGGTCAAGGAGATTCGACCCGGCTGTATTCTCCAGCCGACTCGAACCTCGGGGACTACACCCTATGGGTGCGCTTGTGCGCCCCCACGCAGAAACAAGCATGCAACAAATGCAAAACAGAAAGTGCAAATGAAAAAGCACGAGCAAATATCCAAAGGGAGGCGATGCTCCCACTAGAGTTCAATAACATAATAGAGATTATTGTTCACCAACGCAAAAACACAAGTTTTTCATCTACAAATACTCCCAGCATTCCAGGGATCAAGCTGGCTGATCGGTAGAAGGGCCAGAGGCATTGGCTGGGGCTTGGCTGCTGGAGGCGATGTCGACCGAGGCGGTCTAGGGCGCAGCCGGGGCCTTAGTGCATGGCGCACCCGGACTGTGGTGATATGGCTCCGTGCCAACCGGGTCACTGAAGTGCCAGTCTAGCGCGACAAAGCTCCCAATCTTCACGCCACAAGAGAGGATGTTAGGAACCTCGGCGCGAAGCTGGTCATAGCTGGTCCCTTGGCGAAATCCACGAGAAAGGCTCCACAGATCCACGTCCGGGTACCAAGACTTCAGCAGGGCCAGCACCATCTCCGCGCCACCGCGTGCTGCCCACTCTCGAGCCACGTTCATGAGGTCCGGAGCGCCCCAAAGCCGCTCGGCCAAAGAGTCCATGGTGGCCGGCTGGACGGTGTCAGGTCAGACATAGTCGAAGACCTCGAGAGCGGTGGCACCCAGCTGGTTCGCCTCCTCGCTGACAACCGCCACCTGCTCGCCAGGTGGAGATCCCGCTCCGGATCCGTCTTGGGGCTGCGGGCCAATGCCTGATCAGTCGCCTTAGGATACTGAGCTGCACTCGGGAGAAGGGACAAGGATCAATATCAGCCATAGAAGACCAATGAAAATGCTGGTCTGGTCTGAGAACACTTATTGACGACAATCTCGGTGATCTGGCAAAGCTCCCCCAACGCCGCCATCTCCTTAGACTAGGAGGTCTTGGGAGCATCCGCCTGGGTGGTGTGGATATGTTCAAGGTTCTTCGGCGCCTCGGCCTGGATGGCCGTCACCTTCTTGGCTTAGCCAGCCTTGACCTCCATCTACTGCTGATGCGCAGCCAGCTGGGCAATATGGTCCTGGCGAGCCCTATTGGACACCTCCAGCCAGGCCACCTCCCCCGTCAGCCAGGCCACCTCGCAGTCCCGGTCCGCCAGGAGAGCTGCAGGAGGGTAACCAATATTCAACAAGAAGCACGAGAAATCACGCAATCGGGAAGACACGGCAGAGCAAGCAATCGTATGGCCTGGATCCTGTGAGGTCTTGGCGGTGTCGGCAAGAGACCTCTGCATAAAAGAGAAAAGTAAGAACCAAAATAACCGGCCGCGACATAAGATGGTGAAAAAACATCAAGATCGGCAAAAGGACACATACCTCGATGGAGGCTCCCAGCACCTTGGCCTGGCCAAGGCCCTGCTCCAGCACCTCCACCAGCTAGCGGGCCTGGCCGATAGCCAGGGGCGCCACCCCCGACAACTGCACCAAGGCGGCGTCCAGCGGCGGCGCAGCCCGAGCCAGCGTCCAGCCGGTGACCTGAAGGTCATCGTTGCTCCCCGTGGCTGCAGAGGGCCCACCTGCTGGCTGGGCAGGGACCTCTGGCGGCGGCACCTCCACCGGCTCCTCCACCCGGTAGGCGCCGGAGCCAGCCCCCACCGTCGGGCCAGGAGGAGCCGCGATCGCACCAGCCTCGGCAAGACGGGAGATGGCGCCGACCCGGTGTAGCGTCACGGGTGCAGCCGGCGGCACCACCGCATCCCCGGCAGGCGGAGGGGCGGACGCGGTGGCGACGGTCGCAGAGCCGGGAAAAGCCATCGCCTTGCTGCAGGAAGATCAAGGGGCAAATAAGCAAGTGCGAGCCCATCAGTACAAGTATAAAAGGAGTAAAGGAGCATCTACCCGGCGACGCTCGGCTTGGTGGATGCAGCTCTAGGGCGGCGACTCTTCTTGGCGGCACCTCCAGCCAGCGTGGTGCTGGCCGAGGCGGCTCGCTTCCCCTGGGCCCTGGGCGTGACAGCCTCCGCCAAATCCACATCCTCGCCGTGCGCGGCTGCTCCAACACACAAGGAAAATATCAAGTTCATGGCTAAAACATAGTGAGAGCAAGGCAAGCAAGGACAAGGAAAAATTCTCACCGGGTGGGAACTCGCAGCCCTTGTCGGCCCGCATGGGGAACCGCTCCGGCTCCATCGGCGGCGCCTTCGCGGGATTGAGGTCCACGGAGAAGTTGGGGAGCTCATTGTCCCCCATGCCATCCTCCGCTAGATAAGAGGCACGAAACAAGAATCCCTCGGGAAAATCCGCTCGGAAGAGAGGAAGAAAGACCTACCTTCGGCGGAAGCCGGCCACAGTGGTACGGCCGGCAGGAGAACTCCCAGTCCTCCTCTAGCGCCTCCTTCGAGATGGTGGCGAACCACTCGCGGAGGGCAGCGTACGACACGTCCAGCTGGGATACCCGGGTGGGATCCAGATGGCCGGATAGGTGGCACATATTGTGCGACCGATGCTGCAGCAGAAGCACGTGACTCACCATCCAGGATAGCTAAATATCCCGGGCGGTGAGCCGCTCCTTCTCCACCAGGATCGCCAGCCGGGCAGCCATCCGGTCGATTTCTCCCTGGGCGCCCAAGTGCTGGACGCTCCAGGCCTTCTGGGTGGAAGGGACATCCGAGAAGACCGGAATCTTGATCCAGTCTACCTCGGTGGTGTTGCACACGTAAAAGTACGAGCGCTGCCATAACTTGACGGTGTCCGGGAGCTCCAGGCGCGGCATCGCTGCTGACGGCCGCGGATAGATGGCGCAGCAGCCCGTCTCCATCAGCGGGCCGCCCTTCCCCACCACCTGCACCTTGAAGTAGAAGAACTTCAAGAAATTCACGGCATCGGGGCAGACGCCGAGATAGGCCTCGCAGTAGGCCACGTGATGCGTCAGCATCGCCACGGTGTTGACTCAAGGACGAACCTGCTCAGCGGCAGCCCGAGGACGCGAGCAAAGTGGGCGAGGAAGACGACGGCCTCGCAGGGCTGAGGGTTGGGAACCCTCTCGCCCTCCGGCGCGAGGTGGTGCTTCACCAAGCGCTCCGATGGCAGAAACCTCCCTCGCCGATACTTCCGCACCAGCTCTTCGGTGACATAGGAGCCACACCACCCGCCGGTGATGTCCGGCAACATATTGTTGGCGAAGGTGGCCGTGATGGAAGTGCGCGGTCCCGTTGTCGAATAAAAGGAAGAAGGGGGCACCGACGACCAAGTAGAAGCAGCGCAAGTAAGCAGCAGAAAGCTAGGGCGCAAAGGAGGGCAAGGGAAGCAGGAGCAGGAAGAAGAAGTGAGGAAACCCCGCTCCCTGGCATCCCTATTTATCAGGGAAGAAGAACTGCGCCAGTAGCCCTCCCTATCCGCCACATGGCAAGCAACGGCCCCATCTACACATGACAATTCGGGACGGATCGTGTGCGCCTGCGCAAAATGCACAGAATATCCTGCAGGCGTTACTGCGGGAGGCAACCCGCGCCGACGGTCCCCGAGAAACCGCAATGATGAAGACGTGCGCGCAGTTACCAAAAACTGTTGCGGCAAACCAAGGGGTCAAATTGATGCGACACGCACCAGAAGTGGCAGGCGTGGCTAACACAGGCAAGAACGACAGCAAACTGGCGATCCCTCTCTCGGCCGGGTGCGGCAGTCAGTCCAGAAGATCATCGCTCACACCCTATGGGTGGGGCCATCGGCTCCATAGCCGGTAAACCCCAGCCAGGAAATAGTGAAGAATCTCAAGCTGGAACAAGACAAGAGCTACAAGACAAAAGAAAATGACAAAACCTCTGCATCAACAATCATTTCAAACTCGACCAAGTGAGCTGATGTCTACGCACTTCTATTCTTGTAGACAGTTGTTGGGCCTCCAAGTGTAGAGGTTTGTAGAACAACAGCAAGTTTTCCCTTAAGTGGATCACCCCAAGGTTTATCGAACCTAGGGAGGAAGTGGTCAAAGGTATCCCCTCTCAAGCAACCCTGCAATCAAGATACAAGAAGTCTCTTGTGTCCCCAACACATCCAATACCCTTGTTAGGTGTATAGGTGCACTAGTTCGGCGAAGAGATAGTGAAATACAAGTGGTATGGATATAAGACAATGGTGCCAGAAAATAGCTTGATGGCATGGAAGAGACTAAAGGCAAACTGAAATGAAGATGGCAGCAAGCAAACATGTAATAGATCTAGTTGCAAATGGTGTTTCAATGCTTAGAAACAAGTCCTAGGGATCATACTTTCAATAGTGAACACTCTCATAAATATCTTCTCTTCATGATACTACTCTGAACTACTCTCCGGTTGGACACTCTAATCCATGGTAGGGCTATAACAGCACTCCTCAAAGTTCGCTTTTCCCATCTAGATAACCCCACACTGTCACCTTGAGCACTAGATGGTTCCAACAAACACCACAATTTCATAGAAACATCCAACTCCAAATATAACTCATAACAAGTATTTGTAATCTCTAGCCTAAGTGCCACCATGGTGTGCACGCTGTCACTTTCACACACATGGGGAGAGCAGAGATCTATTAAAGCACTTGAGTTGCAAGGTAGATCTACTTGATTACAAAGCTCATGATCACAATGTGATCATGCATAGAGAGAGATGAACACATAGCTACCGGTAGAACCCTTAGCCTTGAGAGAGAACTACTCCCTCCTCATCATGAGAATCAGCAATGGTGATGGAGATGTCGGTGGAGATGGCTTCGGGGGCACTTCCCCGTCCCAGCAGGGTGCCGGAACAGAGACTTTCTGTCCCCCAAATCTCCCCTTTGATGGCAGCGGCGCTGCGGAACTTTTCGTGGCTGGAGGCTTGAAGATCTAGGGTTTTTGTATCGGGAGGAATATATAGGCAAAGGGGCGAGGTCGGTGGCCATCCAGGGGGCCCACACCATGCCCTGGCACGGCCTAGGGGGGACCCGCGCCTGGGGGTGGTTTGGCCACCCTGTGGCCCCCCTTCGTCTCTCCTTCTGGCTCCGTGAATCTTCCTGTAAAATAATAACTTTGGCTTTTGTCCCGTCCAATTCCGAGAATATTCATTTTCTGACTTCCTGGAACCAAAAATAGCAGAAAAGTAACCAATCGTGGCTCTTGTTAATAGGTTAGTCCAAGAAATCATATGAAAAGTACTCCAATGTTTGGATAAAACACAAGAAAGTAGATAAAACCAAGCATGGAACATCAAAAATTATAGATACATTTGCAATGGATCAACATCCCCAAGCTTAACTCCTGCTCGTCCTCGAGTAGGTAAGTGATAAAAAGAAAGAATAATTTTTGAGGTGACATGCACCATCATAAACTTGATTAAAGTATTTGTAAAACATTGATAGCTAGGATCATAGTACTTCAATCATAATATGAAAGACAAAGTTCTAGCAATAAGACAAAGAAACTATGTTGCAACATGAAAAGGCACAAACAAAAGTTTCATGAATAACAATGCTTTGCAAGATGTTTATTTGTTTCACATAAAGAAAACATAGCATAATGGTATTCGGCTTGTCCCTCATAGAGTAGCAAATATAAATGCATAGGACACCTTCAAAGTTCATAAGAGTGACTAGATACAAATAGTTCAAGAACAAGCAATATCAAAGTTATGAATCAATCAACAAGTCTTGGGACAAGGCACATTAAACTAAGAATGGCCACTATGCTCTCTCAATAGGTGCATAAAGATAGAAGATGGAGACTCAACATAAAAGTAAAAGAAAGACCTTCATAGAAGGAAGTAGGGATTCAAGTCTCATAAAGAGCTTCCAAAAATTATGGTACTTTTTAGCTTTCAGCTCTCATTGCCCCTATCATAAGCATCTTGAAGTGATTAAGGTTAAAGTGAACAAACTATGGAGTATATGCTTGACAAAGTATAAGTTGGAAATCTCATGTCCCTTGAATACGAGGGCCGCTCCTCATGCTACTCAGGTTTAGTCACCAGTAAGTTCTTGTCATCGTAAGTACATGTGTATCATAGAGAACCGCCAATAGGGTACCCCTTGCCCGATGATACGGAAGAATCCCCATATCAAAATGACAAGGCAAGCAGACAACGAGCATCTCAACAATCTTCTTATTTACCATGGGAATATGGTGCTTTTTTCTCTCTTTCCTCTTTTCTCATATCTCTTTTTTCTTTTTTTCTTTTTTTCAATATCTGACTCTTTTTCTATAAGAAGAATGCTTCATAGACAGCTCATTATGGTTACGCTACAGGTTTCCACCATGACAGCATGGATTAGACCAGCGGCCCAGGCGTTTCTCTAACACATATACATAACTCCATGGACTTACAAGCTCCCCTTTCATTTCACACCAACGACATCCATAGACAAAAGAGCATGATATCAACTAGGTACAAAGTACAAGTGCAGTGTTGAAAGCGTTCCCCATGACAGCATGGATCTGCTAATCCCCAACAAATAAGTGCAAGCATATACAACATAGACGACACAATGGTTCAAGTTTATTAAGGGCAAGAAAAGTAAAGTATGCCATCAAGTTCATGAGAGCTTTAATCACTAGTTTTCTCATAACAAGTTTAATTTGGAAGGTAAAAAAACATGAATATACTTGGAATAGCTTAAGCTAGTAGGTAGGTATGGTGGACTCTTTGGAATAACTTGGTTTAGGGAGTTGGATGCATGAGTGGAACTCATACTTGGTTATGGAGGCTAGCAAAAGACTGGGAGCGACCAACTAAAAGAGCAATAATAGCCATAATCATGCAGAGCGACAAAACATCATTGATCAAATCATAAAGTGACACTACAAGTTGAAAACTAAAGGATCATAAAGG
Organism: Avena insularis; assembly: GCA_023614405.1. Lineage (NCBI taxonomy): Eukaryota > Viridiplantae > Streptophyta > Magnoliopsida > Poales > Poaceae > Avena > Avena insularis. Next base: position 441,803,392 of record CM042694.1, on the reverse strand, counting down.
ATATGGTGACTTGGGATAGTCATAACATGGTGTGAGCATGTGCCAAGTCAACCCAAATAAAGCATCAAAGGAGAATACCACAATACTATGCTTTAATATGCTAAAACAACGCATGATTCTTCAAAGTCACATTAAGCAATCTCAAATTTTTATAACATGTCATGCTACAGCAAAGAATACTAAGCCTAAATCCAAAACAATATCAAGCATGGCATGACAAAGCATAGGCCACAGTAAACAAGCTCTCTTTGCCACTTAAGCATGAACTTTCCTACTCTTTTCCAAACCAAACCAAACTATTTGAAAACCAATGTATGAAATAGGGGGTCCAACCAATTTATTCAGTAAACTAAGAAAACCAAGAAAACGAAAAATAAAAATAAGACGCTCCAAGAACAACACAACTGTGCATAAAACAATAAAAATGAAGTGTTTGGAAGAAACCTGGGATTTTTATTGATAAAGAGGGGGGGTGCCTTGGGCATCCCCAAGCTTTGATGCTTGTAATTCTTGGATATTTCTTGGGGTGACACGCATGGCATCCCCAAGCTTGAGATTTAGTCCATCCTTAATCTCATTACTGATCCCTCCCATACACCTGAAATTCTTCCTTCATACAAAACTTCACACAATCTTCATTAGCAACATTAGTGCACTCAAGATAATAAGTCTTTGGGTTCAGTACTAACACCAATAAAACTTCCATTAAAACACTAGGTACTGTAGCACTTCCCTCAAAAATCTCAATTCCCCAAAAGAACTCAAAAAAGGAACCAACAAGAAGCAAATGTAGAAAATGGCAGAAATCTGTCAAAACAGACCAGCAGGTAAATACTAATTTTTTCTAAGACCTTCTGTTGCTCAAATCAAAAAGTGTTGAACTAACGAAAGTTAGATAACAACCTGGGGCAGAAGCACAAAAATTCACGCCTCAAAAGGACATACAGAGATTTTACACGATTTTTTACGGTGAAGCACAGAAATCTGTTTCGGGACAGCAACTTTCCCAATCATTACTTCTCTCTCATTAGAGGTTAGTCTTGGCACAAAAAGCAAATAAAAAGGATAAGGAGCGGTTATTACTGAAGTAATAACTTCCAAGACTCAAGAAAACTATTGGGTTATCTTCCAAGAAGTACTTTTCTTTAATGCCTTTAAGTTAGGCATTATAGTTTGAGAAGATGCTCACATAAGAAATATGAATTGAAGTAAAAGAGAGCATCAAGAAGCAAATTCAAAGCACATTTAAGTCTAACCCACTTCCTATGCATAGGAATCTTCTAAAGAAACAAGTCATGAAAGTACAAAGCAACAAGCATAGTAAAGCAAAACAAGTGCAACTTCAAGACTTTCAACATAAAGAGGGGAACTTAACATTGTTGTGATGCATAAAACCATGTTTCCCTCTCTCATAATAACTTTCAGTAGCATCATGTATAAAATTAACAATATAACTATCACATAAAACATTCTTATCATGAGCCAGATGCATAAAATGATTATTACTCCCCACATAAACATAGTCATTCTTATTAATTATAGTGGGAGCAAATTCAACAAAATAGCTATCATTATTATTCTCATCACCATAATCATCAAATGTAGGAGGCATATTGTAATCATAATTAATTTTCTCCTCAATAGTAGGTGGACTGAAAATATCATATTCATCATTGTAATCATCATATATTGGAGGTTTGGTATCATCATAAGCAATAGAATAGCTATCTTCCAAAGCTAGGGAACTAAAAAGATCATTTTCATAAAAACTAGATTCCCCAAGCTTAGACTTTTCCATAGCATTAGCAATAATAGTGTCCAAAGAATTCATACTAACAACATTGCTATTAGCATGCAAATAAAGTTCCATAGGTTATTTAATTTTCTCTTCAAACACTTCATGTCCTAACTCAAGATAAATACTATAAATCTCTCTAGTTTTTTTGTTGTTTTCCATTAAGCCTAACTAGTGAAAACAAGAAACAAAAAGACAAAATTGCAGAATCTAAAGGAAATAACTTCGAGCACTCACACCGAAGGATGTGAGTACCTTTTACCTTACCTCCCCGGCAACGACGCTAGAAAATAGATGCTGGCGCGTGGTTGACGTGGGAGCTTCTTCTTCTTTTAGTCCCTGGCAACGGCGCCAGAAAATAGCATGATGTCTACTCACTTCTATTCTTGTAGACAGTTGTTGGGCCTCCAAGTGCAGAGGTTTGTAGAACGGCAGCAAGTTTTCCCTTAAGTGGATCACCCAAGGTTTATCGAACCTAGGGAGGAAGTGGTCAAAGGTATCCCCTCTCAAGCAATCCTGCAATCAAGATACAAGAAGTCTCTTGTGTCCCCAACACACCCAATACACTTGTCAAGTGTATAGGTGCACTAGTTCGGCGAAGAGATAGTGAAGTACAAGTGGTATGGATATAAGACAATGGTGCCCGAAAATAGCTTGATGGTGTGGAAGAGACTAAAGGCAATCTGAAATGAAGATGGCAGCAAGCAAACATGTAACAGATCTAGTTGCAAATGGTGTTACAATGCTTAGAAACAAGGCCTAGGGATCATACTTTCACTAGTGAACACTCTCATAAATATCTTCTCTTCATGGTACTGCTGATGCACTCGACTTTCAACGTAGAGCTCGTTGGGAACCCCAAGAGGAAGGTATGATGGGCACAGCAGTAAGTTTTCCCTCAGTTATGAAACCAAGGTTTAATCGAACCAGTAGGAGCAAGTAAACACCCCAAAGGTTTTACTAGCTGAGCTTTGGTAGGGCGCACTACCGGTGCTAGTAGAAACGTGGAGACCTGCACAACACAACCACAGAACTTTGTCCCCAACTTGCGATGAGGTTGTCAATCTCACCATGTTTTGCGGAAAACAAAGGATTAAACGTATCGAGTGGAAGGAAGTAAAATTTTGCAGAAAGTAAACACAAACCAGAAACAGTTTATAGATTGTATGTAAAGACAAAGGACCGGGATCCATAGTTCACTAGAGGTGGCTCTCCTTAGATAGATAACATGCTGGGTGAACAAATTACAGGGGGGCAATTGACAAACACCGAGAAAGCAATACATGCATATACTAATCATCTTGACTCCTTTGAGACTTGATTGGGAAATACAACATAATACATAGACCGCCATCTAACTTCATCTATGACTAATAATCCACCTTCAGGTTATCAGCCAAACCCCCTCCAGTATTAAGTTGCAAGCAACAGCTTATTGCTTTACGAACTGCGTGTAAGGTAAACAATACGATTGTTCTATGAACAAAGGATTGTTTTTTTCTCCCTAGTAGCAACAACACATCTAGTACCTTAGAGATTTCTGTCACTTCCCCAGATTACCAGAGGCATGAACCCACTATCGAGCATAAATACTAACTCTTAGAGTTTCTAGCATCTACTTGGCCAAGATAGCTACTAACAACTGAAAGCATGCAAGATCTCAAATAACAAAGACATGATAGAATCAATAATCAATCTGAAATAGCATCTCAATATCCATTGGATCCCCACGAACACAACATGTATGAATTACAAATAGATGATCTTGATCATGAATGGAGCTCACAAGATCTAAACATGAAAGCACAAAGGAGGAGAACCAGCCATCTAGCTACTACATGGATCCGTAGTCCAAGGATGAACTACTCACGCATCACACCGGAGGCTTGCATGGTGATGAAGAAGGCCTCCAGGGTGAATTCCCCTCTCCGGCAGGGTGCCGGGAAGAGCTTCAGATCCCCCCCCCGATCTAGGGATGGAGATGACGGTGGCTACACTCTTTCGTGGATTTTTGATCGGTTCCCTAGGGTTTTCGTCCCGAGGGCAACTTATAGGCGGAAGGAGAGGCCGAGGGGGTGCTGGGGTCGGCCAGACCACCCCCTGGCGTGGGCCAAGCCTAGACGTGCGGCCAGGTGGTGTGGCCGGCCCTGGCCCCTCTCCGTCTCGTATTCTGGCACTTGATCCCTTCCAGAAAAATAGGCACTTTGGCTTTTGTCCCGTCCAATTCCGAGAATATTCATTTTCTGACTTTCCTGGAACCAAAAACAGCAGAAAACAGGCAGCTGGCATTGTGGCTCTTGTTAATAGGTTAGTCCAAGAAATCATATGAAAAGTACTCCAAAGTTGGAACAAAACACAAGAAGGTGGATAAAACCAAGCATGGAACATCAAAAATTATAGATACATTTGCAATGTATCAACATCCCCAAGCTTAACTCCTGCTCGTCCTCGAGTAGGTAAGTGATAAAAAGAAATAATTTTTGAGGTGACATGCACCATCAAAGACTTGATCAAAGTATTTGCAAAACACTCAAAGCTAGGATCAAAGTACTTCAATCATAACATGAAAGACAAAGTTCTAGCAATAAGCAAAGAGACTATGATGCAACATGAAAGGGCACAAACAAAAGATTCATGAATAACAATGCTTTGCAAGACGTTTGTTTGTTTCACATAAAGAAAACATAGCATAAAAGTATTCAGCTTGTCCCTCAATAGAGTAGCAAATATAAATGCATAGGACACCTTCAAAGTTCATAAGAGTGACTAGATACAATAGTTTAAAACAAGCAATAACAAGTTATGCATCAATCAACTAGTCTTGGGACAATGCACATAGAACTAAGAATGGCCACTATGCTCTCAAAGTAGGTGCATAAAGATAGAAGATGGAGACTCAATATAATGGTGGAAGAAAAGCCTTTAGTAAAAGGAAGTAGGGATTCAAGTCTCATAAAGAGCTTCCAAAAATTATGGTACTTATAGCTTTCAGCTCTCATTGCCCCTATCTTAAGCATCTTGAAGGTGATTAAGGTTAAAGTGACACAACTAAGAGGATATGCTTGACAAGTTATAAACCGAAATCTCATGCCCCTTACTTACGAAGACCGATCCTCATGCTACTCAACTTCAGTCACGAGTAAGCTCTTGTCATTGTAAGTATATGTGTATCATTAAGAACCGCCAACGGGGTACCCCTTGCACATGATACGGGAGCTTTCCCATAATCAAAATGACAAGGCAAGCAGACAATGAGCATCTCAGCGATCTTTTTATTTGCTATTTGCATAGGTTTTTATTGAGGATCCTTCATAGAGTGCTCATTATGGTGATGCTGCAAGTTTCCACCATGATTAGGCATGGCTTAGGCTAGTGGCCTAGGCATTTATCTAACACACATACAAACTCCATGATCTTACAAGTTCCACTTTTATTTCACACCGCCGGGATCCGTAAGCAAAAGAACATGATATCAACGGGGTACAAAGTACAAGTGTGATGTTGAAAGCGTTCCCCATGGTACATGGTTCTGCTAATTTCAACTTATAAAGCGCAAGCATATACGCAACAAAGAAGGACCCAATGGTTCAAGTTTATTAGAGGCAATAAAGTAAAGTCTGCCATCAAGTTCGTGAGAGCTTTAATCACTAGTTTTCTCATATCAAGTGGAGGGTAAACAAAAGCATGAATGTACTTGGAATAGCATAAGCTAGTAGGTAGGTATGGTGGACTCTTTGGAAAAACTTGGTTTAGGGATTTGGATGCATGAGTGGAAATCATACTTGGTTGTGGAGGCTAGCAAAAGACTGGGAGCGACAAACTAAGAGAGCAATAATGGCCATAATCATGCAGAGCGACAAAACATCATTGATCAAAGCATAAAGTGATACTACAAGTTGAAAACTAAAGGATCATAAAGTCTATGGTGACTTGTGACAGTCATAACATGGTGTAAGCATGTGCCAAGTCAACCCAAATAAAGCATCAAAGGAGAATACCACTATACTATGCTTTAATATGCTAAAACAACGCATGATTCATCCAAGGCATATTGAGAAATCTCAATTGTTTATAACAAGTCATTCTACAGAAAAGAATACTAAGCATAAAGCCAAAACAATATCAAGCATGGCATGACAAAGCATAGCCACAGTTAAAAACAAGCTCTTTTTACCACATAAGCATGAACTTTCCTACTCTTTTCCAAATCAAACCAAACTAATTGCAAACCAATGTATGAAAGAGGGGGTCCAACCAACTTATTCAGAAAACCAAGCAAACCAAGGAAACTAAAAGAAGACGCTCCAAGACAAACACAACTGTCCATGAAACAATAAAAATGAAGCGTTTGGAAGAAACCTGGAATTTTTATTGATGAAGAAGGGGATGCCTTGGGCATCCCCAAGCTTTGACGCTTGTACTTCTTGGATATTTCTTGGGGTGACATGCGTGGCATCCCCAAGCTTGAGCTTTAGTCCATTCTTCATCTCATTACTCATTCCTTCCATACACCTGAAAATTTTCCTTCATACAAAACTTCACAAAATCTCATTAGCAACATTAGTGCACTTAAGATAAATAAGTCTCAAGGTTCAGTTCTAACACCAAATAAACTTCCATTAGAACACTAGATACTGTAGCACTTCCCACAAACAGCTCAATTCCCCAAAGGAACTCAAGAAGGAACTAACAAGAAGCAAATGCAGAAAATGGCAGAAATCTGTCAAAACAGATCAGCAGGTAAAGACGAATTTTTTCGAAGCCTTCTGTTGCTCAAATCAAAATATATTGAACTAACTAAAGTTAGATAACAACCAGGGGCAGAAGCACAACAAATTACAGCTCAATCATATGTACAGAACTCTCTCAGGAATTTTTACGGTGAAGCATAGAAATCTGTTTCGGGACAGCAACTTTCCCAATCATTACTTCACTCTCATTAGAGGTTACTCTTGGCACAAAAAAGCAAATAAAAAGTATAAGGATAGGTTATTACATAGGTAATAACTTACAAGACTCATCTAAAACTCTTGGGTTATCTCCCAACAAGTACTTTTCTTTAACGCCTTTAAGTTAGGCATAAGAAGCAAAGAAAGAATCAAGTGTTCTCAAATGAAGAAGCATTAAGACCAAATTTTGTTTTCATTGGAGAAGCAAAAGAAATCTTTTCTCTCTTTTTAGGGAAGTGTTATATACCTTTCTTGAGTGGGATTTGATATTTAATGGTGTCTTCTTTCATATCAATGATGGCACCAACAGTTCTAAGAAAAGGTCTTCCCAAAGTAATAGGACATGAAGCATTATATTCAACATCCAAAACATAGAAATCAACGGGGACATAGGAATAATTAACCACAATAAGAACATCATTAAGACTCCCCATGAGTTTGTTTTTAGCATTAGCATCAAGTGGAACATTCAAATAGCAATCTTCAAGAGGAGGCAAATCAAGCATATCATAAATCCTTCTATGCATAATAGAAACACTACTATCAAGATCACACAAAGCTTTGAAATCAAAGTCATTCACTTTCATATTAATGATGGGTTACCAACCATCTTCTTGCTTTATAGGAATAGAAGCTTTATGTTTCATATTTTCTTCTTTAATTTTTATGAGAGCATCAGTATTGTGTTTTGTAAAAGCCATGTTCATAGCACTAGCATTAGGACTTTTAGCAAGCTTTTGTAGGAACTTAATAACTTCAGAGATGTTGCAACCATCAAGATTAAAATCAACTTTATCATCTAAAGTAGTAGGACTATTACTAGCCTCAATACTCGTGGTGGTGATAGTAGAAACACTAATGTTTCTAGCAATTTCATCTTCTCTTTCCCATTTAGCATGTAATTCAGCTAATAGTCTAACATTTTCATCAATTCTTACTTGTATGGCATTAGTAGCTGCAAAGGGATTCTCATTAGTTTCAGGTTTAGCAGCCATTTTATTCAAAGAAGATTGAGCTTCAGCCAAAGATGCTATATTTCTTTCAGCATTAGAGAGTTTTTCCTCAATAGTTTTATTGAAAGCAGTTTGTTTACTGATAAACTTTTTAAGCATAACTTCAAGTTCAGAGGGAGAACTCTTATTATTGTTGTAATAATTTCCATAAGCATTACCATTGTTGGGAGGATAAGGCTTATAATTGTTGTTACCAAAATTGTTCCTATAAGCATTATTACCATAAGCATTGTTGCCAAAGTTGTTATTTCTTATGAAGTTCACATCAACTTGATCTTCTTGAGCAACCAAAGAGGCTAAAGGAACATTATTCGGATCAATATGGGCTTTCCCATTAACAAGCAAAGACATAATAATATCAATCTTATCACTCAAGGAGGAGGTTTCTTCAACAGAATTTACCTTCTTACCTTGTGGAGCTCTCTCAGTATGCCATTCAGAATAATTAACCATCATATTGTCTAGAAGTTTGTTGCAGCACCCAAAGTGATGGTCATAAAGGTACCTCCAGCAGCTGAATCCAATAGGTTCCTTGAAGAATAGTTCAATCCTGCATAAAAAGTTTGGATGATCATCCAAGCAGTCAGTCCATGAGTGGGACAATTCTTTACCAAAGATTTCATTCTTTCCCAAGCTTGAGCAACATGCTCATTATCAAGTTGTTTAAACTTCATTATTTCACTTCTCATGGATATAATCTTAGCAGGAGGATAGTATTTTCCAATAAAACCATCTTTGCACTTAGTCCAAGAATCAATATTATTCCTAGTTAAGGAATTTAACCATTCTTTAGCTTTTCCTCTCAAAGAGAAAGGAAACAATTTCAGCTTAATAATATCACCATCTATATCCCTATGCTTTTGCATCTCACAAAGTTCAACAAAGTTATTTAGATGGGAAGCAGCATCTTCATTACCAATACCAGAAAATTGTTCTCTCATAACAAGATTGAGCAAAGCAGGTTTTATCTCAAAGAAAGTATTTTCAGCCATAGGTGGAGCAATAGGAGTGCTCATAAAATCATTGTTGTTGGTGCTAGTGAAGTCACACAACTTAGTGTTTTCAAGATTAGTCATTTTTTTGGGTTTTCAAATAAGAAAGCAAACAAGTAAAACTAATTTTTTTGTGTGTTTTTGAAGAACAAAACAAGCAAACAAAGCAAAAAAGAAACTAAGCAAAACAAAAACAACAAAGTAAAGAGATTGGTTATGAGGGACTCCCCTTGTGAAGATGTCCTTGACTCCCCGCCAACGGCGCCAGAAAAGATCTTGATGCACTCGACTTTCAACGTAGAGCTCGTTGGGAACCCCAAGAGGAAGGTATGATGAGCACAGCAGTAAGTTTTCCCTCAGTTATGAAACCAAGGTTTAATCGAACCAGTAGGAGCAAGGAAACACCCCAAAGGTGTTACTAGCTGAGCTTTGGCAGTATGCGACTACCGGTGCTAGTAGCAACGTGGAGACCTGCACAACACAACCACAGAACTTTGTCCCCAACTTGCGATGAGGTTGTCAATCTCACCGTGTTTTGCGGAAAACAAAGGATTAAACGTATCGAATGGAAAGAAGTAAAAGTTTGCAGAAAGTAAACACAAAGCAGTAACAGTTTATAGATTGTATGTAAAGAAAAAGGACCGGGATCCATAGTTCACTAGAGGTGGCTCTCCTTAGATAGATAACATGCTGGGTGAACAAATTACAGCGGGGCAATTGACAAACACCGAGAAAGCAATACATGCATATACTAATCATCTTGACTCCTTTGAGACTTGATTGGGCAATACAACATAATACATAGACCGCCATCCAACTGCATCTATGACTAATAATCCACCTTCAGGTATCATCTGAACCCCCTCCAGTATTAAGTTGCAAGCAACAGATTATTGCTTTACGAACTGCGTGTAAGGTAAACAATACAATTGTTCTATGAACAAAAGATCGTTGTTTTCTCCCTAGTAGCAACAGCACATCTAGTACCTTAGAGATTTCTGTCACTTTCCCAGATTACCAGAGGCATGAACCCACTATCGAGCATAAATACTAACTCTTGGAGTTGCTAGCATCTACTTGGCCAAGATAGCTACTAACAACGGAAAGCATGCAAGATCTCAAATAACAAAGACATGATAGAATCAATAATCAATCTGAAATAGCATCTCAATATCGATCGGATCCCCGCAAACACAACATGTATGGATTACAAATAGATGATCTTGATCATGAACAGAGCTCACAAGATCTAAACATGAAAGCACAAAGGAGGAGACCCAGCCATCTAGCTACTACATGGATCCATAGTCCAAGGATGAACTACTCACGCATCACACCGGAGGCTTGCATGGTGATGAAGAAGGCCTCCAGGGTGAATTCCCCTCTCCGACAGGGTGCCGGGAAGAGCTTCAAATCCCTCCCGGTCTAGGGATGGAGATGACGGCGGCTATAGACTCTTTCGTGGATTTTTGATCGGGTCCCTAGGGTTTTCGTCCCGTGGGCATCTTATAGGCGGAAGGAGAGGCCGAGGGGGGTGTCGGGGTCGGCCAGACCACCCCCTGGCGCGGGCCAAGCCTGGTCGCGCGGACAGGTGGTGTGGCCGGCCCCTGGCCCCTCTCTATCTCGTATTCTGGCACTTGATCCCTTTCGGAAAAATAGGCACATTGGCTTTTGTCCCGTCCAATTCCGAGAATATTCATTTTCTGACTTTCCTGGAACCAAAAACAGCAGAAAATTGGCAGCTGGCACTATGGCTCTTGTTAATAGGTTATTCCAAGAAATCATATGAAAAGTACTCCAAAGTTGGAACAAAACACAATAAAGTGGATAAAGCCAAGCATGGAACATCAAAAATTATAGATACATTTGTAATGTATCAACTACTCTGAACTACTCTCCGGTTGGACACTCTAATCCATGGTAGGGCTATAACAACACTCCTCAAAGTTCGCTTTTCCCATCTAGATAACCCCACATTGTCACCTTGAGCACTAGATGGTTCCAACAAACACCACAATTTCATAGAAACATCCAACTCCAAATATAACTCATAACAAGTATTTGTAATCTCTATCCTAAGTGCCACCATGGTGTGCATGCTGTCACTTTCACACACATGGGGAGAGCAGAGATCTATTAAAGCACTTGAGTAGCAAGGTAGATCTACTTGATTACAAAGCTCATGATCACAATATGATTATGCATAGAGAGAGATGAACACATAGCTACTAGTAGAACCCTAAGCCTTGAGACATAACTACTCCCTCCTCATCATGGGAATCAGCAATGGTCATGGAGATGGCGGTGGAGATCGATGGAGATGGCTCCGGGGGCACTTCCCCGTCCCGGCAGGGTGCCGGAAGAGAGACTTTCTGTCCCCTGAATCTCCGCTTCGGCGGCGGCGGCACTGTGGAACTTTTCGTGGCTGGAGGCTTGACGATCTAGGGTTTCTGTATCGGGAGGAATATATAGGCAAAGGGGCGAGGTCGGTGGCCAGCCAGGGGGCCCACACCATGCCCTGGTGCGGCCTAGGGGGACCCGCGGCTAGGGGTGGTTTGGCCACCCTGTGGACCCCCTTCGTCTCTCCTTCTGGCTTCGTGAATCTTCCAGTAAAATAATAACTTTGGCTTTTGTCCCGTCCAATTCCGAGAATATTCATTTTCTGACTTCCTGGAACCAAAATAGCGAGAAATGGTAATCGTGGCTCTTGTTAATAGGTTAGTCCAAGAAATCATATGAAAAGTACTCCAAAGTGTGGACAAAACACAAGAAAGTAGATAAAACCAAGCATGGAACATCAAAAATTTAAGATACATTTGCAATGTATCATGAGCACGCAAGAACTTCTACATGAGGTGAAGTCCTAACACGCTCCGGGACTAGTGTCGAGGGGATGACCCCCGGGTAGGCCAAAACGGGACCAACTGACCGTCTCTAAGAAGCTCGAGCCGTTTGGACCCAAGACAAGGAACCATGACCAGATGGAATCCTCCACCTGGCCCGCACCCAAGTTTCCCCGACTGGCCCGTCTAGCTGGGTAGCCAAAAGAACCGGCTGGGAGGCCGCTCCTAGCCGGCCACCTCGGATCCACTGGCCCTGGTACTATGGGGGCGACGCTCCTTGCTGAGCGCACCTCTGACCGAATAGGCTGGCTGGCTCGGTCAGTGCTACCGGACAACTGTGCCAAAGCTAGAGACTAACGAGCAAAGCTAGAGCTGACGAGTAAAGCTCCGACTTACGCATAAAGAGCCGACTGATGGAGAAAGAGTCGGCTGACGAATAAAGCAGGGGCGCTGGACACTGTAGCGATGTCCTCCCCTGTACTGGAGGTTTGACTGGACCCGGGCCTACCGTTTGGCCCTGACCAACCGGCCCACTTTGTAAAGCCCGAATCTAAACAGTAAACCCTAGAACCCATCTTGTAAACTACCTCCTCAACCAGTATATAAGGGGGGGTAGTGCTAGGGTTCTAGGTAGACAATTACAAGTTAGAAGTTCTCCACATTAGACCAGTTGACTAGTTCCTTCTTCTTCTAGCAAGGAGTAGCTAGGAAAACAGCTCAAGGAGCATCTGTATTGGGCATTTTGCCCCTCAATAGTAGATCCTTGCAGGAGTAGGAACTTTACCTCACCAAGAGGGCTCCGAACCTGGGTACATCGCTGTGTTCGCAGTATCTGTGCCCAACCCGTTGCGAGTAGCCACCGATAGCATCCTGATTGTCCCCTTCATTCCATCCCCGATGGCTCTGCCGTGTTCCACACCATGACATACATGTTTTTCTTCTCCTACACTCCCACAAACTTTCTTTTCTCTGAAAGAACTATGTGGCACATTGGCTCATCGTATGATGTATTCGTTTGCTTATATTTTCTTTTTCGGTTTGGTAGACATGTCCTTCACTTAGAAAACCAAAGCCACATCATTGGGTAGGATGAATGGTTCATCTCTGTACCAATGATTGTTGAGATCCTCTGTTGTCATTCCGTACTTCTGGTCTACCTTTACCTCGCCTCCTGTCATCTTGACCCATTTGCACTGAAACAAAGGGACCTTAAAAAAAGGTCCATAGTCAAGTTCCCATGTCTCCTCTATGTAACCATAATATGTGTCCTTTTAACCATTGTTGTTTGTTGCATCAAAGCAGACACGACTATTTTGGTTGGTGCTCTTTTTATCATGGGCGTTCGTGTAAAATGCATTCCCATTTATCTTGTACTCTTGGAAAGTCAGTATAGTCTAAGATGGTGACCTGACCAACAAGTACAGCTGATGTCCAACGGTGGTGTTATTCATGATATGTGTTTTTAACCAACCACCAAAAGTCACCATGTGTGCATGTTTAATCAAGGAGTCAGACTTCCTCGGGTTTTGGAGCATACAATATTCATGTGTTCCACGATATACGGAGCCACCAAGGTGGAATTTGGTAGAACTATGTAGTGTGCTTGAGTGAAAGAATGCCGGTCCATACTTACTATTGCTTTCTTTCCTAGCATGCGTTTTCCACTTACTCTCCCCTAATTCCGCGATTGAGGAACACCAATCGCTTAAGGTCAGGAATAAAGTCAACACAAAACTCAATGACCTCTTGTGCTCCATAGCCCTTGGATATGCTTCCTTCTAGCCTAGTACGGTTATGAACATATTTCTTTAAGACTCTCATGAACCTCTCAAAAGGGAACATATTGTCTGGAAATACAGGATCAAGAATGGTAATCTCTTTGACTAGGTGAACTAGGAGGTGCATCATAATATTGAAGAAATATGGTGGGAACACCTATTCAAAACAGACAAGGCATTGGACCACATCATTACCTTTGTAGAATTTCTAGAACGATTACCTTCTGAGAAATTGCATTGAGGAATGCACATAGCTTCACAATGGATACTCGAAAATTTGCTAGTACAATCCCTCTGAATGCAATCAGAAGCAATTGTGTCATCATCACATGGTATTCATGAGACTTTAGGTTCTGAATTTTTTTCTCTACCATATATTATTCCCTTTATATTCGACGATAAACCAGACAGGACATTGATACTGCTCAGGCATTCAAAAAATATTTCATTCTCTTCTTTGGTAAGAGCGTAGCTAGCAAGACTTTGATAATGCTCTGGATGCATGTTGTATGGTTCTTTCATACATTGCTAATCCTACCATGCTTTCGGTGTATCTTTTGTCTTTCCATACACGCCCAAGAAGCCTAGCAGGTTCACGCAAAGATTCTTCGTTAGGTGCATCACGTTGATTGTAGAATGAATGTCTAGGACTTTCCAATAGGGTAGATCCCAAAATATAGATTTCTTCTTCCACATGGGTGTGTATCCGTTAGCGTCATTTGGAATAGATTGTCTGCCAGGACCCTTTCCAAAGATTACTTTTAAATCCTTGACCATCCCAAATACATCATCACCAGTACGGTGGATAGGCTTCCTCCAGTGAGCTGCCTCACCTTTGAAATGCTTTCCTTTATTTCTTATGGTATGCCTGGTCAGAAGATATCAATGATGCCCCGGGTACAAATTCTTCTTACATTTATGCAACTATATACTTTAAGTCTCATCTAAACAGTGCATGCATGCATTGTATCCCTTGTTTGTCTGTCCTGAAAGGTTACTAAGTGCAGGACAATCATTGATGGTTACGAACAACAATGCCCGTAGTTCAAATTCCTCCTTTTTGTTCTCATCCCACACACATACACATTTTTCGTGCCACAACTGTAAAAGTTCTTCAGCTACTGGCCTTAGGTACACATCAATGTCATTGTCGGGTTGCTTTGGGCCTTGGATGATTACTGGCATCATAATGAACTTCCGCTTCATGCATAACCAAGGAGGAAGATTATAGATACATAGAGTCATAGGCCAGGTCCTATGACTGCACCTCTGCTCCCCAAAAGGATTCACGCCATCTATACTTAGACCAAACCTTAAGTTCCTTGTGTCATCTACAAAGACCAGGAACTCTCTCTCGATTTTTCTCCACTACGGCCCATTGGTGGGGTGTCTCAACATCGTGTCTTTCTTAGGGTCTTCTTTATGCCATCGCAACAACTTGGCATGCCCTTTTTTCTGAAAAAAGTTTCAACCGTGCTATTATAGGAGCATACCACATCACCTTGGCAGGAACCCTCCTCCTGGAGCACTCGCCATCAACATCACCACGATCATCTCGGCTGATCTTATACTACAATGCAGCGCATACCAGGCATACATTCGAATTCTCGTACTCCTCACCTAGGTAGAGGATGTAGTCATTAGGGCATGCATGTATCTTCTACACCTCTAATCCTAGAGGGCAGACAACCTTCCTTACTTTGTACATACTGGCGGCCAATTCTTTATCCTTTGGAAGCATCTTCTTTATCATTTTCAGCAACTTTTCAAATCCCTTGTTAGATACAAGATTCTTTGCCTTCCACTGCAGCAATTCAAGTGTGCTACCCAGCTTTTTTTGCCATCTTTGCAATTTGGGTACAACAATTTGTTGTGATCCTCTAACATGTGCTCCAACTTCAACCTCTCCGTTTCACTTTCCCAGTTTGTCGTTGTATTGGGAATGGCAGTGCCTAAGAAGGCTAGATAGTGGTGTGCTTAAACGGTAGGGAAGCTATCGACAACGTCCACATGCGGGATTGGGTACGAGTGAGTGTAGCATGACACAAGAAGTACCCAGGTTCGGGGCCCTGATCTGACTATGATATGATATGAGAACTATAGAGCGCTCCTCGACTTGTATGAGTGCTAGCTATCCAACTGAATCCAACCCTTGCTACGAGAGCCTTGCCCCCCTTATATAGGCTAGGGGCAGCGAGCTTACTGGCCAGGCCAGCTGGCGGGTCCCACAGGCGGGCCCCAGCCATCTAGTCATCTATAGTGCCGCGTAGTGGCGGGTCTTGTCCGAAGTACACGCCGTGTAGGGCCTCGTGGACACAGTGAACATTGTGCGGGCCTGGCGTTAGTAACCGGCCAATTTGCCCTCGTCAGCCAGAAAGTCTTCGGCATGGTCTCCGTCCTTCTTGCTTTACGTCTTGTCACCATACCAAGGCATACCATGCACTATATCACACTTCGCCCTATCTTTTGCCTATATTGATTGCGCCGACTAGGATCATCTAGCCAGACCAATATCTCGCCAACCTTCCTTTGTCCGGCTACTCTATGCGTTGTCTTGTGCTTGCGTCTGGCTAGGCTCTGCTAGCTGGCTGTGACTTGCTTGCCCTTGTTGTTGTCCCACAGGCTAGGCTATCCGGGGGTCATCCCCCCGACACTAGCCCCCGAGCACGTGTAGATTTTTCCCTTAGGTGAAATGTGCACGCGCTCCCCTCCTATTTTGAATTTGCGTCTAGCTACAAACTGGTGGTTGCGGTGCCTCGTGACATCAGTGCTGATGCTAGCCACACCCACGCGTCTCATCATTGCGATGTCGCACGCAACATAGCATCCCGTCGCACGTCGCCTAGGGAACTGTCGCCCAACGCTTCGGTTTCTGCCACTGGATCTTCTACACGTGCAGTGCGATCACACGCGATCTGGAGCAGTTGGTGGTTGTGCATCGCGGCATGGCCCAACGGGCTCCACGAGGCAACCTAGACGGTTGCTCTCCCCCCGGGTTAAATACCGCCCAGGGGAGAGGTTCCTCCCACCCTGCTCCTCACTTCTTCACTTCCCCTTCTGCGCTCGCTGCTTGCCCTTGCTCTGCCTCCAGTTGCTTGCTACCGAACTCGCCGTGCCACCTGTTCGTGATTGCTGGAGACACGGGCCCTCTCTTCTCGGTGCCTTCCACAACGGCGGAGGAGGAAGAGATGGCTTCAGACCGTGGCACCTGGTGAGGTTCCTTGGTTACGGAGGACCACATTGCCAAGTACCACGCCACGCGGGCGATTCCACCGGAGTTGGAGGTGGCAGTGCGACTTGCGCCAGTGGAGGAGGAGGAGTCGCACCCCTAGGAGGGGGAGCGGGTCATCTTCCTGTCGCACCTTGCCCGTGGCCTCGCCCTCCCAGCGAACCCCTTTCTCCTGACCTTCCTCGCCTTCTTCGACATGCGCCTTCACCACCTCGGCGCTAACGCCATCGGTATCCTCGCCTACTTCACCGCCTTCTGTGAGTGCTACCTCGGGATTCAGCCGGATCTCGGGCTTTTTTGCCGGCTCTTCTGCATCCGGCCCCAGGTTCAGTTCGCCCAAGGCCCGCTCGTCCCCTGCGGTGGTGCCTCCATCTATTCCCGTATGCAAACCGGCTACCCCAAGTTTCGGTTGCATGATACGGTTTGGCTCTAGCAGCAGTCGTACTTCTAGTCCGCAATGTCACCGACGTCGACCAGATCAACCTGCCGGCCTTCCAAGATGCGGAGTCCAGTTGGCAGAACTGGGATCTGAAGGTTCACGGCTCCAAGGTGGAGTCTGACGAGATGCTGCAGCGGATGAGGTCACACGTCACTGCCGGCTTAACCGGTCTAGACATCATGCTTAGCTGGATGTCCCGACAGATGATGTTGTTGCAGCACCAGGCGCATATGATGTGCTTCTACTCCGACCGGTTGGACCCGACCCGGCTACCCCAACCTCAAGGAGTGGGTGTGGATGATTACGAAGGAGAGCCTTCTAGAGAACTGGCGATTTGGGATGGCTCCATTCACCCGCGAGAACCGCACTTCTCAGGTATGTCTTCTGCTCTTGCTCTTGTTTTTAGTTTCTTGCTTCCTGCGCTCATCCGACTGACGCTTTGCTCTTTTTATTGCAGCAGCCCCTTCCCTGCATCATCCGGGAGGAAGGCGAGGCCCCCACCAGGTCTTCACTCCCGACCTGCCGGAGCCGCGTGCACGATGAGCCGGCAAGGAGTCCGACAGCTAAGCTGACATCTTCCCCAACCGGAACGACGAGCCAGTGCATGATCCCCATGAGCCGGTTGTCGAGGAGGAGGAGACCGCCTCGGGCCCCAAACGGAGCCGTCTCTGGGCGGAGGATGGTGACTCCAGCCGGTCCGCCACGGGGGAGCGGATCTAGTTGGGCCGCGGTGGAGGATTCGGCAGCTAAGAGGAGCCGGACCGGTGCACCGCATCCGAGCCAAGGTGGCCACAAGAAGCCGGTGCCTCCGGTGGTCCAGGGGTAAGGGTTCTTCTTGACGAACTTTAAACTTGCTTTTCTGTTTCCTTCTTTTAGCTGGATGGCTTTGCCTAGTATTGTTTTTTGCTTGCTTGATTGATCTGGCTTGTTTTCTTTCCTTTCTTCACTGGCCTTGTCTTTTCCCTTGCAGCTCCCTCATATCTTTTAGCGCCGCGAGCCCCATGCATGCATCCACCACCTCGCCGCCTCGTGCTCCGCCTGTCAACCCAGCCACTGCCTCTACCGCTGCTGCGCCTTCTCCCTTGCGAGGGACTCCACCATCATGCCACGTGGATCCGGATGCTACCGCCGGGGCCAGCGGTGATGCCCTACCGACCATCCTGGTCCAGTTGGACACCGCCGCTCCGAGCCTGAGTGGCGGCGGGGGCTCCTCCACAGGAGCAAGGATGGCTGCAGTCGGTGAGGAGCTAGTGGTGGTGGCGGACGACAACTCCGACGATGAGCCGGGAGAGGAGTGGAGCATCGCGCTCCGCAATGCCAATGAGTCTCAGACAATCAACATTGTTAGCGACGGCACTCCTTCAGCCGCGTCCTTGGTGGATCTGGCCACAACCCTCGAGGTTGGGTTGAAAGAGGTCCACCTCCTCGAGGCCTTGCTCGGGGCTAGCCGGACGCTCGAGCAGAAGCTCGTCGCGTCGAACGGAACCACCCAGAGTAAGCCTTTTCTATATGGCTATTGTCCACTTCTCTCCTTTTCTTTTCTCTTTTTTTACTCATATCCGTTTGTGCCTGTAGCCGTCATGGTATGCACCCAGCAGGTTATTGACCGGCTAACCAAGGCGAACGAGCGCCTCAGCCGGAGCAACTCCAACCTCCACCTCCAGAACAAGGAGTGGCACTCCAAGGTGGAGAATTTGGAGGCGGTCGTTAAGGAGAGTGATGGTGCCATCGCCAGCCGGGTCCGTTCCTTCGAGCTCCTTGACACTCAATGCAAGGACCAGGAGAAGGAGGTCAAGCGGCTGACGAAGCTCAAGAAGGTCCTCCTGGAGGAACTGATGCAAGTTGGACGCACCACCAAAGGTATGATTTCTGCCGGGTCTTCTATTTTCGTAGCCAGACCTAACTTTTCGTTTTTCTGGTAGCCAGACCTAACTTTTTGTTTTTCTGATAGCTTATTATCTGGGCGTAGACTTGTTGGCCTACAACTAGCTCCAGATGAACTAGCCGGGAGGGTAACCAACCACCCCGGAACTCATCTTTTTGCTTGGAGAGGAGGGCGATGCTGTCGACCGACTGAGGGAAGTGGCAGCGTGAGTCGGGGCTGAGATGGCGCTGGCGGTGATGCTGCCTTGGTACAAGGAAGTGCGCCTAGAGAAGATCGACGGAGTCTTCCGCGCTGGCACTGACCTTGACGCCATCCGCCAGGCCCATCCGGGACTCTGCGCCTCGGTCATCAAGATCACCGACTACGTCGATGTTGACGAGGTGCTCACTGACTCGGAGTCCACCTGGACACCGGAGACGGAGGCCGAGCCAACACCGCAGCCGGATGGCGGAGGACCCGGAGCCGGAACTTCTAGTGCGCCTCCTCCTCTTGAAGCCACGGCCAGCCAGGACCAGCCTCATGGCAAGGGCCCAGCCGCCTAGATCTTATCCCCGGGATGCTGGGTGGAATAGTAATAATCTCCTTTTGCTGAACTTGTGTGTATGAACTAGTGACCTTGCGGGAGCTTTGACTCCCCCCTTATCTTTATGCGTCGTATGTTTGCTTCTTATGTTTTCGTCTACTTTTCTACACATCAAGTGTGTTTTTTTAGATTGCTGGCTTGGCTCGTCTGATTATCTCATCCGGATGAACTCCTTTAGCCGGAGGACTACTGATTCCAATGGGGGTACGCCAGCGCACCCAGTGCGTGTAGCCCCCGAGATTCAGAGTGCTTGATGGAGACAAGGACTTTGAATCTTCTCTCTTTCTTTCTTTCCTTGAAGTTCTTACTTCCTTCCGGATGAACATATTCAGCCAGACAGCTTGACCTTCCTTGGCCAATCGGACAACGACGAGCAATAGTGGGGGTGCATCAGTGCACCCACCGGGTGTAGCCCCCGAGATTCGGAGTAGTTGGCGAAGCCAAGTGCTTCGAATGTTATGTTCTATTCTCTTGCTCTTTCCCGCACCTGGGCCTGAATATCTGGCTAAACTCCTTTAGCCGGTCAGAACTACATGATTCCACTAGGGGCGCCTGAGCGCACCCGCTGGGTGTAGCCCCCGTGATTCGGAGTGCTTGACAAAGGCAAGGACTTTGAATCTTCTATTTCTTGAATTCTGACTCGGTGCAGTCGTGCAAAACAAACATATAGATGTATTTTTTTAATACATTAATCGGTCAGTACGCGCATTATCAACCAGGTAATGGCTTCGGTTTTTTAAAAACTAGCTTGCGCTTTTCTGGACACTTAGTCATTTTCTCGTGCGCTCTGTTGTTTACGTTGTGTCCTTGTCAGGAAGCCGAGTTGCGGTTTGGAGCCACAATCGAAGGGGGAGCTGACAATACATTGCACGTGGTACTAGAGGCTTAGCAGCCAGAAAATCTCAAACTAGGCACAAGGTCGGAATGTCCAATCGGTCACATAATTCGCCGTCTTTCATGTGGGATGCCTCGGGCTTTTGCTGTTGCTAGCTGGACAGCCGGGTTGCAGTCTGTAGCTGAGACAAAGAGTGGGCCTCTAACACCATCGCACACTACTTAGTCGGTTTACAAATTTAGCAGGTCAGGCCAACCGGTGAGCCCCCGGGTAGGGTTTGTCAGAGCCGGAAAAAATAAGGGCTGAAGAACGATATGCAAATTTCTGGCAAGGAGCCCTCGAGTGTCTCTCAGGGTTCCACAATTTTCATTCATCCATAGGGTTCATGAGATACATACACCGTCACATGACTAGGTGCAAAATGGATGGAGTAGGGCCGCGTTGCAGGGGTGCTCTGTCTCCTCGTTCGACTTGTCCATCTTGTTTTTGCACGGATGTTGTGCATCGATGAGGTAGTAGGAGTTGTTTTGCAGTGCCCGGATGATGATGAAGGGCCCCCCAAGGTGGCGACAGCTTGTTCATGCCTTTTGTGTCTTGCACCATCCGGAGAACCAGATCACCTTCGCGGAACGCGATGGGTCGGATCCAGCTCAAATGGTAATGGCGAAACTTTGCTGGTACATCGCGGACCTGGACAACGCTAGCTCGTGGTCCTCCTCGAGGATATCCATGCCATCTTCTCGTTCCTCTTGGTTGGCTTTCTCATCACAGAGGACCTTCCAGGGAGAGTCGAACTCAATGTCCGTGGAGAGGACGGCCTCCGAGCCATAGACGAGGAAGAACAGGGTGAAGCCGGTTGAATGATACAGGGTGGTGTGGAGGCTCCACAGCAGATCCGTAAGTTCCTCGATCCAGCATCCAGGAGACTGCTCCAAGGGCTCGATAAGTCACGGCTTGATGCCGGCTAGTACTAGGCCATTTGACCTTTCGACCTGCCCATTGGACTGCGGGTGCACGATGAATGCGAGGTCCAGCGAGATCCCCTTGTTGCTGTAGAATCACGCGAAGGCCCCCTTGGCGAAGTTCTTGCCATTGTCCGTGATGATGTTGTTGGGGTAGCCGAACCGGTTAATGATGCCGGTGAAGAAAGTAATGAATGTCTCCCCGTCCAGCTTTCGGATAGGCTTCGCTTCTATCCACTTGGTGAACTTGTCCACTGCCACCAGAAGATGGGTCATCCCCGTGCACGCTCGCTTAAAAAAGGGGCCAACCATGTCCAGCCCCCAAACAGCAAAGGTCCACGTGATCGGGATGGTCTTGAGTACCGTTGTCGGCATGTGCCTCAGCTGTACGAAGCGCTTGCACCCGTTGCACGCGTGGACCAGCTGCTCCGCATCCTTGAGGGCGGTGGGACAATAGAAACGGTGGCAGAACCCCTTGGCGACTATTGCCCAGGATGAGGCGTGGTGTCCGCACTCGCCCTGGTGGATGCCTTTCAGTAGCCGGTAGCCCGTGTCCACATCGACACATTGTTGGAATATGCCGGATACGCTGCGCTTGTACAGCTCCTTATTGATGATGGTGTACGTGTGCGCGTGGCGCCGGATTTTTTTGGCCTCCACATCGTCATCCGGGAGCTCCCCATTGGCGATGTAGTTCATGAAGGGCTATGCGCAAGAAGGTATCTCCTGGATGGTGAGGACGCTCCCTCGCTCCGGCTGGGGGATGTCGGGAGGACGCCAGGGTGGAGTAACCGAACCGCTTGACGAGCCAGTAGCTCCCGAGTCTATTGAGACAGAGGATGCGGGTGCCTCGGAGTAAGTACGAGCCTTTTTATTTGTTGTCTCCGAAGGTTTTGGGTCAGCTGAACCGGCAGCCCTCGGGTTTCTGGCCCAGATGATGGAGTCGGACTCAGGAGATGGGGTGATGGATGGCTTCTGCAGATGCTCCAAGGAGACCCCGGGTGGGATCGCCTGCCTGGTAGAGCTGAGTCGCGCTAGAGAGTCGGCTGCCTTGTTGTTGACGCGGGGGACGTGATGGAACTCACATCCGTTGAAGCAGACACTAAGCTTATGTACATGGAAGCGGTAGAGGGCCATGTTCGCATCACGGGCGTCCCATTCCTTGGATACTTGTTGAACCACCAGATCTGAATCCCCAAAGCAATGGATCCGGCTAATGCATATCTCTCTGGCGAGCCAGAGGACGTGCACCAATGCCTCGTAGTCGGTGGCATTGTTGGAGGCCATGAAGTGGATCTGGAGGATGTACTCTAGCCGGTCTCCCTTGGGTGAGGTGAGGGCAATGCCAGCCCCTGAGCATCTTCGAGCTATCGAAGTGCATCTTCAAGTGATCCGAGTCGAGAACCGGAGGTAGGTACTAGGTCTCGGCCCAGTCGACCAAGAAGTCAACTAGAGCCTACGACTCTATCGTGAGCCTTGGATCATACTGGACGGAGTAGTCGGCAAGCTCAATTGCCCATTTTGCGACTCGTCGGGTGGCATCCTTGTTTCCTATGATTTCTGAAAGGGGTGCGGTGCACACCACCTTAATCGGATGCTCCTAGAAGTAGTGCGTGAGCTTCTTGCACGCCTAGTACACTCCGTAGCACATCTTCTGGTAGTGGGGGTAGTTTTGCTTGGAGAGGGAGAGAACCACGCTTAGGTAGTAGACGGGCCTCTAAACCAGTTGAGCCTTGCCTTCCTCAGGGCGCTCCACCACAAGGACAACACTAACGACCTGGCTGATGCTATATAGAGCAACATCAGCTCCTTGCTAGCCAGCGTGGCTAGCACTGGCGCTGTGGATAGCATGCGCTTGAGGTCGTGAAACGCGGCATCCGCTTGCGAGGTCTAGGAGAACTTGTCCGTCTTCTTCATCAGTTTGTACAATAGGAGTGCCTTCTTGCCCAGCCGGCTGACGAACCGGCTGAGCAAGGCTAGGCACCCGGTGAATTTCTGGACTCCAAGCAAGCTCTTAGGCGGTTGCATCCTCTCGATGGCTGCAATCTTCTCCGGATTCGCCTCGATTCCCCGTTGCGAAACAAGGAAACCGAGGAGCTGGCCAGATGGGATGCCGAAGACACACTTCTCTGGGTTCATCTTCATCTAGTACCGGCGAAGGTTTCCGAACGTCTCCCCCAGATCCTCGAGAAGGGTGCGCTTCTCCTTTGTCTTGATGATGACGTCATTCACGTAGGCATGCACGTTCCGGCAAATCTGCGAGTGCAAGAACTTCTGCATGCAACACTGATAAGTGGCGCCTACATTTTTCAGACTGAAAGGCATGGTTACGTTACAGAAGGACCCATACGGGGTGATGAACAACGACTTTAGATGGTCAACCAAATTTAACTGGATCTGATTGTAGCCAGAATAACAGTCCTGAAAGGACAATAGGTCATAGATGGCCATGTAATCGGTAACTTAATTGATACGGGGCAAGATGAAGGGGTCTTTTGGGCACTCCTTGTTCAGGCTGGTGTAGTCGGTACACATGCGCCAGGTCTTGTTTTTCTTCAACACCAGGACTTGATTGGACAACCAGTCCAGGTGGTACACCTCCATGATGAATCCGGCTATGAGGAGCCGAGTGATCTCATCGCCAATGATCATCCTCTTCCCTCCGTAAACCGGCGGAGGGGCTGCTTGACTGGCTTGGCATCCGGCCGCACATGAAGTGAGTGCTCGATAAACTCCCTCGGGACACCCAACAAGTCCTTTGGTGACCATGCAAAGATGTCCCGATTCTATGAACAAAGGATCGTTGTTTTCTCCCTAGTAGCAATAGCACATCTAGTACCTTAGAGATTTCTGTCACTTCCCCAGATTACCAGAGGCATGAACCCACTATCGAGCATAAATACTAACTCTTGGAGTTGCTAGCATCTACTTGGCCAAGATAGCTACTAACAACGGAAAGCATGCAAGATCTCAAATAACAAAGACATGATAGAATCAATAATCAATCTGAAATAGCATCTCAATATCCATCGGATCCCCGCAAACACAACATGTATGGATTACAAATAGATGATATTGATCATGAATGGAGCTCACAAGATCTAAACATGAAAGCACAAAGGAGGAGAAACCAGCCATCTAGCTACTACATGGATCCGTAGTCCAAGGATGAACTACTCACGCATCACACCGGAGGCTTGCATGGTGATGAAGAAGGCCTCGTGGTGAATTCCCTCTCAGAGGGTGCCGGAAGAGCTTCAGATCCCGATCTAGGGATGGAGATGACGCGACTCTGCACTCTTTTGGATTTTGATCGGGTACCTAGGGTTTTCGTCCCGAGGGCAACTTATAGGCGGAAGGAGAGGCCGAGGGGGCCTGGGTCGGCCACCACCCCTGCATGGGCTGAGACTGGCCGCGGCCAGGTGGTGTGGCCCCCTGCCCCTCTCCGCCTCAGATTCGCACTTGATCCCTTCCGGAAAAATAGGCACTTTGGCTTTTGTCCCGTCCAATTCCGAGAATATTAATTTTCTGACTTTCCTTGAACCAAAAACAGCAAAAAACAGGCAGCTGGCACTGTGGCTCTTGTTAATAGGTTAGTCCAAGAAATCATATGAAAAGTACTCCAAAGTTGGAACAAAACACAAGAAAGTGGATAAAACCAAGCATGGAACATCAAAAATTATAGATACATTTGCAATGTATCAACATCCCCAAGCTTAACTCCTGCTTGTCCTCGAGTAGGTAAGTGATAAAAAGAAATAATTTTTGAGGTGACATGCACCATCAAAGACTTGATCAAAGTATTTCCAAATATTCCAAGCTGGGATCATAGTACTTCAATCATAACATGAAAGACAAAGTTCTAGCAATAAGCCAAGAAACTATGATGCAACATGAAAAGGCACAAACAAAAGATTCATGAATAACAATGCTTTGCAAGACGTTTGTTTGTTTCACATAAATAAAACATAGGATAATAGTATTCAGCTTGTCCCTCAATAGAGTAGCAACTATAAATGCATAGGACACCTTCAAATTTCATAAGAGTGACTAGATACAATAGTTTCAAACAAGCAATAACAAGTTATGCATCAATCAACTAGTCTTGGGACAATGCACATAGAACTAAGAACGGCCACTATGTTCTCAAAGTAGTGCATAAAGATAGAAGGTGGAGACTCAATATAATGGTGGAAGAAAGGCCTTTTGTAAAAGGAAGTAGGGATTCAAGTCTCATAAAGAGCTTCGAAAAATTATGGTACTTATAGCTTTCATGTAACTACCTCGGTGAATTACGCTCCTAGTTACAAGCCTGGATGAGCAGAAATGGTTGAAATAGTACGGTGGGGCCCAAATGCCACTCACAGGTAGACCTTTCGGCCGTCCCAACCATTTCCAAACATCAGGACAAGAACGGGCGGCGTAATCGGCAGGTGAAGGGATCAACTACATACACAAATGAGTATGTATGCAAGCCACCATACAACAGTACATCAGAGCCATTCCATCTAAAAAGAAAGGAAATATAGCAACGCCATACGGCAAGATCCAAATATCCTAGATAGATATAATAGTTTAGGATATCTCCTCATACATCAAACATCAGAGTATCAAGCAGAAGCGGAAAACAAGATCCGAGTACGGATAAGAAGCAAATCGGCATAAGATGCCCCATAAATGAACACATCCCGCCCACAGATCTCACGGATCCCCGTTCCCGGAATCTCTACACCGAATGATCGTTGCCCACATCGTCCGTCTCTTCCACCCAGTATCCATCTTGTGAGGGTACCTGTTCATCTGAATCAAACAATTTATCGTGTGAGACCCTAGGGGTACTCAGCAAGTCTTTATGCCTCTAAAGGGGACACAACCTGGGGTGACGCAATTGCAGCAAAAGATAAACCCTAACAGTTCTATAGATACTCGCTAACCATCCGCCTAACCAGAGATAGACGGATGTCCATGAATTAATAACAACAGTGATAATGGTAATATCCACAGATCCATCCTCCTCCTCGCTTACCGACGAGGAAGCGGACGAACAACCCCCATCCGTTGGCAGTTTTATTATCCATTCCATGAGTGTTGCACTATTTACTAGTCAGGTACTTAGTCAAATTAAAAGCGGTACTTTAGTTATGCTTGTCTATGATCGAGAAACTGTGCTCCAAGTCGTCCATAACCGCGGACACGGCTTTCAGAAAGTTTTACCCTGCAGGGGTGCACAAATAGCAACACACACTCGATCAACCTCGGAAAAACCAAATCAAAACCCAACGAGGCATTCACGACAAAGCGATCACAAGATTCAGAAATATCTCAGGGGGCCACCCCATTAAGCTACCCGCGACAAAGTTGGCCGACTCCGAGACGGACTCAAGGTTTGCGCCAATGGCTGTAAACGACTGGGAACCCGAAAATGTGACTGGGCTTGTCGATACCGCGAAAACACTCCGCTTTCCTAAAGCAAGATGCCGCAGACAATTTAAATAAAGCAAGAAAGCATGGCATAAGTACAGATAGTAGATAAAACCTCAAACTAGTTTGTGGCCCCAAGAAATAAGTATGAATCAAGCTCTGGCTCAGGGGGTGTAATAAACCTCCCTGATGTGGATAGCGCGAATATTCAAGGAACAGGAATCAAGTACTCGGGGTCCTACGGGACACAAGTGAGCCTGAAAAACCAAATAGCGAATATGGCTCACCGATGCCACTTTCATTAGTTATCCCATTACTACTCAGGTTAAGTTGTTTAGGTACCTCGTTATCCATCAGACACTCACATACCCTACACATGCTATTCTACGACTCGCATGGCTCAAACAACTCCTGTAGTAATGGCTCATGGGATGGAGGAACAAGCTTCGGTGGGGTTTAAAAGTAAAGGCTATGCAATACTTGGGATTCAGTTTAATGCAATCGCGACTCAATGATGCAAGAATAAGATAGAGGCAATAGGTACTATATGTATGCAAGCATGTGGTAGTGCTTGCCTGGCAGCTCAGCTGAAGCGAGAGACGGATCTGGGTAGTGCTCCTGGGTATCTTGATATATCCTTCCAAAGCCTATTCAAGAAGAATCAAACAAACAAGGGCCAACATAAATAAAGTGCACAAGCATATGAATTAAATGCATCAAGCAAACAATCATGTCATGATGAATGATGCACAATTTGCATGGCAATAAGGTAGCATGGCATGGGTGAGGTGTGGAATACAAGAATAAATCATTTTATTGAGTTTTGGTCACATTTTAACCCCATATTAGTTGCTGTATACTTTATATTTATATGATGCATGCTGCAAAACGGAACAAGGAATGCATAAACAGAAAGGTCTCGTCGAGCTAATCATTTTAGACATATTATTTGTTAAATTTGGACTTATAAAACAAAAGTTATTAATTAATTAATGTAAAAGGGCATTTTATTGTAATTTTAACCAACTTAAAAATTAAATGTTCAAAATATATTTTGAAGGCCATATTTGAATTCCTCACATTTTTCTGATTTCAAAACATATATTATTTGCATTATTTGGATTTATATTTTAAAAGTTATTTAAAAACAGAATTAAAATTTGAATTTAAATTAATTTGAAAAGATTTGAATTAAAACAGATAACAGAAAAACCTTTTGTCACACAGACCAGTTCTAGCCACAGTCAATGACCAGTGGGGCCATGCTGACTGGGCGTCACCGAAAAAAACCTTCGCCACTGCTGCTAACCTAGCCATCGCGTGGTGGGCTCAAGCACAGGGTCCACGTGACAGCGGCGAGAGGAAAAGGAGCTGACAGGTGGGGCTGGCTGGAGCGTGGGTTAAGGTTTAAAAAGGTGCGGGGCGTTTTTGCAAAAAGGAGACGGAGGCTGGCAGGTGGGACCGCTAGGAGCGCGGGTTGCAGGAGTCAAAAAGGCAGGGGGGGTATGCGCAAAAGGGCCACAGCCATCGTTTCTTCTTCTTCAACTTTCCGACGAAGCGATCGGCGCGCTGCAAAGCGCTGCACGCTGGGAACTCAACCCGACACTGGGCTCGGCTGGCGGCGTTACCGCGGCTAATCGGGTTATTGGGTTCTGCAACACAGCAGACAAGCTTCGTGGCGCGATCGGACGCTGGGCGCGAACGCGATGTACGGGCGTTCGATAAACGAACGCGCAGACAGAAGCTACATGCGGAGGAAGGGTGTCTGGGAGATGCGGCTGCTCACCAGAGGCTGCAGTGTTGGATCGGGCAGGAGCCAGAGATCGATGACGAGGCAGAGGCCGGCGAAGCTAGGGTTTGGGCTCGGGCGACGATGGTTCTGGCGGTTCTAGGGCGCCTCCTTCTCGGCTCCGGGTACAGGGGCGACGCTGGTGCTCGGCTTGGTCTTCCCCAACGCCACCACCGCGCCTCCTTCTGATGGTGGTAGGGTGATGCCGACGGTGGCCGGCGATGGGGTAGCTGGCGGCAATGGAGAAGAAGGGAGGAGGGGAGGTAGGTTTGGGCGGATCTGGAGAGGCCAGAGGAGGCGTGTGGGAGGAGGGAAAAACCGAGAGGGAGAGGGAGGTGGTTAGATGGAAAAGGTGGCTCGGCCACCTTTTTCTCCTTCCTCCTCCTCACGTGCTCGGCAGGCAGGGGCAGGTAGGCACAGGCAGGGGCTTCCAGGTGGGGCAGGGTGAGGCCAAGGAGGTAGGTTTGGCGTGGTGGGGTCGCACGGTAGAGAGAGCTAGAGATAGAGGGAGAGGGGAGGCTCGGGCTAGGGTTAGAGGCTCGGGCTCGGGTGAGCTAGGCTCGGTTAGGGTTTGGGTAGAGGGTAGCTAGGGCAGGGGTGTGGGTGGCCAGGTGGGACCTGCAAGGTGAGGCTCGGCATGGAGGAACTAAGGGAAGGGTTAGGGTTTTGGGTTGTAGAAAGGTGAGTTAGAGAGAGGGGTTAGGGTTAGATGGGGGGTGGTTAGAGAGGAGGGTTAAAGGAGAGGATAGATGTGATGTGGTAAACTTTTGACAAGATCAAGCATGATCAAACAAGCTCAAGCAAGATCTAGACAAGAAAAGAGAGGGTGAGATGAAAAGGTGGTGAGGGTATGGATGGATATGGTGATGGGGTTTTAAATGCTAGCATGCATCAAGCAAGACCAAGCAAAAGAGGGTAGAGAGATATGGAGAAAAGATCCACTCAAAATTCCAATAAAAACCAAAAGGCTAGAAAAAGGTGGTACTTGCATGGGCCATGCATAATTAATTAATACCATGCTTATTTTGTGAAAACAATATTATTTACATGGCATTATTCTTATGCATTCCCAAAATTGGAATAAAAACCAAGCAAAAAGAATTAAAAGGATGCCCCATGTGGAGTAGATGGAGATGACCATATTTGAATAGAAATGGGACTTGCTAGTGTGTATGTGCCACTAGGTATTTAGTAAGCCCAAAAATATCCCAACATGAGCATAAATCCATAATAATCCATATGGGAGCTAGGAAAAAGGGTTCCACTCACAAGGCATGCAAAGGTGGCCATGTGGCTCTCATATCAATAATGTGAAAACAACATGATGCTAAGATGAGAGCATGTGGAAATAGAATTTGATCCATCCCAACCCATATGAGCTAGAGGTAAAACCCAAATAAAGTGCAAAGCTCATATTTAGTTGGATGGTGGAATTATAAGGTGGTGACAAGGATAAGGTGGTGGAGTTGAACAAAAGATATGCCCCCAACTCAACTTGGGCATTAAACAATATATCAACAACCAAATACAATATCAAGAGGCAAAAACAATTAATAATGCATATGAGATAAGAACCAAAAGGAAAAGGATTTTATATGATGCTCAAATGCAAGCTGGCATGATGACATGAGCATGATATTATTATGATGCAACAATTATATATTTGAAGTAGCCATTATATTACTAGACCAAGTAGCATTACAATTGTTAGACAATTGGGATGCTACATTTCAGCTCTCATTGCCCCTATCATAAGCATCTTTAAGGTGATTAAGGTTAAAGTGACACAACTAAGAGGATATGGTTGACAAGTTATAAACCAAAATCTCATGCCCCTTACTTACGAAGACCGATCCTCATGCTACTCAACTTCAGTCACGAGTAAGCTCTTGTCATTGTAAGTATATGTGTATCATTAAGAACCGCCAACGGGGTACCCCTTGCACATGATACGGGAGCTTTCCCATAATCAAAATGACAAGGCAAGCAGACAATGAGCATCTCAGCGATCTTTTTATTTGCTATTTGCATAGGTTTTTATTGAGGATGCTTCATAGAGTGCTCATTATGGTGATGCTACAAGTTTCCACCATGATTAGGCATGGCTTAGGCTAGCCCGTGCTTATCTAACACACATACAAACTCCATGATCTTACAAGTTCCACTTTTATTTCACACCGCCGGGATCCGTAAGCAAAAGAACATGCTATCAATGGGGTACAAAGTACAAGTGCAATGTTGAAAGCGTTCCCCATGAAACATGGTTCTGCTAACTTCAACTTATAAAGCGCAAGCATATAAGCAAACAAAGAAGGACCCAATGGTTCAAGTTTATTAGAGGCAATAAAGTAAAGTGTGCCATCAAGTTCGTGAGAGCTTTAATCACTAATTTTCTCATAACAAGTGGAAGGTAAACAAAAGCATGAATATACTTGGAATAGCATAAGCTAGTAGGTAGGTATGGTGGACTCTTTGGAATAACTTGGTTTAGGGAGTTGGATGCATGAGTGGAACTCATACTTTGTGGTGGAGGCTAGCAAAAGACCGGGAGCGACAAACTAAGAGAGCAATAATGGCCATAATCATGCAGAGCGACAAAACATCATTGATCAAAGCATAAAGTGATACTACAAGTTGAAAACTAAAGGATCATAAAGGCTATGGTGACTTGTGAAAGTCATAACATGGTGTGAGCATGCGCCAAGTCAACCCAAATAAAGCATCAAAGGAGAATACCACTATACTATGCTTTAATATGCTAAAACAACGCATGATTCATCCAAGGCACATTAAGCAATCTCAATTGTTTATAACAAGTCATGCTACAGCAAAGAATACTAAGCATAAATCCAAAACAATATCAAGCATGGCATGACAAAGCATAGCCACAGTCAAAAACAAGTTCTTTTTACCACATAAGCATGAACTTTCCTACTCTTTTCCAAACCAAACCAAACTAATTGCAAACTAACGTATGAAAGAGGGGGTCCAACCAACTTATTCAGAAAACTAAGCAAACCAAGCAAACTAAAAACCAAAACAAAAATGAAAAAGAAGACGCTCCAAGAAAAACACAATTGTGCATGAAACAATAAAAATAAAGCGCTTAGAAGAAACCTGAAATTTTTATTGATGAAGAAGGGGATGCCTTGGGCATCCCCAAGCTTTGACGCTTGCACTTCTTGGATATTTCTTGGGGTGACACGCGTGGCATCCCCAATCTTGAGCTTTAGTCCATCCTTCATCTCATTACTCATTCCTTCCATACACGTGAAAATTTTCCTTCATACAAAACTTCACACAATCTCATTAGCAACATTAGTGCACTTAAGATAAATAAGTCTCAAGGTTCATTTATAACAACAAATAAGCTTCCATTAGAACACTAGCTACTGTAGCACTTCCCTCAAAAATCTCAATTCCCCAAAAGAACTCAAGAAAGAACTAACAAGAAGCAAATGCAGAAAATGGCAGAAATCTGTCAAAACAGACCAGAAGGTAAAGACGAATTTTTTCGAAGACCTTCTGTTGCTCAAATCAAAAAGTGTTGAACTAACTAAAGTTATATAACAACCTGGGGCAGAATCACAAACAATTACAGCTCAATCCGATGTACAGAACTCTCTCAGGAATTTTTACGGTGAAGTACAGAAATCTGTTTTGGGACAGCAACTTTCCCAATCATTACTTCTCTCTCATTAGAGGTTACTCTTGGCACAAAAATCAAATAAAAAGGATAAGGAGAGGTTATTACAGAGGTAATAACTTCCAAGACTCATCTAAAACTCTTGGGTTATCTCCCAACAAGTACTTTTCTTTAACGCCTTTAAGTTAGGCATGAAAATTTGAGAAGATGCTCTCATAGGAAATATGAATTGAAGTAAAAGAGAGCATCAAGAAGAAAATTCAAAACACATTTAAGTCTAACCCACTTCCTATGCATAGGAATCTTGTATGCAAATACATGCACAAAGAGCAAAGTTATAGGCATAGGAAGATAAAACAAAAGTAACTTCAAAACTTTCAGCACATAGAGAGGTGTTTCATTACCATAAAAACTTCTACAACCATATTTTCCTCTATCATAATAATTTTCAGTAGCCTCATGAATAAACTCAACAATATAACTATTACATAAGGCATTCTTTTCATGATTTACAAGCACTAGAGCTTTATTATAAACATTTTCAAAAGAATCCTCGGGAACATAACATTCACCCTCCTTTGATAAGCATGGGGGACAATCAAATAATGTAAGGGATAAAGAGTTACTCTCATTAGAAGGTAGGCATGGGTAGATCCAATCTTCCTCCTTTTGTCCATCACTCTCCTCCTCTTTTTCATCTAATGGGCTTTCAGGTTCAGCAATTTCTTCTTCCATGGAGGTTCTAGCAGGCGGTGGTTCACCTATTACCTTAGCAGTCATAATACTGTTCCCAAATAGGAAACCGAGTGAGCTATACATAATGAAATAATTATTGGAGCAGAGCTAGTCATAAAGGCAACTTAAGAAAGGAACTATTTTTTTTGTGTTTTTGAAATAAGGAAGCAAACTTGTAAAAAAAAATTGTGTGTTTTTTGAAGAACAAAACAAGCAAAGAAAGCAAAAAGGAACTAAGCAAAACAAAAACAACAAAGTAAAGAGATTGGTTATGAGGGACTCCCCTTGTGAAGATGTCCTTGACTCCCCGGCAACGGCGCCAGAAAAGATCTTGATGCACTCGACGATCGACGTAGAGCTCGTTGGGAACCCCAAGAGGAAGGTATGATGAGGACAGCAGAAAGTTTTCCCTCGGTTATGAAACCAAGGTTTAATCGAACTAGTAGGAGCAAGGAAACACCCCAAAGGTGTTACTAGCTGAGCTTTGGCAGGGCGCACTACCGGTGCTAGTAGCAACGTGGAGACCTGCACAACACAACCACAGAACTTTGTCCCCAACTTGCGATGAGGTTCTCAATCTCACCGTGTTTTGCGGAAAACAAAGGATTAAACGTATCGAATGGAAAGAAGTAAAAGTTTGCAGAAAGTAAACACAAAGCAGTAAAAGATTGTAGATTGTATATAAAAGACAAGGACCGGGATCCATAGTTCACTAGAGGTGGCTCTCCTTAGATGAATAACATGCTGGGTGAACAAATTACAGCGGGGCAATTGACAAACACCAAGAAAGCAATACATGCATATACTAATCATCTTGACTCCTTTGAGACTTGATTGGGCAATACAACATAATACATAGACCGCCATCCAACTGCATCTATGACTAATAATCCACATTCAGGTTATCATCCGAACCCCCTCAAGTATTAAGTTCCAAGCAACAGATTATTGCTTTACGAACTTCGTGTAAGGTAAACAATACAATTGTTCTATGAACAAAGGATCGTTGTTTTCTCCCTAGTTGCAACAGCACATCTAGTACCTTAGAGATTTCTGTCACTTCCCCAGATTACCAGAGGCATGAACCCACTATCGAGCATAAATACTAACTCTTGGAGTTGCTAGCATCTACTTGGCCAAGATAGCTAATAACAACGGAAAGCATGCAAGATCTCAAATAACAAAGACATGATAGAATCAATAATCAATCTGAAATAGCATCTCAATATCCATCGGATCCCCGCAAACACAACATGTATGGATTACAAATAGATGATCTTGATCATGAACGGAGCTCACAAGATCTAAACATGAAAGCACAAAGGAGGAGAAACCAGCCATCTAGCTACTACATGGATCCGTAGTCCAAGGATGAACTACTCACGCATCACACCGGAGGCTTGCATGGTGATGAAGAAGGCCTCCAGGGTGAATTCCCCTCTCCGGCAGGGTGCCGGGAAGAGCTTCAGATCCCTTCCGATCTAGGGATGGAGATGACGGCGGCTACAGACTCTTTCGTGGATTTTTGATCGGGTACCTAGGGTTTTCGTCCCGAGGGCAACTTATAGGCGGAAGGAGAGGCCGAGGGGGTGTTGGCGTCGGCCAGACCACCACCTAGCATGGGCCAGGCCTGGCCGCGCGGCCAGGTGGTGTGGCCGGCCCCTGGCCCCTCTCCGTCTCGTATTCTGGCACTTGATCCCTTCTGGAAAATATGCACTTTGGCTTTTGTCCCGTCCAATTCCGAGAATATTCATTTTCTGACTTTCCTGGAACCAAAAACAGCAGAAAACAGGCAGCTGGCACTGTGGCTCCTGTTAATAGGTTAGTCCAAGAAATCATATGAAAAGTACTCCAAAGTTGGAACAAAACACAAGAAAGTGGATAAAACCAAGCATGGAACACCAAAAATTATAGATACATTTGCAATGTATCATCGGGTCGGACTCGTCGAGCAGGATCTTCTTTGTTTCTTTGGCCGGTTGAAAGGTCGTATCTCCAGTCGTCTTCCTATTAGCCGGCACATCCTGCTGAGCCAATGCAACATTGCGCATGATCTCGTGCTTCTCCTTATCAATGATGAGGGCCTCCGCTATCTTCTAGCCTGCTAACGCGCACTCCATCGACCGCATGAAGCAGCCGTTCACGGTGATCATGGTGTTAGGCCCCGGCATCTTTGTCTTGAGGTATGCGTAGTGGAGGGACAACCATGAACTTGGCGAGGGCGGGACGCCCAAAGAGATTTTGGTAGGAACTTGTCAGGTTCACCACCTCGAACCACATTGGCTCGCAGCGGAAGTTCTCCTTGGTTCTGAAGATGATGTCCAGCCAGATTTTTCCCAGTGGGGCACATGCTGGTCCCGGTAATACGCTGTGGTAGTCGGCTAGAGGTCGCACTCGCGGATGCCCAACTTTTCCAGGGAAGCCCGGTAGAGCAGGTTGAGGCTGCTGCCCCCGTTGATCAGGACGCGGGAGAAACGGCAGGTGCGCTCATTGGATATGTTGAGGGGGTTGAGCACCATCGTGTAGCCCTTGGGATTCGGCAAGCGACCCGTCAGGTCTTATCGGCTCTAGGTAATGGGAGTCTCCGACCAGTTCATGTACTGGGGGACCGGGGAGACGATGGTGTTCACCTTCCTAGAGCGCTATCTATGGCTATGCTTGTCGTCCGGATCTGTCTCAAAGATGTGGTAGGCAGCGTGCGGCTGTGGGTAGTTGTT
The DNA here is from genome assembly GCA_023614405.1 of Avena insularis. Taxonomy (NCBI): domain Eukaryota; kingdom Viridiplantae; phylum Streptophyta; class Magnoliopsida; order Poales; family Poaceae; genus Avena; species Avena insularis. Next base: position 441,767,781 of record CM042694.1, on the reverse strand, counting down.
ATTGTTGTTTTTGTTGTTGTCGGCTCCCCTAGCTAGTACTGGTGGTCCGCCGGGAGGAGGCGGTGGTGGGCAGGGTAAGCCGCCTTGATCCTTCATCTGACGGGTCCAGGTGTAGTTCTGGGTGGTGTGCGTATCCGGATTGAAGGGTCCGCTGTGCCATTTGCACGGGCCATCGAACATCTGCTCGAAGGTGAACCGCAACTTCTTCCTCCTTGCATCGCCAACCGGTGCCTCTAGCGCGCCCTCCACAGCATTGACCTGCCTCGCGTGGTAGCGGGGCTTTTGCTATTCGGCTGACCGATCGCTATGGAAGCGGTTGTCGTTGCCCTGCCGCCTGGACGATCTGGCTTCCCCGCCCGAGTTACTTGGCTGTTCGCGACCCGGATCCGTAGGGATTGACCGGCCATCGGCGTTCACTCGGAGGGGCTTCTTCATTGCTACATCAGCCGTGGCGTAATGGTCGGCAACCGCCATGAGCTCTGCCATGGTTTTCGGCTCGTCACACAGCAGCCGATGGTGAAGCATGGTACCCTCTTGACATCCTTCAACAAAGAACCTGATCACCTGGCTCTCTAGGATGCCCTCGCAAGTGTTCTGTGGCTCCGTCCATCTGGCGAGGTACTCGCGGTTCGACTTGTGGTCCCCTTGGATGCATAGGGCTAGATCATGAGGGCGACCCGAACGCTTGTACGTGCCATTGAAGTTGCGGACGAACACCTCCTCGAAATCGGGTCAGGTGTTGATGCTTTTGGGCGCGAGGGTGTTGAGCCACGTTCTCTCTGACCCATTCAGCATGAGAGGGACCTAGCACACCACCACGCGCTTGTTCCCGTGGGCTATTCCTACGGCCGTGGCATAGTCGGTCAACCAGTCTTCCAGCTTCATGCTGCTGTTGTACTTGGGGGTGTTTCGTGGCAGCGTGAATTTATCCGGGAGGGGCCGGTTACGGATGAGTGGTCTGAAACAAACCGGTTCGGTAGAGTCTTCCTCCTCCATTATGCGCGCTTGAGCCAGGAGCTTGGTACGGTCACGGGCGTCTCGAGTTTCCGGATTGGGTGCTTCTACCCGGCTCGAGAGACGGGAACCGGTAGGTCGTGGCGCTCCGGTTGGCGGAGGGGGAGGTGGAGGGTGGTTGTTCACCGTTTTCCCCTAGCACGGCTGGCTCTTGTGGCCCGAGTCACGATGATTGTTGCGGGGTTTCCCTACCGGAGGAGAGGATGCCTGCTGGGTCTCGCGGGGTGTGCCCTTGCTGTTGCCAGGTGGCTTGCTCCCCTTGGAGCCGCTGGGGTTCTCGTGCATCTACTAGATGGTGCCAGCCTACTCTTTCGCGATCCAAAGAAGCTCCCGCACCCACGCGTTCTGCCGGTCTTGCTCCTCGCCCTCCAGGTTGGGAAGCTCGTCCGCTATGGCTCACGTTGCACGCAGGTTCTTGATGGTCGTGATGTAGGTAGGCCGGGCAAGGGGAGGTGGTGTATCTGACTCGCCATCCTTCTCCAACCTTCCGCCTAGCTCACCGCCCTGGTGTTGCACCTGTCCACGTCGGCTCGGCTCCTTGCTAGCTAGAGTGAGGCCGTGAGCACGGTCGTACTCGTGCATGGTGATGTCGATCTGCTTCTTGGTAGCAGCCATGTCAATGGCCTCCCGTAGGAGGAGCTCCCTTTCCATGGCGAAGTTCATGGCGGCTTCCTCCAGATTGTCTCCAAGGGTAAACAGAGTGAGGAGTCATTTGATGGCAGCCTCCACCGGGTCCTTCTCCCACGGAGGGGCGGAAGTTCCGACTTCCTCGCTGGCACGATCCTAAGGGCGGTGGTGCTGCGTGCTGGAGTTGGCCATCATAACCTCCACGCCACGCGGCGCGATGGGCGCGCTGCTGTGGGAGAGCAGCGGCTCTATGACGGAGATGATATCCCGCAAGAAATGCTCCAGCACGGTGGTGGTGTAGATAGGTAGGTCGCCGAATAGCAAGATGGAGCCGTTCAGTGGGAAGGTGGAACTGGTGAAGCACAACGCGTTGTCGATGATGCAGTTGAATTTTCCTAGCATAAGCACGAGGCTAGAAGCCACGCGCTCACCGGCTGAAGTGCAGGGTCCCGTGCGGAATGAGACTCCGGTCGAAGCTATTCTGCCCCACGGTAGGCGCCAACTGTCATTGTATTGGGAGCGACAGTGCCTGAGAAGGCTAGATAGAGGTGTGGGTAAATGACAGGGAAGCTATCGACAGCGTCCGTAGGCGGAATTGGGTACGGGCGAGTGACACAAGAAGTACCTAGGTTCGAGGCCCTTGTATGGAGATAACACCCCTACTTCTGCCTGATCTTACTATGGTATGATATGAAAACTATAGAGCGTTCCTCGAGCTATATGAGTGCTAGCTATCCAACTAAATCCAACCCTTGCTACGAGAGCCTCGCCCCCCCTTATATAGGCTAGGGGCAGCAAGCTTACTGGCCAAGCCGGCTAGCGGGTCCCACAGGTGGGCCCTAGCCGGCTAGTCATCTACAATGCTGCATAGTGGCGGGTCTTGTCCGAAGTACACGCCGTGCGGGGCATCGTGGGCACAGTGAAGGTCGTGCGGGCCTAGCGTCAGCAACCGGCCACTATGCCCTCCTCAACCAAAAAGTCTTCGGCATGGTCTTCGTCCTTCTTTCTTTACGTCTTGTCGCCGTACCAGGGAGTACCGCACACTGTATCACACATCTCCCTGCCTTCTGCCTATCTTGATTGCGTCCGGCTAGGATCGTCTAGCTAGACCGATATCTCGCCAACCTTCCTTTGTTCGGCTACTCTATGCACTGTCTTGTGCTTGCGTCTGGCTAGGCTCCACTAGCCGGCCGTGACTTGCTTGCCCTTGTTTTTGTTTGACTAGGCTATCCGGGGGTCATCCCCCTGACACAGTCTCTCTGTGCATTAACAATGGTCGGACCAAGATCATCAGCAGGCTCATCTTATGCCCCTTATTTAGCTTCCCCCATTGCAGTGCCACCTTATTCATGGAACCTAGGAAAGTTGACATCATCCTCTTCTTCTTCATTGTCTTCCATTATAACCACTCTTTCTTCGTGCTTGGTCTAACAATTATAACCTGGTCGAAACAGGTGGATGTGAAGGATTTTTTAGGAAGAGTAATCCTTCTGAATCTTATAGACACCACATGGACACCACATAAAACCATTTCGCTTGTTTGCCTCAGCAACACCGAGGAAATAATGCAGGTCATTAATGAACTCGACAGAGCGTTAATCATCGTACAACCATTGCCGGCTCATATGCATTATATAAGTATATCAAAAACCATTACACAACATCATGAATATAGAAGAGACCAAATTAATACAAGTTTATCACATTAAAACTAAAGTAGAGTAGTGAAAAAACGTTATTATTGCAAAAATAAAAATATGCACTGATTTAAAAACTTTCTACTCCATACTATTTTGATCAATTACTAAGTAAACCACATCTATTCATATGCAAACTAAGAAGTTAATTTGAGCTCAAATTGCATATGAATCAAATAAAATCCCACATAATTACTCCCAAACTAAAACCTACAAATCCCTCTACTTCTAGAGCATGAAAAGAGCTAAACTAGCAATGGCAGATAAAAGGATAAAGTTGCTAACCTTTTAGAACCCTTGGACGGATGTAGCGCCGCAAAATCTTGACAAATGATGGAAAAAACGGGGGAAAGCCTTTATTCCCGGTTGGTGTCTCCAATCGAGACTAAAGGGACTCCAACCAAGACTAAACAGGCTCCCACCGGCCGCAGCCTGCAGCAATCCCTTTAGTCCCCGTTGGTATCTCCAACTAGGACTAAAGGTCCCATTTGACCCGGGACTAGACTTGGCCATGCTCGTGTGGTATCCTAGCCATTGGAACCAGGACAAATGCTCACATTAGTCCCGGGCCCAAACACGGCCAGGACTAAAGCTCTGGACGGAAGGCCCTTTTTATACTAGTGGAAGGGGGTGGAGATCGTATCTCCAGGGCCCTATCATAAGAACCGATGAGTACTAATCCTTGTGTTGTGTGTGTACTATAGAAAACATTACATAGAAACGTTACATAGAATGACACGTAAATCTCTAACAGCCCCCCTTAATCACAACCTTCTAAAAGGTTGAGATTATGCTTGAAATCTCAAATTTTTGACAGCCAGAGCCTTTGTGAAACCATCTGTAACTTAATGTTTGCTTGATATTAACCTGATGTCAAGTATCATATTTGCAAGTCTTTCTCGAACAAAATGATAATCTATCTCAATATGTTTGGTTCTTGCATGAAAAATAAGATTTATAGACAAGTATATAGCACCCAAATTATCACACCATAGACATGGTTTTACCTTTAGTTGAACCCCAAACTCACCAAGCAAGGATTCAACGCATATTAACTATGTTGTGGCATTGGTTAAAGCTTTGTATTCAGCTTGAGCGATAGACCTTGACAGTGTAGCCTATTTTCTTGCACTCCAGAAGACCAATTTGGTCCAAAAAATATAGAAAATCCTCTAGTGAATCTTCTATCATCCAGAAAGGCTGTCCAATCTGCATCTGAGAAGACACTAAGAAAATTGGATGAAGATCTCTGAAAAGTCAAACCAACATGTATGGTACCCTAAACATATTTAGAATCCTTTTTGCAGTTGTCCAATGAACTATAGTTGAAGCATATAGATACTGACATACTTTATATACTATGAAAGAAATCAGGTCTTGTCAATGTTAAGTATTGTAAAGCACCTAGAATGTTTCTATATTGTGTACTATTAAAAGGACCAAGAGCTATTCCGTCATTCAAAGACAATTTTTCAGTGGAGGATAAAGGTATATAGGATATTGTACACTTTTGTCGTACCAACTTTGGCCATCCCAAGTTTACTTTACCTCAATGCTCAGAAAGAAGTGCAAATCTCCTAAATCCTTGAGTGCAAAGTCATCATTGAGATCGTGGAGCAAAGCAGAAAAATCCTAATCTGATGAATTGGTCACTATGATATCATCAACATAGATTAGAACAAATATCATAACATTATAGAGAAAAAGTAAAGTATCTGCTTTGGAAGGAGCAAAACCAAGTTGTTGCAACTTGGTACCCAGCCTGGAATACCATGCTTGGGAACTTTCTTGAGACCATAAAGAGCTTTGTCAAGTCTACAAATATAATGCAGATTGACTAATAAAACTATGCCCTCTTAGAAGCACACCCGTGTCACGTCTCCTGCTGACACTTGGCATGTTCTGGTTGTCTCTCACATTTGTCCAGCCCACCGCTTCGCGGCACGTCGTGAGATAGAGGACCTCGTGTTAGTCTCGCATGCGAGCAACCACCTATCAACTAGGAACCCACGGGTCTTAGGGCATTTTCGTTTTCTCTTTTTGATTTTGTTTATGAAAAACATAATATATTTAGAACCGAACGTCCAAATCAAAAACCATTCACACCGATGATGTAGTTGCGCCGAGATCTACAAAACTAGATCTCATGTTGATAGGTTTTGACAAACTTTTTTCTTGCGCTGCTTTTGTACCTAGTTTGCACTGCCTTCGGTCGAAGTGTACCACACGGTGTCCTAGCGGTGCACGTCCATGCAGTGCTTTTCTATACTGCGTTCTACTTCCTTCGGTTATAAAGCACATCGCGGTGTCCTAACAATGCAATATCCATGCACTACATTTTTATCCTGTGTTGCCCTGCCCTCAGTTACAGTGCACGACGCGGCGCGGTGTCCTGGTGGGGCAGCACCGATGCCCTGTGTTTTGTATATTGCACTGCCTTTGGTTAAGTGCATGACGCGGTGTTTTGGAAATGTACGGCCGTGCGCTGTCTTTTTTATTGCGTTTCACTGTCTTAGGACGCAGTACACGACGTGGTGTCCTAGCAGCGCGAAGCAGTACACGACGTGGTGTCCTAGCAGTGCATCGCTCGTACACTGCCTTTTTATTATAGTTGCACTCCCTATGGAGGCATTATATAACTATCTGCACTATTTTTTACTACGTTGGACTGTTTTATCGATGCACTATTTTTTCTTGGTGCCTTGCTCTTTCTTCTCTTTGTTTTTTGCGCAAATGCGGCCAAGACAACCTGGCTCGGCTTAGGCAGCTGGGTGCAATTCCCGTGCGAGCATGCAATTGCCAAACGAGCGAGCTATGCCCTCGCTGGACGCATTCTTGGAATTTTCTCGCGCGCGTCCTGCCGTATACTACCGACACGTGGCAACCAATGAGAGATTCCGCTAGTCCGCGCTCTGAGTTCCGGCGCAGATTATCCTGCCGTATACTACCGACACGTGGCAACCAATGAGAGATTCCGCTAGTCCGCGCGCTGAGTTCCGGCGCAGATTACTAGTCATTCTGGGCAGCGGAAGAATAAAAACCTAGGGATTGTTTTATATAAACCTCTTCTTCTAAAACGCCATGTAAAAATACGTTTTTAATATCTAGCTGTCACAGACTTCAGCTCCTGAAAACATCAAGTGCAAGAACAAGCCTGATAGTTGCTTCCTTGACCATCAGACTTAAGGTATCTTCATAGTCAATGGTATATCTTTGTTTGACGCCTTTAGCAACCAAGTGTGCCTTGTATCTATCAATTGTACCATCTGCATGTTTTTAATATTATATACCCACTTACAATCAATAAGGTTCTTTGTAAAGTGTGTATGAACACGATGCCATGTTTTATTTTACATTAAGGCATTATACTCTTCTTCCATCGCCTTGCACCAATGATCATCCTCAAGGGCCTCCAAAAATGTACAAGGTTCACCTGTAGATGTGAACATGCCATAGCAAATAGTGTCATAAGTATATGTTTTCAGATTCCATATACCTTTTTGGAGGCTTGTACGAGGTTCAGGAGGTGGCAGAGGACTCGATGATGTAGACGATGATGTAGGGGAGCTAGCTGTAGAAGATCCACAACTTTTTTTTGGTGTTGTTGCTTGTCTTCGATAGACCAGAGTCGGAAAGTGTGGTAGGAGGAGTTCCCCTGCTGTCAGCATGCAAGGCAGGAGACAGCGATCAGGAACTGATCCACTGTGGCGACGGGCATGTGTAGAGGATAGCGCCCACAGGCCACGCCGCTGAAAGAAAGATCTTGATGGCGACATCTCTTGGGTCCGCGACGTGTTTTCACGTGCACGCATAGGTGGATGTGACCGTGTCGACATGTTTTCAGGAGCGGGTGAAGGGGACTGCATCGGTACGCTGTCACGCCCGTGTGGTGGGGACCGCGAGCTGGGCCGTGACATTGAATCTTTAACCGTGGACCACGTCGATTCAGGAAGCGACACCTGGCGCATGCGAGGCGGAGACTTCACCTGCCACGCAGGAGAATCGGCCTCAAGATCAGGCCGCGGGCGATCTGAGGCGACTGTGGCAGCAGGATCACATCTGGGATTGCCGCCCATTTGAGATTTTTTTGGGGCAGATTTCTCCAACGTTTCTTCACATTTTGTACAAAATTTTGTTCTTGTTCTTCCTAGTCATCAGTATTATCTGCGTGTACATCAAAATATGCAGGATCTTCATCCTCATTAGTAACAACATGCACAACAGGCAAATCCATATAGTCATCAACAAATGCATCCCTATTATTTGATGTATTTCGAGGCAAAAGAAGAATATCTTTCCAAAGATGTGTGCCGGTGTTGGGATGCAACTGACCAGGGGGAAAACATTTTCATCGAAGAAAACATCTCGAGAGATATAAATACGACCTCTAAAAATTTCTAAACATTTAACTCCTTTATGGCGAGGTCTATAGCCTAGGAAAACAACACCGATCGAGTAGAACGGTAAGAAAGTTTTCTTTTGTTGTACGAACAAAGGTTTGGCCAGCAAGCGCAACCAAAAACTCTAAGGTAGTCATAGTTTGTTGTATGAAGAAGACATTCTACATGAGTGTTATGATTGATTAATTTTCTAGGAAGGAGATTTATGAGAAGTGGCAGTGAGAAACACTTCATCCCAAAACTCGATAGGCATAGAGGCATTAGCAAGTAAGGCAAAACCCACTTCAATAATGTGATGATATTTTCTTTGAGCAGAACCATTTCGTTGGTGAGAATGTGGACAAGAAACATGGTGGGTAATACCAATCTTTTGGAGGAAGTTATTTAATTTTTTATATTCACCTCCCCAATCAGTTTGCATAGTAATTCTTTTCCTAACAAATTTTATTTCAACAAGTTACTAGAAGTTCAGAAAAACTTGATAAACATCAGAAATATTTTTGAGAAAATAGATCAAAGAGAATTTGCTAAAATCATCAATAAAGCTTACATAATATAAATTTTTATTAGCAGAAATAGGTGTTGGACCCCATACATCAGAAAATACTTGTTCCAAAGGGATAGTGGAAACACTAGTAGAGACAGGATATGGTAATTGATGGCTCTTAGCTAGTTGGTAAAAATCACATATGTTGGTATCTATTTCAAGAGAATATGAAATATTATTTTTCCTAAGTACTTGTTGAACTACAAAGGATGAGGGGTGTACTAACTGGCGATGCCACATAGAAGATGATGGTTTTATTGTGATGAAAGCTTGCTTGGAAGGTACTAGCGGGTAGAGACCATCATGGCATGGCCCTTTAAACAGGATTCTCCTGGTGGCTTGGTCCTTGATAAAAAATAAATATGGGTGAAACTCAAGAAAAACATGATTATCAAGTGTAAGTTTATGGACAGATAGAAGACTTTTTGATGCAGTTGGAAAATGAAGAATATTTTTAAGTTGTAAAGAACTATGTGGGGTGTATAATGTTGAATGACCAATATTGTAACACCCTAGAATCATTCCTATGCAGATTTCAGCGATCCCCGCCAAACCCACATAGAAACAATTCGATGATGCCCACCAAATACTTGCATGCGGGTGGAAAACAAAGTAATACCATTTACAATAGTTCACGACGGAACCCATAAGAACATATATATACAACAACGACTCCTCGAGCCAAGAATACAAATATATATTATAAAGACCCAAATCACATTGAAAACGTACAACACCTGAGTACGGATAAGATGCAAATTGTACTAAGAGTCCTGAAGAATAACAAATGATGTCTATAAATCTACATAGAACAAGCTAGAAGGATAACCTTGCTAACGTCGTAGAACTCATACCTGTCAAAGTAAAGGGGTTCCGACAAAGGGCAAAGAAAAAAAAGAGCAGTTAGTAGTGATGCCAGTACACAGTGAGGCTTAGAATTCGGCGGCTCTCGCCTATATGTGTATGGTGGACTGAAGCGGTAGCAACGCATGCAATAAACAACCTACAGAGGCTCGATAATACTATCGACTATCATAGACGGATAAAAGAGACCTATTTGGAACCAACCTGGTACTAACACCAAACATAACTCATCTTGGAGTTTTCCCCTTGCGCCCAAACGAGGAAGTACTTCCTAGGAACTCACATAGTTGGCAGGTTTATTAATCATTCCATTATAGTGGTAATACTTACTAGTCAAAAATAGATAGCATAAGTCATCCCAATACCACCAGTCGTTGGCACTTTTAGTTAACCATTCTATTATAGCGGAGCTGGTTACTAGCCATGCCATAGATTCAAATTTATAGCACTACACTACTAGGAAATAGCTTATAGGTAGACAAGATATTCAGTGGCGCATATGTAAAATCATGCGCCATAAATATGTATCAGTGGCGTACTAGAAAAAATGCGCCACAGAAGTTTGGCACTTCAGTGGCGCACGAAACCAGTATGCGCCACAGAAGTCCACATTTCTGTGGCGCATATTCTCGTGTGCGCCACAGAAAGTGATGATTATGTGGTGCATATAGACATATGCGCCATAGAAGATTGATGGGACCAAGCACCAAAAAAGGGGGAGAAACTTCTGTGGCGCATATGTCCATATGCGCCACAGAAAGTGATGTTTCTGTGGCACATATAGGTGTATGCGTCATAAAACACAAGCAAAAACAGATCCCACCCCCCACACCCCCACCCCCCTTGGATCGCTTTTTTCAGTTTTGTAAAAAATAAACAAAAATGATAGAAACTTCAAAAAAATAATTCCTTTGAGTTGTAGTTAGATTTTAGGGTATAGATCTAGAAAAAATTGAAAAACATGAATTTCGATATATTTTGCAAAAATAGGTCATCGCACGGTAAAACGGCTATAACTTTTGCATACGATGTCGGAAAAAAATCTTTAACCTACCAAAATGATCGTCTCGAAATTCCCTACTCGAATTCAATCACCTACAGTCGTTCTGGATTTTACAGAATCCCCAAATTCAAAAAGAGTAAAAAGTTATTTAGGATAGAAGATTTTTTACTGCAAAAAAATAAAAAAGGGGGATAAACTTCTGTGGCGCATTTCCCCATATGCGCCACAGAAGTCTTGGGCGGGATTCAAAATTTGAATCCACCCTTCTTCCTCCCTTTTTCCTTTTTCTCTCCCTCCCCACTTCTTCTCCCCTCCCCACTTCTTCTCCCCTCCACACTTCTCCCCTTCTCGTCCCTCCTCCTTCTCCACTCTCCGGCGATCTCCTCCTCCTCCTCCTCCACCACCACCAACTCCAGCGACCAACTCCGGCGACCACCTCCTCCTCCTCCTCCACCACCAACTACGGCGACCTCCGGTGACTTCCTCCTCCTCCTCCACCACCAACTCCGGCAACCTCCTCCTCCTCCACCACCACCAACTTTGGCGACCTCCTTCTCCTCCTCTTCCACCACCAACTCCGGCAACCTCCTCTTCCTCCTCCTCTACCATCACCACCACCAACTCCGGCAACCTCCTCCTCCTCCTCCACCACCAACTCCGGCAACCTCCTCCTAGCCCTCCTCCAGCCACCACCACCACCACCACCAACTCCGGCCAGATCTAGATCTAGCCTTTTTTTTAAAATTTGAAAAAAACTTCTGTGACGCATATTGGTCATATGCGCCACTGAAGTTTGAGACTTTTGTGGCGCATTTTAAAATGCGCCACAGAAGATAGTTATCAGTGGCGACGTATCAGTGACGACTAAGATATGCGCCACGGATAGTGAAAAAAGGTGCGCCACTGATAAGTGGTTTCCTAGTAGTGCTACTTTAGTTTGAGTTGTCTATGATCGAGACATTATGCTCCAAGTATTCCATAACCGTGGACACGGATTTTTTTAAAGATTTTCCCTACAGGGGTGCACAACTAGCAACACACACACGATCAATCACGTGAAAACCAAATGAAAGTAAAGAAGCATCACGACAATGCATTTACAAGATTCAAAAATGATTTCAGGGGGACCACCCCACTAATCTACCCATAATAAAATCGGCTAGGCTCTGAGACGGACCCATGTTTCGCATCAATGGTTGTAAACGACTGGGAACCTGAAATTATAAACTTGGATTGTTGATAGCGCAAAACCACTCTGCATTCCAAAACAGTACAGGTAAACGGTGCTCGAGCAAAATAGTAGATAAAACAGTAAAGCATGACAGAAGTACATGATAGTAGTAAAACCCCAAACTATTTATGGCCACAAGAAATAAGATGTGAATCAAGCTCAAACGAATCCCATAAAATTTCTCACATGTGGATAGTGCGATAGTCAAAGACAATCCATCAAGTACTCGGGTCCTAGGTGAACACAAGTGTGAGGGATAAAAGCCAAATCTTAACTATTTCCCACTGGTACGTGGCTGCGTGGACTTTACGGACCCGACTTGGGTTTCTCAGCCTGGTATGTCTCTGCTGCTGTGCCCGGTCAGCACCCACCGTTGGCGGTTGAGGATGCCCTCCAGGTGGCTTTGCGGCTGCCGCCCTCAGGCTACCATTATTGGTCTGGTCTGCTCTTGCTGCTGCGTTCAGCCGGCTACCGTCTATGGCGGTGGAGGTTGTTCCCTCCCACGTGGCTGCGGTACTGTTGCTCCTTGCCTACGGCTCTTTCCTTTCGGTCCGGCTAGCCTCCTAGTGTTTGCCATGGGGAAACGTTGATGGTGTCTTCAAGACCGTGGTGGTGCTTGTTGGTGGGCGGCAAGCTTGGGGAGCGTTTCGGACTGTCTGGGTGGTAGGGTCTGGGGGACGGGAAATCCCCGTCGGCGTTGTCGGCACCGACGTGCTGACGTCTGCTGGCGCCACCGGTCCCTATGCAGGGTGTCGCATGTACCCCTTCCCACTCCCCTCTGTGTACCGATAGAAATCCTAGGACTAGTCCGGGCAGCAACATCATCATCGTATTCCTTTTTGAAGTTGTTGCTTAGTACACGACGAATAGAAGGCATATGAGCGTGGTGGGAATTCTCCAGAGGGCACGGCGGTTGCGAGCATCATCGCTTTTATCGATCCGGCGCTGTCGGCACTCTTTCCTCTTTTCTTTCTATTGTTTTTCTTTTAGGCTTACTTATGCTATCTGTTCTAGTAGTGGCCTCGGTGCTGTATCGGATGATTGCTATATTCATATAGCAGAGCGGAAATCTATTTCACGTACGCGAGAAGTCAGTTGTTGCCTGAGCTGGGCAACAGAGATTACGCAACATAAGGCCAACGTGCCAGTTCTTTTCTACTGAGTTGGCATTAGAGATCATCACATGAATACATGAACATGGCAAAGCCCCGCCATAATGGACTAATCAGTTCTCACACACCATACAAGACAAAGTTGAATTGGTACCAATATATGGCGAACCATTAGTATCAAAATAGTTGCTTTATTCATGAAATCGTCAAGATTTAACATGAAAGAAAATCCTCATAACACAGCATCAACTTACTGAATTGCATATGTCATTGACCTAGCGAGTCAAAGAGACAACCTATATAATTTAAAAAAATGAAACATTGCTAGAAGGAACTAGATACTTTTTTATATAGTAGAAACGGATCGACGTGAGAATTCCGAAAAATCGTCCTTAACAGAAATCGAACTAGACACAACCTATATAATTTGGTGTACGCCTACCATACTAATGATGATGGCACGGCATACCCGGGCCTTCCTTGCAACAGCTGCAGATAAAAGTGCCGGAGAAACTTTATGGCAGGATGCTCGGCGACGGCGGTGGCGGCCTCGCCGGCCCGGTCGCCAGCTCGTCCAATCCGCCGCGCTGAACCTGACGCGGCCAACAGCATTATCACCGCCACCATCAGTGGCAGGGCAGAGTTCCACCTCACGGCCATAGCTAGGTACGAATCCTCTCTCCGTCTCTACTACTAATGACCTTTTTTGTTTACTTCCGCGACATGAGATTGTACTCAAAAGGGATTTCCGTTGTACTCCGTCCTTCTTTATTTATACTGAAAGATCCGGAGGACCGTCGGGCCAAAGGGATCTTTCTCTCTCGCTAATATAGCCATCGATTAAAATCATTCGGAATTAATGCCGAAAACTGTTTCCATTTCGGCGCCTTATTTCTTAATTCTGCGGGCCAATTTTCCTAATTTCCAGCTCGAGAAATTATGTGTTGCATCCCCCGCTTGGCCAATCAGTGCCCTATGCATGCATTGCATTTTATTGCAGAAGGCATGCATGCTTAATTACGGGAGAATAGCGCGAATTTCACGGGATCTTTATTTTTTTTGCTTGATTTTTGCTGTATTGCATGAGGTGTGAAGAAAAGGGTAGCATAACAGTACTACCTTCCTCAACGCCTTTCCAAGTCTTTCGCTCCGCTATATTAATATACATGAGAAAATTACACTTTTGGTCTCACATCTTGTCTCAAGGTTGTGTTTTAGTATCACATCTTGCAAAATAAAAAACGTTAGTCCCACAACATGCAATAACCGAATGTTTTTAGTCCAAACCACCGACGTCAGCAGTATTCTAATTTTAATCGCCACGCGCGTGTCCAGGAGAGAAACAGAAACACGTCGAGGTCCTTGGGGGCGTAGTGAAATGACAAATTTGTAGAAAGGCCCCTCACTCTCCTCCTTTTATCCTTTGTTTCTGCCTACTTTTTCGGCAAGAACAGAGGGCACGCAAGTTACGGACTCTCTGCTGCGTGGCCACGACGAGGTTGTCGGTGAGGGCGACGAGCGAGGGTTTCCATCTAGATCCCGGCGATCATGCACTACCGTGAGCATGGGGAAGACCCGCCGGACTATGGTACGGCCAATTTCTCCCCCAAAATCTCCTCTATTCCTGCCTCTTCTCGTCCCCGACGGCGAGCGCTAGGTGAGCGCATGATCGACGGCGAGTCAGTGATTTTTAGCTCATGAAAATCATGGGAAATAGGTTAAGTTGTACTGGCGGAGCGCACTGTATGGTTTTTGTCGATCTTTATGCCCCGATTTCAAGGGGGCTTAGTTCTCTGCTCCGCCATGGACATGAAGCTCGTCAGAGACATGTATGTAGATGAATTTAGAAAGAAAGGTTAGTCTTTCCGGTGCAATTAGTACTGTATGAACGTTGTGTGAATGAATAAAGACGCAAAATCGTCGATTGATCATGGTTCTTCGATGATCACTGTTAGGGTTCAGTGTTAGGTGTCTTGACAAATATGAAATTCAGTTAACTGTAGTAGTGACAGTTTCAGGATTTTGAATCAATAAATATTTATTGACATTTGTCTTTCTTTTGCAGTTATGTTTATAGGAGTGGAAAATGGTCATTTTATTATTGAAGTAATACACAATGGATTTTTCTGTGGTTAAGTGGAGGTTTGACCTATGAGATTACAGCAACATCTCACTTTGATGATATAACTGTTGACACATGTTCTTTTGGTAGGATAAATGAGATTCTCGGGATATTGGGCTACAATAGTGAAGATGAGAAGTTGTCAATACTAGTTTCTACCAGATAAATGGCTTAATGATGGGTTGGTGCTAGCTGACAGTATGGTTGACATCACAAACATGTTAAAAGTGAGAAAGACTATGAAGGTGCTTGTGTTGTTTCTTAACCACACCAACTTTGTCAAAAGTTTGAGGTCTAACCTAATTCTAGGCAAACCATCTGATCCACAACCAGCTGGAGCAATGAGCAATGCCAGCCAGTCTCTGGAAAAACATGGTCCTGCTCTAGAAACAACATGTACTACTTCTACCTCTTATCATTCCTCTTCAGTGGTAGTTTTAGGGCATGATGGATATGTAGGAAGCATAAAGTGATAGTAACAGTGATGATAGTGTTTTTTTATGATAGTGATTACAATGCTGAATAAGGTGATGATGATTTGTTTGCAGGCAACATTGGCAGGTCAGTTGATGATAACAATGAGCAGCAAATATGTGATGAAATGAAGATGAGAATGCTCTAGAGGAGGATCATTTAGATTTGTAGGAAGGAGACAGATTACTCCTAAAGAACAAAGTTAAAGCTTTCAATGCAGATGTTGACATGAACAATCCTATTTTCAGGCTTGAGATGAAGTTCAGTTGTGTTGAGGAGTTAAGAAAGGCTTTAACTACCTACAACATCAGGAATACAAAGAAAATAAAGAAGACAAAGAATGAAAGAAGGAGGCTAGAAGCAGTGTGTGTTCTAGGGTGTACATGGTTTATGAAAGCATCCAATGATGCAGCTAAGACTGGTGGCTTTGTCATCACTTCATATGAAGGAAGGCACAAATGTGAGGGCAGTTGGCCAGTTAAAGCAATCATAGAGAAAATTCTACTTAACAAGTTTATGCATGAATTTAGGGACAATCGGGAGCTTAACCTGTAGGGTTTTGCTGCAAAATTTATTAGGGAACTCAATATATGCCCACCTAGATGGAAGCTATCAAGGGCTAGGGCTGCAGCACTGAGAAAAATTCATGGTGATGAAGAGGACCAGTTCAAACAGTTGCTGGATTATGGGCAATAGTTAAGGACAAGCAACCTTGGGTTTAAGTTCATCCTCACTACTAATTTAGTCAATGATCCAGCAAGTCCAGAACACATGGATCATCTGGCTACACTTTATTGGAGTTATGATGTTTGCAAACGAGGATTTCTTTCTAGATGTAGGCCTTTTATTACTTAGATGGATATCACATTAAAACAAGGTATAAAGGTGTGATTCTAACAACAATTGGAATAGACCCAAATGAGTGCATATACCAAGTTGCATTTGGTGTGTGTGAGGTAGAACGCACAAGTTCTCGGGAGTGGTTTCTCAAGAATCTAAAAGATGATCTCAACATTACAAACATAGATCCATAGACAATAATGGCTGACACACAGAAGGTACTTGTCCACATAGAGCTTTATTCTAGTATATATTACACAAGAATTTCCTCCACTTATATTTGTTCTTATTCTTAGTAATCTTCTTAAGCATGTACTGCATACCTTTCTTTAGCCTGCATAGAGCACATGCAACATTTTTCTCAGGAGCAACATACCTTTCAAGCTCACGGATCTGCATCACACTTTCTACACAACTCATCCATCTTGTTTCTAACCTAGGCTTCTTGAGCTGTGTAGTCCTTGCATTGCCTCTATCTTTTCCTTCTCCAATTTAGCTCTTTTTCTGTACATAATGTCTCTCTTGCTCTCCATGTTCTCTTGTTCTTTGGTACTCAAGCACCTATAACCCTACATATAAGGATGAGCCATTGACAGAAGATGACATATTCTCTACAGTGTGACATCTCATTTTAAATTATAGAATCTTTAATAGTGAAAAGCTAAAGGGTGACAAGATATATCTTCCTTTTTTTATGCAGGTTCTGATTAATGTTGTTGAGAAGGAGTTCCCTGATGCAAAACACAGATTTTGTGTGAGACATCTATACAAAATTTTCAGAGGGCTGGACATAGAGGTGAATCACTCAAGAATGACATTTGGGGTATTGCCATGTCTACTTGTGTTCCAAAATGGCAGAGAAGTGTTCACAAGTTAAAGAGTGACAGTCAGCAAGCATTTGAATGGACTAAAGAACTAGTGCCTAGTACATGGATCAAGGCCTTTTTAGTGAATTTCCCAAATGTGACATGCTATTGAACAATCACTTAGAGGTGTTCCATAGCTACATCCTTGAAGCCATATAAATGCCTTTTATATCCATGCTAGAAACTCTATTCTACAAGATTTGAGAAGAGCTGAAACCAAGCAAAGGAAGGCAGAGAAAATGACTGGAAGAATATGTCCAAAGATCAAGAAGAATTTGGAAAAATTCACAGAGTGGACCAATGAGTGTGATAACATAAATTATTTTTTACTTTCTTTTTTCACTAGTTTTGTTTGACTTGCACTATTCACTGTTTTCCGCTTGACTTGCACTTTTCTCTAGTTTCTATTTGGGTTTCATATCTAACCTACCCCAACTTGATTGGGACAAAAGGCTTGGTTGTTGTTGTTGGAGCAATGAGTGTGATGTCACTCCCACCACTAATTATTTGTACTCTATGAGTAGCCATGATCTTGACAAAGATTACACTAAGCATTTTCAAGCAAGAACTTGTGATTGCAAAAGGTGGCAATTGACTGGAATTCCATGTCATCATGTTATTTCTTATTGCAGAAAAGATAATAAAAATCCAGATAATTTGTTTCACAGCAACTACATTGTTGACTCTTTCTACATAGCCTATGCTTTCAATCTTGTTCCTCTCAGAGGCAAACCTTTTTGGGAAAAGAGGAATGCACAAACAATTTATCCACCATTGTATACAAAAGTGATGCGGGCCTAATAAAAATAGGAAGAAGGCACCTGAGGAGAAAATAAAGAAAAGAAAAGCAACATTCACAAAGGAAGAAGTGACTATGCATTACTCAATTTGTGGAAAAGCTAATCACAAAAAAAGGTCACAACAATTATCTTGCCGGCTTGGCAGAACATAGTCAAAATAATGTTGTTGGGCAAGATGAAGAAATAGACACTCCATCTATTTTTGAGGTACATTATTTAATTTACCCATTTTACTATAAAAGTTCCATTTTAGTGAATTTCCTGACTAATTATGAATTTATATGAAGCATGTTATTCCACATACATCAGATCCTGCTATGGATCCTAACAATCAACAATATAGTATGATGTTTATGCTGCAAGAAGAGGTATAATTGTTTTACCTATTTGAAATAGTATTTGCCATTTGAATTTCCTTGTGTAATTGAATTTTAGAATTTTCAAATCTAGGAAAGGGAGCATGTACCAATTAGCAGGCTACTTGGTCCAATGCCAGAAAATGCCTTTGTTGTAGCAACTAGAGACACCATTCCTATTGGAAGAGAAAGGATCACTACTTCATCTACTAGAGGTAGTTAGAGAGGGAGAGGAAGAGGAAGAAGCAATTCTACTAGGGCACCTGCAAAATCAAAGGGAAAAGATGCAGCAGGGCCAAGCAGCCAAAACAGAACAAGAGGGAAAGGAAAGAAGACACTTGCCAATGTAGCAATTGATGAAACAATTGGAAGTGAAGCAAGAGTAAGGGAAATTCCTGATTTGAATGTACTAGTGCTAGATTCCAATGCAGAGGAGTTTCCAGTCAGTCAAAATGCTCATTATGAACTTGACATTTGGTTCAATTAGTACATTTTCAATTTAATCTATGTAATAAGTAGACCGTACTTTGTACTACTCAATTTTGTTGGTGCAATTCAGAATAATTTGAAAATAATTAGTACATTTTCCTCTTTCTCCTACTGAACTAACATGTACTAGTATTGTAAAGAAAAGGCTCACAAGTACCAGTACAAAACTATAGAATCACTCAAAGATTTGACAAAAGCAAGTTCTTTATTCATATTATAGAAACACTAAAATATTTGATAATAGGTAGCAAACTGCTTTATTCAAATTCGGTAGCTAAAAGAAAGGACAATCTACTGGATAGATAGTGGCATACATCATTGCATCAACTAAACAGATCCACTGAATAGTAAAGAAACAATGGCATACATCATTGCAAATGCACAAACTACAACAAACATTGGAAAATCCTTCCTATCCCTATTTCTCATCTCCATTCTACGAATCTTCAGCATTTTCTTCTTCTCCATTTTGACTTTCTGTAGCTCGATCTCCAATTCAGTTAGCCTGCTAACCAAAGCAATATTGTCTTCCTCCAATTTAAGTCTTGTTCTCATTGTCACCAAGGCCACATTGGCAAAAAAATTCAGAAGTTAACTACAACTGATAGTGAGACAAATTCATTTAACTACAACTGATATGCAAATTCAGTGAAAAATCGAGGAAACAAATCATACTCGAGGATCATCTCTTGGAGAATTCCCATAGTACTTTATTTTGAGCGTCTGATGGCTATGAAAATAGCCATCTTTCTCCATGTTTAAATCACATATTTAGTCAAACAAATGACCAAGAACCTCTATTGCCTTGCTACTAATGACTAATTATTGCAAAGATGTGTAATCCTTTGTTTTAAATTGTTTTGTGCAGGAAATCAGGAGTGATTAATGAAAATTATGGCATTTCCTACACAACCAGGTCAATTGGGGTCGAAAAAAGACCTTCTGGAGGCTTAACGACATGCGGTATGGGCAAGGCCCGCCCGTACTAGGTGGCGACGACTCCGTCAAGTCAAACCCTACAACTTTCATGAAGCTGCCTATATATTTCGAGACTACATGCGCGAAAAAGAGAGCTTTCATTCTCAGATTGCATCACAACACCATCGAAGGAGATCCACCACCATAATTCATCCTCTCCATCTTGCAACCACTCCATACTCATAGCCATCATCTTGTACTTGAGATCTCCTTGTGAATTGGTGACCATTGTAAGAATAGTTGATTTCAATCTAAGTATTTTGCACAATGTTTTATATCCTTGATCTTATTGTTATGAGTCAGTAGTCCTCACGGGCTGTGGTTTGGGGTGAAACATCAAAGTGATTATGTGCGTCTAATTCATGGGAGTACTGTGTGGTGATTTAATAGAGATTTGTATATTTGTATCCTTGTCTCTTATCTCGATATATGGACTTGTAGGTACCCAAGATCCCACAGATTAATAAAGGCTCGAGGTGATATGAGTGGTGGACGATGATTTCATAGGAAAACAAGTGGTAGAAAAGGGATGTGTTGACTTAGCATACCACTTCATGATGTAGTACACTATAGTCATTGACATAACACCAATGAAACACCATTCACTAGTATTACATCCCTCAGAGTGGTACAACAGAAACATAGCAGGTCTAAGACATGACTATAGATTACAACTCGACTCTTTACAAAAGCTCCAGAGAACACTCTAGGTTAAAGAGGAACAAATCAACTTCTTACAAAGAAGAACCAGAAATAATAACTCAGATCTAACTGGCTAATAAGATTAGAATCTAACTATCTGGCTTCCAATTGCTACTAATGCAATGCTCTACAGAAGTAGGTTTTATGGCTAGAGTATCTACTCCTATCTAATCAGGAACTTTGTCTTCACTTCGGTTGATGTATATGTTGACTTCATTGACTTTATTGAAGAACTTGAGTTGTCGATGATGGTTTCTTTAGCATAAGTTGGTGTTGACGTCGTCTTCAACGGCTTAGAACCTAGCAAGGGTTAAGAAGGTACAATTGAGTACGAGCATACTTAGCAACTTCACTAAAAAGGAGTGTTTCATGCACTAACTAGAGCCAGAGACCAAAGGTCATAGGCAATGCAGGTTTTCGTAAACATTTCTTCAAAGGTTGCTTTTATTCTGAAAACTATGTCCGTCAGCCTTCACAGGTTTACCAGAACTTTCATGGAGTTCCTTTCCTGCCGTGTTCGTAGCTCCTTCCCAGAACAGGGAGTAACATGTCATAGTTCTTACACTCTGCAAAGGTGCGTTTCTTTACCCATGAGATACCAAATCCTTGTTGCACAACTGGGCGATCTTTCCCGTCCATAATTCTATGATGTGGGGCCCAATAGATGATCCAAGCCAATTACTGCCCTTCTCCATGACACCGCATGAAGACACGACCCCCCAAGAAGGTTTACCACGAGTACAGTCCGGGTAGCTTCTCAAAGACTCTGTAAGCAGCTCTGCCTGGCAGCCACCATCAGTTATGGTGAACCTCCACCAAGACAGCTATGCAGAGATAATCTACACCAATATCGTGGGGCACTGAGGGGTCCCACCCATGTGCTGGATTCTCCACGAGAAATCCACAGCTTCACGATAAGGTCATACGTCCATGCGAAGGGAAGATGATCCAACTGACTTCTCTGTCCCATTCTAAATCTCATGGTTAACGCGTAATATATGGTGCTAGAATCACTGGGGACATTGGTTGTTAAGTCCTATATATTATGTTCCTTTACCACTGGAACTGTATCAGTAGATTATTACCATTTGGTAAATAATCCATAATCATGTTATTATGAAAATAGTGTTTTCTAACCTTTTTAAAATGTAGGTGATGACAACATTTGAGTTAAAAGTATTTGATAGAAAATAACCAAAGGACATGAGCAAGTGTGAACATCCTTTTGTGATTGCAATAATATGCAATCACGGTCTTCAAGACAATAGAAGATCGAAATTCTGTAAACAACATCATTGGTTTGGTAAGGACGAATGTTTAAAGAAGCAAGATGCAATTATTCAGAACTAATGTAATGTAGTTTGATAAACGCGAATCCCCGAAATAATCGCATCTGATCTAGGTTTCGGAAACTGGGGATGGTTTCTTTAGAATGTGTTTCACTTTTATACCAGCTTCACACTTGTGCTTCTTATTAAGGCTTGTGAGAGTGTGTGAAACAATATGTAAATAAAACAAGTAGCATCCAATATTACAACACTCAAATGGGGCATGGTATCTAAAAGATTTTTTAAGCAACATTATTAATCAATTAGAGGCTTTATAGAAATGCTTTAAGCATTACATTTAATGTTTCTTAAAAGAGTAACTTTTGAGGAAAAGGTTACTTTTACAAAGGAAGGTATTTAAATTTGAAGTTAACACTATTTAGGGTTTCTTATTAACATTAACTATTGATGGCTCTGAAATATAGCTATCTACGTCCACATTTAAACTGGATATTACTCCTATTTTTGATGAAATATCTCTCTAAACCATGCCACTAATGCCTAATCAGTGGAGTATGCAACCCTTTATTTTATATTGTTTCCTGCATAGATAATGTCGTTTAAAAAAGGGAATCACTACATTAAATTCAAAGATACAAGATTTCCAACAACTAGAAGAAACCAGGAAACGTAAAGCGGAGGCAGACGCTTTAACGACCACTATACGATCAGAGCAAAATTCTGGCCGTATAGCTCCGGTCGTATAGTTGGCGCCACCACCGTTAGGTCAAACAGAACAACTTTCGTGAAGGGAAACCTATATAAAGAAGCCTCGGGCGACAAGAAAACAAGCTAGACCTCACCAAAAAGTCTCTGCCACAGATCACCAGCCGCCTCCAGATCTCCAAACCCTTCTCCATCTCCATAGCCATATTCCACCACTTGTAATAGTAGATCTCTTCTATGATTGGCGATATTGTAAGACTATTGCTATCAATCTTATGATTTTCATTACAATTTTTGTGATTGTTGATCTCATCTCTATGTGTGAGTAATTCTCCTTGGGCTAAGGGCTTCGGCCTAGCCATGTAGCAATTGTGCATGTTATTTATCATAGATGGGATCGTGTATTAGTTTGTATGACATGATGGTTATGGTATCCTCTCTTTGCTCAATCTAAAGACTTGTCAGGTACCCAAGACCCCAAGGGTTGATCCAGGTAAAGGGAGTATGAGTAATGACTAATCTGCAGGTTGGGAACCCCAGTGACAGAAGGGGTAGTACGGATGTATGTGAGGGATTTGCTTGGGATTAACGGTGACATCACTATGCATATCATTAGTCCTCTTTCTTATATGGATGAGACTAGTAGGTTATTGCTATAAGTGGTTGTGGAGGCAATAGCAATTATGGATGCACTGCCCACATATAATTTATCTTGCTCTAACAAGTACATGCATACTTTATTTCTATCTTTTATTCCCATTAGATGTTTTGCACAGCTATAGGTGAAACCGAACGCCCTAGAACCTCCCTCTCCATCATCGACAACAACAAAAAGATGCAAGCTATTGGTCCGGTAAAAACACAAAAGGAATTCTAAAACTCCCGAAGGTCCGTTAAAGTAACTTCACTACGCATTCGCTTCCCGAGGATTCGATAACCTAGGTCTACTAGGGAAAAAGAAGATATACTACATCCGTAACCCGGATCGAAGGTATCAACCCTTTTTTGGCACCGTAGCCGGGGAAGCAATAGCTACCCTGGTGGGGTTATTTGGAACCTTGCTAGTTTTAATTCTTGTTTTTAATTTTGTTAGTTTGCTTTCAGTCTTTATTTGATAAACCAAAAATATTAGTTAGACTTTAAATTCATGCTTTTACTATTATAATTCTTTGTTTATGAAAACCCAAAAACATAGGAAATATGGCTGAAAAGAAGTCTGGGGAGTTTGTTACTCCCAACAATGATTATTTGTGTACTCCTATTACTCAGCCAGTAATTGATGTTGATGACTATGAAATTAAGCCCCATTACTTAAGTTTGGTTCAATAGAATCAATTTGGAGGCTCTACTATTGAAGACGCAGGTATGCACTTGAATACTTTCATTGAAATATGTGATATGATGCGTATAAAAGACGTTGACCCCGATGCGGTCAAATTGCGTTTATTTCTTTTCTCTCTAAGAGGGAGAGCAAAATAATGGTTGTTATCTTTGCCTAGAAATACTATTACATCATGGGTGCGATGTACTTCTTTATTTATGACTAAAATTTTCCCACCTACAAAGACTATGCAACTCAGATCTAATATTACTAGCTTTAGGCAGGAAGAGCGTGAGCCACTAGCGCTTGCATGGGAGAGGATGAAAGAATGCTTAAGAAAATGTCCTAGTCATGGGATGGAAGATTGGTTTATCCTCCATTTATTTTACAATGCTCTTAATCCTGTGTCTAAGTCTATGCTTGATACTGCAGCTGGAGGAACATTTATGGTTAAACATATTACCAAAGCAAAGCAGCTGCTAGACAATATGCAAGATAACCATGCCCAATGGCATGTGGAAATATCAAACACGAAGAAGGTGAACTCCATTTCACCACAAGAAAATGAGGAACTCAATGCTAAGTTGGATGAGCTCATACTAGCCGTAAAAGGTAAGGAAACCCAGGTAAGAGCCACTCCTGAAACAAATATTGAAGAAATAGATTTCGTAGCTTGTAATGATTATAACCCTGCTTGGAAGAAGAGTTACAATCCTAACTTTCAGAAACATTATTCTAGTCCTACAGGTAACTCTAATAATAATATGGGAACTAGTAATGGTAGTCTCCAAGAAACACTTAAGTATTTCATAGACTCACAAAATGAACAAAACAATATTCTTGTTAAAATAACGGAGAACCATGATGCCATGCTTGGTAAATTATCTAACCAAGCTGTTAGTTTGAGAAATGATTTGCAGGCCCTCAAAGAAAGAACGAGGATTGTTGAGGCACAGCTAGGTAAGATAATTGAGAGTCAAACTCTCATTCTAGCTAATTTTGCAGGTAAAGCTAAACCCACTCCTATTGAAGTACTCAAAATGGTGAGGAACCAAAGGGAGGAGCCTGAAGAACTTGACTATATCAATGCTCCTTCACCAAGCTACACCGTTGAATATCTCGTAAAAAAGGATCAGTGTCAAGATTCTGGTAAGTGAAGGTAGTGAGGAAGCTATGTACCAGCACTTCGTTATTCAAGTAGCAATAAAGGTATGTGAGCTCGAGGAAGAATACAAGAAAATTGCTGAAAAATTACCTATGAAGTTAGATGACATATTTGAGCCTACTATTAAGATTAAAATTGTTACCAATGAGATAGCTGCTGACGTGGGCATACCTTACAGGTACTAGAGTTTGGTATATATGGCCTGATCTAGCAGAAGCCCACCGCATTACCAGGGGCCAATCCAGGATTCGGGTGACCTACGGAGACTCTGACTGCTTGCGGCACAAGGCAAAGCTTAAGGTAGAAAGTTTAAAGGGGCGAACCCTAACTTGTAACCGACTCGACCTGCTACCTAAGACCTAGCCTATCTATATAAAGGCTAGGAGGGGGCGGCGAGGAGGACAATCACAACCTTAGTTTCCACAACCTCGCCAGATTGCATTTGCGCACCCCCTGTCACTTTCGACTCCCTCAATAATTCCAAGAGCAGACAAGAAGGAGTAGGGACCTCTACGAGGCCTGAACCTGGGTAAACCTTGCGTCCATGTGTGCTTGTTTGCTAGCCGGTTGATGCCTCCAGCGCTACCTCCTTCTCCAAAACCCAGGTCCATAACAATGGGCATTGATGAGTTCAACCCTCGTTAATTGGTGCCGTTTGTGGGAACTGGGAGTGCTGATGTTGCGGCTTCTTTAGCCCCGTCAACCGCGATCTACAACTCTGCAACAGCACAGATTCGCCTCCGTTTCAGTGCCTTCGACTTCACCGTCCACACGCCGGCCACTCGCCTGGCTTTCGAGTCCGTGGGCGAAGGGATCGGCCTGGTGATCGGGATCTTACGCTTCCAAGTTGGTCAGCTGGGCACACTTTGCCTCCCTGACCAGCCCACGGTTTCCGCGATTGCTCCAACATCGTGGTTTCCACCGTCGATCGACACCCTGAGCAAACTCAACGCCCCGACAACTGTCGGGAACGCGATCAACGACAGCAGTTGCGGATCCGATCTAGGCGATCTAGCCACTGAAGATGGAGCCTACGGCTCTGGATCTGAAAGCTGCGGAAGCAACAGCTTCCCCAATCACTACATGTGCACCGTCATCAATGCAGGCGACATCGGCACCAGTCGCGAAAACGTAGGCACTGGTCCGACCAACGGCGTCATCGCAATCGCAAATGGTGGTCCCGCTAACGACGCACCCACCAACAATGTGACAGGAGGAGACTCGCATCTCACGGCGAATGAGAGCACTTAATAGCGCGCGCTGATCAAGCTCAATGGCAACGAGTGGGCTCGCTGTCGCGAAGCTCTGCGGGGTAATCCCCTGCCCCTGAAATCATCACAAGACATGCTGATGGGTTACCGTTGGCTGCTCAAGGAAGAATACAAGTGCCAACAACAAGTAATCGCGCAACTCGATGCGCGTAGAAAGGTGGTGGACGAGTCGAGCCTTCGATGGGCTCAGCTCTCTTCCATGGGAGGATCCTCCTCCAAGGGCAACGACTACGTGGCAGCCAAGAGACGCTCTCGACTGTCCCACCTCACCGACAAGGAGCGAGAAGAGGCCGCGCGAGTCCTCGACTTCTCGTCTATGAGGGTGGACACGCGGGGCAACATGCTCCCGAAGACGCCGCAGGCAGCGGTGACTGCAGCCACCATGTACCTCCTCAACAACCAGCCTCTGGCTGGAGATCCACAGGACGCCATGCACCGATCTACGATCGCAGGCTTGGGGCTAATCGAAGCTGCCCTCATCAAGGATCCGAAGCCGGAGCCGAAGAAAAACAAGGCCATGGCCAAACACTACTCTTTGACCTCCTCCAGCGATGACATCCACGACCTGTCTCGACGTGCCGCTCATGGCAGCATGACCGCGACTATGACGCACGTGATGACATCACAGAGTGCAAGGTCGACAAGATGCGCGCAAGGCATTCCCGTTCGACTGACTCAGAGGATGACGGGATCGAGCTCTATGGCGACAGATGCTTCAGCAGAGCCATCAAGCAGAAGCGAATGCCTAAGGGGTTCAAACTCACATCGGAGAACCTGAAATTCGACGGCCTATAGGACCCGAAGATCTGGCTAGAGGACCACATCTCCTCCGTCAGGATAGACGGTGGAACCACAAGTATGGAGATGCAATGCCTCCAGCTGCAGCTGCAAGGTGCCGCCCGTGCGTGGCTCAACAATCTCCCGCGCAGATCCATTCGCAGGTGGGAAGAGCTTGTTTTCAGCTTCGTGCGCAACTTCAAGGGCACCTACAAAAGACCCGCATCAATCGAAGAATTGCACGGCTGCTACCAGAAGACGTGCGAGTCTCTACGCTCGTACATCCATAGATGGTCCATCATAAAAAATTCTGCGGAAGACATCTCTAAGGATCGCGCAATCGACGCGTTCAACGATGGTGTACGCCGCAGAGAGCTCAGGGAGGAGCTGGGCCGCTCGAACCCCAAGACAACTGACCACCTGATGGGATCGCGAATATGTGGGCCGATGGAGAGGACTCGGTAAAAAACCATCTCCACTCCGATTATGATGACGACCTCGGCCGTAGACGCGATCGTCGAGGAAAACATCAAATGCGCGGTTATGAGGACCGCAAAGAGGTCGAAATGGTCGCAGTCGGCTATGCCAACAAATGCGACAACAACTGCAACAACGGATACCGTAGTGGTGGATACCGCAACGGTGGATATCGCGATAGCGGAAAGACCACGCAAGTGTGGTAGTGCCGCACTCGCGATGAGGCACCCGCAACATCCATCCAGGACAAACTGTAACGTGCACTTCTACATAGAAAAGCATGACGGCAAGAAAAAGTACAGCCACCTCCTAAAGGATTGCCGCGAGTTCCTCAAGCTCCACGAAGGCCTGGCCCAGATGAATCGCGACGCGATCAATCAAGGTTATGGAGCTGCCCCAGGCGCCATGGCACATGGAGCTCCTCCACCGCCACCAGGGCCACCGCCACCACCTGCGGCTGCACCAATCCAGAACCATGGAGGTGAGCCGTACCCCCGACCACTGTGGAATATGGGGATGATCCAAAAGGGTCGCCCCTCAAATCGAGTGCAGAAATCGATCACTCGCCAAGTCAATCTGGCGATGAACTCTCCGCCCTCCACCCCTGAGTACCTCAGTGGAAGCGAGTCCTGCATCACTTTCGACAAGAGCAACCACCCACAACAAGTTCCTCGCCCAGGCCACTGTCCCCTGGTGCTCGAGGCACAGATTGGAGGCTTCGAGATGAGTCACGTCTTCATGGACGGCGGAAGCGGCATCAACCACATGTTCGTGAGTACCTTGCGTGCAATGAGGATCCCTCTGACATGTCTGGAAGTTTCATACATGATGTTCCACGGCATCGTTCCAGGGAAGGGTGTGTACCCCCTGGGCAAGATCAACCTCGACATCATCTTCGGCACGCCGCAAAACTTTCGGTGAGAGCGCATCGACTTTGAAGTTGTCGACTGGCCCTCACAATACTACTACATCCTCGGACGTGTCATGTTCGCGAGGTTTATGGCGGTGCCATACTACGCCTATCTGCAAATGAAGATGCCGGGCCCAAATGGCACTATCACAATAAAAGGGAACTTCGAGAGGTTTGGCAGTTGCGATAGGGAATTCAACAGAATCTCCTAGTCTTTTGGCATGCAGGAGGACTCGCGAGGTTGAAGGAGTCGACACACAACAGTCTGCCTCCCCTGAGCAAGCCAAGCTCACCCAACCAACCCTTAGACACGTGGGTGCACAGCAAGAAAGTCCAGGTCCAGCCAACGTACCCGACCAAGACGGCCCTCATTGCCAACAACTTGAGTCCCGCATAGGAACTCGTGCTCGTCGAATTCCTCCGTGAGCACTGGGAAATCTTCGCCTGGTGTCCAGCGGACATGCCAGGAGTGAGATGGATCATATGGGCACCTAGAGGGGGGGGTGAATAGGTGCTACTTCAAATTTTAATGCTTTTTCAATTTTAGGCTTGACACAAAAGGTAAATTCTCTAGATATGCTATTATATAGAATTTCCCTATATGCAAACCTAACTACTAGCGAGTAAAGGCGAGTGCTATAGAGGAACGAGTAAACCATAGTGGAGCACGCGGAGACACATGATTTGTTTTACCGCATTTCCTTCCTTGTTAAGGGAAGTACATCTGCATTGGAGGGGTGGGCGGTACTAAGACCACCATGCCACAATTGGCCTCACCCTGTTCTCCGATGGATCCCGCCACCAAAGGCCTGATCCACCTTTCCACTATAGGAACCCTTCAAGGCGGGAACCGGCGCCTTTGCACAAATAGCGGGGCACAACTCCACAACTAAATTGGAGGCTCCCATAATGACAACAAGCTGCCACTGGAACAAGTTATCAATTACAAAACACAAGATCTAGATATTAACGAGAATACTAGATCGGGGATTTCTCCAAATGAATGGAGAGGAGTTGATGCGCTTGATTCATGATGATGATGTAGGTTGTCTCCTCCTTCGATTCCCCCAAAGATCAAAGTCTTTGGGTGGTTGAAGTGGGATATCTAGAGAGGGACCACTTGCAACAAGTCTGTCCTTTTTCGAATGAATCAAGAGGTCTGACCGAAGGGGGTGAAGGGGCTTTTATACCCCCTGTCCCAACTGAGCTGTTGGAGCCTTTGGGGGCCGTATTATCCGGCCCAAGTGAGGGCTGGATTATCCGTCCTGGGGCAAACTCTGCCCCAGACTCGGATTATTCGACAAATAATCTGCCCCTACTCAGAGCGACGCGCCGAGCTGGCCCTTGCTTGTCGCCTGAGGGCCAGATTATCCGGCCCAAGGTGAGGGCAGGATTATCCAGGCGGGGGAAGAAAGTCCGCCCCTTTTGGAATTTCCGGGGGAAAATACGCCCCTAGTCAGAGCGTCGCGCCTTGCTTGCCCTTGATCGTCTCCTGGGGGCCGGATTATCTGGCCCAAGGCGTGGGCCGGATTTTCCGGTCAGGGGAAGAAAATCCGCCCCTTTTTGGAATTTCTGGGAAAAAATCCGCCGCCAGTCAGAGCGTCGCGCCATGCCTGCCTTTGCCAAGTGAGCCAGGCCGGATAATCCGGCCCCTTCGAGGGCGGATAATCCGGCCCCCAAAGACAGCAACTTTTCCTGCACACTTAGCACACATGAGAAAACTCCACGGTATTGTTATCTAACACATAAAACACAAGGAACCATGAAATGTTCTTGCAATCTCCCCCTTTTGGTGTTAGATGACAATACTAGGATTTGCAAGATAGTTCTCAAGACAACAATATTTTAGTGAATGAAAGAGGCTCCCCCTAAATGTGTGCATACTAAAATTTGCTTTTGATGACAAATACACACAAGAAGCTACAAGTCTATTTCATTGGAACGTACGCCAAAAATTCATACCACCGGAGGGGAGATAGATGCGTCCTCAAAATATTATAAGAATATCCAGTGATAGTCATAATGAGTGCCTCCCTTGATATAGATATCCAATATAACCAATATGATAGATGACTACATAAGAATAATCCACAAGATAAATCTAGAGCCACACAAACATAGTCTCATATAGCACAAATCACAAATAAAAGTTCGACGCTAAATGGGCACAAGATTGAAAAAGACCGAAAATCTAAAGTGCAAATACTTGTGCCCGACCCATGCAAATCCATGAAGAACTAATAGAACTACTTCTCCCCCTTTGGCATCGAAACGCCAAAAAGTAACAAGAGTGATGCTAGCGCCCCAAGGGATCACTCGCAGCCCTCATCGTCGTCCTTGTCCCTATCCTTGTCCTCATCCTCAAGCTCCTCGGTGTCATCCTCCTCATCATCAGTAGTGGCCACAGAAGGAAACATGTGACGCTCAATGTCACCATAGTTGAGCCTAGAAGAAGAGTTCCACCGAGCATATAGGGTGAGAGTAGAAGGACTAGGGGGATCGCCTGATGCACCGGGCACATGGTGGAGAATGAGCTGCTGAGTATGAGCCATCTCGTGGCGCTGCTTGTATGCCTCATATTGTCCCTTGAGAGTGTCCACGCCCATGCAAAGAATGATTCGCTATAACCAATTCAGCTACTTGATCTCACGAGCAATAGGAGGCACTGGAGGCCTACAAGCACTGGCACGAGCATCCCTCATGAGACCCTGATACATTGCAAATGTATCTATAATTTTTGATGTTACATGCTTGGTTTTATCCATTTTCTTGTGTTTTGTTCCAAATTTGGAGTACTTTTCATATGATTTCTTGGACTAACCTATTAACAAGATGCCACAGTGCCAGTTGCCTGTTTTCTGCTGTTTTTGGTTCCAGGAAGTCAGAAAATGAATATTCTCGGAATTGGACGGGACAAAAGCCAAAGTTACTATTTTCCCGGAAGACTCACGGAGCCAGAAGGAGAGCCGGAGGGGGGCCACAGGGTGGCCACACCATCCCTAGGCGCGGGTCCACCTAGGCCACGCCAGGGCATGGTGTGGGCCCCTGGCCACCCACCGACCTTGCCCTCTAGCCTATAAGAAGCCTCCCGATGCGTAAACCCTAAATAATCAAGCCTCTAGCCACGAAAAGTTCCGCAGCACCGCCGCCACCGAAGGGGAGATTCGGGGGACAGAAAGTCTCTGTTCCGGCACCCTGCCGGGACGGGGAAGTGCCCCCGGAGCCATCTCCATCGATCTCCACCGCCATCTCCATCACCATTGCTGATTCCCATGATGAGGAGGGAGTAGTTCTTCCTCGAGGCTAAGGGTTCTACCGGTAGCTATGTGTTCATCTCTCTCTCTATGCATGATCTTATTGAGATCATGAGCTTGTAATCTATAGATCTACCTTGCTACTCAAGTGCTTTAATAGATCTCTGCTCTCCCCATGTGTGTGAAAGTGACAGCGTGCACACCATGGTGGCACTTAGGCTAGAGATTACAAATACTTGTTACGAGTTATATTTGGAGTTGGATGTTTCTATGAAATTGTGGTGTTTGTTGGAACCATCTAGTGCTCAAGGTGACAGTGTGGGGTTTTCTAGATGGGAAAGGCTTACTTTGAGGTGTGCTGTTATAGCCCTACCAAGGATTAGAGTGTCCAACCGGAGAGTAGTTCAGCGTAGTATCATGAAGATGATATATTTATATGAGAGTGTTCACTAGTGAAAGTATGATCCCTAGGCCTTGTTTCTAAGCACTGAAACACCGTTTTCTATTAGATCTGTTACATGTTTGCTTGCTTCCATCTTTATTTCAGTTTTACTTTAGTCTTTTCCACGCCACCAAGCTATTCTCTATCACCATTACCACTTATAATTATCCATACCACTTGTATTTCACTATCTCTTCGCCGAACTAGTGCACCTATACACCTGACAAGTGTATTGGGTGTGTTGGGGACACAAGAGACTTCTTGTATCTTGATTGCAGGGTTGCTTGAGAGGGGATACCTTTGACCACTCCCTCCCTGAGTTCGATAAACCTTGGGTGATCCACTTAAGGGAAAACTTGCTGCTGTTCTACAAACCTCTGCACTTAGAGGCCCAACAACTGTCTACAAGAATAGAAGTGCGTAGACATCAAGCTATTTTCTAGCACCGTTGCCGGGGAGGTAAGGTAAAAGGTATTCACACCGGAGGATTAAAGAAGAAGAACCTTCCATGGCAAACGCCTATTTTCTGGTGTGGGTGCTCGAAGTTATTTCCTTTAGATTCTTCAATTTTGTCTTTTTGTTTCTTGTTTTCACTAGTTAGGCTTAATGGAAAACAACAAAAAAATTAGGGAGCTTTATAGTATTTAGCTTGAGTTAGGACATGAAGTGTTTGAAGAGAAAATTAAAAAACCTATGGAACTTTATTTGCGTGCTAATAGCAATGTTATTAGTATGAATTCTTTGAACACCATTATTGCTAATGCTATGGAAAAGTCTAAGCTTGGGGAAGCTTGTTTTTATGAATATGATATTTTTAGTCCCCCAAGCATGGAGGAGAAAATTTACTTTGATGATACTATGCCTCCAATATATGATGATTACAATGATGAATATGATATTTTCAGTCCACCTACTATCGAGGAGAAAATTAATTATGATTACAATATGCCTCCTATATTTGATGATTATGGTGATGAGAATAATAATGATAGCTATTTTGTTGAATTTGCTCCCACTATAATTAGTAAGAATGACTATGCTTATGTGGAGAGTAATAATTATTATATGCATGTGGCTCATGATAAGAAAGTTTTATGTGATAGTTATATTGTTAATTTTATTCATGATGCTACTGAAAGTTATTATGAGAGAGGTAAACATGGTTTTATATGTCTCAACAATATTAAGTTTCCCCTCTTTATGTTGAAATTTTTGAAGTTGCACTTGTTCTGCTTTCCTATGCTTGTTGCTTTGTGCTTTCATGACTTATTTCTTTACAAGATTCCTAAGCATAAGAAGTGGGTTAGACTTAAATGTGCTTTGAATTTGCTTCTTGATGCTCTCTTTTACTCTCAATTCATATTTCTTATGTGAGCATCTTCTCAAACTATCATGCCTAACTTAAAGGCGTTAAAGAAAAGTACTTATTGGGAGATAACCCAAAAGTTTTAGATGAGTCTTGGAAGTTATTACCTCTGTAATAACCGCTCCTTATCCTTTTTTGTTGCTTTTTGTGCCAAGAGTAACCTCTAATGAGAGAGAAGTAATGCTTTGGAAAGTTGCTATCCCGAAACAGATTTCTGTGCTTCACTGTAAAAATTCGTGTAAAATCTCTGTACGTCCTTGTGAGGCGTGAATTTTTGTGCTTCTGCCCCAGGTTGTTATCTAACTTTCTTTAGTTCAACACTTTTTGATTTGAGCAACAGAAGGTCTTCGAAAAATTCGTCTTTACCTGCTGGTCTGTTTTGACAGATTTCTGCCATTATTTGCATTTGCTTCTTGTTGGTTCCTTTTTTGAGTTCTTTTGGGGAATTGAGCTTTTTGAGGGAAGTGCTTAAGTACATAGTGTTCTAATGGAAGTTTATTGGTGTTAGAACTGAACCTTAAGACCTATTATCTTGAGTGCACTAATGTTGCTAATAAAGATTGTGTGAAGTTTTGTATGAAGGAAAAATTTTAGGTGTATGGAAGGAATGAGTAATGAGATGGAGGATGGACTAAAGCTCAAGATTGGGGATGCCACGCGTGTCACCCCAAGAAATATCCAAGAAGTACAAGCGTCAAAGCTTGGGGATTCCCAAGGCATCCCCTTCTTCATCAATAAAAATCCCAGGTTCCTTCCAAACGCTTCATTTTTATTGTTTCATACACAGTTGTGTTGTTCTTGGAGCGTCTTGTTTTTCGTTTTCGTTTTGGTTTTTAGTTTGCTTGGTTTGCTTAGTTTTCTGAATAAGTTGGTTGGACCCCCTATTTCATACATTGGTTTGCAAATAGTTTGGTTTGGTTAGGAAAAGAGTAGGGAAGTTCATACTTATGTGGTAAAAAGAGCCCGTTCTGGACTGTGGCTATGCTTTGTCATGCCATGCTTGATATTGTTTTGGCTTTATGCTTAGTATTCTTTGATGTAGCATGAATTGTTATAAACAATTGAGATTTCTTAATGTGCCTTGGATGAATCATGCGTTGTTTTAGCATATTAAAGCATAGTATAGTGGTATTCTCCTTTGATGCTTTATTTGGGTTGACTTGGCACATGCTCACACCATGTTATGACTATCTCAAGTCACCATAGCCTTTATGATCCTTTAGTTTTAAACTTGTAGTATCACTTTATGCTTTGATCAATGATGTTTTGTCGCTCTTCATGATTATGGCCATTATTGCTCTCTTAGTTTGTCGCTCCCAGTCTTTTGCTAGCCTCCACAATAAAGTATGAGTTCCACTCATGCATCCAACTCCCTAAACCAAGTTATTCCAAAGAGTACACCATACCTACCTACTAGCTTATGCTATTCCAAGTATATTCATGGTTTTGTTTACCTTCCACTTGTTATGAGAAAGCTAGTGATTAAAGCTCTCATGAACTTGAAGGCACACTTTACTTTACTTGCCCTTAATAAACTTGAACCATTGTGTCGTCTATGTTGTATATGCTTGCACTTATTTGTTGGGAATTAGCAGAACCATGCTTTCATGGGGAACGCTTTCAACATTGCACTTGGTACTTGTACCTAGTTGATATCATGCTCTTTTGTATATGGATGTTGTCGGTGTGAAATGAAAGGGGAGATTGTAAGTCCATGGAGTTATGTATATGTGTTAGAGAAACGCCTGGGCCGCTGGTCTAATCCATGCTGACATGGTGGAAACCTGCAGAGTAACCATAATGAGCTGTCTATGAAGCATTCTTCTTATAAAAAAAGAGTCCTATATTGAGAAAAAAGAGAAAAGAAAAAAAAGAGATACTGTGAAAAGAGGAAAGAGAGAAAAAAGCACCATATTCCCATGGTAAATAAGAAGAATGCTGAGATGCTCGTTGTCTGCTTGCCTTGTCATTTTGATATGGGGATTCTTCCGTATCATCGGGCAAGGGGTACCATTTTGGCGGTTCTCTATGATACACATGTACTTATAATGACAAGAACTTACCGGTAACTAAACTTGAGTAGCATGAGGAGCGACCCTCGTATACAAGGGACATGAGATTTCTGACTTATACTTCGTCAAGCATATACACCATAGTTTGTTCACTTTAACCTTAATCACTTCAAGATGCTTATGATAGGGGCAATGAGAGCTAAAAGCTATAAGTACCATAATTTTTGGAAGCTCTTTATGAGACTTGAATCCCTACTTCCTTTTACAAAAGGCCTTTCTTCCACCATTATATTGAGTCTCCACCTTCTATCTTTATGCACCTACTTTGAGAGCATAGTGGCCATTCTTAGTTCTATGTGCATTGTCCCAAGACTAGTTGATTGATGCATAACTTCATATTGCTTGTTTTAAACTATTTGTATCTAGTCACCCTTATGAACTTTGAAGGTGTCATATGCATTTATGTTTGCTACTCTATGAGGGACAAGCTGAATACTATTATGTTATGTTTTCTTTATGTGAAACAAACAAACGTCTTGCAAAGCATTGTTATTCATGAATCTTTTGTTTGTGCCTTTTCATGTTGCATCATAGTTTCTTTGTCTTATTGCTAGAACTTTGTCTTTCATGTTATGATTGAAGTACTATGATCCCAGCTTTGAATGTTTTACAAATACTTTGATCAAGTTTATGATGGTGCATGTCACCTCAAAAATTATTCTTTCTTTTTATCACTTACCTACTCGAGGACGAGCAGGAGTTAAGCTTGGGGATGTTGATACTTTGAAAATGTATGTATAATTTTTGATGTTCCATGCTTGGTTTTATCCACTTTCTTGTGTTTTGTTCCAACTTTGGAGTACTTTTCATATGATTTCTTGGACTAACTTATTAACAAGATGCCACAGTGCCAGTTGCCTGTTTTCTGCTGTTTTTGGTTCCAGGAAGTCAGAAAATGAATATTCTCGGAATTGGACGGGACAAAAGCCAAAGTTACTATTTTCCCGGAGGACTCACGGAGCCAGAAGGAGAGCCGGAGGGGGGCCACAGGGTGGCCACACCACCCCTAGGCGCGGGTCCACCTAGGCCACGCCAGGGCATGGTGTGGGCCCCCTGGCCGCCCACCGACCTTGCCCTCCGGCCTATAAGAAGCCTCCTGATGCGTAAACCCTAAATAATCAAGCCTCCAGCCACGAAAAGTTCCGCAACGCCGCCGCCACCGAAGGGGAGATTCGGGGGACAGAAAGTCTCTGTTCCGGCAGCCTGCCAGGACAGGGAAGTGCCCCCAGAGCCATATCCATCGATCTCCACCGCCATCTCCATCACCATTGCTGATTCCCATGATGAGGAGGGAGTAGTTCTTCCTCGAGGCTAAGGGTTCTACCGGTAGCTATGTGTTCATCTCTCTCTCTATGCATGATCTTATTGAGATCATGAGCTTGTAATCTATAGATCTACCTTGCTACTCAAGTGCTTTAATAGATCTCTGCTCTCCCCATGTGTGTGAAAGTGACAGCGTGCACACCATGGTGGCACTTAGGCTAGAGATTACAAATACTTGTTACGAGTTATATTTGGAGTTGGATGTTTCTATGAAATTGTGGTGTTTGTTGGAACCATCTAGTGCTCAAGGTGACAGTGTGGGGTTTTCTAGATGGGAAAGGCTTACTTTGAGGTGTGCTGTTATAGCCCTACCAAGGATTAGAGTGTCCAACCGGAGAGTAGTTCAGCGTAGTATCATGAAGATGATATATTTATATGAGAGTGTTCACTAGTGAAAGTATGATCCCTAGGCCTTGTTTCTAAGCACTGAAACACCGTTTGCTATTAGATCTGTTACATGTTTGCTTGCTTCCATCTTTATTTCAGTTTTACTTTAGTCTTTTCCACGCCACCAAGCTATTCTCTATCACCATTACCACTTATAATTATCCATACCACTTGTATTTCACTATCTCTTCGCCGAACTAGTGCACCTATACACCTGACAAGTGTATTGGGTGTGTTGGGGACACAAGTGACTTCTTGTATCTTGATTGCAAGGTTTCTTGAGAGGGGATACATTTGACCACTTCCTCCCTGAGTTCGATAAACCTTGTGTGATCCACTTAAGGGAAACTTGCTGTTGTTCTACAAACCTCTGCACTTGGAGGCCCAACAACTATCTACAAGAATAGAAGCATGCGTAGACATCAAGCTATTTTCTGGCACTGTTGCCGTGGAGGTAAGGTAAAAGGTACTCACATTCTCTGGCTACTAAGCTATCTTCTAGTATTGTTGCTGGTGAGTGAGTGCTCGAAGTTATTTCCTTTAGATTCTGAAATTATATCTTTTTGTTTCTTGTTTTTATTTTCACTAGTTAGGCTTAATGTAAAACAACAACAAAATTAGAGAGCTTTTTAGTATTTTTCCTAAGGTAGAACATGAATGGTCTAAAAAGAAAATTAAAAAACCCATGGAACTTTCTTTGCATGCTAATAGCAATGTTATTAGTATGAATTTTTTGAACACCTTTGTTACTAATGCTATGGAAACATATAAGCTTGGGGAAGTTAGTTTTTATGAAAATGATCTTTTTAGTCCCCCAAGGACGGAGGAGAAAATTTACTTTGATGATACTATGCCTCCAATATATGATGATTACAATGATGAATATGATATTTTCAGTCCACCTACTATTGAGGAGAAAATTAATTCTTATTACAATATGCCTCCTATATTTGATGATTATGGTGATGAGAATAATAATGATAGCTATTTTGTTGAATTTGCTCCCACTATAATCAATAAGAATGACTATGTTTATGTGGAGAGTATTAATTATTTTATGCATGTGGCTCATGATAAGATTGTTTTATGTGATAGTGATATTGTTAATTTTATTCATGATGCTACTAAAAGTAATTACGAGAGAGGGAAACATGGTTTTATGTACCTCAACAATATGAAGTTCCCCTCTTTATGTTGAAAATTTTGAAGTTCCACTTGTTTTGCTTTCCTATGCTTGTTGCTTTGTGATTTCATGACTTGTTTCTTTACAAGATTATTTTTCATAGGAAGTGAGTTAGACTTAAATTTGTTCCATATTTTCTTCTTGATGCTCTCTTTTAGTTAAATTCATATTTCTTATGTGAGCATCATTGAAATTATCATGCATATCTTAATGGCTATAAATAAAGAGCTTTTGGGAGACAACCCATTATATTTTTTACTTTGATTTTATTTTTGTTTTGTTGAGTCTTGGAAGTTATTGACTCAGTAATAACCTCTCCTTATCCTTTTTGTGTGGTTTTTGTGCCAAGAATAACCTCTAATAAGAGAGAAATAATGCTTGGGAAAGTTGCTGTCCCGAAACAGATTTTTGTGCTTCGCTGTAAAACTTCGTGAAAATCTCTGTATGTTAGATTGACCTGTAACTTGTTGTGATTCTTCCCCAAGTTATTATCTAACTTTCTTTAGTTTAACACTTTTCGATATTATCAACAGAAGGTTCTCGGAAAAATCGGTTTTACCTGCTGGTCTGTTTTGACAGATTTCTGCCATTATTTGCATTTGCCTCTTAATCTCTTTCTCTTCCAGTTCTCTTTGATCACTTGAGCTTTTAGATGGAATTACTACAGTAGCTTATGTTTTAATGGAAGTTTTACTTGTGTTGAAACTGAACCCAAAGACTTATTATCTTGAATACACTAATGTTGCTAATGAAGATTGTGTGAAGTTTTGTATGAAGGAAATTTTAATGTGTAGGGAACAATAATGTGATAAGATGAAGTATGGACAAAAGCTCAAGCTTGGGGATGCCACCCATGTCACCCCAAGAAATATTCAAGAAGTACAAGCGTCAAAGCTTGGGGATGTCCAAGGCATCCCCTTCTTCATCAATAAAAATCTCAGGTTTTCTTCCAAACACTTCATTTTTATTGTTTCATGCACAATTGTGTTGTTCTTGGAGCATCTTCGTCTTTGTTTTTAGTTTTATTTTGTTTGGTTTTGTTAAATAAGTTGGTTAGATCCCAACACACTTCTTTTGGAGAGAGATACACCTCATTATTCATTGCCTAGAACACTCTAGTTTCCACTCTTATTATTCTATGAGTGTTCTCCTTTGCTAGCACTGTGTTTAGCTTTAGTTTTCGATTGGTGTTGGAAAAGAGTAGGAAATTTCATGCTTATAGTGGTACAAAAGGAATCTTGTTTTGACTTTGACTTAGACTTTATCATGTCATGCTAGATGTTGCTTTGACCATATGCTTAGTGATTATTGCTGTAGCATGACTCGTTACAAACCATTGAGATTGCTTAATGTGCCTTGAAAGAATCATGCGTTGTTTTAGCATATAAAAGCATAATATTGTGGTATTCTCCTTTGATGCTTTATTTGGGTTGACTTGGCGCATGCTCACACCATGTTAAGACTATACCAAGTCACCATAGCCTCTATGATCATTTCGTTTTCGACTTGTAATATCACTTT
Organism: Avena insularis; assembly: GCA_023614405.1. Taxonomy (NCBI): domain Eukaryota; kingdom Viridiplantae; phylum Streptophyta; class Magnoliopsida; order Poales; family Poaceae; genus Avena; species Avena insularis. The sequence goes on along the minus strand of CM042694.1, from coordinate 441,728,196 downwards.
ATGCTTTAATTAATAATGTTTTATCGCTTTGCATGATTATGGCCATTATTGCTCTCTTAGTTGGTCGCTCCTAGTCTTTTGCTAGCCTCCACATGTACCAAGTATGAGTTCCACTCATCCATCAAACTCCAAATTAAACCAAGTTATTCCAAAGAGTCCACCATACCTACCTATTAGCATTATTGCTATTCCAAGTATACTCGTGTTTTTATCTACCTTCCAAATTAAACTTGTTATGTGAAATTAGTGATTAAAGATCTCACGAACTTGATGGCACACTTTACTTTCTTGCACTTAATAAACTTGAACCATTGTGCCCATCTATGTTGCGTATATGCTTGCGTTTTGTAAGTTGTGAATTAGCATAACCATGTTACCATGGGGAACGCTTTCAACATTGCACGTTATTTAGTTGATATCATGTTCTTTTGCGTATGGATCCCGACGGTGTGAAATGAAAGGGGAGTTTGTAAGGCTCATGGAGTTCGTATATGTGTTAGAGAAATGCCTGGGCGGCTAGTCTAAGCCATGCCTAATAATCATGGTGGAAAATTGCAGCATAACCATAGTGATCAATCTATGAAGCATCCTAAAAAAAGAAAATAAAAGAAAATAAAAAGGGAAAACCCTATGCAAATAGCATACAAAAAGATCGATGAGATGCTCATTGTTTGCTTGCCTTGTCATTTTGATATGGGAAAGCTTCCGTATCGTCGTGCAAGGGGTACCCCGTTGGCCGTTCTCTATGATACACATGTACTTACAATGATAAGAACTTACTCGTGACTAAAGTTGAGTAGCATGAGGTTCGGTACTCGTAAGTAAGGGGCATGACATTTTCATCTTATAACTTGTCAAACATATCCTCATATTTGCTCACTTTAACCTTAATCACCTAAAGATGCTTATGATAGGGGCAATGAGAGCTGAAAGGTAATAAGTACCATAATTTTTGGAAGATCTTTATGAGACTTGAATCCCTGCTTCGTTCTATGAAGGGACTTTCTTTTACTTTTACGTTGAGTCTCCATCTTCTATCATTATGCACCTATTGAGAGAGCATAGTGGTCATTCTTAGTTTAATGTGCATTGTACCAAAACTTGTTGATTGATTCATAACTTTGATATTGCTTGTTCTTAAACTATTTGTATTAAGTCACCCTTATGACCTTTGAAGGTGTCCTATGCATTTATTGCTACACCATGAGGGATAAGCTGAATACCATTTTCATTATGTTTTCTATATATTAAACAAACAAACGCCTTTCAAAGCATTGTTATTCATGAATCTTTTGTGTGTACCTTGTCATGTTACAACATAGTTGCTATGTCTTATTGTTAGAACTATATCTTCCATGTCTTTGTTAGAGTACTATGATCCTAGCTATCAATGTTTTACAAATACCTTGATCAAGATTGTGATGGTGCATGTCACCTCAAAAAAAATTTATCACTTACCTACTCGAGGATGAGGAGGAGTTAAGCTTGGGGATGTTGATACGTCGTAAACATATCTATAATTTTTGATGTTCATACTTGTTTAGTATCTACTTTCTTATGTTTTGTTCATACTTTGAGGTATTTTTATACATTTTCTGAAACTAACCTATTAACAAGATGCCATAGTGCTAGTTGCCTGTTTTCTGCTGTTTTTGGTTTTAGAAAAGCTGGAAAATAAATATTCTCGGAATTGGACCAGACAAAAGCCAAAGTCAGTATTTTACCAGAAGACTCACGGAGCCAGAAGATGAGATGGAGAGGGGCCACGAGGTGGCCACACCACCCGGTGGCGCGGGCCAGCCCAGGCCATGCCAGGGGGTGGTGTGGGCCCCTTGGGCACCCATCGACCTTGCCTCTTCGCCTATAAAATCCCCCCGAGACGAAAACCCTAGATACCAGATCAGAATTCCACATAAAGTTCCGCAGCACCGCGGCCACCGAAGAGGAGATTCAGGGGACAGAAGTCTCTGTTCTGGCACCCTGTCGGGACGGGGAAGTGCCCCCAGATCCATCTCCATCAACTCCACCGCCATCTCCATAGCCATTGCTGACTCCCATGACGAGGATGGAGTAGTTCTCTCTCGAGGCCAAGGGCTCTACCGGTAGCTATGTGTTCATCTCTCTCCCTATGCGTGATCTTATTGAGATCATGAGCTTTGTAATAGATCTATTCTGCTACTCAAGTGCTTTAATTAATCTCTGCTTATCCCCACGTGTGTGAAGTTGACAGTGTGCACACCGTGTGGCACTTTGGCTAAGGTTACATAAATACTTATCATGAGTATAATTTGAGTTGGATGTCTCTATGAGATTGTGGTGTTTGTTGGAACCATCTAGCGCTCAAGGTGATAGTGAGGGGTTATCTAGATGGGGAATGCGAACTTTAAGGTGTGCTGTTATAGCCCTACATCGTCCAACAGGTGAGTAGTTTAGGGTAGCATAATGAAGAGAAGATATTTACATGAGAGTGTCCACTAGTGAAAGTATGATCCCTGGGCCTTTTTTATAAGCATTGAAACACCATTTATAATCAGTTCTGTGACATGTTTGCTTGCTGGCACTCTTATTTCAGATTGCAATTACCACTTATAATCGTCTAACGCGACTGCACGATCATGGTCCACCCAGAAGTACCCATTAGCCTGTAGTTGCTCTTGGGTTAAGTCATTCATTCAAATGGCAACCCGGTCCCTCTCATCCTGCGGGTGACGAGCGCTAACAACTACAAATAGCAAGACCAAAGCATAAGACAGGGCATCGCCGCGAATGGCTAAAGAAAAGGATAAGAAGATAGAGAGCAAACATTTAAATTGCTTGTTCAACTGCGCAACTTCATCCAGGAGATACTTCTCGCGAGCAGTGGCCTTCTCAGCCTTCAACTACCGCGGATAATGGGCAACTCTCGCTCCAACTGCTTTATACGATCACACAGTCGTGCAAGCAGCGACATCTCCTCCACCTTTGAACGCGGTCGCGCTGCAGTTTCATCAGTAGGAGGAGAGTCAGGAGGACCACTCAAAGGACCCTATTACAGCAAAACAAGAGGCAAAAATAAGACCAACTATGCATCGATAAAAGTACGAAGTGCATTCAATTTCAGCAAAGTGTCAACAAGGAGTACCCCCACAAAATACGGTTTAGCAAAAGGAACGCTAAACTATTACATATGACAACTAAGGCATGTTCTGCTTTTTCGACTTTGACTTTGACTTCTAGGGCTTCCTCGAATCTGTGGAAGTCTCTGACGCCACAGACTTCCCAGTGGTAGCCCTAGACGCCACATCCTTCGCCTCCTTCACTCACCGTAGCTCCGCAGAATATTTGGCTACTGTATAGATGAGCTGGTGCCCATACTTACTGCAACTACCGGCAAAGGGAGCGAACACTACCTGCTGGCCATCCGCGTCGACATGCATCGCCTCGGAGATCGCGCTAGTGTCCAGCTCCACGCCATGGGCATGCGCCATCATGAGTGCCATTGTGGCGCCGAGAGACCGCTGCGCATTCTTGAAGTCCATTGGGATGCCTTCAGCGAAGGATTCCACCAAGCCATCAAGATTGTCGATTAAGCTGGCCTTGGGAACCATATCCGCTCGAAGGCGGCTCAGCACGCCCTTGGCCTTCCCAAGCATGTCTTGGAGGGAGGCATTACGGTCTTCGACTGCAGCCATGGCGCCAGCCAAGGCATCCGTGTGGGTCAAGGCCCAGGCGTTGAAGCTCACGCTGGTAGCATCTGAAAAACACACGTATCAGCATAGCAACATGAATACAAAAATAGGGAAAATGCAAGAGAAACAACATAATACCTGAGAGAGCTTTCGCGATAGAGAAAATCTGTTCTGCGAACAACTTTTCCCTCTCAGCAGTAGAAGCACGCAGATCTTCCTCGCGCTTTTGCGACTCCTCTAGAGCCGTGACTGCCTCGGCACGTTTCTTCTCCACTGTGGCAAGTCCCTTCTAGAGGGAAGTGACGCGATGGAGAGGCTCATTATGCTCACCTACAAAGGGCACAACACAACAACACCTGAGTTTACAAACCTCTACAAAAGAAGAGAGAATAGACAAGTTTAACACAAACCTTCGACTACACGGTGGCGGTTGTCCAGCATGGCATGTTGTTGACCCAAGGAAATAATCTGCTTGGTGAGGCGAGCAGAGTTCTTCAAGATAGGCTACATCAAAAGAAAAGAAGCATCAGCATCAGGAAAAAAGAACAAAGTGTGAACATCAATCAAAATTCGATTGCTAGTGGCAAGAGGCACTTACATGCTCCTCTAGGGACTCCGAAGGTTCTGTCGAGTAGGCATTCGTGCAACCATCTGGTGCCCCCCAGTGTGGGGGGATCTCGAAGAATTGGCGCCAGAGTGGACCACCACCAGAGGAGAAGGAGATTGTGCTGCCACTTCTTCATCTCTAGAGTATGCGACTCCAGAATCCTTGACAATTTGGCATTCGTCAGAGGACGATCACCCTGTTTGACTATCAAAGTCCAACACCAACTCAGAAGAAGAAGACTTTGAGAAAATACAAGATGAACTTGCAAGGATATACAAACTTACCCGTCAAATTTGTCAAGGTCGAAGGAATCTCCCGATGATTCCTAGGGCAACCTCAGCTTCTTCCGAGCGGGAGGAGTCATGGCGCGTACATGTACGACGGGAATTGGCTCCTCTGCAGCAGCAGGAGGACCCTCTGGCGTCAACGGCGAGGAGGCATCCAAATCCTTGCTACGGGATCGCTTGTGAGTCCTGTGATTGCTGGACTTGGGGGCTTCCTGCTCCTCTTTGGCAGGGACGGTGAAGCCCGACTCGTCCTCTTCGTCCACCTCGCGAGGAATAATTCTTTCAGGCTGAGGAGGCAAGTTGGTGGCCAGGGTCCAGTCCTAACAGCATAAGAAACATCAGTATGTAAAACAAAGCACCTACAGGCAATCAAAAAATCAAGAAACTTCAAAGAGAAATCCACCTCAGGCGAAGGATTGCTGGCGCAGAATGGAGGCACGACTGAGTCACTCGGGAGATCCTCCTTGGTGGTGTACTTAGTCAGCAGTCAAAACCTCCTGTCTACCTCGCTAGAAGATATGCCCTGTGCAGAGATACGAGTGTCATCACCAGTACTAGTCCAGCGGAAATTTAGGTGTACCCTGGCCTGCAGAGGCTACACACAGCGACACATCCAAGTACGAATGAGCTCTGTGTCGCCTACTTCTTTGCCTCTGCGTTTTTCGAGGTCGTAGACACGTTGATACAGGGTCTCTGTTTCCTCGACTTCGGCGGGCATCACAATGTTCTTCCAGGACCTCCTCCGCTTGCAGGACGCCACTGGATCGAAGGGTGCGAGTCTGTAGTGCTCTCCATCAGCTTTTTGGTCGCGGATGTAGAACCACTTCTCCCTCCATCCTTGGACAGACGCAGTGAGCTTGATGGTGAAGTAGGTGACGTTGGAATCGACGTGGATCCCGCAGTCTCCTATGTCATAGACTACTGAACCCGATGCCAATTGACGTTTGAGATTAAAGAGCTTCTTGAATAGGCCTAAGTGTGGCTCGATTCCGAGCCAGCACTCGCAAAGAGTGATGAAGCGGGCGATGTGGAGGATAGAATTTGGGGTCAGCTGGTGAAGCTGGAGCCCATAGAAGCAAAGGAGACCCCTAACAAATGGATGCGGGGGGAGAGAAAGACCACGAATGATGAACGCAAGGAACACCACTCGAAAACCCGCAGGAGGGCTGGGGATTACCTCATCACCGGGAATGCGCGAGTCGTCCTCCGTGACAAAGAGTGCCCCGTCCTGGTGTTGGGTGAACAACTCCGACGGCTTGATGATGGATGGGCGCCATGACCCATTGGTGACGCGAGTTCCCATGCCCTTCTTCTTCCTAGCTCCAGCGGCGCTGGTACCCGTGGCGGCGGTGCCCTTCTTCTTGGCTGCGATGGCAACAGCCACAGATCCAGCGGTGGAACCTCCTTTCTTCTTGCCCATCTTGCGCTGGCAATGTGAGCGAAGGAAGTAGCCGGGGAAGGTACGGAGTTGGTCCAGTGCCACAGAGGAGATGTGAGCAATGGAACAGCAAGAGCAGCAATGGCGGAGGTGCACGAGCAAGAAGAAGATGTGGGGAAATTACTGCATGGCGAGCCTCTACTTAACCTCCCCGCGGATGCCATCCAATGGCTAGGAGAAAACCTACCAGACACGTGGCACACATAGACGTTGATGTGTGGCTAGGGTAAACCACGAACCATCGCGCCACTCCACCCATTACACGCGAGAATCGAGGAGACACAATTAAAATAGAAGATTACACATGCCTGGTCAAGTCCAAGTCAGAAAATAGGACCAACTACTCGTCACATACCGTCAAAGCTGCTCACGCGGGCAACTGAGGTCATCTCATCGTCAGCACTGACATCATCAACTCTAGAAGGGGCACATTTTGACTACTTTAGTGCTTACTCGAGTCTCCGACTCAACCAAGTACTCAGGGGATACTCCTAACAGGAGAGCTGGCCGCGCATTCGAAGAAATTTGTGAAGATTTCCAAGATTGAAAAACTCTTCACTCAAATCTACGATTCGATTGTGGACTCTGGGTTACTCCCATAGGGAGCACTAAAAGCACATTCGAATTAAACAAGCAAAAGACAACAGCAGTCGCAAATACTTATAGTCCCCACTCGAGTCTACGACTCGAATAGGCACTCGGGGGCTACTCCCATAGGGAGCGCTGACCGCGGACCCTATGATTTTTTCTTATACATTACACCGTGTGTTGATGGCATCCACACTTCAATGCTATGGCGACTCCGCCTCATGTTTTCCCTACAAAGAGACTATGTCTCCTGGGTCACCCGAATCATCTCCGTGATGACAAAATTCGGATGTCGCGCTTACAACGTGAAGATAAGACCTGAATAAGGCCTGACAATGCATCTGCTACGCTCTACCAGAAATAAATCCGTACCTGCAGGTACGATGAATAAGCCTTGATGAACGCGTCGAGTGCTCACACTTACACACTGGGATTCGACTCCTGTATGTTTTTAAGTTTTAGTTTTAGTTTATGTTTAATAAAGAGTGCTAGAAAACTCCAGTTGAGGAGAAGAAGTTCGGTAGTACTTGAAATTCTGTTGGTCGATAATATTTACTATCAATTTACTGTCAAAAACAAGATATATCACTGAGTTACAGGAAAAGAAATAGTTCTCAAAGAAACATAATTTTTTTGATGCACACGGAGAGTTTAACGACCAACTATACGGCGGGAATGAAAATTCCGGTCGTATAGCTCAATTCGTATAGATATCTTTGCCATCGAATTTTTTTCTTTAAAATGTACTAAGAGTTTAACGACCAACTATACTGTGGGAATGAAAAATTCTGGCTCTATAGCTCCGGTCGTATAGATATCAGTGCCTCTGTACAATTTATTTTCTAATATACTGAGAGTTTAACGACCAACTATACGGCGGGAATAAAAATTCTGGCCGTATAGTTCCAATCGTATAGATATCGATGCCTCTGCATATTTTCTTTCGCAGCAATAGACGGTTTAACGACAAGCTATATGGCGGGAATATTTTGGCGGCCATATAGTTGTGCCCATGTAGCTGGGCCGCCAGGAGGAAACCCTAATATTTTGACAGAAGGCTAACTATACAGCGGGAATGCATTGTTCCGGCCGTATAGCTGCGCCCATATAGTTGCGTCCGACCACAAAATCGCATGAGAAGGTACCTCCAACTCCAAAACATCAATCCTTTTTCTTTCTTCTACCTCCAAACTCTCTCAAAACCTCAAGAGATCTTCATCTCTGCTAAATTTCGTTCGATTTCCTCGCACACGAGTGATCTATGGTATGTTTCTCCTCTGATCCTCCAAGTACATTTTGGAAATTCATCTGTGATCTATTGTCATTATCAATCTAGGGTGAGACCTACTATGAAACAATTGCCATGATTTTCTTGCCTAGATTATTAAGATTCTTTAGTGTGCTATGATGAGGAATAAGATGCATTTATAGTTGTTGGGATCAAAAAGTTTTATTTTTTCCTTTCTTCAATGTTTTAGATGATGAACACAAGGATCCAAACTCGTGCTCGTGCCACCACTAGCGCTTCTTGGGATGCTTCTCAGGAACGCATGGGGATACTTTTCAGGGATTAGGCCCATCATGATCGCTTCAACAAGATCAAGAACCGCAAAGTGAAGGCCACCAAGTGGGCTTTCCCCATTGTATTGAATCAACTCGGTATTGCTGATGACTTTAATATACTTTGCAATAGAGCTGGCCTGCAAAATTTTATGTACAATGATGTGCCTACTTATCGCCTCTTAACCATTGAATTTCTAAGTTCGTTACAAAGCACCGTTAAACAATGGAAAGGAGAGGACACTATTTCTTTCCATCTGATGAACAACTACTACACCTTAACATTAGATGAATGGTGCTCATGTTTTAATTTGCCAAACAATGATATTCATGCCTTACATGCATACTTTACTGGCTTAGAACCTACCCCTAAAAAATACTATAATGGAATGAGTTTCACTAGTAGAGTGAACAAGGGGAAGAATATTCAACATCCTGCAATTCCCTATTTGTTTTATGTTATTGCTAACACGTTGCAGGCATGTAATGAGTTCACGCGACTCAACGAGGAGGACATCCTAGTCCTTGCAAAGGCTGCTTACATCAACTGCATCTTGTCACTTAACTTGGGTGCCATCCTTGTGTGCTACTTGGAGCACTAAGCCTCCCAAAGCCAAAGACCAATGATAGGTGGAGGCGTCATCACCATTCTTTCCACTACCCTAGGCATCAACCTATGTGAGTTACAACCCATTCTAGGTGAGACACGTGTTGGTTTCTCCACTTTGAGAGACTGTGGAATGCTCACTAGGAGAGGTGGTGTTTATTATCTGCATATTGCTGGAGCTGGGCGTCTCTATCCCACGCCTATGCCTAATGGTATTTTCTCTATCGAGGAAGGACGTTTGCTATATGACTTGCAGGGTGAGAAACACCAACCCGAGGAGGAGATTCCAGAAGAAGGTGAGGACCACCAGGAGGACCAAGAAGTTCCTTATCAAGAGGAGCAGCCACAAACCCGGTTCGCCACATACCAAGATTTCCAAGGACTTGGAGGGACTATGGAGAGGATGCATAGCCTCTCTTTGAACCTCCAAGAATCAACTAGTAAACTCTCAACTCAATTTGTGAACTGGAGTAACGACTTTTTCCTGCCACCACAATGATTTCAAGGGCTTGCAAAAGCCTAAGCTTGGGGAAGTTTCCGCATGTATCTTTATTGGCGTTTATTTGCTTTTATTTATTTCGAGGTTGTGTTTTTATTTGAGTTTATAAGCACTCGTGTTGGTTTCCCCAACACATTATTTTTAGTTCTTTCTATTTGCCTTCGAGATTTTCTAGCCGAGGTTTGCTGCCAATTTTCTATTCTTCAAAGTCCCTCTCTTAAAAACCACAAAAGGATTTCTCCATTTTTCCTTATTTTCCCTCTTTCTTTTCTTTCTGCCTCGAGGTCTTTATGTATTTGCAGTAGAGTGATTGACTTCGAGTTTCCAAGAAACAAATAAAAAAAGGAAGAGAGAAGTGGAAATAAATATGAGAGGTATGCCTTATGACTCCCCACTTTTGAAGTTTGAGAAACCCATGCTAGTTAGTAGTAAATGATGAGATATTATATTGGTGGAGTGAGTCTTTGTATTGTAGTAAGATTTTCGTTTGCATGGGTATTTAATTGGGTATGTTTTTTTCCAGCTCTCGTAATTAACCAAGTCTTGCTTAAAAATTGCTAAACAATTGTAATAAAAAAACTCTCACAATTGAAGGCTTGGGTGTTGTAGTGCTTAGTCTTGAAGGCTTATTTCTAGAGACACGCAACACCACTAAAATGTTGATTGACTTACTAGCTCTCTTTGAAAGGATTTGTTCGATTGAATTAATGTTTAGCGGTTTTTGTGAGCATGCCAAAGTTTTACTTGTTAATCATAAGAATGATATAGCTTTATGCGTTTCAAACTTCATGGGATGCCAACAACTCTACTGGCCTATGAACAATCTTCATGGAGGAAACTCCTAGATTTCGGCTATGAGTTGATTAAACACTTGTAGCAGCAATGCTATAGTGGCTAAGATTCTTGGCACTCCTAGGTAGCTATAATCATGATGGAATTACTCCTCTGGCTGTTAAGAGAAATCATTATGCAAAAGGAACAAAACATTAATGATGCCATGAGTGTCCATCACAGCCCGATAAACTAATACAACTCTTTGGCATGCTCTCAATTACTTAAAAAACTCAAATTCTTGAAGGACAATGAATAGAAAAGTAGTGCTTAAAAATTCTTGATTTATTGATGTGGGGGAATAGAGATACTCTAGTATATATGTTTTTCATGACAACTCTCACACTCTTAACTTACATGATTATACTTTATCATTCAAAGGCAATCCTATGAGTTGATTACTTGACATGGAATAAATTTTACTCATTTGAATCATCCATGTCGACAATAATTCTGCTGCACTATAAGGATGCATGAAACCCGTATTATATGCTTCCCATTACTCCATCTATGCTGAAGTTTTTTAGATTTATGAAGTGGAGGAAACATGAGACTACTAATCATGAGTAAGATCACCATCTCGTTATTTCAGTTTAAATGTTGAGTTCCTTTTTGATGTTGGTTTTCTTGCTCGGGGACGATCAAGTTTAAGCTTGGGGAGGTTGATGGCTCTGAAATATAGCCATCTACATCCACATTTAAACTGCATATTACAGATATTTTTTATGAAATATCTCTCTAAACCCTGCCACTAATGCCTAATATTCAGAGGGGTATGCAATCCTTTCTTTTATATTTTTGCTACGAAGATAATGTCATTTAAAGGAGGGAATCACTACATTAAAGTGAAAGATACAAGATTCCCAAAAACCAGAAGAAACTAGGAGTCGTAAAGCAAGGCAGACACTTTAACGACCAACTATACGACCGGAGCAAAATTCCGGCCATATAGCTCCAGTCGTATAGTTGGCGCCGCCACCGTTTGGTCAAACAGAACAAATTTCGTGAAGGGACCCTATATAAAGAAGCCTCGGGCAACTAGAAAACAAGCCAGACCTCACCAAAAAGTCTCTGCCACAGATCACCAGCCGCCTCCAGATCTCCAAACCCTTCTCCATCTCCATAGCCATATTCCACCACTTGTAATAGTCGATCTCTTCTTCGATTGGCGACATTGTAAGACTATTGCTATCAATCTTATGATTTTCTTTACAATGTTTGTGATTGTTTATCTCATCTCTATGTGTGAGTAATTATCCTTGGGGTAAGGGCTTCGGCCTAGCCATTTAGAAATTGTGCATGTTATTTATCATAGATGGGATCGTGTATTAGTTTGTATGACATGATGGTTATTGTATCCTCTCTTACCTCATCCAAGGACCAGTCAGGTACCCAAGACCCCGAGGGTTGAGCCAGGTATAGGGAGTATGAGTAATGACTGATCTGCAGGTTGGGAACCCTAGTAACAGAAGGGGTAGTACGGCTGTATGTGGGGGATTTGCTTGGTAGGTTATTACTATAAGCGGTTGCGGAGGCAATAACAATTATGGATGCACTACCCACATATAATTTATCTTGCTCTAAAAAGTACATGCATACTTTATTTCTATCTTTTATTCCCATCAGACGTTTTGCATAGCTACAGGTGAAACCGAACGCCCTAGGACCTCTCTCTCCATCATCAGCAACAATAAAAAGACGCAAGCTATTGGTCCAGTAAAAACACAAAAGGAATTCTAAAACTCCCGACGGTCCGTTAAAGTAACTTCACTACACATTCGCTTCCCGAGGATTTCGATAACCTAGGTCTACTAGGGGAAAAGAAGCTATACTACATCCGTAATCCGGATCGAAGGTATCAACTATCAAAGAGAAAATCATTATTAAATTTGAATAGTCATGATACTTGTTGTGGAAACTTATAGGTTTTGAATATGGTATCACGATATATGTGGTTCATTTCTTAATGTTTCATATAAGTAGAATATAGGAATTATTTATTTTGGTGGGAGTGGTGTTTCTTAAGATTATAAGTAAATGAAATCATTTACCTAACTTTTAGACTTAATAGTTAGACTTTATAAACATGGAAAGGGCCTTACTTTAATTACTTTAAAACTTGGTTTGAATCTTTAGGTGGATTCCCAAACTTGTGAAAGAATTCGTAAATATGAACTTGATGATTTTCTAAGTGAATAGAATCCTTTTGATAAACAATATACTATTCTTATTTATTTTATAATTGATAAAATCTTTTTAGGAAAATTTAGATACACTTAATTTTAAACGGTAGTTTTAGTATATACATCTTAAAATGGCTATACTATTCTTACTTCACATGGATAACAACTGAACTTGTTATTACATTTTTGGACTTTAAACAAATAATGGTAAAGGCCATAGTAGAGATTTATATATTTTTAATTTATTAAAATAGAAGAAAATGGTTTTAAGAAGACTTATTAAACATTTTCATTTATTTTAGTTCAAATGTGAAGGGTTATAGTTTTAATGTGTAGATTTTATTTTTATGATCATTTTGGTATATTATATGTATTTTTGTGATTTAAAAAAATAAGATATGACTTTTATAAGTTTTATCACTTTATAAAGACTTAATAAATTATATTATTTAGTTAACTGGCACAAAAGTATATGTAACCAGTTTATTAATGTATATTTTTTCTTTCTAAGAATTTTGATATAATATACTTATTTTTTCGAATTTTAAATAATAAAATATGTTTATTTAAGATTAATCGCTAATAGGTTATTTACTAACAATAATTATTATTTTATTTAACTAGGAAAATAAACTATGATAATAGGTTTAAATTATAGAGTTTGTTTTTCTAAACATTTTTATATATAATATATCTTTTTCTCAGTTATAAAACAAAAGATATTGAATTTCTAAGATCTAATAATTTTCTGAAATTATAAATATAATATCTCATGCTGACGTCACTGCTACTTTTGTTACTCACGCCGGTTCTACCCTAAGACACAAACAGGTGGGGTCTGGGCCATGTTGGTTGCCACCTAAGCATGGACTAGTCAACACGGCGACATGGCAGGGGAATGACATGGGTTTGACGTCATCCCGGCCTCCACCACCAAGAAGTGGTCACCGGCGGCGAGCAATGGCATCCCAGCACGCATGGTTGGCTGCACTAGAAATAGGAGATGGTGGCAAGCACGAGAGTGGTGGCGCCACCCAAAAACGGTGACCGGAACGGTGACCTCGATTTTCTGCTGCGCTGATTTTTCCTTTTCTATTTCAATTTTCTGTTTTCATATTCCATTTTCAATTCAAATTCCAATCCTTTAAGCATTAAAAAATTTATACAGTATTTCAAATATTTCTAAGGACATGGTATTAGTTGATTGACCTAATCTTGTTAGTGTGTCACAATTTCCACTATTGCATAGGAAATTGTTTATTAATCAAGGTAATTAGGATTTACTTCTTATTTAAAGATCCCTTAAATATGATTTTGTTTTCACTTGACAATTTTAATGGTGTTTGTTTGAAATGTTTAATGATGTATATATAATCTTATTAATACTTAACCTCATAAAGGAAATATATATATATATATATATTCATTATAAGGTATTAAACCTTGTGGTTTATAATATGATGATTTGAGTTTCATGGTTCTCCATATTTGGTGATTTCTCCTATTCAAACTCTACTTAGTTTGTGGGGTTTAGAACTACCATAAAACAATCTTGGGTAAGTCATTATGCATGAATATCAATCATTAATAAGGAAATTAACTTGTTCATTTACAAATAATGGCCATGAGTTTTGGGAAGGTTTAATAGACTCATATTTATTATGGATATGGATGAAGATTTAGATCTAGGATGAATTGCCTTCATGTTTTGTGGCCATGGATAATAACTCAACTTAGAGTGCGCTATTTTAGATTGCTTTCCTAATGTGATATTGATGGTATATGAGACTAGATCTTTATTAGGGTTTAAGACAATTAGGTGGACAAGGCTTCCATCAATACACTCTCAACTGATATTCTACTTATCTCTTAGACACTTCATTTAACTAAGAGATAATATTCATTGGCTAGCTAAAAATAGGAATTGGGTTTACTACCATCTAGATTCTAACGTTTTTGGGAAAAGAAGTAGACAGGGTTCTGTTCATGTCTTGATAAGACCATGGTTCAAGGTTCCTCAAGAATTCTTATCCTCACACTTCACTAAGCTTGGGTCATAGTTAAGGAATTCCTTTCCTAAAAATACTCTATGTATATCGCCCTTATCTTATTCACAAAGATCACATCCTTCTGAATAAGTTAATCATCTGACTCCACCATATCCATCATTATATGATGACATGGTCATGTCACTTCAACTATTCACATTCTCCATTCTTACTCCTAGTGTATAACTTCCATCCAGTAACTCCTTTAAATGTAGCTACTTCTAACTCCATCCAGTAACTGCTTTAAATCCATCTTGCAACTTAGTTCCAAAGCTTGCAAGATTATAGTTCTATCTATATCACATTAGATAACAATCCTCTGGATTAGGTATGGTACTACTCCCCATAATACAAGATTGTTCTTGTAATGGTTTGGTCAAGATACTTTGCCTCCAACTATAGGGGTTCGCGTATGAAAACAATATAATTTTACCCTATGCCCCTGAACCCCTAATGCTGCCAGGACCTATCTATTAGTAATGCAGTAACGGGAGGGGATTTTAACGAACTTACCCTTGAAGACCGAAAAGTGTTGTCAACGCTCAGGAGAGCATGGTTGATGTAGACGAGCCGAAGCCGACCTCAAGGTCGTGATGAAGTCCTTGCGCTCTTGCGGCTCCAACGACTCCTAGTGCCTCAAGTCTGACACCTCACGGGGAGTTACATGCATCTGGTTCATGGTGATGACTCTCGCTTCCCTGATCTAGCAGTAGTTGTGGAAGTAGAGCTCCTGGATCCAAATCCCGCAGCGTGACGGTGCTCCGCGGTGAATATTTCTCTCGTTCGTGCAGTCCGAACTTGGGACCACGGTCACGGGAGAGAGAGAGAATATCAATTGGAGGTCTCCCCAAAAGTGAGGAAACCTTTATTGAATATTGGTTGTGTATTTTCTGCTCAAAATGCCCCACTATATATAGGGGAGGGGATGTACTACCTCCCTCAAAGTCCCGGGGTGGGACTAAAGGAGGGGGAGGGGGAGGCGCTGCTGGCCAGCCCTACTGGGCCCCACGCGGGGAGGGGGGGCTAGGCCCAGCCGGCCACCCCCTTTCGTCGTCTCTCCTATGGATTACTCTCTTTCTATTCTTCAATGATTCTACCGATCCTGTAAACACTCTCTAAGCATCATCAAGCCCTTAAGCGTGATACCCCACAGTTTGGGAACACTCCAGACATGGTTGGGACACTCTCGGACCAATGATCGACAGAGGGACCTAGATGGCCATGTGACCCCTGTGCATTCCACAAAGATCTTTGGTCGTTTGAACAGGGACAGCCCCGCCTTATTCCTTTTGTCTCTCGATACTTGCATTTCCCGAGATCTGATCAATGACATCACCATGTCGTGTTCAATCTCATTACCTAAAATGCTACTTGACTCGTTTTGACAAGTGATATCCCTGTGATCGAATCACACACTGCGCAGCTATTGGATATAACTTCTTCGAGTGGGCCCTTGAGTATGTTTCCGTCACGCGGATGGACAAATCCCACTCTTGACATATATTGCCTCTACGGTTCCTCCGAATACCTGAACACACCTTTATTGTCACTATATTACCAAGTGACGTTTGATGCTATCTAAGCATTCTCGGGATACAGTGATTGATATAGCCTGACGGTCTAAGGAATAGTCTATGAGGTCTATTATAATCATCATAACTTGAACTTCGTGACATGATCGGGTCACGGTGTTTTTTTGAAGCTAAGAATGTGAGGCAACTGCCCCACATCAATTTATTAAACCAAAACGAACAAAGAGTTTACAGAACTAAGAGAATGAGATAAAGAAGTCCTACCAGACTATACAAATATACACAACTCTCATATACAACATTTATATACAAGCACTAAGGCAGCACATTAATCCATGCCAATAGACTAGCCTTACGTTTGGCCTTAATCCTATACTGCAACATGTTCATATCATGAATAAACTTGCCTCTCCATTTAGCAAAAGTAGGCCTGTCGTTGTTGAAGATCTTGCCATTTCTAAGTAACCAGATATTCCAGCATGCGGTGATGAGCACTTCCATGAAAAAAGGGTAACCAAAAGACCTTTTGCCCTAAGCAATAATATGTTGCAGATCATCATGAGGCTGCCAAATAATTTGTAGATAGTTCCAGATACACATGCTGAAATTGCACTCAAAAAATAAATGAATCCGATCCTCATATGCACGGGTTGGGCAAAGCTCACGGTGAGTGTCATCAGTAACATGCCAATGTCTTCTTTGAATCAAATCCCTAGTATTCAGCCTGTCCCTCAGCAGAAGCCATCAGAAAACCTTAGCCTTCATCATGCATCCTGATTTCCAAATCCATCTATATACACTAGGCACCTGGATATGAGCATGAATCAGCTTATAAAAACAGCTGGACGAGTACCCTTCTCCCCATTGATAAGTCCACACATCATTCTTGGTTGACAGGGGTTATTCAACATAATGACCTATAGGTCCTCAAGTTCGTGGTATGCTTCCACCAAGAGAGGTAAATAAAACAGATTATGAATGTCCTAAACTGAGTAGACATGTGTTGCAGATAAGTTTTCATTCAGCACGTAAGAAAATAACCTGGGAAACCTAACTTTAAGTGGTTGCTTGCTGCCTTGTAGCTCCCAATTGTCCAACAAAAACAAGAAAGTGTCTCCTCTACCCAAAGTAACTGCAGCAACACCACAAAAATTGTCCACTTGCTTGAGTACATCACGCCACCAAAAGGATACACACATATTCTCCGCATGTGGAACTTTATTAGAGTAATGTGAGATTTTAACCAAGTGCACCCAAGGAATATCCTTATTTTTATAGAACTTGTCTGGAAACTTCATTAACAAAGCAGCATTTTTTCTAAAAGTCGACAACCCCCAGTCCACCCTTCTCCTTAGGTAAACAAACTATCTCCCATGCTGCTAGGGATGGCGAAGGCTCATCATGTTTCTTTCTCCAAATACACAGGCGTAGGATCCTATCCAACTGATCTGTGAGCCCTTTGGCCAACTGCAAAGTGCATAAAAAGTGAAGCGGCATAGACGCAAGAGCCGAGTTAATCAAATGTAACCTTGCTCCTTGGGATAAAAATCTAGAGCTAGAAGTCAATTTCCTCTCAAGGCGGCAAACATGAGGCGTGAGTTCGGAAATAGTAGGCCTTGTGGTATCCAACGGAAGACCTAAATATGTGAATGGCATCGATCCAATCTAACAGCCAAAGTCTTCAGAGTGGGTCACGATGTTTAGGTTGGATATTTGTTCATCATCACATTCTCAGAATGAGTTGACTCCATCTCCAACTGGCATAAATTCCACATGATCAGGAAACCTTGAAAATCTGTTGACCAATGAACCAGTTACTAGAGTTTCACCGGGAACCCCTAGTTTTTTATATATCACACGTGTATTGAAGTTTCCTTTCAATAAAGTTATAGCATGATATAAAACTTAATCATAAATTTTATGAAATATGATAATAATCCTTATTATTATTTATCTCTAGGGCATATTTCCAACGGTCTCCCACTTGCACTAGAGTACAAATAAACTAGATGTATTTGTTCTTAATCATTGTCACCATATATCCCGGTACCCTGAACATGCTTTCTCATGGAAGAGGTTGAGTCTTGGGCCTGTACATTACAATCCCAAATCCTTTGCAACTTACTAATGTCACTTTGATTGACATTAATACTTTATCATCACATGATAACATCTTTGTGTATGCATTGTTGCTATGGCAGCAGAATGAGGCCGGATTCCAACAGCCTACAGTGACTTTATATCAACCTCGAGGGCTTTCTCATGCGCACTGTGCCCTGGGACACATCATTCTACGTTAAAAGCGAACTAGCCCCGCCATAACATTATACATTACTTTAGATGGTACCCTTATCTATTATTATAAATGTAATCATCGAAACACGAGTGCACCCTTTGCAACTTTCGATGTTTTGTTCACCTTGCTTCCTACTTGACTTTAGTTGGTATTACATGAGTTTCCAACATATTCCCTTATAACATAACCCTTTATGCTTTAATATATGTCATCCTTTATGGATTTGGAAAACATGTCTACAGTTCTCTATTAGAGACTATAGACAAACTTAGCTCAATGTTCCCTGATTCAAACTTAATCACTTTTCAAACGTTCCTTCTTGGATCATATATTATGTTAAGTTATCATCATGGTTTTCTAAGATAGAACCTATGTCTCAACATAGTGGATGATGATCATCCTTTTCTTTCTTTCAACCATTGATGTTAAACTTAATACTATTCCTAACTTGAGTTATTAAGGACCAGTTCCTTAACTAACTTCCATTCTGAAACTGTTTTCAGAATCCCTCAAGGAATACTACAGAATATCGTAATATACTTATTAGCAACTTATACTCCCTATAAATCTTTATTTATCGGTACTTGAGATTTCATTCTTAATGTGTCGTATACACACTTAAGAATCACTTCTTCAACTTCCCACTCAAAATATGTTCCTAACATATTTGGGTATGAGTCACTACTCTTACTCAACATATGTTCCTAAATATTTGAATCTGAGACTTATTTTGCTCCCACTCAAAAATAAGTCATTCACATATTGTTTTAGGAAGACTTTCATAGCTCCCACTCAATTTTATGCAAATTGCATATCCACTCTCTATTTTGAATGACATCAAAATCCTTTGATCAAATATCAAACTTGGAGATTTACTATGAGATACTAGTACTTTACCAGTTTTAAATCCACCAGACTTTTAGCACACTTGAATCAAATTCATTTAAATTTGTCCAATACTTGACAAATTGTGCCTTTGTCATTCACCCCCTTTTCCACTATGGCTTTGCATCCATTTGGGAAAATCCAAGTAACCCCTTTACTTGTAAGATTCAGCAATGAATTGCTTTCTAATCTCAAGGGAATTTTGCTTAGGGATTTCTCATATCTTTAGCTTACCATTATTTCCTTAGTAGTTCGTAGGTATGTCATATTCCGGTAATCATGAAAAATGATTTACAAATGTCTCCATACAAGATATGGGCTGCATTTTGAATCCTACTTTATGTAGTGAAAAACACCAGTGGGGAAAATACAATGATCACTATCATTGATTCTTTCCTTTGTGAAGAGTATTATTCAGGAACGCTTTCTGTTGCGCTTCTCAACACTGATGTAGGGTTTTGAATCCTCATCATGTTTTTCACTATCTTCCATTTGCTCCATAATCGATAAATACCAATGAATGTGAAACTTTCTCGAGAATGCACCAAAATCCAAGCAATACAAGTTTTGCTCTCCTTTTAGTTCTAGTTATGGCTATTGTATTCATAATTTCCAATGAATACTCTACAAGGACTTATTTGCTACTGTTTGGTTATATCGAATAACCCCAAAACTTTTAGATGATCCATACCAGATATGGAGCCGATCTCATGAATCTAGATGGTTCACTATATGTTCTAATTGAGTGCTAACTATTTATAACTAATGGTCTCTACATCTATACTAGAACGATTTATTTGGCGCCATCTATTCACCCACTTTGATATCAAATATCATATTGTTATGCTTTGCATTTTGACATTTCAAACGCATTACATTCCACAATTCTCTTTATGCCATTCTTATAAAGTTGAATTTCATTACTATTGATCAAATCGTAGTAATTAGATTCTCTTTTATCTTATACCCTTAATTGATGAAATACTTTGATCATATCAAATAGTTTCATACTCATGTTTCCTCTGGTAAACTTCTTTACACATTTAAACAATCATATAATGATAATCACCATTTTTGTTAAAACACAATACATCGAATATATATTTACTTTCAACAATTCACCAAACACTTTGTATTCATATAATACACGGTGTTCAAGTTATTTCTGCCGAACTTAGGCATGGTTCATATGCGACAAGAATACAAGTGTCTTTCACATATTATCAATATAACTTTGAATTTAAATAAGGGTTTCATTCATAATGAATATATCATTAAGTTGGGTAATTTCAAGGAATTTCAATATTTTACAAATGTTCATGTATTCTCAATTAGTTTCAAAACCAGGATAATTCACACATAATCAAACAAGATATGAACACAATTAGAAATCATTCATAAAAGTGGAACAACTGTTTGTTACAAGCTCATATGAATAACTGTCTCATAAAGTGTGAGACACACTAAATAAGTTCACAATCTTTTGATTACAATAACTATCCAAAAACCATAAACTAAATGATAAATGTTGAGGGAGAGTGTCGTCGGCCATCATCATTATGCTCGCCGTCAACATGCAACGTCACCTCCTCTCCGGCAAGCACCTCTCATGTAGAAGGACTTGTTTTCAGCAAAACAGAACAAGCATCAAATATACTTAACACTTCAACATGTGTTTGCAAGATTGTAACATTTATAAAATTGTATATCAAATATGTACCTTTGTCATCAATGACCTCACCTGCAATGGTTTCAACCTTCACATTCCTGAGATGTGATATGAACCTATGGAAATCCGGTGTTTCCGCATCACCTCTCATAATGCAACTCCTGACATGTGCTTGGTAGCTTCGTGGCAGCCACCGCAGCACAACACCATTTGCAAAAGAGCTCGTCATCCACCTATCCAGGAAGTATGTAGGCCTCATGTACGCATCATCCATGCGGTTCAAGTGGTCTTCAAGTGAAGAGTTCTCTTCCATCTTAATGGAGAGGAAATCTCCCATCAGCTCATGCTCCCATATGCGTACTTGTTCCACGAAATGTGTCCTAAGC
Organism: Avena insularis; assembly: GCA_023614405.1. Classification (NCBI taxonomy): domain Eukaryota; kingdom Viridiplantae; phylum Streptophyta; class Magnoliopsida; order Poales; family Poaceae; genus Avena; species Avena insularis. Next base: position 441,707,112 of record CM042694.1, on the reverse strand, counting down.
TGTACCATTGCCACACGAGGGTCAAGATTACCCACGACTGGCCACAGATCATCCACCATCCCGTAGCACATCGTAACCGATATGAAGGTGGACAACTCACGACAATAATAGCGGTCCTCCCGCTGTTCTGGGGTCTCATAGAATTTGGGCTGCTCCAAATCCATATCATTGAGTATATAGTCGACCATGTCATTCTCGCTAAGTAGAATGTGGAGACGTGCAACCCACATAGAAAAGTTCGATCCATCTAGCCCGAGCTTCTCTCCATCTAACCAATTGTCAACAGGGAAGCTAGCATCGGGGAGAAGCATTTTCTACATTTATAATTGCAAAAAGGAATTTAGACTAAGTTAATAATTAAATTAGTTAATATAATAACTCCACTCAAAAACACCTATCCCCTGAAGGGTTCTAGTGATAACACAACCCCTTTTCCCCACATCTCCCCCGATCATCACGGCCATCAATGTGGGTTCTAGGGTGGACGCTAAACGTCGGTCAGATCATTCATGCGACTCGTGCTTGATCTTTCGACCATCCATGTTTCGAGGCCATGTCTGTACATGCTAGGCTCTCCAAATCAACCTTAGTGTATTCGTTGTGCAACATGGCTTACACCCACTACATGCGAACATAGATATGTCTGACACCCGACCATCACGGTCTGCCTCATATCGAAGAACTTTCTTGGTGGTGCACACTAAGGTGGAACACAATCATTGGTAATGTTTAACAGGGATCATCTTATTAGGCTACCATCGAGTATCTAATACTAGAACACAATAAGATATACGAACAATAACATTGAATGTAAATGCGATGTGATATGGTCCTTCACGTCGTGATCTCCATCCGGCATCACCGGATTCCAGCGTGGTAGTCCGTCACCTCCGTGACTATCTACTACTATGTAACATAAGGTAATCACTTTACCTTTGCCACAACCATATCACAAAGCAACGCCCCCCTACAAAACAAAGTTAGACGCCTCTACTTTATCTTTGCATGTTTTACGTGGCTGAATGGGCATTCGCACAAGAACCATTCTTACCTATGAACTTTCACCACAACGCAAATCAAGTGGTTCTCTATACTATACCCATTTCGGGGCCCTCCGTTGCAAATAGCATACCAACTAAGGCAAGAGAGACAGACACCCCCCAAAGCCACTTTATATGGTACGAGCCGTATGTCAAGCGTGGACCAGTCTCGCGAATGAACGCGTAATGTCGGTTGGGGGCGCTTCATCAAGCATTACTGCGATATACAAAAGTACACGTGGGAGGGTAATAACTAAAAGATCAACGCCCACATGTTGGGTCCGCAGCATAGAAAACAAAAAATTTCCTACGGTGTGAACTACACGCCAAGATCTATCTACTAGGTACAAAGCAAACGGGTGGACATACATCCATAGAGAACTTACCCTCGAAGACAACGAGCTTTGTTAACGAGTAGGAACTCGTGGTTGATGTAGTCGTACACTTGCCGATCTCAAGATCATGAGGAAGTCCGAGCGCCGCAACTCAGCAGCGCATCGGCACTCAAGACACACGCTCAAGCCACCGGACAACCTCCACCTCCTCGCCCGGGATCCAATGGAAGCAAAGAACTCCTTCCGCATTTAAATGCCACCGGGAACATGTATCTCGCTAATCCGAGACCATGGGGGAATAATTCTAGAGGGGGAGAGAGATCCTTCACAAGGAGGTGTGAGGATGAAGGAGGGAATGGGTGGCCTTTTATAGGAGGAGGGGGTGCCCCCTCTCCATGGCAGCGATGGGGGTGACCTCACCTCCCCATTCATGTGGTGGTAACTCCTCCACATTAAAATGCCTCTTCACATTCCCTTTTAAAGTCTCCACTTTAAATGCATTAAGTTTCTCCAAATTTAATGCTCTCTCATTTAATAAAACTCTTTTATTAAATTTATTCAGAATTTTGTTAATTACTTTAATTAACAAACATTCACATATAGCCCCTTGCAGTATTTCAATATCACATGCAGAACCACTATCTGCAATTTCACCCGAAACAATTTCCAGTTTCTATTGAAACAATTCCTGCGCTTTGCAATTCTTTCGTTTGAAACATATGTGCTCCAAAATGGTGTCCGGTAACTCTTAAGTGTGCCACCCTACGGTTCGTGAATAATGCATATGATCGAGACCCTTCTCCGATCAATAATCAGCAGGACACGAGATCCGTATCGACTCCTACACATTCAACGATGACTCGTGATCGTGAGAACCTTTAACGCTTGTAACTAAATCCTTTCTCTCGATATATTACATGTCCGAGATTCGATCATCGGTATCTCCATACCTAGTTTGATCTCGTTCGACATGCACTCTTTTCGTTCGTGATATAACATTCTAGTGATCACATCACTTGCTTGCAAGCTATCCTAATGTGATATCACCGAGAGGGCCCAGAGTATATCTATCCGTCATCTAGATTGACAAATTCCACTCTTGATCCATGATCCTCAACATAACACCTTCGTAGCACTGAACCCATCTTTATAGTCACCCTGTTACGGTGTGATGTTTGATGTTATCAAGATACTCTTCCGGTGTTAGAAATTAACATGATCTCATGGTCTAAGGATAAAGATTACTTCGTATGATGTTATAGCAATATAAACACAATGACTTGATCATAATGCTATACTTCAGATGAATGTTCATCACATCATTCCACCAATGGTGTGACCTTGTTATTAACAACATCCAATGTCCATGATCAGGAAACCTTGATCATCTTGTTAATCAACAAGCTAGTCTATAAGAGAGGCATGACTAGGAACCCTTTTTGTTTATTAAACACACATGTATTGATGTTTCCTATCAATACAATTATAGCATGTAAAATAAACATCTATCATATACAAGGAATACATAATAACAACTTTATTGTTGCCTCTCAGGGCATATTTCCTTCAGTCTCCCACTTGCACTAGAGACAATAATCTAGTTCACATAGTGATAAATCTAACACCCATGGAGTTCTGGTGTTGATCATGTTTTTCCCTAGGGAGTACTTTAGTCAACGGATCTGATACATTCAGGTTCGTGTGCACTTTACAAATCTTTATATCTCCATCCTTAACATGTTCGCGGATGGAGTGAAACCGGCGCTTAATATGCTTGGAATTCTTGTGAGGCCTTGGTTCCTTGGCGTTGGCTATGGCTCCATTGTTGTCACAATAGATCACCATCGGGTCCAACACAGTGGGAACCACACCCAGTTCCGTAATGAACTCTTTCATCCAAAGCGCTTCTCGCTACGCTTCGGCAACATATTCCGCCTCCGTTGTTGATCCAGCCACCACAGGTTGTTTGGAGTTCCTCCAACTAACTGTTGCTCCGTTCAAGAGAAATACGTATCCGGATTGAGACTTAGAGTCATCTGGATCAGTGTCAAAGCTAGCATCGACATAACACTTAGCGACTAGCTCTTCTTCACCTCCGTATATAAGAAACATATCCTTAGTTCTTCTCAAGTACTTCAGGATATTCTTGACCGCTATCCAGTGTTCCGAACCTGGATCAGATTGGTACCTACTAGTCAAACTAATAGCATGTGCCACATCCGGTCTTGTACATAGCATGGCATACATTATAGAGCCTATGGCTGAGGCATAGGGGATCCTATCCATTATCTCTCTTTCTTCCGCCGTAGCCGGACTTTGAGTCTTACTCAATGTCTTGCCTTGCAACATAGGTAAGAACCCCTTCTTACTTCCGTCCATATTAAATTTCTTTAATATCTTATCAAGGTATGTACTCTGCGATAGCCCAATTAGGCGTCTTGATCTATCTCTATAGATTTTAATGCCTAATATATATGAAGCTTCACCAAGGTCCTTCATCGAAAATTTGCTGTTTAGATAACTTTTAACACTGTTTAAAAGATCTAAATCATTTCCAATCAATAATATGTCATCCACATATAATATCAGAAATGCCACATTGCTCCCACTCACTTTCTTGTAAATAAAAGCCTCTCCATAAGTTTGGACAAATCCAAACTCTTTGATCACCTCATCAAATCGGAGATTCCAACTTCGTGATGCTTGCTTCAGTCCATAGATGGATCGCTGAAGTTTGCACACCTTATTAGCATCCTTAGGATCGACAAAACCCTTAGGTTGTATCATATACAACTCTTCTTCAATATTACCATTGAGGAATGCAGTTTTGACATCCATCTGCCATATTTCATAATCGAAATATGCAGCAATTGCTAACATAATCCTAACCGACTTAAGCATCGCTACGGGAGAGAATGTCTCATCATAGTCAACTCCTTGAACTTGTCGAAACCCCTTTGCGACAAGTCGAGCCTTATAGATGGTCACATTACCATTAACATCAGTTTTTATTTTGAAAATCCATTTATTCTCAACGGCCTTTCGGTCGTGAGGTAAGTCCACCAAGTTCCAAACTTGGTTCTCGTACATGGATTCCATCTCGGGTTTCATGGCTTCTAGCCATTTGTTGGAATCCGGGCTCATCATCGCTTCTTCTTATGTCGCAGGGTCATCCATTTCATCAATCATGAAATTCATAACAGGATTGCCGTACAGTTCAGGAGCTACACGTGTCCTGCTTGACCTGGGAGGTTCGGTAGTGTCCTCTTTCGGAGTTTCATGATCAATATCATTAGCTCTCTCTTCATTAGGTGAAGTCAACTCCGAAACAACTTCTGGAGCTGCGCTACTCACCATTTCATGAAGAGAAGGTTCAATAACCTCTTCGAGTTCTACCTTCCGACTACTCACACCTTTCACGAGAAACTCCTTCTCAAGAAAGGATCCATTCTTGGCAACAAAGACCTTGCCCTCGGATCTGTGATAGAAGGTATACCCAATCGTTTCCTTAGTTTATCCTATGAAAATGCATTTTTCCGCTTTGGGTTCGAGTTTATCCGGTTGAAGTTTCTTCACATAAACATCGCATCCCCAAACTTTAAGAAATGACAGCTTAGGTTTGTTTCCAAACCATAATTCATATGGTGTCTTTTCAACGGATTTAGATGGTGCCCTATTTAAAGTGAATGTAGCGGTTTCCAGTGCATAACCCCAAAATGACAGTGGCAAGTCAGTCAGAGACATCATAGATCGAACCATATCCAATAAAGTATGATTACGATGTTCTGACACACCATTACGTTGTGGTGTTACGGCAGGCGTGAGTTGTGAAACTATTCCACAATCTTTCATATGTGTGCTAAACTCGTAACTAAGATACTCTCCTCCACGGTCGGACCACAGAAATTTGATCTTTCTGTTACGATGATTTTCCACTTCATTCTGAAATTCTTTGAACTTTTCAAAAGTTTCAGACTTGTGTTTCATCAAATAGATATACCCATATCTACTCAAATCATTCGTGAAAGTAACAAAATAACGATATCCACCTTGCGCCGACACACTCATTGGTCCACACACATTAGTATGTATGATTTCCAATAGATCTGTCGCCCGTTCCATTGAACCGGAAAACGGCGTTCTAGTCATCTTGCCCATAAGGCATGGCTCACATGTATCAAATGATTCAAAATCAAGTGATTCCAAAAGTCCATCAGAATGGAGTTTCTTCATGCGTTTAACGCCAATATGACCTAGACGGTAGTGCCACATATATGTAGATATATAATTATCAAGTTTAATCCGTTTAGCATCAACATTTTGAATATGCGTAATAGTACTATCGAGATCCAACAGAAATAAACCATTCAACATAGGTGCATGAATATAAAAGATATTATTCATATAAATCGAACAACCATTGTTTTCAGACTTAAATGAATAACCACTTTGCATCAAACACGATCCGGATATAGTTCATGCTTAGTGCAGGCACCAAATAACAATTATTTAGGTTTATAACTAATCCCGATGGCATATGGAGAGGCAGCGTTCCGACGACGATCACATCAACTCTTGATCCATTGCCGACCCGCATCGAGACCTCATCCCTTGCTAGTTGTCGCATGTTCCGCAGCCCCTGAACCGAGTTACATATATTAGCAACCGATCCTGTATCAAATACCCAGGTGCTACTGCGAGTACTAGTCGAGTACACATCAATAACATGTATATCACATATAGCTTTGTTTGCCTTGCCGGACTTCTTGTCCGCCAAATACTTGGGGCAGTTGCGCTTCGAATGGCCAATCCCCTTGCAATAGTAGCACTCGGTGTCAGACTTAGAGCCAGCTCGGGGTTTCTTTTCAGGCGTGGCAACAGACTTGCCACCCTTCTTTCCCTTGTGCTTGCCTTTCTTGTCCTTCTTGAAACCGGTGGTCCTATTGATCATCAACACTTGATGTTCTTTCCTAATCTCCACTTCTGCAGTCTTAAGCATTGACAGAAGCTCGGGAAGAGACTTCTTCATGCCCTGCATATTATAGTTCATCACGAAGCTCTTGTATCTAGGTGGCAGAGATTGGAGAACACGATGTACGCCTAAGTCAATGGGAATCGTTATTCCCAAGGACACAAGCTTATCGGCGTACCCAGACATTTTGAGTACGTGCTCACTAACGGAGCTGTTTCCTCCATCATGCAGCTAAAGAACTTTTCTGAAGCATTATAACTCTCTACGGCAGCATTGGTATCGAAAATCATTTTCAATTCTCCCATGGTATCAAAGGCATTGCCATTTTCGAAACGCTTTCGAAGTTCTAGCTCTAGCCCATACAGTATGCCGCAATGAACTAAGTTGTGGTCCTCCTGACGAGTTATATAGACGTTCTTTTCCTCTTCAGGGGCATCAGGAGCTGGTGGGGGGCCTAGCGGTGCATCTAGCACATATTTCTTTTGTGCAGCAGTGAGGAGAATCCTCAAATTCATAGCCCAGTTTGTGAAGTTGCTACCATTCGCAGCAAGTTTCTCTTTCTCCATGAACACATTGAAATTAAAAGCAGGTGGTGCCATCTACAACAAAATTTGTAAAGTATATTTAGACTAAGTTTATGATAGATTGAGTTTAACTAATCCAAATTACTAATGAACTCCCACTCAAAAACGACATCCCTCGTGTCCTTTTGGTGATTACATGAACCAAATCCACTACACCAAGTTCGATCATCACGTGAGTCGGTGCAGCTTCAAAGGTGAGCATCTATATGGGCATCATATCAACTATATGACTCATGCTTAACCTTTCGGTCCGTGTTCCGAGGCCATGTCTGTACATGCTAGGCTCGTCAAGTAAGAACCTTAGTATTTGCGTGTGTAAGACTGTCTTACACCTGTTGTATGAAAGCGTAGAGTTAAAAACACCCGATCATCACGTGATGCCTCAAAACACGATCCACAAAACGGTGCATACTTAAGGAACAACACATTTTATCTTGATATCTAAATGAGGGATCATCTTATAATGCTACCAAACGCGCCAAACTAGCAATATAAGATGCTAACATCTAATGTGTGAAGTGAGGTGATATGGTCCATGCATTTGATCTCTATCATTTGCATCGTGGTATGATCTCTATAATTCCTTTGTGTGTAAGGCCAAGGTCTATGGAACTTACACGTTAAGTGAGTTGTAAGAGTATCTATTATACATCTACTTACAACAATACCATATCAAAACACTAGCCCAGCAACGATCTAAACTAGACGCCTCTAATTTATCAATTGCAAGTTTTACGTGGCTTAGGGTTTTCGGAGATAGAACCTGTCTAACCTACGAACATGAACCACAACGAGGATAACCAAGTTATTAGCAACTCGTTGTAAATCAGATATTGACTATATTAGGAGAGATGACACCCGACCACTTATGCAAAACTAGTTGCATGTCGATGTGGAACTGGTCTCATGCGATGACATGTAAGGTTGGTCGGGCGCTTCATCCCACTATGCCACCAATATCCAAAGTACATAGAAGATGCAATAACATGATCATCATCCCACATATAAACATATGTGTACTACCTGCTCAAAGCACCTACGCATAGATCAGCTCGATACCACTGTTGGGTCCGCAGCATAGAAAACAAAAAATTTCCTACGGTGTGAACTACACGCCAAGATCTATCTACTAGGTACAAAGCAAACGGGTGGACATAAATCCATAGAGAACTTACCCTCAAAGACAACGATCTTTGTTAACGAGTAGGATCTCGTGGTTGATGTAGTCGTACACTTGCCAATCTCAAGATCATGAGGAAGTCCGAGCGCCGCAACTCAGCAGCGCATCCGCACTCGCACACACGTTCAAGCCACCGGACAACCTCCACATCCTCGCTCCAGGATCCAGAGCAACAACTCCTTCGCATTTAAATGCCACTGGAACATGTATCTCGCTAATCCGAGACCATGGGGAATAATTCTAGAGGGGAGAGAGATCCTTCACAAGGAGGTGTGAGGATGAAGGAGGGAATGGGTGGCCTTTTATAGGAGGAGGGGTGCCCTCTCTCCATGGCGGCGCATGGGGGTGACCTCACCTCCCCCATTCATGTGGTGGTAACTCCTCCACATTAAAATGCCTCTTCACATTCCCTTTTAAAGTCTCCACTTTAAATGCATTAAGTTTCTCCAAATTTAATGCTCTCTCATTTAATAAAACTCTTTTATTAAATTTATTTAGAATTTTGTTAATTACTTTAATTAACAAACATTCACATATAGCCCCTTGCAGTATTTCAATATCACATGCAGAACCACTATCTGCAATTTCACCCGAAACAATTTCCGGTTTCTATTGAAACAATTCCTGCGCTTTGCAATTCTTTCGTCTGAAACATATGTGCTCCAGAATGGTGTCCGGTAACTCTTAAGTGTGCCACCCTACGGTTCGCGAATAATGCAGACATGATTGAGACCCTTCTCCGATCAATAATCAGTAGCGGGATCTGGAGATCCGTACTGACTCCTACACATTCAACGATGACTCCTGTGATCGTGAGAACCTTTAACGCTTGTAACTAAATCCCTTTGTCTCTCGATATATTACATGTCCGAGATTCGATCATCGGTATCTCGATACCTAGTTTGATCTCGTTACCGACATGCACTCTTTTCTCGTTCCCGTGATATAACATTCTAGTGATCACATCACTTGCTTGCAAGCTGTCCTAATGTGATATCACCGAGAGGGCCTAGAGTATATCTATCCATCATCTGGATTGACAAATTCCACTCTTGATCCATGAGCCTCAACATAACACCTTCGTAGCACTGAACCCATCTTTATAGTCACCCTGTTACGGTGTGACGTTTGATGTTATCAAGATACTCTTCCGGTGTTAGCAATTAACATGATCTCATGGTCTAAGGATAAAGATTACTTCGTATGATGTTATAGCAATATAAACACAATGACTTGATCATAATGCTATACTTCGGATGAATGTTCATCACATCATTCCACCAATGGTGTGACCTTGTTATTAACAACATCCAATGTCCATGATCAGGAAAGCTTGATCATCTTGTTAATCAACAAGGTAGTCTATAAGAGAGGCATGAATAGGAACCCTTTTTGTTTATTAAACACACATGTATTGATGTTTTCTATCAATACAATTATAGCATGTAAAATAAACATCTATCATATACAAGGAATACATAATAACAACTTTATTATTGCCTCTTAGGACATATTTCCTTCACCACATGCTACATCTCATGTGTTCTACCCGTACTAGCATTACTACACATATATCTAGCTCTGATACCACTATACGGGCTCGCATATGAAAACAATAAAATTTTACCCTACGGCCCTGAACCCTAGATGCTGCCAGGACCTATCTATTAGTAATGCAGTAACGGGAGGGGATTTTTGTGAACTTATCCTTGCACACCGAAAAGCGTTGTCAACGCTCAGGAGAGTGTGCTTGATGTAGATGAGCCAAAGCCGACCTCTAGGTAGTGATGAAGTCCTTGCGCTCCTGTGGCTCGAATGACTCCTAGTGCCTCAAGTGTGACACCTCGCAGGGAGTTACATGCATCCAATGCCTGGCGATGACTCCCACTTCCGCGATCTAGTAGCAGTTGTGGTAGTAGAGCTCCTAGATCTGAATCCCACAGCGCGATGGCGCTCCACGATGAAGATGTCTCTCATTCGCGTAGTCCGAACTTGAGACCATGGTCATGGGAGAGAGAGAATATCAATTGGAGGTGTCCCCAAAAGTGAGAAAACCTTTATTCAATATTGGTTGTGTATTTTCTGGTCAAAATACCCCACTATATATAGGGAGAGGGGAGGTACTACCTCCCTCAAAGTCCCGAGGTGAGACTAAAGGAGGGGGAGGGGGAGGCGCCGCCGGACAGCCCTAGTGGGCCCCGCGGGGGGGGGGGGGGGGCTAGGTCCAGCCGGCCACCCCTTGCCTCCTCTCTACTCATGCCTTTCCCTCATGGGACCTTCTCCCTCCGGAATTGGCCCATTAAGCCTTTTTGACCTTTTAATTGATTTCTCTTTTATTAAATAATTATGAATAAATGTTTAAATCAATATTTAACATTCATTCACATATTATTCAATCTCTGTGTCTATGGAACTCCTTCCGCCTCCACTCCGGACATCCTCTGGACTTACCGAAACCCTTCTGGATTTCTCTCTTTCTATTCTTCGGTGATTCTACCAATCCTGTAAACACTCTCTAAGCATCATCAAGCCCTTAAGCGTGATACCCCATGGTTCGGGAACACTCCAGACATGGTCGAGACACACCTGGACCAATGATCGACACAGGGACCTGGATGGCCATGTGACCCATGTGCATTCCACGAAGATCTTTCGTCGTTTGAACCGGGACAGTCGTGTGTTATTCCTTTTGTCTCTCGATACTTGCATTGCCCGAGATTTAATCAATGACATCACCATGTCGTTTTCAATCACGTTACCGAAAATGATACTTGACTCATTTCGACAAGTGATATCCCTATGATTGAATCACACGTTGTGCAGCTATTGGATATAACTTCTCCGAGTGGGCCCTTGAGTATATTTCCGTCATGCGGATGGACAAATCCTGCTCTTGACATATATTGCCTCTACGGTTCCTCCGAATACCTGAACACACCTTTATTGTCACTGTATTACCAAGTGACGTTTGATGCTATCTAAGCATTCTTAGGAGACAGTGATTGATATAGCCTCACGATCTAAGGAATAGTCTACAAGGTCTATTCTAATCATCGTAACTTGAACTTCATGACATGGTCGGGTCACGATGTTTAGGTTGGGTATTGGTTCATCATCTCATTGTCAGAATGAGTTGACTCCATCTCCAACTGGCATAAATGCCACATGATCAGAAAACCTTGATCATCTGTGGACCAATGAACTAGTGACTAGAGTTTCACCGGGAACCCCTGGTTGTTTATATATCACACTTGTATTGATGTTTCCTTTCAATAAAGTTATAGCATGATATAAAACTTAATAATAAACTTTATGAAATATGATAATAATCCTTATTATTGTTTGTCTCTAGGGCATATTTCCAACACCAACTACTCCATACAACTCATATTTCAGTTCATCATACTCTAGCTTGAGTTCTCATGTTCAAGCTAGATAATTCAGCTTACTAGGGTTTTGCCTAATTTGGTATACTCACAATAATTCTTCATCAACTGGTCATCTATTCTCAAGTGACTTGAGAATAATGACCACCATCCCTTGATCATGCTAAACTTAGGCTTCTATTTGTTTGATCAAGATCTATCATCAACTAAGTGGTAAACTTGTACTAGTCTCTCTAAAGGCTTATCTTGTTAAGGAAGCTTACTTTATATTTTTATCTACTAAGCTTAACAAGATTATCACTTGATATTCTAACACTACTAGCTTTCTCAGAGTTTCATAATCACTTTCTTAACTCTTTGTTTTATATACTTCTTCTAGTTAACTCAAGAGTGAGTTAACTCCTCCAACATCCAATGGTTTGATCTCCACTAAGGATCACATTCCATTGATGATGGCACACTCTACTATATCTAGTTCCTTCTTCTTATTAATTTTCTTAAGGTCTTTGGAAGGTCAATAAAATAGGTCAAAGCTAAGAGTCAATAAGTTCTATGTCAAGGATTGATCATTCTTTGGAAGGTCAATAAAATAGGTCAAAGCTAAGAGTCAATAAGTTCTAGGTCAGGAATTGATCATTCAACATTGATGATCAATTGGCACTAGGACTTGGTTAAATAGGAATGTCACCTATTAATATGACAACAAAGATATGTGATGAATGGTCTTTGCTCAACTTCCTTTTCTACTCTACCTATGACAAGAGATAATGTTTAAGAACTACCATGATTCTCATGGTAGGAATAACTATAGTAAACATGTGTACCAAGGTTTAGTTAATAAGTTTATTTGCTTAAGTTATAAACTTAATTGAGTATTCAAGAGTTGTTGTAATGAATACCCAAATATAATCTCTATAAGATCCTTCATAAATGTGTTGTGGGTTTATCTTGATTCTATTTGATCTACCCTTAGATCAAATGATATTACCCAAAGATAAGGTTTAAGAAAATAACATATTGAAACTTATCGCAATCAACTTGATGATCTACTTCAGTTTCACCAAGTTAAGAGAAGCTTCAATCACTTTTACAAGTTTTATTTAAAAGCGCGAAAATTATCCAGATTTTCTATGCATGAATGCAATGCACATACCTCATATCAGCTTATTTCTAAGCTCTAATGCTGGGATGTTACAGTCTCTCCCCCTTAAAATCAACTTCATCCCCGAAGTTCATACTCTCTTACGCTTCGGAATGAGGAGTTGACTTGTATTGATCACATCATTTCTCAACTCCATTGTGATCAAAAATGGGGATAATTGTGGTATCCCATATCCAGATCTTTTTCCTTGAATCTGTAATACCCCGTATTTTATAAACGTACCTTTTAGACAAAATGAAGATAGCTGACCAACTTTCACCTTTTAAAACCATGAGTAGTGGGGAAAATTAGACCATGTACGGTTTGATTCCATAAGCTGATCCAAAATGTTCCTACGGACTTTGCAAAATAATTAATAAAATCTGGACCTATGAACTTGACCCACCGTGTAAACCCAAATATATTCAGATAGGGGAAAAAGGACAAATAAATATAAGCTCAGCTCAGCCCAGCTAAGTCGGATCCCTATCCTCACTTGATGCCATGCCCTCATGAACCAGACCAACTCCTAACACCCATCGTTGCTGCTGCCACAGGGTAAATCCCTTTGCTGTCCGCCATTGTCATCGCCGGAATCCGTTGTCTACAGCTGCTGTCTGACAAGAGCCTCCCCTGGTCGGCCTTGACTCACCATCGATTGGTTTCAGCTGCTGCTTGAAGAGGTACTCAATCCGTCCAGTAGTTGCATGCTACTTTCTGTAGAAGATCAGTACTACAGCCTAGTTTGGATCGATTTTAGTTATATTCTTAATTCCACCAGCTAGTTTAAAACAAGAAGAAAAACATTGGTTGAGGCATCGTTTATTTTGCTTCAGTTCAGCCAGGAAGCTGCTGGGACAATTTGATTTATACTGCAGCTATCTCAGATCCATAACGATCAATTCCATCTTGAATCTGAAACAATAATAAAGAAAGGTTGTGAGTTATGCATCAGAACTTCACGTATTGGCCAATTGTAGAGTTTTTCCTAAACGTGACGTTTTTTATCTAGCGGGGTAGCACCGCAAGGTAGGATAAAAACCTGGGATGTTACAGGGTATCTAGCGAGGTAGCACCGCCAGGTAGGGAGAAAACCTGGGATGTTACAGTTAGTATCAGAGCCTAGGTTTAGATCCCTGAAATAAGTTGTTAACAACTTATTGTCTTATAACTTAAAATTTTGCTGTAGGTCCATTCTAAAATTTGACACACTATTGCACATTAGGATGGGTTCATGGGGCATGCATCTCATTTATGTTTTCTCTGGTTTTTTGTTTTGCTTGTTCATCGTATTCTTCAAGGTACAGATGTATATGAATTGATTCTATATATATTTTCATAAATATTTGATAATCTGTTGTATAGCTATGTCACCGAGTCATAATGGTCGTGCTCCTGGCCATGCTCTCGGTCATGTGCATCGAGGAGGCCGCAATAGCCATGATGAGGAATCAGATGTAGAACTAGAGAAGAGTCTTAATGGGGGAATGCATGGTAGTCAAACTACCAACGATAGTGGACGTGGTGGTCAGAGAATGAAGCTAAAGATTGGTTATCACTGAGTGCTAGTGACTTCCCCAGTTCTGGGACACCGATGGAAGCAACATCTTAGCTGAATACCATGAAGAAGTATATGGATGCTTTGGAGTTGCCATCGGTCAAGCGAGTTCTTTTTGTGGCCTTCCAGCATAAAGTCTTGGCTGACGCATGGTGTAGAGGAGTCCGTGCAACGCGTGCTCCTGTCTAAGGGGGAACTACTTGGGAGTTGTTTGTCGAGAAGTTCACTATTAGGGATTATCCTGAATCATTCAAGGAAGAAATGTTCATTCCACTAACCCGGATTGAACAAGGAGACAAGAGTGTGGATGAGTATGAGGCTGAGTTTAGTAAGATGGTGCTATTTGTGGATAGAGTAAATGCAAATGAGGCACACAATGCCCAAGCATTCTTTAGAGGCCTCAACAGGATATAGGGAAGTGATGGTAGCAAAGCCATGGACTAGCTACTCTTCAGTGATTGAGCAAGCTAGAAGGATGGACTTGGAATTTAGACACACCGCATCCCGTGGGGGTCGTGCCGGGGTACTAGGGGCAGAGATGGAGAGTGCAAGAGGACTTACCAAGATGTTAGTGGGTCTACTGAACTGTATGAAGTCAAGAAGTCCAAATCAGGCTAGCATCCTCAAGAGTCCATTAAGCCCAATCAATCATAGGCCCATTCTTTTTCAATGTCCCGCTCAAATAGAACATTCATTCGACCAATTCCAAGCCAAACCTTTCTTTGTTTCATATGCGGCCAAGGTCAACGTGTTTTTGAGTGTGACTCTTCTGGTTTTTGTGACGACTGGTCACATGAAACTTTTTTGCAAGCAAAAATAAAATCCTAACTCTATTATCAAGTGGATGTTGACTGGTCCTTCCGTAGGGTCAACAACAACCATTCCTTCCAATCTGCCTTCAGGAGTGAGATCTTCATATGGTTTAGTACAGATGATGGTGGTACCCCAAGGTGCACCTCCACAGCTTCCACACCATCCATACCCGCTTTTTTTCTTTCGCTACTACGGCCATGCACTTCCACCTACATCTCCATATGTTTCGCTCTAGCTACCTCCTCCTGCACAACTTCAACAACTAGTTGCAGATTCTTCTACCTCAGCACCAGCCCGAGTCTATAACAATCCAACAACTTATCTGGGTGACCATGATGGAGTCTTAGGTACATCTATTGATTCGTGCCCACGTCTTTAACTTTCACATAACACATTTGCTTCTTGAAGTTGGAAGCTGAGTTCTTTAGTTGCACCAACCTTGTTAATATTCCTTTGGTTTGGAATCATTGGAAGTGGCAAACCTACTAGTGATATTGTGCTAACTGTTACGAAGTATCAATAGCTTAGGTTTTATAATTGTTCTTGTCTACTTGAATTTGAGAGTTCATGTGATGTTTTTGCATAAAAAAATGTGGATGGCCTAGTGCGGTGGTTGCGAGATTTTACCTACCCACATACAGTTTTAATAGTTTGAGTGTGTAATGGATTGGTCCCCATACCAACTACTTTTACTATTAATTCTTCTTATGTTGGAGGGCGAACCGCTCGTATAACTTTACCCTTATTTGATTAGTAAAGAGAGGAGTCGTGTAGGTCTGGCTTTAGATCAAAATATCCTTTATCCTTTAAATTGAAATCATAAGATGAATAATTCGAGGGCGAATTCTATTATAGCTGGGGAGAATGTAATACCCCGTATTTTATAAACGTACCTTTTAGACAAAATGAAGATAGCTGACCAACTTTGACCTTTTAAAACCATGAGTAGTGGGAAAAATTAGACCATGTACGGTTTGATTCCATAAGCTGGTCCAAAATGTTCCTACGGACTTTGCAAAATAATTAATAAAATCTGGACCTATGAACTTGACCCACCGTGTAAACCCAAATATATTCGGATAGGGAAAAAAGGACAAATAAATATAAGCCCAGCTCAGCCCAGCTAAGTTGGATCCCTATCCTCACTTGATGCCATACCCTCATGAACCAGACCAACTCCTGACACCCATCGTTGCTGCCGCCACAGGGTAAATCCCTTTGCTGTCCGCCATTGTCATCGCCGGAATCCGCTGTCTACAACTGCTGTCTGACAAGAGCCTCCCCTGGTCGGCCTTGACTCACCATTGATTGGTTTCAGCTACTGCTTGAAGAGGTACTCAATCCGTCCAGTAGTTGCGTGCTGTTTTCTGTAGAAGATCAGTACTACGGCCTGGTTTGGATCGATTTTAGTTCTATTCTTAATTCCACCAGCTAGTTTAAAACAAGAAGAAAAAAATTGGTTGAGGTATCGTTTGTTTTGCTTCAGTTCAGCCAGGAAGCTGCTGGGACAATTTGATTTATACTGCAGCTATCTCAGATCCATAACGATCAATTCCATCTTGAATCTGAAACAATAATAAAGAAAGGTTGTGAGTTATGCATCAGAACTTCACGTATTGGCCAATTGTAGAGTTTTTCCTAAACGTGACGTTTTGTATCTAGCGGGGTAGCACCGCAAGGTAGGACAAAAACCTGGGATGTTACAGGGTATCTAGCGGGGTAGCACCGCCAGGTAGGGCAAAAACCTGGGATGTTACAGAATCCTCTTCATATCCTACAATATACAACTGTAGTTCTAAGTTATCCCATGGTTCCTTTTACGATAATTCCTTTTGCTTTATGTCTTACAGTCCTATTTAGAATTGGTTGTGGATACATTTTGTCCATTCTAATCCAGTTTTCCTATTACACTACATGAGTCTATTTTGGGATACTTTCTTCCCTCTTAAGGACAACTTACGAGTTGTTTCCCTTTTGAACTAATTCACTAGAGTTAGTGTTTTATATCCTTTGATCATCCATCCGGACATACTCTTGAGAGTATGTTTTAAGGATGTCCTCTTATAACCTTATGGGAATAAGGTTTACTCTTATCATAGTTTAATTACTTCTTCTCCAACCTTTAGTCAGAAAGTCGGGTAACAACACTTCAGTGTTTATTGTTTACTCTCGCCCTTGAGGTTTCCTAATGGTCTCTAAACTATATGTATAATACCCATTAACTCAATATTAAGGATATTGCTGTCTGTCTAGCTTATACTTTACCTCTGGAAGGTCACATGAAAGAATCTGTGGTATACCCACACAATTGTGGATCTCCAAAAAAAATCTTCCAACATTATCTATCTTACTTCTAACTTTTTGGGAATTATTTCTCACGGATAAACCCGATTTCACGAAATGTCTCGAAAGGTGATCGCCTTAATTTCATACTTCCTTAAGTCTAACTTAACTTAGGCCAAGTTTTATGCTCTTTAAGTTATACAAAGATGACCTAACTAGCTAAACTGCTAGGATACTAGCTACGGATACCAGTTGCGGATCCTCCTAGGTGTCTAGATTACCCTATGGATTTTCTACTTCTTACTGGCATTCTTGCGGAGTTGCCAGAGCTTGAATACCACCTTTGTTCCAAGACTTCTTTTTTGCATCCTTCCAAGTTACTTCCATGAACTTGGTACAACTACTTCCTTAGCTTCTGAGCAACATCACATATTTTGAGTGAAGTTTATTCATCATATAATGTTGCTCCACACCTTTTCTACACTAATATTCCTTCTTATTGCCAGCGAATAATGAGTTGGGATTGATACATCCTTAAAAATAGTGTTGATACTCCTTATATTTTGCTTCCTTCGTCAAGCAGTTATTCATCTCGGCATCTGGAACTCTCCCACTCGAACCCTGATGCCAATGCAACAGCTATCAAACCTTGTAGGATATTCACAACACCATACTCTTGCACACGCATCCGTTGACCACGAACGGTAGTTTGCAATCTACTAATTCCCAGTTGAAAAATAGATCACACTCAATTATAGTTGGTAAAATCGATCACAGGGTAATTTCAGAGGTTCTATTTAAGAAACAACTCCAAAATATTTAATGTGGTCTAAACCTAACTTGTGTGGCGCCCCATCTATTTAAGAGTCTAGGGGCGGCGACCTAGGTGGGATCCGAGTTGGTCCCACCCAAATAAAAGATAAAAACCGACCCAAAGTTGGGTTCGGCTCAGGGTTCTGCCGTGGCAGAGTTTGGGCCTGTTTCTCTGCCGCGGCAACCTGCCGTGGCAGAAAAGGACTCATTTACGTTACGGCAGCTCTGCCGTGGCGTAAAATGCATCGTTCTTCCGCCATGGAGATAGATCCATGTGTTGATCTTCTTCTTGGTAGATCCTTGCGCTTCCTCCCTCTCCTCCCTCGTGCATTCTTCATTGATCAACACACCATGCTCCATATGCTTCAACTCCTCACTTCGTGCTACGCCTTCTTCTCCCATGTACCTGATCATACAATAGCACAAATACTTAGGTAGTATAAAATTCCCATTAACTAAAACATCAGGTTCATTAAGAAACAAGTTCACATATTGTTCTAGTAGCTTGTCATGAGCTCTTGTAATTGGTTCAATCCTTATCTCATTGGATTGATCTTTCTTTGCAGCAGCTGGAACATCATCAGTAGCAATTCATGTCGGTGTAACTATAGGGATGTCCTCATCATCTCCCCCCCTTCAAAAGGCGTCGACCTCGATGCTCCAAGGTCTTCTCCAGCATATGGTGATAAATCACCAACGTTGAAGCTATTGCTAACTCCACCAAACTCCTCAATAGGTATATCAACCGAGTAGGCATTATCATTAATTTTGGCTAACACCTTGTAAGGACCAGCACAACGTGGCTTCAACTTGGACTTGCGAAGAAGTGGAAATCTATCCTTGTGTAGATGCACCCATACCATGTCTCCAGGCTTGAACAACAATTCCTTCCGTGCTTGATTCCTTGAAGCAGCAATGTTCTTGCCTTTCTTCTCAATAACCTCTCAAGTCTTCTCATGGATCTTCTTCACGTATTCAGCATGTTTTGATGCCTCCATATCAACTCTCTCAGGTAATGGAAAAGCCAACAAATCATGTGGCATCAATATCTTGAAACCATACACCACCTCAAAAGGACAAAGCTGAATAGTTAAATGCACAATCCTGTTGTATGCAAACTCAACATGTGGCAAACACTCTTCCCACTCCCACAAATTCTTCTTTATCATAGTCCTTAGCAACTGTGACAATGTTCGATTCACCACCTCCGTTTGTCCATCTGTTTGGGGATGACATGTAGTACTGAGTAGCAGCTTCGTTCCCAGCTTCCCCCATAAGGTCTTCCAAAAGTAGCTCATGAACTTCACATCATGGTCAGAAACAATCGTCTTAGGTACTCCATTTAATCTCACGATGTCCCTGAAAAATAGGTTAGCAACATGCGACACATCGTCGCTTTTGTGGCAGGCAATAAAATAAGCCATCTTAGAGAACCTGTCCACTACCACAAATATAGAATCATGACCTCTCTGAGATTTAGGTAGACCTAGCACAAAATCCATACTAATGTCTTCCCATGGAGTAGTAGGTGCAGAGAGAGGTGTATACAAACCATGAGGCTTCAGCTTGGATTTCGACTTGTGGCATGTAATACATCGGCTCGCAAATCTGTACACATCACGCCTCATCTTGGGCCAATAAAAATGATCAGCAAGCATGAGCAACGCCTTCTCACGCCCAAAGTGACCCATCAAACCACCATCATGTGATTCCTACACTAAGAACAAACGCAACAATGACTCTGGAATACATAGTTTGTTAGCTCGAAACAAATATCCATCATGTATATGATACTTATCCCATGCATTTCTAAGAGCACACAAACGATATGGTTCAGCAAAATCATGATCAGATGCATAAAGTGCACAAATAGCTTCTAATCTAGGAACTTTAACATCAAGATTGGTTAATAGCATGTTCTTCCTAGACAAAGCATCAGCAACAACATTGTCTTTTCCCTTCTTATACTTAATGATGTAAGGAAAGGATTCAATAAACTCAACCCATTTAGCTAATCTTCTATGCAAGTTTGATTGAGCTTTCAAATACTTCAATGCTTCATGATCAGGATGTATTATAAATTCCTTTGTCCATAAATAATGTTGCCAAACTTCAATTACTCTAACAAGTGCATACAATTCTTTATCATAAATAGGATAATTCAAGCGAGCACCAGTAAGTTTCTTAGAAAACTATACTATAGGGGACCCTCTTGCATCAAAACGCCACCAATGCCTATACCACTAGCATCACATTCAACTTCAAATTGCTTCGAAAAATCAAGTAATGCAAGTAATAATGCAGAAGTAAGCAAACGTTTCAATGTATCAAAAGCAATATCTTGGGTCGCGCCCCATACAAAAGGAACACCTTTCTTTGTCAAATCTTTCAATGGTGCAGCAATGGTGCTAAAATCCTTCACAAAGCGCCTATAGAAACCAGCTAAGCTATGGAAACTACGCACTTGACTTACATTCATGGGAGTAGGCCAATTCTGAATTGATTCAATTTTAGATTGATATATGATACATTGCAAATGTATCTATAATTTTTGATGTTCCATGCTTGGTTTTATCCACTTTCTTGTGTTTTGTTCCAACTTTGGAGTACTTTTATTATGATTTCTTGGACTAACCTATTAACAAGAGCCACATTGCGGTGCCTGTTTTCTGCTGTTTTTGGTTCCGGAAAGTCGAAAATGAATATTCTCGAATTGACGGACAAAAGCCAAAGTGCCTATTTTTCCGGAAGGATCAAGAGCGAATACGAGACGGAGAGAAGGCTGGGGCCAGCCACACCACCTGGCACATGGCCAGGCCTGGCACGCCGCCAGGTGTTCTCCGACCCCCAAGACCTCGACCTCTCCTTCCGCCTATAAGTTGCCCTCGGACGAAAACCCTAGGGACCCGATCAAAAATCCACGAAGAGTTCAGAGCTGCCATCATCTCCATCCCTAGATCGGAGGGATCAAGCTCTTCCGCACCACTGCCGAGAGGGAATTCACCACGAGGCCTTCTTCATCACCATGCAAGCCTCCGGTGTGATGCGTGAGTAGTTCATCCTTGGACTATGGATCCATGTAGTAGCTAGATGGCTGGTTTCTCCTCCTTTGTGCTTTCATGTTTAGATCTTGTGAGCTCTGTTCATGATCAAGATAATCTATTTGTAATTTATACATGTTGTGTTTGCGGGGATCCGATGGATATTGAGATGCTATTTCAGATTGATTATTGATTCTATCATGTCTTTGTTATTTGAGATCTTGCATGCTTTCCGTTGTTAGTAGCTATCTTGGCCAAGTAGATGCTAGCAACTCCAAGAGTTAGTATTTATGCTCGATAGTGGGTTCATGCCTCTGGTAATCTGGGGAAGTGACAGAAATCTCTAAGGTACTAGATGTGCTGTTGCTACTAGGGAGAAAACAACGATCTTTTGTTCATAGAACAATTGTATTGTTTACCTTACACAGTTCAGAAGCAATAATCTGTTGCTTGCAACTTAATACTGGAGGGGGTTCAGATGATACCTGAAGGTGGATTATTAGTCATAGATGCAGTTGGATGGCGGTCTATGTATTATGTTGTATTGCCCAATCAAGTCTCAAAGGAGTCAAGATGATTAGTATATGCATGTATTGCTTTCTCGGTGTTTGTCAATTGCCCCGCTGTAATTTGTTCATCCAGCATGTTATCTATCTAAGGAGAGCCACCTCTAGTGAACTATGGACCCCGGTCCTTTTTCTTTACATACAATCTATAAACTGTTACTGCTTTGTGTTACTTTCTGCAAACTTTTACTTCTTTCCATTCGATATGTTTAATCCTTTGTTTTCCGCAAAACACTGTGAGATTGACAACGTCATCGCAAGTTGGGGACAAAGTTTTGTGGTTGTGTTGTGCAGGTCTCCACGTTGCTACTAGCACCGGTAATGCGCCCTGCCAAAGCTCAGCTAGTAACACCTTTGGGGTGTTTCCTTGCTCCTACTGGTTCGATTAAACCTTGGTTTCATAACTGAGGGAAAACTTGCTGCTGTGCTCATCATACCTTCCTCTTGGGGTTCCCAACGAGTTCTACGTAGATCGTCGAGCGCATCAAGCTATTTTCTGGCGCCGTTGCCGGGGAGTCAAGGACATCTTCACAAGGGGAGTTCCTCATAACCAATCTCTTTACTTTGTTGTTTTTCTTTTGCTTAGTTTCCTTTTGCCTTGTTTGCTTGTTTTGTTCTTCGAAAACACAAAAAAATTAGTTTTACAAGTTTGCTTTCGTATTTTGAAAACCCAAAAAAATTAAGTCTCCTTTAGTTGTCACCCCTTAATGCAAGTAATGTTTCTTAAGCTTAAAGAAATTGAGGACCCTGAAAAGAGGGATTTTATTCTAGAAACTTTGTTTAAGGAGTTCTATCATGTTGCCAAAGAAGCTAGAAAAGTTTTTGAACGTTTCAATATGCTAGGCTCATGTGTAGATGTGGTTGGTACACGATAAAATATTAACAAAACCGAACCTAATGGGGAGGAACCTAAGATACCAATACCCTTCAAACTAGTAGCAATACATGATGCCGTAGAAAAGAATCTTGATTGGATTGTTCCTGTAAACACTTTTGATGAGAATAGTGAAACTAAGAGAATTGAGAGAGGATCCTCTAGAAATTACTTGGATGATATACCTTGCCTTGTTGAAAATATTTCTGGTATTGATCTTAATGCTTCTTCATTTGAGAACACTTGATTCTTTCTTTGCTTCTTATGCTTAACATAAAGGCGTTAAAGAAAAGTACTTGTTGGGAGATAAACCAAGAGTTTTAGATGAGTCTTGGAAGTTATTACCTCTGTAATAACCTCTACTTATCCTTTTTATTTGCTTTTTGTGCCAAGAGTAACCTCTAATGAGAGTGAAGTAATGATTGGGAAAGTTGTTGTTCCGAAACAGATTTCTGTGCTTCACCATAAAAATTCCTGAGAGAGTTCTGTACGTCGGATTGAGCTATATTTTTTTTTGATGCTGCCCCAGGTTGTTTTATAACTTTAGTTAGTTCAGCACTTTTTGATTTGAGAAACATAAGGTCTTCGAAAAAATTGGTCTTTACCTGCTGGTCTGTTTTGACAGATTTCTGCCATTTTCTGCATTTGCTTTTGTTGGTTCCTTCTTGAGTTCTTTTGGGGAATTGAGATTTTTGAGGGAAGTGCTACAGTAGATAGTGTTCTAATGGAAGTTTATTTTGTGTTAGAACTGAACCTTGAGACTTATTTATCTTAAGTGCACTAATGTTGCTAATGAGATTGTGTGAAGTTTTGTATGAAGGAAAATTTTCAGGTGTATGGAAGAAATGAGTAACGAGATGAAGGATGGACTAAAGCTCAAGCTTGGGGATGCCACGCGTGTCACCCCAAGAAATGGCCAAGAAGTACAAGCGTCAAATCTTGGGGATGCCCAAGGCATCCCCTTCTTCATCAATAAAAATTCCAGGTTTCTTCCAAACGCTTCATTTTTATTGTTTCATGCACAGTTGTGTTGTTCTTGGAGCGTCTTCTTTTTCGTTTTCGTTTTGTTTTTTTAGTTTGCTTGGTTTGTTAGTTTTCTGAATAAGTTGGTTGGACCCCCTCTTTCATACTTTGGTTTGCAAATAGTTTGGTTTGGTTTGGAAAAGAGTAGGAAAGTTCATACTTATGTGGTAAAAAGAGCTCGTTTTTGACTGTGGCTATGCTTTGTCATGCCATGCTTGATATTGTTTTGGCTTTATGCTTAGTATTCTTTGCTATAGCATGACTTGTTATAAACAATTGAGATTGCTTAATGTGCCTTGGATGAATCATGCGTTGTTTTAGCATATTAAAGCATAGTATAGTGGTATTCTCCTTTGATGCTTTATTTGGGTTGACTTGGCACATGCTCACACCATGTTATGACTATCTCAAGTCACCATGGCATTTATGATCCTTTAGTTTTCAACTTGTAGTATCACTTTATGCTTGATCAATGATGTTTTGTCGCTCTGCATGATTATGGCCATTATTGCTCTCTTAGTTTGTCGCTCCCAGTCTTTTGCTAGCCTCCACCACAAAGTATGAGTTCCACTCATGCATCCAACTCCCTAAACCAAGTTTTTCCAAAGAGTCCACCATATCTACCTACTAGCTTATGCTATTCCAAGTATATTCATGCTTTTGTCTACCTTTTACTTGTTATGAGAAAACTAGTGATTAAAGCTCTCACGAACTTGATGGCACACTTTACTTTATTGCCTCCAATAAACTTGAACCATTGGGTCCTTCTTTGTTGCGTATATGCTTGCGCTTTATAAGTTGAAATTAGCAGAGCCATGTTTCATGGGGAATGCTTTCAACATTGCACTTGTACTTTATACCCCGTTGATATTATGTTCTTTTGCTTACGGATCCCGGCGGTGTGAAATAAATGTGGAACTTGTCTGATCATGGAGTTTGTATGTGTGTTAGAGAAACGCCTGGGCCGCTAGCCTAATCCATGCCTAATCATGGTGGAAACTTGCAACATCACCATAATGAGCACTCTATGAATCATCCTCAATAAAAGCCTATGCAAATAGCAAATAAAAAGATCGCTGAGATGCTCATTGTCGGCTTGCCTTGTCATTTTGACTATGGGAAAGATCCCGTATCATGTGCAAGGGGTACCCCGTTGGCGGTTCTTAATGATACACACATACTTACAATGACAAGAGCTTACTCGTGACTAAAGTTGAGTATCACGAGGATCGGTCTTCGTAAGTAAGGGGCATGAGATTTCGGTTTATAACTTGTCAAGCATATCCTCTTAGTTGTGTCACTTTAACCTTAATCACCTTCAAGATGCTTATGATAGAGGCGATGAGAGCTGAAAGCTACAAGTACCATAATTTTTGGAAGCTCTTTATGAGACTTGAATCCCTACTTCCTTTTACAAAAGGCCTTTCTTCCACCATTATATTGAGTCTCCACCTTCTATCTTTATGCACTTACTTTGGGAGCATAGTGGCCATTCTTAGTTCTATGTGCATTGTCCCAAGACTAGTTGATTGATGCATAACTTGTTATTGCTTGTTTGAAACTATTGTATCTAGTCACTCTTATGAACTTTGAAGGTGTCCCATGCATTTATGTTTGCTACTCTATTGAGGGACAAGCTGAATACTTTTATGCTATGTTTTCTTTATGTGAATCAAACAAACGTCTTGCAAAGCATTGTTATTCATGAATCTTTTGTTTGTGCCTTTTCATGTTGCATCATAGTTTCTTTTCTTATTGCTAGAACTTTGTCTTTCATGTTATGATTGAAGTACTATGATCCCAGCTTTGAATGTTTTGCAAATACTTTGATCAAGTCTTTGATGGTGCATGTCACCTCAAAAATTATTCTTTTTATCACTTACCTACTCGAGGATGAGCAAGAGTTAAGCTTGGGGATGTTGATACATTGCAAATGTATCTATAATTTTTGATGTTCCATGTTGGGGATATACTTTCCGGGTATCCTCACAGTTCCTCACTGACCAGGGTGGCCCACTTCGGGTTAGAGCTTTGCTTCACGGGCGACCCAGTCAGGGAGAGAAGACGGAGTCCAATCCGGCTACGGGAAGGCCCAGAAGACTTACCGACTTAGGCCCATAATGTTACTTGTAGTTCAAGATGTACTCTATAACAGACTCTTAGTCGTAGCCGGATTGATCTCTCCTGTAAACCCTAGGCCGGATATCTATATAAGCCATCCTAGGGAGAGCCTTTAGGGCACCAGATAACACCCAATACTTTAGACCGTCAACTCGCACAGGCGATACCCTTGTAACCCATATTCCGGCTCCAGACATTGGATTGCTAGCAGGAGTAGGATTCGTCCAAAGCCGGTGGATTCGAACCTGGGTAAACTTGTGTGCTCACCGTCCCAGAATACCGTACGTCTCACCCCCCTCTCTTCCGCACGCCTCGAGGACCCCCTCATGGTGTACTTGTCATCAATCCGACGACAGTTGGCGCCCATCGTGGGGCAAGTGAGCTTCGGATCTGCATTCCGAGCTGAATCTGTAAGAATCAAGATCGGAGAGACCATCGACGTCAGTCGCATCCTCTACGCCAGCGACGTCCCTCTCATCGTTCTCGACGAGACTTGGATTCCGGCAAAGGAGGCCGTGACTGCCTACACAATCATGTCTTTTGGTGATATCGATGTTTACATCGGTTTTGCTGAACCTGCCCAACCCACCCCAGCGGTGATGATAGAGGCAGAAGAATTTTCTGGGTCCCCTTTGTCTACGGAGGCGGCAGAATTCCGGATCTCAGAAAAACCTAATCCCACCTAGCCCGCACCAGTTGCGGGGATAGTGGAGAAACCCGAACCTGAAGAAGACCTAGCGGTCAACGTCGAATCTGGAGTGGATCTCCTCGGAGGAGCCGAATCCCAGATCGACCCACCCACGGAAGTCGAAATCTAGGAGGAGCATATCAACGACACTGATTCCGGCTCTAATGATGCCGTAACAGACAGGCCTTTCCTAAGGTACACACTACGGCATGATAATCGCAAGGCTGATGCAATCCTCGAGACCATCAAAAGTTTCGATATGGCTGATCGCGAAAGCCAGGTACCTCAGAAGCACGATCGCGCCGTCGGATACGTGGGATCCGGATCCGGCTCTGCCGATGCTGGAGAAAACATCGACTCGGTGCTGGAGGCAATTGGAACAAACGCCGATGTACCCGCATCCTCGGATGAGTCGATGACGTCGGCAGATTTCCAAAAGTTCTCCGTGGAATATGAAGAGGAGTACAACTCCAAAGCTGCAGAAGAAGGAGAAGCCATAGATGAAGGATCCGGGGAACACTCTCCCTAAACGCAGGATGACATGGACGTCGGAGATAATCCTGAAGTCCAGATGTCCGAAAGTACCGATCAGAGCTTGACTCCGGGAAACGGACCCAAAGCCGTCTTTGCTACCGGCGCTGCCAAGAAGGCAAAGAAGAAGAACAAGAAAAACAAGACCCTGATAAAAGACCCTCTGACAGAGGAGGTGATTGCTGAGGAATACGAAGAAGACTCGGATGGAGAACTTATCCCAGACGAGCTGAAAAAAGAAGCATCGGTGGATGGACACGTGATCACTGAAGGTGCGCATAAACTCATCGATGCCGCATTAACCACACCTATCCCTACAGCTGCAGAACTTACTGCAGATGGCTGGATGAAAGGGTGCAAGCCCTAGAAGCACGTCGTCAACAATTCCTCGATGAAGCCAAAAACATCGAGGTGGAGAAGAAACGTATGTCGAACAAGGAGTACATGTCTCGTCTGCATCAGAAGACACGGAAGCGTCACATAGATGACAATCAATTCCCACGTGTCCGTGCCGTCCTTTTTGGAGATGAGATGGGGAAGCCACGGAAAGATAGCAACGGAGATTGGGTATACCCAACACCAGTACAAAATACCGTGGCAGCC
Source organism: Avena insularis (assembly GCA_023614405.1). Taxonomy (NCBI): domain Eukaryota; kingdom Viridiplantae; phylum Streptophyta; class Magnoliopsida; order Poales; family Poaceae; genus Avena; species Avena insularis. Next base: position 441,679,560 of record CM042694.1, on the reverse strand, counting down.
CGAGAAATTCTATCGGCTAATCCAGGACCAGAGGAGATCCGTTTGGGTATCAAGCTACTTAACAAGGGACTGGAGCAGCAAAAGGTCGCCCTGTCTGGAAGTCAAAAACTGGTCTCAGATGCTGACCAATGTCGCACGGATCCGGCATGGGCTGGCGTAAGACCCCATTACATTCCGGAGCAGTATTATCGCCCCGAACGACGGGAAGACAATTATTCGAGAACCGGATCTTCAGGACAGCATCACAAAACCACACGCGGTTGGGGAAATGTCGCACCAGCGGCCGAGAAAGACGCCATCGCTTCCCTGAATCCGACGAGTCCTCCCCGACGAGAATCTAAGGATCGAAGGGGAGAAGATAAAGAGAAACGTCAGGAGGAGGATCGTCAGAGAATGCCGCCTCCTAGACATGAGAACCTACCCCGCTGCACCACCCTCTCCACCACACAGTTATCACAACGGCCCCCACGGAGGTCAAGGAGGACATGGCGGAGGAGGTGGTGGCAGAAGCCGAAGTCCGGCTCCAAGGCACCGCAGCCACAACCGGCATTCGGGACGATCCCTATCCCCGAACGACGCAAGGCATAGGATCAACTCCAACATAGAGGCTCGGGGCTACGAAAACGATGACGTGTATGTGGGCCCAAAGTGCTTCGGACCACGCATCAGAGCTACAAAGTTCCCGGAAGGATTTGCTATCTCAAGACATATTCAAGCCTACGACGGCATTGCTCGGCCAGCCACCTGGTTACAGGATTTCTTCCAAGCTTGCTGCATCGCCAAAGGCGGAAACAGCCTGGTCGCAACTCGATATCTCCCACTCATGCTGAGGAAGACGGCACGATCATGGCTCAATGAGCTTCCGGCGAACACCATCCATAACTGGTATGATTTACAAAGTGTGTTCTTTCGGAATTTCGAAGGAACATATCGGAGGCCCTGTACGGTTGGAGACCTACCGCGTTGCACCCAGAAAGCCGGAGAAACTTGCCGGGATTACCTCGGACAATGGATTGACACCAAGAACTCCTACGAAGGAGTAAACGATCAAACTGCGATTGAAGCTTTCATCACAGGTCTCCCAATTGGTTTACTGCGCCATCGCTTGAAGTGTGACAAGGTTACTAATCTAGGAGAAATGATAGAAACAGCGAGAAAGTATGCAGATGCTGACGACGATGCAGAGGGATTACTCAATGCCCTGGCTGTGCCTCAGTCGGCAAAACAACCAAAGCAACAAGCTCAAAAACACAAAAATACCTCGGAAGAAAAACCCAACGTGGAGACAACGGTAGTCACTACTGTTTCCGGGTCTGGAGGACGAGGAGGACGTGGCGGAGGCCGCGGGCATGGCCGTGGGACATCAAGGGTCCAAGGTAGAGGAGAGCAACAACCAGGCAAAACCTACACTTGGGCCGACATCGCCAATAACCCATGTGTGCATCATTTGGACGCCAATGGGGGCTCATCCCACACCAACGCTGAATGTCGTTCTAACGACGACATCAAGAGAGATGATACCGCGGGCTACAAAGCTAAGTAGAAGAAGGGAAAGAAAAATCCCGAAAAAGACAAGGAGACCAAGGAAGATTCCGACATGGAGGAAGCCGACGCTTCAAATCCCAAGTCAGAAGGGAAGAAAACTTTTCCCACCAAGAAGGACACTTACGTCACTTTCCTCGGATCTCAACCAGCAAAGGTCAAGAAGGCAGTTCTCCACAAGCTCAACGCAACAGTTCCGGTTGTCCCTCAGTATCTGGACTGGTCGGAAGTAGCAATAACGTTTGACCACGCTGATCATCCGCCTAAGCTACATAGGCGAGGAAAATACGCCTTAATCGTCAATCCACTTATTGATGGTTATGGTTTCTCCAAGACCCTCATGGACGGTGGTAGCAGCATCAATATTCTCTATGTCAAAATGCTACGCCGGATGAAGATCTCGGAAACACAGCTGAACCACAGCTCTGTGATCTTTCACGGAGTTGTCCCAGGAAGACAGGCTAATTCCCTGGGAGAGATCACTTTGGATGTTACTTTTGGAACACCAAAGAATTATCGGACGGAGGCACTTTCCTTCGAAGTGGTCCCGTTCAAGAGCGCATACCACGCTATATTCGGACGTCCGGCTTACTGGGCTTTTATGGCTCGTCCGTGTTACATTTACAATATGATGAAAATTCCAGGTCCCAACGGGGTAATCACCATCAGGGGAGACCCGAAGAAGGCGCGAGAATGCGAGGATGGAAATGCCGCCTTTGCCGAAGCCGTGCTGCACACCCAGGAGTACCAGGAGATCAAGAAGAGCATAGATCCGTCCGAGATGCCTGCGACGAAGAAGGAGGTGACAAAGCCAAATCCAGAGTTCAAGGCATTAGAAGAGACGAATACGACACCATTGAAGGATGACGACCCCTCCAAGGTGACCCAGATAGGCGTAGGCCTAAGTAGAGCATAGGAAAGCGTGCTCGTCAAGTTACTCCAAGCAAATCAAGATATCTTCGCATGGCGGCCATCTGACATGACCGGAGTACCTAGGGAACTTGCCGAGCACTCTCTAAATGTAAACCCGAACGCTAAACCCGTCAAACAGTCCTTACGACGGTTTGGTGATGAAAAGCGTAAGGCAATAGCTAAGGAATTAGCACGGCTCGAGTTAGCCAGATTCATAGAAGAGGTCATCCATACTGATTGGTCGGCCAACCCTGTAATGGTCCCTAAAAAGGACACCACTTATTTAAGGATGTGTGTTGATTATACTGCCTTGAAAAGGCTTGTCCAAAAGATCCGCTTGCTCTGCCTATAATTGATCAAGTTATCGATTCTACGGCAGGCTCGGAACCCCTCTGTTTTCTCGACGCATATTCCGGTTATCACCAAATACGGATGAAGGAATCTGACAAAGTCAAGACTTCATTTGTAACCCCCTTCGGAACCTTCTGTTTTGTTACAATGCCCTTTGGGCTGAAGAAGGCAAGAGCTACGTACCAGCGCATGATGCAGCATTGCCTCCACGACCAACTCGGACGCAATGTACATGCATACGTGGATGATATCGCGGTCATGTCCAAAAAGAAGGAAACATTGATTTACGACTTGGAGGAGACGTTCGCCAATCTATGCAAATACAACATCATGCTTAACCTGAAGAAATGCTTCTTTGGGATACCAGCCAGAAAATTGTTAGGTTTCATCGTGTCTCAAAGAGGCATAGAGGTAAACCGTGACAAGATCAAGGCTATTCTCAATATTTCCAGGCCAACTCGCCTGAAGGACGTACAAAGATTAACTGGTTGCATTGCTGCGGTCAGTCGATTTGTAAGCCGGCTTGGTGAAAGAGCCGCACCATTATACAAACTCCTGAAGAAGACCAAAGATTTTGTCTGGACTGACGAAGCTGAAGCTGCACTACAAGACCTAAAGAAAGTACTCTCATCTGCTCCTATCCTTGCAGCGCCGAAACCTCAGGAACCGATGTTGCTTTATATTGCTCCGACAAATAAGGTCGTTAGTATCGTCATGGTGGTGGAGAGACCAGAGGAAAATCAGGAACACCTGGTGCAGCGTCTGACTTATTTTGTCAGCGAGGTCTTGACAGAATCAAAACAGCAATATCCGCACTATCAAAAGTTGGCTTACGGTGTTTTCCTAGCATCTCGTAAGTTACGACACTATTTTCAGGAGCATCCAATTACCGTGGTGAGCAAAGCTCCTATGAGAGACATAATCAACAACAGCGACGCCACAGGACGTGTCGCCAAATGGGGCATAGAGCTCTCATCTTTCGATGTTGAGTATAAACCTTGGACAGCAATCAAATCCCAGATCCTTGCTGACTTTGTCGCTGATTGGACAGAGACAAAGGAGAACATGGTCCTCCCTGAGTCAGAATACTGGACCCTCTTTTTTGATGGGTCTAAGGCTCGAGGAGGCTCGGGGGCTGGCGTGGTGCTCAAATCACCCCAAGGAGATACACTATTATACGTGTTGCAGATCCACTTCACAGCAACAAACAAAATTGTTGCGTATGAAGCACTGCTGCACGGAATCCGGATTGCCAAGGATATTGGCATCCGATGTTTGATGTGTTACGGAGATTCGGATCTTGTTGCTCAGCAAGTCTCGGATATTTGTAATGCAAATAAGCACATGGCGGCATGTAAAGCTGTCGTGGATGATCTATCTAAATCGTTTGAAGGGTTTGAAGTTCAACATATCCCTCGAGCAGAAAATGAGGAAGCAGATGCACTATCTCGAATAGGCTCTACGCGGAAAGAGGTCCCGGATGGCGCATTTTTAGAGCACCTCAAAGTTCCCTCGATAAAGGGAGTAGATGAGGAATATCCAACCAAATCTTACTCACCTTTAATAGCAGTTCTGGCTGTAATTCCCAACTGGACTCAACCCTACCTTGATTACTTGGTAGATGGCAAATTACCCGAAGACGAGGTGCTGAGCCGGCAGATTATCCGACGAGCAAAAGCCTATACTATTGTTAAGGGTGAGCTCCATAAACAGAGTGTTTCTGGGGGTTTTCAGCGCTGTGTATCTTCGGAAGAAGGAGTGGAGATCTTAAGAGAAATCCACAAAGGCGAGTGTGGTCACCACGCTGCAGCCAAATCTTTAGTGGAAAAAACTTTTCGACATGGATTTTTCTGGCTTACAGCTCAGGCAGATGCCGAACGATTAGTCAAGACATGCAAAGGCTGCCAAAAGTACACCAAGCAAGCTCATGTTCCGGCCGACCAGCTGCGAACAATACCTATAACATGGCCTTTTGCGGTCTGGGGGCTTGATATGGTAGGACCTTTTAAACAAGCACCAAGTGGATTCACGCACCTCTTAGTAATGGTGGACAAATTCACAAAGTGGATCGAGGCTAAACCTGTCACTAGTTGTGATGGAGCAACAGCCAAAAGATTTGTCGAGGATGTTATAATCCGGTATGGTTATCCGCATAGCAATATCACGGAGAACGGGAGTAACTTTTCTATGGGACAACTGGCTGAATTCTGCGATGAGCAAAATATCCGGCTTGACATTGCATCAGTCGCACATCCACAGGCTAACGAACAAGTCGAAAGAGCAAATGGTTTAATTATACAAGGCTTGAAACCAAGACTCGAAGCACCACTGAGACGTGCTACGGGGGCTTGGGCAGAGGAACTACCCTTTGTAATTTGGAGTTTGCGAACAACTCCGAACAGGTCAACAGGATATACACCTTTCTTCTTGGTCTATGGCGCAGAAGCAGTTCTTCCTAGTGATTTAATTCATACTTCTCCTAGAGTGGCCACGTATATGGAAGAGGATGCCGAGATTTCTCGACAAAATGATCTCGACTTAGTCGAAGAAGTTTGCATCGTTGCTGAAATGAGATCTACAGCCTATCAGCAGAAGTTACGCAAGTATCATAGCAAGAGAATCCAAACTAGATCTTTTAATAAAGGTGATTTGGTTCTCTGGCTTGTGCAACAAAGAAAGCACAAACTTTCCCCAGTATGGGAAGGGCCCTTTTTAGTTAGTCGAGTATTGCACAATGGATCGTACTACTTAAATGACATGAGGCCAGTCAAAGAAAGACCTGCTACTAAGAAGAGAAAGAGAGCTGGAGGCAGTACAAATCCGGATGAGTTAGACAAACCATGGAATATTGCTCAGCTATGTCCCTTTTATTCTTAGTTTATCCTTCTTTGTAATCATACATATGTATATGTTCTGTGAGAAATAAAAGTTTTGGTTACCTCAAAGTTTTCCTGAGAAGTTTTTACCATCTTATTTCCTAATGATCATGTCATAGTCGAATATCCCAGAATGCTTGAAAGTATTTTATGCTCATGTTCATTCTGGTTTAGATTTCCGACTCTAAAACTGCTATCTTCGGGTATAACTCAAAAAAATTCTAGTCTTTACTTAGGTTATTTGTCTGATTGATGGATGCAGGTATTTTCTGAGTAGTGAATTGTTGGTACTGGAAGTCGGCTTTGTTTCCGGGTTTAAACTGGTTTAGCAATTGAGCTCCGTTGCTCAGCAAAGTTTCCGGCTGAAGGTTTAGCCGGCTCACAAAAGGGACGAGGCAGAAAGCCAGATAAACGATAAGTAGAGACGAAAAATTCTAAGTGCTTATGCAAACATTTCAAGCACACAAAAAGTTTAAAACAAAAGTGCTGAATAGATAAAAAAAACTTAGCACTAGCAAAAGTCACAGTACTTCATATTTACAAAACGCATCATGTTCTTTCACAGAATAATACATAAGTTTGTGGTCTATGATGCAGGAGGAGATCAAGGATCTACTGGCTCGCTGGTCACTCCGCCTTGATATCGTTCCGAGATGTCCGGACCCGAGGTGGTCCATTCATCGTCGAAAACTTCTTCGGCATCTTCTAGAGGAGGTGGCATAGTATCCACGCGGGTGAAGAAGGGGATCTCATAGCTGGTCAGATCAGCTACGTGGCACCCATATCCGGCATAGGAGTGCATGATGGCTTGAAGGTCCTGCTCCTGGCCGTCTTCGTCTACCTTGCAGTACCCTTTAGTCACTTGCCATATTTCCATGTTTCCATGGTGGCTCATGACCATGGAGAGGGCATTCTGCGCGGCAGTCCGCGCGTAGGACATGTTCCAGTCCTGAACGAGCTGCAGCATCTCCTTGGCCTTCTCCCGCACCTGGAAGTCCGATATGCTTGGCATGTCCGGAATCCTGAGAGACTCGCCAATATCCTCAAGGGATTGGCGGTAGTCATGAAGAAGATCACCGACTTGGGTAAGCCGGTGAGTGCGGGGCTCGGACGAGGAGGAGCCCGTCAAGTTCAGAGGACCTATACACAAAATGAAAATAGGAAAAACCGACATTGATAAAAGTCGAGGGAATGATAAGTTAGATAGATGGAACTTACCAAGAATGACGTCGTCAATCTTGGCTTTCTCCTCCCGGAGACTCTGGAGTTCAGCCCGGAGTGCTTGGGAGATATCCTTCTCTCTGCCAACCTCATTCTTGAGGTCCGAGATAACTTTATCTTGAGCGGCAATCTTGCGATCGTGATCTTCAGTGGCCATGGAGGAGGATTCCAGGACTTGAGCTATGCTCGTTTCATGATCCACCTTGAGCTTTTCCAGCTCTTGGCGAAGTCCTTTGTTCTCCACCACCAAGGTCTTGAGGTTCTCGGCCTCTTCAATCATAGCGATGGATTGTTTCACCAACGCTGTAAGTCAAAAAGAACAACAGTTTAGAAAAATTCGACATTAAAAAGCAAAATGCAAGGTTTGAATCTCGAAATGTTTACCTTCAGCTTCATCCTTGGCTACCTTGAGCTCAGCATTTTTAAGCCGGAGAGCTTTGATCTCTCTCCGCTTATTATAGACATTGGACAATAATTCCTGGTTATAGGAACATACTTTCTGTAAGTCAGAATACCCAAAGTCAGAAAGCTACTTAAGACTCGGGCTAATATTTTACTAAATATCAGCACGAGCCTTGGGGGCTACACTAGTTCGTTCTTTGGCATCCTAATGAAAGCATAAACTCGGATTCTATATCCTACTTCATGCTTGGGGGCTAGAGGATATGATATAACATAATGTAAAAACAAGAGTTGGAATTCCGACTTACATATTGCTCGCGGGTGAGTTTGTCTAAACCTGCGTTCACTTCAGCTGCCACCTTCTCGGCGAGAGTAAGAGGGATCACTGGAGCTGTTGGAAGCTCGCCATTCTTGATGCTCTCGTCGTGAAGGCGGACTTGAGTAAGAAGGTCGGAGAACTTGACGTCCTCTGCTTCTTGCGCCTCCTCTTCAGGGGATAGATGGCTTTTGTCCAGGACTTTCCTGGCCAGCCGCTGGATCTCCTCTACAGATTTCCGGGTTAAGCCAAATTTGGCAAGACCCGGATTGTTGAGGTGGTTGTTGGCGAAGACTTCAGCCGAGGGATCATTACCCGAAGAGGGTTCACCCTTATCTTGAGTTGACGCCGGTGGTGACGCCGATATCGACCAGGATCGTCGGCTCCGCTTGAGGAGCCGGATCTTCTGCAATCACCGGAGAAGGGATGATCGCTGGAGTTGTAGAAGGTTGAGGGACCGGAGTCGGAGGAGCCACAACACGGGAAGCTATTGTAAGCTTCGTCTGGCGCAAGGGCTTCGAAGAAGTCCCATTCCCCTTGCCCTTGATGATTGATTTTGCTCTAAGAGCGTAGTAAAGTCGGAAACATTACATCTCGGAAAGAAACTTGAGTAAACAACAAAGGCAGAAAAGTTGTGACAGAAGGTTACCTCTTCACGACTGGCACCTCCTTTGTGCCAACTGCTACTGTCGGAGCTTTGCGCTTCCTGAGCGCAAGATCCGGCAGTGGAACCACTTCCACCTCCTGAGAGAACTCCGGAGGGTATCCTTCGAGCAGAGCAAGTTCCGACTCGGGGATGTCAGCAAGCTGAAAACAAGAAAACGTATCAGCATTGCAATGTAACTCGAAGATAGAAACACATAAAAGATGTGATGATAAAATCTTACCGGAACCACGGGGTTTTCCGCCGTGTGCATATCCAGAGAAACCTCCGGAATCCTCCTCTCGATCCGCTCCTTGATCATCCACTTGATCTGGGTTATGTAGCTCTGAGTGGTGTAGGCTTTGGGGCTGATGCGGAGGGAGTCGGTCAGGGAAGACGTGACGGAATGCATCAGTCTATCCCCATGGTACTGAAGTGGCTGGATCTGGCGTGAAACCCAGCACTGGACCAAGTCGGATCCCTTCAGACCACTGTGCTTGATCAGATATTCCATCCGCCTCTTAGCGAGGATCAGATCCTCTGTGAGAGCCGGAGCAGCCTCGTCCCAGGAAGGTTGGGCCGTGGCGGCTCCGTCGACAAAAGCCGGCAAAGCAGTAGCTTTGCCGGGAGCCGGAATATCCCGATGGTAGAAAAAAGTGGCTGGCCATTGCTTGACCGAGTCACTGGCAGAAATTTTGGGATATGCCCGGTCTCGTCTAAGAGAAAAACTAATGGTGCCGGTGATGTAAGGAACACCAGCAGTGATGGAATTCCTTCGGACATGAAAGTAAAACCAGAAGAGAAGCAAACTCGGCCTAATGCCGAGAAAGCCCTCGCAAAGCACAGCATATGTGCTCATCTCTAGAATGGAGTTGGGAGGAAGATTGTGGAGTTGAACTCCATAGTGGTCAATCACCTCGGAGAAGAACTCCGAGGGAGGAAAGGACAAACCTCGGTCCAGATGGGTGCCGAAGTGGACGCGCTCGCCCTCGTGCGGATTGGGGACGGTCTCGTCGGATTCGCTCCGCCAGTTGCCGGCGGCGAGGAGCCCCTCCTTCTCCATGTTCTTAAGGCCTGCTTCGTCGAGAGCGTAGGGGATCCAAATTCCCCTGTAGTTTTCTTTCTCTGCTGCTGCTTCGCCACTTGCCGCCAAACTGGAGGAAGAAGATGAAGCCATTTTCTCCGGTGGAAGGGTGACCTTAAAGGGGCGGCGCTAGGAGCTTTGTGGAGGGAGAACGAGGAGGCTCTGTGCGCGCAGCAGGATTGGGAGGAAAGAAACGGCAAGGGACTGGTGGAAAGGAGAAGAAGAAATCTAAACCCCTTATATCCACCTACCTGCACCAAGATTCGTGCAAATGCTACAGTGTAACCGCCACGCGTCATGGAAAGAACTGGGAAGGGCCCGCGCGATGATTGCGTCGCCTCGATCTCCATGCACGCATTGAAACGGCGCCTCGGTTCCATGGACCGCAGACCCACCAACGGTCGTGCTGACGAAACGTCTGTCAGATGACGTGACTTGACCATGCTTGTGTCAGGTGGCGTTAGAGACCAAATTCCGGCTTAGTTTAAAAGCGAGATGGAAAATCCAAGTAACCAATTGCAAGGTCCGACTTATTTTTAAGACCCGGATCGTATCTTTTTGTTGTGAAGTTTCAGGAACCCTTCAAGATTCTGCAAGCCAAAGATCAAGCTAGACGATGATAAAATCCAACTTTGGATCTTGGAGGTCTCCGGGGGCTGCTGTTGGGGATATACTTTCCGGGTATCCTCACAGTTCCTCACTGACCAGGGTGGCCCACTTCGGGTTAGAGCTTTGCTTCATGGGCGGCCCAGTCAGGGAGAGAAGACGGAGTCCAATCCGGCTACGGGAAGGCCCAGAAGACTTACCGACTTAGGCCCATAATGTTACTTGTAGTTCAAGATGTACTCTATAACAGACTCTTAGTCGTAGCCGGATTGATCTATCCTGTAAACCCTAGGCCGGATATCTATATAAGCCGTCATAGGGAGAGCCTTTAGGGCACCAGATAACACCCAATACTTTAGACCCTCAACTCGCATAGGTGATACGTAACCCATATTCTGGCTCTGCCGTATTACTGGATTGCTAGCAGGAGTAGGATCCGTCCAAAGCCGGCGGATTCGAACCTGGGTAAACTTGTGTGCTCACCGTCCCGGAATACCGTACGTCTCACCCCCTCTCTTCCGCACGCCTCGAGGACCCCCTCATGGCGTACTTGTCATCAATCCGATGACATTCCATGCTTGGTTTTATCCACTTTCTTGTGTTTTGTTCCAACTTTGGAGTACTTTTATTATGATTTCTTGGACTAACCTATTAACAAGAGCCACAGTGTCAGCTGCCTGTTTTCTGCTGTTTTTGGTTCCAGGAAAGTCAGAAAATGAATATTATCGGAATTGGACGGGACAAAAGCCAAAGTGCCTATTTTTCCGGAAGGGATCAAGTGCCAGAATACGAGACGGAGAAGGGCTGGGGGCCGGCCACACCACCGGGCCCGCGCCAGGGGGTGGTCTGGCCGACCCCAGCACCCGCTCGGCCTCTCCTTCCGCCTATAAGTTGCCCTCGGAACGAAAACCCTAGGGACCCGATCAAAAATCCACGAAAGAGTCTGTAGCTGCCGTCATCTCCATCCCTAGATCGGGAGGGATCTGAAGCTCTTCTCGGCACCCTGCCGGAGAGGGGAATTCACCCTGGAGGACTTCTTCATCACCATGCAAGCCTCCGGTGTGATGCGTGAGTAGTTCATCCTTGGACTATGGATCCATGTAGTAGCTAGATGGCTGGTTTCTCCTCCTTTGTGCTTTCATGTTTAGATCTTGTGAGCTCCTTTCATGATCAAGATAATCTATTTGTAATTTATACATGTTGTGTTTGCGGGGATCTGATGGATATTGAGATGCTATTTCAGATTGATTATTGATTCTATCATGTCTTTGTTATTTGAGATCTTGCATGCTTTCCGTTGTTAGTAGCTATCTTGGCCAAGTAGATGCTAGCAACTCCAAGAGTTAGTATTTATGCTCGATAGTGGGTTCATGCCTCTGGTAATCTGGGGAAGTGACAGAAATCTCTAAGGTACTAGATGTGCTGTTGCTACTAGGAAGAAAACAACGATCTTTTGTTCATAGAACAATTGTATTGTTTACCTTACACGCAGTTCGTAAAGCAATAATCTGTTGCTTGCAACTTAATACAGGAGGGGTTCAGATGATACCTGAAGGTGGATTATTAGTCATAGATGCAGTTGGATGGCGGGCTATGTATTATGTTGTATTGCCCAATCAAGTCTCAAAGGAGTCAAGATGATTAGTATATGCATGTATTGCTTTCTCGGTGTTTGTCAATTGCCCCGCTGTAATTTGTTCACCCAGCATGTTATCTATCTAAGGAGAGCCACCTCTAGTGAACTATGGATCCCGGTCCTTTTTCTTTACATACAATCTATAAACTGTTACTGCTTTGTGTTTACTTTCTGCAAACTTTTACTTCTTTCCATTCGATACGTTTAATCCTTTGTTTTCCGCAAAACACGGTGAGATTGACAACCTCATCGCAAGTTGGGGACAAAGTTCTGTGGTTGTGTTGTGCAGGTCTCCACGTTGCTACTAGCACCGGTAGTGCGCCCTGTCAAAGCTCAGCTAGTAACACCTTTGGGGTGTTTCCTTGATCCTACTGGTTCGATTAAACCTTGGTTTCATAACTGAGGGAAAACTTGTTGCTGTTCTCATCATACCTTCCACTTGGGGTTCCCAACGAGCTCTACGTAGATCGTCGAGCGCATCAATATACCTCTACCCCATTCTTAGACACAACAAATCCTAGAAATATGACCTTATCTTTTGCAAATGTGCACTTATCAAGATTAGAATATAGTTTATTATCACGCAACAATTGCAAAACTTTTCGTATATGATTACAATGTTCAGTTTCGTTGTGGCTATAGATAAGTATATCATCAAAGTAAACAACCACAAAATGACCAATAAAATCTCTCAAAACATGATTCATCAATCACATGAACGTACTAGGTGAATTAGTAAGACCAAACGACATAACCATCCACTCATACAAACCAAATTTTGTTTTGAAAGCAGTTTTCCACTCATCCCCTTCTTTCATCCTAATTTGATGATAACCACTATGCAAATCAATCTTAGAGAAAATAGCAGCACCACTCAATTCATCTAGCATATCCTCTAAGTGTGGAATAGGATGATGATATCGAATAGTGATGTTATTAATAGCTCTACAATCTACACACATGCGCCATGTACCATCTTTCTTAGGCACTAAAATAACAGGAACAACACAAGGGCTAAGAGAGACACGAATGTACCCTTTATCCAGCAACGTCTGTACTTGTTTCTGTATCTCCTTAGTTTCTTCGGGATTGGTCCTGTAGGGTGCACGATTGGGAAGTGTGGCGCGAGGGGTCAAGTCAATTTGATGCTCAATGCCACACAATGGAGGCAATCCTGCGGGTAAATCTTCTTGAAACACATCCCCAAAATCCTGCAAAATAGAAGAGACACCAAGAGAAATAGGGGTCATGTTGTTAGAAACCAATACCTCGCCCTTATACATGAGTACAAGCGGCATGGTTGTAGGATCCTCACGAAATTCTCTCATATCCTCTTTGGTGGCTAATATTAGTAAATTAGGCACTCTCTCACTTTTCATTATATCACTCTATTTAGGCTCAATTACATCAGGAACAGCTATCACACAATCTTGCTGAGCTACAGGATCTTCCTTCAAATTCACTTCTATCTTCTGACGAGAATCATTCACAATGTCTTGTGGTGTCATTGGCTGCATAGTAATCTTCTTTCCTTTGAATTCCAAGTGATATGTATTGGCATGGCCATTGTGTTGTACATGGCGATCATAAAGCCAAGGCCGACCCAATAGAAGATGGCAAACAGTCATAGGAACCACATCAAAGTCAATAGAATCCTTATATGACCCTATTTGAAAATTCACACGTACCATATAATTTACCTTCATCTCACCATTGTTGCTCAACCATTGTATGTAGTATGGCTTGGGATGAGGCAAATAAGTCAGATTCAGCTTGGCACATAATTCCTTACTTGCAAGATTTCTGCAGCTACCTCCATCAATAATTACCTTGCAAGCTTTGTTAGGTCCAACTAGAGCTTTTGTTTGGAACAAGTTGCAACACTGAGATTCATCAATCAGTTGCACACTAAGTATGCGTGGAGATACCACAATGGTTGGAGCACGCTGAGGATAAGCATCAGTACCGTGCTCACCATCATCGCCGTCATCAAGTTCATCTCCACTATCTAACTCACCATGTTCATTAACAAACATCACCTTGCTGTTGGGACAATCTTTCTTGTAATGTCCTCTTCCTCCACAAGTATGGCACACCACATCACGAGTACGTGTAGTTGACGTATTGGAAACCGAACTAGCAGTAGGAGCAGCGGGCTTCTAAACATTGGAACCAAAAGAAGACGTAGGTGCTGGTTTGGCCGATGGTGTAGGATGGCAGCAGCAGGTGGCGCCACAGTAGGGGGCATAGATCTGGCCAAAAAATGGCTGGTAGACGTAAACCATGCTCGTGACTTAGCCTCCTCAGCTAGCTGTGATTCAGCCTCTCTAGCATGGTGTAGGAACTCGTTCATCGTCTCGTACTTGTAATAATGAACAATGCTTTTGATTTGAAGCTTCAAATTGTTGAGAAAACGCTACATTGTCATCTCAAGTGATTCACGAACGTTAGCACGTTGCATATGTTGGGGGGATACCCCCGGGTAGGGTCACTCCGGGGTATAAGGGTCGAGTTAGCCGAGGTTCGGCAAGGTCAAAGCGGATGCTGGCCGGGTCGCCTCAAGGCAGGCCGGATCACGGAGTAACCCGGACCAGGGGGTCGCCTGACATTGTCTCATCCGACTTAAGGAGTAAGTCGAAAGTGCTTCTCTAACTTATATGCAGGAACAGGTGTGGCCGGATCTACTATGATCCGGGTCCTCGCTTAGCTTCTGGGAGAAGGAAGGAATCTCTCTGGTCTAAAAGAAGGTCCGGTACGCACTGCATGAGCGGAGAAAGCAAGGGAAGGACCACCGGGTCATGGCCGACAAGGGTGACGACGCCCATGTCGGCTGACGCAGGCGCCGCAGAGGCTTACGTCGCTAAAGCATGTGTGACACGGGGGAAAAGCACCCCGGTCGGGTTACCACTTTGGGAGGGGGCATATTCTTAGGAATATGCCTCCACGTATGCCCTAGGCAGGGACCAAACTTCCTCTATATAAGGGGGGCTAGGTCTCTGGTAGAGGGGGTTGGTTGAGCTCTAGTTGGTTTGGTGATTCCATAGGGCTAGTTGATCTAGGGTTCTAAGGAAAATAGTAGGCAAGAGTAAGAGAGCTCCTTCTTCCTCCTCTCACCAATACAGCTCAAGGAGCACTTGTAATCTCGGAGATATAGCAATACAAACTTTTGTGTGGAGAATCACTCCACTATCCCTCCCTGGATTCCCCTAGCGTGTATTAGTCCCCACCTTTAGCCTATCCATGGCATCTGCCGTGACACCACCACGACAGTTGGCGCCCACCGTGGGGCTAGCAGCGCTAGCATGGGTGAAGATCCGGACGGGAAACCTCATCGGCACCGGCGAATGCATCGTCTCCGGGCTCGTTCAACGCTTTGGAGAATTGGATTTCGTCAGCGACAACACTAGCTGCTTCGGCACGCGCCCACTACTGCGCAACGGCCTCTTCGTCAAGCTCGGTGCGCACAAGGTCTACGTTGTTGTGGACGTATCATGCATTCATCCGCGCCGTGTCCTTGATGCGGGGGACCACCCCTCACTGTGGCTCGCGGGGGGCGTATCGCTCGCTCCCCGGACCATGCGGAGGTGATGATGATGCCAGTGCAAGCGAAGCAAGGACCCGGAGGTAACACCTAAGGCACCGAGGAAAGGTAGAGGACATCCACTAGAGAGGCCTGAGAACGTACTGAGAGAAGCTATGGATAGATTGGCTAACCCGGTAGCAGCAGTGGTAGATCCGGCTCAGGCATAGGCCGAGCTAGAGGAAACTAGGCAAAAGATACTGGAGGGTGCAAAGAAAATAGCCGCGGCTCAAAAGTCGCTGAACATGACACTGCGTGAGTACGCAAAGGCAAACAAAGTCGATACAGTAAAAGTAAAAGGGAGAAATCTCATAAGCGAAATGAACAGAGAAGGTGATGATGGAGCAGAAGGGTCGGAAAACTATCTGTCTGTGGGGTTGCCGAAGTATAGTACCACGGCGAAGAACCTCAGAGCAGCAGATGCGGCTGCGTCCGAGTTAGAGGGTCTGACGGGTGAGGCCCGTCAAAGACATCAAGATAGGGTTAACGAGCTGGTTCGGATCGCGAACAGACAGAACGAAGAGCTACTGAGAGCTAACCCAGAGGGAGATGGAGCTTCCAAAATCATCCATTCAGTGATGGGTCACCCGGAGAAGTCCTCTGGAGCCGCATCATCGCCTCATGGTGGTCCAAGGAGAGAAGAGGTAGTAACCTCGACCAGACGGAACAAACAGATCGTCCCATACGACCCGACGCGTGCGGGAAAAGAAAAAGAGATGCGGAAAAATGATGATCGACGGAGTGTGAGCCGAGGTGAAGCTGGCCGAGGTAATCACGACCAAGGCAATGTCGGTCAAGGGAACATTGCCAACGGCAATGGCGGACAACGCAACTCCGCAGGAGCAGGACAACCGCAGCAGCGGAATATACCAAGGCAAGAGCAAAGCGCCGGCCGAGGTATGCAGCAGAAAGGTGCGCAATGAGAGCAAAACCGATACAACGACGGTGATTCGGACATGGTGAACGCAGGGTACCCCAGACCAGACTATCATGTGATAGGGTCAAGATTGGGAAGTAGGGATTTAATGCCGGATGACGCCAGGTTAAAACTGGATCGCCTGTATAGGTCGGAACAGATCGAATGTCAAGGTCCTCCGGGTCCAGCGTGCTTTGGACCCCGGATCATGAAGGAACCGTCGGTACCAAACTTCCAGTTACCCAGAGGCACGAAGACGTATGACGGCAGTACCAAGCCGGAGGATTGGCTGATAAACTACGCTACGGCGGTGAAAATTGCAACTGGCAACCTGAGATGGGCTGTACATTACGTACCCCAGATGTTGGAAGGCCCGACCAGAGTATGGTGAATAATTTACCACCCGGAAGCATCAACTGCTGGATAGATTTTGAAGAAATGTTTATCAGCAACTTCTCAAGTACATATCAGAGGCCGAATAGACCGCAGACCCTGGCAATGTGCAAGCAAAGACCTAACGAGACGGATCGTGAATTCCTGACCCGGTGGTGTACCGTGAGAAACTCGTGTGAGGGTGTCATAGAGTCACAGGCCATAGCATGGTTTGCGCAAGGGTGCAGATATGGCAGCGAGCTGTGGATGAAGTTGCAAAGGAAAATGCCAGTTACGCTGGCAGAAATGATCCGGATTGCTGATTCGTATGCTTTGGGTGATCCGACTAAACCTAGGCTCGCGTCAAACGAGTCAAGCGAGGAATACTATCAGAGGGATGGAGCTAGGTCATCCCAGAGGAACGATTATAGAGGAAAAAGGAGAGATGATAGACCGGATCATCGATATGGTTCGCAACAAGTTGCAGCTGTGAATCAAGATCAACCCGGAGCAGGGAGCAACCAACGCTAGAGAACGGGAGGGCAATGGACTCCAAGAAATGATGGCAAGAAAACATGGACTCCAGAGCAAAAGAAACATTGGCAGGAAAAGAAAGACCGTCTGAGGTATACCTATGAGTCGATGTTGGACCAGCCGTGCAAGTTTCACACGCCAAATCCAAGTAGCCCGGCGGGTCACACAACAAGGCAATGTGAGTGGATGCGTAAGATAGAGCAAGGTGGTTCGGGGAATGCTTAGGCACCTCGGAATGATCAACCTCAGCAGGAGTTACCTCGGCAGCAATTGCTCTCCGGGGCGAACAGGCAGTAGCTAATGTTGCCTCCCCCTCCGCCGAGGTATGACAACAATGAGAGAAGGGATGCAGTGCATCAGGTGGAAAATCAGCAACAATCGGATCAGAGGTACCCCGGAAACGAGGGAAGGAATGAGTACAGGGAACATCACCAGAGTTATTGTGTGTTCACGACTGAGGAAACAGATAGAAAGAGCTTGCAGCGCCGACATATGGAGGTCAATGCGGTCATGCCAGCAGTGACGAGGTACATACCTTGGTCGGACCAGGAAATCACCTGGAACATCAACGATCATCCTAAACTTATGCCGAGTCCAGGTTCATATGCGCTAGTGCTAGATCCGACATTCATTGGACTGAACATCAATGTGAGGTTCTCCAAGGTTTTGATTTATAATGGCAGTAGCATTAACATCATGTATGCGGATACGATGCGCAAGTTGGGCATCTCGGAGAACATGCTCCAGGCTACGAGAACAACTTTCCATGGCATTGTACCAGGCATTTCTTGTGTGCCCATAGGCAAAGTCTGGGTCGATGTGCTATTCGGCACAAGGGATAACTGCCGAACTGAAAATCTAGAGTTTGAAGTGGTGAACTTGGAAAGTGCATATCATGTGTTACTCGGAAGACCAGCATTGAACAAGTTCATGGCAAGCTGTCACATCAGTTATCTGAAGATGAAGTTGCCCGGGCCAAATGGAGTGATCACCATTGCTGGAGATTTCCGACGTTCCATTGAGTGTGCTTCAGCCGGGTCTAACCTAGCCGAGTCACTCGTGATTGCGCAAGAGAAAAATAAAATCCAAGAGGTGGCGGCATTAGCTCAGTCTGCGCAGCAATATATGCCGCCATTAAGTAACCCGCATGGCAGCGTTTCATTTCAAGCCGCAAAGGACACCAAGAAGGTTCCAGTTGATAACATGTTCCTGGAGCGCACCGTAACAATTGGTGCCGGGTTAACTGACAAATAGGAAAGCGAGCTTGTCAACTTCCTCCT
Source organism: Avena insularis (assembly GCA_023614405.1). Taxonomy (NCBI): domain Eukaryota; kingdom Viridiplantae; phylum Streptophyta; class Magnoliopsida; order Poales; family Poaceae; genus Avena; species Avena insularis. Next base: position 441,661,289 of record CM042694.1, on the reverse strand, counting down.
TGAGAATCGAGATATTTTTGCTTGGTCTACACAGGACTTGCAAGGTGTTCCGAGGGAGTTGGCCGAGCACTCTTTGAACGTAAGACCCGGAGCAAGGCCGGTGAAGCAACCTCTCCGCCGCTTCGCCGAGGATAGGAGAAAAGTCATTGGAGACGAGATAGCTCGGTTACTAGTAGCAGGATTTATCATGGAAGTACTATATCCGTATTGGCTCTCTAATCCGGTGCTGGTCGAAAAGAAGAAGGACGATCTGAACGTGGCAGTGGTTTGGCGTATGTGTATCGATTACACGAACATGAACAAGGCATGTCCAAAAGATCCATTTCCACTACCGAGGATAGATCAGGTCATAGACTCGACCGCGGGATGCGAACTGTTGTCATTCATTGATGCATATTCTGGCTTCCACCAGATACCTCTAAACCCGGATGATCAAATAAAGACCGCGTTTATTACCCCATACGGGGCTTACTGCTATCGCACTATGCCGTTCGGTTTACGTAATGTAGGTGCAACATACCAAAGATGTATGCAAAAATGTTTGCACGACCAAATAGGTCAAAACGTACAAGTATACGTGGATGATGTGGTTATCAAGACCAAGGAAAGCGCAACGCTCCTTGACGACATAAGGCAAACATTCGCGAACTTGAGAAGGTTCCGGATGAAGCTTAACCCGGAAAAATGTACCTTCGGTGTCCTGGCTGGAAAATTACTCGGATTTCTCATCTCCAGCTGAGGTATCGAAGTTAATCCAACTAAGATCCGAGCCATCGAACGAATGGAGCTGCCGAAGTGTCTTAACGATGTCCAGAAGTTCACTGGATGCCTGGCATCGTTGAGTCGGTTTGTATGTCGGTTGGGAGAAAAGGCACTGCCTCTCTACCAACTCATGAAAAAGTCGGATAAATTCATTTGGACGCCACAGGCCGATGAAGCCTTTGCCCACTTGAAAAAGATGTTGGCCACTGCGCCAGTGTTAGCCTCTCCACTATCAAAGGAGCCAATGTTGCTCTACATAGCCGCAACCAACCGAGTTGTAAGTGCAGTAATTATAGTGGAGCGCAATGAAGAGGGTAAGTCGGTCACAGAGGCCAAGATATTACCGAGCGAGGTATTGTCTGCCTCAAAACAGAACTACCCGCACTTTCAAAAGGTGGCATACGGTGTCTATATGGCGGCAAAGAAGTTAAAGCATTACTTTGAGGAGCACCCCATCAAAGTAATATGTGAAGCTCCCATATTCGAGATAATGGGTAACAAGGATGCGAGTGGCAGAATTGCAAAATGGGCAATTGAGTTAGCCCCTTATGCGCCTAACACGACGTAAGAGAAGCGATCAAATCTCAGGCTGTGGCGGACTTTTTTGTGGATTGGGCCGAGGTACAATACCAACCACCGCCACCAGATCCGAATTACTGGAGGATGCACTTTGACGGGTCGAAAACCAAAACCGGAGTAGGCGCCGGGTTTGTGCTTACCTCGCCAAAGAAGGACCAGCTAAAGTACGTATTGTAGATCCATTTCATGGCATCGAACAATGTCGCTGAGTATGAGGCTCTTGTGCATGGGCTCAAAGTGGGAAAGGAGATTGGCATACGTCGGATAATATGCTTTTGCGACTCGGATCTGGTGGTACAAAGAGTGTCCGGAGTGTGGACGCCTGGATCCAAACATGGCACTATACAAATTTCACGTGCGTAAGATATCTGGTTACTTCGAGGGGTGAATTTCACCATGTACCCAAGTGGAAAACGAGGCAGCCGACATGTTGTCAAGCTCGGATCGACTGCAGTGCAATTCCACCGGTGTAGCATTGGAACACCTCGAAAACCATCTATCGTGCCATCCCGTGAACCGACTTGATCTATGTCCCGAAAATATGGAACTGGAGCTGAGCCCATGGACATTGACACGGAGGTAGTATGCTGTTAGACCCGTGGACGATCGCAAGAACCTGGGACTGCCTCGGCAAACTCGGGGATTACCTTGCTAGACCCGGGGACTGCTCAGCGTGATCCGGCTGAAGTTATGCCAGTGGATCAGATGGAAATTGATGAGGAGATGTTCCCTCCACGAGCGATACCAGCTTGGGCATTGCCTATATTCCAATTCCTGAAAGACGGAACGTTACCCGCTGAGGAGGTGTTAGCCAGGCAAACTCAGAGGAGAGCAAAAGCATACACAATCATCAATTCCGAGTTGTACAAACAAAGTGTAACCAATGTCCTCCAACAATGCGTTGACCCGGAAGAAGGGCTTGACATCCTCCGAGATATACACAAAGGAGAATGCGGGCATCATGCCTCATCCCGAACCTTGGTGCCAAAGGCGTTCCGGCATGGATTCTACTGGCCAAGTGCCTTGGAACGAGCATAAGATCTGGTGAGAAAATGCAATGGTTGTCAAAGGTACGCCACCAAGACACATATGCCTATGTCGGAACTCAAGACCATACCAATTACGTGGCCATTTGCAGTATGGTGCTTGGATATGGTTGGCCCGTTCAAACCAGCGAGAGGAAACATGACACACATTTTTGTCATGGTGGACAAGTTTACAAAATGGATTGAAGTGAAACCTATAAGAAAATGTGATGGAGCTACGGCCGTGACATTTCTCAAAGACATCATCTTGAGATACGGTTATCCACACAGTATTATAACAGATAATGGAACAAATTTTGCGGAAGGAGCATTTGCGTGCTTTTGCCGAGATAAGAAGATCCGACTCGATGTTGCCTCGGTAGCCCACCCCGCATCGAACGGACAAGTGGAAAGATCCAATGGATTAGTATTATCCGGGATAAAACCCCGGCTCATTGAGCCGCTGCAAAGATCAGCGGGGTGCTGGACAGAAGAACTACCAGCGGTACTGTGGAGCTTAAGAACAACTCCGAATCGATCAACAGGCTATACGCCGTTTTTTCTGGTATATGGGGCAGAAGCTGTATTACCAGCCGACATAGAGCATGATTCGCCTAGGGTCACCAATACACGAAGTCAAGTGCAAGAAGCCCGGCAAAATGATGTTGATCTGCTGGAAGAAGCAAGAGAACTGGCACTGTCCAGATCCACCATATATCAGCAAAATCTCCGACGCTATCATAGCCGGAAAGTGTGCCCCCGAGTCTTTCGGGAAGGCGATCTGGTGCTTCGGTTGGTACAACGTACTACTGGCATGCATAAATTATCCCCCCCATGGGAAGGGCCATTCATTGTGAGCAAAACATTGCACAATGATTCTTACTATCTCATAGATGCAAAGCCACAGGAAAAGAACAAGGCGGACAGGTTCGGAGAGGAATCCAAGCGACCGTGGAATGTAGCACTACTTCGTCCTTTCTACACTTAGCTAAGAAGTGTATGTATTCGAGTCGTCTCATATGTTGGTATGTATGTCGGCAATGAGCTTATCAATGAAATAGCAGCGCCTCGAGTAGTAACTCGGGGACTGCCTTAATAACGTTTGTTGTTATTTTTTATGCGGTAGCTGGAATAAGTCGTTCTACTTAACCCGGATTAGTAATGTGTGAAAACCAAAAACCCAACCCTTAGACTTGCTGCTGTCCAACAAAACTTGGCTTCATGGCAAGCAAGGGAACAAGTTTGGAATTGCGTAGCACATGAAAAACGACTAAGGAAGCGAGTTTATTCGAGCTAACGCTTGTTTTTCAGACTAACCCTGTATTTATTCTCAAGTTATTATGCTGAATTATTTTGAGCTAAACCTAAAAGTTTCTAAGTATTGTTAAAACAATTTTTGAAGCTCGGATTCGTAAGTCGTAAAACCGAATCAAGGTAGACACGGACCGAGCCAGAGAATTGGACAAACAAGAAAATGAAACTCGGGGACTGCGCCCAAGTTAATCCGGCATAGAAATGTAGTAGCAAAATATCACATATCTAGCATACAATTGCACCCGGCATACCGGGGATCTGATAAATTTTCAAGTTTTTTGGAACTAAGGAGCAGCAGGAGGAGGAAGTTCAGCGTCGTCGTCGCTGTCTTCAATATCTGAAGCATCATCTTCTCTGCCCTCATCTGACCCATCTTCAATGTCCTCATTGTGCTTGTCCCCAGCGGATTCCAGGAAGCTCGGTCCTTCAACCCAGTCATGAATAGGAGAATATTTGACGAGGCTGTAGGCGCAAGCTTGGCGCCGAGCTACCCACTCCGGATCATCGGTCCATCTGGATCCGGTGCGTCGGCGTGTAAGGCAGCTGAGATCGATCTTCTCGTACCATGTGAGAATATGGTGAAGGATGGTATCAGCTGCGGCACGACCAGTGGACTCTCTCTAGAGGTCAAGCTGGGTCTCAATCTCCATTAACTTCTCGACGAGAGTCGCGATCGTCTCCGGGCTACCCTCTCCGGGCCAGAACGTATTGAAAATACGAACTGCAACATCGACGATATCCTTGCCATAATTCTTGATAGTTTCCACGCGAGCTGACAGGCTGACCAATAGGTCCTCCATGTCTAAGGGAATGCTCTCACCGTCAGGAACGACGGGAGTACCCCTCTCTTGGCGAAATTTGGCAACAGCAGCGCTTGCAATAGAAGTACCCTCTGGAAAGTGGTCTGGAAACAAGGCAAAGGAAGAAGGTAAAGAAAAGGTATATGAGGTAACCCGGAGAATTATGTCGGACAAGGGAAAGGAACTTACGAGAAATATGGCTATGGATCCGGGTTAACTCCTTGATGTAGGCATCGCGTCTTTTACGAAGTTGCTCAAGCTCAGCGTTTGCCGACCCAAGCTGGAGGTCGGATTCTCTGAGTAGGTCCTGGTCCTTTGAGATCTGGAGGGTAAGGCGCTCACGCTCTTCTGTGAAGTTCTGGCCAACCTTTTGGAGCTCGATTTTGTGCTGGGCCTTCATCTTCTCCATCTCAACCTTGAGCTTGGCAATCTCGTCGTCCTTAGTCCAGATGAGAGCAAGCTCATCATCCTTTTTCTTCAGCTCAGCTTGATGCTGCCCTGCTTGTTCGAGAAAATGCAGCATCATATCAGGCACGGGCACACTATCCTCAAGCGATGCTGAAACAGTATGTTGACCCAGCAGAGCCGAGGAGTGAATGTTTGCCGAGCCAAGGAGAAGAAGAAATGGAAAACACTACGAGGTCGAACAAAAGAGGACATACCCCGGATTTCCTCCAAGTTCTTCCGCATGATCTTGTTCTCAGCCTCCACCCCAGCTGCAGAAACCGAATGAGGAGATTAGTTCGGCGGAAGAAAGTGCAGAAAAACGGAGAGGTGCCGAGGGAGAAAATTACCCCTCTTTTCATGTTCTGCACCAAGTGCAACATGTTTGCACGTAGCATCTTGTGGGTATCAAGCAGGCGTTGGAATTCAGCGCTCTGGCGATTGGTGGTTACCTGAAAAAAGTACAGAAGTGTAAAATTAGCTTAGTGCATATTCGAGGTGTACAAGATCCGGGCCAAGCGGAACTTAACCCGGCTCTAGGTGTGTGCATATTCGAAGTGTACAAGATCCGGGCCAAGTGGAACTTAACCGGGCTCTAGGTGTGTGCATATTCGAAGTGTAGAAGATCCGGGCCAAGTGGAACTTAACCCGGCTCTAGGTGTGTGCAGATTCAAAGTGTACAAGATCTGGGCCAAGTGGAACTTAACCCGGCTCTAGGTGTGTGCAGATTCGAAGTTTACATGCAGCTACGTTAGTTTTCTAATGAGCATCCGGCCGAGTAACAAGCTACTCCACCGGAGACTCGGGGACTAATGGTTATTATCTACAACATGTAAAGGAGAAATGACATACCTCCATCATTCGCCCCGCGAGGTTAATTACCTTAGCGGCAGTATTCATCTGGGCGGAAAATTCTGCGGGGCCGAACTTTTCCGGGAGATTGTCATTGTGGACGAACTCCGCCTTGTTCTAGTTCATGACGAACTCGATAAGGCTCGGAGGGTACCGCTCGCCGGTGGGCATATGGGGTGCCACCAAGCCCTTCACATGAGCTTCTTTCCTCTCAACTAGGGCAAGAGCTGGGCTGGTATGCAGAACCATCTGCTACGCATCAGTTGGCTCGGCAGGAACATCCTTCACTGCTGATGATTTCTTCAGAAGCATCGACGATAGGGTTCACTGCCCGGCCTCAATGGATGCAGACTTGGTAGTATCCGGAGCCTTTTTCCCCTTAGCTTGCTGGGAAGAAGTAACTGTGGTGCATTTCCCTTTAGAAGCTGCTGGAATAGTTCCTCGCCGAGGCTGAGATGACTCGGACGAGGCAGAAGAACTTGGCACTGGAGCTGGCTCGGTCGCTGGTACTGGAGCTGCTGCTGGTGCTGGTGTTGTGATAGACTCGGTGGTTGCTGGTTGCGGCGATGCCGAAGTGGTGGACGTCGTCGCCTCGGCTGAACCGACCCCTCCCGCTCCGAGGTCGCGTTCCTCTCGATGAGGCACTGCGGAACCCGGAGGAGCCGCATAACCCTCCGGAATAGGGCTCAGCGGGCGTGACTCGTTGTCACGAGGAGGAGAAGGGCCGAGCCGAAGAGGTGAAGAGATGCTTGATCCACTCTGAGGAACCTCCACCGGAGGCCTGAAAAAGAGAATAATGTCAGGAGAGAAATTACCACGATGCAAGGAAAAGTTAGTTACGCGATGAAAAATGACTTACGCATCCGAGGTTTTAGCCTCCTTGGGTTTCCGGGCCCTCCGTGCCGGGGCTTTGCCAGCTCGCTTGGAGGCAGTCTTGTCTCCGGCCTTCTTTTGCCTTTTTGTGGGCTGAGAAGGTTCGGAGGAAGAACTTGATGCGGCTCCGCCCTTCTTCCTCGACGCCACCGGAACCGGCTCGCCCGTAGCAAGTGGAGGATCCTCGTGGATATGCCCACCGGGGTTAGCTGATGCCGGAAAGGCAAAAGAAAGAGGGACAGCCTCAACAGGTTCAATCACGTCGACATCCTCATCATCCTCATCATCGGGCCAATCTCTAAGGGAAGAGAATTTACCGCTAGGTCGTTTGGTAGCGTCGGTCATAGGGAGGAACATCTCCTGGTTCGGCTCCTCCTCATCTGGGATTCTCGGTCCGGCGCCCACTTAAGGGTCGGGTCCGTACCATCCTCGAGAGTTTGCTCAAGGAACAGCTGACAAAAAGCATGAGGAACAGAGTCAAAAATACAACAAGAACCGACACATATTTGATCCGAAATAAGTTTGCCCCGCGAAGCTTACCGCGGGAGGGAGCCTGTCACGACAGTAGTGCTCAATTCCCCACGTCCATTCGGCGGAGAAATCCTTGTGGGTGGTGAAAAGAGCCTTAACCCAGCGAAAGATCTCCGTGTTGCTCAACTCGAAGGAGGAGGTTCGGTTGGGGTCGCGGCCGAAACTCATGTGACATAGCTTGTGGGTGCGCTTCTGGAGGGGAGAGATTCGGTTGCGCACAAACGTGATCATAGCATCCTCGTTGCGCAACCCGAGTTTCTTCAGCTCTGCGAACCTCTTGTTAACTTGGTTGGCCAGAGCAGTAGGCTTCTTGGGGACCTCCTCCCAGAAATCCGTGTCAGGTAGACCCGGAGCGTAGGGCAGTAACCGAATCAAATCTTCGGTACCCTCATTCCGGACGTAGAAGAAGGTCTGGGCCCATCCTTAGCAGGAGTCAAGCCCGGTAACCCAGGAAAGTCTCCGGGGTGAGATGGAGGCAGCTCCGAATTGGGTGAGCTGCTTATCCGCCGACTCTATGTGGATATTGGGGACGACGTTGCGATGAAGGCCGAAGAACCGAATCCACAGCTCCTTTGTGGGCCATAGTCCGGTGTAGCCTTCGATCGTAGAGGCAAAGGCGGAAAGAGAGGTGATAGCGTTGGCTAGGAGATGGTGCGGCTGCAAGTGATAGGTTCTAACCCAATCCCGGAAGAAATCGCTCACCGGAAGACCAAATCCCCGTTGGAAGTGGGATAGGAATACAACGAACTCACACGGATTGGGTGAGGGGGCCAGTTCGGCGGAGGGAAGACGAGCGGTCACGCTGGCGGGAATGCGCCTGGTCCGGTAGAGCCAGTCAATGTCATCTTGACAGACCCATGAACAGGCCCACGCGCCGCGGTCCGCCGCGCTAGCGTCCTCCTCCATCTCCTACTCGTTGACGACGATCTCCTCCTCCGTCATCTCGTATCCACTATCCTCGCTAGAGCTAGCGGCGGCGGGGATCTGTGGCCTAGATTGGCGAGGACCCGTGGCTAAGCTGCTGCGTAGCGGCGGCTGCGATGCAGAGGCATGGGGAAGGTGCGGCGGCGGCGCTGCTGTTAGAAGCACTAGTGGCGGCGCGGTCGCTAGGAAGAGGAAGGAGAAAGGAAACGGGCAGAGGGGCGCAGAGGTGGAAAAACGCTAAGGGGTGCGCCCCTCCACTACTTAAACCACCCCCAAAGATGGATGAGTGGGATCGTGCTGCGCCGACGAGCCGCACGGTGTGGCCGTGTATCACCTGCATTAGCCCGAGATAGAAGCCACACAGGGGGCCACAGAGTAGAAGCAATCCCATGACGCGACGCGCTGATGCGGTAAACGAGGAGGCAGGCATGACGTGACCCACGCACAGTGATAACTGACAATTACTGCGGCGGTTACTGTGCAGGCCCTTAAAATAAGATGAGGTAATGATTAGCCTCCACGTGGGTTCGCGTATGAGAGAAGGAAACGGGGCCCAGATCAAACCATGATAACCATGGGATCCGAGCCAAAGTGGTGACCCGGCCGGCAAGTGAAAACTTGGAACGTGCGAAGGGAACGTAAATCCATATAGTCCGAGATAAGGAGCTAACCCGGAATTAAATGGCCGAGGCTCGAACAGAAATGAACCTGTTGTGGCCTTAGCGGCCAAGGCAGCTAAGACCGCACCAGCTTCGGGGACTAATGTTGGGGGGCACCCCGGGTAGGGTCACTCCGGGGTATAAGGGCCGAGTTAGCCGAGGTTCGGCAAGGTCAAAGCGGATGCTGGCCGGGTCGCCTCAAGGCAGGCCGAATCACGGAGTAACCCGGACCAGGGGGGTTCGCCTGACATTGTCTCATCCGACTTAAGGAGTAAGTCAGAAGTGCTTCTCTAACTTATATGCAGGAACAGGTGTGGCCGGATCTACTATGATCCGGGTCCTCGCTTAGCTTCTGGGAGAAGGAAGGAATCTCTCTGGTCAAAAAGAAGGTCCGGTACGCACTGCATGAGCGGAGAAAGCAAGGGCAGGACCACCGGGTCATGGCCGACAAGGGTGACGACGCCCATGTCGGCTGACGCGGGCGCCGCAGAGGCTTACGTCGCTAAAGCTTGTGTGACGCGGGGGAAAAGCACCCCGGTCGGGTTACCACTTTGGGAGGGGGCATATTCTTAGGAATATGCCTCCACGTATGCCCTAGGCAGGGACCAAACTTCCTCTATATAAGGGGGGCTAGGTCTCTGGTAGAGGGGGTTGGTTGAGCTCTGGTTGGTTTGGTGATTCCACAGGGCTAGTTGATCTAGGGTTCTAAGGAAAATAGTAGGCAAGAGTAAGAGAGCTCCTTCTTCCTCCTCTCGCCAATACAGCTCAAGGAGCACTTGTAATCTCGGAGATATAGCAATACAAACTTCTGTGTGGAGAATCACTCCACTATCCCTCCCTGGATTCCCCTAGCATGTATTAGTCCCCACCTTTAGCCTATCCATGGCATCTGCCGTGACACCACCACGAAAGCATAAGCATCTCCATCTCCATGTACTACTCATCAACTAACATGGTTTCTTGCCTCAACTGTGTGAGCTTGTCAAAAACTGATCACAAGTAGTTAGTGGGTACAAAATGATCCTTCATAATGCTCTTTTATCTCACGCCAATCCATCACAGGAACTTGATTGTCGTTCCTTCTATTCTGCGTAATAGCATCCCACCAACACAAAGCGTATCCACCAAATTCTGACGCTGCAATCTTGACCTTCTTATCTTCGGGATAATCAAACAAATGCCAGAGCTTCTCAATCTTCAACTCCCAAGTAAGATAATCCTCAGGATCAAGTGAACCATTGAAAGAAGGAATTGAAAACTTGAGCTTGCCCACACCATCAGCAGCAGCTTGGTTCTGAACACGTTGATCACGTCTCAAAGGGGCATATCCACGTACATAAAGAGGAGCAGTAGCAGGTGCAGGGGGATTGGCACGTCCCCTGCCACGATGTGGGGCAGCATCAGCCGCGCTACCATCATCAAGATCCTCAAACACATCATCATGTTGGTGTTCGTGTCCTTGCTGAATTGCCGTTGTAAGAGTCTGAATCGAACGCTTCAAGGTCGCAACATTGACATTGATTGTTGTCACTTGAGTTTGAATATTATTGATTGCGCCAGTATTCTGATCCACTGCCTCTTGCATGTACTTCATATTCCCATCAATAGACTCGCGCCAATTAACAAGCTCCTCAACTTGTTTTTTCTGTGACACAACTTCATCATCACTCAAAGACATGATTAGTAGGTTAGTGCAAAAATCAAAATATGTTTGGTGGAAAAACTCTCACAACTCACTCATAACTGACAAGAAAGGAAATCTTACTGTTCCAAACTCAATAGAGATGCTTTACCAAACGTACTCAAGGACTTATGCACTGATGTGATGAAGTGAATATCAAAGGTATAGAGAATGATCGCAGGGCACACAGGTTATTTATGGTGGAGCTATAGGTATGGTATCCTATCTACACCACAAACAAGTCGTAGTGCTGATCGTACAAAAACCCAAGAAACACACATGTGGAGAAAAACATGGCAATGTAACTATAAAGGGTGTTGCACTACTCTCGAGAGACACTAGCAAAGCTCAAAGTAAACAGGCACAAGATTGCTCAATCTACCGGTGCACAAAGATATCACTAGGCCTCTTGCTCAATTCTCTTTTTCTCTTTTTCTTTTGTATAGCTTCTTTCTCTTTTTTTTGATTATATATCACACACGGCCAAATTACAAAGTACAACACCAAAATCCTAGGAGCAGCCTGCAGGAGCGGAAACTAGTCTCAATGGGCAAGTTCCTACACCTATGCAATAGAATGGCTGTGGCTAAGGTTATGGAAAAAGTGCAATTTTCACACTTTGTAAAGATTCCTTCCGCGGCAGAAAAACTGATCAAAATCGTGTCGTGGCAGAAAAACTATGCAAAATTGTGCCGCGACAAAACTCGTGGCAGAAAAAACGGCCGAAAACGTGTCGTGGCAGGAAACCGAGTCATGGTAGAGAAGGACTCGCGATAGAGAAACAATCCATTTCTGTGTCGCGGCAGAGTCGGTAGAATTTGTTTTTCTAAATTCCGAATTTCCAAGTAGTAAACAATGATGACTCTTGTATGGATCGAATCTAGCTTTGTGGCAGTGGAAAAATAATGGTGGAAACAACTAGAAAGAAGAAACTACGAAGAACAGATCTAGATGTAAACTAAAAGAGGAACACAAACAGCAACTATTACTCGAATACGATGTAATCTAGGCTATGGCAACTCTTTTTGTGGGGCTTTTTCTGTATAGGACGAAAAACAAGATCTAATCTATGGATGGATTTGTGGATGCTTACCGAGGCAACGAGAAAATCTGATACCAAGATGATATGGGGTGACCCGATCTTCTCAGCAAGCACGTGTCAATGACGATGGTGGATGATAGATAACTAGCATGTAGCTATGAACTCTCCCACTCGAACCCTGATGCCAATGCAACAGCTCTCGAACCTTGTAGGATATTCACAACACCACACTCTTGTGCACGCAGCCGTTGACCATGAATGGTAGTTTGCAATCTACTAATTCCTAGTGGAACAACATATCACACTCAATTATAGTTGGTAAAATCAATCACAGTGTAATTCTAGAGGTTCTGTGAAAGAAACAACTCCAAAATATTTTAACATAGTCTAAACCTAACTTGTGTGGTGCCCCATCTATTTAAGAGTCTAGGGTCGGCGACCTAGGTGGGATCCGAGTTGGTCCCACCCAACTAAAAGATACAAACCGACCCAAAGTTGGGTTCAGCTCAGGGTTCTGCCGTGGTAGAGTTTGGGCCTGTTTCACTGCCGCGGCAGCCTGCCGTGGCGGAAAAGGACTTTTTTCTCTTGCTGGCAGCCTGCCGAGGTAAAAACGCGCTGCTTTCGCCGCGTAGAGATCCTGCCATGTGTTGATCTTCTTCTTGGTAGCTCCTTGCGCTCCCTTCCTCTCCTCCCTCGTGCATTCTTCACTGATCAACATGCCATGCTCCATATGCTTCAACTCCTCGCTTCGTGCTACGCCTTCTTCTCCCATGTACCTGGTCATACAATAGCACAAAGACTTAGGTAGTATCTCATTAACTAAAACATCAGGTTCATTAAGAAACAAGTTCACATGTTGTTCTAGTAGCTTGGAATGAGCTCTTGTAATTGATCCAATCCTTATCTCATTGGTTTGATCCTTATTTGCAGCAGCTGGAACATCATCAGTAGTAATTGAGGTAGGTGTAACTGTAGGGATGACCTCATTAGCACTTAGAGGTCAAACTACTCCTTGTCTCAATATTTACCCAAACTTCCCAATTGCAATTGGATAATATTGAGCAAAGAGGTCTCACTTTGGTTCTGACTAACCTCTTACCTTTATTTTGGGACTACTAAAGACTACTAATTTTCCATTCTATCATAAACTATCCTCACATGATCTCTCAAAACTACTAACAATATTATAGTTACTACCTTAATCCAAAAATTATCGTAATGTTATGGCACCTATGACTTATATCATTGACCTACACTATTTTGTTCTTCCTATTATTACAAGATTTGTTACTGAGTACTTGTCCTAATTACAAACTTATCATGGTCTCGGAGCTAATCGCACCATGAACTTGTTAAGATTTTACCTAGTCATCATGATTGATGAGCTAATCTCACCACAACGACTCTTCTTCTTAGCTTACTATTGATGATTCTTAACAAAATTCTACTCCATCACATGGAATTCTCAAGTGAATGCCACATGATTTACTTCCAATTGTATCTATACATACTCTAATGGCCTACCCTATGCGGTATAGTGGTATCAACTAGTGGTAAGATTCTGCTGCTTCACAAAGATTCTAGCTATAGACTCCATCACTAATACTACTCCACATGACATCCTAATCTTGGTCGCATTCTTCTTTGATATTTTAACTTACTTAAGATATCTTAGTGGTGTTATACCTATTTGGAGCTACACTAAAATGGCATTTCCCTAAAGAAGACTGATAACTATTCTTTAAGAAAGATGATTAAAATATCTTAATCAAGCGTGAGAAGGTTATCCTCAAGTGGATACCCATCACAAGTCATGAAAACTTTTTGGTTTAGATACAATGGCTCCTATAGTCACTATCCAGCCTACAGATCTCCTAATATGATTTTAATCCTAAGGTCAAAGCGTAAGCTCTAATACCAGTTGCGGTGACCCAACATACCAATCCATGAAGTAGTACACTATAGTCGTTGACATAACACCAATCAAACACCGTTCACAAGTATTACATCCCTAAGAGTGGTACAACAGAAACACAGGAGGTACAAGACATGACTATAGATTACAACTTGACTCTTTACAAAATCTCGAGAGAACACTCTAGGTTAAATAGTAAGAAATCAACTTCTTGCAACGAAGAACCAGAATAATAACTCGAATCTAACTGGCTAATAAGACTAGCATCTAAAATATCTGGCTTGTAATTGCTACTAATGCAATGCTCTATAGAAGTAGGTTTTATGGCTAGAGTATCTACTCCTATCTAATCAGGAACTTCGTATTCACTTCGGTTGATGTATCTGTTGACTTCATTGACTTTATTGAAGAACTTGAGATGTCAATGATGGTTTCTTGAGCAGAAGTTGGTGTTTATGTCGTCTTCAACGGCTTAGAACCTAGCAAGGGTTAATAAGGTACGGTTCAGTACGAGCGTACTCAGTAAGTTCACTAAAAAGGAGTGTTTGATGCACTAACTACATCCACATACCAAAGGTCGTAGGCAATGCAGGTTTACATAAACATTTCTTCAAAGGTTGCTTTTATTCTAAAAACTATGTCCGTCAGCCTTCACAGGTTTACCAGAACTTTCAAGGAGTTTCTTTCCTGCCACGTTCGTAGCTCCTTCCCAGAATAGGGATTAACATATCTCAGTTCTTACACTCTGCAGAGGTGTGTTGCTTTACCCATGAGAGACAAAATCCTTGTTTCACAACCAGGAGATCTATCCCGTCCACAATTCTGTGATGTGGGGCCTTGTAGATGATCCAAGTCAATCAATGTGCTTCTTTGTGACCCCGCATGAAGACACGATCCCCCAAGAAGGTTTACCACGAGTATAGTCTGGGTAGCCTCTGAAAGACTCTATAAGTAGCTATGCCTAGCAGCCACCATCAGCTATGGTGAACCTCCACCAAGACAGCTATGCAGAGATAATCTAGACACCAATATTGCGGGGCACTAAGGGGTCCCACCAATGTGCTGGATTCTCCACGAGAAATCCACAGCTTCACGATAAGGTTATCCGTCCATGCGAAAGAAAGAAGATCTAGCTAACTTCTCCATCCCATTACAAATCTCATGGTTAACGCATAATATACGGCACTAGAATCACTAGCGACATTGTTTGTTAAGTCCTAGATATTTTGTTCCGTTACCATTGGAACTGTATCAGTAGATTATTACCATTTCGTAAATAATCCATAATCATATAATTATGAAAATTGTGTTGTCTGACCTTTTTGATATGAAGGTGATGATAACATTTGAGTTACAAGTATTTGATAGAAAATAACCAAAGGACATGAGCAAGTCTGAACTTGCCTTTGGTGATTGCAAGAATATGCAATCACGGCCTTTAAGACAATAGAAGGTCCAAATTTTGTAAACAACATCATTGGTCTGGTAAGGATGAATGTTTAAAGAAGCAGATGCAATTGTGCATAAGTAATGTAATGCAATCCGATAAACACGAATCCCCAGAATAATCGTATCTGATCTAGGTTTTGGAAACTATGGATGGTTTCTTTAGAATGTGTTTCACTTTTATACCAGCTTCACACTTGTGCTTCTTATTAAGGATTGTGAGAGTTTGTGAAACAATATCTAAATACAACAAGTAGCATACAATATTACATCACTCAAATGGGGCATGGTATCTAAAAGATTTCTTAAGCAAGATTATTAATCAATTAGAAGCTTTATAGAAATGCTTTAAGGATTACTTTTAATGTTTCTTAAAAGAGTAACTTTTGAGGAAAAGGTTACTTTTACAAAGGAAGGTATTTAAATTTGAAGTTAGCACTATTTAGTTTTTCTTATTAACTATAACTATCAAAGAGGAAATCATTATTAAATTTGAACAGTCATGATACTTGTTGTGGAAACTTATAGGTTTTGAATATGGTATCACAATATATGTGGTTCATTTCTTAATGTTTCATATACGTAGAATAAAGGTATTATTGCTTTTGGTGGGAGTGGTGTTTCTTAAGATTATAAGTACATGAAATCATTTACCTAACTTTTTAACTTAATAGTTAGACTTCATAAACATGGAAAGGGCCTTAATTTAATTACTTAAAAACTTGGTTTGAATCTTTAGGTGGATTCCCAAACTTGTGAAAGAATTCGTAAATATGAACTTGATGATTTTATAAGTGAATATAATCATTTTGATAAACAATATACTATTTTTGTTGATTTTATAATTGATAAAATCTATTTAGGAAAATTAAGATAGACTTAAATTTAGACGGTAGTTTTAGTATATACATCTTAAAATGGTTAGACCTATTTTTACTTCACTAGGGAAACAATTGAACTTGTTATTACATTTTTGGACTTTAAACAAATAATGGTACAAGCAATAGTAGAGATTTATATATTTTTAATTTATTAAAATTGAAGAAAATGGTTTTAAGAAAACTTATTAAACATTTTCATTTATTTTAGTTCTAATGTGAAGGGTTATATTTTAAATTTGTAGATTTTATATTTGTAATCATTTTGGTATATTATATGTATTTTGTGATTTTTAAATAGTACGATATGTCTTTTATAAGTTTTATCACTTTATAAAGACTTAATAAATAATAATATATAGTTAAGTGACACAAAAATATATGTAACAATTTTATAAATGTATATTTTTTCTTTCTAAGAATTTTGATATAATATACTTATTTTTCTGAATTTTATATAACAAAATATGTTTATTTAAGATTTATCCCTAATAGGTTATTTACTACTAATAATAATTATTTTATTTAAGTTGGAAAATAAAATATGATAATAGGTTTAAAGTATAGAGTTTCTTTATAAACATTTTATATATAATATATATTTTCTGTGTTATAAAACAAAAAATATTGAATTTCTATGATTTAATCAATTTATAAAATTATAAATATAATTTCCAAAATATTTAATATCTCAAGCTAACGTCACTGCTATTCTTGTTACTTACTTCGGTTCTACCCTAAGCCATAGACAGGTGGGATTTAGGCCATGTTGGTTTCCACCTAAGCGCGGACTAGTCAACAAGGCGATGTGGCAGGGGAATGATGTGGGTCTAACGTCATCACGACGTCAGCCCGACCTCCACCACCAGGAATTGGTCGCCAGCAGAGATCAATGGCATCCCAGCATGTACGGTTGGGTGCGCTAGAAAGAGGAGATGATGGCAAGCACGAGAGTGGCGGCGCCACCCCAAAAAGGTCGCCGGACAACAGCGGCGGCGTTGGCTGCTCGTGGCGGGAATGACAGAGAGGAAGAGGATGACGGTGGAGATGTCCATGAGGACCAGTAGCTCACCCCGGTTGTCGTGGTGGAGTCGGTGAAGGCAGGTGCGGTCGGAATCGACGGCGGCCAGCGGCAGGGCAAAGGTAGCAATCCCGGCACTTGGGGCTTCCTCGACTTCCGTGGAGTAGGGCAATCGAAAGATAAGATCTCAGTGGTCCTCCTAGTGGTCTTAGTTGGCCAAGGCAAGCACGGAATCGATGGCACCGGCTCACCTCCGAGCTAGGATTTCCGGTGGGGAAGAAAACTCAGAGAAAAGGAGAATGGGAGGATGAGGATGAGCAGGGGGCTTCGTGGCGTTTTTATCTCCCCTAGTGACGGCGACACGAATCTAGACGGAGGTCTACATCACGGCGTGGCGGCGGATGGCGGTGATGCCGACAGGCAGCTTCTTGTGACGTTGGGAGGAAGACGACGATTGAGATTTTGCGGAAAACCCTGGATGTTTTCCAGGCTCAACCCACAGTCCACCAGCTGTCCCACCTGTTACTGAGAGAGAGAGAGGGAAGACACGGGCTGCTGTTGGGCTTTTGCATAGTGAGCGGTTTTTACTTTCTGCTGCTCGTGGGCTAGGAATAGAGAATGGGCCTTGGGCTGGTTCTACTGCGCTGATTTTTCCTTTTCTATTTCTATTTTTTGTTTTCATATTCCATTTTCAATTCAAATTCCAACCCTTTAAGCATTAAAAAATTTATACATTATTTCAAACATTTCTAAGGACATGGTATTAGTTGATTGACCTAATATTGTTAGTGTGTTACAATTTACACTATTGTATAGGAAATTGTTTATTAATCAAGGTAATTAGGAATCAGGGTTTTAGGAACTACTGATTTAAAGATCCCTTAAATATGATTTTGTTTTCACTTGACAATTTTAATGGTATTTGTTCGAAATGTTTAATTATGTATATAGAATCTTATTAATACTTAACCTCATAAAGGAAATATATATATATATATATTCATTAAACCTTGTGGTTTATAATATGATGATTTGAGTTTCATGGTTCTCCATATTTGGTGATTTCTCCTATTCAAACTCTACTTAGTTTGTGGGGTTTAGAACTACCATAAAACAATCTTGGTTAAGTCATTATGCATGAATATCAATCATTAATGAGGAAATTAAAATGTTCATTTCCAAATAATGGCCATGAGTTTTGGGAAGGTTTAATAGACTCATATCTATTATGCATATGGATGAAGATTAAGGGCTAGGATGAATTGCCTTCATATTTTGTGGGCATGGATAATAAATCAACTTAGAGTGAGCTATTTGAGATTGCTTTCCTAACGTGATCTTGATGATATATGAGACTAGGTCTTTATTAGGGTTTAAGATAATCAGGTGGACAAAGCTTCCATCAATATACTCTCAACTGGTATTCTACTTATCTCTTAGACACTTCATGTGACTAAGAGATACTATCCATTGGATGCCTAAAAATAGGAATAGGTTTTACTACCATCTAGATTCTAAGGTTTTTGGGCAACGAAGTAGACAGGGTTATGTACATGGCTTGATAAGACCTTGGTTAAAGGTTCCTCAAGAATTCCTAACCTCACACTTCACTAATCTTGGGTCATAGTTAAGGAATACCTTTCCTAAAAATACTCTATGTTTATCACCCTTATCTTATTCACAAAGATCACATCCTTCTGAATAAGTTAATCATCTAACTCCACCATATCCATCATCAGATGATGCCATGGTCATGTCCCTTCAACTATTCACATTCTCCATTGTTACTCCTAGTGTATAACTTCCATTTCTTAGCTACCTTTGAGGAATCCATCAATGTAGCTGCTTCTAACTCCATCCAGTAACTCCTTTAAATCTATCTTGCAACTTACTTCCAAGGCTTGCAAGAGTATAGTTCTCTCTATATCACATGAGATAACAATCCTCTGGAATAGGTATGGTACTACTCCCCATAATACAAGATTGTTCTTGTAATTTTTTGGTCAATATATTATGCCTCCAACTACTCCATACAACTCATATTTGAGTTCATCATACTCTAGCTTGACTTCTCATGTTCAAGCTAGATGATTCAGCTTACTAGGGTTTTGCCTAATTTGGTATACTCACAATACTTCTTCATCAACTAGTCATCTATTCTCAAGTGACTTGAGAATAATGACCACCATCCCTTGATCATGCTAAACTTAGGCTTCTATTTGTTTGATCAAGATCTATCATCAACTAAGTGGTAAACTTGCACTAGTCTCTCTAAAGGCTTATCTTGTTAAGGAAGCTTACTTTATATTTGTATCTACTAAGCTTAACAAGATTATCACTTGATATTCTAACACTACTAGCTTTCTCATAGCTTCATAATCACTATCTTAACTCTTTGGTTTAGATACTTCTTCTAGTTAACTCAAGAGTGAGTTAACTCCTCCAACATCCAATGGTTTGATCTCCACTAAGGATCACATTCCATTGATGATGGCACACTCTACTATATCTAGTTCCTTCTTCTTATTAATTTTCTTAAGGACTTTGGAAGGTCAATAAAATAGGTCAAAGATAAGAGTCACTAAGTTCAAGGTCAGGGATCATTCTTTGGAAGGTCAATAAAATAGGTCAAAGCTAAGAGTCAATAAGTTCTAGGTCATGGATTGATCATTCATCATTTATGATCAATTGGCACTAGGACTTGGTTAAATAGGAATGTCATCTATTAATATGACAACAAAGATATGTGATGAATGGTATTGGCTCAACTTCCTTTTCTACTATACCTGTGACAAGACCTAATGTTTAAGAACTAACATGATTCTCATGGTAGGAATAACTATAGTAAACATGTGTACCAAGGTTTAGTTAATATGTTTATTTTCTTAAGTTATAAACTTAATTAAATATTCAAGGATTGTTATAATGAGTACCCAGATATGATCTCTATAAGATCCTTCAAAAATGTGTTGTGGGTTTAACTTGATTCTATTTGATCTACCCTTAGATCAAATTATATTACCGAAAGATAAGGTTTTAGCAAAGGTCATATTGGAACTTATCGCAATCAACTTGATGATATACTTCAGTTCCACCAAGTTAAGAGAAGCTTCAATCACTTTGACAAGTTTTATTTAAAAGCGCGAAAATTATCCAGATTTTCTATGCATGAATGCAATGCACACACCTCATCTCATCTTATTTCTAAGCTCTAATGTTGGGATGTTACAAGGGAGTACGGTGTTCGTTTATGTATCCACTTCGTAGTAACATCAACATCACTTCTTAAGGCTTTAATTTGTATTTTACTTAATAATTGTTATAGCTCGGTGCTTCGTGGTATAATGGTTGGATCAAAAGACTATTGCTATGACCGTGGCTCACTGGGGATCTAGTATATTAGGATGTGTTGCCATAATTTTTATCTTTGTTAGATCATTACACATGAATGTGGGTATTACTATCTTTATCCCATATGATGTGTAGTTGCAGGTGAATCTTCAACCCTAGCCTATCCCCATCCATTGCAACAACCAACGATTAAAAGTAAACTACAAAGGTTTGGTAAACATAAGGTAAACGAACAAACAAGTCTTGTAGGCGTCCCATATTTAATTTCAATTTAGCATTGTTTCCCAAGGTTCGATTAAACCATGTTCTAGTAGGGAAAAACTACGATACTGCATCCGTAAACCCGATCGAAGGTATCAACCCTTTTTCTAGCACCATTGCCGGGGAAGCAATTCGCTATCCTAGTGAGGTCACTAGGGACCTTATTTTTAGTTTTACTCTTGTTTTTTGGTTATTTCTTGTTATTAGTTTACTTTTTGTTATCTATGGAAAACCCAAAAGTTAGTTACCTATTTATTTGTTTCTCTTATTCCAAAAATACCAAAAATAAAAGAGCCATGGCTCAGAAGAAACTTGGGGAGTATGCTACTCCCACTAATGATTTTATTCGTGCACCTATTACTCAGCCCGCTGTTGATGCAGAAACTTATGAATATAAGCCTAACCTTTTGAGTTGGGTTTAATAGAATCAATTTGGAGGCTCAGCTGCCGAGGACTCGGGTTTGCACCTAAATAATTTTATTGAAATTTGTGACATGATGCGCATTAATCATGTTGAGCCCAATGTGGTTAAATTATGTTTATTTCCTTCTCTTTAAGAGGAAAGGCTAAGGATTGTTTGCTAGCTTTGCCTAAAGGCACTATTACGTCTTGGGAGGAATGCACTAATGTTTTTATGACTAAATTTTGCCTCTGGCTAAGAATATGCTGATAAGATCCAACATTACCAGCTTTAGACAAGAAGACTGCGAGCCACTAGTGCTTGCTTGGAGAGAATAAAAGAAGCCGCAATGAATTGTCCTAGTCATGGGATGGAAGAATGGCTTATATTGCATTTATTTTATAATGGTCTTACCTCAATGTCTAAGTCTATGCTAGATACCACAGCACAAGGAACCATCATGGGAAAGCAAGTGAATGTTGCAAAACAACTATTTGATGATATGAAAACAACCATGCCTAATGGCATGTATCAAAAAGGGTGAATTCAATCACCGAGGAGCATAATAAAGAGCTTACTACAAAGGCATATGAGTTACATAATATTGTGAAGGGTAAGGAAGATACCCAAATTAATGTTATCACTACCGATGCAAATGAAGTAAACTTTATAGCTCGTAATTGGTATAATCCTTCTTGGAAGAGTCAAAACTATGGCTCAAATTTTCAAAAACAATATTCTAATCATGTAGGTGCTCCACGCAATAATAATTATGATAATCATAGTGGAGAAAGTCATGGAAATCTCCCTTTTAAAAATACTGTTAGAACTTTTATGCAAGCTCAAACTGAGCAAAATAATATGCTTATTAAAATTAGGAAGAACCATGATAATAGTTTTGGTAAATTATCTAATCAGGACATTGCAATTAGAAATTATGTGCAAGCTCTACAGGAAAGAACCAAGACCGTGGAGGCATAATTGGGCAAGATAGCTGAGAATCAAACTCTCATACTTGCAAAATTCATTGGAAAGACCGAGCCAAACCCAGTGGAAGACCTCAAGATGATGAGGGCATAAACTAAAGATGAGAATCCTGAAGAGCTAGACTATAGTAATGCACCATCACCATATTATACCGTGGAAGATCTACTAAATATGATCACCGTAAATAATCCTAGTATAGGACAAGGTAACGATGTTGAAGGGAATATGCCCGAGGAGCAATAATAAAGTGGTTATTATCTTATTCCATGTTTACAATAAAAGTTTATTTCTTATACTATAATTTTGTTAATTGGAAACGTTAATACATGTGTGTTTAACAAACAAATAAAGAGTTCCTAGTTATGCCTCTCATATAAACTAGCTCTTTGATTAAGAAGATGATCAAGGTTTCCAGATCATGGACATTGGATGTTGTTAATAACGAGGTCACAACATTGGTGGAATGATGTGATGAACATTCATCCAAAGTATAGTAGTACGATGAAAGTCATTATGTTGACATTGTTATAACATCATGCAAAGTAACTTTAGTCCTTAGACCATGAGATCATGCCAATCACTAACACCAGAATAGTAACTTGATAACATCAAACGTCACACCATAACAGGGTGTTAATAAAGGTGGGTTTAGATACTATGAAAGTTTTATGTAGAGGCTCATGGAACAAGAGTGGGATTTTTCCATCCCGATGACCGAGATATATACTCCAAGACCTCTTGGTGATATCACAATGACATAGCTTGCAAGCAAGTGATAAGATCACTAAGAATGTTATATCACGGAAATGAGAAAAGAGTACTTGTCGGTAACAAGATAAAACTAGGTATGGGGATAGTGATGATCGAATCTCAAACATGTAATATATCGCGAGACAAAGGGATTTAGTTATGACTTCAAACGTTCGTATGAACACAATAGTCATCGTTGAATGTGTGGAAGTCAGTATGGATCTCTAGGTCTTGTTGCTGATCATTGATCGGAGAGGGGTCTCGATCATGTCTGAATTATTCACGAACCGTAGGGTGGCACACTTAAATTATACTGACACCAAATGGAGCAGATGTAATACCAGAGAAAGGATTTGAAAGTGCTGGGATTATTTCGATGGACACTAGAATTGTTTCGGGTCAAATTGCTAAAAATGGTTTCAAATGCATTATCGAAGTTATGCAAGGGGGTTTATGCAAATGTTTGTTAATTAAAGGAATTAAAAAAATTCTGAATAAAATAAATAAAAATGTTTTTTATTTAATGAGAGCTTGCATTAAATTTTGTGGAAAATTAATGCAAAGTGAGTGGAGTTTGTGTTAATGGGAGTGGGTTTAGTGGAAGCTCCACTCACCATTATGGAGGGAAAGGTGGGGGCACCACCATGCTAACGTGCATGGACCCTTGGGGGCTTCCCCTCCCCTTATAAAAGGAGTTCCCCTCCTCCCCCACGCTTACACCTCCTTGTGAAGGATCTCTCTCCCCCTCTAGTAAATTCCCCATGGCTTCGGATTAGCGAAGTACATGTTCTCGGTGGTTTCTCTGGAAGGATCTGCTGCTTCCAATGCTTTGATGGCGTGAGGACTCGAATGTTTTCAGGGTGCTGGACGTGTGTGCAATCACGGATGCATTGCTACTCTGCAGCGCTGGACTTCAACTCGATCTTGAGATCGACAAGTGTACGACTACATCATCCACAAAATCAGATTTCATAAACAAAGCTTTTCGTTCTTCGGGGGTAAGATCTCTATGGATGTATATCCACCCGTTGATTGTATCTAGGTAGATATATCTTGGTTCTTAGTTGTTCATATCGTAGGGAAAAAAATCTATGTTGTGAACCCAACAAATGCCACATACAAACAATTTATAAAACAAGTAGCATCTAAGGTATGTGACCTAGAGATGGAATATACGAAGCAAAAAGCTAATAAACTTCAAGCTAAGCTAGATGATATTTTGAGCCTACTATTAAAATTACAATTGGAGTTAATGAAATAGATGCACTTTGTGATCTTGGTGCTAGCGTTTCAACAATTTCTAAAAGCTTATTTTATAAACTTAACTTAGGGCCATTTACAATGACTCAAATGAGACTCCATCTTGCTAATTGAACTTATGAACAAGCTCTTGGGATAAAATAAAATATAGTTCTTTAAATTTAAGGATGTACAACTCTTATTGATCTTGTTATAGTGGACATGCCTAAAGAACCCATAACACCTATAATTCTAGGTAGGCCATTCCTAAGAACTATTAAAGATTTTATTAATTTACATGAAGGAAATGTGAGAATAGGACTACCATCTAGAAATCCTTATATAGTCCACTTCCCTAGAAAGAAAAAGGCTAGGCCTAATGATGATGGCATAATCACTTTAAAATCTAACTACTTTGGAGTGGGTGTCCCACTAGCAAAGCCTAAATAATCACCATCTAGGTCAAGTTAATTTACCTTAATTAGAAGCACTTCATGGGAGGCAACCCATGTGAAATAAAGTTTTTAATTGTGTCTGTTTTGTTTTTAATAAAGATTGTTCAAGAAAGTCCTTTTATGAGAGGAGAAGAAACTAAGGTAACCCTCACTCTAGGATATTCACTAACACATGGCCATAAGGTACTATAGTTTTTATGAAGTATATTTTTTGTCATTCTTTTGTTAAAATTGATGTGTAAAGGCATATGAAGTTTCTCACTTAAAATTTTCAACTTGGAAGCTTACTGGGCATTTAACGACCAGCCATACGACCGAACCCAATCGTACCGTCCGCCCCTACAACATCTCGACACAAAAGGATGCATTTTCTGATTATTTCTACAAGATACAAAAGGTTTAACGACACGCGGTATGATCAGAGCAACCGTACCGCCCACCCATGCCGTACCGCGACGCAAAACATCAAAAATGAAGCAAATGTTGTATGTGACTGTACCGTGCACCCGTATCTGATATAGGTTCCCCTGTGGGATTGACCCTTGGGTGGCCTGATCTTCATGGATTCTGAGGCGGGGAGTGAGGGAAAACCAGATGAACATAATTCTAATGCAAGCTAAAGATATAAACACACACAAACACACACCCAATTCGATTTAATCATGTTGGTTCGAACAACCAATCCAATATAATCCCTAGGCGAGTGACCTTGAGGTAGAATCACCCGAGGAGAGATTGGCAAGCAAATGGTAGTATCCCACACAAGGAGAGACTAGTGACCAAGTAGAATCCCAAAGGGAGAGACCTACAACCACAATAATCCTTGATAAGGAGAGACCAAAGACTCGAGGAGGGTCTTGATGACTTCACTCACGCAAGCCAAGATGAAGGTCGTGTACAATGCATAGATAAACTATAGAGAGGGGGTTACCATCTAGGGTTAGGCACATGCCTAAATTCATCATCATCTCTGCTTAGATCTAAGCCACAGTGGGCTATTTATAGTACTTGGGGAGAAGTGGTAGGTAGGGGAGTATTCATGGGCATCAAACCCTAAACAGTGTGCAGACTAGGCACTTCAGCGGTCAGTCTAGAGCGAATTCACTTTTATAGGCATTGTTGGTGTGCCATGATAGGGACCAATGGTGTTTACCATGTGTAGGGCTACATCATCACCCCCTGCGTGAAAATGAGTCGTCCTCGATGAAGTTCCTTCATCATGCAAGGAAACATGTGTACCCATGGTCTTGAGCTTGTATGTGGTTGGATATCCGGTATCATAGCCATGTTCAAACTTATTGATGAGCTTGAAGTTGATCTTTGTAACATCCCAAAACTTTAATCCAAGTGATCAAGATCCAAATCATCAAAATTAGGGTTAACAAAAAACTTCTCCAATCAAAAATATGAAAGCATTCATATGTGTGTGCATGTAAATTAGGAGTTGATTTGAATTGCCATGATTAAGTGATACATTGCTTGTAAAATGATTCTTAGGTGAAATAAACATCATCTAAATCATTCCAAAACTTTTCCCAAAGAAAAACAACTCAAAATGAATAATTGACTATCATGCCTACTTTGGCTATTCCTAGTACTCAAAACCTAACAGAAACATTTATGGATCTTACACCCCTTGCTAGTACACATAATGAGGTACCAAGGCCCACCTTGTGATCTGCTAAAAACAATCAAGTGCTAATTTTAAATGACAGTTTAAAATGGAATCTATTTCATATGGGAAGATCCCACTATTTCAAAAACCACTCAAACAAGTTCAATTTTCAAAATCCTTGCAACCAGAGACTACCTAGTACTAGTGGAGATCACTCAAAAAATTTGAACCCAAAATTCAAATTTTTGCTTCTTGCAGCCATTATGTCGAGCAGGTGGCAGGCACAAATCTTGCAAATCCTAAAACACTATAGTGAGCAGTAGTTTTGGTCACCAATTGGCCTAACTTGGTCCCCTGGTTCCCCCAGCTAGAACCCCGGCCCTAACCCTCTCTCCCTCTCCACTGTCTTCTCCAGTAGCTCGCCGCCCGAAGCCTTGCCCTAGGTCGACCACGGACCACTCGCCCCAGCCCGTCCTGCGCTCTCCTTCGCTTGCTGGGAGACATGCGCCATCACACCGCTTTGCCTCGACCAGCCCCCGACCAAAAACAAGCGGAGGACAAGCCTCAATTGCTCGCGCCCTTGCTGCTGTCCGCCATGCTGATCACCGTGGAGCGCCACGCCCGCCAGAGCCGCACAGACCACGCCTAGCTCTAGCCTTGCGTGTCAGCAGCCACAACAGGCCCAACAACCGCCTAGACATCGTCGTTTGCCGCCTCGCGACCAACAGACCGGAGGAGCAGCGTCGAACACTGCCGTCTGCGTGCAGTTCATCGCATGCTCCCGACTAGTGGAGACCTCGCCTTGCCGCGCCTTTAAGCCTCAGAGGACCGCCGGGGAACAGAGCATCCAACGCCGCCCTTGCCCATGCCGAGAGAGCCCCGCAGCATCGTCACCGATGACCTCACCGTCGCCCGTTCTGTCCCCTCGTCGACCATATATAAAGCTGCCACCCCAGCACCATTTCTCCCCACTCCCACACTCCTCACCTCTCACTGAATCTTACCCACCTCTCGCCAAAGCCGCTCGAGCTCTGTGTCGCCGGAATTGAAGCCGAAGCCACCGCAGCAGGAGGAGAAGGGCGTTTGTGATTTAGAGCACCCCAAGCTCCGCCGCAACCACGCCTCGCCTGGCTGTCGTCTACTAGCCTGTTTGCCCGCCTCGCCGACCTTGCTGGAGCCCTGGTATGCCCCCAATCGACCCCCACCACCGCGGCTAGGGCACGTTCTCGCCGAAGTGATCCGTCGTCGACGCTGACTCACCACCGTTGGATCGTCTTTAGATCGTGTGGCCCAGGATGCTAGATAATGTTTCGGTTAGGTTGTGCCGCTGACCGGTGGAACCCACCTGTCAGGCAGCCATGCCAGGTTGCATGAATGGGCCGCCCGATTAGTTCCAAGCGCAGAAAGTTTCAAATTTAGTTTTTTCTATTTAGAGTTAATCTAGTTTCTGTCCACTAGTTTAAAAATCAATTCTGGGAGTTTGACAACTCCAAATTGCATGAAACCAATTTTGCCTGAAAGATATTGAAGTTATCTATCCAAGCCCGTTGGATTTAATTCCATTAGATTTATAGATCTCTCCTAGTAAAAATAACAAAACAGAAGCATTTGCACCTTGCAACATTTTTATAAAATCAACCAAGTTAGATTTTGAGTTGATTCCAACTCTCAAAAAATCACATTTCATCATACCTATCTGAATATGTCATAATATTAAGGTTTACGTGCACTGACTTTGGACTAGTACCAAAATAATGCTATATAGGAATTTCTAGTCACTTTAAATCATTAAACACTGAACTTAAACCAAAGTAATTATGATCCAACCCTTAAATTACATTCCCACATGATAGAATATGTGGTGATTACATGTGTCCCCCATATTTTAAGTGGTGAATATTAAATCTTAGTTAATTTTTCAATGAGTAGGATTTACTTTTCTAAAACAAAAGGAGGAAACTATTGAATAAAACTTGTGATGCTTGTGATGATAATAGATCATCAATTGTGTGCCTTAGAGTACTAAGTAAACTATTTAAGTATTGTTTGGTGATTGTGTACTCTGTATGTATTTATAGAAGATAGTACCGACCCAACTTACGAGGAGGAGGAGTTCTACCAAGAAGAAGAAGAAGAAGAAAACTTCAACCACTGCACTAACCAAGGCAAGCTATTGTTAGCAATCTAGAATTAAGCTAGATGAATGAGCAAAGATGCTTTAGGCATGCTTTGGTCACACCACTTTGACTATTACTACCCCAAGTATTACTTTCCAAGCTTTACTTCCTTTACTTTACACAAAGTCCCTTACTTGTTTTGAAGGTAGCATAAAGAGTATAAAACTTGACCTATTTAGATAAACCTTAGATGTCATTCTATGGCATGAGATGCATCCCATGTTTCCACCTTAGTGAACACTCTTAACTTAGTAGTTTAGAGTAGATCAAAACTTGAGTCACTTTAGATGGGAACACTTGGTGAAAATGAATTATGAAAACCTTGGAATGAGGAGTCATTCTATTGAGATGTTTTGACATGTGTTGAGAAACACCAATGGTTTATGATGATGAAAATGTTCAGGCATGAGCCTTAGCCCTTTTATAAAACTCATGGTTGGATTTGGATGTGATACCATTCCAAATTTACCGTATAACCACATTACCTGAATTGGGTAAGGCTTAGTCAGAAATTTATATGCATTAGTATTAGTTCCCTCGCGGGAGAGGTTTGAGCTGAGGCTACCTCTCAATGTTGTCCACCTATGCAGTGCCCAAGATGACAGATGGTCATGGTTGGGAGGCCATGCTCATAGGAGTGGTGCTTATACTAGGGTGTGTAAAGGAAAGGTTATGTTTGATTATCTGCATACTAAGTATGATGATATAGGGTTATCCCTAACAGATGTATCGAATCTTGTGGTGAAAGTGTACCACCTCTTCAGAGTGTTAAACTATTCGAATAGCCGCGTCCGCGGTTATGGACAGTTGGAATGGCCATACTGTTTCGTTGTCAGATGTTTTCAAAACAACTTATGCATGAATGATGAATCTTGACTTGACCACAACAGGGCTGTGCTTATGACAATAGCTTCCCAACTTAAGTGATTCTAGAACTTTATTCTATCTTTCTTTGCTTCAGAACTCAGCTTAGGTTTCAAAGTTAACCTTATAGTTAAACATATATTTAGCACTTTAACTTAGAATTATACTACTTGTTCGTGGTAGTTTGCGAGTACTTAAAGAGTACTCATGGCTTTTGTCCCTAGCTATTCTCATGGCCAGACAATGAAGGAGACTATCAAGATGATGGCCAGCAGGACGGCTATGATAACTAGGACCATCTGCCTTCGTCAGCATTGCCTGTGCCCCCTGAAGATGGACCCCACCACTACGCTTTATTTTTATTCCGCTGCTTGTTGTATTAAGACTGGATCATGAGATCCTTATTTGTGTAAGACCTTATGTATGGTTTGTAATGGATGATGTACTCTGATATCCAATCCGTTATGTCTTGCAAAAATGGTAATCCTAGGATTGCGAGGTATGAAATAATGGGCATCTAGGATTAAAAATCCGGGTGTTGACAAGTTGGTATCAGAGCCATCCTGACCATAGGAGACCCTAGTAAGAATGGATGTCCGAACAAAAACTTAGTTTCAAAACCAAAGTGAGTATTTACGAATAACTATCTCCTCTCTTATCCTTGGGAATTCTTTCTTTCTCAAAAATTCATGTTCCTCAAATTCTTACATTACTACTTAAAATTTGACACACTTGATCACTTCACTAATTTCCTCATCCTTAATTCTTGTAGATGGAGACTCAGTTCAGCAAGTTTTACCAGTTGGGAAACGGAGGTCAGCTGATCTTCGAGAGGGATCTGGATTCACTATCAGAGTTATTGGGACGCCCGCATCCGGAGTTTCTTGGAGCTCAACTTCCAGGACCCCCAGGAGGAGACCTACAGTGGCTAGTCACCGCGGATCTTAGAGGAAGCATCGAAGCACCAACTTTCAGGAGAATTCAGTTCTCTGTGAGAGGGAACAACTGGCTAAATGGATTAGCCAGGGCAATGCATGAAGCTCTCGCACGTCTATGTGCCCTCAGCGTCAACAAAATCCAAGGAACCCGTTTTTCTCACTATGCAAGACGTGACTTCATAGGAATGGCGATGGAGATGCTAAGTCACCCATAGTTGAGGCGTCAAGTGGAGAATCTGGACTTCTTGCTGCACGACAGACAGCAGGAACTAGACAATGCTAGGGAGTTAGCCAACCAGAACCGTGCCATTGCCGACCAGAAGGCCCAGACTTTTGCACTGCTTGTCTAGGACCGCCAGTCTCTTTGCCGCCAGTGTGACAAGAAGGATCGCACCATCGCTCGTCTTCGCAAGAAGGTGGCCGACCTCGAGAAGACCGTCAAGGAGCAGGAAGCTCAGCTTGCCGCCAAGGAAGAAGAAGATGAGGGTGAAGACATCCAGGGAGACATGGATTCTTACCTCAGCAATGATGATGACTTTCTGGAGGAGGATGTCAGGACTTCTACCGACGATGAGGACTCGACTTCATCGACGATGAGTAGATGCACTAGAGCACCGTCGTAGCATGAGATGTATCGGTCCCATCAGATCAGAAGCTTGCAGAATGGTTCTTCAAACCATCTGTTTTCCTTTATTTGTTGTGGTGTGTGTTGTATCGTGTGTTTGTTTGCATGAATGAAATGGAGTTAGTTGAAAAACCTGAGTCTAACTCAAAGTTTTAGCTTTGAAACCAAAACCATGAACCTTAGAATTTCCCTCTTACCCCTTTATCTACCTCAATCTTCAGATGACTCGTGAAAACCAAGGAGGGAGCAGCTCGTCGCAGGACCCAATGCTGCAGATCTTGCAGAATCTCATCGCAGACAGAGAAGCAAGTAGGGCAAAACGCCAAGCTAACTTAGCAACATTGCAGCAGATCGCCCAGATGGCTCTCAACAACCAAGGGCATGGAAATCAGGATCACCATGGATCCAAACTAAAAAAATTTAGAATACCAATCCCCCAATCTTCAACCAATCTGAAAACCCGTTAGATGCTGATGACTGGTTGCAAACAATGGAAGACAACCTAGAAGTTGCAGGAGTTGGTGAAAACGAGAAAGTTCTCTTCGCCGCCCACTATTTGGCGGGAGATGCAAGAGCTTGGTGGACTAGTATCCGTAATATGAACCATGGTCAGGTTATGACATGGGAAGCATTCAAAGTCAAGTTTAGCCGCACCCACGTACCGCAGGGTGTAGTCAACCGAATGAGAAATGAGTTTCATGAATTGAAGCAAGGAAGAATGACTGTGGTGGAGTACCATGATAGATTCTTATCACTTGCCAGATATGCACCTGATGAGATCAACACGGAGGCCAAGAAGAAGGAGAGATTCCTGAACAGACCGCATGATGAGATGTAGACTGTCCTCGTCAACATCCGTTTTCAGGATCTCGAAGAGCTAGTCGACTCTGCCATTCAGATGGAAGGGAAGATTAATCAGGCAAACAACAACCGCAAATGTCGTATGATGTAGCAATCAGGATCCAGCAGTCACCAGAAGTACCGTCCCAACCCCTCACCAGGATATGCACCAAGGAACAACCGGCAACCAACGTCTCGCCCAGCTACCCCAATCGTAGCGGAGGAAATGTGAAGTCCGGAGGAAACCATCACAACTCCGGCAACGCCAACAATTTCAACCATGCACCTCCCAAGAGCAACAACAACAATAACAACAACAACAACAACACTGCACCTAGAACTGGCAGCAATGCTGTGCCTGTCGCAGCAAAGTGTTGGGTTCGCAGCATAGAAAACAAAAATTTTCCTACGATGGGAACTATCGCCAAGATCTATCTATTAGATACAATCAACGGGTGGATATACATCCATAGAGAACTTACCCTCGAAGACAAAAAAGCTTTGTTAATGAGTTGGAACTCATGGATGATGTAGTTGTACACTTGCCGATCTCAAGATCGCGATGAAGTCCAGCAGGTCCGGCTCTAGCACGTCCATCAGATCCAGATCCAGCAAGTTCAACACCACCAAGTCCAGCACCACAAAGCAGCGGTGCATCCGTGATCGCACACACGTCCGGTACCCCGACAACCTCCGTCCCTCGCTCCAGCAAAGCAACAGAAGCAACAACTTCTTTCCAGATAAAGCCACCGGGAACATGTATCTTGCTAATCCGAGACCATGGGGCATAACTAGAGGGGGAGAGAAATCCTTCACGAGGAGGTGTGGTTTGTGAGGAGGAGAGGGGGGCCTTTTATAGGGGAGAGGGGGGCACCCAAGGGCCATGGCGTGGCAGCCATGGTGGTTCCCCCACCTCTTCCACATTCATGTGGGTGGAGCTCCCACTGCCATAAAAAGCCTCCACTCAAAATTCCACTCACACATGCATTAAATTTCCACCAAATTCAATGCAAGCTCTCATTAAATAAAACTATTTTATTTATTTTATTCAGAATTTTTTCAATTACATTAATTAACAAACATTCACATAAAACCCCTGCAACATTTCAATATCACATGCAGAACCAGTTTCTGCAATTTCACCCGAAACAATTCCGGTTTCCATCGAAATGATTCGAGCGCTTTCTTAAATCTTTATCTGAAACAAATTTGCTCCAAATGGTGTCGGTATCCCTTAAGTGTGTCACCCTACGGTTCGTGAATAATGCAGACATGATCGAGACCCCTCTTCAATCAATAATCAGCAGCGGGACCTGGAGATCCATACTGACTCCCACATATTCAACGATGACTCTTGTGATCGTGTGAACCTTTAACGTCGTAACTAAATCCCTTTGTCTCGCGATATATTACATGTCCGAGATTCGATCATCGGTATCCAAATACCTAGTTTGATCTCGTTACCGACATGCACTCTTTTCTCGTTCCTGTGATATAACATTCTAGTGATCACATCACTTGCTTGCAAGCTACTTCAATGTGATATCACCGAGAGGGCCTAGAGTATATCTATCCATCATCGGGATGGACAAATCCCACTCATGATACATGAGCCTCAACATAACACCTTCGTAGCACTGAACCCACCTTTATAGTCACCCTATTACGGTGTGACGTTTGATGTTATCAAGATACTCTTCCAGTGTTAGCAATTATAATGATCTCATGGTCTAAGGACTAAGATTACTTCGTATGATGTTCTAGCAATATAAACATAATGACTCTGATCGTAATGCTATACTTCGGATGAATGTTCATCACATCATTCCACCAATGTTGTGACCTCGTTATTAACAACATCCAATGTCCATGATCAGGAAACCTTGATCATCTTGTTAATCAACGAGCTAATCTATAAGAGAGGCATG
The DNA here is from genome assembly GCA_023614405.1 of Avena insularis. Classification (NCBI taxonomy): domain Eukaryota; kingdom Viridiplantae; phylum Streptophyta; class Magnoliopsida; order Poales; family Poaceae; genus Avena; species Avena insularis. The sequence continues at coordinate 441,628,113 of CM042694.1, read as the reverse complement.
ACTAGGAACCTTTTATTTGTTTATTAAACACACATGTATTGACGTTTCCTATCAATACAATTATAGCATGCAAAATAAACATTTATCATAAACAAGGAATAAGATAATAACCACTTTATTATTGCCTCTCGGGCATATTCCCTTCACAAAGGACAAGTCCCAGATCACTTGTTTCGAGTGTGGAGTGAAGGGTCACTACTCCAATGAGTGTCCCAAGAAGACTGTCGCCAATGCCACTATGAATGCCCCAGCTCAACAACAGCATCGTGTTCAACCAGGAAGAAGGTTTGCCCCAGGGAACCCTCACAACCGCAACGGTCGTCTCTTCCACATGAACGCAGAAGAAGCCCAAGAAGCGCTAGACGTAGTGCTGGGTATGTTTTCTGTCAACTCAGTTTTAGCAAGAGTATTGTTTGATTCGGGAGCATCGCATTCATTTGTCACCGAAGAACTTGCATGCACTAGTAAGATTCACCCAACCAACCTGAAGCATGTCATGATAGTTCAAATCCCCGGATCAACTACAAAAGCTAGAAAAATTTGCAAAGCTGTACCTATCAGAATACATGGGATAGATTTTTATGCCAACCTAATAGTACTTGGAACCAAAGGATTGGAAGTAGTACTAGGTATGGACTGGATGTCAAGGCATAAAGGACTGATAGCCTGTGCTAAGAAAGCCATCACCATGACCAGTAGTTCTGGAGTAACAGTAGAGCATATCTCTGAAACCTTACCCCATCAATTCAAGTGCAACAAGAGTCTAGCCTACCCACCATAGACCAGGTCAGAGTAGTCTATGCATACCCCGACGTATTCCCAGATGAATTGCCAGGTATGCCCCTGGATAGGGATATTGAGTTCATTATCGAGCTAATCCCCGGAACCGGACCCATAGCCTAGAGACCCTATAACATGAACCCCTCAGAGTTAGTTGAGTTGAAGAAGCAGTTAGATGCCATGTTAGCAACAGGATTGATTCAGCCAAGCGCATTGCCATGGAGATCACCAGTGTTATTCGTCGACAAGAAAGATGGAGGCAATCGTCTGTGTACAGATTACAGAAAGTTGAATGACGTCACCATAAAGAACAAGTACCCCTTGCCAAAGATAGAGGATCTATTTGATCAATTGACTGGAGCCCAGGTATTCTCAAAGATTGATCTTAGGACTGGTTATCACCAATTTAAGATTTGTGCAACGGATATTCCGAAGACCGCCTTTACTACTCGCTATGGTTTATACGAGTATACGGTTATGTATTTTGGATTAACCAATGCCCCTGCTTATTTCATGAATCTCATGAATAAGATCTTTATGAATTTCCTAGATAAGTTTGTAATTGTATTTATCGATGACATCCTTATCTACTCCAAGTCAGAAGAATAGCATGAGCAACATCTGAGAATCATCCTAGAAACCCTAAGAGATCATCAGTTATATGCCAAGTTCAGCAAGTGTGAGTTTTGGCTGAAAGAAGTAGGATTCCTAGGACATATTGTGTCTGCCGGAGGAGTCTATGTTGATCCCGCCAAGATCAAAGATGTGGAAGAATGGGAAGCCCCAACCACTCAAACCCAAGTCCATGCATTTCTCGGATTAGCGGGATACTACCGCAAGTTCGTAGAAGGATTGTCGAGCATTGCTAGACCCATGACCCAATTGTTGAAGAAGGACAAGAAGTTTGAATGGATAGACAAGTGTGAAGCCAGTTTCCAGGAGCTAAAGAAGAGATTGATATCAGCCCCAATTTTGATCATGCCAGACATCAAGAAGCCATTTGATGTATATTGTGATGCGTCCAAGATTGATCTAGGATGTGTATTGATGCAAGAAGGCAAGGTCATCGCGTATCTGTCTCGACAACTGAAGCAGCATGAGCAGAACTATCTGACCCTTGATCTTGAATTAGCAGCCGTAGTTTTGGCATTGAAGACATGGCGTTATTATCTGATGGGTAATCGCTGTGAGATTTACTCAGATCATAAGAGCTTGAAGTATATTTTCACTCAGAAGGAGCTGAATATGAGGGAAAGGAGATGGATAGAGTTAATCAAGGATTATGACCTTGACATTCACTATCACCCAGGCAAAGCCAATGTGGTAGCGGATGCTCTTAGCAGATTGCCGTGTAGGCTAAACACCATGATCAAGGAGAAGCAGCCAAGTTTGTATGAAGAGTTGGAGCAGTTTAGAACTGAATTAATTAGCAAAGGATTCTTAGCTAGCATTGAACTTCAACCCACTTTGATTAGCCAAATCAAGGAAGCCCAGAAGGGGAATGAAAGTATCAACGGTATCAAACATCGTATTGGTATAGGAAAGGTTCCTGGATTCATGGAAGACGAAGAAGGAGTACTGTGGTACAAAGGACGTATCTGTGTGCCAGCAGATTCGGAACTAAAGCAAGTTATCATGAAGGAAGCTCATGATACTCTTTATTCTACCCACCCCGAAGGAACGAAGATGTATCAGGATTTGAAAGAGCAATTTTGGTGGCACAAGATGAAGAGAGAAATCGGAAGCTACATTGCCACGTGTGACATCTATCAAAGAGTCAAAGCAGAACATCAGAGACCTGCAGGATTGTTGCGACCATTGCAGATTACGGAATGGAAATGGGATTCTATCGGAATGGACTTTATCACCGGTTTGCCTACTTCTAGTAGGGGAAATGACTCAATATGGGTCATAGTTGATAGACTGTCCAAGGTAGCCCACTTCATACCTATCAAGACTACCTACCAGAGTGCGAAACTAGCAGAACTTTACATTGCTAGGATTGTCAGTTTGCATGGAACCCCCAATACCATAGTATCAGATCGAGGAACCCAGTTTACCTCCAGATTTGGGCAGAAAGTTCAGGAAGGATTGGGAACCAAGTTGAACTTCAGCACCACGTATCAACCACAAACAGATGGACAGACTGAGAGAGTCAACTAGATCTTAGAGGATATGCTTAGAGATTGTGTGTTGGAATATGGATCAAAATGGGAAGACTGCCTGCCTTTCGCAGAATTCTCGGGCCAGATATATCGGGCCATTCAAGATTCTAAATCGTCGAGGAGAAGTATCGTATCAACTGGAACTACCTAAAGAGATGTCAGCCATCCACAGTGTGTTCCATATCGTGTTTCTTCGCAAATGCCTAGAAGTGCCGGAGAAGACTGAAGTTTTCAAGAACATCGATCATAGAGCTGTAGAGATCAACAATGACCTGACATATTGTGAAGTACCTATCTGTATCTTGGAAGAAGCTTACAGAACCACCAGGACCAGGAGTATGAAATTTCTCAAGATTCAATGGAGCAACCATACCGAGGAGGAAGCCACTTGGGAGCGCGAAGATTACATTAGGACAGAGTTCCCAGATCTCTTTAGTTCCTAGTTTTCTTTGTAAATCTCGAGACGAGATTTTGTTTAAGGGGGGAAGGTTTGTAACATCCCAAAACTTTAATCCAAGTGATTAAGATCCAAATCATCAAAATTAGGGTTAACAAAAAACTTTTCCAATCAAAAATATGAAAGCATTAATATGTGTGTGCATGTAAATTAGGAGTTGATTTGAATTGCCATGATTAAGTGATCCATTGCTTGTAAAATGATTCTTAGGTGAAATAAACATCATCTAAATCATTTCCAAACTTTTAAGAAAAACAACTCAAAATGAATAATTGAAGTGAATGGTCATTTTGGCCAAATTAACTATCATGCCTACTTTGGCTATTCCTAGTACTCAAAACCTAACAGAAAAATTTGTGGATCTTACACCCCTTGCTGGTACACATAATGAGGTACCAAGGCCCACCTTGTGATCTGCTAAAAACAGTCAAATGCTAATATTAAATGACAGTTTAAAATGGAATCTATTTCATATGGGAAGATCCCACTATTTCAAAAACCACTCAAACAAGTTCAATTTTTAAAACCCTTGCAACCAGAGACTACCTAGTACTAGTGGAGATCACTCAAAAAATTTGAACCCAAAATTCAAATTTTTGCTTCTTGCGGCCATTATGTCGAGCGGGTGGAAGGCACAAATCTTGGAAATCCTAAAACACTATAGTGAGCAGTAGTTTTGGTCACCATTTGGGCCTAACTTGGTCCCCTGGTTCCCCCAGCTAGAACCCCGGCCCTAACCCTCTCTCCCTCTCCACTTTCTGCTCCAAAGCTCATGCCCGAAGCCTTGCCCCAGGTCGACCACGGACCGCTCGCCCCAGCCCGTCCCGCGCTCTCCTTCGCTTGCTGGGAGACAGGCGCCATCACACCGCTTCGCCTCGACCAGCCCCCGACCAAAAACGAGCGGAGGACAAGCCTCAATTGCTCGCGCCCTTTCCGATGCCCGCCATGCCGATCACACTGGAGCACCGCGCCTGCCAGAGCCACACAGACCATGCCTAGCTCTAGCCTTGCATGTCAGCAGCCGCAGCAGGCCCAGCAACCGCCCCAACATCGTCGTTTGCCGCCTCGCGACCAACAGACCGGAGGAGCAGCGTCGAACACCACCGCCTGCGTTTAGTTAATCGCATGCTCCCGACCAGTAGAGACATCGCCTTGCCGCGCCTTTAAGCCTTAGAGCACCGTCGGGGAACAGAGCACCCAACGCCACCCTCGCCCATCCCGAGAGAGCCCCGCAGCATCGTCACCGATGACCTCACCGTCGCCCGTTCTGTCCCCTCGTCGACCCTATATAAAGCGGCCACCCCAGCACCATTTCTCCCCACTCCCACACTCCTCACCTCTCACTGAATCTTACCCACCTCTCGCCGAAGCCGCTCGAGCTCTGTCTCGCCGGAATTGAAGCCGAAGCCGCCGCAGCAGGAGGAGAAGGGCGTTTGCGATTTAGAGCACCCCAAGCTCCGCCGCAACCGTGCCTCGCCTCGCCGTCATCTACCAGCCCGTTTGCCCGTCTCGCCGACCTTGCTGGAGCCCTGGTATGCCCCCAATCGACCCCCATCGCCGCGTCTAGGGCACGTTCTCGCCGGAGTGATCCGTCATCGACGATGACTCACCACCGTTGGATCGTCTTTAGATCGTGTGGCCCAGGATGCTAGATACCGTTTCGGTTAGGTTGTGCCGCTGACCGGTGGAGCCCGCCTGTCAGGCAGCCCGCTGCGCGTGCTGTGCGTAGCTGGGCCGGCCCAGTTAGTTCCCGCGCGTGTGAAAGTTTCAAATTTAGTTTTTTCTATTTAGAGTTAATCTAGTTTCTGTCCACTAGTTTAAAAATCAATTCTGGGAGTTTGACAACTCCAAATTGCATGAAACCAATTTTGCCTGAAAGGTAAATAAGTTATCTATCCAAGTCCGTTGGATTTAATTCCATTAGAGTTATAGATCTCTCCTAGTAAAAATAACAAAACAGAAGCATTTGCACCTTGCAACATTTTTATAAAATCAACCAAGTTAGCTTTTGAGTTGATTCCAACTCTAAAAAATCACATTTCATCATACCTATCTGAATATGTAATAATATTAAGGTTTAGGTGCAGTGTCTTTGGACTAGTACCAAAATAATGCTATATTGGCATTTCTAGTCACTTTAAATCATTAAATAATGAACTTAAACCAAAGTAATTATGATCCAACCCTTAAATTACATTCCCACATGATAGAATATGTGGTCATGACATGTGTCCACATGATCCCATATTTTAAGTGGTGAATATTAAATCTTAGTTAATTTTTCAATGAGTAGAAATTACTTTTCTAAAATAAAAAGGAGGAAACTATTGAATAAAACTTGTGATGCTTGTGATGATAATAGATCATCAATTGTGTGCCTTAGAGTACTAAGTAAACTAGTTAAGTATTGTTTGGTGATTGTGTACTCCGTATGTATTTATAGAAGATAGTACCGACCCAGCTTACGAGGAGGAGGAGTTCTACCAAGAAGAAGAATAAGAAAACTTCAACCACTGCACTAACCAAGGCAAGCTATTGTTAGCAAGGTAGAATTAAGCTAGATGAATGAGCAAAGATGCTTTAGGCATGCTTTGGCCACACCACTTTGACTATTACTACCCCAAGTATTACTTTCCAAGCTTTACTTCCTTTACTTTACACAAAGTCCCTTACTTGTTTTGAAGGTAGCATAAAGAGTATAAAACTTGACCTATTTAGATAAACCTTAGATGTCATTCTATGGCCTGAGATGGATCCCATCTTTCCACCTTAGTGAACACTCTTAACTTAGTAGTTTAGAGTAGATCAAAACTTGAGTCACTTTAGATGGGAACACTTGGTGAAAATGAATTATGAAAACCTTGGAATGAGGAGTCATTCTATTGAGATGTTTTGACATGTGTTGAGAAACACCAATGGTTTATGATGATGAAAATGTTGAGGCATGAGCCTTAGCCCTTTTATAAAACTGATGGTTGGATTTGGATGCGATACCATTCCAATTTACCGTACAACCACATTACCTGAATTGGGTAACGCTTAGCCGGAAATTTATATGCATTAGTATTAGTTCCCTCGCGGGAGAGGTTTGAGCTGAGGCTACCTCTCAATTTTGTCAACCTATGAAGTGCTGAAGATGACAGATGGTCATGGTTGGGAGGCTATGCTCATAGGAGAGGTGCTTATACTAGGGTGTGTAAAGGAAAGGTTATGTTTGATTATCTGCATACTAAGTATGATGATTCAGGGTTATCCCTGACAGATGTATCGAATCTTATGGTGAAAGTGTACCACCTCTGCAGAGTGTCAAACTATTCGAATAGCCGCGTCTACGGTTATGGACAGTTCGAATGGCCATACTGTTTCGTTGTCTGATGTTTTCAAAACAACTTATGCATGAATGATGAATCTTGACTTGACCACAACAGGGTTGTGCTTATGACAATAGCTTCCCAACTTAAGTGATTCTAGAACTTTATTTTATCTTTCTTTGCTTCAGAACTCAGCTTAGGTTTCAAAGTTAACCTTATAGTTAAACATAGATTTAGCACTTTAATTTAGAATTATACTACTTGTTCGTGGTAGTTTGCAAGTACTTAAAGAGTACTCATGGCTTTTGTCCCTGGCTATTCTCATGGCCAGACTATGAAGGAGACTATCAAGATGATGGCCAGCAGGACGGTTATGATAACTAGGACCATCTACCTTCGTCACCATTGCCTGTGCCCCCTGAAGAGGGACCCCACCACTATGCTTTATTTTTATTCCGCTGCTTGTTGTATTAAGACTGGATCATGAGATCCTTATTTGTGTAAGACCTTATGTATGGTTTGTAATGGATGATGTACTGTGATATCCAATCCGTTATGTCTCACAAAAATGGTAATCCTGGGATTCCGAGGTATGGCATAACGGGCATCTGGGATTAAAAATCCGGGTGTTGACAATTGATACGTCCATTTTGCATTACTATTCTATGTCTTAATTCACTATTATTCATTGATATATTTCGTATTGAGAGGTGATACTTATGTTATTTCATCTATTTTTGCATGGTTGATGACTTTTGGAGCATGGACCGCTGCAGTCAGGATTCTGATGGAAAATGTGATGTTTGGAGGCAAAATTCGCGAAGATCAGAAAATCCGGGAAAATATACGGAAAATCCTATTTTTCCAGAAGACTAAGGAAGCCAGAAGACGGAGTGGAGATGGGCCACAGGGGGCCCACACCAGCCCATGGCGCGGGCAGGCCTAGGCCGCGCCAGGAGGTGGTGTGGCCACCCTAGCCCACTCCAGCCTCTCCCCTCTGGTGTATATCATCCTCCCGAAACCCTAAGACTCGGGGAGCGACCAAAAAAGATTATGCAGCCTCTGCGGGGCGAAAAACACCGAGAGAGAAAGATCTCTCCGGCAGATAGATTTCTGCCGGGGGAATTCCTTCCCGGGGAGGGGAGATCATCGCCATCAACACCACCATCAAGCTGGACTTCAACGGGATCATCATCATCATCATCACCACCATCATCACCATCAGCACCCTCATCACCATCTACATATTTTTGTAACAATTGCGTTGAATCTTGCATAGTTCATAGGGGAAACTTTCCCGGTGTTGATTACTCTTTGTAGTTGATGCTATTGAGTGAACCATTGAATTATTGTTTATGTTCAGATTGTTATACATCATTATTCCATCTCTGATCATGATCCATATGATGTCTTGTGAGTAGTTCGTTTTGTTCTTAACGACATGGGAGAAGTCTTGTTGTTAGTAGTGGAGTTGCGTTGAGAAAGATCCGATAAATTGTTATTTAAGTTGTGGTGTACTTATTCTACTGGTGTCATGTGAATGTCGACTACATGACACTTCACCTATATGGGCCTAGGGGAATGCATTGTGTATTTGGCTACTAATCGTAGGGGTTGCCGGAGTGACAGAAACCTGAACCCCCGTTAGGAAACCATTGCACAAGGGACATAAGGGTCTTAGAGTTTAAAGCTGTGGTTAGGTTTCTACCTTAATTACTTTCTTGTACTTACGGATGTTTGCAAGGGGTATAATCACAAGTATGTATTAGTCTTGGATGGGGCGGTACATTAGCACAGGTTCACCCACACAACACTTAGCAAGATAAAGAGGATTAATCAACTATATGAAGCGAAAGCACTTGACAGTCTTCCCATGTGTCATCGAGAACGTTTGGTCATCTTAAGTAATACAACCGGCTTGTCCTTTGCTGCATAAAGGATTGGGCCACTTGCTGCATTTATTCCTACTGTCTTTTATTTACTCGTACTTTGTTTACTTGCTATATCAAAAACCCCTAAAAATCCGTTTGCTAAGTATTTGCAGAGAATTCTTGATCCATACCACTAGCCAGCACCTTCTGCTCCTTGTTGGGTTCGACACTCTTGCTTATCGAAAATACTGCGATACACCCCCTATACTTGTGGGTCATCAACAATCTTGTCATCAAGTTGTGGTTGGAGATCTTGTAGTGTGTTCCTTGGAGGTGGTGGACTTTCTTGGGTACCTTACAAACACCACAACAAATAGAGAGAGACGGATTGTTAGTATGGGTCACACTCAAATCACTCTTCTCATGTTTGATGGAATGCGGTGTGGCACTCGTGATTTTTTCACTCATTTGAGGCTTGTGGCACTCACTCTAGTGAAAGTGGTTCACTCTCTCACCACTCATCTCATGAGGGTCCTTATCTTGTTGTATCCTAGGCAAATTCTTCATGTTGGAAGCAATAACTTGTCTTGGCATCATAGGCTAGAGGACAAACGTCTTGTCGTTCCACTTGGAGGAGTATTGGTTGGTGGTACCATCATGTATGGCTCCTCTATCATATTGTCATGCTCTTCCAACAAGCATGTGACATACGGTCATTGGCACGACATCACACTCGACGGTGTCTTCATAAGGGCCAATCTTGAAGGAGATGTTGACTTTGTGTTTGATCTTGAGGGTTCCATTGTCATCAAGCCATTTGACATGATATGGATGAGGGTGCTCCATGCATGGTAACTTGAGTTTGTCACAAGGTTTGGTTCTTGCGAGGTTGTGACAACTTCCTCCATCGGTGATTACCTTTATGGACTTGCCATCAATTCCGACTCATGTTTGGAAAATGTTGAGGTGTTGGTCCTCTCTAGGAATGGAGTGTGCGGTCAAGACTTGCGCTATGACGAGTAAAGGACTTGGATCATGCTCACATAGAAGTGTGTCCTTATCGAGTGAAGGACTTGGATCAAAGCTTCATATTCGTCTTTGCCCATGGAATAGGATGCGCCATTTTCATCCGTCAGCATAACTCTTGTGTTGATGCACTCATAGGACTTTAGGCCCTTTCCTCCACACTTGTAGAAAATGATTTGACTATATGTTGTTGTGTTGGAGGAGGATTCCATTGGGGGCTTTGTTTTTTGGATGAGCTTGGTGCTTGCTTTGTTGGCTTGGAGGAGGCATTCACATTGATGGAAGCAAAGTACGCCCTTTGCTTGTCATAAGAATTCTCCTTTTGCAAGTGGCGTTCGACCTTGGTGACTTGTTGTAGGAGGTCCACTAACATCTTGTGAGTTTGGAAATCGACTATTTTCCGTATTGGATGGCCCAATCCATTGTGGAACTGTGCTATTGTTTTCTTCTCGAGCTCTTTCACATCGGCTCTAATCATAGTCATATCCATTTCCTTGTAGAACTCTTCAACTGTATTTGTTCCTTGCTTCAAGTTTTGTATCTTATCAAAGAGGTCTTGTCTATAGTGCTTGGGGATAAACCTTGCATACATCACTTTCTTCATCTCCATCCAAGTGCTAACCGGTGTCTCTTCTATCTTCTCATGATGTATTTGGTATTCTTACCACCAAACATTGGCATAGTCCTCAAACTCAAGGGATGCCATTTCAACTTTCTTCTCTTCAGAATAGTTGTGGACTCAAGGTATGCATCAACATTTTCTTCTCCCTTTAACTTGGGCATATTGAGTTTGAGCTTCCCCAAATTGCCATCGTCATGCTCACGGTAGTTGTTTAGGAATTCATGGTGCATACTTGCTTCACTCGGAGTGCGTGGAGGCGGAGGAGGAAGAGCTTGAGTTCCTAGAGGTGGCAGAGGAGGGAGAGAGCTTGATTATGCTCAAAGTCTCTAAATCACCTTTGCTTGGAATCATTTTCATTCATAGCTTATCGGTGTCGATGGTGGTGTTTTGTATGACGGTTGTTGCGTATAGCTTGGCGCTCATCCTCATCATCACTTGGATCCCATGACGGTTCTTGATTTTGTTGAAGTGGAACATGGTGGTCATGAGGAGGATGGTGACGACTACCATTGTGGTTGTCTTCATCATGACATTCTTGTTAATGTTGCACTTTGATGATTGCTTGTTGTGGTAGCGGACCATGCTCTTGTTGTTGTTGTTGAGGTTGAGGAGGATGAGGGTCGACCACTTGTTCATGCCGATAAAGAGATTTCTGGTCCCCATTATGGTGGTGGGGTTCTCCACGGTGGGAGTTTGTCCTTGACAAATCACCATGTCGACTTGAGGAATTCATGAGGGATGAACTTGACGATCTTGAGCGATGACCATGTTTGCCAAAATTGGAAATAGCTTGGTGAAGAGCTTGGAATTGAGCATGATGCTCTGCTTGATGTTGCAAATCACGGTAATCGAATTCTTAGAATGTGTCATCAATACATTGCTCAAGACTCTCAAATTGGGCATTGAATTCTTAGCGTTGTGCCCATAAGTTGTGGCACGTGGCGAAACCGTCTTGGTTGTTGAAGTTGCCATATCCACCAGATCCTATTCCCCTAGACATTTTGCATAACCACACGTGATAGGAAGGGTGATATTTGTGGAATGGTATTTGCTACCTTTCCTCACCTTGGTGAAAAATTGGAAAGATTGTTCTTTTCGAGAACAAAGAGAATAGCAGATACACAACACACACACACAAAGGCCTATGGTGCTAGGTTATGAAGGTGGATAGAAAATGGAACCACCAAATGAAAAGGTTATTGTCAAAAGTGGAAAAGATCCAAAATATCAAAATGTGAAAGGAAATAACCAAAAGAGCAAAGAAACCTATAACTATACACACACGGTGGACATGAATGGGGTTAGCACGACTATGGAAAATGAGCAACGAACAAAAATAGTCGTAACGAAGACTAATTCTCGGTGGCATGCCAACACTAGGAGAGACCGTAGCTCGTTTGCAACAAGATTGAGAAGCAACGAATCTGCACGCTTGCCTTACACTAACTCACACTCTTGCTTAGAAGCTTTGGACTCTCTTTTATATTGGTATCTTTCTTTTTCTTTTGCTTTTTCTCTTTTTTCGAGGTATCTCTTTGTTTCTATGCTATGGAGTCAACTTTTTCTATTGCCTATGCACTATCACTTTGTAAGAGCAAATTCACAATGCTTCGGCAAACACAAGATGAGCTACTCTCGATGGGTTAGGTAACATAGAAAGGAAGAATGGGGTTAACCTCTAATGAGAGAGAAGTAATGTTTGGGAAAGTTGTTGTCCCAAAACAGATTTTTGTGCTTCACTGTACAAATTCGTGTAAAATACGTCGGTTTGAGCTGTGATTCTTTGTGCTTCTGACCCAGGTTGTTATCTAACTTTCCTTAGTTCAACACTTTTCGATTTGAGCAACAGAAGGTCTTCGAAAAAATTGGTTTTACCTTTGATGCTTTTGACAGATTTCTGCCATTATTTGCATTTGCTTCTTATTGATTCCTTTTTGGGTTCTTTTTGGGGAATTGAGGTTTTAGAGGGAAGTTCTACAATATCTTGTGTTTTAATGGAAGTTTTATTGGTGTTGAAACTGAACCCAAAGACTTATTATCTTGAGTGCACTAATGTTGCTAATAAAGATTGTGTGAAGTTTTGTATAAAGGAAGAATTTCAGGTGTAAGGAAAGAATGATGTAATCAGATGAAGAATGGACTAAAGCTCAAGCTTGGGGATGCCACCCGTGTCACCCCAAGAAATATCCAAGAAGTACAAGCATCAAAGCTTGGGGATGCCCAAGGCATCCCCTTCTTCATCAATAAAAATCTCAGGTTCTTCCAAACACTTCATTTTTATTGTTTCATGCAGAATTGTGTTGTTCTTGGAGCGTCTTTGTTTTTAGTTTTTTTTTGCTTGGTTTTCTTAGTTTGCTTGAATAAGTTAGTTTGGATTGGAAAAGAGTGGGAAAAGTTCATGCTTAAGTGGTATAAAAGGAGTTTGTTTTTGACTGTGGCCTATGCTTTGTCATGTCATGCTTGATATTGTTTTGGCTTTATGCTTAGTGGTTATTGTTGTAGCATGACATGTTATAAACAATTGAGATTGCTTATTGTGCCTTGGAAGAATCATGCGTTGTTTTAGCATATTAAAGCATAGTATTGTGGTATTCTCCTTTGATGCTTTATTTGGGTTGACTTGGCGCATGCTCACACCATGTTATGACTATCCTAAGTCACCATAGCCTTTATGATCCTTTAGTTTTCGACTTGTAATATCACTTTATGCTTTAATTAATGATGTTTTGTTGCTTTGCATGATTATGGCCATTATTTCTCTCTTAGTTGGTCACTCCCAGTCTTTTGCTAGCCTCCACAACCAAGTATGAGTTCCACTCATGCATCCAACTCCAAATAAAACCAAGTTATTCCAAAGAGTCCACCATACCTACCTATTAGCATTTGCTATTCCAAGTATATTCATGTTTTTATCTACCTTCCGAATTAAACTTGTTATGAGAAAACTAGTGATTAAACCTCTCACGAACTTGATAGCACACTTTACTTTTCTTGCCCTTAATAAACTTGAACCATTGTGTCGTCTATGTTGTATATGCTTGCACTTATATGTTGGGGATTAGAAGAACCATGCTGTCATGGGGAACACTTTCAACATTGCACTTGTACTTGTTGGGTCCGCAGCATAAAAAACAAAAAATTTCCTACGATGAGAACTATATGTCAAGATCTATCTACTAGATACAGAGAACCGGGTGGACATACATCCATGTAGAACTTACCCTCGAAGACAACGAGTTTTGTTAACGAGTAGGAACTCGTGGTTGATGTAGTCGTATGCTTGCCGATCTCAAGATCGTGTGGAAGTCCGAGCGCCGCAAATCAGCAGCGCATCCGTCCTCGCACACACGTTCAAGCCACCGGACAACCTCCACCTCCTCGCTCCAGCGAATCAGCGGAAGCAGACTCCTTCCAGACGCAAGGCCACCGAGATCATGTATCTCGCTAATCCGAGACCATGGGGGAATATCTAGAGGGGGAGAGAGATCCTTCATGAGGAGGTGTGTTTTGTGAGAGGGGAGAGGGGGGATTTATATAGGAGGGAGGGATACACCTCCCCTCCCATAGCCGGCGCATGAGGGGGGGGGACTCCTCCCCTCCTTCATTCATGTGGTGAACCTCCACTCACATAAACATGGCCTCCACCCAAAATCCTACTCACATGTATTTAATTTCCACCAAATTAAATGCAACTCTCAATTAATAAAACTCTTTTATTTATTTTATTCAGAATTTTGTTAATTACTTTAATTAACAAACATTCACATAAAACCCCTTGCAACATTTCAATATCACATGCAGAACCACTTTCTGCAATTTCACCGAAACAATTTCGGTTTCTTTCGAAACAATTCTTGTTTCTATCGAAACATTCCCTGCGCTTTGCAAACCTTTTTTCTGGAACATATGTGCTCCTAAATAGTGTCTGGCAACCCTTAAGTGTCTCACCCTACGGTTCGCGAATAATGCAGACATGATTGAGACTCCTCTCAGATCAATAATCAGAAGCAGGACCCGGAGATCCATACTGACTCCTGCATATTCAACGATGACTTCTGTGATCGTGAGAACCTTTAACGTCAGCAATTTAATCCCTTAGTCTCATGATATAATACATGTCCGAGATTCGATCATCGGTATCCAAATACCTAGTTTGATCTCGTTACATACATGCACTCTTTTCTCGTTCCCGTGATATAATGTGATATCACCGAGAGGGCCCAGAGTATATCTATCCGTCATCGGGATTGACAAATTCCACTCTTGATCCATGAGCCTCAACATAACACCTTCATAGCACTGAACCCACCTTTATGGTCACCCTATTACGGTGTGACGTTTGATGTTATCAAGATACTCTTTCGGTGTTAGCAATTAACATGATCTCATGGTCTAAGGACTAAGACTACTTTGTATGATGTTATAGCAATATAAACATAATGACTTCATAGTAATGCTATACTTCGGATGAATGTTCATTCACAAATGTTGTGACCTTGTTATTAACAACATCCAATGTCCATGATCAGGAAACCTTGATCATCTTGTTAATCAACAAGCTAGTCTATAAGAGAGTCATAACTAGGAACCCTTTTGTTTATTAAACACACATGTATTGATGTTTCCTATCAATACAATTATAGCATGCAAAATAAACATCTATCATATACAAGGAATACATAATAACAACTTTATTATTGCCTCTCAGGGCATATTTCCTTCAGTCTCCCACTTGCACTAGAGACAATAATCTAGTTTATATAGTGAGAAATCTAACACCCATGGAGTTCTGGTGTTGATCATGTCTTGCCCTAGGGAGTACTTTAGTCAACGGATCTGCTACATTCAGGTCCGTGTGCACTTTACAAATCTTTATATCTCCATCCTTAACATGCTCGTGGATGGAGTGAAACCGGCGCTTAATATGCTTGGAATTCTTGTGAGACCTTGGTTCCTTGGCGTTGGCTATGGCTCCATTATTGTCACAATAGATCACCATTGGGTCCAACGCACTAGGAACCACACCTAGTTCCGTTATGAACTCCTTCATCCAAATCGCTTCTGCCGCTCAAGAAGCAACATATTCCGCCTCCGTCGTTGATCCAGCCACCACAGGTTGTTTGGAGCTCCTCCAACTAACTGCTGCTCCGTTCAAGAGAAATAGTATCCGGATTGAGAATTAGAGTCATCCAGATCAGTGTCAAAGCTAGCATCGACATAACACTTAGCGACTAGCTCTTCTTCACCTCCGTATACAAGAAACATATCCTTAGTTCTTCTCAAGTACTTAAGGATATTCTTGACCGCTATCCAGTGTTCCGAACCTGGATCAGATTGGTACCTACTAGTCAAACTAATAGCATGTGCCACATCCGGTCTTGTACATAGCATGGCATACATTATAGAGCCTATGGCTGAGGCATAGGGGATCTTATCCATTAGCTCTCTTTCTTCCGCCGTAGCCGGACTTTGAGTCTTACTCAATGTCTTGCCTTGCAACATAGGTAAGTACCCCTTCTTACTTCCGTCCATATTAAACTTCTTATATCTTATCAAGGTATGTACTCTACGATAGCCCAATTAGGCGTCTTGATCTATCTCTATAGATTTTAATGCCTAATATATATGAAGCTTCACCAAGGTCCTTCATCAAAAATTTGCTGTTTAGATAACTTTTAACACTATTTAAAAGATCTATATCATTTCCAATCAATAATATGTCATCCACATATAATATCAGAAATGCCACATTGCTCCCACTCACTTTCTTGTAAATACAAGCCTCTCCATAAGTTTGGACAAATCCAAACTCTTTGATCACCTCATCAAAGCGGAGATTCCAACTCCGGGATGCTTGCTTCAGTCCATAGATGGATCGATGAAGTTTGCACACCTTATCAGCATCCTTAGGATCGACAAAACCCTTAGGTTGTATCATATACAACTCTTCTTCAATATTACCATTGAGGAACGCAGTTTTGACATCCATCTGCCATATTTCATAATCGAAATATGTAGCAATTGCTAACATAATCCTAACCGACTTAAGCATCGCTACGGGAGAGAATGTCTCATCGTAGTCAACTCCTTCAATTTGTCGAAACCCCTTTGCGACAAGTCGAGCCTTATAGATGGTTACATTACCATCAGCATCAAATTTTCTTTTGAAAATCCATTTATTCTCAACGGCCTTTCGATCGTGAGGTAAGTCCACCAAGGTCCAAACCTGGTTTTCGTACATGGATTCCATCTCGGATTTCATGGCTTCTAGACATTTGTTGGAATCAGGGCTCATCATCGCTTCTTCATACGTCGCAGGGTCATCTATTTCATCAATCATGAAATTCATAACAGGATTGCCGTACAGTTCAGGAGCTGCGTGTCACCTTGACCTGCGAGGTTCGGTAGTGTCCTCTTTCGGAGTTTCATGATCAATATCATTAGCTCTCTCTTCATTAGGTGAAGTCAACTCTGAAACAACTTCCGGTGCTGCGCTACTCGCCATTTCATGATGAGAAGGTTCAATAACCTCTTCGAGTTCTACCTTCCGACTACTCACACCTTTCGCGAGAAACTCCTTCTCAAGAAAGGATCCATTCTTGGCAACAAAGACCTTTCCCTCGGATCTGTGATAGAAGGTATACCCAATCGTTTCCTTAGAGTATCCTATGAAGACGCATTTTTCTGCTTTGGGTTCGGGTTTATCCGGTTGAAGTTTCTTCACATAAACATGGCATCCCCAAACTTTATGAAATGACAGCTTAGTTTTGTTTCCAAACCATAATTCATATAGTGTCTTTTCAACGGATTTAGATGGTGCCCTATTTAAAGTGAATGCAGCGGTTTCCAGTGCATAACCCCAGAATGATAGTGGCAAGTCAGTTAGAGACATCATAGATCGAACCATATCCAATAAAGTACGATTACGACGTTCTGACACACCATTACGTTGTGGTGTTCCGGCAGGCGTGAGTTGTGAAACTATTCCACAGTCTTTCATATGTGTGCTAAACTCGTAACTAAGATACTCTCCTCCATGGTCGGACCGCAGAAATTTGATCTTTCTGTTACGATGATTTTCCACTTCATTCTGAAATTCTTTGAACTTTTCAAAGGTTTCAGACTTATGTTTCATCAAATAGATATACCCGTATCTACTCAAATCATCCGTGAAAGTAACAAAATAACGATATCCACCTCGCGTCGACACACTCATTGGTCCACACACATCAGTATGTATGATTTCCAATAAATCTATCGCCCGTTCCATTGAACCGAAAAACGGCATTCTAGTCATCAAATGTCGATGCTAAAAGGCATGGTTCACATGTATCAAATGATTCAAAATCAAGTGATTCCAAAAGTCCATCAGAATGGAGTTTCTTCATGCATTTAACGCCAATATGACCTAGACGGTAGTGCCACATATATGCAGATATATCATTATCAAGTTTAATCCTTTTAGCATCGACATTATGAATATGCGTAATACAACTATCGAGATCCAACAGAAATAAACCATTCAACACAGGTGCATGACCATAAAAGATATTATTCATATAAATCGAACAACCATTGTTTTCAGACTTAAACGAATAACCACTTTGCATCAAACACGATCTGGATACAATGTTCATGCTCAGTGCAGGCACCAAATAACAATTATTCAGGTTTATAACTAATCCCGACGGCATATGGAGAGGCAGCGTTCCGACGGCGATTACATCAACTCTTGATCCATTGTCGACCCGCATCGTGACCTCATCCCTTGCTAGTTGTCGCTTGTTCCACAGCCCCTGAACCGAGTTACATATATTAGCAACCGATCCCGTATCAAATACCCAGGTGCTACTGCGAGTACTAGTCAAGTACACATCAATAACATGTATATCACATATACCTTTGTTTGCCTTGCCGGCCTTCTTGTCCGCATAATACTTGGGGCGATTAAGCTTCAATGGCCAGTCCCTTGCAATAGTAGCACTTTCGGTGTCACACTTAGGGCCAGCTCGGGTTTCTTTTAGGCGGCAATAGTTTTGCCGCCTTCTTTCCTTCCTTGCCTTTCTTGTCCTTCTTGAAACCGGTGGTCTTATTGATCATCAACACTTGATGTTCTTTCCTAATCTCCACTTCTGCAGTCTTAAGCATTGACAGAAGCTCGGGAAGAGACTTCTTCATGCCCTGCATATTATAGTTCATCACGAAGCTCTTGTAGCTAGGTGGCAGAGATTGGAGAACACGATGTATGCCTAAGTCAATGGGAATCGTTATTCCCAAGGACACAAGCTTATCGGCGTGCAGGACATTTTGAGTACGTGCTCACTAACGGAGTTGTTCTCTTCCATCATGCAGCTAAAGAACTTTTGAGAAGCATTATAACTCTCTACGGCAGCATGGGTATCGAAAATCATTTTCAATTCTCCCATGGTATCAAAGGCATTGCCATTTTCGAAACGTTTTCGAAGTTCTGGCTCTAGCCATACAGTATGCTGCAATGAACTAAGTCGTGGTCCTCCTGACGAGTTATATAGACGTTCTTTTCCTCGTCAGGGGCATCAGGAGCTGGTGGGGGGCCTAGCGGCGCCTCTAGCACATATTGCTTTTGTGCAGCAGTGAGGATAATCCTCAAATTCATAGCCCAGTTGGTGAAGTTGCTACCATTCGCATCAAGCTTCTCTTTCTCCATGAACACATTGAAATTAAAAGCAGGTGGTGCCATCTACAACAGAATTTGTAAAATATATTTAGACTGAGTTTATGATAGATTGAGTTCAACTAATCCAAATTACTAATGAACTCCCACTCAAAAACGACATCCCTCGTGTCCTTTTGGTGATTACATGATCCAAATCCACTACACCAAGTCCGGTCATCACGTGAGTCGGTGTAGCTTCAATGGCGAGCATCTATATGGGCATCATATCAACTATATGACTCATGCTTAACCTTTCGGTCCGTGTTCCAAGGCCATGTCTGTACATGCTAGGCTCGTCAAGTAAGAACCTTAGTATTCACGTGTGTAAAACATCTTACACCGTTGTATGAAAGCGTAGAGTTGAGAACACCCGATCATCACGTGATGCCTCAAAACACGATCCACAAAACGGTGCATACTTAAGGAAGAACACATTTTATCTTGATATCTAAATGAGGGATCATCTTATAATGCTACCAAAAGCGCCAAACTAGCAATATAAGATGCTAACATCTAATGTGTGAAGTGAGGTGATATGGTCCATGCATTTGATATCTATCATTTGCATCGTGGTATGGTCTCTATCATTCCTTTGTGTGTAAGGCCAAGGTCTATGGAACTTACACGTTAAGTGAGTTGTAAGAGTATCTATCATACATCTACTTACAACAATACCATATCAAGACACTAGCCCAGCAACGATCTAAACTAGACGCCTCTAATTTATCAATTGCAAGTTTTACGTGGCTTAGGGCTTTCAGAGATAGAACCGGTCTTACCTACGAACATGAACCACAACGAGGATAACCAAGTTATTAGCAACTCGTTGTAAATCAGATATTGACTATAGTAGGAGAAACAGACACCCGCTAGCCACTTATGCAAAACTAGTTGCATGTCAGTCGTGGAACCGGTCTCATGTACGATGACATGTAAGGTTGGTCCGGGCCGCTTCATCCCACTATGCCACCAATATACAAAATACATAGAAGATGCAATAACATGATCATCATTGCCCACATATCAACCATATGTGTACTACCCATGCTAAGCACCTACGCATAAATCAGGCTCTGATACCACTGTTGGGTCCGCAGCATAGAAAACAAAAAATTTCCTACGATGAGAACTATAAGCCAAGATCTATCTACTAGATACAGAGCAACGGGTGGACATACATCCATGGAGAACTTACCCTCGAAGACAACGAGTTTTGTTAATGAGTAGGAACTCGTGGTTGATGTAGTCGTACGCTTGCCGATCTCAAGATCGTGTGGAAGTCCGAGCACCGCAAATCAGCAGCGCATCCGTCCTCGCACACAAGTTCAAGCCACCGGACAACCTCCACCTCCTTGCTCCAGCGAATCAGCGAAAGCAGCAACTCCTTCCAGACGCAAGGCCATCGGGAACATGTATCTCGCTAATCCGAGACCATGGGGGAATATCTAGAGGGGGAGAGAGATCCTTCACGAGGAGGTGTGTTTTGTGAGAGGGGAGAGGGGGCTTTATATAGGAGGGAGGGAGACCCCTCCCCTCCCATAGCCGCCTCATATGGTGGGGGGGGACTCCTCCCCTCCTTCATTCATGTGGTGAACCTCCACTCACATAAACATGGCCTCCACCCAAAATCCCACTCACATGTATTGAATTTCCACCAAATTAAATGCAACTCTCAATTAATAAAACTCTTTTATTTATTTTATTCAGAATTTTGTTAATTACTTTAATTAACAAACATTCACATAAAACCCCTTGCAACATTTCAATATCACATGCAGAACCACTTTCTGCAATTTCACCCGAAATAATTCCGATTTCTATCGAAACATTCCCTGCGCTTTGCAAACCTTTTGTCTGGAACATATGTGCTCCTAAATGGTGTCCAGAAATCCTTAAGTGTGTCACCCTATGGTTCGCGAATAATGCAGACATGATTGAGACTCCTCTCAGATCAATAATCAGAAGCGGGACCTGGAGATCCATACTGACTCCTACATATTCAACGATGACTTCTGTGATCGTGAGAACCTTTAACGTCAGCAATTTAATCCCTTTGTCTCATGATATAATACATGTCCGAGATTCGATCATCGGTATCCAAATACCTAGTTTGATCTCGTTACCGACATGCACTCTTTTCTCGTTCCCGTGATATAACATTCTAGTGATCACATCACTTGCTTGCAAGCTATCTTAATGTGATATCACCGAGAGGGCCCAGAGTATATCTATCCATCATCGGGATTGACAAATTCCACTCTTGATCCATGAGCCTCAACATAACACCTTCATAGCACTGAACCCACCTTTATGGTCACCCTGTTACGGTGTGATGTTTGATGTTATCAAGATACTCTTCCGGTGTTAGCAATTAACATGATCTCATGGTCTAAGGACTAAGACTACTTTGTATGATGTTATAGCAATATAAACATAATGACTTGATCGTAATGCTATACTTCGGATGAATGTTCATCACATCATTTCACAAATGTCGTGACCTTGTTATTAACAACATCCAATGTCCATGATCAGGAAACCTTGATCATCTTGTTAATCAACAAGCTAGTCTATAAGAGAGGCATAACTAGGAACCCTTTTGTTTATTAAACACACATGTATTGATGTTTCCTATCAATACAATTATAGCATGCAAAATAAACATCTATCATATATAAGGAATAAATAATAACAACTTTATTATTGCCTCTTAGGGCATATTTCCTTCAGTACTTTGTACCTAGTTAATATCATGCTCTTTTGTCTATGGATGTCGTCGGTGTGAAATGAAAGGGGAGCTTGTAAGTCCATGGAGTTATGTATGTGTGTTAGAGAAACGCCTAGGCTGCCGGTCTAATCCATGCTGTCATGGTGGAAACCTACAACGTAACCATAATGAGCTGTCTATGAAGAATTCTTCTTATAAAAAAAGAGTTAGATATTGAGAAAAAAGAGAAAAAGAAAAAAAGAGATATGAGAAAAGAGGAAATAGAGGAAAAAGCACCATTTTCCCATGGTAAATAAGAAGATTGCTGAGATGCTCGTTGTCTGCTTGCCTTGTCATTTTGATATGGGGATTCTTCCATATCATCAGGAAAGGGGTACCCCGTTGGCGGTTCTCTATGATACACATGTACTTACTATGACAAGAACTTAGCGGTAACTAAACTTGAGTAGCATGAGGAGTGGCCCTCGTATTCAAGGGACATGACATTTCCAGCTTATACTTTGGCAAGCATATACTCCATAGTTTGTTCACTTTAACCTTAATCACTTCAAGATGCTTATGATAGGGGAAATGAGAGCTGAAAGCTAATAAGTACCATAATTTTTGGAAGCTCTTTCTGAAACTTGAATCCCTGCTTCCTTCTATGAAGGCCTTTCTTTTACTTTTATGTTGAGTCTCCACATTCTACCTTTATGCACATATTTTGAGAGCATAGTGCCCATTCTTAGTTCTATGTGCATTGTCCCAAGACTTGTTGATTGATGCATAACTTTGATATTGCTTGTTCTTAAACTATTTGTATCTAGTCACCCTTATGAACTTTGAAGGTGTCCTATGCATTTATGTTTTCTACTCTATGAGGGACAAGCTGAATGCCACTATGTTATGTTTTATTTATGTGAAACAAACAAACGTATTTCAAAGCATTGTTATTCATGAATCTTTTGTTTGTATCCTTTCATGTTACAACATAGTTGATATGTCTTATTGTTAGAGCTTCATCTTTCATTCTCATGTTTAGAGTACTATGATCCCAGCTATCAATGTTTTACAAATGGTTTGATCAAGAATGTGATGGTGCATGTCAACTCAAAAATTATTCTTTCTTTTTATCACTTACCTACTCGAGGACGAGCAAGAGTTAAGCTTGGGGATGTTGATATGTTGCTAACGTATCCATAATTTTTGATGTTCCATGCTTGGTTTTATCTACTTTCTTATGTTTTGCCACACTTTGGAGTACTTTTTATACACTTTCTTGGACTAACCTATTAACAAGATGCCATAGTGCCGGTTGCCTATTTTCTGCTGTTTTTGATTCCAGAAAGTCAGAAAATGAATATTCTCGGAATTGGACGGGACAAAAGCCGATATGCCTATTTTTTCCGGAGCAACACGGAAAGACGAAGCAGAGACGGAGTAGGGCACCAGGGTGGGCACACCATATGGTGGAACGGGCTAGCCCTGGCCGCACCACCAGGTGGTGTGGGCCCCCTGGCCGCACCACCAGGTGGTGTGGGCCCCCTGGCCGCCCACCGACCTTGCCTCTTCGCCTATAAGATGCCTCCCGATGCAAAAACCCTAAATCGTCAATCAGAAATCCACGAAAAGTTCCACAGCGCCGCCACCAACAAAGGGGAGATTCGGGGGACAGAAAGTCTCTGTTCCAGCACCCTACCAGGACGGGGAAGTGCCCTCGGAGCCATCTCCATCGACTCCACCGCCATCTCCATCGCTGTTGCTGATTCCCATGATGATGAGGGAGTAGTTCTTCCTCGAGGCTAAGGGTTCTATTGGTAGCTATTTGTTCATCTCTCTCTCTATGCATGATCATATTGTGATCATGAGCTTTGTAATCAAGTAGACCTACCTTGCTACTCAAGTGCTTTAATAGATCTCTGCTCTCCCCATGTGTGTGAAAGTGATAGCGTGCACACCATGGTGGCACTTAGGCTAGAGATTACAATAACTTGTTAAGAGTTATATTTGGAGTTGGATGTTTCTATGAAATTGTGGTGTTTGTTGGAACCATATAGAGCTCAAGGTGACAGTGTGGGGTTATCTAGATGGGAAAAACAAACTTTGAGGAGTGCTGTTATAGCCCTACCATGGATTAGAGTGTCCAACCGGAGAGTAGTTTAGAGTAGTATCATAAAGAGAAGATATTTATATGAGAGTGTTCACTAGTGAAAGTATGATCCCTATGCCTTGTTTCTAAGCATTGAAACATCGTTTGCAACTATATCTGTTAGATGTTTGCTTGGTTCCATCTTTATTTCAGATTGCCTTTAGTCTCTTCCTAGCCATCAAGCTATTTTCTGGCACCGTTGTCTTATATCCATACCACTTGTATTTCACTATCTCTTCGCCAAACTAGTGCACCTATACACCTGACAAGTGTATTGGGTGTGTTGGGGACACAAGAGACTTCTTGTATCTTGATTGCAAGGTTGCTTGAGAGGGATACCTTTGACCACTTCCTCCCTGAGTTCGATAAACCTTGGGTGATCCACTTAAGGGAAACTTGTTGCTGTTCTACACACCTCTGCCTACAAGAATAGAAGTGCGTAGACATCACTAAGTCGGCGAGCCGGGCCGTGCGCCGGATGCATTGGCAGGTCACCGATTCATTCATGGGATGACGGACCGATGTACTATGGAGTAGTTCGGCGGGTGCCTGTTGGGACTTGTCCTGCTGGGCTTAGCGACGATTCGTTCGGTGGTAGATCCGGCAGCACCGGCCCTGGCACCGGAAGTCTTCTTCCGTTTTCTCTTCCATTCTTCTATGATGTCGGTCTTAAGTCTTGTGGCATCCTTGTCTTCTCCTCTGAGCATCATGGGCATGGTCCTAGTCATAGCATTGTAATCGGCTCAAATGGCATCCCATTCATGTGAGGATCAATGGAAGGAGAGATGAAGCGAATTACCTTTGTAGGAATGGTTGGTGTGCCATGATGGGGACCGATGGTGTTTACCGTGTGTTGGGCTACATCAGTACCAAGTTCATCACATGAAGGAACTGTCGACCCCAAGGTAACAACACTTGGTACGGGTGGGCTCCGCCCGTACAGCCCGCCCGTACCTCCTGCTCAGCCGCGATGTTAACCCAGGAAAGAGCTAAACCTAAAACTAAAATCACTATTTCTCTTTCTTCTTCCTCCAAATTCCAAACTATCTCCATTGGATCATCAATTCCGTTAGCTCTTTCTTTGATTCCTCGCACCCAATCGATCGAAGGTATGTTTCTCCTCCGATCCCCAACTTATTTGCATCAAATCCTTGCTCAATCTTTCACCACTATCAATCTAGACTTAGGTCTTGTTATTGAGCTAATGTTGATTATGATCATCCTTAGTTTTGTTTTTAGAGGAGTTTCTTTTGTAATAAGTGTATAGGATTAGTTTTTCTATGTTCCTATGGGATAAATTTTTTAATTAGATTTAATTTTTTTAGATGAACACAAGGAGCCGTACACGTATGGTGGCTGAGGAGCAAGTAGCACCACCCATAGATGTGCTAACCCCTGAGTCATTTGGCATCAAGTTCATCGAGGAATTCCAACTCACTCATTTCAACCGTCTTAAGAGCAGATAAATCAAGTCCACCAAGTGGGCGTGTCCTTATATCCTTAACCAACTAGGCATTCTCCATGATTTTGATTTACTTTGCAACAATGATGGTTTGTATCATTTTATTTTTTAGGACGACACCACACATTGCCGCTTGACACTTGAGTTCCTCAGCACCTTGACGCATACGGTGAGTCCATACTACTACTCAGAAAAACATGGCCTAGGAGTTGATCGTATCGCCTTCCGCCTAATGAACCGTGAGTATACCTTAACACTTTGTCAATGGGATCATAGTTTTGTGTTTGTTAACAACGCCACCGACATACGCTCCACCAGCTTTGTTCTTAATCCTACACCCTTGCAGTATTTTAACCTTATGAGAATTCATGGAAACACACCCAAGGGAAATCAAATTGACTGTCTTGTTGTTCGTTATTTGTTCTATGTTATTGCTAACACTTTGCAGGCATGTGGTGGGTTTAATAGAGTCAATGAAGTGGACATGATGATCCTCGCAAGAGCTGCTATTTGGAACTGTAACTTGACACCAAATTTGGGCGCCCTTCTCATGTTTTATCTTAATCACCAAGCTCTTCAAGCTCATCGTCCCATATGCAGAGGAGGAGTTGTTACCTTTCTTGCTCGTGCACTTCACATCAACCTAGGTAATATCCAACCGTTGGCAGGTGTTCACCGTCTCGGTTTTCCTACTCTCAAAGCTTGTAGTATGGTTTCTAAATCAAATGGTAGATACTTCCTTGATATACCTAGAGCAGATCACTTGATCCCAGCTCCTTTGACTAATGGTTTCTTCTCTATTGAGGATGGATGTTTGTGTTTTGCCGGGAAGGTTGAAGAAAGTCTACCCCAACAAGGAACACCCATGGATGAAAAAGGAGAAGATGAAGAAGTAGAACAAGAAGGCCCCGAAAAAAAGGAGTAGTCACCAAACTACACCACTACCTATGAAGATATCTAATCGCTCGAAGGAATCATTTAAAAAATGAGTAAACTCTCCATCAACCCAGTTCACCAACTAGAGTAGCCAATGAAACTTGGGATATTATCCACCACCATAATGAGCAAAAAAAGGGCTTGCAAAAGCCTGGGATAGGGGATGTGTTCCCTAAGCATTCATATTTGTGTGATAATGAGGTTGTACTCCATCTCCGTGTGAGCTTTGAAACACCCGTGTTGGTTTGTTCCAACAATTTGCTATTTCTTTCGCTTTTCGTTTTTCGTTTTCCTCTCTTTTGTTTGTTTGTTTTTCTTTTCTTTTTATCTTGCTTGGTCACAAGTTTTTCTATTCTTTAATCCCCATCCTAAAAATATAAAAAGATTTTTTCCTTTTATCCTTTTTTGTCAAAGTGGATTTGCCTATTGCCTCTTTGCTTTAATATTAATATTATGAGAGTTATTTGATTTGAGTTTTGAAGGAACATATGCCCACAAGGAAGAGAATTATGAAGTCACTCATGATAGGTATGTCCCATGTCTCCCACTCTAGTGGGAGTAATTCAAAATAGTTAGAGTAAAGCTTTTTATTTGTATGAGTAATTAGTTGTGGGAGCTTTTGCTCTAGTTCTTGTAGTTAACCGAGTCTTGCCTTGAAAATAATATTGCCAAACAAGTACAACAAGAAAAAGTCTCCAATTTATGACTTATTTTATGAGTTATTGTCTTAAGATTTTACCTTTGAAGATACTTAACCGCATAGATATTTTGATAGACTTGATGGCACTCTTGAAAGGAGTTGTTTGATTAAAATGAAGTCTAGTGGTAATTGTGATTCATTCCAAAGCTAAACCTTGTGGATCAAATCTAATACTATTTAAAGTTCATTTTATTTTTGATGCACACCTTTGGATGCCAACAACTTCGTTGGCCCACGAACGATCAATGGTACAACCCCTGATTTCGGCTATGAGTTGACAACATGGGTAGCACTTGTTACCATAATGGGAAAAGTATTGGTACTCTCAAAGGCTATGCAAACTGTTGCTAAAATACCACTCAATGATCATTTTTGTGCATTAACTTTGAATAATATAGATTCACACAAATAGTCTTTAGCATGGTCTCATTACTACTCTATGAATTTTCTTGAAAGATAATGAATATAACAGTAGTGTTTTGATAGTCTTGATTTATTGAAGTGGTCATCAATAAGACACTTCATGGTTATGCTACTTAGGACATGATATCTCTTACTTATTTTTACTATTATGAAATATTCTAATGTTCCTTGGCAAGCTGAGAGTTAACTAGATGAATTGGAATGTTTGTTACACTTCTAGTTGTTTACACTTATATCAAACTCTACTTTGACTGTTTTGAGTGATCAAAGATTGTATTGTATTCTTGGAACCTCTCTAAATTTGATGAAATTTTCAAATGGAAGAAGTGTTGGATGCATATGACTACCAATCGTAAGTGAAATAATCTTCTCGTTATTTTAGTTTAAACGATGAGTTCTTCATGGTTTTGTTGTTTTCTTGCTCGAGGATTATCAGGGTTTGAGATTTGGGGAAGTTGATGGCTATGAAAATAGCCATCTTTCTCCGCGTTTAAATCGCATTTTTAGTCAAATAAATGACCAAGAATCTCTCTAGCCTTGCTATTAATGACTAATTATTGCAAAGATGTACAATCCTCTGTTTTAAATTGTGTTGTGCAGCAGATCAAACTTTAAGGAGAAATCAGAAGAAAATAATGAAAATTGTGACTTTCCCTACACAAACAAGTTAATTAGGGTCGAAAGGAGACATTATGGAGGCTTAACGACCTGTGGTACAGGAAGGTGATGGCTCTGAAATATAGCCATCTACGTCCACATTTAAACTAGATACTACTCATATTTTTGATGAAATATCTCTCTAAACCCTGCCACTAATGCCTAACATTGAGAGGGGTATGCAATCCTTTCTTTTATATTTTTCCTGCATAGATAATATCGTTTAAAGGAGGGAGTCACTACATTAAAGTCAAAGATACAAGATTTCCAACAACCAGAAGAAACCAGGAGCCGTAAAGCGGAGGCAGACGCTTTAACGACCAACTATACGACCGGAGCAAAATTCCGACCGTATAGCTCCGGTCGTATAGTTGGTGCCGCCACCGTTAGGTCAAACAGAAGAACTTTCGTGAAGGGACCCCCATATAAAGAAGCCTCGGACAACGAAAAAACAAGCCAGACCTCGCCAAAAAGTCTCTACCACAGATCACCAGCCGCCTCCAGATCTCCAAACCCTTTTCCATCTCCATAGCCATATTCCACCGCTTGTAATAGTAGATCTCTTCTCTGATTGGCGACATTGTAAGACTATTGCTATCAATCTTATGATTTTCATTACAATGTTTGTGATTGTTGATCTCATCTCTATGTGTCAGTAATTCTCCTTGGGGTAAGGGCTTCGGCCTAGCCATGTAGCAATTGTGCATGTTATTTATCATATATGGGATCGTGTATTAGTTTGTATGACATGATGATTATTGTATCCTCTCTTTCCTCAATCCAAGGACTTCTCAGGTACCCAAGACCCCGAGGGTTGAGCTAGGTATCGAGAGTATGAGTAATGACTGATCTGCAGGTTGGGAACCCCAGTGATGTAAGGTGGTATGTGATGCAGTGTATGTGATTTGCTTGGGATTAATGGTGACATCACTATGCATATCATTAGTTCTCTTTCTTCTATGGATGAGACTAGTAGGTTATTGCTATAAGCAGTTGCGGAGGCAATAAAAATTATGGATGTACTGCCCACATATATTTTATCTTGATCTAACAAGTACATGCATACTTTATTTCTATCTTTTATTCCCATCAGATGTTTTGTACAGCTACAGGTGAAACCGAACGCCCTAGGCCCTCTCTCTCCATCATCGACAACAACAAAAAGACACAAGCTATTGGTCCGGTAAAAACACAAAAGGAATTCTAAAACTCACGAAGGTCCATTAAAGTAACTTCACTATGCATTCGCTTCTCGAGGATTCGATAACCTAGGTCTACAAGGGAAAAAGAAGCTATACTACATCCGTAATCCGGATCGAAGGTATCAACCAGTTTTCTGGCGCTGTTGTTGGGGAAGCAATAGCTACCTTGGTGAGGTTATTAGGAACCTTTCTAGTTTTAATCCTTGTTTTTAATTTTGTTAGTTTGCTTTTAGTCTTTATTTGATAAACCAAAAAAATAGTTAGCCTTTAAAATTTTGTTTTTACTATTATAATTCTTCATTTAAGAAAACCCAAAAACATAGGAAATATGGCTGAAAAGAAGCTTGGGGAGTTTACTACTCCCAACAATGATTATTTGCGTACTCCTATTACTCAGCCAGTAATCGCTGCTGATGACTATGAAATTAAGCCCCATTATTCAAGTTTGGTTCAACAGAATCAATTTGGAGGCTCTGCTGTTGAAGACGTAGGTATGCACTTGAATACTTTCACTAAAATAGGTGATATGATGCGTATAAAAGATGTTGACCCTGCTGCGGTCAAATTCCGTTTATTTCCTATCTCTCTAAGAGGGAGAGCAAAAGAACGTCTGCTATCTTTGCCTAGAAATACTATTACATCATGGGTGGGATGTACTTCTTTATTTATGACTAAAATTTTCCCACCTCCGAAGACTATGCAACTCAGATCTAATATTACTGGCTTTAGGCAGGAAGAGTGTGAGCTACTAGCGCTTGCATGGGAGAGGATGAAATAATGCTTAAGAAACTGTCCTAGTCATGGGATGAAAGATTGGTAATCTTCCATTTATTTTATAATGCTCTTAATCCTGTGGCTAAGTCTATGCTTGATACTACAGCTAGAGGAACATTTATGGGTAAACATATTACAGAAGCAAAGCAGCTGCTAGAAAATATGCAAGACAACCATGCCCAATGGCATGTGGAAATATCAAACACGAAGAAGGTGAACTCCATTTCACCACAAGAAATTGAGGAACTCAATGCTAAGTTGGATGAGCTCATACTAGCCGTAAAAGGTAAGGAAATCCAGGTAAGAGCCACCCCTAAAACAAATATTGACGAAATAGATTTTGTAGATCGTAATGATTATAACCCTGCTTGGAAAAAGAGTTACAATCCTAACTTTCAGAAACATTATTCTAGTCCTGCAGGTAACTCTAATAATAATATGGGAACTAGTAATGGTAGTCTCCAAGAAACACTTAAGTCTTTCATAGACTCACAAAATGAACAAAACAATATTCTTGTGCTTGGTAAATTATCTAACCAAGCCGTTAGTTTGAGAAATGATTTGCAGGCCCTCCACGAAAGAACGAGGATAGTTGAGGCAAAGCTAGGTAAGATAATCGAGAGTCAAACTCTCATTCTAGCTAAATTTGCAGGTAAAGCTGAGCCCAATCCTATTGAAGACCTCAAAATGATGAGAATCCAAAGGGAGGATCCTGAAGAACTTGACTATAGCAATGCTCCTTCACCAAGCTACGCCATTGAAGATCTCGTAAAAAGGATCAATGTTAAGATTCTGGTAAGTGAAGGTAGTGAGGAAGCTATGTACCATCACTTTGTTAATCAGGTAGCAATAAAGGTACGTGAGCGTGAGGAAGAATATAAGAAAATTTCTGAAAATTACCTGTGCAGTTAGTTGACATATTTGAGCCTACTATTAAGATTAAAATTGGAACCAAAGAGATAGCTGCACTTTGTGATCTAGGTGCAAGTGTCTCAACAATTCCAAAGAGAATTTTTAACAAGTTCAATCTTGGCTCCTTTGAAATCACTGAGTGAAAATTGCATCTAGCAGATTCTACCAACAAACAAGCTATAGGAATTAAGGAGAACAGTTTAGTTTACATTAAAGGTTATCCTGCTCTCATTGATTTTGTAATTGTTGACATGCCTGAAGATGCTACTGCTCCTATTATATTAGGTCGTCCTTTCTTAAGAACTATTAAGGCTTTGATTAATCTACATGAAGGGAATGTGAAGCTTCAATTTCCTTCGCGGGATCCTTTTATTATTTACTTCCCTAGGAAGAAGAAAGACAAACATGATGAAAATGAGGTCATGACTTTGAAGGCCAATTACTTTGGAGTGGGTGTTCCACTAATCTAGCCCAACTGAGTATCTTCAAGGTTAAGCTATTGACCATAAAAGAGCGTTCCATGGGAGGAAACCCATGTTAAATAAAGGTTTGAGTTAAGTTTTTAGTTTTAGTTTAAGTTTATGTTTCATAAAGAGTGCTAGAAAACTCCAATTGATGAGAAGAAGTTCGGTAGTACTTGAAATTCTGCTTTATTCATGCTATTGTTGGTCGATAATATTTACTTTCAATTTTCTATCAAAAACACGATATATCAGTAAGTTACAGGAAAATAAATAGTTTTCGAAGAAACAGAAAAATTTCGATGCACATAGAGAGTTTAACGACCAACTATATGGATGGAATGAAAATTCTGGCCGTATAGTTCCGGTCATAGAGATATCTATGCCATCGACAATTTTTCTTTAAAATGTACTAAGTGTTTAACGACCAACTATATGGCGGGAATGAAAAATTCCGGCCGTATAGCTCCGGCCTTATAGATATCAGTGCCTCCGTACAATTTCTTTTCTAATGTACTAAGAGTTTAACGACCAACTATACGGCGGGAATAAAAATTCCGGCCATATAGTTCCGGTCATATAGATATCGATGCTTTTGTATATTTTCTTTCCCAGGGACAGACAGTTTAACGACCAACTATACGGCATGAACATTTTGTTCCAGCCGTATAGTTGCGCCCGCATAGCTACGCCGCCAGGAGAAAACCCTAATATTTTGACAGAAGGCCAACTATATGATGGGAACGCATTGTTCCGACCGTATAGTTGCACCCGTATAGTTGCGTCCAACCACAAAATCGCACGGGAAGGTACCTCCAACTCCAAAACTTCATTCTTTTTCTCTCTTCTACCTCTAAACTCTCTCAAAACCTCAAGAGATCTTCATCTCTACTAAACTTCATTCGATTTCCTTGCACACAAGTGATCTATAGTATGTTTCTCCTCCAATCCTCCAATTACTTTTTGCAAATTCATATTTGATCTATTATAATTATGAATCTAGGGTGAGACCTACTATGAACCAATTGCCATGATTTTCTTGCCTTGATTATTATTTTGAGGAGATTCTTTGGTGTGCTATGATGAGAAATATTATGTACTTACTGTTGTTGGATCAAAAAGTTTTATTTTTTCCTTTCTTCAATGTTTTAGATGATGAACACAAGGAGCCAAACTCATGCTCATGCCACCGCTAGCGCTTCTCGGGCTGTCGCTCAAGAATGCATGGGGATACAGTTCAGAGATGAGCCCCATCGTGATCGCTTCAACAGGATCAAGAACCACGAAGTGAAGGCCACCAAGTGGGCTTGCCCCATTATATTCAACCAACTCGGTATTTTTGATGACTTCAATTTACTTTGCAATAGAGCTGGCATGCAAAACTTTATGTACAATGATGTGCCTACTTATCGCCGCTTAACCATTGAATTTCTAAGTTCGTTGCAAAGCATAATTAAACAATGGCAATGAGAGGACACTATTTCTTTCCGACTGATGAACAACAACTACACTTTAACATTAGATGAATGGTGCGCATGCTTTAATTTTCCAAACAATGATGTTAATGCCTTACGTGCATCCTTTACAGGCTTAGAACCTCCCCCTAAACAACACTATAATGGAATGAGTTTCACTAGTAGAGTAAACAAGGGGAAGAATATTCAACATCCTGCAATTCACTATTTGTTCTATGTTATTGCTAACACCTTGCAGGAACGTAATGAGTTCACGAGACTCAACGAGGAGGACATCCTAGTCCTCGCAAATGCTGTTTACATCAACTGCGGCTTGTCACTCAACTTGGGCGCCATCCTTGTGTGCTACTTGGAGCACCAAGCCTCCCAAAGCCAAGGACTAATCACAAGTGGAGGCGTCATCACTATGCTTGCCACTGCCCTAGGCATCAACCTAGGTGAGATTCAACCCGTGCTAGGTTAGACACGTGTTGGTTTCACCACTTTGAGAGCATGTGGAATACTCACTAGGAGAGGTGGTGTTTATTATCTACATATTGCTGGAGCTGCGCGTCTCTACCCCGCTCCTATGCCTAATGGTCTTTTCTCTATCGAGTAAGGACGTTTGCTATATGACTTGCAGGTTGAGCAACACCAACCCGAGGAGGAGATTCCGGAGGAGGATGAGGACCAAGAGGAGGAGCAAGAAGTTCCTTATCAAGAGGAGCAGCCACAAACCCGGTTCGCCACATATCAAGATTTCCAAGGACATGGAGGGACTATGGAGGGGATGCATAGCCTCTCTTTGAACCTCCAAGAATCAACTACTAACCTCTCAACTCAATTTGCGAACTGGAGTAACGACTTTTTCCCGCCACCGCAATGATTTCAAGGGCTTGCAAAAGCCTAAGCTTGGGGAAGTTTCCTCGTGTATCTTTATTTGGCGTTCATTTGCTTTTATTTCAAGGGTGTTTTTATTTGAGTTTATAAGCACTCATGTTGGTTTCCGCAACACCTTATTTTTTTTCTTTCAATTTTTTTTCGAAATTTTCTAGCTGAGCTTTGCCGCCAATTTTCTATTCTTTAAAGTCCCTCTCTTAAAAACCACAAAAATATTTCTCATTTTTTCCTTATTTCCCTCTTTCTTTTCTTTCCGCCTCGAAGTCTTCATGTATTTACAGGAGAGTGATCGACTTCGAATTTCCAAGAAACAAATAAAAAAGGAAGAGAGAAGTGGAACCAAACATGAGAGGTATGCCTTATGACTCCCCACTTTTCAAGTTTGAGAAACCCATGCTAGTTAGTAGTAAATGATGAGATATTATATTGGTGGAGTGAGTCTTTGTATTATAGTAAGATTTTTGTTTGCATGGGTATTTAATTGGGTATGTTTTGTTCCAGCTCTCGTAATTAACCAAGTCTTGCCTAAAAAATTGCTAAACAATTGTAATAAGAAAAAGTCTCACAATTGAAGGCTTGAGTGTTGTAGTGCTTAGTCCTGAAGGCTTATTTCTAGAGACACTCAACACCACTGAAAATGTTGATTGATTTAATAGCTCTCTTTAAAAGGATTTGTTTGATTGAATTAATGTTTAGCGGTTTTGTGAGCATGCCAAAGTTTGACTTGTTAATCATCATAATGATATAGCTTTATGCGTGTCAAACTTCATGGGATGCCAACAACTCCGCTGGCCTACGAACGATCTTCATGCAGGAAACTCCTAGATTTCGGCTATGAGTTGATTAAACACTTGTAGCAGCAATGCTATAGTGGGTAAGATTCTTGGCACTCCTGGGTAGCTGTAATCATGATGGAATCAGTCCTCTGGCTATTATGAGAAATCATTATGCAAAAGGAAAAAAAACCTTAGTGATGTCACGAGTGTCCATCACGGCCCGATAAACTAATAAAAATCTTTTGCATGCTCTCAATTACTTAAAACTGAAATTCTTGAAGGACAATGAATAGAAAAACAGTGCTTGAAAAGTCTTGATTTATTGATGTGGGAGAATTGAGATACTCTAGTATATATGCTTTTCATGACAACTCTCACACTCTTAACTTACATGATTATACTTTATCGTTCAAAAGGCAAGCCTATGAGTTGATTACTTGACAAGGAATAAAGTTTACTCATTTGGATCATCCATGTTGACAATAATTTTGCTGCACTATAAGGATGCATGAAACCCGTATTATATGCTTGCCATTACTCTATCTATGCTGAAGTTTTTCAGATTTATGAAGTGGAGGAAACATGAGACTACTAATCATGAGTAAGATCACCATCTTGTTATTTCAGTTTAAATGCCGAGTTCCTTTTTGATTTTGGTGTTCTTGCTTGAGAAGATCAAGTTTAAGCTTGGGGAGGTTGATGGCTCTGAAATATAGCCATCTACGTCAAGGATACAAGATTTCCAAGAACCAGAAGAAACCAGGAGTCGTAAAGCGGTGGCAGATGCTTTAACGACCAACTATACGACTGGAGCAAAATTCCAGCCGTATAGCTCCGATCGTATAGTTGGTGCCACCACCGTTAGGTCAAACAAAACAACTTTTGTGAAGGGACCCCTATATAAAGAAGCATCAGGCAACGAGAAAACAAGCTAGACCTCGCCAAAAAGTCTCTGCCACAAATCACCAGCCGCCTCCAGATCTCCAAACCCTTTTCCATCTCCATAGCCAAATTCCACCACTTGTAATAGTAGATCTCTTCTCCGATTGGTGACATTGTAGGACTATTGCTATCAATCTTATGATTTTCATTACAATGTTTGTGATTGCTGATCTCATCTCTTTGTGTTTTGAATTCTCCGTGGGCTAAGGGCTTCGGCCTAGCCATGTAGCAATTGTGCATGCTATTTATCATAGATGGGAGCGTGTATTAGTTTGTATGACATGATGATTATTGTATCCTCTCTTGCCTCAATCCAAGGACTTGTCAGGTACCCAAGACCCCGAGGGTTGAGCCAGGTATAGGGAATATGAGTAATGATGGATCTGCAGGTTGGGAACCCGAGTGACAGAAGGGGCAATACGGCTATATGTGAGGGATTTGTTTGGGATTAACGGTTACATTACTATGCATATCACTAGTTCTCTTTCTTCTATGGATGAGACTAGTAGGTTATTGCTATAAGCGGTTGCGAAGGCAATAGTAATTATGGATGCACTTACCACATATAATGTATATTGCTCTAACAAGTACATGCATACTTTATTTTTATCTTTTATTCCTATCAGATGTTTTGCACAGCTATAGGTGAAACTGATTGACCTAGGCGCTCTCTCTCCATCATCGACAGCAACAAAAAGACGCAAGCTATTGGTCCAGTGAAAACACAAAATGAATTATAAAACTCCTGAAGGTCTGTTAAAGTAACTTCACTACACGTTCGCTTCCCGAGGATTCGATAACCAAGGTCTACTAGGGAAAAAGAAGCTATACTACATCCATAATCCAGAGCGAAGGTATCAGAAGGCCCACCCATACCAAGTGGCGACAGCTCCGTCAAGTCAAACCCTACAACTTCCATGAAGGCACCTATATATTTCAAGACTCTAGGCGCCTTGCAGAGAGCTACCATTCTCAGATTGCATCACAACACCACTGAAGGAGATCCACCACCATAGTTCATCCTCTCCATATTCCATCCACTACATAGCCATAGCCATCATCTTGTACTCGAGATCTCCTTGTGAATTGGCGACCATTGTAAAAATATTTGATTTCAATCTAAGTATTTTGCACAATATTTTATATCCTTGATCTTATTGTTCTGAGTCAGTAGTCCTCACGGGCTGAAAGTTGGCATGAAAACTCGCAATGATTATGTGCATATAATTCATGGGAGTATTGTGTGGTAATTGAATAGAGATTTTTATCTTTTGTATCCTTGTCTCTTATCTCGATATATAGACTTGTAGGTACCCAAGTTACCATAGATTGATAAAGGTTAAAGGTGATATGAGTGGTGAATGGCGGTTTTATAAGAAACCCAGTGACATCAAAGGGAGAACGGTCTTCATTTAGAAATCCACTTGGGAGTAACTGAAGGGAATATGCCCTGAGAGGCAATAATAAAGTTGTTATTATATGTATTCCAAGTATATGATAGATATTTCTTTTGCATGCTATAATTATATTAATAGGAAACGTTAATACATGTGTGTGTTTAATAAACAAATAAAGGATTCCATTTATGCCTCTCTTAGAAACTAGCTCGTTGATTAACAAGATGATCAAGGTTGCCTGATCATGGACATTGGATGTTGTTAATAACGATGTCTCAACATTGGCGAATGATGTGATGAACATTCATCCGAAGTATAACATTACGATCAAAGTCATTGTGTTCAAATAATCCAAAGGTGTTATATTGAGGCTCATGGATCAAGAGTAGAATTTGTCCATTCCGATGACGGATAGATTTACTCTAGGCCCTCTCGGTGATATCACATTAAGATAGCTTGCAAGCAAGTGATGTGATCACTAGAATGTTATATCACGGGAACGAGAAAAGAGTGCATGTCGGTAAAAAGATCAAACTAGGTATTGAGATACTGATGATCGAATCTCGGACATGTAATATATCGCGAGACAAAGGGATTAAGTTACTAGCGTTAAAGGTTCTCACGATCATAGAAGTCATCATTGAATCTGTAGGAGTCAGTATGGATCTCCAGGTCTCGCTTCTGATTATTGATCCGAGAATGGTATCGATCATATCTTAAGGGTTACCAACAACATTTGGAGCAGATATGTTCTAGACGAAAGAATTGCAAAGCGCTAGAATTATTTCAATGGACACCAGAATTGTTCCAAGTGAAATTGCTGAAATTGGTTTTGCATGTGATATTGAAATGTTGCAGGGGGTTTTATGTGAATGTTTGTTAATTAAAGTTAACAAAAATTTGAATAAAATAAATAAAGAGTTTTATTAAATGAGAGTTGCATTAAATTTAGTGGAAAGTTAATGCATGTGAGTGGATTTTTTAGTGGAGTCAAATTTATGTGAGTGGAGCTTCCACCCACATGAATGACAGGAGGTGGAGGGGCTCCTCCTTGCCCGCCGGCCATGGGAGGGGATGCCCTCCTCCCCTATAAAAGGCCTCCCTCTCCTCCCTCACAAAGCACACCTCCTCATGAAGGATCTCTCTCCCCCTCTAGAATTATTCCCCCATGGTCTCGGATTAGCGAGATACATGTTCCCGGATGCATTTCATCTAGAAGGAGTTGCTGCTTCCGCTGGATCACTGGAGCAAGGAGGTGGAGGTTGTTCGGTGGCCTGAACGTGTGCACGATCACGGATGCACTACTGAGTTGCGGTGCTGGACTCCTTCTCGATCCTGAGATCGACAAGCGTTCAACTACATCATCCATGAGTTCAACCTCGTTACACTTTGTCGGTCTTCAAGGGTATATTCTCTATGGATGTATATCCACCCGTTGCTTGTATCTAGTAGATAGATCTTGGCGTATAATAGTTCCCATCATAGGAAATTTTTTGTTTTCTACACTGCGAACCCAATAGTGGTATCAGAGGCTGATCTATGCGTAGATGCTTTGCACGGGTAGTACACATATGAGTATGTGGGCTATGATGATCATGTTATTGCATCTTATATGCATTTTGGATATTGGTGGCATAGTGGGATGAAGCGGCTCGGACTAACTTTACATGTCCTCGCACATGAGACCTCTTCTATGCTTCACATGCAACTAGTTTTGCATAAGTTGCTAGCGGGTGTCTGTCTCTCCTACTATAGTCAATATCTGATTTACAACGAGTTGCTAATAATTTGGTAATCATCGTTGTGTTCCATGTTCGTAGGTAAGACCGGTTCTATCTTCGAAAGCCCTAAGCCACATAAAAACTTGCAATTGATAAATTAGAAGCGTCTAGTTTAGATCATTGCTAGCCTAGTGTCATGATATGGTAATGTTATAATTTGAAGTATAATTTATACTCATGGAAATTATAACATGCCCATCATGTAAGTTCCATTGACCTTGACCTTACACACAAAGGAATGATAAAGAACAGACCAAGATGCACATGATAGTGATCAAGTGCAAGAACCATATCATTTCACTTTACACATTTGATGTTTGCATCTTATATTGCTTGTTTGGCATTTTAGTAGCATTATAATATGATCCCTCATTTAGATATCAAGATAAAAATGTTTTCTCCCTTAAGTATGCACCGTTTTATGTTTTTCCGCTTCAAGACATCATGTGATGATCGGGTGTACTTGAATCCACGATCATAAACGGGTGTAAGCCAGTTTTACAAACGCGAGTACTAAGGTTCTTACTGGGCGAGCCTAGCATGTACAGACATGGCCTTAGAACACAGACAAAAAGGTTAAGTATGAGTCATATAGTTTATATGATGCCCATATAGATGCTCGCCTTTGAAGCTACACCGACTCACATGATGATCGGACTTGGTGTAGCGGATTTGGTTCATGTAATCACCAAAATGACACGAGGGATGTTATTTTTGAGTGCGAGTTCATTTGTAATTTGGATTAGTTGAACTCGATCTATCATAAACTTAGTCTAAACTTTACAAGTTCTATTGTAGAGGTCACTACCTTCTTTTAATTTCAATGTGTTCATGGAGAAAGAGAAACTTGCGGCAAATGGTAGCAACTTTACCAACTGGGCCATGAATTTGAGGATTCTCCTCACTGCTGCACAAAAGCAATATGTGCTAGAAGCGCCGCTAGGCCCCCACTAGCTTCGGATGCCCCTGACGAGGAAATAAACGCCTATTTGACTCGCCAGGAGGACCACAACTTAGTTCATCACGGCATACTGTATGGGCTAGAGCTGGAACTTCGAAAGTGTTTTGAAAATGGCAATGCCTTTGATACCATGTGTGAATTGAAAATGATTTTCGATACTCATGCTACCGTAGAGAGTTATAATGCTTCTAAAAAGTTCTTTAGTTGCATGATGGAAGAGAACAGCTCCATTGGTGAGCATGTACTCAAAATGTTTGGGTACACCGATAAGCTTATGTCCTTGGGAATAACGACTCCCATTGAATTAGGCATACATCATGTTCTCCAATCTCTGCCACCTAGCTACACGAGCTTCATGATGAACTATAATATGCAGGGTATGAAGAAGTCTCTCCCCGAGCTTCTGTGAATGCTTAAAACTGCAGAAGTGGAGATCATGAAAGAGCATCAAGTGTTGATGATCAATAAGACCACCGGTTTCAAGAATTACAAGAAGCACAAATAGAAGGGAAAGAAGGGCGGAAAATCTGTTGCCGCGCCTGAAAAGAAATCCTGAGTTGGCCCTAAGTCTGATACCAAGTGCTATTATTGCAAGGGGACTGGCCATTGGAAGCGCAACTGCCCCAAGTATTTGGCAGACAAGAAGGCCGACATGGAAAAAAAGGTATATGTGATATACATGTTAATGATGTGTACTTAAATAGTACTCGCAGTAGCACATGGGTATTTGATACTGGACCATTTGCTAATATATGTAACTCGAATCAGGGGCTGCAGAAGAACCGACCGCTAGCAAGGGGTGAGGTCAAGATGCGTGTCGGCAATGGATCAAGAGTTGATGTGATTGCCGTCGGAATGCTCTCTCTCCACCTATCGTCGGGGTTAGTGATAAATCTAAATAATTGTTATTTGGTGCCTGCACTGAGCATGAACATTGTATCAGGGTCGTGTTTGATGCGAAGTGGTTATTCATTTAAGTCTGAAAACAATGGTTGATCGATTTATATGAATGATATCTTTTATGGTCATGCACGTGTGATGAATGGTTTATTTCTGTTGGATCTCGATAATAGTGTTTACGCATATTCATAATGTTGATGCTAAAAGGATTAAACTTGATGATGATATATTTGCATATATGTGGCACTGTCGTCTAGGTCATATTAACGTTAAACGGATGAAGAAACTCTATTCTGATGGACTTTTGGAATCACTTGATTTTGAATCATTTGATACATGTGAGCCATGCCGTATGGGAAAGATGACTATAACACCGTTTTCCGGTTCAATGGAATGGGCGACAGATTTATTGGAAATCATACATACTGATGTATGTGATCCAATGAATGTGATGGCGCGAGGTGGATATCGTTATTTTATTACTTTCACAGATTATTTGAGTAGATACGGGTATATATATTTGATGAAACACAAGTCTGAAACCTTTGAAAAGTTCAAGGAATTTTAGAGTGAAGTGGAAAATTATCGTAATAGAGAGATTAAATTTCTACGGTCTGACCGTGGAGGTGAGTATCTTAGTTACGAGTTTAGCGCACACATTAGAGATTGTGGAATAGTTTCACAACTGACGCATGCCGGAACACCACAATGTAATGGTGTGTCGGAGCATCGTAATCGTACTTTATTGGATATGATTCAATCTATGATGTTTCTGACAGACTTGCCACTATCATTTGGGGGTTATGCACTGGAGACTGCTGCATTCACTTTAAATAGGGAACCATCTAAATCCGTTGAAACGATACTGTATGAATTGTGGTTTGGAAACAAACCTAAGCTGTCATTTCTTAAAGTTTGGGGTTGCGATGTTTATGTGAAGAAACTTCAGCCTAATAAACTCGAACCCAAAGCAGAAAAATGCGTCTTCATAGGACACCCTAAAGAAACAATTGGGTATTCCTTCTATCTTAGATCCGAGGGCAAGGTTTTTGTTGCCAAGAATGGATCCTTTCTAGAGAAAGAGTTTCTCATGAAAGGCATGTGTAGTCGGAAGGTAGAACTTGAAGAGGTTATTGAACCTTCTCTTAATGAAACGGCGAGTGGCACAGCGCCGGAAATTGTTCCAGAGTTGACTTCACTGAATGAAGAGGGAACTAATGCTAATGATCATGAAACTACGAAAGAGGACACTACCGAACCTCGTAGGTCAAGAAGGACACATGCAGTTCCTGAACTGTATGGAAATCCTATTATGAATTTCATGGTTGATGAAATAGATGACCCTGCGACGTATGAAGAAGCAATGATGAGACCAGATTCCAACAAATGGCGAGAAGCCATGAAATCCGAGATGGAATCCATGTACGAAAACCAAGTTTGGACCTCGGTGGACTTACCTCACGACCGAACGGCTGTTGAGAATAAATGGATTTTCAAAATAAAGATTGATGTTGATGGTAATGTGACCATCTATAAATCTCGACTTGTCGTAAAGGGGTTTCGACAAATTCAAGGAGTTAACTACGATGAGACATTCTCTTCCACAGCGATGCTAAAGTCGGTTAGGATTATGTTAGCAATTGCTGCATATTTCAATTATGAAATATGGCAAATGGATGTCAAGACTAC
The DNA here is from genome assembly GCA_023614405.1 of Avena insularis. Lineage (NCBI taxonomy): Eukaryota > Viridiplantae > Streptophyta > Magnoliopsida > Poales > Poaceae > Avena > Avena insularis. The sequence continues at coordinate 441,586,003 of CM042694.1, read as the reverse complement.
GTTCCTAAATGGTAATATTGAAGAAGAGTTGTTTATGATAGAACCTAAGGAATTTTTCGATCCTAAGGATGCTGATAAGGTAAGCAAGCTTCAGCGATCCATCTATGGACTGAAGCAAGCATCCTAGAGTTGGAATCTCCGCTTTGATGAGGTTATCAAAGAGTTTGGACTTGTCCAAACTTATGGAGAGGCTTGTATTTACAAGAAAGTGAGTGGGAGCAATGTGGCATTTCTGATATTATATGTGGATGATATATTATTGATGGGAAATTATATAGATCTTTTAAAGAGTGTTAAAAGTTATCTAAACAACAAATTTTCAATGAAGGACCTTGGTGAAGAATCATATATATTAGGCATTAAGATCTATAGAGATAGATCAAGGCGCCTAATTGGGCTATCGCGAAGTACATATCTTGATAAGATATTAAAGAAGTTTAATATGGACGGAAGTAAGAAGGGGTTCTTACCTATGTTGCAAGTCAAGACACTGAGTAAGACTCAAAGTCTGGCTATGGTGGAAGAAAGAGAGATAATGGATAAGATCCCCTATGCTTCACCCATAGGCTCTACAATGTACGCCATGCTATGTACAAGGCTGGACGTGGCACATGCTATTAGTTTGACTAGTACCTACCAATCTGATCTAGGTTCGGAACACTGGATAGCACGCAAGAATATCCTTAAGTACCTAAGAAGAACTAAGGATATGTTTCTTGTATACGAAGGTGAAGAAGAGTTGTTCGCTAAGTGTTATGTCGATGCTAGCTTTGAAACCAATCCGGATGACTCTAAGTCTCAATTTGGAGACGTATTTCTCTTGAACGGAGCAGCAGTTAGTTGGAGGAGTTTCAAACAACCTGTGATGGCTAGATCAACAATGAAGGCGGAATATGTTGTTGCATTAGAAGCGACGCATGAAGCGGTTTGGATGAAGGAGTTCATAACAGAACTAGTTGTGGTTCCTAGTGCGTTGGACCCAATGGTGATCTATTGTGACAACAATGGAGGCATAGCCAACTCCAAGGAACCAAGGTCACACAAGAATTCCAAGCATATTAAGCACCGGTTTCACTCCATCCGTGAGCATGTCAAAGATGGAGATATAAAGATTTATAAAGTACACACGGACCTAAATGTAGGAGATCCGTTGACTAAAGTTCTCCCTAGGGCAAAACATGATCAACACCAGAACTCCATGGGTGTTAGATTTATCACTATGTAAACTAGATTATTGTCTATAGTGCAAGTGGGAGACAGAAGGGAATATGCCCTGAGGGGCAATAATAAAGTTGTTATTATATGTATTCCAAGTATATGATAGATGTTTATTTTGCATTTTATAATTGTATTAATAGGAAAATTTAATACATGTGTGTTTAATAAACAAATAAAGGGTTCCTAGTTATGCCTCTCATATAAATTAACTTGTTGATTAACAAGATGATCAAGGTTTCCTGATCATGGAAATTGGATGTTGTTAATAACAAGGTCACAACATTGGTGAATGATGTGATGAACATTCATCTGAAGTATAGTATTACGATAAAAGTAAGTGTGTTTATATTTCTATAACATCATATGAAGTAATCTTAGTCCTTAGGCCATGAGATCATGTTAATTCCTAACACCGGAAGGGTGACTTGATAACATCAAACGTCACACCGTAAAAGGGTGACTATAAAGGTGGGTTCAGATACTCCGAAGGTGTTATGTTGAGACTCATGGATCAAGAGTGGAATTTGTCCATCCTGATGCCGGATAGATATACTCTAGGCCCTCTCGTTGATATCACATTAAGATAGCTTGCAAGCAAGTGATGTGATCACTAGAATGTTATATCACGGGAACAAGAAAAGAGTGCATGTCGGTAACGAGATCAAACTAGGTATTAAGATACCGATGATGGAATCTCGGACATGTAATATATCGTGAGACAAAGGGATTAAGTTACTAGTGTTAAAGGTTCTCATGATCATAGAAGTCGTCGTTGAATGTGTAGGAGTCAGTATGGATCTCCAGGTCTCGCTTCAGATTATTGATCCGAGAATGGTCTCGATCATGTCTCCATTATTCGCGAACCATAGGGTGACACACTTAAGGGTTGCCAACACAATTTGGAGCAAATATGTTCTAGACGAAAGAATTGCGATGCACTGGAATTATTTCAATGGACACCAGAATTGTTCTGGGTGAAATTGCTGAAATTGGTTCTGCATGTGATATTGAAAAGTTGCAGGGGTTTTATGTGAATGTTTGTTAATTAAAGTAATTAAAAAAATTCTGAATAAATTAAATAAAAGAGTTTTATTAAATGAGAGTTGCATTAAATTTGGTGGAAATTTAATGCATGTGAGTGGATTTTGAGTGGAGTCAAATTTATGTGAGTGGAGCTTCCACCCACATGAACGAGAGGAGGTGGAGGGGCTCCTCCTGGCTGCCGGCCATGGGCGGGGATGCCCCCTCCCCTATAAAAGGCCTCCCTCTCCTCCCTCACAAACCACACCTCCTCGTGAAGGATCTCTCTCCCACTCTAGAATTATTCCCCCATGGTCTCGGATTAGCAAGATACATGTTTCTGGTGGCATTTTATCTAGAAGGAGTTGCTGATTCCACTGCATCGCTGGAGCAAGGAGGTGGAGGTTGTTTGGTGGCCTTAACGTGTGTGCGATCATAGATGCACTATTGAGTTGTGGCGCTGGACTTCTTCTCGATTCTGAGATCGACAAGCGTTCGACTACATCATCCATGAGTTCAACCTCGTTACACTTTGTCGGTCTTCAAGGGTATGTTCTCTATGGATGTATATCCACCCGTTGCTTGTATCTAGTAGATAGATCTTGGCGTATAATAGTTCCCATCGTAGGAATTTTTTTGTTTTCTATGTTGCGAACCCAACAGTAACAACAACATCACTTCTTAAGGTTTTGATCTGTATATTACTTAATAATTGTTATAGGTGCTTCATGGTATAATGGTTGGATCAAAATACTATTGCTATGCATGTGGCTCGTTGGGAATCTAGTATATTAGGATGTGTTGCCCATAATTTTTGTCTTTGTTAGATCATTAGACATGAATGTGCTTATTACTATCTTTATCCCACATGATGTCTGGCGAATCTTCAATCCTGGCCTATCTCCATCAATTGCAACAACCAACGATTAAAAGTAAACAATAAATGTTCGGTAAACGTACCGTAAAACGAACAATCAAGTTTTGTAGACATGCCTGATTTAATTTCTATTTAGCATTGTTTCTCAAGGTTCGATTAAACCTAGGTCTACTAGGGAAAAAGTTAAATCCGGATTGAAGGTATCAACGTCGCCTAGTAGTCGCCCTCCTTCCAGATGCTTCCGCCACCACTGAGCTCGGATTCGAGCTTCACAGAACTAGGGCGATGGCTATGGGGACGATGTCGCTGGGGGCAGTGGCAGTGGAAGATGCCAGACCTCCGTGTTCATGTACGCCTACAGCCTGCGAACATGCTCCTCCATGGTCACATTGGGGTTGAGCATAGACCGCCACCTGATTGGATCATGCACGTCCTCTCCTCCTCCGACGTGAGCACGACGTACATCATAATGGCCTTGTTTTAGAGGGCCTCGTGCCGCAGACTGGCCTCCTCCTCGATTCGGTCGGCCTCCGCCTCTGCCACTGTCGCATCCATCACCTGCTATGGTTGACAACGAGCAGTAGGCGGCACGACCATGCCCTCAACCCTGCCCCTCCTCTGCGGCCAGGTGGCAGGAGACGCGAGCGTACTCATTCTCTCTAGCCTATCCTCCAGTGACTTGTGCGAAGCCATCAGCGGTGGCGGCGGCGTGATTGGTCAACGGTGCCAGCGTGCGGATGGGAGAGGGAAATAGTTGATGGCGGCCGGGCAGGATGGTTCTACGCATCGCATCCTGATAGGTTTTTCTTAGCAATGTTGGGTTCTTCTGCTCGATGATTAAAAATACCAGGGGCCTCCCTGCAAAATTAAGGCTGATTAGCCAACGTGGCAGCAGACGTGTCAGCACAAAAATAGCTTTGTACTAAAAACATTCGGTTACTGCAAGTTGCGGGACTAACTTTGTCTACTTTATAAGATATGGTAGTAAATCTTAAGCTTGAGACAAGATGTGCGACCAAAAGTGTAATTTCCTCTTAATATACCAATCACTCAATACAACTTTGCTGTCATTGCTGGGCAATCAACACAAGTCAAGCAAAAAAAGAAACAAGAAGAAATAAGAGAAAACAAAGCCGACATACCGTTGCGCCCTCTAGGAACTACCACCACGTGCCTAGCAATCCGAAGAGTCGTGTACCCAGTAGCACCTACAAGAAGGGAAGTGACAATGACGCTCGTGCCATGAATGGTCCTAGGGTTTTCCCTAGTACATTACATGAAGTGGGGAAGAGGTATACCCGACGCTCTTCAAGAATGATGGTGACGCCCGTAGGTGTAACCATGTTGGTGTGTAGAGGACAAGGATTTCTCCCGACCTCTCAAAAAACCACTCCCGGACACTTCTCATTCCTCCACCAATCTCGCAGCCCACCAGCACACGCCACCACGGTCTTGCAGTCGCCACCGTCATCTCACTGTGACCATGATGTGAGGCCGGTAGGACCGAAAATATGAAACTTCGGCGAGGGTGGATGGTACAACAACACGCGATAGGGAAGTGCATCCACCACCAGAAAGCGATAACCGACCAGATGTATTCGTAGGGATAAAGTAGACCCTCCCTTGCCCGGTCGTGCCCAAATGGGCATGTAAGGCCTCGATTCGCACTGTAGAAAGGGGGCTACCGTCCACGCCAACCCCACCACTAGGACCTACTCCTCTGTCCACCAGGGGATCGATCCGCCACCACCGATGATCCCTGCTGCCAAGCAGCAGCTCTGTTACCACCGTGTTCACCCGGGCATTTCGGACTGCCGCTCGCCTAAGAATCACTAGTGGACCTGCGAGGGGGAGCTGTCACGAAGATGGCGACCACGGCTCCTCTGTGCCGCTGATGGATCACGCCGAGCAGGTGCATCGGGCGACCCCAAAATCTTGGCCGGCCAGGCCCAGTTCTAGCACCCGACCACGTAGTAGCTAGGGAAGAGCACCAGCCACCCGCCACCATGGAGATCACCATGACTGAGATCTCCGGCCAATGCCCGCACGTCCTAGATCAGTCCCATCTATGCCTTGATTTGACCCTACGAGTTCCTGCCGCCAGGAAAACCTATAACCCCGCTCCCCGCCCTACCCGCTGGCCTGCCTGTCGTCGTCCTGCCATTAGAGACGCCTGGCTTGCTGCTGCCTTGTCCCACCACAACACAAGCCGAGCCTGTCAAGATGCGGCACCGTTAACAGGGACACCCCGCGCATCCACCACCACCGCTGGGTAAAAGGAGTTCCGTCACCGCCTCCACCATGCAATCTTTTTACGGCAACATGTGCCAACGGCGGCAGAGGAGGAGGCGAGGGGGAGGGATGGAATGGGGCGGTGCCGAGAGTCTAGCCCCATCGCACGGGGGGCATGTGAGACGAGCAAGTTTTTTCCTTCTTGGTAAAAATGAACTCAAATATGAACCTCCACTAGCTCTGCTTGGTCAACCTGATGCTAACTAAGCATGAGGTCCTGACCAACTCAAATATGTGATATCGTTTTTTCGGGAGAAATTCTTGTTTGCTCGATCAACACGGACGTGGTGCCACTCTCGGGTGGCACGACTCCTTCCTGGAGGGTGTCGAGGATACCCTACCACTTCGCTCGGTGTGCAGGGGAACCCTAGGACCGGTCTCTGATCCGAGCAGCAGCGTTGGGTTTCCTTTTTAAAGGTGTTGCTTGGTGCTTGATGAGTCGTTGCTAGGAGCGTGGTGGTACTTTTCCGTAGGGTGCAACGATTTTGGGTCACCGTCATTTAGTTGACCCCGCCCCTGCCTCCATTTTTTTCTTCTTTTTTCTTTTGGGCGTGTATTTGATACTTTTCAGCATTTTCTTTTGTTTTAAAACTCGTTGTTATATTATGGTTGCTATATTAATATAGCGAGACAGAAGCATGTTTCGAGGTAAAAATTATGTACTCATTTCATGGGTGACTTTTTGCTGACTTGAATGAGGATTCTCAATCCGGGACAACGTGTGGCACCGTAGCGGCAAGACTAGCCGATACATACATGTACTTGTGTGGTCAAGCTCCTAACCAACGAATGGTTATGAACCGGTACTTGAGGAGTCCGGAGAAAAGCGATCGTAGAGGCGGAGTAAAACCCATCTAGGTGTTGGTACTCCCACTTGTGACACCGGCGGTCTGCTCCGCCTCTCGTGGCCTTAGGGCCTCAGGGGTGTGGCGGACTACGGTCTCTCGCTAGCGGGAGGTTTCTCGTTCTTTGTTTAGGTCTTTTTCGGTGTCTTTCTCAGGATGTTGAGGCGGCGGCTACATCTTGAAGTCAGAATAAGGTCCTCTCCGTCCTATCCTCGCTCCGGTGGTGCATCTAGCCCCGACGGAGGGCACGTGGAGTCGTGTGTCCGACGGATCTCCTCCGATCTAGTCCGTTTTCGTGTTCGTGGGTGTGAGTTCAAGTTAGTCTCTTTCGATTTATGCATGTCATCATTGGTGATGATTGCTGCTCTAGTGCGCTGGCCCGTTGGGGCCTTAGCACGACGACTTCTCATCCGTCTACTATAACAAGCTCTACTAGGAGAAGCTTTGCCCGGCTCCGATGATGGAGGGGCGAGGACGGCGGCGCGCCTTCGGCTCGTGCTAGTGTTTGTAGTCGTCGCTAGGTGGTCCATGGACCTATTTGTATTTATTACTTTTAGGTTTCTTTGTACTGATGTTGATGATTATTAATAAATCAGAGGAGTTTCGCAAAAAAAAAGCTCCTAACCAACGAGTATTACAGGAAATAACTCTATGGTATAGTAAGTATATATAAGTTGGGTAAGTGGGCTCTCACTTTTACATCTCTATAGAGTAGTTTCTATATTTTCTTGTATATTTACTTTATTTTATTTTATTGTTTCCAATTTTGCAGGTTGGTAAAAGATAAATGAGAAGTGGTTTTCTTTATTTCTCCGAGGGTTTAATATAAATTCGTGAGTCACTCTTGTGTCACCCTTGCTAGATCACTTTTTACTTGGAGTCTCAAATAATTGGTATCCACGTAAATATGGTGCCATCAGTTGTTCATAATCCACTCTTTGAACACAAGCCGCGAGCTTGGTGTTGTGATCTCTAGTGATATAGTCATTTTGTGACCCTCTTCTACCTAGTAGTTCCTTTGAGCATATTTTTTATCACACTTTTTTGCTTCTTCAACCAAGGATCAACCACTTGTAAGTGTTGTAACATGATTGTGTTCTCTATGTTCAAGTCGTTGCGTCGGTTTGGTGTATCGTTGTCCTCGTGCAAGTTTTTCTTCAAAACCAAGTGATGTGCTACTTCAAAACGATCAAAGTGCTTATTAACATGCATACCAATAGATTTATTGACTTTCATATAATTCGTGCAGAACGAAATGCACTCTTTGGTTAGAAATCCATGGACAATGCTTCCACCTAGACGAACCTTGTTACGTAATTAGCTACTTTTTTAAAAATAATACATTTTTTATTTTTTTTGAAAGATAATAGACGATTCTAGGAATTTTCAGAAGTAGCAAATACGTGGTTGGCGACACTGATTGAGCCGTCCGGTGTAGGCCACACCGTTTGGCCGTTGGTGGAGGGGCCCACTAGTGTCCACAACGGTCGCTGCGCAGGCCTATAAACGGCGTTGGCCACACTGATTGGCTACGAACAAAATTAGCTATAAACTTATCCCTTGATTAACCCATTCATCCTTGCGAATAAAATCATGCCGCCCAAGAATAGCTCTCCTACATATTTGATCTCAGGGACAACATGGGCCAACAGATACATCATAACATCAAAAAATATGGGCGAAAAGTATATCTCAACATCACATAGTATGACAACGATTTCTTTATTCCTACAAAATATAAGAAAAGAAATTAGAGAATAATCAACGAGGTCCCAAAAAAATTCGAGCAAGACTTTTGCTATAAAAAAAATAGAATATCTTAAGTACCAAAATTTGACGAAATGGAAATGTGTCAACATTTCGTCAAAAAATTGACACTCATGTATATTTCCTAGAAAAGGAAACACAAAGTGCGAAATAATTTGCGAGAAACACACAATGTGGCCTCGGCTACGATGGCTAGAACCACGTACAAGGAACATGCAGATATATAATCATCAATTGCCAACGAAATGCATGTCTATATTAATTCTCACCTTAGAGACAAAGAAGATCCGCCGAGACATTGATCCAGCAAGTTGTGAGAAAAAAAGTGAGGAGAGAAAGTGGATATGCTTAAACTTAATTAATGGAAGAAGGAACGTATAATTAATTTATGTGAGAGTGAGTTAGCTAGTGATGTGGAGATGAGAAAGTATGTGGGCTCTATTAGGCTAATTAATTAGATCTAGCTAGCTTGAATATAGCAGAAGAGATGAGTGAGTGAGAACGAGGGAAGAACAAGAAGGAAAGGAGCTACGCACCGCTCAAGTTTTTGCCGAGTGCGTATTGAGAAATTGTTTGGAAAAAAAGATGCTGCGGCAAAATGTTACTGAAAATTCAACGGGAATATCAAACCAGGATTGCAACATGCAGGATGGAAATAGAAGATGGATGTATCTCGACGGGAGGTACATGCATGTAAGTTGAGTTTCTTACTTTAAGTTAGCTATACTGCAAGTGCAAAATGTTTGTGTACCATTAGTTAAACATTGATTTTTTTTATTTTGGCATTTACAAGTATAACTTATTATTCGAACACGTATATACTTACAATGGAATTTTTGAAGCATAAAAGCAAGAAAATGTGTACAGCTATGTATGGATCATTAATTGTTCATCGGCCTTTTTTGCAACACACATAAGTACTTCCCTTGATTAAAAAATAAGCACATCTCTATCTCTACTACTTATAAAGGCCCTAGCAAGAATTTCGCTAGAGACATCCGAACAGATTTGCATTGACGTCTTACAACCTACCGATTAGGCCTTCGAAACTCAATCCAACAGCTTACGGTAACCCAACCATTAGCTTTGGTGCACGTAGCAATTGGCTTTGACGGACTGCGCTCTGCCACACGGAGACTCCCACCGAGCGTACCCCTTCGCTTAAAAAAACACGCCAGAGAATAACAAAAGAACCGATCACGCCCACGATCTGGTATCCCTAAACCCACGCCACCGCCTCCGCCTTCGTCGCCTCCCAGAACGCCAACCTCGCCGCCCTTGATGACACCATTGCCACTGTTGCCATCAACGCCTTCCTGGACCACTCCATCGCCGCCTTCCTCGCCGCTTCCATTGACGCCCTCCTGATGACGACATTGCCGCCACCGCCATCTCTACTACTTATAAAGGCCCCAATAAGAACTTCACTACAGACACCCGAACAGACTTACATGGACGTCTTACAACCTACCGATTAGGCCTTCGAAACTCAATCCAACAGCTTACGGTAACCCAACCATTAGCTTTGGTGCACGTAGCAATTGGCACGTAGCAATTGGCTTTTACAGACTGCGCTCTGCCACACGGAGACTCCCACCGAGCGTACCCCTTCGCTTAAAAAAACACACCAGAGAATAAGGAAAGAACCGATCACGCCCACGATCTGGTATCCCTAAACACACGCCACCGCCTCCGCCTTCGTCGCCTCCCAGGACGCCGACCTCGCTGTCCTTGATGACGCCATTGCCGTTGTTGCCATCAACGCCTTCCTGGACGACTCCATCGCCGCCTTCCTCACCGCTTCCATTGACGCCCTCCTGATGACGACGTTGCCGCCACCGCCATTGACGCCTTCCTCGCAGCCATTGCCACCTTCGTCAACGCCATCGCCGCTTTATTGGACGCCAACACCTTCGCCTTCCTGCATCGCAGTCGGATGTGCGGGCGCGCCTCTTCCGGCTTCGCCATCCCGTAAACTGTGACAAGACAATCTTTCAGAAACAAACCATTATTGCTTGCATGATTATGACAAGATTACTATATAATAAAGATGCGACACCAACATAAGTAGCACAAATGGCATGAAAGAATTTCATAGCAGAGATAATTGATAGTGCAAATTTGCAATTGGCATCGCATATATAACTTAAAATTGTTGCAGCTATAGGTGCAATGTGCTGGTGTATGGTTTTACGGTAAAAAAAAGTGCTGGTGCAAGATGATCTGTTAATTTTTTTTTCATAGAAGTATGTCCCTACACTTGTTTTCCTTGTTAAACCCATCGCAAGTTCACAGGGTATCAATTCCTCCACAGAAACAAGTGCATATTACAAATATTATGGAGTGGTGTAACCAACGAACAGGTTATTACATGTGACTGCTATGCAAAAAACACATGGATGGCAATTTGGGCACATGGTTGACCTTTTATTTACTACCAATTCTCCTGTACGATATTTTTTTAACCTAACTTAGATGAAACCGTACTGGTGTTGGTGCTCGACTGACACACAGTAGAATTATTCTTTTGTCCTCGTCACTATAAACCCTACGGACGTTCACCATTCGTCCTAATGGCACAACTGCAAAAAAAAAATAGTAGCATATGGACATGATGTACTACTCCTCCAATCAAATTTGCAAAAAAAAGCAGTAGCATATGGACATGATCTACTAATACTCCAATCAATTTTTCTAAATTGTGCTCCTAAAAAAACAGTAGCATATGGACATGATCTACTAATAGTCCAATTAATTTTTCTAAATTGTGCTCCTAAAAAACAGTAGCATATGGACATGATCTACTAATACTCCAATCAATTTTTCTAAATTGTGCTCCTTAAAAAAAACAGTACCATATGGACATGATCTACTAATACTCCAATCAATTTTTCTAAATTGTGCTCCTAAAAATACAGTAGCATATGGACATGATGTACTACTACTCCAATCAAATTTTCTAAATTTTGGTACTAGAAAAACAGTAGCATACGGACATAATCTACTACTAATCCAATCAAATTTTGAAGTGCGCGTGAACAGTGCAGCATGCATGTGAACAGTGCATTTTGCATGAGAATCGTACCTGCACCACCTGCTCCCGGTTGATGTGCATCGGCGTCCTGATTATCGCCACCATTGGCAGCTCCACGGCCAGCAGCAGGCCCTCTTCCACGACCACCGCGGCCAGCACTTCCTCCTCTTCCACGAGTACCGCTACCAGATCTACGGGAAAGAAGTTCTTTGCCGTGTGGTCAAACACACACGGCAAAGAAAAACGTGGAACACGGCAAAGGCTTTGTCGTGTGTATACACACGGCAAAAGCTACACGGCAGAGTAAGCGACGGCAAAGACTCTTTGCCGTGTGTACCGAGAATAATACACGGCAAAGCTTTTGCCGTGTGTCTTATACGTAGACACGGCATAGTAAAGCGACTTGACGCTTCCGTCTGTTTAACGGAGCCAGCGAGCCTTTGCCGTGTTTCTTCTTTGCCGTGTGCTTTTTACGATTTGCCGTGCCGTGAAGCGTTGTCATGTGTCCTTGGGTTACCGTGTAGTTCGGCTTTGCCGTGTGCCACATAGGATACACACACGGCACAGTAGCTTCCTTTGCCGTGCCTCTAGGCAGAAACACACGGCACAGTCGCCTCCTTTGCCATGTGCCCGTGGGATACGCTACACGGCAACGCAGCCCCCTTTGCCGTGTGTCTTTCCTGGAAGGCACACGGCAAAGGCCCTTCGAGCCAACCCAGGAGCACACGGGCTGCTGCCACCTGTCGCCTTTGCCGTGTGTATACACACGGCAAAGTTACCATTTGGCACTTTGCCGTGTGAAGGCCCTTTTATTTCCCTTTTTTATTTGTTTTTTCTACATCCCTGCATTTAAAACAACAGTTGATATATATGACAACAAATATATGATCCAAACAAGCAAGTATGCTCCAAGCAAACATACACATGATCCAAACACTCATACACATCACAAACATATGATCCAAGCACTCATACACATCACAAGATCCAAACATATGATCCAAGCAAATATATGATCCAAACCACATATCCACTCGATGGCCACCACATACACATCACATGATACATCACATGTCCTTGATGCACTCGATGGCCACCACATATCCACATCCTACACGGTCGAAAGCAAAATAGTGAGATTCACATGACAAATTGTATGGCTAAATTTTCACAAGTGTAGTAGTGGCAATGTAGCAACATAGAAATATACAACTTGGCAATAGCATATAAAACTAGTATTGATCAACTTTTAAGGCAAGTTGATGGAAATGACAATTACATGTGATTTTGACAAGTCTCGTGGCAAGTTGATGAAAATGACAAGTAAATTTTGACAACTGTCATGGCAAGGCTAAATTTTCTACAAGTATCATGGCATGGCTAAATTTTCTACAAGTGTGATGGCATGGATAAATTTGACAAGTGTAGGAGAACTAACCGTGATGCACACATGATAGCCACAACCTCAAAGCCCTCCTACAAGGTCAAAAGCACAATCATGAGACTCTCCAAGTGTATCGAGTACCGATATCGAGTGATGCCCAAGGTCAAGTGTAGGAGAACTAACCAGGAGGACTCTGATCCAGCCTGCGGACGACCGACGGGTTATTGACGGTGAAAGGCGACTGGTTGTTCGATCCACCGTCTGACCCACCAGGCGGCGCCTGGTTGTTCGACCCACCAGGCGGCATCAAATTGGCCAACTACACGATGGGAAATTGTGTGCATTAGACAATAAGAAAATATTGAAAATTACGAGCATTAGACAATAAAGACATGCGATCACTTACCCACGGGAAGGCGAAAGGAGGAGTAGGAAGAGACCCTGGTGGAGCAGTCATGAGCATTTGGTTTGCCATCCACTGCTCATCATCGATGTTGTCAAGCCTTCGCCGCTTAAGCTCGCTTCCAAGTCAAGCTGCGCTGCTCGCCTCTGCTTACCCTCTCAGCGGCCATCTCCTCCTACGTCGTGTAGCCGCGATGTCATGAACATTGCAATGTAAAACATGTAGTAAAACAAAGATGAATGAGGAAGAAGAACATACCCTAACTGGTCGACAGCTATAACCGAAGGTCAGGACAGTCTCACGGCAGTGCATGGAGCGCCCCGCCACGCCGGATCTGGCGATAGATGGAACGGTCCTAGGGTCGACGGACCGTCAGCAATCCATAGGCGGCCATCTTCCGCTCCCTGTCCCCGCCAAAGACGGCAACCTCGTGGATCAAGGCGGTGTCAGGGTTGGAATCTTCGCCGTGCACCTGCTTGTACTTCTCGGGGTACTTCGTGCCCCGGATCTTGGCTCCCTCATTGATCCACGAGGAGTCGTTCACAGGCTCGTCCAAGGTGCGCATCTTCTTCCAAATGGTAAACATGGATGGCTCCACACCTGTCTTTACTTTCTGCAAATGAGAGGACAAAGATAAGTGAAGGGGGACTCCCTTGCGGAGTAAAGAATAACATGAGAAGCAAAAATAAAGAAAGCATTTGCTCACCTCTTTTTGCCTGACAAGGGCAAGGGGGATGCTACCTTGGCGGTGTGATCCACCCTTCATCTCCTCTCACCGCTTCTTTGCGGCCTCGTGTCTCTTTAGGTACTCGGCGTGTGTCCACCATGCTACCATCACCGTGAAGCACCTCGTGTCATTACCGACAAACTGAGGAGGGTTCTACGTCCACAAGGTACAGGTATTAGTACAACATGAAATAGATGAAGGTCCAAAAATCAATAAAATAGAAACATAACTACCTGCAGGTACTGCCATGGCTCGAAGAGCATGTCCCGGGCTTGACTCTTGTTCATCCAGATCTTACGATCGCCAAACCAGTTGCGGACAGAGTTCACGCGTGCCTCGTAGTGCATGTCTTGCACCTTCCTCTATGCAAGCTCGTTCACGATCGCCATACACTCCCTTGAGTTCTCCCTATGCATGTCGAAATAATTCTACAAGTATGCACACAGGAAAAAAAGGAGTCAAAACCACGAGTCAAAGCCGCGGTGATTTAATTATGACAAGTGAAACAAACTTACCCAGAACAGAACTTGAATCTTCTGTGCCATGTGGTTGTACTTTTTAGTCGGATATGGGGCGTAGTGGTAATGCTTCCAAGTCTAAGCTACATCCTCCAGACCATTTGGGAGAGTGACAATCCTAGGAAAATACGCTCGAACCAGGGCTCCAAGGATCCTCGAGTAGCCACGATACGGCTTCATTCCATCCTCATAAAGAAAGGAGCTGTAAAATGAAAAATCATAATCAGTATGTGATGAAAATTCCAATATATGGTTAGCGGGTCAAATAATGTACCTCTTTGCAGACATGCGCTGTCTCCTAAAAACAAACTATCTACAATCTGAGTATTAGGGGGAAACTCCCCGTTTCGGTAAAACCGGGGTAGATCTTGTCACAACATGTTCCCAAACATGGTTTTACATCATCACATGACCTAACCAAGCCTAAAACAAGTGAGAGCTACACCAGGCTACCCCTGTCAGAAGAAAGTCTAGGTGGTAGATGATCCGAGGCCCGCGGATCAGGGTTCCGCAGGAACAAGCGCTTTGGGGCATCGGAACACCTCCAAACCATGCATATGACCCTAGCATGTATAATGAAGTGTCGTGGCATGCTCAAAACTCCTAAACCTGGTTCCCAAGTGTGACCCCCTTCGCAGACATGCGCTGTCTCCTAAAAACAAAGTGTCTGCAATCTGAGTATTAGGGGGAAACTCCCCGTTTCGGTGAAACCGGGGTAGATATTGTCACAACATGTTCCCAAACATGGTTTTACATCATCACATGACCTAACCAAGAGCAAAACAAGAGAGGGATACACCGGGCTACCCCTGTCAGAAGAAAGTCTAGGGGGGTAGACGATCCGAGGCCCGCGGATTAGGGTTCCGCAGGAAGAAGCGCTTCGGGGCATCGGAACACCTCCAAACCATGCATGTGACCCTAGCATGTGTAATGAAGTGTGGTGGCATGCTTAAAACTCCTAAACCTGGTTCCCAAGTGTGACCCCCTTCGCAGACATGCGCTGTCTCCTAAAAACAAAGTGTCTGTAATCCAAGTATTAGGGGGAAACTCCCCGTTTCGGTGAAACCGGGGTAGATCTTGTCACAACATGTTACCAAACATGGTTTTACATCATCACATGACCTAACCAAGCCTAAAACAAGTGAGAGCTACACCGGGCTACCCCTGTCAGAAGAAAGTCTAGGGGGTAGACGATCCGAGGCCCGCGGATCAGGGTTCCGCACGAAGAAGCACTTCGACGCATCAGAACACCTCCAAACCATGCATGTGACCCTAGAATGTGTAATGAAGTGTGGTGGCATGCTCAAAACTCCTAAACCTGGTTCCCAAGTGTGACCCCCTTCGCAGACATGCGTTGTCTCCTAAAAACAAAGTGTCTGCAATCTGAGTATTAGGGGGAAACTCCCTGTTTCGGTGAAACCGGGGTAGATCTTGTCACAACATGTTCCCAAACATGGTTTCACATCATCACATTACCTAACCAAGAGCAAAACAAGAGAGGGATACACCGGGCTACCCCTATCAGAAGAAAGTCTAGGGGGGTAGACGATCCGAGGCCTACGGATCAGGGTTCCGCAGGAAGAAGCGCTTCGGGGCATCGGAACACCTCCAAACCATGCATGTGACCCTAGCATGTGTAATGAAGTGTGGTTGCATGCTCAAAACTCCTAAACCTGGTTCCCAAGTGTGACCCCCTTCGCAGACATGCGCTGTCTCCTAAAAACAAAGTGTCTGCAATCTGAGTATTAGGGGGAAACTCCCCGTTTCGGTGAAACTGGGGTAGATCTTGTCACAACATGTTCCCAAACATGGTTCTACATCATCACATGACCTAACCCACACTAAAAAAAGTGAGATCTACACCGGGCTACCCCTGTCAGAAGAAAGTCTAGGGGGTAGACGATCCAAGGCCCGCGGATCAGGGTTCCGTAGGAAGAAGCGCTTCGGGGCATCGGAACACCTCCAAACCATGCATGTGGCCCTAGCATGTGTAATGAAGTGTGGTGGCATGCTCAAAACTCCTAAACCTGGTTCCCAAGTGTGACCCCCTTCGCAGACATGCGTTGTCTCCTAAAAACAAAGTGTCTGCAATCTGAGTATTAGGGGGAAACTCCCCGTTTCGGTGAAACCGGGGTAGATCTTGTAACAACATGTTCCCAAACATGGTTTTACATCATCACATGACCTAACCAAGCCTAAAACAAGTGATAGCTACACCGGGCTACCCCTGTCAGAAGAAAGTCTAGGGGTGTAGACGATCCGAGGCCGTGGATCAGGGTTCCGCAGGAAGAAGCGCTTCGGGGCATCGGAATAACTCCAAACCATGCATGTGACCCTAGCATGTGTAATGAAGTGTGGTGGCATGCTCAAAACTCCTCAACCAGGTTCCTAAGTGTGACCCCCTTCACAGACATGCGCTGTCTCCTAAAACCAAAGTGTCTGCAATCTGAGTATTAGGGGGAAACTCCCCGTTTCGGTTAAACCAGGGTAGATCTTGTCAAAACATGTTCCCAAACATGGTTTTACATCATCACATGAACTAACCAAGAGCAAAACAAGAGAGGGATACACCGGCTAACCCTGTCAGAAGAAAGTCTAGGGGGTAGACGATCTGAGGCCCGCGGATCAGGGTTCCACAGGAAGAAGCGCTTCGGGGCATCGGAACACCTCCAAACCATGCATGTAGCCCTAGCATGTGTAATGAAGTTTGGTGGCATGCTCAAAACTCCTAAACCTGGTTCCCAAGTGTGACCCCCTTCGCAGACATGCGCTGTCTCCTAAAAACAAAGTGTCTGCAATCTAAGTATTAGGGGGAAACTCCCCGTTTCGGTGACACCGGGGTAGATCTTGTTACAACATGTTACCAAACATGGTTTTACATCATCACATGAACTAACCAAGCCTAAAACAAGTGAGAGATACACCGGGCTACCCCTTGTCAGAAGAAAGTCTAGGGGGGTAGACGATCTGAGGCCCGGGGATCAGGGTTCCGCACGAAGAAGCACTTCGGGGCATCAGAACACCTCCAAACCATGCATGTGACCGTATAATGTGTAATGAAGTGTGGTGGAATGCTCAAAACTCCTAAACGTGGTCCCCATGTGTGACCCCCTTCGCAGACATGCGTTGTCTCCTAAAAACAAAGTGTCTGCAATCTGAGTATTAGGGGGAACTCCCTGTTTCGGTGAAACCGGGGTAGATCTTGTCACAACATGTTCCCAAACATGGTTTTACATCATCACACGACCTAACCAAGAGAAAAACAAGAGAGGGATACACCGGTCTACCCCTATCAGAAGAAAGTCTAGGGGGGTAGACGATCCGAGGCCCGCGGATCAAGGTTCCGCAGGAAGAAGCTCTTCGGGGCATCGGAACACCTCCAAACCATGCATGTGACCCTAGCATGTGTAATGAAGTGTGGTGGCATGCTCAAAACTCCTAAACCTGGTTCCCAAGTGTGACCCCCTTCGCAGACATGCGCTGTCTCCTAAAAACAAAGTGTCTGCAATCTGAGTATTAGGGGGAAACTCCTCGTTTCGGTGAAACCGGGGTAGATCTTGTCACAATATGTTCCCAAACATGGTTCTACATCATCACATGACCTAACCCACACTAAAAAAAGTGAGAGCTACACCGGGCTACCCCTGTCAGAAGAAAGTCTAGGGGGGTAGACGATCCAAGGCCCGCGGATCAGGGTTCCGCAGGAAGAAGCGCTTTGGGGCATCGGAACACCTCCAAACCATGCATGTGGCCCTAGCATGTGTAATGAAGTGTGGTGGCATTCTCAAAACTCCTAAACCTGGTTCCCAAGTGTGACCCCTTCGCAGACATGCGTTGTCTCCTAAAAACAAAGTGTCTGCAATCTGAGTATTAGGGGGAAACTCCCCGTTTTGGTGAAACCGGGGTAGATCTTGTCACAACATGTTGCAAAACATGGTTTTACATTATCACATGACCTAACCAAGCCTAAAACAAGTGATAGCTACACCGGGCTACCCCTGTCAGAAGAAAGTCTAGGGGTGTAGACGATCCGAGGCCGTGGATCAGGGTTCCGCAGGAAGAAGCGCTTCGGGGCATCAGAATAACTCCAAACCATGCATGTGACCCTAGAATGTGTAATGAAGTGTGGTGGCATGCTCAAAACTCAGTGTGACCCCCTTCGCAGACATGCGCTGTCTCCTAAAAACAAAGTGTCTGCAATCTGAGTATTAGGGGGAAACTCCCCGTTTCGGTGAAACAGGGGTAGATCTTGTCACAACATGTTCCCAAAAATGGTTTTACATAATCACATGACCTAACCAAGAGCAAAACAAGTGAGAGCTACACCGGGCTACCCCTGTCAGAAGAAAGTCTAGGGGTGTAGACGATCTGAGGCCGTGGATCAGGGTTCCGCAGGAAGAAGCGCTTCGGGGCATAGGAACACCTCCAAACCATGCATGTGACCCTAGCATGTGTAATGAAGTGTGGTGGCATGCTCAAAACTCCTAAACCAGGTTCCAAAGTGTGACCCCCTTCACAGACATGCGCTGTCTCCTAAAACCAAAGTGTCTGCAATCTGAGTATTAGGGGGAAACTCCCCGTTTCGGTGAAACCAGGGTAGATCTTGTCAAAACATGTTCCCAAACATGGTTTTACATCATCACATGACCTAACCAAGAGAAAAACAAGAGAGGGATACACCGGCTACCCCTGTCAGAAGAAAGTCTAGGGGGGTAGACGATCCGAGGCCCGCGGATCAGGGTTCCGCAGGAAGAAGCGCTTCGGGGCATCGGAACACCTCCAAACCATGCATGTGACCCTAGCATGTGTAATAAAGTGTGGTGGCATTCTCAAAACTCCTAAACCTGGTTCCCAAGCATGACCCCCTTTGCAGACATGCGTTGTCTCCTAAAAACAAAGTGTCTGCAATCTAAGTATTAGGGGGAAACTCCCCGTTTCGGTGAAACCGGGGTAGATCTTGTCACAACATGTTACCAAACATGGTTTTACATCATCACATGACCTAAACAAGCCTAAAACAAGTGAGAGCTACACCGGGCTACCCCTGTCAGAAGAAAGTCTAGGGGGGTAGATGATCCGAGGCCCGCGGATCAGGGTTCCACAGGAAGAAGCGCTTCGGGGCATCGGAACACCTCCAAAGCATGCATGTGACCCTAGAATGTGTAATGAAGTGTGGTGGCATTCTCAAAACTCCTAAACCTGGTTCCCAAGTGTGACCCCCTTCGTAGACATGCGCTATCTCCTAAAAACAAAGTGTCTGCAATCTGAGTATTAGGGGGAAACTCCCCGTTTCGGTGAAACCGGGGTAGATATTGTCACAACATGTTCCCAAACATGGTTTTACATCATCACATGACCTAACCAAGCCTAAAACAAGTGAGAGCTACACCGGGCTACCCCTGTCAGAAGAAAGTCTAGGGTGGTAGACGATCCGAGGCCCGCGGATCAGGGTTCCGCAGGAAGAAGCGCTTCGGGGCATCGGAACACCTCGAAACCATGCATGTGACCCTAGCATGTGTAATGAAGTGTGGTGGCATGCTCAAAACTCCTAAACCTGGTTCCCAAGTGTGACCCCCTTCACAGACATGCGCCGTCTCCTAAAAACAGTGTCTGCAATCTAAGTATTAGGGGGAAACTCCCCGTTTCGGTGAAACTGGGGTAGATCTTGTCACAACATGTTCCCAAACATTGTTTTACATCATCACATGACCATTTACATTGACTATGTCCCAACCGGGTATTCGTAAACCTTTCTCGTCCACCCCTCGTGAAAAAGACAATTTTTTGTGCCGAATTGGTAGGAAATGGGTCAGATATGAACTGCAGGTACATGATCTGATGCTCATGTTTTTTTGTAAAAGTCATTTTTAGGGTGACAATTTGATGTTTCTTCAGAGTTGCAATATGCAAGTTTAGGTAGGCTCAGCGCCGAACTAAGAATCTTCGTACTCCTCATTTAAACCATAGTTTGGGGGAGGTAAGAAATAAAAAAAACATGCTTTGCCGTGTAGGTTGCATAAAGCACACGGCAAAGACTTATCTTTGCCGTGTGTCTAACTTCAAGGGCACACGGCAAAGGACCACCGTCACCGCTTGGCCAGGTTGAACGCTGGGACCCACCTCTTCTTGTGTAGTTGGCTTTGCCGTGTGCCTTGTTTGGTCTTTGTCGTGGACCCGTTCTTTGCCGTGTGTCTCTTTTCTTCTTTGCCGTGGACCCTTTCTATAACATCCCAAAACTTTAATCCAAGCTTAACAGGATCAAATCATCCAAAAATAGGGCTAACAA
Source organism: Avena insularis (assembly GCA_023614405.1). Taxonomy (NCBI): domain Eukaryota; kingdom Viridiplantae; phylum Streptophyta; class Magnoliopsida; order Poales; family Poaceae; genus Avena; species Avena insularis. The sequence continues at coordinate 441,565,632 of CM042694.1, read as the reverse complement.
AAACTTTTCCAAATTTAAAATAAAAGCATTCATATATGTGTGCATTTAACATAGGAGTTGTTTTAATTGCCATGATTGATTGATCCAATGCTTGTAAAATGTTTCTTAGGTGATTTAAACATCATCTACATCATTCCCAAACTTTTCCTAAAGAAAATCAATCAAAAACAATTAAAATGAAGGAATGGTCATTTTGGCAAATTCAACTATCATGCCTACTTTGGCTATTCCTAGTACTCAATTATTAACAGAAACAATTCTTGATCTTTGCGCCCCTTGCTAGTACACATAATGAGATACCAAGGACCACCTTTTGATCTGCTAAAAACATTATGTTAGCTATTTTAAATGACAGTTTAAAATTGAATCTAATGCATATGCATAGATCACCCCTATTTCAAAAACCATCTATTTGAGCTCCATATTCAAAACCCTTGCAACTAGAGACTACCTATCACTAGTGGAGATCACTCAAAAATTTTGAACTCAAAATTCAAAACTATTTCTCTTGCGGCCATTTCATCAAACACTTGGCATGCTTAATCCCACCTCTAATCCTAGCTCACTATTCTGCATGTGGTTTTGCCCCATTTGATCTCCATTTAACCTCTGTCCCTCTTGGTCTAACCAGGCCTTTAGCACCTCTGTCCTTGTCCCTAACCCCAGGCCATGCCAAACCGAGACATGCTCGCTGCCAAACCTTGCCCACGCAGCAGACCACTCCCCCTTCCCTCGCCATGTCTAGGAGGTAGCCAACACCTCACCGCCCCTCTCTGTCTCTTGCCCGAGCCAAGTGCTGTCGTGGACCACCGAGGAGAACACACGCCCAGTGCCACCGCACCATGCCGATGCCGCCCGCAGAGCACGCTCTGTCCCCAGACATCCCCGTTCGCCGCCCAAAGCCCCACAGCCAACGCTCGCCGTGCACACCGCCGCCTCTGCCTCCCAGAGCGCCACCTCGCCCCGACCGCATATCACCACCCCTACGGCCGCATTTAAGTCCTAGAGCACCGCCAGGGAACCGCCCATCGATCGCCATCCCCAGCCATGCCGCTAGCTCGCCGTAGCCATGTCGCCACCGTCGACCGCCCATCCCGCTCGGTCTCACTGTCGGGCCTATAAAAGGAGCCCTCCCCAGCCATTCTTATCCACACCATTCCACTCCCCTCACCTCTCTGAACCTCACCCACCTCTCGCCGGATCAAGTGGAGCAGCAGCTCGCCGGAATTGGAGCCGGAGCCGCCGCCTCTGGAGGAGAAGGGTGTCGTTGATTTCGACCGCCCCAAACTCAGCCGCGACCACGCCTCGCCTCGCCGTCGTGTTCCACTTTGTTTGCCTCGCCGACCCTGCTGGAGCCCTGGTACACCCCCAGTAGACCCCCACCGAGCCGCTAGGGTTCGTGCTCACCGGCGACCTGTTTGTCGTCGACGACGACTCTCAGCCGTTGATCACGCTTCTAATCGCACAAAAGTGCATCGTTCGCGTGTTAAGTGCCGCTGACAAGCGGGACCCCCCTGTCAGCTGAGCCCCGTGCCGCGGAGCGCCACTGGGCCGGCCCATTCCTTTTCTCGCGCTAGCCCATCGATTTAAATCTGGATTTTTCTTTTTAGTTTGAATCTAGTTTCTGTCCACTAGTTTGAAAATCAATTCAGAGAGTTTTATAAATCCAAATTGCATGAAACCAATTTTGCCTGAAAGGTATTAAAATGATCTATCCAAGCCCGTTGGATTTAATTCAATTAGAGTTATAGATCTCTCCTAATAAAAATAACAAGACAGAAGCTTTTGCAACTTGCAACATTTTTATAAAATCAACCAAGTTAGCTTTTGAGCTGATTCCAACTCTCAAAAATCACATTTCATCATATCTATATGAATATGTAATAATATTAAGGTTTACATGCAGTGACTTTGGACTAGTACCAAAATAATGCTATATAGGCATTTCTAGTCACTTTAAATCATTAAATAATAAACTTAAACCAAAGTAATATTGATCCAACCTTTAAATCTCATTCCCACATGTTAGAATATGTGGTGAGGACATGTGTCCACATGATCCCATATTTTGGTGGTGAATATTGAATTTTAGTTAATATTTCAATGAGTAGAAATTACTTTTCTAAAATAAAAAGGATGAAATTATTGAAATTAAACTTGTGATGCTTGTGATGATAATAGATCATCAATTGTGTGTTTTTAGAATGCTACTTAGCCTAGTTAAGTATTGTTTGGTGATTGTCTACTCCCTATGTATTTATAGACGCTAGTACCGACCAAGCTTTCGAGGAGGAGGAGTTCTACCAAGAAGAAGAAGAAGAAGAAGAAGAAAATTTCAACCACTGCACCAACCAAGGCAAGCTATTAGTGGCAAGCTAACCTTGCAAAACATACTTTAGCAAGCTATTGTTAGCAAGCTAGAATAAAACTAGATGGTTTAGCAAAGATGCCTTAAGCATGCTTTGATCACACCCCTTTAACTATTAGTACCCCAAGTCTTATTGACAAGTTTTACCTCCCTTAGTTTACACAAAGTTCTTTACTTAATTTTGAAGGTAGCATAAAGAGTATAAAACTTGACCTACTTAGAAACCTTTAGATGTCATTCTATGGCATGAGATTGATCCCATCTTTCCACCTTAGTGAACACTCTTAACTTAGTACCTTAGTATAGATCAAAAACTTGAGTCACTTTAGATGGGAACACTTGGTGAAAATGAATTATGAAAATCTTGGAATGATGAGTCATTCTATTGAGATGTTTTGACATGTGTTGAGAAACACAACTGGTTTATGATGATGAAAATGACGAGGCATGAGCCTTAACCCTTCTATAAAACTGATGGTTGGATTCGGATGCGATACCATTCCAAATTTACCGTACAACCACATTACCTGAATTGGGTAAGGCTTAGCTAGAAATTTATATGCATTAGTATTAGTTCCCTCACGGGCGAGGTTTGAGTTGAGGCTACCTCTCAATGTTGACCACCTATGCAGTGCCCAAGATGACTGGTGGTCATGGTTGGGAGGCCATGCTCATAGGAGAGGTGCTTGTACTAGGGTGTGTAAAGGGAAGGTTATGTTTGATTATCTGCATACTAAGTATGATGATTCAGGGTTATCCCTGACAGATGTATCGAATCTTGTGGTGAAAGTGTACCACCTCTGCAGAGTGTCAAACTATTCAAATAGCTGCGTCCGCGGTTATGGACAGTTGGAATGGCCATACTTTTTCGTTGTCAGATGTTTTCTAAATAACTTGAAATGAATGATGAACTCTGACTTGACCACAACAGGGTTGTGTCGATGAAAATAGCTTCCCAACTTAAGTGATTCTAGAACTTTACTTTATCGTTCTTTGTTTGTGAACTCAGCTTAGGTTTCAAACTTAATTTGGTAGTTAAACTTAGATTTAGCACTTTGACTTAGAATTATACTCCTTGCTAGTAGTAGTTTGCGAGTACTTAAAGAGTACTCATGGCTTTTGTCCTTGGCTATTATCATGGCCAGACTATGAAGGAGATTATCAAGATGATGGTCAGCAGGACGGCTATGATAACTAGGACTATCTGCCTTTGTCAGCATTGCATGTGCCCTGAAGATGGACCTCACCGCTACGCTATCGTTGATTTCTGCTGCTTGTTGTATTAAAGACTGGATCATGAGATCCTTATTTGTGTAAAACCTGATGTATGGTTTGTAATGGATGATGTACTGTGATATCCAATCCGTTATGTCTCGCAAAAATGGTAATCCTGGGATTGCGAGGTATGGCATAACGGGCATCTGGGATTAAAAATCCGGGTGTTGACACTTTCTTTGCCGTGTGTGTTTTTTCTTCTTTGTCGTGTTCCTTTTGTTTGCCGTGTGTTTTATTTGGGGTGTACCGTGTGGGTACTCTTTGCCGTGTGCTTCTCTACAACCTCACGGCAGAGAAATTATGTGCCGTGTTCCCGCACTTTTGGCACACGGCAAAGGACGGGAGCGACGGCAGCGAGAATTTTTCCCGTAGTGAGAGGCTCCACGCCCAGCAGCTCCACGGCCACGAGCACCTCGCCCTGCTGCTCCGCGCCCAGCAGCTCCATGGCCACGAGCACTTCGCCCTGCTGCTCCGCGCCCAGCAGCTCCACGGCCTCGTGCGGCAATCGGCGGACTCGTGAACATGAAGACGCCATCGAAGAGAGGGTAGGGCGTGAGTTCAGGCTCGTCGTCAAATCCTCCACCCCCAGCTCCATTGCCGCTAGAGTTTCTCGCAAACTGTGCACCACGGCGAGCTCCGGCTCTGCTCGACTCGCCCACGTACAGCGGGCCACGCCCTAGACCGTGTCCGCCACTGCTCTCCTCCGTGTTCCACCTCTGGGCTAATCAGAGACCAGTGAGGCCGAGAGTACGTCGTCCTCGGCCGTTCCACCCCTCCGCGGAGGAATTCAAGTCGAACATCTGTTGTGGCTGATCAACATCGATATCCTCGTCTGCTCAAAAAAACAGAAACTTGTAAGAACCAAATCATGGTGTCTACACCTCAAAGATCTGAATGAATAGAACAAGAAGATCTACCTTCATCGCTGTCCACCTCAAAGAAAAAATCTCCTGCAAGTTCCCTAGCCTCCCCATCGAAGTCTCAAGAACATCCCAGTCGATAGGCTCGTTCAGGTCCAGGTGCGCCATGATTTGAGGAAGAACCAGACAAAGGACTAGAGGAAGGGGACAATGAGCACCGGAACCATGGCACCAAGCTCTTATAGGACGTCGAAAAATTCGATATGGAATTCAAACCATGGCGCCAAGCCCCCATCTTCTCATCAGATCTCCATCTCCACCGTGCAAATTGGGGTTGATCCGTGGCCCAAAGGTGTGCCCAATCGATGATCATGTAATTCCTCTCTGGTTGGGCAGCAATTTTTGCCATGGATCAACCTCTCCATCAATGGAGATCCTGTACATGAGAGAGAAAGAGGGGGCACGCTCGAAAAGGAGACAGCCCAGGGAGAAACCGAGGAGGTCGAGATTTTCTACGAGAGACAGTTAAGGAGGGGGATTCGGTTGCATGCAGGGGCAGAAAAGGAAAGGTCCCGATATTTTCTCTCCTTGCTAGCGGTACATCGAGTCTCCTTAATAAGCGTGCAAATTTTCATGCGCCTTATGCCCTAGGACGGAGGGAGTATTATGGAGTGGTGTAACCAACGAACACGTTATTACATGTGACTGCTATGCAAAAAAGGCATGGATGGCAATTTGGGCACATGGTTGACCCTTTTATTTACTACCAATTCTCTTGTACGATATTTTTTAACCTAACTTAGATGAAACCGTACTGGTGTTGGTGCTCGACTGACACACAGTAGAATTATGACTATTTTTCACACATGGTTGTTCTGCCAGATGGGCACAAGCACAGGTATTAATTCTTAAGTCCCTAGCATCAGCATCATGATCCTCGACCAGCATTATCAATCAAAGCCTCTGGCTAAGTATATATGGATCATTTTCCTTAGAAAAACTAAATGCAAAAAGTCAGTTTAATTTTTTCGATTTAATTATGTTACTATATCAAATTAATGCAAATACTGTACACTTGGAAGAAAATGGGAAAAAAAGTGTTCTTTAGTGATTATATTGACTCAAACAGCCAAGCCCAACTATACAAACAAGCTAAGATGACTATTCCTTCGCCAAAAAAAAGCGTAAGCAAATGTTGAGCTGCAGCTTGCAGCTTCCTAACGCACACATTTCCTAGGAGTTGCTAAAAACTAATTAGGTGGCAAAGGAGAAGATATATACCTCGATGACCTTAATTTTCAAATCTTGAATCAAATTCTGTTGGGGGCAGGTAGAGTCGGGATAATAGCAGCCCATACAAGGACAAGTTGCAGGTAGAAGCGAGAACTCATGCACAAATTCATCTAATGTTGGAACTTCCATAGCCTGACTTCAGCACTTACATTTTACACAATAGTTTCACCAACATGACTGGCCATTTATGCCGCGAATAGACCAGATGAGATGTTCTTCGGACCGGAGGCTCAATCAGTTGATATCTTGAGTTAACCACAAAAGCCAATATGTATTCTAGCTATCTAATGATAAAAAGACTACTACTTACAAATACTGCATTTTGAATAACATGTCAGTGGCATCCTAAGAAAAACATGCATCATTCGTAAGCTTATTGTCATGAACTGAATTAGCTTCTGATTTACTAAAAGATCAGAATATCATATCCTCAGGACGCTGCCATCTGTATCTGTCATATCAGAAATAGATCAGCATCTACATTGTTTTCTGAAATGAGGTCTACACATTTGAAAAAGTAATATCTACTACTTATAAAGCCCCAACAAGAACTTCGCTACAGACACCCGAACCGACTTACATGGACGTCTTACAACCTACCGATTAGGCCTTCGAAACTCAATCCAACAGCTTACGGTAACCCAACCATTAGCTTTGGTGCACGTAGCAATTGGCTTTGACGGACTGCGCTCTGCCACACGGAGACTCCCACCGAGCATACCCCTTCGCTTAAAAAAACACACCAGAGAATAAGGAAAGGACCGATCATGCCCACGATCTGGTATCCCTAAACCCACGCCTCCCAGGACGCCGACCTCGCCGCCCTTGATGACGCCATTGCCGTTGTTGCCATCAACGCCTTCCTGGACGACTCCATCGCCGCCTTCCTCGCCGCTTCCATTGACGCCCTCCTGATGACAACATTGCCGCCACCGCCATTGACGCCTTCCTCGCCGCCATTGCCACCTTCATCAACGCCATCGCCGCTTTACTGGACACCAACACCTTCGCCTTCCTGCATCCTAGTCGGATGTGCGGGTGCGCCTCTTCCGGCTTCGCCATCCTGTAAACGGTGACAAAACAATCTTTCAGAAACAAACCATTATGGCTTGCATGATTATGACAAGATTACTAGAAATAAAGATGCGACACCAACATAAGTAGCACAAATGGCATGATAGAATTTCATAGCAGAGATAATTGATAGTGCAAATTTGCAATTGGCGTCGCATATATAACTTAAAAATTGTTGCAGCTATAGGTGCAATGTGCTGGTGTATGGTTTGACGGTAAAAAAAAGTGCTGGTGCAAGATGATCTGTTAATTTTTTTTCATAGAAGTATGTCCCTACACTTGTTTTCCTGGTTAAATCCACCGCAAGTTCACAGGGTACCAATTCCTCCACAGAAACAAGTGCATATTACAAATATTATGGAGTGGTGTAACCAACGAACAGGTTATTACATGTGACTGCTATGCAAAAAAGGCATGGATGGCAATTGGGGCACATGGTTGACCTTTAATTTACTACCAATTCTCCTGTACGATATTTTTTTAACCTAACTTAGATGAAACCGTACTGGTGTTGGTGCTCGACTGACACACAGTAGAATTATGACTATTTTTCACACATGGTTGTTCTGCCAGATGGGCACATGCACAGGGGAATGTTCGTTTGCGGTACCAAACTTGGTGGGTGAATGCACCGTGGTACCCGAGTTGCCATCAATCACGCGGAGGGGCCATAGTAGATTCGTCAATTGTCCAGAAGGCCAAATGGGGGTGAATACAAATCTAACGGCCAAACGGTCGTTTGAACCAGACGAAAAACGGTTGAACTCAAATACCGCTGTTAGGTCAACTCTTCTTGGCCCGCCATGTCAGTATTCCCCGTTATCTTTTGCGGTCGTGGACTAGCTTACCCCTGCGTGGACCAGATCTCTGAGTGGACCAGGTCTATTTCTTTGCTCTGCTCTGGTCTTCTCCCCTGCTCCCCTCCCCATGACATTTGCTCAGTTCCGGCTGCTCGTCTCAGATCGAAGCTCGCACTTGCTCTAATTTGCGTCCTCGCCATGTCCGGTTAACCTCCCACACCTCTAATCGAAGCTCGTTGCCGCTGCATCGTCTGGCCAGATCGGAGCTTCGTCCCCGACTAATATCTCGCCTCTGGCTAGTCCTTCTCGCACGGCGGAGCGCGTCCCGTCGGGCGATCCAGGCCGGCGACCGGCCTCGGGAAGTTGCGTGCTGCCGCGCACCCCAGGCATGGTAGCCCTGGCACAGCAGTTCGACGACCACGCTCTCATGGCCACCGTGCTGGGCGTCCGTCCCGCCGTGTGGCCAGCAGAGTTACTGTCGGCTTTTAGGTCTCGTTTTGGGATCAGAAGAAATGAGGTCACATTGAGGTATGCGCGCCGCCATTCTATTTTTTAGTCCGGTTCGAGCACAGCTCAGACACCGAGCACGTTCTGCATTCTTCCCGTTCTTTCGAGTGCTGCGGGGAGAAAATGAGCTTCATGCATTGGCATCGCGCCTGTGGGTGGGACGATCGCTTGGGGCAGCTTCGATTCTTCTCCAAACTCGGCTTTGACAGCCTCCCATTGGATGCTTGGGAGCCGGAGGCCCTCAAGCAGGTCGTCAGTAGCCTTGGCAGCGAGCTGGTGGAAATCGTGCCACATAGCGACAGATGGGTCATCGAGATAAAGGTGTGGCTGAAAGATCCTGACGTTGTTCCTAAGATGTACGAGGTGCAGATTCCAAGCAGGGCAGGGCGACAGCTTTGCTGGAAGCACCCGGTCATCATCCACCTGGAGGAGGTTCTGAAATCGGTACATGGCATTCAGGGCCCCGAAGAGGCTGCCAGAAAGCGCCCTGGTCGCCTGCAGTGTTGGCCTGGAAGGATCGATGGCATAGGACCGCCACCGTTTCGCGACGGGGCACACAGTTTCGGTGGGGGGACCGGGCTTGGACGAGCTGGTGGTTCTGATTTCCCTCGAGTGAAGACAGAGCTCTAGTGAATTTACGTGGTATGTGGCTAATGAATTTGTAGTATGGAGAGCGTAGCAGGAAGTTAGCATCGACTAAAAATATGTAATTGTTTGAATCGATGTAGTATGTATGTGTAATAGTTTGAAGTAGTATGTGTGTGTAATAGTTTGAATCGATGTAGTATGTGTGGGTAATGAATTTGATGTAGTGTGTGTGTGTAATAGTTTGAATCGATGTAGTTGAACACCGTGCTTTATAATTTCTGTGAATAACCAAGGACAACTTCATGAAAAGAGGGTGGTCTGGCAATGAGCAATGTCAATTCTGTGGATGCCAGGAAAATGTAGTCCATCTCCTCTTCAAGTACAAGGTAGCTACATTTGTAACACGTTGAACTACAGGACCATTTTCCAGGCAACACAAGACAAATGAAAAACGGGTTTACAGCACAGACAGTAGACGCAAAATCTGTATTCTGGGATAAAAAGATGCCAGTTAACTAGATTGAACCACGACTAGTAATTGAAGGAAATAGGTACTTGATAGTATTTGCTTACAACAGTAGTACTTCCATACAAAAGGGTCTTATACCTGCACAAAAGTGGGCGAAACTTCCTACTAGTTTATAGAACAATTCGTCAGCATTTCATCTACAAAAGCCATTCTTCAGTCTGAACTTAACTATTCTACACTGAAGAAACTACGGATCTCCACCAGAAAAGTTGGCTGGCCAATTGCCTTGAGAGGACATAAGTTCTTTGATCATTTAACCCAAACTGATCTATTGCCTTCCCGCCAAACTACAAGAAATCTGCATCGTTCATGCACGAGCGATTTGCGTGTGCCAGTCCCGGTTCAGTTGGACCATCCGCGCCGCCGCAATGATTTCTTCGAAACTGAAATTCGACATCTCCTTCTCGAGATCGTAGGTCCGTGTGAACTCGAACCTGAATTCCGGAGCTGAGCTGATGCCCGCCGCCGGCTCCGGCTGTCAAACAATCCAGCATGCTGAGTGTAGACGCTTGGTCGCTGCCACGGTATGGCCTCCGACGGTGTGTAGGATGGAGCGTCTTTGCCGCAGACGGCGTGCTCCCAGCCTACCCCACTTAGGTAAGGTAGTCTGCGCCGAAGCGTGGACGCAAGAGTTCCTAGACCTTGGTGCTGCCCTGTTCGAGGGTGTGTACCCTCGGCGGCGGCATGCTCTCATGAACGATTTTATATGTACCTTGTTCCCACTGCCTAGAACATGCCGTAATGCCGCCGCGCGATTTCTCGACATCGCTCTCTTGGCCCTGCTTGCCGCATCTGGCGCCGACGACGATAGCTGCCGCCAAGCGCCAATTCGGCACATTCGGGGAAATCATCCGCCTGGCAGGGCAATGGGAGACCGGCCTTGAAGTAGAGCTTCATGGCCTGCCTTAAAGGGGCTAAATACCCCAGTTTCAGCGGTTGTCGCGGCGGCAGCGGCTTAGGCGAGGCCATGTTACCCTAGTTGGTGCGGCATGCAGGAGCTACGCAAGGTGAACTGTGGTTAGTCGGAGAAGGGGAGTGAAAGACTGACAGTAGGTTTGGACTACGGGCACGTGTGAAAATAACCATTTCTCATATCCTTAGAGGGTAATAATTCGACACTCGTTGCATTAACAACTCAATCTTTATTTCCCTACTCAGCATAAGAGTGCGAACGTATTAAAAAGATCGGTCGTGGCTATCCACCTCATCGGGCAATGTACAAGGACAGGTAGGAGACGAAACCGGGTTTTATTTTAGAAATGTTGATGACTATGCCCTTATGTTTATACGATATTATTTATATTCCACCATGTACCGTCGAGTGTAGCAACACCATTAGAAATAGGGGATAACGACGTGGCGTGTTTTATTTTTTAAAGGGCATCAGAAACAGGGGATGCCGACGTGACATGTTTTCTGACTGGAGGGCCCGCCCCCTCCACCTTCGACGACGCGCATCCCAGGTTTGAGGGGTGGTGCCGCCCACCAACACATTATTGTGCAATTTTCCATGTGGGACCCGAATTCCGGCGCTGAGCTGATGCCTAGGTCGAACACAGAGAATTTTGAAAGAAGCTACTAAAAATAAATACTTTGAATTCTAGAAGTACTAAATTTAAATACATTACAATTTTGTCTGAAAGTTAATATGCATACTGCTCATCAAAATAATATAAATATAGTACAAATTTCTACTTTGAAAAATAGACCTGAAAATGCTAGCAAATAACCTACGATGAATATAGGATTCATTCTTCCCTATATATTTCGTCGGCGGCGGCTCCCGCATGCTGCAACACACATTCAGAGAACTCTCTCTGTCTGCAATGTGCTGCCAGTATCTCGTCCAGAGGGTAAGGCCTCGGTGTATGTTCTAGACTTAAGCCATACGTCATTGTTGGTTCCTCTTCCCAGGCTTGAACCTCATGATCGTACAGTCTGATATAATTCCTGTAATATATGCAACTGGGTTTGACTGTAGGGTGTAACCTGGTGTCAATGGAGATAGACCGACTGTAATCAACAAAGTGGGCACGACTTCCAATGTCACCGATGGCCTCGAGAGAGCGGTTCTTCATGTCCACCCGGTACAACACCGTTTGCCCTTTGGCAAAATCCCCGTTCAACACAAGAAGCAGATCACGATCTGACTCCACAAGGTAAAATTTGTAAGTTCCGCGTATCTGTTCAAAGACTGGGGCCGAAATTATTTTGGCCATCGTGACAATGCTCGCGTGCTGCTCTAACTTGATGTTGGTCGACAAGATGTCTCCATTCTCAAGTAATGCATATACTTCCCCTCAGAATGTCGTCATGCAGTCCAGAAGCATAGAAGGAGGTGGCAAATACAATCCTTCTCCAAATGATTCATTGATTTTCCCCGTTGGGGTGCTCTCATCGGCCCATGCAATACAATCTGGATAATTGGTGCAAACGAACACCATCGTCGGGGACTGCGTCACGATGACAGATTGTAGAGGATCAGATGGTATGTGTGCTTGAAACTCAGCGTTAGACTTATGAGTGATTGGGTTCAGAAGACGAATCTGGTACGGCTCCACCCTCTGAGCAAGCACGATGACGCCACGAGAAACACCGATGAAGTAGAATCTTTTGGAAGAAGAGGGCATCAGTTAGCACTAAGATGTTTACAATGGAAAATACCAATAAATATCGGATGTGAATGTGAACCTGCGATGGACGTCCATTAGATTTGTCCTGAAGCAACGACCAGTGGCGAGTTTGAGGAAGATGAAGTCGCCAACGTCTGGAAGTGTGTGATCTATCATGATCCAGTTGTTGAGATGGAATTCGGGCACCTTTAAAGTGCGGCGCCAATCGGTGCAGACTTCCCGACAAGCAGCATAGGTGTCGACGTACTCCTCTTTCTCCAGCAAATAGTCGGCGATCTTGCGAAGTGGGTCGGCCGGGAGATCGGACCAGTTCCTCTTCATCCGGCTACTGGCCATGTCTTACGTGCGGGAATGTTTTGATCGAGGAAGAAAGAAGAACTACCATTGCGAGGAGAAGAAGAAGAGGATAACAGACGAGGGAGACGAAGCGGAACTGCCACTACGAGGAGACAATGAGACGGGGAGAAGAAGCGGAACTGCCAATTCAAGTTTGGATCAACGGGCTTTTTTCGGAACTAGCGCGTGAACCATCCATGCACTGCATGCAAGTTTTGATCAAACAGACTGACATGTGGGACCTGCTAAAAAATTCCGTGAAGTGCTCTCCGTGCATAGTGCTACCGACAGTGGCATGTTTTACGACAAGCGGGCCGCCTCCTCCACCTCTGACGGTAGCGTCCCAGGTTCGAGGGTTGGTGCCGCCCACCAACACATTATTGTGTAATTTTCCATGCTTTGTCGCAACCAGCTCCGCTCCGATCCTCTCCTCTGCTCTTGCCGCCGCCACTCCGCTCAGTCGTGCACCGCTCTCATCGTCCCCTTGGGCCATCGTCTTCCCGCCCTCCCCTCCCTACCATCCCCTCACGTCCCCTCCCCTCCCCTCCCTGCCCTGTCTCCTTGCCGCCACCCACCGCCCAGGCACATCTAGAAACGAAAACCGAGAGTCGGCCGTTGGGGTAGGGGCCCAACGACGCTGGTGATCCAGATCTCGCTCGGAGATGGATCCTACGAGGCTTGAGAGCACGGATATGGGTCCTGTGCGGCTGGAGAGCACGGAATCTCCTTCAAGTCTGGAGAGCACAGAGGACAATGAAACGGGTGGGAGAGGAAGCGGGGTGCAGAGCTTTGGAGGTATGGAGCCCGGAGAAGGTGTCGTGCGTCCATATTAAAGGGTAAGAACTGTGATTCCTTATCTGCATACCCCAATTAGCGTTTCTAGTCCCGTGGTGATGGCAAGGATATGTGTTGGTAACCGCAGGACGTCTGTACAGCTTGTCCTTGAGCATGATGCTTTGTCAAGCGAGCATGAAGGCACTGAAACGTGTGGCGGTGCGGATGATGATGAGAAAGCATATCCAGACGTGGCTGCTAACCCTGATAGGATGGAGAGTAGGGAATATTTGGTTGATTCGAACTTTGAGCCTGACTATGGGACTGATGAGGAAGAGGAATGTGAAGATGTGGAAATGGGATGTAGATAGGATGACGAAGAGATGGACAGGCCAGTGATACACTTTGACAGGGACAATCCTACAATTGATGAGGGGACTGTCTTTGATAATGTGGAGGACTGCAGATATGCAGTTGCAACCTATGCAATCAGAGTTGGGTTCGAATTTATCATTGAAAAGAGCGACCAAAAGAGATTTAGGGTGCACTGTAGGTAAAGTAATGTGTATAAATGGAGATTACATGCATCTCCAATGCGGGGTGTACACCCATTTCAGGTTGCAATAGCTACATTTAGTTTCAGTCTTTCTCATATTTATTCTACTGATAACTAGCTCTGAATTATTTGGATTCTTATCGAATGCAGATCAAAGTAAACACGAGGAAACACAACTGCCCTAATACTTCTTTAAGTGGTAAAATTAGACGGGTGACTACCAAGTGGATTGCTGCTCATGCTTATTTGGGTGAGGCAGGATCATAACATTGGACCTGCTGAATTCAGAGCAAAGATTAGCAAAAAGTTTAACGTTCTGATTCCTTATCACAGAGTCTTTGATGGGAAGGAGATGGCTCTAGACTTCATTCAAGGCAAGTGGAATGACAGTTTTCATATGTTGTATAGTTTCAAAGCTCAGGTAGAGAAAACATCACCTAGTAGTGTTGTTGACATCGATTACAAGGTTGTGAAAGGGAGAGAAAATGTCTCGAGGGGGGTCAGGTATAAGCAGGTAGATAAGATATGCTTCAGGAGATGTTTTGTCTGCCTGAAGGCATGCTGGAAGGGGTTCCTAGACGGCTGCAGGCCATACTTGGCAATAGGCGCAACTTCTTTAACAGGGAAGTTCAGGGGACATGTTGCTTACCTTGTGCTTTGACGCATAATTGGCTTCTACCCGTAGCGTATGCTGTTCTTGAGGGTGAATCAAATGAAAGCCAGACATGGTTCATGCAGAGACTACGGGAAGTAATTTGTCATCCTGAAGGCTTGGTGATACACACCGGTGCATCCGAGGGTCTTGAGAATGTTGTTGATGCTGTGTTTCCTAGGGTTGAGCATAGGGAATGCATGCGGCACCTCACTACTAACTTCACGAAGAAATTCAAAGGAAAGATCTTTGAAGAGGACTTGTGGCGATCAGCATACACATACATCCCAAGCACGCATGCTACTTACTTGCAGAACATGTATGTAGTGCCAAAGGTGAAAAAATACCTTGAGGAACATCACACCAAGCTATGGGCCAGAAGCAAGTTCGGTGAGTTAAGCAAGGTGGATTTTGTATGCAATAATTTGGCAGAGAGTTTCAATAATAAGATTTCGGGCATGAAGACACTTGGAATTGTTATTTTGTTGGATGCAATAAGACAGTGCATAATGGTGAAGATAGATTTAAGGCAAAGAATTTGTGCAAGAAAATTTTTAGGCCATAAAATAGTTCCAAAGGTGGTTATGTTACTGAATGCAAGAACCAAGGCAATGAGAACGATAAAGATGAGGGTGGTCAGTAGTTTCAGAACATTGACTGAGGTTTATGCAGAATACAAGCGTGGAAGTGAACGGAGGTACAGTATAGACATTGGAAACAAGACTTATTCATGCAGGCAGTGGCAGATTACTGGTCTGCCATGTCACCATGCAATTTACTTCATCTTAAAGCTTAGAGGTAACGGAGCTGAAATAGAGAACTATGTCGACAACTATTTCTCCGTGGACAAGTTTGCTGCAACTTATGCAGAAAACGTACCACCTATGGCTGATGAAAATGATTGGAAGATTGTCGATCTAGGGTTTAAACTTCAACCACCAGTTCTTAGGAGGCCACCTGGGAGGTCTAGAAAGCTAAGGATCTAAGCCTCCACCGATAAAGGTCCAAGGCTGGGAGCTAGGAAAAGGAAATGTGGACGTTGTGGCGGATTCGGCCATATCAATAGGTTGTGCAAAAACCCAGTTACACATGTTATTGTCCCTGTTCACACCCCGGTGGCAGAAAATGAGGCTTCTCATCCAGAACTAGCGGAAGAGCAGTGCGAAGACGGTGATGAGCACTCGGAGGAAAACGTACGTAAGCAGCCAATTTATGAAGAAGTGGAGGTACCGGCGAGAAAAGGGTGTGAAAGGAAACAAAAGGGTAAGCGGAACAGGGAGGAAAGGGCAAATAATGGAGGTGTATTAGAGTATGAAGAAGTTGCAGGGGTGATTGAGGATGTTTTTGAGGATCTTTCGGCTAACTGTAGGAGAAATAATAAATCCCTGCCAATTTCATCTTTGTACGATTCTCCGGATGAAAGGTAAACTTAAAATTTTTTTATTTGCCATTTTATCATTTTTTTTATCCTCATCAACTGATGCTTAATGCAGCGTGGGCTAGCAGACTAATAAGAGGACCAGAAAGATGCGGGCACAGTAACGTCGTCTGTTGAATTATATCATTGAAACTAAACTAGCCGTGTCGTCTTTATTTATATCTGGCGCGTGCAACGTGTCTGTGATGGGGTCATGTGGACCAGATTATATTTTTTAAAATATTATTACATTAATTTTTTACCTGCGTTTGGACGCGGCTAGTAGTTCCCATTTCCCTTGCATTCCCATATCCTCTGGCGCACTCCAGAATTATGGCTATGCCATCAAGTAGCAGAGTCAGCGTATTGTCCCATCAGGTGTGAACGCAATGAATTTGTTTGTTCAGAATTTGAAGACTTTTGATTAGTTTGAAAGACAGATAAACCTAAAACATGTATCTAGATATGTTTTGGGTATAGACACATTTATTAAATATCTAAAAAACTAAGTCAGTTATATCTGGACAGGAGTAGTATACTATTACAACACGCTCGATCCCTTCTCCTCAGGCGCACTCCAAATTACGGTTGTGCCATCAAGTGTTGGGAGCAGAGTCAACGTATTGTCCCATCAGATATGCCCGGGAACACGCGAACTTTATTTTCAGGATCCGACGAGTTTCGATCGACTAGTTTCAAAGACAACTAAAACATGGCCAACATATATAGATTATGACGATAATCGACCATGACTCAGGTGACCCAGATCCAAAGAGCGCATTAAGATAGCATACATAGATTTAATTTATGCTTAAGTGGCCCTAATCGACTATGACGCTCCCGCAGTCTCCATCATTGACGACGTTGTCCGCGTCGCCGCCAGCCTCCTCCGCGTCGGAATCGATGCCGACATTCTCGGCAGCGTTCCTCCTCCTCATGGATTCTTCACGGCGTGCTGCATCGATAACGGTGGAGGTCGTATGCCCAGGCACTGCCAAAAAGCGCTGCCTTCCTTCGGGGTTGCGCAGATCCGGGTGGATCTCCCGCCGGTGGATTCCGCACAGCTCAATCAACGCAGCCCGATCCTTCTTGAACAGCTTTCGCCAGTACGCGCTCATACACGAGTACCACGCCATTGCCCTCTTCCGCTCCGACAGCTGGCGGTGGTGCTCCTCGATCTGCCTAGCCAACGCGTTGTCGTGCAAGAGCGATGCGATAGGAACCCTGGCGTAGCTGAGCTCGAAGCCGACCGGAAGCCTCGCTAACGGCGGAGCGAGTATGTCGTAGTGGGCGAACATCTGAGCCTCGTGCAAGCTGAGTTTTGGCCTCTCCCTCTCCATGGAGATGAAGGAACACGATCTAATATTCGACCCCGAGGTTAAGGGGATAAGGGCAAGGACGTAGGCCCAGCATAGTTGCCACGGCCAATCATTTCGCAGAACAGACTTCTCGCGCATCGCCCTCGTGAAGGACATCACTATCGTCCACGCACCCCGATCCAACGGCGCCAAACAATCGGGAATCGGGTCTTCTAGAAGCCCAGAGCGGTTGCTGGTTAGTTCTGCGTCCTGATTGTTTGTGGCCAACGGCGGTAGTTGAAAATAATACACATTTCAATGACACTGGTGGATCCATGTGTGGTCTCTAAAGAGAACACACATCCAATGACTCTAGTTGTTGTTATTAAAAAGAGCACACATGCAATGACACTAGTGGATCCATATGTGGTATGTGAAAAGAACACACATGCAATGACTCCAGTTTTTGTTAGTGAAAAGAACACACATGCAATGACACTGGTGGATCCATGTGTGGTCTCTAAAGACAGCACACATTTCAATGACACTGGTGGATCCATATATGGTAAGTGAAAAGAACAGTCATGAAATGACTCAGTTGTTGTTAGTAAAAAGAACACACATGCAATGACACTGGTGGATCCATAGGTGGATTATGAAAAGAGCACACATGCAATGACACCGGTGGATCCATGTGTGGTCTCTGAAGAGAGCACACATTTCAATGACTATGGTTGTTGTTAGTAAAAAGAACACACATGCAATGACACTGGTGGATCCATGTGTGGTCTCTTGTTGTTACTAAAAGAGCACACATGCAATGACACTGGTGGATCCATGTGTGGATTGTGAAGAGGACACACATGCAATGACACTGGTGGATCCATAGGTGGTATGTGAGAAGAACAGCCATGAAATGACTCTAGTTGTTGTTAGTAAGAAGAACACACATGCAATGACTCCAGTTGTTGTTAGTGAAAAGAACACACATGCAATGACTCCAGTTGTTGTTAGTGAAAAGAACACACATGCAATGACACCGGTGGATCCATGTGTGGTCTCTAAAGAGAACACACATGCAATGACACTGGTTGTTGTTACTAAAAAGAACACACATGCAATGATACTGGTGGATCCATGTGTGGATTGTGAAGAGAACACACATGCAATGACACTGGTTGTTGTTACTAAAAAGAACACACATGCAATGACACTGGTGGATCCATGTGTGGATTGTGAGAAGAACAGACATGCAATGACACTAGTGGATCCATAGGTGGTATGTGAGAAGAACAACCATGAAATGACTCTGGTTGTTGTTAGTAAAAAGAACACACATGCAATGACACTGGTGGATCCATAGGTGGATTGTGAAAAGAGCACACATGCAATGAATCCAGTTGTTGTTAGTGAAAAGAACACACATGCAATGACACTAGTTGTTGTTACTAAAAAGAACACACATGCAATGACACTGGTGGATCCATATGTGGATTGTGAAAAGAGCACGCATGCAATGGCTCCAGTTGTTGTTAGTGAAAAGAACATACATGCAATGACACTGGTGGATCCACGTGTGGTCTCTGTAGAGAACACACATTTCAATGACACTGGTGGATCCATATGTGGTATGTGAAACGAACACACATGCAATGACACTGGTTGTTGTTTGTGAAAAGAACACACATGCAATGACACTGGTGGATCCATAGGTGGTATGTGAAAAGAACACACATTTCAATGACTCTGGTTATTGTTACTAAAAAGAACACACATGCAATGACACTGGTGGATCCATGGGTGGATTGTGAAAAGAAGACACATGCAATGACACTGGTGGATCCATAGGTGGTATGTGAAAAGAACACACATTTCAATAACTCTGGTTGGTGTTACTAAAAAGAACACACATGCAATGACACTGGTGGATCCATGTGTGGTCTCTATAGAGAACACACATTCCAATGACACTGGTGGATCCATATGTGGTATGTGAAAAGAACACACATGCAATGACACTGGTTGTTGTTAGTGAAAAGAACACACATGCAATGACACTGGTGGATCCATAGGTGGTATGTGAAAAGAACACACATTTCAATGACTCTGGTTGTTGTTACTAAAAAGAACACACATGCAATGACACTGGTGGATCCATGGGTGGATTGTGAAAAGAAGACACATGCAATGACACTGGTGGATCCATAGGTGGTATGTGAGAAGAACAGCCATGAAATGACTCTAGTTGTTGTTAGTAAGAAGAACACACATGCAATGACTCCAGTTGTTGTTAGTGAAAAGAACACACATGCAATGACTCCTGTTGTTGTTAGTGAAAAGAACACACATGCAATGACACCGGTGGATCCATGTGTGGTCTCTGAAGAGAACACACATGCAATGACACTGGTTGTTGTTACTAAAAAGAACACACATGCAATGATACTGGTGGATCCATGTGTGGATTGTGAAGAGAACACACATGCAATGACACTGGTTGTTGTTACTAAAAAGAACACACATGCAATGACACTGGTGGATTCATGTGTGGATTGTGAGAAGAATAGACATGCAATGACACTAGTGGATCCATAGGTGGTATGTGAGAAGAACAACCATGAAATGACTCTGGTTGTTGTTAGTAAAAAGAACACACATGCAATGAAACTAGTGGATCCATAGGTGGATTGTGAAAAGAGCACACATGCAATGAATCCAGTTGTTGTTAGTGAAAAGAACACACATGCAATGACACTAGTTGTTTTTACTAAAAAGAACACACATGCAATGACACTGGTGGATCCATATGTGGATTGTGAAAAGAGCACGCATGCAATGGCTCCAGTTGTTGTTAGTGAAAAGAACATACATGCAATGACACTGGTGGATCCACGTGTGGTCTCTGTAGAGAACACACATTTCAATGACACTGGTGGATCCATATGTGGTATGTGAAACGAACACACATGCAATGACACTGGTTGTTGTTAGTGAAAAGAACACACATGCAATGACACTGGTGGATCCATAGGTGGTATGTGAAAAGAACACACATTTCAATGACTCTGGTTATTGTTACTAAAAAGAACACACATGCAATGACACTGGTGGATCCATGGGTGGATTGTGAAAAGAAGACACATGCAATGACACTGGTGGATCCATAGGTGGTATGTGAAAAGAACACACATTTCAATAACTCTGGTTGGTGTTACTAAAAAGAACACACATGTAATGACACTGGTGGATCCATGTGTGGTCTCTATAGAGAACACACATTCCAATGACACTGGTGGATCCATATGTGGTATGTGAAAAGAACACACATGCAATGACTCTGGTTGTTGTTAGTGAAAACAACACACATGCAATGACACTGGTGGATCCATAGGTGGTATGTGAGAAGAACACACATTTCAATGACTCTGGTTGTTGTTACTAAAAAGAATACACATGCAATGACACTGGTGGATCAATGGGTGGATTGTGAAAAGAGCACACATGCAAATGACACCGGTTGATCCATATGTGGTATGTGAAAATAACACACATGCAATGATCCAGTTGTTGTTAGTGAAAAGAACATACATGCAATGACACCGGTGGATCCATGTGTGATCTCTGAAGAGAGCACACATTTCAATGACTTTCGTTGTTGTTAGTAAAAAGAATGCACATGCAATGACACTGGTTGTTATTAGTAAAAAGAACACACATGCATGACACTGGTGGATCCATGTGTGGATTGTGAAGAGAACACACATGCAATGACACTGGTGGATCCATAGGTGGTATGTGAGAAGAACAGCCATGAAAGGACTCTGATTGTTGTTAGTAAAAAGAACACACATGCAATGACACTAGTGGATCCATAGGTGGATCGTGAAAAGAGCACACATGCAATGACTCTAGTTGTTGTTTGTGAAAAGAACACACATGCAATGAGACTGGTTGTTGTTACTAAAAAGAACACACATGCAATGACACTGGCGGATCCATATGTGGATTGTGAAAAGAGCACAGATGCAATGGCTCTAATTGTTGTTAGTGAAAATAACATACATGCAATGACACTGGTGGATCCATGTGTGGTCTCGGTAGAGAACACACATTTCAATGACACTGGTGGATCCATATGTGGTATGTGAAAAGAACACACATGCAATGACTCTTGTTGTTGTTAGTGAAATGAACACACATTTCAATGACTCTGGTTGTTGTTACTAAAAAGAACACAATGCAATGACACTGGTGGATCCATGGGTGGATTGTGAAAAGAGCACACATGCAATGACACTGGTGGATCCATATGTGGTATGTGAAAAGAACACACATGCAATTACTCCAGTTGTTGTTAGTGAAAAGAACACACATGCAATGACACTGGTGGATCCATGTGTGGTCTCTGAAGAGAGCACACATTTCAATGACTCCAGTTGTTGTTAGTAAAAAGAACACACATGCAATGACACTGGTGGATCCATAGGTGGTATGTGAGAAGAACAGCCATGAAATGACTCTGGTTGTTAGTAAAAAGAACACACATGCAATGACTCCAGTTGTTGTTAGTGAAAAGAAGACACATGCAATGAATCCAGTTGTTGTTAGTGAAAAGAACATCCATGCAATGACACCGGTGGATCCATGTGTTGTCTTTGAAGAGAGCACACATTTCAATGACTCTGGTTGTTGTTGGTAAAAAGAACACACATGCAATGACACCGGTGGATCCATAGGTGGTCTCTAAAGAGAGCACACATGCAATGACTCCAGCTGTTGTTAGTGAAAAGAACACACATGCAATGACACTGGTTGTTGTTACTAAAAAGAACACACATGCAATGACACTGGTGGATCCATATGTGGATTGTGAAAAGAGCACACATTCAATGACTCCAGTTGTTGTTAGTGAAAAGAACATACATGCAATGACAGTGGTGGATCCATGTGTGGTCTCTGTAGAGAACACACACTTCAATAACACTGGTGGATCCATATGTGGTATGTGAAAAGAACACACATTTCAATGACTCCAGTTGTTGTTACTAAAATGAACACACATGCAATGACACTGGTGGATCCATGGGTGGATTGTGAAAAGAGCACACATGCAATGACACTGGTGGATCCATATGTTCTATGTGAAAAGAACACACATGCAATGATTCCAGTTGTTGTTAGTGAAAAGAACATATATGTAATGACACTGGTGGATCCATGTGTGGTCTCTGAAGAGAGCACACATTTCAATGACTCTGGTTGTTGTTAGTAAAAAGAACACACATGCAATGACACTTGTTGTTCCATGTGTTTTCTCTGAAGAGAACACACATGCAATGACATTGGTTGTTGTCACTAAAAAGAACACACATGCAATGACACTGGTGGATCCATAGGTGGTATGTGAGAAGAACAGCCATGAAATGACTCTGGTTGTTGTTAGTAAAAAGAACACACATTTGCAATGACTCCAGTTGTTGTTAGTGAAAAGAACATACATGCAATGACATTGGCGGATCCATAGGTGGATTGTAAAGAGAACACACATGCAATGACACTGGTGGATCCATAGGTGGTATGTGGGAAGAACAGCCATGAAATGACCCTGGTTGTTGTTAGTAAATAGAACACACATTTGCAATGACTCCAATAGTTGTTAGTGAAAAGAACATACATGCAATGACACCGGTGGATCCATATGTGGTCTCTGAAGAGAGCACACATTTCAATGACTCTGGTTGTTGTTAGTAAAAAAGAACAAAAATGCAATGACACTGGTGGATCCATAGGTGGATTGTGAAAAGAGCACACATTTCAATGACTCTGGTTGTTGTTACTAAAAAGAACACACATGCAATGACACTGGTGGATCCATGGGTGGATTGTGAAAAGAGCACACATGCAATGACACTGGTGGATCCATATGTGCTATGTGAAAAGAACACACATGCAATGACTCCAGTTGTTGTTAGTGAAAAGAACATATATGCAATGACACTGGTGGATCCATGTGTGGTCTCTGAAGAGAGCACACATTTCAATGACTCTGGTTGTTGTTAGTAAAAAGAACACACATGCAATGACACTGGTGGATCCATGTCGGTCTCTGAAGAGAACACACATGCAATGACACTGGTTGTTGTCACTAAAAAGGACACACATGCAATGACACTGGTGGATCCATAGGTGGTATGTGAGAAGAACAACCATGAAATGACTCTGGTTGTTGTTAGTAAAAAGAACACACATGCAATGACTCCAGTTGTTGTTAGTGAAAAGAACACACATGCAATGACTCCAGTTGTTGTTAGTGAAAAGAACATACATGCAATGACACTTGTTGATCCATGTGTGGTATCTGTAGAGAACACACATTTCAATGACACTTGTGTATCCATATGTGGTATGTGAAAAGAACACACATGCAATGACTCTGGTTTGTTGTTAGTGAAAACAACACACATGCAATGACAGTGGTGGATCCATAGGTGGTATGTCATAAGAACACACATTTCAATGACTCTGGTTGTTGTTACTAAAAAGAACACACATGCAATGACACTGGTGGATCCATGGGTGGATTGTGAAAAGAGCACACATGCAATGACACTCGTGGATCCATATGTGGTATGTGAAAATAACACACATGCAATGACTCTAGTTGTTGTTAGTGAAAAGAACACACATTTCAACACTTGTGGATCCATATGTGGTATGTGAAAAGAACATGCATGCAATGACTCTGGTTGTTGTTAGTGAAAAGAACACACATTCAATGACACTGGTGGATCCATGTGTGGTCTCTTAAGAGAACACACATGCAATGACATTGGCGCATCCATAGGTGGATTGTAAAGAGAACACACATGCAATGACACTGGTGGATCCATAGGTGGTATGTGAGAAGAACAGCCATGAAATGACTCTGGTTGTTGTTAGTAAATAGAACACACATTTGCAATGACTCCAGTAGTTGTTAGTGAAAAGAACATACATGCAATGACACTAGTGGATCCATATGTGGTATCTGAAGAGAGCACACATTTCAATGACTCTGGTTGTTGTTAGTAAAAAGAACACACATGCAATGACACTGGTGGATCCATAGGTGGATTGTGAAAAGAGCACACATGCAATGAATCCAGTTGTTGTTAGTGAAAAGAACACACATGCAATGACACTAGTTGTTGTTACTAAAAAGAACACACATGCAATGACACTGGTGGATCCATATGTGGATTGTGAAAAGAGCACACATGCAATGGCTCCAGTTGTTGTTAGTGAAAAGAACATACATGCAATGACACTGGTGGATCCATGTGTGGTCTCTGTAGAGAACACACATTTCAATGACACTGGTGGGTCCATATGTGGTATGTAAAAAGAACACACATGCAATGACACTGGTTGTTGTTAGTGAAAAGAACACACATGCAATGACACTGGTGGATCCATAGGTGGTATGTGAAAAGAACACACATTTCAATGACTCTGGTTATTGTTACTAAAAAGAACACACATGCAATGACACTGGTGGATCCATGGGTGGATTGTGAAAAGAGCACACATGCAATGACACTGGTGGATCCATATGTGGTATGTGAAAAGAACACACATGCAATTACTCCAGTTGTTGTTAGTGAAAAGAACACACATGCAATGACACTTGTGGATCCATGTGTGGTCTCTGAAGAGAGCACACATTTCAATGACTCCAGTTGTTGTTAGTAAAAAGAACACACATGCAATGACACTGGTGGATCCATAGGTGGTATGTGAGAAGAACAGCCATGAAATGACTCTGGTTGTTAGTAAAAAGAACACACATGCAATGACTCCAGTTGTTGTTAGTGAAAAGAAGACACATGCAATGAATCCAGTTGTTGTTAGTGAAAAGAACATCCATGCAATGACACCGGTGGATCCATGTGTTGTCTTTGAAGAGAGCACACATTTCAATGACTCTGGTTGTTGTTGGTAAAAAGAACACACATGCAATGACACCGGTGGATCCATAGGTGGTCTCTAAAGAGAGCACACATGCAATGACTCCAGCTGTTGTTAGTGAAAAGAACACACATGCAATGACACTGGTTGTTGTTACTAAAAAGAACACACATGCAATGACACTGGTGGATCCATATGTGGATTGTGAAAAGAGCACACATGCAATGACTCCAGTTGTTGTTAGTGAAAAGAACATACATGCAATGACAGTGGTGGATCCATGTGTGGTCTCTCTAGAGAACACACACTTCAATGACACTGGTGGATCCATATGTGGTATGTGAAAAGAACACACATTTCAATGACTCCAGTTGTTGTTACTAAAATGAACACACATGCAATGACACTGGTGGATCCATGGGTGGATTGTGAAAAGAGCACACATGCAATGACACTGGTGGATCCATATGTTCTATGTGAAAAGAACACACATGCAATGATTCCAGTTGTTGTTAGTGAAAAGAACATATATGCAATGACACTGGTGGATCCATGTGTGGTCTCTGAAGAGAGCACACATTTCAATGACTCTGGTTGTTGTTAGTAAAAAGAACACACATGCAATGACACTGGTGGATCCATGTGTGGTCTCTGAAGAGAACACACATGCAATGACATTGGTTGTTGTCACTAAAAAGAACACACATGCAATGACACTGGTGGATCCATAGGTGGTATGTGAGAAGAACAGCCATGAAATGACTCTGGTTGTTGTTAGTAAAAAGAACACACATGCAATGACTCCAGTTGTTGTTAGTGAAAAGAACACACATGCAATGACTCCAATTGTTGTTAGTGAAAAGAACATACATGCAATGACACTGGTTGATCCATGTGTGGTATCTGTATAGAACACACATTTCAATGACACTGGTGTATCCATATGTGGTATGTGAAAAGAACACACATGCAATGACTCTAGTTGTTGTTAGTGAAAACAACACACATGCAATGACAGTGGTGGATCCATAGGTGGTATGTCATAAGAACACACATTTCAATGACTCTGGTTGTTGTTAGTAAAAAGAACACACATGCAATGACACTGGTGGATCCATGGGTGGATTGTGAAAAGAGCACACATGCAATGACACTGGTGGATCCATATGTGGTATGTGAAAATAACACACATGCAATGACTCTAGTTGTTGTTAGTGAAAAGAACACACATTTCAATGACACTGGTGGATCCATATGTGGTATGTGAAAAGAACATGCATGCAATGACTCTGGTTGTTGTTAGTGAAAAGAACACACATTCAATGACACTGGTGGATCCATGTGTGGTCTCTTAAGAGAACACACATGCAATGACATTGGCGGATCCATAGGTGGATTGTAAAGAGAACACACATGCAATGACACTGGTGGATCCATAGGTGGTATGTGGGAAGAACAGCCATGAAATGACCCTGGTTGTTGTTAGTAAATAGAACACACATTTGCAATGACTCCAATAGTTGTTAGTGAAAAGAACATACATGCAATGACACCGGTGGATCCATATGTGGTCTCTGAAGAGAGCACACATTTCAATGACTCTGGTTGTTGTTAGTAAAAAAGAACAAAAATGCAATGACACTGGTGGATCCATAGGTGGATTGTGAAAAGAGCACACATTTCAATGACTCTGGTTGTTGTTACTAAAAAGAACACACATGCAATGACACTGGTGGATCCATGGGTGGATTGTGAAAAGAGCACACATGCAATGACACTGGTGGATCCATATGTGCTATGTGAAAAGAACACACATGCAATGACTCCAGTTGTTGTTAGTTAAAAGAACATATATGCAATGACACTGGTGGATCCATGTGTGGTCTCTGAAGAGAGCACACATTTCAATGACTCTGGTTGTTGTTAGTAAAAAGAACACACATGCAATGACACTGGTGGATCCATGTGTGGTCTCTGAAGAGAACACACATGCAATGACACTGGTTGTTGTCACTAAAAAGGACACACATGCAATGACACTGGTGGATCCATAGGTGGTATGTGAGAAGAACAGCCATGAAATGACTCTGGTTGTTGTTAGTAAAAAGAACACACATGCAATGACTCCAGTTGTTGTTAGTGAAAAGAACACACATGCAATGACTCCAGTTGTTGTTAGTGAAAAGAACATACATGCAATGACACTTGTTGATCCGTGTGTGGTATCTGTAGAGAACACACATTTCAATGACACTGGTGTATCCATATGTGGTATGTGAAAAGAACACACATGCAATGACTCTGGTTTGTTGTTAGTGAAAACAACACACATGCAATGACAGTGGTGGATCCATAGGTGGTATGTCATAAGAACACACATTTCAATGACTCTGGTTGTTGTTACTAAAAAGAACACACATGCAATGACACTGGTGGATCCATGGGTGGATTGTGAAAAGAGCACACATGCAATGACACTCGTGGATCCATATGTGGTATGTGAAAATAACACACATGCAATGACTCTAGTTGTTGTTAGTGAAAAGAACACACATTTCAACACTGGTGGATCCATATGTGGTATGTGAAAAGTACATGCATGCAATGACTCTGGTTGTTGTTAGTGAAAAGAACACACATTCAATGACACTGGTGGATCCATGTGTGGTCTCTTAAGAGAACACACATGCAATGACATTGGCGCATCCATAGGTGGATTGTAAAGAGAACACACATGCAATGACACTGGTGGATCCATAGGTGGTATGTGAGAAGAACAGCCATGAAATGACTCTGGTTGTTGGTAGTAAATAGAACACACATTTGCAATGACTCCAGTAGTTGTTAGTGAAAAGAACATACATGCAATGACACTAGTGGATCCATATGTGGTCTCTGAAGAGAGCACACATTTCAATGACTCTGGTTGTTGTTAGTAAAAAGAACACACATGCAATGACACTGGTGGATCCATAGGTGGATTGTGAAAAGAGCACACATGCAATGAATCCAGTTGTTGTTAGTGAAAAGAACACACATGCAATGACACTAGTTGTTGCTACTAAAAAGAACACACATGCAATGACACTGGTGGATCCATATGTGGATTGTGAAAAGAGCACACATGCAATGGCTCCAGTTGTTGTTAGTGAAAAGAACATACATGCAATGACACTGGTGGATCCATGTGTGGTCTCTGTAGAGAACACACATTTCAATGACACTGGTGGGTCCATATGTGGTATGTGAAAAGAACACACATGCAATGACACTGGTTGTTGTTAGTGAAAAGAACACACATGCAATGACACTGGTGGATCCATAGGTGGTATGTGAAAAGAACACACATTTCAATGACTCTGGTTATTGTTACTAAAAATAACACACATGCAATGACACTGGTGGATCCATGGGTGGATTGTGAAAAGAAGACACATGCAATGACACTGGTGGATCCATAGGTGGTATGTGAAAAGAACACACATTTCAATAACTCTGGTTGTTGTTACTAAAAAGAACACACATGCAATGACACTGGTGGATCCATGTGTGGTCTCTATAGAGAACACACATTCCAATGACACTTGTGGATCCATATGTGGTATGTGAAAAGAACACACATGCAATGACTCTGGTTGTTGTTAGTGAAAAGAACACACATGCAATGACACTGGTGGATCCATAGGTGGTATGTGAGAAGAACACATATTTCAATGACTCTGGTTGTTGTTACTAAAAAGAACACACATGCAATGACACTGGTGGATCCATGGGTGGATTGTGAAAAGAGCACACATGCAATGACACCGGTTGATCCATATGTGATATGTGAAAATAACACACATGCAATGATCCAGTTGTTGTTAGTGAAAAGAACATACATGCAATGACACCGGTGGATCCATGTGTGGTCTCTGAAGAGAGCACACATTTCAATGACGTTGGTTGTTGTTAGTAAAAAGAACACACATGCAATGACAATGGTTGTTATTAGTAAAAAGAACACACATGCATGACACTGGTGGATCCATGTGTGGATTGTGAAGAGAACACACATGCAATGACACTGGTGGATCCATAGGTGGTATGTGAGAAGAACAGCTATGAAAGGACTCTGGTTGTTGTTAGTAAAAAGAACACACATGCAATGACACTAGTGGATCCATAGGTGGATTGTGAAAAGAGCACACATGCAATGACTCTAGTTGTTGTTTGTGAAAAGAACACACATGCAATGACACTGGTTGTTGTTACTAAAAAGAGCACACGTGCAATGACATTGGCGGATCCATATGTGGATTGTTAAAAGAGCACACATGCAATGGCTCCAGTTGTTGTTAGTGAAAATAACATACATGCAATGACACTGGTGGATCCATGTGTGGTCTCTGTAGAGAACACACATTTCAATGACACTGGTGGATCCATATGTGGTATGTGAAAAGAACACACATGCAATGACTCTGGTTTTTGTTAGTGAAATGAACACACATTTCAATGACTCTGTTTGTTGTTACTAAAAAGAACACACATGCAATGACACTGGTGGATCCATGGGTGGATTGTGAAAAGAACACACATGCAATGACACCGGTGGATCCATATGTGGTATGTGAAAAGAACACACATGCAATGACTCCAGTTGTTGTTAGTGAAAAGAACACACATGCAATGACACTGGTGGATCCATGTGTGGTCTCTGAAGAGAGCACACATTTCAATGACTCCGATGTTGTTAGTAAAAAGAACACACATGCAATGACACTGGTGGATCCATAGGTGGTATGTCAGAAGAACAGTCATGAAATGACTCTGGTTGTTAGTAAAAAGAACACACATGCAATGACTCCAGTTGTTGTTAGTGAAAAGAAGACACATGCAATGACTCCAGTTGTTGTTAGTGAAAAGAACATACATGCAATGACACCGGTGGATCCATGTGTGGTCTTTGGAGATAGCACACATTTCAATGACTCTGGTTGTTGTTGGTAAAAAGAACACACATGCAATGACACCGGTGGATCCATAGGTGGTCTCTAAAGAGAGCACACATGCAATGACTCCAGTTGTTGTTAGTGAAAAGAACACACCTGCAATGACACTGGTTGTTGTTACTAAAAATAACACACATGCAATGACACTGGTGGATCCATATGTGGATTGTGAAAAGAGCACACATGCAATGACTCCAGTTCTTGTTAGTGAAAAGAACATACATGCAATGACAGTGGTGGATCCATGTGTGGTCTCTGTAGAGAACAAACACTTCAATGACACTGGTGGATCCATATGTGGTATGTGAAAAAAAACACATGCAATGACTCTGGTTGTTGTTAGTGAAATGAACACACATGCAATGACACTGGTGGATTCATAGGTGGTATGTGAGAAGAACACACATTTCAATGACTCCAGTTGTTGTTACTAAAAAGAACACACATGCAATGACACTTGTGGATCCATGGGTGGATTGTGAAAAGAGCATACATGCAATGACACTGGTGGATCCATATGTGCTATATGAAAAGAACACACATGCAATGACTCCAGTTGTTGTTAGTGGAAAGAACATACATGCAATGACACTGGTGGATCCATGTGTGGTCTCTGAAGAGAGCACACATTTCAATGACTCTGGTTGTTGTTAGTAAAAAGAATACACATGCAATGACACTGGTGGATCCATGTGTGGTCTCTGAAGAGAACACACATGCAATAACACTGGTTGTTGTCACTAAAAAGAACACACATGCAATGACACTGGTGGATCCATAGGTAGTATGTGAGAAGAACAGCCATGAAATGACTTTGGTTGTTGTTAGTAAAAAGAACACACATGCAATGACTCCAGTTGTTGTTAGTGAAAAGAACACACATGCAATGACTCCAGTTGTTGATAGTGAAAAGAACATACATGCAATGACACTGGTGGATGCATGTGTGGTATCTGTAGAGAACACACATTTCAATGACACTGGTGTATCCATATGTGGTATGTGAAAAGAAGGCACATGCAATGACTCTGGTTGTTGTTAGTGAAAACAACACACATGCAATGACACTGGTGGATCCATAGGTGGTATGTGAAAAGAACACACATTTCAATGACTCTGGTTGTTGTTACTAAAAAGAACACACATGCAATGACAATGGTGGATCCATGTGTGGTCTCTGTAGAGAACACACATTTCAATGACACTGGTGGATCCATATGTGGTATGTGAAAAGAACACACATGCAATGACTCTGGTTGTTGTTAGTGAAAAGAACACACATGCAATGACACTGGTGGATCCATATGTGGTATGTGAGAAGAACACACATTTCAATGACTCTGGTTGTTGTTACTAAAAAGAATACACATGCAATGACTCCAGTTGTTGTTAGTGAAAAGAACACACCTGCAATGACACTGGTTGTTGTTACTAAAAAGAACACACATGCAATGACACTGGTGGATCCATATGTGGATTGTGAAAAGAGCACACCTGCAACGACTCCAGTTGTTGTTAGTGAAAAGAACATACATGCAATGACATTGGTGGATCCATGTGTGGTCTTTGTAGAGAACACACATTTCAATGACACTGGTGGATCCATATGTGGTATGTGAAAAGAACACACATGCAATGACTCTGGTTGTTGTTAGTGAAATGAACAAACATGCAATGACACTGGTGGATCCATAGGTGGTATGTGAGAAGAACACACATTTCAATGACTCTGGTTGTTGTTACTAAAAAGAACACACATGCAATGATACTGGTGGATCCATGGGTGGATATTGAAAAGAGCACACATGCAATGACACTGGTGGATCCATATGTGGTATGTGAATAGAACACACATGCAATGACTCCAGTTGTTGTTAGTGAAAAGAACATAAATGCAATGACACTGGTGGATCCATGTGTGGTCTCTGAAGAGAGCACACATTTCAATGACTCTGGTTGTTGTTAGTGAAAAGAACACACATGCAATGACACTGGTGGATCCATGTGTGGTCTCTGAAGAGAACACACTTGCAATGACACTGGTTGTTGTCACTAAAAAGAACACACGTGCAATGACACTGGTGGATCCATAGGTGGTATGTGAGAAGAACAGCCATGAAATGACTCTGGTTGTTGTTAGTAAAAAGAACACACATGAAATGACACTAGAGGATCCATAGGTGGATTGTGAAAAGAGCACACATGCAATGACTCTAGTTGTTGTTAGTGAAAAGAACACACATGCAATGACACTGGTTGTTGTTACTAAAAAGAACACACATGCAATGACATTGGTGGATCCATGTGTGGATGTTAAAAGAGCACACATGCAATGACTCTAGTTGTTGTTAGTGAAAAGAACATACATGCAATAACACTGGTGGATCCATATGTGGTATGTGAAAAGAACACACATGCAATGACTCTGGTTGTTGTTAGTGAAAAGAACACGCATGCAATGACACTTGTGGATCCATAGGTGGTATGTGAAAAGAAGACACATTTCAATGACTCTGGTTGTTGTTACTAAAAAGAACACACATGCAATATCACTGGTGGATCCATGGGTGGATTGTGAAAAGAACACACATGCAATGACACTGGTCGATCCATATGTGGATTGTGAAAAGAGCACACATGCAATGACTCCAGTTGTTGTTAGTGAAAAGAACATACATTCAATGACACTGGTGGATCCATGTGTGGTCTCTGTAGAGAACACACATTTCAATGACACTAGTGGATCCATATGTGGTATGTGAAAAGAACACACATGCAATGACACTGGTTGTTGTTAGTGAAAAGAACACACATGCAATGACACTGGTGGATCCATAGGTGGTATGTGAAAAGAACACACATTTCAATGACTCTGGTTATTGTTACTAAAAAGAACACACATGCAATGACACTGGTGGATCCATGGGTGGATTGTGAAAAGAAGACACATGCAATGACACTGGTGGATCCATATGTGGTATGTGAAAAGAACACACATGCAATGACTCTGGTTGTTGTTAGTGAAAAGAAGAACACACATGCAATGACATTGGTGGATCCATAGGTGGTATGTGAAAACAACACACATTTCAATGACTCTGGTTGTTGTTACTAAAAAGAACACACATGCAATGACACTTGTGGATCCATGGGTGGATTGTGAAAAGAACACACATGCAATGACACTGGTGGATCCATAGGTGGTATGTGAAAAGAACACACATTTCAATGACTCTGGTTGTTGTTACTAAAAAGAACACACATGCAATGACACTGGTGGATCCATGTGTGGTCTCTATAGACAACACACATTTCAATGACACTGGTGGATCCATATGTGGTATGTGAAAAGAACACACATGCAATGACTCTAGTTGTTGTTAGTGAAAAGAACACACATGCAAGACACTGGTGGATCCATAGGTGGTATGTGAGAAGAACACACATTTCAATGACTCTGGTTGCTGTTACTAAAAAGAACACACATGCAATGACACTGGTGGATCCATGGGTGGATTGTGAAAAGAGCACACATGCAATGACACTGGTGGATCCATATGTGGTATGTGAAAAGAACACACATGCAATGACTCTGGTTGTTGTTAGTGAAAAGAGCACACATGCAATGACACTGGTGGATCCATAGGTGGTATGTGAAAAGAAAACACATTTCAATGACTCTGGCTGTTGTTACTAAAAAGAACACACATGCTATGACACTAGTGGATCCATGGGTGGATTGTGAAAAGAACACACATGCAATGACACTGGTGGATCCATAGGTGGTATGTGAAAAGAACACACATTTCAATGACTCTGGTTGTTGTTACTAAAAAGAACACACATGCAATGACAATGGTGGATCCATGTGTGGTCTCTGTAGAGAACATACATTTCAATGCACTGGTGGATCCATATGTGGTATGTGAAAAGAACACACATGCAATGACTCTGGTTGTTGTTAGTGAAAAGAACACACATGCAATGACACTGGTGGATCCATATGTGGTATGTGAGAAGAACACACATTTCAATGACTCTGGTTGTTGTTACTAAAAAGAACACACATGCAATGACTCCAGTTGTTGTTAGTGAAAAGAACACACCTGCAATGACACTGGTTGTTGTTACTAAAAAGAACACACATGCAATGACACTAGTGGATCCATATGTGGATTGTGAAAAGAGCACACCTGCAACGACTCCAGTTGTTGTTAGTGAAAAGAACATACATGCAATGACACTGGTGGATCCATGTGTGGTCTCTGTAGAGAACACACGTTTCAATGACACTGGTGGATCCATATGTGGTATGTGAAAAGAACACACATGCAATGACTCTGGTTGTTGTTAGTGAAATGAACAAACATGCAATGACACTGGTGGATCCATAGGTGGTATGTGAGAAGAACACACATTTCAATGACTCCGGTTGTTGTTACTAAAAAGAACACACATGCAATGACACTAGTGGATCCATGGGTGGATATTGAAAAGAGCACACATGCAATGACACTGGTGGATCCATATTTGGTATGTGAATAGAACACACATGCAATGACTCCAGTTGTTGTTAGTGAAAAGAACATAAATGCAATGACACTGGTGGATCCATGTGTGGTCTCTGAAGAGAGCACACATTTCAATGACTCTGGTTGTTGTTAGTGAAAAGAACACACATGCAATGACACTGGTGGATCCATGTCTGGTCTCTGAAGAGAACACACTTGCAATGACACTGGTTGTTGTCACTAAAAAGAACACACGTGCAATGACACTGGTGGATCCATAGGTGGTATGTGAGAAGAACAGCCATGAAATGACTCTGGTTGTTGTTAGTAAAAAGAACACACATGAAATGACACTAGAGGATCCATAGGTGGATTGTGAAAAGAGCACACATGCAATGACTCTAGTTGTTGTTAGTGAAAAGAACACACATGCAATGACACTGGTTGTTGTTACTAAAAAGAACACACATGCAATGACACTGGTGGATCCATGTGTGGATGTGAAAAGAGCACACATGCAATGACTCCAGTTGTTGTTAGTGAAAAGAACATACATGCAATGACACTGGTGGATCCATATGTGGTATGTGAAAAGAACACACATGCAATGACTCTGGTTGTTGTTATTGAAAAGAACACACATGCAATGACACTTGTGGATCCATATGTGGTATGTGAAAACAGACACATTTCAATGACTCTGGTTGTTGTTACTAAAAAGAACACACATGAAATATCACTGGTGGATCCATGGGTGGATTGTGAAAAGAACACACATGCAATGACACTGGTCGATCCATATGTGGATTGTGAAAAGAGCACACATGCAATGACTCCAGTTGTTGTTAGTGAAAAGAACATACATGCAATGACACTAGTGGATCCATGTGTGGTCTCTGTAGAGAACACACATTTCAATGACACTAGTGGATCCATATGTGGTATGTGAAAAGAACACACATGCAATGACTCTGGTTGTTGTTAGTGAAATGAACACACATGGAATGACACTGGTGGATCCATCGGTGGATTGTGAAAAGAGCACACACACAATGACACCGGTGGATCCATATGTGGTATGTGAAAAGAGCACACATGCAATGACTCCAGTTGTTGTTACTGAAAAGAACATACATGCAATGACACTGGTGGATCCATATGTGGTATGTGAAAAGAACACACATGCAATGACTCTGGTTGTTGTTAGTGAAAAGAACACACATGCAATGACACTGGTGGATCCATAGGTGGTATGTGAAAAGAACACACATTTCAATGACTCTGGTTGTTGTTACTAAAAAGAACACACATGCAATGACACTGGTGGATCCATGGGTGGATTGTGAAGAGAACACACATGCAATGACACTGGTGGATCCATAGGTGGTATGTGAAAAGAACACACATTTCAATGACTCTGGTTGTTGTTACTAAAAAGAACACACATGCAATGACACTGGTGGATCCATGTGTGGTCTCTGTAGAGAACACACATTTCAATGACACTGGTGGATCCATATGTGGTATGTGAAAAGAACACACATGCAATGGCTCTGGTTGTTGTTAGTGAAAAGAACACACATGCAATGACACTGGTGGATCCATAGGTGGTATGTGACAAGAACACACATTTCAATGACTCTGGTTGTTGTTACTAAAAAGAACACACATGCAATGACACTGGTGGATCCATGGGTGGATTGTGAAAAGAGCACACATGCAATGACACTGGTGGATCCATATGTGGTATGTGAAAAGAACACACATGCAATGACTCTGGTTGTTGTTAGTGAAAAGAGCACACATGCAATGACACTGGTGGATCCATAGGTGGTATGTGAAAAGAACACACATTTCAATGACTCTGGTTGTTGTTACTAAAAAGAACACACATGCAATGACACTGGTGGATCCATGGGTGGATTGTGAAAAGAACACACATGCAATGACACTGATGGATTCATATGTGGATTGTGAAAAGAGCACACATGCAATGACTCTAGTTGTTGTTAGTGAAAAGAACATACATACAATGACACTGGTGGATCCATGTGTGGTCTCTATAGAGAACACACATTTCAATGACACTAGTGGATCCATATGTGGTATGTGAAAAGAACACACATGCAATGACTCTGGTTGTTAGTCAAATGAACACACATGCAATGACACCGGTGGATCCATAGGTGGTATGTGAGAAGAACACACATTTCAATGACTCTGGTTGTTGTTACTAAAAAGAACACACATGCAATGACACTGGTGGATCCATGGGTGGATTGTGAAAAGAGCACACATGCAATGACACTGGTGGATCCATATGTGGTATGTGAAAAGAACACACATGCAATGACTCCAGTTGTTGTTAGTGAAAAGAACATACATGCAATGACACCGGTGGATCCATGTGTGGTCTCTAAAGAGAGCACACATTTCAATGACTCTAGTTGTTGTTAGTGAAAAGAACACACATGCAATGACACTAGTGGATCCATGTGTGGTCTCTGAAGAGAACACACATGCAATGACACTTGTGGTTGGTAGTAAAAAGAACACACATGCAATGACACTGGTGGATCCATGTGTGGATTGTGAAGAGAACACACATGCAATGACACTGGTGGATCCATAGGTGGTATGTGAGAAGAACAGCCATGAAATGACTCTGGTTGTTGTTAGTAAAAATAACACACATGCAATGACACTGGTGGATCCATAGGTGGATTGTGAAAAGATCACACATGCAATGACTCCAGTTGTTGTTAGTGAAAAGAACACACATGCAATGACACTGGTTGTTGTTACTAAAAAGAACACACATGCAATGACACTAGTGGATCCATGTGTAGATTGTGAAAAGAGCACACATGCAATGACTCCAGTTGTTGTTAGTGAAAAGAACATACATGCAATGACACTGGTGGATCCATGGGTGGTCTCTATAGAGAACACACATTTCAATGACTCTGGTGGATCCATGGGTGGTTTCTATAGAGAACACACATCTCAGTGACTCCAGTTGTTGTTACTAAAAAGAACACACATGCAATGACACTGGTGGATCCATGTGTGGATTGTGAAAATAGCACACATGCAATGACTCTAGTTGTTGTTACTAAAAAGAACATACATGCAATGACACTGGTGGATCCATAGGTGGTATGTGAGAAGAACAGCCATGAAATGACTCTGGTTGTTGTTAGTAAAAAGAACACACATTTGCAATGACTGCAGTTGTTGTTAGTGAAAAGAACATACATGCAATAACACCAGTGGATCCATGTGTGGTCTCTGAAGAGAGCACACATTTCAATGACTCTGGTTGTTGTTAGTAAAAAGAACACACATGCAATGACACTAGTGGATCCATAGGTGGTCTCTGAAGAGAGCACACATGCAATGACTCCAATTGTTGTTAGTGAAAAGAACACACTTGCAATGACACTGGTTGTTGTTAGTAAAAAGAACACACATGCAATGACACTTGTGGATCCATAGGTGGATTGTGAAAAGAGCACACATGCAATGACTCCTGTTGTTATTAGTGAAAGGAACACACCTGCAATGACACTGGTGGATCCATAGGTGGATTGTGAAAAGTGCACACATTCAATGACACTGGTGGATCCATATGTGGTATGTGAAAAGAACACACATACAATAACTCTGGTTGTTGTTAGTAAAAAGAACACACATGCAATGACACTGGTGGATCCATGTGTGGATTGTGAAAAGAGCACACATGTAATGACATTTGAATGGTACTGGTGGATCCATAGGCGGATTATGAAAAGAGATTTTCCCTCTCTCTCTGTCACAAATCTCACAAAAGCCCAAACGTGTGGAGATCCCAAACATGTGCTCACTCAGGTTGATATGCCCTGATTGGCTGACACAGATGTCACGCGGATCGTCTCCACCAACCGTTGATCCCATGTGATCCAACGGGCAGGATAACCCCTCCCTTCTCTACTTTTTTATGCATGTCAATCCGTGCCACCTCTCTATCCGTGCCACTGATACTTTACCCCCATAAACAAGTGAAAATCTATCTATCTAACTAAAATAAATGATCATATTTCAAAGAAGCCATCGTCTTCGTCTTCTGGTTCGTCCTCATCTTCGTCAACGCCATGGTCCCTGCCATCGCCGCCATCGGTGCCCTCCTCTGACGACTCGACATCGCCCCCTTCCTCGAATAAGCACGTTATATCCTTGTCGGAGTCCTCCTCCTCCTCCTCTTCGTAGTCCCACGGGTCCACGTCACTCTCCTCCGCTTCTGCCACCAACTGATCGATGAACGCCTCCTCGTTGGCCGAGTCAGACTCATCCAAATAGATATCTCCTCTCTTCTTCCTGGTCTTCTTCTCGTTCCTCTTCTTGTCCGTACTCGCCAGTGCAACACGTTCCCCGTCCTGGCTGCTACTTAGCGCTCGTCCGACGCTGCAGGTACCCCATGCTCCTCCTGCACGACCGATACGAGCTTCGATGTCGCGGTGTCCTCGAGTGCCGATGTCGATGGATCCTGGCACGGTCGGACACGACGGTCGCTGCCAAGAAGCATCATGAAAGCAGACGATGCAGCAAAGAGCTGGGGATGCAGCATGGTCAGTGGATGACTTGGACCTGGCATTGCCACGGCGAGGGGGCATTGTGCTCGAGGTAGTTGCTCCGAATAGTCGATGGCGGGTACAAACTGTGGGGTGCCGATCTGATCAAGGACGAGCAGCGGTTTCGTGTGTCGTGTCCACGCATGCATTTGTCGATTATCAAAAAAAAGAAGAAAGAAGTAATATCTCGCGTACTGAACATAATTTGATCACAACAAAAGTGGCACAGCATATTCTAGACTCAGAATATCCGTGCGTGCGGCTCGCCACGTGGAGTTCGACGGAGTTGGACGTGCCGACATGATCGTGCAGCAGTTGCACGCGTCATTGCCCCATCAACACGTGACGCACGCATGCGGGATGTGCGTGCCGATTCCCGTGACGACCACCTAGCTCGCACTCCCCTTATTATATACTGGATTTTGGGCGGCACCGAAGACCATTGAAGTGTCCATCGCAATAAAGACAAGTCCCATCGATTCCCTACCCCTGCCTCCCTGGCTTCTTTGAGAAGGTAGACCGTACATGGTGGTCTTGTATAATAGTACTAGTACTACTGGAGCACGGCTTGTATTCTTTGACTCTTCTCCCACACTAATGACTATCTCCTTCCTCCTGCCGCCGCCACACTCACCCTGCAAGCCATGGCTCCACTGAGGAGGGGGAGAGGCCGGTCGACGATCCTCGCAGAGAAAAGGGAGAGAAATCGCCACGAGGCACTTCTTGCTCTACCAGCCGCCCAAGCCCACCCTCTCATCAAGGCCCAATCTCCCCCGACAATGGCACCGAATGTTCTAGCAGGCGAGGGCTCCTCCCGGTACGGTCTCCTTGTTCTACTTATTCTCCATCTCCCTCTCCATCATGATCTTAATCATCTTCTTCTTGTTTTTCTTCTTCTTCTGGCTCTTCCTCTTCTACGTATTACAGGCCGGCCATGGAGCCTGAATCCACCACGACGGAGGCATTGCAGGACCCGTTCGGCCCCGTTCCATGTCTCAGCGAGGTAGCAAATATCCACGCTGTTATTTCTCTGAGTTATGATGTGGATTTCTTAGATGATGTCCGCCCCGCATTGGTTTTTCTTCTTTTTATGCGATTTGTATTAGTTTTCATGAATATGACTGGATCTCTTGGTCTTTCCTTAATACCGCTGTTCATAGATGCACTATGGATTTTTTGTGATTAGGATTAGTTTATCGTGGTCATGAATAGATCTCCAGGTCCATTTTTTAACACTACGGCCAATAGATTCAACGGGGATTTTTTTGATCTGTATTAGTATTCACCTGGGACCTGGAGTGTAATTGTAGAATTCCTACATGAACAATGCAGCGATCGAAGGCCGAGTACCATGAGAAGGTGGCCGCGATCAGTTCCAAGATTGCCAACCAACATGAGGTTGCACGCTCCCTCACCCAAGCTAATGAGAGCCTACGCAAGCAATTATCTGTGTAGAAGGAGATCTCGCTAGATTTTACACGTGACGTCGTTAGGCTACAGAAAGTGCTCGACCGTAACTTGATCAGGAAAGAACAGGCCATCAAGATAATCAACGAGCTCACGGGGGAGAAGAAGAATCTCGTGGAAAGGTGCATTCTCCTGCAGGACGAAGTCAGCGAGGCACTCAGAGGACGCATCGAGGAAACCAAGGCTACCATCCGAGCCTACCATGACAAGAACCGTTGCCTGGATGCAGTCAAGGAGATGAAGGCGGACATGAGCAGAGGGATCACCGTACTCGAGGGTGTTCGGAAAGAGAACGAGGAGCTAAGGGCATGTCTGGAGGTGTATCAGAGCAATGCCCAAGTCTGATTCCCGTTAGCGGGGACATGAATACCAGTTCGTCCTCCTCTCCTTTTGTAATGTTTAGGGTTCAGGGAGCAATGCCCATGTCTGCTTCCCATTATAGGGTGCAATAAGAATCCTAGCTCAACTCCTTATCTATCTGGACATGTGTTGGTGTTCATGTTCATGAATGGACACCATCTTCTCTTTCCATTAAGTATCTGGACATGGGTTTCTGCATTATGAGTTTGCCACTCTCCCACTACTATTTGGTGATATTGGGAAAAACCCACAGCACACTAAACTACTGATAAATCTTATTTGTCTTCGAAATTGAAATTATGACAGTGCCACTAGTCGATTCATAAAATGTTGATTAGTCCTAGATTGCTTCTTCCTTGAAATTATGATAGTGCCACTAGTCGATTCAGTTAATTATGGAAACTAACCAGCTTGTCCTGGTGAACTGAACAAACCATACTATGTATTTTTGTTGCAGGGAAAGAGGCGAAAGATCGACCGGGACCTGGCGACCTGGCTAAATGACAAGATAGCAATCCAAAGGGAGAAGCAGAATTCCCATAAACTGGCCTTTGACCAACTGCGCGTTGAAGTCGTGGTCCTTTCTGACAAGTGCCAGAAACTGAAGGAGTTAAACGCCGAATGGGCGGCTACAAGGAAGGTCGCCTCGGCTAGGAAGCGACGGAGATCATGAAAGGGATCTTGAAGGAAAATCGTATGGCTACGGACAAAATTCTTCAATCCGTGACGAGCTGCTGAACCTACATTTGAAGCACGACATATAGTAATCAAGGAGCTGGCCAATCTTAGGGAGGAAAATAGGCGCCTGTGCCAGCTCGCTGAACACAGCATATGTCTATTTAGTACTGAACTGCCTGGTTTATCCTCTGAAGTGGTGATTTTGTAAGCGTGAACTTAACTCTATGCACGATATGTGTGTTCGTTTGAAATTAGTTTGCTTGAGGATTGGGTTTGGCTTAGTTCGGAAAGCACAACTACAAGTCTTACAATTAACTAGTTTCAGGCATTGGTACAACATAAATTATTCATCTCGAATTTCCTTTATCCTCTATAGTCTGTCCTTGTTCACCCTCATCGCCTTCTTTAGTTCCTTCAATGATCCGCAATGCAAGATTTCTAGCTTCTTCTTGTCTTCCCGAGCTGATCCTCTCCTTTCTCGCATTATGAATCAGAACTGTGACTATCCTCAAGCTTCTTTGCGGTTCCAACAACCAAGCTCCCATCGATTCCATCGATTAGCCGATCGCAAATTCTCGATTTCTTGTTCCAGCTCCTTATTTCGCATCGACAACTTGTAATTTTTTCAGTGCATCACTTACATCAAGAATCTCCCGACCTTTCCAACTCATACATCTCTCATAATCGCAAACATTTCTTAAGTGCATCTGGCCACTCAAGATCCACCCACTCTACTGCTTTACACACCGGGCAAACCTAAAAACACACACACTATAGTGTTATGAACATGCACGATACATTTTACTTCATGTCACAGTTGCACATAATGTAAACAAACCTAATTTGTACAGCCCAAAAACCTTCTCCCAGTGTTACTTCCTTCAAATGCAACATATCTGCTCAGTTTTAGCCCATGGTCACATGGCACTTCTCCATCGAGATATAGGCCCTCCCATTCGAAGTCGTAGATCATCCTTGGTACCTATAGGTAAATGCAAAGCTGAAATCAAACATGATTACATGCACATATGGAGCTCAGATCGAGAGATTTACCATTGCCTAACCCTAGCCCGAAAAAACAGAGGAACTCACATCGTGGAAGGAATACTCGATGTCGGAGAGAAGGCTGTCGCTGCTCGACTGGTCGTCCTCGCCGTTCAAGGACAGCATGGCGAATGCGTCGTCGCAGGCGACGGCTACGGTGTCGGCGAGAGAGAGAGAGAGAGCAGCCCTTCTACCGCTGCAACGATGACTAAATTGGCATGTTACAATAGTTTAATGGATACCATGCCCTTTCCCTGGATTACTGCTCTCACTCGATATGGATTCTCTTCACACATTCTCATTTCAAATATTAAACCTGCACTCCCTCCATCCCAATTTCATTG
The DNA here is from genome assembly GCA_023614405.1 of Avena insularis. Lineage (NCBI taxonomy): Eukaryota > Viridiplantae > Streptophyta > Magnoliopsida > Poales > Poaceae > Avena > Avena insularis. The sequence goes on along the minus strand of CM042694.1, from coordinate 441,522,717 downwards.
CCTAACGAAAACATACCAGTATATTACATCATCCAAAGAAACAAAATCATGTCAACTACAAGGTACTTATGCATCACTTCTTCAGTCATGGTTTTACAAAACATTACATTATAATCTCCCAACAAACATAACCACAACATGGTTTCACAAAACATCACATTACAATCTCTCAACAAACGTAATCACAGAAACAAGTATATTACATCAACTCAAGAAACAAAATCATGTCGACTACAAGATACTTACACATCACTTGTCCTGTCATGGTTTCGTAAAACATTACATTACAGTCTCTCAACAAACAAAATAACAGAAACAAGTATAGTACATCATCTCAAGAAACATAATCATGTCAACTACAATGTATTTATGCATCACTAGTCCAGTCATGGTTTCACAAAACATTACATTACAATGTCCTAACAAACATAATAACAGAAACAAGTACGGTACGTCATCTTAAGAGACATAATCATGTCAACTACAATGTACTTATGTCTTATTACAATAACGATGGTTTCAGTGAGTGACATGTCCGAAAATCTCAACAGCTCGCACAGCATTATATCACAATCTTTCAACAAACATAATCACACAAGCACGCTCTAAATGCAACAGCAATCAATATTACAAATACAGACAGGGGAACCCCGCGGTCCATATGACAAGCCCAGGGTAGCAGCTCTCATCAGATCTCATCAACGTCGACCACCTCATTCTGTTCAGGCACTACAGGGGCATCTACATACACTATAACCTGTTCAACAACATTAGAAATGGTACCAAAGAAGAACACCTTCCTGGTTCGCTTTTTTCGCCGCATAATCTGCATAAGATCTTCAGTATCCAAAACATCTATAAATTGTTGCTTCTTATGATGCCACCACCGAATTTTTGCCATCTGCTTAGGGCCAATACTGATTTCCTTACCGATCATCTCTCTCATTTTATCAAGAGTTATGTTTTTGGAATCGACAGTGATCTCCACAGTACATGACGAAACTGGCTTATTAACTCCCTCATCAAGTTTTGCTATGTATGAATCCACCTCTATGCGTATACTGAACTTATCTAGATCAACATCTATTGGTCCGTATTCTTTAGAGCAGAAGCTCTGGTAGCACGATCTCCAGCATCTGCATAGATATCATCAATCACCGCTTCAACTTTCACCTTACGATCAGCTGCACAACACTTCCAAACCATCTAAAGCTCATGGGAGTGCTCAATTTGCTGATAGGTATCATTCATGTTGCGCCACACCAATTTTGTCCTCTGTCTAGAACCCCAGGGAATTCTAGCGGCAAGCATATCTACCGGTGAAATGCAGACAACCTCTTTGCAATTCACAGGCAGATGCACATCTTGCCCGAACACAACCCTCTCGCAACCAAAATCAAGCTTTGTATTGTACTGCCGAACATGAACTGTGAACTCATATAGGTCCCTTGTATCAAAGTTGTGCCTAATTTGATTAAAAAGGGGAACATTTCAGTTCATTCGATTCTATTATGCCATGACTAATCTACTTGCAAGATAAGGCACAGATAAGAAAAATTCACCTCTCGCTCTTCTCCCGGGTTTTTTTCTTTGAGATCTGAGTGCTGCATCCGCCCACCAGAGCCGAACAATCCGTTGTCGGCCTTGCTTTTCTTCAACCCGTCAGAGATACCTTGGGAGCAGAATCCTTTTGCCCTCCTCGCTAACCGGATCAAGACCTCACCATTGCTACACGTTGAGACCGGACTTGGGCCCCGGACCCTTTTCGGTGACGTAGCTACAACCTTCGCCTTTGCAAGACATCTTTGGTCATTGCCGGATTCAGGTTTGGGAGGAAGAAAAAGGTCCTCCATGCCGGCGTGTTTAGGGTCGAGGAAGGGAAGAATGGGACTGCCATGCCGCCAAGAAGATTCAGTCGAGAGTTAGGAAAGTACAAGAATGGATTTGCCCTACGACCGTGCACGGTGGCTAAGAAGAGTGGCCGTGAAGGAGGCACAACGAGAACTAGTGTAACGGAATATCCTGACTTAACGAGCGCGATTTGAAAATATTGGGTTTGGCCATCATTCACTCGAAAGCCCCTTCTCAGCAATTGGCGCCCCAACTTTTCGAATCGCGGTGATAAAAATCAACTTGGGTACCGCGTTGCCTGGCCACCCCAACTTTCGGGCCGCAAAATGATATTATCCATGCACAGGTATTAATTCTTAAGTCCCTAGCATCATTATCCTCGACCAACAATATCAATCAGAGCCTCTGGCTAAGTATATATGGATCATTTTCCTTAGAAAAACTAAATGCGAAAAGTCAGTTTAGTTTTTTCGATTTAATTATGTTACTATATCAAATTAATGCAAATACTGTACACTTGGAAGAAAATGGAAAAAAATGTTCTTTAGTGATTATATTGACTCAAACAGCCAAGCCCAACTATACAAACAAGCTAAGATGACTATTCCTTCGCCAAAAAAAAGCGTAAGCAAATGTTGAGCTGCAACTTCCTAACGCACACATTTCCTAGGAGTTGCTAAAAACTAATTAGGTGGCAAAGGAGAAGATATATACCTCGATGACCTTAATTTGCAAATCTTGAATCAAATTCTGTTGGGGGCAGGTAGAGCCTGGATAATAGCAGCCCATACAAGGACAAGTTGCAGGTAGAAGCGAGAACTCATGCACAAATTCATCTAATGTTGGGACTTCCATAGCGTGACTTCAGCACTTACATTTTACACAGTAGTTTCACCAACATGACTGGCCATTTATGCCGCGAATAGACCAGATGAGATGTTCTTCGGACCGGAGGCTCAATCAGTTGATATCTTGAGTTAACCACGAAAGCCAATATGTATTCTAGCTATCCAATGAGAAAAAGACTACTACTTACAAATACTGCATTTTGAATAACATGTCAGTGGCATCCTAAGAAAAACATGCATCATTCATAAGCTTATTGTCATGAACTGAATTAGCTTCTGATTTACTAAAAGATCAGGATATCATATCCTCATGACGCTGCCATCTGTATCTGTCATATCAGAAAACAGATCAGCATCTACATTGTTTTCTGAAATGAGGTCTACACATTTGATATAATAATCTCCGATTACCTGCTATCTCATACGTTTGCTCTTTAAATGTAAAAAGTAAGTTTTAAACTATGGCATGCTTGGTTGATAACCATAAGGTCCAAAAATAAGCAATGATACAGAACCTAACAACTTTCTATCTGACTGAACTGAGTTGACACCATAATTGACAGTACATGGGCTACTTTTGTAAGCTTCGTTATGTACTGGTACTATTGACAGAGAAATAACAGTTAATCAATGAAACTAGATGGTAAAATTAGCAATAACTAGGAATAATAATGGATTTAAGGGGCCTAAAGCAAACACCTCACTTACTTATGAAAAAACAAAGCAGCATCCTGCAAACGCGAACTATCGGATACCAGGCTGAAAATTTGTGAAACATTACCTGACCGACAAGCTGAATATTCCCGAATCCCGGTTAGTACCATCGACCATGGTCCAGGATTATGCTGATGCCCTTAATCGTACACAAAGTAATGGCTGCATTGCTGCAAATTATTCATCAGATGCCATGTCTTGATGTCTTCCCACTACAACTTCAGAATAGTAGGTCGGGAAGAAGGAGGAGGACGGCGCTCAGGCACTGTGGAGCCCTCCAATGCGAGCAGTGACCGCCGATGCAGATCCGGTGGAGACGAGGTCCGTGTCTCTAGCCAATCCGGCACCTTGCTCAGGGCGGCGGGAGCATGCAGAGCGCCAGCAACCCCAGGTCTCCGCCAGATATCAAGTGCCTCCGCGAGCTTCGGGGTGGGAAGGAGACCGTTCTCGGATGCCTCACCCTGTGGCAGAGGAGCAGCACAGAGGTCGCTCCCGCGGCGGCAGATCCTTGCGCCCGCGGCGGCTGGGAAGCAGGGAGGAGGAGGTCGTCGCACCAGCGGCGGGGAGGTGGAAGGAACTTGCGGCAGCAACATGGCAGTGGAGGGGGCGGTCCGGCGGTCATCGCAACTGGATAAGAAAATGTACGAGAGAGAGTGGGGACTGAGGAGTTATGACGGTGTGCAATGTGTCTGATTGGGATATCGTGGCATATTTTTACTTCTTTTCCTACTCGAATTGGGCTTAGAATTCGAAGTGATGTTAGGGTGTCTGAGAAAATTTATGGGTAAGGTCATCTTCATATTTTCAAGATTGAGTTTGCTTCTAAAATTTAATTTACTGTTGAGATCTTTTATTGTTGTTTTAAATTGATTATATTGAAGATGCCTCATCAAAATGTTGTAATCATTATAGATCATTGTGGACCATAGATCTCAGGAGAAATTTTGCCCGACATTGCTGAACATGTATTTTTTGCTCGGTATCACAATTAATGATATTTAAACTAATTTTGGTTACTACTTGATAGATTCATATGATAAGATATTATTTGTCATCTTAGTCGACTTGGACGAGGATATGAGAAGCTACAAGACTTTGCATCAAGATGCACACGGTCCAACTAAGTAGTACAACGAAAAACTTACTCGGGAACGAACTCGATAAATAAAGTCATAGGCATAAGAAGAAAACGAAAACAACAATGCATGAGACATCTTTTCCACACAAAGTGCGCCTTTATTAGATTCAAATGTTCAAATCGAGCCGATACAAGCATTAACATTAATCACTGGAAATCGAAGATAACTTGAGGTTCCATCATATTGGCTCCATGCAAGACGTGACGAGTCTCATATCTCTGACGACTCACTACGGCGAGGAACAAGGCGTGTTAGGATCGTGAGTTTTCGGAGACCCTTTGGGCCGCTTGGCCTCAAACTGAGATAGCGTGCTTAACTGATCGATGTTGACGGAGCCGCCGGAGGAGGATTCCCCAGCAGGCAACTCATCAACCTGCGATGGCTTTGCAGTCTCCCGGGTTGACATAGCCATGAAAAGGAAGAGCATTGCCGCTACAACTACAAGCTTCCTCATCATCGTGGTCGACATTGGGACAGATGCCACTCACAGTGCTGTCACTATTGCGCTATCAACCGAGATGAAGCTTTGGCTATGCTTTTGTGTGCTGCGTGTGTGTGAGTTGTGAGTCTCTGTTCGATGATCTGGTCTGCTATTTATAAGGAACTAGCCAGCTCAATGGTGTCATGCGGCATTGCTACTTTGCTAGTACCAACGGAAGTTTCCATAGTTTTTACATGTGTGAGCGGCCAGTTATCTTGACAAGGACTGGACGGATCTGCCTGGGCATAGGCTTACAATTAGGGTTGCAAAGCGGTACCCAATCCGTCTCGCATCGTAGTTAAAAATGGTTTGTCTAGTTGTACTTTTTTTTAACAAAATTATATAGTAGTTTAGTTTCAACTAAAATTTACATTCATTTGCAGACTTATGCAGGTAGCCACTTGTAACCCGAAAGTACAAGTAGATCGATGCATATATTCGCACGAGCTTGGCAGCTGACTAGTTATAGTTTTTTTTTCGGGTAAGCTGACTAGTTATAGGTTACGAGAGAGTACACATTCTGATGTGCCAGAAGTTGCTTTCGGTGACTTGTTCACTGCCGTGAGCACCGTTCCTATCTGACCATCTCACCTAAGTCACGGTTATGCAGGGAAAGTTCCAACACCTTAATGCTCGGAAGACCAACCGAAAGTATCCGGAACGCGGGCGCATGCATTCAAGCGAGCAGAAAAAAAGACCAGGAGAAAATGACGGAGGGTAGAACCATATCTACCGATATGCGATATATGCTCATAGTTGATTGCCTCGGGAGCACGGCCTGCCGGTGTGTACACACGATGTAGCCTTGTGCAATAGTTTTTCCTAGGTTCAAAACAAGAAAGTTCTGAGAAACGTTACGTGTGTATTAATATCATTATATGCAATCCATGAGAAAGGAGCAATTATTGGGAAAAAGAAGATGCCGTGGCTAACTGTCGTTGAAAATTCAATGGGAAGCTCGAACCAGCATTGCGAGATGCAGGAGATGGAAATTGAAGAGGAAGGTAGCTCGACGGGAGGTACATGCATGTAAAAATGAGTCTCTTACTTTAACTACTCTACTCTACATCTGCAAAGAACGTTCGTGTAACATTAATCAAACACGAACATTTATTTACATTTATTGATTGGACACATATATCTATTCTTACCGTCAATATTATTAGCAGTAACTACAATATGCACATGAACAAGACACATTAAATCTAGACACAAAGAAATGATGCATGATAATAAAAAACAGGGGGACAGTTAACAAAGAGGCAATACGTATGATTAGCGGGGAAATAGGGTATAAGGCAGATTAGAGGAGAATAAATGAAATTGAACTAAAGTTCTTGATGGCTTAATTAGATGCAAAATTATCTCATTGTAACTTATGTGTTGTTAACGATATGGAAATCTCCGCACAGATGTTTGCATCTTAGTTTTTTTTATAGGAATGCGGTAGGGGAAGCCCCTACAACGAGTTTGTTTTTAAATCAATAAGAACCCAAATCTGCGTCTCGTAAGAACTTGAACCTGGGTAGCTAGCTGGGTTGTACATCCACTTTACTAACCAAGTGAGCTAGACTCACATCTTCCGTTTGCATCTTAGTTATGCATAGGCTGGATGTTATGCTTCAACTTTTTAAGTGATAAAGCACCCATTATAGAAAAGTACTGAAAATCTTCGCAAGCTATAATACTTCATGTTAGTTTTTCAATAAGGGTTCCGCCTGTTTTCATCGACAGAAATCAAAAGCTACAAGGTTTTCCATCACAAGATAACCCACTCCCAAAAGTAACAAGAAAAATTCTCATCTAGCTAACCGCCATATTGAGTCCATATAATGGGGATTCGGACGCATCACACATTATTGAGATTTTGATAAGAGTTGCCCTTTGAAGAGAAAATCACAAAGCTTGACGGAACATCGTTCGCCTACTTTTGCGGAAATCTTTCTTGGCCACGATGAAAAACAAAACCTATGGTACTTTTGAGAAATCTTCCTTGGCCACAACCATAAACAAAACCAATGGTTTTACATATGCCACTATATCTAGTCCCCCTACAACTTCGACTTTAAATCGTCATTCTAGGAATTGATGTCATTGAATTAACTCCGGGGTGCATAGAAAACCTCAATAGCGACTCATAAAAAAAATCTATTGTATACTAAGAAAATTGCATACTAGTACAATTTTATTTTAATTACTACTTTACACTATAATCAACATAACCGATTGTATATTTTCTACTACCATAACTTTTTATTTTTTGTTAGCTTTTAATTCTGGCCTTACAAATAATTACTATCTTGGACTCTTTTATGAGATCATCTTGTTGTGAATGATGGGACTTTTATTCAGTTTGAAGACTATCATCCCCGGTTACACGTCCATAGGCAGAAACCTCCAATAGAAAGAAAAAAAGTCCTGAGATGCTCGTCCTCAAGTAGAAAACCACGGGTCTCCCATAGGGTCAATTCTGGTAGATTTCATGTGCCCAAGTTATTTTCCATGACCGGTCGAGTCTAGATGAATGATTTGACGGCAACAGGTGGCCCGATGTTTCTAGCTCCATGGTTAAACCCGGTGCTTATGGGGTTTTTGATTTTGTTGACAGGTTCGCCTGGCTTTTTGGTAACAATTCACCAATGAAGTAGCGTCCAGCGATGAGTATATCTTTAGCCGCAACGCGTTTAACGATATTAGGTCTCACGTCTTGTGGTGGGTCGCTCAGACTAGTCATAGTGGTAGTGGTAGTATCACACTATTAGTATCATTCATATAATACTAATGTATGATACTATTTTCATAGTGCATGGTATCATATGATAGTATCATACTAGTACTATATTTAATGAGTTGTAGAATCTCAATATAAAATTGTGTACAAGATTTATTTGCATGAACATTTTCTAGTTTTACGTGTTATGATATGGTATCTACTTATGATACTCTAAGGCTAGTCATAGTGGGAGTATCATATTACTAGTATCATGCATATGATACTAGTGTATGATACTACCTCTCTAGTGGTTAGTATCATTTAGTAGTATCATAGTACCATTGTATTTAATTTTTTCTACAATCTCAATGCAATTGTGTGTATGAGATGTATTAGTCATTAAATTACCTAGTTTCACGAGCTATGATACGGTATCATATTATGATACTACTAACACCTCTCTCTTCATTAATTGTGGTGCCACATCAGATTTTTGCCAAGGTGGCATGCATGATACTCCTTATGATACTCCCACTAGGGCTAGCCTAACCATCTCTTTCTTCATTAATTGTTGTGCCACATTAGATTTTTGCCAATATAGCATGCATGATACTAGCTATGATACTCCCACTAGGACCAGCCTCATATGACTCTTTAAGGCAAGTTTTTTTTGTTCTATTTGTTACTGGGTTGGCATTAGAGATTATCACACACATTACAATGATAAGTGTACCGTCAGGCCGTACCAGACCTCTCACGCATCAATGTATCGGACGTACAAGACACGGGTAACTACCAAAATATGGAGACACTACAGGAAACGCTCGAGGCGCCAACGGCTATATTCTACGCCGACGGCCAAATGTGGGGGCCGTCGGCGTAGAGGCACGAGCCGAGCGAGCCGGCAAACGGGCCGTCGATCTAGAAAAGCCGTCGGCATAGGCAAAAAAAAGCTGTCGACGTAGACGGGCCGTCGGAGTATTAGGTAGGCCGTGACGGAGATGAGACGGCGTCAAAACTACGCCGACGCATAGAGCCGTCGGCATAGCTATTTTCCCTTTTTATCATTTAATACTAGAAAAATTATAACTAAATCATTCTAATTCAGAAAAATACATATGATATATCAAAATTTGCAGAAAAATAAGGTCTATATAAATAAACTCAAATATTACATATTTTTAATAAAAGACTATAAAAAAATTACATACACTTTTGTATAACACATTTTCTATTTTCTGAGCGCAAAAAACGGGGAGTTTTGTGAAGCAAACACCAAATAACAGTTTCAAAATGGTACCATCCTATTTAAAAAAAATATTAGACCACCTTAAATGGATAATGTCCCAATCGAGGTATCTCAAACTTTTCCTTCCACCCTTGGTGAAAAAGTCAAATGTATATCGAATCGGTAAGAAGTGAGTCCGGCTTAAACTACAGGTACATGATCTAATGCTCATGATTTTTTTTAAATCATTTTTAGACTCATAATATGATGTTTCTTCAGAGATTCAATGCAAATTTTAAAGAGGCCCATCACATATCTTCATGCCACCGTTTTGACCATATATGAAACTGGAAAATTTTGAAACATGCATAAGAAATTAAAAAACGGTCTGAACAATGTAATTCTTTCGCGTGGTGTCATATTATGTCACATAGTCTGAAGGAAAAATACGAAACTTGCTAAATTGATTATGTCTAAAAAAACTTCACAAAATTGCCTATCATGTTCGAGGTTTCCTGACTTTCGGCTCAAATGACCAATGTTATGGCTAGAATCAGGGTATAGTTTGTAATACTGTGCCCATATTGTACACACATGTGCACCATGTGATGACGAAAAATATTTTAGGAGGAAGTTTTCATTTTCATTGTACGAAAAAGCTATTTTCTATTTTCTGAGCGCAAAAAATGGAGCGTTTTGTGAAGCAAGCACCATGACAATTTCAAAATGGTATCATCATATTTTCAAAAATATTAGACCATCTTACATGGACAATATCCCAATCGGGGTATCTCAAACCTTTCCTTTCACCCCTGCTGAAAAAGACAGATGTCTACCAAATCGGTAGGAAGTGGTCCAGTTTGGACTACACGTACATGATCTAATGCTCACAATTTTTTGAAAAAATCATTTTTAAACTTACAATATGATGTTTCTTCAGAGATCCAATGCAAGTTTTAGCGAGGCCCATCACATATCTCCATGCCCTCGATTTTGACCATAGTTTGAAACTGGAAACTTTTGAAATGGGAATAAGAAATTCAAAACCGGTCCGAACAATTGTAAATCTTTCGCGTGCTACCATATTATGTGACATAGTTGCAATGAAAAATAGCAAACTTGGTAAATTAATTATGTCTCAAAAAACATTCATAAAATGACCTATCACGTTCGAGGTTTCCTGACTTTAGGGTCAATGACCAATGTTATGGGTAGAATCAGGGTATAGTTTGTGATACTGTGCCCATATTATGCACACATGTGCACCATGTGATGGCGAACAAAGTTGCAGGAGGAAGGTTTTCTTTTCGTTGTACGAAAAAGCTATTTTCTATTTTCTGAGTGCAAAAAACGGGACGTTTTGTGAAGCAAGTACAAATGACAGTTTCAAAATAGTACCATCCTATTTTTCAAAAATATTAGACCATCTTACATGGACAATGTCCCAACCGGGATATCTCAAACCTTTCCTTCCACCCCTGGTGAAAAGGATAAATATCTACCGAATCGGTAAGAAGTGGGTCCGATTTGAACTATAGGACATGATCTAATGCTCATGATTTTTTTTAAAAAAATATTTTTAGACTCAGAATATGATATTTCTTCAGAGATCCCATGCAAGTTTTAGCTGGGCCCATCACATATCTGCATGCCCACCGTTGAAACGAGAAAATTTTGAAACGGGCATAAGAAATTCAAAAATAGTCCGAACAATGTAAATCTTTCACGTGGTGTCATATTATGTGACATGGTTGTAAGGAAAAACACCAAACTTGGTAAATTGATTATGTCTCAAAAAAACCTTCACAAAATGACCTATCTTGTTTGAGGTTTTCTGGCTTTCGGGTCAAATGACCAATGTTATGGGTAGAATCAGGGTATAGTTTATGATACTATGCCCATATTGTGCATGCACGTGCATCATGTGATGGCGAACAATGTTGCAGGAGGAAGTTCTACTTTTCATCATACGGAAAAGCCATTTTCTATTTTTTGAGCGCAAAAAACAGGATGTTTTATGAAGCAAGCACCAAATGACAGTTTCAAAATGGTACCATCCTATTTTAAAAAAATATTAGACCATCTTACATGGACAATGTCCCAACCGGGGTATCTCAAACTTTTCCTTCTACCCCTGGTGAAAAAGACAAATGTGTGCCGAATCGGTAGGAAGTGGGTCCGGTTTGAACTATAAGTACATGATCTATTGCTCATGATTTTTTGAAAAAAAATCATTTTTAAACTCACAATATAATGTTTCTTCACAGATTCAATGCAAGTTTAGCGAGTATCATCACATAGGTAAGAATCTTGATGCCCGCCGTTCACTAGTAGAGAAAACCCTACCGCTGGCGAACAGAAAAGGCTCATCTCCAGCGCTTCGGTGCTCGCCGGCAACCACCTCACCAGTGGTACGTCCTCATCGCCGACGCTTTCGTAATTCGCCGGTGGTAGTATGCATCTACCGCCAGCGAGCACCTACAAACGCTGGGGTAGGTCTGTATCGCCGGCACCTTCATTTTTCGCCGGTGGTAATATGCTCTAGCGCCGGCGAGCACCTCCAAACACCGGGGGTAAGTACGCCTTGCCGGCGCCTCCAATATTCGTCGGTGGTAGTTTAGTACAGGCGAAAGGTTATTTGCCAGGGATAGAACCATTATTTCGCCAGGGTTAATATTATCATGAGTTAAAAAATAAAATCGAAATACACACAGAATACACTATAATATTAATAAAATACACAGGATAATGACAGAATACACACAACAGATACAGGAAATACACATATGTTCAAACCATGCATCAATTACATTCAATCAGTTCACACAAGTGTAGAAAGTGACCATATATGACATAATATTACAAGTCTCCAGAGTTGCATGACACATTCAAATAGTTCATAATTCACACAACAGATACCTACTGGACTCCAACTAGCAAATAGACTAGAGAGGCGGTGGTGGCTGCGAGCATTATCACGACGAAGGGGGTCAACCGGCTCCTCCACATCTCCCTCCTCCGCCGTGCTAGAAACCTCGCGTAGGGAGTTTCCGCCTCCTCTAAAGTGGCATAGCCCTTGTAACTATTCCCGCAGAAATGGTGGACCTGCCTCCTACAATCCTCCCAGTCGTCGTAGACTCCGGGAACCCTACCCTCGTACACGACATACCACGGCATCTGCGCACACACACACAAGAAAGAAATGTTAGTGTTGCTAGCATATATTCATAATATAGATATAACATATAGGTATGCAAAAAAGAAAAAGCATCGGATATAGCTAAGTAATTATATGATTAACATTTGCATGGAAAGATAGGTATGCAAAAAGAAAAGCATAAAATAAACTAATCGTAATTCTATGACTAAAATTTGTAGGAGACAAGTTTGTGACTCGATCAGGTTTTCTTCGGCTTCGGCGGGAAGGGATGGATGCCACCTAGCATGGTGAATGTCCTCCCATCGGCGACCGCAGCTAAGCGGTCCTCGATCTCTGCATTAGTCAGCGGGATACCGCTGTAGTTGAATGTGGCACCTCTAGTCAAGACATCCCTCTTGAGTATCGTGCCAATCTCCCGCTGGATGGCACAGAACTCGGCTCTGATGTTTGCATCGGTCGTTTCTGTAATGTCTCTGCCCTTTTTCTCGAGACTGGATGGCATCAAGAGTTTTTCCTCATCCTTTGCATACTCCCTCATCTGTAGGATGGCGAACCAGGGCTCCATCCCAGTCGACGATTTCTTAAGGCAGGGGAAATTGGTTACGTGGGAGTTCACATAGATGCCTTTGGATCTTTTCTCATACTTGAGTAGGCCAACCGAGGCTCTGAAACTGTTGAGGGCTTTATCAAGAGTAGATTTAACGTCGGTGTAATCTTTCTGCACGTCTCTCCTGGAGTCGAGATAGATGACATGGGAATAATACGGTTGAAAGGCGATGAGGACGCACCCATTCTCTCTGCGCAAAATAGTTAGAATAAACCATCATCCTCGGCTATTAAAGAAATTCACGAAAGAATGTAATAGCGGGAAGTTTAGCGACCAACTACTTACTCGGGAAAGTATGGAAGGAGAAAGCAAGACTTGTCTTTATTCGCCACCAAGAAATCCGTGATATACTTCACGACAAATGCTTGTTCCTTGTCGACGGTGCCTAGGGTCATGTAGAAGGGGTCCATGATAGCGAGGTGCGGGGTCTTCTCCAAGATGATATCGTGCGCCATTTTTAGCGATACTAGGTAGACCACGTTTCGATCAATCCGTAACATGTGGAAGAGCTTGAAGATGTCTTCATACGTGATGAAGAACAACTCGCCGGGGGTGGTGGTGACGAAGCCACAGTTAGTGGGTACCCTGACCATGAAGAGCAGGTACGCGGGATTTTTATCTTTGAGAAGTTGCTGCTCTAGATACCGAATAGTCTCATGCAGGCTACACAGGTCCGGCGACAGTGTCTTGACAATGTTGTCCGGCAGGATCGGTTCACCAAGGAAATGCATCCTCCTCCACTTGGTCGGCAGCTTTTCGAGAACCACTTTCTTGCTTGTTGCAACATCTTTCCCATGCTTCGCCTTCCGCTTCCTGCCGCCCTTCTTATGGACCAGAGGGGTGCCGTTTTGTCTTATCACCTCCATGGCCATTTCACGGAGTGTCCTCGGGGTAACCTTAGCATGCAACGGAGCGGTGAAGGCGGTAGCGTCTTCCGGCTCGGGTGTTTCTTGAGAAGAGAAGAGCTACTTCTTCGTCATGGTATCATGGGCGGGTGCCTCGGAAGGAGCAACATCGATGGGAGCCTCCAAATCAGCGATGAACGAATCGATGGGAGCCTTATCGATGTCCATCGTGTTGTCGTGCTCATGTGTCTCGGGCTCGGGAGGATCATCAGCAGGTTGAGGAGTGACCCTTTGGCTTGCCGCCGTAGGCACAGACACTGGAGTGACCCTTTCTTGGGTTGCCGCCATAGGCACAGATGCTAGAGTGACCCTTTCTTGGCTTGCTGCCGCAGGCACAGATGTTGGAGTGACCCTTTCTTCGGTGGTCTTTAGCCGAAGAAGGGCTTTCGGCCATAGAAGGACATGATTCTTCAGTTGCCCGACTTTCAGCTCTTCTTTGGCACCCGGGGGTGGATGAGGAGGAACTAAGTGTGCGCATCCCGGGAACGACCGATCCACCTCAACCCGGTGCACGCTATCGTCCATAGGCTTGCAGTGGAACATCCGGTGTGCTGGGTTCATGATGCGTCCCCTCGCAACATCCTTGAGCTTCTTGTCCACATACATGAGCATGGTGCAAGGAACACTTTGCTCCTGTGAAGAAACATGCATGTGTAGGTCAAAGAGGGGCGGCGGCGAAGTAATTAACTTGCGTAGAGGCTCAATTAATTACCGTGAGAGTGTCGAGCTCGGTTCGTATCGAGGGACCGGGGTCAGGCGTGCAAGTGACCGAGGGGCCGCTGGCTGCCCCCATGGCCGGCGAATCCTCCCTAGCACCTGCATTGGCGCCGGCGGGTGGAGTCACCAATATAGGCGCATCTTGAGCCAGTGTAGCAGGAGGCCGCATGTTGCCCGAGTTACTGCCGTCTAGGCTGATCACCGGGAGTGGTCTTGTTTGGCCGCTGGCGAAGTAAGTGGAGATCAACGCCACCATTCCAGGAATGATCTCATTGAATCGGCTAGCCACCACGCCATCGACCTTGCTGGCCCCCTCTGCCTGGACCCTGGTTTCTACCTCGGCTTGGAGGCGCTGGTCAAAGGTTGCTTCCAAGTTGGCCACCTTCTCCAATAGAGTCGCATGCTTCTGGTCCTTCTTCGCCTGCAGCGAGTCCTTGGTGGTGGGCACATCCAATCCATAATCGACATGCTAGCAACCTCCTCCGGCGCCGGGGACACGGCCTCTTGTCGGCCTCTTCAATGGCGGAAGCTCCTTCACGATGTTCAAGCCCCTGATAAAAGGGTTGTCCCACTGGACTTTGCCCATCGACGTCTGGGTTGACGCCTGGGACGAGGAGCCAGACTCGTTCGCTTCTTCCGCGAACTGCAAGAAGTAGCATGAAGAATTTTAGAGATGGAGTTGTGGTGAGCAGTATGAAACTAGTAAGCTGGTAAAATTGCTTACCACTGCGTTCTCAACTTGCACCACCTTCGGGTCAGTGACCAAGACAACACCCTCCACCATTGTAGGGCTCGTGACAAGTTTCCCATCCATCTCTTTATGGTACCGGGTACTAACAAATGCCCTGAAGAGCGGGTCCTTGTACTAGGCCCAAGGGTTCTCGATGCCCTTCTCTGCGTAGGTCTGGTCCTCCTTCTGCCACTTGTCCTCCTTGCCGTCGTAGCCACGGCAACCGAGATGGTGGCGACCGATGTTCTTCTCCGCCAGCCCCTTTCCCTAGGCCGACTGATCCTTGGTGTAGGCTAGTTTCTCGTTTTCTAGGATCGTTGGGGAACCCCAAGAGGAAGGTATGATGAGCACAGCAGCAAGTTTTCCCTCAGTTATGAAACCAAGGTTATCGAACCAGTAGGAGCAAGGAAAGACCTCCAAGGTGTTGTTTCCAACTTGGAATCCTGCACAACACAACCACATAACTTTGCCCCCAACTTACAGTGAGGTTGTCAATCTCACCGGTTTTGCTGAAAACAAAGGATTAAACGTATTGTGTGGAAGAAAGTAAAACTTGCAGAAAGTAAACAGAAAATAGTAAACAGTTGTAGATTGATGGTAAAAGAAAGGACCGGGGTCCATAGTTCACTAGTGGTGATTCTCCTTAAGATAGATGACATGTTGGGTGAACAAATTACAGCGGGGCAATTGACAAACATCGAGAAAGCATACATGCATATACTAATCATCTTGAATCCTATGAGATTTGACTGGGCATTACAACATTATACATAGACCGTAATCCAACTTCATCCATGACTAATAATCCACCTTCAGGTTATCAATCCGAACCCCCTCCAGTATTAAGTTGCAAGCAACAGATAATTTCATTACGCATTGCATGTAAAGTAAACAATACGATTGTTCTACGAACAAAGGATTGTTGTTTTCTCCCTAGTAGCAACAACATATATAGTACCTTAGAGATTTCTGTCACTTCCCAGATTACTAGAGGCATGAACCCACTATCGAGCATAAATACTCCCTCTTGGAGTTGCTAGCATCTACTCGACCAAGATATATACTAACAATAGAGAGCATGCAAGATCACAAATAACAAAGACATGATAGAATCAATAATCAATCTGAAATAGCATCTCAATATCCATCGGATCCCCGCAAACACAACATGTATGATTACAAATAGATGATCTTGATCATGAACGGAGCTCACAAGATCTAAACATGGTTACACAAAGGAGAAGAACCAACCATCTAGCTACTACATGGACCCGTAGTCCAAGGATGAACTAGTCACGCATCACACCGGAGGCAGGCATGGTGATGAAGAAGGCCTCCAGGGTGAATTCTCCCCTTCGGCAGGGTGCCAAGAAGAGCTTCAGATCCCTCCCGATCTAGGGATGGAGATGACGATGGCTACAGACTCTTTCGTGGAATTTTGATTGGGTACTTAGGGTTTCTATATCGGAGGCATCTTATAGGCGAAAGGGGAGGCTGAGGGGGTGCCCTAGGCGGCCGCACCACCCCCTGGCGCGTGCCAGGCCTAGCCGCATGGCCAGGTGGTGTGGGCGGCCCCTGGCCCCTCTCCGTCTCGTATTCTGGCTCCGTGTCCCCCTCGGTGAAATACTGACTTTGGCTTTTGTCCCGTCCAATTCCGAGAATATTCATTTTCTGACTTTCCTGGAACCAAAAACAGCAGAAAATAGGCAACTGGCACTATGGCATCTTGTTAATAGGTTAGTCCAACAAAGTGTATAAAAATTACTCCAAAGTGTGGACAAAACATAAGAAAGTAGATATAAACCAAGCATGGAACATCAAAAATTATAGATACGTTAGCAACGTATCAACATCCCCAAGCTTAACTCCTGCTCGTCCTCGAGTAGGTAAGTGATAAAAAGAAAGAATAATTTTTTAGGGGACATGCACCATCATAAACTTGATCAAAGTATTTGTAAAACATTGATAGCTGGGATCATAGTACTTCAACATAGCATGAAAGATAAAGTTCTAACAATAAGACATAGCAACTATGTTGTAACATGAAAAGGCACAAACAAAAGATTCATGAATAACAATGCTTTGCAAGACGATTGATTGTTTCACATAAAGAAAACATAGCATAATGGCATTCAGCTTGTCCCTCATAGAGTAGCAAATCATAATTGCATAGGACACCTTCAAAGTTTATAAGGATGACTAGATACAAATAGTCTGAGAACAAGCAATATCAAAGTTATGTATCAATCAACAAGTCTTGGGGACAATGCACATAGAACTAAGAATGGCCACTATGCTCTCTTAATAGGTGCATAAAGATAGAAGGTGGAGACTCAACATAAAAGTAAAAGAAAGGCCTTCATAGAAGGAAGCAGGCATTCAAGTCACATAAAGAGCTTCCAAAAATTATGGTACTTATTAGCTTTCAGCTCTCATTGCCCCTATCATAAGCATCTTGAAGTCATTAAGGTTAAAGTGAACAAACTATGGAGTATATGCTTGACAAAGTATAAGTTGGTAATCTCATGTCCCTTGAATACGAGGGTCGCTCCTCATGCTACTCAATTTTAGTTACTCGTAAGTTCTTGTCATAGTAAGTACATGTGTATCATAGAGAACCACCAACGGGGTACCCCTTGCCCGATGATACAGAAGAATCCCCATATCAAAATAACAAGGCAAGCAGACAACGAGCATCCCAGCAATCTTCTTATTTACCATGGGAAAATGGTGGATTTTTCTCTCTTTCCTCTTTTCTCATATCTCTTTTTTTTTCTTTTTCTCTTTTTCTCAATATCTGACTCTTTTTTATAAGAAGAATGCTTCATAGACATCTCATTATGGTTATGCTGCAGGTTTCCACCATGACATCATGGATTAGACCGGCGACCCAGGCGTTTCTCTAACACACATATATAACTCCATGGACTTACAAGCTCCCCTTTCATTTCACACCGACGACATCCATAAACAAAAGAGCATGATATCAACTAGGTACAAAATACAAGTGCAATGTTGAAAGCGTTCCCCATGACAGCATGGTTCTGCTAATCCCCAACATATAAGTGCAAGCATAAACAACATAGACGACACAATGGTTCAAGTTTATTAAGGACAAGAAAAGTAAAGTGTGCCATCAAGTTCGTGAGAGCTTTAATCACTAGTTTTCTCATAACAAGTTTAATTTGGAAGGTAGATAAAAACATGAATATACTTGGAATAGCAAATGCTGATAGGTAGGTATGGTGGACTCTTCGGAATAACTTGGTTTTATTTGGAGTTGATGCATGAGTGGAACTCATACTTGGTTATGGAGGCTAGCAAAAGACTGGGAGCGACCAACTAAGAGAGCAATAATGACCATAATCATGTAAAGTGACAAAACATCATTAATTAAAGCATAAAGTGATATTACAAGTCGAAAACTAAAGGATCATAAAGGCTATGGTGAATTGGGATAGTCATAACATGGTGTGAGCATGTGCCAAGTAAACCCAAATAAAGCATAAAAGGAGAATACCACAATACTATGCTTTAATGTGCTAAAACAACGCATGATTCTTTCAAGGCACATTAAGCAATCTCAATTGTTTATAACATGTCATGCTACAGAAAAAATCACTAAGCATAAAGCGAAAACAATATAAGCATGACATGACAAAGCATAGGCCACAGACAAAAACAAGCTCCTTTTTACCACTTAAGCCTGAACTTTTCCTACTCTTTTCCAATCCAAATCAACTTATTTGAAAACCAATGTATGAATGAGGGGGTCCAACAAATTTATTCAAGCAAACTAAGCAAATGAAAACTAAAAACAAAAACGAGGACGCTCCAAGAACAACACAATTGTGCATGAAACAATAAAAATGAAGTGTTTGAAAGAAACCTGAAATTTTTATTGATGAAAAAGGGGATGTCTTGGGCATCCCCAAGCTTTGACGCTTGTACTTCTTGGATATTTCTTGGGGTGACACGCGTGGCATCCCCAATCTTGAGCTTTAGTCCATTATTCATCTCATTACATCATTCTCTCCATACACCTAAATTTTTTTCCTTCATACAAAACTTCACACAATCTTTATTAGCAACATTAGTGTACTCAAAATAGTAAGTCTTTGGGTTCACTTTCAACACCAATAAAACTTCCATTAAGACACAAGATAATGTAGCACTTCACTCAAAAAGCTCAATTCCCCAAAGAGAACCCAAAAAGGAACCAACAAGAAGCAAATGCAAATAATGGCAGAAATCTGTCAAAACAGACGAGTAGGTAAAAACCAATTTTTTCGAAGACCTTCTGTTGCTCAAATCGAAAAGTGTTGAACTAACACAAGTTAGATAACAACCGGGGGAAGAAGCACAAAAATTCACGCCTCAAAATGACGTACAGATATTTTAGAGGAATTTTACAGTGAAGCACAAAAATCTGTTTTGGGACAGCAACTTTCCCAAGCATTACTTCTCTCTCATTAGAGGTTACTCTTGGCACAAAAAGCAAATAAAAAGGATAAGGAGAGGTTATTACTGAAACAATAACTTCCAAGACTCAGCTAAAACTTTTTGGTTATCTCCCAATAAGTACTTTTCTTTAACGCCTTTAAGTTAGGCATGATAGTTTGAGAAGATGCTCACATAAGAAATATGAATTGAAGTAAAAGAGAGCATCAAGAAGCAAATTCAAAGAACATTTAAGTCTAACCCACTTCCTATACATAGGAATCTTGTAAAGAAACAAGTCATGAAAGCACAAAGAAACAAGCATAGTAAAGCAAAACACGTGCAACTTCAAGACTTTCAACATAAAGAGGGGAAACTCAATATTATTGAGATGCAAAATCATGTTTCCCTCTCTCATAATAACTTTTAGTAGCATCATGAATAAAATTAACAATATAACTATCACATGAAAGCTTCTTATCATGAGCCACATGCATATAATCATTATTACTCTCCACATAAGCATAGTTATTCTTATTAATTGTAGTGGGAGCAAATTCAACAAAATAGTTATCATTATTATTCTCATCACCATAGTCATCAAATATAGGAGGCATATTGTAATCATAATTAATTTTTTCCTCAATAGTAGGTGGACTGAAAATATCATACTCATCATTGTAACCATCATATATTGGAGGCATAGTGTCATCAAAGTAAATTTTCTCCTCCATGCTTGGGGGACTAAAAATATCATGCTCATCAAAACTAGCTTCCCCAAGCTTAGACTTTTCCATAGCATTAGGAATAATGGTGTTCAAAGAATTCATACTAATAAAATTGATATTAGCACGCAAATAAAGTTCCATAGGTTTTTTAATTTTCTCTTCAAACACTTCATGTCCTAACTCAAGATAAATACTATAAAGCTCTCTAATTTTTTTGTTTTCCATTAAGCCTAACTAGTGAAAACAAGAAACAAAAAGACAAAATTGCAAAATCTAAAGGAAATAACTTCGAGCACTCACACCATAGGATGTGAGTACCTTTTACCTTACCTCCCCGGCAACGCCGCCAGAAAATAGCTTGATGTCTACGCACTTCTATTCTTGTAGATAGTTGTTGGGCCTCCAAGTGCAGAGGTTTGTAGAACAACAGCAAGTTTCCCTTAAGTGGATCACCCAAGGTTTATCGAACTCAGGGAGGAAGTGGTCAAAGGTATCCCCTCTCAAGCAACCCTGCAATCAAGATACAAGAAGTCTCTTGTGTCCCCAACACACCCAATACACTTGTTAGGTGTATAGGTGCACTAGTTCGGTGAAGAGATAGTGAAATACAAGGGGTATGGATAATTATAAGTTGTAACGGTGCCAGCAAATAGCTTGATGGCGTGGAAGAGACTAAAGGCAAACTGAAATAAAGATGGCAACAAGCAAACATGTAACAGATCTAGTTGCAAACGGTGTTTCAATGCTTAGAAACAAGACCTAGGGATCATACTTTCACTAGTGAACACTCTCATATAAATATCTTCTCTTCATGATACTACTCTGAACTACTCTCCGGTTGGACACTCTAATCCATGGTAGGGCTATAAGAGCACACCTCAAAGTTCGCCTTTCCCATCTATATAACCCCACACTATCGCCTTGAGCTCTAGATGGTTCCAACAAACACCACAATTTCATAGAAACATCCAACTCCAAATATAACTCATAAAAAGTAATTGTAATCTCCAGCCTAGGTGCCACCATGGTGTGCACGCTGTCACTTTCACACACATGGGGAGAGCGAAAGATCTAATAAAGCACTTGAGTAGCAAGGTAGATATACTTGATTACAAAGCTCATGATCACAATATGATCATGCATAGAGAGAGAGAGAGAGAGAGATGAACACATAGCTACCGGTAGAACCCTTAGCCTCGAGGAAGAACTACTCCCTCGTCATCATGGGAATCAACAACGACGATGGAGATGGTGGTGGAGATCGATGGAGATGGCTCTAGGGGCACTTCCCCGTCCCGGCAGGGTGCCAGAACAGAGACTTTCTGTCCCCCGAATCTCCCCTTCGGTGGCGGTGGTGATGTGGAACTTTTCGTGGCTAGAGGCGGGTCGATTTAGGGTTTTTGCATCGGGGACTTCTTATAGGCGAAGGGCCAAGGTTGGGGGCCAGCCAGGGGGCCCACACCCCCATGGTGGCGGGACCAAGGGTCACCCGCACACCATATGGTGTGGCCAAGCCCTGGCCCCTCTCCGTCTCGTCTTCTGGCTCCGTTAGTCTTCCGGTAAAATATCAACTTTGGCTTTTGTCCCGTCAATTTTTGAGAATATTCATTTTCTGACTTTTCTGGAACCAAAAACAGAAGAAAATAGGCAACTGGCACTGTGGCATCTTATTAATAGGTTAGTCCCAGAAAATGTGTAAAAGTACTCCAAAGTGTGGACAAAACATAAGAAAGTAGATATAAAACAAGCATGGAATATCAAAAATTATAGATACGTTTGCAACTTATCAAGAGGAGAGACTAAAACATCAAGGAAAACTATAAACCCATCAAACATTATATCCATTGTCAAACATGCAGTTCACAATACAAGAAAAATAGCTAACCAGGGGAGAGATAACTTTAATAAGTTTCTTAACACTTTTAGATCAAAAAGTTCAATAATAAGGGGAAACTTCTTTTGTCCTTTTTATCTCACTGATCTGCATACTTGCCAATGGTTGTGAAATATATATGTAATTACTGGGAAGATATATTCAGGTGGGATTTTCACACTCTATTGTTTCCCTAAAAAGCAAAGATTGCAAACAATCTAATGATTGATCTTCATTTCACCAAGATAGCTACACACCTGCACTGGATATTTAGTCAAAAAAGTTTTACTTACTTACATAAGCAACAATTTGTCTAAATACTATGAAAGTTATGTCTTGAGAAAATTTTAGTATAAGCTTTCTTCAGCATATAATAGTAAGTCAAGTTAGACCATTCATCAGCAACAAGGGCAATATTGTGAGCACGAGGGTACATCAAGACATCACATCAACTATTCCTGGTAATAGAAAGGAGTGCAATGTTATTACAGTATATGAAACATATATCTTGCACCTACAATCTGCAAAGCACAACAAAGGTAGGGCAGGAGGCAAACGAAAGGAACAATGAAGCTGTGTGAACTGTTGCTCTCATCGTAGCAACTCTTGGGAGAGCCCTAGGAGGTCTCGAGGATGGTTTCCATCAGTGGAGGGCGAGGGGGGAGAGAGGAAGGGAGGGAGAGGGAGGGGGTACCTGTGGGTATCCGACGGACAGGACGACGATGGCTTCTCCACGGGGGCCTCCTCCTCCTCCGAGCGGTCGATGAGGGGCGCGGCTCCGTCCACTGGCTCCTGCATGGTGGAGAGGGTTAGGTAGTGGAGGGCGAGGGGAGAGAGGAAGGGAGGGGAGAGGGGAGAGGGGGGGACTCACCTTGCTGACAGCGGACGACGGCGGGTCGGCGGGTCGACAGGAACGACGGTGGAGCAGTGCTCGAGACGCGTGGGGATCGATCTGATCTGAGAGGGAGCAAGGACAAAACCTTATCCCGTGGGTGGGACCCACAGGCACTTTACCCCCGGCGTTTTCACAAATTTGTTGGTGGTAAAAGTAGGGTCACTGGCAGGTGGGTCCAGCCCGTTCTACCCCCGGTTTTTTGTCCGAATTCGCCGGTGGTATTCGCTTCTAGGTGGGGCCAGCCCGTGCTACCCCTGGCGTTTGGCCCGAATTCGTCGATGGTATTGTTAGTGTCACTGCCAGGTGGGGCCAACGCATTATTGGTATGCTTCTTTCTGAGGGCTGATGCATTTTAAAATGATAGCGCGATTCTGTCGAAGGCAAACACACATAAAATGATAGCGCACAATTCTGTCGGAGGCAAACACACATAAAATGATAACACAATTCCGTCGGAGGGAACAAAAGCACATAAAATGACAGCGCAATTCTGTCGGAGGCAAACAAACACCCATAAAATGATAGCGCAATTCCGTCGGAGGCAACAAACACACATAAAATGATAGCGCAATTCCGTCGGAGGCAACAAACACACATAAAATGATAGCGCAATTCCGTCGAAGGCAACAAACACACATAAAATGATGGCTAAGTTAGTTGCAAATGATCCGTCGCCTCCGTAGGAGTTTAATAGTATAGTACACAGTTATACATAAAATCATTAATAAGAGATACACATAAAATGATGAGTGTTAATTTCTCGATGCCACCAATCTTACTGTTTCTTCTTCGCACTCTGCTTCTTCTTCTTGCCCTTCTGCTTGGTCTTTTTTGACTTGACCCCGCCAGTCTCATCATTGGGACTCCTTGTGTACGGAGGAGTTGTTGTAGCTTACGACCTAGGTAGCGTGGTCCTTTGATGTCTACGCACTTCTATTCTTGTAGACAGTTGTTGGGCCTCCAAGTGCAGAGGTTTGTAGAACAACAGCAAGTTTCCCTTAAGTGGATCACCCAAGGTTTATCGAACTCAGGGAGGAAGTGGTCAAAGGTATCCCCTCTCAAGCAACCCTGCAATCAAGATACAAGAAGTCTCTTGTGTCCCCAACACACCCAATACACTTGTCAGGTGTATAGGTGCACTAGTTCGGCAAAGAGATAGTGAAATACAAGGGGTATGGATAATTATAAGTTGTAACAGGGCCCGCAAATAGCTTGATGCCGTGGAAGAGACTAAAGGCAAACTGAAATAAAGATGGCAACAAGCAAACATCTAATAGATCTAGTTGCAAACGGTGTTTCAATGCTTAGAAACTAGACCTAGGGATCATACTTTCACTAGTGAACACTCTCATATAAATATCTTCTCTTCATGATACTACTCTTAACTACTCTCCGGTTGAACACTCTAATCGTTGGTAGGGCTATAACAACACACCTCAAAGTTCATCTTTCCCATCTAGAAAACCCCACACTATCACCTTGAGCACTAGATGAGTCCAACAAACACCACAATTTCATAGAGACATCCAACTCCAAATATAACTCATCACAAGTATTTGTAATCTCTAGCCTAAGTGCCACCATGGTATGCATGCTGTCACTTTCACACACATGGGGGGAGCAGAGATCTATTAAAGCACTTGAGTAGCAAGGTAGATCTATAGATTACAAGCTCATGATCACAATAAGATCATGCATAGAGAGAGAGATAAACACATAGCTACCGGTAGAACCCTTAGCCTCGAGGAAGAACTACTCCCTCCTCATCATGGGAATCAGCAATGGTGATGGAGATGGCGGTGGAGATCGATGGAGATGGCTCCGGGGGCACTTCCCCGTCCCGGCAGGGTGCCGGAACAGAGACTTTCTGTCCCCCGAATCTCCCCTTCGGTGGCAGCGGTGCTGCGGAACTTTTCGTGGATTTCTGATTGATTATTTAGGATTTTGGTATCGGGAGGCTCTTATAGGCGAAGGAGGAAAGGTCGGTGTCCAGCTAGGGGGCCCACACCATGCCCTGGCGCGGCCTGGGCTGGCCCGCGCCAAGGGGGGGTGTGGCCACCCTGTGGCCCCTCTCCGACTCTCCTTCTGGCTCCGTGAGTTTTCCGGGAAAATAGTAACTTTGGCTTTTGTCCCATCCAATTCCGAGAATATTCATTTGCTGACTTCCTGGAACAAAAATAGCAGAAAATAGGCAACTGGCACTGTGGCATCTTGTTAATAGGTTAGTCCAAGAAATCATATGAAAAGTACTCCAAAGTTGGAACAAAACACAAGAAAGTAGATAAAACCAAGCATGGGACATCAAAAATTATAGATAGATTTTCAATGTATCAACATCCCCAAGCTTAACTCCTGCTCGTCCTCGAGTAGGTAAGTGATAAAAAGAAAGAATAATTTTTGAGGTGACATGCACCATCAAAGACTTGATCAAAGTATTTGTAAAACATTCAAAGCTGGGATCATAGTACTTCAATCATAACATGAAAGACAAAGTTCTAGCAATAAGACAAAGAAACTATGATGCAACATGAAAAGGCACAAACAAAAGATTCATGAATAACAATGCTTTGCAAGACGTTTGTTTGTTTCACATAAAGAAAACATAGCATAAAAGTATTCAGCTTGTCCCTCAATAGATTAGCAAATATAAATGCATAGGACACCTTCAAAGTTCATAAGAGTGACTAGATACAATAGTTTAAAACAAGCAATATCAAAGTATGCATCAATCAACTAGTCTTGGGACAATGCACATAGAACTAAGAATGGCCACTATGCTCTAAAAGTAGGTGCATAAAGATAGAAGGTGGAGACTCAATATAATGGTGGAAGAAAGGCCTTCATAGAAGGAAGTAGGGATTCAAGTCTCATAAAGAGCTTCCAAAAATTATGGTACTTATAGCTTTCATCTCTCATTGCCCCTATCATAAGCATCTTAAAGTGATTAAGGTTAAAATGAACAAACTATGGTGTACATGCTTGACGAAGTATAAGTCAGAAATCTCATGTCCCTTGTATACGAGGGCCGCTCCTCATGCTACTCAAGTTTAGTCACTGGTAAGTTCTTGTCATCCTAAGTACATGTGTATCATAGAGAACCGCCAACGGGGTACCCCTTGCCCGATGATACGAAAGAATCCCCATGTCAAAATGACAAGGCAAGCAGACAACGAGCATCTCAGCAATCTTCTTATTTACCATGGGAATATGGTGCTTTTTTCTCACTTTCCTCTTTTCATAGTATCTTTTTTTTCTCTTTTCTCTTTTTTCTCAATATAGGACTCTTTTTTATAAGAAGAATGTTTCATAGACAGCTCATTATGGTTACGCTGCAGGTTTCCACCATGTCAGCATGGATTAGACCAATGCCTGCATTTCTCTAACACATATACATAACTCCATGGACTTACAAGCTCCCCTTTCATTTCACACCGACGACATCCATAGACAAAAGAGCATGATATCAACTATGTACAAAGTACAAGTGCAATGTTGAAAGCGTTCCCCATGACAGCATGGTTCTGCTAATCCCCAACAAATAAGTGCAAGCATATACAACATAGACGACACAATGGTTCAAGTTTATTAAGGTCAAGAAAAGTAAAGTCTGCCATCAAGTTCGTGAGAGCTTTAATCACTAGTTTTCTCATAACAAGTTTAATTTGGAAGGTAAACAAAAGCATGAATATACTTGGAATAGCATAAGCTAGTAGGTAGGTATGGTGGACTCTTTGGAATAACTTGGTTTAGGAGTTGGATGCATGAGTGGAACTCATACTTGGTTGCGGAGGCTAGCAAAAGACCGGGAGCGACAAACTAAGAGAGCAATAATGGCCATAATCATGCAGAGCGACAAAACATCATTGATCAAATCATAAAGTGATACTACAAGTTGAAAACTAAAGGATCATAAAGGCTATGGTGACTTGAGATAGTCATAACATGGTGTGAGCATGCGCCAAGTCAACCCAAATAAAGCATCAAAGGAGAATACCACTATACTATGCTTTAATATGCTAAAACAACGCATGATTCATCCAAGGCACATTAAGCAATCTCATTTTTTTATAACAAGTCATTCTACAACAAGGAATACTAAGCATAAAGCCAAAACAATATCAAGCATGGCATGACAAAGCATATGCCACAGTCAAAAACAAGCTCTCTTTACCACTTAAGCATGAACTTTCCTACTCTTTCCCAATCCAAACCAAACTATTTGAAAACCAATGTATGAAAGAGGGGGTCCAACTAATTTATTCAGCAAACTAAGAAAACTAAGGAAAACAAAAAACCAAAACAAAAACGAAAAAGAAGACGCTCCAAGAACAACACAACTGTGTATGAAAAATAAAAATGAAGTGTTTGGAAGAAACCTGGAATTTTTATTGATGAAGAAGGGGATGCCTTGGGCATCCCCAAGCTTTGACGCTTGTACTTCTTGGATATTTCTTGGGGTGACACGCGTGGCATCCTCAAGCTTGAGCTTTAGTCTATCCTTCATCTCATTACTCATTCCTATCATACACCTGAAATTTTTCCTTCATACAAAACTTCACACAATCTTTATTAGCAACATTAGTGCACTCAAGATAATAGGTCTTTAGGTTTAGTTCCAACAGCAATAAAACTTCCATTAAAACACTAGCTACTGTAGCACTTCCCTCAAAAAGCTCAATTCCCCAAAAGAACTCAAAAGGGAACCAACAAGAAGCGAATGCAGAAAATGGCAAAAATCTGTCAAAACAGACCAGCAGGTAAAGACGAATTTTTTCGAAGACCTTCTGTTGCTCAAATAGAAAAGTGTTGAACTAACGAAAGTTATATAACAACCTGGGGCAGAAGAACAAAAATTCACTCCTGAAAAGGACGTACAGAGATTTTACACGAATTTTTATGGTGAAGCACAGAAATCTGTTTCGGGACAACAACTTTCCCAATCATTACTTCTCTCTCATTAGAGGTTACTCTTGGCACAAAAAGCAAATAAAAAGGATAAGGAACAGTTATTACTGAAGTAATAACTTCCAAGACTCATCTAAAACTCTTGGGTTATCTCCCAACAAGTACTTTTCTTTAACGCCTTTAAGTTAGCCATGATAGTTCGAGAAGATGCTCACATAAGAAATATGAATTGAGAGTAAAAGAGAGCATCAAGAATCAAATTCAAAGCACATTTAAGTCTAACCCACTTACTATGCATAGGAATCTTGTAAAGAAACAAGTCATGAAAGCACAAAGCAACAATCATAGTAAAGCAAAAAAGTGCAACTTCAAGACTTTCAACATAAAGAGGGGAAACTTTATATTATTGAGATGCATAAAACCATGTTTCCCTCTCTCATAATAACTTTCAGTGGCATCATGAATAAAATTAACAATATAACTATTCATAATAACTTTCAGTGGCATCATGAATAAAATTAACAATATAACTATCACATAAAATATTCTTATCATGAGCCACATGCATAAAATAATTAATACTCTCCATATAAACATAGTCATTCTTATTAATTATAGTGGGAGCAAATTCAACAAAATAGCTATCATTATTATTCTCATCACCATAATCATCAAATATAGGAGGCATATTGTAATCATAATTAATTTTCTCCTCAATAGTAGGTGGACTGAAAATATCATATTCATCATTGTAATCATCATATATTGGAGGTTTGGTATCATCATAATCAATAGAATAGCTATCTTCCAAAGTTGGGGAACTAAAAAGATCATTTTCATCAAAACTAACTTCCCCAAGCTTAGACTTTTCCATAACATTAGCAATAATGGTGTCCAAAGAATTCATACTAACAACATTGCTATTAGCATGCAAATAAAGTTCCATAGGTTTTTTAATTTTCTCTTCAAACACTTCATGTCCTAACTCAAGATAAATACTATAAAGCTCTCTAATTTTGTTGTTGTTTTCCATTAAGCCTAACTAGTGAAAACAAGAAACAAAAAGACAAAATTGTAGAATCTAAAGGAAATAACTTCGAGCACTCACACCGGAGGATGTGAGTACCTTTTACCTTACCTCCCCAGCAACGGCGCCAGAAAATAGCTTGATGTCTACGCACTTCTATTCTTGTAGACAATTGTTGGGCCTCCAAGTGCAGAGGTTTGTAGAACAGCAGCAAGTTTTCCCTTAAGTGGATCACCCAAGGTTTATCAAACTCAGGGAGGAAGTGGTCAAAGGTATTCCCGCTCAAGCAACCCTGCAATCAAGATACAAGAAGTCTCTTGTGTCCCCAACACACCCAATACACTTGTCAGGTGTATAGGTGCACTAGTTCGGCAAAGAGATAGTGAAATACAAGTGGTATAGATAATTATAAGTGGTAACGGTGATAGAAGATAACATGATGGCGTGGAAGAGACTAAAGGCAAACTGAAATAAAGATGGAAGCAAGCAAACATGTAACAGATCTAGTAGAAAATGGTGTATCAATGCTTAGAAACAAGGCCTAGGGATCATACTTGCACTAGTGAACACTCTCATATAAATATCTTCTCTTTATGATACTACTCTTAACTACTCTCCGGTTGAACACTCTAATCGTTGGTAGGGCTATAACAGCACACCTCAAAGTTCATCTTTCCCATCTAGAAAACCCCACACTGTCACCGTGAGCACTAGATGAGTCCAACAAACACCACAATTTCATAGAGACATCCAACTCCATATATAACTCATAACAAGTATTTGTAATCTCTAGCCTAAGTGCCACCATGGTATGCACGCTGTCACTTTCACACACATGGGGAGAGCAGAGATCTATTAAAGCACTTGAGTATCAAGGTAGATCTATAGATTACAAGCTCATGATCACAATAAGATCATGCATAGAGAGAGAGAGAGAGATGAACACATAGCTACCGGTAGAAACCTTAGCCTCGAGGAAGAACTACTCCCTCCTCATCATGGGAATCAGCAATGGTGATGGAGATGGCGGTGGAGATCGATGGAGATGGCTCCGAGGGCACTTCCCCGTCCCGGCAGGGTGCCGAAACAGAGACTTTCTGTCTCCCGAATCTCCCCTTCGGTGGCGGCGGTGTTGCGGAACTTTTCGTGGATTTCTGATTGATTATTTAGGGTTTTGGTATCGGGAGGCTCTTATAGGCGAAGGAGGCAAGGTCGATGCTCAGCCAGGGGGGCCACACCATGCCCTAGCGCGGCCTGGGCTGGCTCGCGCCAAGGGGGGTGTGTCCACCCTGTGGCCCCTCTCCGACTCTCCTTCTGGCTCCGTGAGTCTTTCGGGAAAATAGTAACTTTGGCTTTTGTCCCATCCAATTCCGAGAATATTCATTTTCTGACTTCCTGGAACCAAAAACAGCAGAAAACAGGCAACTGGCACTGTGGCATCTTGTTAATAGGTTAGTCCAAGAAATCATATGAAAAGTACTCCAAAGTTGGAACAAAACACAAGAAAGTAGATAAAACCAAGCATGGAACATCAAAAATTATAGATACATTTGCAATGTATCATCCTTCTTCTTCTTTTTGTGTATGTTGCATCATCTTCATCGGGTTCTTCCATCATCGGGTCACCGACGAGTCCGTCGAAGTCTTTCTCGTCAGCGACTCCATCCATTTCGATGAGGTCCCTTTTGCCTGTCCTCATGATGACACGGATAGGCCTTGATGGCTCGGTAATGAAGAAGCATTGCTCGACGTGCTTAGCCAGTACCCATGGCTCATTTTGCGTGGTGGGTTTCTTGGTCTTGGATTTGTTGGGCAAACATATGGTGGTGAAATACTTGTCTTCTTTTCTGACATCTGTAGCCCTTGTTACATGGAACATCGGTATCTTCTCCCCGACATAGTCGAGCTCCCAAATTTCCTCGATCCTTTCGTAGTATCTTTTCTTCTCTTCACCCGTGTAAGATTCCATCCTCACACCTGAGTTTTGATAGTCTCTTATTTTTTCTCTCTCCTCCGTGTAGAATGTGTAACCGCTAATGTCGTATGCTTGATAAGTCATGAGGTTTGGTGCGGGCCCGTAAGACAAGGTCAATGTGATTCTGTCCGTGATGCTTGTCATTGGCAGGGGATTGGCATCAATCTGGTCTTTGAACCAGCGCGTGAAAGAGGAGTTGTGCACTCTAAATACCTCGTCTTCCATCATCGGCCTGTTAGCATTGTTCTCGGTCATGGTTTTGTGCTTTTCTACCCAAGGTGTGACATCGTCCATGT
Source organism: Avena insularis (assembly GCA_023614405.1). Taxonomy (NCBI): domain Eukaryota; kingdom Viridiplantae; phylum Streptophyta; class Magnoliopsida; order Poales; family Poaceae; genus Avena; species Avena insularis. The sequence continues at coordinate 441,491,485 of CM042694.1, read as the reverse complement.
ACTGTAGCACTACTAAGTGGGCCCTGTCAAAGTCGGCTCTCCTATCAGACTGATCCACGTCCATTTCCTTCTTGCCGATGCGGTGGCCTACTCCCTCAAACCTGCCGAGGTGCTTGTTCATGGGCAATCCAATCGGACGTGGGTTTTCCTCATTTAGGTAATTCTTGCATAAAGAGACACACTCCTCGGTGAGAAAGCCCTGGATGATGCTTCCATCTGGATGTGCCTTGTTATGGACGTATCGTTTGATGATCTCGTTCATTCATTCTAACGCCATCATGTTGTGAAGGAACGGAGGCCCGAGATCCTCGATATCGTCCACAATATACAGCAGCAGGTGGACCATGATGTCGAAGAATGTGGGCTGGAAGTACATCTCCATCTCGGATATGATGGTGACTATCTCTTCCTACAGCCTCCCGAGTTTCTTGACGGTTATCGACTTCCGAGTGATGACATCGAAGAAGTTATAGAGGCTAGTCAGCGTTGCACAGACGTGCGGTTCCATGATCCCTCGGATTGCAACCGGAAGTATCTGCGTCATCATGATGTGACAGTCATGAGACTTCATCCCGCTGAAGATTCCTTTCGTCGGGTCCAGCCATCTATGTATCAGCCCCACGTATCCTAAGGGATACTTGGTTCCGAGGAGGCAATCAATCATCGGTTCAAGCTTGTTAGGATATAGAGTGAAGCAGGAGGGACGCGGGGTTTCACTCTTCTTCGCCCTTTTTCCCTTAGGATCTTCCATCTCCTCCTCAACTGGCTGCTTCCCCGCCCTTTTGCACTTGCGATCGTTTGTCTCCTCCTCAACCCTAGAAGACAGGGGGTGAAGCTCTTCTATGATATTCAGGGCCTTCAGGTCGTCTCTTGCTTTCAGTTCGTCTTTGGTCCTATCCGGCATGTTGAGTAGAGTGCCAAGCAAGCTTTCGCACACGTTCTTCGTGATATGCATGACATCAAGGCTATGAGGCGTACCGAGGATCTTCCAGTACGGCAAGTCCCAAAACACGGACCTCCTTTTCCATACCCCCATGAGTGGGCCATGTTCCTTTTCCTTCTTCTTATCTCCTCGCTTCCGCTTATGCTTCTTTATCTTACCCGACGGAGGGCAGTGTTTCCAGCTTTTCAATAACGCATCGATCTCCTCGCTACTGCGCTTAGGCGGAGGTACTTCGAGCTCATCCTTGCCGTTGAACAGATCTCCACGCTTCCTCCACGGGTCATTCTCGGGTAGCCACATCCGAGTCCTCATGTAGACGGTTTTTGAAGACCCGGGATCCTTACCCAAATGAAGAAACGATGTCCTTTCCATGCACCTCACACAAGCGTTGTGTCTGTGGCATACCTGGCATGCGATATATCTGTATCCGAGATAGTCCTGCACCGTCGTGATCAGTGCTGCTTTCAGATGGAAAGGTTGTTGGAGGTGAGCGTCCCATGTTTCTACCCCTTCGTCCCACAAGATGGCAAGCTCCTCCTTCAATAGCTCAAGATATAGGTTGATATCGCTCCCTGGCTGCGTCGGCCCTTGGATTAGTATGCTCATGTGTATGTACTTCTTTTTCAGGCATAGCCATGGGGCGAGGTTGTACATCCATACAAACACGGGACAGGTGATGTGCTTGCTGCTTTGGATCCCAAATAGATTGAGTCTGTCGGTGCTTGCACCTAGTCTGATGTTCCTTGGTTCTTTCCCGAAATCTTCGTACTCAGCGTCTAATACTTTCCACTAGCCTGCATCTGAAGGGTGCGTCAGCACTGGGTTTTCAACCAGCACTAGATCCTTCATCACTGCCTCCTTCCTTTCCGTGTTCCAGCGCATGAGCTTTTCTTCCTTGGGGTCAACGAAGTACCGCTGGAGACGGGGCCTGAGCGGTGATACGTCCAAAACGTATCTACTTTCCCGAACACTTTTGCTATTGTTTTTCCTCTAAACTTGTGTGATTTGGATACAACTAACATGGACTAACGCTGTTTTCAGCAGAATTACCTTGGTTTCTAGTTTTTGTGCAGAAAATCAACTATCAGGAAAAATCCCGGAAAATATGCCAAAAATCCTATTTCACCAGAAGACTCAAGGAGCCAGAATACGAGACGGAGAGGGTCTGGGGCCTGGCCACACCACCTGTCCGCACGGGTTAGGCCTGGCTGCGCCAGGGTGTGGTCTGGCCACCCCAGGCACCCCCTCGGTCTCCCTCTTCGCCTATAAGTTGCCTCCTGACCTAAAAACCCAGGGGGGTTCGACGTTTTTCTAGAAAGAGTTCCGCTGCGCCGCCACCACCAGATTCCGCGATTCGGAACCAGAAACTCCATTCTGGCACCCTGTCGGGATGGGGAATTGGAGGAGATCATCGCCATCATCATCACCATCGCTTCTCCATCGACCATCCATGTTTCCCTCATCTATGAGTGAGTAATCCCCCACTGTAGGCTATGGGGATGGTAGGGATTGGATGATTCATGTAATGCCATCAGATTGTTAGGGCATGGTGCCTAGTATCTATTATTAGTGCTTTTTGACTTTGTTGCAACTTGTTATGCTTAATGCTTGTCACTAGGGCCCAAGTGCCATGATTTCAGATCTGAACATGTTATTGATTCATTATGATAGTATTGTTTATGGTCTTACCTGCAAGTTGTATACACACGTTGTTGTCCGGAACCAAAGGCCCCGAAGTGACAGAAATCGGGATAACCGAAGGGAATGGCTTTGATGTGAGGATCATGTGTGTTCACGGAGTGTTAAAGCTTTGCACCGGTGCTCTATTAAAAGGAGCACCTTAATTGCCAGTAGTTCCCTTGAGGCCCCGCTGCAAACGGGCTGGCAGGACAAAAGATGTTGTGCAAGCTCTCATTGCGAGCATGTATGACTATATATGGAACACATGCCTAGGATTATTTAGTACTTGGATGCTTTATATTATTTATCTGCAAATGCCCTATGTTCTGATTGCTATATGAATTGTCTTGTCCATGCAACGCCCGTCCATCCATCCCTATGCCTACCGCGCTTTAATCCTACTGTTTACTGCAATTGTTACTACTGCTATTACTTTGCTATTCCTACTACAAAACTGTTGCTACTGATAAACTGTTGTGAGCAAGATTGTTTCTAGGTGCAGCTGAATTGACAACTCAGTTGTGAAGGCTTATAAATATTCTTTGGCTCCCCTTGTGTCGAATCAATAAATTGGGTTTCACTTCCCTCAAAAATACTGTGATACACCCCCTATACTTGTGGGTCATCAAGACTATTTTCTGGCGCCGTTGCCAGGGAGCATAGCTTTATTTATCAAGTCCACTTGGAATCACTATTGTTCAAGCTAAGTTTATTTTCTCCTTGTTTGATTGTTTCTTTATCAAAAATACAAAAAAGTAGTTCCTACTCTAGTTGTTATTTTTGTTGGTCTGTTATTGTCTTGCTTTATCATGCTTGTTGTCAATGGTTGGTTTCTTGAAACTGAAGCTTACTGGCAAGGTGGGTTCACGGAAGATCAAAAATATTATTATAAGGAACACCGCTTGTCTCAAAAAGGGAAACACTTATGGGAACAAATTGATAGATTGTATACCATTGCTAGAAACGTGTGCTCTACTTATAATGTTACTTATTGCTGTGATGAATCTTGTTGCAGAAAGAGGTATAAACACCTCCCTTTTCAATGTGAGTATAATGATAATGATACCATATCTTCCTATGCTAAAGGAATTTATGACTTTTATGATGCGGAACAAATTGAAGAATTTATTGCTTGGAAGGGTTCTTTTGAACTTGCTAGTTTGCTTGAAAATATTGATGATTCACCTTACAAATATGAGGTTTATGGTATACTTAAATTTTGCTTTGATAATTACAAGGATGAAAATGGCTATATTCTTGAATATTTTAATAGATGCTTTCCACAAATGGAAGATACTAATGCCTTGCAGGATCCCATGGAAGAAGAATTTGATGAACCTGAAATCTCATTAGATGAAAAAGAGGAGGAGGGTGATGAACAAAAGGAGGAAGAATGGATTAGCTACCCATGCCTACCTTCTAATGAGAGTAAGTCTTTATCCCTTATATTATTTGATTGTCCTCCATGCTTACTAAAGGAGGATGATTGTTATGTTCCTGAGGATTCTTTTGAAAGTGTTTATAATAAAGCTCTAGTGCTTGTAGATCATGAAAAGCATGCTTTATGTGATAGTTATATTGTTGAGTTTCTTCATGAGGCTACTGAAAATTATTATGAGAGAGGAAAATATGGTTGTGGAAGTTTTCATGGTATTGAAACACCTCTCTATGTGCTGAAAGTTTTGAAATTACTCTTGTTTTATCTTCCTTTGCTTGTCACTTTGTTATTTGTGAATTTATTTGCATACACGATTCCTATGCATAGGAAGTGGGTTAGACTTAAATGTGTTTTGAATTTGCTTCTTGATGCTCTCTTTTACTTCAACTCATATTTCTTATGAGAGCATCCTCTCATACTTTTATGCCTGAAGATGATAATATGTCTATTATTCTTGGGAGACCTTTTCTTAAATACTGCAGGAGTTGTTATTAATTGTAATAAAGGGAAGGTGACCTTCAATGTTAATGACAAGGAACATACTGTCTATTTCCCCAAGAAGATTGAAAGGACTTATGGTTTGAATTCAATTGAACATGTTGAGGGCATTCAAGTTGGAGAAATATATTGTCCCATACCAAGAGAAAATTTTAAAACTATTATGATTGGGACCATTGCTATCAAGGTTGAGGTAACATAATCATTAGTGGAATACAAAGTTTTGTCTCATATGAAATTGTTTTGGTAGCAAGACCTGATCAACCTTGTTAAAAGAAGGATTTCATTGAACAAAACAATGTTTTCACCATGATTATCTCCGCTTACTTCTATTCTATCCATTTTAGTTTTTTGCTTATGCCTAACTTAAAGGCGTTAAAGAAAAGTACTTATTGGGAGATAACCCAAAAGTTTTAGATGAGTGTTGGAAGTTATTACTTCTGTAATAACCGCTCCTTATCCTTTTTATTTGCTTCTTGTGCCAAGAGTAACCTCTAATGAGAGAGAAGTAATGATTGGGAAAGTTGCTGTCCCGAAACAGATTTCTATGCTTCACCGCAAAAATTCGTGTAAAATCTCTGAAAGTCCTTTTGAGGCGTGAATTTTTGTTCCTCTGCCCCAGGTTGTTATCTAACTTTTGTTATTTCAGCACTTTTTGATTTGAGCAACAGAAGGTCTTCGAAAAAATTCGTCTTTACCTGCTGGTCTGTTTTGACAGATTTCTGCCATTCTCTGCATTTGCTTCTTGTTGGTTCCTTTTTGAGTTCTTTTGGGGAATTGAGCTTTTTTAGGGAAGTGCTACAGTAGCTAGTGTTATAATGGAAGTTTATTGGTGTTAGAACTGAACCTTAAGACCTATTATCTTGAGTGCACTAATGTTGCTAATAAAGATTGTGTGAAGTTTTGTATGAAGGAAAATTTTTAGGTGTACGGAAGGAATGAGTAATGAGATGAAGGATGGACTAAAGCTCAAGATTGGGGATGCCACGTGTGTCACCCAAAGAAATATCCAAGAAGTACAAGCATCAAATCTTGGGGATGCCCAAGGCATCCCCTTCTTCATCAATAAAAATCCCATGTTTCTTCCAAACACTTCATTTTTATTGTTTCATGCACAGTTGTGTTGTTCTTGGAGCATCTTCTTTTTCGTTTTGGTTCTTTGTTTGCTTTTGTTTGTTTAGTTTTCTGAATAAATTGGTTGGACCTCCTCTTTCATGTGTTGGTTTTCAAATAGTTGGGTTTGGATTTGAAAAGAGTAGGAAAGTTCATGCTTAAGTGGTAAAGAGAGCTTGTTTTTGACTGTGGCCTATGCTTTGTCATGCCATGCTTGATATTGTTTTGGATTTATGCTTAGTATTCTTTGCTGTAGAATGACTTGTTATAAACAATTGATATTGATTAATGTGCCTTGGATGAATCATGCGTTGTTTTAGCATATTAAAGCATAGTATAGTGGTATTCTCCTTTGATGCTTTATTTGGGTTGACTTGGCGCATGCTCACACCATGTTATGACTATCTCAAGTCACCATAAGCCTTTATGATCCTTTAGTTTTCAACTTGTAGTATCACTTTACGCTTTGATCAATGATGTTTTGTCGCTCTGCATGATTATGGCCATTATTGCTCTCTCGTTTGTCGCTCCCTTACTATTGCCAGCCTTCACTTACACTGAGTATGTTTTACTCAAGTTTCCAATTCCCTAAACCAAATATTGCCAAAGTGTCCACCATACCTACCCATTAGCATCATTTTCTACTTCCGTGCATATTCAATATGCCTTGCTTTCTTCCGAATAAAATGTTTGCTTGTTATGAGAAAGTTAGTTAGTAAAGCTCTCACGAACTTGATGGCACACTTTATTTCCTGCACTTAATAAACCTGAACCATTGTGAACTCTCCATGAAAGTTATATGCTTGCTAATTATAGGCTAGGGATTAGCAGAACCGTGCTGTCATGGGGAACGCTTTCAACACTTGTAAATATATACCTAGTTAATACCTTGCTCTTTTGTTTGCGGATGTCGTCGGTGTGAAATAAAAGGGGAGCTTGTAAGTCCATGGAGTTATGTATGTGTGTTAGAGAAACACCTAGGCCGCTGGTCTAATCCATGCTGACATGGTGGAAACCTGCAGCGTAACCATAATGATATCTATGAAGCATTCTTCTTATAAAATAAGAGAGAGATAGCTATTGAGAAAAAGAAAAAAAGAGATTTATGAATAGAGGAAAGAGAGAAAAAAAGCACCATTTTCCCATGGTAAATAAGAAGATTGCTGAGATACTCATTGTCTGCTTGCCTTGTCATTTTGATATGGGGATTCTTCCGTATCATCGGGCAAGGGGTACCCCGTTGGCGGTTCTCAATGATACGCACATACTTACGATGACAAGAACTTACCGGTAACTAAAGTTGAGTAGCATGAGGAGCGGCCCTCGTACTGAAGGGACTTGGGTTTTTCAGTTTATAGTCTGTCAAGCATATAACTCAGATTGGACCTCACTTTAACCTTAACCATTTAAAAATGCTTATGATAGGGGCAATGAGAGCTCAAAGCTAATGAGTACCATACTTTTAGCATTTGGAAGCCTTTCAAACTTTTCAAAACCTGTTCATTTCCGTGTTGAGTCTCCACACATTCTATGAGCACTTTCTTGAGAACATAGTGGCAATTCTTAGTTCTATGTGCATTGTCCCAAGACTTGTTGATTGATGCATACCTTGATATTGCTTGTTTTAAACTATTTGTATCTAGTCACTCTTGTAAACTTTGAAGGTGTCCTATGCATTTATGTTTGCTACTCTATGAGGGACAAGCTGAATGCCACTATGCTATGTTTTCTTTACGTGAAACAAACAAACGTATTGCAAGGCATTGTTATTCATGAATCTTTTGTTTGTGCCTTTTCATGTTACATCATAGTCTCTTTGTCTTATTGCTAGAACTTTGTCTTTCATGTTATGATTGAAGTGCTATGATCCCAGCTTTGAATGTTTACAAATACTTTGGCCAAGCCTTTAATGGTGCATGTCACCTCAAAAATTATTCTTTCTTTTTATCACTTACCTACTCGAGGACGAGCAGGAGTTAAGCTTGGGGATGTTGATACATTGCAAATGTATCTATAATTTTTGATGCTCCATGCTTGGTTTTATCCACTTTCTTGTGTTTTGTCCACACTTTGGAGTACTTTTCATATGATTTCTTGGACTAACCTATTAACAAGAGCCACAGTGCCAGCTGCCTATTTTCTGCTGTTTTTGGTTCGAGGAAGTTAGAAAATGAATATTCTCGGAATTGGACGAGACAAAAGCCAAAGTGCCTATTTTGCCAGAAGACTCCGAGCCGAACAGACGGAGGGAGGGCTGGCCACACACCCCCAGCGCAGGCTGGGCTGGGCACGCCCAGGCATGGTGTGGTGGCCCTAGGCACCCCCTCGGTCTCCCTCTTCACCTATAAGAAGCCTTCTGACCTAAAAACTCCGGGGGGTTCGACGTTTTTCAAGAAGTTCCGCAGTGCTGCCACCATAGAAGGAGAGATTCGAGGGACAGAAAGTCTCTGTTCCGGCACCCTGCCGGGACGGGGAAGTGCCCCCGGAGCCATCTCCATCGATCTCCACCATCATCTCCATCGACCATCCATGTTTCCCCCATCTATGAGTGAGTAATACCCCGCTGTAGGCTATGGGGATGGTAGGGATTGGATGAGATCATTCATGTAATGGCATCAGATTGTTAGAGCATGGTGCCTATTATATTTTATTAGTGCTCTATGACTTTATTGCGACTTGTTGTGCTTAATGCTTGTCACTAGGGCCCGAGTGCCATGATTTCAGATCTAAACATGTTATTGATTCATTATGATAGTATTGTTCTTGGTCTTATCTTCAAGTTATATACACACGTTGTTGTCCGGAACCTATGGCCCCGAAGTGACAGAAATCGGGATAACCGTAAGGGAAAGGCTTTGATGTGAGGATCACATGTGTTCACGGAGTGTTAATGCTTTGCTCCGGTGCTCTATTAAAAGGAGCACCTTAATTGCCAGTAGTTCCCTAGAGGCCCCGCTGCAAACGGGCTGGCAGGACAAAAGATGTTGTGCAAGTTCTCATTGCGAGCACGTATGACTATATATGGAACACATGCCTAGGATTGTCTAGTACTTGGATGCTTTATCGTATTTATCTTATTTATCTGCAATTGCCCTATGTTCTGATTGCTATGTGGATTGTCTTGTCCATGCAACGCCCATCCATCCATCCCTATGCCTACCGCACTCGAATCCCACTGTTTACTGCTTTTGTTGCTACTGTATTTGCTTTACTACTGCTGTTACTTTGCTATTCCTACTACAAAACTGTTGCTACTGATAAACTGTTGTGAGCAAGATTGTTTCCAGGTGCAGCTGAATTGACAACTCAGTTGTTAAGGCTTATAAATATTCTTTGGCTCCCCTTGTGTCGAATCAATAAATTGGGTTTCACTTCCCTTGAAAATACTGCGATACACCCCCTATACTTGTGAGTCATCAGTCATCAGGATTCTCGATGATTTCTTGCTATTGATTCAGAGGGTTGGTTTCACCTCATACATGGAAGATGAGATTGAGAAATATGCCGTGCTCACCAAAACTTTCGTTGAGAGTTTCGTTTTCACTGACACCCCCTACCAGTCAACTGTTTCTTTCAGAATTTATAATCTACCGTTTACCATGCCATTGGAAAGATTTTGCAACATTATAGGTATAAGCATGACAGGGACCGTGAAGAAGATCCAAGGGCGACCCGCTGATTTGCTGGAGCTCTATCGAGGTGTGACCAATGACGATGACCGCGTAGCTCAGCGCGGGAAGATAAGAAACATCCAGCTCCCAGCTCTTAGATACTTTGCTTATTATCTTGCTACTAGCATTCTTGGTAGGGAGAATACAAGTAATATCTCCAATTATCATTTAGCCTTCCTCACTGCTGCACTTAATAATGATACTCGGTACAATCTTGGGTCTCTCATTGCTCGCCGTCTAGTTGCTAGGGGACCTATTTATGGGGGCATCATCGCTTCATGTATGATCAATGCATTAGAGCTTTCTGTGGATCGAAATGATACTATATTGGCACCACAAAGGCTTGATCTTGCGGCCATGAAACCACATCACTTCGTCACTGCTGATTCTGATATGGACAGTTTAGTATACAGGATGTTGTTTACTAACGGGGATGAAAGGGAGATCCCTTTGCCACAATCTACTTTGTTCAGTGTTCACAGGAGGCCGTGGTCGCGCTCCAAGGAGGAGGTGGACGAGCAACTCCGCTTGCTTGGTTTCCACAGACAGCACCAGAAGGATGTGCCCTCTTACGATTACTCTGCACACTACGGTGGGGCGTCCTCGAGCTTGCACCAGGACGAGGGAACCTCCCCACCGTACTACAGAGGCGCTCCATCTTGGCCAGCTTGGGATTGATACCCACTTAGGCCAAAAGCCTAAGCTTGGGGGGAGGTACACCGACATCACACTCAACTCATTATCATGTTTTGTCGGTGCTTTGTATATTCATGTTTCGTTCTCTTTTTAGTTTTTGTTCTCTCTTTGTTTTTGCTTCCTAAAACACAAAAAGACCAAAAATATTTCTGTTGTTTCTCTTTGTTTGCTTCTTCTTCTTTTTGCCTTGGTTTGCTTTTTGCTTTGTTTGAACTATTCGAGAAACCCAAAAAGATTTTGCTTTGCTTGTTCTTCCTTTTTTGGTTCTTTCTTTTAAAATTCGAAAACACCAAAAATATTTGTTGTTCTTCTTTGGTTTTGTGAGTTTGTTGCAGAGTTCAGCAGTTCTCAGTGGAATTTGGTTTCATGTTATTATTCAAGCCACACAAGTGAAGGGCAATAATGAGGATTAATGACAACTTGAGGTGTGGTGAAAGGCTGGTAATGAACTCTATTTGTTTTCATTTTTGTACATATACTCATCGTTGTGGGCATGCTTAGTCTGTTCATGTAGGGTGTATGTTATTATGGATGCTTAGTAGTTCATGCTTTCTTATGATTAGTTCCAGCTTGCTAATAGTTTGTAGCATGTCGTATGAATGTTTGCTTGCATTGCTCCATTCATAACTTGGTATGACATTGTGGTATCTCCCTCTGAATGTTTCACTTGATTTGACTTGGCGCATGCTCATGCATGCATATGACTGAAACAATAATCTGTTAAGCCTCGATGAATTATTTTGCCTCAGGGGTCTTGAATCACTTTCATGCCATGATTAGTCCTGTTTTGTTGCAAGCATGATTATGATGATTCTTGCTCTCGTTTGTCGCTCCCTTACTATTGCTAGCCCTCACTTGCACTGAGTATGAGCTCTACTCGTGTTTCCAACTCCCTTAAACCAATATTGCCAAAAGTGTCCACCATACCTACCTATTAGCATCATTTGCTATTATCGTGCATATTCAATATGCCTTGTTTTATTTCGAATAAAATGCTTGCTTGTTATGAGAAAGTTAGTTAGTAAAGCTCTCACGAACTTGATGGCACACTTTATTTCTTGCACTTAATAAACCTGAACCATTATGTCTGTCCATGAAAGTTATATGCTTGCAAATTATAGGTCAGATTAGCGTAACTGCGGTCATCACGGGAACGCTTTCAACACCTGTAAATATATACCCAGTTGATATCATGCTCTTTTGTTTGCGGATTTCGTCGGTGTGAAATAAAAGGGGAGCTTGTAAGTCCATGGAGTTATGTATGTGTGTTAGAGAAACGCCTAGGCCGTTGGTCTAATCCATGCCTAATCATGGTGGAAACCTGCAGCGTAACCATAATGAGTATCTACGAAGCATTCTTCTTATAAAAAAAGAGAGATAGCTATTGAGAAAAAAAAAGAGATATGAAAAAAGAGGAAACAAAGAAAAAAGCACCATTTTCCCATGGTAAATAAGGAGATTGCTGAGATACTCATTGTCTGCTTGCCTTGTCATTTTGATATGGGGATTCTTTCGTATCATCAGGCAAGGGGTACCCCGTTGGCGGTTCTCTATGATACGCACGTATTTACTATGACAAGAACTTATCGGTAACTAAAGTTGAGTAGCATGAGGAGCGGCCCTCGTACTCAAGGGACATGAGATTTCTAGTTTATAGTCTGTCAAGCATATAACTCAGATTGTACCTCACTTTCACCTTAACCATTTAAAGATGCTTATGATAGGGGCAATGAGAGCTCAAAGCTAATGAGTACCATACTTTCAGCATTTGGAAGCCTTTCAAACTTTTCAAAACTTTTTCATTTCCTTGTTGAGTCTCCACACATTCTATGAGAACTTTCTTGAGAGCATAGTTGTCATTCTTAGTGTAATGTGCTTGTCTCAAAACTTGATTAATTGTGTTATGACTTTGATGCTTGTATGTTTGACATCTTTACTTCTAGTCTTCACTTGAACTTCAGAGGTGCCTTGGCATTTATGTTTGCTCTACAACAAAAGGCAAGCGAGATACCACTCTATCATACCTTTTTATGAGCATTGCAATGTTTCTTATGTTTATGTTTCATTGCTATTATTATTTTTGAGTTAGAATCGCTTCATAGCTTGCAATGACTATTAAGTAAACTTAGTTGCATACTCTTTATTATGAATTGCCTGAGTAGTTGACCTTATGCTAAGAATATATACATCTTATGAAGCAAATGTGTTCGTGAAAGTTTCTTTTATTGCACTCAGTTTTCAACTAAATTGCTTGAGGACAAGCAATAAGCTAAGCTTGCGGGGAGTTGATACTTCCAAAACGTATCTAATTTCCCGAACACTTTTGCCATTGTTTTCCTCTAAAATTGTGTGATTTGGATACAACTAACACGGACTGACGCTGTTTTCAGCAGAATTACCTTGGTGTCTAGTTTTTGTGCAAAAAATCAACTATCAAGAAAAATCTTGGAAAATATGCCAAAAATCCTATTTCACCAGAAGACTCAAGGAGCTAGAATACGAGACGGAGAGGGGCTGGGGCCTGGCCGCGCGGGCTAGGCCTGATCGCGCTAGGGGGGGGTCTGGCCGCCCCAGGCACCCCCTCGGTCTCCCTCTTTGCCTATAAGTTGCCTCCTGACCTAAAAAGCCAGGGGGGTTCGACGTTTTTCTAGAAAGAGTTCCGCTGCGCCGCCACCACCAGATTCCGCGATTCGGAACCAGAAACTCCGTTCTGGCACCCTGCCGGGATGGGGAATTGGAGGAGATCATCGCCATCATCATCACCATCGCTTCTCCATCGACCATCCATGTTTCCCTCATCTATGAGTGAGTAATCCCCCGCTGTAGGCTATGGGGATGGTAGGGATTGGATGAGATCGTTCATGTAATGGCATCAGATTGTTAGGGCATGGTGCCTAGTATCTATTATTAGTGCTTTTTGACTTTGTTGCAACTTGTTATGCTTAATGCTTGTCACTAGGGCCCGAGTGCCATGATTTCAGATCTGAACATGTTATTCATTCATTATGATAGTATTGTTTATAATCTTACATGCAAGTTGTATACACATGTTGTTGTCCGGAACCAAAGGCCCCGAAGTGACAGAAATCGGGATAACCGGAGGGAATGGCTTTGATGTGAGGATCACGTGCGTTCATGGAGTGTTAATGCTTTGCTCCGGTGCTCTATTAAAATGAGCACCTTAATTGTCAGTAGTTACCTTGAGGCCCCGCTGCAAACAGGCTGGCAGGACAAAAGATGTTGTGCAAGTTCTCATTGCGAGCACGTATGACTATATATAGAACACATGCCTAGGATTATTTAGTACTTGGATGCTTTATCTTATTTATTTGCAAATGCCCTATGTTCTGATTTCTATATGAATTGTCTTGTCCATGCAACGCCCGTCCATCCATCCCTATGCCTACCGCTCTTTAATCCTACTGTTTTTTGCAATTGTTACTACTGTCTTTACTTTTACTACTGCTATTACTTTGCTATTCCTACTACAAAACTGTTGCTACTGATAAACTACTGTGAGCAAGATTGTTTCCAGGTGCAGCTGAATTGACAACTCAGTTGTTAAGCCTTATAAATATTCTTTGGCTCCCCTTTTGTCGAATCAATAAATTGGGTTTTACTTCCCTCGAACATACTGCGATACACCCCCTATACTTATGTGTCATCAAGCGGGAATTACCACACAACTTTTCGAGGAGATTTTCTCGTCCCTCTCTTGTATCGAGGCTCGCCGCACCTTGGGCACGCAGTCAAGTCCTTATGCTCCTTCCGATACATCACGCAGTCACTGATGCAGGCGTGGTATTTTTCGTGCGGTAAATCGAGAGGGCACACCACTTTCTTGGCCTCCTGTAGGCTACCTGCCAACGTGTTATCTTTAGGTAAGTGCTTCTTAAAGTATCGGAAGAGATCGTCTGCGCTTGCGTCGTTCCATCCGTATTTTGCCTTCATCTCTAAAAGATCGAGAGTTACTCTCAAGCGGGTCTCCGACCGCGACCCTGCGCTGCATAAACGGAGTTCTCGAGTCTATCTCCAGTTGATCCAGCTTAGACTTCCGTCTACCGGCGAATCTGGGGTCGGTCGATGCGTTGGCAAGAAGAATTTCCTGAAGATGAGGGTCGTGCATGGCCGCAATTAGCGGGGTATTACAACTCCTGTCCTCATCGTCCGCATGTTCTTCTTCTTCCCGACCTTGTTCATCACTGTCGTTGTCATGTGCGACATCCCGTTCTTCTCCCTCCTCATCCTCTTCATTTTCGTGTTGAACATCATCCTCTTCCTCATGATCATCTTCATCATCCATCCACTGAGTGTATCCCTCCATGAAACTATACCTGAGCAGGTGCTCATTCACCGTGCATGACAAGGGGTCAAACAATGACGATAGTTTGCATTTTTGACACGGGCATTTTATTTCCATGCGGTTATTTTGATACATGTCGGCAGTCGCGTGTTCCACGTATCTATCCACGTCGCTTTCCTTCATCTCGATTACCATCGTCGCCTGCACGATAAGAGAATAGATTAGAACCGTCGGCTCGGCTTTCACGGAAAAATTTGGCATGACCTTTGCTAAAAAATGGTCTCGCCAGAGTGCCAGAAATTCACCGGAACAGAAGTTAATCGACATTCCAGAAAAATATTGGCAACTCATTGTACATGCACATTCCACCGGCAAAACAACACAAAAAGGTCCACATATGTGTGCAACCACTTTTCACCATCACCAGTGACTTGTAGCCAACTCATGCACACATTCCACCACATTATACCTATTAGTTGACGCGAGGTCAAGAGCACCGGAGAAACGCCAAACGTCGACCGAAGAGAGTGTGTATGTGTTGTCGGGACCTTATGCTCGAGATCTAGATCTACCAATAGAGAGAAGTGGGAAAGGTGGTGGATAGAGATCTAGATCTAGATCTTGCTAGGTAGATCTAGTAATGCATGCGAGTGGAGCAACATCTCCTCAAATATATCAAACTTGGTTGGTTGAATTAGCTAAAATGGGTGGGGAGAAGTGGGGGAATGAGCTAGCAAAGCTTGGGATTGAGTTTCCATGAAAACTGAGCTAGTGGTGAGTGAGGAGATGTTGGTAGGTGGCTAGTTCGAGCTGGTAATAAATCCCAGGTTACCACCGGCGGAAACAGCAAAGGCGCCAGCGGTAATAGCACGGTCCAGTGGCCCACCCGGCCCCACATCATCCCCGGTGAGCCTAGAACCATTCGCCGGTGGTATGTGCAACTATCCTCAGCGCGCGCGGGCCGTTTCGCCAGTGGTAAGTGGCAGCCCATCCGGGGGGCACGCGGCCCACTCTATCCCTGGCGAGCGCGGGCCCGGTTCGTCGGTGCTCCTTCTGCTACCCCCGGCGTGCACAACCGGATTCGCCGGATATCCCCACGAACTGTTCAGCTTGATAGACCCAAGGGGAAATAGAATCTCGAAAGGACCTTTCTTGTCCGTAGCCCCGTTGGAATCGAGGGCTTGATATCTCATTGGCATGACTAATTGATGAGGCCGACTGCCTAAGTAGTACTCACGAGGTCTGGCGCCCCATCCGGGGGCACGCGTCCCACCCTATCCCTAGCATGCACGCGACAAATTCGCCGGCGGTACGTGTCGTAGCCTAGGCGTGACAAGTGTCTTTCGCCGGTGGTAACAGTATGCAGGTCTAGAAGCCCTTACCGCCGTCGAGCACGTTCTCACTTCGCCGGTGGTACGGAGTGCTGCTATAAGCTTTTCTCTAGTAGTGGTTTTGACCATTTTTACACTCACAATATGATTTTTTGAAGATTTGAACACTGTTAAATAAATTTTATTTAAAAATACATGATGCATGATTAAAAATATGATATGGATGTCATGTTTGGATTCTTCATATTTTTCTGATCGATTTAGACATATTATTTGTGGAATTCCGATTTACAGATTTAAAGATATGAATTATTTCATATTAAATAGAAAAAATATATTTATTTTATTGTCATTTGAATTCAAGATTATTATTACTTATTTATTTTTGTTTACTTAAATAATTGTTTGAAATTTTAAAAATAAAGACGTGTGACACTATGATTTAAGGGTTAATATGTTTGATATGGTAGTATTATCAACAAGGTCTAATTCATTTATCGGAAGCTCATCCGGAAGGAACAGAGAAGTTAATCCTGCTGGGACAGGAGTAGTGCTAGGATGGGTGACAGATTAGGAAGTTTGACCATTAGTATAATTTAACCAAACATTAAGCATAATTAGAATTAAAAAAAATCTTCAACAAGTTAAACAATTCAAAAAAATTAGAAAAAAAAAATCTAGGCCGACGACTAAGCCGTCGGTGTATCCTAACACCCGTTAGCCGTCTAGGTGGGGCCCATCTAAACTACGCCGATGGCTTTATTACGCCGACAACATATTAGTCTAGGACGACGCCGTATTGCGCTGACGGGGCTACGCCGACGGCTGCCATCGGCATAGACCTACGCCGACTGCAATTCTCGGCATCAACTTATTGAACATAACACTGATCTAGCGACTCGGAGAAACAAACATCAACTTATTGAACATGTCATTTGGTGTACGTCTACCATACTACGAATGGTAGCACGCCGGGTTGTTTGGGTTATATGTGTCACACGAGTGCCCCGCCCCTGTCAATTCCTGCAGGTAAATATGCTGGAGAAACTGCATGATGGGACTCTCCGCCGAGCCGGAGGTGGCCTCGCCCACGCAGTCACCTCCTCGTCCCAGCCGGCGCGCCGAACCCGACGCGGCCAGCAGCACCAGCACCGCTACCATCAGTGGCAAAGCAAACTTGCACTGCGCCGCCATATGCAGGAAGGCTCTCTCCGTCGACGAGACTCGAGAGCGTTGGTGTACGAACTCCTGTTTCTGGCTAGCTTTTTCAACCTGATGCTAGCTAAGCTTGATCTGCGTGGATATATATAGGCGGAGGATTTGTGAAAAAAAAGTCCGTGCTCATTCCGCGTCTGTCTTGACGAGTCGCGGCACTGAACTGACAGGACGAGCTGATACGTACGTACGAGGTACGCGGTAGCTTCCGAAGACGCCGACGAGTACTCCGAGAAACTAAATAATTCTACGGTGTTTAGATGTGAAAACTCCCGTCTTCGGAGCCATAAATTGATCGACCATTCGTCGGCAACGCAACGTTCAGCGCTGCGTGCCCTCGGCCGTGGGCTGCGAGCAAAGGTTTTACCTCCACGTCACAGCCATCATCAGGGTGGGAGGGAAGATCTACGACCGGATTGTGCATATGTGTCACTGGCAGTCGGGGCAAAATCCATCCGAGTCAGCAGTCCAATGGACGTCATTAAATACTCCGTATCAGTTTACGTCTCTATTTGGCATAGCTACCACGTCAGAGTGTTCAGTTCAAGTCAAAGTCTATAGTTCAATGGTACTTCTAGTTCCTGAGCTCTATAGTTCAGTCAGACGGAGGAGGGACAGAGACTCGTTAGAAACGAGACCCCCGTGACGAGTGCTTTGCTCTTTGCTCTTTTAGAGAGAGGGAGAGAAAAGTTCCAAAGGAAATTCTCATGGATTGATCAAAATAGGTGGATATGTGCGCTTCGTGGCGCCGCCTACAATCTATTTGGCAGAGTGTATTAGGTGTGTTGTACTCACTGCTTGTAACACATTTTGTTTTGTTTATATTATCATGAATTAAATATACGAGCATGTGCAGGTTAAGTGTTTTATTTGTTAGATAAATCTATCATTTACGTGTTAGACATGTCTTAAACTGAGAGAATCTTAGACACAAGAAACGGGCCCTTATTTTATATTAAAACTCATAAGAAACATAGAGGTACCAGTATTTCTCTAAGTAAAAAAAAGGTACATCAAGCAAATTTCAAACAAATTGATGCTTGCAATAGACCAAGTTCGGTACCACAAGAAACTGGCATGTTACATGATCAAAATAAAAAATGATGTCAAAACAAGCTAACTCATGAAGATCACACAATAACCTTGTTCGACTGCTTCAAAATCGATGACTACAACTATTTGAGTTGTAGAGCTACAAGGGAAGGCATAACTTTGTATTCAATACTTATAAGTGACTGGATTATTAAATGATTAGTTTAGTCAATGTATACAACCAGATTACATATATACTAATTTTATGCAGGAGTTATACTTGGTCTATTCTAAATTATTCACTGGTTCTATAAAATTTAATAGAGAAGGTATGGCTGGAAGTTTCCACAAATCTTTATATAAAAACAAGATCTAATATGTAATCAAGTTTGATAATTTATATACATCAAAATAAAAATAGAAGTTATGCCATTTTTTTTGGACCCACTTAGTCGATGGAACCCGCATGTTCATTAACCATTGAGGATGCTCCAAGTCAAGAGCACTGAAATTTTTGTTAACTCGTATAAAAATTCTAGAACAACATAGAACATTTATCAATTTACGGAGCATCTAATGTATTCTCAAGATATGTTAATATATTCAAAAGAAAATTCAGTTACAGAGCCTAAAAAGGACCAAAATCAACTTATTCTACTTTGTTTCAGGAATGCATACATGTTAATTATTGAAGTGACATGAAACACGACCGTTTTTTGCAAGGCACGGCCGTTTCTCGCCCTGTTAGCGCTTCACATTTTTCGTCCAGTGATTCTTCCGTTTGGTTACTGTAGGTTCTAGGTTCTGGTCAATCGCTCTTCCCCGCGTCATCGCATGCCTCGCGAGTCTTCTCCTTTTCAATTCCTTTTTTCCGCTATCCTTCCCTTTTTTTTTACCGAAAGCGGTGAGGATGATACGACATCTTCGCGTAGTCCTTCATAGGAGCGTCTATACCCGTGACGTCCCTCTCTCTCACCCCTACCGTCCCACGCGCTCACCTCCTCCTTATCTTCCTCATCACCGTCAAAGCGTGGAGGCAAACGGGTGCGCGAGGTCGGGGGCGATGTTAAATCGATACTGGACAGGTTCGAGGCGACTGGACGGGAGGCAGTGACCTCGTGAGTGGAGTGGACAGAGGAACGGAGGTGAGAGGGAGAGCTCGGAAGTGGATGGGGCGGCGCACGTTGCTGGGGGAGGCGGATGAGGGGTTGGGATGGGCGGGGGCTCGGGAGCTCTGGAGGAGGCGAACGGGACCGAGAAGAGGGTGGGGGTTGGGACGGGGACGGGAGGGATCAACTCGTAAGATTTTGGTCAACAACTGAAATTGTATGGTTGAGATGACTCAGAGTAAAGTTCAAACGGCCAAAAATGCGTGCACGGATAGATGGGCTCAGATGACTCGCTTTTTTTCAGACTTAAACTATAGTATAATATTGTGACCACGAGACACAAGTATTCAAATGGGCTGGTTATTTTCCATGACCGCCCCGGTACAGTGCTCCGTGGCAGGCTCACGAGCACAAGGTGTGGGCCAATTTTCCTGGCCAATGGTAGCCCAACTCGTGTGCTCCGACCAATGATCATTCTGTACCTAGGAGTAAATCTTCTCTTTCTTAATTCTCTCTACTTCAACTATGTGAAAATCTAGACCTCAAATAACTAAGTGGAAATCTGTCATGTCAACTCCATGTAGGTGCGCCAAAGATGTTATTACACGTTGCATCTTATAATAGTTCGTCCGTCCCAAAAAAGATATCTGGATTTGTCTAGATTATATGTATCCAGTCGCGTTTTAGTGTATAGACAAATCTAGATAAATCTGAGACATCGCTTTTAGGATGGAGAGAGTATGAAGTTTTGGTAAAAACAGTACTCCCTCCGATCCATAATAAGTGCTATTGAATTGGATGTATGTCGACATGTTTTATTACTAAATACATCCACTTTAATGACATTTATCATGAATCGGAGGGAGTATGAAAAATCTTAACTTACGTATGAATATTGTCAGAAAATACTCTTAAAATAACTTCTGTGGGGTACCAGGGATCGAATGGTATGTACGCATATTATTAGAAACACATCAGGAAACCAATATAAAGCACCATATAGTTGGATTGTAAACGATTACAAACTCGGTAAAGTTTTTAAAAATCCAATTAATATAAAAATATCAGGGTTTCATTGACTTCCCAATCCATAAAATATTTTGTTGTCAAGCTTTACAGTATTTCATATTTGCATACTGCCTAGCAGGTTGTTTTCCTTTTAGGCATATAAAAGTGCACATGGTCTTGATGTCTTCCCGACTGAGTTTTACCAAACCTTCTCGGATGTAATCGAGGACGATCTGCTCGAAATGTTTAGCTTATTACATGCTCGTCAGCTGGATTAGTTTTGTCTGAACTTTGATGAGATTATTTTATTACGTAAGGTTAATGAGGCCGAACGGATTCAACAATATAGACCGATTTGCCACTTAATGTTAGTTTTAAAATCTTTACCAAAGTCATCACTATCAGACTTAACTCAATGGTTGATCATGTGGTTCGTCCTTCTCAGGCTGTCTTCATGCATAGTCGTAACATACTTGATGGTGTGGTTACCCTTCATGAAATAGTACATGAACTACATAGAAAGAACTAAATGGGAATATTGTGAAAATTGATTTTGAGAAACCCTATGACAAAATCAAATGTTCTTTCCTTCAGCAGACTCTCAGAATGAAGGTTTTTCTGCTAAGTATCGTGCTTTAATCAATAGCTTTGTGTCGGGAGGTAGTGTCACCATCAAAGTTAGTGATGATGTGGGAAAATACTTCCAGACCAAAAAATAGCTAAGACAGAACGATCCTCTATCACCAATGTTATTCAATATAGTGGCTGATATGTTAGCTGTCAAGACTGAGCTCACTAAGTCTGATGGAAAATTTGAATATGTGATTCATCACCTTGTGGATGGAGGTTTACCAATCCTTCAATACACCGACAATATAGTTCTATTTATGGAACATGATGTTCAGAAAGCAAAAATTCTGAAATTGATTCTTTCAGCATTTGAACAACTTTCTAGATTAAAAATTATTTTTTATAAAAGTGAATTGTTTTGCTTCAGAGAGGCGCAAGATGCAGACAACCTATGTCTGAGCTATTTGGATGCTGCCATGGACAATTCCTGATTAGGTATTGGACATTCCGGTACATTTTCGAAGGCTCACAAATGCCGAATGGAAGTTAGTCGAGGAAAGATTACAATTAAGGTTGAGTAGTTGGAAGGTAAATTACTATCTCTGTGAGGAAGATTGGTTCTCATTAACTCGGTACTAAGTAATATGGTACTATATATTATATCACTCTTCCAGCTGCCGAAAGGAGTCTTATAAAGATTGGATTATTTTTGATCGAGAGTCTTTTGGCAGGGAGATAGTGAAAAAAAGAAGTATAGACTGGCTAAATGGAGTGAGTTATGCCTGTTGGGTTCTCAAGATAGAAAAAAATTCTATGACATGAACAACTAAGCACCAAGATCTATCTACTAGATGCAAGAAACGAGTGAATATACATCCATAGAGATCTTACCCTCGAAGACCAAAAAGCTTTTTAACGAAATCTGATTCATGGATGATATAGTCGTACTCTTGTTAATCTCAAGATCGAGTAGTCCAACGCCGCAAAGTAGCAGCGCATCCGTGATAAAACACACGTTTAGCACCCCGACAACCTCCGAATCCTCGCTCCAGCAAAGCAGCAGAAGTAGGAGATCCTTTCTAGAAAAACCATCGAGAACATGTAATTCGCTAATTCGAAGCCATGGAGAATTTGCTAGAGGGAGAGACATATCCTTCACAAGGAGGTGTGAGGTGAGAGGAGGTGACCACCTCCTTTTATAGGGGAAGGGCACAGCCCCAAGGCCATGGTCGGCCCTGGTGGTGCCCCCACCTCTCCCTCCATAATAGTGAGTGGATCTTCTACTAAGTCCACTCCCATTAACACAAACTCTACTCACCTTGTATTAGCTAGACTTCTCCCCGCGCCCCCTGGGGTGCTGCTGTCATGCATGATATTTGGTAGAATAAGTGCAGGTAAGCTACGCGTAAGAACGAAAAAGGAACATGACAATACTAATAGTCATTGCAGTAAAAGATGGAACATTAACACGATATATTGGAAGACAAAACATTAATACGACAGACAAACATGTGAGAAACCTAAGTAGCATGCTGAAATTTCTAACAACAACATCTAAGAAATAACCTAGCAGTGGTCGAACAACATGCGAAGCCAAAGGAAAAGACAAAGCAACGGTCTTGATCCATGTCCACGTCCAGCTCCTCGTAGGCGACAACTTCCTACTCTAAGTTATCCAGGGGTGCCTCCTCTAGGATGCGTGTGGCCTCCTCTCCAGAGTCGTAGTCCTCAGACCAGCAGTCTTCAGAATCCTCTACGGGTGTATCCTCCTCCTCTTCCTCGTCGATGGGAGGATCCTCCTCCTCGTCCTCGTCAAAGGCAGGATTGTCCCAATAGACCCCCACGCCGACGGTGAGGTGGTAGGTCTCCGCAGCAGACTTGTCATTGTTGCAAAGCCTCGTCCTCCTATTCTTTGTCTAAGGAAGAGTCAACGAAACCGTTGACGACGTACTTGTTGAAGTACGCGCAGTACTCCACGTGCTCGGGCTGCTGTCACCATGGCAGCTCAGCCGAGGCGACGCTGAGTCGCCCAAAGGCCTAGAGGAGAGCGTCTTCAAGGGCAGTGTTCGAGTAGGAAGTGGCCATAGTGTAGATGAGAAGAAGAAGAACATGAAAGGAGTCTACTACAAAGCCGAAGTATAAGAAGGGCAATGGGTAAGGAAGGCCGCAAGCCTGCGTGCACCACCGGTGCCGAGTTATTGCCGACGTGAAAGGAGAGAAGAGGAGCAGTGCATAGTAGCCGAAAATAAGACAAAAGACCAAGATAACGCTAGTCGTCAGCTAGAAGACGTGTCATCATAGGCTAGAAAACCACACGCGAGGCATTCATGCACTTAGACTCTACATCGTTTGGTAGATAGTCAGAACGGGTTCACCGTATAAAAATATCTTCTAATAGCCAAAACAATCTTTGACACGGTATGCTGACTATTTTGGATGCGACATGACAAGAAGAAAAGGACGCACCTTGGCGTGAGCGAGTATGTCATGCAGATCTAGAGTAATTACGAACCCAGCAACAAAAGCGACAAGCTCATCAACATTTTGCACGTCGAAGAAGCAACATCAAAAGTCAGATATGAGAAGGCATCAAAGAAGTAACATCAGAAGTTAGATTTGAAAAGCAGAGGTATTTACAACGATGCAATGCCAGGTATATAGCTTGAGTTAAGACAACTACGGGTCATGAAAACATGTCGTTTGCTTCTTCTTTCTCTCCTCTATGATTTGGAACGTTTTTAAATTTCTTTATGATTACCTCCAACACGTTCGTACACACGTCAATTAACACTGACCAAGCAAGCCATGCGCGTTAGTCGATGGATGAACGGTAAGAAGATAAGGTCCAACGGCATTATACCAAGAAGGTAGATGGAGTTAGAAGAATAGAGAGAAGTTTACACAACAATTGCATGTTGGCTTTGTTTTTTCTCTCCTATACAATTTGGATCAGAACAGTTGTTCATATTTAACTTATTTTCTGTATTTTCTAAGCCATGTTTATTCTTTAAACGGTGTGTTTTGAAAGTAGGGTTGCACAAAAACAAAATTGAAGTATGGTCTTCTTGCTATAGTTCTATTCAAAGTTTCTATTTTACAAATCTTTCAGCAGTGGCTCTTATCGATTCTGTTTTGTATGTTTATTCTAATCGGTTTCTTCAAGTATAGACGTATCGTGGTATGATAAAAAGACGTACTCTTTGGCATGTTTTACTTCTGATCGTGTTTACATGCACCCATCTCGTAGTCGTAGGTCTTGCATTAAACATTATCGCAATCAACATGTTTCTCATTAAACTTGCACATCGTCAAGTCCACAATTCTTGTTCTCGTTTGCATTCACATGCAACATGTTCGAATCAAAAATTTACAGCATAGGATCTTGCATTCAACGTGCTCTTCCACATGTCTCGCTCTCGTTCGCATGCAACGGGCTCGCATCAACATTTTAGTAGTCATCAATCTCGTAATAAACTTTCTCGCAATAAACGTGCTCACACATATTTTTCGCTTTTGTTCGTGTTTTCATGCGACGGTTTCATGTCCATATTTTAGCAGCCATCTTTTTCGTAGTAAACGATCTCGCAGTCAACGTGATTGTCCATATTTTTTCTTTCGTTCGTGCTCACACGCAACTTATTCACATCAGCATTTTCGCATTAATTGGTTTTGCAGCAAACGATCTTACAATTAACTTGGTCGCTCTTTCGTAAGTAAGAAACCAAAAAATCAGAAAGAAGAAAAAAAGGCAAAGAAGAAGCCAAAAAGGTCGAGAAAAAAACCAAGAAAAATTCAAAAAAAGAAGCAGATAAATACAAAATAAAGGAACATACCTACCCCGCCTTGAAGCAACATCGACATGGTCGACAACTTAAGAAGCACCGCTCGCTTTATGACCAAGTTTCCACCACCAGAAAGCTAGACGGGACGGAACACGTGGGAGCGAGACCCAGGCTACGACCACACCAAAGTGCAGGGGGAACCTGATCTCTGCGTCTGTCATCGTCTAGTAATCCGTCGCCTCCTGTCATCCCACGACCTCGCCATTCAAATCACCGGAACCGGGTGTGTTCACCTGACCGTCGCACGCAAGTGGCGGGAGGATCAAGATGAGAGGATATGGATCTGGAAGAGGAAAGAACCTATCCAACGCATTGCATGGAGAGAAAAACACGAGAGGGGTCATACATATCCCAAATGTCCATGGCGCGAAACTACACGATACCGCCACGAGAACGCGCTGACACCTACAGTCTACATTTTAAGCTCGGCTATTAGCGGGCCCCATGGTACGAACCAGACGGGACCCTCCAGACGACCGCGATCTATGCTTTCAGATCGTCTATGAACGGGACATGCTGTACGATCTCGCAGTGAGAACCCGTTCACGTCAGTGGTCTACGCTTCCAGCTAGGCTCCGCATCCACAAGAAGACGCCTCATGTACAGTCTACTATGACAACATGCATGTGTTTACGATGCCACATAGGACTGTGGCGGGCCCAACGCCCGCAAAAGACTACGAGGAACCACGTCCGGCATGGGATAATCGTGTCACATCAGCTCTCAAAGGTCCCACGGCCACGACAAACCGTGTCCTACATGGGCTCACACCGCCATATCGGCTCCTGACGGGCCCCGCAACCCAGCGGGTGTGGAGCGTTGTCGCGCAAGGAATGACTCTCACAACACGCGTTCGACCCCGCGTACACTGACGACAGGGCACGGCGGGCCCATGTTGCGAGTGCGGCCCACCGTCTAGCGATGCGAGATACGACGGCACGTGGTACACATGTCTGCGGTATGGTATCTTTCGCCCTGGCCTGCCATAGGGCCCGCCATAGGGCCCACCTCACTGGATAGCAGGGCTCCGTTGCGACGTTGCCGGGTGTCCTCCTTGACGTTCATCCCACGGTCAAAAAAAATCGGGACGACGTGGATAGCAGTTTGAACCGAAACAATCCAATGCTATTATTTACTCCTGATTTCCCACCAAAATTAATACAATCTCTCATTAAATAAAAACAATTTTTATTTCTTTTATTTAGAATTTTCTTAACTACTTTAATTAACAATATTTTCATAAATCCCCTTGCATTACTTCGATATAATATATGAAACCAGTTTCAGCAATTTGACCTGAAACAATTTATGTGCTTATCGAAATAATCTTAGTGCTTTCAAAACCTTTCTCTCGTAATATATCTACACATTTGGTGTCGGTAAGTGTGTCACCCTACGGTTTGCAAATAAGGCAGATATGATCGAGACACCTCTCAGATCAATGATCAGCAGTGGTACCTGGAGATCCATATTGAATCCCACACATTCAACGATGACTCTTGTGACTGTGAGAATCATCGACATTGTAACTAAATTCCTTTGTCTCGCGATATATTACTTGTCCGAGATTTGATCATCGGTATCATCATACTTAATTTGATCTCGTTACTGACAAGTAATTTTTTCTCGTTCTAGTGATATAACATTCTTTGTGATCCAATCACATGCTTGTAAGCTATGTCAATGTGATATCATCGAGAGGGTCCAATGTATATCTATCCATCATTGGGATGGGAAAATTCTACTCTTGATCCATGATCCTCAACATAACACTTTCGGAGTACCCTAAACCCACCTTTATAGTCACCCTGATACGGTGTGACATTTGATGTTATCAAAGTGCACTTCCGGTGTGAGCAATTAATTAACATGATCTCATGGTCTAAGGATTAGGGTTACTTCATATGAGATGTTATAGCTGAACGGAATATGCCCGAGAGGCAATAATAAAGTGGTTATTATCTTATTCCATGTTTATGATAATTGTTTATTTATCATGCTATAATTGTATTAAAAGGAAACGTCAATACATATGTGTTTAATAAACAAATAAAATATCCTAGTTATGCCTCTCATTCAAACTAACTCATTGATTAACAAGATGATCCAGGTTTCCTAATCATGGTATTGGATGTTGTTAATAACGAGGTCACAACATTGGTGGAATGATGTGATGAACATTCACCCAAAGTGTAATAATATAATCAAAGTCATTATGTTTACATTACTATAACATAATACGAAGTTACCCTAATCCTTAGACCATGAGATCATGTTAATTGCTAACACCGGAAGAGTACTTTGGTAACATCAAACGTCACAACGTAACAGGGTGACTATAAAAGTGAGTTTGGGGTACTCTGAAAGTCTTATGTTGAGGCTCATGGATCAAAAGTGGGATTTGTCCATATTGATGATGGAGAGATAAACTCAGGGCCCTCTCGGTGATATCACATTCACACAGCTTGCAGGCATGTGATTGGATCACATAGAATGTTATATCACGAGAACAAGAAAAGAGTACTTGTTGGTAAGGAGATCAAACTAGGTATATGGATACCGATGATCGAATCTCGTGCATGTAATATATCGTGAGACAAAGGGATTTGGTTACGACATCAAAGGTTCTCACGGTCACTAGAGTCATTGTTGAATGTGTGGGAGTTAGTACGGATCTCCAGGTCACACTGCTGATTATTGATCAAAGAAGGGTCTTGATCATGTCTACATTATTTGCGAACCATAGGGTGACACACTTAAGGTATACTGACACCAAATGGAGCATATATAATACTAGATAAAGGATTAAAATAGCTAAGATTATTTTGATGGACAACGGAATTGTTTCAAGCTATATTGCTGAAAAATGGTTTTAGATGTGATATCAAAGTATTGTAAGGGGTTTTATGCAGATGTTTGTTAATTAAGGTAATTAATAAAAATTTGAAAAAAGTAAATAAAATAGTTTTATTAAATGAGAGATAACATTAATTTTGGTAGAAAATTAATGCATGTGAGTGGAATTGTTAGTTGAGTGAAATAGATGTGAGTGGAGCATCCACCCACATGAATGAGGGAGAGGTGGGGGCACCACCTTGGCCACTGTCCATGTCCTTGGGGCTGCCCCCTCCCCCTATAAAAGGAGCCATCCTATCCTCTCACAAGCACATCTCCTCGTGGAGGATCTCTCTCCCTCTCTAGTAAATTCCCCATGATGTCGGATTAGTGAAGTACATGTTCTTGGTGGTTTTTCTAGAAGGATATGATGCTTCCGCTGATTTGATGGAGCAAGGACTCAGGGGTTTACGGGGTGTTGAACGTGTGTGTGATCACGGATGCGCTGCTACTTCGCGGTGCTGGACTTCAACTCTATCTTGAGATCGGCAAGTGTACAACTACATCATCCACGAACTTAGATTTTGTTAACAAAGCTTTTAGGTCTTCGAGGGTAATATCTATATGGTTGTATATTCACCCTTTGATTGTATCTAGGTAAATAGATCTTGGTTCTTAGTTGTTCATATCATAGGAAATTTTTTGTTTTCTATGCTGCGAACCCAACAATCGCAATGTATACATAATGACTTTGACCGTATTGCTATACTTTGGGTAAATGTTCTTCACATCATTCCGCTAATGTTGTGGCCCTGTTATTAACAACATCCAATATAATGTTCATGATTAGGAATCCTTGATCATATGTTAATCAACGAGCTAGTTTGAACGAGATGCATAACTAGAAACTATTATTTGTTTATTAAACACACATATATTAATGTTTATGATTAACACAATTATAGCATGAAGAATAAACATTTATCATAAACATGGAATAAGATAATAACCATTTTATTATTGCCTCTCGGTCATATTCCCTTCAGTCTCCTATTTGCGCTAGAGTCAATAATCTAGTTTGAAAAAACTTGCACATTCAACACATATTTCTTTCTGGTGTTGTACATCCATGTTGCTTATGGTAAACCTAATCTCCAGATCAAACACATTCAGGTCCGTTTGTATTTGCATGTCTTTGTGTCTCTATGCATAACTCATTCTCAAATGAGATGGCATTGTATAAATTTGGTCTTTTGGTGAGACCTCTGTTCCTTGGGGTTAACTCATGTCGATATTATTATTGTACAATATATCTTCATTGAACTTGCTCACTTTGAACCACACCTAGTTTGATAAGAAACTGCTTGACACAAATGCCCTCCTTTGCTGCTACTAGAGAAGTCATATATTCTGGCTTTTTTGAAGTATCCGTCACAATTTCTTAACTTTAGAACTCATCCAATTCCACCGTGGAACTTCGTTTCCATTACATTGTTCCATATAGTCTAAATTGAGATAAATTTAATTTGTATCTTGTGACAAAACTAGTAAAAATGTAAACCTTACAATAAACTATTTGTCACCTCGATCTACATACATTACATATTATTAGTTCTTCCGAAGCTCATAAGAATATCCTTACTATCATCCAATGATCATCTTATGAGTCATTCTGGTATATTCTCAAAACATTTAGAGCATAGCACTGATGGCCCAAATATATCGAGCTCGTTAGGGAACCCCAAGAGCAAGGTATGATGAGCACAGCGGCAAGTTTTCCCTCAGTAAGAAACCAAGGTTATCAATCCAGTAAGAGCAAGGAAACACCCCAAAGGTGTAGCTATGACGTTATTGGCGCAAAGCAGCAACGTGGATACCTGCACAACACAACCACAGAACTTTGCCCCCAACTTGTGATGAGGTTGTCAATCTCACCGGTTTTGCTAAAAACAAAGGATTAAACGTATCGAATGGAAGGAAGTAATAGTTTGCAGAAAGTAAACACAAAGTAGTAAACAGTTTGTAGATTGAATGTAAAAGAAAGGACCGGGGTCCATAGTTCACTAGAGGTGGCTCTCCTTAAGATAGATAACATGCTGGGTGAACAAAATACAGCGGGTAAATTGACAAACATCGAGAAAGCATACAAGCATATACTAATCATCTTGACTCCTTTGAGACTTGATTGGGCATTACAACGTTATACATAGACCGCCATCCAACTGCATCTATGACTAATAATCCACCTTCAGGTTATCATCCGAACCCCCTCCAGTATTAAGTTGCAAGCAACAGATTATTGCATTACGAATTGCGTGTAAAGTAAACAATATGATTGTTCTATGTACAAAGGATTGTTGTTTTCTCCCTAGTAGCAACAGCACATCTAGTACCTTAGAGATTTCTGTCACTTCCCCAGATGACCAGAGGCATGAACCCACTATCGATCATAAATACTAACTCTTGGAGTTGCTAGCATCTACTTGGCCAAGATAGCTAATAACAACGGAAAGCATGCAAGATCACAAATAACAAAGACATGATAGAATCAATAATCAATCTGAAATAGCATCTCAATAACCATCGGATCCCTGCAAACGCAACATGTATGGATTACAAATAGATGATCTTGATCATGAACGGAGCTCACAAGATCTAGACATGAAAGCACAAAGGAGGAGAACCAGCCATCTAGCTACTACATGGACCCGTAGTCTAGAGATGAACTACTCACGCATCACACCAGAGGCTTGCATGATGATGAAGAAGGCCTCCAGGGTGAATTCCCCTCTCCGACAGGGTGCCGAGAAGAACTTCAGATCCCTCCTGATCTAGGGATGGAGATGACGGCGACTACATACTCTTTCGTGGATTTTTGATTGGCTCCTTAGGGTTTTCGTATCAGAGGCAATATATAGGTGAAAGGAGAGGCCGAGGATTTCGGGTCACCAGGACACCCCTGTGTGGCCAGGCTGCCGCTGCCAGGTGGTGTGGCCAGGCCCCAGCCCCTCTCTGTCTCGTATTCTGGCTCCAGATGTCTTCCGGTAAAATAGTGACTTTGGCTTTTGTCCTGTCCAATTCCGAGAATATTCATTTTCTGACTTCCTGGAACCAAAAACAGCAGAAAACAGTATTTCGCCGTGGTCATTGTTAATAGGTTAGTCCAAGAAATCATATGAAAAGTACTCCAAAGTATGGACAAAACATAAGAAAGTAGATAAAACCAAGCATGGAACATCAAAAATTATAGATACATTTGCAATGTATCAACATCCTCAAGCTTAACTCCTGCTCGTCCTCGAGTAGGTAAGTGATAAAAAGAAAGAATAATTTTTGAGGTGACATGCACCATCATAAACTTGATCAAAGTATTTGACATTGAAAGCTGGGATCATAGTACTTCAATCATAACATGAAAGACAAAGTTCTAGCAATAAGACAAAGAAACTATGATGCAACATGAAAAGGCACAAACAAAAGATTCATGAATAACAATGCTTTGCAAGACGTTTGTTTGTTTCACATAAAGAAAACATAGCATAATATTATTCATCTTGTCCCTCATAGAGTAGCAGATATAAATGCATATGCCACCTTCAAAGTTCATAAGAGTGACTAGATACAAATAGTTTAAAACAAGCAATATCAAGATATGCATCAATCAACAAGTCTTGGGAAAATGCACATAGAACTAAGAATGGCCACTATGCTCTCAAAGTATGTGCATAAAGATAGAAGGTGGAGACTCAATATAATGGTGGAAGAAAGGGCCTTCATAGAAGGAAGTAGGGATTCAAGTCTCATAAAGAGCTTCCAAAAATTATGGTACTTATAGCTTTCAGCTCTCATTGCCCCTATCATAAGCATCTTGAAGGTGATTAAGGTTAAAGTGACACAACTAAGAGGATATGCTTGACAAGTTATAAACCGAAATCTCATGCCCCTTACTTATGAAGACCGAACCTCATGCTACTCAACTTTAGTCACAAGTAAGCTCTTGTCATTGTAAGTACATATGTATCATAAAGAACCACCAACGGGGTACCCCTTGCACATGATACAGGAGCTATCCCATAATCAAAATGACAAGGCAAGCAGACAATGAGCATCTCAGCGGTCTTTCTATTTTCTATTTGCATAGGTTTTTATTGAGGATGCTTCATAGAGTGCTCATTATGGTGATGCTGCAAGTTTCCACCATGATTAGGCATGGCTTAGGCTAGCGGCCCAGGCGTTTCTCTAACACACATACAAACTCCATGATCTTACAAGTTCCACTTTTATTTCACAATCACGGATCCATAAGCAAAAGAACATGATATCAACGGGGTACAAAGTACAAGTGCAATGTTGAAAGCGTTCCCCATGATACATGGTTCTGCTAACTTCAACTTATAAAGCGCAAGCATATACACAACAAATAAGGACCCAATGGTTCAGGTTTATTAAATACAAAAAGTAAAGTGTGCCATCAAGTTCGTGAGAGCTTTAATCACTAGTTTTCTCATAACAAGTTTAATTTGGAAGGTAAACAAAAAGATGAATATACTTGCAATAACATATGATAGTAGGTAGGTATGGTGGACTCTTTGAAATAACATGGTTTAAAGAGTTGGATGCATGAGTGGAACTCACACTTGGTTGCGGTGGCTAGCAAAAGACTGGTAGCGACAAACTAAGAGAGCAATAATGGCCATAATCATGCAGAGCGACAAAACATCATTGATCAAAGCATAAAGTGATACTACAAGTTTAAAACTAAAGGATCATAAAGGCTATGGTGACTTGAGATAGTCATAACATGGTGTGAGCATGTGCCAAGTCAACCCAAATAAAGCATCAAAGGAGAATACCACTATACTATGCTTTAATATGCTAAAACAACGCATGATTCATCCAAGGCACATTAAGCAATATCAATTGTTTATAACAAGTCATGCTACAGAAAAGAATACTAAGCATAAAGCCAAAACAATATCAAGCATTGCATGACAAAGCATAGGCCACAGTCAAAAACAAGCTCTCTTTACCACTTAAGCATGAACTTTCCTACTCTTTTCCAAACCAAACCAAACTATTTGAAAACCAATGTATGAAAGAGGGGGTCCAACCAATTTATTCAGCAAACTAAGCAAACCAAGCAAACGAAAAACCAAAACAAAAATGAAAAAGAAGACGCTCCAAGAACAACACAACTATGCATGAAACAATAAAAATGAAGCGTTTGGAAGAAACCTGGCATTTTTATTGATGAAGAGGGGGATGCCTTGGGCATCCCCAAGCTTTGACGGTTGTACTTCTTGGATATTTATTGGGGTGACATGCATGGTATCCCCAAGCTTGACCTTTAGTCCATCCTTCATCTCATTACTCATTCCTTCCATACACCTGAAATTTTTCCTTCATACAAAACTTCACATAATCTTTATTAGAAACATTAGTGCACTCAAGATAATAAGTCTTTAGGTTCAGTTCTAACACTAATAAAACTTCCATTAAAACACTAGCTACTGTAGCACTTCCCTCAAAAATCACAATTCCCCAAAAGAACTCAAAAAGGAACCAACAAGAAGTAAATACAGAAAATGGCAGAAATCTGTCAAAACAGACTAGCAGGTAAAGACAAAAAATTTCGAAGACCTTCTGTTGCTTAAATCAAAATGTGTTGAACTAACGAAATTTAGATAACGACCTGGGGCAGAAGCACAAAAATTCACGCCTCAAAAGGACGTTCAGAGATTTTACACGAATTTTTACGGTGAAGCACAAAAATCTGTTTTGGGACAGCTACTTTCCCAATCATTACTTCTCTCTCATTAGAGGTTACTCTTGGCACAAAAAGCAAATAAAAAGGATAAGGAGCGGTTATTACTGAAGTAATAACTTCTAAGACTCATCTAAACCTTTTGGGTTATCTCCCAATAAGTACTTTTCTTTAACGCCTTTAAGTTAGGCATAGGAAGTAAGAAAAAGAATCAAGTGTTCTCAAATGAAGAAGCATTAAAACCAAATTTCTTGCCCTCACCCGTCTTACTTTTATTCTTAACCTTGGGTAAAACATGATTGTTTGGTGGAGAATCAAGGTGCATGGTCCCCTTTCCCACATCTATTATTGCTCCAAGGAGTTCTAATAGGGACCTTCCAAGTGTAATTTGTCCTTTTCCTGCACATTCAATAATAAGATAATTAGTAGAAATCATTTTCCCAAGGATCTTTGTAAACACTCCTTCAGCTATTCCAATAGGTAATATTGTAGCATTATTTTTCGAAGTGATATTTCTTTTCCCCCTTCAGAAAGCCCCCAAAGATTCAAAGATTCACATAAGACAAAATTCAGACATGATATCACAGCGAGCTTTAAAAGTTTCATTGTTTATATAAATCTTTACTGTGGGGAGCCACTTTGATGGTTCAGAATTTATTGGAACATAATTATGATGCTCCCTAAGCGTATTATAGCAATCTTTTAAGCTAGTAGTGCAGGTCTCAAGAGTGTTTATTCTAGCAAATATGCTTGCGAAAGAAATATCAGTTTTGCTAGGCAAGTTGTAAGTAAAGATCAATTTAATTATAGCATTAATAACATCATCTAAAGCATATTTATAGCAAAGAGCAATTCCAAGGTAAAAACTGCTAAGGAACAAGCTTTGAGTCATTTTAGGCTCAATTTTTTCATGTAGATCAGAGATTCTAGACCAAGCTTCCTTGGAGCTTTCCTCAATTCCTTGTTTAAAAGTGAAAATCATTTCCTCGGGTGACATAGTGATTGGATCAAGGCTAGACATAAAGGCAACTTAAGATAGGAACTAATTTTTTTGTGTTTTAATAAAGAAAGCAAACTAGTAAAACTAATTTTTTTGTGTTTTTGATAAAGAAACAAGCAAACAAAACAAAAAGAAACTAAGGAAAACAAAAATAACAAAGTAAAGAGGTTGGTTATGAGGGACTCCCCTTGTGAAGATGTCCTTCACTCCCCGGCAACGGTGCTAGAAAAAGTTGTTGATGGCCCAAATATATCGAGCTCGCTGGGGAACCCCAAGACGAAGGTATGATGAGCACAGCAGCAAGTTTTCCCTCCGTAAGAAACCAAGGTTATCAATCCTGTAGGAGCAAGGAAACACCCCAAAGGTGTAGCTAGCTGAATGTTGGCAGGCACCGTGCTAGCAAAGAACATGGAGACCTGCACAACACAACCACAGAACTTTGCCCCCAACTTGCGATGAGGTTGTCAATCTCACCGGTTTTGCTGAAAACAAAGGATTAAATGTATCAAATGGAAGGAAGTAATAGTTTGAAGAAAGTAAACACAAAGCAGTAAACAGTTTGTAGATTGAATGTAAAAGAAAGGACCGGGGTCCATAGTTCACTAGAGGTGGCTCTCCTTAAGATAGACAACATGCTGGGTGAACAAATTACAGCGGGGCAATTGACAAACATCAAAAAAGCATACAAGCATATACTAATCATCTTGACTCCTTTGAGACTTGATTGGGCATTACAACATTATACAT
This sequence comes from Avena insularis, assembly GCA_023614405.1. Taxonomy (NCBI): domain Eukaryota; kingdom Viridiplantae; phylum Streptophyta; class Magnoliopsida; order Poales; family Poaceae; genus Avena; species Avena insularis. The sequence goes on along the minus strand of CM042694.1, from coordinate 441,456,690 downwards.
AGACCGCCATCCAACTGCATCTATGACTAATAATCCACCTTCAGGTTATCATCCGAACCCCCTCCAGTATTAAGTTGCAAGCAGCAGATTATTGCATTATGAATTGCATGTAAAGTAAACAATATGATTGTTCTATGAACAAATGATTGTTGTTTTATCCCTAGTAGCAACAGCACATCTAGTACCTTAGAGATTTCTGTCACTTCCCCAGATTACCAGAGGCATGAACCCACTATCGAGCATAAATACTAACTCTTGGAGTTACTAGCATTTACTTGGCCAAGATAGCTACTAACAACGGAAAGTATGCAAGATCACAAATAACAAAGACATGATAGAATCAATAATCAATCTGAAATAGCATCTCAATATCCATCGGATCCCCGCAAACACAACATGTATGGATTACAAATAGATGATCTTGATCATGAACGGAGCTCACAAGATCTAGACATGAAAGCACAAAGGAGGAGAACCAGCCATCTAGCTACTACATGGACCCGTAGTCTAGAGATGAACTACTCACGCATCACACCGGAGGCTTGCATGATGATGAAGAAGGCCTCTAGGGTGAATTCCCCTCTCCGGCAGGGTGCCGGGAAGAGCTTCAGATCCCTCCCGATCTTGGGATGGAGATGACGGCGGCTACAGACTCTTTCGTGTATTTTTGATCGGCTCCTTAGGGTTTTCGTATCAGAGGCAATATATAGGCGGAAGGAGAGGCCGAGGGGGTGCTGGGGTCGGCCAGACCACCCCTTGGTGAGGGCCAGGCCTGGCCGCGTGGCAAGGTGGTGTGGCCAGGCCCCAACCTCACTCCGTCTCGTATTCTGGATCCAGATGTCTTCCGGTAAAATAGTGACTTTGGCTTTTGTCCCGTCCAATTCCGAGAATATTCATTTTTTGACTTCCTGGAACCAAAAACAGCAGAAAATAGGCAGCTGGCACCGTGGCTCTTGTTAATAGGTTAGTCCAAGAAATCATATGAAAAGTACTCCAAAGTGTGGACAAAACATAAGAAAGTAGATAAAACCAAGCATGGAACATCAAAAATTATAGATACATTTGCAATGTATCAAGCACATATCTGGATATGTACATATGATGGTATACATGATGGATCAAAGTATTCATGTGATTTGACTCACCAAGTGTCAAAACTCTTGAATCTCGTTTCACTCACCAAGTGTTAATACAATTGAATCTTGATTCAACCTTTTCCATGCGGCAAGGACCTTTCTTGTTGTTTCCATATTGAACTCATTTAATATCTCATCTATGTACATTTTGAACAACCATATTATCATCTAAATCTATCCATATAGACATTGATGCCTAATATTCTGGTTTTGCCTAAGTCATTCATTGAAATCTAATTTTTAATGAAATTCTTAACCTGTGCCAATAAAATATACATCATTTCCAATCAACAGCATGTACTCAACATAATATATTAGAAATATGTCTTAATGCTCCCACTTAATTTCTTGCAAATGCAAGCATCTTCATCATCTTTGATTAATTTAAAAAATTTAAGAATTTTATCACGGTGAAAATTCCAACTCCGTGATGCTTACTTCAACTATTGAAGTTTTCATGCCCTTTTAGCATCTTTTGATTTAACAAAACCCTTCCGACTATGTCATCTACACGTCCCAAGTAACCATTCTGAAGAACTTTTTTTGTTTATTTATCTACCATATACCAAAATTGATATATATAGTGGTTGCTACAACAATCCTTCTAGACTAAATATAGCTACAAAAGATCAAATCTTATCGTAATCAGCTCCTTGAACATTTTCGTAAACTCTTTTCCGACATGTCAACTATTGATAGATGTGATAGATCCATGTCTGTTTCTTTATAGATCCAAATACAACTGGTAGGATTCACGCCTTTTCGGAGGGTCTTCCAAGTTCAAAAACTTGATTTCTCCTGTATAGAAACTATTATGGATTTTATGACTTCTGGTCACTTGATGGAGTCAGGGACCATCATTGCTTATTTGCATGCAGCCGGTTCATCATTGTCAAAACAATAATGACTTGTGTTTCAAATCTTACTATTTGATTCTTACCCGGACCCATTCGGTTCAGTAAGGAACTCTAATCTTCGAGATCACAAATTTTGTAGTCATGGCATCCATGAACATTGTGGCCGCCTCCGGGACACTTTCCGGCGCTATGCTACTTAGCACATGTTTCTTAGGTTCATCAACCTCATCAAACTTCTATTGTACTCCCACTTAACTTTTTGTGAAATATTCATTCATAAGAAACTTGACGTTCTAAGTGACAAACTCTTTTGTCCTCGGTGTTATGGAGGAATACACAACGGTTGCTTTGGGACAACCTACAAAGATGTACTTATCCGACTTTGGTTTTAAACAATTTTACTTATGCCTAGCATACCAAAAATTTAAAAAAGACCACTCGGGTTTAATTCCAAACCATAAATCATATGGTGTCATTTCAACGGATCATGATCGCACTCTTTTCAGTGTAAAAGCGGTAATCTCTAAACTTTTAATCCTTAAAACATAATGGCAGTTTTATAAATGACACCTTTTGATGTTACCATATCAAACAAGGTTTGGTTTCATCTCACGGACACTCCATACTCCTATTGTTTATCAGGAAACGCAAATCAATGTAATGATTCCTCAAATCTTAAGTGTTTTTCTAAACTTGTAACTCAAATATCTTCCTTTATGATCCAATCATAATTTTTTATTTTCTCGTTACAATGATTATCTAGTTCATCTTGAAAGTTTTTGAACATTTTTCAAATGTTTCATACTTCTTCCTTATTAAGTAAATATACTCATATATCCACTCAAATTTTCGGAGAAAGTCTATGAAATAGAAAGATCCATCACACATGGCTACACATAATGGACTACATACATCAAAATGCATAATATCCAATAAGTTAGTCGTTTGTTCCTCTTTGGCCTATGAACTGAGTTTTAATTATCTCCAAGAAAGTCTCACAAGCATCATTTGATCAAAATCAATAAGACTCCAAAATTCCATCAACATGAAGTTTCTTGATGTTATTGTTCCAATATAATTTAAACAGCGATGTCACTAATAAGTGATCTTTTAATCATTTGTCTTGTGACATTTTAGCGTTGGTGTTTATGGACGTGATTTCTCCAACTAGACTTGTAAGAGTTCATCAATTTTCTATGAAATACGGTAATTGTTTTAACAACCATTGTTCTTATAATACCGAAACAAAATAACAATTATTAAAAAATCTTGAAGGAAAGGTTTAATGTCAACGAGAAACATAACAACAATTTATTTGCTTTCGATGAACATAATCACACTAGTTACTTAGGCCATTATAGTTCATTAATTGTGTTGTTCTATATGACATTTCGCAGCAACCAATTCGTATCGAATACCCAAGAAACACATTAATTAACAAGCAAGGAATACACCCATAACATGTATATCATCTATATAGCTAAGATGGACATTTCCAGTCTTTTTCTTTTCTGCCAAATATTTTTAGATTCTCTTTCAGCATTAACTTTTCTTCTAAAAAAATTATCAACTTCAATAGTGGTGCCATACATATGACACATAGTCCAAAGCATGTTTAGTCAAATACTAATACCCTTGGACTTGCACTTTGAAGTGGATCAACGTCATCAAATGTTGGCGTTCTTTCAAAATCCATTCTTTAGTAATCTTTTTGTGTAGTAAACATTTTACCTACATTTTTTATTGCTCCTATCATGACAACTTTCATGATAAAGCTACTATAGCCTATAAAGGTGAATCGCAAGTATAATTTTAGTTCCCAAAACCTCTTGGGAGATTAGGACGCCTAGCGTCTCCAACCTTTGCAAATTCCCATACAATATGAGAACATGTTTACTAAATTATACTCTATCATTTTCAACCAAAAACATTGTTTTAGATATCACAATATCTTCCACACATGATGGTTTATGAAACAATTCTTTTAGCTCCTAGATTACCTTGATTCTAAAACAACTTTTGAATATCAAGGATCATGAGGCGAGTATGATACTTAGATACTAACATTGGAATTGTTACTCTTGATTTAATACTACTTATTACACTTCATGGAGTAAATGGAGTTTCCTGAAAGTTTGCAATAGGAATTTTAAACTTTAGATTGACACTCAAAACAATACAATACCAGTTCGTAAAGTAAATATCATGAATTCTATAGTTCTATTATCTCAATTATAATCAAACGCAAGGTAGTAAATGGATGCCAATGGCTACAACAAACTATGCAAATTCATTTTGATAAACTGGAGTTCAAATTAATCCAAAATTACCAATGAACTCCGACTAAAAACAACATCCCTCGAGTCGTTTTGGTGATTACATGAACCAAATTCACTACACTAAGACCGATCATCATGTGAATTGGTGCAGTTGCAAAGGCGAGCATCTATATGGTTATCACAACTATATGACTCATGCTTTACCTTTCGGTTCGTGTTCCAGGGCCATGTATGTACATGATAGGCTCACCAAGTAAGAACTTTAGTACCCGTGTGTGTAAATATAGCTTACACCCGTTGTATGTGGGCATAAAGTCTATCACACTCGATCATCATGTGGTGTTTCGAAACGACGAACTTTGTTAACGGTGCATACTAAAGGAAGAACATATGTTTATCTTGATATTTAAATTAGGAATCATCTTATAATGCTACTAAGTGCAATCCAACCAAAATAAGATACAGAAAAACATCATATGCAAAAAGTGATAAGATATAATTCTTGCACTTGGTCACTATCTTGCGCATCATGGTATGATCTCCATCATTCCATTTGTGTCACTCTAAGGTCTATGGCACTTCCACTTTGTTATAATTTCACAAGATTATCCAACAATACTTAAAATTATAATATTTACCATATATTAACACATGCCAAGCAAAATAAATCTAAATGCTTCTAATTTATATTTGCATATTTTTTAGTGGCTTAGGGATTTCGAAGATATAACCGTTCTTACCTATGAACATGGAACCACAATGATGATAATCGAATTATTAGCAATCCGTTGTAAATCATATATCAACTATAGTGAGAGAGTCAGACACCCACTAGCAACTTATGCAAAACTAGTTGCATGTCAAGCATGGAACAGGTCTCATGTGCGAGGACATGTAAAGTTAGTCCGGGCCGCTTCATCCCACTATGACGCTAATATCCAAAATACACAATAGGATGCAATAACATGATCATCAGCGCCACATACTCATATATGTTCTACCCGCACAAAACAGCTATGCATAGATCCGACTTTGGTATCATTGTTGGGTTCGCAGCATAGAAAACAAAAAATTCCTACGAGTTATATAATGGCTCACAGCCCATGAAGCCCAAGAAGAAGGCCCAGGAAGCATCTGTCGGAAGTTGTAGTTTGCTAAGTAAAGAATAGAAACCTACATTGTATTACAGTTATAATTATAACTTGTAACCTATCAGTATACGGCCTCATGACCCAGCCTATTATATATAGGATGGAAGAAGCCAACAGAGAGGCACCAAAACAATCCTTGGGCGATCTATAATCAATTTGTTCATAAGAAATCAAACGACTTCAACTCCCTTGTTTGTCTGATGAGCCGACAAAATCCCAAGCATTCTCTTTCCCATGAAACACTAAGTCCATAACCATGGGCATTACCGACGTTACCCCTCATCACTTGCCGATCTCAAGATCGAGTAGTCCAATGCCACAAAGTAGCGGCACATCCATGGTTGCACACACGTTCAGCACCCTGACAACCTCCGAGTCCTCGTTCCAGCAAAGTAGCAGATCTTTTCTAGAAAAACCATCGAGAACATGTATTTCACTAATCTGACGCCATGGGGAATTTGCTAGAGGAGAGAGAGATTGTTCACGAGGAGGTCACCCACCTTCTTTTATAGAGTACGGGGCGCATTCCCAAGGCCTAGGCCGTCCATGGTGGTGGCCCCACCTCTCTCTCCATAATGGTAAGTAGGGCTTCCACTAACCCACTCCCATTAACATAAAATCCACTCACCTTGCATTAATTTTCCACCAAAATTAATGCAACCTCTCATTACATAAAAAAATTTATTTATTTTATTCAGAATTTTTAATTACTTTAATTAACAAACATTTGCATAAACCCCTTGCACTACTTCAATAACATATCTGAAATTAGTTTAAGCAATTTGACCCGAAATAATTCCGGCACTTATCAAAATAATCCCAACACTTTCAAATCCATTATATGGTATTATATCTGCCCCATTTGGTGTCAGTATACCTTAAGTGTGCCACCCTACGATTCATGAATAATGTAGACATGATCGAGACACCTCTCAGATCAATAATCAGCAGTGGGTCCTGGAGATCCGTATTGACCCCCACACATTCAACGATGACTCTTGTGATCTTGAGAACCATTGACATTATAACTAAATCCCTTTGTCTCGCGATATATTACTTGTCCGAGATCCAATCATCATTATACCCATAACTAGTTTTATCTCGTTATCGACAAGTACTCTTTTCTTGTTCCCGTGATATAACTTTCTTTCTGATCCAATCACGTGCTTGCAAGTTGTGTCAATGTGATATCACCGAGAGGGCCTAGAGTATATCTCTCTGTCATCGGGATGGACAAATTCCACTCTTGGCCCATGATCATCAACATAACACTTTCGAAGTACCCAAACCCACCTTTATAGTCACCCTGTTATGGTGTAATGTTTGATGTTATCAAAGTACTCTTTCGGTGTTAGCAATTAACACGATCTCATGGTCTAAGGATTATGGTTACTTCGCATGAGATGTTATAACAATGTAAACATAATGATTTTGATTGTATTTCTATACTTTGGGTGAATGTTCATCACATCATTCCACTAATGATGTGACCCCATTATTAACAACATCCAATGTTCATGATCAGGAAACCTTGATCATCTATTAATCAATGAGCTAGTTTGAATGAGAGGAATAACTAGAAACACTTATTTGTTTATTAAACTCACGTGTATTAATGTTTCCGATTAACACAATGATACATTGCAAATGTATCTATAATTTTTGATGTTCCATGCTTGGTTTTATCCACTTTCTTGTGTTTTGTTCCAACTTTGGAGTACTTTTCATATGATTTCTTGGACTAACCTATTAACAAGAGCCACAGTGCCAGCTGCCTGTTTTCTGTTGTTTTTGGTTCCAGGAAAGTCAGAAAATAAATATTCTCGGAATTGGACGGGACAAAAGCCAAAGTGCCTAGTTTTCCGGATGGTATCAAGTGCTAGAATACGAGACGGAGAAGGGCCAGGGAGCCACCAGACCACCTGGCCGCGCGGCCAGGCCTAGCCCACGCCAGGGGGTGGTGTGGCCGCTCCCGGCACCCCCTCGGCCTCTCCTTCCGCCTATATATTGCCCTCGGGACGAAAACCCTAAGTCCCCCATCAAAAATCCATGAAAGAGTCTATAGCCACCGTCATCTCCATCCCTAGATCGGAGGATTCAAGCTCTTCCGGCACCCGGAGAGGGGAATTCACCGTAGAGGCCTTCTTCATCACCATGCAAGCCTCCGGTGTGATGCATGAGTAGTTCATCCTTGGAATACGGATCCATGTAGTAGCTAGATGGCTGGTTCTCCTCCTTTGTGCTTTCATGTTTAGATCTTGTGAGCTCCGTTCATGATCAAGATCATCTATTTGTAATTCATACATGTTGTGTTTGCGGGGATCCGATGGATATTGAGATGCTATTTCAGATTGATTATTGATTCTATCATGTCTTTGTTATTTGTGATCTTGCATGCTTTCCATTGTTAGTAGCTATCTTGGCCAAGTAGATGCTAGCAACTCCAAGAGTTAGTATTTATGCTCGATAGTGGGTTCATGCCTCTCGTAACTGGGAAGTGACAGAAATCTCTAAGGTACTAGATGTGTGTTGCTACTAGGAGAAAACAACAATCATTTGTTCATAGAACAATCGTATTGTTTACTTTACACGCAGTTCAGAAGCAATAATATGTTGCTTGCAACTTAATATGGAGGGGTTCGATGATAACCAAGGTGGATTATTAGTCATAGATGCTTGGATGGCGGTATGTATCATGTTGTAATGCCCAATCAAGTCTCAAAGGAGTCAAGATGATTAGTATATGCATGTATTGCTTTCTCGGTGTTTGTCAATTGCCCCGCTGTAATTTGTTCACCCAGCATGTTATCTATCTAAGGACAGCCACCTCTAGTGAACTATGGATCCCGGTCCTTTCTCTTTACATACAATCTACAATCTTTTACTGCTTTGTGTTTACTTTCTGCAAACTTTTACTTATTTCCATTCGGTACGTTTAATCCTTTATTTTTCGCAAAACACGGTGAGATTGACAACCTCATCGCAAGTTGGGGACAAAGTTCCATGGTTGTGTTGTGCATGTCTCCACGTTGCTACTAGCACCGGTAGTGCGCCCTGCCAAAGCTCAGCTAGTAACACCTTTGGGGTGTTTCCTTGCTCCTATTGGTTCGATTAAACCTTGGTTTCATAACTGAGGGAAAACTTGCTGCTGTGCTCATCATACCTTCCTCTTGGGGTTCCCAACAAGCTCTACGTCGAAAGACGAGCACATCACACAATTATAGCAGGAAGAATAAATTTATCATAAATATGGAATATGATAATAACCACTTTATTATTGCCTCTCGGGCATATTCCCTTGAATGCCGTCACAGAGACCAAGGAGGATTGGGTATTCATGATCTAGAGATCAAGAATACTACTCTACTAGGTAAATGGCTCTTCTATAGTTATTGATTGAAGATGGCGCATGCCAGACTTTGCTAAAGAGAAAGTACATTGGTTCAAATTCGTTGTCCCAGGTGGTTTGGAAACCTGGTGACTCGCACTTTTAGGCCGGTCTAATGGAAATGAAGAAAATTTTCTTTCGCTTTGGATCTTTATTAAGGATGGTTCTTAGATACGTTTCTAGGAGGATAAATGGCTTGGGAATGCCACCCTCTGGGGTCAGTATCCTGCATTGTATATTATTGCTCGTCACAAGGATGATATGATTGCCATAGTGTAGGAATATTTTCCTCCGAATGTGACTTTCAAGAGAGATTTGATTGGTCACAGATTAGACCCTTGGTTTCTCTGTTGCAACGTTTAGCAGGCGTCCATCTGGCTTCTAGGCCAAGTAAATTTCACTGGAATTTAAATGAGAATGGTACATTCTCAGTTAGTTCCCTATACTGTTGGGTTCGCATCATAGAAAACAAAAAAATTCTACGATGGGAACTATACGCCAAGATCTATCTACTAGATACAAGCAACGGGTGGATATACATCCATAGAGAACTTACCTCGAAGACAACAAAGCTTTGTTAACAAAATGGAACTCGTGGATGATGTAGTCGAACGCTTGCCGATTTCAAGATCGTGCGGAAGTCCTAGCGCCACAAATCAGCAGCGCATCCATCCTCGCACACACATTCAGGCCACCGAACAACCTCCACCTCCTGGCTCCAGCGAATCAGCGGAAGCAGCAACTCCTTCAAGACCATGGGGAAATATATCTAGAGTGGGAGAGAGATCCTTCACGAGGAGGTGTGTTTTGTGAGGAGGAGAGAGGGGCCTTTTATAGGGAGAGGGGAAGCCCCCTCCCATGGATGGCACCATGGGGAGGTGCGCCCACCTCTTCCCTCATTCACGTGGTGAAGCTCCACACACATAAATCTAGCCTCCACTCAAAATCCCACTCACATGCATTAAATTTCCACCAAATTTAATGCAACTCTCATTTAATAAAAATCTTTTATTTATTTTATTCAGAATTTTGTTAATTACTTTAATTAACAAAAATTCACATAAAACCCCTGCAATATTTCAATATCACATGCAGAACCAATTTCAGCAATTTCACCCGAAATAATTCCGGTGTCCATTGAAATAATTCCAGCGCTTTGCAATTCTTTCGTCTGAAACATATTTTCTCCAAATGGTGTTTGGCAACCCTTAAGTGTGTCACCCTACGGTTCGCGAATAATGCAGACATGATCGAGACCCCTCTCAGATCAATAATCAGAAGCGGGACCTAGAGATCCATTCTGACTCCTACACATTCAACGATGACTTCTGTGACCGTGAGAACCTTTAACACTAGTAACTTAATCCCTTTGTCTCACGATATATTACATGTCCGAGATTCAATCAACGGTATCCAAATACCTTTATCTCGTTACCGACATGCAGTCTTTTCTTGTTCGTGTGATATAACATTCTAGTGATCACATCACTTGCTTGCAAGCTATTCTTAATATGATATCACCGAGAGTGCCCAGAGTATATCTATCCATCACCAGGATGGAGAAATCCCACTCTTGATACATGAGCCTCTACATAACACCTTCATAGCACTGAACCCACATTTATAGTCACCCTTTTACGGTGTGACGTTTGATGTTATCAAGATACTCTTCTGGTGTTAGTGATTAACATGATCTCATGATCTAAGGACTGGGATTACTTCGTATGATGTTATAGCAATATAAACATAATGACTTTGATCGTAATGTTATACTTCGGATGAATGTTCATCACATCATTTCACAAATGTTGTGACCTCGTTATTAACGACATCCAATGTCCATGATCAGGAAACTTTGATCATCTTGTTAATCAACGAGCTAGTTTAAAGAGAGGCATAACTAGGATCTTTCTACTTGTTTATTAAACACACATGTATTAACGTTTCTGTATTAATACAATTATAGCATGCAAAATAAACATCTATCATGTACTTGGAATATACATACTAACAACTTTATTATTGCCTCTCAGGGCATATTCCCTTCAGTCTCCCACTTGCACTAGAGAAAATAATCTAGTTACATAGTGATAAATCTAACGCCCATGGAGTTCTGGTGTTGATCATGTTTTGCCCTAGGGAGAACTTTAGTCAATGAATCTGCAACATTGAGATCTGTGTGTACTTTACAAATCTTTATATCTCCATCCTTTACATGCTCGCGGATGGAGTGAAACCGGCACTTAATATGCTTCGAATTTTTGTGAGACCTTGGTTCCTTGGTGTTGGCTATGGCTCCAGTGTTGTCATAATAGATAACCATTGGGTCCAACGCACTAGGAACTACACCTAGTTCGGTTATGAACTTCTTCATCCAAACCTCTTCCTGCGCCGCTTCTGAAGCAACAACATATTCCGCCTCCGTTGTTGATCTAGCCACCACAGGTTGTTTGGAGCTCCTCCAACTAAATGCTGCTCTGTTCAAGAGAAATACGTATTCAGATTGAGACTTAGAGTCATCCGGATCGGTGTCAAAGCTAGCATCGACATAACACTTAGCGACCAACTCTTCTTCACCTCCGTATACAAGAAACATATCCTTAGTTCTTATTAAGTACTTAACAATATTCTTGACTTCTATCCAGTGTTCTGAACCTAGATCATATTGGTACCTACTAGTTAAACTAATAGCATGTGCTACATCCGGTCTTGTACATATCATGGCGTACATTATAGATCCTATAGCCGAAGCGTAGGGGATTTTATCCATTATATCTCTTTCTTCCACCATAGCCAGACTTTGAGTCTTACTCAATGTCTTTCCTTGCAACATTGGTAAGAACCCCTTCTTACTTCCGTCCATTTTAAACTTCTTTAAAATCTTATCAAGGTATGTACTTTGTGACAGCCCTATCAGGCGCCTTGATCTATATCGATAGATCTTTATGCCTAATATGTATGACGCTTCACCTAGGTCCTTCATTGAAAATTTGTTGTTTAGATAAATTTTAACATTGTTTAAAAGATCTATATCATTTCCATTCAATAATATGTCATCCACATATAATATTAGAAATGTCACATTGCTCCCATTCACTTTCTTGTAAATATAAGCCTCTCCATAAGTTTGGACAAATCCAAACTCTTTGATCACCTCATCAAAGCGGAGATTCCAACTTCGAGATGCTTACTTTAGTCCATAGATGGATCGCTGAAGATTGCACACGTTTTCAGCATCCTTAGGATTGACAAAACCATTTGGTTGTATCATATACAACTCTTCTTCAATGTTACCTTGAGGAATGGAGTTTTGACATCCATCTACCATATCTCATAATCGAAATAAGCAGCAATTGCTAATATAATCCTTACTGACTTTAGCATCGCTACGGGAGAGAATGTCTCATCGTAGTCAACTCCTTGAATTTGTCGAAACCCCTTTGCGACAAGTCGATCTTTATAGAGGCTTACATTACCATCAGCATCAGTTTTTCTTTTGAAAATCCATTTATTCTCAATGGCCTTTCGGTCGTGAGGTAAGTCCACCAAGGTCCAATCCTGGTTTTCGTACATGGCTTCCATCTCGGATTTCATGGCTTCTAGCCATTTGTTGGAATCTGGGCTCATCATCGCTTCTTCATACGTCGCCGAGTCATCTATTTCATCAACCATGAAATCCATAACAGGATTTCCGTATAGTTCAGGAGTTGCTCGTGTCCTGCTTGACCTGTGGGGTTTGGTAGTGTCCTCTTTCATAGTTTCATGATCATTATCATGAGTTCCCTCTTCATTCGGTGAAGTCAACTCCGGAACAATTTCTGGCACTACGCTACTCGCTGTTGTATGAAGAGAAGGTTCAATAACCTCTTCGAGTTCTACCTTCTGACTACACATGCCTTTCACGAGAAACTCTTTATCTAGAAAGGATCCATTTTTGGCAACGAAAAACTTTCCCTCGGATCTGATAGAAGGAATACCCAATAGTTTCCTTAAAGTATCCTATGAAGATGCATTTTTCCGCTTTGGGTTCGAGTTTATCCGGTTGAAGTTTCTTCACATAAACATCACAACCCCAAACTTTAAGACATGACAGCTTAGGTTTGTTTCCAACCCATAATTCAAATGGTGTTGTTTCAATGGATTTAGATGGTGCCCGATTTAAAGTGAATGCAGCAGTTTCCAGTGCATAACCCCAAAATGACAGTGGCAAGTCAGTCAGAGACATCATAGATCGAACCATATCTAATAAAGTATGATTACGATGTTTCGACACACCATTACGTTGTGGTGTTCCGATAGGTGTGAGTTGTGAAACTATTCCACACTCTTTCATATGTGTGCTAAACTCGTAACTTAGATACTTACCTCCATGGTGAGACTGCAAAAATTTGATGTTTCTATTACGATGATTTTCCACTTCATTCTGAAATTCCTTGAACTTTTCAAAGGTTTCAAATTTGTGTTTCATAAAATAGATATACCCATATCTAATCAAATCATCCATGAAAGTAAAAAAATAACATTATCCACCTTGCCCTGCCACACTCATTGGACCGCATACATCAGTATGTATGATTTTAAATAAATCCATCGCCCGTTCCATTGAACCAGAAAACGGTGTTCTAGTCATCTTTCCCATAAGGCATGGCTCACATGTATCAAATGATTCGAAGTAAAGTGATTCCAAAAGTCCATCAGAATGGAGTTTCTTCGTGCGTTTAACACCAATATGACCTAGATGGCAGTGCCACATATATGAAGATATATCATCATCAAGTTTAATCCTTTTAGCATCAACATTATGAATATGTGTAACACTATTATCGAAATCCAAAAGAAATAAACCATTGATCATAGGTGCATGACCATAAAATATATCATTCATATAAACCGAACAACCATTGTTTTCAGACTTAAATGAATAACCACAATGCATTAAACAAGATCCGGATATAATGTTCATGCTCAGTGCAGGAACCAAATAACAATTATTTAAGTTTATAACTAATCTCGATGGTAGGTGGAGAGGCAGCGTTCCGATGGCGATCACATCAACTCTTGATCCATTGCCGACACGCATCGTGACCTCATCCCTTGCTAAATGTCGCTTGTTTCGCAGCCCCTAAATCGAGTTACATATATTAGTAACCGACCCTGTATCAAATACCCAGGTGCTACTGCGAGTACTAGTAAAGTACACATTAATAACATGTATATCATATATACTTTTGTTTGCCTTGTTGGCCTTCTTGTCTTCCAAATACTTGGGTTAGTTGCGCTTCCAATGGCCAGTCCCCTTGCAATAGTAGCACTCGGTATCAGACTTAGGGTTAACTCAGGATTTCTTTTCAGGTGTGGCAACAGATTTGCCACCTTTCTTTCCCTTTTTCTTACCCTTCTTGTCTTTCTTGAAACCGGTGGTCTTATTGATCATCAACACTTGATGTTCTTTCTTGATCTCCACCACTATAGTCTTAAGCATTGACAGAAGCTCGGGGAGAGACTTCTTCATGCCCTGCATATTGTAGTTCATCACAAAGCTCTTATAGCTAGGTGGGAGAGATTGGAGAACACGATGTATGCCTAAGTCAATGGGAATCGTTATTCCCAAGGACACAAGCCTATCGGCGCACCCACACATTTTGAGTACGTGCTTGCTAACAGAGTTGTTCTCTTCCATCATGCAGCTAAAGAACTTTTCAGAAGCATTATAACTCTCTACGGCAGCATGGGTATGAAAAATCATTTTCAAATCACCCATGGTATCGAAGGCATTGTCGTTTTTTAAAATGCTTTCGAAGTTCTGGCTCTAGCCCATACAGTATGCCACAATGAACTAATTTGTGGTCCTCCTGATGAGTCAGATAGACGTTCTTTTCCTTATTAGGGGCATTAGGAGCTGGTGGGGGGCCTAGCGGTGGGCTTGTTGGTTTGCGGCCCGAAAGTTCCTGGGTGACTGCATCATCGTACCCAAGTTGCCTATAATTGCCGCGTTTCGTAAAGTTGGGCTGCCAACTATCGAGAGGGGCCATTTCGAGGCAAACTCATCTCACCCCTACCAAATTCAAACATTCCGTTAAACTGCCCCGTGAAGTAGACGGTCGGGACCCACATGTCGGTCATCTGTCCATGACGCGAGCACCAACATGGTAACCTCTTAGGAAAATCAAGGAACTAAGTGGCTTAGATGCGTTGACCATTTTCACAAATCTATTCCCTCCTTTCCCCTAGCACCAACGGCGTCAAAATCCACCCTCTAGGTAGAACAATCCCTTTGGACATTTGACTTCCGGTACCAAGTTGCTGCGCCCAGTTGCTGCACCCATTCGCTGATCCCGAGATCCAATGGCACATGCCATAGCCGCCGTTGCGAGCCTCTAGCTCTAGCCCGCCTCCGCCACCCGAGCTGAGCAACTCGGAGGATGGCAGATCCTACTACCAAGGAAGAAGAAGTTCTGGCTACATGCGGGTGAGCTACCCTTCTCTTTGCTATTCGCACTAACTATAACTGCTAGCTGGCTACTGAAGCTAAAATTGTTTGTTAGCCCAACACTGATAAACACATTTTGTCCATAGTTTTCTGTCATGTGGGATCTCCGTGGACCACCCTTACCTGGTTACGATAGCCCTCTTCAGGTACGACTCTAAATCAGCAAGGGTGAAGGGCAAGTGGTATGGACACCATTGTATCATGATGGAAGAAGCGCCTGCGCAGATCTACACTATCCCTGGTATGGTTGCTACTCTGCGTAATCATGATGAAATATGGCCAAAGCAGACTGCAAAGTTTAGCTTCATGGATGAACGAGGCATCATGGTTCCTCTAACGTGTGACAGTTAGCTAATTGGGTTGATGAAAAGGTATGCTTCGGCTCTCATGTTTGAGCTGAATGGTGATGTACTAGATGTGGAAGCTGCTGCAACTGGGAGTCGCCCTTCTATTCTTGGACAGGGTGGTTGCTCGAACCCAAATAGCTCATGGTAAGCAAAAGTCTCTTGGGGTTCGCATATTTGTGCTGAATTGTAATTTTTATTTTATTTACTCTGTAGATATTAGGCAGTTATGAAACAGTCATGTTTCATTGATAGGAAGCGCCGCAAGGTTAGAAACATGACTGTCGGGTCAGTCATTTTGCTGCCGGAAGAAAATAAAAATGAGTGGAAAGATGATGTTGGACATGATTTTGGTGCTAACTGTCCCGGTGATGCAGACCACGTGAAGCTAAGAAAATTGGCACCGAGGAAGAGGAAGAAGGAAGGAAATGAAGAAGTTAGTGGACGTGAAGGCTTGGCACCTAGGCGGGGGAAAAGGTTGTTGGCAATGAAGATGCATAATAATATGTTGAACTTGAACCTATATATGTAATTCGGTTAAATTCTGGAGCACTGTGCATGGACTTGTCGGGCGAAACAATCTACCCACGTTCTCGGAGTAAAATGTATCGCGACTTAGGGTTTAGAAATGCCCGAGTTAGTAGTTGAATCTGAAATTGTGATTGTGCCACTACTATCTGAAAACATGCAACACAGGTTCCACGATTGCCGAGGGGCAGAAGGTCTCCAAATTCGATGGAATGTAAGAGGCACAAAAATAAATTATTTAAGCTGCTACACTCTTGTTTCAGCTGCTGTGATACGTCCATAATGTATCTATAATTTGTGATGGTTTTATGCTAATAATATGCTTTCGATACTCCTTTTTATATAAAGTTTATGATTTATTTGGACTAACCTAATAATAGTTTCAAAAGTGCATAATGTTCTTGTTTTACACTTTGATGTGTAGGAATTACCAAGAATACAAGTGGAAACCTTGTTGGGGTCAAATTGGGATTTTCCAAAAATCTGTCTCAGAACTCTTTTTGAATATGGTGACGTTTCGGGTCGAAGACAGTGTTAAACGGAAAACTCTTCAACTACAAAGTTGTTGGAAATTTCGCGGCAAACGTTCTGGATATAAAATTTAGCTGATTCCGAGTCCGGACAGGCCCGATAGGCTCGATTTACTGCAGCCCAAGATGGGTGACGGGAATCCGAGAAGCTATATAAAGGGAGGAAACCTAATTCGTGGGAGACAGCTCCACCCACGAATTTGCAGCCACCAAAGCCACATTTTTGCCTCTCCCATGGATCCCATCTCCATGGGGAAGGGCTCCCAAGAAGCCGTCAAGGAAGGATGCTAAGGGGCGGTGGTCCCCTGTGATACCGGCGGCAGGGAAGGAGTCCTCCGCGCCGCCGCTGCTGCCGCCTCTTCACCATCTTCACCGCCATCTCCATCGATCTCCACCACCATCTTCATAGACGTTGTTGATTCCCATGATGATGAGGGAGTAGTTCTCTCTCAAGGCTAAGGGCTCTACCGGTAGCTATGTGTTCATCTCTCTCTCTCTAAGTGTGATCTTATGAGATCATGAGCTTTGTAATCAAGTAGATCTACTTTGCTACTCAAGTGCTTTAATAGATCTCTGCTCTCCCCATGTGTGTGAAAGTGACAGCGTGCACATCATGGTGGCACTTAGGGTAGAGATTACAAATACTTGTTATGAGTTATATTTGGAGTTGGATGTTTCTATGAAATTGTGGTGTTTGTTGGAACCATCTAGTGGTCAAGGTGACAGTGTGGGGTTATCTAGATGGGGAAAGCGAACTTTGAGGAGTGCTATTATAACCCTACCATGGATTAGTGTGTCCAACCGGAGAGTAGTTCAGGGTAGTATCATAAAGAGAAGATATTTATATGATAGTGTTCACTAGTGAAAGTATGATCCCTAGGTCTTGTTTTCTAAGCATTGAAACACCATTTGCTACTAGATCTGTTACATGTTTGCTTGCTTCCATCTTTATTTCAGTTTTCCTTTAGTCTCTTCCATGCCATCAAGCTCTTTTCTGGCACCGTTGTCTTATATCCATACCACTTGTATTTCACTATCTCTTCGCCGAACTAGTGCAGCTATACACCTGACAAGTGTATTGGGTGTGTTGGGGACACAAGAGACTTCTTGTATCTTGATTGCAGGGTTGCTTGAGAGGGATACCTTTGACCACTTCCTCCCTGAGTTCGATAAACCTTGGGTAATCCACTTAAGGGAAACTTGCTGTTGTTCTACAAACCTCTGCACTTGGAGTCCCAACAACTGTCTACAAGAATAGAAGTGCGTAGATATCATGCTGCGCAACGACATGGCAACCGATAATGCCCAGATGATGAGGAAATCTGTACCACTTTCTGGCCTAATCTTGAGCCCGTCTATCTCATCGCCTCCCTGCTCCTGCATCCCCTGCATCTGGTGAAGCTCCCGGATCTCTAGTAACAGGGTGTACGTGCTTCCACTTTATAAATTGTGGTTGTGCCATTTTCATGCGGCACAATCCACGTAGATTACGTTTAAACAAACCACCAATGTTAGAGTACCACCATCATGAGACAAAAGGAAGTAATGTAGGGTTAAGACAGATTAACGGGCGACCAATTTTTTTCTCCCAGGACTCCGAGACCACTAGTTCAGACCCTAGTATGTACAAGTACTACTATTACAACTTCAAAAAGTACGGAGTTCAGGCTAAATAGAATTAGTTATCACACATCTCCTTGATCTTCCTAATCTTAGCCCGATGCGCATCTTCCTGCGAGAGAAAGGATCGAATCATCTGTTCCTTCCTTTTAGCATCTTCCATGCACAGCTTCAATTGTTTCTCTGCATTTATCCTCATGCACTTTTCAATACTCGTAATTGTGAACTACAGGACTTTGGCCTGGTGAAGTTCATTCCTTGCTTGAGTCAGTTCTTGCTCTGATTTAGCCTTCAGGAGAAAAGCAACGTCCCTCTCCTTCTCGACTTTGCTAACCTTGTCTTGCACCCTCCTGAGATCTCCGTTAAGCTTGGTTGTGTCAACTTGGTCAAATAGCTTCATCTCAGCACTGTCAAGAAGTGAGATGACTATGGATTCTTTCAACTCAACAGTCATACCCCATAGTTTGTCCAGCGTTTTCTGCATCGATTTGGGCCACTGTGGATCTAACCATTTGGCAACACCGCAACTTTTACCTTGCATCATTGCATGATGTCCTTGACACCGTAAAAACCTCATGTATGTGTTTCGTCCTTCGAACGCTGCAAAATTAGCGGGCACATATCCATGTTTACATAGCGGAGGATTGTCTTCCTCCGCTAAACCGTGATAGTCGGAGTCGTACAACGTCTGGTTGGCCTAACACATCATACGTGTATGAGAAAACAGAGTAGATCTATCTCAAAATAGATAATTGGCCACAGATGATAGAGATGAGGTGACTCACATTGAAATCACCGTCCCTGTCATCACGACACGTTTCCTCACCGTCTCCCCTTGAACCCATGGTGAGAGGGGGGGTGGGGGACTGTACTGGAGGCATCGTCGGCTTGCGGCTACAGCAGGATGGGAGAGAAGTGGGGAAAGTGGCTTCAAGGGGAAGGAAGAGAACTACGGGGAGGAAGAGAAGTAAAGGTTGACGTGACACTGACATATGGCCCACGGAACTCGTGACACTCGCAAAAGGGGAGCATGCGGCGTTGCTAGTTTGTCAAGAGCAAGCGGACATTAAGCATGGCCAATCATGTCGCAGAACAGCCTACTCGCGGATGGCTCTTACGAAGAACCATCCCAATCATCCAAAAGCCCCGATCGAATGGATGTAGCAATCGTCATGCAGAACAACTGTGTTAGGGTGTACCTTGTAGAAGACTCAGTCTAACGGCCTCCACCATTGGGGGCTAAGGTTAGGGCTCTCCTAAGGTTAGGATCCATGTGGTTTATGAAAAGAACACACATTTAAATGACACTGGTGGATCCATGTGGTTTATGAAAAGAACACATATGCAAATGACTCTCGTGGATCCATGCGTAGTTTTTGAAAAGAACACACATTCACTGACTCTAGTTGTGGTTCATGAAAAGAACATACATGCAATGACACTGGTGGATCCATATGTGGTTTGTGAAAAGAACACACATGATCATGTGGTTTATGAAAAGAACAAACATCCAATGAATCTAGTTGTGGTTTATTAAAAGAACACACATGCAATGACACTGGTGGATCCATGTGGTTTATGAAAAGAACAGACATGCAATGACTCTAGCTGTGGTTTATGAAAAGAACAAACATGCAATGACTCTGGTGGATCCATACGTGGTTTATGAAAAGAACACACATGCAATAACTTTGGTGGATCCATATCTGGTTTGTGAAAATAACACCCATGCAATGACTCAAGGGGATCCTTATGTGGTTTGTGAAAAGAACAGACATGAAGTGACTCTAGTGGATCCATATGTGGTTTGTGAAAACAACAGACATGCAATGACTCTAGTTGTGGTTAATGAAAAGAACACGCATGCAATGACTCCGGTGGATCCATATGTGGTTCATGAAAAGAACACACGTGAATGACTCTAGTGGATCCATATGTGGTTTGTGAAAAGAATAGACATGCAATGACACTGGTGGATCCATATGTGGTTTGTGAGAAGAACAAACATACTCATGTGGTCTGTGAAAAGAACACACATGCAATGACTCTAGGGGATCCATATGTGGTTTGTGAAAAGAACAGACATGCAATGACTCTGGTGGATCTATATGTGGTTTGTGAAAAGAACACACATGCAATGACTCTAGCTGTGGTTGATGAAAAGAACACACATGCAATGACTCTAGCAGTGGTTAATGAAAAGAACACACATGCAATGACTCTAGGGATCCATGTGCGGTTTGTGAAAAGAACACACATTCAATGACACTGGTGGATCCATATGTGGTTTGTGAAAAGAACACACATGCAATGACTCTAGCTATGGTTAATAAAAAGAACACACATCCAATGACTCTGGTGGATCCATGTGTGGTTTTTGAAAAGAACACACATTCAATGACACTGGTGGATCCATATGTGGTTTGTGAAAAGAACACACATGCAATGACACTGGCAGATCCATGTGTGGTTTATGAAAAGAACAGACATTCACTGACTCTAGTTGTGGTTCACGAAAAGAACACACATCCAATGACTCTAGCTATGGTTTGTGAAAATAACACACATGCAATGACTTTGGTGGATCCTATGTGGTTTGTGAAAAGAACAGACATTCACTGACTCTAGTTGTGGTCATGAAAAGAACACACATGCAATGACACTGGTGGATCCATATGTGGTTTGTGAAAAGAACAAACATGCAATGACTCTTTTGGATCCATATGTGGTTTGTGAGAAGAACTGACATGCAATGACTCTGGTGGATCCATATGTGGTTTGTCAGAAGAACAAACATTCAATGACACTGGTGGATCCATATGTGGTTTGTGTAAAGAACACACATGCTCATGTGGTTTATGAAAAGAACACACATCCAATGACACTGGTAGATCCTTATGTGGTTTGTGAAAAGAACACACATGCAATGACACTGGTGGATCAATATGTGGTTTGTGAAAAGAACACACATCCAATGACTCTAGTGGATCCTTATGTGGTTTGTGAAAAGAACAGACATCCAATGACTCTAACTGTGGGTTATGAAAAGAACAAGCATGCAATGACTCTAGTGGATCCATGTGTGGTTTGTGAAAGGACATACATTCAATGACTCTAGTTGTGGTTCATGAAAAAAATACACATGCAATGACCCTAGTGGATCCATGTGTGGTTTGTGAAAAGAACACAGGTCCAGTGACTCTAGTTGTGGATCCCTATGTGGTATATGAAAAGAGTAGACATGCTCATGTGGTTTATGAAAAGAACAGACATTCACTCACTCTAGTTCTGGTTCATGAAAAGACCAGACATTCACTGACTCTAGTTGTGGTTCATGAAAAGAACACAAATCCAAAGACTCTAATTGTGGTTCATGAAAAGAACACACATGAATGACTCTAGTGGATCCATATGTGGTTTGTGTAAATAACAGACATGCAATGACTCTGGTGGATCCATATGTGGTTTGTGAGAAAAACAGACATGCAATGACTCTGGTGGATCCATATGTGCTTTGTGAAAATAACACACATGCATTGACTCTACTGGATCCTTGTGTGGTTTGTGAATATAACACACATCCAATGACTCTAGTTGTGGCTAATGAAAAGAACACATGAAATGAGTCTAATGGATCCATATCTGGTTTGTGAAACGAACAGACATGCAATGACTCTAGTTGTGGTTCATGAAAAGAACACACATGCATGTGGATCCATATCTGTTTTAGGAAAAGAACACACAATCAATACCACTAGTGGATCCATATGTGGTTTGTGATAAGAACACACATGCACATGTGGTTTATGAAAAGAAGTCACATCCAATGACTCTAGTTGTGGTTCATGAAAAGAACACACATGCAATGACACTGGTGGATCCATATGTGGTTTGTGAAAAGAACACACGTCCAATGAATCTAGCTGTGGATCCATATGTGGTCGATGAAAAGAACACACATGCTAATGTGGTTTATGAAAATAACAGACATTCACTGACTCTAGTTGTGGTTCATGAAAAGAACACCCATCCAATTACTCTAGCTAAGGTTTGTGAAAAGAACAGACATGCAATGACTCTAGCTGTGGTCTATGAAAAGAACACACATGCAATGACTCCGGTGGATCCATATGTGGTTCATGAAAAGAACACACATGCAATGACTCTAGTGGATCCATATGTGGTTTGTGAGAAGAACAGAGATGCAATGACTCTGGTGGATCCATATGTGTTCTATGAGAAGAACACACATGCAATGACACTTGTGAATCCATATGTGGTTTGCGAAAAGAACACACATGCAATGACTCTGGTGGATCACTATGTGGTTTATGAAAAGAACATATATTCACTGGGTCTTGTTGTGGTTCATGAAAACAACACACACGCAAAGACACTAGTGGATCCATATGTGGTTTGTGAAAAGAACAGACATGCAATGACTATGGTGGATCCATATGTGGTTTGTGAGAAGAACAGACATGCAATGACTCTGGTGGATCCATATGTGGTTTGTGAGAAGAACACACATGCAATGACACTGGCGGATCCATATGTGGTTTGTGAAAAAAACACAGATGCAATGATTCTAGCTATGGATAATGAAAAGAACACACATGCAATGACTCTGGTGGATCCATGTGTGGTTTGTGAAAAGAACACACATTCAATGACACTGATGGATCCATATGTGGTTTGTGAAAAGAACACACATGCAATGACACTGGTGGATCCATATGTGGTCTATGAAAAGAACACACATGCTCATGTGGTTTATAAAAAGAATAGACATTCACTTACTCTAGTTGTGGTTCATGAAAAGAACACACATCCAATGACTCTAGCTATGGTTTGTGAAAATAACACACATGCAATGACTCTAGTGGATCCCTATGTGGTTTGTGAAAAGAACAAACATTCAATGACTCTAGCTATGTTTCATGAAAAGAACACACATGCAATGACACTGGTGGATCCATATGTGGTTTGTGAAAAAATAGACTTGCAATGACTCTATGGATCCGTATGTGGTTTGTGAGAAGAACACACATTCAATGACACTGGTGGATCCATATGTGGTTTGTGAAAAGAACACACATGCTCATGTGGTTTGTGAAAATAACACACATGCAATAACATGGGTGGATCCTTATGTGGTTTGTGAAAAGAACACACATGCAATGACACTAGTGGATCAATATGTGGTTTGTGAAAAGAACACACATCCAATGACTCTAGTTGATCCTTATGTGGTTTGTGAAAAGAACAAACATGCAATGACTCTAACTGTGGTTTATGCAAAGAATAGGCATGCAATGACTCTGGTGGATCCATGTGTGGTTTGTGAAAGAACATGCATTCACTGACTCTAGTTGTGGTTCATGAAAAGAACACACATGCAATGACACTGGTGGATCCATGTGTGGTTTGTGAAAAGAACACACATCCAATGACTCTAGCTATGGATCCATATGTGGTCTATGAAAATAACACACATGCTCATGTGGTTTATGAAAAGAACAGACATTCACTGACTCTAGTTGTGGTTCATGAAAATAACACACATCCAATGACTCTAGCTATGGTTTGTGAAAATAATAGACACGCAATGACTCTAGTTGTGGTCTATGAAAAGAACACACATGCAATGACTCCAGTGGATCCATATCTGGTTCATGAAAAGAACACACATGCAATGACTCTAGTGGATCCATATGTGGTTTCTGAGAAGAACAGACATGCAATGACTCTGGTTGATCCATATGTGGTCTATTAGAAGAACACACATGCAATGACACTTGTGGATCCATATGTAGTTTATGAAAAGAACACACATGCAATAAATCTGGTGGATCCCTATGTGGATTGTGAAAAGAATAGACATTCACTGACTCTAGTTGTGGTTCATGAAAAGAACAGACATGCAATGATTCTGGTGGATCCATATGTGGGTTGTGAAAAGAACAGACATGCAATGACTCTGGTGGATCCATATGTGGTTTGTGAGAAGAACAGACATGCAATGACTCTGGTGGATCCATATGTGGTTTGTGAGAAGAACACACATGCAATGACACTGGTGGATCCATATGTGGTTTGTGAAAAAGACCACACATGGAATGACTCTGGTGGATCCATGTGTGGTTTGTGAAAAGAACACACATTCAATGACACTGGTGGATCCATATGTGGTTTGTGAATAGAACACACATTCAATGACACTAGTGGATCCATATGTGGTATATGAAAAGAACACACATGCTCATGTGGTTTATAAAAAGAACAGACATTCACTAACTCTAATTGTGGTTCATGAAAAGAACGGACATGCAATTACTCTAGCTGTGGTTTATGAAAAGAACAGACATGCAATGACTCTAGTGGATCCATGTGTGGTTTGTGAAAAGAATAGACATTCACTGACTCTAGTTGTGGTTCATGAAAAGAACACACATGCAATGACACTGGTGGATCCATATATGGTTTGTGAAAAGAACAGACATGCAATGACTCTAGTGGATCCATATGTGGTTTGTGAGAAGAACAGACATGAAGTGACTCTAGTGGATCCAAATGTGGTTTGTGAGAAGAACACACATTCAATAACACTGGTGGATCCATATGTGGTTCGTGAAAAGAACACACATGTTCATGTGGTTTGTGAAAAGAACACACATCCAATGACACTGGTGGATCCAGATGTGGTTTGTGAAAAGAACACACATGCAATGACACTGGTGGATCAATATGAGGTTTGTGAAAAGAACACACATCAAATGACTCTAACTGTGGTTAATGAAAAGAACACATATTCAATGACACTGGTGGATCCATATGTGGTTTGTGAAAAGAATACACATCCAATGACTCTAGCTGTGGTTAATGAAAAGAACACATGAAATGACTCAAGTGGATCCATATCTGGTTTGTGAAAAGAGCATACATTCAATGACTCTAGTTGTGGTTCATGAAAAGAACACACATGCAATGACACTAGTGGATCCATATGTGGTTTGTGAGAAGAACACACATTCAATGACACTGGTGGATCCATATGTGGTTTGTGAAAAGAACACACATGCTCATGTGGTTTGTGAAAAGAACACACATCCAATGACACTACTAGATCTGTATGTGGTTTGTGAAAAGAACACACATAAAATGACACGGGTGGATTAATATGTGGTTTGTGAAAAGAATACACATCCAATGACTCTAGTGGATCCTTATATGGTTTGTGAAAAAAACATACATGCAATGACTCTAACTGTGGTTTATGAAAAGAACATGCATGCAATGACTCTAGTGGATACGTGTGTGGTTTGTGAAAAGAACAGACATTCACTGACTCTAGTTGTGGTTCATGAAAATAATACACATGCAATGACACTGTAGGATCCGTATGTGGTTTGTGAAAAGAACACACATCCAATGACTCTAGTTGTGGATCCATATGTGGTCTATGAAAAGAACACAGATGCTCATGTGGTTTATGAAAAGAACAGACATTCACTGACTCTAGTTGTGGTTCATGAAAAGAACAGACATTCACTGACTCTAGTTGTGGTTCATGAAAAGAACATACATCCAATGACTCTAGCTATGGTCTATGAAAAGAACACATGCAATGACACTAGTGGACCATATGTGGTTTGGGAAAAGAACATATATGCAATGACTCTGGTGGATCCATATGTGGTTTGTGAGAAGAACAGACATGCAATGACTCTGGTGGATCCATATGTGGTTTGTGAAAAGAAAACACATGCAATGACTCTCGTGGATCCCTATGTGGTTTGTGAAAAGAACAAACATTCAATGACTCTAGTTATGGTTCATGAAAAGAACACACATGCAATGACACTGGTGGATCCATATGTGGTTCGTGAAAAAACAGACTTGCAATGACTCTATGGATCCATATGTGGTTTGTCAGAAGAACAAACATGCAATGACTCTGGTGGATCCGTATGTGGTTTGTGAGAAGGACACACATTCAATGACACTTGTGGATCCATATGTGGTTTGTGAAAAGAACACACATGCTCATGTGGTTTGTGAAAATAACACACATGCAATAACATGGGTGGATCCTTATGTGGTTTGTGAAAAGAACACATATGCAATGACACTGGTGGATCAATATGTGGTTTGTGAAAAGAACACACATCCAATGACTCTAGTTGATCCTTATGTGGTTTGTGAAAAGAATAGACATGCAATGACTCTAACTGTGGTTTATGCAAAGAATAGGCATGCACTGACTCTGGTGGATCCATGTGTGGTTTGTGAAAGAACATGCATTCACTGACTCTAGTTGTGGTTCATGAAAAGAACACACATGCAATGACACTGGTGGATCCATGTGTGGTTTGTGAAAAGAACACACATCCAATGACTCTAGCTATGGCTCCATATGTGGTATATGAAAATAACACACATGCTCATGTGGTTTACGAAAAGAACAGACATTCACTGACTCTAGTTGTGGTTCATGAAAAGAACACACATCAAATGACTCTAGCTATGGTTTGTGAAAATAATAGACATGCAATGACTCTAGTTGTGGTCTATGAAAAGAACACACATGCATTGACTCCGGTGGATCCATATCTGGTTCATGAAAAGAACACACATGCAATGACTCTAGTGGATCCATATGTGGTTTCTGAGAAGAACAGACATGCAATGACTCTGGTTGATCCATATGTGGTCTATTAGAAGAACACACATGCAATGACACTTGTGGATCCATATGTAGTTTATGAAAAGAACACACATGCAATAAATCTGGTGGATCCCTATGTGGATTGTGAAAAGAATAGACATTCACTGACTCTAGTTGTGGTTCATGAAAAGAACACACATGCAATGATTCTGGTGGATCCATATGTGGTTTGTGAAAAGAACAGACATGCAATGACTCTGGTGGATCCATATGTGGTTTGTGAGAAGAACAGACATGCAATGACTCTGGTGGATCCATATGTGGTTTGTGAGAAGAACACACATGCAATGACACTGGTGGATCCATATGTGGTTTGTGAAAAAGACCACACATGCAATGACTTTGGTGGATCCATGTGTGGTTTGTGAAAAGAACACACATTCAATGACACTGGTGGATCCATATGTGGTTTGTGAATAGAACACACATTCAATGACACTGGTGGATCCATATGTGGTCTTTGAAAAGAACACACATGCTCATGTGGTTTATAAAAAGAACAGACATTCACTGACTCTAATTGTGGTTCATGAAAAGAACAGACTTGCAATGACTCTAGCTGGGGTTTATGAAAAGAACAGACATGCAATGACTCTAGTGGATCCATGTGTGGTTTGTGAAAAGAATAGACATTCACTGACTCTAGTTGTGGTTCATGAAAAGAACACACATTCAATGACACTGGTGGATCCATATGTGGTTTGTGAAAAGAACACACATGTGAAAATAACACACATCCAATGACACAGCTGGATCTGAAGGGAATATGCCCAAGAGGCAATAATAAAGTGGTTATTATCTTATTCCATGTTTATGATAAATGTTTATTTTACATGCTAGAATTGTATTGATTCGGAAACATCAATACATGTGTGTTTAATAAACAAAAAGGGTTCCTAGTCATGCCTCTCTTATAGACTAGCTTGTTGATTAACAAGATGATCAAGGTTTCCTGATCATGGACATTGGATGTTGTTAATAACAAGGTCACACCATTGGTGGAATGATGTGATGAACATTCATCCAAAGTATAGCATTACGATCAAAGTCATTATGTTTATATTGCTATAACATCATACGAAGTAATCTTAGTCCTTAGACTATGAGATCATGTTAATTGCTAACACCGGAAGAGTATCTTGATAACATCAAACGTCACACCATAACAGGGTGACTATAAAGGTGGGTTCAGTGCTACAAAGGTGTTATGTTGAGGCTCATGGATCAAGAGTGGGATTTGTCCATCCCGATGACGGATAGATATACTCTGGGCCCTCTCGGTGATATCACATTGAAATAGCTTGCAAGCAAGTGATGTGATCACTAGAATGTTATATCACGGGAACGAGAAAAGAGTGCATGTCGGTAACGAGATCAAACTAGGTATTTGGATGCCAATGATCGAATCTCGGACATGTAATATATCGCGAGACAAAGGGATTTAGTTGCAACGTTAAAGGTTCACACGATCACAAGAGTCATCGTTGAATATGTGGGAGTCAGTACGGATCTCCAGGTCCCGCTGCTGATTATTGATTAGAGAGGGGTATCGATCATGTCTACATTATTCGCGAACCGTAGGGTGACACACTTAAGGGATACCGACACCATTTGGAGCAAATATGTTTCAGATAAAGATTTAAGAAAGCGCTGGAATCATTTTGATGGAAACCGAAATTGTTTCGGGTCAAATTGCTGAAACTGGTTCTGCATGTGATATTGAAATGTTGCAGGGGTTTTATGTGAATGTTTGTTAATTAATGTAATTAACAAAATTCTGAATAAAATAAATAAAATAGTTTTATTTAATGAGAGCTTGCATTAAATTTGGTGGAAATTTAATGCATGTGTGAGTGGAATTTTGAGTGGAGGCCTTTTATGGGAGTGGGAGCTCCACCCACATGAATGTGGAAGAGGTGGGGGCACCACCATGGCTGCCACACCATGGCCCTTGGGTTCCCCCCCTCTCCCCTATAAAAGGACCCCCTCTCCTCCTCTCAGAACACACCTCCTCGTGAAGGATCTCTCTCCCCCTCTAGTTTTATCCCCATGGTCTCGGATTAGCGAGATACATGTTCCTGGTGGCTTTATCTAGAAAGGAGTTGCTGCTTCCATTGCTTTGCTGGAGCGAGGGATGGAGGTTGTCGGGGTACCGGACCAGTGTGCGATCACGGATGCACCGCTACTTTGCGGTGCTGGACTTGATGGTGCTGGACCTGATGGTGCTGGAGCTGCTGGACCTGAAGGACTTCATCACGATCTTGAGATCGGCAAGTGTACGATACATTATCCACGAGTTCCAACTCGTTAACAAAGCTTTGTTGTCTTCGAGAGTAAGTTCTCTATGGATGTATATCCACCCGTTGCTTGTATCTAGTAGATAGATCTTGGCGTATAGTTCCCATCGTAGGAAATTTTTTGTTTTCTATGTTGCGAACCCAACAGTGGTATCAGAGCCTGATCTATGCGTAGGTGCTTTGCACGGGTAGTACACATATGTTTATATGTGGGAGATGATGATCATGTTATTGCTTCTTTCATGTATTTTGGATATTGGTGGCATAGTGGGATGAAGCGGCCCGGACCAACCTTACATGTCATCGTACATGAGACCGGTTCCACGACTGACATGCAACTTGTTTTGCATAAGTGGCTGGCGGGTGTCTGTCTCTCCTACTATAGTCAATATCTGATTTACAACGAGTTTCTAATAACTTAGTTATCCTTGTTGTGGTTCATGTTTTTAGGTAAGAACGGTTCTATCTCTGAAAGCCCTAAGCCACGTAAAACTTGCAATTGATAAATTAGAGGCGTCTAGTTTAGATCGTTGCTGGGCTAGTGTCTTGATATGGTATTGTTGTAAGTAGATGTATGATAGATACTCTTACAACACATTCAACGTGTAAGTTCCATAGACCTTGGCCTTACACACAAAGGAATGATAGAGATCATACCACGATGCAAATGATAGAGATCAAATGCATGGACCATATCATCTCACTTTACACATTAGATGTTAGCATCTTATACTGCTAGTTTGGCGCTTTCTGTAGCATTGTAAGATGATCCCTCATTTAAATATCAAGATAAAATGTGTTCTTCCTTAAGTATGCACCGTTCTATGGATCGTGTTTCGAGACATCACGTGATGATCGGGTGTTCTCAACTCTACGCTTTCATGCAACGGGTGTAAGACAGTTTTACACACGCGAATACTAATGTTCTTACTTAGCGAGCCTAGCATGTACAGACATGGCCTTGGAACACGGACCGAAAGGTTAAGCATGAGTCATATAGTTGATGTGATGACCATATTGATGCTCGCCTTTGAAGCTACACTGACTCACGTGATGATCGGACTTGGTGTAGTGGATTTGGTTCATGTAATCACCAAAAGGGCACGAGGGATGTCGTTTTTGAGTGGGAGTTCATTTCTAATTTGGATTAGTCAAACTCGATTTATCATAAACTAAATCAAAGTGAATTTGCATAATTTGTTGTAGTCATTGGCCTCTATTCACTACCTTATGCTTAGTTTTAATTGAGATAATAGAACTATAGAATTCTAGATATTTACTTTACGAACTGGTATCGTATTGTTTTGAATGTCAATTTAAAGTTTATAAGTCCTATTGCAAACTTTCAGCAAACTCTATTTACTCCATGAAGTTTAATAAGTAGTATTAAATCAAGAGTAAGAATTCCAATGTTAGTATCTAAAGTATCATGTTTGCCTCCATGATTATTGAAATTCAAAAAGTTGTTTTAATATCAAGATTATATTGGAGCTGAAAATTGTTTCAGAAACCATCATGTGTGAAAGATATTGTGATATCTGAAACAATGTTTTTGGTTGCATTATGGTAGAGTATAATTTAGCAAAATACATGTTCTCATATTGTATGAGAATTTGTGAAGGATAGAGATGCTAGGCATCCGAATCTACCAAAAGGGTTTTGGGAACTGATATTATACTCGCGATTCTTCCTTATAGGCTATAGTATCTTGATCATGAAAGTTGTCATGATAAGGATGAATAGAAGATGTAAGTAAAATGTTTACTACACTAATAGATTACTAAAGAATGGATTTTTGAAAGAACACCAAACATTTGATGATGGTGATCCACTTCAAAGTGCAAGTCCAAAGGTATTCGTATTTGACTATATATGCTTTGTACCATGTGTCATGTTGATGACACCACTATTGATGTTGATAGATTCTTTTAAAATAAAAGGAATTGCTGAAAGAGAATCTATAAAATATTTGGCAGAAAATAAAAGGTTGGAGATGTCCAACTTAGGTATATAGAAGATATACATGTTATGGCTATATTCCTTGCTTGTTAAACAATGTGGTTCTTAGGTATTGGATACCGGTATTGGATACCGAATTGGTTGGTATGAAGTGTCATACAGGACAACGCAATTTATGAACTACAATGGCCTAAGTAACCAGCAAGAGAATGAGTGATGATGTTCATCGAAAACAAATAAAGTGTTATTGTGTTTTTCGTTGTCATCAAACCAAGCCTTCAAGATTTGTTTAAATAATTGTTATTTTGTTCCGGTATCATGAGAACAATGGTTGTTCAAATAATTACCATATTCCATAAAGGATGGATGAACTTTTACAAGTCTAGTTGGAGAAATCACATCCATAAACACTATTGCTAAAATGTCGCAAGACAAATGATTGAAAGATCACTTATGAAGTGACATCCCTGTTTAAATTATATTTGAAAGAAAACATGAAGAAACGCTATGTTGATGGATTTTTGGAGTCTTTGATTTTGATCAATTGACGCATGTGAGACTTTCCTCGAGATAATTGAAACTCCGTCCATAGGCCAAAGAGGAACAGATGACTAACTTATTGGATATTATGCATGTTGATGTATATAGTCCATTATGTGTAGCCATATGCGATGGATCTTTTTGCTTCTCCAGAAATTTGAGTGAATATATCTATATATTTACTTAATAAGGAAGAAGTATGAAACATTTGAAAATTGTTCAAAGACTTTCAAGATGAAGTGAAAAATCATTGTAACAAGAAAATAAAAGAGTTTATGATTTGATCATAAAGGAAGATATTTGAGTTACAGGTTTAGCAAAACACCTAAGATTTCAAGAATTGTTCCATGAATTTGCACTTCCCGATAAACCACAGGAATATGGTATGTTCGAGAGATCAAATCAAACCTTGTTTGACATGGTAAGATCAAAGGTGTCATTTATAACACTGCCATTATGTTTTAAGGATTAAAGCTTTAGAGACTACCGCTTTTTCACTGAAAAGAGCACCATCGTGATCCGTTGAAATGACACCATATGAATTATGGTTTGGTATAAAACCCGAATTGTCTTTTCTTAAATTTTGGTATGCTATGCATAAGTAAAATGTTTACAACCAAAGTCGGATAAGCACGTCTTTGTAGGTTATCCCAAAGAATTTGTTGGGAATTCCTCCATAACACCGAAGACAAAAGAGTTTGTCGCTTAGAACGTGAAATTTCTTGAGAAGAAATTTTTGGTGAAAAGTTAAGTGGGAGGACAATAGAACTTTGATAAGGTTGTTGAACCTTAGCTATATGTGCTAAGTAGCGCAGCGCCGGAAAGTGTCCTGGTGGTGGCCACAATGCTCATGGCTCTCGTGATTACAAAGGGTGTGATCTTGGAGATTAGAGTTCCTATTGAACCATGTGGGTCGGTAAGAATCAAATAGTAAGATTTGAAAGCAAGTCGTTATTGTTTTGACAATGATGAACCATCGCATGCAAAGAAGCGATGATGGGCCCTGACTCCATAAAATGACTAGAAGTCATAGAATCCGTGATAGTATCCATACACGAGAAATCAAGTTTCTGAACTTGGAAGACCCTCCGAAAAGGCGTGAAGCCTATCGGTCGTGTTTGGATCTATAAAGAAATAGACATGGATGTTTGAAATCTATGAAATAGTCGACATGTCGGAAAGAAGTTTACGGCAATGTTCAAGGAGTTGACTATGACAAGATATGATCTTTCATAGCGATATATAGTCTTGACGGATTAATGTAGCAACCACTACATATAATTTAGTATATGGTAGTTGAATAAACAAAACAAGGTTCTTCTAATAGAACGGTAACCTAGGACATGTACATGACATGGTCCGAAGGGTTTTGTTAATTCAAAGGGTGCTAAAAGGGCATGTAAACTTCAATAGTTGAAGTAAGCATAGCGGGGTTGGAATCTTCACCATGATGAAACTGTTAAAAGAGTTTAAATTCATCGGAGATGATGAAGATGCTTGCATTTGCAAGAAATTAAGTGGGAGCGCTGAGACATATTTCTAATACATTATGTAGAGGACATATTGTTGATTGGAAATGATGTATCTTGAATTGACACAAGTTAAGGATTTAATTAAAATAATATTTCGATGAAAGACTTGGGCAAACCCAGAATATTAGGCATCAATATCTATATGGATAGATTAAGGCGCTAATATGGTTGTGCCAGACATACATATATAAGATATTGAAAGGGTTCAATATGAGATATTGAAAGGGTTCAATATGGAAACAACAAGAAAGGTTCTTGCTGCATGGAAAGAATTGTATTCAGATTCAAGTGTTTCAACACTTGGTGAGTAAAATCATTTGAAGATTCTGATCGATTATACCATGATATGTATATATCCAGAATGTCCTATGCTCTAAATGTTATGAGCATATACCAGAATGATTCATAAGATGATCATTGGACAATAGTAAAGATATTCTTATGAGCTTTGGAAGAACTAAGAATATATCATGTATAAGTGACAAATAGTTAAAGGTAGTTCATTGTAAACTGTTACATTGATACTAGTTTTGTCACAAGATACAAATTGAATTTATCTCAATTTAGACTATGGGTGGCACAATATAATGGAAAGGATGTTCCATGATGGATTTGGATGAGTTCCAAAGTTGAGATATTGTGACGGATACTACAACAAAAGGCTAAGTATATAACTGCTATAGTAGCAGCAAAGGAGGGCATTTGTGTTAAGTAGTTTGTTATCAAACTAGGTGTGGTTCAAAGTGGGCTAATACTATGAAGATATATTGTGTGACAATAATATCAACATATTTTGAGCCGAACGAACTAAAGGTCTCACTAGAGGACCAAATTTATACAATGCCATCTCATTTGAGAATGAGTGATGCGTAGAGACGCAAAGACATGCAAATACACACGGATTTGAAACTGTCACATCCGGAGATTATGTTAACCACTAGCAATAGCGTATATGCAACACCAGAAAGCCATAGGTGTTCAATGCGCAAAGTTTTTCAAACTAGATTATTGACTCTAGTGCAAGTGGGAGACTGAAGGGAATATGCCCGAGAGGCAATAATAAAGTGGTTATTATCTTATTCCATGTTTATGATAAATGTTTATTTTACATGCTAGAATTGTATTGATTCGGAAACATCAATACATGTGTGTTTAATAAACAAAAAGGGTTCCTAGTCATGCCTCTCTTATAGACTAGCTTGTTGATTAACAAGATGATCAAGGTTTCCTGATCATGGACATTGGATGTTGTTAATAACAAGGTCACACCATTGGTGGAATGATGTGATGAACATTCATCCGAAGTATAGCATTATGATCAAAGTCATTATGTTTATATTGCTATAACATCATACGAAGTAATCTTAGTCCTTAGACCATGAGATCATGTTAATTGCTAACACCGGAAGAGTATCTTGATAACATCAAACATCACACCGTAACAGGGTGACTATAAAGGTGGGTTCAGTGCTACGAAGGTGTTATGTTGAGGCTCATGGATCAAGAGTGGGATTTGTCCATCCCGATGACGGATAGATATACTCTGGGCCCTCTCGGTGATATCACATTGAAATAGCTTGCAAGCAAGTGATGTGATCACTAGAATGTTATATCACGGGAACGAGAAAAGAGTGCATGTCGGTAACGAGATCAAACTAGGTATTTGGATGCCAATGATCAAATCTCGAACATGTAATATATCGCAAGACAAAGGGATGTAGTTACAACGTTAAAGGTTCACACGATCACAAGAGTCATCGTTGAATATGTGGGAGTCGATCGGATCTCCGTGTCCGGCTGATTATTGATTAGAGAGGGGTCTCGATCATGTCTACATTATTCGCGAACCGTAGGGTGACACACTTAAGGGATACCGACACCATTTGGAGCAAATATGTTTCAGATAAAGATTTAAGAAAGCGCTGGAATCATTTTGATGGAAACCGAAATTGTTTCGGGTCAAATTGCTGAAACTGGTTCTGCATGTGATATTGAAATGTTGTAGGGGGTTTTATGTGAATGTTTGTTAATTAATGTAATTAACAAAATTCTGAATAAAATAAATAAAATAGTTTTATTTAATGAGAGCTTGCATTAAATTTGGTGGAAATTTAATGCATGTGTGAGTGGAATTTTGAGTGGAAGCCTTTTATGGGAGTGGGAGCTCCACCCACATGAATGTGGAAGAGGTGGGGGCACCACCATTACTGCCACGCCATGGCCCTTGGGTGCCCCCCCTCTCCCTATAAAAGGCCCCCCTCTCCTCCTCTCATAACACACCTCCTCGTGAAGGTTCTCTCTCCCCCTCTAGTATTATCCCCATGGTCTCGGATTAGCGAGATACATGTTCCCGGTGGCTTTATCTAGAAAGGAGTTGCTGCTTCCGCTGCTTTGCTGGAGCGAGGGGCGGAGGTTGTCAGGGTACCAGACGTGTGTGCGATCACGGATGCACCGCTACTTTGCGGTGCTGGACTTGATGGTGCTGGACCTGATGGTGCTGGAGCTGCTGGACCTGAAGGACTTCATCACGATCTTGAGATCGGCAAGTGTACGACTACATCATCCACGAGTTCCAACTCATTAACAAAGCTTTGTTGTCTTCGAGGGTAAGTTCTCTATGAATGTATATCCACCCATTCCTTGTATCTAGTAGATAGATCTTGGCGTATAGTTCCCATCGTAGGAAATTTTTTGTTTTCTATGTTGCGAACCCAACAGGATCTGTATGTGGTTTGTGAAAAGATCACACATAAAATGAAACGGGTGGATTAATATGTGGTTTGTGAAAAGAACACACATCCAATGACTCTAGTGGATCCTTATGTGGTTTGTGAAAAAAACATACATGCAATGACTCTAACTGTGGTTTATGAAATGAACATGCATGCAATGACTCTAGTGGATACGTGTGTGGATTGTGAAAAGAACAGACATTCACTGACTCTAGTTGTGGTTCATAAAAATAATACACATGCAATGACACTATAGGATCCGTATGTGGTTTGTGAAAGGAACACACATCCAATGACTCTAGTTGTGGATCCATATGTGGTCTATGAAAAGGACACACATGCTCATATGGTTTATGAAAAGAACAGACATTTACTGACTCTAGTTGTGGTTCATGAAAAGAGCAGACATTCACTGACTCTAGTTGTGGTTCATGAAAAGAACATACATCCAATGACTCTAGCTATGGTCTATGAAAAGAACACACATGTAATGACACTAGTGGACCATATGTGGTTTGGGAAAAGAACATATATGCAATGACTCTGGTGGATCCATATGTGGTTTGTGAGAAGAACAGACATGCAATGACTCCGGTGGATCCATATGTGGTTTGTGAAAAGAAAACACATGTAATGACTCTAGTGGATCCTTATGTGGTTTGTGAAAAGAACAGACATGCAATGACTCTAACTGTGGTTAAGGAAAAGAACACACATTCAATGACACTGGTGGATCCATATGTGGTTTGTGAAAAGAACACACCCAATGACTCTAGCTGTGGTTAATGAAAAGAACACATGAAATGACTCTAGGTGGATCCATATCTGGTTTGAGAAAAGAACAGACATGCAATGACTCTAGTTGTGGTTCATGGAAAGAACACACATGCAATGACACTAGTGGATCCATATGTGTTTTAGGAAAATAACACACATTCAATGACACTAGTGGATCCGTATGTGGTTTGTGAGAAGAACACACATGCTCATGTGGTTTATGAAAAGAACACACATCCAATGACACTGGTGAATCCTTATGTGGTTTGTGAAAAGAACACACATGCAATGACACTGGTGGATCCATATGTGGTTTGTGAAAATAACACACATCCAATACTCTAGTGGATCCTTAAGTGGTTTGTGAAAAGTACAGACTTGCAATGACTCTAACTATGGTTTATGAAAAGAACGGGCATGCAATGACTCTTGTGGATCCATGTGTGTGGTTTGTGAAAAGATCAGACATGCAACAACTCTAGCTGTGGTTCATGAAAAGAACTCACATGCAATGACACTTGTGGATCCATATGTGGTTTATGAAAAGAACACACATCCAATGACTCTAGTGGATCCTTATGTGGTTTGTGAGAAGAACAGTCATACAATGACTCTATCTGTGGTTTATGAAAAGAACAGGCATGCAATGACTCTGGTGGATCCATGTGTGGTTTGTGAAAATAACAGACATGCAATGACTCTAGGTGTGGTTCATGAAAAGAACACACATGCAATGAAAGTTGTGGATCCACATGTGGTTTGTGAAAAGAACACACATCCAATGACTCTAGCTGTGGATCCATATGTGGTCTATGAAAAGAACACACATGCTCATGTGGTTTATGAAAAGAACAGACATTCACTGACTCTAGTTGTGGCTCATGAAAAGAACACACATCCAATGACTAGCTATGGTTTGTGAAAAGAACAGACATGCAATGACTCTAGCTGTGGTTAATGAAAAGAACACACATGCAATGACTACGGTGGATCCATATGTGGTTCATGAAAATAACACACATGCAATGACTCTAGTGGATCCATATGTGATTTGTGTGAATAACAGACATGCAATGACTCTGGTGGATCCATATGTGGTCTATGAGAAGAACACACATGCAATTACACTGGTGGATCCATATGTGGTTTGTGAAAAAACACACATGCAATGACTCTGGTGGATCCCTATGTGGTTTGTGAAAAGAACAGACATTCACTGACTGTAGTTGTGGTTCATGAAAAGAACACACATGCAATGACATTGGTGGATCCATATGTAGTTTGTGAAAAGAACAGACATGCAATGACTCTGGTGGATCCATATGTTGTTTGTGATAAGAACATACATGTTATGACTGATGGATCAATATGTGGTTTGTGAGAAGAACAGACATGAAATGACTCTGGTGGATCCATATGTGGTTTGTGAAAAGAACACACATGCAATGACTCTAGCTGTGGTTAATGAAAAGAACACACATGCAATGACTCTGGTGGATCCATGTGTGGTTTGTGAAAACAACACACATGCAGTGACACTGGTTGATCCATATGTGGTTTGTGAAAAGAACATACATGCAATGACACTGGTGGATCCATATGTGGTCTATGAAAAGAACTCACATGCTCATGTGGTCTCTGAAATGAACAGACATTCACTGACTCTCGTTGTGGTTCATGAAAAGAACACACATCCAATGACTCTAGCTATGGTTTGTGAAAAGAACACACATGCAATGACTTTGATGGATCCCTATGTGGTTTTTGAAAAGAACAAACATTCACTAACTCTAGTTGTGGTTCATGAAAAGAACACATATGTAATGACACTAGTGGATCCATATGTGTTTCAGGAAAAGAACACACATTCAATCACACTGGTGGATCAATATGTGGTTTGTGAAAAGTACACACATGCTCATGTGGTTTGTGAAAAGAACACACATGCAATGACATTAGTGGATCCTTATGTGGTTTGTGAAAAGAACACACATGCCATGACACTGGTGGATCAATATGTGGTTTGTAAAAAAAAACACATCCAATGACTCTAATGGATCCTTATGTGGTTTGTGAAAAGAACAGACATGCAATGACTCTAACTATCACTACAAGGATTCGGGTCTATTGCAACAACAAGATTTGTGGCAATAAGTGTCGAATTGTGGTAATAGGTACCTATTGCCACGACATGGCTTTCGTTTCCAAGCGTTGCGATAGGACGCATGGTAATAGGTTATTGCCACGAAAACCAAATGGTTGCAAGAAAGCGTGTTGTTACAACAACCATGTGACAAGTTGCCACATTTTTCGTTGTGGCAGCACACGCTTAATGCTACAATTTAGTTCATGGGGATAGCTTAATGCAACATGCATCAAAACCGTGGTGATTGCCTGTTTGTGGAGATATGCATTTGTGGCGATAGCCTATTCCAACAGCACTTGTTTCATTGCGCATGCCCTTCCGTGGCAATAGCTAATTGTTGCAATAGACCCAAACCCTATAGCAACAACTCTTGTTTTTGTGGGTACACCTCTTTCGCCACCAACCCTATGTTTATGGCATTAATTTATAGCAACAACTCTCCAAACGTTGTAACAAAAAATTGTAGCAAGTGTGCCACTTATACTTCAAATAGTAGCGGGACACCATTTAGGTGCGCTACTTATAACATATACTACTAGGGCACCATCTAGGTGCGCCACTAGTAGCAAACTGGTGCAACACTAGTAATGTATATGGAACACAAAAAAAATACTCGAAATTTACATAATACAACCTAAAAGGAAATAATTTAAAAACAGGAAATGAAATGAAATCATACTTTTTTATTATAGTAAGAATAATACAATGTCTTTACAAGTATCTAATAAAAAGGAAATTGCAAGAAAATAAAAGAAAAGCCTAATACTACTCTTCTAGTAATCTTATCTTCTTTTTCTTCACGTTATCCTTGCAAACTGGAACAAAAATAAAAGAAAACAAAGAAACCTGATCAGATCCTAGTTGTAATAGAGATATGTTTCTATAACAGATAGAATATCAATTTCCCAAAGACCAGTAGCTAGAACGCATCAATAAGTAGAATAGAAGGTGAAATAAATCACCAGGGAGTAGCACACATAAGAACTAGATCATATCCAAGTTAGATGTAAAATCGAATTATGCTAGCCCATGATCAGATCCACCATATTGTAACCTGTCACTAGGAATGCAATGTTGTGGCTAGTAACTATAAAGCAAGCACACCACGGACACCAGGTAGACCCAAAAAAGATAACCTAACAAATATGGAAACAAGCAAGCTCACATAGATGTGTACTTCCAACAGCCAAATGTTGTATGGAAAGCTATATGTTTAAATTCCTACATTCCTATCATTTAAGTAAACATGGAAATGTGTTTCAAACCTACAGGACAACAAATGAATATTTAAACAGAAGTGCTATTGGGCCAAGTAGATTCCATCATTTCCTTGAACATAAGAAGTCAGTAATAAGTTGCCATAATATGAGTACTCTTTAATTATCATTCTGTTAGTCATCATCTAATCTTATCTCTCTAGAACCCGCATTTTCTTCAAAATAATTCGAGTGAGAGTGAGTAGTAGCTACTTAATCCTTGAAAAGTACTTGTAGGCAAGAACAAAAGTCAACATCGAGCACAAAGATACTCCTACCATTTCAAACAAGCATAATATGTTCTCGACACACAAAGTAAGTTCTCGACACAACGGGGACAACGGGTTAGATGACGCTAGCCAGCCAAGAAAATATCATTTCTCGCGAAAAAGAGTTCAGCCAATGATATAAGAACCAAACACTAAAAAATTAAGCCAATGATATAAGAACCAAACACTAAAAAATTAAGCAACACGTGGAGCAGATCTGATAAGGGCATTAAGCAACCTAAAAGGCTCAAAAAATTCCTACGCTACTGCAAGAAAGCACTACCAAAGAAGCACTCACGAGAATGTTATTTCAATCACGTTTTTACATGTTCCCTGGTTAGTAAGAAGTGTAAAGGTAGTGAGAAAAATATCCAACACATGTATGAAAACCTGATCAACTTGGTTATTCTAGTGCATATCTAAGCAAAGCATAGGAACAATAGTCCAATGACCTGACTGGAGGATTTGAGGAATTACACATACCCACAGACAGTAGTACTCAATGGTTTCAGTGCTAACACAAAATACATCAGCAAGAAAGTACATATAGGTGCAAAGAAACAGAAAAATTCCAGTTAGACTGCTATAACTATACCTTCTAGTGCAATAACTATACCTCCTGGAGGACAATTTTGCATGTAATTGGAACATGAGCAACCTCACATAGTAACCTCCCTCACAAGCACTATTCTAGTTAACTAATTCCTCCAACACATACCGAGGGTGGTGGTTCAACAACCATAAAAGAGACTACAGCCAAAACTGATGAGATGTACCTGGTAAAAGAGACAACAGCCACAAAACTAAGTCAATGGCAAACTTATGAGAAATCCTCCTCTGAAAAAATTGTATAATGAACCTCAAGAGGATGCACCTGATGGAACTGTTATCAGTACCAACAAAAGTAGCAGTTTCACAGAAGTTGGTTCTGCAATGAAGGAAAATGAATGTACTATATTATTTTTCTACATGTGGCTAAGCAATCAGCACAGTACATGCAGATTCAATGCAGACCAGTTGATGATATGAGAGCATTGCTCTAGCTAATCTACAAGACTACATTCCACTCAGCAATAACTTGGAGTTTTTTTGTGGCAGGCAATAACAACGAGTTAAGTATCCACATTTTAGTTTGTCAAAATAGTTTACATGAATCACTGCTGCAGATTAAACTATACTCATGCAATGAGTTGATTGGTTGTTGTAGGAAACTATACCTCTTCATTCAGAAATTCGAAATCCTACAAAGACTTGATAAATTTCTTGCCACCGAGGGATAATCGGAGTTCTTGTACCGGTGGTATTCTATGTCCTTGCACTACAATTGCTCAAAGCTTCCTTAATCATAACATAAGGAAAAATTGAAATAGGAAGTTACATAAAAAGAAAGAATATGATGAGCTCAAATAGGAGGCATATATAACTAGGAAAAATTATTGGGATTACTAGATGGTAGGAAAATAGAAAATTCCAGCAAACAAGTAGTAAAAAAGTTAACCTTCAGATTGAACTAACAAATAAACTAGTAAAATGGTCTTCCTAGTAGAATTTCATTATCAATACTCTGAAATATCAAGTCTAGGAAGATTCAGATTTTGTAAGCATTCTGAAGATAAGCATGTCCATTCTTCAACATATAGGAGAAAACTCGAATGGAGATCATTCATGGTATATATTTGGAGACAGGTAGAAAAATATAACTATGAACCGTACCTTTGATAACTGATAAGAGTAGAGGATATTATAGATCTATATATTGCAATTGTAACACGTGACAAGTAAGGAAACTGAGTCTATACCTAAAAGTGGAACCCATCGGATATATATACACACATTAGCTCCCAACCATTAAAAAAGTGGTTAGCAGATAGGTATATTCCCTAGATGGTCTTGAATCGGGTGATGGATACCGAACCTTATATCTCACTCATCATCTAGATGAACTACAACTAGGAAACGAGATCACAAAAATGTCCAAATCGGTGCTGAATTATGCCCTAGAACGGTAGGAGGCGACTAGATCTGAGGATGCTGGGAAATATACCTGGAACGGCTAGGGGCGACCAGATCTGAGCCTGCTGCCACGGGGTTCCTTGCCGTCCCATCCCCTGGCCTCTCCAACTTCGTGGCTGCACCTCCCAAACCTGGTGTCACCGCCTGATTTCAGAGACGGTGGATGCAGCGGTGGGGGTGGCATGCAGATGGGGTGCGGCGGCAGTCCGGTGACTTAGGAGCGCATGCGGTGCGGACGATGCTCGAAGGCTCCAGAGTATTGTGGATGAGAGGGCAGAGGCGCCGATGGATTGTGGCAGCGCAGCAACAGGCAAGGGAGCTTGGGGCTGAGTTTTGGGAAATTTGGGGATTTTGCGTCTACAGACCTTTATTTCAAGGAAGCGAGCAGGTGAAATCGTGGGTGCCATCAGCCCATAACAGGCACGAAAAAAAGCGGGACGCAATTTTTCAC
The DNA here is from genome assembly GCA_023614405.1 of Avena insularis. NCBI lineage: Eukaryota > Viridiplantae > Streptophyta > Magnoliopsida > Poales > Poaceae > Avena > Avena insularis. The sequence continues at coordinate 441,413,667 of CM042694.1, read as the reverse complement.
AGCGCGCCTAGGTGAAATCGTGGTGCGAGACTGTTTTTTGGGATCGGTTGGGCGTGGAGATGAATATTCGTGCGGGTCTTAGCGCAACTCCACCGGATGGACCCAACCCGTCCGAGCGCGTTCGAACCGGGTCGACCCAACCCGTTCGTGCGGACATGTGGGGCGTGCACAGCATCGCAGCAGCACAACCCATCCGTCCCGATGCGTCTGGATCGATTCATTCGTGCACCTAATTTACGTGATCATTGTGTCGGCCTGGACAGCGTGCACCTCCCGTGTCCTCCTGCGGGGGGGCGAGGGCCCGCTTGCCAGCGACCCAACGGTTGTCTTCCACTAGCCGTCAATGGAAGGCTGCTCCAAAGGCTGGTCGCGCCACTGCTGGCGCCGCCTGACGCCTGCCCTCCTGCCGCGACCCTTCAATGTCGTTGCTTCGGCCTCCACGGCGGCATCCGATACCGGCCCTTTTTAATCGGTCGCCCGCGACCATCTTCTCCAACACCACACCGCACTCGCCTCCTTCTCATCCTCCACTACATGTAGCTTGCCATGGCCGGTGGCATTGGATCGAGGGGTGGCTATCTAGTACGACCACCGGGTCCCGGTCATGGACGCTGAGGACGCAGCCAGAGCAACATGCCGCCTCCCTCTTCCTCATCGTCGTTGTTGCTCGATTCTGTCGACCCCGGCATCGAGTTCGTCGTGACCATCCGACCGGGCATGGCACGGGACAGGTTGCGCCTTCCTTGCAAGTTCGCGTCGATGGTCGGCAACGCAGCGCCACCGTTCTTCATTCTGCGGGCATCCGTCGTAAATACCAACATGTCTCGCGCGCACTAGATCGAAGTGAGCAACATCGCCGTCTTCAAGTACGATGGCGAAGGATGACTCGGCGTCAGCGTCTTCAACGACACCATGTGCTGCCACTGCTACCACCCCGAATCCGACTAAGACTCCGAATCTGACGAGTAGGTTATAGTTTACTAGAATGTGTAATTGTCATGTATCGTGTTTGGAATGAAAACGCATTGTGACCTTCGCCCATTTGCGATGGCAAAAGTTCTTATTCAAATGTATACAAGCCTAGGACAACATCCTAACTATGCTTGCCTAAGGCGATGGTGGTAGCGGCGCCGGCGGGTCGGTGAGCCCCCATTCCTCGTTGAGAGAGCGGTAGATTGCCTCCTGCGCCTGCAACTCTCTTCCGCTTGGGCGAGGCGGGAATGCAGGTACGCGTCATCGGGATTGTCATGCACTACTCCTCGGAGCTCGTTACGCACGTCCGCAAGCGCAACACGCCACCGGTGCTCTAGCAGAGAGACGCGTTTAATCACCTCAAACGAGAAAGGCTCGCTGCTGGTCCTGTTGTAGTCGTAGTGGGTGCGCCGCCGCTGGTTGAACGTTAGCCTGTATATCTGCGGGCGGACCAGAATCGGAGGCGGCAGTCCGGTGCCTCCGGCAGGTCCGGCCACCATGACGGCAACGGGCGCTCTGGGGGTGGGATTTCTGGGCGGTTGTCGGGGTTGCCAGAGCGGTGACGACAACGGGCAGGCATGGATGTCTGTGGAGGTAGGGTTGGATGCGGCTACCTCGGCTGGGCTACCATTTTTATGGACGCGCCTAGACACGGCGAGAAATGCCCAAAAGAGGCGGGAATCAACGGGAAAGAAAGTCGGCAGGCGGCGGGGCGACGGGAACGCACTGGAAATACACCGGCGCCAGCGTCGGTGGCGGGCCCTTTCCACGTGCGAACAGATGGGTCGCACCGCTGGGCACGGCTGTCCGGACAGGTCAAACCATGACCCAAAAGTGACCACGGCCCGACCTAGATGAACAGAAACAGAACGTTTCGTTCACCCGTTTGGGTCGGGCCGGTGGAGATGCCCTTAAGGCAACGCACAAGAAAAATCGGCCTTATCTTCGTGGGGCAGTCGTAGGCTGACAGCATAATGTATTTCACCATAGGCTCATTGCGGGAATGACAGAAAAATTGGTGGGCTCATAGAAATATATAGGTTTCTGGTAGTGTCAGACCTCAGACGGGCAGAAACGCCATGGAGAAAAACCACTGTGTGGCTGGTTCTAGCATTACAAGAAATCAATGTACTCAAGTTATACTACTGCACTACCGTTTATGGGGAACAGGCAACATCAACCAAAGATGCTTAATGATACTTAAATTATAATACTTTTTTAACGAGAAACCAAAGCTGCATTGAAATTTAACAATAAAATACAATTGAGAACCAAAACAAATCCGAATTAGTAAAGAACATGTGATCAAGAAACTACACTTCTTCCATATGTATAGATCGAACTACTCGAAGAATATAACACATGATTTAACACCAAATCAATAAAAGTTAATATCGAATTTTTTCATGAACAGATAAGGAGATAGAAAAGGAATAAAATATGGCACGCACGAGAGGCAGACTCACGAGCTTTTGTTGGAGCATCGCCGGAAGATTGATCTGCTTCCAGAAGCAGTCAAGATATGACTCGATCGGTACCCTGCAAGATCATCGGTCTGATTTTTTACACTATGGGCCCAGGTGGTCCACGTGAATTGACAGTATGGAATATCATTGCAATAGCTTGATCTTTATTTCAATAGTAGTGGGTTGTTGTAATATCCTCTATATATTGCCACGAATGCACAACTTGTCTACTAAACAATATTTATTGCGACACGACAAAATTGAGGCGGAAAATATACACTTTTATGATAAATATGTATTCTGTTGCAATAGATAAACATTTTTTGCAACAACATTGGTACTTATCGCAATGTGATATAGTTGTGGCGATATCTATCTGAATATTACCACGAATAACTCTTTTGTTGTGACTAGTTCCTATTGCATCAAAATGATTAATTCGTGTAACAGAATTTGGTTGTTGCAATATCGGAACCATATTGCAATGAACATGTAGATTGTTGCAATACGGAGCCTCTATTGCAACAAAAAGAGTATTTATTGCGGCAAAACTCATTCATGGCAATATAAACATTCTAATACCACAAACAAGAATTCGTGGCAATATTGCATTTTATTGCAACAAAATATGGCGATAGCAATAAATATTGTTGCAATAGACCGGATTTCCTATAGTGTATGGTTTATGAAAAGAACAAGCATGCAATGACTCTGGTGGTTCCATGTGTGGTTTTTGAAAGATCAGACATTCACTTACTCTAGTTATGGTTCATGAAAAGAACACACATGCAATGACACTGGTGGATCCATATGTGGTTTGTGAAAATAAAACACATCCAATGGCTCTAGCTGTGGATCCATATGTGGTCTATGAAAAGAACACACATGCTCATGTGGTTTATGAAAATAACATACATTCACTGACTCTAGTTGTGGCTCATGGAAAGAACACACATCCAATGACTCTAGCTATGGTTTGTGAAAAGAACAGACATGCAATGACTCTAGCTGTGGTTAATGAAAATAACACACATACAATGACTCCGGTGGATCCATATGTGGTTCATGAAAATAACACACATTCAATGACTCTAGTGGATCCATATGTGATTTGTGTGAAGAACAGACATGCAATGACTCTGGTGGATCCATATGTGGTCTATGAGAAGAACACACATGCAATGACACTAGTGGATCCATATGTGGTTTGTGAAAAAACACACATGCAATGACTCTGGTGGATCCCTATGTGGTTTGTGAAAAGAACAGACATTCACTGACTCTATTTGTGGTTCATGAAAAGAACACACATGCAATGACACTAGTGGATCCATATGTAGTTTGTGAAAACAACAAACATGAAATGACTCTGGTGGATCCATATGTTGTTTGTGAGAAGAACATACATGTTATGACTCTGATGGATCAATATGTGGTTTGTGAGAAGAACAGACATGAAATGACTCTGGTGGATCCATATGTGGTTTGTGAAAAGAACACACATGCAATGACTCTAGTTGTGATTAATGAAAAGAACACACATGCAATGACTCTGGTGGATCCATGTGTGGTTTGTGAAAAGAACACAGATGCAATAACACTGTTGGATCCATATGTGGTTAGTGAAAAGAACACGCATGCAATGACACTGGTGGATCCATATGTGGTCTATGAAAAGAACACACATGCTCATGTGGTTTATGAAAAGAACAGACATTCACTGACTCTCGTTGTGGTTCATGAAAAGAACACACATCCAATGACTCTAGCTATGGTTTGTGAAAATAACACACATGCAATGACTTTTATGGATCCCTATGTGGTTTGTGAGAAGAACAAACATTCACTGACTCTAGTTGTGGTTCATGAAAAGAACACACATGTAATGACACTAGTGGATCCATATGTGTTTTAGGAAAAGAACACACATTCAATGACACTGGTGGATCCATATGTGGTTTGTGAAAAGTACACACATGCTCATGTGGTTTGTGAAAAGAACACACATGCAATGACATTAGTGGATCCTTATGTGGTTTGTGAAAAGAACACACATGCAATGACACTGGTGGATCAATATGTGGTTTGTGAAAAAAACACATCCAATGACTCTAGTGGATCCTTATGTGGTTTGTGAAAAGAACAGACATGCAATGACTCTAACTATGGTTTATGAAAATAACAAGCATGCACTGACTCTGGTGCTTCCATGTGTGGTTTTTGAAAGAATAGACATTCACTGACTCTAGTTATGGTTCATGAAAAGAACACACATGCAATGACACTGGTGGATCCATATGTGGTTTGTGAAAAGAACACACATGCAATGACTCTAATTGTGGATCCATATGTGGTCTATCAAAAGAACACACATGCTCATGTGGTTTATGAAAAGAACAAACATTCACTGACTCTAGTTGTAGTTCATGAAAATAACACACATCCACTGACTCTAGCTATGGTTTGTGAAAAGAACACACATGCAATGACTCTGGTGGATCCCTATGTGGTTTGTGAAAAGATAAAACATTCAATGACTCTAGTTATGGTTCATGAAAAGAACACACATGCAATGACACTGGTGGATCCATATGTGGTTTGTGAAAAAACAGACTTGCAATGACTCTATGGATCCATATGTGGTTTGTGAGAAGAACAGACATGCAATGACTCTCGTGGATCCGTATGTGGTTTGTGAGAAGAATACACATTCAATTACACTGGTGGATCCATATGTGGTTTGTGAAAAGAACACACATGCAATGACATGGGTGGATCCTTATGTGGTTTGTGAAAAGAACACACATGCAATGACACTGGTGGATCAATATGTGGTTTGTGAAAAGAACACACATCCAACGACTCTAGTGGATCCTTATGTGGTTTGTGAAAAGAATAGACATGTAATGACTCTAACTGTGGTTTATGCAAAGAACAAGCATGCAATGACTCTGGTGGATCCATGTGTGGTTTGTGAAAGAACAGGCATTCACTGACTCTAGTTGTGGTTCATGAAAAGAACACACATGCAATGACACTATTGGATCCATGTGTGGTTTGTGAAAAGAACACACATCTAAGGACTCTAGATATGGATCCATATGTGGTCTATGAAAAGAATACACATGCTCATGTGGTTTATGAAAAGAACAGACATTCACTAACTCTAGTTGTGGTTCATGAAAAGAACACACATCCATTGACTCTAGCTATGGTTTGTGAAAAGAACAGACATGCAATGACTCTAGCTGTGGTCTATGAAAAGAACACACATGCAATGACTCCGGTGCATCCATATGTGGTTCATGAAAAGAACACACGTGCAATGACTCTAGTGGATCCATATGTGGTTTCTGGGAAGAACATACATGCAATGACTCTGGTTGATCCATATGTGGTCTATGAGAAGAACACACATGCAATGACACTTGTGGATCCATATGTGGTTGATGAAAAGAACACACATGCAATGACTCTGGTGGATCCCTATGTGGTTTGTGAAAAGAACAGACATTCACTCACTACTAGGAAAAAACTTATAGGTAGACAAGTTACTCTGTGGCGCATATGTAAATCCATGCGCCACAGAGACTTGTCAGTGGCACATTAGGAAACATGCGCCACAGAAACTAAGAAGTTCTATGGCGCATTTTGGAAAACATGCGCCACAGATGTTTGGTGGGACCTGCCAGCCGGGGTGGGGCGATCCAAGTTCTGTGGCGCATAACGAGATATGCTCCACAGAAGTTGCCTCTCCTGTGGCGCATATTTCACTATGCGCCACAGAACTTGGAGGCGGGCCCCACAACGGATACTTTTTCACCCGCGATCTGTGGCGCATGTGTGGATATGCGCCATAGATATGTTTCACTTCTGTGGCGCATATCCACACATGCGCCATAGAAACCTAACCCTGGGTCCCACCACTTTAACCTGCACCATATGTTATGTGGCACATATGGCTATATGCGCCACAGAAGTTTGAGCATCCGTGGCGCATTTCTGCCATATGCGCCATAGATGAGGGCATCCAGATCCATGTGAAAAAGGTGACAAGCTCCCACCCTATCTATCCACCACCACCCATTTCACATCCCTTCTTCCTTTCTACCTCCTCCCAGCTCGTCTTCCTCCTCCCTCACACCCCATTTTGCCCGTAGTTTCTCCCTTTTCTTGTAACTAAACCTACTTTAGTCCATAGATTGGTAACTGGAAGCTTCCCTCCAACTTGTAGATCTAAAAGTTCCTTACTTTTCTCTCTCACATCTCTATTTGTTTACTAATTTCGTCTCCACCAACTTGTAGATCTATTTGTCCACACTCTCTCATTGCGCGGTCTCATCTTGCTATTATTGTGTCTACTAGGTGAGTACTTGGCCATGAACATGTAGGTGAAGCTTGTCACGCAGGTGGTGTGTGTGCGATCCATGGCGATACGATGCTTGTGTGGTGCATGAATGTTTGCATTGGGAGGAAGTTTTTTGTTGCTTGCTTGTTGTTGTCCCGACCGATGTGGTGCATGGATGTTTGCCGAAATGTTGATTCATTTCCATTTCGGCAAATTTTTGCATTACCCATATGTCCTAATTTTAGGAAAGGTCATGCCGATTTTTTCTGGCTAGCATTCATGCATGTGTGTGTGCATATGGTGTGGTTCTCACCTATACTCTCTGTTTTGATCGCTCAGGCAACCATGGTCCTCACGATGAGCGAAGGTCGAATTGCTAGGTATAAGAAAGACGCGAAGGAGGACATGATTCTGAACAACAAGACCATGACAAGATGTCCATGTCGAACATGCAAACTCTAGCGCTGGATCGACCCTGATTTTGGACAATTAGAGGGTTACCTGCTCAGGCGCGGTTTCATGCGCGACCTCAATGAGGCTCCGCCAGGACATGGTGGTCACGAAGACGTGGGCGGGCAAGAAGACGAAGAGTCTACCGGGCATGATCATCATGACGAAGGAGATGCCGGCGGGCATGATCATCATGACGAAGGAGATGCCGGCGAGCATGATCAGCATGGAGAAGGAGATGGCGACGGGCATGATCATTATGAAGAAGGAGAAGACGCGAACACACAGACGCTGCTAACTTCGGTCTTGCAGGACCCTCATGTTCAAGAACTGCTCCTCAGGAGACGAGCAACGACAAAGTTGCTGCTAGAGAGAAAGCCAAGATATCCCAAATGGAGGTAGACGGGATGACTCCATTGTATCCTGGGTGTCGTCCCGAGGATACACGTTTGAGTGTAACGCTCAAGGCTCTAGAGATGAAGGCCGAACACAAATGGACCGATGTGAGCTTCAACACGAACATGGAATACTGGCACGACTGACTTCCTAAGGGGAACACATTGCCAACAAGTATCGAGGAGGCCAAGAAAATCGTGTGCCCTCTCGACCTACCACACATTAAATACCACGCATGCATCAATGATTGCGCACATTATCGCAACGAGTACGTGGATAGAACCACATGTCCGGTGTGCGGCCAAGGACAGTACAAGAGAGGGAACAAGAAAATTCCTCAAAAAGTGGTATGATACTTTCCTATCACCCCCCGTCTATAGCGATATTTCATAGATCCTAAGGAAGCAAATCTCATGCAATGGCACACGAAAAGAGAGAAACCCGAAGATGATCCAGAGAAGGGCAAGATCCTGACACACCCTTCAGACGCTAGCCAGTGGAATGCATTAAACATCGAGTTAGAAGAGTTCAGGGGCGATGCAAGGAACGTCAGGCTGGGTATGAGCACCGACGGACTCAATCCTTTTGGAAACCAGAGTAGCACGCATAACACTTGGCCCGTGTTTGTATGGCCGCATAACCCCCCGTGGCTATGCACGAAGCAAAGGTACGTACACATGAGCATTCTTATTCAGGTGCCGAAACAACCAGGTATCGATATGCATCTGTATCTCGAGTTGTTGAGAGAGGAGTTAGCCAGCTTGTGGGAGACGCCGGCCCGTACGTGGGATGCCTACACTAAAGAATATTTCCATCTGAGAGATGCGTTGCTCACGATAGTGCAGGACTATCCTGGTTACACATATGTATCGGTCCAGGTGAACCACGGACACAATGCATGCGTCAAGTGCATGAATGAGACACTGTATCTCCAGCTACCAAGGGATCCAGGGTCTTTGAAAACCGTGTTCCAAGGTAGTCGAAAGTGGCTCCGCATGGATCACCCATGGAGAAAACGTGGTGACCTGTTCAATGGTAAGGACGAGCTCGAAAGAGCCCCGCGTCCAAGGAGCGGCAAAGAAATCGAGGAGCTTTTGAATAATTGGGTAGATTTCCCTGCGCCGGGAAAAAAACGACCGAGGACAAAGCCGCTGCTGGGTGTATGGAAAGCAAGGTCTCTTTTCTGGGACCTGCCGTATTGGAAGGTCCTCAACACTCCCCATAGCCTCGATGTAATGCACATCACGAAAAACGTTACCGAGAGTCTGCTTGGCACTCTACTGAACATGTCGGAGAGGACCAAGGGTGGGCTGAAAGCAAGAAAGGACCTTAAATTGCTTGGCATCAAGAAAGATCTTCAGTACCCTGATAGTGATGATGATAATGATGATAATCAGACGGAAGGGACTCAAGGTCGCCGCAAAAGAGTTAAGAAGAATGAGGTGGTGCTTGTGCTTCCGCTTCACTCTCACCGAGGAGCTCGAGCAGTTTTTCAGGTGCCTCCTAGGAGTGAAAGTTCCTCATGGTTACTCGGGGAAGATAAGCAGATATTTGGACATGGCGAAGAAGAGGTTCAGCGGTATGAAGTCTCACGACTGTCACGTGCTGATGACGCAGATACTCCCTATTGCGATCCGTGGGATAATGGACGAGCATGTCCGTGAGACGTTGTTTGGCCTCTATAACTTTTTTTGACATCATATCTAGGAAGTCGATCCGTGTGAAGCAGCTCGACAGGCTACATGAAGAGTTCGTGATGATACTATGCGAGCTTGAGATTTACTTCCTGCCCGCATTCTTCGACATCATGGTGCATCTGCTTGTACATGTCGTGGATGACATCATCCAGCTCGGGCCGACATTCCTGCACAACATGATGTCGTTTGAAAGGCTAAACAATGTCATCAAAGGATTCGTTCGCAACAGGTCCCGTCCATATGGAAGCATAGCCAAGGGCTTTCTGATCTATAAGTGCATCTCCTTCTGCCAGAATTATCTAACCACCGAGAACGAGGATGTTGGAATACCCACCAAGAAGCACCTCAGCAAGCTCGGTGGATATGGTCACCGCGAGGGCTGCTGCTCACTGCATGTCGGCATTGATGGTCGACGCACCGATTTTGATAGGGCACACCGAGTCGCGCTACAACACATTAAAGTGGTCGGCCCTTGGGTTGAAGAGCATAGAAGCTTAATCGAACAGGAGTACGTCTACAAGGGCCAGCCGAGGAAGAAGGGAGACGTAACGAGAGAGCACAACTCCAGCTTCACGGGTTAGTTCAAGAAAAGGCAACTAGACAATCCCCCACAGACGCCTTCTACGGAAGATCAAAAACTCATATTCTCCTTATCGCAGGGCCCAGGGCATAACCTAAGGACCTATCAGTCATATGACATAAATGGTTATAGATTCTACACTGAGGAAAAGGACAGGAATAGCGAATATCAAAACTCAGGATTAACTATGTTGTCCTTTGCTCATGACGAGACTACTGTCATGGAAAGATTCTACGGAAGGATCGAGGAGATATGGGAGCTCGACTACTATGGAGAGATTGTACCGATGTTCCGTGTTAGATGAGCCAAGAACATGGAAAAAGAATGCCGGTATTTCACCACAATGGTTATACCAGATGCCAAATCGACGAAGAACGCCTCCGCAAAAAATGAGCCTTGGGTACTCGCTAGCCAAGTTGATGAATGCTTTTTTATTACCGACCCGTCAAAGCCCAACCGTGTTGTAGTTAGGAGGGGCAAGAGGAGTATCATCGGAATGGAAGGAGCCGCCAACGAGCAAAACTTCGACAAAAACAGCGACCCGAAGATCGAAGAGGAATTCGACAAGTACTTTGACATGCCTACTACTAATAAAGTAAGAAGGAAGACCACACTACCTACTAAAGGTTGTCCATTCACAAGAAGAAATCTCAAAGTGCACGGGCTAAAGTATTCAACCGCGACAAAAAAGGGCAAGAAGATTGTGAAGAGACGCTAGCTCGACACATCACATGATTGTATATGTTTGGAGAGAGAGTTTTTTGAATAAATATGAATGTTTGTATATGTTCTTGCTTTATTTTGAACATATATAATTAAAACCACATCACATGATTGTATATGTTCAGGGAGAGAGTTTTTTGAATAAATATGAATGTTTGTATATGTTCTTTCTTTATTTTAAACAGATCTATAATTCAAAATGTGTTTTTAAAAAAGAAAAAAGTGTGAGACAGCCAGGATTCGAACCTGGCTGCCCCAAGTTTAGAATGGCACAAGCAAGCATAGACCACTAAGGTAAGTGTGTGATCTTGTCATACTACCACGCGCACCGCGTTTTGTACTAAGTCCACAGGTTCTGTGGAGCATTTCGGCAATATGCGCCATAGAAGTCCACAGGTTCTGTGGCGCATTTCGGCAATATGCGCCACAGAAGTTCTGTGGCGCATATTGCCGAAATGCGCCACAGAACCTGTGGACTTAGTGAAATAAACGGTTCGACCTTTCATTCCACTTCTCCCCATTCGATTCTCCATTCGATTTAGTCTCGCTCACCGCGTGACGTCTACGCACTTCTATTCTTGTAGACAGTTGTTGGGCATCCAAGTGCAGAGGTTTGTAGAATAGCAGCAAGTTTTCCCTTAAGTGGATCACCCAAGGTTTATCAAACTCAGGGAGGAAGTGGTCAAAGGTATCCCCTCTCAAGCAACCCTGCAATCAAGATACAAGAAGTCTCTTGTGTCCCCAACACACCCAACACACTTGTCAGGTGTATAGGTGCACTAGTTCGGCGAAGAGATAGTGAAATACAAGTTGTATGGATAATTATAAGTGGTAACGGTGCGAGAAAATAGCTTGATGGCGTGGAAAAGACTAAAGTAAAACTGAAATAAAGATATAAGCAAGCAAACATGTAATAGATCTAATAGCAAATGGTGTTTCAGTGCTTATAAACAAGGCATAGGGATCATACTTTCACTAGTGACCACTCTCATATAAATATCTTCTCTTTATGATACTACTCTTAACTACTTTCCGGTTGGACACTCTAATCCATTGTAGGGCTATAACAGCACTCCTCAAAGTAAGTATTTCCCATCTAGCTAACCGCACACTGTCACCTTGAGTACTAGATGGTTCCAACAAACACCACAATTTCATAAAGACATCCAACTCCAAATATAACTCATAACAAGTATTTGTAATCTCTAGCCTAAGTGTCACCATGGTGTGCACACTGTCAACTTCACACACATTGGGAGAGCAGAGATTTATTAAAGCACTTGAGTAGCAAGGTAGATCTATAGATTACAAGCTCATGATCTCAATAAGATCATGCATAGAGAGAGATGAACACATAGCTACCGGTAGAACCCTTAGCCTCGAGAGAGAACTACTCCCTCCTCATCATGGGAATCAGCAACGGCAATGGAGATGGTGGTGGAGAGCGATGGAGATGGCTCCAGGAGCACTTCCCCATCCCGGCAGGGTGCCGGAACAGAGACTTTCTGTCCCTCGAATCTCTCCTTCGGTGGCGGCAGTGCTGCAGAACTTTTCGTGGATTTCTGATTGATGATTTAGGGTTTATGCATCGGGAGGCTCTTATAGGCGAGAGGGGAGACCGAGGGGGTGCCGGAGGGGCCCACACCACCCCCCGCACGACCTAGCTTGGCCCACACCACCAAGTGGTGTGGCCAGCCCCTGGCCCCTCTCTGTCTCGTCTTCTGGCTCCGTGAGTCTTCCGGTAAAATATCGACTTTGGCTTTTGTCCGGTCCAATTCCGAGAATATTGATTTTCTGACTTTCTTAGAACCAAAAATAGCAGAAAACAGGCAACTGGCACTGTGGCTCTTGTTAATAGGTTAGTCCAAGAAATCATATGAAAAGTACTCCAAAGTGTGGAAAAAACACAAGAAAGTAGATAAAACCAAGCATGGAACATCAAAAATTATAGATACATTTGCAATGTATCAACATCCCCAAGCTTAACTCCTGCTCGTCCTCGAGTAGGTAAGTGATAAAAAAAGAATAATTTTTGAGGTGACATGCACCATCATTAACTTGATCAAAGTATTTGTAAAACATTGATAGCTAGGATCATAGTAATTCAACATAGCATGAAAGATAAAGTTCTAACAATAAGACAAAGCAACTATGTTGCAACATGAAAAGGCACAAACAAAAGATTCATGAATAATAATCCTTTGCAAGACGTTTGTTTGTTTCACATAAAGAAAACATAGCATAGTGGCATTCAGCTTGTCCCTCATAGAGTAGCAAACATAAATGCATAGGACACCTTCAAAGTTCATAAGAGTGACTAGATACAAATAGTTTAAAACAAGCAATATCAAAGCTATGCATCAATCAACAAGTCTTGGGACAATGCACATAGAACTAAGAATGGCCACTATGCTCTCAAAGTAGGTGTATAAAGATAGAAGGTGGAGACTCAATATATAAGTGGAAGAAAGGCCTTGTAGAAGGAAGTAGGGATTCAAGTCTCATAAAGAGCTTCCAAAAATTATGGTACTTATAGCTTTCATCTCTCATTGCCCCTATCATAAGCATCTTGAAGTGATTAAGGTTAAAGTGAACAAACTATGGTGTATATGCTTGACGAAGTATAAGTTAGGAATCTCATGTCCCTTGAATACGAGGGCCGCTCCTCATGCTACTCAAGTTTAGTCACCGGTAAGTTCTTGTCATTGTAAGTACATGTGTATTATAGAGAACCGCCAACAGGATACCCCTTGCCCGATGATACGGAAGAATCCCCATATCAAAATGACAAGGCAAGCAGACAACGAGCATCTCAACAATCTTCTTATTTCCCATGGGAATATGGTGCTTTTCTCTCTCTTTCCTCCTTTCATAATCTCTTTTTATTCTTTTTCTCTTTTTTCTCAATATAGGACTCTCTTTTTTATAAGAAGAATGCTTCATAGACAACTCATTATGGTTACGCTACAGGTTTCCACCATGATAGCATGGATTAGACCAGCGGCCCAGGCGTTTCTCTAACACATATACATAACTCCATGGACTTACAAGCTCCCTTTCATTTCACATCGACGACATCCATATACAAAAGAGCATGATACCAACTAGGTACAAGTACCCGTGCAATGTTGAAAGCGTTCCCCATGACAACATGGTTCTGCTAATTCCCAACAAATAAGTGGAAGCATATACAACATAGACGACACAATGGTTCAAGTTTATTAAGGGTAAGAAAATTAAAGTGTGCCATCAAGTTCGTGAGAGCTTTAATCACTACTTTTCACATAATAAGTTTAATTCGGAAGGTAGATAAAAACATGAATATACTTGGAATAGCATAAGCTAGTAGGTAGGTATGGTGGACTCTTTGGAATAACTTGGTTTAGGAGTTGGATGCATGAGTGGAACTCATACTTGGTTGCGGAGGCTAGCAAAAGACTAGGAGCGACAAACTAAGAGAGCAATAATGGCCATAATCATGTAGAGCGACAAAACATCATTGATCAAAGCATAAAGTGATATTACAAGTTGAAAACTAAAGGATCATAAAGTCTATGGTGACTTGGGATAGTCATAACATGGTGTGAGCATGCGCCAAGTCAACCCAAATAAAGCATCAAAGGAGAATACCACAATACTATGCTTTAATATGCTAAAACAAAGCATGATTCATCCAAGGCACATTAAGCAATCTCAGTTGTTTATAACATGTCATGCTACAACAAAGAATACTAAGCATAATCCAAATCAATATCAAGCATGGCATGACAAAGCATAGGCCACAGTCAAAAACAAGCTCTCTTTACCACTTAAGCATGAACTTTCCTACTCTTTTCCAATCCAAACCAAACTATTTGAAAACCAATGTATGAAAGAGGGGGTCCAACAAATTTATTCAGCAAACTAAACAAACAAAGCAAATGAAAAACCAAAACGAAAACAAAAAAGAAGACGCTCCAAGAACAACACAACTGTGTATGAAACAATAAAAATGAAGTGTTTGGAAGAAACCTGGGATTTTTATTGATGAAGAGGGGGATGCCTTGGGCATCCCCAATCTTTGACGCTTGTACTTCTTGGATATTTCTGGGGGTGACGCACGTGGCATCCCCAAGCTTGAGATTTAGTCCATTCTTCATCTCATTACTCATTCCTTCCATACACTTGAAATTTTTCCTTCATACAAAACTTCACACAATCATTATTAGCAACATTAGTGCACTCAAGATAATAAGTCTTTAGGTTCAGTTCCAACACAGATAAAGCTTCCATTAAAACACAAGCTACTGTAGCACTTCCCTCAAAAAGCTCGATTCCCCAAAAGAACTCAAAAAGAAACCGACAAGAAGCAAATGCAGAAAATGGCAGAAATCTGTCAAAATAGACCAGCAGGTAAAGACGAATTTTTTCAAAGACCTTATATTGCTCAAATCGAAAAGTTTTGAACTAACGAAAGTTACATAACAACCTGGGGCAGAAGAACAAAAATTCACGCCTCAAAAGGACGTACAGAGATTTAACACGAATTTTTATGGTGAAGCACAAAAATCTGTTTCGGGACAGCAACTTTCCCAATCATTACTTCTCTCTCATTAGAGGTTACTCTTGGCACAAAAAGCAAATAAAAAGGATAAGGAGCGGTTATTACTGAAGTAATAACTTCCAAGACTCATCTAAAACTTTTGGTTTATCTCCCAATAATTACTTTTCTTTAACGCCTTTAAGTTAGGCATGATAGTTTGAAAAGATGCTCACATAAGAAATATGAATTGAAGTAAAAGAGAGCATCAAGAAGCAAATTCAAAGCACATTTAAGTATAACCCACTTCCTATGCATAGGAATCTTGTAAAGAAACAAGTCATGAAAGCACAAAGCAACAAGCATAGTAAAGCAAAACAAGTGCAACTTCAAGACTTTCAACATAAAGAGGGGAAACTTAATATTGTTGAGATATATAAAACCATGTTTCCCTCTCTCATAATAACTTTCAGTAGCATCATGAATAAAATTAACAATATAACTATCACATGAAACATTCTTATCATGAGCCACATGCATATAATAATTATTACTCTCCACATATGCATAGTCATTCTTGTTAATTATAGTGGGAGAAAATTCAACAAAATAGCTATCATTATTATTCTCATCACCATAATCATCAAATATAGGAGGCATATTGTAATCATAATTAATTTTCTCCTCAATAGTAGGTGGACTGAAAATATCATATTCATTATTGTAATGATCATATATTGGAGGTTTGGTATCATCATAAGCAATAGAATAGCTATCTTCCAAAGCTGGGGAACTAAAAAGATCATTTTCATAAAAACTAGCTTCCCCAAGCTTAGACTTTTCCATAGCATTAGCAATAATGGTGTTCAAAGAATTCATACTAATAACATTGCTATTAGCACGCAAATAAAGTTCTATACATTTTTTAATTTTCTCTTCAAACACGTCATGTCCTAACTCAAGATAAATACTATAAAGCTCTCTAATTTTGTTGTTGTTTTCCATTAAGGCTAACTACTGAAAATAAAAACAAGAAACAAAAAGACAAAATTGCAGAATCTAAAGGAAATAACTTCGAGCACTCACACCGGAGGATGTGAGTACCTTTTACCTTACCTCACCGGCAACGGTGCCAGAAAATAGCTTGCTGGCGCGTGGTTGACGTGGGAGCTTCTTCTTCTTTGTTCCCTGGCAACGGCGCCAGAAAATAGCTTGATGTCTACGCACTTCTATTCTTGTAGACAGTTGTTGGGCCTCCAAGTGCAGAGGTTTGTAGAACAGCAACAAGTTTTCCCTTAAGTGGATTACCCAAGGTTTATGGAACTCAGGGAGGAAGTGGTCAAAGGTATCCCCTCTCAAGCAACCCTGCAATCAAGATACGAGAAGTCTCTTGTGTCCCCAACACACCCAATACACTTGTCAGGTGTATAGGTGCACTAGTTCGGCGAAGAGATAGTGAAATACAAGCGGTATGGATAATTATAAGTGGTAACGGTGCGAGAAAATAGCTTGATGGCGTGGAAAAGTCTAAAGTAAAACTGAAATAAAGATATAAGCAAGCAAACATGTAATAGATATAATAGCAAACGGTGTTTCAGTACTTAGAAACAAGGCCTAGGGATGATACTTTCACTAGTGAACACTCTCATATAAATAACTTCTCTTTATGATACTACTCTTAACTACTCTCCGGTTGGACACTCTAATCCATGGTAGGGCTATAACAACACTCCTCAAAGTAAGTCTTTCCCATCTAGATAACCCCACATTGTCACCTTGAGTACTAGATGGTTCCAACAAACACCACAATTTCATAAAGACATCCAACTCCAAATATAACTCATAACAAGTATTTGTAATCTCTAGCCTAAGTGCCACCATGGTGTGCACTCTGTCAACTTCACACACATGGGGAGAGCAGAGATCTATTAAAGCACTTGAGTAGCGAGGTAGATCTATAGATTACAAGCTCATGATCTCAATAAGATCATGCATAGAGAGAGAGAGGAACACATAGCTATCGATAGAACCCTTAGCCTCGAGAGAGAACTACTTCCTCCTCATCATGGGAATCAGCAACGGTGATGGAGATGGTGGTGGAGAGTGATGGAGATGGCTCTGGGTGCACTTCCTCGTCCCGGCAGGGTGCCGGAACAGAGACTTTCTGTCCCCCGAATCTCCCCTTCGGTGGCGGCGGCGCTGCAGAACTTTTCGTGGATTTCTGATTGATGATTTAGGGTTTATGCATCGGGAGGCTCTTATAGGCGAAAGGGGAGACCGAGGGGTACCGGAGGGGCCCACACCACCCCCTGGCGCGGCCTGGCCTGGACCGTGCCACCAGGTGGTGTGGCCAGCCCTTGGCCCCACTTCGTCTCGTCTTCTGGCTTCGTGAGTCTTCCGGTAAAATATTGACTTTGGCTTTTGTCTGGTCCAATTCCGAGAATATTGATTTTCTGACTTTCCTTGAACCAAAAACAGTAGAAAACAGGCAACTGGCACTATGGCTCTTGTTAATAGGTTAGTCCAAGAAATCATATGAAAATTACTCCAAAGTGTGGACAAAACATAAGAAAGTAGATAAAACCAAGCATGGAACATCAAAAATTATAGATACATTTGCAATGTATCACCGCGCGCAAACCCTAGCCCTCGCTCCGGAGACGCCACCGCCACGCTAGCCCGAGCCGCCGGAGCCGCCACCGCCACGCTGAAGCCCGTGGAGGAGGAGGCCCATCACCACCATTCTAGAGCCCATGGAGGAGGAGGCCCGCCGCCGCCGCGCTAAAGCCCGTGGAGAAGGAGGCCCCCATCGCCGGAGCCCGTGGAGGAGGAGCCCGCCACCTCATCGTCGACGACCACCACAGCAGCAACAGTAGCATCACTGCCACCCTCGTCGTCGATGACCACCACAGAAGCAACAGGTACCCTCAACACCATGTCCATCTTCACTGCTACCTGTCATGTTTGTGCAATTGTGCTCATCAGTATCCCCTAATCTTTTTACAATTTCTAGCCGATCAGGCTATGTCCTAAAAGGAGGAGCCCGAGCTTCATTAGCTCAACTTTGCACTTGCCAATTAGAATATGTGTGTTAGAAATGTGATTTTCATTATTCCTAGTTGTCAGTACTGAAGAAATTCTACCGAATATGTTACTGCGTGTTTTTCAGTAGTATTTTTTAGTACATGGATTCAGAGTACATGCATGGATTTAGAGTTGTACTACTGAGATTAATTGCTTGCAGGCTGGGTGTTTAGAGTACTGTTAAATTCAGAGTACTATTAATACTGCCTTCTTGCTGCTTGATGTATTCACCAAATGGTCTCTATAAATACATCTCAAGTTAAAATGTGTTAGGAATTTTCTAGGTTCTCTAAAAAAATCACATTGTCTACTACTATTTAACTAGCTAACATGTTTTAGAGTGTATCAGTAATACTCTTTTGGAGGCAGAGCTAGCTCATAGAATAAGAATAAAAATAGGACACCTTGTGCTACTAGTATTGCTGTTCCTGGCTTTGACATAGTAGTGCCTGGCTTGATTCAAAGAGTAGTGCATGATTCAGAGAAGCGCTTGATTCAGATAGTAGTGCTTGATTTTAGAGTAGTGTCTGGCTTGATTCAAAGAAGGGCGGTGCACAATTATAGAGTATTGCCTGGCTTGATTCATGTTATAAAGATAAAAATGTTCTAGCTTGATTTAGAGTAGTGCCTGGCTTGATCTAGAGAAGGGAAGTGCAAAATTACAGAGTAGCACAATTACAGAGTAGTGCTTCAAAAAATGTTCTAGTTTATTTTTATGCTTCAGTTATACACAAACCATGGATTTTATGCTTCAGTTATACTGCTGCTACTTTCTATCATATTCCTGGAGTGTAATTGGTTCATGGAGTATGTATACAGGCACACACACATTGGTTCTTTGAGTTTTTGTAGTTAAAATTAATTCCTAGATGTTCTTGTAGTTAAAATTAATTAGGTTGCCATCATCCACATATATATCAATCAGGCAAGGTGTATGTGAAGTGTACAAGTGTATACGGTCAAGGATTAGTTGTTGGGTTAGCTGGTTACTATTCGAATTTAAAGTGCTCAGTGTTTTAAGTGTATAATGCTGTAAATTTTAAAGTTTTTTAAGTTCTTATACATGTATCTATTGGTTCTTACTACTGCTTGCTAAGCTTGCTGGTGCTGCTGGTGCTTGCTGTGTTGGTGTTGCTGGTGCTTGTTGGTGCTGCTTGCTGCTGCTGTGGTGCTTGCTGGTGCTTCCATGGTGCTGCTACTACTCGCTACTCGTGGTGCTTTTGTGTGTGTGTGTAAAATGTTTGCAGGGATTTCAATTGAGTTGCCCGTTTCTCTCGAAGTGTCGATTCACTTCCGTTTCGGTTGAGAAATGGGCACTCCTAGGTCAAAAAATTAGCAAAGGTCATGCCGAATTTTTCGGCCGAGATTTGTGCTAACTTTTTGCTAAGCACATGATCAGCATAGTGCAAACATGTCGGGAAACACCGAGGTCAGCCCTTCTAAGCACATGATCAGCGTCGAAGAACAAGTTAGAGAGGCCAACGAGTCATTCTGGTGGGGGTCCCAACAAGAGGAGGAGGCTATGAGGATGACACCACCACCGGAAGAGGAGGCGATCGTCGCCAGAGCTGCTGGTGCCAATGAGGGAGGAGATCCTGATTACGAGGGGGATGAAGACGACTACAATGGAACTAGTGAAGGCGGCGGTGAAGAGGATGACACCACCGATGGCGACGAGCGCACGAATGGCGGTAGCGGCAACCTGACCGCTTCTCAAAAGAAGAATAAGAAGGAAAAGAAGGATCGGAAGGTGCTAGTGCTTGCCATTGTCTGTGATGAGTTCACTAAGGTCACAGAAAGTGGCCAACCCATTGCGCCAGAGGCGATTGCTAAAGGGTACGGCTTGCAACTTGGGTGCATCGTCCGGGAAAGCATGTCGATCAACACGAAGTACATCAGACATGCTGACAATGCAGCTTTGGACGATAAACTCCTTAAGAAGCTTCACAAGCGATACAGATTCCCAAAGCGGTTCAGAAACCTCGAGAGAAAGAACCCGGTGAACAAACTAGCCCTCACGAAGATCAGCAATGCCTTGAGCAGCTGGAAAACCCGGGTGAAGAATAGCATTGACAAAGGTGAAAGCTGGGAGGTTATTAGTAAGAAAAATCCGATGCTCGACGAAGAGGAGTTTAAGATATTCAAGGCGGATATAGCTACTGCTGACGGTATACATTGGACTAACTGGGGCAAGACTATGCGGGAACAGAACATAGGTAACCATCGCCTTGGAAGCGGCGGTTATAGGGGGAAACAGGCCATTTGGGACAAGAAGGACACCAAGCTTGAACTCCTTGGTAAAGAAACCCTTGGCTTAAAATCACAGACTTGCAGCTTAGGCAATTTGTTCGGGCTCGCTACTATGTGGACAAGGAAACAGGGGAGTTCATCACCGACGATCCGGAGGTGAAGGAATTCGAGAAGAAGCTGGTAAGGAATTTATCGCTGATCTCAAGTCTATTGCGTTCTAATTAAAATAATGAAGCCAAGAATCTAAATGGGTTCACCTTTCCTTGTCTCTGCAGGAGGAGGAACTGAACGCTCCTGCCACAGAGTCGTCCCAGGATTTGACGGAGCCGTGGGACATGGTTTTGAATAGGGCGACCAAAGATTACAAGAAGAGGGACAAGGGGTTGCCGCCGTCCTCAGCTGGTCGTGTGTCCGGCTTCGGTACGAGCATGAAGTTCAAGGAGTACTACAAAGAGGACGCCAAGAAAAGAAGGGAGAGGAAGAACCAAGGATAAAGCCGTTGTTGAAGAGGTGAAGATGAAGGTGAAGACACTGGAGGAGAAGGCGGTGGACGAGAAAATGGTGGACAAGTTAGTGGAAGAGAAGCTCCGCTCGATGAAACCCCCTGAGTTTTCGAGGGGCTTACTGCTTGGAATGTGGGAGGTCGATAGGGGCCGATACATCTGCCCAGCTTAAGCGGAAGCAACTCAGGCATCAATGTTATCGTGTTGCCGGACCTGGTGACCCTGTCGGCCATCAACGTCGGGACACAGCCGCTCGTTTTGGTCACACCGACGCCCCCTCCCGCCAAAGATACCAATAAGGCGCAGCCGATGGTGGTGGTGCTTCGTGAGGCACCCGAGCGGGAGATTGCAGATGATGATAGGCCGGCCACCGGCATCGTCCGTGTCTCTACATTAGCCGAGCTCCACGCCATCACCAGTGTAACTAATTAGTTAGTGTACGTCATCTCCTTTATGCCTTTGATGCATGACTGCTGCCATCTCAAGACGCCTAACAACATGTTTTGCCTCAGGACACTTCTTGCGTACTCCTGCTTAAAGATGTCGGCGGTGAGTTGAAGGATGTTGCCAAGGGCACTCTCATACAAACGACGAGCCGCACGATGCACAACAATCCAATGGCTGATGACGTGATGAGCGTCAGGTTGGCTCGGGTGTTGCCAGGGTGCAACGACATGGACCCCCCTTTCAACCTCAGGGAGCCGACGAACACAAGACCCTTGGAGAATGCTACAACTGGCCCTTGACATGGCCAAAGACCCAGATTCGTCTTGCAGGGGGGAGCACCGGTGCCACCTCTAGATCGATCGCCCGTCCACCACCTTGGAAGCCAGCAGCCGCCATCGTTGCCACCACCAGCCGTCACCAGCAACTCTTGGCAGCGTGTGTGCCGCCACATGGCAAAGACGTTGTGCCGCAACCGCCGTCGCCCCCGCTACCACCACCACATGATGGCACCCATGAAGATGATGATGAATTGGTCAACGTTGACGACTTCATCAACATCGGCGCCGACAAAGGATTATATATGCCTTTTGTGGATGAAGAACCCTTCACAGCTCGCGACCATCAAGCTGGTCAGCCCAATACATGCACGCAGCACCTGGTCTTCCATGGTCTTTCTCAAGAGACGCCTCCGGCCGCCGATCCACCACAGGAGAAACCAGGATTGGTTTTCATCCCCAACACACTCCAAAAGGCGGCTGATGAGCAGATGGCAGTGGCTGACACTGTTGTGAAGAAGAAGCACTATAGGAAGAGAGGTAATAATAAGAAGAAGAAGGGTGCGAGCCAGCCTCTTCCGAAGAGGATCCAGGCTCAGGACGCCGTTGTCATACCATCCACACAATATGGCTTGCCCTGAGTGCATGTAGCTGGTGATCCGATATTGACTCCGGATATGCTCCACATCGCGGTTGGATCCATGTTAACTTTGCAAGAGGGTGTCAATATACTAGAGGGCCTCCTTATTAAAGACAAAGATCCAAATTACCCGGTTTTCGCGGCCAAGGTGCCATTGGACGTGGGCTTCATCGATGAAGCCCCCGCGGATATATTCTTCATAGCGTACGAGGACATATTATGACTATTTCTCACGAAACGGCTAGACTATAACTTGGTCCGCCTATACGCGCTTAGTCTGGCGATCAAGATCAAGAGAGAGAGTACCCCGGAAATCACAATAGTGGATCCCTACTACATGCGGGACATCCAGCTGGTCGAAGGATCAGAGACATGGACCAAGGCGACGGCGTACCTCGAGAAGTTCATGGTGGACAACAAGAGAAAGGACACACTTCTTTTGCCTTTCTTTCCCGAGTGAGTACACACACTCGCTCATCGCCGCCGTAACTTATGCATTTCTTATAGATTTCTTCCTTTGATCTTTTTCCAACATTCTGTTCCAATTGTGTTGCGCAGAGACAAATATTGCACACTCATCGTCCTTGCCCCGAGGTATTCGCTAGCCACATATTTTGACTCGGGGAGTTTGACGAAGAAGAAAGACTACACCAGAATAAGGGGTGTTCTCAATGAGGCTCTCGAGGGCTACACCAAGAAGGGATGCACCTTCGTAGATAAGGGGAATGTATCAAGGATGGAAAACACATGTTCAAGCACGTGCTCGAGTTCCCCCAAGGCCAAGCGACTCATCGGTGCCAAGGAGGCCTTCTACGTCCTCCATCACCTTAAAGGCTATGTTCGGGATTGCCAGAACCTAACGCTGCCATCTAGTCTCCGAGGATGGGCCGAAACTTTGGCGCGAATCGACGATGATGATCTTAGAGAAGACTTCCATCACATTCAGATGAAGATGTCGCAAATCATCATTGAAGATGCCAACACAAGGGGGGCCTACAACAAGCCAGAGGGTTGAGTAAGAGGGAGATCAAAGAGCGCCTCCGTAAGCAGGGTGACACAAAGACGTGGATGACGAAAGAGGGCTATCTACCATTCCTGAAGCCGAGCGAGAAGAAGTCTTCATGATCGATGTGTTTCTCTAGCATGATCTAGTGTGTGTATATTCTTGATGGACGCCTGTTGTAGTGTGTGTGTCATAAACTTTACTATCTTGTGGTCGAAATGGTCATTGTTGTTAGACTTAAACTACCTTGTGTTCGTGTTGTCGTTGAACTTATTGCTTCTATGATGATCGCGAGATGCTATCTTTTAGGTTTATGGATCCTTTGTTTTATATTTTGTGAACATATATATATATATATATATGGATGTGAACCCTTTATTAATTCTTTTCGTTGTATTTTTACTAATATGCCTTGTCGTCTATAGAGATGGCGACGAGGTGGTATGTGGTGTACATGGGTAGGGTTCTAGGAGTCTACGAGGAGTGAGAGGATTGTCACAAACAAGTGAACAAGTTCAGCGGCAACATGTACAAAGGATACGCGACTAGAGAGGAGGCGGTAGCCAAGTAGAGGAACCACCTGTGGAAGAAGAACCGGATGAAGATATTGGTCGGGCTCATGCTCTTGCTCACCATCATCACAGATGTATTCTATTTGATCCTAGTGTAGGCGGCGGTGACCACTTCATATTTGTAATGTGAGATGATATGAACTTTGTATCCGATACTTGTGTAAAACTTCGGCACTTGACACTATATATGTATCTCGATCGGGGTCTAAGTGTTTGTATTATATATATGTCGATTTTCATGCATCTACTACTTGTGCAATGTACTATTTATACTTATTTGGATAAATACTGTATAAATATCTGATTATACAACATGAACGTATTTTACTTTGAATACGTGTTATATAGTCAGTGGCGCATATATAAATATAGTTAGCGGCACATATGATTTCTGTGGCTACCTATGCGCCACAGGAGCAAGTTCAATGGCGAGGTAACAATGGCGACTAGGATATGCACCACAGAAGTCTCATTTCCATGTGCCACAGATAAGCTGTTTCCTAGTAGTGACTGACTCTAGTTATGGTTCATGAAAAGAATACACATGCAATGATTCTGGTGGATCCATATGTGGTTTGTGAAAAGAACAGACATGCAATGACTCTGGTGGATCCATATGTGATTTGTGAGAAGAACATACATGCAATGACTCTGGTGGATCCATATGTGGTTTGTGAGAAGAACACACATGCAATGACACTGGTGGATCCATATGTGGTTTGTGAAAAAGAACACACATGCAATGACTCTAGCTGTGGTTAATAAAAAGAACACACATGCAATGACTCTGGTGGATCCATATGTGGTTTGTGAAAAGAACACACATTCAATGACACTGGCGGATCCATATGTGGTTTGTGAAAATAACACACATTTAATGACACTGGTGGATCCATATGTGGTTTATGAAAAGAACAGACATTCACTGACCCTAGTTGTGGTTCATGAAAAGAACAGACATGCAATGACTCTAGCTATGGTTTATGAAAAGAACAGGCATGCAATGACTCTATTGGATCCATGTGTGGTTTGTGAAAAGAACAGACATTCACTGACTCTAGTTGTCACTAGTAGAGAAAGACTTATGGTTAGATTTATTATCAGTGGAGTACTTTTTTGAATATGCTCCGCTGATAATTATTAGTGGTGCATTTAAAAATATGCTCCACTAATATTTTGTTTAACCAATGGGGCACATCTAAAAAAATGCGCCACTGATAATGTGGGCCCAGCACCCCGAAGGGCTGTGGACCAAATATTAATGGTGCATATGTCTATATGCGCCATTGATATATGCTTATCAATATGCGCCATTGATATTTTCCTCACCAATGGCGCATCTTCGTCAATATGCGCCATTGATAAGTTATGGACCTCACCACTCAGAAAGATGACAGAATTATCAATAGCGCATATTAGAGATGCATCACTAATATTTTTTTACCAATGACACATATTACAAAAAATACGCCATTTCTAAATCTTGTGGCCCTAACCCTAAATCTGTACAAGATACAAATTACTAGGCAGTGGATTAGTATGTTTCCGATTATTTTGGTGAGAGAAAAATAGCCGCGTGGAGGGAAGCGTTTGATGCGCGATGCACCCCGCGCGCCCACCGCATCCCTACCCTGTCCCTGCCCTACCCTAGTCCGCATCTGGCCTACCCGGTCCCTGCCCTACCCTCGATCCCCACCTCTCTCCTCTTGCCCCGCTCGCGTCCCCAACCTCTCCCGCATCCCAGCCGCCAGTTTCGCCCCGCCTCCGGCGCTCGCTACCCTGCCTCCGACCGCCGGCCACGCCTCGTCGCCTGGCTCCCACATCACCATCCGCCACCGCCGCCCGGGCCCTCCCCTCGCCCGCACCTTCCTCGCCTCCTCTAGGCTCTCCTCTCCGTGCATGTCCCTTTCCTCTGCCGCCAGAGGCCCGCGCCGGCCTCGACCTCCCGCCCTGTCGCCTCGAGCTCCCGCCGTCGTGCGCCCGGTTCCCCAAGCTCGCCAGCGAACGGTGCGCGTCCTCCGGTCCCGTGTGAGCACTGCCGCCTCCCTGCTGCAACCACCTCGCCCAACATCGTCGCCCAGGGGCCGCTCCGCCAAGACCTGCGCCTCCTGCCGTTTGGGTCACCGCCGCTCACCCTCGTTGCCTCTCTTTGCCGTGTACCCTACAGCGAGGGATCTGCTCATCGACAGCGTGTTGCCCGGCGAAGACGCATCAGGCAGATGTGGTGGTTCCTGGTGGTGGTATGGAGCGGCGTTGCTGCATCGACGACACGAATCTGGACTCCATCATCTGAAGGGGCGATGCGGTCGATTGGGTCGGACTGAGAGCAGTGGATATTGGAGAGCATCTTCGGTGAGGCCCTGCGTCCTAGCTGCCGGCGGACGCGTCTCGATTTCGTGCGGTTAGTACCTTACTCACCATATCCTATCGACTTTACCACCACCTGTAGTTTGCGCTGGCGTTTTCCTAGCAGAGCTAACTAGCTGCATCCCTTTTAAGTGCGATGTAGTGTTCATGCGCAGCCCTCTAGCTGCTCATGTGTACATCAGGGATTTTATGATCATGTGTATACCCCCCTTTGAAATCAAAGTGGTTTTTCCACTCGGAATTTGCTCATGTGCACATTAGGGATTGTATGGATGTGTAGATCCCCACCTTCCTAAATATAGGTGAATTTTCCATCAGTTTTTGCTCATGTACAGCAGGGGCATGGTGTAGATCCCCTTAATTTGTCATGGTGTAGATCCTTTGAACTTGAATTGAGTGGTATTAGGTGTATAGCAAGGGGTTTGTGAATTTTGTGTGGAGCCACTGGATTCAAATTGTGCAGTACTGGTTTGCTTAATCGTGTACATCAGAAGCAGTAGTTACATGTACTCACTCCGTCCCAAAAATGATGTCTCAAGTTTGTCTAAACTTGAATGTATCTATATACTAAATAGTGTCTAGATACATCCAAGTTTAGACAAACTCGAGACATCCTTTTTGGGACATAGGGAGTACATACATTTGGTTAGTTTTAGTCAGTAGACATTTTGTTTCTCTGAATTTCATGTCATAGTTAGGTCGATAGTTACAAGCAGTGATCATCTTAGCGTGTAACTTTTCGTGTATGGATTATGACATTTTACACTTAGGCTATAACTTTTCTATATCTAGCCTGTAACAATCGAAATGCCCTGTACTGTTGTACTTTTTGTTGTATGGTCATGCTCCTATTAGCGGTCGAGGATATAATTATTCTTCATGCTAATCAACTAGTGTTAGAATACTCTAATCACCATGGCATGCGACCCTCGCCTCCATTGGCAGGTTAGCGACCTAATTAACAGTGAAATTGTAGATGAGATAGTGTCATTTGGATAGGCAGTCAGAAGGAGAAATGATTTCAGAAAGGAAAAATATTGTTAGCTCGGTGGATAACTACACCAAAACAAGTTTCGTTTGGTTGATTAACATAATTAGAGGTCTTTTCTCATGCTTCTTCCTGGGGATACATGAACCGGTGAGATGCTACCGTTAGATATTTTGATTTGCACACATCCAACCATATGCCCAGCCCCTCCATGAACAACTTTTTAATTGTTCAGATCAAGATCTCATAAACACACACGTTGCATGATTAGCAACACGCCGTTAGATATCTTAATTAGTGTCTATGTGCACCCCTAACTTCTCATGTGTACATCGGGGAGGTTATGAACATGTAAATCCCCTTGAAACCAATTTTTTTGGCAGTACTAGGTTGCTCATGGTCAGCAGAGGGTCATGGGTGTGTAATATCCTCTGGAATTTATTTTCTGTTATCAATATGTTGTGTCAGCAATGTAAATATCATGCTCAAATCAGGTGAGTGGTTCACCCTAGCATGTAATATTTTCTGATTGTGGACTATTACATTTTTTCTTACATATAGACTGTCAATTTCTAAGCATACGGGATAACACTTTTTTATATAGTCTGTAACTTTTCTATATAGCCTGTAACTTAATCTGTTACTTTATAGCCTGTAACTTTTAATCTTTATTTTTACTTTAACTTTGCGAGTACAAACTGTAACTAAGATTTGTGGCATAGAGTAATCTTTTTTATAGCCTGTAACTTTGTATACTCTAGCCTGTAACTTTGTATACTCTAGCCTGTAACTTTGTAGTCTAGTCAGTAACTAAGATATTGTTGAGAAATCTAGGTACTGAGAGTGAGAGCTTGGTCCATTTTGATGTAGTGGACCTAGGAGCCGGCTAAGCTAGCATATATGGTGCTCCATTTGATCTTGTCTTGACCTCACCTGGGCATAGCATCTAGTTAACCAGGTTGATTGAAGCACGCAGCAGCTACCTGTCTAGCTTAGCTAGATGTTTGTCTTGTTCTGTTTTCTGTTGTGCAGGAGGTTCCAGCAGCTTGCGCTTGGGTGTGGTCAGCCAGCAAGAGAGGGTCCTCACTCCTGACATGCACATGGCTGGGCGTCGCGGAGAATGGGGATGACATGTTCCATTTATGCATGCTTGGGTGTGGTGCAGGCAGCATATTGGTAGAGGAGGAGGTGATGAAGGGCGCACTCGAAGACTGGAATTTACATGATTTGCTTTGAATCTGAATCCATGCGGTCGAACTTTAGGTTTGCGGTAGTAATGGTCGGTCATGTATGGCTAGTGCGTGATAATGGTCTGGTCCGGGTGTGTTTTTTCTCAAGCATTGTTTTGTATGTGAAGAGGAAGGTCAGGCAGTTTGGATGGTGCAGTGGGTCCTAGAGCATATGTGTATGTGTACTGACAGAAGTGTGTCTCCTGCTACAGTGGGGGTTGTGTAGAGTTGCAGACACAGTTTTGTACTATTATGATGTGATGATGTATAATTATATTTGTACTGATAGATGTGATGATGTATAATTATATTTGTATTATTATCTCTGTTTTTATACTGATATGTACCTATATAAATACCTGTATATGTACCTTATAAATACCTAAGAGCCTTGTATTCTGTATACCTGTACGAAACATCAGTGGCGCATCTTTTATTCAACCAGTGGCGCATCTAACATCAGTGGCGCATTTGGATATATGCTTCACTTGTAAAACATCAGTGGCGCATTTTGAATATGCGCCACTGGTGGGCCTATTATCAATGTCGCATATTGAATATACGCAATTGATCTAATTATCAGTGGCGCAACACTAGTGGCGCATTACATATGCGCCATTGATAACAAAAAATATGCTCCACTGATAAGCAATTCTCCACTAGTGTGTAGTTTATGAAAAGAACACACATGCAATGACACTGGTGGATCCATATGTGGTTTGTGAAAAGAACAGACATGCAATGACACTGGTGGATCCATATGTGACCTATGAAAAGAACACACATGCTCATGTGGTTTATGAAAAGAACAGACATTCACTGACTCTAGTTGTGGCTCATGAAAAGAACACACATCCAATGACTCTAGCTATGGTTTGTGAAAAGAACAGACATGCAATGACTATAGCTGTGGTTAATGAAAAGAACACACATGCAATGACTCCGGTGGATCCATATGTGGATCATGAAAATAACACACATGCAATGACTCTAGTGGATCGATATGTGGTTTGTGTGAAGAACAGACATGCAATGACTCTGGTGGATCCATATGTGGTTTGAGAGAAGAACAGGCATGCAATGACTCTGGTGGATCCATGTGCGGTTTGTGAAAAGAACAGACATTCACTGACTCTAGTTGTGGTTCATGAAAAGAACACACATGCAATGACACTGGTGGATCCATATGTGGTTTATGAAAAGAACAGACATGCAATAACTCTGGTGGATCCATATGTGGTTTGTGAGAAGAGTAGACATGCAATAACTCTGGTGGATCCATATGTGGTTTGTGAGAAGAACACACATTCAATGACACTGGTGGATCCATATGTGGTTCGTGAAAAGAACACACATGCTCCAGTGGTTTGTGAAAAGAACACACATGCAATGATACTGGTGGATCCTTATGTGGTTTGTGAAAAGAACACACATGCAATGACACTGGTGGATCCTTATGTGGTTTGTGAAAAGAACACACATGCAATGACACTGGTGGATCAATATGTGGTTTGTAAAAAGAACACACATCTAATGACTCTAGTTGTGGTTAATGAAAAGAACACATGAAATGACTCTAGTGGATCCATATATGGTTCATGAAAAGAACAAACATTCACTGATTCTAGTTGTGGTTCATGAAAAGAACACACATCCAATGACTCTAGCTGTGGTCTATGAAAAGAACACACATGCAATGACACTGGTGGATCCATATGTGGTTTGGGAAAAGAACAGATATGCAATGACTCTGGTGGATCCATATGTGGTTTGTGAGAAGAACAGACATGCAATGACTCTAGTGGATCCATATGTGGTTTGTGAAAAGAACAGACATGCAATGACTCTAACTGTGGTTAATCAAAAGAACACACATTCAATAACACTGTTGGATCCATATATGGTTTATGAAAACAACACACATCAAATGACTCTAGCTGTGGTTAATGAAAAGAACACATGAAATGACTCTAGGTGGATCCATATCTGGTTTGAGAAAAGAACAGGCATGCAATGAGTCTAGTTGTGGTTCATGAAAAGAACACACATGCAATGACACTAGTGGATCCATATGTGTTTTAGGAAAAGAACACACATTCAATGACAGTAGTGGATCCATATGTGGTTTGTGAGAAGAACACACATGCTCATGTGGTTTATGAAAAGAACACACGTCCAATGACACTAGTGGATCCCTATGTGGTTTGTCAAAAGAACACACATGCAAGAAACTGGTGGATCCATATGTGGTTTGTGAAAAGAACACACATCCAATGACTATGGTGGATCCTTATGTGGTTTGTGAAAAGAACAGACATGAAATGACTCTAACTGTGGTTTATGAAAATAACGGGTATGCAATGACTCTTGTAGATCCATGTGTGTGGTTTGTGAAAAAAACAGACATGAAACAACTCTAGCAGTGGTTCATGAAAAGAACTCACATGCAATGACACTGGTGGATCCATATGTGGTTTGTGAAAAGAACACACATCCAATGACTCTTGTGGATCCTTATGTGGTTTTTGAAAAGAACAGACATGCAATGACTCTAACTGTGGTTTATGAAAAGAACAGGCATGCTATGACTCTGGTGGATCCATGTGTGGTTTGTGAAAAGAATAGACATACAATGACTCTAGCTGTGGTTCATGAAAAGAACACACATGCAATGACACTTGTGGATCCATATGTGGTTTGTGAAAAGAACACACATCCAATGACTCTAGCTGTGGATCCATATGTGGTCTATGAAAAGAACACACATGCTCATGTGGTTTATGAAAAGAACAGACATTCACTGACTCTAGTTGTGGCTCATGAAAAGAACACACATCCAATAACTCTAGCTATGGTTTGTGAAAAGAACATACATGCAATGACTATAGCTGTGGTTAATGAAGAGAACACACGTGCAATGAGTCCGGTGGATCCATATGTGGTTCATGAAAATAACACACATGCAATGACTCTAGTGGATCCATATATGATTTGTGTGAAGAACAGACATGCAATGACTCTGGTGGATCCATATGTGGTCTATGAGAAGAACACACATGCAATGACACTGGTGGATCCATATATGGTTTGTAAAAAACACACATGCAATGACTCTGGTGGATCCCTATGTGGTTTGTGAAAAGAACAGACATTCACTGACTCTAGTTGTGGTTCATGAAAAGAACACACATGAAATGATACTGGTGGATCCATATGTGGTTTGTGAAAAGAATAGACATGTAATGACTCTGGTGGATCCATATGTGGTTTGTGAGAAGAACATACATGCAATGACTCTGATGGATCAATATGTGGTTTGCGAGAAGAACATACATGCAATGAGTCTGGTGGATCCATATGTGGTTTGTGAAAAGAACACACATGCAATGACTCTAGCTGTGGTTAATGAAAAGAACACACATGCAATGACTCTGGTGGGTCCATGTGTGGTTTGTGAAAAGAACACACATGCAATGACACTGGTGGATCCATATGTGGTTTGTGAAAAGAACAAACATGCAATGACACTTGTGGATCCATATGTGGTCTATGAAAAGAACACACATGCTCATGTGGTTTATGAAAAGAACAGACATTCACTGACTCTCATTATGGTTCATGAAAAGAACACACATCCAATGACTCTAGCTATAGTTTGTGAAAAGAACACACATGCAATGACTTTGGTGGATCCCTATGTGGTTTGTGAAAAGAACAAACATTCACTGACTCTAGTTGTGGTTCATGAAAAGAACACACATGCAATGACACTGGTGGATCCATATGTGGTTTGTGAGAAGAACACACATCCAATGACACTGGTGGATCCATATGTGGTTTGTGAAAAGAACACACATGCTCATGTGGTTTGTGAAAAGAACACACATCCAATGACACTGGTGGATCCTTATGTGGTTTGTGAAAAGAACACAACTCCAATGACTCTAGCTGTGGATCCATATGTGGTCTATGAAAAGAACACACATGCTCATGTGGTTTATGAAAAGAATAGACATTCACTAACTCTAGTTGTGGCTCATGAAAAGAACACACATCCAATGACTCTAGCTATGGTATGTGAAAAGAACAGACATGCAATGACTATAGCTGTGGTTAATGAAAAGAACACACATGCAATGACTCCGGTGGATCCATATGTGGTTCATTAAAATAACACACATGCAATGACTCTAGTGGATCCATATGTGGTTTTTGTGAAGAACAGACATGCAATGACTCGGGTGGATCCATATGTAGTCTATGAGAAGAACACACATGCAATGACACTGGTGGATCCATATGTGGTTTGTGAAAAAACACACATGCAATCACTCTAGTGGATCCCTATGTGGTTTGTGAAAAGAACAAACATTCACTGACTCTAGTTGTGGTTCATGAAATGAACACACATGCAATGACACTGGTGGATCCATATGTGGTTGAAAAGAACAGACATGCAATGACTCTAGTGGATCCATATGTGGTTTGTGAGAAGAACACACATGCAATGACTCTGATGGATCAATATGTGATTTGTGAGAAGAACATACATGCAATGACTCTGGTGGATCCATATGTGGTTTGTGAAAAGAACACACTGCAATGACTCTAGCTGTGGTTAATGAAAAGAACACATATGCAATGACTTTGGTGGGTCCATGTGTGGTTTGTTAAAAGATACACATGCAATGACACTGGTGGATCCATATGTGGTTTGTGAAAAGAACACACATGCAATGACACTCATGGATCCATATGTGGTCTATGAAAAGAACACACATGCTCATGTGGTTTATGAAAAGAACAGACATTCACTGACTCTCGATGTGGTTCATGAAAAGAACACACATCCAATGGCTCTAGCTATGGTTTGTGAAAAGAACACACATTCAATGACTTTGGTGGATCCCTATGTGGTTTGTGAAAAGAACAAACATTCACTGACTCTAGTTGTGATTCATGAAAAGAACACACATGCAATGACACTAGAGGATCCATATGTGGTTTGTGAGAAGAGCACACATCCAATGGCACTCGTGGATCCAGATGTGGTTTGTGAAAATAACACACATGCTCATGTGGTTTGTGAAAAGAACACACATCCAATGACACTGGTGGATCCTTATGTGGTTTGTGAAAAGAACACACATCCAATGAATCTAGCTGTGGATCCATATGTGGTCTATGAAAAGAACACACATGCTCATGTGGTTTATGAAAAGAATAGACATTCACTGACTCTAGTTGTGGCTCATGAAAAAAGAACACACATCCAATGACTCTAGCTATGGTTTGTGAAAAGAACAAACATGCAATGACTATAGCTGTTGTTAATGAAAAGAACACACATGCAATGACTCCGGTGGATCCATATGTGGTTCATGAAAATAACACACATGCAATGACTCTAGTGGATCCATATGTGGTTTTTGTGAAGAACAAACATGCAATGACTTTGGTGGATCCATATGTGGTCTATGAGAAGAACACACATGCAATGACACTGGTATATCCATATGTGGTTGGTGAAAACACACATGTAATGACTCTGGTGGATCCCTATGTGGTTTGTGAAAAGAACAGACATTCACTGACTCTAGTTGTGGTTCATGAAAAGAACACACATGCAATCACACTGGTGGATCCATATGTAGTTTGTGAAAAGAACAAACATGCAATGACTCTGGTGGATCCATATCTGGTTTGTGAGAAGAACATACATGCAATGACTCTGATGGATTAATATGTGGTTTGTGAGAAGAACAGACATGCAATGACTCTAGTGGATCAATCTGTGGATTGTGAAAACAACACACATGCAATGACTCTAGTTGTGGTTAATGAAAAGAACACACATGCAATGACCCTGGTGGGTCCATGTGTGGTTTGTGAAAAGAACACACATGCTATGACACTGGTGGATCCATATGTGGTTTGTGAAAAGAACATACATGCAATGAGACTGGTGGATCCATATGTGGTCTATGAAAAGACCACACATGCTCATGTGGCTTATGAAAAGAACATACATTCACTGACTCTAGTTGTGGTTCATGAAAAGAATAGACATGCAATGACTCTAGCTGTGGTTTATGAAAAGAATAGACATGCAATGACTCTGGTGGATCCATGTGTGGTTTGTGAAAAGAACAGACATTCACTGACTCTAGTTGTGGTTCATGAAAAGAACACACATGCAATGACACTTGTGGATCCACGTGTGGTTTGTGAAAATAACAGACATGCAATAACTCTGGTGGATCCATATGTGGTTTGTGAGAAGAATAGACATACAATGACTCTGGTGGATCCATATGTGGTTTGTGAGAAGAACATACATTCAATGACACTGGTGGATCCATATGTGGTTCGTGAAAAGAACACACATGCTCATGTGGTTTGTGAAGAGAACACACATGCAATGACACTAGTGGATCCTTATGTGGTTTGTGAAAAGAACACACATGCAATGACACTCGTGGATCAATATGTGGTTTGTGAAAAGAACACACATCCAATGACTCTAGTGGATCCTGATGTGGTTTGTGAAAAGAACAGACATGCAATGTCTCTAACTATGGTTTATGAAAAGAATACATATTCAATGACACTGGTGGATCCATATGTGGTTTGTGCAAAGAACACACATCCAATGACTCTAGTTGTGGTTAATGAAAAGAACACATGAAATGACTCTAGTGGATCCATATATGGTTTGTGAAAAGAGCATACATCCAATGACTCTAGGTGTGGTTCATGAAAAGAACACACATGCAATGACACTGGTGGATCCATATGTGGTTTGTGAGAAGAACACACATTCAATGACACTGGTGGATCCATATGTGGTTTGTGAAAAGAACACACATGTTTATGTGGTTTGTGAAAAGAACACACATCCAATGACACTGGTGGATCCTTATGTGGTTTGTGAAAAGAACACACATAAAATGACATGGGTGGATCAATATGTGGTTTGGGAAAATAATACACATCCAATGACTCTAGTGGATCCTTATGTGGTTTGTGTAAATAACAGACATGCAATGACTCTAACTATGGTTTATGAAAAGAACAAGCCTGCAATGACTCTGGTGGATACATGTGTGGTTTGTCAAAATAACAAACATTCACTGACTCTAGTTGTGGTTCATGAAAAGAATACACATGCAATGACACTAGTGGATCCATATGTGGTTTGTGAAAAGAACACACATCCAATGACTCTAGTTGTAGATCCATATGTGATCTATGAAAAGAACACACATGCTCATCTGGTTTATGAAAAGAACAGACATTCACTGACTCTGGTTGTGGTTCATGAAAAGAACAGACATTCACCGATTCTAGTTGTGGTTCATGAGAAGAACACACATCCAATGACTCTAGCTGTGGTCTATGAAAAGAACACACATGCAATGACACTCGTGGATCCATATGTGGTTTGGGAAAAGAACAGATATACAATGACTCTTGTGGATCCTTATGTGGTTTGTGAGAAGAACAGACATGCAATGGCTCTGGTGGATCCATATGTGGTTTGTGAAAAGAATAGACATGCAATGACTCTAACTATGGTTAATGAAAAGAACACACATTCAATGACACTGGTGGATCCATATGTGGTTTGTGAAAAGAACACACATCCAATGACTCTAGCTATGGTTAATGAAAAGAACACATGAAATAACTCTAGGTGGATCCATATCTGGTTTGAGAAAAGAACAGACATGCAATGACTCTAGTTGTGGTTCATGAAAAGAACACACATGCAATGACACTAGTGGATCCATATGAGTTTTAGGAAAAGAACACACATTCCATGACACTAGTGGATCCATTTTTGGTTTGTGAGAAGAACACACATGCTCATGTGGTTTATGAAAAGAACACACATCCAATGACACTTGTGGATCCTTATGTGGTTTGTGAAAAGAACACACATGCAATGACACTGGTGGATCCATATGTGGTTTGTGAAAATAACACACATCCAATGACTATAGTGGATCCTTATGTGGTTTATGAAAAGAACAGACATGCAATGACTCTAACTGTGGTTTATGAAAAGAACGGGCATGCAATGACTCTGGTGGATCCATGTGTGGTTTGTGAAAAGAATAGACATGCAATGATTCTAGCTATGGTTCATGAAAGGAACAAACATGCAATGACACTTGTGGATCCATATGTGGTTTGTGAAAAGAACACACATCCAATGACTCTAGCTGTGGATCAATGTGTGGTCTATGAAAAAAAACACATGCTCGTGTGGTTTATGAAAAGAATAGACATTCACTAACTCTAGTTGTGGCTCATGAAAAGAAAACACATCCAATGACTCTAGCTATGGTTTGTGAAAAGTACAGACATGCAATGACTATAGCTGTGGTTAATGAAAAGAACACACATGCAATTACTCCGGTGGATCCATATGTGGATCATGAAAATAACACACATGCAATGACTCTAGTGGATCCATATGTGGTTTGTGTGAAGAACAGACATGCAATGACTCTGGTGGATCCATATGTGGTCTTTGAGAAGAACACACATGCAATGACACTAGTGGATTCATATGTGGTTTGTGAAAAAACACACATGCAATGACTCTGGTGGATCCCTATGTGGTTTCTGAAAAGAACATACATTCACTGACTCTAGTTGTGGTTCATGAAAAGAACACACATGCAATGACACTGGTGGATCCATATGTGGTTTGTGAAAAGAACAGACATGCAATGACTCTGGTGGATCCATATGTGGTTTGTGAAGAGAACGGACATGCAATTACTCTGATAGATCAATATGTGGTTTGTGAGAAGAACAGACATGCAATGACTCTAGTGGATCCATATGTGGTTTGTGAAAAGAACACACATGCAATGACTCTAGCTGTAGTTAATGAAAAGAACACACATGCAATGACTCTTGTGGGTCCATGTGTGGTTTGTGAAAAGAACACACATGCAATGACACTGGTGGATTCATATGTTGTTTGTGAAAGGAACACACATGCAATGACACTAGTGGATCCATATGTGGTCTATGAAAAGAACACACATGGTCATGTGGTTTATGAAAATAACAGACATTCACTGACTCTCATTGTGGTTCATGAAAAGAACACACATCCAATGACTCTAGCTATGGTTTGTGAAAATAACACACTTGCAATGACTTTGGTGGATCCCTATGTGGTTTGTGAAAAGAAAAAACATTCACTGAATCTAGTTGTGGTTCATGAAAAGAACTCACATGCAATGACACTGGTTGATCCATATATGGTTTGTGAGAAGAACACACATTCAATGACACTGGTGGATCCATATGTGGTTTGTCAAAACAAAACACATGCTCATGTGGTTTGTGAAAAGAACACACATCCAATGACACTTGTGGATCCTTATGTGGTTCGTGAAAAGAACACCCATCCAATGACTCTAGTTGTGGATCCATATGTGGTCTATGAAAAGAACACACATGCTCATGTGTTTATGAAAATAACAGACATTCACTGACTCTAGTTGTGGCTCATGAAAAGAACACACATCCAATGACTCTAGCTATGGTTTGTGAAAAGAACAGACATGCAATGACTATAGCTGTGGTTAATGAAAATAAGACACATGCAAGGACACCGGTGGATCCATATGTGGTTCATGAAAATAACACACATGCAATGACTCTAATGGATCCATATGTGGTTTGTGTGAAGAACAGACATGCAATGACTCTAGTGGATCCATATGTGGTCTATGAGAAGAACACACATGCAAAAGCCAAGGGGATCATATATATCCAGAAGTACACACATGCAATGACTCTGGTGGATCCCTATGTGGTTTGTGAAAAGAACAGACGTTCACTGACTCTAGTTATGGTTCATGAAAAGAACACACATGCAATGACACTGGTGGATCCATATGTGGTTTGTGAAAAGAATAGACATGCAATGACTCTGGTGGATCCATATGTGGTTTTTGTGAGAAGAACAGACATGCAATGACTCTGATGGATCAATATGTGGTTTGTGAGAAGAACAGACATGCAATGACTCTGGTGGATCCATATGTGGTTTGTGAAAAGAACACACATGCAATGACTCTAGCTGTGGTTAATGAAAAGAACACACATGCAATGACTCTGGTGGGTCCATGTGTGGTTTGTGAAAAGAACACACATGCAATGACACTGGTGGATCCATATGTGGTCTATGAAAAGAACACACATGCTCATGTGGTTTATGAAAAGAACAGACATTCACTGACTCTCGTTGTGGTTCATGAAAAGAACACACATCCAATGACTCTGGCTATGGTTTGTGAAAAGAACACACATGCAATGACTTTGGTGGATCCCTATGTGGTTTGTGAAAATAACAAACATTCACTTACTCTAGTTGTGGTTCATGAAAAGAACACACATGCAATGAGACTGGTGGATCCATATGTGTTTTAGGAAAAGAACACACATTCAATGACACTGGTGGATCATATGTGGTTTGTGAAAAGAACACACATGCTCATGTGGTTTGTGAAAAGAACACACATGCAATGACACTGGTGGATCAATATGTGGTTTGTGAAAAAACACACATCAAATGACTCTAGTGGATCCTTATGTGGTTTGTGAAAAGAACAGACATGCAATGACTCTAACTGTGGATTATGAAAAGAACAAGCATGCAATGACTCTGGTGGATCCATGTGTGGTTTTTGAAAGAACAGACATTCACTGACTCTAGTTGTGGTTCATGAAAAGAACATACATGCAATGACACTGGTGGATCCATATGTGGTTTGTGAAAAGAACACACATCCAATGACTCTAGCTGTGGATCCATATGTGGTCTATCAAAAGAACACACATGCTCATGTGGTTTATGAAAGGAACAGACATTCACTGACTCTAGTTGTGTTTCATGAAAAGAATAGACATTCACTGACTCTAGTTGGGGTTCATGAAAAGAACACACATCCAATGACTCTAGATGTGGCCTATAAAAAGAACACACATGCAATGACACTGGTGGATCCATATGTGGTTTGTGAAAAGAACACACGTCCAATGACTCTAGTTGTGGTTAATGAAAAGAACATGTGAAATGACTCTAGTGGATCCTTATCTGGTTTGCGAAAAGAACAGGCATGCAATGACTCTAGTTGTGGTTAATGAAAAGAACACACATGCAAGTGAAGTGCTAAACGAATAGATATGCTACACCCAGGTCCCGTGCATGTAGCTACTTAATACCTGAAAACCTAAAGAAAACAAGGATGAGTACAGAAATACTCAATAGGTGCAATATGGAGCCATAAGAACATCAATCAATGAACACTATATATTAGAACTTCACTCTAAAACATAGAAATTTTATCCGAAAACTAAATTGTGGGGT
This sequence comes from Avena insularis, assembly GCA_023614405.1. Lineage (NCBI taxonomy): Eukaryota > Viridiplantae > Streptophyta > Magnoliopsida > Poales > Poaceae > Avena > Avena insularis. The sequence continues at coordinate 441,373,757 of CM042694.1, read as the reverse complement.
TTGGCAGTGCTGGCTCGAAGTTACCAGCGTGTTGGCTCAAAATTGCCAATCTGTGGCAAGGTTGGATCGAAATTACCAACCTACAACCTCTGAAGTATAGAAGAGACAATATCTTATCGAAGAAATACCAATATGAAGAACCAATCACTTCAGAAGAACAACGAACAAACAATCACACATAAAGAGGTGAGGTTCGTCATACATTTTCCTCAAACGGCGTTCAAATTCGAGAACTACTTCCAACACCTGAAGCTTTGAAACCTACGGGAAAAATAGCTTAAGAGACTATTCTATAAGAAAAACATCTAAGCAGATCGACCAACATATAACCGAGTCCCATAACTGGCAGACGTTTACTCTCTCTCTCGGTCTGGAGATTGTAAATCATTTTCTGTAGGTGTCAGGCTCACTAATTTCATTGCACTTCTCAAAGCAAACTTTCAATTGACAGGCTGTGCCAGGACGTGTAAATTCCAATCTGCTCGGGCTGTATTAGATCTAGCAGACGAGCACATAACCAATTCGTTAGGTTCCATCTAAAGCTAATACAAGTGCATCTACGTATATCTTCTAGTGCACCACTCCCGGTAGCAATCAGTCCACCAAGAAAAAGAACTTGGATGCATCATCTGATGCTACAGATTGATTCAAAGTAGTAGAAATATATTCAAATTGTTGGCTAATCATAGTAGGGTGACAGGTTTTTAACTTTAGACCAATAATGAATATCAAATCACTCCACACCAGAACCAGAGGTTGCCGACGCCCAAGTACTAATGGTCTACAGCTACAAGGCACTAGTAGAAAACACGTCTTTCGTTTTGAGCTGCTAGGGGCTCTCGTCCTGGAATAGTCTAAGACCCAGACTAGTGTTAGCACTAGTCTCGGTTCATTCTTGTCCCAATGGATCGGAGGCCGCAGGTGACTAGTCCCAGTTTGTTTGGGACCTCTAGTCCCGGTTGGTAATACCAACCGGGACTAAAGATCTGGACCCCAATGGCTAGGAGCTGGGTGACCATTAGTCCTAGTTTGCAATATAAACCGGGACTAGTTCATGATCTCTAGTCTCGGTTTGTATTACAAACCAGGACTAATTGTTTTCCTATATATACCCTTGCTTCATCCTGCACGATCCCATGGCCATTTTTCTCCAAGCTGGCTAAAGTTCATCCCCATTTTTTGTCCAATATTTGTCAAGATTTGGTGCCACCCTTCAATCCAAGGTTCTAAAAGGTTAGCAACTTCATTCTTTCATCTATCATTGCTATTTTTCTCAATGCTCTAGAAGTAGAGAGTTAGAGGGAATTTTCCTACATCTGTAATTTTAGACATATTTTGATTATGCAAAAAGTTAGTGAAAGTTGAGATGTGTAATTTTAGAGTTTCGGCGCTCAGAATTGAATGAGGTTTTCACTGCTAGATCAATAATTAAAAACTCAACATTTTTTATGTTAATAGTTTTGTCCAATTCAAAAATTGTTGCATGTAAAATTTTATATATAGGTTGTTAGTACACACTAAATTTTTAGATTTCAACAAGTAAATGAAGTGAAAATGATCCAAGCTTTTTATATAATGCAGATGAGACGGTCATGGATGTACAACAGTTCCCGAATGTCTGACATGTTTATTAAAGGCGTGCATTCGTTTCTTGAAGTGGCTGAGGAAAACAAGTAGAATGGTTTTATGTGTTGTCCATGTCATGTCTGTCGGAATGAGAAGGGTTACTCTTCTTCAAAAACCATTCATGTCCACATGATTAAATACGGTTTCATGTCCAGCTATAATTGTTGGACAAAGCACGAAGAAAGAGGGGGTTATGATGGAAGACAATCAAGAAGAAGAGAACAATGACAACTATCCAAAGCTGCAATGGAAGATAGTGAACAAGAAGAAAGTGAAGAATGGGCATCAGATGAGACCGCTGATGATCTTCGTTAGGCCATTCTTGATGCTCAGAGAGAATGCGAAAATTAAAACGAGAAGAAGAAGTTGGAGCACATGTTAGAGGATATCTAAATTGCAAAGATGGCAACACAAAGCTCGGTACCACACCAGAATTGCTACAATGAAATGCAGAGAATGGTTTATCTGACAAGGGATTTGAGAAGCTACTGAAAATAATGAAGATGAAGCTTCCAAAGGATAACGAATTTCCTGTCAGTACATACGAGGCAAAGAAGGTTGTCTTCCATCTAGGATTAGAGGTGCAGAAGATACATGCATTCATTAATGACTGCATCCTCTACCGCAGTGAGGAGTACGAGAATTTGGATGCATGCCCGATATGCGGTGCATTGCGGTATAAGATCAGTCGAGATGACCCTGGTGATGTTAAGGGCGAGGAGCGCCCTGATACGTCGTAAACGTATCTATAATTTTTGATGTTCCATGCTTGTTTTATATCTACTTTCTTATGTTCTGTTCACACTTTGAGGTATTTTTCTATGTTTTCTAGGACTAACATATTAACAAGATGCCACAGTGCCAGTTGCCTGTTTTCTTCTATTTTTGGTTCCAGAAAAGCCAGAAAATGAATATTCTCGGAATTGGACGGGACAAAAGCCAAAGTCAATATTTCACCGAGGGGAACACGGAGCTAGAAGACGAGACGGAGAGGGGCCAGGTGCTGGCCACACCATGTGGTGGCGCGGATCCCCCTGGCCACACCACCAGGTGGTGTAGGCCCCTGGTCCACCCTCTGACATCGCCTCTTCGCCTATAAGAAGCCTATGATGCAGAAACCCTAAATCATCCAGCCTTTAGCCACGAAAAGTTCCGCAGTGCTGCCGCTGCCGAAGAGGAGATTCGGGGGACATAAGTCTCTGTTCCGGCACCCTGCCGGGACGGGGAAGTGCCCCCGGAGCCATCTCAATTGACTCCACCGCCATCTCCATCACCGTTGCTAACTCCCATGATGAGGAGGGAGTAGTTCTTCCTCGAGGCTAAGGGCTCTACCGGTAGCTATGTGTTCATCTCTCTCTCTCTATGCATGATCATATTGTGATCATGAGCTTTGTAATCAAGTAGATCTACCTTGCTACTCAAGTGCTTTAATAGATCTCTGCTCTCCCCACGTGTGTGAAAGTGATAGCATGCACACCGTGGTGGCACTTAGGCTAGAGATTACAAATACTTGTTATGAGTTATATTTGGAGTTGGATGTCTCTATGAAATTGTGGTGTTTGTTGGAACCATCTAGCGCTCAAGGTGATAGTGTAGGGTTATCTAGATGGGGAAAGCGGACTTTGAGGAGTGTTGTTATAACCCTACCATGGATTAGAGTGTCCAACCGAAGAGTAGTTTAGAGTAGTATCATGACGAGAAGATATTTATATGAGAGTGTTCACTAGCGAAAGTATGATCCCTAGGCCTTGTTTCTAAGCATTGAAGCACCATTTGCAACTAGATATGTTACATGTTTGCTTGCTTCCATCTTTTTTTCCTTTAGCCTTTTCCTTCTGTCAAGCTCTTTTCTGGCACCATTGTCTTATATCCATACCACTTGTATTTCACTATCTCTTCGCCAAACTAGTGCACCTATACACCTGACAAGTGTATTGGGTGTATTGGGGGAACAAGAGACTTCTTGTATCTTGATTGCAGGGTTGCTTGAGAGGGATACCTTTGACCACATCCTCCCTGAGTTCGATAAAACTTGGGTGATCCACTTAAGGGAAACTTGTTGCTGTTCTACAAACCTCTGCACTTGGAGGCCCAACAACTGTCTACAAGAATAGAAGTGCGTAGACATCAAGCTATTTTCTGGCGCCATTGCCAGGGAGGTAAGGTAAAAGGTACTCACATCCTCCGGTGTGAGTGCTCGAAGTTATTTCCTTTAGATTCTGCAATTTTGTATTTTTGTTTCTTGTTTTCACTAGTTAGGGTTAATGGAAAACAACAACAAAATTTGAGAGCTTTATAGTATTTATCTTGAGTTAGGACATAAAGTGTTTGAAGAGAAAATTAAAAAACCTATGGAACGTTATTTGCATGCTAATAGCAATGTTGTTAGTATGAATTCTTTGGACACCATTATTGCTAATGCTACAGAAAAGTCTAAGCTCGGGGAAGCTAGTTTTTATGAAAATGATCTTTTTAGTTCCCCAGCTTTGAAAGATAGCTATTATATTGCTTATGATGATACCAAACCTCCAATATATGATGATTACAATGATGAGTATGATATTTTCAGTCCACCTACTATCGAGGAGAAAATTAATTATGATTACAATATGCCTCCTATATTTGATGATTATGGTGATGAGAATAATAATGATAGCTATTTTGTTAAATTTTCTCCCACTACGATTAATAAGAATGACTATGCTTATAGGGAGAGTAATACTTATTTTATGCATGTGGCTCATGATAAGAATGTTTTATGTGATAGTTATATTGTTAATTTTATTCATGATGCTACTGAAAGTTATTATGAAAGAGGGAAACATGGTTTTATGTGTCTCAACAATATTAAGTTTCCCCTCTTTATGTTGAAAGTCTTGAAGTTGCACTTGTTTTGCTTTCCTATGCTTGTTGCTTTGTGCTTTCATGACTTTTTTCTTTACAAGATTATTTTTCATAGGAAGTGGGTTAGACTTAAATGTGCTTTGAATTTGCTTTTTGATGCTCTCTTTTAATTCAATTCATACTTCTTATGTGAGCATCTTCTCAAACTATCATGCCTAACTTAAAGACGTTAAAGTCAAGTACTTCTTGGGAGATAACCCAATAGTTTTCTTGAGTCTTGGAAGTTATTACTTCTGTAATAACCTCTCCTTATCCTTTTTTATTTGATTTTTGTGCCAAGAATAACCTCTAATGAGAGGGAAGTAAGATTTTGGGAAGTGCTGTCCTGAAATAGATTTTTGTGCTTCACTGTAAAAATTCGTGAAAAATCTCTGTGTGTTGGATTGAGCTGTAATTTTCTGAATAAATCCCCCAGGTTGTTAGCTAACTTTCATTAGTTCAACACTTTTCTATTTGAGCAACATAAGGTCTTCAAAAAAATTGTTTTTTACCTGCTGGTCTGTTTTGACAGATTTCTGCCATTATTTGCATTTGCCTCTTAATCTCTTTCTCTTTGAGTTCTCTTTGATCATATAAACTTTTTAAAAGAAGTGCTACAGTAGATTTTGTTTTAATGGAAGTTTTATTTGTGTTGGAAATGAACCAAATGACTTATTATCTTGAGTGCACTAATATTGCTAATGAAGATTGTGTGAAGTTTTGTATGAAGGAAAATTTAAAGTGTAGGAAAGAGTAATGTGATAAGATGAAGTATGGACAAAAGATTAAGCTTGGGGATGCCACCCCATGTCACCCCAAGAGATATTCAAGAAGTACAAGCGTCAAAGATTGGGGATGCCCAAGGCATCCCCTTCTTCATTAATTAAAATTTCAGGTTTCTTCCAAACACTTCATTTTTATTGTTTCATGCACAATTGTGTTGTTCTTGGAGCGTCTTTGTTTTCGTTTTTAGTTTTTGTTTGCTTGGTTTGCTTTAATAAGTTGGTTGGACCCCCTCATTCATTCATTAGTTTTCAAATAAGGTTGATTTGGATTGGAAAAGAGTAGGAAAGTTCATGCTTAAGTGGTAAAAAGGAGCTTGTTTTTGACTATGACTTAGACTAATCATGTCATGCTTGATATTGTTTTGAATTTATGCTTAGTGGTTTTTGCTGTAGCATGACTTGTTATAAACAATTGAGATTTCTTAATGTGCCTTGAAAGAATCATGCGTTGTTTTAGCATATTAAAGCATAATATTGTGGTATTCTCCTTTAAATGTTTTATTTGGGTTGACTTGGCGCATGCTCACACCATGTTAAGACTATACCAAGTCACCATAGCCTCTATGATCATTTAGTTTTCGTCTTGTAATATCACTTTATGCTTTAATTAATAATGTTTTGTTGCTTTGCATGATTATGGCCATTATTGCTCTCTTAGTTGGCCGCTCCCAGTCTTTTGATAGCCTCCATACCAAGTATGAGTTCCACTCATGCATCCAACTCCAAATAAAACCAAGTTATTCCAAAGAGTCCACCATACCTACCTATTAGCATTTGCTATTCCAAGTATATTCATGTTTTTATCTACCTTCTGAATTAAACTTGTTATGTGAAAATTAGTTATTAAAGCTATCACGAACTTGATGGCACAATTTACTTTTATTGCCCCAAATAAACTTGAACCATTGTGTCATGTATGTTGTATATGCTTGCACTTATACGTTGGAGATTAGTAGAACCATGCTGTCATGGGGAATGCTTTCAACATTGCACTTGTACATTGTACCCAGTTGATATCATGCTCTCTTGTTTATGGATGTCGTCGGTGTGAAATGAAAGGTGAGCTTGTAAGTCCATGGAGTTATGTATGTGTGTTAGAGGAACGCCTGTGCGGCTGGTCTAATCCATGCCTAATCATGGTAGAAACCTATAGCGTAACCATAATGAGAAATCTATGAAGCATTCTTCTTATACAAAAAAAGATAGAGATTGAGAAAAAAAAGAAAAAAAAAGATGAGAAAAGAGGAAAGAGAGAAAAAAAGCACCATTTTCCCATGGTAAATAAGAAGATGCTGAGATGCTTATTGTCTGCTTGCCTTGTCATTTTAATATGGGGATTCTTCCATATCATCGGGCAAGGGGTACCCCGTTGGCGGTTCTCTATGATACACATGTACGTACTATGACAAGAAGTTACCGATAACTAAACTTGAGTAGCATGAGGAGCGTCCCTCGTATTCAAGGGACATGAGATTGCTAACTTATACTTTGTCAAGCATATAATTCATAGTTTGTTCACTTTAACCTTAATCACTTCAAGATGCTTATAATAGGGGAAATTAGAGCTGAAAGCTAATAAGTACCATAATTTTTGGAAGCTCTTTATGAGACTTGAATCCCTACTTCCTTCTATGAAGGCCTTTCTTTTACTTTTATGTTTAGTCTCCATCTTATATCTTTATGCACCTATTAAGAGAGCATAGTGGCCATTCTTAGTTTAATGTGCATTGTCCCAAGACTTGTTGATTGATTCATAACTTTGATATTGCTTGTTCTTGAACTATTTGTATCTAGTCACCCTTATGAACTTTGAAGGTGTCCTATGCATTTATGTTTTGCTACTCTACGAGGGACAAGATGAATGCCACTATGCTATGTTTTCTATATGTGAAACAAACAAACAAACGTCTTTCAACGCATGGTTATTCATGATCTTTGTTTGTATCCTTTCATGCTGCATGCATAGTTATTATGTCTTATTGTTAGAACTTCATATTTCATGCTCATGTTTAGAGTACTTTGATCCCAGCTATCAATGTTTTACAAATACCTTGATCAAGACTATGATGGTGCATGTCACCTAAAAAAATATTCTTTTTTATCACTTACCTACTCGAGGACGAGCAGTAGTTAAGCTTGGGGATGTTGATACGTCGTAAACATATCTATAATTTTTGATGTTCCATGCTTGTTTTATATCTACTTTCTTATGTTTTGTTCACACTTTGATGTATTTTTATATGTTTACTGGGACTAACCTATTAACAAGATGCCACAGTGCCAGTTGCTTGTTTTCTTCTGTTTTTGGTTCCAGAAAAGCCAGAAAATGAATATTCTCGGAATTGGACGGGACAAAAGCTAAAGTCAATATTTCACCGAGGGGAACACGAAGCCAGAAGACGAGACAGAGAGGGGCCAGGGGCTGGCCACACCATGTGGTGGGCGGAACCCCCTGGCCATGCCACCAGGTGGTGTGGGCCCCTGGTCCACCCTCTGACATCGCCTCTTCTCCTATAAGAAGCCTCCGATGCAGAAACCCTAAATCATCCAGCCTCCAGCCACGAAAAGTTCCGTAGCGCCGCCGCCACGGAAGAGGAGATTCTGGGGACAGAAGTCTCTGTTCCGGCACCCTGCCGGGATGGGGAAGTGCCCCCGGAGCCATCTCCATCGACTCCACCGCCATCTCCATCACTGTTGCTGACTCCCATGATGAGGAGGGAGTAGTTATTCCTCGAGGCTAAGGGCTCTACCGGTATCTATGTGTTCATCTCTCTCTCTATGCATGATCATATTGTGATCATCAGCTTTGTAATCAAGTAGATCTACCTTGCTACTCAAGTGCTTTAATAGATCTCTGCTCTCCCCATGCGTGTGAAAGTGACAGCATGCACACCGTGGTGGCACTTAGGCTAGAGATTACAAATACTTGTTATGAGTTATATTTGGAGTTGGATGTCTCTATGAAATTGTGGTGTTTGTTGGAACCATCTAGCGCTCAAGGTGATAGTGTGGGGTTATTTAGATGGGGAAAGCGGACTTTGAGGATAGCTGTTATAGCCCTACCATGGATTAGAGTGTCCAACCGGAGAGTAGTTCAGAGTAGTATCATGAAGAGAAGAGATTTATATGAGAGTGTTCACTAGCGAAAGTATGATCCCTAGGCCTTGTTTCTAAGCATTGAAACACCGTTTTCAACTAGATCTGTTACATGTTTGCTTGCTTCCATCTTTTTGCCTTTAGTCTTTTCCTTCCGTTAAGCTCTTTTCTGGCACTGTTGTCTTATATCCATACCACTTGTATTTCACTATCTCTTCGCTGAACTAGTGCACCTATACACCTGACAAGTGTATTGGGTGTGTTGGGGACACATGAGACTTCTTGTATCTTGATTGCAAGGTTGCTTGAGAGGGATACCTTTGACCACTTCCTCCCTGAGTTCGATAAACCTTGGGTGATCCACTTAAGGGAAACTTGCCGCTGTTCTAAAAACCTCTGCACTTGGAGGCCCAACAACTGTCTACAAGAATAGAAGTGCGTAGACATCACGCCCCAGGAAGAGGGTTCCTGCAAAGGTGATGTGGTATACTCCTATAATACCACGGTTGAAACATTTATTCAGAAACAAAGAGCATGCCAAGTTATTGCGATGGCACGAAGAAGACCGCAAGAAACACAAATTGTCCAAACACCCCATGGATGGGATGCAATGAAGAAAAATCGATAGAGATTACCCGAACTTTGCAGATGACGCAAGGAACTTAAGGTTTGGTCTAAGTACAGATGGCATGAATCCTTTTGGGGAGCAGGACAACAATCATAGCACCTGGCCTGTGACTCTATGTATCTATAACCTTCCTCCTTGGTTGTGCATGAAGCAAAAGTTCATTATGATGCCAGTGCTTATCCAAGGCCCGAAGCAATCCGACAAAAACATTGATGTGTACATAAGGCCATTAGTTTAAGAACTTCTACAGTTATGGCGCGACGAAGGTCTACATATGTGGGATGAGCACAAACAGGAGTCATTTGACCTACGAGCGTTGTTGTTCGTAACCATCAATTATTGACCTACTCTTAGTAACCTTTCAGGACAGTCAAACAAGGGATACAATGCATGCACGCATTGTTTAGATGATACTGAAAGTATATATTTGGATAAATGTAGGAAGAATGTGTACCCGGGGCATCGTCGACTTCTTTCGCCCAGTCATCACGCAAGAAAGAAATGCAAGCATTTCAAAGGTGAGGTAGATCATTAGAAGAAGCCTATCTGTCATACTAGTGATGATGTATTTGGTATGGTCAAGGATTTAGAAGTAATCTTTGGAAAGGGTCCTGGCGGTCAATTTGTTACGAAAACGGTACCGGACACGTGCCCATGTGGAAGAAGAAATCTATATTTTGGGAGCTACCCTATTGGAAAGTTCTATTGGTCCGCTCTACAATCGACGTGATGCACGTGATAAAGAATCTTTGCGTGAACCTGATAGACTTCACATGCATGTATGGGAAGACAAAAGATACGCCTGAAGCACGGCAGGACCAACAAGGTATGAAAGACCAAGACAACCTGCATCCAATGAAGACGAATAAAGGACGTCTAATTCTTGCCAGCTACACTCTTACCAAAGAAGAGAAGTAAATGTTTTTTGAAGTCCTGAGTAGTATGAAGGTACCGTCTGGCTTCTCATTGAATATAAATGGAATAATAAATATGGAAGAGAAATAATTCCAGAATCTAAAGTCTTATGATTTCCACGTGCTTATGACGCAATTGCTTCTGGTTGCATTGAGGGGGCTTCTACCGGAAAATGTTCGACTACCCATTGTGAAGCTATGTGCATTCCTAAATGCTATTTCTCAAAAGGTAATCGATCTAGAAATTCTACCAAGGTTACATAATGATGTGGTCCAATGTCTTGTTAGTTTTGAGTTGGTATTCCCACCATCCTTCTTCAATACTATGACGCATCTCCTGGTACACCTAGTCGATGAGATTAGCATTTTGGGTCATGTATTTCTACACAATATGTTCCCCTTTGAGAGGTTCATGGGAGTCTTGAAGAAATATGTTCATAACCATGCCCGTCCAGAAGGAAGCATCTCCAAGGGATATGGAATAGATGGGTCATTGAGTTTTGTGTTGACTTTATTCCTGACATTAAGTCGATTGGTCATCCTGAATCACGACATGAGGGGAGGCTGAGTGGAAAAGGAATGCTAGGAAGTAAATCGACAATATGTAGGGACATGCATTCTTTCACTCAAGCACACTACATAGTTCTACAGAATTCCACCTTGACAGGTCCGTATATCAACGAACACAAGAATATTGTACGCTCCAACAACCCCGGGAAGCCCGACTCCTGGATTATAGATGAATACATGAAAAGTTTCGACGGTTGGTTGCAAACACATATCATGAATAACAACACTATTTATGATCAGCTGTACTTGTTGGCCAGCTCACCATCTTCGACTATATGGAATTTCCAAGGGTACGAGTAAATGGGAATACATTTTACACGATCGCCCAAGATAAAAAGAGCACCAACCAAAAAGTGGTGTCCGCTTTGATGCAACAAATGACAATGGGTCAAAGGACACATATTATGGTTACATAGAGGAGATATGGGACCTTGACTATAGACCTACTTTTAAGGTCCATTTGTTTCGGTGCAAATGGGTCAAGCTGACAGGAGGTGGGGTTCAGGTAGACAAAAATTACGAAATGACAATAGTGTATCTCAATAATATTGCGTACTTAAACGAACCATTCATTCTGGCTAATGATGTGGCTCAGATTTTCTATGTGAAGGACATGTCTACCAAACCAAGAAAAAGATAAGATAAGCAAACGAATACATCATACGATGAGCCAAAGCGTCACATAGTTCTTTCAGGCAAAAGAAACATCATGGGAGTGGAAGACAAGACAGACATGTCAGAAGATTATGATAAGTTTCATGAAATTCCTCCCTTCGTAGTGAAGGATGACCCAAGCATCCTGTTAATTGATGAAGATGCTCCATGGTTATGGCCACAGGGTCATAAGCAAGGCAATTTAGGAACCAAGTGACTCTGAATTTTGCCTTTGCTGGTTTTGAGATGCAATCAATATACCAAGTTTAAACTTCCATTTGATCTTTGAATAAACATCATAGTGTGAGTCTAAAAATGATTTAGTCCGAATGGTGTCTCCAACTAGGACTAAAGATGAACCCATTTAGTCCCGGATGGTGTCTCCAACCAGGACTAAAGATGAACCCATTTAGTCCCAACCGGTTCTAAAGATGAACCCATTTAGTCCCAGATGGTGTATCCAACCGGGACTAGAGATGAACCTGTAGTCCAGGTTAGAGACACCATCCGGGACTAAACGTGGGTGGCGACACTATGCTAGTGAGTGTCGACACTATTTCGTGAGTGGCGACACTATGCCAGTGAGTGACGACACTATTTCGGTGGGTGGCGGTATTATGACAGGGGTGAGTGTCGACATTATGTCGTGAGTATTGACACTATGTTGTGCTGCTTAATCTATAAATAGGCATCGTTGTGAAGTTATCAATTGCAAACAAGATGGTGTGCGAGAGCAGAGAAATCACTACAGCCAGTTTGAGGGAGATGCCGGCGGAGCCCAGTCCTCCGGCATCTCCAACAAACTGGCCATAGATGCACTCCCTAATATGTGAAATTAGTTAGCTCCCCGGCATATTGATCTAGTTAGAGAAGTTATAAACTACAAGATGGTGTGCGAGAGAAGGGACAACACTACGGCCAACTTGAGGGAGATGCCGGCAGAGCCACAGTCCTCTGGCATCTCCAACAAGTTGGCCATAGATGCACTCCCTAATATGTGAAATTAATTAGCTCCCCGGCACAAGAATAGAACAACATCTTCATAGTTCAGGAAAGTTTTAGAGAGACCAACACTACTAGGAAACGATCCATTAGTCCCGGTTTCCTAAATAGGACTACGAAATCGGGACTAAAGGCCCCCTTTAGTCCCGGTCCAGCCACAAACCGGGACTACTAACACTCAACACATTTAATAATATAAAAAAGGGACTACGGAATCAGGATTATAAAGGCCCCCCATTATTAGTCATACTCATGTCTAGCCCTATAGTACACAGCTTTCGGGTCGTCTTCGTCATCGTCATCATCATCGTCGTTGTCGCTAGGCGCATGCGGCTGGATTCTTAGCCCAGCCATAGCATATTCCAGGGCACCTGCCACTCCGGTCTCGGATTCACGACGCGTGGGGGAGGGGGATCCCGAATGATGACGCTGCTACGCCCACGACCTTCACCACCGCCACCCTTCTTATGGCTCTACGGAGGGTGCAGGAACCGCATGTGAGGATGATCTCCCTGTGCGATGTAGCGCATCACACCGACGATAGTCCGGTTTGCCCACCACATGCGGCGGCCGACTTCGTTGTGGTTCACCGGGAGAGGGTCGTCACGCTCATACCTAGCAAGCTCCCTTTCCCAACGGTTAGCAAAGAAGGTATTCCAGGTGTCGTAGTTGTTAGGATCCCAATGGGGATCCATCCTTTGCTTCGCCGTGAGCTCGAGGTAGAAGTGGTTCATAATGGCCACCTGACGTGCGGAACCTTGAGGCACAGGAGGAACAGGAACCCCTCCAACACTCAGCATCTAGTTGGCGGGAAGCCGGTAGCCCGACGGGCATGAATAGCTAGAGGCGCACATCGCCTTGGTCTCCTCGAGGGTCAGAATGGCCTAGTATGCGGTGTCCATTGTTGTGAGAGGGGAAGGTGTGGACGTGTGGATGGCCATGGCGGTCGGCCTAGATATAGAGGGAAAGGGCGGGAAAACATGGCGAGAAGCGGAGGGAAATAACGGGAAAGCATGGCGCGTGGCTCGATAGCCCTTAGAATGGAGGGAAATTTCTCTAGTCCCGGTTAGTGGCTCCAACCAGGACTAAAAGCTCTAGAATTATCTTTAGCTTCAGTTAGCGGCTCTAACCGGCACTAAAGGCCCAGAAATATCGTTACTCCCGGTTACTAGTTTTAATAGTTACACCAACCATTTTACAAAACAGAAAAAGGTTTTGGATTAGTCAATCAAATTCAAACACTTTTTATGTTGAAAGTTTTATTAAATTCGAAAGTATGCAAAAGATATGATTTAATGCATTTTCTAATTTAAAATATGCAAACAAATTAGTTGTATAATAGATTTAAATTATAGATCTTATTTTTATGGGAGGTGCTACCTTCCGGGACGCACCTAGGCTCTAATACCACTTTGTAACACACTGTCCACTGGGCCCCGAGGGTGTCACTCCTAGCAGCTTACTAGGATCTCTAAACTGGCCCCATAGACCAACACTAGCCTTTTCTGTGCACTTTATCCTCACTCGTGCACATCCGGTACCCACTTCCCGGTCGGTCACCCATCCACAAATTGGTCTAGGACAAGCACACTTAACGTTAGAGTTCTTTTCAGATGAGTTTCCGAAAAAGAAGTTGCAACGTGTTGGTATGAGTATTCTATCAATCCAATTAAGCCATGTGTCTGGTCTCACAGATCCAGTCAGCTGCGAGATTGGGATGTGCGGATGCCAGTGAAACCCGATTTCAACCTCGGTCATGGTGGACAATTATGATGTCTTTGTGTCGCTACCTTGTTGAAGGCATCGGCGTGCAATCAGTGTTTCCTATCTCTCAGGTTGCTCCTAGGGGAACCCAAGATTTGGGTCTCCGGATCGGACGATGGCGGCGTTATGGTGTCGTTCTCCATCCCGGGGACATTGTCTTGGATCAGGTTCACGTGTTGATGTGTGCGTTGGATGGTGGCGATGTCTAGTGCTTTGGCAAAATCGGTGACATGTCGAACAAGATGATATTTTTTGGGAAAGGAGTATATATTAATACTGCGGAGATACCAATTACACCCGACCTCTGCAACAACGCATGCCCTACGGATGCACACAACCAATAAAAAAGGAAGAAGAATTACAAAAAGAGAAGTCCTGCAACAGAGAACTATTCCTCAAAGCAATGATACTAACACCACCAGAACAACACCAATAGTCCAACCACTCCAATAGCAACGCCTTGAAGAAGGAGACAACGCCCAAGCACCATCATCGCCCGATCAAAGATAAAAGGTTTCATCCTAGAGAAAGTCCTCGCTTGCAAAACAATGCCTTCAATAAGACCATTGCCAGGCATCAATTAAGGCCAGCCATTGGATTTTCACCCTGCAAGATAAGACTGAGAACTCCTGTGTTGTCGCCCCCACAAACAGTCGCTGCTATGTGTCACAGATCACGCAGTGAGTTCCTCGCCTCTACAAAGACTCAAATCACCATCGCTGCCCTCATGTTCCTGCTTTCCTGACATTCTTCGCATCTAAATTCACCATGGATTGTCAAAGACATGACACATGATTCTAACAAATAGCAGAGCTTCGCAACGCTCCCGCTGAAACCAAACGGCTAGAAAAAATATGGGTACGCTCGACAGAATACCTTCCGATCCAGCAATCTCCAGGCATGATGCACCCATGTGAATTCGCCCGTGGAGCCTTCTGGAACTCGCCCCTCGAGGCCAGATCAACAAGGGCAGGCAACAAGCAGATCTTCATCTTCGAATTGAAGGAACCCTAGGACCGCCAGCATTATTCGGGCTGAACCAGCAGTCCCGACACCGCCAGTCGGCTTCCGGCGAGCGAAACGAGTGGGTTAGCCTTCGGCTCTTTCGAGCCCATGGCCGAACCCATAGATTGGGCCGCCTCCAGGACCGAACCAGTTTTCCATCTTCTCCTCTGTGCCACCCATCTGAGCCGCCAGCCTGCACCGCCGCCTGCAGCCTGGAACCACCGGCGCAGCCACAAGGTGCCTACCCCCCCTCGCACGAAGGAGATCGGCGGAGGCCGCACAAACCGCTTGTCGCCTTCGGCGACCAAGGAGTGGCCTCTATCGCCAACCGGTGGCGGCAGCAGCCGAAGGGAGAGGGCCCAGCAGCGGCTTTCTAGGATTTGGAGGAGGACGCCTTGGAGTCGCCTCACGCTAGCGACCCGGGGGAGCCTTTTTTTATGCTTACACCTAAACGCTGATTGAACCATGTTACACTTGTAGAGCGTGCATATGTGGTATGCGCTAAGAGTCTGTTGGATGGGTTTGTACTTGCGCCTCACCGTTAGACGGATTGGTGAGGCCTTCGGATTAGATGGTGTGCGTCGGTGTGAGGTCGGCACATGACCCCGATCATGGCCATCCTCATCCTCGAAACTTGTAGGTGCAGTGAGAGAGGTCGCGAGCAAGGTGTCTCTTCCGTTCGATCGATGTACTCGTCTTATCTAGCTTTGTTGAATAATATAATAAGGGAAATTTTGTTGAGCCGAAGTTATAATTTTAGTCCCGCGCTGGTACAGTACAAGAGAGGCGAATGTACCCCTGAATATAATAAAAAATCTTGCGTGCATCAATTTTGATGCAAAGACCGGGAATTTCAACATTTTTTCTAA
Source organism: Avena insularis (assembly GCA_023614405.1). Taxonomy (NCBI): domain Eukaryota; kingdom Viridiplantae; phylum Streptophyta; class Magnoliopsida; order Poales; family Poaceae; genus Avena; species Avena insularis. The sequence goes on along the minus strand of CM042694.1, from coordinate 441,357,961 downwards.
GAGAACTCCCCGTCGAGCTTCTTCTTGATCAATTTTCAACATATGTACGTGGTGCGACTTCCGTGCTGTGACTAGTTGGGATAAAGTAGGCACAATGTTCACGGCAGACGGGAGACGAAGCGACCGACCGATCGCAAGAAGCTGCTAATTAACGCACATAGTATGTGCAGTAGTCCAAGAGTCGTAGCTGCTGTACACTCGTTAACTGAACTAGCAAGACTGTTCCCAGTTCGTGGAGATACACGCTACGACCGACTTGTGCTCGTGAGAAATTTCACATGTCAACCATGCGTACAGTTTGCAGTACGATTGTTTGGACTATGGAAAGTTTGAACTATGGAAAATCTTGTACATTCTTCCGAATTAACCGGCTGGTCACACACGTAAAAACCATGGAAATTCTCGTACATAGTTGGTGCTAGCCCCACATGAGATAGCTAGCGAGCTTATAAATAACCGACCAAACATTCGAACAAGAGATCACATATCATCCACCGATAAGCGCAGACGATCGAGAAGCCTAGTTGGAATCAGTATACAGTCGACGATGATGAGGAAGCTTGTACTAGTTCCCGTTCTCTTGGTCCTCATAGTGGCCATGTCCGGCACATGGACCCGGGCGGCGGCAGCGAGGCCGGTGCAAGGTGCCGATTTATGCCCCGAGGATCCCCCCTCTGGTGGCTCCGTCGGCATTGCGCTGCCGTCAACGACGTCGTCGCAGTGGCGAGGCCACATGCTTCCGCCCTTGGAGATGAAGACGGGCGCAGGCCCATCGTGCTCAACCAATGATAATAACAATGGGTGCCCCCCCTAACATAAAGATGAATACACAAGGAAACTGAACTTATATATCTTCGGTTTGTAGTAGTGATGTAAAATAAGAATCGATCGTTAGGGTTCACAGGTGTCCGTTTATTCATTTCTTATACTATATACGTCATGCATGTTCGGTGTTGTAGCTGGAGTTTGAAGTTAAATGTAATGTAGAAAATAATCACGTAGTACGTTCTATTAATAATGTCACGAGAGTAATCCTTTTGTAATAAACCCTGTTTACAGTACCTTTTACTACTAGGCATGAGATGACTAGTATAAACTAAATCTGTCTGGTATTGCGGCCTTCTGCCTGTCGTCCCCATACTCGATTTTCTCATTCTCGCTAGGCTCCGCCGGTGACCCCTTTTCATCCCACCTTGCTGTGGTCGGCATCCTAATGGAGACGATTTCCTCTCCAACTATTGCGGCACCCCACTCGCGGCGAACTTCTCCCCGTCTCCGATCCCGTCTACTCCGTATAATTTTGTAGTGTCAGTGTCACATGACACCGGCTCCATCGCCGATAAGCTATGATTTCCTCCATTTATGATGTTCTTTGTCGATTATTTGAATTTTTTGATCAAGGACATTGCCGAATCAGAATTGGTCTTTACTATCTGAGCAACTTTTTGATCAATCCACAAGATAGTAATAACATCATCACGTCATCAGTTCATTACAGTACTAAGAGAGCCTTGCTTACACGCTTTTGATTATAAGATCTTTGCTAGCTGCTAGGTGTTAGGCGAATTCAGACAACCATTCGTCGTAGCAACCTCGCGGCTAGACGCCAGAGTGATGTAAACGCGTGAGTGCGGAAAGACTAGTAAGACGCCGGCGGCAGCACAAGCGAGGGCGGCGACGCCCGACATCGCGGAGGACCATCGGAACGTGCGTCGAGGCAATCGTCACGGGAAAGGATCGGGGACGAAATTGATCTTGCGGTTAGAACTGGTGGTATACCTATTTTGCCCTTGCAGGGTTACCGGTATGAATTATACTACTCATATTTTTAGCACTAGTATAAAATAGTCTGGGCCTTTGGATCCCTGAAAATAGACGGCTCTTATTCATTTTTAGGGTACCTTAAAAGAACTCTAATAAGTAGATTAAGACAAATCATTCCCCCCTGTTTAGAAAATAAAAAGAGTATGTTCCCCTATTTTGTTTAGATTAAGCTACTACTTGTTTGCAATGATCAAACACACAAGTTTGTTGGTCCAGTATTCAAATGTAGCCATAGAAATTTGTTATTATGTATTCACTGATATTCAGATTTTGCAACGGTTAAGAGCAAAATAATGTAACATATGCTTTTTTCTTCCTACAATCCCTCTCTTCACATTTCCTTTAAAAAAAAACATGGCTCTTTATTGAATTATAACATTGTTTGGAATACAAAGACCATCGGTGTTCACTTGGCCCAGCCCAGCACTCAGTCTACGTCCTGGACGTTTATGTGCACACGACCCAACTATAATAATAGAGTCCACTCCATCTCAAAAGGCCGGACTGAAGCGAGAAATGAATCTCTCACTTATAAGTTGGGTGTGACCTTCTTCCGTATGCGAGCTGGGACTAAACCAAGCAGCCTCGACCGGTGCCTGTGATACTAGATGTTAGCGTCCACTTGGTCCAGTCCAGCACTCAGTCTATGCTCTGGACATTTATGCGCATATAGCCCAACTATAAAAATAAAACCCACTTCATACCAAAATCCCGGATTGAAAGGAAGAAGGAACATCTCCCTTATAAACTGGGTGTGGTCTCCTTCGGTAGGAAAGGTGGGACTAAACTTGCAACCTCCACCGGTCAACAGCAGCCTAACACAATGCTTCGCCTAAGTATCTTCATCTATGCGACCTATGTGTACTTATAATCCATCACAAGCCCATAAATGGATTGTTGGTGGGCTGAAATCTTATGATCTACTCCGTACCTGTTTTTGAAGTAGGCATAATTGTAGTTGTTGCAACGAAGGAAATCCCAGCTATCCAACGAATAGTCTTTCAACGTTTTTTAAAAAAGCTCTCTTTTAAAAAAAACATTTTTTAAAATTTATTCCTTTTGGAAAAAATACCTTGATTTATTCAAATATGTGGAGTATGAATGTACAAATTTTCAACGTTAAATACCTCATATTTTTGGCTCAGAAAAAAGACAAATCGGACAAATTTAGAAGATCCAAAATTTGCAAATCTACTCGCCGGTAGAATAAAACATTAAGTACATCCTGCTATTTTTGTTTAATTTTTTTGAAGATTTAAATATGAAGTGTTTCCTATCCAAATCCTAATAAGCTGAAATATGAGAAGCAAAAGAAGAAGAAAATGATGAGGCGACCGTTGACCTAGGTTTGGAGTCGTGCGAGTCAACAGCGGGATGCGAAGAGTACTATAGTAGTAGAAATTACAGCGAAGACACAAAAATGGGAAATGAACCAATCATTCTGTTGAACAGGATCTCAATTGTGAACTTTTTTCCTTTTTGTATTGTCGGTTTAAGAATGTTCTTTTACTCTACTATTAGTCAATCTACTTGTACTATTAAAAGATGTCATAAGTTCATTACCCTAGTACATGTAAATGTAAGAGTACAGTTTATAAAAAGACAAAATGAGTGTTGCTACATTGAAAAAGAAGTACTCTCTCCATCCAGAAATAATTGGCTTGAATTTGTCTAGGTTCGCATGTATCTAGATGCGTTTTAGTGTCTAGATACACGGGAATCTAGACAATTCCAAGTCACTTATTTTCGGATGGAGGAAGTACTTGTTTTATCTTCTTATGCAACACATTGTGCAAGTCAGTTTTGATATCTTTTTGGCATATACTCTACATTTATATGTACTAGTACCATGATCTTCTGAGAATCTTTCCAATACTACGAATAAGCTGATCATCATAGGTGTAGATACAACTGAGTGTTATCACCTGCACTTTGGTTTTGAATATCTTAAGGCACACATCTATCCTTAACTTGGAATTACCAATATGCTTCCTAATTTACTACAATACCCTGAAGCTGCAGAGAGGCTTGATCCTGAACGTGCTATCTCTATGGAAGATACTGAGGTATATTTTAACACTATTGTGTTAATTCTAGTTGTCTTCTTATGCCTCACTATTTGTGAAGGGCGTAGTCAAAAACTTCCTTACAACTTGTTTTATTTTCAAGTTACAATGTGATATTTGAATAAATTCATCTAAGCTAGAAATATAAATTAAAAGAAAGGCTAATGTGGAAGGACAAAGGAGGGGTGAAGGTAAAAGAGAATAGTGGAAAATTGGCACTACAGGCATATCACTGCATTGTGAGTATGACTATTGTCTACACATGTAAGATAAGAGAAGTTATAGTATTTTCTGCCTCATGATTTTCGCCAGTGGTTTTGGCTCTTTTTGTTTATTTAATTAGTGTAACCTCATCGAGATGTGCATTTGCATGTAATATCTACTTTATTATTTCTACTTTTATTCTAAGGTTAGTACGCTAAATAATAGACTTCTTATGTATTGCAGGATGATGTAAATTACAAGATAATGTGCAGAGCTTTCTGCCCTCCACAAGAAGTTCAACACAACCCGTGTTTGGAGTATATCAAATGCATTATTCTCCCCTTCTTAGGAAAATCTGAAGTGATCTAGGAGAGAAATGGTCATCACAAGTAACTAGCAATTGTTCCTTATGAAAAATTAGTATATTCTCGAGTAAGAGTTGGTATTAAATTATATAAATAATAGATAAATTAGTTTGGTGCCATCATAAAAATGTATAAAAAAGAAAATACCATCCAATTCAAATCTAAGACGGGCATCTGGGCCTTTTCCATTTGGAGTTTGCGATGGTACAGAGGAAGCTACCCCTATATTATACCTAACCGATTTAGTACATGATGCATTTTGTGGTCTGATAAACTGCTTCACTATGAAGGATATTCAAAACATGGAAATGTTAATTGCTGAATATAAATGTGGTACTCTGGATGCTGCTGACATGAAGTTGGCACTTGCGAAGGCAACAAACAAAATACTGCAGGTACATTTTGTTTCCTCACCTTTCTACTAAAAGCCCTTTAGATTATTATCCAGTAATCCGTGTCACGGTAATCAGCTGCTAGTCTTGTTGGTAAACCACACTTTTTTCCCAGTGTCTAATTCTTATAGGAAGCAATGTTAAAAAAGTGCTGACTCACACAACCAAATGACATATAATGTTAAGTTTTGATCATTTTCTTGGTGTGTTGAATTCAGTGGCAGAGCTAGGGGACCAGCAGGGGCCAACCCCCTCCCTACCCCTCTATTCGGCCTCTGCCCCTGGTTGAATTAACAAAGGTTGCAGTTAAGCCTGAAACCAAGATAAGGACGAACTGAGTGTACTCTGTCTAGTCCCACCACACGTTAGATGTCCCAGTTAAGAAAACTACTAGGATCTAGTTGAACAGATCAAGAAGACAACATTGGGACTAGAAAGAATATTTGTAGTAATCTTGTTCTGCATTTGGAGAGCTTGACATGTTATCCTTGTTTCAAGCCTGTCCCTTAATCCATGCTAGCGGGCAGGTTTATATGATCAGATCGGGTCCTAGTTATATTGTGTTAGGTTGGATTAATCATTCATGTCTAACCTTTTGGCGATACTTATTAGAGTATAAACCGATTTTTTTATTTCCTTGGGTGAGTGAGAGAGTGCAGTGGACATGAAATCTGAAAGTTGTGTTGTCCTAAGGCAACGCTAGATTTGTTTATCTGAGTTTGGCTTGACAAAGTTTGGACTTCACTGCCATCGATTTGGGCTTCGTTGTTTCAACCCGTTGCATAGTTCGAGGAATGTATATCTACGCAAAAACTTCACTCAAATCTCGAGCTTCTCCATTCCGTGTTACTGTTATGGGCCAAGGAAAGATGCTTTTCCTTCAAGGAAAGATGTTTTTTCTTCATCAAGTTATGTATCAAGAAATGTTACATATCTTCTGTTTGCCGGAACACTATTTGAAGCACTGAACGGAATTTTAGGAGCAAATTGGTGAAAAATGAGCACGAGTTAGATATGCGACTACTTATTTCAGAAAACAGTTTGAATGCTTGACACTGATTGTAGTACTATTTAGATATGTGACTGCTAGTTTCAGAAAACAGTGAAGTACTGAAGTTTATTTCATGACACTGATTGTATCTTTGTTGTCCTAAAACTGGAAGGTAATTCGACTAATCGAGGTTTTAGCCTAATGATAGTTGTTGGTCTGATCAGAGTGTGCAGGATCAATGTTCATTCTCATGGCTCTATACTTCAACCAGTAAGGAAAGAATTATATTGCCCACTATATTCACTACCATTTCGGTGGATCGTTTGTGTCATGCATTGTCTCTTCGCGCCTGGGATGATCTCCTTCATTGGGTGATCGACCCGGCAGTTCAAGCGTATATATTTTGTTACGTTTTGGTAGGTGATTATTTGAAGAAAAGAAGTGAGTCCACGTCACTTTGTTAGGGGATTAGATGTACAACCTAGCCACACAGGCTCAAGTTCATGGGGACTGTAGGGGAGTAGATATATAACTACAACTCAAAAGTTATTTTTTAGATGTACTACTCCCTCCGTCTTAAAATAAATGTCGCAAATTTGACAAATTGCTGATATCTATTTAGGAGTATAATTTTTTCCATATCGCAAGACTTTGCAGGTCGTAAGAAGGTAGTAGCTGCTTGCATCGGATTTCAGGATGTAAGTGGCATGTCCGCTAGTTTACGTGGTCGTAGCCCATTTGGCCATATCTCAATTAAATGGGTTTTGTGGTAGCTACGTAAGTCGTTTGGCGGTTTTACGTGGTTAGACGGCGCCGATGCTTAACTGCATCCCACTAGTTAGAGCATCTCCATTCGTTCGGCGTTTCTAGACTGAAATCTGGCGTTATTTAGCACCGACGGATGTGACTTTCTGTTTAGGAATGGCTAGTTTCCCACTCGCGTTCTCAGACGTCATTCCTAGGCAAGGCAAAATCGGTGATTTTACGCCCGAATTTCGCTCAAATTCACACAGTTCGGTATAAATACTAGAAGGACCTTGCGCGCGTTGCCGCACCGTTTCTTACTTTTTATCATTGTTGAGATGGTCTTTTTATTCAGCGTTACCTTGCATAGACAACCTGACAAACTTCTGCAAAGCCAGAGGTCTTCAATAATAGGAATATAACCATTAGGCTTAACACAGAGTGGGAGGAACCTCAAATGGTGCAACGGCAACATCGTTAGTCAGACTCCCGGGCACAAGCTTTTTCATACTTCACTTCATCCTAATACCAGCAAAAATAACCTACAAAATATTTTTAAGAAAAAATATTATAAACAGTAACGTAACTGCGTGTTGGGACTGTGATCCTTTTAGCGAATACCGAATAGCTGTTTTAGAGATGTACCCTCCTTTGTTGTAACAAGCAAAAACAGTTGGGAGCATTAGGAAGAGAGTTAGAAGGATTAGGCGAGACTCCATCCTAAAGAAAAAAAACATTCCGGAACAAAGAGCAAACCAATTGGTTTTGTGAGTTTTGCTTGCACTTACTGCATCTGCTACGCCAGATCCATAGAGTATCGTCTCCCAGGTCTTTTCTGCATTTGTCCTGATACTTTAATACATGTAATTATCAACGGAAAATGAATGACCCATAGATCTATATCATAAAGAAGGAGAAAAAAATGTATCTCTATGACATTTGTCAGTCACACAACTCACCTAGATATTTTCAAGGGAGTAGATTCTTCATATGTTCTATGCACAAGTTCTCTACTTTGCTTTCTTGAATAGATGTTTCTAGGACTATTTGTTGTCGTCTCTCGGTTATAGAAAAGTATATCTGTATATGCGCGTATATACATCTATATATGTGACCAACCAAACTGCAAAGACAAAAAATATTATCCATGTATCACACTCAAGCATACCAGCAATAGGAATGTCTTCTTATACAACTATGCTTGAGGACTAAACCACCTCCATTCTACAACTTAAGACACCTGAAAAATGATAGTATCTCTATTAGAAGAAAACCATGAGCATCCACATCAACAACATAGTTCTGTCCAATAAGAGCAGCTGTTTCGAATTGCATGTTGGATGATCTAGACATAAACTATGTTAGTAACACGTCGCAAGGGTTTCCAAGCATATTTTTAGCAAGATCTCCAAAATGGCCATTTCAACCGATGCATCGTTATTAGCAGCTAAAACACCTAGCTTCTACCTGATGCTAGCCAGTCCGTAAGAAAAGGTCAAAGATCTAAGGCTACACATAAATTACCTGATGCTAGGCGTGTTATTTACACAATTTTTGTTGGAACAACGATATGTGCTACCTTCCTACAAAGTTTGCAACTACATTGATCACAAGAAAGGAACCACCAATTCTTTTTTATTGCGGGTATATCCTGGATTGCCATCTTTCAATGAAAATGTTCCTTCTATAAATGATTATATGCATCAGAACATACCAATGAGAGGCAACACACACTGAAAACTAATTATCACCATTGCTCCGTGCATAATTGAGTTGCGAGATACGCCACAGTAACTAAAGTTATGCATTTGTAAGATAAAAAAGTACAGTAGTGGTAGGATAAATCTCTAGATTGATCCACCATTAATCATATAAGTCGACAACAATCCATTGGGTGTCATTTTGAATTGAAAATTCTAAATGATTTAGTTGGACTCCAACTAAATCAGAGTTCTTAATCCACACATAAGATTTGAATTTGATTGATTTAGTTGGACTCCAGATCTTAATCTTTCAATTGGATTCCATCTAATTTTCATTCCTATTGGGTGTCATTTTGAATTGAAAATTAACAATGTAGAAGCAATTAAGAATGTGCAACTATTTTGCAAACTTCTCTCTTCCCTATGCAAGTTAGTACTTACTACTAATCAGAAAGGATAACAGAGGCGAATGTCAGCTGCCCTGAAGGTCGTGAACAACTCAACTTTAATTAGTACTTATTAGAAAGGCCAACAGAAGTGAACGTAAAATGCTTTGCCTACGTTTGGAGTAAAGTTTGGCATCAGGTGGATATTGCGATTATAAAATCATTTACCAAACCTATGTTTACCACAATAAATTACGTTTATCTGAGATAACAGTTAGACATTATGGCATGCATTGGACATAGAAAATTGCAAATGCACGCGTCAAACAGAAATGCAGCATATAAACGGAGGCTTTTAAGCGATGCCAACTAGTGCCAGTGCTCACCATGGTTGAAACCGTAGTGATATGATCCTGGGAAAGTGACAATGAACTCCCCTCCATTCTGCACCAACCTGCAGCATGGTACCTCAAGGCCACGAACGCCTCAGGGTACATCACAGTTATTCTCTTCCCTAGCATCGCGAACACCGCTATTCAAGAAAATCACTATGCAATAAGAAGTTTGGAACAGTAGATGAGGGTGGAAGTTGTGGAGAAGAACAAAGAGTAGCAGGGGATTCACCTGTTGTAGGAGTAGCGCGCACGACGTCCTTGAAGGCGATTGTCGCCCCGTGCCACCTCGTACCATATATTGGCGGCCCCTGTGTGCAAGTACATGAGGCTACGGGGGTCGTGGGAGTTGACGTGTCAGACGAACACGCTGAACACAACACACAAGACTCCGCTTCATCAATCAAGTCAATACCTTATCGGGCTGGAAATGGTCACTACAGAAATAGCAATGATATCAAATGCTCATTGCAAAAACAAATCAAAAGATTGGCTCGACTGCCATTAAAAAGGTGAAAACAAACCTGTTATATGACCATATCTACTAACTGGAATTAAGGTTTCCCTTCTAGTCATTCGCAAAAAGAAAAAATGTTTTCCTTCTAGTAGGAGTCCTAATCACCATGCATGTGTGGAGTCAATCAACGTCAAGAAGAACATAAACTTAACATTTCGGGATTTTCAAATTTAATTATTGTTTACACACAAGGACAACCTTAGTGGCTAAACATCAGTACTATAAAACTTATGTCATTTATAATAATTCTAGCTGAAATCTAGAGCAAATGGAATCATGGAGCATAACAATAATTAGGATTATTAACCCTTTGATAATGGATAATCGAACCATGGCATGTCACCATTGGAAGCCCCTTGTCTGCCCAAAATTTGGATCAAAATGTAAGCAGATTGATGCTACACACAAGTAAACACCGCAGATCAAAGAAACCCCCGGAGATTAAAAAATAATACAGACTCCTATTTTGAAACAGTTAATTGCTGCTCCAGAATTGGTATAAACTCGATATTACACAAAAAAAATATTACTGATCTGCCAGATTAATTAAAATTATGGTGCGATCCAAACCTGATATACTGATATGATAATTATGCTGCAGCAATTACAGCCTCCTATGTTTATCGTAGCTTATGAAGAAGTTTACATCTCTCATGAAGTCCTCTTAAGATCTATATTGATTAATCAAATATGGGCTCTGGCACCTTAGACTCCTCTGTGTATCACAGCTTATGAATAAGTTTACATCACTCCAGTTCATGTACTCATCTAGTGTTTGGCACCGATGCACTAAAAGAAAGAAAATGGGTCAGAAATAGAAATTTTGGAATTAGGGGCAGCTCTGCATGGTGACCTTGTGGATCTAGTCGCGCATGAACCAAAATAGCCAGCTGGGGCAACTGGCGGCTGCACGCATGTTCTAGGTGGTCTCACCGATGTTCGCGGTAGGCGGCGGAGGGGAAGGAGAAGCCCAAGTTGGGCAGCTCACTAGCGTGGTCGACGCTGACGGGGCGATCGGCGGCGTGGCGGAGGAGCGCCAAAAGAGGGCGTCATGGTCAAGCGGGAGTGCGGAAGTAGTCCATGACCTCGCCGTGCGGTAGGTTTTGGCGACCACAGGGCAGGGGTCGTCGTCCTGCGGCACCGTCGCCATGACCGCCATCTCCGGCCGCCGGCTTGTCCATGCTCCCCTCCACAGGCTCCCGGCTCGTCCGTGATGACTGGAGGACCAGCGAGCGTGCGTCCTCCCGGGCGAGAGAGAGAACTATGTGTCGCTCATGGGTCCTCTTGCGGTTGCCTCGCCGCCATATCCTCTAGGCTCGAACCGCGATGGTGCTGGGTGATGACCCACAAGTATAGAGGATGTACCGCAGTATTTTCGATAAGTAAGAGTGTCGAACCCAATGAGGAGCAGAAGGTGTTGGCGAATGGCTTGGAGCAGGAATTCTCTGTAAATACTTAGCAAACGGATTTTTAGGGGTTTTTGATAATGCAGGTAAATAAAGTACGAATAAATAAAAGACAATAAGAATAAATGCAGAAAGTGGTCCAGTCCTTTCTTTAGCAAAGGACAAGCCGGCTGTATTACTTAGGATGACCAAACGTTCTCGAGGACACATGGGAATATCGTCAAGTGCTTTCGCTTCATATCGTTGATTAATCTTCTTTAGTTTGCTAAGTGTTGTGTGGGTGAACATGTGCTAATGTACCGACCTTCCTAGGACTTACATACTTGTGATTATACCCCTTGCAAGCATCCGCAAGTACAAGAAAGTAATTAAGGTAGAAACCTAACCACAACTTTAAACTCTAAGACCGTGACGTTCCTTGTGCAAAGGTTTCCTAACGGGGGTTCAGGTTTCTGTCACTCTGGCAACCCCTACGATTAGTAGCTAAATACACAATGCATTCTCCTAGGCCCATATAGGTGAAGTGTCATGTAGTCGACATTCACATGACACCACTAGAAGAAATACACCATAACTTAAATATCAAACTATTGAATCTTTTTCAACACAATTCCACTACTAACAACATGACGTCTCCCATGTCCTCAAGAACAAAACGAACTACTTACAATACATCATATGGATCATGATCATAGATGAAATAATGATGTGTAACAATCTGAACATAAACGATAATTCAATGGTTCACTCAACAGCATCAACTACAAGGAGTAATCAACACCGGGAAAGTTTCCCCTAAGAACTATGCAAGATTCAACCCAATTGTTATAGCTGTATGAAGTGGTGATGATGGTGCTGGTGGAGATGATGGTGGTGATGATGATGATGATCCCGATGAAGTCCAGCTTGATGGTGGTGTTGATGGCCACGATCTCCCCTCTCCGGGAAGGAATTCTCCCGGCAGAATTCTGTCTGCCGGAGAGATCTTTCTCTCTCGGTGTTTTCTGCTCCGCAGAGGCGGCGGAATCTTTCTGTGGTCACTCCCCGAGTCTTAGGGTTTCGGGAGGATAATATACGCCAGAGGGGAGAGCCTGGAGTGGGCCAGTGCGGCCACACCACCTGCTGGCATGGCCTACGGCTGCCCGCGCCAGGGGGTGGTGTGGGCCCCCTGTGGCCCATCTCCACTTCCCCTTCTGGCAATCTTCGTCTTCTGGAAAAATAGAATTTTCCATGTATTTTCCCGATTTTTCTAATCTTCGCGAATTTTGCCTCCAAATAGCACCTTTTCCATCAGAATCGTGACTGCAACGGTCCATGCTCCAAAAGTCATCAACCATGCAAAAACAGATGAAATAACATAAGTATCATCTCTTAATATGAAATATATCAATGAATAAAAGTAAATTATGATATAGAATAGTGATGCAAAATGGATGTATCACTAGGAAGAGGAAGATAGATGGTGGGCCGGTGGCGATTTGGTAGTGCCGTGGCCGTGTGCATCTCCGTGTCAAACACTTGAACCGACATACGAAACAGCTAAAGGCCCACATGATCCAAACAAACTGGCGGTGGAGCGGTATCCCACCGCCACATGGGTCCCAGCCAGCGGGGGGCGGCCTGAGCGATCCCAGGCCTTCAAAACCAGGGAGCTTAGAGCTCCTTAGGTATTTATACAGAGGAATGTTCAGCATAGTTCGACATTAAATTTAAAATAAGTGTGGCATATAGTTCACCATAGATTGAAATATAACATAGTTCGGCCTACTTCGGTCAGATCATGTTCAGCAGAGTTGTTATGTGTTGCCCTCGCGTATACATATATGCTCCACCAGATTATCCTGGAGCTGTTGATGCACTGACATGTCTCAAATCTTCTGACGCATGGCGATGAAGGCATCCCACAATGCCAGAACCTGGTGATCAGGCTCTTCAAGAGGACTCTGTCTGTAGTATGGCTCGTCCTATATGACCAAATCCATTGGATTCTTTCGCTCATCCTCAATGATCATGTTGTGCAAGGTCACACAACAGTTCATCACTTTCCACATCTGATATTTTGACCAGGTTATAGCAGGGAGCCGGACAACAGCAGACCTCTGTTGGAGCACACCAAATGCCCGCTACACGTCTTTCCTGCAAGCTTCTTGTTCCTTGGCAAACTAAGCATCCTTGGGGAGCATCGGGCTTGAGATAGTCTTCACAAATATTGGCCATCTTGGATAGATGTCTAATGTCTACACACTTCTATTCTTGTAGATAGTTGTTGGGCCTCCAAGTGCAGAGGTTTGTAGAACAGTAGCAAGTTTTCCCTTAAGTGGATCACCCAAGGTTTATCGAACTCAGGGAGGAAGTGGTCAAAGGTATCCCCTCTCAAGCAACCCTGCAATCAAGATACAAGAAGTCTCTTGTGTCCCCAACACACCCAATACACTTGTCAGGTGTATAGGTGCACTAGTTCGGCGAAGAGATAGTGAAATACAAGTGGTATAGATAATTATAAGTGGTAATGGTGATAGAAAATAGCTTGATGGCGTGGAAGAGACTAAAGGCAAACTGAAATAAAGATATAAGCAAGCAAACATGTAATTGATCAAATAGCAAACGGTGTTTCAGTGCTTAGAAACAAGGCCTAGGGATCATACTTTCACTAGTGAACACTCTCATATAAATATATTCTTCTTTATGATACTGCACTGAACTACTCTCCGGTTGAACATTCTAATCGATGGTAGGGCTATAACAGCACACCTCAAAGTTTGCTTTCCGCATCTAGATAACCCCACACTGTCACCTTGAGCACTAGATGGTTCAAACAAACACCACAATTTCATAAAGACATCCAACTCCAAATATAACTCATAACAAGTATTTCAAATCTCTAGCCTAAGTGCCACCATGGTGTGCACACTGTCAACTTCACACACATGGGGAGAGAAGAGATCTATTAAAGCACACGAGTAGCAAGGTAGATCTATATATTACAAGATCATGATCTCAATAAGATCATGCATAGAGCCAGAGATGAACACATAGCTACCGGTAGAACCCTTAGCCTCGAGAGAGAACTACTCCCTCCTCATCATGGGAATCAGCAACGACGATGGAGATCGATGGAGATGGCTCCGGGGGCACTTCCCCGTCCCGGCAGGGTGCCAGAACAGAGACTTTCTGTCCCCCGAATCTCCCCTTCAGTGGCGGCGGCGCTACGCAACTTTTCGTGGCTGGAGGCTTGATGACTTAGGGTTTTTGCATCGGGAGGCATCTTATAGGCGCAGAGGCAAGGTCGGTGGGTGGCCAGGGGGCCCACACCACCTAGTGGGGTGGCCAGGGCTAGCCCGCGCCACCACATGGTGTGGCCACCCTGTGGCCCCTCTCTGTCTCGTCTTCTGGCTCCGTGAGTCTTCCAGGAAAATAACGACTTTGGCTTTTGTCTGGTCTCTCCCGAGAAAATTCATTTTCTGACTTTCTGGAACCAAAATCAGCAGAAAACAGGCAACTGGCACTATGGCATCTTGTTAATAGGTTAGTCCAAGAAAGTGTATAAGAAGACTCCAAAGTGTGGACAAAACATAAGAAAGTAGATATAAAACAAGCATGGAACATCAAAAATTATAGATACGTTTGCAACGTATCAACATCCCCAAGTTTAACTCCTGCTCGTCCTCGAGTAGGTAAGTGATAAAAAGAACGAATAATTTTTGAGGTGACATGCACCATCATAAATTTGATCAAAGTATTTGTAAAACATTGATAGCTGGGATCATAGTACTTCAATCATAACATGAAAGACAAAGTTCTAGCAATAAGACAAAGAAACTATGTTGCAACATGAAAAGGCACAAACAAAAGATTCATGAATAACAATGCTTTGCAAGATGTTTGTTTGTTTCACATAAAGGAAACATAGCATAGTGGCACTCAGCTTGTCCCTCGTAGAGTAACAAACATAAATGCATAGGACACCTTCAAAGTTTAAGGGTGACTAGATACAAATAGTTCAAGAACAAGCAATATCAAAGTTATGAATCAATCAACAAGTCTTGGGACAATGCACATTAAACTAAGAATGGCCACTATGCTCTCTTAATAGGTGCATAAAGATAGAAGATGGAGACTAAACATAAAAGTAAAAGAAAGGCCTTCATAGAAGGAAGTAGGGATTCAACTCTCATAAAGAGCTTCCAAAAATTATGGTACTTATTAGCTTTCAGCTCTAATTTCCCCTATCATAAGCATCTTGAAGTGATTAAGGTTAAAGTGAACAAACTATGGTGTATATGCTTGATGAAGTATAAGTTGGAAATCTCATGTCCCTTGAATACGAGGGCCGCTCCTCATGCTACTCAAGTTTAGTCACCGGTAAGTTCTTGTCATCGTAAATACATATGTATCATAGAGAACCGCCAATGGGGTACCCCTTGCCCGATGATACGGAAGAATCCCCATATCAAAATGACAAGGCAAGCAGACAACGAGCATCTCAGCAATCTTCTTATTTACCATGGGAATATGGTGCTTTTTTTCTCTCTTTCCTCTTTTCTGATACCTCTTTTTTCTTTTTTCTCTTTTTTCTCAATATATGACTCTTTTTTTTATAAGAAGAATGCTTCATAGACAGCTCATTATGGTTATGCTGCAGGTTTCCACCATGTCAGCATGGATTAGACCAGTGGCCTAGGTGTTTCTCTAACACATATACATAACTCCATGGACTTACAAGCTCCCCTTTCATTTCACACCGACGACATCCATAGACAAAAGAGCATGATATCAACTAGGTACAAAGTACAAGTGCAATGTTGAAAGCGTTCCCCATGACAACATGGTTCTGCTAATCCCCAAAAAATAAGTGCAAGCATATACAACATAGAAGACACAATGGTTCAAGTTTATTAAGGGCAATAAAAGTAAAGTGTGCCATCAAGTTCGTGAGAGATTTAATCACTAGTTTTCTCATAACAAGTTTAATTCGGAAGGTAGATAAAAACATGAATATAGTTTGAATAGCATATGCTAGTAGGTAGGTATGGTGGACTCTTTGGAATAACTTGGTTTTAGGAGTTGGATGCATGAGTAGAACTCATACTTGGTTGTGGAGGCTAGCAAAAGACTGGGAGCGACCAACTAAGAGAGCAATAATGGCCATAATCATGCAGAGCGACAAAACATCATTGATCAAACATAAAGTGATACTACAAGTTGAAAACTAAAGGATCATAAAGGCTATGGTGACTTGGGATAGTCATAACATGGTGTGATCATGTGCCAAGTGAACCCAAAAAAAGCATCAAAGGAGAATACCACAATACTATGCTTTAATATGCTAAAACAACGCATGATTCTTCAAAGGCACATTAAGCAATCTCAGTTGTTTATAACAAGTCATGCTACAACAAATAATACTAAGCATAAAGCCAAATCAATATCAAGCATGGCATGACAAAGCATAGGCCACAGTAAAAAACAAGCTCTCTTTACCACTTAAGCATGAACTTTCCTACTCTTTTCCAATCCAAACCAAACTATTTGAAAACCAATGTATGAAAGAGGGGGTCCAACCAATTTATTCAGCAAACTAAGAAAACCAAGCAAACGAAAACGAAAAACAAAAACGAAAAAGAAGATGCTCCAAGAACAACACAACTGTGCATGAAACAATAAAAATGAAGTGTTTGGAAGAAACCTGGGATTTTTATTAACGAAGAAGGGGATGCCTTGGGCATCCCCAAGCTTTGACGCCTGTACTTCTTGGATATTTCTTGGCGTGACACGCGTGGCATCCCCAAGCTTAAGCTTTAGTCCATCCTTCATCTCATTACTCATTCCTTCCATACACCTGGAATTTTTCCTTCATACAAAACTTCACACAATCTCTATTAGCAACATTAGTGCACTCAAGATAATAAGTCTTTAGGTTCAGTTTCAACACCAATAAAACTTCCATTAAAATAGAAGCTACTGTAGCACTTTCCTCAAAAAGCTCAATTCCCCAAAGAGAACCCAAAAAGGAACCAACAAGAAGCAAATGCAAATAATGGCAGAAATCTGTCAAAATAGACCAGTAGGTAAAGACGAATTTTTTTGAAGACCTTCTGTTGCTAAAATCAAAAAGTGTTGAACTAATGAAAGTTAGATAACAACCTGGGGCAGAAGCACAAAAACTCACGCCTTAAAAGGACGTACAGAGATTTTACACGAATGTTTACGGTGAAGCACAAAAATCTGTTTCGGGACAGCAACTTTCCCAATCATTACTTCTCTCTCATTAGAGGTTACTCTTTGCACAAAAAGCAAATAAAAAGGATAAGGAGCGGTTATTACTGAAGTAATAACTTCCAAGACTCATCTAAAACTTTTGGGTTATCTCCCAATAAGTACTTTTCTTTAACGCCTTTAAGTTAGGCATGATAGTTTGAGAAGATGCTCACATAAGAAATATGAATTGAAGTAAAAGAGAGCATCAAGAAGAAAATTCAAAGCATATTTAAGTCTAACCCACTACCTATGCATAGGAATATTGTAAATAAACAAGTCATGAAAGCATAAAGCAACAAGCATAGTAAAGCAAAACAAGTGCAACTTCAAGACTTTCAACATAAAGAGGGGAAACTTAATATTGTTGAAATACATAAAACCATGTTTCCCTCTCTCATAATAACTTTCAGTAGAATCATGAATAAAATTAACAGTATAACTATCATATGAAACATTCTTATCATGAGCCACATGCATAAAAGAATTAATACTCTCCCTATAAGCATAGTCATTCTTATTAATCGTAGTGGGAGCAAATTCAACAAAATAGCTATCATTATTATTCTGATCACCATAATCATCAAATATAGGTGGCATATTGTAATCATAATTAATTTTCTCCTCAATGGTAGGTGGACTGAAAATATCGTACTCATCATTGTAATCATCATATATTGGAGGTATAGTATCATCAAAGCAAATTTTCTCCTCTAAAGACGGGGGACTAAAAAGATCATTTTCATAAAAACTAGCTTCCCCAAGCTTAGACTTTTCCATAGCATTAGCAATAATGGTGTCCAAAGAATTCATAGTAACAACATTGCTATTAGCATGCAAATAAAGTTCCATAGGTTTTTTAATTTTCTCTTCAAACACTTCATGTCCTAACTCAAGATAAATACTATAAAGCTCTCTAATTTTGTTGTTGTTTTCCATTAAGCCTAACTAGTGAAAACTAGAAACAAAAAGATATGACTGCAGAATCTAAAGGAAATAACTTCGAGCACTCACACCGGAGGATGTGAGTACCTTTTACCTTACCTCCCCGGCAACGGTGCCAGAAAATACTTGCTGGCGCGTGGTTGACATGGGAGCTTCTTCTTCTTTATTCCTCGGCAATGACGCCAGAAAATATCTTGATGTCTACACACTTATATTCTTGTAGACAGTTGTTGGGCCTCCAAGTGCAGAGGTTTGTAGAACAGTAGCAAGTTTTCCCTTAAGTGGATTACCCAAGGTTTATCGAACTCAGGGAGGAAGTGGTCAAAGGTATCCCCTCTCAAGCAACCCTGCAATCAAGATACAAGAAGTATCTTGTGTCCCCAACACACCCAATACACTTGTCAGGTGTATAGGTGCACTAGTTCGGCGAAGAGATAGTGAAATACAAGTGGTATAGATAATTATAAGTGGTAATGGTGATAGAAAATAGCTTGATGGCGTGGAAGAGACTAAAGGAAAACTGAAATAAAGATAGAAGCAAGCAAACATGTAATAGATCTAATAGCAAACGGTGTTTTAGTGCTTAGGAACAAGGCCTAGGGATCATACTTTCACTAGTGAACACTCTCATATAAATATATTCTTCTTTATGATACTACGCTGAACTACTCTCCGGTTGAACATTCTAATCGATGGTAGGGCTATAACAGCACACCTCAAAGTTTGCTTACCGCATCTAGATAACCCCACACTGTCACCTTGAGCACTAGATGGTTCAAACAAACACCACAATTTCATAAAGACATCCAACTCCAAATATAACTCATAACAAGTATTTGAAATCTCTAGCCTAAGTGCCACCATGGTGTGCACACTGTCAACTTCACACACATGGGGAGAGCAGGGATCTATTAAAGCACTTGAGTAGCAAGGTAGATCTATAGATTACAAGCTCATGATCTCAATAAGATCATGCATAGAGAGAGAGATGAACACATAGCTACCGGTAGAACACTTAGCCTCGAGAGAGAACTACTCCCTCCTCATCATGGGAATCAGCAACGACGATGGAGATGGTGGTGGATATCGATGGAGATGGCTCCGGGGGCACTTCCCCGTCCCAGCAGGGTGCCGGAATAGAGACTTTCGGTCCCCCGAATCTCCCCTTCGGTGGCGGCGGCGCTGCGGAACTTTTCATGGTTGGAGGCTTGATGATTTAGGGTTTTGCATCGGGAGGCATCTTATAGGTGAAGAGGCAAGGTCGGTGGGCGA
The DNA here is from genome assembly GCA_023614405.1 of Avena insularis. Classification (NCBI taxonomy): domain Eukaryota; kingdom Viridiplantae; phylum Streptophyta; class Magnoliopsida; order Poales; family Poaceae; genus Avena; species Avena insularis. The sequence continues at coordinate 441,338,499 of CM042694.1, read as the reverse complement.
CCAGGGGGCCCACACCACCTGGTGGCGCGACCAGGGCTAGCCCGCGCTACCACATGGTGTGGCCACCCTGTGGCCCCTCTCCGTCTCGTCTTCTGGCTCCGTGAGTCTTCCGGGAAAATAACGACATTGGCTTTTGTCTGGTCCAATTCCGAGAATATTCATTTTCTGACTTTCTGGAACCAAAAACAGCAGAAAACAGGCAACTGGCACTGTGGCATCTTGTTAATAGGTTAGTCCAAGAAAGTGTATAAAAATATCCAAAGTGTGGACAAAACATAAGAAAGTAGATATAAAACAAGAATGGAACATCAAAAATTATAGATACGTTTGCAATGTATCAATGTCATCTGCAAGATAGTATCCCTTGTTGTATTGGTGCCTGTTGATTTCAAAGTCTATAGTGGGAGAATGACCCTCAACAAGCTTGGCAAAGAGATTTGAGGACTAGAGGATGTTGATGTCGTTGTTCGATCCTGCCATGCCAAAGAAGGAGTGTCAAATCCAAAGATCATATATAGCAAGGGCCTCGAGTATCATAGTGCAACCTCCTTTGTGGCCTTTGTACATTCCTTGCCAAGCGAATGGGTAGTTATTCCAGTGCCAATGCATGAAGTCGATACTTCCAAGCATCCCAGGAAATCCTCTACCTCCATTGACTGTGAGGATCTGAGCAGTGTCTTCAGCATTAGGTGTTCTCAAGTACTGTTGTCCAAACATTGCAATCACTGCCCTACAAAACCTATACAAGCAATTGATGACTATGGACTTGGCCATGTGGAGATAGTTATCGGCACTATCACCTAGAGCTCTGTATGCAAGCAACCTCATCACCAATGTGCACTTTTGAAGTGAGAAAAATCCTACCATGCCAGCGCAGTCCTTCTTGCATACGAAATATGGGGTCGAACTCCCAGATGGCATGCACAATCTCGAGGAAGAGTTTCTGGCTCATCCTAAAACGGAGCCAAAACACGGCATCTTCGTGAAGCGACTTGTCGGCGAAGTAGTCGGCATACAGCATGTAGTAGCCCTCCATCTTCTGCCTTTCTTTGCACTTCCTGCAACCCTTCACCGAGTCTCCACGCTTTGGTGCTCTAGTATACATGTACAACCGGGCTAGGAAGGTGAGGATCTACATGTGTTCTTCATCTTTGGTGGCTACGGAAGTCTCTTCCTTTAGCAATAGGGCGGACATCTCCTCGTCGTCGGAGTCCATGGCCAAACCGGCAAAATGCCGAACACTTCGTGCGCGAGCTGGGTGGGAGCTCGGAACGAAGCCGAGATGCGGCGAAGGCTGGAGAAGGCGAAACAAGGCCTAGGACGAGGGAAGGGATGCGGTAGTGGAGACGAACCTTTCTATAGGCGTGGTTTCGGCTGGGCGGGGCGGGGCTTCGTGACAAAGGCATGGTGGCGAGTGGTATCTAGAAAAAAGCTCTTTGCCGAGGGAGAGCTGAATAACGGTGATGAATTGGTTGTGTCACCGACAGGGTTGGCCCACCCTGTTTTCGCTTCATTCAGTATTCCCAGACGGTTCCCGTCACCCCAGGTTCAGCCTGGGAACCCCGGATGTAAAATGGGTCAAATCCGGTGAAAATTGGGAACCTAGAAACGCGACTGAGCGATTTTTCACCGTCCAGATAAAAACTCCCTGAGGAGACCCTCATGGGAATGCTACTAGAGATGCTATTACGACTTACAAGCTCTACTCTCATGTACGTGCATCCTACTCATGCAGCCATACACCATCGATGCCTTGCCGATTATTGGAACAAAGACGATAAAGCGCACGCCAGTTTCTGGTTGTCTCATAGTACTCTCCATGGATACACATAAACCAATTCATTTACATGCAACACCTCTAGCGTAACGAGACTTAGAGCATTTTCAGCCAGGCCCCAACAGTCCCCCACTCCCAGAGATCTTCTTTTGCACCGAAGAATTTGTTTCCACTTTCTGCTGGCATTCCCAAGCCAAACATGGCATGTTGGGGGTCACTCTAAGGTGCCTATGGAAAGAAAGCACACACCGAAAAATCGCCATACGGGTGGCCCTGCCCTGTCATTGAGCCAAACCACCGTCACCCTCAGTGTCTCGTCTTCTGCGCCACGTTAATGGTCTGTCGCCGATCAGCTTATCAAGTGAGTGGTCGGCGCATCCAATCGCGAGGCACACGGTGAATTTATGGCGCATCACTTTGTTTTCCCACCGACAAGCCACGTCATCTATACCCCTCCCACCTCCCCACTCGCCTTATAAATCCCCCGATTATTCCCCTGCGAGGATGCACGGCCAAAGCTCACCGCCACTCAAATCCCGACCTCCACTGGAGACCAATGACAGAGATGTACCCCAGCGACCAGGCAGTAGCCAACGGCTTCGACCGTTGTTGGCTTCAAGAGTGGGAGGCGCACCCCTCCAGTGTGCGGCGGGCAATACGGCACCGCCATACTTCCGCTACTTGCTCATATGGAAGCTCGGGGTCGGCTGCGTGCCGGTGCCTTTTATCGCTATTGGCCATGATCTGCTCGCCCGGATTCAGCAGGTCTACTAGGGCGTGCTCACCGATGAGCAGCGGGCCGATCCAACCTGGGACACCAGTGACCACGTCGCCTAGACCCAGTACTTCACCAAATGGCGCATCGAGGAGCTTGCCGCCTACGAAGGAGAGGATGCCCCCAGCCACTCACGCGAGAGTGCTCTGGCGGCATCGTCATCAATGAGCGCCACGCGTAGTGTCTCCTGCGCGGTAGCCTTTGCCTCGTTAGGCCGAAGAAGGAGCACAATGCTGGCGGGTCTTCTACCAGGAAGCCGAAAGTGGCCAACGGCTGGAGATGCTCTTGTGAGTAGCAGAACAGCTCTAATGGAGTGGGTATTATCGTTGAATTAATGACAAGTACGCCATGAGGGGGTCCTCGAGGCATACAGAAGAGAAGGGTGTGAGATGAACGGTATTCCAGGATAGTGAGCACACAAGTTTACCTAGGTTAGAATCCGCCGACTTTGGACAGATCCTACTCCTGCTAGCAATCCAGTAATACGACATAGCCGGAATATGGGTTACAAGGGTTTCACCTATGCGAGTTGAGATTGTAGACTATTGTGAGGGTATGCCCTAAAGGCTCTCCCTAGGGCGGCTTATATATATATCCAGCCTAGGTTTTACAGGAGAGATCTATCCGGCTACGACGTAGAGTCGGTTAAAGAGTACATCTTGAACTACAAGTAACACTATGGTCCTATGTCGGTAAGTCATCTGGGCCTTCCCGTAGCCGGACTGGACTCCGTCTCTTCTCCCTGACTAGGCCGCCCGTGAAGCAATGCTCTAACCCGAAATGGGCCACCCTGGTCAGTGAGGCAAAGTGAGGATACTTAGAAAGTATATCCCCAACAGCAGCCCCCGGAAGCCTCCAAGATCCAGAGTTGGATTTCATCATCGCCTAGCTTGATCTTCGGCTTGCAGAGTCTTGAAGGGTTCCTGAAACTTCAAAAGAAAGGATAGGATCCGAGTCTCAAAACGAGTCGGATCCGTTAATACATTATTCGGATTTCTAGCTTGAAATTCAAACTAAGCTAGAACTTGGTCTCTGACGTAACCCGACACCAGTCAAGGTCAAGTCACATCACTGCCAGACATTCCTGACACCATGACCGTTGGTGGGTCCGCTTCACGCGGAACCGAGGCGTCGTTTTAATGCATACATGGAGATCGAGGTGGCGTAATCCTCGCAAGGAGGTTACCCAGCTCCTTCCACGACGTGTGGCATGTTTCACTATTGCGTTTACACGAATCTTGGCGTAGCTAGAGGATATAAGTGGTTAGGATTCTTTCCCATCTTTTTCACTAGCACTTGCACTCCTTCCTTCCTCCCGACGCCCACCACGAAATAGAGTTCCTCTGCCTACCCAACTCCCACTGTGCCTCCCCTCTAAGGTCACTGGAGCCCGCAAGATGGCTGAAGCCTCATCTTCCACAGCAGCGGCGGCAACAACGGTGGCGGCAGAGAAAGAAAGTTTTCGTGAGGTCTGGATCCCATGTGTCCTTCATGATGCCAAGATCCGTGTTGTCGAGGAAGAAGGGCTCCTCCGTGCCGGCGACAGGTGGAGCGGCTTTGGACAAACCATCCCCCAACCCAACACCGACGAGCGAGTGCATTTCAGCACCCACTTTGATAGAGGTTTGAGCTTTCCACCCTTAGATTTCTTTTCTGAGGTCATAGATCACTATGGAGTTCAACTCCACCATCTCCCCCCGAACTCTCTCTTAGAGATGAGTGCTTATGCCTCTCTGTGCGAGGGGTATCTCGGCATTAGGCCGAGTCTCATACTCTTCTGGTACTACTTTCATACCCGGAGAAACTCTATCACCGCCGGTAATCCTTATATTATCGAAACTCTTAGCTTTTCCATTAGGAGAGAACGAGTCTACCCTAGAATTAAGGCTAGTGAGTCGGTGAAACAATGTCCCTCCACTTTTTTCTATTATAAGGATAGACTTGCTCCCGGCAAAGCAACTGCTTTGCCGGATTTTGTCGATGGTGCCGCCATGCCCCAAGTTTCCTGGGACGCAGACCCACCGGCTCTCACTGATGATCTGCTTCTTGCTAAAAGGCGGATCGAATATCTTATGAAGCACAAGGGCCTTAAAGGGTCCGACTTGGTCCACTGCTGGTTGGCACGCTGGATCCAGCCTCTCCAACACCATGGTGACCGGCTTATGCATTCCATCACGACATCCAAGAAGGACTCTCTCCAAATCTTCTCCCGTCCTTACTCAGAAAAGGACTATGAGTCCTAAATCAGATGGTTGATAAGGGATCAAATCGAGAGGAAAATCCCGGAGCTGTCCTTGGACATGCATACGGCCGAGAATCCAGTGGTACCCGTAAGTTTTCTAGCAGTAACTCGAATTATGTGTTCATTTTTACATTGTTATGTCTTTTTGCAATACTAAGATGCCTTTTTTCTTTTCAGCTTGCCAACCTTCCCGAGTCGGAGCTTGCTCCTATCGAGGGATATCCTCCTGAGTTATCTCAGGATGATGGAGAGTTGGTTGCACTGCCAGACGTGCTTACTCAAAAGCGTAAGGCTCCGACAGTGTCTATCGGCACAAAGGAGGTGCCCGTTGTGAAGAGGTAACTTTCGTCACAAGGTCTCTGTATTAGATCTATTATTCATTCTGAAGTGTAACGATTTTCATTCTATTACCTCTTCAGAGCTAGACAGCTCTCCAAAGGCAAGGGGAAGGGAGGCTCGTTGAAGCCCCTGCGTCAGTCAAAGTTGAAATTGACTTCTCCTGCCATAGCACCTCCGACTCTTGCCCCATAGCCTTCCGCAGCACCGGAGATTACTCCATCTCCGCCCGTTGCGGAAGATCCGGCTCAACCAGCAGAGCCAGCGATCCTTGGGTCGCAAACTGACATCACCATGGGTGACTCAGGTTTTGATAAGGGTAAACCCTCTACGAGTAATGATCCCTCGGCAGAAACCTTCACTGAAAACCTTCTCAACAATCCGGGTCTTGCCAAACTTGGCATTTCTCGGAAATCTACGGAGGAGATCCAACGGCTAGCCCAGCAATGCTTGGAAAGCTGGACTATCACTGCCGAAGAAGAAGCACAATAAGTAGAGGATGTCAAGTACTCTGAACTTCTTGAACAAGTCCATCTTCACGATGAGAGATTGAGAACCGGCGAGCTTCTGCCAACACCAGTGATCCCATGAACCCTTGCTGAGAAGGTTATCACCGAGGTGAACATGAGTTTGAGCAAACTCACTCATGAAAAACATGTAAGTCGGAATTCCAACTCAACTTTTTTACTTTATTTTATGTTATATCCTCTAGCCCCCAAGCATGAAATTGGATGTATGATCCGGATTTGTGCTTTCATAGGATTCCAAAGAACGAACTAGTGTAGCCCCCAAGGCTCGTGCTGATATTAGTAAAAAAATATTAGCCCGAGTCTTTAGTAGACTTCTGACCCTGGGTATTCTGACTTACAGAAAGTTAATTCATATAACCAGGAATTGTTGAGGAATATATGCAACAAGCGAAGAGAGATCAGATCTCTCCGGCTTGAAAATGCTCAGTTAAAGGTGTCAAGGGATGAGGCTAAAGGTAAACATTTCAAGCCTTACCCTTGCTCTTTTTTGCTTTCATAGTCGAATTTCATACTCAACTGTTGTCTATTACTTACAACACTAGTCAAACAATCATGTGCCATGATTGAAGAGGACGAGAATCTTAAGACCCTGGAGGTGGAGAACGCTGACTTACGCCGAGTGTTGGATAAGCTCAAAGTGGATCATGAGAAAAGCATTGCTCAAGTTCTTGAATCTACCTCCATGGCGATCGTGCTTCAGGATAAGAAAATCTCGGATCTCAGTAATGAGCTATTCACAGAGAAGGACATCACCGACACACTCCGGGCTGAACTCCAGAGCCTTAGGGAAGAGAAGACCAAAGTTGACGATGCCAACTTTGGTATATTTCCTACGTTTTGACTTTCTGCTTTTCCGATTCTTGGAATTCGGATATTCTCTCTATCCTTTGCATTTTATGTGTACGTCCTCTGAACTTACTGGATTCCTCCTCTACCGAGTCTCACACCAGCGGACTTACACAAGTCGGTGATTTGCTTCACGATTTCTGCCAGTCTTTGGAGGATATTGGCGAAGTACTCAAGGTTCCGGACATGGACAAAATGTCTGGCCTTGAGGTGCGAGACAAGGCCAAGGAGATGCCCCAGCTCATCCAGGACAGGAACATGTCCTACGCGCGTACTGCAACACAGAACGCTCTCATCATGGTCATGGGCCACCATGGAAACATGGAGATCTGGCAAGTGACTAGAGGGTATTCGATAGTGGATGAAGATGATCAGGAGCAAGATATCAAGGCTATCATGGACTCCTGCACCGGATATGGGTGTCATGTAGCTGATCTGACCAGCTACGACACTCCTTTCTTCACTCGCATAGAGACGGCTCCTCCGCCCGTCAAACAAACTGGTGAAGTTTCCGACGACGAACAAACCATATCGGATTTGAACGTCTCGGAAAGATATCGGGGTGAAGGTGATGTCCCCAGTGAGCCGGCCGCTCCTTCCTCTTCCCTTGCATCGAGCATCAGAAAACTTTGTGTTATTCTGAAAATAATTCGGGTTGTAAATAAGTAGTATAATACTTTTATTAGTGCTAAGATTTGCTACTTCTATTTATTGGCTTTATTTTTATTGTGCCTGAAATGTTTACATAAGCACTTTTTTGTTTTGCCTGTACTTATCGTTTATCTGGCTTTCCGCCTCGTCCCTTTCATGAGCCGGCCAACCTTCCACATGGAATCTCTGCCGAGCAATGGAGCTCAATTGCTAAACCAGTTTAAACTCGGAAACAGAGCCGGCTTCCAGTACCAACAATTCACTACTCGAAAAATACTTGCATCTAGCAATCAGATAAATGACCAAAGTACAAACTAGAAAATTAAGAGTTTTACCCGAAGGTAGCATTTTTAGAATTGGAAATCATAACCAGAACAAACATGAGCATAAAGTACTTTCAAGTATTCTGAGATTTTCGACTGTGACATGATCATTCGGATAAGATGGTAAAAAACTTTTCAGCCATAATTTGAGGCAACCAACACTTTATTTCTCATTGGAACATGTACACACATATAATTACAAAGAAAGATAATTTAAGAATAAAAGGGACGTAGCTAAGCAATATTCCACGGTCTGTCTAATTCTTCCGGGTCTGTACTGCCTCCAGCTCTCTTTCTTTTCTTAGTAACAGGTCTTTCTTTGACTGGCTGCATATCAGTTAGATAGTAAGAACCGTTATGTAATACTCGGCTAACTAAAATGGGCCCTTCCCATACTGGGGAAAGTTTGTGCTTTCTTTTCTACACAAGTCAGAGAACCAAGTCGCCCTTGTTGAAAGACCGTTTTCTGACTCTTTAGCTATGATACTTGCGTAACTTCTGCTGATAGGCTGTTGATCTCATCTCAGCAACGATGCGCACTTCTTCGATTAAATCGAGATCATTTTGTCGAGAAATTTCGGCATCCTCTTCAATATACACAGCAACGCGAGGAGAAGTGTGAATCAAATCACTAGGAAGTACTGCTTCTGCACCATAGACCAAGAAGAAAGGTGTGTATCCGGTTGACCTGTTCGGAGTTGTTCTCAAGCTCCATATCATAGAGGGTAATTCCTTTGCCCAAGCCCCCACAGCACGACGTAGTGGTGCTTCGAGTCTTGGTTTTAGGCCTTGCAGGATTAAACCATGTGCTCTTTCGACTTGTCCATTAGCCTGTGGATGTGCGACTACCGCAATGTCAAGCCGGATATTTTGTTCATCGCAGAATTTGGCAAGCTCCCCCATAGAAAAATTACTCCCGTTGTCTGTAATAATGCTATGCGGATAACCGTATCGGATTATGACATCCTCAACAAATATTTTGGTGTTGCTCCATCACAACTTATGACAGGTTTAGCCTCAATCTATTTCGTGAATTTGTCCACCATCACTAAGAGGTGTGTAAATCCACTTGGAGCTCGTTTAAAGGGTCCTACCATATCAAGCCCCCAGGCTGAAAAGGGCCATGTTATAGGTATTGTCCTTAGCTGATCAGTCGGAACATGAGCTTGGTTGGCGTACTTTTGGCAGCCTTTGCACGTCTTGACCAGCCGTTTGGCATACGCCTTAGCTGTAAGCCAGAAAAAACCGTGTCTGAAAGCTTTTGCCACTAAAGATTTGGCTGCAACATGATGACCGCATTCGCCTTCATGGATTTCCCTTAGGATTTCCACTCCTTCTTTCGGAGATACACAACACTGAAAAACCCCAGACACACTCCGCTTATAGAGTTCACCACTTATAATAGTATAGGTTTTTGCTCGTCGGACGATCTACCAGCTCAGAACCTCATCTTTGGGTAATTTGCCATCTACCAGGTAATCGAGGTAGGGTTGAGTCCAGCTGAGAATCACATCTAGGACTTCTATTAAAGGTGAGTCGGATTTGGTCAGATATTCCTCATCAACTTCTTTTATTGAAGGAACTTTGAGGTGCTCTAAAAAAGCGCCATCCGAGACCTTTTTCCGCGCAGAGCCTATTCGAGATAATGCATCTACTTCCTCATTTTATGTTTGTGGGATGTGTTGAACCTCAAACCCTTCGAACGATTTCGATAATTCATCCACGATAGCTCTATATGTTTCCATGTGTTTATTTGCATTACAGATATCCAACACTTGTTGGGCAACAAGATCCGAATCTCCATAACACATTAATTGTCGGATGTTGATATCCTTAGCAATCCGGATTCCATGTAGCAGCTCTTCATACTCAGCAATGTTATTTGTTGCCATAAAATGAATCTGCAACACATCGAAAAGTTTATCACCTTGGGGTGACTTGAGCACCACGCCAGCCCCTGAGCCTGCGACTGTCTTAGACTCGTCAAAATGCAAGGTCCAGTATTCCAACTCTAGGAGGATCATATTCTCCGTTGTCTCTATCCAATCAGCAACAAAGTCAGCGAGGATTTGGGATTTGATGGTTGTATGAGGTTTATACTCAATGTCAAAAGCTGAAAGCTCTATGCCCCATTTTGCGACACGTCCTGTAGCATCGCTGTTGTTGATGATGTCTCTCATGGGAGCTGTGCTCACCACGGTAATAGGATGTTCCTGAAAATAATGTCATAACATGCAGGATGCAAAGAACACACTGTAAGCTAGCTTTTGATAGTGCGGATATCACTGCTTAGATTCAGTTAGGACTTCACTGAGGTAGTAAGTCGGACGCTGCACCGGGTGTTCCTATTTTTCATCTAGTCTCTCCACCATCATGACGACACTGATGACTCTGTTTGTCGCAGTGATATAGAGCAACATCAGTTCCTGAGGTTCTGGTGCTGCGAGAATAGGAGCAGACGAGAGTACTACTTTCAGGTCTTGTAGTGCAGCTTCAGCTTCATTAGTCCAAACGAACTTTTTGGTCTTTTTCAGGAGCTTGTAAAGTGGTGCGGCTCTTTCACCGAGTCGGCTCACAAATCGACTGACTGCAGCAGTACAACCAGTTAGTCTTTGAACGTCCTTTAGGCGAGTAGGCCTGGAAATATTGAGTATAGCCTTGATCTTGTCGCGGTTCACCTCTATGCCTCTTTGAGACACGATGAAACCTAACAATTTTCTGGCTGGTATTCCAAAGAAACACTTCTTCAGATTAAGCATTATATTGTATTTGCGTAGATTGGTGAACGTTTCCTCCAAGTCGTAAATTAGAGTTTCCTTCTTTTTGGACATCACCGTAATGTCGTCCACATATGCATGTATGTTGCGTCTGATTTGGTCGTGGAGGCAACGCTGCATAGTGCGTTGGTAGGTAGCTCCTGCGTTTTTGAGCCCAAAGGGCATCATAACGAAACAGAAGGTTCCAAAGGGGGTTATGAATGAAGTTTTGAATTTGTCTGATTCCTTCATCTGAATTTGGTGATAACCGGAATATGCATCGAGAAAACCAAGCCTGTCATAGAATCAATAACTTGATCAATCCTAGGCAGAGCGAACGGATCTTTGGGAGAAGCCTTGTTCAAGGCGGTATAATCAACACACATCCTTAAATTAGTGGTGTCATTTTTAGGGACCATTATAGGATTGGCCGACCACTCAATGTGGATGACCTCTTTTATGAATCCGGCTAACTCGAGCCGGGCCAGATCCTTAGGTATTGCTTTTCGCTTTTCATCGCCAAAACGTCGTAAGGACTGTTTGACGGGTTTAGCGTTTGGGTGTACATTTAGAGAGTGGTCAGCAAGTTCCCTAGGTACTCCGGTCATGTCAGATGGCTGCCATGCGAAGATATCTTGATTTGCTTTGAGGAACTTGACGAGTGCGCTTTCCTATGCGCGGTCTAAACCTACACCTATCTGGGTCACCTTAGAGGGGTCATCATCCTTCAACATCATCGTCTTCATCTCTTCCGATGCCTTGAACTTCGGAGTCGGCTTTGTCACCTCCTTCTTCATTGCGGGCATCTCAGATGGGTCGATGGTCTTCTTGATCTCCTGGTACTCCTGCACATGCAGCACGGCTTTAGCAAAGGCGGCATTTACGTCCTCGCACTCTCGCTCTTTCTTCGGATCTCCCCTGATGGTGATCATGCCGTTGGGACCTAGAATTTTCATCATATTGTAAATGTAACATGGACAAGCCATTAAAGCCTAGTAAGTTGGCCATCCGAATATAGCATGGTAGGCGCTCTTGAACGGGACCACTTCGAAGGAAAGTGCCTCCATCCGATAATTCTTTGGAGTGCCAAAGGTGAAATCCAAAGTGATCTCTCCCAGGGAATTTGCTTGTCTTCCTGGGACAACTCCATGAAAGATCACAAAGCTGTGATTCAGCTGTGTCTCCAAGATCCGCATCCGACGTAGCGTTTCGACATGCAGAATATTGATACTGCTGCCGCCGTCCATGAGGGTTTTGGAGAAACCATAGCCGTCAATAAGTGTATTGATGATTAAGGCATATTTTCCTCGCATGTGCAACTTAGGCGGATGATCAGCACGGTCAGAGGTGATTTCCACTTCTGACCAGTCCAAGTATTGTGGAATAGCCGGAACAGTCGTGTTGAGTTCATGCAGTACTTCTTTCTTGACCTTAGCTGGTTGAGACCCAAGGAAGGTGACGTAAGTGTCTTTCTTTGTTGGGAAGTTCTTCTTTCCATCCGACTTGAGATTTGAAGCATCAGATTCCTCTATGTCTGAATCTTCCTTGGCCTCTTTCTCTTTTTTGGGATTCTTTTTTCCCTTCTTCCGCTTAGCCCTATAGCCAAAGGTATCGTCCTTTTTGATGTGGTCATTGAAATGAAACTCGGCGTTTGTGTGGGACGAGCCCCTGTTGGGATCTAAGTGATGCACACACACGGGTTATTAACAATGTCGGCCCACGAGTAGGTTTTGCTAGGTTGCTAGTCTCCTCTACCCTGGACCCTTGATTTCCCACGACTGCGTCCACGGCCACCACCACACTCTCCTCATCCGCCAGACCCAAAAGTAGCAGCAACAACCGTCGTTTCTGCGTTGGACTTTTCTTCCGAGGTGTTCTTGAGCTTTTGAGCTTGTTGCTTTGGTTGTTTTGCCAACTGTGGCACGACTAGGACGTTTAGTAGTCCTTCCGCATAATCATCAGCATCTGCATACTTTCTCGTTGTTTCTATCATTTCTCCCAAATCAGTGACTTTGTCGCACTTCAAGCGATGTCGTAGCAAACCAATTGGGAGTCCTGCAATGAAAGCTTCAATCGCAGTTTGGTCGTTTACTCCCTCGCAAGAGTTCTTAGTGTCGATCCATCATCCGAGGTAGTATCGGCAAGTTTCTCCAGCCTTCTGGGTGCAACGCTGCAGGTCTCCTACCGTACAGGGCCTCCGATATGTGCTTTCGAAATTCTGAAAGAACGCGCTTTGCATGTCATACCAGTTGTGGATGGTGTTCTCCGGAAGATCATTGAGCTAGGATCGTGCCGTCTTCCGCAGCATAAGTGGGAGATATCAGGTTGCGACCAAGCTATTTCCACCTTTGGTGATGCAGCAAGCCTGGAAAAAATCCTGGAGCCAAGTATCTGGCCGAGCTACACCATCGTAGGGCTGGATGTGCCTTGAGATAGCAAATCCTTCCGAGAATCTTGTTGCTCTAATGCATGGTTCGAAGCATTTTGGACCCACATAGATTTCATCGTTCTCGTAGAGCCGCTCCTCTATGTTAGAGTTGATCTGATGTCTCGCGTCACTTGTTGATAGAGATCGCCGTCCTGATTGACAGTTGTGGTTGTAGTGCCTTGGAGCCAGACTTCGACTTCTACCACCACCTCCTCCGCCATGGAGCCCTCCTTGAGAGCCGTTGTGGTGGCTACTTGGTGGAGAGGGTGGATCAGGTGCATTGTTTCCGGCTGATCGCCGGCCTCCATCTGGAGCGTCATTATTCTGGTTCCAGGGAGGGTCTTCATTATGATGAGCCCCCTGCCGGTTTGACTCGGCACGGTGTCCATCGTTCCTTCGTCCGTCGTTCCCTATAGTTTGGTGAGGTTTAGGCGGACGGCTTGTACGTACAGGAGGTGGCATTCTTTGACGGTCCTCCTCTCGGCGTTTCTCTTTGTCTTCTTCTCTATGATTGCCTGACTCTCGCCGAGGAGGGTGTCTCGGATACAGTGCTACAACTGCGTCTCGCTCTATGGCTAGGTCCACATTGCTCTAGTCACGTGCGATTCTTTGCCATTGGCCTAAAGATCCGGTTCTTGAGTAGTTTTCTTCTCGACGGTCGGAACGGTGATGCTATTCCGGCATTCGTTGGGGCCTGATATCATCCCAGGCCGGATCCGTGTGACATTGGTCAGATCGAGAGACCAGTTTTCCGCTTTGGGATTTCGTGACCTTCTGCTGCTCTAGACCCTTGGTGAGTAGCTTAATGCCAAGCCGAACCTCCTCCGGGCCTGGATTATTTGCCAGGATGTCACGGACCACGGCAGTGTTCTATACTGGTGTTGGGTACACCAGATCTCCATTGATGTCGGTCCGTGGCATCCCTGGATCTCCCTTGAAGAGGACTTTGTGGACTTCCGGAAATTTATCGACCCGTATGTAGCCTTTCCGGGTCTTTAGGTGCTGTAGAGAGATGAGCTTCTCTGCATTAGCTATGTGCTTCTTCTCTTCCTCGATGTTTTTGGCTTTATCCGGAAGTACTTGGCGACGCGCTTCTAGGGCCTGAGCCCTTTCTTCTAATTCCGCACTAGTAAGTTCTGCCGTTGTAGGGATAGGTGTGGTCAATGCAACATCGATGAGCTTACGGGCACTAGAGGTGACCACGTGTCCATCCACCGAAGCTTCTTTGGGCTCTCCTGGGATTAAGGCTCCATCTGTGTCTTCTTCGTAATCCTCGGTAACCACTTCCTCCGCTGGAGGATCTTTTGTCGGGGTCTTGTTTTTCTTGTTCTTCTTCTTTGCCTTCTTGGCAGCGCTAGTAGCAAAGACGGCTTTGGGTCCATTTCCTAGAGTCAAGCTCTCATTGTTACTTTTGGACATTGCTTGTTGGCCCAAAATATATCGAGCTCGTTGGGGACCCCAAGTGGAAGGTATGATGAGCACAACAACAAGTTTTCCCTCAGTTATGAAACCAAGGTTATCGGAATAGTAGGAGCAAGGAAACACCTCCAAGGTGTTGTTTCCAACTTGGAATCCTGCACAACACAACCATAGAACTTTGCCCCCAACTTATAGTGAGGTTGTCAATCTCACCGGTTTTGCTGAAAACAAAGGATTAAACGTATTGTTTGGAAGAAAGTAAAAGCTTGCAGAAAGTAAACAGAAAATAGTAAACAGTTGTCGATTGATGGTAAAAGGAAGGACCGGGGTCCATAGTTCACTAGTGGTGGTTCTCCTTAAGATAGATGCCATGTTGGGTGAACAAATTACAGCGGGGCAATTGACAAACATCGAGAAAGCATACATGCATATACTAATCATCTTGACTCCTATGAGATTTGATTGGGCATTACAACATTATACATAGACCATAATCCAACTTCATCTATGACTAATAATCCACCTTCAGGTTATCAATCCGACCCCCCTCCAGTATTAAGTTGCAAGCAACAGATAATTGCATTATGCATTGCATGTAAAGTAAACAATACGATTGTTCTATGAACAATGGATTGTTGTTTTCTCCCTAGTAGCAACAACACATCTAGTACCTTAGATATTTCTGTCACTTCCCCAGATTACTAGAGGCATGAACCCACTATCAAGCATAAATACTCCCTCTTGGAGTTGCTAGCATCTACTCGGCCAAGATATCTACTAACAACGGACAGCATGCAAGATCACAAATAACAAAGACATGATAGAATCAATAATCAATCTGAAATAGCATCTCAATATCCATCGGATCCCCGCAAACACAACATGTATGATTACAAATAGATGATCTTGATCATGAATGGAGCTCACAAGATCTAAATATGGTAGCGCAAAGGATAAGAACCAACCATCTAGCTACTACATGGACCCATAGTCCAAGGATGAACTACTCACGCATCACACCGGAGGCTTGCATGGTGATGAAGAAGGCCTCCAGGGTGAATTCTCCCCTCTAGCGGGGTGCTGGGAAGATCTTCAGATCCCTCCCGATCTAGGGATGGAGATGACGGCGGCTATAGACTCTTTCGTTGAATTTTGATCGGGTACTTAGGGTTTCTGTATCGGAGGCATCTTATAGGCGAAAGAGGAGGCTGCGGGGGTGCCCTAGGCGGCCACACCACCCCCTGGCACGGGCCAGGCCTGGCCGCGCGGCTAGATGGTGTGGGCGGCCCCTGGCCCCTCTTTGTCTCGTATTCTGGCTCCGTGTCCCCCTCGGTGAAATATTAACTTTGGCTTTTGTCCCGTCCAATTCCGAGAATATTCATTTTCTGACTTTGCTGGAACCAAAAATAGCAGAAAACAGGCATCTAGCACTGTGGCATCTTGTTAATAGGTTTGTTCAAGAAAGTGTATAAAAATTACTCCAAAGTGTGGACAAAACATAAGAAAGTAGATATAAACCAAGCATGGAACATCAAAAATTATAGATACGTTTGCAACGTATCAACATCCCCAAGCTTAACTCCTGCACGTCCTCGAGTAGGTAAGTGATAAAAAGAAAGAATACTTTTTGAGGTGACATGCACCATCATAAACTTGATCAAAGTGTTTGTAAAACATTGATAGCTGGGATCATAGTACTTCAGCATAGCATGAAAGATAAAATTCTAATAATAAGACATAGCAAATATGTTGTAACATGAAAAGGCACAAACAAAAGGTTCATGAATAACAATGCTTTGCAAGACATTTGTTTGTTTCACATAAAGAAAACATAGCATAGTGGCATTCAGCTTGTCCCTCATAGAGTAACAAACATAAATGCATACGACACCTTCAAAGTTTATAAGGGTGACTAGATACAAATAGTTTAAGAACAAACAATATTAAAGTTATGCATCAATCAACAAGTCTTGGTACAATGCACATTAAACTAAGAATCGCCACTATGCTCTCTCAATAGGTGCATAAAGATAGAAGGTGGAGACTCAATATAAAAGTGGAAGAAAGGCCTTCATAGAAGGAAGCAGGGATTCAAGTCTCATAAAGATCTTCCAAAAATTATGGCACTTATTAGCTTTCATTTCTCATTGCCCCTATCATAAGCATCTTGAAGTGATTAAAGTTAAAGTGAACAAACTATGAAGTATATGCTTGACAAAGTATAAGTTGGAAATCTCATGTCCCTTGAATACGAGGGCCGCTCCTCATGCTACTCAAGTTTAGTTATCGGTAAGTTCTTGTCATAGTAAGTACATGTGTATCACAGAGAACCGCCAACGGGGTACCCCTTGCCCGATGATATGGAAGAATCCCCATATCAAAATGACAAGGCAAGCAGACAACGAGCATCTCAACAATCCTCTTATTTACCATGGGAAAATGGTGCTTTTTTCTCTCTTTCCACTTTTCTCATATCTCTTTTTTTTTCTTTTTCTCTTTTTCTCAATCTCTATCTCTTTTTTTATTAGAAGAATGGTTCATAGACAGCTCATTATGGTTACGCTGCAGGTTTCCACAATGATTAGGCAAGGATTAGACCGATGGCCTAGGCGTTTCTCTAACAGACATACATAACTCCATGGACTTACAAGCTCCCCTTTCATTTCACACCGACGACATCCATAGACAAAAGAGCATGATATCAACTAGGTACAAAGTAGAAGTGCAATGTTGAAAGCGTTCCCCATGACAACATGGTTCTGCTAATCCCCAACATATAAGTGCAATCATATACAACATAGACGACACAATGGTTCAAGTTAATTAGGGCAAGAAAAGTAAAGTGTGCCATCAAGTTCGTGAGAGCTTTAATCACTAGTTTTCTCATTACAAGTTTAATTCAGAAGGTAGATAAAAACATGAATATACTTGGAATAGCAAATGATAATAGGTAGGTATGGTGGATTCTTTGGAATAACTTGGTTTTATTTGGAGTTGGATGTATGAGTGGAACTCATACTTGGTTATGGAGGCTAGCAAAAGACTGGGAGCGACCAACTAAGAGAGCAATAATGGCCATAATCATGCAAAGCGACAAAACATCATTAATTAAAGCATAAAGAAGTCAAAAACTAAAGGATCATAAAGGCTATGGTGACTTGGGATAGTCTTAACATGGTGTGAGCATGCACCAAGTCAACCCAAATAAAGCATCAAAGGAGAATACCACAATACTATGCTTTAATATGCTAAAACAAGGCATGATTCTTTCAAGGCACATTAATCAGTCTCAATTGTTTATAACATGTTATGCTATAGGAAAGATCACTAAGCATCAAGCCTAAGCATGACATGACAAAGCATAGGCCACAGTCAAAAATAAGCTCTCTTTACCACTTAAGCATGAACTTTCCTACTCTTTTCCAATCCAAACCAAACTATTTGAAAACTAATGTATGAAAGAGGGGATCCAACCAAATTATTCAAGCAAAATAATAAAACCAAGAAAAGGAAAACAAAAACAAAGACGCTCCAAGAACAACACAACTGTGCACGAAACAATAAAAATGAAGTGTTTGGAAGAAACCTGAGATTTTTATTAATGAAGAAGGAGATGCCTTGGGCATCCCCAAGCTTTGACGCTTGTACTTCTTGGATATTTCTTGGGGTGACACGCGTGGCATCCCTAAGTTTGAGCTTTAGTCCATTCTTCATCTCATTACATCATTCTCTCCATACACCTGAAATTCTTCCTTCATACAAAACTTCACACAATCTTTATTAGCAACATCAGTGCACTCAAAATAATAAGTCTTTGGGTTCAGTTTCAGCACCAATAAAACTTCCATTAAAACACAAGCTATTGAAACACTTCCCTCAAAAAGCTCAATTCCCCAAAGAGAACTCAAAAAGGAATCAACAAGAAGCAAATGCAAATAATGTCAGAAATCTGTCAAAATAGACTAGCAGGTAAAAACCAATTTTTTCGAAGACCTTCTGTTGCTCAAATCGAAAAGTGTTGGACTAACAAAACTTATATAACAACCTGGGGAAGAATCTCAAAAATGCACGCCTCAAAACGATGTACAGATATTTTATACGAATTTTTACAGTGAAGCACAAAAATCTGTTTCGTGACATCAACTTTCCCAAGCATTACTTCTCTCTCATTAGAGGTTACTCTTGGCACAAAAAGCAAATAAAAAGGATAAGGAGCGGTTATTACTGAAGCAATAACTTCCAAGACTCATCTAAAACTTTTGGGTTATCTCCCAATAAGTACTTTTCTTTAACGCCTTTAAGTTAGGCATAAGAAGCAAGAAAAAAAATCAAGTGTTCTCAAATGAAGAAGCATTAAGAGCAAATTTTGTTTTCATAAGAGAGGCAAAAGGAATCTTCTCTCTCTTCTTAGGGAAGTGTTCTATACCTTTCTTGAGTGGGAGATGATATTTAATGGTGCCTTCTTTCATATCAATATTTGCACCAACAGTTTAAGAAAAGGTCTTACCAAAGTAATAGGACAAGAAGCATTGCATTCAACATCCAAAACATAGAAATCAACAGGGACATAGGCATTATTAACAATAATAAGAACATCATTTATACTCCCCATGAGTTTCTTTTTAGCATTATCATCAAGTGGGACATTTAAACAATCTTCCAATGGTGGCAAATCAAGCATATCATAAATCCTTCTAGGCATAATAGAAACACTACTATCAAGATCACATAAAGCTTTGAAATCAAAATCATTCACTTTTATATTAATGATGGGTTCCCAACCATCTTCTAGTTTCATACGAATAGAAGCTTTATGTTTCATCTTTTCTTCTTTAATTTTTATGAGAGCATCAGTAATGTGTTTTGTAAAGGCCATATTCATAGCACTAGCATTAGGACTTTTAGCAAGCTTTTGTAGGAACTTAATTACTTCAGATATGTTGCAACCATCAAGATCGAAATCATAATTATCATCTAAAGTAGTAGATCTATTACTAGCTTCAACACTAGTGCTAGTGATAGTAGAAACACTAATATTTCTGGCAATTTCATCTTCTCTTTCCCACATAGCATGCAATTCAGCTAATAGTCTAACATTCTCATCAATTTTAACTTGTATAGCATTAGTAGCAACAAAGGGATTTTCAATAGTTTTAGGTTTAGCAGCCATTTTATTAATCAAGGAGGATTGTGCTTCAGACAAAGATGATATATTTCTTTCAGCATTATAAAGTTTCAATTGTAAACTAGGAATTTCCCTATTTAAACTCTCAAGTTGATGACTAATATTTTTCAAAATGGTAGATTGTTCCTCCATAGTTTTAGCAAATAATTTATTTTGTTCATATTGCATTTGCATGAAGTTTTTAGTGGCTCTTTCAACTTCTAAAATTCTTCCTTCACTAGGTATTCCAGGTTTACCATGATAACCATAAGTATTATTAGGAGGGTAAGGCCTATAATTGTTATTACCATAAGCATTGTTGCTTATTATTTATTATAAAGGTCACATCAACTTGCTCTTCTTGAGCAACCAAAGAGGATAAGGGAACATGATTTGGATCAATATGAGCTTTCCCATTAACAAGCATAGACATAATTACATCAATTTTATCACTCAAGGAGGAGGTTTCTTCAACAGAATTTGCCTTCTTACCTTGTGGAGCTCTCTCAGTGTGCCATTCAGAATAGTTAACCATCATATTATCCAAAAGCTTTGTTGCAGCACCCAAAGTAATCGTCATAAGGGTACCTCCAGCAGCAGAATCCAGTAGATTTCTTGAAGAATAATTTAATCCTGCGTAAAAGGTTTGGATAATCATCCAAGCAGTCATTCCATGAGTGGGACAATTCTTTACCAAAGATTTCATTCTTTCCCAAGCTTGAGCAACATGTTCATTATCAGATTGTTTAAATTTCATTATTTCACTTCTCATAGATATAATCTTAGCAGGAGGATAGTATTTTCCAATGAAAGCATCTTTGCATTTTGTCCAAGAATCAATACTATTTCTAGTTAGGGATTGCAACTATTCTTTATCTTTTCCTCTCAAAGAGAAAGGAAACAATTTAAGCTTAATAATATCCCCATCTATATCCCTATGCTTTTGCATCTCACAAAGTTCAACAAAGTTATTTAGATGAGCAGCAGCATCTTCAGTACCAATACCAGAAAATTGTTCTCTCATAACAAGATTGAGTAAAGCAGGTTTAATTTCAAAGAAAGTGGCTTCAGGAACAGGTAGAGCAATAGGTGTGCACATGAAATCATTGTTGTTGGTGCTAGTGAACTCACACAACTTAGTGTTTTCAAGAGCAGTCATTTTTTTGTGTTTTTAATAAAGAAACCAAACTAGTACAACTGATTTTTTTGTGTTTTTGATAAAGAAATAGCAAACAAAGCAAAAATAAACTAAGCAAAACAAAAATAACAAAGTAAAGAGATTGGTTATGTGGGACTCCCCTTGTAAAGATGTCCTTGACTCCCTGGCAACGATGCCAGAAAAAAGCTGCTTGTTGGCCCAAAATATATCGAGCTCATTGGGGAACCCCAAGACGAAGGTATGATGAGCACAGCAGCAAGTTTTCCCTTAGTTATGAAACCAAGGTTAGCGAACAAGTAGGAGCAAGGAAACACCTCCAAGGTGTGGTTTCCAACTTGGAATCCTGCACAACACAACCACAGAACTTTGCCCCCAACTTACAGTGAGGTTGTCAATCTCACCGGTTTTCCTGAAAACAAAGGATTAAATGTATTATGTGGAAGAAAGTAAAAGCTTGCAGAAAGTAAACAGAAAACAGTAAACAATTGTAGATTGATTGTAAAAGAAAGGACCGGGGTCCATAATTCACTAGTGGTGGTTCTCCTTAAGATAGATGACATGTTGGGTGAACAAATTACAGCGGGGCAATTGACAAACATCGAGAAAGCATACATGCATATACCAATCATCTTGACTCCTATGAGATTTGATTGGGCATTACAACATTATACATAGACCATAATCCAACTGCATCTATGACTAATAATCCACCTTTAGGTTATCAATCCGAACCCCCTCCAGTATTAAGTTGCAAGCAACAGATGATTGCATTACGCATTGCATGTAAAGTAAACAATACGATTGTTCTATGAACAAAGGATTGCTATTTTCTCCCTAGTAGCAACAGCACATCTAGTACCTTAGAGATTTCTGTCACTTCCCCAGATTACTAGAGGCATGAACCCACTATCGAGCATGAATACTCCCTCTTGGAGTTGCTAGCATCTACTCAGCCAAGATATCTACTAAGAACAGAGAGCATGCAAGATCAAAAATAACAAAGACATGATAGAATCAATAATCAATCTGAAATAGCATCTCAATATCCATCAGATCCCCGCAAACACAACATGTATGATTACAAATAGATGATATTGATCATGAACGAAGCTCACAAGATCTAAACATGGTAGCACAAAGGAGAAGAACCAACCATCTAGCTACTACATGGACCCATAGTCCAAGGATGAACTACTCACGCATCACACCGGAGGCTTGCATGGTGATGAAGAAGGCCTCCAGGGTGAATTCTTCCCTCCGGCAGGGAGCCGGGAAAAGCTTCAGATCCCTCCCGACCTAGGGATGGAGATGACGGCGGCTACAGACTTTTTCGTGGAATTTTTATCGGGTACTTAGGGTTTTCTGTATCGGAGATATCTTATAGGAGAAAGGGGAGGCCGAGGGGGTGCCCTAGGTGGCCACACCACCCCCTAGCGCGGGCCAGGCATGGCCGCGCGGCCAGGTGGTGTGGGTGGACCCTGGCCCCTCTCCGTCTCGTATTCTGGCTTTGTGTCCCCCTCGGTGAAATATTGATTTGGGTTTTGTCCCGTCCAATTCCGAGAATATTCATTTTTTGACTTTCCTAGAACCAAAAACAGTAGAAAACAGGCAGCTAGCACTGTGGCATCTTGTTAATAGGTTAGTCCAAGAAAGTGAAACAAAAGTAGTCCAAAGTGTGGACAAAACATAAGAAAGTAGATATAAACCAAGCATGGAACATAAAAAATTATAGATATGTTTGCAACGTATCTGACATCTGGACATCGGGGTTAACTCCGAGTTCCATGTCATCCTGTGCTTTGGGAGAGTTTTCTCTGGATCCTTCGTCCATGGCTTCTCCTTTTTCTACAGCTTTGGAGTTGAACTCCTCTTCGTATTCCATGGAGAACTTTCAAAAATCTGCCAACGTCATAGAGTCATCCGAAGATGCCGGTAAGTCGGTGTTTGTTCCAATCGCCTCCAGCACCGAGTCCTTGTTGTCTCCAGCATCGGCAGAGCCGGATCCGGATCCAACATATCCGACAAAGTGCGATGTGTGTGTCCTAAGGTAGTTGCAGCTTTCCTCGTGGGCTTCCTCGAAAATGCTGATGGTTTCGAGAACCTCATCCATGCTTGCGTCTTTCATCATCATGCGCCTCAACATATGCCTCAGGAAGGGTTGATCTGTTCCAGCGTTTGAAGAGCCGGAACTATCATTCTTCGACTTGTTCCTCCTGGATTTCGACCTCGGCAGGTGGGTCGATCTGGGATTCGGCCTTTCTAGGGAGATCCACTCCAGATTCGACTTGTTCCGCAAGATCTGCTTCAGGCTCAGCTTTCTCCACTATCTCTGCAATAGGTGCGGGCTGGGTGGGATTAGGGTTTTCTGGGATCCGGAACTCTGCCGCCTCCGTGGACAGAGGGGAGCCAGAAACTTCTTCTGCCACTATCATCACCGCTAGGGTGGGTGGGGCAGGTTCAGCAAAGCCAATGTAAACATCGATCTCACCGAAAGACATAATGGTGTAGATAGTTACAACCTCCCTAGCCAGAATCCAAGTCTCATCGAGAATGATGAGAGGGACTTCGCTAGCGTAGAGGATGCGACCGATGGCGATGGTCTCGCCGATTTCTGATTCTTGCAGATTCTGCTCGGTGGGTGCCAATTGTCGTCGGATTGATGACAAGTACGTCCTGAGGGGGTCCTCGAGGCGTGTGGAAGAGAGGGGTGTGAGACGTATGGTATTACGGGACAGTGAGCACACAAGTTTACCCAGGTTCGAATCCGCCGGCTTTGGACAACTCCTACTCCTGCTAGCAATCCAGTAATACGGCAAAGCCGGAATATGGGTTACAAGGGTTTCGCCTGTGCGAGTTGAGATTGTAGACTATTGTGAGGGTATGCCCTAAAGTCACTCCCTAGGGAGGCTTATATAGATATCCGGCAGAGGGTTTACAGGAGAGATCTATCCGGCTATGACTAAGAGTCAGTTACAGAGTACATCTTGAACTACAAGTAACACTATGGGCCTATGTCGGTAAGTCATCTGGGCCTCCCCATAGCTGGACTGGACTCCGTCTCTTCTCCCTGACTGGGCCGCCCGTCAAGCAATAGTCTAACCCGAAGTGGGCCACCCTGGTTAGTGAGGCACAATGAGGATACCCGAAAAGTATATCGCCAATAGGTATACCCGCCGAAACTGTAAATTTCGAAGGATTTCTAGGCCCACGCGAAATCGATCGCTCTAACAGAGCCCGTAAATCAGTCTGGCCCGTAAAACAATTTATGGTGGTCCGTTAACCGCCTGCTTCGACCGATACAAGTAGAGACCATGTCGGCGAGTTGGGGTCCAAACCCATTCTTCCCCCGCATCCCAACCCTAGCACCATCGTCGCCAACTCCAACTCTGGTGAGCAATCCATGCCGCCTCGCTTCACAATCGACAACATGTCTTCGTGTAGTACTAGGTTTGGACTCGGGGGAGGGAGATGCGGAGTCGGGGGCGGCGGCGACCGTCCTCTATGTCGCCTCGCCGATGACACGCACCCGAAATTCATGCACTCCGAGGGGGCGAAGAAGCGGGTCGCCCTTAAATGGGTGAACCTGATGAGTCGCTGCCGCCGTCCCTTCGCACCTACACGCCAGCATGGTGGCGCGAGGCGGGGAAGGCTCACGCTGCTGTGCAGATCCGCATGTACGCTACCACCAGAGAGGTATTGTCACGCGCCCCCGCTCCTCTGACGGGTTCAGCTCCCCGTCTCCTCCGCATGCGTGCATCATTGGCAAGGCAGACTACGCCAACGACAACGACAAGGAGACGATGGTGCTCGAGCTCATGAAGCTCAAGTTCGAGCTCGCCGTGGAGGCAGAGCTCGAGATGCAGCGGGCCGAGCAGCGCTGGGGCATCTTGCTCGTCCAAGCGTGCGAGGCCAAGGATAGGGAGGACGCGTGCGCTTTGAGCAGCATCGGAGCCATCGTCAAGCTCGATCTTGGCGACCTCATCGACCTTACCGAGTAAGGACCTCGCCGCCATAACGTCGTCGCGCCCTGCAATCCCCGCACACAAAGAGGAGGGCTCAATTTTGGTCTAGGATGCGACAACGCCCCGGGGTAGTCGACATAGTGTAACATCCTAGTATTAGTGCTTAGAAATAAGCTAAGATGAGGTGTGTGCATTGCATTCATGCATAGAAAATCTGGATAATTTTCGCGCTTCTAAATAAAACTTGTCGAAGTTATTGAAACTCCCTTAACTTGGTGGAACTGAAGTAGATCATCAAGTTGACTGCGATAATTTTAAATATGAGCTTTGCAAAAACCTTATTTTGGGTGAATATAATTTGATCTAAGGGTAGATCAAATGTAATACAACTAAACTACACTAGTTAATAAGGAGTACTAGATCTTTTAGAGATCATAACATGGTATTCCATACAACAACTCAAGGATGAATACATAATCTTCTAAATATTATATCAAGGTACCATTCACAATCAAACCTGAATTCTAGGTTAAGTATATAACTTAAGTAAAGAAACTCAATAACTAAACCTTGGTATACATGCTTACCATAGTTATTTATACCATGAACATCATGGTAGTTCCCAAGCATTAATCCTTATCACAAATAGAGTAGAATGGAAGACAAGCCAAGACCATACATCACATATCTTTATTGTCATATTAAAAGATGACATTTCTATTTAACCAAGTCTTAGATTCAATTGATCATCAATGTTGAGTGATCAATTCCTGACTTAGAACTTATTGACTCTTAGCCTTGTCCTATTATATTGACCTTCCAAAGACCTTAAGTAAATTAATAAGAAGGAGGAACTAGTTATGGTAGAGTGTGTCGTCATCAATGGAATGTTATCCTTAGGTGGATATCAAACCATCTAATGTTGGAGGGGTTAACTCACTCATGAGTTAATTAGAAGGAGCATCTAAACCTAAGAGTTAAGCTAGTAATTATGAAGCTATAAGAAAGCTAGTTGTATTAGAGAATCAAAGGATGATTTTGTTAAGCCAAGTAGGTATAAACCTAAAGTAAGCTTCCTTAACAAGATAAAATCTATAAAGAGACTAGTACAAGTATACTACTTAATTGATAATAGATCTTGATCAAACAATTAGAAGCCTAAGCTTAGTGTAATCAAAGGATGGTGGTCATGATTCTCAAGTCACTTGAGAATGGATGACTAGATGATGAAGAAGTTTTGTAGTACACAAAATTAGGAAAAGCCCTAGTAAGCTGAATCATCTAGCTTGATCAAGAGAAGTCAAGCTAATGTATGATGAAGTTTAGAACCTAAGTGAAATGGAGTAGTGGAAGTCATGGTAGCTTAACCAGGCTAATACAAGAGTAATCTTGTATTATGGGGAATAGTACCATACCTCTTTCAAAGGATTGATATCACATGTGATATAGTGAGGATTGTAATCTTGCAAGCCTTAGAAGTAGATGCAAGGTTAATATAAAATGAGTTAATGGATGGAGTTAGAAATAGCTACATGGATAGATTCATTGGTAGTAGCTAAGAATTGGAAGTTTTATACTAGAGAAGAATGAAGGAGGAATATAGTTGAAGTGGCATGACCATGTCATCAGGTGATGGTGGATATGGTGGAGTCAGATGCTTGACTCATTCAGGAAGATGGGATCCTTGTGAATGAGATAAGAGAAATATAAAGAGTATATTTAGGAAAGGAAATCCTTAGCTAAATCCAAGGTGAAGGAAGTATAAATCTAGGAGTTCCATTGAAACCTTAAATCAAGATCATATAAGGCCATGACAAGTCCCATATTTGCCTCTTTGAGCAAAACCCTAAAACAAAGTTGGAAGTGGAACCATTTCCTGTTTCTAGACAACCATTTGGAAATGTATCTCTTAGTCAAATGAAACTTCTAAGAGATAGTTAGAATACCAAATGAGGGGGTATTGATGAAATCCTTGTCCACCTCTTTATCTTAAAACTATTAGAAACTTAGAATAATAGAACCATCAAGACCACATTAGGAGATAATCTCAATATCTTACTGTAAGTTAAGAGATATAATCCATGGTCATGAAACATGATGGCAATAAGTTTTAGCCCTTAATCTTTATCCATATCCATAATAGAATATGAGTCTATTAAATTCTCTCAAACTCATGATAATTACTTGTAAATGAACATCTTCATTTCTCCATTAATGATTGTTATTCATGCTTAGTGACTTAACCAAGATTGCCATATAGTAATTCTAAACACTACAAGTTAAGTAGAATTTGAGTAGAAGAAATCACTAAGTATTGAGAACCATGAAATTTAAATCACCATATTATGAACCACAAGGTTTAAAGCATTATAATGTATATATTAATTCTTATATGAGGCTAAGTATGCATATAATTATATATATCACTCACCATTTTAAATCCTTACCATAATAACTGTCATGGTGATAATGGAAACCATTTTTATAATTTTTTTATATAATAAATAAATCCCTAAATCCCTAAAATCCTAATTCCTATTTATATTTTCTAATGAAAATAATCCTTTACATAATCATGAATAGTAAAAATACTAAAAAGGAATGCCAAACCAACTAGTTACATTAACCATGTAGAACCCTTGTTGATTCACTGAATTTGAGTATTTGAATCATTAAGGAAATTCAAATTGAAAAATAAAAGGGAAAACAGAAATAAAAACAGAATTAGAAAAGGGTAAAGAACAAGGAAGAAAAAACAGAAGAAACCAGATTCTGGCCCGAGGCCCAATACCTCACCCCTCTACCTAACGCACGCGAGCAGTAGCTGTAACAAATCGCTCACTCGGTCGTGGCCCAGCATAAGCCCAACAGCATCCCGACTCATCTCCCTCTCTGTCTGATAGGTGGGACACAACCATGGACCACGGGTTGAGATAGAAAATACGCTAGGGGGTTTTCTGCAAAAATTCTATGTCATCGTCTTTGTTCACGACGGCAAGCAGCTACCTGGTGCCACCGGCGCCGTCGTTCATCGTCGTCGAAATCCTCATCGCTCGCCACTCCGGATGGAGGATAAGGACCCGACGCCCTACGTCTCTCCTTTCTCATCCACTCTCTCTTGCCTCTACTCTCTTCTTCTTTTTGCCACGCATGGCCAAAACCCTAGCCACATCTCACTGTCGATTGCGGCCATTCTAGCCTTCCCGCGGCCGTCCAAACATGCCACGAGCACTGCCATGCTCTCCTGCGACTACCAGGCAGAGGAATCGAGCCGGGGTTCTTGGAATCAAGCCCCACGACGTCTTCTTCATCGCCTCTGACGAGATCTGCCACCGTCCACTTCTGGCCTTGCTGTCACCACCAATCGCACTAGGGTGAGCCCGGCTTCCTCGTAGGCCTTCTCCCTTGCTTCCTCTTGCTCTCTGCCGCTCTGTCCTCGTTCATTTGCCACAGCCGTCGTACATTGTCATCGAGCCGCCATCCTCGGGGACCAAACTCCTGCGGCGCCACCACTAAATGGTCTACCTCAGTCCCCCCCGATTCCAGCGCGCTCGCTCCCAAAGCCCGGATCATCTCTTGCGTCAAACCTGAGCTTGATCTAGGAGCTTTCCCCATTGATGACGTCAGCATGATGTCATGCTCACCTCATACTCAATTTCTTTTTTATTTAAATTCTGTGATAAATAAATCCACTTCGTCACATGTGGCAGTGACTTGGTCTAGATGTCTGTTAGGTATAAAAAGTCTTTCCTGTTTTTAAAATGAATAAAACATTATAAATTCAAATATAAATATTTTCCAGGAATTTAAGAAAATGATTAAATCTTATAAATTCAATAACTTTTGTTTTATAATTCATATATATATATATCAAAATGTTTAGAAAAACAAACTCTATAATTTAAATCTATTATCATACTTTATTTTCCAACTTAAATGAAATAATTATTATGAAATAGCAAATACCCTATTAAGGATAAATTTTTAAAAAGCATATTCTATTATTGAAAATTCATTAAAATAAGTATAAGATATAAAAATTCTTAGAAAAACAAAATATACATTTATAAACTTTTTTTTGTACATTTTTGTGCCACTTAACTAAATATTATTATTTATTAAGTCTTTATAAAGTGATAAAACTTATAAAATCTTATTTTATTATTTAAAAATCATAAAAATACTTATAATATATATAAATGATCACAAAAATAATGTCTACATATTAAAAATATAATACTCCACCTATGAAGTGAAATAAAAGTTTCATATTCTATCAACTTAAGTTTAAACTTATTTCCTTAATTAATAATTCATAAAAGGACATAAAAAGTGCTAGTACTTTTAAGATTACCCATTTAAAGTCTAATGATAGTATTAATCTTAAAATAATACTAGTATGAAGTTAAAGTAGCCCCAAATCATCTTAAATGCATTTCCTTAAATAAGTATATATTATTATTTTGCAAAAGGATTATATTCACTTGTAAAACCATCAAAAACAGTATTGTTAACTTATTAAACATTTTCACCATCATTTATTTTACAAATAAAGAGTTCACTTAAAATCTGAAGAGAAATTCTTAAATAGTTAAAACAACACCATTTCTATATTATAAATATAACCACCAATTCTAAAATAGGTAAGTGATTTCATTCACTTATAGTATTAAGCAAACACTGCTCCAATAAGGAAAATAATACCCTTATTTCACCTTTAGGAAGCATTATGAAATAAAACAACATATAATGCCATCTCGTATTCAATACATATAAGTCTCCACTACAGGTGTTATGATTGTTTAAGTGTAATAATGTTTTCCTCTTTGATAATTAAAGTTAATAAGAAACCCTAAATAGTAGTAACTTAAAATTCAAATACCTTCCTTTGTAAAAGTAACCTTTTCCTCAAAAGGTTAATCTTTTAATAAATATTAAAAGTAATCCCTAAGCATTTCTATAAAGGCTCTAATTGATTATTAATCTTGCTTAAGAAATCTTTTAGATACCATGCCCCATTTGAGTGCTTTAATATTCTATGCTACTTATTGCATTTACATATTGTTTCACACACTCTCACAATCCTTAATAAGAAGCACAAGCGTGAAGCTGGTATAAAAGTCAAACACATTCTAAAGAAACCATCCCCATTTTCCGAACCCTAGATCATATACGATTATTCTAGGGATACGAGTTTATCAAATTGCATTACATTACTTATACATAATTGCATGTTGCTTCTTTAAACATTAGTCCTTACCGGACCAGTGATGTTATTACAAAATTTGGATCTTCTATTATCTTGAAGACCGTGAGTGCATAATCCTGCAATCACAAAAAGACAAGTTCATACTTGCTCATGTCCTTTGATTATTTTCTATCAAATGCCTGTAACTCAAATATTGTCATCACCTGCATTTCAAAAAGGTCCGAAAACACTATTTTCATAATAATATGATTATGGATTATTTATCGAATGGTGATAATCTACTGATACAGTTCTAGTGGTAAAGGAACATAATATCTATGACTTAATCAACTAATGTCGCCAGTGATTGTAGCGCCATATATTACGCGTTAACCATGAGATTTGGAATAGGACAAAGAAGTTAGCTAGATCTTCTTCCTTTCGCATGGACGGATGACCATCTCGTGTGGCTGGTGTCCTTGCGTGGCTCAGCATGGGTGGGACCCCTTAGTTCCCTGCGATTTTGGTGTCTAGACTATTTCTGAGCTGCTGCCAGAGGTATAGTCGGTCCTTTATGGAGCTTGCTAGGGGCACAACCGTATCATAGAGTCTTTAGGTGCCTACCAGAGTTATAGATGGTCCAAAAAGGGACATAATAGAGGTGGGTCATGTACTGGGGGTCGTGTCTTCATGAGTAGTCATGGAGAAGGACAGTGATTGACTTGGATCATCTATTGGGCCCCACATCACGGAATTGTGCATGGGAATAAGCTGCCTGGTTGGCAACAAGGATTTGATCTCTCATGGGTAAAGCAACGAATCTCTGTAGAGTGTAAGAGCTGTGACATGTTACTCCCTATTCCAGGAAGGAGCTACGAACGCGGCAGGAAAGGAACTCCACAAAAGTTCTGGTAAAAATGTGAAGGATGACGGACATAGTTTTCAGAATAAAAGCAACCTTTGAATAAATGTTTCTAAAAACTTGCATTGTCTATGACTGTAAATAGTGCATCAAACACTCCTTTTTAGTGAACTTGCTGAATACGCTCGTACTCAACCGTACCTTCTTAACCCTTGCTAGGTTCTAAGTCATTGAATATGACGTCAACACCAACTTATGCTCAAGAAACCATCATCGACATCTCAAGTTCTTCAATAAAGTCAATGAAGTCAATATATACATCCACTGAAGTGAAGACAAAGTTCCTGATTAGATAGGAGTAGATACTCTAGCCATAAAACCTACTTCTGTAGAGCATTGCATTAGTAGCAATTATAAGCCAGGTAGTTTAGATGCTTGTCTTATTAGCCAGATAGTTCTGAGTTATTATTTCTGATTCCTTCCTCTTTAACCTAGAGTGTTCTCTGGGTCTTTTGTAAAGAGTCGAGTTGTAATCTATAGTCATGTCTTGGACCTGCTATGTTTCTGTTATACCACTCTAAGGGATGTAATACTAGTGAACGGTGTTTTATTGGTGTTATGTCAACGACTGTAGTGTACTATATCATGCAGTGGTATGATGGGTCACCACACGTAGGCATCGTGTAGATTTTGAATTGTCGCGTAATTCTATGTAATTAATGAATGTATGGCCGAAGAACTTGGATTAGACGCGATTTCATCTTTCGATTTACTCGCATTGTCTGAATTTCGTATTTTCAGTTCGTGTTTACATGCTTTGTTCTGAGCGGACGATTTGTTAACTGTGATCTTGATTTTTAGTCGACTGTACTTTGCATTTATAGTTCGCAAAAGTACAGACTCCGTTAGAGCTGCTCTAATCGTGACAGGCGGAACTCAGAACTAGCATTTTTTAGGAAGGAGCATATATTATAATATCATAATATACCAATTACACCTAGCCTCTGCAACAATGCATTACCCTAGTGGCCATATGGATGCACACAGCCAAAAAAGAAAGAAGAATTTTAAAAAAAGTCCTGCTGTAGTGGCCCATTCGTTGAAACAGCGGTACTACCACCACCAAGACAGCACCAGAAGTCCAACTTCTCCAAAAACGATGCCTCCAAGAAGGGAACAGTGCACAAACACCGTCATCGCCCGATCATAGATCTTAGGTTTTCACCTAAAGAAAGTCCACGCTCTCAAAACAATACCTTCAACAAAGCCATTGCCAGGAACAACCAATTAAGGCTAGACCCTGGGTTTTCACCCTGAAAGGTAGGACTGTGAACCTCTCCTATGCAGTCGCCCCCACTTGCATGCCACTGCTCCAAGTCATGAGTCACCAAGCCAATTCCTCATCACCACCCAGACTCAAACCACCATTTTCAGTCCTCAGATCTTGGTCTCCATGATATTCTCCCTCAGCACCATGGAACAAGAATATGCTCATGATATTAACAGTGAAGAGAGCTTCAAAGCGCTCCCTCTGAACCCAAACGGTCAAAGTAAAACATGGTTGTGCAGTGCCGAATCTCTCCAATCTGGCAATCTCCAGGCATTATTCGCCCATGGGAGTTTGCCGGCGAAGCCTTCCGGAACTCGCCACTCCGACCAGATCAAAGAGGGAAAGCAACAAGTAGATCCTCGTCTTGGCACGAGAGGAATCCTAGGACCGCCGCCATTATTTGCAGCAGACGAGCAGGCCCCCACGTCGCCCGTCATCTCCGTGCAGCACACACAGAGGATTAGAGGGCAACAACCGCAGAAGATCGGCATGGATAGGCCACAACCTCACCCCCGGCTGCATATGGCCACCAGCCCAAACGGCAGTGCGCCTCCATCCCCTCGTGGGCCGCTGGAGTTCGTCAGGCCCCGACCAAGATGGTCATGCCGCACCAAGCCCACAGCCAGCACTGCATCTCCTTCATGTGAACACCGCCGTAGCCTCCTCTCTTGCCCCCCATCTTTGATAGATGGGCGCTGCCACCACCGCCAGAGTCGGCAGCAGGGGCGGCCGACACGATGAGGGTTGGGAGGTTCTTAGGGGAGGACGGAGAAGAGGCCCTCCGGAGCCACCAGAGTCGCCTGGGGGTGGCTCGGAAGAGGGAGGCTCGAGCAGGTATAGAATCTATTAAGTGCTACTTGGAACTAGCATGCATGGATCGAATTACAGATTGAATCTTCAGTGCTTTGGTGATAGCATCTGGCCGACTTTCACTCACGCCCGGTCATGCTGCTCAACTACTTTAGTCCCGCTGTCGATAGACCATGCCGCAGCCTGGCGTGCCCGATCAGAATATCGGCGCTTGGCTGGATTAGGTGGTTTTGTCCGCTTTAGCCATTTAATTGAAACGGCTCGCCGCGACAACCATAAAAGAATTTTTCACGGGCGGCGTAAGCGGGACTGCTGGATGCCGCTGCCACTTACAACCTGAATCAGATTTCTCGCCCGAAGAATGAGTGTTACGGGCCATTTCCAATGGATGGAGTCTTTGTCTTCTCCGTGAGAATGTGTGACTAAATAATGAGCTTTGGCTTGACCAGAGAATTTCTGACTTCCTAGCTGCCGACAGAAGTTACCACGACTGATATCAGATTTGCTGAGCCCACAAGTACAGTACATGTCATAGAGGGCTACTAGTACCTGACCAAAGAAAGAAATACCAAACGACCATACAAATCAAATGGAAATGTACACTAGTAGAAAACAGACCTTTGGTCCAGGGGTATTAGCCCCGGTTTTGCTACAAACCGGGACTAATACCCCGGTCCAACGGCTAGAACTGGCCCCAGGGGGGTGGCAGACACTAGCCCCGGTTCGAACGGGACCTTTAGCCCTGGGTCGTGTAACAAACCAGGGCTAAAGGGTTTCAGGCAGGCCAGGTCGGGCGCCAGACCCTTCAGGCCAGGTCCACCTTTAGCCCCGGTTCGTGTCTAGAACCCGTGCTAAAGTTCTGGCTATATCTTCTTGCCCTGCCCGAGCCACCATTCAAGCTGGTGGCTCTCCTCTCTCTCTCTCTCTCTTTCTTGCTTCAAGCTCGAGTTCATGCCCTTTTTTTCCTCAAGATTTGTCTATATTTTGTGGTGCCCCATCTATCCAAAGGTTCTAAAAGGTGAGCAACTTCATCCTTTGAACTCTCATTGCTATATTAGCTCATTTCATGCTCTATCTTATAGATAGATTTGTGGATTTAGTTTGGTAGTAATTTTTGTAGTGATAGCATGAGATCGATGTTTAGATTCTATCTATCTTGTATTAATGTAAGGAACTCTAAGGTAAATATCACAATATGTGGATTCTATCTATATATATAAATCTTGTTTTGGCACATAGTCTCGAAAATTGATTTTAGAAGCACACACATGCGTGAGTTCATCATTCTAACTAGCTAGCTGGGCAAAATATCCTTCTTCGTCTACCTGCATTCAACAAATTGAAAAAATTGTAACAAAGACAGGGTTAATTCATAAAAGCTTGATAAGAAGACATCACAATTCACATATTAGGGAGTGCCTCTATGGCGAGCTCCTCGAAGATGTCTGAGGACGGGATCCTAAGACATCTTCGAGAAGCTCTGCCATAGTGGTGTCCCTGCTCTCCCACACCATCTTTTGGTTTATATCTTCTCTAGCTAAATTAGTATGCTGGTGGAGCTAACTAATTTCACATATTAGAGAGTGCCTCTACGGCGAGCTCCTCGAAGATGTCTGAGGACGAGGTCCTAAGACATCTTCGAGAAGCTCCGCCGTAGTGGTGTCCCTGGTCTCGCACACCATCTTGCAGTTCTTCACAAGAATGCATACCTATTTATAGATTAAGCAGCACAACATAGTGTCGAGCACTGATGACATAATGTCAACACACTCACGCTGGCATAGTGCTGCCACCCACCCAAAATAGTGTCGGCATTTAATTTACTGGCTTAGTGCTGCCCACTGAGGACATAGTGTCGACATGTTGTCTCCACATCCACATTTAGTCCTGGTTGGTGCCTCCAACTGGGACTAAAGGTTCATCATATCTTTAGTCCCGGTTGCTGGTTTTAGATTAGTACTAATTAATTATGATTATGTTTGATGTACTTAATTAATTATATATTGCAGATGAGCCGGCAATGGATATACGCTGACCGACTCTCTAACGAGTTCATTAAAGGCGTGCATTCTTTTCTTCTTGTGGCCGAGGGAAACAAGCGGAGTGGTTTTATGTCTTGTCCATGTGGTGTCTGTCGGAATCATAAAGAATACTCTTCCTCAAGAGTCCTTCACAGCCACCTGTTTTGGTCCGGTTTCATGACCGGCTATAATTGTTGGACCAAGCACGGAGAAAGAGGGGTTATGATGGAAGACAACGAAGAAGAAGAGAATGACAACGACTACCCTAAATACGATGGTACTACAATGGAAGACATTGATGAAGAAAAAGATGAAGAACGGGAATCAGATCTGCCCGATGATGATCTTAGTCGGGCCATTGCGATGCCGTGAAGAATGCGAATCGAAAGGGAGAGGTTGAAGTTCAAGAAGATGTTAGAGGATCAAAAATTGTTGTACCCAAATTGTGAAGATGGGCACAAAAACTGGGTAGCACACCGGAATTGCTGCAATGGAAGATGAGAACGGTGGACCGACAAAGGATTTGAAAGGTTGCTGAAAATAATGAAGAAGTTGCTAAAGGATAACGAATCGCCCGCCAAGACTCACGAAGCAAATAAGGTTGTCTGCCCTCTAGGATTAGAGGTGCAGAAGATACATGCATGCATTAATGACCGCATCCTCTACTGCGGCGAGTACGAGAATTTGGATGCATGCCTAGTATGCACTGCATTGTGGTATAAGATAAGACAAGATGACCCTGGTGATGTTGAGGGCGAGCGCCGCATGAAGAGGGTTCCTGCCAAGGTGATGTGGTATGCTCCTATAATACCACAGTTGAAACGTTTATTCAGGAACAAAGAGCATGCCAAGTTGTTGCGATGGCACATGGAAGACCGTAAGAAAGACGAGATGTTGATACACCCCGCTGATGGGTCGCAGTGGAGAAAAATCGAGAGAGAGTTTCCAGACTTTGCAGGTGACGCGAGGAACTTATGGTTTGGTCTAAGTACAGATGGCATGAATCCTTTTGGGGAGCAGAGTTGCAGTCATAGCACCTGGCCTGTGACTCTGTGTATTTATAACCTTCCTCCATGGTTGTGCATGAAGCGGAAGTTTATTATGATGTCAGTGCTCATCCAAGGCCCGAAGCAACCCGGCAACAACATTGATGTGTACCTAAGGCCATTAGTTGAAGAACTCTTACAGTTGTGGCACGGACAAGGTGTACGTGTGTGGGATGAGAACAAGCAGGAGGAATTTGACATATGAGTGTTATTGTTCATAACAATCAATGATTAGCCTGCTCTTAGTAACATTTCAGGACAGACAAACAAGGGATACAATGCATGCACACACTATTTAAACGATACTGAAAGTATATATTTGGATAAATGTAAGAAGAATGTGTACCTGGGGAATCGTCGTTTTCTTCCGCCCTCGCACATCCTAAGAAAGAAATGTAAGCATTTCAATGGTGAGGCAGATAGCCGGTGTAAGCCTATCTGTCGTACTGGTGATGATGTATTTGACATGGTGAAGGATTTACAAGTAATCTTTGGAAAGGGTCCTGGTAGACAATCTGTTCCGAAGGACGATGTCGGACACGCACCCATGTGGAAAAAGAAATCTATATTTTGGGAGCTACCCTATTGGAAAGTCCTAGAGGTCCGCTCTGCAATTGACGTGATGCACCTGACGAAGAATCTTTGCGTGACGCTGCTAGGCTTCTTGGGCGTGTATGGGAAGAGAAAAGATACACCTGAAGCATGGCAGGACCAACAACGTATAAAAGACCGAGACGGCATGCATCCAGAGCTGTTTGAAGGTACTACTAGCTACGCTCTTACCAAAGAAGAGAAGGAAATCTTTTTTGAATTCCTTTACAGTATCAAGGCCCCGTCTGGTTTCTCGTCGAACATAAAGGGAATAATAAATATGGTATGAGAAAAAATTTCAAAACCTAAAGTCTCATGACTGCCACGTGCTTATGACCCAGCTGCTTCCGATTGCATTGAGGGGACTCCTGCCAGAAAATGTTCGAGTACCCATTGTGAAGCTACGTGCGTTTCTCAATGCAATTTCTCAGAAGGTAATCAGTCTAGATAGTCTACTAAGGTTATAGAAAGATGTGGTCCAATGTCTTGTCAGCTTCGAGTTGGTGTTCCCACCATCCTTCTTCAATATTATAACTCACCTCCTAGTTCACCTAGTCGATGAGATTAACATTCTTGGTCCTGTATTTCTACACAATATGTTCCCCTTTGAGAGGTTCATGGGAGTGTTAAAGAAATATGTTCATAACCGTGCTAGGCTAGAAGGAAGCATCTCAAAGGGATATGGAACAGAGGAGGTCATTGAGTTTTGTGTTGACTTTATTCCTGACCTTAAGCCCATCGGTGTTCCTGAATCATGACATGAGGGTAGAATTAGTGGAAAAGGCACGCTAGGAAAGAAAGCAAGGATATGTATGGACAGACATTCTCTCACTAAAGCACACTACACAGTTCTACAAAGTTCCACCTTGGTGGCTCCGTATATCGAGGAACACAAGAATATTGTACACTCCAACAACCCGGGGAAGCCTGGCTCCTGGATTAGAGATGAACATATGAGGACTTTTGGCGGTTGGTTGCAGACACATCTCATGAATGACATAAATGTTGGAGAGTAGTTGTACTTGTTGGCCAGGTCACCATCTTCGACTATATTGACTTTCCAAGGGTACGAGATAAATGGGAATACATTTTACACGATCGCTCAAGATAAAAAGAGCACCAATCAAAATAGTGGTGTCCGATTTGATGCAACAGACGAGAATGAGCAAAAGGATACATATTATGGTTACATAGAGGAGATATGTGAACTTGACTATGGACCTTTTTTTAAGGTTCCTTTGTTTCGGTGCAAATGGGTCAAGCTGACAGGAGGCGGGGTTGAGGTAGACAAGAAATATGGAATGACAACAGTGGATCTCAACAACCTTGCGTATAGAGATGACCCATTTGTCCTAGCCAATGATGTGGCTCAGGTTTTTTATGTGAAGGACATGTCTACCAAACCGAGAAAAAGGAAAGACAAGCAAACGAATACAGCATCCGATGAGCCAAAGCGCCACATAGTTCTTTCAGGAAAAAGAAACATCGTGGGGGTAGAGGATAAGACAGACATGTCAGACGATTATGATAAGTTTCATGAAATTCCGCCCTTCGTTGTGAAGGATGACCCAAGCATCTCGTTAAGTAAGGAAGATGCTCCATGGTTACGGATTAGAAGAAACCCTAACATGTGTGAATGTTGGTGATGTACAATATTATTAAACCTTTATTTTTAATGATCTTCTTATATGTATATGGATATGAACTTTCTCGATCTCAATAGGTAGTATTGCAACTTGTTGTGGCCAGACATTTATTAATATTAA
Source organism: Avena insularis (assembly GCA_023614405.1). Classification (NCBI taxonomy): domain Eukaryota; kingdom Viridiplantae; phylum Streptophyta; class Magnoliopsida; order Poales; family Poaceae; genus Avena; species Avena insularis. The sequence continues at coordinate 441,300,517 of CM042694.1, read as the reverse complement.
AACGTAAAAATTAGTCATAATCATATCTAGCCCTGTAGTACCACAGCTGGTCGCTTGAATCGAATCGCCATCACCACCGTCTGCCGTAGCACGCGGATGGATCCTCAGCCCTTCCTCGTAGCACGTGGATGGATTCTCCGGCCCCGGATGACGACCCCAGTACGCCCTAGGCCTTCACCACCACCACCATTCTTGTGGCTATGCTGGTGAAAGTGTACCTCAAAGTAGGATGGTCTCCCATGGTGATGTAGAGCATCACACCGGCGATAGTCCGGTTCGCCCACCACGGGCGGCGACCAGCCTCGTTGTGGTTCACTAGGGGCGGGCCGTCACCCTCGTACCTGGCGAGCTCCCTTTCCCGCTGGTTTGCGAAAAAGGCATTCCAGGTGTCGAGGTTGTCGGGATCCCAATGGGGATCCATTCGCTGCTCTGGCGTGAGCTCGAGGTAGAAGTAGTTCATGATGGTCGCCTGGCGGGCCGAACCTTGAGACATAGGAGGAACAAGAACCCTCCAGCCAAAGATCCAGCTAGCGGGCAGGTGGGTACCCGGCAGGCATGGGTAGCTAGAGGCATAGCGCCTCTCCTCCTCGGCGTCGAAATCCCAGAAGCGTGTCCATTGTTGTGAGAGATAAAGTGTGGATGTGTCGATGAAAATGGCGGTCGGCCTAGATATAGAGGGACATGGCGGGAGAACATGGCGGAAGGGGAAATGTGGAGAAACATGAAGGAAGGGGAAATGGGAAGCGGGGAAACGTAGAAGAACATGGAGGAAAGCGGGGGAAATGGCGGGAGAACATTTCTACTATATTTTTGTGAATATTTTGCTATATTATATGTATTTTTCCATTTTTCAATAATAAAATATATTTTTATTATTTTTTGTGAACATTTCTACTAAATATAATACTTGTTAAATAATAGATAATTTCATTTAAGTTGTATAATAAAGTATGATAATAGATTTAAATTATAGATCTTCTTTTTCTGAAAATTTTGATATATAACACATAATTTTCTGAAAACTATAAACCATTTTTTGGTTTTGGCGCCAAAAATCCGGGGCTGAAGGGTGACCTTTATTACAAACCGGGACTAAAGGTGTTTTCGGCCCGCCGCACTTCCCGCGCGCCGAAACCCTTTAGCCCCGGATTGTAATACGAACCGGGGCTAAAGGGGGGGGGTGGTATAAATACCCCACCCCCGCCCCGGGTCGTGGCACGACCCGGAGAGCCCCGATCTTCTTCCCGCAGAGCTCGCCGCGCCCACGTACGCCGTCCGCCGCGCCGCCGAACGCGCTGCCCGTCTCCGCCCCGCGCCGCCCCGCCGCACCGTCTCCGCGCCGCCCGTCCCGCCGCGTCCGTCCCTCCTCGCCGCGCCCGTCCGCTCGCCGCCCGTCCGCCCGCCGCCCGTCCCAGCCCCGTTCGTCCCGCGCCCACTGCGCCGCCTGCCCGTGCAAGGGAGGATCGCCTGGCCGCCCATCATCTCGTGCTGCTCGTTGCTCGCTGCCCGTAGCCGCCCGCCCAGGTGAGGTACACGTAGGTGTAGTTAGTGTGATTTTGTTAGTTAATTATGGATTTTATTTAGTTAGGGATTTAGTTAATTAGGGATTTTAGTAGGGATTTAGTTAGGGATTTTAGTTAATTAGGGATTTTAGTAGTGATTTAGTTAGGGATTTTAGTTAGGGATTTTAGTAGTGATTTAGTTAGGGGTTGTAGTAGTGATTTAGTTAGGGATTTTAGTTAGTGATTTATTTAGTGATTTAGTTAGGGATAATAGTTATTGATTTAGTTAGGGATTTTAGTTAGTGATTTTAGTGATTTAGTTAGTGATTTTAGTTAGAGATTTTAGTTAGTTTATTATTAGGGCTTAGGGTTTTATTAGTGATTAGGGTTTATTAGGGATTAGGTTTAGTTAGAATATTTAGTTAATTAGGTTTAGTTTAGTTAGTGATAGGTTTAGGGTTATTGTTATTAGGACAATATATACTTAGTGATTTAGTTACTGTTTATGTTTTATGATTGTTTATTTCTTTTATTTAGTTATGTCGCGTCCATCTCGTCCGAGCCTACTGGACTCCGTCGGGGATGTCCGAGTCTGGGTTCCGCCGGGTTGGCACTAGGAGGTGCTATTTGTCGGGACTCGTACCATGGTGAGGAATCCGGGTATCATCGTCGACCTGGAGCTTCTTTGGTGGCGTCCACGAGGTCCAGGAGCGGTACAGAGGGAGCCAGCCCCCGAGGAGGTGGTACGTCGTCGTATCAGGGAGGAGGACGAGCATGTACGACGATACATGTATCTTTTGGAGACTAGGTTCTCCAATATCTGGCAGGTTCACGGATCTCACCCGAGCTATTCTCCGGTGATGGTTCCTCTTCTGTGGCTGCAGAGCTCCCGTAGCACACAACGCGGCAGCCGCGTTCGCTAGTTTATCTTAATAATATACTTTATCTTATACTTTATCCTATAATGCACCCGATCTATTCTCCGGTGATGTATTAATAATGTACTTTATCTTATACTTTATCCATGGGCAATATCAGCAAAAAATAAGGAAAATGCAGCCAAAAAGAAATATCACCATCATATGGGCATAGGTGGCTACAGGAGTTCCATGCCTAAGTGGGATAAAGCTGAGGCTGACCTAGAGGCTAAAGGGGTCACTCCAGCTACGTCTAGTTTGCCCTTGAGGTCAAGAAATTGGGTATTCGGGCTTGGGGTATCATTAGATCCAGAAACAGGCGAGATTGTTGCAGCCGAAGAAATTTCTTCACCCAAGAAAGAACTTGTTAAAGTGATGAAAGAGGTTGAAAAGGGAACGTTTGTTCCTGACAGAGAGAACGATGAGCTGACAAAGGCTCTCGGGAATCCTGAAAAGGCTGGACGAACAAGAGGGTTCAGACCTTCTTATCCATGGGTTATCGGGTTTCCCGAGCACTGTGACACGTACAGAAGCCGATCGAGAAGAACAAAGCGGCAAAAAGAGGAGGATACGGAGCGGGTCGTGAGGTTTAAAGCCATGCTGCAGGAGCATCGCCAAGAGCTTAATGAACTTAAAGGACTCCGACAGCAAGATCCTACACCGGACAGTACGGTCGGCCCATCGCAATGGAAAAGCAGCGTGGCTTCCACGGAGGGCCACGGTAATGATGCAACGATGGATGTGTACCCCGTGGATGCAATTAAGGAGAAGACTAGTTGTGAGCTGCATGTTGAACTAAAGAATATTTCCATGAAGGTGGCGGTCGGCTTTGCTTTACCTTCTGCACCGGGAGCGACCTACCATTGCAATCCGATTCCAGCTGACTATGCTCGTGTCGGTGTGGATGAAATTCTACCTATGTGTCAGTCACTACAGCTTGACATCCCTAGAGGTGAAGGGGAGACCTTTGGAGAAGTCACGAGTGGCTTCATTCTTTGGAAAAAAGAATACATCAAGTTTCCAGGCTCGACACCAAGGCCACCTTCTCCACCAAGGCAACCGTCTCCTCCCAGTGCACCGTCTCCTCCAAGTCCACCTCCAAGTGCACCGTCTCCTCCCAGTGCACCGTCTCCTCCAAGTCCACCTCCAAGTGCACCGTCTCCTCCCAGTAATAGTCCAATCCATGACCCCAACACGAGTCCATCTCAATCTACACAGCCGCCTCCACCCACTAAGGGCCAAAAGCGGAAGAATACCACCGCTCCGTCGAGCGATAACCAACGCCCGAAGCGATAGTTGTCGCCCCTCCCAAGAGTATCGCCGGTTCCTCCCAAGAGGGCTTACGACCTGACCGAAGAGGAGATCGATGTGGTCGTACGGGCCGAAGTGGATGCTCATTTAAAAAATAAACAACCTGAGCCAGAGGTCCAAATAAAACCGGAAACCAAGGAACACTTTAGGAAATTACTGACGCAGCCATCCCAAGCTCAGTTAAATGCGCCAGATGACTATACACGATGTCTTCAGAAGACATTGAAACAGAAGAGATCAAGCGGTATAGGAAGCATCAAAAAAGAGGTTCCCCAGCAGGGGGAACAAGCTAAACAATCGAGTGGTAGCGGAAGCATCAGAACAGACGTCCCCCAGCTGAGGAAACAAGCAAAACAATCGAGTGGTAGCCGAAGAATCAAAAGAGATGTTCCCCAGCTGGGGAAACAAGCAAACCAATCGCTCCCCCCACTCCAGGTGAACATACCCAAACCTCAACTATATGAGGAAGAACCTATGGATCCGGAAACGGCTAGGATATTGGCCGAGCAATGTGGTATGCCTATTCATGAAATTATTCGCGGCGATATGCCCAAGGCTGAGGTAGCACCCAAATTTGTTAACGGGGAGCCTCTGGTCAATTCTGAGAGGCTTCGGGATATGCCAACACAAATGCGACGATTGCATGAATGGTACATGAAAGCATCAAAAGAACAGCGAAATTGGCTCATACTGAAAGTTCGAAAATCGCATTACTTCATTGAAGACGAGGTCCCTACTGAATTTACAGAATTATTTCAGTTATTCAATCTAAAGGAACTCGAAAAAACTATCCTCAGTTCGTATTGTCTGTAAGTGATTACTTTATTTATGTAATTATGTCTCTATCTCAGCTTGTTCAATTCATTGCCGGTAAGTATACTCACTATATTCTTTTGTACGCTATATATAATGATGCAGAATAAAGATGCTCGATTGTAAAAGAAAGGCTGTCAACGGATTTGGGTACATTGACCCACATCGAGTTCATGGAGCTATACTAAAGGATAAACCACTGGAGACCAAGCACAACTTGTTACGGTTTCTCACGAAACAGCATTTCTGTAACGAAATACTATTTCCTTACCACGACGGCAAGTGAGTTTTTGTACACATTGACTTTTGCTTACTCGATGTTCAGTGTAAATGATGAGTTACTGACGTATGTAAACCTTGCGTAGGTACCACTGGATTCTTCTAAGCATTTCACTTGACATGGGAAGAGTTCACATCATGGACTCACTAAACAAAGACATTGAAAACTACCGCATCATTATCGATGCGCTCCAGAGGTAATTTCAACCATTATCGCACTATATCGGTTTCTTTCATTCATTTTCTGGGATATCAAGTAGTTATTAACTCATACATTAATTTTCTTTGTCGGGTAGGGTTTGGAAACAGTTCAAGAAACATGTCTGCAGTCAATGTTGTGAGGAGCTATTTTTAAATCACTCTCGGTAAGTAGTACGAGCTAAGTCCGCGCATGTATTTAATTCTAGTTTTTGTACATTTATCATGCTAGTGTTATTATTTGATTGAATTCTATTCTTGTAAAGTGCGCGAGGCAGCCACAGGGAACTAATCTATGTGTATTCTACGTGTGCGAGTTCATTCGCATCAGTATTGAGAAGCCCTCGAAAAATATTCGAGTAAGTAAACAATATATTCACCCTTTATTTTTATTATAAAAAGTCGTGTTGAGTCTAATTCATACGATCTCCTTTTTACATAGTTAGACGCGATGCGGGACAAGCTCCTACCAGAGGACCGCCTAATAGCAATCCAAGAGGAATTTGCTGCATTTTTTCTCGACGAGGTCATAGTGTCACATCCCAAAATTTTCCAAATTTTGAAATGTGAAAATTTTAAACAAAATGAAGAACCAAATTCTTTAAAATTCAGAAGGAACAAAAACTTTTGGAACATTTAATATAATGCCTCCAAAACCTAAGCCAAACAAAATGATTTTTGTTTGTGAATTGGTGTGCATGTTTTAAAATCCCAAATCATGAAGCATGCATGAGCATCTTGACTTGGTTGCATTTTAAAAACCCAAGAGAAGTGAAAAATATCTCAAACCCTAAAACTCTAATTATTTGTTAACACTAAGAACAACACAATACTTTGGATATGCTCCATATGAATATTAAACAAAAGAACTCCTATGAGGGCTAAAAAGATAAAGGACAAAATAATAAAACAATAGAAACTGGTTTCATCCAATTTAGAGCCATGGATAAAAAGATATGAATTATTTTGAGAATATAATAAAGGCAATATTAGCTATTAAAACCAAAGTGAATAAATTTGGTTAGAAAATTTTGAGTTGGAAAGTAAATGAGTTCTATAATGCCCTAAAAACATAATTTGAGTTTTACAAATTTTTAGAAATTTGTTTGATTCAAATTGGATCATTAAATAAAAAGATATTTAAGCAAACAGAAATAGAAAAAGAAAAGGAAGAAAAAAAATAAAGCAGCAAACAGCTTCTGGCCTTTCGGCCCAAAACCAGCCCACCAGCCCCACCCGGCCTTTTCTCTCTCCCCCTGTTTTTCTTACCGCGCCGCTGCCCACCCCCTTCCACTTACACCCCGACCCCACGCCCACGTCACCCGCCACCTCAGCTTCTTCCACCGAACGACGAACAGCCACTCCCTCCTCTGCCGTTACCCAGTCCGGCCGAATTCGCGCGTTTCCGCGAATTAATCTCCACTCCGACCCCTGCCTCTTAATCCCCACCCCCTCCTCTTCGTTTTCCCCTCAGACACCACCACCTGAGAGCCACTGGGCTGCTCGGAATCAAGCTCGAACCACTGCGGCCACCGACGAGCTCCGGTGACGATTCCGGTGAACCCAGGCCGCCCGGCGCCCTCCTCTCTGTCCTGTATGGTTTGCTGTGTCCTGGCGCGTGTTTTAACCCCGGCTATGTGCCTTCTCGTGCTCCAGGTCGACGACATGGACAACCCCGGCGAACTCCTTCTGCCGCCACCGTTCGTCGAGTTCTCCGGTGAGGTTAAGGTTCCTGCCCCCCTTTTTTTACCTTTGTTAGATCATGCTGACCCGAGCGCCCCTCACTAACCCCTCTCTTTGCCTGTTTGAGCCCTAGATCGTCGTCACCGACGAAGGAACACGAGCTCCGCCGTCGACAGAGCTCCGGCGAGGAATCGTGATCGAGGCAGAGCACCCCACCCTCCACCGTGACCTCCATCGAGACCGCCACGACCGCCTCGACCTCTAGTGAGAGTCCACGGACCCCCTGCCCCTTTAGGACCACCGGGACACCATCGTCCGACGAACTGCCGCCGCGCACCGTCACCAGCGCCACCAGTCTATGGTCGATGCACTAAGCGCCGTCCGATCCGTCGTCTGCGGCTAGGATTAGATCGGCGAGCGAAACGGTACGGGCTAATCTGGATCGCCCGTTGCCACTTATAATCCAACGGCCCACGTTGTTGATCCGTCCGAACCGGTACCGGCCAATAAGAACACGCCACGTCGCCAGACTATTTTGTTTAAATAGAAAAATAGACAGATTTGTATTAAACTTAGAAATTCAATAACTTTTGATCCACAAATCAGAAAAATACAAATTTGGTGTCTATGGATTCAGAAAAATAAGACCTTTATTATAGAGGCCTTGTTTCACACTTTAGCTTCTGTAAAATAGAAGTTTTAGGCAGAACCTTCTTAGGGGTATTTTACCCATAAAAATTGTTTTGTAAATTATTTTTGGATAAATCTTTTTACTATAGATTGCAAATTGAACCCTCTGTCCAGTGAGACCAAAATATAGATTTGGTTGGCTATACCTAATAGTATGGGAATTATTTAGTGAGTTTGGCATTTCTAAATGCTAGAAATTATTGCTAATTATTACAATTGCACAAATGGTTGCATTTGTAATCTTGCAATTGTAAAATGTTCAGAAAACACTTAGTAGTGTTCAAAACCTTTGTTATAACAAATTGTGCAATAAAATGGCCATCTTGCATGCTTGCATATTTTGCATGATTTTTGTATTGCCATTAGTATTGATCTTGTGCATGTTTTGTCTTGGTTGTCTTGTTTGATAGATTGTGTAGATTGTCAAGTGTGTTACTGCAAAGAGTGTACCAACACCACCAACTACTAAGGCAAGTGACACTATCATCCATGTCCTACTATTTTCATTACACTTAGTGGATTTTTGTAGTATGCATGATAGGACTACTATGATACTATGCTATGCTATATCCTTTAGGATATCCTTTATATACCCCTTAGTGGAAATACTGTAGTTGTAGTATGCTTAGCCCTACTATAGTTTTAGGGTGGAATATACCATATTGTGATTGTATGAGGTGTTGGAAAATATATGTTTTATATAATAAAACAAGGACTCAATGAATCACCTGGGTGGAGTATGTATACTCAGTTGAGAATAAGGTGGCAACGAAGGGAACCATGTCTATGGCTATCTCTTTCGTGTGTGCACTAGAAGAATACCACCCAGGAACTTAGAGATTGAACATGTTTCTCGTACAGTGGCTTTCGTGTACAGCCACATGCCAAATGGGCTCTGGCCTAGTCAATTACATAGTGGAAGACCCATGCATTGGTACCTCTTCAGGTTAACTGGAATTATGCATTGGAGGTTTATCCTTGCATTGGTGCCTGGTAGATGTGCTGGCATTATGTATTGGGAGGACTTCTATGGAAAGACTTTGTCACATTCTCGATCTGCCGGTACTCCATCTTGGTGAATACTAATCCAGCGGCCACTGGTGGCGTCAAGACGAGATTGTGTCTTGTGGTAAAGTGTACAACTTCTGCAGAAGATTAAATTCTAAGTACTTAGCCGTGTCCCCGGTTATGGACAACTCTGAGCAACTAAGGCCTGATGCTATGGAAGATCTCGACATTCTAATTTCTCAAAATAAAACTTAATGGTGACAACAAGAGATTAGAAGAACTTGGAGTTTGCCAAGGAGTTCATAAAGTTATTGAAAGATCAAAACTATTTTTGCAAACATAGGATAAAACCATATTGCTTTCTACAAATGAGCCTAAGATCTACTTAGCCAAATGTGCATGTAGTGATAGTCCAACTTATATTCACAAACTTGTGACACTTGCCAATACATTCAAAGTATTGACCCTTTGTGGCTGCAACCTATCATGTTGCAGGTTATTCTGTTGATGAGTATGGATTGATGATAGAGGTTATGAGTCTGCACCCAACATGTTTGCCTGTGGCACATGAAGATGAAGGACTCCATGCTTTACTTGTATTCTGCTGCTTTGTCATAAGATAGCCTATGGCTATGAGTTTGTAATAAAGTATTCATATTATGGATCATGCGATGTAATATGACCTTTGTATCTTGATATTACATCTTAAACTGTGGGTGCTAGCTATTTGATCCAGGGACTAGCATTGTAATCACAGGGATTCAAACCAAGCCAGGTTTGGGTCTTTACAGATGGTATCAGAGCACTGTGTTGCCTGTAGGTTCGTAACCCTAGGAATTGGACAAACCCCTTGTTAGGAGTGAACTTATATTTTTATACTTATTAGATTTTCTCGTATACCTTGATCATTCTTTACTGAATCTCTCCTCCTTCAAACATGTAGAGGACCAGCCTTTGCTTTCTCCAAGGACTTTGAAGATGGATCATGCCAACAAGGAGATCAAGATACAAATTGGGACAAGTCCTCGAGCTTGCAAAATATGTGGAGAAGTAGGCCACACCTCTAAGGAACATCAAGATCAATGTCCCTTTTGTGATCACAACCATCCAGTTGGAGAATGCCCCACATCTCAAGTTACTTGTTACCTATGTGAAGGAACTAACCACATTCCTGCCAAGTGCCATCTCGACGTCATAGTGCAACAAGTGAAAGAACAAGTCAAGGATGGAATGTATCAAGCTCTTGGGAAGAAAGAAGAAAACCTTATCCATATCCCCTTCTCCAAATGCAAGAAAGAAGGACATAATATCAATGAATGCCCAGAGAAGGAAGTTCAAGAAAATCACAACAACACTTCAAGAAAAAGTACTCGAGACATGACAAAAGCGTTTTGCCATCGCTGCCGCAAGATATGACACTTCACCGATGATTGCCGAACTTGAAAGAGAGATCCCACTGATGTTATCATAGTGCGAACCATGAGACATTAGATTGCCTAACAATTATCATGTTCGAGTTATTGATATCGTGTTAGCGTATGGATCATGCCGACCTATGTGGTATGACTATACTAGGTTGCTTGTTTCGAGAAAACTTGTTGTTTTCTTCTATAATGAGTTAAGTTGCTAAGTGATTGGTTGCTTGATGAATGTTTTGATTAAACTGGGTTGTTTTGGGTTGAGTGTGTTAGAACTCCCTTAAACCTATCTATCTATCTATCTATCTATCCTTACTTATCCCTATTAAACCAACAGATGCCTCCAAGACGCGCCAACGACCATGATAACAATGGAGACAACAACAACAATGAAAATGAGATGCAACAGATGATGACTGCACAGACTCAGCTAATGCAAATGATGACACAATTCATGGCAACCATCAACAATCAGAATTAGAACAACAACAATAACAACAACAATCCACCACCTCTGGATATGCTCACTAGATTTCTGAGGTTGAAACCTGCAAAGTTCTCTGGTACTTCTGATCCAATGGTAGCTGATGACTGGTTACGTTCAGTGAACAAAGACCTAGTGACTGTTGGATGCTCTAATGCTGAGAAAGTGAGATTTGCAGCGCACTTGCTTGAAGGCCCTGCAGCTACGTGGTGTGACAACTTTCAAGTCACTCACCCCATTGAAGAAGTGACTTGGGAAATATTTGAAGATGGTTTTCGCACTAATCATATCTTTTCAGGCGTGATGAGCCTAAAGAAGAAGGAGTTTCACAACCTTAAACAGCGTCACCGCAGCATTGCTGAATATATTGAGGAATTCAACAATCTATCACGTTATGCTCCAGATGATACTGATACTGATGCTAAGAGGAAGGAAAAGTTCCTAGATGGACTGAATGATGAACTTTCCATGCAATTATCAGTCGCTTATGTTCCAACTTATCAATCACTGTGTGACAAAGCTAGAATTTTAGAGAGTAAGAAGGACAAAGTTGAGAACAGGAAGAGGAAGCATAGCTTTGACAAATATCACTCAGGACCATCACAGAAGATGCGTTCATTCAGAAAGGACAATGGGAATTCTGGATCACATCAGCATGAAGGAAATGGACATAATCACCATCACCAGAATCATCACATCAATAATGGAAGTGTTAGTAACAATGTGAATGGTACTAACAATGGAGATAACCTTGGTCAGAATCAACATAATGATCCCAAGAAAGACATTAGCCAGTTGCAGTGTTACAATTGTAAGCAACTTGGACACTTTGTAGCAAACTGTCCTGAGAAGAAGAAGAAGAATGAGAATGTTGGAGACTCTAATGGGAGCAATTCCAATGTGACCCAGAAAGGACATGTGAACCACATCAACATGTATGGAACCCTTGAAGAACTAGATGGTGTGGAAGGTAAGCTTTAGCTAACTTAATTTAGTGGTATGAGAATCTCAAGATGGAGAAATGATTAACAACCTTTGGACGTCAATCTTTTGGACCCTTAGCCAAGTGAGTCAAATGCAACCCAACAAAGTTTCCTTTTAAGGGTGGTAGCACCCAAGTATCCTAAAACCCAACCTATTCTTTCTAGCCTTCTCGAATCTCGGGATGAGTTTCCTTTTAAGGGTGGTAGTCTGTCACATCCCAAAATTTTCCAAATTTTGGAATGTGAAAATTTTAAACAAAATGAAGAACCAAGTTCTTTGAAATTCAGAAGGAACAAAAACTTTTGGAACATTTAATATAATGCCTCCAAAACCCAAGCCAAACAAAATGATTTTTGTTTGTGAATTGGTGTGCATGTTTTAAAGTCCCAAATCATGAAGCATGCATGAGCATCTTGACTTGGTTGCATTTTAAAAACCCAAGAGAAGTGAAAAATATCTCAAACCCTAAAACTTTAATTATTTGTTAACACTAAGAACAACACAATACTTTGGATATGCTCCATATGTATATTAAACAAAAGAACTCCTATGAGGGCTAAAAAGATAAAGGACAAAATAATAAAATAATAGAAATTGGTTTCATCCAATTTGGAGCCATGGATAAAAAGATATGAATTATTTTGAGAATATAATAAAGGCAATATTAGCTATTAAAACCAAAGTGAATAAATTTGGTTAGAAAATTTTGAGTTAGAAAGTAAATGAGTTCTATAATGCCTTAAAAACATAATTTGAGTTTTACAAATTTTTAGAAATTTGTTTGATTCAAATTGGATCATTAAATAAGAAGATATTTAAGCAAACAGAAATAGAAAAAGAAAAGGGAGAAAAAAAATAAAGCAGCAAACAGCTTCTGGCCTTTCGGCCCAAAACCAGCCCACCAGCCCCACCCGGCCTTTTCCCTCTCCCCTGTTTTTCTTACCGCGCCGCTGCCCACCCCCTTCCACTTACACCCCGACCCCACGCCCACGTCACCCGCCACCTCAGCTTCTTCCACCGAACGACGAACAGCCACTCCCTCCTCTGCCGTTACCCAGTCAGCGACCAATTGGCTGAATTAATCTCCACCGACCCCTGCCTCTTAATCCCCACCTCCTCTTCGCTTTCCCTCGTACACCACCACCGAGAGCCACTGGCTGCTCGAATCAAGCTCGAACCACTGCGCCACCGACGAGCTCCGTGACGATTCCGTGAACCCAGCCGCCTGGCGCCTCCTCTCTCTCCGTATGGTTTGTCAGGTCTCCGCGCGTGTTTTAACACCGGCTATGTGCCTTCTCGTGCTCCAGGTCGACGACATGGACAACCCCGGCGAACTCCTTCTGCCGCCACCGTTCGTCGAGTTCTCCGGTGAGGTTAAGGTTCCTGCCCCCCTTTTTTTACCTTTGTTAGATCATGCTGACCCGAGCGCCCCTCACTAACCCCTCTCTTTGCCTGTTCGAGCCCTAGATCATCGTCACCGACGAAGGAACACGAGCTCCGCCGTCGACAGAGCTCCGGCGAGGAATCGTGATCGAGGCAGAGCACCCCACCCTCCACCGTGACCTCCATCGAGACCGCCACGACCTCCTCGACCTCTAGTGAGAGTCCACGGACCCCCTGCCCCTTTAGGACCACCGGGACACCATCGTCCGACGAACCGCCGCCACAAGACTCACCAGCGCCACCGATCTGGTCGATGCACTAAGCGCCATCCGATCGTCAGTTCAAGGCTAGGATTAGATCGGCGAGCGAAACGGTACGGGCTAATCTGGATCGCCCATTGCCACTTATAATCCAACGGCCCACGTTGTTGATCCGCCCGAACCGGTACCGGCCAATAAGAACACGCCACATCGCCAGACTATTTTGTTTAAATAGAAAAATAGACAGATTTGTATTAAACTTAGAAATTCAATAACTTTTGATCCACAAATCAGAAAAATACAAATTTGGTGTCTATGGATTCAGAAAAATAAGACCTTTATTATAGAGGCCTTGTTTCACACTTTAGCTTCTGTAAAATAGAAGTTTTAGGCAGAACCTTCTTAGGGGTATTTTACCCATAAAAATTGTTTTGTAAATTATTTTTGGATAAATCTTTTTACTATAGATTGCAAATTGAACCCTCTGTCCAGTGAGACCAAAATATAGATTTGGTTGGCTATACCTAATAGTATGGGAATTATTTAGTGAGTTTGGCATTTCTAAATGCTAGAAATTATTGCTAATTATTACAATTGCACAAATGGTTGCATTTGTAATCTTGCAATTGTAAAATGTTCAGAAAACACTTAGTAGTGTTCAAAACCTTTGTTATAACAAATTGTGCAATAAAATTGCCATCTTGCATGCTTGCATATTTTGCATGATTTTTGTATTGCCATTAGTATTGATCTTGTGCATGTTTTGTCTTGGTTGTCTTGTTTGATAGATTGTGTGGATTGTCAAGTGTGTTACTGCAAAGAGTGTACCAACACCACCAACTACTAAGGCAAGTGACACTATCATCCATGTCCTACTATTTTCATTACACTTAGTGGATTTTTGTAGTATGCATGATAGGACTACTATGATACTATGCTATGCTATATCCTATTAGGATATCCTTTATATACCCCTTAGTGGAAATACTGTAGTTGTAGTATGCTTAGCCCTACTATAGTTTCAGGGTGGAATATACCATATTGTGATTGTATGAGGTGTTGGAAAATATATGTTTTATATAATAAAACAAGGACTCAATGAATCACCTGGGTGGAGTATGGATACTCAGTTGAGAATAAGGTGGCAACGAAGGGAACCATGTCTATGGCTATCTCTTTCGTGTGTGCACTAGAAGAATACCACCCAGGAACTTAGAGATTGAACATGTTTCTCAGTGCTGGCTTTCGTGGTACAGCCACATGCCAAATGGGCTCGCCTAGTCAATTACATAGTGGAAGACCCATGCATTGGTACCTCTTCAAAGTTAACTGGAATTATGCATTGGAGGTTTATCCTTGCATTGGTGCCTGGTAGATGTGCTGGCATTATGTATTGGGAGGACTTCTATGGAAAGACTTTGTCACATTCTCGATCTGCCGGTACTCCATCTTGATGAGTACTAATCCAGCGGCCACTGGTGGCGTCAAGACGAGATTGTGTCTTGTGGGTAAAGTGTACAACTTCTGCAGAAGATTAAATTCTAAGTACTTAGCCGTGTCCCCGGTTATGGACAACTCTGAGCAACTAAGGCCTGAAGCTATGGAAGATCTCGACATTCTAATTTCTCAAAGTAAAACTTAATGGTGACAACAAGAGATTAGAAGAACTTGGAGTTTGCCAAGGAGTTCATAAAGTTATTGAAAGATCAAAACTATTTTTGCAAACATAGGATAAAACCATATTGCTTTCTGCAAATGAGCCTAAGATCTACTTAGCCAAATGTGCATGTAGTGATAGTCCAACTTATATTCACAAACTTGTGACACTTGCCAATACATTCAAAGTATTGACCCTTTGTGGCTGCAACCTATCATGTTGCAGGTTATTCTATTGATGAGTATGGATTGATGATAGAGGTTATGAGTCTGCACCCAACATGTTTGCCTGTGGCACATGAAGATGAAGGACTCCATGTTTTACTTGTATTCTGCTGCTTTGTCATAAGATAGCCTATGGCTATGAGTTTGTAATAAAGTATTCATATTCTAGATCATGCGATGTAATATGACCTTTGTATCTTGATATTACATCTTAAACTGTGGGTGCTAGCTATTCGATCCAGGGACTAGCACTATAATCACAGGGTTCAAACCAAGCCAGGTTTGGGTCTTTACACATAGACCCACGCGGAGAATACTGTATAAGTAGACCCTAAAGCATCCATGTAATGATCTCCATGTAATCAAATAGACATGCTCTGGACCCGGTTGGGACTCCATATATGCTTATAAGAGTAATTATATTATATATTGCGTCAATGTGTACAAGTACTGTGTAGTAGCGTTCTGTATGTATACGAAAACTTGTTTCTAATGAAAACACAGAATAAAAAATAATTGAACACAAAACACAAAATGAAAAGAAAAACACAAAACCCTAAAACCCCATATCCCCTGTCGCGGCAGCCAAATGGCCTAAAATACTACCGCGGCAGGAAACCTTTAGTCCCGGTTCGTAACACGACCCGAGGCTAAATGTCCTGCCGTCCAGCGCGCCTAGCAGGCCACGTGGTTGGACCTCTAGCCCCGGTTCGTAACTGAACCGGGGGGCTAAACTTAGACCTTTAGTCCCGCTTTCTCAGCCCCGGTTCGAAATCCGGCGCTAAAGGCCCTTACGAGCCGGGGCAAATTGCCCGGTTTCTACTAGTGGTATGTAGCACGTGAATTTTGAAGTAAGAAACTCAAATACATCTACTTCACCTCGAGCTTTGTCTGTCGCCCGTGTGTACAAGTTTGTGTACATCTTCGTATGCGGTGACAGGGAGTCAAACTATTTTGTGGTAGTAAGTATTCCGATATAGACTGATAAAAGCTTCTACTAGTATTACTGAAAAGAAATGCATCTTCCCCTCCAGTTTCATCTTTGATCTACGTCCTGCATGTGGTTCTGCGGGTTCATGCATAATTCCCGTCGACTGTCGAATTACACTATCCATCGATAGTATTTCTCCCCTTCTCGTTCTCATGGTTCGCGTGATGTGTAGCATTTCTTCTTCTCAATCTCAGTTCAGTAGAACTGCTACATTTAGCTAGAGTCTTGTACCGGCCGTGCTCCCCACGCAATCAACCTTGAGGCTTGAGCATATATCGGTCTGCTGACATTTTCTCCTGGTCTTTTCGATTATTATTTGCTTGGAACTGCGTTTGCGCGCACGTTCCGGGCACTTTCAGAAAGATTCAGTGGCAATGTGGCATAGGCCGACTGGCGTAGAAGAATGTCTGTACTACGTACTGTTTTTAACTGAACTGTATGTAGCTAGTTCAGGCTCGTGAGAATTCATGGTCATGGACCGATAGCTGTTTCAGGCTCGTGAGAATTCATGGTCATGGACCGATACTTACGCATGCATGAAGTTGGCAGTACTGGAAACCGCGTGCACTGCAAGTTTGAATTGGTATACTTGTCAAATTAACCGGCAGGTCACACACGTAAAACCATGGAACTTTCACGCATGAGCTTCTCCCTGATCTATAAAAAGAGGGCCAGCCCAATCTACGGACATAAACTCACGGCATATACACTACACAGCACGGAATATCATACTTATCATAGTTAGAAAGTTAGTATCGCCATATTGGACCACATGTCGAAGATGCTGATCGGGAAGGTTTTGGTGGCCATGCTTTTTGTTCTCATGGCTATGTCCGGCTCATGGACCCGGGTCGCAGCGAGGCCGTTGGGAGGTGACGAGTTATATGGCGAGGAACCCTCTTCTGGCGGTTCCATCGACGCTGTGCCGCCGTCACCGACGTCGCAATGGCGAGGTCACAAGCTTCCGCCGTTCGAGGAGGAAACGGGGGCAGGCTCATCATCGTGTGGACTGGGAAGTACCCATGATCCTAACACACTTTGTCCTCCCCCGGCATAGAGATGAATATACACACACCTGATGATGAGACGGACGACGGACAGCGAATTCTCGTTCCACCTTGCACGGAGCCAAACCTGAAGCTATATCTTCTAGTATTTGTAGTAGTAGTACAAGATGTAACGTAAGGATCGGTGGTTAGCGTTCAAGAGTCTCGACCAGTTTGTTAATTTCTTATACATCATGCATGTTTGCTTTAATTTTTAGTTCGATTTAGGCAGTGAAAATAATCATGTTTTGCCTCTTTCTTAGATTATATATGTTTGTTTGCGGTGAACAAACAGACGGCGAGCTTGTTGGTCGGATACTCAAATGTAGCCAAATAAACCGTATTGTTTATTTATTCTCTCGTTTTAAGATTCTCCATTGGTTAACAGCATAAGAATCTAACTTATACTTCAAAAAGAGCAGCCTTTTAGAGAGCTCGGGCTACATGTTGTCTTAGATTTTCAAAATTTCAAAAACAACATTTTAAATTTTAGAAATAAATCTAAAAGAATGTCTAAGCAATTGATGTATATACTACAAGTGTTGTCCAAAGCAAGACCATAAATGGATTAATGTTGGGCTGACATCTTACAGCCTACCCAGTTTCAAAGTAGGCGTTGTTATTAGTTACTTAAGCGAAAGAGCTTAACTATCCAAAGTTGAAATATGAGCCACAAATGTAAACTCGGGAATATTAGAAATTTTTAGTGAGACTGAAGTGGCGCTTTCAGCTCCCCTCTGATCTATCTTCGATTCACAAATGATAGCTTGACGTTTCTCAAAGTGAATAAAAGTGGGGCTATCGATCTCAACCACTTGTTGGAGACTTGTCGTAGAGTTTTGGATCAAAGGGTAAACTTGAAAATATCATCGAATTATTTCAAGAAGGGATGCCCTAATGACACTAAGAAAGATAATAGAGAAACTTTAGTGTGTAAAAATGAATTATCTAGGAAATACTTGGAAACACCTAGTGATGTAAGTAAATCCAAGAGTTCCTTTAAATATCTTGAAGATAGAGTGTGGAAGAAGGTGTGGAATTAGATGAGTCCCTAATATTTTGTTGTGTTGATTCGTTGACCCTCGGGACATGTATAGACGAACATGGAGGGGAGAGACTTGGAGTAGAAGAAGATGAGTCCTAGTATATCTCTAAGTCCTATACGTATTCTACTAGAAGGTGCAAGGCTGGAAGGAAAAACTCATTCTATCGCGTTTTTTTAGAAACACGGTACAATCATAGGCGCTCACAACACGTACATGCACCCGCCCCTATGAACGCACACACGCACACCGTACCCCTATGCGCACCTCCGAGAAAGGTTCGGAAAGTATAGCCATCAAAATCACATAACTGTGGACAAAATACCGATTTTTTTTTTGAAAATGGGCGCTATATTTCTCAAAAGCAATGTTTACATCCGGCCTCTGCATATCTAGGATGCACACAGCCGATCATCCACACAAGGAGTGCAAAAAATGAATACGAGCATTACAATCCATAGAATAAGAGAAAAGGGCATGCTGCTATGACAATTCAATCCTCAGATCACGCTGTCATCCATGTCGGGAGAAAATATCCCTCGCCGTGTCCTCCAAGCGCGTACACCCCTCCGCAAACAAGTCGTGGAACTCCATACTCTGGAGCGTAGTCCATGATCGGAGGATAGCCGTTGCGCGATAGATCACCTGCAAGAAAGAAGAAACAATGTTATTAAAAATCTTGTCATTTCTACATTGCCAAAACGACCAAATAATGGCAAGCGCTCCCACCCTAAATAAAGTCTCATATTTATCGTGAATCTCATGTAACCAATTACCAAATACATTGACAACCTATCATGGAGGAGATAAACCAGAGGCTACTTGGATGATTGACCATATAGCACGAGAAAATTTGCATTAGAAGAATACGTATCTTATTTCTCATTGTGATGATAAAATATACACTGTGTACTTCCATGCCAATTCCTCTTAACAAGATTGTCTTTAGTAAGAATTACCCCTTTACGAAGGTACCAAGCAAATATCTTCGTCTTAAGGGGTAATTTCATTTTTCAAAATTTACTATTATTATCGACTGGAATATCAGGTTAGATCAAAGCTCTATATATTGAATCAACAGAAAATTTACACTCTCTAGTAATTTTCAATTGAACTCGTCCACCCCCTTCGACAACTATATCGTGGATAATCGTAATAAAAGATTGTTCCATAATACTAGTCTAGGTCCGATGAGACTTCTTCTGAACGACACATTAGGAGGTGGGGGGGTTAGATTCCAAAACAGTGAAAAGTGTATCCCATTTATGTCTAACAATTGAGTAAAGAGCTAGATATTGTTTACAAAGGGAAGTTTGGCCAAGCCATATATCTTACCAGAATCTAATCTGCGAATCATCCTTACTATAAAACACACCAAATTGACGGAATACCGATTAAGACGCAGAATATATCTTGTTTGTGAAATTTAGACAAAGACACTCAAATTAATACAGCTACAATCCTATCGAGCCAGCGATCTAGTCAGCTAAGAGATTGGGGAGGTGCGGATGCCAATGAAACCGGGCTTTGGCCTCGGTCATGGTGGACAATGATGATGTATTTGTGCCGCTGCCTTGCTGAAAGCATCGCCGTTGCAATCAGTGCTTCCTGTAGGTGTAGCGACAGAGCTCACGAGCAAGGTGGCTCTTCGGTTCGATCTATTTATAGAATAATATAATAAGAGAATTTTGTTGAGCGGACGTTATAATTTTAGTCCCGCACTGGTACAGCACAAGGGAGACGAACGTACCCTGAATATAATAAAAAATCTTGCGTGCATCAATTTTGATGCAAAGACCGGGAATTTCAACATTTTTTCTACTAGCAAAATGCCCGCGCGTTGCAGCGGGAAAAGTTAATAGTTATTGTGTTGGCAGTTATTTTTTTAACACGTCACAACATAGACAATTTTTTTACTCGTTGGTAACATCCGCTTCATGATCAATTGATTATTCTAATTCGTAAACTTTCTTGGCATGTTTTTCTTTTATCTTCTCGTGGTCTGCTTTAACAAAGAAGTCATTATACTTAATTTTCAAAAAGGAATAGATCCCGCCAATTTCTATAAATCTCTCGGACACGCTTTCACCTGCACATCCCCGCCAGGCCCCACCTCATGCCTACAACGCTGCCTCAGACGCCACGCCACCATCCCACCCCGCTTCCCTCTCCCGTAACACCCCGGCCCCACCTGTAACATCCCAAAACTTTAATCCAAGCTTATCAAAGATCAAATCATCCAAATTTAGGATTAACAAAAACTTTTCCATCTTTAAAATAAAGGCATTCATATATGTGTGCATTTAAAATAGGAGTTGTTTTGAATTGCCATGATTGTGTGATCCTTTGCTTCTAAAATGTTTTTTAGGGGATTTAAACATCATCTACATCATTCCCAAACTTTTCCTAAAAGAAATCATATAAAAAAGAATTAAAATAAAGGAATGGTCATTTTGACAAAATTAACTCTCATGCCTACTTTGGCTATTCCTAGTACTCAATTCTTAACAGAAACAATTCTTGATCTTTGCACCCCTTGCTAGTACACATAATAAGGTACCAAGGCCTACCTTTTAATCTTCTAAAAACCTTCTGGAAACTATTTTAAATGGCAGTTCAAAATTAAATCTAATGCGTAGGCATAGATCACCCCTATTTCAAAAACCATGTATTTGAGATCCATTTTCAAAACCCTTGCAACTAGAGCCTACCTAGCACTAGTGGAGATCACCCAAAATTTTTGAACTCAAAATTCAAAACTTTTTTTTTCTTGCGGCCATTTCATCAAACACTTGGCAGGCAGAATCCTAACTCTAATCCTAGCTCACTGTTTTGAACAGGGTTCTGCCCCCATTTGATCTCCATTTAATCCCTCTGTCCCCCTTTGATCAAACCATGCCAATTGCAGCCCATCCCCTATGCCCTAGTGGCCATGTCAAGCCATGCCGAGCACCACCCTGGCCGGCCAACCTTGCAACCGTCGCAGCAGACCACTCCCCCTTCCCTCGCCATGTCTAGGAGGTAGCCAACGCCGCACCGCCCCTCTCTGTCCCTTGCCCGAGCCAAGAGCAGCCGTGGACCACCGAGGAGAAGCCTGCACCCAGACCATGCCGACGCTGCCGCAGAGCGCGCCTGTCCCAGCTGCACAAGCCGCCGCCGACACCAGCCCGCCCCACCGCCTCCGCCGACCAGAGAACACCCTAGACACCCCATTCACGCCTAAAGCCCCACAGCCACCGCCGCCGTGGACACAGCTCGCCGCAGAGCGCTACCTCACCCCGACCACATACCACCGCCCCTACGGCCGCATTTAAGCGCTAGAGCACCGCCAGGGGACCGCCCATCGATCTCCATCCCCAGCCATGCCGCTAGCTCGCTGTAGCCATGTCGCCACCGTCGACCGCCCATCCCGCTCGGTCTCACCGTCGAGCCTATAAAAGGAGCCCTCCCCAGCACCAAAGACTCACACCATTCCACTCCCCTCACCTCTCTGAACCTCAACCACCCCTCGTCGGAGCAAGTGGAGCAGCAGCTCGCCGGAATTACAGCCGAAGCCGCCGCCTCTGGAGAAGAAGGGTGTTGTTGATTCCGGCCACCCCAAGCTCCGCCGCGACCACGCCTCGCCGCCTTCCACTTTGTTCTTTGTTCGCCAAGACGCCAACCTCATGAGCCCTGGTACGCCTCAAGAGCCCCCACCGAGCCGCTTAGGGTTCGAGTCACGGCGACCCGTCTGCCGTGTCAGCGACGACGCACCTCACCGTAGATCTAGCCTCTAATCGTGCCCACAGCTGCTGCATTGCTTGCTGTTTTAAGTGCCGCTGACCAGTGGGACCCTCCTGTCAGCTGAGCCCCGTGCCGCGCAGCGCCACTGGGCCGGCCCATTTCCTTTCCCGTGCAAGCCCGTAGATTCAAATCTAGATTTTTTCTTTTTAGTTAGAATATAGTTTCTTTCCAGTGTTTCAAAATTTAATTCTGTGAGTTTGACAAATCCAAATTGCATGAAACTAATTTTGTATGAAAGGTATTGAAAAGCTCTATCCAAGCCCGTTGGATTTAATTCATTTAGAGTTATAGATTTCTCCTAATAAAAATAAGAAGACATAAGCTTTTGCAACTTGAAACATTTTTATCAAATCAACCAAGTTAGCTTTTTAGTTGATTCCAACTCTCAAAAATCACATTTCATCATATATATCCAAATATGTAATAATATTAAGGTTTCAGGCAGTGACTTTGGACTAGTACCAAAATAATGCTATATAGGCATTTCTAGTCACTTTAAATCATTAAATAATGAACTTAAACCAAAGTAATATTGATCCAACCTTTAAATCTCATTCCCACATGTTAGAATATGTGGTGAGGACATATGTCCACATGATCCCATATTTTGGTGGTGAATATTAAATTTTAGTTAATATTTCAATGAGTAGAATTTACTTTTCCAAAATAAAAAGGTTGAAACTCTTGAATTAAAACTTGTGATGTTTGGGATGATAATAGATCATCAATTGTGTGGTTTAGAATACTACTTAGCCTAAGTTAAGTATTGTTTGGTGATTGTGCACTCCCTATGTATTTATAGACGATAGTACCGACCAAGCCTTCGAGGAGGAGTTCTACCAAGAGGAAGAAGAAGAAGAAAACTTAAACCACTGCACCAACCAAGGCAAGCTATTAGTGGCAAGCTAACCCTTGTAAACATGCTTTAGTAAGCTATTGTGGCAAGCTAGAATAAAACTAGATAGTTTAGTAAAGATGCCTTAAGCATACTTTGATCACACCCCCTTAGTTTACACAAAGTTCTTGAATTAATTTTGAAGGTAGCATAAAGAGTATAAAACTTGACCTAATTAGAAACCCTTAGATGTCATTCTAGGGCATGAGATTGATCCCACCTTTCCACCTTAGTGAACACTCTTAACCTAGTGTTTTAGAATAGATCAAACATGAGTCATTTTAGATGGGAACACTTGGTGAAAATGAGTTATGAAAACCTTGGAATGATGAGTCATTCTATTGAGATGTTTTGACATGTGTTGAGAAACACAATTGGTTTATGATGATGAAAATGATGAGGCATGAGCCTTAACCCTTTTTATAAAACTGATGGTTGGATTCGAATGCGATACCATTCCAAATTTACTGCATAAACCACATTACCTGAATTGGGTAAGGCTTAGCTGGAAATTTATATGCATTAGTATTAGTTCCCTCACGGGAGAGGTTTGAGCTGAGGCTACCTCTCAATGATGTCCACCTATGTAGTGCCCAAGATGACTGATGGTCATGGTTGGGAGGCCACACTCATAGGAGAGGTGCTTATACTAGGGTGTATAAAGGGAAGGTTATGTTTGATTATCTGCACACCAAGTATGAGGATTCAGGGTTATCCCTGACAGATGTATCGAATCTTGTGGTGAAAGTGTACCACCTCTGCAGAGTGTCAAACTATTCGAATAGCCGCGTCCGCGGTTATGGACAGTTGGAATGGCCATACTATTTCGTTGTCAGATGTTTTCTAAATAACTGGAAATGAATGATGAACCTTGACTTGACCACCACAGGGTTGTGTAGATGAAAATAGCTCCCCAACTTAGGTGATTCTAGACTTTTATTTTATCTTTTCTTGTTTCAGAACTCAGCTTAGGTTTCAAACTTAACTTGACAGTTATTCTTTCAATTCAGTACTTTAACTTGGAATCATAACCCTTGCTAGTAGTAGTTTGCGAGTACTTAAAGAGTACTCATGGCTTTTGTCCCTGGCTATTATCATGGCCAGACTATGAAGGAGATTATCAAGATGATGGTCACAGGATGACTATGATAACTAGGACTATCGCCTTCACAAGATTGCCTGTGCCCTCGAAGATGGACCCCACCGCCACGCTTATCGCTTATTTCCACGCTTGATTGTATTAAAGACTGGGTCATGAGATCCTTATTTGTGTAAAACCTTATGTATGGTTTGTAATGGATGATGTACTATGATATCCAATCCGTTATGTCTCGCAAAAATGGTAATCCTGGGATTGAGAGGTATGGCATAACGGGCATCTGGGATTAAAAATCTGGGTGTTGACAAGTTGGTATCAGAGCCATCCTCACCATAGGAGACCCTAGTTAGAATGGACGTCCAAACCCAAAAACTTAGCTTCAAAAACCAAAGTGAGTATTTATGAAAAACTATTTCCCCTCTTACCCTTGTGAACTCATTCTTTCTCAAAAATACATGTTCCTCAAAATTCTTACATTACTACTTAAAATTTGACACACTTGATCACTTCACTAATTTCCTCATCCTAAATTCTTGTAGATGGAGACTCAGTTCAGTAAGTTTTACCAGTTGGGAAACGGAGGTCAGCTGATCTTCGAGAGGGATCTGGATTCACTGTCCGAATTTCTGGGACGCCCACATCCGGAGTTTCTTGGAGCTCAACTTCCAGGACCCCTGTGAGGAGACCTACAATGGCTAGTCACCGCAGATCTTCGAGGGAGCATTGAAGCACCGACTTCCGGGAGAATTCAGTTCTCCGTGAGAGAGAACAACTGGCTAGATGGATTAGCCAGGGCAATGCATGAAGCTCTCGCACGTCTATGTGCCCTCAGCGTCAACAAGATTCAAGGAACCCGTTTTGCCCACTATGCAAGACGTGACTTCATGGGAATGCCAATGGAGATGCCAAGTCACCCAGAGTTGAAGCGTCAAGTGGAGAACCTTGACTTCTTGCTTCATGACCGACAGTAGGAGTTGGACAATGCCAGAGAGTTAGCCAATCAGAACCGTGCAATTGCCGACCAGAAGGCCTTTACTTTCGCCGTCAAGATCGCCAGTCTCTTCGTCACCAGCGTGCAAAGAAGGATCGCACCATCGCCCGTCTTCGCAAGAAGGTGGCCGACCTCGAGAAGACCGTCAAGGAGCAGGAAGCTCAGCTTGCCGCCAAGGAAGAAGATGATGAGGGTGAAGACATCCAGGGAGATATGGATTCCTACCTCAGCAACGATGATGATTTTCTGGCAGAGGATGTTGTGGACTTCTACACTGATGATGAAGACTCCGACTTCATCGACGATGAGTAGATGCACTAGAGCACTGTCGTAGCATGAGATGTATAATCTCATTGTATCGTAGTTTGGAGAATGGTTCTTCAAACCATCTGTTGTCCCCTTTGATTGCTGTGGTGTGTGTTGTATCGTGTGCTTGCCTGCATGAATGAGAATGAAGTTAGTTGAAAAACCTGAGTACTCAAAGTTGTAGCTTTGAAAACCCAAAACCATGAACCTTAGAATTTCCCTCTTACCCCTATATCTATCTCAATCTTCAGATGACTCGTGGAAACCAAGGAGGGAGTAGCTCATCGCAGGACCCAATGCTGCAGATCTTGCAGAATCTCATCGCGGACCGTGAAGCAAGCAGGGCCGAGCGTCAAGCCAACTTAGCAACCTTACAGCAGATCGCCCAAATGGCTCTCAACAACCAAGGACATGGAAATCAGGATCACCATGGATCTAAACTCAAAAACTTTCGGAACACCAATCCCCCAATCTTCAACCAATCTGAAAACCCATTAGATGTTGATGACTGGTTACAGACCATGGAAAACAACCTAGAGGTTGCAGGAGTTGATGAGAATGAGAAAGTTCTCTTCACCACTCACTATCTGGCAGGAGATGCAAGAGCTTGGTGGAATAGCGTCCGCAACATGAACCATGGCCAGGTGATGACCTGGGAAGCATTCAAGGTCAAGTTCAGCAGCACCCACGTGCCGCAAGGTCTTGTCAACAGGATGAGAGATGAATTCCGTGAACTGAAGCAAGAAAGATTGACTGTAGTAGAGTACCGTGACAAATTCTTGTCACTTGCCAGATATGCACCGGATGAAATCAACACGGAGGCCAAGAAGAAAGAGAGATTCTTAAATGGACTGCATGATGAGATGCAGACTATCCTCGTCAACATCCGTTTCTAGGATCTTGAAGAGCTAGTCGACTCTGCCATTCAGATGGAAGGGAAGATTAACCAGGCAAACGACAACCGCAAGCGTCATATGATGCAGTAGTCTGGATCCAGTAGTCACCAGAAGTACCGTCCCAACCCCTCACCAGGATATGCACCAAGGAACAACCGACCCCCAAATTCTCGCCCAAGCTACCCCATCCGCAGCGGAGGAAATGTGAAGCCCGGAGGAAACAATCACAACTCCGGCAACGCCAACAACTTCAACCGTGCCCCTCCCAAGAGCAACAACAACAACACTGCCCCCAGAACTGGCAGCAATGTTGTACTGCGATCCAAGGACAAGTCCCAGATCACTTGTTTCGAGTGTGGAGTGAAGGGTCACTACTCCAATGAGTGTCCCAAGAAGACTGCCGCCAATGCCCTTGTAAATGCCCCAGCTCAGCAGCAGCGTCGTGTTCAACCAGGCAGGAGATTTGCCCCAGAGAACCCGCACAACCGCAATGGTCGTCTCTTCCACATGAACGCAGAAGAAGCCCAGGAAGCACCAGATGTAGTGCTGGGTATGTTTTCTGTCAACTCAGTTTTAGCAAGAGTATTGTTTGATTCTGGAGCATCACATTCATTTGTCACCGAAGAATTTGTATGCACTAGTAAGATTTGCCCAACCAACCTGAAGCATGTCATGATAGTTCAAATCCCCGGTGCAACTACAAAAGCTAGAAAAATTTGCAAAGTTGTGCCTATCAGAATACATGGGATAGATTTTTATGCCAACCTAATTGTACTCGGAACCAAAGGATTGAAAGTAGTACTAGGTATGGACTGGATGTCAAGGCATAAAGGAATGATAGAGTGTGCTAAGAAATCCATCACCATGACCAGTAGCTCTGGAGTAACAGTAGAGCATATCTCTGAAACCTTACCCCATCAATTCAAGTGCAACAAGAGTCTAGCCCTACCCACCATAGACCAAGTAAGAGTAGTCTGTGAATACCCCGACGTATTCCCAGATGAATTGCCAAGTATGCCCCCGGATAGGGATATTGAGTTCATTATCGAACTAATCCCCGGAACCGGACCCATAGCCCAGAGACCCTATAGCATGAACCCCTCAGAGTTAGTGGAACTGAAGAAGCAGTTGGATGCCATGTTAGCAACATGCCTGATTCAACCGAGCGCGTCGCCATGGAGATCACCAGTGTTATTTGTCGACAAGAATGATGGAGGCAACTATTTGTGCACAGATTATAGAAAGTTGAATGACGTCACCATCAAGAACAAGTACCCCTTGCCAAAGATAGAGGATCTATTTGATCAGTTGACTAGAGCTCAGGTATTCTCAAAGATTGATCTTTGGACTGGTTATCACCAACTTAAGATTCGTGCAACGGATATTCCGAAGACCGCATTTACTACTCGCTATGGTTTATACGAGTATACGGTTATGTCTTTTGGATTAACCAATGCCCCTGCTTATTTCATGAATCTCATGAATAAGATCTTTATGAATTTCCTAGATAAGTTTGTAGTTGTGTTTATCGACGACATCCTTATCTACTCCAAGTCAGAAGAAGAGCATGAGCAACATCTGAGAATCATCCTAGAAACCCTGAGAGAGCATCAGTTATATGCCAAGTTCAGCAAGTGTGAGTTTTGGCTAAAAGAAGTAGGATTCCTGGGACATATTGTGTCTGCCGGAGGAATCTCTGTTGATCCCAGCAAGATCAAAGATGTCGAAGACTGGGAAGCCCCAACCAATCAAACCCAAGTTCGTTCGTTTCTCGGATTAGCGGGATATTACCGCAAATTCGTAGAAGGATTCTCGAGCATAGCCCGACCAATGACCCAATTATTGAAGAAGGACAAGAAGTTTGAATGGATGACAAGTGCGAAGCCGCCTGTGGAGCTGAAGAAGAGATTGATATCAGCCCCAATTTTGATCATGCCAGACATCAAGAAGCCGTTTGATGTATATTGTGATGCATCCAAGATTGGTCTAGGATGTGTATTGATGCAAGAAGGCAAAGTCATCGCGTATCTGTCTCGACAACTGAAGCAGCATGAGCAGAACTATCCGACCCATGATCTTGAGCTAGCAGCGGTGGTTCTAGCGTTGAAGACATGGCGTCATTATCTGATGGGTAACTCTATGAGATTTACTCAGATCATAAGAGCTTGAAATATATTTTCACTCAGAAGGAGCTGAATATGAGGCAAAGGAGATGGATAGAGTTAATCAAGGATTATGACCTTGACATTCACTATCACCCCGACAAAGCCAATGTGGTAGCGGATGCTCTTAGCAGATTGCCGTGTAGGCTTAACACCATGATCAAAGAGAAGCAACCAAGTTTGTATGAGGAGTTGGAGCAGTTCAGGACTGAGTTAGTTAGCAAAGGATTCCTAGCTAGCATTGAACTTCAACCCATGTTGATTTGCCAAATCAAGGAAGCCCAGAAGGGGAATGAAAGTATCGACGGAATCAAATGTCGTATTGGTACAGGCAAAGTACCTGGATTCACCGAAGACGAAGAAGGTGTACTGTGGTACAAGGGACGTATCTGTGTACCAGCAGATTCGGAGCTGAAGGAAATTATCATGAAGGAAGCTCATGATACTCTTTATTCTATCCACCCCGGAGGAACAAAGATGTATCAGGATTTGAAAGAGCAATTTTGGTGGCACAAGATGAAGCGAGAGATCGGAAGCTACATCGCCAAATGTGACATTTGTCAAAGAGTCAAAGCGAAGCATCAGAGACCTGCAGGATTGTTGCAACCATTGCAGATTCTGGAATGGAAATGGGATTCCGTCGGAATGGACTTTATCACCGGTTTACCTACTTCTAGTAGGGGAAATGACTCAATCTGGGTCATAGTTGATAGACTGTCCAAGGTAGCCCACTTCATACCAGTCAAGACAACCTACCAGAGTGCAAAACTAGCAGAGATGTACATTGCTAGGATTGTTAGTCCGCATGGAACCCCAAGACCATCGTGACGATCGAGGAACCCGCTTACTTCAAGATTTTGGCAGAAAGTTCAGGAAGGTTTAGGAACGAAGTTGAATTTCAGTACCGCTTATCACCCGCAAACCGATGGACAGACTGAGAGAGTCAACCAGATCTTAGAGGATATGCTTAGAGCTTGTGTGTTGGAATACGGATCAAAATGGGAAGACTGCCTGCCTTTCACAGAATTCTCATATAACAACAGTTATCAAGCTAGTTTGTAGATGGCAACCTTTGAATTCCTATACGGAAGAAAGTGTCGTACCCCTTTGAATTGGTCGCAAGTGGGAGAGAGTCAGATCTTTGGACCCGACATTCTCCGAGAAGCAGAAGAGAAAGTTCACAAAGTTCGTGAGCACCTCAAGACCGCCCAATCCAGACAGAAGAGCTATGCTGGCAAGAGAAGGAGAGACCTGACTTTCAATGTCGGAGATTTCGTATATCTCAAGGTTTCACCATTGAAGGGAACTCAACACTTTAGTCTGAAGGGAAAGTTAGCTCCCAGATATATCGGACCTTTCAAGATTCTGAACCGCCGAGGAGAAGTATCGTATCAACGGGAACTGCCTAAAGAGATGTCAGCCATCCACAATGTGTTCCATATCTCGTTACTTCGCAAATGCTTGGAAGTGCCTGAGAAGACTGAAGTTTTCAAGAATATCGATCATATAGCAGTGGAGATCAACAATGACCTGACCTATCGGGAAGTGCCCATTCGTATCTTAGAAGAAGCCTACAGAACCACCAGGACCAGGAGTATCAAGTTTCTCAAGATTCAGTGGAGCAACCATACCGAGGAGGAAGCCACTTGGGAGCGCGAGGATTACATTAGGACAGAGTTCCCAGATCTCTTTAGTTCCTAGTTTTCTTGTAAATCTCGGGACGAGATTTTATTTAAGGGGGGAAGGTTTGTAACATTCCAAAACTTCAATCCAACCTTATCAAAGATCAAATCATCCAAATTTAGGATTAACAAAACTTTTTTTCTTGTGACCATTTCATCAAACACTTGGCAGGCAGAATCCTAACTCTAATCCTAGCTCACTGTTTTGAACAGGGTTCTGCCCCCATTTGATCTCCATTTAATCCCTCTGTCCCCCTTTGATCAAACCATGCCAATTGCAGCCCATCCCCTATGCCCTAGTGGCCATGCCAAGCCATGCCGAGCACCACCCTGGCCGGCCAACCTTGCAACCGTCGCAGCAGACCACTCCCCCTTCCCTCGCCATGTCTAGGAGGTAGCCAACTGTAACACCCTCAGAATCGGCCCTATGCAAGTTTTAGCGCTCTCCGCCAAACCCGCATAGAAACGATTCAAAGGTGCCCACCAGGCACTTGCGAAGGTGGAAACGGTAATATCATTACACAATAGTCCTCGATGGAACCCACAAAACATATATATACAACATGACTCAAAGAGTCAAGAATACAGATATAATATACAAAGATCCAAATCGCTTGAAAATGATAGAGCGTCCGATCGGACAAGATGCAAATGGGGCTAAGAGCCACGAAGAATAACCAATGGCGCCCATAACCCTGCCTAGGCCAAGCCGAAGGGTAACCTCGCTAACGACGCCGAGACCTGCTAAAACAAAAGGGTGCCGGCAAAGGGCAAAGGAAAAGAGGAGCGCCAAGATCGAGGCCAAGACACGGCGAGACTAGAATTCGGCGGTCCTCGCCTACATAGGTATGGTGGACTGAAGCGGCAGCGCGGCATGCACTAAACAACCTATAGAGACTCGACACAAATAGCGGCTATCGGAGAGGGGTAAGAAAGACCTATTCGGAACCAACCTGATACTACCACCAAACATACCCATCCTGGTATTTCCCCCTCGAGACCAAACGAGGAAGTCAACCGAGGAACTCACACAGTTAGCAGTTTTATTCATTCCGTTATAGTTGCGGCAATTACTAGTCAATTATAGATAGCATGAGTCATCCTGATATAATAAGCAGTGGGCAGTTTTAGGTAACCATTCCGTTGTAGTGGCACCACTTACTAGTCAGATACGATTAGCATGAGATATCCCCAAACCCAGCAGTTGTTGGTACTTTTATTTAGCCATTCCGCTAAAGGAGCTGATTACTAGTCATATCGGATACACGTCAATTTATAACAAGAAACTTTAGTTATAGTTGTCTATGATCGAGAACTGTGCTCCAAGTCGCCCATAACCATGACACGACTTTCGAAAAGATTTAACCGCAGGGTGCACCAAAGTATCCACACGCACTTCCGACCCTTTATGCCGATCTTAACATACACCCATCGGTATGTCGGCGGGCCTAAGTCATGACGCTTCCTGCACTAAAGCAAGTACATGGGGCCACCCCACTAAGCTACCCAATAACGGTTGGCCGGTTCAAACAGACCTGTGGTTTGCGCTGGCTGTAAACGATCGGGAACCCGAAAGTGTGACTGGGCTTGTCGATATCATGAAAACACTCGCTTTCCTAAACAAGACAGTAAAGACTGCACAATTTAAATTAAGCAAAGAAGCATGGCATAAGTACAGAATAGTAATAAAGCCCCAAACTACTTTGTGGCCCCCAAAGACAAGACTTTGAAATCAGGTACTAATCGATGGGGTGCCCAAACACCCCACCGTGGTTAGCGCCGATCTCTAACAGTGTCAAGAACTCGGGTCCCACGGACACCAAAGGAGCGTTAAAAACCAAATATTGTCTATTGCCCACCGGTGCTTCTGCATTTACCTACTTCAATTTTAGTTATTAAACAGTAATTAAAGCCATGATCATCTCCAACATTAAGCATGCGGCAAAACTCCAACAACTGTGGTACTTGACGACACGCAACAGCACTTGGGCAAGCGACTACGACGCGCAAGTCCAACTATCTATCAAACAACAGGTAATAGGATGTGTCCAAGGCAATATAAGGCTGCAAGGGATATCACGGGCACGAAAACTAGAGCATCACAACACAGATAGCAATAGATCAACAGGAGGGAATAAATACTATAAAAGTAAGATAGGTAGAAAGGGGGAGATGCTCGCCTGAAAAACATTGGCCGAAGGTTCAACCGAAGATCGGGTCGACACTCGCATCAACTCATCGGCCTAATCCGCGAAGACGCAAAACACTAGAAGAAACATCGGATGGACTATTTAATACTACGGTAGAAAATCGGGCATGATGCATGTATGATGTATGACATGGCAAGATGCGATGCAATTAGGCAATATTAAGCGGAACCGGGGTCCCGACATTTATTTAGAAGGTTCATGTTGTTTAGATACCCCGCAATTTAAATGTTGGATTAGCACGACAAAACATGGCTTCGGTTCGCTATGCCAATTTAAATGGAGTCCGGAATAAGACAAAGATATCCCGCATATAGACTCCATATTTAATTATGAGATGAATTGGCATATTGCCCCCAAACCACAGACAAGTATGCACGCACGAACAATTTAATATGCATCAGTTGTTAATGTCATATTATAAAAGTAATGGGGTCTCGGATAGGGAATCACATTAGGGTTCGGCGAACTTGGGCTCCGAGGGGTTCGGGGTCGGTCTCAGGGTTCGACGGGAGAATGACTCGACGAGATCGGTCTCGGACAACGGAAGTCGATCTTGTCGCATCCGAGAAGAAGAACTTGGTTGGCGTCAGGGGCACATCGGATCCGCCCTGGTCGGTGCCGATCTTGTCGTCGATGGCGAACTTGAGTGGATCAGGTACCGGGGTCTTCGGATCCGTGAAGTAGATCTTGTCGCACGGTGTCCGGGGTAGACGAACTTGGCGTATTCGCATCGGTGATCTTGGCGTTCGGGTTCTCGACTTCGCATCCGGGACGAAGGTCTTGTCGCATGTGTGGTCGCCGGGTCCGCGAAGTGGGCTTCGAGTATGGCGACGCATGTCGAAGATCTTGTCGGTAGCCTTGGAGTGGTACTCTGGGCTGCTTCGGGTTCCTAGCGATGGTCTTGTCGGCTGAGATGGAGCACTTTGATGATCAGGCTCGATTGCCGAAGGCGAACTCGGTTCCAGTTCCGGAGATCTTCGGTGTAGATCTTGGCGTATCACAAGTTGAGAAGAACTTAAATCATTATTGTCGGTCTTGTCGCACAGGGTATCTTGCACAACCGCCTCAGAACAACCACATCTTGTCACCAGGGAGACACATACAGAGCACTTGCCTCGAGCTGGCCCTGAACACGCAGACACGCACGGGGATATCAACTCCACACACGTGCGGGGAAGGTCGACGATGGTCCGCGACACGGTGGCGGCAGCTCGGCCGCGAGGCTTGCAGATGGATCGGTGAAGGCGGAGGTTGGGAGCAGAGGCGAAGGGGCGCCGGGGAAGGACGCGGACCGTGCTGCCGGGCGACTCCAGCGGAGGGCGGCGCTAGCGGAGAGCGGCGACGGCCGGGAGATGTCGAGGAAGGCCGGAGGCAGAGGAGATGACGACCACGCGGGCTCGGGCGGAGCGCTGTCGACGGGCGGCGGACGGCGGAGCCCGACGAGGCAGGGGCGCGCGGGATGGGGAACGGAGGTGCTCGTGAGGGCATCAAGGCGCGCTGGAGACGGCAGCGACGGAGGACGCGATCTGCGGTGGGGGAGGACGCGCGGCGGGCAGAGGAAGGCGCCGGCGGCTCGGGGAGAGGCCGGTGCAAGGAGGAGGGGCGGCGCCGGAGAGAGGCGCTGGCGGGGCTCGGCGATGGATGGAGCGGCCCAGGTCGCGGCGGGCTTCGAGCGGCCAAGGCCGGCGTCGGAGAAGCGGGGGGGGAGGGGGGAGGAGCTCTGACGGCGGCGGAGAGGTGGAAGCGAGGGGAGGAGAGGAACGCGAGCGAGCGAGGGAGAGGGATGCGGGGATCGCGGGCGCGTGAACCGCGTGAGCGAGGTGGGGCCAGGAGTGGGGCGCACGCGGTATGGGAGGAGAGAGAGGCTGCGGGGACAGGTGGGCCAGGGGTGGGGCTGGCGTTGTCGGCAGGTGGGCGGGTGACGTGGCCGGGTGGCCCGGGATCGGTAGGTGGCGTGCGCGGCTGTGGGCACCTGTGGAGCGGGTCAAGGGTGGTGGATCAGGTGTGGGTTTGTGTGTGTTGGGTGAGGTGTCGCATGGCTATTGGGTGGGGAGAGGGTCAGGCTGATGTGGCGCAAAGGGATAGGTTGGGGTGAGGTGGAGGGGGGCTGGGTAGATTAGGTTTGGGTAGATTAGGGATTAGACAGGCTGGTTTTGTACTGGGGGTGGCCGACTGGGTCGGATCGGCCCGGTACGGCTGCCCCTAAAAATAAAATAAATATTTTAATATTTAAAAACGGGGCGTTTGAAATCCGTTGGTAGACGAAACAAAATAATCCGGACAAGCCCGGGTTTTGTAGTTTGAATAAAAGATGGGGTGTTTAGAAAACAAAACCCATACTTTTCAAAAATACAGTTTTAGATAAACCATGCAAGATGACATGACGATGCTCAAATGCAATGTGGCATGATGACATGAGCATGCGGTCATGATGATGCAATGCACAAAACAACGCGATTTTCTAGTAGTGGTTTTTGCGGGGCGCCACAATTCGACACCACTAACAATGGATCTCGCCCTCGAGATCCGCCTCATGGTACCGGAAGGAAGGTCGGCGATCTGCGTCTTCTCGCATCGTGTAGATCCTCGCGACACCACTAACAAGAGGTCGTTGTCCGTGATCATCAAGAGAACACTCCGGTAACAAAGGGCGAAGGTAGAGGTATCCACAAATAAAGCCACCTCTAGCTTCGATAGAAAGAGAGAACCGATGCATTCTCATCCACTTCAATGTACACAAGCGAATAGAGTGAGTAGTCGGCATGGGGGCCAATCCATCACGCACCCAAACTATTACTCTGCACAATCAGTAGAAAAGTGTGCAACCATTCTCGGAAACAGACTAAAGATCTCGACAATCGAGGTTCAGAAACAAAGGAGTGATGCAGACTCTGCATCGGATCTGGCATAGATGATGTCGTCGCGTCGGAAAACACCGGAAGGCACGAGAAGGAGCAAAGAGAAGTCCACCAGACGAAGGATTCCTCGGATAGCATGAAGACCAGAGGTAGCAACACCGTTACCAAAGGAGGAAGCGAAACCCTGAAGGTACGATGGAACCCAACCACGAGAAATCCTGGACTCGAAGAAAGGGAAGAGAACAGATTCAAACACGCAGAGGTAAGAGGAGAGCAGCAGAGGGGTAAGGAGTAAAATCAGACCTAATCAGATCTATCCAACCGATTTTGCAAAAATAGTTTTGACACTCTACTTCGGCCGTTAGCTAGGTTATCCTACAGGCTGGACTTGTGGGGTATCGAATCGCTGAGCTCGATACCACTCAGAACACCCTCAGAATCGGCCCTATGCAAGTTTCAGCGCTCTCCGCCAAACTCGCATAGAAACGATTCAAAGGTGCCCACCAGGCACTTGCGTGCGGGTGGAAAACGAAGTAATATCATTACACAATAGTCCTCGATGGAACCCACAAAACATATATATACAACAGCGACTCAAAGAGTCAAGAATACAGATATAATATACAAAGATCCAAATCGCCTTGAAAATGATAGAGCGTCCGACTGCGGACAAGATGCAAATGGGGCTAAGAGCCCTGAAGAATAACCAATGGCGTCCATAACCCTGCCTAGGCCAAGCCGGAAGGGTAACCCTGCTAACGACGTCGAGACCTGCTAAAACAAAAGGGGTGCCGACAAAGGGCAAAGGAAAAAGAGGAGCGTCGATCGAGGCCAAGACACGGCGAGACTAGAATTCCGGTCCTCGCCACATAGGTATGGTGGATCAAGCGGCAGCGGCATGCACTAAACAACCTATAGAGACTCGACACAAATAGCGGCTATCGGAGAGGGGTAAGAAAGACCTATTCGGAACCAACCTGATACTACCACCAAACATACCCATCCTGGTATTTCCCCCTCGAGACCAAACGAGGAAGTCAACCGAGGAACTCACACAGTTAGCAGTTTTATTCATTCCGTTATAGTTGCGGCAATTACTAGTCAATTATAGATAGCATGAGTCATCCTGATATAATAAGCAGTGGGCAGTTTTAGGTAACCATTCCGTTGTAGTGGCACCACTTACTAGTCAGATACGATTAGCATGAGATATCCCCAAACCCAGCAGTTGTTGGTACTTTTATTTAGCCATTCCGTTGCAGTGGAGCTGAATACTAGTCATATCGGATACAAGTCAATTTATAACAGTAAACTTTAGTTATAGTTGTCTATGATCGAGAACTGTGCTCCAAGTCGTCCATAACCGCGGACACGGCTTTTCGAAAAGATTTAACCCTGCAGGGGTGCACCAAAGTATCCACACGCACTTCGACCCTTTATGCCAGATCAGTTAACATACACCCATCGGTATGTCGGCGGGGCCTAAGTCATGACGTTTCCCAGACCCAAAGCAAGTACATGGGGGCCACCCCACTAAGCTACCCGCAACGAAGTTGGCCGGCTCCGAAACGGACCTGTGGTTTGCTATCTGGTAAACGATCGGGAACCCGAAGTGTGACTGGGCTTGTCGATACTGAAAACACTCCGCTTTCCTAAATAAAGAGGTGCGATTACCTCGCACAATTTAAATTAAGCAAGAAACCATGGCATAAGTACAGAATAGTAATAAAGCCCCAAACTACTTTGTGGCCCCCAAAGACAAGATTTTGAAATCAGGTACTAATCGATGGGGTGCCCACACACCCACATTGGTTAGCGCGCCGATCTCTAACAGGTGTCAAGAACTCGGGGTCCTACGGGACACCAGTGAGCGGTTAAAAACCAAATATTGTCTATTGCCCACCGGTGCCTCTGCATTTACCTACTTCAATTTTAGTTATTAAACAGTAATTAAAGCCATGATCATCTCCAACATTAAGAATGCGGCAAAACTCCAACAACTGTGGTACTTGACGACACGCAACAGCACTTGGGCAAGCGACTACGACGCGCAAGTCCAACTATCTATCAAACAACAGGTAATAGGATGTGTCCAAGGCAATATAAGGCTGCAAGGGATATCACGGGCACGAAAACTAGAGCATCGCAACACAGATAGCAATAGATCAACAGGAGGGAATAAATACTATAAAAGTAAGATAGGTAGAAAGGGGGAGATGCTCGCCTGAAAAACATTGGCCGAAGGTTCAACCGAAGATCGGGTCGACACTCGCATCAACTCATCGGCCTAATCCGCGAAGACGCAAAACACTAGAAGAAACATCGGATGGACTATTTAATACTACGGTAGAAAATCGGGCATGATGCATGTATGATGTATGACATGGCAAGATGCGATGCAATTAGGCAATATTAAGCGGAACCGGGGTCCCGACATTTATTTAGAAGGTTCATGTTGTTTAGATACCCCGCAATTTAAATGTTGGATTAGCACGACAAAACATGGCTTCGGTTCACTATGCCAATTTAAATGGAGTCCGGAATAAGACAAAGATATCCCGCATATAGACTCCATATTTAATTATGAGATGAATTGGCATATTGCCCCCAAACCACAGACAAGTATGCACGCACGAACAATTTAATATGCATCAGTTGTTAATGTCATATTATAAAAATAATGGGGTCTCGGATAGGGAATCACATTAGGGTTCGGCGAACTTGGGCTCCGAGGGGTTCGGGGTCGGTCTCAGGGTTCGACGGGAGAACGGCTCGACGAGATCGGTCTCGGACAACGGAAGTCGATCTTGTCGCATCCTAGAAGAAGAACTTGGTTGGCGTCAGGGGCACATCGGATCCGCCCTGGTCGGTGCCGATCTTGTCGTCGATGGCGAACTTGAATGGATCGGGTACCGGGGTCTTCGGATCCGTGAAGTAGATCTTGTCACACGGTGTCCGGGGTAGACGAACTTGGCGTATTCGCATCGGCGATCTTGGCGTTCGGGTTCTCGACTTCGCATCCGGGACGAAGGTCTTGTCGCATGTGTGGTCGCCGGGTCCGCGAAGTGGGCTTCGAGTATGGCGACGCATGTCGAAGATCTTGTCGGTAGCCTTGGAGTGGTACTCTGGGCTGCTTCGGGTTCCTGGCGATGGTCTTGTCGGCTGAGATGGAGCACTTTGATGATCGGGCTCGATTGCCGAAGGCGAACTCGGTTCCAGTTCCGGAGATCTCCGGTGTATATCTTGGCGTATCACAAGTTGAGAAGAACTTAAATCGTTATTGTCGGTCTTGTCGCACAGGGTATCTTGCACAACCGCCTCAGAACAACCACATCTTGTCACCAGGGAGACACATACAGAGCACTTGCCTCGAGCTGGCCCTGAACACGCAGACACGCACGGGGATATCAACTCCACACACGCGCGGGGAAGGTCGACGATGGTCCGCGACACGGTGGCGGCAGCTCGGCCGCGAGGCTTGCACATGGATCGGCGAAGGCGGAGGTTGGGAGCAGAGGCGAAGGGGCGCCGGGGAAGGACGCGGACCGCGCCGCCGGGCGACTCCAGCGGAGGGCGGCGCTAGCGGAGAGCGGCGACGGCCGGGAGATGTCGAGGAAGGCCGGAGGCAGAGGAGATGACGACCACGCGGGCTCGGGTAAGGCGAGCGCGGCGGCCGGAGAATCGCCGAAGGAAGAAGGCGGGGTCCGGCGACGGTGCAAGGCCAGCGGCGGCGCTGTCGACGGGCGGCGGACGGCGGAGCCCGACGAGGCAGGGGCGCGCAGGATGGGGAACGGAGGTGCTCGCGAGGGCATCAAGGCGCGCTGGAGACGGCAGCGACGGAGGACGCGATCTGCGGTGGGGGAGGACGCGCGGCGGGCAGAGGAAGGCGCGGGCGGCTCGGGGAGAGGCCGGTGCAAGGAGGGGGGGTGGCGCCGGAGAGAGGCGCTGGCGGGGCTCGGCGATGGATGGAGCGGCCCAGGTCGCGGCGGGCGTCGAGCGGCCAAGGCCGGCGTCGGCGAAGCGGGGGGGGGGGAGGAGCTCTAACGGCGGCGGAGAGGTGGAAGCGAGGGGAGGAGAGGAACGCGAGCGAGCGAGGGAGAGGGATGCGGGGATCGCGGGCGCGTGAACCGCGTGAGCGAGGTGGGGCCAGGAGTGGGGCGCACGCGGTAGGGAGGAGAGAGAGGCTGCGGGGACAGGTGGGCCAGGGGTGGGGCTGGCGTTGTCGGCAGGTGGGCGGGTGACGTGGCCGGGTGGCCCGGGATTGGTAGGTGGCGTGCGCGGCTGTGGGCACCTGTGGAGCGGGTCAAGGGTGGTGGATCAGGTGTGGGTTTGTGTGTGTTGGGTGAGGTGTCGCATGGCTATTGGGTGGGGAGAGGGTCAGGCTGATGTGGCGCAAAGGGATAGGTTGGGGTGAGGTGGAGGGGGGCTGGGTAGATTAGGTTTGGGTAGATTAGGGATTAGACAGGCTGGTTTTGTACTGGGGGTGGCCGACTGGGTCGGATCGGCCCGATACGGCTGCCCCTAGAAATAAAATAAATATTTTAATATTTAAAAACGGGGCATTTAAAATCCGTTGGTAGATGAAACAAAATAATCCGGACAAGCCCGGGTTTTGTAGTTTGAATAAAAGATGGGGTGTTTAGAAAACAAAACCCAGACTTTTCAAAAATACAGTTTTAGATAAACCATGCAAGATGACATGACGATGCTCAAATGCAATGTGGCATGATGACATGAGCATGCGGTCATGATGATGCAATGCACAAAACAACGCGATTTTCTAGTAGTGGTTTTTGCGGGGCGCCACACCAACGCCGCACCGCCCCTCTATGTCCCTTGCCCGAGCCAAGAGCAGCCGTGGACCACCGAAGAGAAGCCACGCCCACAGAGCGCGCCCTGTCCCCGCGTGCACAAGCTGCCGCTCGACACCAGCCCGCGCCCACCGCTCCGCCTCGACCTGGAGAACACCCAGACACCCCCGTTCGCCGCCCAAAGCCCCACAGCCACCGCTCGCCGTGGACACAGCCGCTTCGGCCGCGCAGAGCGCCACCTCACCCCGACCGCATACCACCGCCCCTACGGCCGCATTTAAGCGCTAGAGCACCGCCAGGGGACCGCCCATCGATCGCCATCCCCAGCCATGCCGCTAGCTCGCCGTAGCCATGTCGCCACCGTCGACCGCCCATCCCGCTCGGTCTCACCGTCAAGCCTATAAAAGGAGTCCTCCCCAGCACCAAAGACTCACACCGTTCCACTCCCCTCACCTCTGAACCTCAACCACCCCTCGCCGGAGCAAGTGGAGCAGCAGCTCGCCGGAATTGCAACCGGAGCCGCCGCCTCTGGAGAAGAAGGGTGCCGTTAATTCCGGACACCCCAAGCTCCGCCGCGACCACGCCTCGCCTCGCCGTCGTCTTCCACTTCGTTCGCCCGCATCTCCAACCCCGCTAGAGCCCTGGTACGCCCCAGTAGACCCCCACCGAGCCGCTAGGGTTCGAGTCCCGTCTGTCGTCGATTTCACGATCTCACCGTAGATCTAGCCTTTAATCGCACCCACGCGCCACATATACCGCTTGCTTAAGTGTCGCTGACCAGTGGGACCCCTGTCGCTGAGCCTCGTGTCACAAGAGCGCCACTGGGCCGGCCCATTTCCTTTCCCGCGCAAGCCCGTAGATTCAAATCTAGATTTTTTCTTTTTAGTTAGAATATAGTTTATGTCCAGTGTTTCAAAATTTAATTCTGTGAGTTTGACAAATCCAAATTGCATGAAACTAATTTTGTATGAAAGGTATTGAAAAGCTCTATCCAAGCCCATTGGATTTAGATCATTTAGAGTTATAGATTTCTCCTAATAAAAATAAGAAAACAGAAGCTTTTGCAACTTGAAACATTTTTATAAAATCAACCAAGTTAGCTTTTGAGTTGATTCCAACTCTCAAAAATCACATTTCATCATATCTATCCAAATATGTAATAATATTAAGGTTTACAGGCAGTGACTTTGGACTAGTATCAAAATAATGCTATATAGGCATTTCTAGTCACTTTAAATCATTAAATAATGAACTTAAACCAAACTAATATTGATCCAACCTTTAAATCTCATTCCCACATGTTAGAATATGTGGTGAGGACATGTGTCCACATGATCCCATATTTTGGTGGTGAATATTAAATTTTAGTTAATATTTCAATAAGTAGAAATTACTTTTCCAAAATAAAAAGGTTGAAACTCTTGAATTATAACTTGTGATGTTTGGGATGATAATAGATCATCAATTATGTGGTTTAGAATACTACTTAGCCTAAGTTAAGTATTGTTTGGTGATTGTGCACTCCCTATGTATTTATAGACGATAGTACCGACCAAGCCTTCAAGGAGGAGGAGTTCTACCAAGAGGAAGAAGAAGAAGAAAACTTCAACCACTGCACCAATCAAGGCAAGCTATTAGTGGCAAGCTAACCCTTGCAAACATGCTTTAGTAAGCTAGTGTGGCAAGCTAGAATAAAACTAGATAGTTTAGTAAAGTTGCCTTAAGCATACTTTGATCACACCCCCTTAGTTTACACAAAGTTCTTGAATTAATTTTGAAGGTAGCATAAAGAGTATAAAACTTGACCTAATTAGAAACCCTTAGATGTCATTCTAGGGCATGAGATTGATCCCACCTTTCCACCTTAGTGAACACTCTTAACCTAGTGTTTTAGAATAGATCAAACTTGAGTCATTTTAGATGGGAACACTTGGTGAAAATGAGTTATGAAAACCTTGGAATGATGAGTCATTCTATTGAGATGTTTTGACATGTGTTGAGAAACACAATTGGTTTATGATGATGAAAATGATGAGGCATGAGCCTTAACCCTTTTTATAAAACTGATGGTTAGATTCGGATGCGATACCATTCCAAATTTACCGTACAACCACATTACCTGAATTGGGTAAGGCTTAGCTGGAAATTTATATGCATTAGTATTAGTTCCCTCACGGGAGAGGTTTGAGCTGAGGCTACCTCTCAATGATGTCCACCTATGTAGTGCCCAAGATGACTGATGGTCATGGTTGGGAGGCCATGCTCATAGGAGAGGTGCTTATACTAGGGTG
Organism: Avena insularis; assembly: GCA_023614405.1. Taxonomy (NCBI): domain Eukaryota; kingdom Viridiplantae; phylum Streptophyta; class Magnoliopsida; order Poales; family Poaceae; genus Avena; species Avena insularis. The sequence continues at coordinate 441,258,642 of CM042694.1, read as the reverse complement.
TGTAAAGGGAAGGTTATGTTTGATTATCTGCACACCAAGTATGAGGATTCAGGGTTATCCCTGACAGATATATCGAATCTTGTGGTGAAAGTGTACCACCTCTGCAGAGTGCCAAACTATTCGAATAGCCGCGTCCGCGGTTATGGACAGTTGGAATGGCCATACTGTTTCGTTGTCAGATGTTTTCTAAATAACTGGAAATGAATGATGAACCTTGACTTGACCACCACAGGATTGTGTAGATGAAAATAGCTCCCCAACTTAGGTGATTCTAGACTTCTATTTTATCTTTTCTTGTTTCAGAACTCAGCTTAGGTTTCAAACTTAACTTGATAGTTATTCTTTCAATTCAGTACTTTAACTTGGAATCATAACCCTTGCTAGTAGTAGTTTGCGAGTACTTAAAGAGTACTCATGGCTTTTGTCCCTGGCTGTTATCATGGCCAGACTATGAAGGAGATTATCAAGATGATGGTCAGCAGGACGGCTATGATAACTAGGACTATCTCGTCACAAGATTGCACGTGCCCCTGAAGATGGACCCCACCGCTACGCTATCGTTTATTTCTGCTGCTTGATTGTATTAAAGACTGGGTCATGAGATCCTTATTTGTGTAAAACCTTATGTATGGTTTGTAATGGATGATGTACTATGATATCCAATCTGTTATGTCTCGCAAAAATGGTAATCCTAGGATTGCGAGGTATGGCATAACGGGCATCTGGGATTAAAAATCCGGGTGTTGACACCACCCCACCTCTCTCCCTCACACGGCCGCTTCTTCCTCCTCATACCCTGCTTCCCCTCCCGTAGAGAGCCATCGCCGCCATCCCTTCCTCCCCAACCACCTCCCCAAGCGCCGCAGGGTTGCTCCACCCCTGTAGAGACGGACGCTGCCCCCTGCGCCGCCTGAGCCCAAGGCGCCCGCCGTCGTCCGAACGCCTCCTCCTTATCTGCATCCCGTCGCCTGCCACCTCCTGCGCCATGGCTGCCGCCTCCTCGGCCAGCAACCGCGCAAGCCCCTTCTCCTGCAAGCGCATTCGCGTCTCGCCTCGATCACCTCCGCTGCCGCCTCATCCTCTGTTTCCCCTCACCGACGCCACCATGGGCACCCTTCCGCCATCCTCAACCGGAGACCAACCGACCCAGCACCTCCGCCTCCACAAGCTGCCAACGGCCCTGTTTTGAGCATCACTGCGGCCTCTCCCCCCGTCAGTCTAGGCCATTGCTTTATCTTTCCGTTGGGACATTGGGATTTGATTTCTTTATCTCATCTTATTTGATTTAAGAGATGGGTCAACGGTAGTGCTGCTTATTTGGTTCCTGATTAGCTTGCTGATTTGAAGCACCGTGAGAAGGTATATGAACTGGTGAGATTTACTACATAGGAGCGAGGTGGGACTAATCGATGCTATCATCGATTCCTGTAGAGTAGCAGTTCAGAGAAATCGGCCACATGCGGCACAACGGCCCAATATCGATTATTTGTAAACAAAAACCGGTAGAATCAAAGTGAGAAAACCTTGTTTACAGCCCATAAGTGAAAGCCCAACACCGTCTAAGAAGCAAGGAGCGGCACCTACAGCTGCGTCCTTTGCATTGAGCCAGCCGCCAACTCGCGATTGTCCGTTGGTGATTGAGACATGCTGCGTGTAACTTGTTTTTTTTCAAACTAAACTGTGCAGTTTTAGTCTGTTTGACTTACCGGGATTAATGATTAATGGCCTAAAATATAATTCAAAATAACAGTAATTTAAACATCCAATAAATTTAGAACTTCATAGTATATAATTAATATAGTAGGAAGGAGCTGCATCACATTTAGAAAAAGTGAGAAAGTTACCTCCTCTGATTCGGGAGACAGTGTCATGTAGCACATCATATAACCGGAAGAATTCCCGAAATGATACATGGCCTTGTAGAAATTGTCACAATTCCAACTTTTAGCGAGAGATGAAACTGCAAAAGCATGGTGTACATAAATACATCAGATAGGGAGGCAAAAAACTGAGAACACGATTCAACTATTGTACATCACTCCAATTATAAACGGCAAAACAATATAAATCGTGAAAGGCAAAGCGGTTCCAATCGAGTATTGTACGCTATGATAGTTTAGTGTTGATATTTAGAGTGAGGAATTGCCGAATTGGTAGAGTGCTTGCGGCAAATACTTGGACTGAAAGACTGTTCTCTAGGTGATCTGGCCATAGTAGGAGAAACAGTGGCCCACCATCAGCCACGAGCCGGCGCTCCGTCTTCAGCTCGCAATCAAGCTCTCCTTTGGACCTCCTATATGCTAGTGGCGCCTGACCAGGGATGCATATGAGTAGTAACTCTGATCCAAATTGCTTGTCCCAATTTCACTGAACCTAGACAGATTTCAGGCAATATTTTCCCAAAACTAGGACTAAATAATTTAGAGCGGAGGGAGTATATCAGTCTGCTAGACAAGGATAGCTAAAACTCAGATATTATCGATGTACAATTGACCAGTACAGGTAGTCGCAAAACTATTTTACTGACGGCAATACATATTTATCTCTATCAAGTATGGAGTACTAAGCACTAAGAATCTGAACCATGGGTACCTTAACACGACGATTGTCTGTAGAATTGTAGACTATGGCGATGAGTGGGATAAGGGGGATGAACATTGCAATCTCGTGCTGCGCGGGGCGTAGCTGGCACGCCAAGACGAGCACGTAGCACCGCCGCAGTGCAGTGCGCCGCCGAGCTGCTCCAGCGGCCGCCTGGTGGCATCCCGCCACGTCTGGAGCTCGCCGATCAAGCCCCCGACGAGATCCACGTGTTGCGCGAGTCGCACGCAGGCGTCCCTGTGGTGGCGCAATCTCGTGCTGCGAGGGGCGTAGCTGGCACGCCGAGACGAGCGCGTAGCACCACCGCAGTGCAGTGCGCCGCCGAGCTGCTCCAGCGGCCGCCTGGTGGCATCCCGCCACATCTGGAGCTCGCCGATCAAGCCCCCGACGAGATCCACGTGCTGCGCGAGTCGCACGCAGGCGTCCCTGTGGTGGCGCGCCGCAAGGGCGGCCTGCACGACCATGGAGACCAGCCCGAGTGCGTCCACGCCTTCCTGAACAAGATGCAGATGCCGCCTATAGCCACCACCCTACACGACCATGGAGACCAGCCAGAGCGTGTCCACGCCTTCCTGAATAAGTTGCAGCTGTCGCCCATAGCCACCACCTGCCCGACCATGATGCTGACGATCCCCTGCTGCGGTTGGAAGCTTTGCCCTCGATTTGGGGCCGCCGCCACTCGGAGTGGGAGGAGAGAAGAAGGATAGGGTTCGTTTGGGTCTCGGAGAAATAAGACGACCGGACCGAACAGTTCCAGGCGGTGGCAGATCATGTAATAGCCCTGAACTGATAGGGACAAAATGGTCCAAAAAATTGTTGAATTGGGAGAAACAATCTGTCATTTATTATTAGGTGCTGTATCAGGAGAAACAATCCGTCCTTTATTATTGGATATATATATATAGATAAAGAAAATTTCCGGTCTAGCTTCTTCTTGATCAATTCTTAACGTATGTACGTGGTGCGACTTCCGTGCTGTGACTAGACGAGAGACGAAGCGACCGACCGATCGCAAGAAGCTGTTAACGCACATATGTGCCGACGAAGAGTCGTCGCCGCTGTACACTCGTTAACTGAACTAGCAAGACTGAACTAGTACATGCTACGAGCGACTTGTGCTCGTGAGAAATTCCACATGTCAACCATACGTGCAGTTTGCAGTACGATTGTTTGGACTATGGAAAGTTTGAAACTATCGAAAGTCTCGTATACTCTTCCGAATTAACCGGCTGGTCACACACGTAAAAACCATGTAAAGTCTCGTACGTAGTTGGTGCTAGCCCCCACATGAGAGATAGCTAGCGAGCTTATAAATAACCGACCAAATATTCGAACAAGAGCTCACATATCATACACCGATATAGTACTACAGTAGCATATATAGTCTGATACACAGCGCCAGACGATCGAGAAGGCTAGTTGGAATCAGTATACAGTCGACGATCCATGTCCACGATGATGAGGAAGCTTGTACTAGTTCCCATTCTCTTGGTCCTCATAGTGTCCATGTCCGGCACATGGACCCGGGCGGCGGCAGCGAGGCCGGTGCAAGGTGCCGGTTTATGCGCCGAGGAACCCACCTCTGGTGGCTCCGTCCGCATTGTGCTACCGTCAACGTCGTCGCAGTGGCGAGGCCACATGCTTCCGCCCTTGGAGATGAAGACGGGCGCAGGCCCATCGTGCTCAACCAATGATAATAACAATGGGTGCCACCCCCCCTAACATAGAGATGAATACACAAGGAAACTGAACTTATATATCTACGATTTGTAGTAGTGATGTAAAATAAGAATCGATCGTTAGGGTTTACAGGTATTCCTTTCTTATACTATACGTCATGCATGTTTGGTGTTGTAGCTGGAGTTTGAAGTTAAATGTAATGTACAAAATAGTCAATTAATAATGTCGGGAGAGTAATCCTTTTATAATAAGCCCTGTTTTGTTTTCATGTAAAACTTATTCTTAATTAATAGATTGGGACAAAACTTTTGTCCATGTTTCAAAAAGGAAAAGAGCATGTTCCCCTGTTTTGTTTAGATTAACGTACTACTTGTTTGCAATGATCAAACACACAAGTTTGTTGGTCCAGTATATAGCCATATAAAATTGTTATTATGTATTCTCTGATATTCAGAGTTTGCACTGGCTATTAACAGCAAAATAATGTAACATATGCTTTAATTTTTTTTCTGCAATCGGTCCTGCAATCCCTCTCTTAACCTTTCATTTTTTAAGGAAACCATGGCTCTTCTTTGAATTAAAACATTGTTTGGAATACAAAGACCATCAAGGGGCTCTATGAGCCAAACCTGACTTCCAAAACAGTCACAAATAGCGAGCCTACGGGCTTCTGAATTTGATGCAAGTTCTGATGTCTAAAAGACGCCTCCACAAGGAGGTTAGTGGTGGCCTTTATTTCATGGAGCAGCATACCATAGCACCCGGCAAACGGACTGGCCATGTCGCTCACCGCTGACAGAGAATTTTTCGCAGATGTGATCCTTTGGAGTTACATGTCCCGTGTTAGGACCAGCGCCTCCCTGCACGCCAATGCCTCTAGCACCGCCGGGTTCGTGATGCCCCTCGAAGGTAGGGCTCACGGTTCCTAAGAACGAGCTAGTCTTGCTTCTGCAGGCCACTCCAATTGATCCACCCGTTCCCATTTTTGGCACTTTTGTGTCGACGTTCAGCGTCGCGCACCCCGCCGCATAAGGGATCCAGCATAAGGGATCCACTTTGGATGTCTATACTAGGTTCTCCTTGCTACCACTCTCCTGCTCGAGCTTGCCACCGAGAGATCACAGAGGTAGCTCTTGATGAACATATGCGCCATTAGCGGGCATTGGATCTTCTCATCATGGATGATTTTCCTTCGCTCAAACCAGATGGCCCATAGGGCGACATCCACCCTCACGAAATTATCCCTCGATAGCGCCTCCATTATGGTGAAGAGCCACTACTTCGACGAACCATCTTCATCTATGCGACCTATTTGTACATATAATCCAACACACGCCCATAAATGGATTATTATTGGGCTGAAATCTCATGACCTACCCCTTTTCGAAGTAGGCGCAATCATAGTTGTCGCAGTGAAAGGAAATCCGAGCTATCCAACGAATAGTCTGTATTACCCTGTCTATAGGAAGGTCGTTTTCTGATGAAAAAACCTGGTTTTCTAAATTTCATAAAAATTGGGAAATATACCTTGATTTATTCAAATATGTGAAGTAATACAAATTTTCAACGTTAAATACAACATATTTTTGGCTTAGCAAAAAAGACAAATCGGACAAATTTAGAAGATTCAAAATTTCACTTCCCATATCTCCGTATTTTTTATTTTGACTGAGGATTTGGAATATATGGTATTTATGTATTATTAAAAATTTACGCTAGATAGAATAAAATATTGAATACGTGGTTCTAGTATATTGAAATTTTCTAAATCTTTAAATCAGAACGGTTTCCTATCCAAGGCATAAGAGCATCTCAAGCCTCGCTCGCTAAGTGGCACCCTAAAGGCCTTTGGAGAGCACCAGACACAAGTAGCGCCAAGTCGCGAGCCCCATGGGCGTGTTTTGTACAGCGCGGCACTCCCACCTGCCCCCATGCCACCGGGTGCCTTCTGGGTGCGTCGGACACAACACGCGCGCCGCGTAGGCCAGCACTCACTACAAGAAAAGTGGACTTCTACAACGGACGATATTCATGGTTGAAGGCTCGTTTTTCGTGGTTAAAAAGTTTTCTACGACGGATGGCCTTCGTGGTAAAAACCACATCACAAATGAATCTACCATGGTTTTTTTACTGTGGGAAATCACATCTTTCAGCCACGAAAACTTGTCTCATCGTAGATCTGTTCGTCAGCCGCGTTAATTGCTGACGTCATGCAAACTGCCACGTGGTAAATACCGTTAACGCCGAGTTACCATTGTTAACGGCCACCGAAATCATGATAGAAGTCAGGCCACCTAAGAACTGCTAATTATTAAGCGGATCGGCCCATTACGAGAGCCCAATAAGGGAATGGCCTGTTACTATTTTGTTCTGCACTATGTGAAATGGGCCCATTAGTGCAGCCAGCCGCAACCCGTGTACTTTCAGGCCCAACACAGTTTCAGCCTACAGTAGGCGCACCTTGGTCCAATACTGTGTGACCCATTACCCGTCTGAGCCAAGTCTGTCTGTTACTGTTAAGGCCTGCGGTCGGTCCGTCACTTTTCTCGCACCCATCATGGGCCCCTTACAGTCATCTACTATTACGGCCTTTTACTGCTCTAGCATTTCACTGCTCAGGCCTACTACTATTCAGTCCCATAAGCAGGCTGCTAAGTTTCTCGCCTGGTACTGTTCTGGCCTGATAAACTTTCCGGCTTGTTCTAGTTCTACTCCGCTACTGTTATGTCATGTTACTATTCCTGTCTGCTAAAGTTCTAACCTCTACTGTTCCAGCATGTTACTGTTCTGGTGCTTTAGCGTCCTACCATTTTCCTGCTCTGGTCTTTTACTGTACTCGCCTTTTTACTATTCTAGTGTTTCATTGTTCTAGCATTTTACTGTTCTGGGCTTTTACTATTTAATATGTGCAGATAAAGTCTACAGTATAATAGCGTCAGGGTAGGCCCGTCACTGTTGATTGGTGGCCCATCAAGGACTGATACAACCGTTGATGGGTCTGCTACTGTTTAAGCCTATCTAACTTAGATCCATTGCCAGGACATAAAAGTGAATAAACAAAGAACATAAGTTCTCTAGAATGCTAAATAAATTATGGAACTATGGAAAAAACTTATAACTGGAAAAATAGTAAATTATTACAGTCCTAAAAAGTTCCGTAGCTCGTAAAGCATCATCGGAGTACAACACAGCTGATAAACAACATAATCTCAGTTTCAAAAATGTTCCTTTTAGGGAGGTCGCACCGCCTCACATGTAACGACGAGATTACCACGAAACTTGTTGATGATATTTTTAAGCAGATTCTCCGTCAAAGCTTGCATGTTTTTCAATTCAGATAACTCCTTCCTTGATATGGAGACTACTGTATTTGTTCTGTTGGCTTCCTGTCCAACTACATCAAGTGCATCTTGGAGTGCAGCACCAAAAATTCTTTCTGCTGGAATGTATGGAGCAGTCAAGATTGTGTACCTACGTGAGTAATATGCACTATCACTGCTGCTCTGTCCAAAGAGATCTACACTTGTTGTAGTTGTTTTCTGTTCTGCCTTCATATTTATATTTGCAACCTAAAACAAAAAGAAACATCATATAACATCATTACCAAGGAAAAAACCAAAGAATTTCAAATCAGTCCTTTTGCTAAAAGGAAGAAAGCAATTATTAATAGCAGGGCATCATACATCTCTTTCTTCTAGAATAATTGGAATAGTAGACTTCATAGAGGGATGAGATCGTGTGCAACTGTCACTTCTGCCCTATAAAATAACTGCTCTACATGATGAAGGCTGAAACTAAGATAAAAAAAGTTACAACATCATACAAAGGAACAAAACTACCATGTTTATTCTCAAAGATTTTCAAAAGATTATTTGGTCTCTTATAGCAATGTAAGCACTCAACACAAGAACCTCATGCAGATTGATCAAAGCAGAATGCGTAAATTATGAATGTAATGAATCCGGCAACTAAGAGCATAACTAGGCAGGCACAGGACAACGGAAATCTAGCAAATATAGTCAAAAAGAAGTGCATGCTGTCAACACCCGGATTTTTAATCCCAGATGCCTGTTATGCCATACTTCACAATCCCAGGATTACCATTTTTGTGAGAAATAATAGATTGGATATCACAGTACATCATCCATTACAAACCATAATAAGGTCTTACACAAATAAAGGATCTCATGATCTAGTGTTAATACAAACAAGCAGCGGAATAATAAGCGTAGCAGTGGGCTCCATCTTCAGTGTTACAGGCAATGCTGACGATGGGAGATGATCCTAGTTTTCGTAGCCGTCCTGCTGTCCATCTTCCTGATAGTCCTCCTCATAGTCTGGCCACAGGAATAGCTAGGGACAAAGCATTGAGTACTATTTAAGTACTCGCAAACTATCACTAACAAGTAAGATTGTTCTAGTAGGAATCCTAATATCGAAGTTTATTTGCAAAAAGCCAGATTTATCTAAACTGAGTTCAGAAGTAAAGAAAACTAAGTAAAAGTTCTAAATCACTTTAAGTTGGGAACCTAGTTTTCATATTCAAAACCCTGTTGTGGTCAAGTCAAAATCATAGATCGCTTCACAAGTCATTTTGAAAACATCTGACGACAGAACAATATGGCCACTCCAACTGTCCATGACTGCGGACGCGGCTATTCGAATAGTTTGACACTCTGCAGAGGTGGTACACTTTCACCACAAAATTTGATACATCCATCAAGGATAACCCTGAGTCATCATACTTAGTATGTGGATAATCAATCATAACCTTTCAATTACACACTCTAGTATAGGCATCTCCCCTATGAGCTCGGCCTCCCAGCCATGGCCATCTGCCATCCTGGGCACTGCATAGGTGGACATCATCAAGAGGTAGCCTCAGCTGAAACCTCTTCCGCGAGGGAACCCATACTAATGCATATAAACTTCCGGCTAAGCCTTACCCAATTCAGGTATTGTGGTTGTACGGTAAAATTGAAAAGGTATCGCATTCGAACCCAACCATCAGTTTTATAAAGGGCTAAGGCTCATGCCTCAACATTTTCATCATCAAATCCATTTGTGTTTCTCAACACATGTCAAAACATTTCAATAGAATGAAGCATCATTCCAAGGTTTTCATAATCATTTTCACTAAGTAGTCCCATCTAAAGTGATCAAGTTTTATGCTTAGTACTAGCCACTAAGTTAAGAGTGTTCACTAATAAGGGGTGCTAACCTTCAATCTCATGCCATAGAATGACATCTAGTATAGGCCTAGTTTCATACTCTTTGTGCTATCTATACTATCTTTCCAAAATCCTCAAAGCATTACTAAACATAAAGAAACTTTGGTGAAGCAAAAAGTAAAGCTTGCAAGTAAAACTTGGGATCGGTATAAATCAAAATATATAACCAAGCATGCCTAGTGCATTTTCTTAAGTTAACTTGCATCTAGTGTTGGCTTGCAAGTATTAGCTTGCCAATAATAGCTTGCCTAGATTGGTGCAGTGATTGAAGTTTTCTTCATCTTCTTCGGGGTAGAACTCCTCCTCCTCGTAGACTTGGTCGGTACTATCATCTATAAATGAATACGGGGTACACAATCACCAAACAATACTTAACTAAGTCTAATTAGCACATTAAGGCACACACTTGAGGATCTAGCATCATCACACTCATCACAAGATTTAAAGAACTAGTTTCATTTATTTTATTTGAGAAAAGTAATTTCTACTCATTGAAATTAATTAAGATTTAATATTCTCCAATTAAAATATGGGATCATGTGGACACATGTCATCACCACATATTCTAATACATGGGAATGTGATTTAAAGGGATGATCACTTTTTATAAAGTTTAAGATTATTATTAAATAGATTTAAAGTGACTAGAAATGCCCTAATAGCATTGTTTTGATACTAGTCCAAAGTCACTGCATGCAAACCTAAATATTTTTACATATTCAGATAGGTATCATCAAATGTGATTTTTGAGAGTTGGAATCAACTCAAAAGCTATTATGGTTGATTTTTGAAAAAAAATTGAATGTAGAAAAGTCTATGTCTTGTTATATTTTCTATAGATTATCTCTAACTCCAAATGATTTAAATCTAACGGGCTTGGATAGATATTTTAATTATATTTCTAACAAAATTTTAATCATGCCATTTGGTTAAGTGAAACTCTCTGAATTGATTTTTGAATCTAGGTACATAATATGATTTCAACTAAATTGGAAAAATCACTTATTTGAATTTTTGGGCCAGCGCGGGAAAGCTAACGGGCCGGCCCAACTACACTCCGCGGCGCAGCGGGATGCTGACAGCGCGGACCCACTGGTCAGCGAAACTAACTAAGCGAAACGGTATTAGCGAATCTGGGCCATGCGATCAACTTCTAATCTAACGGACGAGAGTCATCGTCGGTGATGAACAGCTCCGGCGAGGAACTAGACCTAGCACGGAGGTGGGGGTCTGGTGGGGCTCACCTGGGCTCCATCTAGGCTCGGCGACGGGGGCAAATGGCATGGTAGACGATGGCAAGGCGAGGCACGGTCACGGCAGGGCTCGGGGTGGTCGCAATCGACGACGCCCTTCTCCTCCAGCAGCAGCGCACTGCAGTGAAATTCCGGCACGGTGGTGCTCGTCTTGCTCCGGGAAGAGGTGTGGGAGGCTCAGTGGTGAGTGGGGAGTCGAGTGGTGTGAGGATTGGAGGCTGGGGTGGCCTCCTTTTATAGCTCGACGAGGGGACAGAACGGTGCGGGCTAGCGTCTCCAGCAAGGGCGGCACAGAGAGCTAAGGGCATGGCTGGGGTAGGTAGACGGTGCGGTGTCTCCTGGCAGTCGTTGCTGGCTTAAAGGCGAGGCGTGGGGCGGCTGGGTTTGGTCTGGCACGTGTGGCGCTCTGGGCAGAGGAAGAGGTGCTTGCGGCGGCGTGCGGCTGCTGCGGGTCGCATGGCGGTGAACGGGAGTGTAACATCCCAAAACTTTAATCCAAGCTTATCAAGATCAAATCATCCAAAAATAGGGTTAACAAAAACTTTTCCAAATTAAAAATGAAAGCATTCATATGTGTGTGCATTTAAGATAGGAGTTGAATTGAAGTGCCTTGTTTAAGTGATCCAATGCTTGTAAAATGTTTCCTAGGTGATTTAAACATCTTCTACATCATTCCCAAACTTTTACCAAAGAAAATCAAATAAAAAAGAATTAAAAAGGAGGAATGGTCATTTTGGCCATTTTAATTCCCTACACTACTTTGAGTGTTCCTAGCACTCATTTCTTAACAGAAACAATTCATGATCTTTGCACCCCTTGCTAGTACACATAATGAGGTACCAAGGCCCACCTTGTGATCTGCAAAAATCTTTCAAATGCTAATTTTAAATGATAGTTCAAAATTGAATCTAGTTCATATGGGAAGATCCCACTTTTTCAAAAACCATTCAAACAAGCTCCACTTTCAAAACCCTTACAACCAGAGACTACCTAGCACTACTGGAGAACACCCAAAAATTTTGAAATCAAAATTCAAAAGTTTTTCTCTTTCGGCCATTTTGTCAAACACCTTGCTGGCAAGATCAAAGTGGCCTAACTATTACTGTTTTAGGGTTGATCCTGTCTAGCAAATTGAAGTGCTTTAATCATCTTTGTCTCCCTCAAGCCCAACCAGACCCACACCAGCACATCCCTACCTCCTAGCTGCACTACATTGCCATGCCGAGCCACTCCTCGCCGGCCGACCGTGCACTCGCAACAGCAGACCTCTCCAGCCTCTCTCGCCATGTCTAGCACATCGCCAGTGGTCCACCTCAACCGTCCAACCAGCCCCAGGCCAGAGACAGAGAGCAGAGCGGCCAGGAACCGCCGCGCCCGGAGCTGGTTGACCATGCCGACACCGCCCGCAGAGCACGCTCTGCCCAGGCAGGCCGTCAGACCGCCCAGCCCGCGCTCGCCATGACCTGGGAACACCCCAGACACCCCAGCCGCCTAACTCACCCAGCCACCGCCGCCATGGACACCGCCGCCTCTGGCCAGAGCGCCAGCCTGCATCATACCACCACCGCCCCTACGCTAGCATTCACTTCCTAGAGCACCGCCAGTAGACCACCTGTCGATCGCCATCCTCCACCATGCCGCTAGCCACCCGTAGCCGTGTCGCCGGAGTCGCCTGCCCATACCCTTCGGTCTCACCGTCAGGCCTATATAAACCGGCCTCTCCCGCACCATTTCTCCACATCCACTCACTCCCCACCTCTCACTGATCCTTTCACCCCTCTCGCCGGAGCCAAGCGAGCTCTGCCTCGCTAGAATTGGAGCCGGAGCAGCCGCAGCAGGAGGAGAAGGGCGCCTGCAATTTAGGGCACCCCAAGCTCCGCCGCAACCGCGCCTTGCCTCGCCGTCGTCTTCCAGTTCGTTTGCCCGCCTCGCCTACCACGCTGGAGCCCTGGTACATCCCAGCAGACCCCCACCGAGCTATTAGGGTTCGAGCTCGCTGGCGACCTGTTCGTTGTCGACGACGACCCTCAGCCGTAGATCCCCTTTCTAATCCTACGGCCCACAGCGCGCGTACCGTTTCACGTGTTAAGACCCACTGACAAGCGGGACCCCCTATCAGCTGAGCCCCGCACCATGGAGCGCCACTGGGCCGGCCCAAGTTCTTTCCCGCGCTAGCCCAACCGTTCAAATCTGGATTTTTCTTTTTAAGTTGAATCTAGTTTCTGTCCACTAGTTAAAAATTCAATTCTGGGAGTTTTATAAATCCAAATTGCATGAAACCAATTTTGTCTGAAAGGTATTGAGATGATCTATCCAATCCCGTTGGATTTAATTCAATTAGAGTTATAGATCTCTCCTAGTAAAAATAATAAAACAGAAGCTTTTGCAACTTGCAACATTTTTATAAAATCAACAAAGTTAGCTTTTGAGTTGATTCCAACTCTCAAAATTCAAATTTCATCATATCTATCTAAATATGTAATAATATTAAGGTTTACATGCAGTGACTTTGGACTAGTACCAAATTGATGCTATATAGGCATTTCTAGTCACTTTAAATCATTAAATAATGAACTTAAACCAAAGTGATTATGATCCAACCTTTAAATCTCATTCCCACATATTAGAGTATGTGGTGATGACATGTGTCAACATGATCCCTTATTTTAAGTGGTGAATATTAAATCTTAGTTAATTTTTCAATGAGTAGAAATTACTTTTCTAAAATAAAAAGAATGAAACTATTAAATTAAACTTGTGATGCTTGTGATGATAATAGATCATCAATTGTGTGTCTTAGAATGCTATATAGCCTAGTTAAGTATTGTTTGGTGATTGTGTACTCCGTATGTATTTATAGAAGATAGTACCGATCAAGCTTATGAGGAGGAGGAGTTCTACCAAGAAGAAGAAGAAGAAAACTTCAACCACTACACCAACCAAGGCAAGCCACCATTAACAGTGCAAGCTAACACTTGCAAGTTTAGTGCTTAGCAAGCTAGGATCAAAATAGATGGTTCAGCAAAGATGCCTTAAGCATGCTTTGATCACACCCCTTTTAACTAGTAGTTACCTCAAGTCTTTGTTTACAAGTTTTTACCTCCCTTAGTTTACACCAAGTTCTTTACTTGTTCTGAAGGTAGCATAAAATGTATAAAACTTGACCTATTTAGAAACCTTTAGATGTCATTCTATGGCATGAGATTGAACCCATCACTTCCACCTTAGTGAACACTCTTAACTTAGTAATTTAGAGTAGATCAAAAACTTGATTCACTTGAGATGGGAACACTTGGTGAAAATGAATTATGAAAACCTTGGAATGATGAGTCATTCTATTGAGATGTTTTGACATGTGTTGAGAAACACAAATGGTTGATGATGATGAAAATGTTGAGGCATGAGCCTTAACCCTTTTATAAAACTGATGGTTGGATTCGAATGCGATACCATTCCAAATTTACCGTACAACCACATTACCTGAATTGGGTAAGGCTTAGCTGGAAATTTATATGCATTAGTATTAGTTCCCTCGCGGGAGAGGTTTGAGATGAGGCTACCTCTCATGATGTCCACCTATGTAGTGCCCAAGATGACTGATGGTCATGGTTGGGAGGCCATGCTCATAGGAGAGGTGCTTATACTAGGGTGTGTAAAGGGAAGGTTATGTTTGATTATCTGCATACTAAGTATGATGATTTAGGGTTATCCCTGATAGATGTATCGAATCTTGTGGTAAAACTGTACCACCTCTACAGAGTGTCAAACTATTCGAATAGCCGCGTCCGCGGTTATGGAAAGTTGGAATGGCCATACTGTTTCGCTGTCAGATGTTTTCTAAATAACTTGAAATGAAGGATGAATCTTGACTTGACCCCAACAGGGTTGTGTTTATGACATTAGCTCCCCAACTTAAGTGATTCTAGAACTTTGTTTTATCTTTCTTTGCTTCAGAACTCAGCTTAGGTTTCAAACTTAACTTTGTAGTTAACCTTAGATTTAGCACTTTAACTTAGAACTATAGTACCTGTTAATAGTAGTTTGCGAGTACTTAAAGAGTACTCATGGCCAGACTATGAAGGAGACTATCAAGAGGATGGCCATCAGGACGGCTATGATAACTAGGACTATCTGTCTTCGTCAGCATTGCTTGTGCCCCTAAAGATGGACCCCACCGCTACGCTTATCTTTTATTTCCGCTGCTTGTTGTATTCAGACTGGATCATGAGATCCTTATTTGTGTAAGACCTTATGTGTGGTTTGTAATTGATGATGTACTGTGATATCCAATCCGTTATGTCTCGCAAAAATGGTAATCCTGGGATTGCGAGGTATGGCATAACGGGCATCTGGGATTAAAAATCAGGGTGTTGACAGGGAGTGTCTGCCGGGGTGCTGCTATCATGGCGGGTCTGTGCATGCGAGGGGAGGTCAAGGTGCGGCATGTGCGAGCTGGTCGGGTGCGGCGCACTGGCGTGCTCTAGACACGGCACACAGAGGCGGTGCGGAGGTGCTAGTGTGGTCCAGGGCTGGGGTTCAACTGTGGGGTGGACAAGGGGTGGCGGTAGGAGCTCATGTGTCTGGTGCGTGTCTTGGGCGAGGCTGGCGTGGCTCCTGGCGTGCTGCCCACTGTCGGTCGGTGACGACCAAGAACGGGCGGCGCTCCACTGTGCCAGCAACAAATGGGGAGCTGGTCTGGGGCTGGGTTAGGCTTAGAGGGGACAGGGGTTAAATTGGAGACAAAATTGTCGATGATCACGGTACCAAACAGTGCAGCTAGTCTAGTGTTTATTCTGTGTCTGCCAAGTGTTTGATGAAATGGCCGCATCAAAATTATTTTTGAATTTTTGATTCAAACTTTTTGAGTGAACTTGCTTTAAGCTTGAGAGACTAGGTTTGCTTGGATAGGTCAAGGTGAATTCATTTGATGTGTTTTTGAAAAAGTGTGATCTTAACACATACACTTGATTCAATTTTCAAATGTCCATTAAATTGATTTGCTAGATGTTTTTGTAAGTTTGTAAAGTGGGCCTTGATACATTTTTACTTGGTCTAGCAAGGGTGAAAAGAAGTGGAATTGTTTCTGTTAAAAATCTTCTTCTAGGAACACCTAAAGTGGCCTAGTGGTTTAAACTGGTCAAAATGACCATTTGGTTTATTTATTCATATTTGTTTTCTTTCTCTTTGGATTTTATTTGTAAAATGTCTAGATGATGTGGCATTAACCTTTAATCCATTTCACAACATTTAGAACAATCAAGCATAGCATATACACTCAATTATATACTAATGCAAACACACATGCATTCATATTCATTTTCTTAATAAAAGTTTTTGTTAACCCTAAATTGGGTGATTAGAATTGGATAATCTTGATTATAAGATTTGGGATGTTACACATGCCCTGCCTAAAGCTCCTTAAACTGATAGACAAACATTTACCAAAAAACAAATTAAGCATTTAAATAGTGTATCTGATATTAACTAGCATACTCAATGTGCAGTTGGCTTAGAAACTTAGGTAGGTGGTATTGTTGTAACCATCGACAAACTATTATAGTGCCTCAGTCAAATTAGAAATAGACGTGTGCCTCTAATAGACTAGCCAAATCATTTCAATGAAACAGTCAAACAATCTATCAAATAGTCATATTGTTTAAAAAAATTGATTGCCTGCCCAAGACAAAGTGTACTATCATGTGCCTCGTATTAAAATAGTCATACGCGTGGCAGATACCAGAGTGAGATTTGAAGTGCACGGTTGCTTATGATCCTTTTGTTTCTATTTTATTGGATTCTGTTGCATGTCTAGCCTTGTTATAATCACCCTAGTGCCTCCGACAAATAAACTCAACTAGAGTAAATGACATGATACCAGGGGACTTAAACATTAAAAAGGGGGCATGCTTACAGTAGATCTATGTAGAGTCTTAGGATTGTTGATCTGGTTACATGTATGTCCGTCGATGATGTCCGCTGCATCAAGTAATTGGACTAGTGGTCTCCATACTTCAGTGTTAGGCCTCCACATAATGGTGCAGCGAATAGTAAACAAAAAAGCAATAGATACTTACGAGATTACAGGGGCCATTTATTCTATGATTTCTAGTGTAAAGTACACCTGTTCATTGCATACCAACAAAAAACTATTAGGAAACATGGGGTAAGTAGAAGCAAATAAAATAGACATATTAGTGGAAGCAGTACAACGAATGTAAACGTGTACTGCACAGATAAGAGAACATCATCAAGCAGGAAATAATAGTTAGTGTCATAGCCTACACCAAGCTAGAGAGAAATTATAACCGCATCACATATGGGCACTTAATTAAGCAGATAATGGAAATAAATATGTTAACCGTTGGCTGACTCATATTTTTCCATGACATACAAAATCATAGTTCAATATTTTATGGTTAAACCTGACTACAAAGAATTTATTTAGGAAGATTCCGGTAACAAGTATAGAACTTGTAAGTTACTACAAAAGTAGCACCAATACAAAATATAGTTAACTGCTACATATTTATCTTACCAAAATCCAAGGAGATATGGTTACCACGGTCAGGATGGCGTTTAGGCATCCTACAAATCCTAGGTGGTGATGTCGAGGTTGCCGAGGGTGTTGCGGTTGCGGTGCTTGTGGGCGAAGGCGAAGAAGAATAGGGGTTCCTTTGAGAGCTAGATGACAGCAGCGAAGAAGCAGATTCCTGGCGGTGGGAATGTGTTTGACGCGCCAGGAGAGTGGATCAGTGAAGCAGATCTGGTGTAGTGCATGATGACGACGGTGAATCAGATTTAAGGTGGTGAAGGTAGATCTAGAGTTTTCTGCAGGGCTTGCGCAGCTGGGGGCGAGGATTGTTTGTGTGTTTGTGGGGGGTTGGTGGGAGGGGGAGGAGCTATAGAGGTACTAAACAGGGAAATTACGATTGAATCCCCAACGAACCGACTTCACTAGGGGTCGAAGGGGAATTCCAAGATGTTTGAAACATTGGGGCACAAAATATTTCGGGGATAGCGTGAGATTTTCCCGCTCGACTAAATTCATATTTATGTATAGTCCAAGTAGTAATAAATTAGTAAGCCGTACTCCCTGGAATCGAAGACTAACAGGAACATCGGTAATCATCCATGGCCCATACTAGGACAGTTCAGAAATTAAGGCCCAATTTAGCCATTTGGCATCTAAATATTGATCATCCATGGCCTAGATTGGCTCGGTTCAAATATTAAGGCCCAATTTGGCATCAAAGTATTTTTAAATTATTTATAAAACATTTTGATTTATGAATAAACTGAACTATTAAATACCTTCCTGTGTTTGGTTCCAACAAATAATACGGTTTTAAACTGAAGTATTCTCTAAGACTATATTTTTTAAAATAATTGAGAAAGAGGTCAGACCCCTTTTTGAAGAAACTGAGAACAGAGAAATCTGAAGTATTGCTTTGGTAGGCACTAAAATACTATAGCATTTATATATTTCCATATTATATCCATTCATCAATAATGATGCGTATGAAGATGTTGTCACCAAGACAGGCAGTGAGCCTGAAAATTATGATTGAAACCCCAACCAACTTGACTAAATTTGAATTTATCCACAGTCCAAGTAATAATAGTAGAATGGTAGGCCGTTGGGATGGGGAATCAGGTGTAATAATAAAGCGCCATGAGCTTTAAAAAATAAATCACCCTTTATTGATAAATTTTAAATTACTATGATTGGGAGTGTTCAGACTTCTATTTTAAACAAAAATTTGGGAACCCACTATTTCACTAACGTGAATAATCTAGCGCCTGAGTGATGACATCAAACCACTCATAAGGTAAGCAGCAATGATGTTTTCATCGAAAATTGAAAGTTTCTATGCCCCAGAAGTACTTTGTTCTCGCAACACTTATTGTTCCTTCGAGCTAAGGATGGCAATTTTACCCACGAGTACTCGAAGGTACCGTACCCGCGTGGGTAGGGTATGGGCACACTTTTATACCCATGGGCAATACCCATAACCTAATCCTGTTAAGTCATGGGTAAGGGCATGGGTATAAGCCTATACTCGTGGGTATACCCATACCCTACCCATTTAATCTTACATAGGAAAACTTACCTATAGAGTTTCAACCTATAGGGCCAAGCAACCTAGGGAAGAGTATGATACTGTGACTTCTAAACTTCGATAATTTTCATGTACTTGTCTACCTACTATTGAGTAGAGATAGTTATTTTTGTCAAATATGCTATCGGTGAACGTAAAGTTATGAATAATTTGTGTAGTATTGGATCTACCCGCCAGATACCTACCCAATAGGTATGGGTACATGTCGGGTATGGGCATGGGTAAAGGTTTATACCCACGAGTACATGTATAGGTAAAATTTTCTAGCCATTGACTAAACAGGAGTGGGTATGATATTGCTCTACCCTACTCATACCCTACCCATTGACATCCTTACTCTGCGCTCATTGATTAATGTGGCCACGTTTTTCTTCAGATTTTTCAAAAGTTGTTCGGTCATGCACACATAGAATATTATATGAAGTATAGTAGTACAACATACGTGGATTACAATTAATTAGTCGAGCTAATCACTATTGTTCTTATTTAAAATGAAAAAAATATTGGGTTTTAGAGCATATCCAACAACCTTTTTTATTGAATTGCTAAAATCTTACTATATGAAGAGGAGCGTGAAGGTTTATCAATGGAACACAATTTCCAATTTCCTAGCCTTCCTATAATTATTTTACCGTTCCTAGCAAAAATCATGTCTACATGACAATGACATGTGGAGTCAACAACTCGGCCACCCAATCCTTTATCAATAAATTTTGAATCACTATGGCTGGAAGTGTTCAACCTTATGTTTAAAAGAAAATTTTGGGAACCCACTATTCCGCTAACGTGAATAATCTAGTGCGCCTAAGCAACGACATCAAGGCCACCCATAAGGTAAGAAACGACAATGTTTTCATTAAAAAAACAAGATAAGGCCCCACAAGTAATCTGTCCCCACAACTCTTATTGTCCATTCACGCTCATTGATACATGCGGCGATGTTTTTCCTTGAGATTATCTGAAAGTTGTTCGTTCATGCACATATAGCATCATCATCAAAATTTTCAAATTATCTCTACTACTATAATGGAGCAGTTTTGATTTGGATCTATAGCACCATTCCTGACCGTTGGGCTGTTAGATCCAATGGTTTAGAGCAGCTGGATTCGTGTTGAACTATACCTAGAGAAAACTCCACCATGTTCTAGAACCATCATGTCACCCCCAAAACAATTCATAGCACAATATGTTGTATTCTCAATATGTGTAGATAGTTATTATTAATATACTTAATGTATGTATTTTTTCTATAACAAGACTATTGGTTAATAATAACTTAATGTTTGTTAAATCACATTTTATACAGTATATACAAGTGTGGCACATGCCTTTTACTAGTAGGAAGTAGTGTGTGATTTCTTGCAAATCTTACCACTATATAATGTACAAGTAACTTTGAACAATGAAAATTGAATCAAGACTGGCAAATCCCAACAATGTTAACTCTTGGATCTTTTTTTCCATTCTAGAAAGTAGAAGATTCTATCGACAGTCCTTAGCACAATGAACGTTATGCACAAACCCCAAAGATTATAATGATATGTTATACATTTATTATCTTAGCATACCCCAGTATACAGTGTATGAATAACTTTGAACTTTAACCATTGGATCAAGACTGGAAATCCCAACATTGCTAACCGATGGATTTTCCTTCCACTCTAACATTTAGAAGATTCCATTGATCACTTTTCTAGCACAATGAACACTATGCACAAATCTCAAAACACATTTTCCATCATTATAGAATCTTCTATATCATTTCTCTAGAGCATGTCGGGTATTAGGTAGCTAATAGGTTGATTTCTAAAGGATACAACTTACAAGAACCAAATATACACCCGATACTTTATGGATGTGGATCAAAATTATAATTATTTTTTGAGCTTTACCTATTATAATTTTATATAAAAATGATATGTTGGTACTATATTATCTAATTAACTATGAAACGTTTCCCATAAAAAACTATGAAACATTCAATGATCGACTATGTATTATGTGCAACGATTACGGCAAATGTCCGTATTTTGCGCAGAAAAGATCTATGGTTGTGGTTATGTGCAAAAACCTCCCCAACATGTGCTGGTACCTGCAATATCCTCGCTATTGATTCTCTTGGGGTGAAGGAGTACCAACCGTTCGATCATATTTCAACGATGGAAGGGAACTCTTGTAAAAAACGAGGGAAGGGAACACTTGTAAAAAACGATAAAAGGGAACTGCTAGGCTGCTCCCATGGCACGTGGAAACTCCTGGATGTTCCGAGCAAGCCTTTTTAAGCAGCCATCAACAACGTCCACCTCTCCCATCCAGGCACAACGAACACTATGAAGAACTCTCTTTGTCTCTCATTGTCCCTATAGGCCGGCCAAGCCACCGCACACACAAAAATGCCGCGTAGCTGCTCCGATCAATGCACCTCCATTGACAAGTCCAACGCATGGGCGAACGGGGATATCCGTCCCTACAATGGTGATAGTGGGGAGTTCATTGACAGGCCGTACTATTCCGACACACCGAAAGGTAATTTTTCCAACGAGGACCACCTTCATCATCGATGGACGGATGCCAGCGATAAAGACAAAGAGGAGGCGAGGCGGGGAGGGGAAGGACGATGATTGGTCTTTCCTCTATGAAGGATACATTGTCTTAAGGAAGAGTTCACTCGATCCACCCTTTATCGGTAAGAAGAAGAGGAAGCAGGAGGATGAGGGGTCGGAAGATTTATGGCCATTTCTCCAGGTACGAGACTTCATATCCAAGAAGAGTGCACTCGGTCCGCCTTCATCAGCAATGAGAAGAGGATAGAGAAGGAGGCATGAGGTTTGAAGACGAAGAAGAAGAAGAATACGTCGAGAGCTGGGGGATGCCACAGGAAGCGGAAGGACGACGCTAGCACGAAGGTGACAGCAGAAGGATCCAGGTCCAAGAAGAAGAAGTCTTAGGATTAATTTTGTTTAATTTCACCTCTACTTCCTTTCTGTAATAATGTTCGGAGATTGAATATTATTATCAAGTGCAAATTGGAATGGTGGTTTCGATCTAGCATAAGTACTCCGTTTGTCATTTCATCTCCCACTATGATGCAATAAAACCTCATGCGTTCGAGGAAAGAAGGGTGCCAATACAGATAAACCCACGTTAATTACTCACATGAATTCAGGTAATTAATACTAAAAGGAAGAAGATTGGGAAACCGCATGTATTCGTAGTGCTCATTTGGTTACTAATATCAATCATTATAAGTGGAATATGGAGTAAGAGTATATAAAAGTTTCTAGATCAAAAATAACCTCTGTACAGTGCATGTAAATCATCTCCTTGCGTGGCATTGATTTGAAATTATTTAATGTCACATTGATTTGAAAACTCAACTGTGCCAAACGTGCCACGTGCTCTCCCTATCCCCTAGCCGTCACCGTGGCATGTCAAAAATGTTGTGTCGCCTGCAAAATCAAGCAAGCACACTAACATCGATCTATACGCCGGAAGAATCCAGCAGACACGCAAACATCAGAATCATAGCCCTAGCAAGCCTTGGTCTCTTCGATGCTCACCCGCAAGGAACATGCGATTACATCAGCATTATGGTGCACCTCAATCTTGTGGGTTGCCTACAAGGAATAGAAAAATGATTTTCCCTCTCTCCTCTCTCATCCATTTTCTGAGTTCATGACGATTTTCACTTGAAACGTTCTCCTTTTACACTACAAGTATTGCATAGTTTTGCTCATGTTTTTTAAACATTGGTAGCTCCACAATATGTCATTTCATCAAAATTTCCCAAAAATGATTCATGAAAAACCTTTTTGGGTGCACAAGGTG
Organism: Avena insularis; assembly: GCA_023614405.1. Classification (NCBI taxonomy): domain Eukaryota; kingdom Viridiplantae; phylum Streptophyta; class Magnoliopsida; order Poales; family Poaceae; genus Avena; species Avena insularis. The sequence continues at coordinate 441,235,929 of CM042694.1, read as the reverse complement.
TTCTTCGTTGTGTCGTAGGGCCGTGCCCTGATTGGTAGAGACCTACCTCACATAGATCATGGACACCCACTTTAGGATCCTCTACGATCCAACAAGCTTGATATCTCCACGGTATCTCCCTTTTCGTTCAAATTGGGCACCAGAGCACTAGTTTGGCACCAAAGCCATAAAAAGGTTCTTCTAAAAAACCTAGCCTTTTTTCGATGATGTTTTTTATAATTTGAAATTTGTGAGGCTTTTTGGGAAGCTTTCCCTTTGTAATTTGAATTTTGTGAGGCTTTTTATGATGATTTTTATAATTTTAAATATGTGAGGCTTCTGTGATCCTTTTTATATGCTAAAATTTATGAGATGTTTACAAATATAAGATTCCTTTTATAATTTGAATTTTGTGAGGATATTTTGATCCTTTTTATAAGTTGAAATTTGTAAGCATATTTATAAATATATGACCATTTTATATGTTGAAATTTGTGAGGCTCTTTGTGTTGCTTTTTATAATTTGAAATTTGTGACGCCTGTTTATGAATTCATGTTACTTTCTAGAATTGGAAACTTGTGAGGCTATTTTAAAATTTATGATGCTTTTTATAATTTGAAATATGTGGGGCGTTTTGTTATGTTTTTAATTATTAAAAACATGTGAGAATGTTTACAACTATGCGATGCTTTTATAATTTGAAATTTGTTAGACTGTTTACAAAATTTAGGATGCTCTTTATAATTTTAAATATGTGAGGCTTGAGTGGATCAAAATCCTCTGGGATTTCTATAGGAATAATCCTTTGAATAAAAAAGAGCACTATGAAGCAAGGCATGATAGTCGGGTAAAGCTCCTTCCACTGAGCGGTTGAGACGTTTGGTAAGGGAAGGAAGTGAAAATATAGAAACAGAAAAATATGAACGTTTGAATTGCTACTACTCCTTCCTATACACGCCAACGCAAGTGGTGACAAGCAAGACGGCTAGAGGCAAACACAGAGCTGCCGACACAAGGGAGATGGAACCAACATGCGCATCGGCCCGTTGTAGACAAGGGGAGACGAGTCAGCCGGTGCAGAGCAGGGCATGAGAGAGGAAACTCAATTTGTTTTATGTGCATATCTTATCTTATCTTACCTTTTTCACTATATAATGTACAAATAACTTTGAATGTTGACTGTTGGATCAAAACTCATGAATCCCAACATTTCTAGCCGTTGGATCTTTTTTTTCCATTCTAGCGTCTAGAAGATCCTATTGATAGTCTTCAGCACAATGAATGCTATGCACAAACCTCAAAACACACTCTCCATCATACTAGAATCTTCTCCCTAGTTTCTCTAGACCATGTTACCAAAAATTTCAAGTGTTAGGTAGATAATAATCTTCGACTTCTACATGATTATACAAAGTACAAGAACCAAATATTTTAAATTTGATGTTGATCAGATTTATAAATTTTTGTGCTTTACCTATTATAATTTTATATGATGATATGTCATAGGTCTATTATCTGAGTCTCACATGCAGGACACGTGCAACTTACTATTAAATACTAGGTCATGAATTTTACTAAACTATATATACCTCATCTTAGTAACATATCTTAAATTTTCTCTGACATCGCACCGCCTTCAACTCCTCTTCGCAGCTCTAGCATTGCCCCTGATTTCTCTACTACTATAATGGAGAAGTTTTGAATTGGATAGATAGCACCAATCCTGACCGTTGGACTATTAGATCCAATGGTCTAGAGCATCTAGATTCATGTGTAATATTATATAGAGCAAACTCCACCATTTTCTAGAACCATCATGTTACACCCCTCACCAAAAAAATCCAAAGCACTGTAGGATATATTCTCAATATGATTAGATAGTTATTATTAATAAACTTAATGTATGTATTTTTTTCTCTAACAAGACTATTGGTTAACAACAACTTAATGTTTGTCAATAAATCACATTTCATACAGTATATATACATGTGTAGCACATGACTTTTACTAGTATTCTCTAAGCTCATAGTCTCTTTGATTGTTTTCAAAACACGATCAAATTCCTAGGCATGCATATTCTTAGCAAGAAATTGAATCTTTCCAAACTCTCACTCATTCTTGATACATTGACTTCCTGGTGGGTCCATTGATCGGATTATCGCAAGGTGTGAAGTTAATTTAGAAACACAGCCCAAATTTCCAAACACGGTGAGTCATAGTCTCTTTGATTGTTTTCAAAACACACTCAAATTTCAAGGCATGCATATTCTTAGCAAGAAGTTGAATCTTTCCAAACTCTAACTCGTTCTTGATACAGTGACTTCCTAGTAGGTCCATTGTATAGATTATCGCTATGTGTGGAGTTAATTTGAAAACACCGCCAAAATTTCAAAACACGGTGAGTCGTGGCCTCTTTGATTGTTTTCAAAACACAGTCAGATTTCTAGGCATGCATATTCTTAGAAAGAAGTTGAATCTTTCAACACTCTCACTCGTTCCTGATACATTGACTGCCTGCTGGGTCCATTAAATAGATTATCTCAAGGTGTGAAGTTAATTTTGAAACAGAGCCAAAATTTCAAAACACGGTGAGTCATAGTCTCTTTGATTGTTTTCAAATGTTTCAGACACGCTCAAATTTATAGACATGCGTATTCTTAGCAAGAAGTTGAATCTTTCCAAACTATCACTCATTCTCGATACATTGACTTCCTGGTGGGTCCATTGAACAGATTATCACATGGTGTGAACTTAATTTAGAAACACAGCCAAAATTTCAAAACACGGTGAGTCATAGTCTCTTTGAATGTTTTCAAAACATGGTCAAATTTCTAGGCATGCATATTCTTAACAAGAAGTGTGAATATTTCCAAACTCTCACTCGTTCTCAATACATTGACTGCATGGTGGGTCCATTGAACAGATTATCGCAAGTTGTGAAGTTAATTTCGAAACATAGCCAAAATTTCAAAAAACGCTGAGTCATAGTCTCTTTGATTGTTTTCAAAACACGGTCAAAGTTCTAGGTATGCATATTCTTAGCAAGAAGTGTGAATCTTTCCAACCTATCACTCGTTCTCGATAAATGAACTACCTGGTGGGTCCATTGAACAGATTATCTCAAGGTGTGAAGTTAAACACAGCCAAAATTTCAAAACACGGTGAGAGTCATAGTCTCTTTGGTTGTTTGAAAAACACTTTCAAATTCCTGCTAGGCATGCATATTCTTTGCAAGAAGTTGAATCTTTCCAAACTTCACTCGTTTTCGATACATTGACTATTTGGTGGGTCAATTGAATAGATTTTGGCAAGGTCTTAAGTTAATTTCAAAACACTACCAACATTTGAAAACACGGTGAGTCATAGTCTCTTTGATTGTTTTCAAAACATGATCAAATTTCTAGGCATAGATATTCTTAACAAGAAGTTGAATCTTTCCAAACTGTCACTCGTTCTCGATACATTGACTGCCTGTTGGGTCCACTGAACAGATTATCGGAAGGTGTGAAGTTAATTTTGAAACACAACCAAAATTTCGGAAAACAGTGAGTCATAGTGTCTTTTGATTGTTTTCAAAACACATTCAAATTTTTAGGCATGCATATTCTTAGCCAGAAGTGTGAATCTTTCCAAACTACCACTTGTTTGCGATACATTGACTGCCTGGTGGGTCCATTGAACAGATTGTTGCAAGGTGTGAAGTTAATTTCGAAACACAGCCAAAATTTCAAAACATAGTGAGTCATAGTCTCTTTGATTATTTTCATAACCCGGTCAAATTTCTAGGCATGCATATTCTTAGCAAGAAGTGTGAATCTTTTCAAACTACCACTTGTTCTCGATACATTGACTGTCTTGTGGATCCATTGAACATATTGTCGCAAGGTGTGAAGTCAATTTCGAAACATAGCCAAAATTTCAAAACAAAGTGAGTCGTAGTCTCTTTGATTGTTTTCGAAACACGGTCAAATTTCTAGGTATGCATATTCTTAGCAATAAGTTGAATCTTTCCCAACTATCACTCATTCTCGATACATTGACTGCCTGGTGGGTCCGTTGAACAGATTGTTGCAAAGTATGAAGTTAATTTCGAAACACAGCAAAATTTTCAAAACACAGTGAGTCATAGTCTCATTGATTGTTTTCAAAACACGATCAAATTTCTAGGCATGCATATTCTTAGAAAGAAGTGTGAATCTTGCCAAACTTCCACTTGTTCTTAATACATTCACTGTCTAGTGGGTCCGTTGAACAGATTGTCGCAAGCTGTGAAGTTAATTTTTAAACACAACCAAAATTTCAAAACACGGTGAGTCATAGTCTCTTTGACTATTTTCAAAACACGGTTAAATTTCGAGGCATGGATATTCTCAGCATGAAGTGTGAATCTTTCCAAACTATCACTCGTTCTTGATACATTGACTACCTGGTGGCTCCATTGAATAGATTATCGCAAGGTGTGAAGTTAATTTCGAAACATAGCCAAAATTTCAAAACACGGTGAGTCATAGTCTCTTTGATTGTTTTCAAAACATGGTCAAATTTCTAGGCATGCATATTCTTAGCAAAATTTTGAATCTTTCCAAACTACCACTCGTTCTTGATACATTGACTGCCTAGTGGATCCATTATATAGTTTGTGGCAAGGAATGAAGTTAATTTCAAAACACATCCAAAATTTCAAAACATGGTGAGTCGTAGTCTCTTTGATTGTTTTCAAAACACAGTTAAATTTCCAGGCATGCATATTCTCAGCAAGAAGTGTGAATATTTCCAAACTATCACTCGTTCTCGATACATTGCCTACCCGGTGGCTCCATTGAACAGATTATCGCAAGGTGTGAAGTTAATTTTTAAACATAGCCAAAATTTCAAAACATGGTGAGTCATAGTCTCTTTGATTGTTTTCAAAACATGGTCAAATTTCTAGGCATTCATATTCTTAGCAAGAAGTGTGAATCTTTCCAAACTATCACTCGCTCTCGATACATTGACTGCCTGGTGGGTCCATTGAACATATTGCCACAAGGTGTGAAGTTAATTTCGAAACAAAGCCAAATTTTCAAAACACAGTGAGTCATAGTCTCTTTGATTGTTTTCGAAACACGGTCAAATTTCTAGGTATGCATATTCTCAGCAAGAAGTGTGAATCTTTCCAAACTATCACTCGTTCTCGATAAATTAACTGCCTGGTGGGTCCATTGAATAGATTATCACAAGGTGTGAAGTTAAACACAGCCAAAATTTCAAAACACGGTGAGAGTCATAGTCTCATGGTTGTTTTCAAAATACTTTCAGATTCCTGCTAGGCATGCATATTCTTTGCAAAAAGTTGAATCTTTCCAAACTGTCACTTGTTTTCGATACATTGGCTGTCTGGTGGGTCAATTGAATAGATTTTCGCAAGGTGTGAAGTTAATTTCAAAACACTGCGTAAATTGAAAACACGGCGAGTCATAGTCTCTTTGATTGTTTTCAAAACACGGTCAAATTTCAAGGCATACATATTCTTAACAAGAAGTTGAATCTTTCCAAACTGTCACTCGTTCTCGATACATTGACTGCCTGGTGGGTCCACTGAACAGATTATCACAAGGTGTGAAGTTAGTTTCGAAACACAACCAAAATTTCAAAAAACCGTGAGTCATAGTCTCTTTTATTGTTTTCAAAACACAATCAAATTTTTAGGCATGCATATTCTTAGCAAGAAGTGTGAATCTTTCCAAACTACCAATTGTTCTCGATACATTGACTGTCTGGTGGGTCCATTGAACAGATTGTCGCAAGGTATGAAGTTAATTTCGAAACACGGCCAAAATTTCAAAACACAGTGAGTCATAGTCTCTTTGATTATTTTCAAAACCCGGTCTAATTTCTAGGCATGCATATTCTTAGCAAGAAGTGTGAATCTTTCCAAACTATCACTCGTTCTCGATACATTGACTGCCTGGTGGCTCCATTGAATAGATTATCGCAAGATGTGAACTTAATATCGAAGCACAGCCAAAATTTGAAAACACGGTCAGTCATAGTCTCTTTGATTGTTTTCAAAACATGGTCAAATTTCTAGGCATGCATATTCTTAGCAAGAATTTTGAATCTTCCAAACTACCACTCGTTCTTGATACATTGACTGCCTAGTGGGTCCACTGAATAGTTTGTCGCAAGGTGTGAAGTTAATTTCAAAACACATCCAACATTTCAAAACACGACGAGTCATAGTTTCTTTGATTGTTTTCAAAACACGGTTAAATTTCCAGGCATGCATATTCTCAGCAAGAAGTGTGAATCTTTCCAAACTATCAGTCGTTCTCGATACATTGCCTACCTGGTGGCTCCATTGAACAGATTATCGCAAGGTGTGAAGTTAATTTTTAAACATAGCCAAAATTTCAAAACATGGTGAGTCATAGTCTCTTTGATTGTTTTCAAAACATGGTCAAATTTCTAGGCATTCATATTCTTAGCAAGAAGTGTGAATCTTTCCAAACTATCACTCGCTCTCGATACATTGACTGCCTGGTGGGTCCATTGAACATATTGCCACAAGGTGTGAAGTTAATTTCGAAACAAAGCCAAATTTTCAAAACACAGTGAGTCATAGTCTCTTTGATTGTTTTCGAAACACGGTCAAATTTCTAGGTATGCATATTCTCAGCAAGAAGTGTGAATCTTTCCAAACTATCACTCGTTCTCGATAAATTAACTGCCTGGTGGGTCCATTGAATAGATTATCACAAGGTGTGAAGTTAAACACAGCCAAAATTTCAAAACACGGTGAGAGTCATAGTCTCATGGTTGTTTTCAAAATACTTTCAGATTCCTGCTAGGCATGCATATTCTTTGCAAAAAGTTGAATCTTTCCAAACTGTCACTTGTTTTCGATACATTGGCTGTCTGGTGGGTCAATTGAATAGATTTTACAAGGTGTGAAGTTAATTTCAAAACACTTTCGTAAATTGAAAACACGGTGAGTCATAGTCTCTTTGATTGTTTTCAAAACACGGTCAAATTTCAAGGCATACATATTCTTAACAAGAAGTTGAATCTTTCCAAAGCGTCACTCGTTCTCGATACATTGGTACTGGTGGGTCCACTGAACAGATTATCACAAGGTGTGAAGTTAGTTTCGAAACACAACCAAAATTTCAAAAAACCGTGAGTCATAGTCTCTTTTATTGTTTTCAAAACACAATCAAATTTTTAGGCATGCATATTCTTAGCAAGAAGTGTGAATCTTTCCAAACTACCAATTGTTCTCGATACATTGACTGTCTGGTGGGTCCATTGAACAGATTGTCGCAAGGTATGAAGTTAATTTCGAAACACGGCCAAAATTTCAAAACACAGTGAGTCATAGTCTCTTTGATTATTTTCAAAACCCGGTCTAATTTCTAGGCATGCATATTCTTAGCAAGAAGTGTGAATCTTTCCAAACTATCACTCGTTCTCGATACATTGACTGCCTGGTGGCTCCATTGAATAGATTATCGCAAGATGTGAACTTAATATCGAAACACAGCCAAAATTTGAAAACACGGTCAGTCATAGTCTCTTTGATTGTTTTTAAAACATGGTCAAATTTCTAGGCATGCATATTCTTAGCAAGAATTTTGAATCTTTCCAAACTACCACTCGTTCTTGATACATTGACTGCCTAGTGGGTCCACTGAATAGTTTGTCGCAAGGTGTGAAGTTAATTTCAAAACACATCCAACATTTCAAAACACGACGAGTCATAGTTTCTTTGATTGTTTTCAAAACACGGTTAAATTTCCAGGCATGCATATTCTCAGCAAGAAGTGTGAATCTTTCCAAACTATCAGTCGTTCTCGATACATTGCCTACCTGGTGGCTCCATTGAACAGATTATCGCAAGGTGTGAAGTTAATTTTTAAACATAGCCAAAATTTCAAAACATGGTGAGTCATAGTCTCTTTGATTGTTTTCAAAACATGGTCAAATTTCTAGGCATTCATATTCTTAGCAAGAAGTGTGAATATTTCCAAACTATCACTCGCTCTCGATACATTGACTTCCTGGTGGGTCCATTGAACATATTGCCGCAAGGTGTGAAGTTAATTTCGAAACACAGCCAAATTTTCAAAACACAGTGAGTCATAGTCTCTTTGATTGTTTTCGAAACACGGTCAAATTTCTAGGTATGCATATTCTTAGCAAGAAGTTGAATCTTTCCTAACTATCACTCATTCTCGATAAATTAACTGCCTGGTGGGTCCATTGAACAGATTATCGCAAGGTGTGAAGTTAAACACAGCCAAAATTTCAAAACACGGTGAGAGTCATAGTCTCGTTGGTTGTTTTCAAAACACTTTCAAATTCGTCCTAGGCATGCATATTCTTTGCAAGAAGTTGAATCTTTCCAAACTCTCACTCGTTTTCGATACATTGACTTCCTGGTGGGTCCATTGAACATATTGCCGCAAGGTGTGAAGTTAATTTTGAAACACAGCCAAAATTTCAAAACACGGTGAGTCATAGTCTCTTTGATTGTTTTCAAAACATGGTCAAATTTCTAGGCATGTATATTCTTAGCAAGAATATTGAATCTTTCCAAACTACCACTCGTTCTTGATACATTGACTACCTAGTGGGTCCATTGAATAGTTTGTCGCAAGGTGTGAAGTTAATTTCAAAACACATCCAAAATTTCAAAACACAGTGAGTCGTAGTGCCTTTGATTGTTTTCAAAACACGGTTAAATTTCTAAGCATGCATATTCTCAGCAAGAAGTGTGAATCTTTCCAAACTATCACTCGTTCTCGATACATTGCCTACCTGGTGGCTCCATTGAATAGATTATCGCAAGGTGTGAAGTTAATTCTTAAACATAGCAAAAATTTCAAAACATGGTGAGTCATAGTCTCTTTGATTGTTTTCAAAACATGGTCAAATTTCTAGGCATTCATATTCTTAGCAAGAAGTGCGAATCTTTCCAAACTATCACTTGCTCTCGATACATTGACTGCCTGGTGGGTCCATTGAACATATTGTCGCAAGGTGTGAAGTTAATTTTGAAACAAAGCCAAATTTTCAAAACACAGTGAGTCATAGTCTCTTTGATTGTTTTTGAAACACGGTCAAATTTTTAGGTATGCATATTCTTAGAAAGAAGTTGAATCTTTCCAAACTATCACTCGTTCTCGATAAATTAACTGCCTGGTGGGTCCATTGAACAGATTATCACAAGGTGTGAAGTTAAACACGGCCAAAATTTCAAAACACGGTGAGAGTCATAGTCTCATTGGTTGTTTTAATAACACTTTCAGATTCCTGCTAGGCATGCATATTCTTTGCAAGAAGTTGAATTTTTCCAAACTCTCACTCGTTTTCGATACGTTGGTATACGGTGGGTCAATTGAATAGATTTTCGCAAGGTGTGAAGTTAATTTCGAAACACTGCCAAATTTTGAAAACACGGTGAGTCATAGTCTCTTTGATTGTTTTCAAAACACGGTCAAATTTCAAGGCATACATATTCTTAACAAGAAGTTGAATCTTTCCAAAATGTCACTCGTTCTCGCTACATTGACTGCCTGGTGGGCCACTGAACAAATTATCACAAGGTGTGAAGTTAATTTTGAAACACAACCAAAATTTCAAAAATTTGTGAGTCATAGTCTCTTTTATTATTTTCAAAACACAATCCAATTTTTAGGCATGCATATTCTTAGCAAGAAGTGTGATTCTTTCCAAACTACCAATTGTTCTCGATACATTGACTGTCTGGTGGGTCCATTGAACAGATTGTCGCAAGGTATGAAGTTAATTTTGAAACACGGCCAAAATTTCAAAACACAGTGAGTCATAGTCTATTTGATTATTTTCAAAACACGGTCAAATTTCTAGGCATCAATATTCTTAGCAAGAAGTGTGAATCTTTCCAAACTACCACTTGTTCTTGATACATTGACTGTCTAGTGGGTCCATTGAACAGATTGTCGCAAGGTGTGAAGTTAATTTCGAAACATAGCCAAAATTTCAAAACACGGTGAGTCATAGTCTCTTTGATTGTTTCCGAAACATGGTCAAATTTCTAGGTATGCATATTCTTAGCAAGAAGTTGAATATTTCCAAACTATCACTCGTTCTCGATACATTTACTGCCTAGTGGGCCAATTGAACAAATTGTTGCAAAGTATGAATTTAATTTTGAAAACACAGCAAAAATTTCAAAACACTGCGAGTCATAGTTTGATTCTTTTCAAAACCTGGTCAAATTTCTAGGCATGCATATTCTTAGCAAGAATTGTGAATCTTTCCAAACTTCCACTTGTTCTCGATACATTCACTGTTTAGTGGGTCCGTCGAACAGATTGTCGCAAGGTGTGAAGATAATTTTGAAACACGGCTAAAAATTTCAAAACATGGTGAGTCATAGTCTCTTTGATTGTTTTCAAAACACGGTCAAATTTTGCATGAATATTCTCAGCAAGAAGTGTGAATCTTTCCAAACTATCACTCGTTCTCGATAAATTAACTGCCTGGTGGGTCCATTGAATAGATTATCACAAGGTGTGAAGTTAAACACAGCCAAAATTTCAAAACACGGTGAGAGTCATAGTCTCATGGTTGTTTTCAAAATACTTTCAGATTCCTGCTAGGCATGCATATTCTTTGCAAAAAGTTGAATCTTTCCAAACTGTCACTTGTTTTCGATACATTGGCTGTCTGGTGGGTCAATTGAATAGATTTTCGCAAGGTGTGAAGTTAATTTCAAAACACTGCGTAAATTGAAAACACGGTGAGTCATAGTCTCTTTGATTGTTTTCAAAACACGGTCAAATTTCAAGGCATACATATTCTTAACAAGAAGTTGAATCTTTCCAAACTGTCACTCGTTCTCGATACATTGACTGCCTGGTGGGTCCACTGAACAGATTATCACAAGGTGTGAAGTTAGTTTCGAAACACAACCAAAATTTCAAAAAACCGTGGGTCATAGTCTCTTTTATTATTTTCAAAACACAATCAAATTTTTAGGCATGCATATTCTTAGGAAGAAGTGTGAATCTTTCCAAACTACCAATTGTTCTCGATACATTGACTGTCTGGTGGGTCCATTGAACAGTTATGCAAAGGTATGAAGTTAATTTCGAAACACGGCCAAAATTTCAAAACACAGTGAGTCATAGTCTCTTTGATTATTTTCAAAACCCGGTCAAATTTCTAGGCATGCATATTCTTAGCAAGAAGTGTGAATCTTTCCAAACTATCACTCGTTCTCGATACATTGACTGCCTGGTGGCTCCATTAAATAGATTATCGCAAGATGTGAACTTAATATCGAAACACAGCCAAAATTTGAAAACACGGTCAGTCATAGTCTCTTTGATTGTTTTCAAAACATGGTCAAATTTCTAGGCATGCATATTCTTAGCAAGAATTTTGAATCTTTCCAAACCACCACTCGTTCTTGATACATTGACTGCCTAGTGGGTCCACTGAATAGTTTGTCGCAAGGTGTGAAGTTAATTTCAAAACACATCCAACATTTCATAACACGACGAGTCATAGTTTCTTTGATTGTTTTCAAAACACGGTTAAATTTCCAGGCATGCATATTCTCAGCAAGAAGTGTGAATCTTTCCAAACTATCAGTCGTTCTCGATACATTGCCTACCTGGTGGCTCCATTGAACAGATTATCGCAAGGTGTGAAGTTAATTTTTAAACATAGCCAAAATTTCAAAGCATGGTGAGTCATAGTCTCTTTGATTGTTTTCAAAACATGGTCAAATTTCTAGGCATTCATATTCTTAGCAAGAAGTGTGAATATTTCCAAACTATCACTCGCTCTCGATACATTGACTTCCTGGTGGGTCCATTGAACATATTGCCGCAAGGTGTGAAGTTAATTTCGAAACACAGCCAAATTTTCAAAACACAGTGAGTCATAGTCTCTTTGATTGTTTTCGAAACACGGTCAAATTTCTAGGTATGCATATTCTTAGCAAGAAGTTGAATCTTTCCTAACTATCACTCATTCTCGATAAATTAACTGCCTGGTGGGTCCATTGAACAGATTATCGCAAGGTGTGAAGTTAAACACAGCCAAAATTTCAAAACACGGTGAGAGTCATAGTCTCGTTGGTTGTTTTCAAAACACTTTCAAATTCGTCCTAGGCATGCATATTCTTTGCAAGAAGTTGAATCTTTCCAAACTCTCACTCGTTTTCGATACATTGACTTCCTGGTGGGTCCATTGAACATATTGCCGCAAGGTGTGAAGTTAATTTTGAAACACAGCCAAAATTTCAAAACACGGTGAGTCATAGTCTCTTTGATTGTTTTCAAAACATGGTCAAATTTCTAGGCATGTATATTCTTAGCAAGAATATTGAATCTTTCCAAACTACCACTCGTTCTTGATACATTGACTACCTAGTGGGTCCATTGAATAGTTTGTCGCAAGGTGTGAAGTTAATTTCAAAACACATCCAAAATTTCAAAACACAGTGAGTCGTAGTGCCTTTGATTGTTTTCAAAACACGGTTAAATTTCTAAGCATGCATATTCTCAGCAAGAAGTGTGAATCTTTCCAAACTATCACTCGTTCTCGATACATTGCCTACCTGGTGGCTCCATTGAATAGATTATCGCAAGGTGTGAAGTTAATTCTTAAACATAGCAAAAATTTCAAAACATGGTGAGTCATAGTCTCTTTGATTGTTTTCAAAACATGGTCAAATTTCTAGGCATTCATATTCTTAGCAAGAAGTGCGAATCTTTCCAAACTATCACTTGCTCTCGATACATTGACTGCCTGGTGGGTCCATTGAACATATTGTCGCAAGGTGTGAAGTTAATTTTGAAACAAAGCCAAATTTTCAAAACACAGTGAGTCATAGTCTCTTTGATTGTTTTTGAAACACGGTCAAATTTTTAGGTATGCATATTCTTAGAAAGAAGTTGAATCTTTCCAAACTATCACTCGTTCTCGATAAATTAACTGCCTGGTGGGTCCATTGAACAGATTATCACAAGGTGTGAAGTTAAACACGGCCAAAATTTCAAAACACGGTGAGAGTCATAGTCTCATTGGTTGTTTTAATAACACTTTCAAATTCCTGCTAGGCATGCATATTCTTTGCAAGAAGTTGAATTTTTCCAAACTCTCACTCGTTTTCGATACATTGACTGTCTGGTGGGTCAATTGAATAGATTTTCGCAAGGTGTGAAGTTAATTTCGAAACACTGCCAAATTTTGAAAACACGGTGAGTCATAGTCTCTTTGATTGTTTTCAAAACACGGTCAAATTTCAAGGCATACATATTCTTAACAAGAAGTTGAATCTTTCCAAACTGTCACTCGTTCTCGCTACATTGACTGCCTGGTGGGCCACTGAACAAATTATCACAAGGTGTGAAGTTAATTTTGAAACACAACCAAAATTTCAAAAATCTGTGAGTCATAGTCTCTTTTATTATTTTCAAAACACAATCAAATTTTTAGGCATGCATATTCTTAGCAAGAAGTGTGAATCTTTCCAAACTACCAATTGTTCTCGATACATTGACTGTCTGGTTGGTCCATTGAACAGATTGTCGCAAGGTATGAAGTTAATTTCGAAACACGGCCAAAATTTCAAAACACAGTGAGTCATAGTCTATTTGATTATTTTCAAAACACGGTCAAATTTCTAGGCATCAATATTCTTAGCAAGAAGTGTGAATCTTTCCAAACTACCACTTGTTCTTGATACATTGACTGTCTAGTGGGTCCATTGAACAGATTGTCGCAAGGTGTGAAGTTAATTTCGAAACATAGCCAAAATTTCAAAACACGGTGAGTCATAGTCTCTTTGATTGTTTCCGAAACATGGTCAAATTTCTAGGTATGCATATTCTTAGCAAGAAGTTGAATATTTCCAAACTATCACTCGTTCTCGATACATTTACTGCCTAGTGGGCCAATTGAACAAATTGTTGCAAAGTATGAATTTAATTTTGAAAACACAGCAAAAATTTCAAAACACTGCGAGTCATAGTTTGATTGTTTTCAAAACCTGGTCAAATTTCTAGGCATGCATATTCTTAGCAAGAATTGTGAATCTTTCCAAACTTCCACTTGTTCTCGATACATTCACTGTTTAGTGGGTCCGTCGAACAGATTGTCGCAAGGTGTGAAGATAATTTTGAAACACGGCTAAAAATTTCAAAACATGGTGAGTCATAGTCTCTTTGATTGTTTTCAAAACACGGTCAAATTTTGCATGAATATTCTCAGCAAGAAGTGTGAATCTTTCCAAACTATCACTCGTTCTCGATAAATTAACTGCCTGGTGGGTCCATTGAACAGATTATCACAAGGTGTGAAGTTAAACACAGCCAAAATTTCAAAACACGGTGAGAGTCATAGTCTCATGGTTGTTTTCAAAATACTTTCAGATTCCTGCTAGGCATGCATATTCTTTGCAAAAAGTTGAATCTTTCCAAACTGTCACTTGTTTTCGATACATTGGCTGTCTGGTGGGTCAATTGAATAGATTTTCGCAAGGTGTGAAGTTAATTTCAAAACACTGCGTAAATTGAAAACACGGTGAGTCATAGTCTCTTTGATTGTTTTCAAAACACGGTCAAATTTCAAGGCATACATATTCTTAACAAGAAGTTGAATCTTTCCAAACTGTCACTCGTTCTCGATACATTGACTGCCTGGTGGGTCCACTGAACAGATTATCACAAGGTGTGAAGTTAGTTTCGAAACACAACCAAAATTTCAAAAAACCGTGAGTCATAGTCTCTTTTATTGTTTTCAAAACACAATCAAATTTTTAGGCATGCATATTCTTAGCAAGAAGTGTGAATCTTTCCAAACTACCAATTGTTCTCGATACATTGGTATGCGGTGGGTCCATTGAGCAGTTATGCAAGGTATGAAGTTAATTTCGAAACACGGCCAAAATTTCAAAACACAGTGAGTCATAGTCTCTTTGATTATTTTCAAAACCCGGTCTAATTTCTAGGCATGCATATTCTTAGCAAGAAGTGTGAATCTTTCCAAACTATCACTCGTTCTCGATGCATTGACTGCCTGGTGGCTCCATTGAATAGATTATCGCAAGATGTGAACTTAATATCGAAACACAGCCAAAATTTGAAAACACGGTCAGTCATAGTCTCTTTGATTGTTTTCAAAACATGGTCAAATTTCTAGGCATGCATATTCTTAGCAAGAATTTTGAATCTTTCCAAACTACCACTCGTTCTTGATACATTGACTGCCTAGTGGGTCCACTGAATAGTTTGTCGCAAGGTGTGAAGTTAATTTCAAAACACATCCAACATTTCAAAACACGACGAGTCATAGTTTCTTTGATTGTTTTCAAAACACGGTTAAATTTCCAGGCATGCATATTCTCAGCAAGAAGTGTGAATCTTTCCAAACTATCAGTCGTTCTCGATACATTGCCTACCTGGTGGCTCCATTGAACAGATTATCGCAAGGTGTGAAGTTAATTTTTAAACATAGCCAAAATTTCAAAACATGGTGAGTCATAGTCTCTTTGATTGTTTTCAAAACATGGTCAAATTTCTAGGCATTCATATTCTTAGCAAGAAGTGTGAATATTTCCAAACTATCACTCGCTCTCGATACATTGACTTCCTGGTGGGTCCATTGAACATATTGCCGCAAGGTGTGAAGTTAATTTCGAAACACAGCCAAATTTTCAAAACACAGTGAGTCATAGTCTCTTTGATTGTTTTCGAAACACGGTCAAATTTCTAGGTATGCATATTCTTAGCAAGAAGTTGAATCTTTCCTAACTATCACTCATTCTCGATAAATTAACTGCCTGGTGGGTCCATTGAACAGATTATCGCAAGGTGTGAAGTTAAACACAGCCAAAATTTCAAAACACGGTGAGAGTCATAGTCTCGTTGGTTGTTTTCAAAACACTTTCAAATTCGTCCTAGGCATGCACATTCTTTGCAAGAAGTTGAATCTTTCCAAACTCTCACTCGTTTTCGATACATTGACTTCCTGGTGGGTCCATTGAAAATATTGCCGCAAGGTGTGAAGTTAATTTTGAAACACAGCCAAAATTTCAAAACATGATGAGTCATAGTCTCTTTGATTGTTTTCAAAACATGGTAAAATTTCTAGGCATGTATATTCTTAGCAAGAATATTGAATCTTTCCAAACTACCACTCGTTCTTGATACATTGACTACCTAGTGGGTCCATTGAATAGTTTGTCGCAAGGTGTGAAGTTAATTTCAAAACACATCCAAAATTTCAAAACACAGTGAGTCGTAGTGCCTTTGATTGTTTTCAAAACA
Organism: Avena insularis; assembly: GCA_023614405.1. Taxonomy (NCBI): domain Eukaryota; kingdom Viridiplantae; phylum Streptophyta; class Magnoliopsida; order Poales; family Poaceae; genus Avena; species Avena insularis. The sequence goes on along the minus strand of CM042694.1, from coordinate 441,219,642 downwards.
CGGTTAAATTTCTAAGCATGCATATTCTCAGCAAGAAGTGTGAATCTTTCCAAACTATCACTCGTTCTCGATACATTGCCTACCTGGTGGCTCCATTGAATAGATTATCGCAAGGTGTGAAGTTAATTCTTAAACATAGCAAAAATTTCAAAACATGGTGAGTCATAGTCTCTTTGATTGTTTTCAAAACATGGTCAAATTTCTAGGCATTCATATTCTTAGCAAGAAGTGCGAATCTTTCCAAACTATCACTTGCTCTCGATACATTGACTGCCTGGTGGGTCCATTGAACATATTGTCGCAAGGTGTGAAGTTAATTTTGAAACAAAGCCAAATTTTCAAAACACAGTGAGTCATAGTCTCTTTGATTGTTTTTGAAACACGGTCAAATTTTTAGGTATGCATATTCTTAGAAAGAAGTTGAATCTTTCCAAACTATCACTCGTTCTCGATAAATTAACTGCCTGGTGGGTCCATTGAACAGATTATCACAAGGTGTGAAGTTAAACACAGCCAAAATTTCAAAACACGGTGAGAGTCATAGTCTCATTGGTTGTTTTAATAACACTTTCAAATTCCTGCTAGGCATGCATATTCTTTGCAAGAAGTTGAATTTTTCCAAACTCTCACTCGTTTTCAATACATTGACTGTCTGGTGGGTCAATTGAATAGATTTTCGCAAGGTGTGAAGTTAATTTCGAAACACTGCCAAATTTTGAAAACACGGTGAGTCATAGTCTCTTTGATTGTTTTCAAAACACGGTCAAATTTCAAGGCATACATATTCTTAACAAGAAGTTGAATCTTTCCAAACTGTCACTCGTTCTCGCTACATTGACTGCCTGGTGGGCCACTGAACAAATTATCACAAGGTGTGAAGTTAATTTTGAAACACAACCAAAATTTCAAAAATCTGTGAGTCATAGTCTCTTTTATTATTTTCAAAACACAATCAAATTTTTAGGCATGCATATTCTTAGCAAGAAGTGTGAATCTTTCCAAACTACCAATTGTTCTCGATACATTGACTGTCTGGTGGGTCCATTGAACAGATTGTCGCAAGGTATGAAGTTAATTTCGAAACACGGCCAAAATTTCAAAACACAGTGAGTCATAGTCTATTTGATTATTTTCAAAACACGGTCAAATTTCTAGGCATGCATATTCTTAGCAAGAAGTGTGAATCTTTCCAAACTACCACTTGTTCTTGATACATTGACTGTCTAGTGGGTCCATTGAACAGATTGTCGCAAGGTGTGAAGTTAATTTCGAAACATAGCCAAAATTTCATAACACGGTGAGTCATAGTCTCTTTGATTGTTTCCGAAACACGGTCAAATTTCTAGGTATGCATATTCTTAGCAAGAAGTTGAATATTTCCAAACTATCACTCGTTCTCGATACATTTACTGCCTAGTGGGCCAATTGAACAAATTGTTGCAAAGTATGAAGTTAATTTTGAAAACACAGCAAAAATTTCAAAACACTGCGAGTCATAGTTTGATTGTTTTCAAAACCTGGTCAAATTTCTAGGCATGCATATTCTTAGCAAGAATTGTGAATCTTTCCAAACTTCCACTTGTTCTCGATACATTCACTGTTTAGTGGGTCCGTCAATGATTATGCATGAAGGTGTGAAGTTAATTTTGAAACACGGCTAAAAATTTCAAAACATGGTGAGTCATAGTCTCTTTGATTGTTTTCAAAACACGGTCAAATTTTGCATGCATATTCTCAGCAAGAAGTGTGAATCTTTCCAAACTATCACTCGTTCTCGATACATTGACTGCCTGGTGGCTCCATTGAATAGATTATTGCAAGGTGTGAAGTTAATTTCGAAACATAGCCAAAATTTCAAAACACGGTGAGTCATAGTATCTTTGATTGTTTTCAAAACATGGTCAAATTTCTAGGCGTGCATATTCTTAGCAAGGATTTTGAATCTTTCCAAACTACCACTCGTTCTCGATACATTGACTGCCTAGTGGGTCCAATTAATAGTTTGTCACAAGGTGTGAAGTTAATTTCAAAACACATTCAAAATTTCAAAACACGGTGAGTCATAGTCTCTTTGATTGTTTTCAAAACACGGTTAAATTTCTAGGCATGCATATTCTCAGCAAGAAGTGTGAATCTTTCCAAAGTATCACTCGTTCTCGATACATTGCCTACCTGGTGGCTCCATTGAACAGATTATCGCAAGGTGTGAAGTTAATTTTTAAACATAGCCAAAATTTCAAAACATGGTCAGTCATAGTCTCTTTGATTGTTTTCAAAACATGATCAAATTTCTAGGCATTCATATTCTTAGCAAGAAGTGCGAATCTTTCCAAACTATCACTCGCTCTCGATACATTGACTGCCTGGTGGGTCAATTGAACATATTACCGCAAGGTGTGAAGTTAATTTCGAAACACAGCCAAATTTTCAAAACACAGCCAAATTTTCAAAACACAGTGAGTCATAGTCTCTTTGATTGTTTTCGAAACACGGTGAAATTTCTAGGTATGCATATTCTTAGCAAGAAGTTGAATCTTTCCAAACTATCACTTGTTCTCGATAAATTAAGTGCCTGGTGGGTCCATTGAACAAATTATCGCAAGGTGTGAAGTTAAACACAGCCAAAATTTCAAAACACGGTGAGAGTCATAGTGTCGTTGGTTATTTTGAAAACACTTTCAAATTCCTGCTAGGCATGCATATTCTTTGCAAGAAGTTGAATCTTTCCAAACTCTCACTCATTTTCGATACATTGACTGTCTAGTGGGTCAATTGAATAGATTTTCGCAAGGTGTGAAGTTAATTTCGAAACACTACCAAAATTTGAAAACACGGTGAGTCATAGTCTCTTTGATTGTTTTCAAAACACGGTCAGATTTCAAGGCATACATATTCTTAACAAGAAGTTGAATCTTTCCAAACTATCAATCGTTCTCGATACATTGACTGCCTGGTGGGTCCACTGAACAGATTATCGCAAGGTGTGAAGTTAATTTCGAAACACAACCAACATTTCAAAAAACCGTGAGTCATAGTCTCTTTGATTGTTTTTGAAACACGGTCAAATTTCTAGGTATGCATATTCATAGCAAGAAGTTGAATATTTCCAAACTATCACTCGTTGTCGATACATTGACTACCTAGTGGGCCCATTTAACAGATTGTTGCAAAGTATCAAGTTAATTTCAAAACACCGCAAAAATTTCAAAACACTACAAGTCATAGTCTCTTTGATTGTTTTCAAAACATGGTCAAATTTCTAGGCATGCATATTGTTAGCAAGAAGTGTGAATCTCTCCAAACTATCACTCGTTCTCGATACATTGACTCCCTGGTAGGTCCATTGAACATATTGCCGCAAGGTGTGAAGTTAATTTCGAAACACAACCAAAATTTCAATACACAGTGAGTCATAGTCTCTTTGATTGTTTTCGAAACACGGTCAAATTTCTAGGTATGCATATTCTTAGCAAGCAGTTGAATCTTTCCAAACTATCACTCATTCTCGATAAATTAACTGCCTGGTGGGTCCATTGAACAGATTATCGCAAGGTGTGAAGTTAAACACAGCCAAAATTTCAAAACACGGTGAGAGTCATAGTCTCGTTGGTTGTTTTCAAAACACTTTCAAATTCCTGCTAGGCATGCATATACTTTGCAAGAAGTTGAATCTTCCCAAACTCTCACTCGTTTTTGATACATTGACTGTTTGGTGGGTCAATTGAATAGATTTTTGCAAGGTGTCAAGTTAATTTCGAAACACTGCCAAAATTTGAAAACACGGTGAGTCATAGTCTCTTGGATTGTTTTCAAAACACGGTCAAATTTCAAGGCATACATATTCTTAACAAGAAGTTGAATCTTTCCAAATTGTCACTCGTTCTCGATACATTGACTGCCTGGTGGGTCCATTGAACAGATTATCGCAAGGTATGAAGTTAATTTCGAAACACAACCAAAATTTCAAAAAACCGTGAGTCATAGTCTCTTTGATTGTTTTCGAAACACGGTCAAATTTCTAGGTATGCATGTTCTTAGCAAGAAGTTGAATATTTCCAAACTCTCACTCGTTCTCGATATATTGACTGTCTAGTGGGCCCATTGAACAGATTTTTGGAAAGTATGAAGTAAATTTCAAAACACCGCAAAAAATTCAAAACACTTCGAGTCATAGTCTCTTTGTTTGTTTTCAAAACATGGTCAAATTTCTAGGCATGCATATTCTTAGCAAGAAGTGTGAATCTTTCCAAACTATCACTCGTTCTCGATACATTCACTCCCTGGTGGGTCCATTGAACATATTGCCGCAAGGTGTGAAGTTAATTTTGAAACATAGCCAAAATTTCAAAACACGGTGAGTTATAGTCTCTTTGATTGCTTTCGAAACACGGTCAAATTTCTAGGTATGCATATTCTTAGCAAGAAGTTGAATCTTTCCAAACTATCACTTGTTCTCGATATATTGACTGCCTGGTGCGTCCATTGAATAGATTGTTGCAAGGTGTGAAGTAAATTTCGAAACACAGCCAAAATTTCAAAACACGGTGATTCATAGTCTTTTTGATTGTTTTCAAAACACGGTCAAATTTCTAGGAATGCATATTCTTAGCAAGAAGTTGAACCTTTCTAAACTATCACTCGTTATCGATATATTGACTGCCTGGTGGGTCCATTGAATAAATTGTTGCAAAGTGTGAAGTTAATTTTGAAACACAACAAAAATTTCAAAACATGATGAGTCATAGTATATTTGATTGTTTTCAAAACACGGTCAAATTTCTAGGCATGCATATTCTTAGCAAGAAGTGTGAATCTTTCCAAACTACAACTTGGTCTCGATACATTGACTGTCTAGTGGGTCCATTGAACAGATTGTCGCAACGTGTGAAGTTAATTTCGAAACACAGACAAAATTTCAAAACACGGTGAGTCATAGTCTCTTTGATTGTTTTCAAAACACTTAATTTTCCAGGCATGCATATTCTCAGCAAGAAGTGTGAATCTTTCCAAACTATCACTCGTTCTCGATACATTGACTGCCTGGTGGCTCCACTGAACAGATTATCACAAGGTGTGAAGTTAATTTCAAAACACAGCTAAAATTTTAAAACACGGTGAGTCATAGTCTCTTTGATTGTTTCCAAAACACGGACAAATTTCTAGGCATGCATATTCTTAAAAAGAATTGTGAATCTTTCCAAACTAACACTCGATCTCGATACATTGACTACCTAGTGGGTCCATGAACAATTTGTCGCAAGGTGTGAAGTTAATTTCAAAACACATCCAAAATTTCAAAAAACGGTGAGTCATAGTCTATTTGATTGTTTTCAAAATATGGTGATTTATAGTCTCTTTGATTGTTTTCAAAACATTGTCAAATTTCTAGGCATGCATAGTCTTAGCAAAAGTTGAATCTTTCTAAACTATTACTCGTTCTCGATATATTGACTACCTGGTGGGTCCATTGAACAGAATGTTGCAAGGTGTGAAGTTAATTTTGAAACACAGCCAAAATTTATAAACATGGTGATTCATAGTCTCTTCAATTGTTTTCAAAACATGGTCAAATTTCTTGGCATGCATATTCTTAGCAAGAAGTTGAATCTTTCCAAACTATCACTTGTTCTCGATACATTGACTACCTAGTGGGTCCATTGAACAGATTGTTACAAAGTGTAAAGTAAATTTCAAAACATAGCCAAAATTTCAAAACACGGTGAGTCATAGTGACGTGGGCATACCCTGCAGGCACTCGTAATCAGCATATACGATCCAGCCCAGTAGAAGCCCACGGTGTTACTGATGGATCTGAAATATAGCCATTTACGTCCACATTTAAACTAGATATTATTCGTATTTTTCATGAAATATCTCTCTAAACCCTGCCACTAATGCCTAATATTCAAAGGGGTATTCAATCCTTTCTTTTATATTTTTCCTGCACAGATAATGTCGTTTAAAGATGGGAATCACTACATTAAAGTCGAAGATACGAGATTTCCAACAACCACAAGAAACCAGGAGCCGTAAAGCGGAGGCAAACACTTTAATGACCAACTATATGACCGGAGCAAAATTCCGGCCGTATAGCTCCGGTCATATAGTTGGCGTCGCCACCGTTAGGTCAAACAGAACAACTTTCGTGAAGCGACCCCTAGATAAAGAAGCCTCGGGCGACGAGAAAACTCTCTCCGACCTCGCCAAAAGTCTCTACCACAGATCACCAGCCTCCTCTAGATCTCAAAACGCTTCTCCATCTCCATAGCCATATTCCACCACTTGTAATAGTAGATCTCTTCTCCAATTGGCAACATTGTAATACTATTGCTATCAATCTTATGATTTTCATTACAATGTTTATGATTGTTGATGTCATCTCTATGTGTGAGTAATTCTCCTTGGGCTAAGGGCTTCGGCCTAGCCATGTAGCGTTTGTGCATGTTATTTATCATAGATGGGATCGTGTATTAGATTGTATGACATGATGATTATTGCATCCTCTCTTGCCTCAATCCAAGGACTTGTCAGGTACCCAAGACCCCGAGGGTTGAGCTAGGTATAGGGAGTATGAGTAATGTGATCTACAGGTTGGGAACTCTAGTGACAGAAGGGGTAGTGCGGCTGTATGTGAGGGATTTACTTGGGATTAACAGTGACATCACTACGCATATCATTAGTTCTCTTTCTTCTATGAATGAGACTAGTAGGTTATTTCGATAAGCGGTTGCAGAGGCAATAGCAATTATGGATGCACTACCCACATATAATTTATCTTGCTCTAACAAGTACATGCATACTTTATTTCTATCTTTTATTCCCATCAAATGTTTTGCACAGCTACAGGTGAAACCGAATGCCCAAGGCCCTCTCTCTCCATCATCAACAAAAAAAAGTCGCAAACTATTGGTCCAGTAAAAACACAAAAGGAATTCTAAAACTCCCGAAGGTCCATTAAAGTAACTTCACTATGCATTCGCTTCCCGAGGATTCGATAACCTAGGTGTACTAGGGAAAAAGAAGCTACACTACATCCGTAATCCGAATCGAAGGTATCAACCCTTTTTCTGGTGTAGTTGTCGGGGAAGCAATAGCTACCCTGGTGAGGTTATTAGGAACCTTGATAGTTTTAAATTCTTGTTTTTAATTTTGTTAGTTAGCTTTCAATTTTTATTTGATAAACCAAAAAAATTAGTTAGCCTTTAAATTCTTACTTTTACTATTATAATTATTTATTTAAGAAAACCCAAAAAGATAGCAAATATGGCTGAAAAGAAGCTTGGGGAGTTTGCTACTCCCAATAATGATTATCTGCGTACTCCTATTACTCAGCCAGCAATTGCTGATGATGACTATGAAATTAAGCCCCATTATTTAAGTTTGGTTCAACAGAATCAATTTGGAGGCTCTGTTGTTGAAGAAGCGGGCATGCACTTGAATACTTTCACTAAAATATGTGATATGATGCATATAAAAGACGCCGACCTTGATGCGGTCAAATTGTGTCCATTCCTTTCTCTCTGAGAGAAAGAGCAAAATAATGGTTGCTATCTTTGCCTAAAAATACTATTACAACACGGGTGGAATGCACTTCTTTATTTATGACTAAATGTTTTCCACCTGCAAAGACTATGCAACTCTGACCTAATATTACTGGCTTTAGACAGGAAGAGTGTGAGTCACTAGCACTTGCATGGGAAAGGTTGAAAGAGTGCATGAGAAACTGTCCTAATCATGGGATGGAAGACTGGTTAATTCTCCATTTATTTTATAATGCTCTTAACCCGGTGTCTAAGTCTATGCTTGATACTGCAGCTGGAGGAACATTTATGGGAAAACATATTACCGAAGCAAAGCAGTTGCTAGGTAATATGCAAGATAACCATGCCCAATGGCATGTGGATAGATCAAACACGAAGAAGCTAAACTCCATCTCACCAGAAGAAAATGAAGAACTCAATGCTTAGTTGGATGAGCTCATACTAGCCATAAAAGGTAAGGAAACCCAGGTAAGAGCCACCCCTGAAACAAATATTGAAGAAAATAGACTTCATAGCTCGTAATGATTATAACCCTGCTTGGAAGAAGAATTATAATCCTAGTTTTCGGAGACATTATTCTAGTCCTGCAGGTAACTCTAATAATAATATGGGAACTAGTAATGGTAGTCTCCAAGAAACACTTATAGACTCACAAAATGAACAAAACAATATTCTTATTGAAATTATGGAGAACCATGATGCTATGCTTGGTAAATCATCTAACCAAGCTGTTAGTTTGAGAAATGATTTGCAGGCCCACCAAGAAAGGATGAGGATCGTTGAGGCACAGCTAGGTAAGATAACCGATAGTCAAACTCTCATTCTAGCTAAATTTGTAGGAAAAGTTGAGCCAAATCCCATTCAAGACCTCAAGATGATGATAATCCAAAGGGAGGAACCTGAAGAACTTGATTATAGTAATGCTCCTTCACCAAGCTACATCGTTGAAGATCTCGTAAAAAGGATCAACGTCAAGATTCCAGTAAGTGAAGGTAGTGACGAACTATGTACCAACACTTTCTCAGTCATGTAGAAATTAAGGTACATGAGCTTGAGGAAGAATATAAGAAAATTGCTAAAAATTACCTGTAAAGTTAGATGACATATTTGAGCCTACTATTAAGATTAAAATTGGAATCAAGGAGATAGCTGGACTTTGTGATCTAGGTGCAAGCATCTCGACAATTCCGAAGAGTCTTTTTAACAAGTTAAATCTTGGCTCCTTTGAAATCACTGAGTTAAAATTGCATCTAGCAGATTCTATCTACAAACAAGCTGTTGGAATTAAGGAGAATACTTTAGTATACATTAAAGGCTGTCCTGCTCTCATTGATTTTGTTATTGTTGACATGCCTGAAGATGCTACTGCTCCTATTATATTAGGCCGTCCTTTCTTATGAACCATTATGGCTTTGATTAATCTACATGAAGGGAAGGTGAAGCTTCAATTTCCTTCACGGGATCCTTTTGTTATTCATTTTCCCAGGAAGAAGAAAGTCAAACATGATGAAAAGGAGGCCATCACTTGGAAGGCCAATTACTTTGGAGTGGGTGTTCCACTCATCTGGCCTAAGTGAGAAACATTGGGGTCAAGCTATTGACCATAAAACAACGCTTCATGGGAGGCAACCCATGTGAAATAAAGGTTTGAGTAAAGTTTTTAAGTTTCAGTTTAAGTTTATGTTCAATAAAGAGTGCTAGAAAACTCCAATTGAGAAGAAGAAGTTCGGTAGTACTAAAAATCCCGCTTTATTCATATTGTTGTTGGTCGACATTATTTTCTGTCAATTTTCTGCCAAAAACAAGGTATATCACTAAGTTACAGGAAATAAGTAATTTTCGAAGAAACATTTTTTTTTTGATGCACACAGAGAGTTTAACGACCAACTATATGGCGGGAATAAAAATTCCGGTCGTATAGATATCTTTGCCATCGACAATTTTTCTTTAATAGGCACAGAGAGTTGAACGACCAACTATACGACGGGAATAAAAATTCCGGCCGTATAGCTCCGGTCGTATAGATATCGGTGCCTCCGTACAAATTCTTTTCTAATGTACTGATAGTTTAACGACCAACTATACGGCGGGAATAAAAACTCCAGCCGTATAGTTCCGGTTGTATAGATATCGATGTCTTTGTATATTTGCTTTTCCCAGGTACAGACAGTTTAACGACCAACTATATGGCAAAAACAAATTGTTCCGGCCATATAGCTACGCCGCCAGGAGGAAACCCTAAAATTTTGACAGCAGGCCAACTATACGGCCGGAACACATTTCCGACCACAAAATCGCATGGGAAGGTACCTCTAACTCCAAAACTTCAATCCTTTTTCTCTCTTCTACCTCCAAACTCTCTCAAAACCTCAAGAGATCTTCATATCTACTCAATTTCATTCGATTTCCTCGCACACAAGTGATCTACAGTATGTTTCTCCTCTGATCCTCCAATTACTTTTTGCAAATTCATCTTTGATCTATTGTCATTATCAATCTAGGGTGAGACCTACTATGAACCAATTTTCATGATTTTCTTGCCTAGATTATTATTTTGAGGGGATTGTTTAGTGTGCTATGATGAGGAATATGTTGTACTTATTATTGTTGGATCAAAAAGTTTTATTTTTGCCTTTCTTCAGTGTTTTAGATGATGAACATAAGGAGCCAAACTCGTGCTCGTGCCACCGCTAGCGCTTCTCGGGCTGCCGCTCAAGAACGCATGGGGATACGGTTCACGGATGAGCCCCAACGTGATCGCTTTAACAGGATCAAGAACCGCGAAGTGAAGGCCACCAAGTGGGCTTGCGCCATTATATTGAACCAACTCGGTATTTCTGATGACTTCAATTTACTTTGCAATAGAGCTGGCCTGCAAAACTTTGTGTACAATGATGTGCCTACTTATCGCCACTTAACCATTGAATTTCTAAATTCGTTGCAAAGCACCATTAAACAATGGCAAGGAGAGGACACTATTTCTTTCCGACTGATGAACAACAACTACACTTTAACATTAGATGAATGGCGCACTTGTTTTAATTTTCCAAACAATGATGTTTTTGCTTTACGCGCATCCTTTACTGGCTTAGAACCTACCCCTGAAAAATACTATAATGGGATGAGTTTCACTACTAGAGTGAACAAGGGGAAGAATATTCAACATCCTGCAATTCACTATTTATTCTATGTTATTGCTAACACTTTGCAGGCACGTAATGAGTTCACGAGACTCAACGAGGAGGACATCTTAGTCCTTGCAAAGGCTGCTTATATTAAGTGCGGCTTGTGACTCAACTTGGGTGCCATCCTTGTGCGCTACTTGGAGCACCAAGCCTCCTATAGCCAAGGACCAATCATAGGTGAAGGCATCATCACCGTGATTGCCACTGCCCTAGGCATCGACCTAGGTGAGTTGCAACCCGTGCTAGGTGAGCGACATGTTGGTTTCTCCACCTTGAAAGCTTGTGGAATGCTCACTAGGAGAGGTGGTGTTTATTACCTACATATTGCTGGAGCTGGGCGTCTCTACCCCGCTCCTATGCCTAATAGTCTTTTCTCTATCGAGGAAGGACGTTTGCTATATGACTTGCAGGTTGAGAAACACCAACCCGAGGAGGAGATTCCGGCAGAGGATGATGACCAAGAGGAGGAGCAAGAAGTTCCTTATCAAGAGGAGCAGCCACAAACCCGGTTCGCCACATACCAATATTTCCATGGACTTGGAGGGACTGTGGAGAGGATGTATAGCCTCTCTTTGAACCTCCGAGAATAAACTAGTAACCTCTCAACTCAATTTGTGAACTGGAGTAATGCCTTTTTCATACCACCACAATGATTTGAAGGGCTTGTAAAAGCCTAAGCTTGGGGAAGTTTCCTCATGTATCTTTATTTGGCATCCATTTGCTTTATTTTCAAGGTTATGTTTTAATTTGAGTTTATAAGCACTCGTGTTGGTTTCCCCAACACTTTATTTTCTAGCTCTTTCTATCTGCTTTCGAGATTTTCTAGCCGAGCTTTGACGCCAATTTTCTATTCTTTAAACTCCCTCTCTTAAGAAAACACAAAAATATTTCTTCATTTTTCCTTACTTTCCCTCTTTCTTTTCTTTCCGCCTCAAGGTTTATATGTTTGCGGGAGAGTGATCGACTTCGAGTTTCCAAGAAACAAATAAAAAAGGAAGAGAGAAATGGAACCAAACATGAGAGGTATGCCTTATGACTCCGCACTTTTGAAGTTTGAGAAACCCATGGTAGTTAGTAGTAAATGTTGAGATATTATATTGGTGGAGTGAGTCTTTGTATTGTAGTAAGATTCTCGTTTGCATGGGTATTTAATTCTGTACGTTTTGTTCTAGCTCTAGTAATTAACCAAGTCTTGCCTAAAAATTTCTAAATAATTGTAATAAGAAAAAGTCTCATTAATTGAAGGCTTGGGTGTTATAGTGCTTAGTCTTGAAGGCTTATTTCTAGAGACACTCAACGCCACTGAAAATGTTGATTGACTTGATAACTATCTTTAAAAGGATTTGTTCGATTGAATTAATGTTTAGCGGTTTTTGTGAGCATGCCAAAGTTTGACTTGTTAATCATAAGAATGATATAGATTTGTGTGTGTCAAACTTCATGGGATGCCAACAACTCCGCTGGCCTACGAACAATCTTCATGGAGGAAACTCCTAACTTTCGGCTATTAGTTGATTAAACGCTTGTAGCAGCAATTCTATAGTGGATAAGATTCTTGGCACTCCCGGGTAGCTGTAATCATGATGGAATCACTCCTCTGGCTGTTATGACTAATCATTATGAAAAAGGAACAAAAACCTTAGTGATTCCACGAGTGTCCATCACATCCCGATAAACTAATAAAAATCTTTGGCATGCTCTCAATTACTTAAGAACTGAAATTCTTGAAGGACAATGAATAGAAAAGTAGTGCTTGAAAAGTCTTGATTTATTGATGTGGGAGAATTGAGATACTCTAGTATATATGCTTTTCATGACAACTCTCACACTCTTAATTTTCATGATTATACTTTATTGTTCAAAGGCAAGCCTATGAGTTGACTACATGACATGGAATAAAGTTTACTCATTAGAATCATCTATGTTAACAATAATTTTGCTGCACTATAAGGATGCATAAAACCCGTATGATATGCTTGCCATTTCTCTATATATGCTGATGTTTTTTAGATTCATGAAGTGGAGGAAACATTAGACTACCAATCATGAGTAAGATCACCATCTCGTTATTTCAGTTTAAATGCTGAGTTCCTTTTTGATTTTGGTTTTCTTGCTTGGGGACGATCAAGTTTAAGCTTGGGGAGGTTGATGGCTTTGAAATATAGCCATCTACATCCACATTTAAACTAGATATTATTCATATTTTTTATGAAATCTCTCTCTAGACCCTGCCACTAATGCCTAATATTCAAAGGGGTATGCAATACTTTTCTTTTATATTTTCCCTGCGTAGATAATGTAATTTAAAGATGGGAATCTCTACATTAAAGTTGAAGATACGAGATTTCCAACAACCATAAGAAACCAAGATCCATAAAGCGGAGGCAGATGCTTTAACGACCAACTATACGACCGGAGCAAAATTCTGGCCGTATAGCTCCGGTCATATAGTTGGCGCCACCACCGTTAGGTCAAACAGAACAACTTTCGTGAAGGGACCCCTATATAAAGAAGCCTCGGGCGACGAGAAAACTCTCTCCGACCTCGCCAAAAGTCTCTGCCATAGATCACCAGCCGCCTCCAGATCTCAAAACCCTTCTCCATCTCCATAGCCATATTCCACCACTTGTAATAGTAGATCTCTTCTCTGATTGGCAACATTGTAAGACTATTGCTATCAATCTTATGATTTTCATTATGATGTTTATGATTGTTGATCTCATCTCTACGTGTGAGTAATTCTCCTTGGGCTAAGGGCTTCGGCCTAGCCATGTAGCGTTTGTGCATGTTATTTATCATAGATGGGATCGTGTATTAGTTTGTATGACATGATGATTATTGTATCCTATCTTGCCTCAATCCAACGACTTATCAGGTACCCAAGACCCCGAGGGTTGAGCCAGGTTTAGGGAGTATGAGTAATGACTGATCTACAGGTTGGGAACCCTAGTGACAGAAGGGGTAGTACGGCTATATGTGAGGAAATTACTTGGGATTAACGGTGACATCACTATGCATATCATTAGTTCTCTTTCTTATATGGATGAGACTAGTAGGTTATTGCTATAAGCGGTTGCGGAGGAAATATAAATTATGGATGCATTGCCCACATATAATTTATCTTTCTCTAACAAGTACATGCATACTTTATTTCTATCTTTTATTCCCATTAGATGTTTTGCACAGCTACAGGTGAAACCGAACGCCCAAGGCTCTCTCTCCATCATCAACAACAACAAAAATACGCAAACTATTGGTCCGTAAAAACACAAAAAGAATTCTAAAACTCCCGAAGGTCCATTAAAGTAACTTCACTACGCATTCGCTTCCCAAGGATATGATAACCTAGGTCTACTAGGGAAAAATAAGCTACACTACATCCATAATTCGGATCGAAGGTATTAGTTACTAAGGCCTAGTCGAATTTCGGATGGCTAGGAGACTTCAACTCCTTAAAGAACACGATAGAAGTTTATAGGGAGGACAGTAATATGTAATCGACTCGGCCTGCTATCTCGAGACCTAGCCTATGTATATAAAGGCTTGGAGGGGGCAGCGAGGAGGATTATTCGCAACCCTAGTTTCCACACCACCACCAGATCGAATTTGTGCACTCTGTAACTTTCGACTCCTCGATAATTCCAAGAGCAGACAAGAATGAGTAGGGTCCTCTACGAGTACTAAACCTGGGTAAATCTCGTGTCACCTAATTGATTGTTTGCTAGACGATCGATGGAGCTAGATGGTTGGTTCTTCTCCTTTGTGCTACCATGTTTAGATCTTGTGAGCTCCGTTCATGATCAAGATCATCTATTTGTAATCATACATGTTGTGTTTACGGGGATCCGATGGATATTGAGATGCTATTCCAGATTGATTATTGATTCTATCATGTCTTTGTTATTTGCGATCTTGCATGCTCTCCGTTGTTAGTAGCTATCTTGGCCGAGTAGATGCTAGCAACTCCAAGAGGGAGTATTTATGCTCGATAGTGGGTTCATGCCTCTAGGAATCTGGAGAAGTGACAGAAATCTCTAAGGTACTAGATGTGTTGTTGCTACTAGGGAGAAAACAACAATCCTTTGTTCATAGAACAATCGTATTGTTTACTTTACACACAATGCTTAATGCAATTATCTGTTGCTTGCAACTTAATACTAGAGGGAGTTCGGATGATAACCTGAAGGTGGATTATTAGTCATAGATGTAGTTGGATTACGGTCTATGTAGAATATTGTAATGCCCAATAAAATCTCATAGAAGTCAAGATGATTAGTATATGCATGTATGCTTTCTCGATGTTTGTCAATTGCCCCGCTGTAATTTGTTCACCCAACATGTCATCTATCTTAAGGATAATCACCACTAGAGAACTATGGACCCCGGTCCTTTCTTTTACTATCAACCTACAATCTACTATTTACTGTTTTCTGTTTACTTTCTGCAAGCAATTACTATCTTCCACACAATACGTTTAATCCTTTGTTTTCAGCAAAACCGGTGAGATTGGCAACCTCACTATAAGTTGGGGGCAAAGTTCTGTGGTTGTGTTGTGCAGGATTCCAAGTTGGAAACAACACCTTGGAGGTGTTTCCTTGCTCCTACTGGTTCGATAACCTTGGTTTCATAACTGAGGGAAAACTTGCTGCTGTGCTCATCATACCTTCCTCTTGGTGTTCGCCGACGAGCTCGATATATTTTGGGTCATTAAGCAATTTTTGTGGCGCCGTTGACAGGGAGTCAAGGACATCTTCACAAGGGGAGTCCCTCATAACCAATCTCTTTACTTTGTTATTTTCATTTTGCTTAGTTTATTTTTTGCTTTGTTTGCTTGTTTCTTTATCAAAAACACACAAAAATTAGTTGTACTAGTTTGTTTTTTTTATATTAAAAACACAAAAATTTTAGTTCTTTTTCTATAGTTGTCACTTCGTTCTTTGCTCACCATGTTGATCCCTAAGTTCACCCGAAAAGATCTTTCAATAGGTAGTGGCTCTATAATTGGGAAAGATAATATTGAAGAATTCTTTAACCATGTTAGCAAGCATGAGGATATTGAGGATACATCCCTTGCTTAAAGAATACTATGATGTTTCTAAGGAAGCTAGAAAAGTCTTTGATCATTTTAATATGTAGGCTCATGTGTAGATGTTATTGGTACACGAGAAAAGATGAACAAAACCGAACCTAATGGGGAGGAAATTAAGATACCAATACCTTTTAAACTTGTAGGAATGCATGAAGCCTTAGAAAAGAATTTTGATTGGATTGTTCCTGAAAACCCATTTGATGAAAATAGTGAACCTAAGAGCATTGAGAGAGGACACTCTAGAACTTATTTGGATGAGATACCTTGCCTTGTTGAAGATATTTCTAGTATTAATCTTAATGCTTCTTCATTGAGAATACTTGATGCCTTTCTTGCTTCTTATGCCTAACTTAAAGGCATTAAAGAAAAGTACTTATTGGGAGATAACACAAAAGGTTTAGATGAGTCTTGGAAGTTATTACCTCTGTAATAACCTCTCCTTATCCTTTTTATTTGCTTTTTGTGCCAAGAGTAACCTCTAATGAGAGAGAAGTAATGCTTGGAAAAGTTGTTGTCCCGAGACAGATTTTTATGCTTCTCTATAAAAATTCGATTTGAGCTGTGATTTTTTGTGCTTCTGCCCCAGGTTGTTATACAACTTTGGTTAGTTCAACACTTTTCGATTTGAGCAACAGAAGGTCTTCGAAAAAATTGGTTTTTACCTTCTAGTCTGTTTTGACAGATTTATGCCATTATTTGCATTTGCTTCTTGTTGATTCCTTTTTGGGTTCTTTTTGGAAAATTGAGCTTTTTGAGGGAAGTGCTACAGTAGCTTGTGTTTTAATGGAAGTTTTATTGGTATTGAAACTGAACCCAAATACTTATTATCTTGAGTACACTAATGTTGCTAATAAAGATTGTGTGAAGTTTTGTATGAAGGAAAAATTTCAGGTGTAAGGAAAGAATGATGTAATGAGATGAAGAATGGACTAAAGCTCAAGCTTGGGGATGCCAACCGTGTCACCCCAAGAAATATCCAAGAAGTACAAGCGTCAAAGCTTGGGGATGCCCAAGACATCCCCTTCTTCATCAATAAAAATCTCAGGTTTCTTCCTAACACTTCATTTTTATTGTTTCATGCACAGTTGTATTGTTCTTGGAGCGTCTTTGTTTTTGTTTTTTGGTTTTCGTTTTCTTTGTTTGCTTAGTTTGCTTAAATAAATTGGTTGGACCCCTTCATTCATACATTAGTTTTCAAATAGATTGGTTTGGATTGGAAAAGAGTAGGAAACATTCATGCTTAAGTGGTAAAAAGGAGTTTGTTTTTACTGTGGCCTATGCTTTGTCATGTCATGCTTGATATTTTTTTGGCTTTATGGTTAGTGATTTTTTTGTAGCATGACATGTTATAAACAATTGAGATTGCTTAATGTGCCTTGAAAGAATCATGTGTTGTTTTAGCATATTAAAGCATAGTATTGTGGTATTCTCCTTCGATGCTTTATTTGGGTTGACTTGGCGCATGCTCACACCATGTTAATATTATCCCAAGTCACCATAGCCTCTATGATCCTTTAGTTTTCAACTTGTAATATCACTTTATGCTTTAATTAATGATATTTTGTCGCTTTGCATGATTATAGCCATTATTGCTCTCTTAGTTGGTCGCTCCCAGTCTTTTGCTAGCCTCCATAACTAAGTGTGAGTTCCACTCATGCATCCAACTCCAAATAAAACCAAGTTATTCAAAAGAGTCCACCATACCTACCTATTAGCATTTGCTATTCCAAGTATATTCATGTTTTTATCTAACTTCTGAATTAAACTTGTTATGAGAAAACTAGTGATTACAGCTCTCACAAACTTGATGGCACACTTTACTTTCCTTGCCCCTAATAAACTTGAACCATTGTGTCATCTATGTTGTATATGCTTGCACTTATATGTTGGGGATTAGCAGAACCATGTTGTCATGGGGAACGCTTTCAACATTGCACTTGTACATTGTACCTAGTTGATATCATGCTCTTTTGTCTATGGATGTCGTCGGTGTGAAATGAAAGGGGAGCTTGTAAGTCCATGGAGTTATGTATGTGTGTTAGAGAAACGCCTGGGCCGCTGGTCTAATCCATGCCTAATCATGGTGGAAACCTGCAGCGTAACCATAATGATCTATCTATGAAGCATTCTTCTTATAAAAAAAGAGATAGAGATTGAGAAAAAGAGAAAAAGAAAAAAAGATAAGAAAAAAGGAAAGAGAGAAAAAAGCACCATTTTCCCATGGTAAATAAGAAGATTGCTGAGATGCTCGTTGTCTGCTTGCCTTGTCATTTTTATATGGGGATTTTTCCATATCATCGGGCAAGGGGTACCCAGTTGGCGGTTCTCTATGATACACATGTACTTACTATGACAAGAACTTACCGGTAACTAAACTTGAGTAGCATGAGGAGCGGCCCTCGTATTCAAGGGACATGATATTTCGAACTTATACTTTTTCAAGCATATACTCCATGGTTTTTTCACTTTAACCTTAATCACTTTAAGATGCTTATGATAGGGGCAATGAGAGCTGAAAGCTAATAAGTACCATAATATTTGGAAGCTCTTTATGAGACTTGAATCCCTGCTTCCTTCTATGAAGGCCTTTCTTTTACTTTTATGTTGAGTCTCCACCTTCTATCTTTATGCACCTACTGAGAGATCATAGTGGCCATTCTTAGTTTAATGTGCATTGTCCCAAGACATGTTGATTGATGCATAACTTTGATATTGCTTGTTCTTAAATTATTTGTCCCTAGTCACCCTTATGAACTTTGAAGTTGTCCTATGCATTTATGTTTTGCTACTCTATGAGGGACAAGCTGAATACCATTCTCATTATGCTTTCTATATGTGAAACAAACAAACGTCTTGCAAAGCATTGTTATTCATGAATCTTTTGTTTGTGCCTTTTCATGTTACAACATAGTTTTTATGTCTCATTGTTAGAACTATATCTTTCATGCCATGTTAAAGTACTATGATCCCAGCTATCAATGTTCTACAAATACTTTGATCAAGTTTATGATGGTGCATGTCACCTCAAAAATTATTCTTTCTTTTTATCACTTACCTACTCGAGGACGAGCAGGAGTTAACACTACTGGAAAACAGTATGTTCGTGGCGCACTGATTTTCGTCATCTGTGGCGCACATGGAGTGCACCACTAAACACGCGTCACGGCTAAAAGTTAGCCGTGGCGCACTACCTAGTGCGCCACGCCTATATCAACAGATCCGTGGCAGACCTTACAGTGCGCCACTGTTCTTTGAGCCAATGCGCCACGGCTAAGTTTGTTCATGGCGCACGAGGTAGTGCGCCATGACTAAGTTTGTTCGTGGCGCACTTGGTGGTGCGCCACAAACACTAGCCATGTGCGCCACTTCTATATTTGCTCTCATTTTTTTAATTGCTAGTCCATACTTACATGCAGCATATATTCACAGTTTGCAAAACAGTACAAATACATACATGCATACACAGTTTGCAAAACAGTACAAATATACATAGTATATTACAAGTGCAACCATTACACAAGTTATCGCCGGTGTTGTGATCGGCGAGGGAGCTAAGTTCACAATCTCTCTAAGTAGCTAGTCACCTAAAGTACTATCAAATACAATAGAACCACAATAACGGTGATCAAGATAGAGATTACTATGATGAAGGTTCCCCTCTCGAAGGTTCCCCTCTCTCTCTTCCTCACGGTCTTGCAGATCCGGTGCCCCTCCTCTATCTCTTCCTCACGGAGGTGGTCCATGCACATAGCATCCGCCACCTCCTTACTCTTGTAGCCTTTGTAGCTTTTGCCCGGGAACTCGCTCACTTGTTTTTTGACAGTGTTTCCACTCGTCGTAGACGCCTGGAACATGGCCTCTGTACACCACATACCACTTCTTCACCATCTCTATAGACAAGACAAATAATATTAGACAAGGGAAAGTTAGAGTTCACATACATAGTGTGCCACAACATTTTAATCATCGGTATTGTCGAAAAAGGACCAAAGTAAGCAAAGAAAAGAACCAAAATGTAAGCAAAAGAACTAAGCATTGATTCATAACCACAATTATTAAGTTCAACACATCCATCAAAACTATATAGAGCTATACACAAGTTTACAACTACAACTATTGAGGCAAACATCAAGACTCCTGACTCGGCTTAGGAAACGGGAGGATGCCTTCTTTCGTCATGAACGGCCTGAGGTCACCCTGCATCTGTAGGCGATATTCTATGTCACGGTTAGGCGGCGTGTAGCCTCCGTAGTGGAAGATCCCCCCCGAGGTCATGACATCATGATAGATGATTGTGGCAAACTGCTGTTGGATGCGATAAAACTCTTGTCTAAGATCTGTATCTTGGATCTTTGCCTTGGCTTGGGCCCACTGTCGGAGTTGAGCTGGTAGCATAGAGTGTTGTTGGTCCTGTAGGAAAGCCCACATGTGATGGAGCGCGTAGTAGGCTTCCTTCCGACTGTCATCACTCTGCTTCACGCAAGGGAAGTTCGTTACGTGGTTGAACATGTGCTTGACGAACTTGACCTTTTTGGTCACGAATGTGGTGCCTTCCACCGCGGCATAGCCACTCAGAGCATGATCTAGAAGATCCTTGATTTTGTCATAGCTTTTCTTCTTTCTCGCACTCCGCGAGTGGAAATATGTGGCGTGCGAATATTTCGGAGAAAGGACGATGAGTGTGCAGTCTTCGTCTCTGTGCAAAACAATTCAAACGGACCATTATGTTGGAAAAGGAATGATGGAAATCTAAAAAATCATGTTCTGGTGGCGAGGCTTTGACTTACTCAGGGAAGTAAGGCATGAGAATGTATTCCTTCGTCTTGTTCGCCACCAAGACGTCTCGGAGGTAATTCGCCACGAATATCCATTCGACGGAGCTTACCAAGCATCCGTCACGCATGTAGAAGGGGTCCACTACCGCGCACACCGCTGTGTTCTATCTAATGATTTGCATCGCCATACTGAGCGAAAATAGACGGACCATGGTATAGTGCAGAGGTTGCATGTGCAACATACCGAAGATGTCGGAAAACCTCACGAAGAACATATCCCCGGGGTTATTATCAACGAAGCCCAAACCATGTGGCACCTTAGCCATGAAAACCGGGTACGATGGATCTTTATCTTAAAGAAGGCGTTCATCGATTGTCAGCACACCGTCATGCACACTCTTCATATCCGAACTTGCGAGCTTGTACAATTTCTTAGTTAGCATCGGCTTACCCGCCACATGCATCCTACACATAATAGCCTTGGGTCTTGGTGGCCTGTCCTGTGCCCGGATCGGATTCGGAGCCGTAGCACCACCGGTTGGCTCGCAGACTTGTTAGGTTTTCTCTTCCGTTGCTTCTTTACAGTGGGAGCATCATGGACCGCATTCTGCTCACCGACCACCCTGTGTAGTGTGTTGGGGCTTATCACAATTAGCCTTTTGGATGTTTGAGGCTCGGTGAAGAAGGCGCCATCAGCTGGAGGCGTCTCCTGAGAATCGAACAGACGCTTGTTGCAAGAGGGTTTCTCTGCGGATGCATCATGGCAGGGTTCTTCATTATTACTAGGACCATGCATGTCCATGCCGTCAACGCCTTGCCAAGTGTTGATGTACAGATCGATATCTTCATCGATGTTGTCGTTGTACGGATCCTGTGCCATAGGCATGTCATCAACATAAGGCAACACATCGCGTGGAGGTGATGGCTCGGGCGGCGGCACAAGTGGCGGTTTTGTCTGTGGGGTGGTGGACCCCGTCCCCAAACGAATCATGATCTTCGGCCAGAACATGAAAATGCCGAAGCAATCTCTGAGGATAGACAGCTCGTCTTCATCGGCTCCCGGGGGTTGAATGGGAGGTTCCACGCCGTTGCAGCCCTGTAGCACCCGAACAATTTGAACCCTATGCACGGTATCTGGCATCGGCCTTGAGTGGAACACGCGATTTAACGGTTGAATGATAGGGCCCTTGGCAACATCCCTCAACTCGTTGTTCACGTATCCTAGGAGAGTGCATTGAACATCAGCCTGCAGAAAAACATGTACGACATCAGAGATGCCTTTAGAGTAATTAAAGGCAAGGAAGTGAAGTCATCAGCTTTAGAGTAATTAAAGGCAAGGACACTTAGTAGTTACCTTGATGGCGTCGAGCTCGGCTAATGTAGAGGCACCGACGATAGAGGGCGTGCAACTGACGAAGGGACTGCTTGATGGCACGGTGCCGGTCGCCGGTGTATTCTCCCTGACACTGGTAGCATTAAGCTTCGGTGCCGCGGTGATGGTGGGTAGAGTCACCAACACGTCCGGCGACACGGTGACGACGGGCGGAGTCACCAACACGTCCGGTGCCGCAGTGCTGGCGGGCGGAGTCACCAATGCATCCGGCGCCGTGGTGCTGGTGGGTGGAGTCACGAACACGTGATCACCGTTGTTCGAGTTGCTGCCGACCATGCTAGGAATCGGGCACGGCCCTTGACGACCCTCCGCATTCCATTTTGCTATAGACTCCACCAAGGTAGGTATGATTTCGGTGAGGGTAATTGGTAGGTTGTCTTTGACAATCTGCGGAATCCGCGCCACTTGTGCCTTGAGTTCTTCAACCTCGCGTCTTTCCTCCTCGCTCCTCCCAGACACATTCCTCTTCGGCTCTGGTGGACCATAATGATCCGTCCATGTCTTAGCCCCGAAGCCGATGACATGGCTAGCCGATGGCTTCTTCGTAACCGATGTGACTTTCTTAGCCCGGTTCATCGCCCGGTTAAAGGGGGTGTCCCACCGGGTGGCCTCCGTCGACCCCTGGGATGAGGAGGTTCGGGTAGCCTCACTAGCGATGTCCTCATCCTGCAGAAGAAGGAACATGAACCATTTAGAAATTCGACTTCATCGATTAGAATGCAATATACTTGATCCACGGTAATTAAATTCCTTACCGCAAAACACTCGAAATCCTTTACGATCTTTTCCACGGTGAGTAGTTTGGTTTTTGGGTCCACATGGTACCAGGCCCTGACAAAGTTTCGAACCTGCTTGTTTTCGAATTTTGCGAAGGGGTTAGGTTGCCCCTTAGCTATAAAATCGTCGTCCTCCTTCTGCCATTTGGACTCTGCAGCTCTATAACCGCCAGATCCGAGATGGTGGTTACCTATATTCATCTCCCGCATCTCCTTCCCCCGCTTACTCGAGGCCTTGGCTACTTCGGATTCGCACCTGGCCTTGAACTCTAGGTACTGAGCTTCGGTGATCTGAGGATAGTTCTCCTGGATCTTCGCGAGACTTTGACCTTTTTTAAAAATCATCGTCTTCACTCGAGTTCTCCAGCTGGCCAGGGCGGTGCTCATCTTCGTGAGGGCGGATTTGTCTACTTCATTCCCGTGGTAATTTGTGTTCTGGTATTCAAGTGGGAACTTGTATCGTGCATGCAGTTTCTCGAAGAGGAGTGTGCGCAAATGGCCATTTGCTTTATGCCGGAGATTCTCTGTGTTGATCGAGACAGTGGCCCGGGTGATAGCCGCCACTTGCCCACCGTACCCTTTAATGACGTGTTCGGGCGCCAGAGGAACCTTTCAGGGTTACTTCGGTAATTTCCTATCTGACGGTGCCGACCGTGTTCGAGCGTCGTTCCTTCTTCTTCTTCGGATTGCTACTACCGGCGCCATCAGTGGTTTCATCCCTGGTGTCCTCTGCCTCCTCGCTGGCATTGGTCTCTTCCTCCTCGTCCTCCATCTCATCATCGTCGCTCTCTTCAGGCAGATATTCTTCATCACCCTGTTCATTTCTTTCCATTTGCTGGGCAGCCTCCCAGAATGACAATTTTGTTGGAGCTCTGACTTCTTCTTCAACGTTTATGCACCGAGAAGAGCCGCCGGCCTGGTCGTTGTCAGCCATGTTTGCACTAAGTAACAAAAAAGTCAAATAAATATTAGAAATTCACGGGAAAATCTGGCATGACCTCCCCTATTTTTCTTAACCTAGGAGTTTCCGATTTTTGCCGAAACGGAAGTTAATCAACATTTCAGAAAATATCGAAACTCATTTCAAGTGTCAACAACAAGACTAATAAAGCAAAGGGTCAAAAGTAGCTGATGTACACCACAAGGTGTCTCTTTTTGAGAAAAAGTCAAGCCCTAATGAGCAATTAATATAACTCAAATGCTGCCTTATTAGCAGCAGCAGCAGCCAGCACTAGCCGGTGAACCACCATCAGCAGTACAACATGACTTTCTTTAAGCTACCTACCTAGTACTACTACACAATAATAATCATCTAGCACCAGGAAAAACATCCAAGCACACACAAAGACCAAGCTGGAAAAGCATCGATCAAGAGGACATGATGTTTTACTTCCTTTGCAAAATAACATTCCAAAGTTCTTTATAGATAAATAAATGCTAAATAACACAACTCGGCATCATAGACCGGTGTTACATGCTGCAAAATTAATGAATCAGCTCTAACATTCCAAAGTTCTTTATCAGCAAACATGATGCAAATGACAGGGCCTTTCAATGCTCATTCCATCTCTTAATGTAGTCCTAGCAAAACATGATATCATGGCATTTGGAGTATAGAGCTAAATCAATTTATGTGCCTGATTTGAGCCATGCCCGGGCAGACCAGGCCCACAACAGCACATAAGGCATAGGAGGCCGTGGCTAGCACAACATCGGCGCTAGCCGGTGAACCATCATCAGCAGTACAACATGACTTTCTTTAAGCTAAACTACAGTAATGCCATTTTTATGCCCAAGGTAAATCAGGGCATTAATTAATTAAACTATACAAAAACCATTTGAGATACCGAAGCTAGACTAATTTATTGAAATCCAAACAAGAAAGCCATGACCCATGAGTTTGTTCTGTTGCATCAGTTGTGAATGTTGAGCAAGCTATACATGTAAATTAGTGCAATGTGTGTAAAACGACCTGCATATGTAATTGAGGAAGAATACACATCCAGACTGCTTGCAATATAGTAACAAAAATGAGATAGAAGGGAAATCGTACTGCCATTCCTATTTGCATTGGTTCAGACCATTAAGGCTATGTTCGGTTAATACCCTCCTCAAGAGGATTGGAGTGGAATGAGGTGGATTAGGAGGGATTTTGACTTGCTTGGGATTTAATCCACCCCAATCCCTTTCAATTCTCTTCCAACCCTGCTAAACCAAACAAGCCCTAAATCAAGTTCCAATCAGCATGGCTCGCGGGCAGTGGACTGTGGATTGTGGTAGTCCTTGGTGGTGAGCAATTTTCTAATTGACCTGGGAGCAGGCGGTGGTGGAGGTCAGGGACGGACCTGTGGGCGCTCGTGGGTGGAGGTGAGGGCAGGTGGGCGGTGGTGGTAAAAGGAGAAGGACGGGGACAGGGACGGACCTAGGAGCAGGCAGTGGTGGAGGTCGGGGACGGACCTGTGGGAGCAAGTGGTGGTACAGGCGGCGGTAGGCGCAGGCGGTGGCCCTCCTCCTCCTCCTCGACGGCTGCCCTCCTCCTCCTCGGTCGGCGTGAAGGCGACAACATGGCGGCGGCGCTAGGGATCGGCGGATTAGGGAGGCGCGGTTGGGGATTGGGGATCATCGCGGGCGGGCCGGGGCACGTTGACAATGATTGGGGAGAGAAAGGGAACCAGAGCAAAGGGACAGACAAGTGGGCCAAGTGCGTTAGGCGTGGCGCACTAGGGCCAAGTGCGCCACGCCTAACCTGGTTCTATAGTCAAATAAAGACGAGGACAGGCGTGGCGCACTAGGGCCAAGTGCGCCACGCCTAACCTGGTACTATAGTCAAATAAAGATGAGGCCTAGTTTCTAATAGCTGTCTCGTCTTACCCTAGTGGTTGCAGTTCCCAGCCACTCCTGCAAGCACCCAGGTTCGAACCCTGGTGAAGTGGGTGCTAATTTTTTGTTTTGTTTTTTATTTTAAGCATAATTTTAAATGTTAAAAAATTGATTTAAGGTAGAATGAAATTATAAATTACTTTTCAGTTATAATATATTTAAATATGGCACAATAGTGGTACAAAATTGATTCTATATATGTTATATATTTAAATGTAAAAAGTGGTACATAAAATGATGACACGCGCGTGGATTAAAATAAGAGCTAGCGTTTTACAATCTTCTTTCCCTTCTTTGTCGCGGTTGAATAGTTTAGTCCTGGAACTTTCATGTTTCTTCTCTCGAACGGGCTACCTTTTTTGGGTAGGGTTGTCCTTTGAATTCTTGGGATATATGTTGCTTCATCATAGTCGTTGTCATCTTCAATCTTTGGATCGTCGTACTGGTCAAAGTCTTGCTCATTGGCGACTCCATCCATTCCGATGATGTTTCTTTTTCCTCTCCTCACGACAACCCGACTAGGCTTTGCCGCGTCAGTAATAAAAAAACATTGGTCCACTTTGCTAGCCAATACCCATGGCTCATTTTTCGTGGCTACTTTCGCACTGGCAGCCTTGGATTTGTCGGCTTCTGGTATAACCATGGTTGTGAAATACTGATCTTCTCTTTCGACACTCTTGGCCCATCTAACAAGGAACATCGGCACCTTTTCTCCATAGTAGTCGAGCTCCCATATCTCCTCGATCCTTCCGTAGAATCTTTCCTTCACGTCGTCGTCGGTATAGAATTCCGCTGTTACTCCAGAGTTCTGATAGTCACACTTGCTATCCTTTTCCTCCGTGTAGAATGTGTAGCCATTGATGTCGTATGCCTGGTAGGTCATCAGGCTGCGCAATGGTCCCTGCAACAAGGCGAATATGATGTTTTCCTCCGCAGAAGCAGAATTTGTTTGCGGGGGACTATCTAGGAGTGTCTCGCTGAACCACGCGTGAAATCAGAGTTGTGCTCTTTGATTATTTCTCCCTTCGTCCTCTGCTAGCCCCGGTCACTGTACTTCTTCTCAATAAACTGTTTGTGCTTTTGTACCCAAGGATCAACCACTTCTATATGTTGTAGCATGACTAGGTTTGCTCTATTAAAGTCTGCGAGTCGACAATCGAAGTCCACATGCATTACGCGGTGACCCTCTCGGTGGCCCGATCCATCGAGTCTGCCAATGTGCCTGTTGACGGAAAGACCGACAGGGTTCTCGATGTCTAGCTAATTCGTGCAGAAAGAGATGCACTCTTCGGCTAGAAATCCCTTGGCTATGCTTCCATCTGAACGGGACCTGTTGCGGACGTATCCTTTGATGTGTCCATTCATCCTTTCGAACGGCATCATGCTGCGGAGAAACATCGCCCCGAGTTGGATGATATCCTCCACGATATGGACCAGCAGATGCACCATAATGTCGAAGAATGCAGGCAGGAAGTAGATCTCAAGCTCGCATAGTATCACCACGATCTCCTCCTATAGCCTCTTGAGCTGATTCACGCCAATCGACTTTCGAGAGATGACGTCGAAGAATTTACAGAGCCCAAACAACGTTTCACGGACGTGCTCGTCCATTATCCCTCGTAGTGCAACCGGAAGTATCTGCGTCATTAGCACGGCACAGTCGTGAGACTTCATTCCACTGAACCTCTGCTTTGCCTTGTCTAGGTATCTTCTTATCTTGCCCGCGAAGCTGTAAGGAAATTTGACTCCTAGGAGGCACTTGAAAAACTGTTTGATCTCATCCTGGCTTAGAGTGAAGCACGAAGGGGGACAGTAATATTCGTTCTTCTTGACCTTTTTACCCTTTCGGCGACCTTGTGTCGCCTCCGACTGATCATTGTCATCATCCTGATCATCAGGAGTAGTGTGTCCTCCGTGAAGATCATGCCTGATGTCCATGAGTATCAAGTCGTGTCTTGCTTTCGGACCATCTTTTGTCCTATCCGGCATGTTGATCAGGGTGGCGACCAGACTCTCGCACACATTCTTCGTGATATGCATGATGTCAAGGCTATGAGGCGTGTGGAGGATCTTCCAGTATGGCAACTCCTAGAAAACAGACCTCGTTTTCCATACCTTCAGCAATGGCTTATATGATTGTTGCCTCTTTTGCTTCTTTCCCGGCTTAGGACACTCTTTCCAGTTTCTCGGTAAATCATCGATTTCTTCACCACTCCTCTGATCTGGAATTCCTCGGATCTCTGATTTCCCATCAAACAGATCTCCACGTTTTCTCCATGGATCGTTGTTGCGAAGCCACCTCCGATGCCCCATGAACACGGTTTTTGAAGACCCGGGATCTCTCTCTAGTTGGATATAGGTTGTGTTATCCATGCACCTAATGCATGCGAAGAATCCTTGGATCACTTGCCCCGAGATATATCCGCAACCGGGATAGTCTTGCACCTTAGTGAGCAACGCGGCTCTCATAGTGAAATAATCTTGTGTGACAGCGTCGTACATATTGGCTCCTGCTTCCCATATCATGGCTAGCTCCTCTTTCAACAGGCTAAGATACAGATTGATGTTGGTACCAGGTTGTTTTGACCCTTGAATTAGCATACTCATTTGTATGTACTTCTTCTTCATGCACAACCATGGAGGGAGGTTGTACATCCATACAAACACGGGCCACATGCTATGCATGCTGCTTTGACTCCCGAACGGATTGAGTCCATCGGTGCTCACACCTAGCCTGATGTTCCTTGAATCCCCCCGAATTCTAGAAATTCGAGGTCCAGTGCTTTCCACTGGCTAGCATCTGAAGGGTGCGTCAGCATCTCGTCCTTTTCCATATCATCATCTGTCTTCTTTCTTTCCGCGTGCCAGCACATGAGCTTTGCTTCCTTAGGGTCTGCGAAATACCGCTGCAGACGAGGAGTGATGGGAAAGTACCATACCACTTTTTGAGGAGCTTTCTTCCCTTTCTTGTATCGACTGACGCCGCACAATGGACATGTGGTTCTCTCCGCATCCTCGCCCCGATAAATGATGCAATCATTGATGCATACATGGTATCTAACATGCGGTAGATCGAGAGGACACATGATTTTTTTGGCCTCCTCGATACTAGTTAGACACGTGTTCCCCTCTGGAAGACAATCGTGCCAGAATGCCATCATATCGTTGAAGCTTGCGTCGGTCCATTTGTATTTTGCCTTCATCTCCATAGCCTTGAGCGTTACATTCAAGCGGGTATTATCGGGCTTGCATCCTTCATACAATGGAGTAACCGCGTCTTTCTCAAGTTGCATAACCTTGGCTTTCTCTTTAGCGACAGCTCTTGCATTACTCGTCTGCTTGAGTAGAAGTTCTTGAACATAGGGTCATGTACCCAGCCTGGAGATATTGGTCCATCTGCTCCGATGACGTCTAGATCTTCATGATCATCCTGATCTTCTTTGGCATCTTGACCTTGGCCGGGATATGCTTCATCATGTCCGTTAGTATCCTGTTGTACTTCCTCGTTTCCTTCTGCCCCATCAATTACATCATCATCATTGTCTTCATCACTTATCCACCGAGTGTAGCCATCCATGAAACCATGACGGAGCAGGTGCGCCTGCAGTTGTCCGGAATCAGGATCGATCAACCACTTGAGTTTGCATCTTCTACACGGACATCTTATCTCCGTCATGTTATTTCGTATCATGTCGGCCATCGCGCATTGTAAATATCTAGCTACAATGCCTTCGCTCATTATGCGGACCATGGTTGCCCTATACACGTTATTACACATAGGAGTGATAAGCACAATAGAAGTTTAGAACCACGCATGCAATGCATATGCATATGCATGCAATGCAAAAAGGTCGCCCGAAAATTTCGGCATGACCTATCCTCAAAGTAGCGCCTTTATTGCAAGAAATGCCAGAAATGTACTGAAATGGAAATGACTCAACATTTCGTCAAAACATTGGCAACTCGTTCACACACACATACCCATGAGATATACAAACACATGAGAATCCTCCATATATACACACATGCACATCTGATACACATGCAAATGTATCTATAATTTTTGATGTTCCATGCTTAGTTTTATCCACTTTCTTGTGTTTTGTTCCAACTTTGGAGTACTTTTCATATGATTTGTTGGACTAACCTATTAACAAGAGCCACAGTGCCAGCTGCCTGTTTTCTACTGTTTTTGGTTCCAGGAAAGTCAGAGAATGGATATTCTCGGAATTGGACGGGACAAAAGCCAAAGTGCCTATTTGTCGGAAGGGATCAAGTGCCAGAATACGAGACGGAGAGGGGCCAGGGGCCGGCCACACCACCTGGCCACGCGGCCAGGCCTGGCCCACGCCAGGGGGTGGTCTGGCCGACCCCAGCACCCCCTCGGCCTCTCCTTCCGCCTATAAGTTGCCCTCGGGACGAAAACCCTAGGTACCTGATCAAAAATCCACGAAAAAGTCTGTAGCCGTCGTCATCTCCATCCCTAGATCGGGAGGGATCTGAAGCTCTTCCCGGCACCACGGAGAGGGAATTCACCACGAGGCCTTCTTCATCACCATGCAAGCCTCCGGTGTGATGCGTGAGTAGTTCATCCTTGGACTACGGATCCATGTAGTAGCTAGATGGATGGTTTCTCCTCCTTTGTGCTTTCATGTTTAGATCTTGTGAGCTCCGTTCATGATCAAGATCATCTATTTGTAATTCATACATGTTGTGTTTGCGGGGATCCGATGGATATTGAGATGCTATTTCAGATTGATTATTGATTCTATCATGTCTTTGTTATTTGAGATCTTGCATGCTTTCCGTTGTTAGTAGCTATCTTGGCCATGTAGATCCTAGCAACTCCAAGAGTTAGTATTTATGCTCGATAGTGGGTTCATGCCTCTGGTGATCTGGGGAAGTGACAAAAATCTCTAAGGTACTAGATGTGTTGTTGCTACTAGGGAGAAAACAACGATCCTTTGTTCATAGAACAATTGTATTGTTTACCTTACACGCAGTTCGTAAAGCAATAATCTGTTGCTTGCAACTTAATCTTTGGAGGGGTTCGATGATAACCTAAAGGTGGATTATTAGTCATAGATGCAGTTGGATGGCGGTCTATGTATTATGTTGTATTGCCCAATCAAGTCTCAAAGGAGTCAAGATGATTAGTATATGCATGTATTGCTTTCTCGGTGTTTGTCAATTGCCCCGCTGTAATTTGTTCACCCAGCATGTTATCTATCTAAGGAGAGCCACCTCTAGTGAACTATGGATCCCGGTCCTTGTCTTTTATATTCAATCTACAATCTTTTACTGCTTTGTGTTTACTTTCTGCAAACTTTTACTTCTTTCCATTCGATACGTTTAATCCTTTGTTTTCCACTAAACACGGTGAGATTGACAACCTCATCGCAAATTGGGGACAAAGTTCTGTGGTTGTGTTGTGTAGGTCTCCATGTTGCTACTAGCACCGGTAGTGCACCCTGCCAAAGCTTAGCTAGTAACACCTTTGGGGTGTTTCCTTGCTCCTACTGGTTCGATTAAACCTTGGTTTCATAACTGAGGGAAACTTGCTGTTGTGCTCATCATACCTTCCTCTTGGGGTTCCCAACGAGCTCTACATCAACACCACCAACAAGCATTTTTCTGGGCGCCGTGCATTGAGCCATCAACATCCTCCATATACACATGCACATAATTAATCCTCTTACACACATATGAGAGCATCATACACACATATGAGAGCATTCATCATCTCCATATACACACACATGCACATGCGGATCCATACGCATATAATAATCCTCTTATACTACACACAAGAGAGCATCATACAAACACATGAGAGCATCCTCCATACACATGGATAACTTACCGATCGATATGAGAGGCCGAAGATCGAAGGAGAGGTGAGTAGAGCTTAATTTCTCTTATGTAGCATCCAAGTGAAGTTTAACAAACTATTAACCGGTGAAAAAGATGAAGAAATAAGGTGGCGAGGAGGAGGAGCTCGAGCAGATCTAAGAAGGAAGAGGGGAAAGTGAAGAAGAAGAAGAGAGGAGAAAGTGAGGTGGTTGGGACTTGGCCATGTCCTAATCTACAGTGCAACACATCCGTGGCGCGCATGACCCCATGCGCCACAGATGATCTGCGTAGCCATGGAGCACACCCTCTCCATGCGCCACGGGCAAGTTGGCCGAGACTTGCGGGTTAACCACACTCCACTTGCCCGTGGCGCATGAACAACATGTGCGCCATGGCTATGAAGATTGGCGTAGCGCACATGTGTACCATGCACCACGGGCAAGTGGAGTGCGATCGCACGCACCCTGGCCCACACATAGTGGTGGCGCACTCCAGGACAGTACGCCACGGCTATGTTGCCTACTTGTGGCCCACTCCAGGAAGGTGCGCCACGGCTATTTGCCCATGGTGCACTATCTCGCATGTGCGCCATGGCCTGGGAGATTATGTATAGCTGTTTTCCTAGTAGTGTAAACTTGGGGATGTTGATACGTTGATAACGTATCTATAATTTTTGATGTTCCATGCTTGTTTTATATCTACTTTCTTATGTTTTGTACACACTTTGCAGTATGTTTATACACTTTCTTGGACTAACCTATTAACAAGATGCCACAGTGCCAGCTGCCTGTTTTCTGCTGTTTTTGGTTCCAAGAAAGTCAGAAAATGAATATTCTCGGAATTGGACGGAACTAAAGCCAAAGTCAATATTTCACCGAGGGGGACACAGAGCCAGAATACAAGACAAAGAGGGGTCAGGGGCCGGCCACACTACCTGGCCACGGGGCCAGGTCTGGGCCGCGCCAGCGGGTGCTGCTGCCCCCTAGAGCACCCCCTCGGCCTCCCCTTTCGCCTATAAGATGCCTCTGATACAAAAACCCTAAGTACCCGATCAAAATTCCACGAAAGAGTCTGTAGCTGCCGTCATCTCCATCCCTAGATCGGAGGGATCTGAAGCTCTTCCCGGCACCCTGCCGGAGGGGAAAATTCACCCTGGAGGCCTTCTTCATCACCATGCAAGCCTCCGGTGTGATGCATGAGTAGTTCATCCCTGGACTACGAGTCCATGTAGTATCTAGATGGTTGGTTCTTCTCCTTTGTGCTACCATGTTTAGATCTTGTGAGCTCCGTTCATGATCAAGATCATCTATTTGTAATCATACATGTTGTGTTTGCGGGGATCCAATGGATATTGAGATGCTATTTAAGATTGATTATTTATTCTATCATGTCTTTGTTATTTGTGATCTTGTATGCTCTTCGTTGTTAGTAGCTATCTTGGCCGGGTAGATGCTAGCAACTCCAAGAGGGAGTATTTATGCTCGATAGTGGGTTCATGCCTCTAGGAATCTGGGGAAGTGACAACAATATCTAAGGTACTAGATGTGTTGTTTCTACTAGGGAGAAAACAGCAATCATTTGTTCATAGAACAATTGTATTGTTTACTTTACACGCAATGCTTTATGCAATTATCTGTTGCTTGCAACTTAATACTGGAGGGGGTTCGGATGATAACCTGAAGGTGGATTATTAGTCATAGATGTAGTATGATTACGGTCTATGTACAATGTTGTAATGCCCAATCAAATCTCATAGGAGTCAAGATTATTAGTGTATGCATGTATGCTTTCTCGATGTTTGTCAATTGCCCCACTGTAATTTGTTCACCCAACATGTCATCTATCTTAAGGAGAATCACCACTAGTGAACTATGGACCCCTGTCCTTTCTTTTACTATCAATCTACAATCTACTATTTACTGTTTTCTGTTTACTTTCTGCAAGCAATTACTATCTTCCACACAATACGTTTAATCCTTTGTTTTCAGCAAAACTGGTGAGATTGACAACCTCACTGTAAGTTGGGGGCAAAGTTCCGTGGTTGTGTTGTGCAGGATTCCAAGTTGGAAACAACAGCTTGGAGGTGTTTCCTTGCTCCTACTGGTTCGATAACCTTGGTTTCATAACTGAGGGAAAACTTGTTGTTGTGCTCATCATACCTTCCTCTTGGGGTTCCCCAACAAGCTCGATATATTTTGGGCCATCAAGCGCCGTCTATGGGAACCGGGAGTGCCGATGTTGCAGCTTCCTCGGCCCCATCAACCGCGATCTATGACTCTACATCAGCAGAGACTCGCCTCCGCTTCGGCGCATTTGACTTCACCGTCCACACGCCGGCTACTCGCCCGGATTTCTAGTCCATAGAAGACGGAATCAGCCTGGCAATCGGGAGCTTGCGCTTCCAAGTTGGTCAGCTGGGCACACTTTGCCTCCCTGATCAGCCGACGGTTCTCGCGATTGCCCCTGCATCATGGTTCCCGCCACCGATTGGCACCCTGAGCAAGCTCAATGCTCCGACATCAGTCAGGGATACGGATAGCAACAGCAGTTGCAAGTTCGATCTAGGATATCTGGCAACAGAGGACGAAGCCTATGGCTCTGTACCTAAAAGCTGTAGGAGCAACAGCTTCCCCAACCACTACATCTGTGCTATCATCAACATAGGTGGCAGCAGCGGCACTCGGGACAACACCGGTACTAGCGGTGGTATCCCAGTCGCAAACAGTGGCCCCTCAAACCGTGCCCCCACCAACAACAGGCCAACAGGCCGGGCTCCTGGCGACGGACCCATCCCAAAGGATCAGCCGCATCTCTCCCCGAGTGAACAAACTCGAGAGAGTGTATTTATCAAGCTCAATGACGTTGAGTGGGCTCGCTACAGGGAGGTCGTACGGGGCAATCCCCTACCACCAAACTCATCGCAAGACATGTTGATGGGTTATCACTGGCTCCTCAAGGAGGAATTCAATCGCCATCAACAAGTAATCACCTAGCTCGACGAGCGTAGAAGGGTGGTGGACAAATCAAGCCTTCGACGATCTGCGGTTTCTTTCATCGGAGGATCCTCTTCCAGAGGCAACGATTAGGCAGCCGCCAGAAGACGCTCTCGACTAGCTCACCTCACCGATAGGGAGCGAGAAGAGGCCACTCGAGTCCTCGACTTCTCGTCCATGACGGTGGACACATGGGGCAATGTGCTCCCGAAAATGCCACATGCAGCAGTGATAGCAGCCACCATGTACCCGCTCAACAACCAGCCAACAACTAGGGACCCACGGTCCCTCATGCACTGATCTTAGATCGCTGGCCTGAGGCTAGTCGAAGCTGCGCTCACTAGGGATCCAACAATGGAGCCGAAAAAAAGCAAGGCTCTAGCTAAGCGTTCTTCTTCCTCCTCCTCCAGTGACGACGACCATGACTTGTCACATCGACGCCGCTCATGGCGACATGACCACAACTATGAAGCGTGTGATGACATTACACAGCACAAGGTCGACAAGATGCGCTCAAGATGCGCCCACTCGACGGACTCGGAAGATGATGGGACGGAGCTCTACGGCGCAAGCTGCTTCAGCAGAGCCATACGACAAAAGTGAATGCCAAAAGGGTTCAAACTCCCATCAGAGAATCTGAAATTCGACGGCCTCCAAGACCCGAAGATCTAGATGGATGATCATATCTCCTCGGTCAGGCTGCACGGTGGAACCATGAGCACAACTATGCAATGCCTCCAGCTACAGTAGCAAGGTGCCGCTCGTGCATGGCTTAACAACCTTCCATGCAGATCCATTCGCAGCTGGGATGAGCTGGTCTATAGCTTCGTGCGGAACTTCAGGGGCACTTACAAGAGGCCTGCATCAATCGAAGAATTAAGAGCCTGCTACCAAAGGATCGGCGAGTCATTGCTCTCTTACATTCAGAGGTGGTCCATCATCAAAAAAATTGCAGAGGACATCTCCGAGGATCGTGCAACCGACAGATTCAACAGCGGCGTATGCCGCAGAGAGCTCAGGGAGGAGTTGGGCCTTTCGAAGCCCAAAACAATCGACCACCTGACAGAGATCGCGAACAGGTGGGCTGATGGAGAGGACTCGGTGAGAAACAATCGTGCCCACTCAGACGATGATGACGACCTCAGACGCATACGCGATCACCGAGAAAAATGTTTGAATGTAGAAAAGTCTCTGTCTTGTTATTTTTGCTATATGTGATATCTAACTCCAATTGATTTAAATCCAATGGGCTTGGATAGATATTTTAATTATCTTTCTAACAAAATTTGAATCCTGCATTTTGGTTAAGTGAAACTCTCTGAATTGATTTTTGAATAAGTGGATAGAATAGGATTTCAATTTAAAAGTAAAAATACTAATTTGAATCGGTGGGCTAGCGAGAAAAAGGAAATGGGCCGGCCCAGCTGCACTGTGCGGGCACAACAGGCTGCTGACAGGGGGTCCATTTGGCAGTGGCTGTTACTACGCGAAGCGGTACCAAGCGATCTCGGTGCTACGATTAGAATCTAATCTAACGACTAAGGCTCGTCGTCCCCTGTGAACAGGTCTCCGGTGAGAACGAACCCTAGCGGCACGGTGGGGGTCTACGGGGGCTCACCTGGGCTCCAGCTACGGTCGGTGATGGGGCGCGCTCGAGCTGGTAGACGACAGCGGTTCGAGGCATGGTCGCGGCAGCTCCTGGGGCGGCTCCAATCGACGGTGCCTCTTCTCCTCTGCAGCGGCGAACTCTGGTGAAATTCCGATTGACTGAGGCTCGCCTTGCTCCAGGGAGAGTGTGGGGTGGTTCTGAGAGAGAGGGGAGTGAGGTAGTGTGGAAATGGAGTCTGGGGGTGTCCTCCTTTTATATTGCGGCGAGAAGGGCAAATCGGCATGGTCAGGCGATGCTGGCGACATGGCTACGGGCGGCTATCGGCATGGCTGTGGGCGGCAGTCGATGCGGTGCTTCAGGGCGGTTCTCACGGGCTTGATGGCGCGGCAAGGTGCGGTCTACATCGGTCGGGAACGTGTGGTGCTCTGCACGGCAGAGGTGGTGTTCGATGCGGCGCACGGTGGCTACGGGTCGCGCGGTGGCGAACTGGCATGTCTGGGCGGTTTCTGGGGTCATGGCGGAGCAGTGTGCGTGGGGTGAGGTCGAGGCATGGCGTGTGCAAGCTGGTCGGGCGCGGCGCTCTGGCGCGTCCTCGGCATGGCGCAGACGCTCTGGGCGTGGCTTTGCTAGGGGTGGTCCACGGCTTGGCTTCGCTCGGGGAGTGGACAGGGGGCGGCGGTGTGGTCGCAGCTACCTCCTAGACATCATGGGCGAGCTCGAGGCGGTCTGATGTGAGCGGCTCATGTCGAGTGGCAGGGGGGTGCTCGGGTGGCAATTCACTGGTGCACACAGTAAGGGGAAGTGGCTCTATTTCCTTGCCTGTGGTTGGGAGAGACAAGGGGAGTAGAAAGGGGTCAAATGGGGAACAAGGCATTAATCACAAACAGTAATAGTTTGACAGCTATTTCTGTGCTCACCAAGTGTTTGATCTAATGGCCGAAAGAAATTTAAATTTGAATTTTTAGCTCAATTTTGGTGAGTGATCTACACTTACGCTTGGTTATCTATGGTTGCTTGGGATTGGCAAGGGGAATTGGTTTGATAGGTTGTTAAGAAAGTAGGATCTTCACATATGAATTGGATTCAAATTTGAACTGTCCTTTAAATTGATTTGCTAGATGTTTTTGTAAGTATGTAAAGTGGGCCTTGATACATTTTTACTTGGTCTAGCAAGGGGTGAAAAGAATTGAGAAAGTTTATGTTTGAAATCTTCTTCTAGGAACACTCAAAGGGGCCTAGTGGTTAACTTTGGTCAA
The DNA here is from genome assembly GCA_023614405.1 of Avena insularis. Taxonomy (NCBI): domain Eukaryota; kingdom Viridiplantae; phylum Streptophyta; class Magnoliopsida; order Poales; family Poaceae; genus Avena; species Avena insularis. The sequence goes on along the minus strand of CM042694.1, from coordinate 441,182,292 downwards.
AATGACCATTTGCCTTATTTAATCTTATTTGACTTCTTTCTCTTTGGATTTTGTTTGTAAATGGTCTAGATGATGTCGCATTCACCTTTAAACCATTTCACAACATCTAGAACAATCAAGCATGGCATTTTCAAAAAATTCTACACTAATGCAAACACACACATGCATTCATAATCATTTTATTAATAAAAAAAATTTTGTTAACCCTAAATTGGGTGATTTGAACTTAATAACCTTGATTATAGTTTTGGGGTGTTACAAACCTTCCCTCCTTAAACAAAATCTCGTCCTGAGATATAAGAAAAACTAGGAACTAAAGAGATCTGGAAACTCAGTCCTAATGTAATCTTCTCCCTCCCAGGTGGCTTCTTCTTCTGTATCATTGCTCCATTGGATCTTGAGAAATTTGATACTCCAGGTCCTGGTAGCTCTGATGGCTTCTTCCAAGATACGAATGGGTACTTCACGATACGTCAGATCCTTGTTGATATCAATGGCTCGATGATCGATGTTCTTGAAAACTTCAGTCTTCTCCGGAACTTCTAGGCATTTGCGAAATAACGAGATATGGAACACATTATGGATGGCTGACATCATTCAGCTTCCGGTAATCCGTGCACAAACGGTTACCTCCATCTTTCTTATCCACAAACAAAACAGGCGATCTCCATGGCAACGCACTTGGTTGAATCAAACCTTTTTCCAGCATAGCATCAAGTTGCTTCTTCAGTTCCACTAATTCAGATGGGTTCATACTATAAGGTCTCTGAGCTATGGGTCCAGTTCTAGGAACTAGTTCAATGATGAACTTGATATCCCGATCTAGGGGCATAGCGGGCAATTCATTTTGGAACACGTCGAGGTATTCACATACTACTCTGACTTGGTCTAGGTTTGGTTGGGCTAGACTCTTGTTGCATTTGAATTGACGGGGCAAGGTCTCAGATACATGCACTGATACTCCCGAGCTACTGGTCATGGTTATGGCTTTCTTGGCACAGTCGATCAATCCTTTATGTTTCAACATCCAATCCATTCCTAGTACTACTTCCAAACCTTTGGTTCCAAGTACTATTAGATTGGCATAAAAATCTATCCCATGGATTCTGATAGGTACAGCCTTGCAAATTGTCCTAGCTTTGGTGGTTGAACTAGGTATTTGAACTATCATAACATGCTTCAGTTTTGTTGGTTGAATCTTACTAGTACATGCAAATTCTTCTATAACAAATGAGTGCGATGATCCAGAATCAAATAACACTCTTGCAAGTACTGAGTTAACAGAAAACATACCCAGCATGACATATGGCGCTTCCTGAGCTTCTTCAGCATTCCTGTGGAACAGATGGCCGTTGCGGTTGAGCGAATTCCCTGGGGAAAATCTTCTTCCAGGCTGAACACGGCCTTGCTGCTGAGCTGGGGCATTCACATTGGTGATGGCTGCAAGCTTCTTGGGACACTCATTGGAGTAGTGACCCTTGACTCCACATTCAAAGCAAGTAATTTGGGACTTGTCTTTGGCTGCAACCGGCATGGCATTGCTTCCAGTCCTTGGGGCAGTATTGTTGTTGTTGTTGTTGGACTTGGGCGGTACACGGTTGAAGTTGTTGGAGTTGTCGGGGTTGTTGTTGTGGTTTCCTTCGGACTTCACGTTTCCTCCGCTGCGATTGGGGTAGCTTGGACGAGACATTGGGGGTCTATTGTTTCTTGGGGCATATCCTGTAGACGGGTTGGGGCGATACTTCTGGGTATTGTGGGACCCAGTCTGGTGCATCATTCTGCGCTTGCGGTTGTCATTGGCTTGGTTTATCTTCCCTTCCATCTAGATGGCAGAGTCGACTAACTCTTCTTGGTCTTCAAAATGGATGTTGACTAACACCGTCTGCATCTCATCATGCAATCCATTCAGGAACCTTTCCTTCTTCTTGGCTTCAGTGTTGATCTCATCAGGTGCATACCTAGCGAGGGATAGAAAATTTTCACGATATTCAACTACCGTCATCCTTCCTTGCTTCAGTTCTATAAACTCATCTCCCATTCTAGTGACTAATCCTTGCGGCACATGGGTGCGGCTAAACTTGATCTTGAAAGCTTCCCACGTCATCACTTGACCGTGGTTCATAGTACGGGTGCTATTCCACCAGGCTCTTGCATCTCCTACCAGATAGTGGGTGGCAAATAGTACTTTCTCGTTGGCGTCAACTCCTGCGACTTCTAGGTTGTTCCCCATTGTCTGCAGCCAGTCATTAGCATCTAAAGGATCCTCAGATTTGTTGAATATAGGGGTATTGGTATTCTGAAAGTTCTTAATCTTGGATCCATGATGATCCAGATTTCCATGGCCTTGCTTATTGTGGGTCATCTAAGCTATCTGTTGCAGGGTGGCTAGGTTGGCTTGGCGCTCGGCTCTACTAGCTTCATGGTCGGAAACTAGCATCTGCAGAATCTGTAGCATCGGGTCCAGCAATGGGCTTCTTCCTCCTTGGTTTCCACGAGTCATCTGAAGATTGAGATGGATAAAGGGGTAAGAGGGAAAGTTCTAAGGTTCATGGTTTTGTTTTCAAAAAGCTTTAGCCTTTGAGTTTGAACTCAGGTTTGCAACTAACTTCTTCTCATTCATTCATTCAAGCACACCATACAAACACACACAGCACAACACAAAAGGAAAACAGATGGTTTTAAGAACCATTCTGTAAACTAAGATATAGTGGGACCGATACAACTCATTCCTACGGGGGTGATCAAGTGCATCTACTCATCATCAATGAAGTCGGAGTCATCATCATCAGTGTAGAAATCCATGGCATCCTCCTCCAGGTAGTCATTGTCATCACTTAGGTATGAGTGAATATCTCCCTGGATGTCTTCACCTTCTTCCTCTTCTTCTTTTGGTGCAAGTTGGGCTTGTTGTTCCTGGATAGTTTTCTTGAGGTATGCCACCTTCTTGCAAAGACGGGCGATGGTGCGATCCTTCTTCTCGCGTTGCCAGCGAAGTGATTGGCGATCCTTGACTAGCAGGGAAAAAGTCTGGTCCTTCTTGGAAGCAATGGCAAGGTTTTGGTTGGGGTAGGCTCAAGCATTGTCCAATTCCTTCTGTCTATCATATAGCAGGAAGTCAAAATTCTCCACTTGGCGCTTCATCTCTGGGTGATGTGGCATCTCCAATGGCATTCCCATAGAATCACGCCTTTCATAGTGAGCAAAGCGAGTTCCCTGGATCAAGTTGATGTTTTTCCCACACAGACGGGCAAGAGCTTCATGCATAACCCTGGATAATCCATCTAGCTAGTAGTTCTCTCTCACGGTGAATTGAATCTTCTTAGAAAGGGGTGCTTCCATCTTGCCTCGAAGATCTGCCACTATCAGCCATTGTAGATCTCCTCCTAGGAAATCCTTGAGTTGAGCTCCGAAAAATTCCGGATGTGGACGCTCAAGATACTCTGACAGTGTATCAAGATCCCTCTCAAAGATCAGCTGGCCTTCGTTGCCCAACTGGTAGAACTTGTAATACTGAACTTCCATCTATAAGAATTTAGGATGAGTAAGTTAGTGAGGTGATCAACTGTGTCAAATTTTATGTAGTAATGTAAGAATTTTTTAGGAACATGAATTTTTTTGAAAGAATCAAGGATAAGAGTGGGAATATGTTTTCATAAATACTTACTTCTTTTGTTTTGAAACTAAGTTTTTGTTCGCGCGTCCATTCTAACTAGGGTCTCCTATGGTCAGGATGGCTCTGATACCAACTTGTCAACACCCGGATTGTTAATCCTAGATGCCTGTTATGCCATACATCGCAATCCCAGGATTACCATTTTTGTGAGACATAACAGAATTGGTACGACAATACATCATCCATTACAAACCATAATAAGGTCTGACACAAATAAAGGATCTCATGATCCAGTCTTAATACAAACAAGCAGCAGAATAATAAGCGTAACGGTGGGCTCCATCTTCAGTGTCACAGGCAATGCTGACAATGGGAGATGATCCTAGTTGTCATAGTCGTCCTGCTGTCCATATCCTGATAGTCCTCCTCATAGTCTGGCCACGGGAATAGCCAGGAACAAAGCCATGAGTACTCTTTAAGTACTCCCAAACTATCACTAACAGGTAAGGTAGTTCTAGTAGGAATCCTAAGCTCTAAGTTTATTTGCAAAAGCCAAATTTATCTAAACTGAGTTCAGAAGCAAAGAAAGCTAAATTAAATGTTATAAATCACTTTAAGTTGGGAACCTAGTTTTCATAGTCACAACCTTTTTGTGGTCAAGTCAAAATCATAGATCACTTCACAAGTCATTTTGAAAACATCTGACAACGGAATAGTATGGCCACTCCAACTGTCCATAACCGCGGATGCGGCTATTTGAATGGTTTGACACTCTGCAGAGGTGGTACACTTTCACCACAAAATTCGATACATCATCAGGGATAACCCTGAATCATCATACTTAGTATGCGGATAATCAATCATAACCTTTCCTTTACACACCCTAGTATAAGCACCTCTCCTATGAGCTTGGCCTCCTAGCCATGGCCATCTGCCATCCTGGGCACTACATAGGTGGACATCATCAAGAGGTAGCCTCAGCTCGAACCTCTTCCACGAGGGAACCCATACTAATGCATATAAACTTCCGGCTAAGCCTTACCCAATTCAGGTATTGTGGTTGTAAGGTAAAAGTGGAATGGTATCGCATCCGAACCCAACCATCAGTTTTTATAAAGGGCTAAGGCTCATGCCTCAACATTTTCATCAACATAAACCATTTGTGTTTCTCAACACATGTCAAAACATCTCAATAGAATGACTTATCATTCCAAGGTTTTCATAAGCATTTTCACTAAGTATTCCCATCTAAAGTGATCAAGTTTTATGCTTTGCACTAGCCACTAAGGTTAAGAGTGTTCACTAATGAGGGGTACAAATCTTCAATCTCATACCATAGAATGACATCTAAGTGTAACTAGATAGGCCTAGTTTTATACTCTTTATGCTATCTATATTAAAAGTAAAGAACTTTGGTAAAGTAAAAGAAAGTAAAGCTTGCCAGTAAAACTTGGGATTGGTATAATCAAATATATAACCCAAGCATGCCTAAGGCATCTTGCTTAGGTTAACTTGCATCTAGTGGTGGCTTGCCTTGGTTGGTGCAGTGATTGAAATTCTTCTCGTCTTCTTCGGGGTAGAACTCCTCCTCCTCGTAGACTTGGTCGGTACTATCCTCTATAAATGAATACGGGGTACACAATCACGAAACAATACTTATCTATTGATATATAGCACACTAAGGTACACACTTGATGATCTAACATCATCACAATCATCACATGAATTAAAGAACTAGTTTCATTTATTTTATTTGAGAAAAGTAATTTCTACTCATTGAAATTAATTAAGATTTAATATTCTCCAAATAGAATATGGGATCATGTGGACACATGTCATCACCATATATTCTAATACATGGGAATGTGATTTAAAGGGTTGGTCACATTTTATAAAGTTGAAGATTATTATTTAATAGATTTAAGGTGACTAGAAATGTCCTAATAGCATTCTTTTGGTACTAGTCCAATGTCACTACATGCAAACCTAAATATTTTTACATATTTAGATAGATATTTTCAATTATGATTTTTGAGAGTTGGAATCAACTCAAAAGCTATTATGGTTGATCTTTGAAAAAATGTTTGAATGTAGAAAAGTCTCGGTCTTGTTATTTTGGCTATATGTGATCTCTAACTCCAATTGATTTAAATCCAACGGGCTTGGATAGATATTTTAATTATATTTCGAACAAAATTTGAATCATGTATTTTGGTTAAGTGAAACTCTCTGAATTGATTTTTGAATAAGTGGACAGAATATAATTTCAATTTAAAAGGAAAAATACTAATTGGAATCGGTGGACTAGCGTGGGAAAGGAAATGGGCCGGCCCAGCTGCATTGCACGGGCACAACGGGTTGCTGACAGGGGGGTCCATGCTTCAGCGGCTATTACTACGCGAAGCGGTACTGAGCGATCTGGGCGCTACGATTTGAATCTAATCTAACGGCTGAGGCTCGTTGTCCTCGGTGAACAGGTCTCCAGCGAGGATGAACCCTAGCGGCACGGTGGGGGTCTACGGGGGCTCACATGGGCTCCAGCTACGGTCGATGATGGGGGCGTTCGAGCTGGTAGACGACGGCAGTTCGAGGCGTGGTCGCGGCAGCTCCTGGGGCGGCTCCAATCGACGGCGCCTCTTCTCCTCTGCAGCGGCAAACTCCGGTGAAATTCCGATGGACTGAGGCTCGCCTTGCTTCGGGGAGAGTGTGGGGTGGTTCTGAGAGAGAGGGGAGTGAGGTAGTGTGGAAATGGAGGCTAGGGGTGGCCTCCTTTTATACTCCGGCGAGAAGGGCAAAGCGGCGTGGTCAGGCGGTGTTAGCTACATGGCTACGGGCGGCTATCGGCATGGTTGTGGGTGGCGGTCTATGCGGTGCTTCAGGGCGGTTCTCATGGGCTTGATGGTGCGGCAAGGCGCAGTCTACATCGGTCGGGAACGTGTGGTGCTCTGCAAGGCAGAGGCGGTGTTCGATGTGGCGCACGGTGACTACGAGTCGCGCGGCGGCGAACGGGCATGTCTGGGCGTTTTCTGGGGTCATGGCGGAGCAGTGTGCGCGGGGTGAGGTCGAGGCACGGTGCGAGCTGGTTGAAGCATGACGTCCTCTCTGGCATGATGCTCTGGCTGGCTTTGCTGGGGGTGGTCCACGGCTTGGCTTCGCTCGGGAAGTGGACAGGGGGCGGCAGTGTGGTCGCAGCTACCTCCTAGACATCGTGGGCGAGCTCGGGGCGGTCTGCTGTGAGCGGTCCATGTCAGGTGGCAAGGGGGGGTGCTCGGGTGGCAATGCACTGGTGCACACAGTGAGGCGGAGTGGCTCTATTGCCTTGGCTGTGGTTGGGGGAGACAAGGGGAGTAGAAAGGGGTCAAATGGGGAACAAGGCATTGATCACAAACAGTAATAGTTTGGCAGCTATTTCTGTGTTCACCAAGTGTTTGATCTAATGGATAAAAGAAATTTAAATTTGAATTTTTGGCTCAATTTTGGTGAGTGATCTACACTTATGCTTGGTTATCTATGGTTGCTTGGGATTGGCAAGGGGAATTGGTTTGACAGGTTTTTGAGAAAGTAGGATCTTCACATATGAATTGGATTCAAATTTGAACTGTCCTTTACATTGATTTTCTAGATGTTTTTGTAAGTTTGTAAAGTGGGCCTTGATACATTTTTACTTGGTCTAGCAAGGGGTGAAAAGAATTGAGAAAGTTTCTGTTTGAATTCTTCTTCTAGGAACACTCAAAGGGGCCTAGTGGTTAACTTTGGTCAAAATAACCATTTGCCTTATTTAATATTATTTGATTTCTTTCTCTTTGGATTTTGTTTGTAAATGGTCTAGATGATGTGCCATTCACCTTTAAACCATTTCACAACATCTAGAACAATCAAGCATGGCATTTTCAAACAATTCTACACTAATGCAAATACACACATGCAGTCATAATCATTTTATTAATAATTTTTTTTGTTAACCCTAAATTGGGTGATTTGAACTTAATAACCTTGATTATAGTTTTGGGGTGTTACAGTGAGCGACCATAGAAATATTTCGCTACCTCTGTGGGGCAGAAAACTATAGAGAAAGAAAGATCTTTCCGGCAGACAGAATTCTGCCAGGGGAATTCCTTCCCGGAAAGGGGAGATCGTCGCCATCAACACCACCATCAAGCTGGACTTCATCGGGATCATCATAACCATCATCTCCATCAGCACCATCATCACCACTTCATACCGCTGTAACAATTGGGTTGAATCTTGCATAGTTCTTAGGGGAAACTTTTCCGGTGTTGATTACTTGTTGTAGTTGATGCTATTGAGTGGAACCATTGAATTGTTGTTATGTTCAGATTGTTGCTTATCATCATATCATCTCTGATATTGATCCATATGATATCTTGTGAGTAGTTCATTTAGTTCTTTAGGACATGGGATAAGTCATGTTGTTAGTAGTGGAATTGTGTTGAGAAAGATTCAATAGTTTGTTATTTAAGTTGTGGTGTTATTCTATTAGTGGTGTCATGTGAACATCGACTACATGACAGTTCACCTTTATGGGCCTAGGGGAATGCATTGTGTATTTGGCTACTAATCGTAGGGGTTGCCGGAGTGACAGAAACCTGAACCCCCGTTAGGAAACCTTTGCACAAGGAATGTCAGGGTCTTAGAGTTTAAAGTTGTGGTTAGGTTTCTATCTTAATTACTTTATTGTATTTGTGGATGCTTGCAAGGGGTATAAACACAAGTATGTATTAGTCCTAGGAAGGTCGGTACATTATCACAGGTTCACCCACACAACACTTATCAAACTAAAAAAGATTAATGAACTATATGAAGCGAAAGCACTTGACGATATTCCCGTGTGTCCTCGAGAACATTTGGTCACCTTAAGTAATACAACCGGCTTGTCCTTTGCTAAAGAAAGGAATGGGCCACTTGCTGCATTTATTAATATTGTCTTTTATTTACTCGCATTTTATTTATCTGCATTATCAAAAAACCCTAAAAATCCGTTTGCTAAGTATTTACAGAGAATTCCTGCTCCAAGCCACGCGTCAACACCTTCTTGTCCTTGTTGGGTTCGACACTCTTACTTATCGAAAATACTGTGATACACCCCCTACACTTGTGGGTCATCACCCCCCAGGCCGCGCCGCCACCAGGTGTGGTTGCCCTGGTGTGCCACTTCGTCTCCCCTCCAGACTTTGTGTAGCTTCGGGTAAAATATTGACTTTGGTTTATGTCCAGTCCAATTCCGAGAATATTTCCTTACTAGCTTTTCTGAAACCAAAAATAGCAGAAAACAGGCAACTGGCACTGTGGCATCTTGTTAATAGGTTAGTTCCAGAAAATGCATAAAAATACCTCAAAGCGTGGGAAAAACATAAGAAAGTAGATTGTTGGGGATATACTTTTCGGGTATCCTCACAGTTCCTCACTGACCAGGGTGGCCCACTTCGGGTTAGAGCTTTGCTTCACAGGCGGCCCAGTCAGGGAGAAAGACAGAGTCCAATCCGGCTACGGGAAGGCCTAGAAGACTTACCGACTTAGGCCCATAATGTTACTTGTAGTTCAAGATGTACTCTGTAACCGACTCTTAGACGTAGCCGGATAGATCTCTCCTGTAAACCCTAGGCCGGATATCTATATAAGCCGTCCTAAGGAGAGCCTTTAGGGCACCCAATACTTTAGACCCTCAACTCGCACAGGCGAAACCCTTGTAACCCATATTCCGGCTCTGCCGTACTACTGGATTGCTAGCAGGAGTAGGATCCGTCCAAAGCCGGCAGATTCGAACCTGGGTAAACTTGTGTGCTCTCCATCCCGGAATACCATACGTCTCACACCCCTCTCTTCTGCACGCTTTGAGGACCCCCTCATGGCGTACTTGTCCTCAATCCGATGACAGTTGGCGCCCACCGTGGGGCAAGTGAGCTTCGGATCTGCGTTCCGAGCGGAATCTGCAAGAATCGGAATCGGCAAAACTATCGTCATCGGTCACATCCTCTATGCCAGCGACGTCCCTCTCATTGTTCTCGACGAGACTTGGATTCCGGCAAGGGAGGCTGTGACTGCCTACACAATCATGTCTTTTGGTGAGATTGATGTTTACATCGGTTTCGCTGAACCTGCCGAACCCACCCCAGCAGTGATGATAGAGGCAGAAGAATTTTCTGGGTCCCCTTTGTCCGCGGAGGCGGCAAAGTTCTGGATCTCAGAAAACCCTAATCCCACCCAGCCCGCACCAGTTGCGGAGATAGTGGAGAAACCCGAGCCTGAAGAAGACCTAGCGGACCAAGTCGAATCTGGAGTGGATCTCCCCGGAGAAGCCGGATCCCAGATCGACCCACCCATGGAAGTCGAAATCCAGGAGGATCATATCAACGACACTAATTCTGGCTCTGATGATGCCGGGACAGACAGGCCTTTCCTAAGGTACAAACTACGACGTATGATATTGCAAGGCGAAAGCGCAGATGCAATACTCGAAACCATCAAAAGTTTCGATATGGCTGATCGTGAAAGCCGCAGGTACCTCAGGAAGCACGCGTCGCACTTCGTCAGATACGTGGGATCTGGATCCGGCTCTGCCGATGCTGGAGAGAACACCGATTCTGTGCTGGAGGCAATTGGAACAAACACCGACGTACCCGCATCCTCGGATGAGTCGATGACATCAGCAGACTTCCAAAAGTTCTCCGTGGAATATGAAGAGGAGTACAACTCCAAAGCTGCCCATGGATGAAGGATCCGGGGAACACTCTCCCAAAACGCAGGATGACATGGACATCGGAGATAATCCCGAGGTCCAGATGTCTGAAAGTACCGATCAGAGCTTGACTCCGGGAAACGGACCCAAAGCCGTCTTTGCTACCGGCGCTGCCAAGAAGGCAAAGAAGAAGAACAAGAAAAACAAGACCCCAGCAAAAGACCCTCTGACAGAGGAGGTGATTGCCGAGGAATACGAGGAAGACTCGGATGGAGCACTTATCCCAAACAAGCCAAAAAAAGAAGCATCGGTGGATGGACACGTGATCACTGAAGGTGCGCGTAAACTCATCGATGCCGCATTAACCACACCTATCCCTACAGCTGCAGAACTTACTGTAGATGAGCTGGACGAAAGGGCGCAAGCCCTAGAAGCGCGTCGTCAACAACTCCTCGATGAAGCCAAAAACATCGAGGTGGAGAAGAAACGCATGTCAAACAAGGAATACATGTCTTGTCTACATCAGAAGACACGGAAGCGTCACATAGATGACAACCAGTTCCCACGTGTCCGTGCCGTCCTTTTTGGAGATGAGATGGGGAAGCCACGGAAGGATAGCAACGGAGATTGGGTATACCCAACACCAGTACAAAATACCGTGGCAGCCCGAGAAATTCTATCGGCTAATACAGGACCAGAGGAGATCCATTTGGGTATCAAGCTACTCAACAAAGGACTGGAACAGCAAAAGGTCGCCCTGTCCGGAAGTCAAAAACTGGTCTCGGATTCTGACCAATGTCGCACAGATCCAGCGTGCGCTGGCGTAAGATCCCATTACGTTCGGGCACAGTACCATCAACCCGAACGTAGGGAAGACAATTATTCAAGAACCGGATCGTTAGGACAGCATTACAGAGCTTCACGTAACTGGAGCAACGTTGCCCCAGTGGCCGAGAAAGATGCCATCGCTGCCCTGAATCCGACGAACCCTCCCCGACGAGAATCTAAGGATCGAAGGGGAGAAGATAAAGAAAAACGACGGGAGGAGGATCGTCAAAAAATGCCACCTCCTAAGTATACAAGCCGTCCGGCTGAGCCTCACCATGGTGGGAACGACGGGCGAAGGAACGACGGAAACCATGCTGGAACAAGCTGGCAGGGGGCTCGTCGTAGTCAAGATCCTCCCCGGAACTGGAATAATGACGTTCCGGACGGAGGCCGGCAATCAGCCGGAAACTATCCAGCTGCCCCGCCCTCTCCACCACACAGTCATCACAACGACCCCCATGGAGGGCAAGGAGGACGACATGGCGGAGGAGGTGGTGGTAGAAGCCGAAGTCCGGCTCCACGGACGATGCAAACGATGACGTATATGTGGGCCCAAAGTGCTTCGGACCACGCATCAGAGCTACAAAATTCCCGGAAGGATCTGCTATCTCAAGACATATCCAAGCCTACGACGGCATTGCTCGGCTAGACACCTGGTTACAGGATTTCTTCCAAGCTTGCTGCATCGCTAAAGGCGGAAACAGCTTGGTCGCAACCCGATATCTCCCACTTATGTTGCGGAAGACGGCACGATCATGGCTCAATGAACTTCCGGCGAACACCATCCATAACTAGTATGACTTGCAAAGTGCGTTCTTTTGGAATTTCAAAGGCACATATCGGAGGCACTGTACGGTTGGAGACCTACAGCGTTGCACCCAGAAAGCCGGAGAAACTTGTCGGGATTACCTCGGACGATGGATTGACACCAAGAACTCCTGCGAAGGAGTAAATGATCAAACTGCGATAGAAGCTTTCATCGCAGGTCTCCCTATTGGTTTACTGTGCCATTGCTTGAAGTGTGACAAGGTTACTGATTTGGGAGAGATGATAGAAATAGCGAGCAAGTATGCAGATGCTGACGATGATGCAGAAGGATTACTCAACACCCTGGCTGTGCCCTCGGTCGGCAAAACAACCAAAGCAACAAGCTCAGAAGCACAAAAATACCTCGGAAGAAAAACCCAACGCGGAAACAGCGGTAGTTACTACTATTTTCGGGTCTGGAGGACGAGGAGGACGTGGCGGAGGCCGCGGGCGTGGCCGTGGGACATCAAGGGTCCAAGGTAGAGGAGAGCAACAACCAAGCAAAACCTACTCTTGGGCCGACATTGCCAATAACCCATGTGTGCATCACTTAGACGCCAATGGGGGCTCTTCCCACACCAACGCTGAATGTCGTTTCAACAACGACATCAAAAGAGATGATACCACAGGCTACAAAGCTAAGCGGAAGAAGGGAAAGAAAAATCCCGAAAAAGAAAAAGAGACCAAGGAAGATTCTGACATGGAGGAAGCTGATGCTTCAAATCCCAAATCGGAAGGGAAGAAAACTTTTCCCACCAAGAAGGACACTTATGTCACCTTCCTCGGATCTCAACCAGCAAAGGTCAAGAAAGCAGTTCTACACGAGCTCAATGCAACAGTTCCGGCTGTCCCCCAGTATCTGGATTGGTTGGAAGTGGCAATCACGTTTGACCGCGATGATCATCCTCCTAAGTTACATAGGCGAGGAAAATATGCCTTAATCGTCAACCCACTTATTGATGGTTATGGTTTCTCCAAGACCCTCATGGACGGTGGTAGCAGCATCAATATTCTCTATGTCGAAACGCTACACCGGATGAAGATCTCGGAGACCCAGTTGAACCATAGCTCTGTGATTTTTCACGTAGTTGTCCCAGGAAGACAAGCTAATTCCCTGGGAGAGATCACTTTGGATGTTACCTTTAGAACTCCAAAGAACTACCGGACGGAGGGACTTTCCTTTGAAGTGGTCCCGTTCAAGAGCGCATACCACGCTATATTTGGACGACTCGCTTACTGGGCTTATATGGCTCGTCCATGTTACATTTACAATATGATGAAAATTCCAGGTCCCAACGGCGTGATCACCATCAGGAGAGACCCGAAGAAGGCGCGAGAATGCGAGGATGGAAATGTCGCCTTTACTGAAGCCGTGTTGCACGCTCAGGAGTACCAGGAGATCAAGAAGATCATAGATCCGTCCGAGATGCCCGCAACGAAGAAGGAGGTGACCAAGCCAAATCCGGAGTTCAAGGCATCATAAGAGACGAAGAAAGCACCGTTGAAGGATGATGACCCCTCCAAGGTGACCCAGATAGGCGTAGGCCTAGATAGCGCATAGGAAAGCGCGCTCGTCAAGTTCCTCCAAGAAAATCAAGATATCTTCGCATGGCAGCCATCTGACATGACCAGAGTACCTAGGGAACTTGCCGAGCACTCTCTGAATGTAAACCCGAATGCTAAACCCGTCAAACAGTCATTACGACGGTTCAGCGATGAAAAGCGTAAGGCAATAGCTAAGGAACTAGCGCGGCTCGAGTTAGCCGGATTCATAGAAGAGGTCATCCACATAGAGTGGTCGGCCAATCCTGTAATGGTCCCTAAAAAGGACACCACTGATTTAAGGATGTGTATTGATTATACTGCCTTGAACAAGGCTTGTCCAAAAGATCTGTTCGCTCTGCCTAGAATTGATCAAGTTATCGATTCTACGGCAGGCTCGAAACTCCTCTGTTTTCTCGACGCATATTCCGGTTATCACCAAATTTGGATGAAGGAATCTGACAAAATCAAAACTTCATTCATAACCCCCTTCGGAACCTTCTGTTTTGTTACGATGCCCTTTGGGCTGAAGAATGCAGGAGCTATGTACCAGCGCACGATGCAGCGTTGCCTCCACGACCAACTCGGACGCAATGTACATGCATACGTGGATGATATCGTGGTGATGTCCAAAAAGAAGGAAACACTCATTTCCGACTTGGAGGAAACGTTCGCCAATCTACGAAAATACAACATCATGCTTAACCCAAAGAAATGCTTCTTTGGAATACCAGCCGGAAAATTGTTAGGTTTCATCGTGTCTCAAAGAGGCATAGAGGTGAACCGAGACAAAATCAAGGCTATACTCAATATTTCCAGGCCAACTCGCCTGAAGGACGTACAAAGATTAACTGGCTGCATCGCTGCGATTAGTCGATTTGTAAGCCGGCTTGGGGAAAGAGCCGCACCATTATACAAACTCCTGAAAAAGACCAAGGATTTTGTTTGGACTGACGAAGCTGAAGCTATACTACAAGACCTGAAGAAAATACTCTCATCAGCTCCTATCCTTGCAGCGCCGGAACCTCGGGAACCGATGTTGCTTTATATTTCTGCGACAAATAAGGTCGTTAGTATCGTCATGGTGGTGGAGAGACCAGAGGAAAATCAGGAACACCTGGTGCAGCGTCCGACTTACTTTGTCCGCAAGGTCCTGACATAATCAAAACAGCGATATCCGCACTATCAAAAGTTGGCTTACGGTGTTTTCCTAGCATCTCGTAAGTTACGACACTATTTTCAGGAGCATCCAATTACCGTGGTGAGCAAAGCTCCCATGAGAGATATAATCAACAACAGTGATGCCACAGGACGCGTCACCAAATGGGGCACAGAGCTCTCAGCTTTCGATATTGAGTACAAACCTCGGACATCAATAAAATCCCAGATCCTTGCTGACTTTGTCGCTGATTGGACAGAGACGAAGGAAAATATGATACTCCCTGAGTCGGAATATTGGACCCTATATTTCGACGGGTCTAAGGCTCGAGGGGCCTCGGGGGCTGGCGTGGTGCTAAAATCACCCCAAGGAGATAAACTTTTATACGTGTTGCAGATCCACTTCACAACGACAAACAATATTGCCGAGTATGAAGCACTGCTGCATGGAATCCGGATTGCCAAGGATATTGGCATTCGACGTTTGATGTGTTACGGAGATTCGGATCTTGTTGCTCAGCAAGTCTCGGATATTTGTAATGCAAATAAGCACATGGCAGCATATAAAGCTGTCGTGGATGACCTATCTAAATCGTTCGAAGGGTTTGAAGTTCAACACATCCCTCAAGCAGAAAATGAGGAAGCAGATGCACTATCTCGAATAGGCTCTGCGCGGAAAGAGGTCCCGGATGGCGCATTTTTAGAGCACCTCAAAGTCCCCTCGATAAAGGGAGTAGATGAGGAATATCTGACCAAATCCGACTCACTTTTGATAGCATTTCTGGCTGTAATTCCCAGCTGGACTCAACCCTACCTCGATTATTTGGTAGATGGCAAATTACCCGAAGACGAGGTGCTGAGCTGGCAGATTATCTGACGAGCAAAATCCTATACTATTGTTAAGGGTGAGCTCCATAAACAGAGTGTTTCTGGGGGTTTTCAGCGCTGTGTATCTCCGGAAGAAGGAGTGGAAATCTTAAGGGAAATCCACGAAGGCGAGTGTGATCACCATGCTGCAGCCAAATCTTTAGTGGCAAAAGCTTTTCGACATGGATTTTTCTGGCTTACAGCTCAGGAAGATGCCGAATGATTAGTCAAGACATGCAAAGGCTGCCAAAAGTACGCCAAACAAGCTCATGTTCCGGCTGATCAGCTGCGAACAATACCTATAACATGGCCTTTTGCGGTCTGGGAGCTTGATATGGTAGGACCTTTTAAACGAGCTCCAATTGGATTTACTCACCTCTTAGTGATGGTGGATAAATTCACCAAATGGATCGAGGCTAAACCTGTCACTAGTTGTGATGGAGCAACAACCAAAAGATTTGTCGAGAATGTTATAATCCGGTTTGGTTATCCGCATAGCATTATCACGGACAACGGGAGTAACTTTTCTATGGGAGAACTGGCTGAATTCTGTGATGAGCAAAATATCCGGCTTGACATTGCGTCAGTCGCACATCCACAGGCTAACGGACAAGTTGAAAGAGAAAATGGTTTAATTCTACAAGGCCTGAAACCAAGACTCGAAGCACCACTACGACGTGCTGCGGGGGCTTGGGCAGAGGAACTACCCTCTGTAATTTGGAGTTTACGAACAACTCCGAACAGGTCAACAGGATACACACCTTTCTTCTTGGTCTATGGCGCAGAAGAAGTTCTTCCTAGTGATTTAATTCATACTTCTCCTAGAATGGCCGCATATATCGAAGAGGATGCCGAGATTTCTCAACAAAATGATCTCGACTTAGTCGAAGAAGTTCACGCCGTTGCTGAAATGAGATCTACAGCCTATCAGCAGAAGTTACGCAAGTATCATAGCCAGAGAGTCTGAACTAGATCTTTCAATAAAGGTGATTTGGTTCTCCAGCTTCTGCAACAAAGAAAGCACAAACTTTCCCCAGTATGGGAAGGGCCCTTTTTAGTTAGTCGAGTATTGCACAATGGATCGTACTACTTAACTGACATGAGGCCAGTCAAAGAAACATCTGCTACTAAGAAGAGAAAGAGATCTAGAGGCAGTACAAATCCGGATGAGTTAGACAGACCGTGGAATATTGCTCAGCTACGTCCCTTTTATTCTTAGTTTATCCTTCTTTGTAATCATACATATGTACATGTTCTATGAGAAATAAAAGTTGTGGTTGCCTCAAAGTTTTTCTGAGAAGTTTTTACCATCTTATTTTCTAATGATCATGTCATAGTCAAAAATCCCAGAATGCTTGAAAGTACTTTATGCTCATGTTCGTTCTGGTCTAGATTTCTGATTCTAAAACTGCTACCTTCGGGTATAACTCTAAAATTTCCAGTCTTTACTTTGGTTATTTGTCTGATTGCTGAATGCGGGCATTTTCCGAGTAGTGAATTGTTGGTACTGGAAGCCGGCTTTGTTTCCGAGTTTAAACTGGTTTAGCAATTGAGCTCCATTTCTCGGCAAAGTTTCCGGCAGAAGGTTTAGCCGGCTCACGAAAAGGACGAGGCGGAAAGCCAGATAAACGATAAGTAGAGACGAAAAAACTATAAGTGCTTGTGTAAATATTTCAGGCACGCAAAAATTTCGAAAGTCAAAAGTGCTGAATAGATCAAAAGCTTAGCACTAGCAAGATAAATAGTACTTAATATTTACAAACGCATCAAGTTTTTTCTGGAATAATACATAAATTTCTGGTCTATGATGCAGGAGGAGATGAAGGAGTTGTCGGCTCGCTGGTTACTCCGCCTTGGTATCTTTCCGAAATGTCCGCATCCGAGTTGGTGCGTTCATCGTCGGAAACTTCTTCGTTTTCTTCTATAGGAGGAGGCGGAGTATCCACGCGGGTGAAGAAGGGGATCTCGTAGCTGGTCAGATCATCTACGTGGCACCCGTATCTGGCGCAGAAGTGCATGATGGCTTGAAGGTCCTGCTCCTGGCCGTCTTCGTCTACCTTGCAGTACCCTCTAGTCACTTGCCATATCTCCATGTTTCCATGGTGGCTCATGACCATGGTGAGAGCGTTCTGCGCAGCAGTCCGCGTGTAGGACATGTTCCAGTCCCGAACAAGCTGCGGCATCTCCTTGGCCTTGTCCCGCGAATGAAAATCCGACATGCTTGGCATGTCCGGAATCCTGAGAGACTCGCCAATGTCCTCAAGGGATTGGCCGTAGTCATGAAGAATATCACCGACTTGGGTAAGCCGGTGGGTGCGGGGCTCGGATGAGGAAGAATCCGTCAAGTTCAGAGGACCTATATATCAAAATAAAGTTAAGAAAAAACCGACATTGATAGAAGTCGAAGAAAAAGATAAGTCAGAGAGATGGAACGTACCAAAAATGACGTCGTCAATCTTGGTTTTCTCCTCACGGAGACTCTGGAGTTCAGCCCGGAGCGCCTAGGACATGTCCTTCTCTCTGCCAAGCTCATCTTTGAGATCCGAGATTATTTTATCTTGAGCAGCGATCTTGCGATCACGCTCATCAGTGGCCATGGAGGAGGATTCAAGGACTTGAGCTATGCTCCTTTCATGATCCGCCTTAAGCTTATCCAGCTCTTGGCGAAGTCCCTTGTTCTCCACCACCAGGGTCTTGAGGTTCTCGGCCTCTTCAATCATGGCGACGGATTGTTTCACCAGCACTGTAAGTCAAAAAAGAACAACAGTTCAGAAAAATTTGACATTGAAAATAACAAAGACAAGGGTTGAGTCTCGGAATGTTTACCTTCGGCCTCATCCTTGGCAACTTTAAGCTTAACATTTTTAAGCCGGAGATCTTTGATCTCTCTCTGCTTATCGCAGACATTTGTTAATAATTCCTAGTTATAGGAACATACTTTCTGTAAGTCAGAATACCCAAAGTCAGAAAGCTACTTAAGACTCGGGCTAATATTTTTGCTAAATATCAGCACGAGCCTTAGGGGCTACACTAGTTCGTTCTTTGGCGTCCTAATGAAGCATAAACTCGGATTCAACATCCTACTTCATGCTTGGGGCTAGATGATATGATATAACATAATGGAAAAACAAGAGTTGGAATTCCGACTTACATATTGCTCGCGGGTGAGTTTGTCTAAACCCGCGTTCACTTCAGCGGCCACCTTCTCTGCAAGAGTAAGAGGGATCACTGGGGCTGTTGGAAGCTCGCTAGTCCTAATCCTCTCGTCACGAAGGCGAACTTGATCGAGAAGGTCAGAGAACTTGACGTCCTCTGCTTCTTGTGCTTCCTCCTCGGGGGATAAATGGCTTTTATCCAGGACTTGCCTGGCCAGCCGTTGGATCTCCTCTGCAGATTTTCGAGACAGGCCAAACTTGGCAAGTCCCAGATTGCTCAGGAGGTTTTTGGTGAAGACTTCAGCCGAGGGATCATTACCCGAAGATGGTTCACCCTTATCTTGAGCTGACGCACCCACGGTGACGTCAGTTTGCGACCCAAGGATCGCAGGCTCCGTTTGAGGAGTCGGATCTTCTGCAGTATCCGGCGAGATAACCGGCGTTGCAAAAGGATGAGGGGCAGGAGTCGGAGGATCCACGGCAAGGGAAGCTATGGTAAGCTTCAGCTGCCGCAGAGGCTTCGAAGAAATCCCTTTCCACTTGGCCTTTATGAGCGGTTTTGCTCTGAGAATGTAGTGAAGTCAGAAACATTACATCTCGGAAAGAAATTTGAGTAAAGTACAAAGGTAGAAAGTTGTGACTGAAAGTTACCTCTTCACGACAGGCACCTCCTTTGTGCCAACCGCCATTGTCGGAGCTTTGTGCTTCTTGAGCGCAAGATCCGACAGTGGGACTACTTCTACCTCCTGAGAGAACTCCAGAGGATATCCTTCGAGCGGAGCAAGTTCCGACTCAGGGATATCAGCAAGCTGAAAAGAAGAAAACATATCAGTATTGCAGTTTAACTCGAAGATAGAAACACATAAAAGATCTGATGATCGAAGCTTACCAGCACCACGGGGTTTTCCGCCGTGTACATGTCCAGAGAAACCTCTAGAATCCTCCTTTCGGTCCGCTCCTTGATCAGCCACTTGATTTGGCTTATGTAGCCTTGAGTGATGTAGGCTTTGGAGCTGATGCGGAGGGAGTCGGTTGGAGACGACGTGATGGAGTGCATCAGTCAGGTTCCGTGGTACTGAAGTGGCTGGATCCGACGTGAGACCCAACACTGGACTAAGTCGGATCCCTTCAGACCATTGTGCTTAATCAAATATTCAATCCGCCTCTTAGCGAGGATCAGATCATCGGTGAGAGCCGGAGCAGCCTCGTCCCAGGAAGACTGGGCCGTGGCGGCTCCGTCGACAAAAGCCGGCAAAGCAGTAGCTTTACCGGGAGCCAGAATATCCCTATGGTAAAAAAAAGTGGCTGGCCATTGTTTGACCGAGTCACTAGCAGAAATTTTGGGATATGCCCGGTCACGTCTAAGAGAAAAGCTAATAGTGCCGGTGATGTAAGGAACACCGGCAGTGATGGAATTCCTCCGGACATGGAAATAATACCGGAAGAGAAGCAAACTCGGCCTAATGCCGAGAAGCAAACTCGACATTTCTAAAAGTGAGTTGGGAGGAAGATTGTGGAGTTGAACTCCATAATGATCTATCACCTCGGAGAAGAACTCCGAGGGAGGAAAAGACAGACCTCGGTCAAGATGGTTGCCGAAGTGGACCCGCTCTCCGCCGCGCGGGTTGGGGACGGTTTCACCAGAGCCGCTCCGCCAGTCGCCGGTGGCGAGAAGCCCCTCCTTCTCCACGTTCTTGAGGCCTGCTTCGTCAAGGGCGCAGGGGATCCAGATTCCTTGGTAGCTCTCTTTCTCTGTTGCTGCTTCCACCTTCGCCGATGCCGCTGCTGCCGCCAAACCGGAGGAAGAAGATGATGAAGCCATTTCTCCGGTGAGAAGATGACCTTAAAGGGGCAGCGCTGAGAGCTCTGTGGGGGGAGGACGAGGAGGCTCTGTGCGCGCAGGAAGATTGGGAGGAAAGGAAACGGCAAAGGACTGGAGGAAAGGAGAAGAAGGAATCCGAACCCCTTATATCCACCTACCTGTGCCAAGATTCGTGCAAATGCTACAGTGTAACCGCCACGCGTCGTGGAAAGAAATTGGAAGGACCCATGTGATGATTGCGTCGCCTCGATCTCCACGCATGCATTGAAACGGCGCCTCAGTTCCGCGGACCGCAGACCCACCAACGGTCATGCTGATGGCACGCCTATCAGATGACGTGACTTGACCATGCTTGTGTCAGGTGGCGTTAGAGACCAAGTTCCGGCTTAGTTTGAAATCGAGCTGAAGAATTTGAGTAACCTGTTGATAGGTCCGACTTACTTTTAAGACCCGGATCGTATTTTTTGTTGTGAAGTTTCAGGAACCCTTCAAGATTCTGCAAGCCGAAGATCAAGCTAGGCGATGATAAATCCGACTTTGGATCTTGGAGGCCTCCGGGGGCTGCTGTTGGGGATATACTTTCCGGGTATCCTCACAGTTCCTCACTGACCAGGGTGGCCTACTTCGGGTTAGAGCTTTTCTTCACGGGCGGCCTAGTCAGGGAGAAAGACGGAGTCCAATCCGGCTATGGGAAGGCCCAAAAGACTTACCGACTTAGGCCCATAATGTTACTTGTAGTCAAGATGTACTCTGTAACTGACTGTTAGACGTAGCCAGATAGATCTCTCCTGTAAACCCTAGGCCAGATATCTATATAAGTCGTCCTAAGGAGAGCCTTTAGGGCACCCAATACTTTAGACCCTCAACTCACACAGGCGAAACCCTTGTAACCCATATTCCGGCTCTGCCATACTACTGGATTGCTAGCAGGAGTAGGATCCGTCCAAAGCCGGTGGATTTGAACCTAGGTAAACTTGTGTGCTCACCGTCCCGGAATACCGTACGTCTCACACCCCTCTCTTTCGCACGCCTTGAGGACCCCCTCATGGCGTACTTGTCCTTAATCCGACGACATAGATACTAAACAAGCATGGAACATCAAAAATTATGGATATGTTTGCAACGTATCAGTCCATAACTAACCTACTAGCATAAAAGGAGAACGTTGGTACACTTATCGAACAACTTGATGATGTCTTCGGCTGGCTGGTCAACCGCCCAGTAATGGGGGACCATATTCCATGCCATCCCCTCCGGTGGAGGTGGCGGCCCCGTGCAATAGCTGCCAAGTCCAAATCAGGACGATGCAAGCGCACAAGCGCTAGGGCAGCCTTGGTACCCGCAACCAACTGCTGACGAACGCACTCGTGAATCACGCCAACATCTTGGAACTTCTTCAGCAAAGCGAGCAAGCTTGATGGCACAACGTCCAAGGGGAACATTGCCCGGAAATAAGCACGACTGCGCCTTCTTCAAATAAAGCAGCACCTGTGACGCATGGTCCTGTAGCATCGCCAACGCGACTGCGCGATCACGATCAACCCAAAAATACCCACTAGCTTCTAGCTACTCCTGGGTCAAGCAGTTTAGCCGAATGGCGACTTGGTCTCCCTCTTCCTGCGGAAGGCGAGTGCTAATAACTGCAAAGAGCAGCAAAAAGCATAAAGACAAAGAGCCACCACGAGTGGCTGGGAAAGGAGAAGAAACTAGGGAACTAACACTTAAATTGCTCATTAAGTTGAGCCACCTCACCTAGAAGATATTTCTCGCGTGCACTAGCTTTTTCGGCCTTCGACTACCAAACGTCTGCGCTGCCACGGATCATGGGCATCTCTCGCTCCAAGTGTTTTATCCGATCACACAATCGAGACAGCAGCGACAGTTCCTCCACCTTTGAACATGGTTGCGCCATAGGTTCATCGGTGGGAGGTGAGTCAGACGGATCACTTGAAGGACCCTATTCCAAGCACAGGAACGGACGGATAAGACCAACCATTCAAAATACCACCAATAATAAAAGCATATAGTTCAACAAGTTTCAAAGGGGACACCCCCACAAGCACAATGAAGGTCAAAGAAGTCTGGAAAAGCTCGAATATTACAAAAGGATAATAAAAGATAGCCTACAGCTACGCATTGGCACTCGGGGGCTTCCTCGAGTCTATGGAAGCCGAGACGTCGTGGGCTTTTCGGTTGCCGCCTCTGAAGCTGCAGCTTTCACCGTCTTTGATCGCCTTAGCTCTGCCGAGTACTTTGCGAGTGTCTCAATGAGCCGAGGCCCATATTTATGACAACGAGTGGCGAAGGGAGCAAACACTACCTATTGTCCATCCATAGTAACCGGCATCGCTGTGGAGACCGTGCTAGGATTCAGGTCGACGCCATGGGCTTGCACCATCGTGGGTCCCATGGTATCTCCGACCCCCCTCTGAGCATTCTTGAAATCCATGGGAACGCCTTCGGTGAAGGACTCCAACAAGCCATCAAGATCTTCAATAATCTCGGATTTGGGGAACATATCCTCTCGAAGACGCCCAAGTGTACCCTTGGCCTTCTAAACAGAATCCTTGGCGGGGATGTTGTGGTCCTCGACTGCAGATATAGCACCAGCCAAAGTGTCCTAGCGAGCCAAAGATTGAGCATTGAAGCTCACACCAGCAGCATCTGCAGAAGACATAGATGAGTACAGCAAAAACAATGGCAAGAATAGAGAAAAAACAGCGACGCGGCATCATACCTGATAATGCCTCAGCAATAGAGAGAAGCTAATCCATGAAATCCTTCTCCCTGTCAGCTGCAGCGGTCAGCAGGTCCTCCTTGCATTTCTTCGACTCCTGGGAAGAGCGTTCCAAGGCTTCGAGTGCCTCGTTGCACTTCTTCTCCGTAGAGGCAAGGCCCTTCTGGAGGGAATTGACGTGACGGAGGAGTTCATTGTGCTCACCTGCAAAGGATAACGGCAAAACTTAAGCTCACCAATTTTTTGTACAAACAGTATAGAGAAAAGAGTGTGAGTTCACCTTCGAACGTGCAATGCTGGGTCTCTAGCGAGTCATGCTGATGACCCAAGGATATAATCTGTTCGGCGAGGTGAGTGGAATCCTTCAAGACAGGCTGCAAAAAGAGAAGCATTAACATCAACGTAATTTCGACTGGCAGAGCTAAGAAAACTTACATGCTCCTCTAGGGACTCTGGAGTTTCCTTCTACATAGATGTCCGAGAAACCATCTGATGCCCCCTATGTGGGGGGAACTCGAAGAATTAGTACCGGAGGTGGCCGCCACCTAGGGAGAAGGAGATCGCTCCGCCATTTCCTTGTCTTTGGAGTTTGCGACTCTAGTCTCCTTCATGAAGCAACAATCATCGGACAACGACGATGCAGTTTTGCTACAAAACATACAAAGCAACTTCAAAGGAGAAGATTTTGGGACATAAGAACAAACCAGCAGGAATACAAAGCTTACCCGTCAAAATAGTCGATGTCGAAAGAGTCCTCAGATGCCTCCTTCGGTGTCCTCAGCTTCTTCTGTGGAGGAGGAGCCATGGTGCGCACATGCACTGCAGGAATCAGATCCTCTACCACAGTCGAGGGACCTTCCGATGTCTACGGTGATGAAGCATCCAAGTCCTCACTTCGAGAGCGTTTGCGAGATCCGTTCTCGCTGGACTCGAGGGCTTCCTACTCTTTAGCAATAGGAATAGTGGAACCCGATTCATCCCCCTCCTCTGTTTCATGAGGAATTACTCCCTCCAACTGAGAAGGCAGGATAGTAGTCACTTTCCAGTCCTGGCACAAGAGGTGGCATCAACACTAAGAAAACCTGGCAGGAAATCGAAAAACAATACAAGATAAATAAAGAGCGCTACCTCAGGCGGAGGGTGACCCACTCAGAACGGAGACATGACTGAGTCAACAGGGAGTTTATCCTTGGCTATGTACTTGGTCATCAGCCGAAACCTCCTATCTACTTCAAACAAAGAAATGTTTTCCCAGGAGATGCGGGTGACATCTTCAGCACCGGCCCAGCAGCACATCGGATGCGCCCTAGCTTGCAGCGGCTGCACTCGACGACGCATCCAAGTGCGAATGAGGTCTGCACCGCCCACTTCTTTCCCTCTGATGAGTTGAAGATCGCAGACTCGCTGGTATAGAACCTCAGTTTCCTTGACTACGCTGGGGAACACTATGTTCTTCCACGACCTCCTCCTCTTGCACTCTGCCTTTGGATCAAAATTTGCGAGTCCGAAGAGTTCGTCGGCGGCCTTCTAGTCATCGATATAGAACCACTTCTCCCTCCATCCTTGGACAGATACGTTAAACTTGAGGGAGAAATATTGGGTGTTGGAGTCCACATGGATCCCACAGCCTCCTATATCATAGACTACCGAACCAGAACCCAGCTGATGTTTCAATTTGAAGAGTTTTTTGAAGAGATCAATGTGTGGCTCGATTTCGAGCCAGCACTCGCAAAGAGTGATGTAGCAGGTAATGTGGAGAATGGAATTGGGAATCAGCTGATGGAGCTGAAGCCCGTAGAAGCAAAGCAACCCTCGCAAAAACTTGTGGAGGGGGAGAGAGACCACGAATGACAAATGCGAGAAACATCACCTGAAATCTGGCGGGGGGGTCGGGGATTACCACATCGCCGGGCATTCGGTAGTCTGTTTTAGTAGCCGGAAGAGCACCATCCTAGCGCCAGTAGATGAGCTTCGACTCCTTTATGGCGTACCACCACCATGATCCATTGTTGACGCGCATGTCCGCACCTTTCTTCTTGGTAGTTGCAGCAGCAGTACCATAGCCGGCAGCGGCGACGACCTTCTTCTTGGTCGCAACAGCGGTGGCCGCAGATCCAGTGGTGGAGGCGCCTTTCTTTTTCCCCATCTTACGCTTGCGGTGGGAGCGCAGGAAGTGGCTCGTATTGAGGTTGTCTAGCACATCAATGGAGACGCGAGGAGCGGAGCAGCAGTGGGCGGCAATGGAGGCTGCGTGCAAGGAAGAAGATGAGTTGTGGGGAAAATTACTGCATAGAGTTCCCTACTTAACCCCACCGCAGCTGCAATCCAATGGCCAGAAGCGCACCAGCTAGACGCGTGGCACAAATCAAGGTCGACGTGTGGCAATGCAAATGGTGAACCATCGCTCCACTCCTCCCATTACGCGCGAGAATCAAGGAGACACAGTTAAAATGGAATATTATGCACGCATGGTCAAATCCAAGTCAGAAATGGGACCACTTTCGTCACGTTTCGTCACGCTCACGCTGGCAAGCGAGGTCATCTCATTGTCATCACTGATGTCATCCACTCCAGCCGGAGCATCTTCCGACTAATCTAATCCTCACTCGAGTCTATGACTCGACTAAGCACTCGGGGGCAACTCCTAACAGGAGCGGTGGCTGCACACCCGAAAACTTCATGGAAACATTTCGACAAGATAATCGCACTTAAAACCCCCTACTCGAATCAACGATTCGATTGTGGACTCGGCGGATACTCCCATAGGGATCACTGAAGGCATACGCGACTGAAACAAGCAAAAGACGACAGCAGTCGAATATATTTATAAGTCCCCACTTGAGTCTACGACTCGATTTGGCACTCGGGGAATACTCCCATAGGGAGCGCTGGCCGTGCACCCTATAATTTTTTCTTTCCCTAAATGTGTGTTGACTACGTCCACACTCGAAAGCATTGGAGACTCCACCTCATATTTTTCTCCAAGGAGACTGCATATTCTAGGCCACCCGAATCATCTCCGGGATGACAAAATTCGGATGTCATGCTCACAATGTGAAGATAAGACCTGAAAAAGGCCTGGCATTGCACCTGCTGCGCTCTACCAGAAATAATCCGTGCCTATAGGTACGATGAAATATGCCTTGACGGACGCGTCGATTGCCCACACTTATATACTGGAATACGATTATGTAAGACCTCCACGGCATGAGTCGAATTACGCCAGGATTTTTCCGAATTCGAATCTGGGGACTCGAGTTTGAGTAGATTGCATTGTTTTGCCCTAAGGCAGTTAACTGGTCCCGATACATCGGATGAATCAGGCACATATATCGACAATCCCTATGACATAAACTAAAGAACCCGAAAAATGTATTTGGCTATGCACTCAAAGGTTTCATAGTCTCCACTCGAATATGTGATTCGACTGGACACTCGGGGGCTACTAACATGGGCATACCCTGCAGGTACTCGTGATCAGCATATACGATCTAGCCCAGTAGAATCTCATGGTGTTACTAAGGCCCAGTCGAATTTCGGATGGCCTAGGAGACTTCGACTCCTTGAAGAACACGACAAAGAACAAGATAGAAGTTTATGGGGAAAACCCTAATATGTAACCGACTCGGCCTACTACCCCGAGATCTAGCCTATCTATATAAAGGCTAGGAGGGGTCAACGAGGAGGATTATTCGCAACCCTAGTTGCCACACCACCGCCAGATCGAATCTGCGCACCCTATAACTTTCGACTCCTTGATAATTCGAAGAGCAGACAAGGAGGAGTAGGATACTCTACGAGGCCTGAACCTAGGTAAATCTCGTGTCACCTAATTGCTTGTTTGCTAGCCGATTTATGCCTCCAGTACTCCCTACTCCCTCGAACCTAAGTCGATCTACGATGGGCATTGATGAGTTAACCCCTCGTCACATAGTCTCCTTGATTGTTTTCAAAACACGGTCAAATTTCTAGGCATGCATATTCTTAGCAAGAAGTGTGAATCTTTCCAAACTATCATTCGTTCTCGATACATTGACTGCCTGGTGTGTCCATTGAACATATCATCGCAAGGTGTGAAGTTAATTTTGAAACACAGCCAAAATTTTAAAATACAATGAGTCATAGTCTCTTCGATTGTTTTCAAAACACGGTCAAATTTCCAGGCATGCATATTCACAAGAAGTGTGAATATTTCCAAACTATCACTCGTTCTCCATACATTGACTGTCTGGTGGCTGCATTGAATAGATTATCGCAAAGTGTGAAGTTAATTTCAAAACATAGCCAAAATTTCAAAACACTATGAGTCATAATATCTTTGATTATTTTCAAAACACGGTCAAATTTCTAGGCATGCATATTCTTAGCAAGAAGTGTGAATCTTTCCAAACTATCATTCGTTCTCGATACATTGACTGCCTGGTGGGTCCATTGAAAAGATTATCGCAAGGCGTGAAGTTAATTTCGAAACACAGCCAAAATTTCAAAACACTATGAGTCATAGTCTCTTTTATTGTTTTCAAAACACGTTCAAATTTCAAGGCATGCATATTCTTAGCAAGAAGGTGAATCTTTCCAAACTCTCACTCGTCATGGCCACCCACCATTAGATCCGGGATTGATATCCCCGTGCTCTCTCCCTAGTTTTTTTGTAGGGTTGCTCTCTCCTAATTTTGTTCAAGTTTGGCGATTGAGAACCAGTTTGCCATAGAGGCCAATAAAAAATTACTCCTACAAGTTTGCCACCATGATCTTAAAAAAAACTAGGCTTTTCTGTGTTGTTTTTTACAATTTGAAATTTGTGAGGCTTTTTGTGATACTCTCCCTCTATAATTTACATTTTGAGTCTTTTATGATGCTTTTTATAATCAGGAGGTTGCACACCATGCCAAGAAATGAAGAGCGAGCAGAGACAAGCAGAGAGAAGAAAATCACCGAGAAACAGATAGTAGCGAAATGAATTGCCTTGGCTGTGTGGTCAGGCAGCAAGGCTTTATCCAATCGCTAGGCATCGGGGCCCACCTAGGACGTGCATCTGAGCACCTGTCTCTCTGGCGCCTCCCTAGGAACCATGTGATGACAGTTGCATCTAAGAAGTACAGGACTGCAGTACACTACTGAAGTCTTACTTCATAAATCAGTGAGCATGAGTACTCTAGTACTACTCCATAATACTAGAACCCTACTGCTACCGATGCCTGGCGCCCGCCGCTCTAGGAGTAGTAAAAATCCACAAATAGCCACCGCCGCCCGTCGCCCGCAGATGCCTACCTACTAGAGTATAGTAAAAGAATAGATACGGAGTATGTATTACTAGAGTACTAGTAGTACTACTCGAGTATAAAAAGACATATACTCTGTATTACTTGAGTACTAGTTCAACTGTACTACTACTACGCTGTATCTAGACAAGCTTTAACCATAATAAAGAAATGGAGAAGAGAAACAAGTCTGCCATGTCGAGAAATGAAAGAGCCAGAAGAGACAAGCAGATAGAATAAAACGCAGATGGTGTTGAAGACATGCATGCAGTTCTCGATCTCTCTCCTGAAGCAATGTACACTTTGCGCCAGGCCCCAGGTTTCTCTGTCTCTCTCTAGGGGTAGACATTCTTACCACTCACGCGGGTAGGATCTGTTTGTCTGGAACAATATTGTACATGGTGATACCTGATTTACTCTCACTTGTCAACTTTCTACAGCCTTCATTCAAAAAAAAACTTTCTGCAGCCTTGTTTTGACCGAGCTGTATGAAGCATGGTGTTGAAGTAGCCTTCACTAAAATCTTGTGTTGTACTACTCTGTAGTACGTAGAGTGCACAGCCTCAGCTAGTCAGCCGCCGCCGGTACGGCGATACCTTATTACTACGAGTAGTACAGTACATTTTTATGTAGGATCATGGCTCTAGGATGGATCATGGGACCCCATATTCAATTCCCCCAATGTTGCATAAAAATTCAGGACTGCGAGCACTACATCAGCGAGTCGAGCTTCCAAGGAACCACTCCAATGTTGGGTGTGTTGACGGATTCCACCAAGAGCTAGCCGGTGATGGACAAAGACGAGCTAGCACCGATAATTATTTTATGCCCCCACGACGGCTGCCTCGCCATGGTCGCCTACCACGAGCTCAACAATCACAAGACCGCGTGCCCATATAGCCCATGCGGCCACATGGAGGTTGGTTGCATATTCACCGCCTTGCTTCGTGCTCCTTTTCCACCTCAACGGCGTCCACAAGGTACAAGTGCATAGGCTATCGTACGGTCAGCCCATGGAGTGTATAGTAACAATGATGTTATCATTATTTCCGCCATCCATGGTCATTGTCTACGTTGATGATGCTAGCATGTTCAACTTCATCATCGGCGAGCTCGGCCAAACCGTCGCCATTTCCTAGGTGTGTGTCAGGGCGGTCCCGTGCTCGTGGCCCCGATGCAAGGTGAAGTTGTGCTTGACTAGCCCGCAGTCATCGGCGGACTTCTCGATGGAAACGCTTAATGGGGTCATTGAGCCGACAAGCTGCATGTCGCCCGATATTGTCAGCCTCGAAGATCTGACGTTCCTCACGGTGCCGCCATGGTACATTACCGCGGCTACCGGACAGTATCGGTTGATCAAGGTGTTGTCTTTCTATGTTTGCATCGACAGGATGAATTGATCTTAATCTTCGGCTAAGTGATCCTAACGTGATGGTAATGATTTATTACTAGTTAATTTAGTTGTAGATGAGTACCATTCGTTTACTAGTTACTGTAGTAGTAGTCGGAGGCAATGTCTCTTTTAGCACTAGGAAGGTGTATTTTGGCTATAAACTGACTTTGCTTCTAATGTTTATATTTTGGATTTTAAGTATTTTCTAAAATTGTTCAACTACTATCTCACGTGCCCACTACTAGGGCATGGCTACGATCTAGTATACGTGTGGATATGTTCTTACTTTTCCTCTGAATGGTCTTCTATTTTGTATCTAGTATCTAGTAGTTCTTCTACTGCTATAGTAATACTTCCTCTTCACAATTACCTCGCATCCTGAATTTTTTTAAGTCAAACTTTGTAAACTTTGACTTAAGAAAAATACTAACATCTATAATGTAAAGTTCACTGCATTTGAATTATCATGAACTATATATTCAAAGTTAATATTCAACGGTCAATATTCACGGTTGACAATATTGGGATTCGTGAGTTTTGATCCAATGATCAATATTCAAAGTTATCCGTATACTATATAGTGTACGATACGATACGCAGATCTTCTTTGTCATTTCTCTAGACCATGGTATGAAAATTTTCAAGTATTAGGTAGCTAATAAACGTTTATTTCTACATGATACAAAGTACACAAGAACCAAATATACACCTATACTTTATAGAAATGGCTCAAAATTATAATTATTTCAAGCTTTACCTATTCTAATTTCACATAGTGATGATATGTCATACTTCTATATATTATGTGAGTCTTACGTGCAAAGGCACGTGCAACTTACTCGTCCTACTAGGAAGAGCATGGCTCAGCTCCACGGTGGAGAAGAAGCAGGACCCGACTAATTTTATTTCCTTGCTTGATTTTAGGGTCCTTTGTGCTAAATGTAGGAACTTGGATGTTCTATTTTTTGAGGTATTTGGTGTAACATATATGTACACATCCTCTAACCATGTTAATTGAAGCTTCTCTCTCCCTCAAACATATCCTAGTCAGAAAAATAAAGTGCCACCACCCTTTTCAAAAAAGTGGACTATGTTTTCTTATAATATTCTATAATTTTTGAGAAGTGTGTTTTGAGGTTTGTGCACAATGTTCATTGTGCTATATACTATCACTTGAATCTTCTAGATGCTAGAATGGATATAGAAGATCAAACGGTTTGTAATGTTAGGATTGTCAGTCTTGGTCCAACTGTCAGAGTTCAAATTATTTTTACACTATATAGTGGTTAGATTATTATATAATAGGTAAAGCTCAAAAATTATAAATTTGATCGACATCTATAAAGTATGGGTGCATATTTGGTTCTTGTACTTAGTATTACATAGAAGTTGACATTTATTAGCTATTCCAAATACTTGAAAATTTTGGTATCATGGTCTAGAGAACGTATGGAGAAGATTCTAGAATGATGGAGAAGTGTGTTTTGACGTTTGTGAATAGCGTTCACTGTGCTAAAGACTATCATTAGTGTCTTCTAGATGCTAGAATGGAAAATAAGATCCAATAGCTGGTAATGTTCGGATTCGCGAGTGTTGATCCAACAGTCAATATTCAAAGTTATTCGTACATTATATAGTGATAAGGAAAGAAGATCCAACGGTTGGAAATGTTGGGAGTCACGAGTCTTGATTCAACGGCCAATATTCAAAGTTATTCATACACTATAGTGAACTAGTAAGTTGCACGTGCCCTGCACGTGAGACTCAGATAATAGACGTCTCACATATCATCACTATATAAAATTATAATAGGTAAAGCAGAAAAAAATTATAAATTTGATCAACATCTATAAAGTCTGGGTGTATATTTGGTTCTTGTACTTTATATATCATGTAGAAGTCAACGATTATTAGCTATCTAAAACTTGAAAATTTTGGTAACATGGTCTAGAGAAACGAGGAAGAAAATTCTAAAATGATGGAGAAGTGTGTTTTGAGGTTTTTTCATAGCATTCATTATAATGAAAACTATCAATAGAATATTCTAGATGCTAGAATGGAAAAAAGATCCAACAGCTCGAAATGTTGGGATCCACGAGTCTTGATCCAACAGTCAATATTCAAAGTTATTCGTACACTATATAGTGATAAGACTAGTAAGTTGCACGTGTCCTGCACGTGAGGCTCAGATAATAGACGTATCACATATCATTCATATATAAAATTATAATAGGTAAAATAGAAAAAATATAAATTTGATCAACATCTATAAAGTATGGATGTATATTTGGTTCTTCTACTTTATATCATCATGTGTAGAAGTCAAAGATTATTAGCTATCTAACACTTGAAATTTTTGGTAACATGGTCTAGAGAAATGAGGAAGAAGATTGTAGTATGATGGAGAAGTGTGTTTTGAGGTTTGTGCATAGTATTCATTGTGATGAAGACTATCAATAGAATCTTTTAGATGCTAGAATGGAAAAGAAGATCCAACGGCTGGAAATGTTCGGATTCGCGAGTCTCGATCCAATGGTCAATATTCAAAGTTATTCGTACACTATATAGTGGTAAGATAAGATAAGAAATAACTTTGAATGTTTACCATTGGATCAAGACTTATGAATCCCAACATTTCTAGCCGTTTTATCTTCTTTTCCATTCTAGGATCTAGAAGATTCTATTGATAGTTTTCAGTATGATAATTGCTATAATGTACAAACCTCAAAACACACTTCTTCATCATACTAGAATCTTATCCCTCATTTTTCTAGACCTTGTTACCAAAAATTTCAAGTGTTAGGCTGCTAATATTCTTTGACTTCTACATGATGATACAAAGTACAAGAACCAAATATACACCCATACTTTATAGATGTTGATCAAAATTTTAAATTTTTGTGCTTTACCTATTATAATTTTATATAGTGATGATATGTCATACGTTTATTATCTGTGTCTCACATGCAGGGCACGTGCAAATTACTAGTAGTGGTAAGATAAGATAAAAAAGACTATTTATAGTATCTTCAAGATGTTAGAATGGAAAAGAAGATCCAACGGCTATCAATGTTGGGATTTGTGAATCTTGATCGATCCAACGGTCAATATTCAAAATTATTCGTAAACTATATAGTGGTAAGATAAGTTAATAAAGACTAATAATAGATGCTAGAATGGAAAAGAAGACCAACGGCTAGCAATGTTGGGATTCGCGAGTCTTGATCCAACGGGTAATATTCAAAGTTATTCATACATTATATAGTGGTAAGATAAGATAACAAAGACTATCAATAGTATCTTCTAGATGATGGAATGGATTAGAAGATCCAACAACTAGCGGCAATGTTGGGATTCGCAGGTCATGAATCAGCGGTCAATATTCAAAGTTATCCATACACTATATATAATAGTGGTAAGATAAGAAAATAAATACTATCAATAGTATCTTATTGATGCTAAAATGGAAAGGAAGATCCAACGTCTGACAATGTTTGAATTCGCGTCTTGATCCAACGGTCAATATTCAAAGTTATTCGTACACTATATAGTGGTAAGAAAAATGAGAAATGTGTGTTTTGACACCTTTGAATACAAAAATTCTCTGGATGCTTCACAATGTGTATTGGCCTATGGTGTATGAACATTCCTAGTTTCAACCCGAACAGCCAAGGTCATGACCATATCTACATCATATATAGTTTATGATACAGTTCTCGTATCTGGTAGATTTGTGCATCTTCTTCAAAAAAGATTGGCCAGAAGTGAGCAGTGCGTTATTTTCTTTTGTTAAGCAAGTACTAGTCTTACCATTACCACTATCATAACACTATATGGTGTACGAATAACTTTTTAATATTGATTGTTGGATCAAGACTCATGAATCCCAACATTTCCATCCGTTGGATCTTCTTTTCCATTCTAGCATCTAGAAGATTCTATTGATAATCTTCATCACAATGAAATGCTATGCACAAACCTTAAAACACACTTCTCCATAATTCTAGAATCTTCACCCTCGTTTCTATAGACCATGTTACCAAAATTTTCAAGTGTTAGATTTTAGGGTCCTTTGTGCTAAATGGATGGACTTGGATGTAATTTTCATTTTTTTGAGGTCCTTGGTGTAACATGTACACATCCACTTACCGTGTTAATTAATTGAAGAATCTCGCTCCCTCGGGACATACCCTAGTCAAAAAAAGTACCACAACCCGGTTTTCAGAAAAAGTGGTGACCATGTTTTCTTACAATTCCCTAGTCTTAGCACATTTCAAGATTCCCTAGAGAACCGCGCCCACTTAAATAACTTTATGTCGATTTAAATAAATTAGGTCAAATTTGAACTACAAGTAAGCGCGGTATATTCCTCTTGAATTTTCCAAATGTCGTCTGAAGGGACCCATGATGTCTATATATCAAGCCTTAAGTTCCGAGACGGAGTAATAAATAGTAGTACCTCCATTCAAGGCTTAACACCTATTTTTTAAAGTCAAACTATGCAAAGTTTGACCAAGTTTGTAGAAAAATATATTAATATTTACAATATGAAATACATACCTTTGATACATCATGAAACATATATTCACATGGTATATACTAATATCATACAATAGTTCTTGTTAGTTTTTGTAGAAGTTTGGTCAAACTTTTTGTAGCTTGACTTATCAAAAAAAGCCTTAAGCTTTGAGACGGAGGTACTACTGACATGAGGGAAAAAACCGAAGAGCAAGAGGAGCTCAAAGAATAAAAGGGAGCCATGGGCGGGAGGGCAGCGCGGCATAGCAGTTGAAGGAGGTGCGATGTCAGAGCAACATTATGATGGGTTCCTGAGATGAGGTACTACAGCCTTTACTGCATACACACTCGACCAGTAGTAGTAAATTTCAGGACTTATGTGCATGCACAACAAAACAAATTTGTTTTTTCTCTCTCATTGCTACCTCACCATCCATCTCTCCTCGGCACTCCCTCGTTGACAGCTCTGCGCACGTGTGTCTTGGTACGGCGGCTCAGTTGTGTCTCTGGCGTGTGCGTTGGTGTACATAGGAAGGAACCACTTAGGTCATTGGCAGCAAAAATCAGTAGAATTCAAACTTTGGAATTTTTCTCTTCCTTCCCAAACATCGGGAATGAAGGTTATTCAAAGGATGACCATATTGACATCATATCTCTACTACTATAGTGGAGAAGTTTTGAATTGGATCCATAGCACCAGTACCGACCGTTGGGCTATTAGATCCAATGGTTCAAAGAAGTTGGATTCATGTTGAATAGTACCTAGAGAAAACTCCACCATGTTCTAGAACTATCATATAACCACCCCCAAAATTTCATACCACAATAGACTGTATTCTTAATGCGTTTAGATAGTTATTATTAATAGATTTAATGTATGCATTTTTTCTCTAACAAGATTATAGGTTAATAACAACTTAATTTTTGTTAAATCACATTTCATACAGTGTATACGTGTGTGGCACGGGCCTTTTACTAGTATAGTTTATGATACAGTTTCCACATCTGGTAGATTCGTGTATCTTCTTCAACAAGATCTGCCGAAAGTGAGCAGTGCGCTGTTTTCTTTTGTTAAGCAGGTGCTAGTCCTATCATTACCATTATATAGTGTACGAATAACATCGAATATCCACCCTTGACCGAATCAAGACTCACAAATCCCTACATTGCCAACTTCTGACTCATGTATTAACGAGCTCGTTCGGGAACCCCAAGAGGAAGGTATGATGAGCACAGTAGTAAGTTTTCCCTCAGTTATAAAACCAAGGTTATCAATCCAGTAGGAGCAAGGAAACACCTCCAAGGTGTTGCTAGATGGACTTTGGAAGGGCGCACTACCGGCGCCAGCAGCAACATGGAAACCTGCACAATACACCCACAGAACTTTGCCCCCAACTTACAGTGAGGTTGTCAATCTCATCGGTTTTGCTGAAAACAAAGGATTAAACGTATTGTGTGGAAGAAAGTAATATCTTGCAGAAAGTAAATAGAAAGCAGTAAATAGTTGTAGATTGATGATAAAAGAAAGGACCGGGGTCCATAGTTCACTAGTGGTGGCTCTCCTTAAGATAGATGACATGTTGGGTGAACAAATTACAGCGGGGCAATTGACAAACATCGAGAAAGCAATATATGCATATACTAATCATCTTGACTCCTTTGAGATTCGATTGGGCATTACAACATTATACATAGACCGTAATCCAACTGCATCTATGACTAATAATCCACCTTCAGGTTATCATCCAAACCCCCTCCAGTATTAAGTTGCAAGCAACAGATAATTACATTACGCATTCTGTGTAAAGTAAACAATACGATTGTTCTATGAACAAAGGATTATTGTTTTCTCCCTAGTAGCAACAACACATCTAGTACCTTAGAGATTTCTATCACTTCCCCAGATTACTAGAGGCATGAACCCACTATCGAGCATAAATACTAACTCTTGGAGTTGCTAGCATCTACTTGGCCAAGATAGCTACTAACAACAGAAAGCATGCAAGATCACAAATAACAAAGACATGATAGAATCAATAATCAATCTGAAATAGCATCTCAATATCCATCGGATCCCTGCAAACACAACATCTATGATTACAAATAGATGATCTTGATCATGAACGGAGCTCACAAGATCTAAACATGATAGCACAAAGGAGAAGAACCAGCTATCTAGCTACTACATGGACCCGTAGTCCAGAGATGAACTACTCACGCATCACACCGGAGGCTTGCATGGTGATGAAGAAGGCCTCCAGGGTGAATTCTCCCCTCCGGCAGGGTGCCGGGAAGAGCTTCAGATCCCTCCCAATCTAGGGATGGAGATGACGGCGGCTACAGACTCTTTCGTAGAATATTAATCGGGGACTTAGGGTTTCTATATCGGAGGCATCTTATAGGCGAAAGGGGAGGCCTAGGGGGTACCCAAGGCAGCCAGACCACCCCCTGGTGCGGGCCAGGCTTGGCCGCGTGGCCAGGTGGTGTGGCAGCCCCCTGGCCCCTCTCCGTCTCATATTCTAGCTATGTGTCCCCCTTGGTGATAAACTGACTCTGGCTTTTGTCCCGTCCAATTCCGAGAATATTCATTTTCTGACTTTCCTGGAACAAAAAACAGTAGAAAACATGCAACTGGTACTGTGGCATCTTGTTAATAGGTTAGTTCAAAAAAGTGTATAGAAAGTACTCCAAAGTGTGGACAAAACATAAGAATGTAGATAAAACCAAGCATGGAACATTAAAAATTATAGATACGTTAGCAACGTATCACCAACCGTTGGATCTTCTTTTCCATTCTAGCATCTACAAAATAATGTTGATAGTCTTTAGAACAATTAATGCTATATATAAAGAAACCTCAAAACACACTTATCCATCATTGTAGAATCTTCTCTATCATTTTTCTAGACCATGGAAGAGAATTTTCAAGAATTAGGCAGCTAATAAACATTTATTTTTCTGCATGATGATATAAAGTGCAAGAACCATATATATACTTTATAGATGTGGCTCGGTTTTATAATTATTTCGAGCTTTACCTATTATAATTTTATATAGTGATGATATGTCATACTTCTGTATATTACGTAAGTCTCACGTGCAAGGCACGGGCAACTTAGTGGTACTACTAGGAAGAACATTGCTTATTAGCTTCACGGTGGAGAAGGAGCAGGACATGACTACTTCTCATTGCTTGATTTTAGGATCCTTTATGCTAAATGTATGGTTTGTGATGTAAACTTCATTTTTTGAGGTCCTTGGTGTAACATGTACATATCCACTTACCATGTTAATTAATGGAAGAGAATCTCGCTCCCTCGAAACATACCCTAGTCAAAAAAGTGCCACCACCCATCGGTTTTCAGAAAAAGTGGGGACCATGTTTTCTTACAATTCCGTAGTATTAGCACATTTCAAGGTTCACTAGATAATTGTGCCCACTTAAATAACTTGATGTTGATTTAAAAAAAATTAGGTCAAATTTGAACTATAAGTAAGCGTGGTAGATTCCTCTTGAATTTTCCAAACATCGTCAGAAGGGACCCACGATGTATATATATCAAGCACCGCAGAGATTTTTAAAAAATGCACCTAACTTTGTGCTAAGAATCAGCAAGCCGATGAATTCGACCCTGTTTTGCAAGCATTCAAATAAAACAAAGAAAAAATAAAGTTATTTTCCGTTACATCCTCTTATGTGTAGTACTTGCCTTGAAAAATGAGAAGTATGTACTAGTCTTACCATTACCACTATATAGTGTATGAGTTACTTTGAATATTCACCGTTGGATCAAGACTTGCAAATCCCAACATTACCAACCGTTGGATCTTCTTTTCCATTCTAGCATCTACAAGAATTTGCTGATAGGCTTTAGAACAATGAATGCTATATATGTAGAAAAACCTCAAAACACACGTATCTATCATTGTAGAATCTTCTCGGCCATTTCTCTAGACCATGGTTCTAGAATTTTCAATTATTAGGTAGTTAATAAACGTTTATTTCTACATGATATAAAGTTAGAGATGTGGCTCAGATTCATAAATGTTTCGAGCTTTACCTATTATAATGTTATATACTGATGACATGTCATGCTTCTATATATTATGGGAGTTTCATGTGCAAGGCACGTGCAGCTTACTAGTACTACTACGAAAAGCATGTCTCAACTCCGTGGTGGAGGAGCAGGACCCGACTACTAATTTTCATTGCTTGATTGTAGGGTCCTTTGTGTTAAATGTATGGACTGGGATGTAATTTTCACTTTTTAAGGTCCTTGATATAACATGTACACATCCACTAACTCTGTTGATTATTGAAGGATCTCACTCCTTTGGGATATACCCGAGTCAAAAAAATAAAGTGCCACCACCCGATTGTCAGAAAAAGCAGACCATGTTTTGTTACAATTCCCTAGTCTTAGCACATTTCAAGATTCCCTATATATTATCTAACTACGCCCATGCACTTAAATAACTTTATGTCAATTTAAAGAAAGTAGGTCAAATTTGAACTAAAGTAAGCGTGATAGATTCTTTCTTGAATTTGCAAGAGATCCAACAATCAGCAACATTGGAACATGTCAATCTATATGTGAAAATCGATGTTCAAAGTTATTCGTGTTATATATCTTACTAGTAAGTTGCACATGCCTTGCACGTGAGAATCAGATAGTAGAAGTATATTCCATATCATTTTTTATATAAAATTATAATAGGTGAAGCTCAAAAAATAATTATAATTTCGAACTACGTCCATAAAGTACCAGGTGTGTATTTGATTCTTGTACTTTGTATTATATAGAAATCAACCTACTATTAGTTACCTAATACCCGACATGCTCTAGTGAAATGACGAAGATGATTATAGAACTACTGAGAAGTGTGTTTTGAAGTTTGTTCATAGTGTTCATTGCGCTAAAGAGCATCAATAGAATCTTCTAGATGCTAAAATATATAGAAGATCCAACTTAATTTTAGCAGTATTGGGATTTGCCAGTCTTGATCCAATGGTCAAAGTTCAAAGTTATATGTACACTATATATAGTTGTAAGATAAGATTATATAATAGGTTAATCTCAAAAAGTTTTAAATTTGATGGAGATCTATAAAGTATGGGTGTATATTTGGTTCTTGTACTTTATATCATGTAGAAGTCAACATAGAAGTAAATGTTTGTTAGCTATATCTAATACTTGAAAATTTTGGTAACATGGTCTAGGGAAATGTCTGAGAAGATTCTAGAATAATGATGGAGAAGTTCTTTGAGGCTTGTGCGCATAATATTCATTGTGCTAAAGAATATCAATAAAATCTTCTAGATGCTAGAATGGATAGAAGATCCAATGGTTTGCAATGTTGCGATTTTTCAGTCTTGATCCAATAATCAATGTTCAAAGTTATCCATAAAATATATAGTTGTAAGATTATACAATAGGTAAATCTCAAAAAATTATAAATTTGATCGACATCTATAAAGTATGGGTGTATATTTGCTTCTTGTACTTTGGAAGTGTTTGGTTCCTAGCTAGAATTTTCCAACCCAAAGTTTGGGAATTTGGTATGTGTTTGGTTTTTTGCCATAGTTTGGCTTTCCACACTTATTAAACATACGTTCATCGGCCATAGAGTAAATTTATTGCCAAGTTTTGCCACGCTTTGTGGCTTCGATTTTCTAAGCCACACTTTTGTGGCTGCCACAATTGTCAAAGTTAGGCTTGGCAAAGTGTGTCAACATAGAAGTTAATGTTTATTAGCTTTGAATATTGACCGTTGGATCAATACTAGCGAATCCCAACATTGCAAGCCGTTTGATCTTCTTTTCCATTCTAGCATCTAGAAGATACTACTATTGATAGTCTTTAGCACACTGAACGATATGCACAAACCTCAAAACACACTTATCCATCATTCTAGAATCTTTTCACTCATTTGTCTAGACCATGTTACCAAAATTTACAAGTATTAGGTATAGCTAATAAACGTTGAATTCTACATGATACAAAGTACAAAAATCAAA
The DNA here is from genome assembly GCA_023614405.1 of Avena insularis. Lineage (NCBI taxonomy): Eukaryota > Viridiplantae > Streptophyta > Magnoliopsida > Poales > Poaceae > Avena > Avena insularis. The sequence continues at coordinate 441,141,875 of CM042694.1, read as the reverse complement.
TATACACCCAAACTTTATTGATGTCAATCAAATTTATATTTTTTTGAGATTTACCTATTATATAATCTTAGCACTATATTGTGTACATATAACTTTGTACTTTGACCGTTGGATCAAGACTGGCAAATCCCAATATTGCTAATCGTTGGATCTTAATTCTATCTATTCTAGCATCTAGAAGATACTATTTATAGTCTTTAGCACACTAAACGATATGCACAAACCTCAAAACACACTTCTTAATAATTCTAGAATGTTCTTTGGTATTTCTCTAGAGCATGGCGAGTACTATTAGGTAGCTAATAGATTGATTACTACTACATGATACAAAAAGTATAAGAACCAAATATACAATAGATATTCTATTGACGTGGCTCAAAATTATAATTATTTTTTGAGCTTCACCTATTATAGTTTTATAGTATTCCTATTTATCAGAGTTGGGCGAGCTGGCTTGAGGATTGACATCCTTTTATTTTGGCATGTGGGTTCAAATCCTTCGCGTGCGAGAAATCCGATTCTACCGTGCATGCTATCTAGCGAGGGAGAAATGTGGGTTCACGTCCTTTCCTGAAACACAATCTACGTGATGAGATGATATAATACTGAGCCAAGGACATGACAGCTTGCTAGTCTAGCACTCTACCTATAACTCTAGCAGGCGTCCTCGATCTAGTTATGCACTACAGAAGGCCGATGAGGGAACATGCAAAATTAACACCCCTCGTTCAAAGAGCCTCCCATCTTCCCCTTCTCCACCGATCCCCATTCACCAACGCTGCCTAGCCGCATTTTGGATCCGCTCGAGCGCGCACTTCCTAAATTTTCCTAGCCATTTCACGCTCGCTGCATCGGTTCTTGCAGGCCTCCATCACTCTCCTCCATGAAACCCCAACAATCATATTTGAATCCGTCCTCGCCCCCAGTCCATCCGGGCGCAATGGCGGATTCGATGCACAACATTCGGTACGGTGGCTGGAGCAAGTTCAGCGATGATGACTTCAGAGAAATCGCTATGCGTATGGACACTACCAGCACAGTCCGGCTAGCCGCATGCTCCAAGGAGTTGCACCACCAAGTCACCGGCAGAAAAGGTAGCAGATGCCCCCAACGACGACTACGGGACATTGGTCGCCTTAAACTACTTCCTCAACCACAAGATGGCGTGCCCACACGGCCCGTGCAACTGCACTAAGCCTGGCTGCTAGTTCGCCGCCCCACCCACAGCGCTCCTCACTCACCTCGAAAAAGCCCATTCGATGGAAGTGTAGAGTTTCCACTACAGCGAGGAACATAGGTACATCTCTCAGCCTTTGCTGGCACCTGGATCATGAAGAGTAGAGACCGTGGTATCCGGGGACGATGGTACATTGTTCGTCGTGCGATTTGACATGCTTGACTATGGCCTCGCCATATCCATATTGTGCACTAGGTCGACGGCGGGCTTGTTTCCGTGGTACGTGGTGGAGTTACACTTTTATAAACCTTCAATGATGGGAGAGGACTTGGAGGAGTTCACCGAAGATAGCATGTTTTTCGAGCCGAAGAGCAGCACGTTGCCGGTCACCATCAGGATTACTGAAGATTTCCGGAATTTCTTGATTAAGAAACATGATAGGTTCACACTGGATTACTCATTTTGCATCCACAATGTGGTAGATGGCAAATATGACCATCTTGATTCTGGTGATGATCTTACGTTCAAGTTTGTTTAGATCAAACGATGGAGATGGTCTAGCATTTCCTTTGAAACATGGCTCTGTATTTTTTCTTATGATATTTAGCATGCTGCAATTTAGTCCGTCGATTCTTACTTCCTTTAGAAATCCTAGGTACATCTCTCAGCCGCTGTCGCCACCGCGCTCATCGACACTAGAGAACATCGGATCTGGGTAAGATGGTACAATGTTTACTATGATATTTGACATGCTCGAGTCGGGTAACATCTTCGTAGCTGTCGTGTGTGTCAGTCCATACGGGTGCTCGCCTCCCTTGTACAATGTGTAGTTCATCGTCTATCACCCATCAACAGAGGATGGGTTTTGGGAGGGTGCAATGCGAAATTCCTTCACTCTTGGGAGTAGGGCGGTGCCTGACATCATGCAGAAGGAAAAACATTACATGGTGGTGTACCATCAAACGTCTCAGATTACTACCTGGGCATGCATTACTTAATATGCACCCATCGCGAGGGAGAATTCCTAATTGACCATTCTACTACCTCAGATTTTTTATCCCACTTTCACTACATACGATGGACATACATGTATTAGAGGTTAGATTTTGGATGCAGAGTAGTACTAGTTCTTGTACTTCAGAGTATTTTGTAGGACTATATACTGGTAGTACTTGTTTAGGTCAAGGATAGGCGATGGTCTTGCATTGCCTTTATTCTGTCGTTGCTATTAGTAAAGTATTTTGTTGAACTAACAGTGATGTAATGTTACTTGTTTAGATCAAGTGCGGCAGTTTGTCTTGCTTTTCTTTTAAAAGTTAGCCTTGTCACAATTATCTAGATGAGTCTTAAGCATTTTGGGTTGCATATGGGGGATCACATAGTCATTGACTTTAGGAGAAGGTATTCATACAGAAGCAGACTTGATCATCAGTTTTTCTTGCTCCAATGATCGAGTCTATTTTTTAGCTGGAACAAGAACTGATTATCTCTGTACTGCTATTGAATTTCAAGTAGAAAAGCTACTAAATCTCTCAAATGTTTTGTCGTTGCTATTACTAAAACATTTTGTGGATCTGATACTGATGTACTGATACGTTCAAATCAAGGGCAGTTGATAGTCTTGCTTTTCTTTTGAAACATGGACTTATCAGAATCTAGATGAGACTTGGGTATTATTAGTTCCATATGGGGGTCACACACGCATTGATCGTCAGTTTAGCATGCTCTAATGGTTGAGCATTTCCTTTCAAACATGGCTCTTTGTACTGGGAGTAGCACTACTTGCTTAGATCAAGTAGCTTTCCCTTTGATACAATGGCCTTGCACAGGTACTCTGTAGCTACTCTCTCCGTTTCAAAATATAAAAAGATGTTTTAGCTTTTGTGAAACGAGTGTATGTAGACTCTTTTTAGTGTGTAGTTCAGAGTGAACCCATATACTAAAAGGGGTCTCGATACACGCGTTTCACAAAAGCTAAAACATCTTATATTTTGAAACGGAGGGAGTACTACATATGTTTTATCGCAGTCAGGTTACTCATATTTACTTTATCATATTTTTCTTATAATATTGAGCATGCTGCAATTTAGTCCGCAAAATCTTACTTCCTTTAGAAACTCCAAGTACATCTCTCAGCCGCTTTTGGCACCATGCTCATCGAGAGTAGAGAAGATCGGATCAGGGGACAATGGTATGGTGTTTACTGTGCTATTTGACATGCGTGAGTCGGACGTCATCAACGTATCTGTCGTGTGTGTCAGGTCGGACGCGTGCTTGTCGCCCTTGTACAATGTGTTGATCACTACCTATTACCTAACAATAGATCTGTGGTTTTGGACCGGTGCAATCTGCATTTCCTCCACGCCTGGGAGCTGGGTAGTGCCGGGCATCATCCGGAGGAAAAAATCATTCCTTTCTGTTGTACCATAAACCATCTCATGTTACCCAGGGCCTCCATTACTCAATATACATCAATCGCGGGGGGGGATACCCAATTGACACAATTTATTTAGCTCGCTTAGGGATTTATGTGTGTTGGAGGGTGGATTTTGGATGCATAATAGTACTAGTTCATGTACTTCAGAGTATTTTGTACTATAAACTAGTAGTACTTTTTAGGTCAAGGGCAAGAGATGGTCTTGCTTTGCCTTTGTTCTGCCATTGTTATTATCAAAGTACTTTGTTGAACTAATAGTGATGTACTAATACTAGTATAGATGAAGTGCAGCAGATTGTCTTGCTTTTGTTTTGAAACCTAGCATTGTCACAATTATCTAGATGAGTCTTGGGTATTTTGGGTTGCATCTGGGGGGTCACACGGGCATTGAAAAATGAGGTGGTATTCACACAGAAGCAGAGTTGATCGTTAGTTTTGCTTACTCCAATGATCGAGCATGTTCGGACAATAGGGTAAACTGATCGTGTGCCAAGGTTTTTTGAGATGGAACAAGAACTTATTATCTTTGTACTGCTATTGAATTTCAAGCCGAAAAGCTACTGAATCTCTCAAATGTTCTGTCGTTGCTATTACTAAAGCATTTTGTGGAACTAATACTGATAGTCTTGCTTTTCTTTTGAAACATGGTCTTGTCACAATCTAGATGAGACTTGGGCATTTTACGTTGCATACGGGGGTCACACAGGCATTGATGTGGGAAGAAAGTACTCAAAGCAGACTTGATCGTCAGTTTTGCTTGCTCCAATGGTCGAGTGTGTTTGGTGAAAAGGGCAAACTAATCATGCGACAAGATTTTTAGAGCTAAAGCAAGAACTGGTTCTCTTTGTACTGCTATTGTATTTCGGTGTCTGTATTGCTGAATTGGTCACATTTGAAATGCTACTGAATTGGTCAAGTGCTCCTGAATACGAACTTCAAATCTGTTGATAATTTTTCTATTTTATTTTGTACTGCTAAATTTTGACATGAATATCTGCCAAAAATAATTATCACTTTCCCCCTCCCTCTCTGAGGACTTTGTTTCGAATCTGACCGAGCACATCACAATGTAATTTTTATTAACAAGGAGAAGAAATCTAGCTCATTCGGCCCCTCTTTTGGCCAGAACATTTTAATTCGGTCTTTTCGGGGCCAGGGGACTACTGACCATAGCCCAGTGAAATTTGAGAAAGGAGCCCATGGAGCATAGTCCAGAACATATTAATTCGGTCTTTTAGGGGTCACGGGACAGCTGAGCACAGCCCAGTGAAATTTGAGAATGAAGCCCATGAAGCATAGCCTATGGAGTATAAGTATATAACCCACGTAGATCAGCCTATGTAGAATAGCCAAACTCTTTTTAATTCGGCCTTTTTGGCATTGCCCCCAGCTCTCAAAATAAAAAAATCTGCATACAATGTTTTTAAGAAAATACTCTATTATGTGGCATTTTATAAATTGAGATGCCAGGAGCGCTGTCCTTTTATATTTTAAAAGAGATAAACATAGTCACACAAAATATTTTTAAGAAGACTACTACATAAGTTGTCGTACTAATAAAAGTTTAATCATATGTTTTCTATAAATATCTTTGTTGTAGTGGAAACACACTCAGTTTACGTTTATTTGATTTGAAGGTCTTTTGTTCGAATCGCCTGTGTGTATATCTTGGGTTTACATTTTTTTTCTTCTAGAAATATCGCATTACGGAGAGGCTGGCGTCACGTACCCACCAGTATGCAGCGTCCCTCGGGTTTTTTTTTAGGGTCGGTTTAAAAAAATTAAATACTTGTACTGAGAGGCTGGTATCAGGGACCCACCAGACAGAACATACAAGGCTTCATCAGGGACCCACAAGTCAGAACATACTAGAGAGGCTGACATAAGGGCCCTAAAAGTAAGACCATACACGGCTGCCACGGTGGAAACAACGGACACTGCCGAAAAATTCCATCATACACAAGTTGCACTTACACAGAAGCTGACATGTCAGACCCAGCAGGCCCAAGCATAGCCCATGAAATTAGCCTATCAGCTCCAAACATATCCCATTCAATTTAGAAGTGAGCCCATGAAATATAAGCCATGACGAATAGGGAATCCGCCCTGAGTTGGTCCAGAATCTTTTTATTTCGGCCTTTATGAGCATTTTTTTTGTACTTCAGGGATGACATCTGGGACCCAAACAAACAGTCCAACAGACACACGTTTCTTTCAAATAGAGGCTGTCATCTGGGACCCAGTAAGTTTCCAAGATCAAAACAGTGGACACGGCCAAGAAAATTCCATCATACGCACGTTACATTTACAGAGAGGATGATATGTGGGACCCAGTAGTGCGACCTTATACATATGTTGCATCGAGCAATGTTGCCAGTTCAAAACAGGGAGGCGAGCGAGAAAAAATTTTAGCATGCACACGTTTTTTGTAATGAGAAGCTAAAATGGAGGACCCAACAACGTGAGCGAACAGCAGATTCGTCAAGCAAAGCTATCTAGTTCATAACAGAGTAGCGCTAGAGAAGAAAAAATCCATCATACCCATGATTCTTCTAATGTGAGGCTGACATAAGGGACCCACCAGCCTGAATAAATGGCTGATGTAGCGAGCAACGCTATCAAGTTCCGAACATGAAGGCGCGACTGAGGGCAAAAAATCCATTATACACACGTTTCTTCTAATGAGAGGATGAAATGAGGGGCCCAGCAGCATGATTAAACGGTAGATGCATCGAGCAGCATTATCAAGTTCGGAACAGGGTAGCGTGAGGGAAGGAAAAAATTCCATCATACACACGTTTCTTTTGAGGATGACATGTGGGTCTTAGCAGCCTGATTAAACGGTAGATGCATCGAGTAATGCTATCAAGTTCGGAACAGGGTAGCACGAGCGAAGGAAAAAATCCATCATACACAGGATTCTTCTAATGAGAGGCTGACATGTGGGAACCAACAGGCTGACAAAATGGCAGACTCATCGAGCAATGTTATCTAGTTCAAATCAGGGAGGCACGACCGAAAAGTATGATCCACAAGAGACACTAACGTCCGGGACCCACACGCCTCAAAAGACTTCAGCGAGTCAACATCATGCGAGGAAACAAAAATTATTCTTCTGCCATGCGCTGGCCGAGCTTCCTCCATGTTTTTAGCGATTTCGTCGTAGTAGAGGGCCGCGAAACCGGAAAAAAAGTTTTCTGTCGGCCACGGTCGAGCCTAGAAATTCATCGTGGAAGACGCGCCTTCTACGACGACTGTCGGGCCCAGTCGTTGCGGATGGACACTTTCTTGTAGTGGCTGGCAGCAACCAAACCCTCGATTTCCTCTCCTTACCCTCTTCCTGTCTCCTACCCCCCGCTAAATCGCCGGTCGCACTGCCGCCCATTTGACGCTGATTGGTTGTCCGTTCCTCCCGCCCTACCACCCCCTAGTATTCAGAAGCGCCTACCACCGATCCCCAAGCCTTCTCCGGTGTCCATTGGTCAACCAGGTGCTCACGTTGATCTCGCGCGCTCACCTCGCCCAGAAGACGCTCGATGGTTTGTCTAGGTGCATTTATATGTAGTTTTCTGTATGCCGTTGTTGGTGAACTCCACTGAAAATTCGTGACCACGAAGTACGTGTCGTGCAGACCATGGACAGCGACGATGAGCTAATGATCCAGTCGTTCATAGACAAGGAAGCCGAGGCCGACACTGATGAAAAGGATCACTTGACCATCCTTGCCTGCCTACTACAGCTGGAAGCCGGCCAGCTGAAAGTCGCCGCTCGCAAACGTGGCGGTTCCTCTATAGGGAGAAAGAAGAGTAAGCCGGGGAATAGGATGGAGGGGGCATACCATGCTATACACTGATTACTTCGCTGACAACTCAACATACATAGCCAAGGATTTTCACAAGCACTACAGGATGAACAAGAAAGTTTCATGCGCCTTGTGCATAGTGTGAGGGGATACGGTACCTATTTGAAGCTGAAGAAGGACTGCACTAGCACAGTAGGGCTTTCCTCAATCTAGAAATGCACAGTTACCATGAGGTTGCTTGCGTATGGATCTCATGAAGATTTAAAGGGCGAGTATCTGCGCATGTAAGAGTCCACAACCATAGAATCCATGTACAGGTTTCAGTAGGGCCGTGGTCGTAGATTATTATTTGAGAGGGCCAAATGTAGAAGAGACGCAATGGATCATGGCACAGAATGGAGCCAGAGGGTTTCCTGGGATGTTAGGCAGCATCGATTGCATGCACTGTTCGTGGAAGAACTATCCCTTTTCTTAGCAAGGTTTGTACAATGGGCATCATGGATATTGCAGTGTCATACTTGAAGTCGTGTTCCATCATGACCTATGCATTTGGCATTCCTTTTTTTGTCACGGTGGGATCTCAAAATGACATCAATGTGCTGCAGTGTTCTCTAGTGTTTGAAACACTTGTTGAAGGGCATGATCCCCCTTGCAACTATGAGATCAATGGCCACCCTTAAACTCAATGGTATTATCTTGTCGATGGCATCTATCCAAAGTGGTCAGTATTTGTGAAGACAATCACCGACCCTCTAGGCCCGGTAAAGTCTCACTTTGTTGTGTGACAGGGGAATTGTAAGAAGGATGTCGAGGGGGCTTTGGTGTGCTCCAATCTCAATTTGCCATAGTTAGGTGAAGGGGTTCCGTAGTACAAAACAAAAAATCCATGAAAGAACGCACCTAGCCAAAATCAATCTACGAGTAAAGCTATAATGGAGAAGGTTTCGGTAGCATACCCTTGTAGACTGCTGACTCATGTATTAATGAGATCATTGGGGAACCCCAAGAGGAAGGTATGATGAGCACAGTAGTAAATTTTCCCTCATTTATGAAACCAAGGTTATCAATCCAGTAGGAGCAAGGAAACACCTCCAAGGTGTTGCTAGCTGGACTTTCGCAGGGCGCACTACCGGCGCCAGCAGCAACGTGGAAACCTGCTCAACACAACCACAGAACTTTCCCCCAACTTACAGTGAGGTTGTCAATCTCACCGGTTTTGCTGAAAACAAAGGATTAAATGTATTATGTGGAAGAAAGTAATAGCTTGCATAAAGTAAACAGAAAGCAGTAAACAGTTGTAGATTGATGATAAAAGAAAGGACCGGGGTCCATAGTTCACTAGTGGTGGCTCTCCTTAAGATAGATGACATGTTGGGTGAACAAATTACAGCGGGGCAATTGACAAACATCGAGAAAGCAATATATGCAAATACTAATCATCTTGACTCCTTTTACATTCGATTGGGCATTACAACATTATACATAGACCATAATCCAACTGCATCTATGACTAATAATCCACCTTCAGGTTATCATCCGAACCCCCTCCAGTATTAAGTTGCAAGCAACAGATAATTGCATTATGCATTGCGTGTAAATAAACAATACGATTGTTCTATGAACAAAGGATTGCTGTTTTCTCCCTAGTAGCAACAGCACATCTAGTACCTTAGAGATTTCTGGCACTTCCCCAGATTACTAGAGGCATGAACCCACTATCGAGCGTAAATACTAACTCTTGGAGTTACTAGCATCTACTTGGCCAAGATAGATACTAACAATGGAAAGCATGCAAGATCACAAATAACAAAGACATGATAGAATCAATAATCAATCTGAAATAGCATCTCAATATCCATCGGATCCTCACAAACACAACATGGATGATTACAAATAGATGATCTTGATCATGAACGGAGCTCACAAGATCTAAACATGATAGCACAAAGGAGAAGAACCAGCCATCTAGCTACTACATGGACCTGTAGTCCAGAGATGAACTACTCATGCATCACACCGGAGGCTTGCATGGTGATGAAGAAGGCCTCCAGGGTGAATTCTCCCCTCCGGCAGGGTGCCGGGAAGAGCTTCAGATCCCTCCCGATCTAGGGATGGAGATGACAGCGGCTATAGACTCTTTCATTGATATTTGATCGGGTACTTAGGGTTTCTGTATCGGAGGCATCTTATAGGCGAAAGGGGAGGCCAAGGGGGTGCCTGAGGTGGCCAGACCACCCCCTGGCGCGGGCCAGGCTTGGCTGCGTGGCCAGGTGGTGTGGCGGCCCCTGGTCCCTCTCCGTCTCGTATTCTGGCTCTGTGTCCCCCTCGGTGAAAAACTGACTTTGGCTTTTGTCCCGTCCAATTCCGAGAATATTCATTTTCTGACTTTCCTGGAACCAAAAACAGCAGAAAATAGGTAGCTGGCATTGTGCCTCTTGTTAATAGGTTAGTCCAAGAAAGTGTATAGAAAGTACTCCGAAGTGTGGACAAAACATAAGAAAGTAGATAAAACCAAGCATGGAACATCAAAAATTATGGATATGTTTGCAATGTATCATAGACCAAAGCATTTGACGTAGGCGTGAAGCTCCTCGCAACTCACCCTAGGTCCTAGCATGAACAACCCTGGTGCCACTAATGGCAGCACCTTCAAGGTTTCGCACACGTATAGTGTATGATGAGGACTTCTGGCCCCTGATCCCTACTAGGGTTGCGGAAATAGATCTCCAACTTGGAATCCTTGCAGCACCTCCTTGCACCGTGACAAATTCGTCCCTTTGCACACACAGTCCCAATAGGGAGCCACAGTTGCAAGAGAGAAAGAGAGAGATTACTTCTCTAAGGAAATTGTCTTAGAGAAATATTGGTGTGTCTTTATCCCACCCCATGCCCCATCTATATACAGAGGTAAAAGGGAATACATCCTTCCCTAAAGTATTGGAGTGGGACTAATAGTCAAAAGGAAAAGGAGAGGAGGGCGCCTGGCTGGCCCACCACCGTGACAGGCCGTGTGGGAGCTAGCCCAGACAAAGATCAGCAAGAGCCTCGGCTGGGCCGGCCTCCTGTGCGCTCGAGCGGCCCAGCAAGCAGTGGCACAATGGCTAGCAGCCCAGTGTCACACCGTGCTTGCGAGCTCGCTTCCACGCGCTGTCACCAAGGTGGGGTGGCTAACAGTGGCCCGCTGAGCGGTGCCCAGCTACCGCTCGGCATCTGCTGTTGCCAATCGGCTGTGTGGGCCGCCCTGGGATGACTAGCGGTTGTGGATTATGCTCCGGGGTGGCTTCCCTTCTAGGTTGTTTCCCTCCGGGGATTCGGCCCAGTAGAGGAAGTTTACCCATAATAAATCATAATTAATATATTAATGCATATTATAAATCCTTATTAATCTAAAAACACCTTTTTGGCTTTTCCTTTCTTCTGAACCATTTTGGATCCTCTTCAGCATTTTTCCAGCATTCTCTCTTCAGAACAATTCTGAAGATCTTTCTCTTTTATACTTTGTTGATTCCTTTCTACCAAAAAGATCTAGATTGGTCATATTATCCTTAAGTGTGTTACCCCTACGGTTCAGGAACATCATAGACATGATTGAGATAACTCTCAAATCAATGATCATTAGCAGGACCAGGATTCCCATAATGACCCCTGCGCATTCCACGAGACTGTTTCCATTTGAACCTTAAACATTGAGTCCAATTCCCTTTGTTACTTTGATACATGATTTGTCTGAGATCTGATCATCGGTATCTAATACCTTGTTCAATCTCGTTTCCAACAAATGCAGTTTTACTCATTCTGTGATATTTCATCCCTCTGACCCAGTCACATGTTGCGAAACATTTATGGATCTAATCTCACTGAGTAGGCCCAAAGTATATTTCTATCTCGCAAGCAAAAAATCCCAATCTTGATGCATATGCCTCAACTATTCCTCTGAAATACCTAACATGCACCTTTATGGCCACCCAATTATGGATATGACGTTTGATGCAGTTAAAGCAGCCTTGCGAGGTAGTGTTTAATATGCTCTCACGGTCAAAGGAGAAGGATACTACACTTCTAATATCGCAACAATGAACATGTGACTTGATCATATTGCAATACATAGAAATTAGGGCCATGTCCACCACATCATTCATCAATAATGTGACTCCACTATCAGTTGGCATAAATGCACCATGATTAGGAAACCTTGATCATCAGCTGCCCAATGGACTAGTATAATAAGAGGCTACTAGCTAGGGACTCTAGTTGTTCTATATCACACATGTATCAATGTTTCCGCTTGTTACAATTATATCATGATACAAAACTATTATGGACTAATGAGATATGGTAATAAAAACCCTTTATTATTTGCCTCTAGGGCATATCTCCTCCAGTCTCCCACTTGCACTGGAGTACAAATAATTTAGTTGCATTGTTACTAATCATGAAACCACATCACATATGTTTTTCTTGATCATGCCTACTTATGGAGATCATTTTATGTCTATGATCTGTTTTATAAGATCCTTATGTTCTTTGCAAATCGAAAATATCACCTAATTTGATATTTGCATCATTATCACATAATGTGCCAAAGGTTGCTCTGGCGACAGAGTGAGACTTATGTTTTCAAGTACCTTCATGACGGTCGATTAGTCACATCGAACTTTCACTGTTGTCATGTATGTTCTAGAAAACACACTCAACTAAAGTCGAACTTATTTTAAGCCAAAACTATTTCACTAGCTATTTCTCAAATAGTTGTATACTTCTATATCTATGTAGATTCTAACGTAGATTGCAATTCTCTTTTCCAAACTTAACTATTCACAGTTTTAGGGATAAGCTTTAACTTAAGTCTAGTGGTATATTCAAGCAAGAACTCTTTCCTTTTATACCACACACTATGGGTCTTATTATATTGAGTATATAGTATGGTTATATGAAATACTTTATGACCAAGACACGGTGTATGTCACACATCACTATTCATTTAACCATTACTTGTCTATCTGAACTTTAACTCAATATTTCTTTCTAGTTTCACAACTAAGAACTGTTTCTACCTTGCACTATTCTAAACTCTTTCAGAATCTAAACCAGACATTCTGAACTCTTTCAAAATCTATTTTCTGAAACATTCTGATAGTAATGTTATCAGAATGTTCATCAAACATATCAATCTATCTTAATAGATTTCCAGTGTTATAATGTTTCATTCAAATTTCATTCATCGAATATTTAATGTACGATCATTGTTACACTCCCACTCAAAATAACATCTCATATGAGATCAAGATTCCCTCTCAACTCACAAATATGTCACACATATTATGATTAGTAAACTACTGAGCTCCCACTCAATTTCATCAAATTACAGGGCTTCTTGATATTTGGCAATTTCCAAAATACTTGATCATGTATCAATTCAAGAATTCCCACTACAAGGCATCTACCATTTGTCTGATTTATGAAACCTTGCATGGTGTATCAATTACAATCTTTCTTTAATCCTAGATTAAAGATCTCACAGTTTCCACAATCATGCTAATGTTGATCCAATAGTCTCAACTACTGTATTTTATGATTCTTGGTCATAACTCATACTTAGGTCCACCACGCTTATTTTTAGTTCGTAGGTATGTCTCATCTGAGGACAAGTGAATCAATATAACTCTACAGAAGTAGAATACACTATTGAATCCTAATTTTCTGAATAAAAGTGTCTAGTGAAACTTCATGATCTCAATCATTGGTTTCTCCCTTTAATTTATAGAGTTTGTTTTCTAGAACAAATCATGTTGCGCCACTCTAATAATTTCAAAGGTAAGTTCTAATACTTTATTTTAGACTTTCACTCCTTTACACTAACATTTCCATGAGAAAACTTTCTCTAGAAATACCACACCAGGCAATACAAGTTTTGCCTTCCTTTGATTTTAGTATGGAAATCATATTAATAATTTCTTTGAGAATACTCTACAAATCGTGTTTCTTTGCCACGACTTTGATTCTATTGAAATCTCCAGAAACTCGAACTTGCCATAACACTTATGGTGTTGTTTCTACAGATTGTTGGATGTTCCTTATGAGTGTTTGCTATTTCTAATGCTAATTCTAAATGATACTCGGGTTTTAGTAAGAGATCAGATTCAGACCATAAGTATCTAATATTGTATGATTACGAGGTATAGACATATAAATACGCTTTGATGTGTCTTGACTTTGTTGGGCCCCAGCATAGAAAACAAAAAATTTCCTACGATGAGAACTATACGCCAAGATCTATCTACTAGATACAGAGCAACAGGTGGACATACATCCATGGAGAACTTACCCTCGAAGACAACGAGTTTTGTTAACGAGTAGGAACTCGTGGTTGATGTAGTCGTACGCTTGCCGATCTCAAGATCGTGGAAGTCCGCGCCACAAATCAGCAGCGATACGCCCTCGCACACACGCTCAAGCCACCGGACAACCTCCACCTCCTCGCTCAGTGAATCAGCGAAGCAAGAACTCCTTCGGGCACGCAAGGCCACCGGGAACATGTATCTCGCTAATCCGAGACCATGGGGAAATATCTAGAGGGGGAGAGAGATCCTTCACGAGGAGGTGTGGTTTGTGAGAGGGGAGAGGGGGGCTTTATATAGGAGGGAGGGAGACCCCTCCCCTTCCATAGCCGGCGCATGAGGGGGGGACTCCTCCCCTCCTTCATTCATGTGGTGAACCTCCACTCACATAAACATGGCCTCCACCCAAAATCCCACTCACATGTATTTAATTTCCACCAAATTAAATGCAACTCTCAATTAATAAAACTCTTTTATTTATTTATTCAGAATTTTGTTAATTACTTTAATTAAAAACATTCACATAAAACCCCTTGCAACATTTCAATATCACATGCATAACCACTTTCTGCAATTTCACCTGAAACAATTCCGGTTTCTATCGAAACAATTCTTGTTTCTATCGAAACATTTCCTGCACTTTGCAAACCTTTTGTCTGGAACATATGTGCTCCTAAATGGTGTCCGGCAACCCTTAAGTGTGTCACCCTACGGTTCGCGAATAATGCAGACATGATTGAGACTCCTCTCAGATCAATAATCAGAAGCGGGACCTGGAGATCCATACTGACTCCTGCATATTCAATGATGACTTATGTGATCGTGAGAACCTTTAACGTCAGCAATTTAATCCCTTTTTCTCATGATATAATACATGTCCAAGATTCGATCATCGGTATCCAAATACCTAGTTTGATCTTGTTACCGACATGCACTCTTTTCTCGTTCCCGTGATATAACATTCTAGTGATCACATCACTTGCTTGCAAGCTATCTTAATGTGATATCACCGAGAGGGCCCAGAGTATATCTATCCGTCATCGGGATTGACAAATTCCACTCTTGATCCATGAGCCTCAACATAACACCTTCATAGAACTGAACCCACCTTTATGGTCACCCTGTTACGGTGTGACGTTTGATGTTATCAAGATACTCTTCCGGTGTTAGCAATTAACATGGTCTCATGGTCTAAGGACTAAGACTACTTTGTATGATGTTATAGCAATATAAACATAATGACTTGATCGTAATGCTATACTTCGGATGAATGTTCATCACATCATGTCACAAATGTTGTGACCTTGTTATTAACAACATCCAATGTCCATGATCAGGAAACCTTGATCATCTTATTAATCAACAAGCTAGTCTATAAGACAGGCATAACTAGGAACCCTTTTGTTTATTAAACACACATATATTGATGTTTCCTATCAATACAATTATAGCATGCAAAATAAACATCTATCATATACAAGGAATACATAATAACAACTTTATTATTGCCTCTCAGGGCATATTTCCTTCAGACTTCATAATTTACGAAATAATTTCATAAGTCTTAATGCCATAAATTTAACTTTGAATACTTAGTCATATTGATCAAATTTCTAGGACTTTTGTATTCAACTTTATTCTTGAATAGCTTTGACCCTTTGTGGTTTTTCTTGTAAATCTATTATTTACTTCGGTTCACCATAATATCAACCATCTTGTTGAATTTTGATCATCACAAGATTTTCAACAATCCATGCATAACGGTTTTACCAAAGTGCAAAGTTTTAGTCACTTTCTCCAAATGATAAGAAGTATTTCTTATGATTCCAAAGGTCAAATATCTAAGGACTTTCTTTTCATCATTATGAAAATCACAATTAATACTTAGCATGACTCAAACTATAGTGCTATTCGAGAATAAGTTTAACATTTAAACTTTGGATATTTTTATTAGCATTCTTTTATAAATGCTTTATTATCAAGATCAATAAAAAGGAATAATCTATTCATAATCAAGAAGTGACCATAAAAAAATTTATTCATAAGATCGTCACAAATGTCTTGTTACAAACATATTGAATAACTGTCCTGCTAAAAGCAAGACCTACTAATAAGGTCCTCACACTTGCTATGATTACAAACTTTATTAAAACTTATTAATCTAAATGATAAATGCAGAGGGAACGTGTTCATTGATCATAAACTAGCTTGAATGTCTTCAACACGCGATCATAGGCTCTTTAGCAAGCTCTTAGGCAGACTATCTTATTGTCATAAATAGGAAGCAAGTATCAGCATACTTGGTGAACCGCAATAAGTGTTTTCATGAAACAGTTATAACTTTTGTATATCAAATATACCTTCATAATCCTCATCCTATGAATCGATGTATTCTACCAGATACCTCAAGTCATCCATGAACATATGAAAGGTAGACTCTTCTCCTTTCATGATGTAGTCATGAATGACGTTCGCATAGCTAGAGGGAAGCAAACACAGCACTCCATTTATGGTGAAGTAATCTGAAAACTAGAAGTCCACATCACTTGCAAGTCGATCATACATCTTCTGCATGAAGGATAGGTAGCTATGAAGGTATACATCCTCTCTCATTTTTTGTGAGAGGAACCTGTCCATCGGGTCATATTTCATGAGCCTGACTTGTGGTGTGAAATGTACTTTCAACTCTTCGATCATATGATATGAATGGGTGTTGAAGTAACGCAGATGCAGCTCATTGTCCATTAAGTTTAGCATCACACACTGGACAAGGATGGAGCGATTGTAGAGATTTTGATAGTTCTTAACTTCAAGCTCATGTGATGATTCATTAGGGCAATCTCCTAATTCCTCTTCATCATGTAGAGCATGTCATTGAATTCGAGGGTATCTCGGAGGCATTCAAACCAGTCTATGAAATTTGACCCATCCGCTTTAATCTCTCCTTCATTCAAGAAGGTTCCAAACTATAATCTACAGGGATATTTGCAAAGGACTTTAGACTAAGTTCATAATAGAGTTCCATATTGTAATCAAAACCAATCGAACTCCACTAAAACTATCATCCCTAAGAAAGTTTTAGCTATTACACAACCCCTTTACACCGTATCATCCCTGATCATCACAGCCTTTGATACAGCTACCAGGGTAGACTATATTCCATCAATCACAACATACTTGTGACTCATGCTCGATCTATCGATCATCCTGTGTTCCGAGGCCAAGTCTGTACATGCTAGGCTCACCAAATCAATCTTAGTGTATTCGTTGTGCATACATGGCTTGCACCCACCATATGCAAACGCACATATGTCTAGCACCTAATCGTCATGGCCTGCTTCATAACTATGAACTTTCTTGGTGGTGCACACTAACAAGAGAACACTACGGTTGGAATTTAATAGGTGAAAGGGCATGTATGCCCCCATGTGTGATTTTGGTAATTAATGATAGTCCCTATGGACTAATGTGTAAATTAAGTTTCACTTGTAGGTTTGTCCATTGTAATCACTTGGGCCATGTGTTAGTCTCAAGGTTGAAAGAAGAAGAAGATCAAGAGTGTCTTGAAGAAGAAGATGGAGTTTCTCATGTGATCTTCAAGACATCATCCTTATGCGAATAGAAAAAATGAAGTGCAAGCTCAAGATGCGCCATCTCTAGTAGATCTCATGCTTGAAGCTTTCCATCCTCGGTGATCATGGATTGATGAAGACACAAGTTCAAGGAAGAGGCCTCCCTATGGTGTTTACGGGATCAATTTGCATGTCTTCATTAAGCAAGAGCAAGCAAGAGTAATAAAGAAAGGTGCTCCATCTTGAGAAAGACAAGACGGTCTACATCAAGCTCAAGTGGAATGCTCAAGGCAAAGGTATGATCTTGATAGGGTTTCTCTTTTTCCGGTCTCATGTTGTTAGTTGAGAGACCGGGTTTAGGATAGATAGCTGTACTATCAAGAGGGGCTCTCGAGTGAGTAAATCGATCGCATCTTTCGAAGAGAGAGCTCAATCCTTTGCATACATATCATCATATTTCTTGGTTTTTGTTTGGATCTTGTCCATGAGAGGATCTAGAGCTTGTGGTTATCTTCATAACAAGCTCTAGTTCATCAAAACATTTTCCCTTGAATATCTTATTGCATTTTTTATCTTCAGGTTTTCTAGCTCCACACCTTGGGAAATATCTCACATATATATACTTGATATTTTCTCCCTTGGTCATATCCGATATTTCACATTTTGTTGGATTCTACTCTTTATTATATTTCCAACAAAATTGGTTTCATCCCAATTGGAGTTTCCAAGCTCAACTTCTTGCGTTTTGGGTTTTGGAGGTTTTACCGGTTCGTCGCTTTTGAGAGGTCAAACCTTTCACCATTTTATTTTTATCCTCCCATGTTTTACTATGATTTTTCTTTGCATAATCTTAGAGCTTGTTGTTCTCTTCAAAATGAGCCTAATATCATCTAAGTCGGAGTCCGGAGTCAAAAGTTATTAAAGTTTCCGTGCAATGTTGTCCAACGTTTTTGCTTGGGCGGTAGTACTGGCCCAACTTACGCCCAAACTTCTGGTGAAAACTGGTTTTTGTTCAGTAACTTGTGTTTCTATTTACCAGTAGTACCCGTGGAGCACCAGAAGTTCCGGTGGCGCGCGGATCTGGCCCAAACGGATAGTTTTTCCTTGTCTTATTTAAGGGGGCTTCTTTCCCAATGGTTCCCCACCTTTGGAGCTTGTTTTTGCACACCATTGTTGACCTATTTGAGCTTTATTACTCCCTCTCCCTCCCATGATTCTTGCATCTTTTCAGGGAAAATTGAGAGGATATGTAGATCTACAACTCTACCTAATTGCATTTCTTCTTAGTGAAGGGAATCTTGAGATCTTGTTCTTGGAGGAATTTGGTGTTCTTCTCTTCTGTTCTTTCTCTCATATTCCACCAATAGCTTTTGTATCTTTGGTAGAATTTGGGAGTGAAGGACTTACCCTTGCATTTGGTGCATAGGTTTGAGTTTTCCTCGGAGATTCGGTGAGTACAAGCTTGTGGGCTTGTTACTCTTGGGTTCTTGGATACCTAGACGGTTGTATCATTGGTGTGTTGACTCTAATTGAGTTGTGGAAAAGCCTCAAGCTTATAGCCTTTTGTGGCTTTGTTGTTGGGAGCCTACAATTGATTTGTGGAGCTAGCCCCAACCTTGTACGGGTTTGGTGACCGTCCTCAAGTTTCCCATAGTGGATCATGAGTAGGCCTTTATGTTGAGATCACGGGAGAATAGGCGAGCCTGTTGTGGCGTCGATGAGTTGCATGCCTTCGCATCTTGGGGTCATGCCTTGTGTGGCATTGGGTGAGCATCGAGCCACCACACCTCAAGGTGAGCCACTTGTGGCATTCGGAGAGGATTGCTCCATCGCACCTCTCCAACAGAGACATAGCTTCTTTGGGAGTGAACTTCGGGATAAAAGTCATCATCTTCGCGTCCATCGGTTATCTCTCAACCGAGCCCTTTACTTATGCAATTTACATTGTGATAGCCATCGTGCTTAAAGTATTTTATCTTGCTATCACTTTGTTGCTTGTGTTGCTTAGCATAAGTTGTGGGTGCACTTAGTTGAACCTAGTGGTTTTAGGTTTTGTGCTCTATAAATTAAACGTTAGTTTTATTCCGCATTTATTAGAGTCTAAACCATAATATTTTTAAAAGACTATTCACCCCTTCTAGGTGACATATGTTGCACTTTCAATAGGGATTATCTTATTATAGCTAATATTTAGGCTTCCTAATAATAGCACACAACAAGATGTATAAACAATCAACATCATATGTAGATTAAATTGATATGATATGGTCTTGTTCATGCGCCTTGATATCTATCGTGTTCCCCAACATGATATCCATATTGACACAGGTATGGTGTCAAGTCCACAATGTCACCAACTCGTAGCTCACCACAAAAATGACTATTACTATACTAATTTAGCAATAAAGTAAACTACTTTAACTTTACTCCGAATTAGACCATATCACATCATGTGCCTCCTGCAAAACAAAGTTAGATGCCTCTATATTTTCTTCTGCAAGTTTTATGTGGATGTTAGGGTTTCGCAATAGAACCGCTTCTAACTACGTACTTACAACCACAACATGGACTAGACAGTTGTCTCTACTACACCCTTTTCGGGGCCTCCGTTGAAAATGTTATATCAACTATTGAATGAGAGATAGACACATGCTAGCCACTTATACGGTACAAGTTGTATGTTGAGCGTGAACCATTCTCGTGTAAGATTATAGGTATGGTCGGTCCGGCCGCTTCATCAATCAATACCGTGATATAAGCAAAAACATGTGAGAGGGTAACAACTGTAAGATCAATGCCCACACATCCACGTGTGTATTGCTCGTACAGCAGTACTACGCATAGATATGGCTCTGATACCAGTGAAGGGGTTCCGAGGTAGAAAACAAAAAAATCTATGGCAGAATGCACCTAGCCAGGATCTATCTACGAGTAAAGTTGTAATGGAGAAGGTTTCCGTAACATAACCTTGTAAACCAAAAGTGTTTGACGTTCTGAGAGGAACGTGGATGAAGTAGCTGATATCATAGCTGACCTCAAGGTCGCGAAGCTCCTCGCAAGTCACCCCAGGTCCTAGCACGAACAACCCCGGTGCCACTAATGGTAGCACCTCCAAGGTTTCGCACATGTACGATATATAATGAGAACTTTCGACCCCTAATCCCTGCCAGGGTTGCGGAAATAGATCTCTGGCATGGAATCCTTGCAGCACCTCCTTGCGCCGTGACAAAGTCCTCCCTTTGCGCGCACATCCCCAACAGGGAGTCGCGGTTGCAAGAGAGAAAGAGAGAGATTACTTCTCTAAGGAAATTGCCTTGTACAAATATTGTTGTGTCTTTATTCCCATCCCATGCCCCATCTATATATAGGGGACAAAGGAATACATCCTTCCCTAAAGTCCTAGGGTGGGACTAATAGTCAAAAGGAAAAGGAGAGGATGAACGCCGTCGGTTGGGCTGCCACCGGCGGCCGGGTGGGCCACCCGAGTTGGCCCAGCAGTAGTGCAGCAGCGTAGCGGCAGGCCCCGATTGGGACGGCCTCCTGTGCACGTGCTCACGTGGCCTAGCGAGTAGTGGCCGGGTGGGACGGCTAGCGGCCCAGCGCCGCACCGCGCTCAAGCCATCGCCTCTGCGTGTGTTGTCGCCCAGGTGGGCCGGCTGGCAGTGGCACGCTGAGCAGTGCCCAACTGCTGCCCGCCCGCGCGACATCTTCTGTCGCCCGCCGGCTGTGTGGGACGCCCAGGGCGCACCAGCGGCTATGGATTGTGCCCTAGGGTGGCTTCCCTTCTAGGTTGTTTCCCTCCGGGGATTCGGCCTAGTAGAGGAAGTTGCCCCATAATAAAATATTTAAACATTTATTTAATAATATTAATTCATAATTAATATATAAATGCATATTATAAATCCTTATTAATCCGAAAACACCTTTTTGGCTTTTCCTTTCTCCCGAACTATTTCGGATCCTCTCTGGAACTTTTCTGGCATTCTCTCTTCAAAACAATTCCAAAGATCTTTCTCTTTCATACTTCGTTGATTCCTTTCTACCAAAATGATGTACATTGGTCATTAACATGGGTATACCCTACAGGTACTCGAGTTTGGTATATACGGTCCAGATACGGCAGAAGCCCACGGTGTTGCCAAGGCCCGGTGGAGAATTCGAGTGGCCCACGGACTCTCGATTGCTTGTGAGACAAGAAGAAGCTAAGATAGAAAGTTCAAAGGAAAAACCCTAATCTGTAACCGACTCGACCTGCTACCCAAGACCTAGCCTATATATATAAAGGCTAGGAGGGGGCGGCGAGGAGGACACACGCAACCCTAGTTTCCACAACTCTCGCCAGATTCCATTTACGCGCCCCTGTAATCTTTGATTCCTTCGTTAATTCCAAGAGAAGACAAGCAGGAGTAGGGACCTCTACGAGGCCTGAACCTGGGTAAAACTTGCGTCCCTGTGTGCTTGTTTGCTAGCCGACTGATGCCTCTAGCGCCCCCTCCTTCTCCAAAACCCAAGTCCATAACAATGGGCATTGACGAGTTAAACCCTCGTCAGTCATCGTACCCTTAAGTGTGTTACCCCTACGGTTCAGGAACATCACAAACATGATTGAGATTTATCTCGAATAAATGATCATTAGTGGCACCGGGATACCCATAATGACCCATGTGCATTCCACGAGACTATTGTCACTTGAACCTTAAACATTGAGTCCAATTCCCTTTGTTACTTTGATACATGATTTGTCCGAGATATGATCATCGGTATCTAATACCTTATTTAATCTTGTTTTCGACAAATGCAGTTTTACTCATTCTGTGATATTCCATCCCCATGACCTAGTCACATGTTGTGCAACATTTATGGATGTAATCTCACTGAGTGGGTCCAGTGTATCTTCTTGTCACGCAGGCAAGCAAATCCCGATTTTGATGCATAGGCCTCAACTATTCCTCTGAAATACCTAACATACACCTTTATGGTCAGTTACGGACATGCCGTTTGATGCAGTTAAAGCAGTCTCGGGAGATAGTGATTAATATGCTCTCATGGTCAACGGAGAATGATACTACGCTTCTAATATCGCAATGATGAACATGTGACTAGATCGTGTTGCAATATATATAAATTAGGGTAATGTTCACCACATCATTCATCAACAATGTGACTCCACTATTAATTGGCATAAATGCACCATGATCAAGAAACCTTGTTCATCAGCAACCCAATGGACTAGTATAACTAGAGGCTACTAGGGACTCTGGTTGTTTTATATCACACGTGTATCAATGTTTTCGTTTGATACAATTATAGCATGATATAAAACTATTATAAACTAATGAGATATGATAATAAACATCCTTTATTATTTGTCTCTGGGACATATCTCCTTCATCAGGTACCTACACTATCAATGTTTTCGTTTGATACAATTATAGCATGATATAAAACTATTATGAACTAATGAGATATGATAATAAATATCCTTTATTATTTGTCTCTGGGACATATCTCCTTCATCAGGTACCTGCACTAACCTGGTCGCAAGATCAAATGTGGGAGGTGAGGAATGCATGTGTGATCATGCACAACATGATCATCGATAGTGAGCGAGAACAACCAGCTGCACCAGACGATCTTCCGTATGAGTGCATGGGTACTCTTGCGAATATTGATCACTATGTGCCAGTAGATTGGATCAACTACGTCGCAATGCATGTGGAGATTCCTTACCAGGTTACTCACCTCAATTTGTGAAACGAATGGATCGAGAATTTGTGGAGGCTCAAAGGAGAGGGGAAATTTCCCCCAGAATAAGAAGAAAAATAAAACTTAATTTTATTTGATTTGTATCAATTTATTGTTTAAAGCTCTATTTTATTTGTTCAAACTATGTTTGTAATAAGGTTGAGATTTGAATTATGTGTTTAACTATTTATATTTGCATCTAATGTAAAATAGAAAAAATCATATAGCGAATTCATACATACAGGAAGCACGATTAAAGCATCTCTAACCCATCCCCTTTCCACGGCTGCATCCCTTTATTTTCTCCTCTAATTGCCGAAGGCGGCTCTAACCGAAGCCATAAAAATAGTTAGAGGAGAAAATATATGATACCGGTTCCTATAATATCCCCCTCTCTTCCAAATTTGCTTGGCCGCCAACTCGATTCCTAAATTTCCCCTCCCGCCTCGCCGCTGACCCCTCCCGCCCAAAACCACCGGAAGTCATCGTCGGCGCTGGGATCCTCCCCTTCCCGACCGGAATGTCACCGTGTCAGCACCCGGATTTTTAATCCCAGATGCCTGTTATGTCATACATCGCAATCCCAGGATTACCATTTTTGCGAGACATAACAGATTGGATATCAAAGTACATCATCCATTACAAACCATACATAAGGTCTTACACAAATAAGGATCTCATGATCCAGTCTTAATACAACAAGCAGCGGAATAAAAGATAAGTGTAGCGGTGGGGTCCATCTTCAGGGCACGAGTAATCTTGTGAAGAGATAGTCCTAGTTATCATAGCCGTCCTGCTGGCCATCATCTTGGTAGTATCCTTCATAGTCTGGCCTCAGGAATAACCAGGGACAAAAGCCATGAGTACTCTTTAAGTACTCGCAAACTACCACTAACAATTGGTATAGTTCTAATGTAAAGTGCTGACTCTAAGATTAACTATAAGGTTAAGTTTGAAACCTAAGCTGAGTTCTGAAACAAAGAAAGATAAAATAAAGTTCTAGACTCACTTAAGTTGGGAAGCTAGTGTCATAGTCACAACCCTGTTGTGGTCAAGTCAAGATTCATCATTCCTTTCATAAGTTATTTTGAAAACATCTGACAACGAAACAGTATGGCCACTCCAACTGTCCATAACCACGGGCGCGGCTATTCGAATAGTTTGACACTCTGTAGAGGTTGTACACTTCACCACAAGATTCGATACATCTGTTACGGATAACCCTGAATCATCATACTTAGTATGCAGATAATCAAACATAACCTTTCCTTTACACACCCTAGTATAAGCACCTCTCCTATGAGCATGGCCTCCCAACCATGACCATATGTCATCTTGGGCACTGCATAGGTGGACAACATTGAGAGGTAGCCTCATCTCAAACCTCTCCCGCGAGGGAACTAATACTAATGCATATAAACTTCCGGCTAAGCCTTACCCAATTCAGGTATTGTGGTTGTACGGTAAATTTGGAACGGTATCGCATCCGAATCCAACCATTAGTTTTGTAATAGGGTCAAGGCTCATGCCTCAACATTTTCATCATCATAAACCATTTGTGTTTCTCAACACATGTCAAAACATTTCAATAGAATGACTCATCATTCCCAAGGTTTTCATAATTCATTTTCACCAAGTGTTCCCATCTAAAGTGACTCAAGTTTTTATCTACTCTAAACTACTAAGTTAAGAGTGTTCACTAAGGTGGAAAGATGGGATCAATCTCATGCCATAGAATGACATCTAAAGTTGTCTAAATAGGTCAAGTTTTATACTTTTTATGCTACCTTCAAAACAAGTAAGGGACTTTGCTAAAGTAAAGGAAGTAAAGCTTGAAAATAACACTTGGGGTAAATAATAGTCAAAGTGGTATAACCAAAGCATGCCTAAAGCATCTTTGCTCAAATCATCTAGTTTAAGTCTAGCTTGTTAAGCATTCCACTTGCAAGGGTTAGCTTGCATTGCTAATGATGGCTTGCTAGTATAATACTTGCAAGGGTAAGCTTGCCAATAGTAGCTTGCTTTGGGTAGTGTAGTGGTTGAAGTTTTCTTCCTCCTCTTGATAGAACTCCTCCTCCTCGAAAGTTGGGTCGGTACTATCGTCTATAAATACATACGGAGTACATAATCACCAAACAATACTTAACTAGTCTAATTAGCACTCTAAGGCACACATTTGATGATCTATTATCATCACAAACATCACAAGGTTTTATTAACTAGTTTCATTCTTTTTATTTAAGAAAAGTAATTTCTACTCATTGAAAAATAACTAAGATTTAATATTCACCACTTAAAATATGGGATCATGTGGACACATGTCATCACCACATATTCTAACATGTGGGAATGTGATTTAAGGGTTGGATCACAATTACTTTGGTTTAAGTTTATTATTTAATGATTTAAAGTGACTAGAAATTCCTATATAGCATTATTTTGGTACTAGTCCAAAGTCACTGCATGTAAACCCTAATATTATTACATATTCAGATAGGTATGGTTAAATGTGATTTTTGAGAGTTGGAATCAACTCAAAAGCTATCATGGTTGATTTTATAAAAAGGTTTGAATGTGCAAATGCTTATGTCTTGTTATTTTTACTAGGAGAGATCTCTAACTCTAAATGAATTAAATCCAACGGGCTTGGATAGATCTTTTCAGTAGCTTTCTAACAAAATTGGAATCACTCCATTTAGATTTGTAAATCTTTTTGAATTGATTTTCAAACTAGGGGACAGAACTAAGTTCAAACTAAAATAGAAAAATCCTAATTAGAATTAAATGGGTCGCGTGGGAAAGATAACGGGCCGGCCCAGTGACACTCCGCGGCGCAGGGCATAGCTGACAGGAGGAGTCCACCGGTCAGCGGCTCTTTACACGTGAAGCGGTACGGGGCGATGTGGGCCGTTAGATTAGAACTAGGATCTACGGCTGGGGCTCGTTGTCGACGACGGACAGGTCGCCGGCGAGGTTTAACCCTAGCGGCTCTGTGGGGGTGCTCAGGGGGCATACCAGGGCTCCAGCAACGACGGCGAGGCAGGCAAACGAACTGGTGGACAACGGCGAGCTCGGGGGTGGTCACGGCAGCTCTAGGGGTGGTCGCAATCAGCGAGGCCCTTCTCCTCCAGAGGCGGCCAGCTCCGGTGGAATTTTGGCGACTACGAGCTCGAGCGGCTTCGGGGATAAGTGGGGACTGATCAGTGGCGAGAGGGGAGGTGAGTGGTGTGCGGAATGAGGCTGGGGGTGGCCTCCTTTTATAGGCTCGACGACGGGACAGCGCGGCGTGGCCAGGCGACGGTGGCGACATGGCTACGGGCTGCTAGCGGCATGGCTGCAAGCAGCGATCGATGCGCGGTCTCCTGGCGGTGCTCTACGGGGTAAATGCGCTACTAGGGGCGGTGGCAAATGGTCGGGCGGTGCTCACGCTCTGAGCGGCAGAGGCGGCGTTCGACACGGCATGCGGTGGTTGTGGGTCAAACAGCGGCGAACGGGCATGTCCGGGCGGTTCCTGGGTTCGTGGTTGAGCGGTAAGCGCGGGCTACGGTCGAGGCATGGCGTGTGCACGCTTGTCGGGTGTGTCACTCTGGCGCGTGCTCGGCATGGTGCAGACGCTCTGGGCATGGCGCTCTGCGGGTGGTCCATGGCTTGGCTCTGCTCGGGGAGGGGACAGAGGGTGGCGATGCGGTCTGGTCTATCTCCTAGACATGGTGAGAGAGAGGGGCGGTCTGCTGCTGCGTTAGCAAGGTTTGGTCGGCGGGCATGTCCTCGGGGTGGCGTGGCACTGCTGCTAGGGGCTAGGGGATGGGGTGTTTATGGCCTGGTTAGATCAAGTGGACACAGAGGGAGTGATTTGAGGTCAATTGGGTGGCAAAACCCTTTAGAAAACACTGAGCTAATACTAGGTGTAATCTCTGCCTGCCAAGTGTTTGTGAAAATGGCCGCAAGAAATTTAGTTTTGAATTTTGAAAAGATTTTTGGTGGGTGTGTTAGTCATAAGCTTGATCATCTATGGTTGCTTGGGTTTTGAAAATAAAGCTCATTTGAGTGGTTTTTGAATAAGTGGGATCTTCCCATATGAACTACATTCAATTTTCAAATGCCATTTAAAATTAGTGTTTAAAAGTTTTTGGCAGATCACAAAGTGGGCCTTGGTACATCATTACATGTACTTGCCAGGGGTTCAAAGATCCATATTTATTTCTGTTAAGAATTGAGTACTAGGAATAGCGAAAGTAGGCATGTTGATTAAAATGGCACAAATGACAATTCTCTTCTTTTATTCATGTTGATTTGTTTTTCTTTGGGATTTGTTTGGGAATGATCTAGATGATGTTTATTTCACCTACGAATCATTTTACAAGCAATGGATCACTTAATCATAGCAATTCAAAACAACTCCTATTTAAATGCACACACATATGAATGCTTTAATAATTTTAATTGGAAAAGTTTTTGTTAACCCTAATTTTGATGATTTGGATCTTAATAACCTTGGATTAAAGTTTTGGGATGTTACAAACCTTCCCCACTTAAACAAAATATCGTTCCGAGATTTACAAAGAAAACTAGGAACTAAAGAGATCTGGGAACTCGGTCCTAACGTAATCTTCTCGCTCCCAAGTGGCTTCCTCTTCGGTATGGTTGCTCCATTGAATCTTGAGAAACTTGATACTCATGGTCCTGGTGGTTCTGTAAGCTTATTCTAGGATACGGATGGGCACATCACGATATGTTAGGTCTTTGTTGATCTCAACAGCTCGGTGATCGATGTTCTTGAAAACTTCAGTCTTCTCCGGCACTTCCAGGCATTTGCAAAGTAACGAGATATGGAACACATTGTGGATGGCTGACATCTCTTCAGGTAGTTCCAGTTGATATGATACTTCTCCTCGACGATTCAGAATCTTGAAGGGCCCGATATATCTGGGGGCTAACTTTCCTTTCAGACTAAAGTGTTGGGTTCCTTTCAATGGCGAAACCTTGAGATATATAAAATCTCCGACATTGAAAGTCAGGTCTCTCCTTCTCTTGTCAACATAACTCTTCTATATGGATTGGGCGGTCTTGAGGTGCTCATGGACTTTGTGAACCTTCTCTTCGGCTTCTCGGAGAATGTCGGGTCCAAAGCTCTGACTCTCTCCTACTTGCGACCAATTCAAAGGGGTGTGGCACTTTCTTCCGTATAGGAACTCAAATGGTGCCATCTGCAAACTAGCCTGATAACTGTTGTTATATGAGAATTCTGTGAAAGGCAGGCAGTCTTCCTGTTTTGATTCATACTCTAACACACAAGCTCTTAACATATCCTCTAGGATCTGGTTGACTCTCTCAGTCTGTCCATCAGTTTGTGGATGATAAGCGGTGCTGAAATTCAACTTGGTGCCTAATCCTTCCTGAACTTTCTGCCAAAATCTCGAGGTAAACTGGGTTCCTCGATCTGATACTATGGTCTTAGGGGTTCCATGCAAACTAACAATCCTAGCAATATACAGTTTTGCTAGCTTCGAACTCTAGTAGGTAGTATTGATAGGGATAAAGTGAGCTACTTTAGACAGTCTATCTATGATGACCCAGATTGAGTCATTTCCCCTACTAGAAGTAGGCAAACCAGTGATAAAGTCCATTCCGATGGAATCCCATTTCCATTCCAGAATCTGCAAAGGTTGCAACAGTCCTGCGGGTCTCTAATGCTCTGCTTTGACTCTTTGACAGATGTCACACTTGGCGATGTAGCTTCCGATTTCTCTCTTCATCTTGTGCCACCAAAATTGCTCTTTCAGGTCTTGATACATCTTCGTTCCTTCGGGGTGGATAGAATAAAGAGTATCATGAGCTTCCTGCATGATAACTTGCTTCAGCTCCGAATCTGCTGGCACACAGATACGGCCTTTGTACCATAGAACTCCTTCTTTGTCTTCAGTGAATCCAGGTACCTTTCCTGTACCAATACGGCGTTTGATTCCGTCGATACTTTCATTTCCCTTCTAGGCTTCCTTGATTTGGCTGATTAATGTGGGTTGAAGTTCAATACTAGCTAAGAATCCGTTGCTAACTAATTCAGTTCTGAACTACTCCAACTCTTCATACAAACTTGGCTGCTTCTCCTTGATCATGGTGTTTATCCCACACGGCAATCTGCTAAGAGCATCCGCTACCACATTGGCTTTGTCGGGGTGATAGTGAATGTCAAGGTCATAATCCTTGATTAACTCTATCCATCTCCTTTGCCTCATATTCAGCTCCTTCTGAGTGAAAATATATTTCAAGCTCTTATGATCTGAGTAAATCTCACAGAGTTACCCATCACATAATGACGCTATGTCTTCAATGCCAACACTACGGCTGCTAATTCAAGATCATGGGTCGGATAGTTCTGCTCATGCTGCTTCAATTGTCGAGACATATAGGCGATGACTTTGCCTTCTTGCATCAGTACACATCCGAGACCAATCTTGGATGCATCACAATACACATCAAACGGCTTCTTGATATCTGGTATGATCAATATTGGGGCTGATATCAATCTCTTCTTCAGTTCTTGAAAACTGGCTTCACATTTGTCGGTCCATTCAAACTTCTTGTCCTTCTTCAACAATTGGGTCATGGGTCTGGCGATGCTCGAGAATCCTTCTACGAACTTGTGGTAGTATCCCGCTAATCTGAGAAATGCACGGACTTGGGTTTGAGTGGTTGGGGCTTCCCATTCTTTGACATCTTTGATCTTGGCGGGATCAACAGAGACTCCTCCGGCAGACACAATATGTCCTAGGAATCCTACTTCTTTCAGCCAAAACTCACACTTGCTGAACTTGGCATATAACCGGTGCTCTCTCAGGGTTTCTAGGATGATTCTCAGATGTTGCTCATGCTCTTCTTCTGACTTGGAGTAGATAAGGATATCATCGATAAACACAACTACAAACTTATCTAGGAAACTCATAAAGATCTTATTCATGAGATTCATGAAATAAGCAGGGGCATTGGTTAATCCAAAAGACATAACTGTATACTCGTATGAACCATAGCGAGTAGTAAAGGTGGTCTTCGGAATATCCGTTGCACGAATCTTAAGTTGGTGATAACCAGTCCAAAGATCAATCTTTGAGAATACCTGAGCTCTAGTCAACTGATCAAATAGATCCTCTATCTTTGGCAAGGGGTACTTGTTCTTGATGGTGACGTCATTCAACTTTCTATAATCTGTGCACAAATAGTTGCCTCCATCATTCTTGTCGACAAATAACACTGGTGATCTCCATGGCGACGCGCTCGGTTGAATCAGGCATGTTGCTAACATGGCATCCAACTGCTTCTTCAGTTCCACTAACTCTGAGGGGTTCATGCTATAGGGTCTCTGGGCTATGGGTCCGGTTCCGGGGATTAGTTCGATAATGAACTCAATATCCCTATCCGGGGGCATACTTGGCAATTCATCTGGGAATACGTCGGGGTATTCACAGACTACTCTTACTTGGTCTATGGTGGGTAGGGCTAGACTCTTGTTGCACTTGAATTGATGGGGTAAGGTTTCAGAGATATGCTCTACTGTTACTCCAGAGCTACTGGTCATGGTGATGGATTTCTTAGCACACTCTATCATTCCTTTATGCCTTGACATCCAGTCCATACCTAGTACTACTTTCAATCCTTTGGTTCCGAGTACAATTAGGTTGGCATAAAAATCTATCCCATGTATTCTGATAGGCACAACTTTGCAAATTTTTCTAGCTTTTGTAGTTGAACCGGAGATTTGAACTATCATGACATGCTTCGAGTTGGTTGGGTAAATCTTACTAGTGCATGCAAATTCTTCGGTGACAAATGAATGCGATTCTCCTGAATCAAACAATACCCTTGCTAAAACTGAGTTGACAGAAAACATACCCATCATTACATCTGGCGCTTCTTGGGCTTCTTCGGTGTTCATGTGGAAGATACGACTGTTGCGGTTGTGAGGTTTCCTGATGTCTACGCACTTCTATTCTTGTAGACAGTTGTTGGGCCTCCAAGTGCAGAGGTTTGTAAAACAGCAGCAAGTTTTCTCTTAAGTGGATCACCCAAGGTTTATCGAACTCAGGGAGGAAGTGGTCAAAGGTATGCCCTCTCAAGCAACCCTGCAATCAAGATACAAGAAGTCTCTTATGTCCCCAACACACCCAATACACTTGTCAGGTTATAGGTGCACTAGTTCGGTGAAGAGATAGTGAAATAGAAGTGGTATAGATAATTATAAGTGGTAACGGTGCTAGAAAATAACTTGATGGGGTGGAAAAGACTAAAGTAAAACTGAAATAAAGATAGGAGCAAGCAAACATGTAATAGATCTAATAGCAAACGGTGTTTCAGTGCTTAGAAACAAGGCCTAGGGATCATACTTTCACGGAAGTCAGAAAATGAATATTCTCGGAATTGGACGGGACAAAAGCAAAAGTTACTATTTTCCCGGAAGACTCACGGAGCCAGAAGGGGAGTCGGAGAGGGGCCACCCCCCTGGCATGGGCCAGCCTAGGCCGCGCCAGGGCATGGTGTGGGCCCCCTGGCCGGCCACCGACCTTGCCTCCTTCACCTATAAGAGCCTCCCGATACCAAAACCCTAAGTAGTCAATCAAAAATCCACGAAAAGTTCCGCAGCGCTGCCGCCACCGAAGGGGAGATTCGGGGGACAGAAAGTCTCTGTTCCGGCACCCTTCCGGGATGGGGAAGTGCCCCCGGAGCCATCTCCATCGATCTCCACCACCATCTCCATCACCATTGCTAATTCCCATGATGAGGAGGGAGTAGTTTTCTCTCGAGGCTAAGGGTTCTACCGGTAGCTATGTGTTCATCTCTCTCTCTATGCATGATCTTATTGAGATCATGAGCTTGTAATCTATAGATCTACCTTGCTACTCAAGTGCTTTAATAGATCTCTGCTCTCCCCATGTGTGTGAAAGTGACAGCGTGCTCACCATGGTGGCACTTAGTCTAGAGATTACAAATACTTGTTATGAGTTATATTTGGAGTTGGATGTCTCTATGAAATTGTGGTGTTTGTTGGACTCATCTAGTACTCAAGGTGACAGTGTGGGGTTTTCTAGATGGGAAAGGCTTACTTTGAGGTGTGATGTTATAGCCCTACCATCGATTAGAGTGTTCAACCAGAGAGTAGTTAAGATTAGTATCATGAAGAGAATATATTTATGAGAGAGTGTTCACTAGTGAAAGTATGATCCCTAGGCCTTGTTTCTAAGCATTGAAACACCGTTTACTACTAGATCTGTTACATGTTTACTTGCTTCCATCTTTATTTCAGTTTTACTTTAGTCTTTTCCACGCCACCAAGCTATTCTCTATCACCATTACCACTTATAATCATCCATACCACTTGTATTTCACTATCTCTTTGCCGAACTAGTGCACCTATACACCTGACAAGTGTATTGGGTGTGTTGGGGACACAAGAGACTTCTTGTATCTTGATTGCAGGGTTGCTTGAGAGGGGATACCTTTGACCACTTCCTCCCTGAGTTCGATAAACCTTGGGTAATCCACTTAAGGGAAAACTTTCTACTGTTCTACAAACCTCTGCACTTGGAGGCCCAACAACTGTCTACAAGAATAGAAGTGCGTAGACATCAAGCTATTTTCTGGCGCCGTTGCCGGGGAGGTAAGGTAAAAGGTATTCACACCGGAGGATTAAAGAAGAAGAACCTCCCACAAGCGCCTATTTTTAGGCGCCGTTGCGGTAAGGTAAAAGGTACTCACATCCTCCGGTGTGAGTGCTCGAAGTTATTTCCTTTAGATTCTGCAATTTTGTCTTTTTGTTTCTTGTTTTCACTAGTTAGGCTTAATGCAAAACAACAACAAAATTAGAGAGCTTTTTAGTATTTTTCCTAAGTTAGAACTCGAATTGTCTGAAAAGAAAATTAAAAAACCCATGGAACTTTCTTTGCATGCTAATAACAATGTTATTAGTATGAATCTTTTGAACACCTTTGTTACTAATGCTATGGAAACGTCTAAGCTTGGGGAAGCTAGTTTTTATGAAAATGATCTTTTTAGTTCCCCAGCTTTGGAAGATAGCTATTCTATTGCTTATGATGATACCAAACCTCCAATATATGATAATTACAATGATGAATATGATATTTTCAGTCCACCTACTATTGAGGAGAAAATAAATTATGATTACAATATGCCTCCTATATTTGATGATTATGGTGATGAAAATAATAATGATAGCTATTTTGTTGAATTTGCTCCCACTACAATCAATAAGAATGACTATGTTTATGTGGGGAGTATTAATTCTTTTATGCATGTGTCTCATGATAAGAATGTTTCTTGTGATAGTTATATTGTTACTTTTATTCATGATGCTACTGAAAGTTATTATGAGAGAGGGAAACATGTTTTTATGTATCTCAACATTATTAAGTTTCCCCTCTTTATGTTGAAAGTCTTGAAGTTGCACTTGTTTTGCTTTACTATGCTTGTTTCTTTGTGCTTTCATGACTTGTTTCTTTACAAGATTCCTATGCATAGGAAGTGGGTTAGACTTAAATGTGCTTTGAATTTGCTTTTTGATGCTCTCTTTTACTTCAATTCATATTTCTTATGTGAGCATCTTCTCAAACTATCAAGCCTAACTTAAAGGCGTTAAAGAAAAGTACTTATTGGGAGATAACCCAAAAGTTTTAGATGAGTCTTGGAAGTTATTACCACTGTAATAACCTCTCCTTATCCTTTTTATTTGCTTTTTGTGCAAAGAGTAACCTCTAATGAGAGAGAAGTAATGATTGGGAAAGTTGCTGTCCCGAAACAGATTTTTGTGCTGCACCATAAAAATTCGTGTAAAATCTCTGAACGTCTTTTTGAGGCGTGAATTTTTGTGCTTCTGCCCCAGGTTGTTATCTAACTTTCGTTAGGTAAACACTTTTCGATTTGAGCAATAGAAGGTCTTCGAAAAAATTCGTCTTTACCTGCTGGTCTGTTTTGACAGATTTCTGCCATTTTCTGCATTTGCTTCTTGTTGGTTCCTTTTTTTGAGTTCTTTTGGGGAATTGAGCTTTTTGAGGGAAGTGCTACAGTAGCTAGTGTTCTAATAGAAGTTTATTTGGTGTTAGAACTGAACCTTAAGACTTATTTATCTTGAGTGCACTAATGTTGCTAATAAAGATTGTGTGAAGTTTTGTATGAAGGAAAAATTTCAGGTGTATGGAAGGAATGAGTAATGAGATGAAGGATGGACTAAAGCTCAAGCTTGGGGGTGCCACGCATGTCACCCCAAGAAATATCCAAGAATTACAAGCGTCAAAGCTTGGGGATGCCCAAGGCATCCCTTTCTTCATCAATAAAAGTCCCAGGTTTCTTCCAAACGCTTCATTTTTATTGTTTCATGCACAGTTGTGTTATTCTTGGAGCGTCTTCTTTTTCGTTTTCGTTTTGTTTTTTCGTTTGCTTGGTTTTCTTAGTTTACTGAATAAATTGGTTGGACCCCCTCTTTCATACGTTGGTTTGCAAATGGTTTGGTTTGGTTTTGAAAAGAGTAGGAAAGTTCATACTTATGTGGTAAAAAGAGCTCGTTTTTTACTGTGGCCTATGATTTGTCATGCCATGCTTGATATTGTTTTGGCTTTATGCTTAGTATTCTTTGCTGTAGCATGACTTGTTATAAACAATTGAGATTGCTTAATGTGCCTTGGATGAATCATGCGTTGTTTTAGCATATTAAAGCATAGTATAGTGGTATTCTCCTTTGATGCTTTATTTGGGTTGACTTGGAGCATGCTCACACCATGTTATGACTATCTCAAGTCACCATAGCCTTTATGATCCTTTAGTTTTCAACTTGTAGTATCACGTTATGCTTTGATCAATGATGTTTTGTCGCTCTGCATGATTATGGCCATTATTGCTCTCTTAGTTTGTCGCTCCCAGTCTTTTGCTAGCCTCCACAACAAAGTATGAGTTCCACTCATTCATCCAACTCCCTAAACCAAGTTATTCCAAGGAGTCCACCATACCTACCTATTATCTTATGCTATTCCAAGTATATTCATGCTTTTGTTTACCTTCCAAATTAAACTTGTTATGAGAAAACTAGTGATTAAATCTCTCACGAACTTGATGGCACACTTTACTTTTCTTGCCCTTAATAAATTTGAACCATTGTGTCGTCTATGTTGTATATGCTTGCACTTATTTGTTGGGGATTAGCAGAACCATGCTGCCATGGGGAATGCTTTCAACATTGCATTGGTACTTGTACCTAGTTGATATCATGCTCTTTTGTATATGGATGTCGTCGCTGTGAAATGAAAGGGGAGCTTGTAAGTCCATGGAGTTATGTATATGTGTTAGAGAAGCACTGGGTCATTGGTCTAATCCATGCTGACATGGTGGAAACCTGCAGCGTAACCATAATGAGCTGTCTATGAAGCATTCTTCTTATAATAAGAGTCCTATATTGAGAAAAAAGAGAAAAGAAAAAAAAGATACTATGAAAAGAGGAAAGAGATAAAAAAAGCACCATATTCCCATGGTAAATAAGAAGAATGCTGAGATGCTCGTTGTCTGCTTGCCTTGTCATTTTGATATGGGGATTCTTCCATATCATCGGGCAAGGGGTACCCCGTTGGCGGTTCTCTATGATACACATATACTTAAAATGACAAGAACTTACCGGTGACTAAACTTGAGTAGCATGAGGAGCGGCCCTCATATACAAGGGACATGAGATTTCTGACTTATACTTCGTTAAGCATGTACACCAAAGTTTGTTCACTCTAACCTTAATCACTTCAAGATGCTTATGATAGGGGCAATGAAAACTGAAAGCTATTAAGTACCATAATTTTTGGAAGCTCTTTATGAGACTTGAATCCCTGCTTCCTTCTATGAAGGCCTTTCTTCCACCATCATATTGAGTCTCCACCTTCTACCTTTATGCACCTACTTTGAGAGCATAGTGGCCATTCTTAGTTCTATGTGCAGTGTCCCAAGACTAGTTGGTTGATGCATACCTTGATATTGCTTGTTTTAAACTATTTGTATCTAGTCACTCTTATGAACTTTGAAGGTGTCCTATGCAATTATATTTGCTACTCTATGAGGGACAAGCTGAATACTATTATGCTATGTTTTCTTTATGTGAAACAAACAAACGTCTTGCAAAGCATTGTTATTCATGAATCTTTTGTTTGTGCCTTTTCATGTTGCAACATAGTTTCTTTGTCTTATTGCTAGAACTTTGTCTTTCATGTTATGATTGAAGTACTATGATCCTAGCTTTGAATGTTTTACAAATACTCTGATCAAGTCTTTGATGGTGCATGTCACCTCAAAAATTATTCTTTCTTTTTATCACTTACCTACTCGAGGACGAGCGAGAGTTAAGCTTGGGGATGTTAATACATTGCAAATGTATCTATAATTTTTGATGTTCCATGCTTGGTTTTATCTACTTTCCTATGTTTTGTCCACACTTTGGAGTACTTTTCATATGATTTCTTGGACTAACCTACTAACAAGATGCCACAGTGCCAGTTGCCTGTTTTCTGCTGTTTTTGGTTCCACAAAGTCAGAAAATGAATATTCTCGGAATTGGACGGGAGAAAAGCAAAAGTTACTATTTTCCTGGAAGACTCACGGAGCTAGAAGGGGGGTCGGAGAGGGGCCACAGGGTGGCCACACCCCCCCCCCTTGGCGCGGGCCAGCCTAGGCCGTGCCAGGGCATGGTGTGGGCCCCCTGGCCAGCCACCGACCATGCCTCCTTCGCCTATAAGAGCCTCCCGATACCAAAACCCTAAGTAGTCAATCAAAAATCCACAAAAAGTTCCGCAGCGCCGCCGCCACCGAAGGGGAGATTCGGGGGACAGAAAGTCTCTGTTCCGGCACCCTGCCGGGACGGGGAAGTGCCCCCGGAGCCATCTCCATCGATCTCCACCACCATCTCCATCACCATTACTGATTCCCATGATGAGGAGGGAGTAGTTCTCTCTCGAGGCTAAGGGTTCTACCGGTAGCTATGTGTTCATCTCTCTCTCTATGCATGATCTTATTGAGATCATGAGCTTGTAATCTATAGATCTACCTTGCTACTCAAGTGCTTTAATAGATCTCTGCTCTCCCCATGTGTGTGAAAGTGACAACATGCTCACCATGGTGGCACTTAGGCTAGAGACTACAAATACTTGTTATGAGTTATATTTGGAGTTGGATGTCTCTATGAAATTGTGGTGTTTGTTAGACTCATCTAGTACTCAAGGTGACAGTGTGGGGTTTTCTAGATGGGAAAGGCTTACTTTGAGGTGTGATGTTATAGCCCTACCATCGATTAGAGTGTTCAACCGGAGAGTAGTTAAGAGTAGTATCATGAAGAGAATATATTTATGAGAGTGTTCACTAGTGAAAGTATGATCCCTAGGCCTTGTTTCTAAGCATTGAAACACCGTTTGCTACTAGATCTGTTACATGTTTGCTTGCTTCCATCTTTATTTCAATTTTACTTTAGTCTTTTCCACGCCACCAAGCTATTCTCTATCACCATTACCACTTATAATCATCCATACCACTTGTATTTCACTATCTCTTCGCCGAACTAGTGCACCTATACACCTGACAAGTGTATTGGGTGTGTTGGGGACACAAGAGACTTCTTGTATCTTGATTGCAGGGTTGCTTGAGAGGGGATACCTTTGACCACTTCCTCCCTGAGTTCGATAAACCTTGGGTAATCCACTTAAGGGAAAACTTGCTGCTGTTCTACAAACCTCTGCACTTGGAGGCCCAACAACTGTCTACAAGAATAGAAGTGCATAGGCATCAATGGCTCCGGGGGCACTTCCCCGTCCCGGCAGGGTGCCAGAACAGAGACTTTCTGTCCCTCGAATCTCCCCTTCGGTGGCGGCGGGGCAACAGAATTTTTCGTGGATTTCTGATTGACGATCTAGGGTTATGCATCGGGAGGCTTCTTATAGGTGAAGAGGCAAGGTCGATGGGCGGCCAGGGGGCCCACACCACCTGGTGGCATGGCCAGGGCTAGCCCGCGCCACCACATGGTGTGGCCACCCTGTGGCCCCTCTCCGACTCTCCTTCTGGTTCGGTGAGTCTTCCGGGAAAATAGCCACTTTGGCTTTTGTCCCGTCCAATTCCAAGAATATTCATTTTCTGACTTTCCTGGAACCAAAAACAGCAGAAAATAGGAAGTTGGCATTGTGGCTCTTGTTAATAGGTTAGTCCAAGAAATCATATGAAAAGTACTCCAAAGTGTGGACAAAACATAAGAAAGTAGATAAAACCAAGCATGGAACATCAAAAATTATAGATACATTTGCAATGTATCAGTTCCCTGGGGCAAATCTTCTTCCTGGTTGAACACGACGCTACTGTTGAGCTGGGACATTCACATTGGCAGTGGCAGTAGTCTTCTTGGGGCACTCATTTGAGTAGTGACCCTTCACTCCACACTCGAAACAGGTGATCTGGGACTTGTCTTTTGCTGCGACAGGCACAGCATTGCTTCCTGTTCTGGGTGCAGTGTTGTTGTTGTTGTTGTTTTGGTTCTCTTGGGAGGGGCACGGTTGAAATTGCTGGTGTTGCCGGAGTGATTGTTGTTTCCTCCGGACTTTACATTGCTTCCGCTACGGTTGGGGTAGCTTGGGCGAGACATTGGGGGTCGGTTGTTCCTTGGTGCATATCCTGGTGAGGGGTTGGGACGATACTTCTGGTGACTGCTGGATCCAGATTGTTGCATCATATGACATTTGCGGTTGTCGTTTGCCTGATTAATATTCCCTTCCATCTGAATGGCAGAGTCGACTAGCTCTTCGAGATCCTGGAAACAAATGTTGACGAGGACAGTCTTCATCTCATCATGCAGTCCGTTCAAGAATCTCTCCTTCTTCTTGGCCTCTGTGTTGATCTCATCAGGTGCATATCTGGCAAGCAACAAGAATCTATCACGGTACTCCACCACAGTCATTCTGCCTTGCTTCAAGTCGTGGAACTCATCCCTCATTCTGGTGACTAGACCCTGTGGCACGTGGGTGCGGCTGAATTTGATTTTGAAGGCTTCCCATGTCATCACTTTACCATGGTTCATGTTACGGATACTAGTCCACCAAGCTCTTGCATCTCCTGCCAGATAGTGGGTGGCAAAGAGAACTTTCTCGTTGTCATCAACTCCTGCTACTTCTAAGTTGTTTTCCATTGTCTGTAACCAGTCATCAGCATCTAGTAGGTTTTCAGCTTGGTTAAAGATTGGGGGATTGGTGTTCTAAAAGTTTTTGAGTTTGGATCCATGGTGATCCTAGTTTCCATGGTTCTGGTTGTTGCGAGCCATCTGGGCGATCTGTGATACATTGCAAATGTATCTATAATTTTTGATGCTCCATGCTTGGTTTTATCTACTTTATTGTGTTTTGTCCACACTTTGGAGTACTTTTCATATGATTTCTTGGACTAACCTATTAACAAGAGCCACAGTGCTAGTTGCCTGATTTCTGCTATTTTTGGTTCCAGGAAAGTCAGAAAATGAATATTCTCGGAATTGGACGGGACAAAAGCCAAAGTGCCTATTTTTCCAGAAGACTCCAGGAGCCAGAATACGAGACGGAGGAGAGCCAGTGGCTCACCACACCACCCCTAGGCGCGGGCTGGGCCTGGCCGCGCCAGGGCATGGTGTGGTGGCCCCAAGCACCCCCTCGGTTTCCCTCTTCGCCTATAAGAAGCCTTCTGACCTAAAAACTTGAGGGGGTTCGACGGTTTTCCACGAAAAGTTCTACTGCACCGCTGCCACCGAAGGGGAGATTCGGGGGACAGAAAGTCTCTGTTAGGCACCCTAAGACTCGCGACGGAAGTGCCCCCGGAGCCATCTCCATCGATCTCCACCATCATCTTCATCGACCATCCATGTTTCCTCCATCTATGAGTGAGTAATCCCCCGCTATAGGCTATGGGGATGGTAGGGCTTGGATGAGATCGTTCATGTAATGGCATCAGATTGTTAGGGCATGCTGCCTAGTATCTTTTATTAGTGCTTTATGACTTTGTTGCAACTTGTTGTGCTTAATGCTTGTCACTAGGGCCCGAGTGCCATGATTTTAGATCTGAACATGTTATTGATTCATTATGATAGTATTGTTCTTGGTCTTATCTACAAGTTGTATACACATGTTGTTGTCCGGAACCTATGGTCCCGAAGTGACAGAAATCAGGGTAGCCAGAAGGGAAAGCTTTGATGTGAGGATCACATGTGTTCACGGAGTGTTAATGCTTTGCTCCGGTGCTCTATTAAAAGGAGCACCTTAATTGCCAGTAGTTCCTTAGAGGCCCCGCTGCAAACGGGCTGGCAGGATAAAAGATGTTGTGCAAGTTCTCATTGCGAGCACGTATGACTATATATGGAACACATGCCTAGGATTATCTAGTACTTGGATGCTTTATCTTATTTATCTGCAATTGCCCTATGTTCTGATTGCTATGTGAATTTTCTTATCCATGCAACGCCCGTCCATCCATCCCTATGCCTACCGCACTCGAATCCCACTGTTTACTGCTTTTGTTACTACTGTCTTTGCTTTGCTACTTTTTACTATTCCTACTACAAAACTGTACTCTTGATAAACTGCTATGAGCAAGATTGTTTCCAGGTGCAGCTGAATTGACAACTCAGTTGTTAAGGCTGATAAGTATTCTTTGGCTCCCCTTGTGTCGAATCAATAAATTGGGTTTCACTTCCCTCGAAAATACTGCGATACACCCCCTATACTTGTGGGTCATCAAGACTATTTTCTGGCGCCGTTGCCAGGGAGCATAGCTTTATTTATCAAGTCCACTTGGATTCACTATTGTTCAAGCTAAGTTTATTTTCTCCTTGTTTGCTTGTTTCTTTATCAAAAATACAAAAAAATTAGTCCCTACTCTAGTTGTTATTTTCGTTGGTCTGTTATTGTCTTGCTTTGTCATGCTTGTTGTCAATGGTTGGTTTCTTTGAAACGGAATCTTATTGGCAAGGTGGGTTCACGAAAGATGAAAAATATTATTATAAGGAACACCGCTTGTCACAAAAAGGGAAACACTTATGGGGACAAATTGATAGATTGTATACCATTGCTAGAAACGTGTGCTCTACTTATAATGTTACCTATTGCCTTGATAAATCTTGTTGCTGCAGGAGGTACAAACATCTCCCTTTTCAGTGTGAGTATAATGATAATGATACCATATCTTCCTATGCTAAAGGAATTTATGACTTTGATGATGTGGAACAAATTGAAGAATTTATTGCTTGGAAGGGTGCTTTTGAACTTGCTAGTTTGCTTGAAAATATTGATGATTCACCTTACAAATATGAGGTGTATGGTATACTTAAATTTTGCTTTGATAATTACAAGGATGAAAATGGCTATATTCTTGAATATTTTAATAGATGCTTTCCACAAATGGAATAGACTAATGCCTTGTAGGATCCTATGGAAGAAGAAATTGATGAACCTGAAATCTCATTAGATGAAAAAGAGGAGTAGAGTGATGAACAAAAGGAGGAAGAATGGATTAGCTACCCATGCCTACCTTCTAATGAGAGTAACTCTTTATCCCTTACATTATTTGATTGTCCTCCATGCTTACTAAAGGAGGATGAATGTTATGTTCCTGAGGATTCTTTTGAAGATGTTTATGATAAAGCTCTAGTGCTTGTAGATCATGAAGAGCATGCTTTTTGTGATAGTTATATTGTTGAGTTTATTCATGAGGCTACTGAAAATTATTATGAGAGAGGAAAATATGGTTGTAGAAGTTTTCATGGTATTGAAACACCTCTCTATGTGCTGAAAGTTTTGAAGTTACTCTTGTTGCCTGTCACTTTGTTCTTTGTGAATTTATTTGCATACATGATTCCTATGCATAGGAAGTGGGTTAGACTTAAAGGTGTTTTGAATTTGCTTCTTGATGCTCTCTTTTACTTCAACTCATATTTCTTATGAGAGCATCCTCTCAAAATATTATGCCTGAAGATGATAATATGTCTATTATTCTTGGGAGACCTTTTCTTAAATACTGCAGGAGCTGTTATCAATTGTAATCAAGGGAAGCTGACCTTCAATGTTAATGACAAGGACACACTGTCTATTTCCCCAAGAAGAATGAAAGGACTTATGGTTTGAATACAATTGAATATGTTGAGGGCATTCAAGTTGGAGAAATATATTGTCCCATACCAAGAGAAAAATTTGAAACTATTATGATTGGGACCATTGCTATCAAGGTTGAGGTAACATAATCATTAGTGGAATACAAAGTTTTGTATCATATGAAATTGTTTTGGTAACAAGACCTGATCAACCTTGTTAACAAAAGGATTTCATTGAAAAAAACAATGTTTCCACTGTGATTATCTCCGCTTACTTCTATTCTATCCATTTTAGTTTTTGCTTATGCCTAACTTAAAGGAATTAAATAAAAGTACTTGTTGGGAGATAACCCAAGAGTTTTAGTTGAGTCTTGGAAGTTATTACTTCAGTAATAACCGCTCCTTATCCTTTTTATTTGCTTTTTGTGCCAGGAGTAACCTCTAATGAGAGTGAAGTAATGATTGGGAAAGTTGTTGTCCCGAAATAGATTTTTGTGCTTCACCGTAAAAATTCCTGAGAGAGATATGTATGTCGTATTGAGCTGTAATTTTTTGTGCTTCTGCTCCAGGTTGTTATCTAACTTTCGTTAGTTCAACACTTTTTGATTTGAGCAACATAAGGTCTTCGAAAAAATTCGTCTTTACCTGCTGGTCTGTTTTGACAGATTTCTGCCATTTTCTGCATTTGCT
The DNA here is from genome assembly GCA_023614405.1 of Avena insularis. Lineage (NCBI taxonomy): Eukaryota > Viridiplantae > Streptophyta > Magnoliopsida > Poales > Poaceae > Avena > Avena insularis. The sequence goes on along the minus strand of CM042694.1, from coordinate 441,098,997 downwards.
TCTTGTTGGTTCCTTCTTGAGTTCTTTTGGGGAATTAAGCTTTTTGAGGGAAGTGATACAGTAGCTAGTGTTCTAATGGAAGTTTATTTGGTGTTAGAACTGAACCTTGAGACTTATTTATCTTAAGTGCACTAATGTTGGTAATGAGATTGTGTGAAGTTTTGTATGAAGAAAAATTTTCAGGTGTATAGAAGGAATGAGTAATGAGATGAAGGATGGACTAAAGCTCAAGCTTGGGGATGCCCCATGTGTTACCCCAAGAACTATCCAAGAAGTACAAGCCTCAAAGCTTGGGGATGCCCAAGGCATCCCCTTCTTCATCAATAAAAATCCCAGGTTTCTTTCAAACGCTTCATTTTTATTGTTTCATGCACAGTTGTGTTTTTCTTGGAGCGTCTTCTTTTTCGTTTTCGTTTTGGTTTTAGTTTGCTTGGTTTGCTTAGTTTTCTGAATAAATTGGTTGGACCCCCTCTTTCTTACATTTGGTTTGCCAATAGTTTGGTTTGGTTTGGAAAAGAGTAGGAAAGTTCATGCCTATGTGGTAAAAAGAGCTTGTTTTTGACTGTGGCTATGCTTTGTCATGCCACGCTTGATATTGTTTTAGCTTTATGCTTAGTATTATTTGTTTTAGCATGACTTGTTATAAACAATTGAGATTGCTTAATGTGCCTTGGATGAATCATGTGTTGTTTTAGCATATTAAAGCATAGTATTGTGGTATTCTCCTTTGATGCTTTATTTGGGTTGACTTGGCACATGCTCACACCATGTTATGACTATCTCAAGTCACCATAAGCCTTTATGATCCTTTAGTTTTCAACTTGTAGTATCACTTTATGCTTTTATCAATGATGTTTTGTCGCTCTGCATGATTATGGCCATTATTGCTCTCTCGTTTGTCGCTCCCTTACTATTGCTAGCCTTCACTTCCACTGAGTGTTTTACTCATGTTTCCAACTCCCTTAAACCAAATATTGCCAAAGTGTCCACCATACCTACCTATTAGCATCATTTGCTACTTCCGTGCATATTCAATATGCTTTGTTTTCTTCCGAACAAAATGTTTGCTTGTTATGAGAAAGTTAGTTAGTAAAGCTCTCACAAACTTGATGGCACAATTTATTTCCTGCACTTAATAAACCTGAACCATTGTGAACTCTCCATGAAAGTTATATGCTTGTTAATTATAGGCTGGGGATTAGCAGAACCGTGTTGTCACGGGGAACGCTTTCAACACTTGTAAATATATACCCAGTTGATACCTTGCTCTTTTGTTTGCGGATGTCGTCGGTGTGAAATAAAAGGGGAGCTTGTAAGTCTATGGAGTTATGTATGTGTGTTAGAGAAACGCCTGGGCCGCTGGTCTAATCCATGCTGACATGGTGGAAACCTGCAGCGTAACCATAATGATATCTATGAAGCATTCTTCTTATAAAAAAGAGAGATAGCTATTGAGAAAAAGAAAAAAAGAGATTTATGAAAAGAGGAAAGAGAGAAAAAAGCACCATTTTCCCATGGTAAATAAGAAGATTGCTAAGATACTCATTGTCTTCTTTCCTTGTCATTTTGATATGGGGATTCTTCCGTATCATCGGGCAAGGGGTACCCCGTTGGCGGTTCTCTATGATACGCACATACTTACGATGAAAAGAACTTACCGGTAACTAAAGTTGAGTAGCATGAGGAGCGGCCCTCGTACTCAAGGGACTTGGGATTTTCAGTCTATAATCTGTCAAGCATATAACTCAGATTGGACCTCACTTTCACCTTAACCACATTAAAGATGCTTATGATAGGGGCAATGAGAGCTCAAAGCTAATGAGTACCATACTTTTAGCATTTGGAAGCCTTTCAAACTTTTCAAAACCTTTTTATTTCCTTGTTTAGTCTCCACACATTCTATGAGCACTTTCTTGAGAGCATAGTGGCCATTCTTAGTTCTATGTGCATTGTCCCAAGACTAGTTGATTGATGCATACTTTGATATTGCTTGTTTTAAACTATTGTATCTAGTCACTCTTATGAACTTTGAAGGTGTCCTATGCATTTATATTTGCTACTCTATTGAAGGACAAGTTGAATACTATTATGCTATGTTTTCTTTATGTGAAACAAACAAACGTCTTGCAAAGCGTTGTTATTCATGAATCTTTTGTTTGTGCCTTTTCATGTTACATCATAGTTTCTTTGTCTTTCATGTTATGATTGAAGTGTTATGATCCTAGCTTTGAATGTTTACAAATACTTTGGTCAAGCCTTTGATGGTGCATGTCACCTCAAAAATTATTCTTTCTTTTTATCACTTACCTACTCGAGGACGATCAAGAGTTAAGCTTGGGGATGTTGATACATTGCAAATGTATCTATAATTTTTCATGCTCCATGCTTGGTTTTATCTACTTTCTTGTGTTTTGTCCACACTTTGGAGTACTTTTCATATGATTTCTTGGACTAACCTATTAACAAAAGCCACAGTGCCAGTTGCTTGTTTTCTGCTGTTTTTGGTTCCAGGAAAGTCAGAAAATGAATATCCTCGGAATTGGACGGGACAAAAGCCAAAGTGCCTATTTTTCCAGAAGACTCCAGGAGCCAGAATACGAGACGGGGGAGAGCCAGGGGCTGGCCACACCACCCATAGGCGCGGGCTGGGCCTGGCCACGCCAGGGCATGGTGTGGTGGCCCCAGGCACCCCCTCGGTCTCCCTCTTCACCTATAAGAAGCCTTGTGACCTAAAAACTTCAGGGGGTTCGACGTTTTTCCATGAAAAGTTCATGCTTACCGCCACCGAAGGGGAGATTCAGACGAAAGTCTCTGTTTTGCACTCACGGACGGGGAAGTGCCCCCGGAGCCATCTCCATCGATCTCCACCATCATCTTCATCGACCATCCATGTTTCCTCCATCTATGAGTGAGTAATCCCCCGCTGTAGGCTATGGTATGGTAGGGATTGGATGAGATCGTTCGTGTAATAGCATCAGATTGTTAGGACATGGTGCCTAGTATCTTTTATTAGTGCTTTATGACTTTGTTGCAACTTGTTGTGCTTAATGCTTGTCACTAGGGCCCGAGTGCCATGATTTCAGATCAGAAAATGTTATTGATTCATTATGATAGTATTGTTCTTGGTCTTATCTACAAGTTGTATACACACGTCGTTGCCCGGAACCTATGGTCCCGAAGTGATAGAAATCGGGGTAGCCGGAAGGGAAAGGCTTTGATGTGAGGATCACATGTGTTCACGGAGTGTTAATGCTTTGCTCCGGTGCTCTATTAAAAGGAGCACCTTAATAGCCAGTAGTTCTCTAGAGGCCCCACGCAAGCGAATGGCAGGACAAAAGATGTTGTGCAAGTTCTCATTGCGACACGTATGACTATATATGGAACACATGCCTAGGATTGTCTAGTACTTGGATGCTTTATCTTATTTATCCAATTGCCCTATGTTCTGATTGCTATGTGAATTGTCTTATCCATGCAACGCCTCATCCATCCATCCATATGCCTACCGCACTCGAATCCCATTCTTCGCTTTTGTTACTACTGTCTTTGCTTTGCTACTACTGTTACTTTACTATTCCTACTACAAAACTGTTGCTACTGATAAACTGTTGTGAGCAAGATTGTTTCCAGGTGCAGCTGAATTGACAACTCAGTTGTTAAGGCTGATAAGTATTCTTTGGCTCCTCTTGTGTCGAATCAATAAATTGGGTTTCACTTTCCTCGAAAATACTGCGATACACCCCCTATACTTGTGGGTCATCAATCTGCTGCAATGTTGCTAAGTTAGCTTGGCGTTCTGCCATGCTTGCTTCTCTGTCTGCGATGAGATTCTGCAAGATCTGCAGCATCGGGTCTTGCGACGAGCTTCTCCCTCCTTGGTTTCCACGAGTCATCTGAAGATTGAGGTGGATAAAGGGGTAAGAGGGAAAGTTCTATGGTTCATGGTTTTGGTTTCAAGCTAAAACTTTGGTTTTGACTCAGATTTTGCAACTATCTTCATTTCATTCATGCAAACAAGCACATGATACAAACACACACCACAACAATAAAGGAAAACAGATGGTTTGAAGAACCATTCTGCAAGCTACGATATAGTGGGACCGATACATCTCATGCTACGACAGTGCTCTAGTGCATCTACTCATGGTCGATGAAGTCGAAGTCCTCATCATCAGTGTAGAAGTCCACGATATCCTCCTCCAGAAAGTCATCAGCATTGCTAAGGTAAGAATCCATGTCTCCCTGGATGTCTTCACCCTCCTCTTCTTCCTCCTTTGCTGCAAGCTGAGCTTCCTGGTCCTTGACGGTCTTCTCGAGGTCGGCCACCTTCTTGTGAAGACGGGCGATGGTGCGATCCTTCTTCTCGCGCTGGAGGCAAAGAGACTGACGGTCCTTGACGAGCAGTGAGAAAGGCTGGGCCTTCTAGGTGTCAATGGCATGGTTGTGGTTGGCGAACTCCCTAGCATTGTCCAATTCCTTCTGGCGATCGTACAACAGGAAGTCAAGGTTCTCCACTTGACGCTTCAGCTCTGGGTGACTTGGCATCTCCATTGGCATTCCCATGAAGTCACGTCTTGCATAGTGAGCAAAACGGGTTCCTTGGATTTGGTTGACGTTGAGGGCACATAGACGTGCGAGAGCTTCATGCATTGCCCTGGCTAATCCATCTAGCCAGTTGTTTTCTCTTACGGAGAACTGGATTCTCCCGGACGTTGGTGCTTCGATGCTTCCTCTAAGATCAGCGGTGACTATCCACTGCAAATCTCCTCCGAGGGGTCCTGGAAGTTGAGCTCCAAGAAATTCTGGATGTGGGCGTCCCAGTAACTCCAACAGTGAATCCAGATCCCTCTCGAAGATCAGCTGACCTCCGTTTCCCAACTGGTAGAACTTGCTGAACCGAGTCTCCATCTACAAGAATTAAGGATGAGGAGATTAGTGAAGTGATCAAGTGTGTCAAATTTTAAGTAGTAATGTAAGAATTTTGAGGAACATGAATTTTTGAGAAAGAATGAATTCTCAAGGGTAAGAGAGGAAATAGTTTTTCATAAATACTCACTTTGGTTTCGAAATTAGGTTTTTGTTCGGACGTCCATTCTAACTAGGGTCTCCTATGGTCAGGATGGCTCCGGTACCAACTTGTCAACACCCGGATTTTTAAACCCAGATGCCTGTTATGTCATACATCGTAATCCCAGGATTACCATTTTTGCGAGACATAACAGATTGGATATCACAATACATCATCCATTACAAACCATACATAAGGTCCTACACAAATAAGGATCTCATGATCCAGTCTTAATACAACAAGTAGCGGAATAAAAGATAAGCGTAGCGATGGGGTCCATCTTCAGGGGCACAGGCAATACTGACGAAGGCAGATAGTCCTAGTTATCATAGCCGTCCTGCTGTCCATCATCTTGGTAGTCTCCTTCATAGTCTGGCCATAGGAATAGCCAGGGACAAAAGCCATGAGTACTCTTTAAATACTCGCAAACTACCACTAACAATTGGTATAGTTCTAATGTAAAGTGCTGACTCTAAGATTAACTATAAGGTTAAGTTTGAAACCTAAGCTGAGTTCTGAAACAAAGAAAGATAAAATAAAGTTCTAGACTCACTTAAGTTGGGAAGCTAGTGTCATAGTCATAACCTTGTTGTGGTTAAGTCAAGATTCATCATTCCTTTCATAAGTTATTTTGAAAACATCTGACAACGAAACAGTATGGCCACTCCAACTGTCCATAACCGCGGACGCGGCTATTCGAATAATTTGACACTCTGCAAAGGTGGTACACTTTCACCACAAGATTCGATACATCTGTCAGGGATAACCCTGAATCATCATACTTAGTATGCAGATAATCAAACATAACTTTTCCTTTACACACCCTAGTATAAGCACCTATCCTATGAGCATGGCCTCCCAATCATGACCATCTGTCATCTTGGGCACTGTATAGGTGGACAAGATTGAGAGGTAGCCTCAGCTCAAACCTCTCCCGCGAGGGAATTAATACTAATGCATATAAACTTCTGGCTAAGCCTTACCCAATTCAGGTATTGTGGTTGTACAGTAAATTTGGAATGGTATCGCATCTGAATCCAACCATCAGTTTTGTAATAGGGTCAAGGCTCATGCCTCAACATTTTCATCATCATAAACCATTTGTGTTTCTCAACACATGTCAAAACATTTCAATAGAATGACTCATCATTCCCAAGGTTTTCATAATTCATTTTCACCAAGTGTTCCCATCTAAAGTGACTCAAGTTTTTATCTACTCTAAACTACTAAGTTAAGAGTGTTCACTAAGGTGGAAAGATGGGATCAATCTCATGCCATAGAATGACATCTAAAGTTGTCTAAATAGGTCAAGTTTTATACTTTTTATGCTACCTTCAAAACAAGTAAGGGACTTTGCTAAAGTAAAGGAAGTAAAGCTTGAAAATAACACTAGGGGTAAATAATAGTCAAAGTGGTATAACCAAAGCATGCCTAAAGCATCTTTGCTCAAATCATCTAGTTTAAGTCTAGCTTGTTAAGCATTCTACTTGCAAGGGTTAGCTTGCATTGCTAATGATGGCTTGCTAGTATAATACTTTCAAGGTTTAGCTTGCTAATAGTAGCTTGCCTTGGGTAGTGCAGTGGTTGAAGTTTTCTTCCTCCTCTTGATAGAACTCCTCCTCGAAAGCTGGGTCGGTACTATCGTCTATAAATACATACGGAGTACACAATCACCAAACAATACTTAACTAGTCTAATTAGCACTCTAAAGCACACATTTGATGATTTATTATCATCACAAACATCACAAGGTTTTATTAACTAGTTTCATTCTTTTTATTTAAGAAAAGTAATTTCTACTCATTGAAAAATAACTAAGATTTAATATTCACCACTTAAAATATGGGATCATGTGGACACATGTCATCACCACATATTATAACATGTGGGAATGTGATTTAAGGGTTGGATCACAATTACTTTGGTTTAAGTTCATTATTTAATGATTTAAAGTGACTAGAAATGCCTATACATCATTATTTTGGTACTAGTCCAAAGTCACTGCATGTAAACCCTAATATTATTACATATTCAGATAGGTATGGTTAAATGTGATTTTTGAGAGTTGGAATCAACTCAAAAGCTATCATGGTTGATTTTATAAAAATGTTTGAATGTGCAAATGCTTTTGTCTTGTTATTTTTACTAGGAGAGATCTCTAACTCTAAATGAATTAAATCGAATGGTCTTGGAGAGATCTTTTTAGTAGCTTTCTAAAAAAATTGGAATCACTCCATTTGGATTTGTAAATCTCTCTGAATTGATTTTCAAACTAGGGGACAGAACTAAGTTCAAACTAAAATAGAAAAATCCTAATTTGAATTAAATGGGTCGCGCGGGAAAGCTAACGGGCCGGCCCAGTGACACTCCACGGCGCGGGGCACAGCTGACAGAGGGTCCACCGATCAGCGGCTCTTTACACGCGAAGCGGTACGGAGCGATGTGGGCCGTTAGATTAGAACTGGGATCTACGGTTGGGGCTCGTCGTCGATGACGGACAGGTCGTCGGCAAGGTTTAACCCTAGCGGCTCGGTGGGGGTGCTCAGGGGGTGTACCAGGGCTCCAGCGATGACAGCAAGGCGGGAAAACGAACTGGTGGATGACGGTAAGCTCAGGGGTGGTCGCGGCAGCCCCTGGGGTGGTCGCAATCAGCGGGGCCCTTCTCCTCTAGAGGCGGCCAGCTCCGGTGGAATTCCGGCAACTACGAGCTCAAGCGGCTCCGGGGAGAAGTGGGGACTGATTAGTGGTGAGAGGGGAGGTGAGTGGTGTGCAGAATGAGGCTGGGGGTGGCCTCCTTTTATAGGCTCGACGACGGGACAGCGCGGCGTGGCCAGGCGACGGTGGCGACATGGCTATGGGCTGCTAGCGGCATGGCTACGAGCGGCGATCGATGCGCGGTCTCCTGGCGGTGCTCTACGGGGTAAATGCGTTGCTAGGGGCGGTGGCAAATGGTCGGGCGGTGCTCACGCTCTGAGCGGCAGAGGCGGTGTTCGACACGGCGTGCGGTGGCTGCGGGTCAAACGGCGGCGAATGGGCATGTCCGGGCGGTTCCTGGGTTCGTGGTTGTGCGGTAAGCGCGGGCTGCAGTCAACGCGCGGCGTGTGCACGCTTGTCGGGCGCGGCGCTCTGGCGCGTGCTCGGCATGGTGCAGACGCTCTGGGCGCGGCGCTCTGCGAGTGGTCCACGGCTTGGCTCTGCTCGGGGAGGGGACAGAGGGTGGCGGTGCGATCTGGTCTAGCTCCTAGACATGGCGAGAGAGAGAGAGGGGTGGTCTGCTGCTGCGTTAGCAAGGTTTGGCCGACAGGCATGTCCTCGGGGTGGCGTGGCACTGCTGTTCGGGGCTAGGGGATGGGGTGTTTATGGCCTGGTTATATCAAGTGGAGACAGAGGGAGTGATTTGAGGTCAATTGGGTGGCAAAACCCTGTAGAAAACAGTGAGCTAATACTAGGTGTAATCTCTGCCTGCCAAGTGTTTGTGAAAATGGCCGCAAGAAATTTAGTTTTGAATTTTGAAAAGATTTTTGGTAGGTGTGTTAGTCATAATCTTGATCATTTGTGGTTGTTTGGGTTTTGAAAATAAAGCTCATTTGAGTGGTTTTTGAATAAGTGGGAACTTCTCATATGAACTACATTCAATTTTCAAATGCCATTTCAAATTAGTGTTTGAAAGTTTTTGGCAGATCACAAAGTGGGCCTTGGTACATCATTACATGTACTGGCAAGGGGTGCAAAGATCCATATTTATTTCTGTTAAGAATTGAGTACTAGGAATAGCCAAAGTAGGCATGTTGATTAAAATGGCACAAATGACCATTCTCTTCTTTTATTCATGTTGATTTGTTTTTCTTTGGGATTTGTTTGGGAATGATCTAGATGATGTTTATTTCACCTAAGAATCATTTTACAAGCAATAGATCACTTAATCATGGCAATTCAAAACAACTCACATTTAAATGCACACACATATGAATGCTTTAATAATTTTAATTGGAAAAGTTTTTGTTAACCCTAATTTTGATGATTTGGATCTTAATAACCTTGGATTAAAGTTTTGGGATGTTACACACCAGAGCTTGGTTTTGTAGCCTCGCTAGACTTTCCCGTCGGCCCGATGCTGCTAGAATCGACCCCCGCGACGGCTCCGATGTCGCGGAAACGGTTGGACACCACCGGTGTGGCGCGGTGAACTGTAGTGGCTTCCAAGACGACCTCCAAGGCCACAAAGACGGCGGGGAACCTGGGTCGGCCTCCCCTTGTGCCGGTGCTAAGCGGGCCGCTGGCGCGGAAGCCGACGGAGGCCATGATAGCCCATTCGCAAGCAGCAGAGGAGAAGAAGAAGAGGAAGGCCGTTGCGGCCTCCACACCCCAAACCGGCTACCACAACGATGAAGGGCAAGCCCAAGCCGACCTCCAAGGCCATGTTGTCGTCCTCCTCGCTGGCCACCATCACACCTAAACGAGGTGCCCACGAGGTGATCTATGAAATACTTGGGCCCATTCCGAGTGCCACCGAGGTGAGTGTCGCCGAGTTCATATCCCAACTTGATCATTCTCACCACAAAGGCCTCGATGACCTCAACTTTAGCGGCGACGATGAGGTAGGCGACGAGGATGCCACTGAGGAGGCCGGGGAAGAGGAGGCCACCGAGGATGCCACCAAGGAGGCCGAAGAAGGATTGACCGAGGTGGGCAAGAAGAAGAGAAAGGGCAAGAACACGCCCAAGGCCCGAGCAAGAGATCCACTAACTATAGCGAGGAAGAAGATGTTGCTTTGTGCCACGCTTGGATGAATATCTTGGCCCGAGAGCTAGGCGATGATGGTGGTGGTGACGGTGATGGTGGTGATGGTGGCCGAGGTGCTCTTTAAGGTGGCCGAGATGGTAGAAGAGGTAGTCGAGATGGTGAAGGCCTTATTTTTAGATCTAACATGATCGATTTAATGTGTTTTGGATAATATTTATGCATGTTTGTAATTTGGATACTTGACATATGGGTGAAGATTTGAAAATTATGATGAAATTTTTTTACTCGTCTAAGTTTTTTGGGATCGAATACGGCGGCCGAAGTTTAAAGGAGCAATATAATCATCTAAATTTTAGAATCTTTTTTCTCCTCTAAAGTAAAGTGGATGGATTAAAGATACTCTTAAAATGCGCTCCCTACAGCAATTGATTCGCGCCGGACGCCGCTTGAGGAACGCGGACTGGAGATGCTCTAATAAGATGAAAGATGAGGAGCAAAAGAAGAAGAAAAGGATAGGACAGCCGTTGACCCGGGTTTGGAGTCGTGGGAGTCAACAGCTGGATGCGCAGTACTATAGATAGTACGTGTGATACGGAAGAGAGTCTGCCGTCTGCATGTGCACCCACTTGATCAGATTATGCAGGTTCAAACTCCGTCGATCTAGAATTCGATGCGCATTATAAACCTAGTTAATGCATCCATTACTCGCACACTTCGCTTTAGAGCAAGGGCAATAGTAGAGTCAACTGCTAGCTATAAGGCATATCCATGTCATCTAGAGTCAACCTAATACTCCCTCTGTTTAGGATTATAAGTCCCGCGCAGATAACTAGATTGTTAATTTGATCAATAAAATATAAGTTATATATTTTAAAAATTATATCATTAGAAAATATAACATCTAAAGTTTCTAATGATATAATTTTTATAATATATTATTTATATTTTGTTAGTTAAATTTATAACCTAGTTATCCGCGCGAGACTTATAATTCCGAATATATTTTATTAGTTATATTTTTAGCCAATATGCACAATAGATAGAGATAAAATTATACTATCTTTATTAATGTATGGTCCACTTTACACTCTCACATAGTGTCTAGGAGCACGTGTTGCAGCTGGCTATTAACTGCCCACTCCTCTTGTCTCTCTTTTTCTCTCTCATCCAACTAAGCATAAATATAGTATTTTAACTCATATAGCCTGCTGACTGGACCTTAGTGTACGACGAAATACCTGCACGGTAAATATTCCGTCCTGCCGAATTCTATGTGGTGGAGCCAATCGCTGTTAGGATCGGAGCTAGCCTCCGGCCGGCTTTTCCACGGTCACGGTGACATCGTCCTGATGCCCAGTTAGTTGCGATTTAGCTCAACCAGACAGTCGGTCAGTATTGCGAGAACTATACTCCACTCAACAAGGACGCCGGCTACGACCGAGTCTGTACAGTACTACAGTCCACCACCGGTGTCGGACAGTGCAAATATAGTTTGATCTAGCGTGCGTGCGTGCGTGCAACCATCAATCGACATCAAGAATTCGTCTCACCGAGAGAGATCATCACCTGGCACAACGAACAGAACCCCTATAGCGACTACCAATTATTAATGGCGAGACGGACGTACATACGTGCGTGTGTATTCTTGACAGAAAAGTATGAGGCGTGACCAGATCGGGCCTCCGGTCCGAGTACGTGCGTCGACCGACCGCGGTCTCGATCGGCATGTAGCTGTCGATCGGTCCATAGATCTAATCGCTGCTCCTACGCAAATTAGGTGTTGAACGATCGAATAAAGATCGGTCCAATTGATCAGAGCATCATCACTCGTGTCCCTAAAAGCCTCTAAGCGTGAAATTGGAGCGCTAGCGCACAAAAACTCGCTCAGTCCTCTCAAAAATTGAAATAGCGTCTGCGCGGTCCACCTAAACATTCGGCGCTCTACATAGAACCCAACACGAGGGAGGTCAATCGGGGACACATGCGCAACTTGAAAAGTTGGCGGGCCAGTCTTGTCGGCGGGACACCAAAATCTTTCCTCCCTTTTCTCCTATATTCCCCCCCCCCCATTTCCCTCCAGCCCGTCCAATCCCGCCATTTTTTGTCGTCGCCGCCAACTCCCGCCATTTCCCCGCCCAACCTCTCCCCTCCCGTGCACCACCTGCCGCCACCACCATGCCCGCGAATAAAGGGAAGGTCGACAAGCAGCATCCGGAGGGGATGACCAACACGGAGTGGGCATTCGACATCCAGCACCGGCAATTGGAGAACGCCAGCCGTCGGCTGAGGGAGAAGAACTCGAGACTGCACAGGACGGCGGAGGCGCAGGCGGAGCAGGCCCATGCAGCCACTCGTGCGGCCGCCATGGCGGGAATGGCGGCGCCGACTTACAACGCTGGTCTCCGCATCCTCGAGAGCCAGAGCAGCGTCTCCTCCCCATCACCATCCAGCGTGTCGCCGTCCGGCCACCCAAACACGCGCCGCACCTTCCTCGTTTCTCGCCGGCCCACAACGAGTTCGACCCGCTCGACGATTTTGACCCCAACTCCCTCGCCTACGACACCTCACCGACCCATCACCGTATCCCTGCTTTCAATGGCGGCGTGCCGCCACAGAGGCCTAGCTTCACCTAGTTCGCCTCGGGCAGCAGCCAGAGCGTCCCCACCGAGTTTGGCGCTGCCAGCAGCCAGAGCTCCCCCAACCTGTTCGATACAGGCAGCAGCCAGATCGACCCTAGCCTTTTCGGCGGAGCGCACCATGTTGACCGCACCACGGCCGACTCCATTATGGCCGACGTCATCAACGACAACTCCGTCCACGCCTTCAGGCAAGAGGAAGCCGCTGCATACGAGGACGAAGACGGCGAGCCATGGGAGGACGAGGTCCACACGTACGCGGAGGTAGACGATGTTGAGGATGAGTTGGTGGAGGTACCGGTGACCATCACGGACGACCTGAAAGGGAAGAAGAAGGCGGTGGAGGCAGAGGGGGAGAAAAAAATAAAGGAGACGACGGACGCGGCCCCAAGTCGAGCTTGAGGGAGGATGAGTGCCTCGCCGAAACTTGGAAGACCATCAGCATAGACCCCTTCATCGGCGCTAACCAGAACTCAGACTGCTAGCTATTGGAAGAGGGTGAAGGCGACGTACGATGAGTGATGGTTGTTGGATCCCTACTTCAAGGCCTTACACGACGACCGCAACGACTTCGACATGTCTCACCGTTGGGCCATGATCTAGCACGCTTACAACAAGTGGCACGGCGTCATGGAGGAGGTCCGCCGCGTCTATGTCAGCGGCACCAACTACGACGATCGGGTAAACAGCCCCTGTCACCGCCCGCTCTCACCTATTTCAAACTTGTGTCCGACTGTTGGTGTTTTTCGTGTTCCTGGTATGTTTATTTTGATCACCGATGCACTTGTATTCCGGTGATTTGCGGCGATTGTATCGCCTGAACTATGCCGTGCCCGGTGACGGCAAAACTATGTTTAATTTCCGACGATTTTTAAATGTTTGAATTTGCAATTGCAATTTGGACGTTGTTTATAAGACCAACCGCCAGATCTTGTATGGGGTGTGTGTGGGGTGGGGTGGGGGGGGAGGGGGGCTAGTGAAGATGCTCTTATGCTGCTACCTGGAGAGTTGGACGCTTGAGTAATGTTTACATTAAGCATCAGAGAAGAAGTAACCTTTTGTTGATCTCCTTGTGATTTTTATTACGTGCTTACCAAATGGCGGAGAGTGAAAGTGAGAATGAGTAGTACTCGCACAAGACAGGTCGATCGGATCGATGGGCGACTGCGTCTGCCTCGATCGGAAGAACCAGTGAACGCTGGGTGGATGTGTGTACAGATGTGGATGTCACGTACGTCGATGACTCGTGCTCCGTTAGTCTAGTCTAGAGTCCAGACCCGTACAGTTAATACTAGCCTTCTCCCGGAACATCCAGCGTCTTGTTAGTTGAACTGGTAAGCTGCAATCCACTTCATGCAGCTAGTTTTTGTCACCCCTAGTCCTAGTCCTAGTCCTAGTCATCGTCGTCGTCGGATTACTTGTCTCGCATGAAACTTTGACGGTGAAAATCAAGTAGAGGTTAAGGTGAGAGTGACGCGGGCCACGGACCCACATCGATCAGCTCATGAACCACGCACCCGAGCTAGCGAGTCAGTCACCCGACCATGATGATGCATGTGATCTCGGTCTCTTCCTTTGATCCGTATTTCCTGAACCTTTTGTTCTTGAGCATCTAGCTAGCGGAGATCGTGGATTGCATTGGCATAAAAAGGTTCCGTGCTTCCTGCCTAATAAACGGATAAAGCCAAGAGACTTCGGTCCTAAAATAAAGTTGTTCCAAAAGACTCCAACGAGCAAAAGAGAAACAATTGTTCCAAAACACTCGGGTAACGTTTGTTCCGGGGATCAAAACCAGGTTCCTGAATCCTGAGCAGGTAAGGACGCAGTACTGCATGATGGGTTTGGACTCACCTGTACTACTATGAATGTACAGGAATCGACCACGTACGCCGTACACGCAGAGCTAGATCGGCGGCCGGCTTAGCAGCTGGTGCCTTGGCTTCGTATAACGTTGGCTTCCAGACGCGCAACCACTCCACACCAATCTTACTGAACCTGAACCTGAACCTGATGATGATGTCCTTGTGCGGCCGGCCAGGCATGCAACAGTTGTTCTAGTCCAAAACTCGATGAGCACAGCAGACGGCCGAAAGGAAACGGCATGTCCCATGCATACGGCCCCACTGGAAGAACAAAGAAGATTCTCAACTAACTAGCACCTACTCCATTCGTCCATGCGCCATAACAAAAGAAAAAAAAATGTGTGGGGACAGAATATCCGACTAGAGGACACTACCGTATGTAAACTCACAACATTTTTCGCTTTTATTCCAAAAAGAGGATTTCAATGCGTTCCGTTCACATTTGAGGCCACTTCACATTGTTTGATATTGACACAGAGGTTTATGAAATCAACAATGCTACACTTACGGGCAGGTATTTACGGGATTTGGGTTACGGGCTGATGTGGGGATCGTGGATTGATTTCAGTTCCTAGAATAACGGGAGGGAAAAAAATATAGACCAGCCAGGTTGTTCCACCTCATCCTGTACAACGTTTCCGTAAAAAAAATCCCGTAAGTCTAGTATTTTCGTTATGAAATTGGGTTGAGCGTATGCCTTCCTGGCAGGGACGCCTGCGTGTTAAATAGGGTAAACAAGTTACATATTAGTTCGGTTTGGAGATATGCATGCCTTGAGGACTAAGGAACCTTTTTTTTTCCCACTGGAACAAGAGGAAGCAATCCCACGAACTAACATTTTCATCCGTTGGATTGCCTTGTGTGGATGTTTTCTGTCGTCAGATTTCTATCAGATTTTGTACTAGGCCAAGTGTCCCTGGGAATGCTACTCTGGACATCAAAATATCCCACCGTGGTTAACTGGGCTCCGAAATCGCACCAAAGCCCACCTAATTGACCTACTGGACGTCTGGACCGAACTGACTCACTGAGCAAGACCCCTTCCCCCAAACTCCGCATCGACGCCGCCCCGAACGAAACCCTGGCTACCGACGCCCACCTCCACGCTGCCCACGCTCGCCAATCCCTAGCTCAACAAGGGTCAAACGCGCCGCCGCTCCTGCCGTCCTCGTCCCGGCTAGAGAGAGAGATGATGGAGATGGAGAAAGTGGCTATGGAGACCGTGAGCGGAAGATTTTGGTGCCACCACTTCCTTGTCAGCTCTATCTGCTCTCCCGCACCGTCCGTCCCACCAACACTTTCAAAGCAGGGATGCGGATCAGATCTGCATTATGCAGAGGCGGCACCCTCTCCACGGCTCCACACCTCTGTCTGTCGCCTTGCAATCTCTAAGTCCGGCCTTCCCATGGATGACCACAAGCTTTCCCCCACCACCACGGTCCATGACCACTGCTCCATCAGCGGCAAGGTGCGCCACAGTCCCACATCGATCTACCAGGTAAAATTCTAACCCTAGCTCATCTAATTTCCGATTTGATAATTTTGGACATATGCACCCGCTGCAGACACTTGGAGATTGGAGATGACCAAGTGGATTTGATGTCCAAACAAAGAACATCCTGAAGGTTGCAGGATTCTTCGATCAAGAACGGCGTTCACACATGCTGCCCCATGAGCACATTTAAATGGTAAGATTTCTGTACCCAATATTGTGATTCAGGAGAAAGACCTAATATGGTACTGTTTATCCGATATTGTATACTCATAAAGTAAATTCTGGATCTTTGTTATTAGGCAGAGTTGCTCACAAGTAGGGTTACAATATTTTGGAGGATCGTACACTAACGAGCACCATCATCTACTTTGTCTTCATGTATTTTATGATAGAGAAGAGCCCATGTTGATTGTGTGAGTGCAGAACCAATTATTATCATGTACACACATATCTAAAGTTTACCAAAAATCAGTTGAGCTTTGGAGAAAAATTATTCCTGGTGTGGCTGTGTGGGCTCGATGGCAAGGGATATAAGTAAACAATTAATTCTTATGTTTTTCTTTCGGTTGTTCTAAGATGAAAAGGAAAACTAGCCACTTGATTGCTCAAAGTATTCAATATGCCCTTAGAAACTCACGTAAAGATTACGCATTCATGGAATTTCTTTCCTAAATAAATATATCATATTGTAGGATGATAATACCAAGGACAACGTGCTCTTTTAAATCTGCTAATTTTTGTATATATTTATGAAATATCTTCTATTCTTTACACTGGTTCTACTCTGCCAGAAGTTGAAGCAACTCTCATAAAATGTCAAACCATCTAAATTTTCTGCAATTTAAGTTGGAATCTTTGCAAGCTCCTAAAGTAAGACTTGCTGACACGGTCGAGAGTTTCTATGGTAAACTGTTTTATCATGAAAGCACACCGGAAACAGATTGAATTTATAGAAGGAAGTTAATTTTCATTTTCCTTTGTTCTCATTAAAATTAGTAATAGTTCAGTTCTACATGACAGATTCTTCAATTGTTATAAATGTTTTACTCGAGTTTGACTGAGAATTTGCATCTATTTTTTATCACATCTAAAGATTATTGGGCATAAGGTATATTTTTTATAACTAGAGTTCTGATCAATATATGCAAAAGATGGGTAGTTGCTACCTGCTTGGCTGCTTATAGTTCTGAAATAGTTTCTATAGTGTTACTAATACTTTCACATTGATGCAAATTTGTTTTACGTCTATCATTAGGGGTATTATAACCGGACCAAACTGGACCAAACCGGAGCTCTCGCGCCATTTCGCTGCCACATTGTGTCTATATGCTTTGTTGTTTTTAGTACTCACGTGAAATATTGGCATTACAGGTTGAAGTGGTAACTATGAGAGAGGAGCCTGTTGAAGATGGTGAACAATGATCAGATACATTCGCAAGATGTGAGAAGTTGTACATGCATCAGTGTTACATCTAGACATTCTTCCTCGAAAAATCATAGCAAATATTTTATGAAATATTGTTTTTAACCGAGTATGGAAGAAAATTGCAAGTTTTCCTTTTAACCTAGAATGGAAAAAGCATGTGCATGAAAGTCATGATGTTATTATATGCCAACCTTGATCCTTTCTATAAGAGTCTGTTTACTTTAATCTTGCCTTGTGACGATGGTAGTTTGAGGTGAACACCTTCTAAACCTAAAAATTAGGCCAGTGCTAACGTTGCAAGGTCGAGATGAATACCAACCACCTATACTGCAAACGGATTAAAATGCCATCTTCTTTATCTGGATGGAAGTATAGTTCACAACAAGTTGTTTAACACTTTGAAAATTGTTAATATATCAAATATACTATTTTCATTCATTCCTAACAACCTATTTTTTATCTAATGGACGGGCGCGGCAACGCGCGCCAACATGATCTAGTACAAGGTAAAGCATACACGATACAATCTCTAAACTGTATACAACGCAAAATCAACATGCATGCACTTTCACGCTATTTTACAACCTCTCTCAATCACAACTGAATCTAGATTGAGATTGCACCGTGAAGCTTTCATCTGTCTCACTGTCAATTGTTTTGTGAATCCATCAGCAACCTGAAGGTATAAACCTAATGTTTAGTTGGTTATTAGCAACTCGCTGTCTCGAACAGAGTGATAGTCCACTTCAATATGCTTTGTTCTAGCATGAAAAACGGGATTAGCTGACAAATACGTAGCACCCGAATTATCACACCATAGTGACGCTGCCATAGGATGATATATCCCAAGTTCTATCAACAAAGTTTGAATCTATATTACTTCTGACGAGGGGTAACTTCGGCAAAATGCCGATGATTATGGACTTAGGGTTTCGAGAAAAAAATTAGGGATTTCGTCGGGTGACCAGACAAATAAGGGAGTCGAAGTCGTCTGCTTGCTTATGACCAAATCGATTACAGATTGCTTGAGGTTTTTCTCGGTGCCTCTTCATTGGCTCCTCCCAGCCTATATATAATAGGCTGGGTTCCGAAGCCGTATACGGATAGGTTACAGACTATGATTACAACAGCGGTACAATACAGATTTCTATTTCCAAACTATATCTTCTGTCGGATGCTTCCTAGGCCTTCTTTGTAGGCTTCGTGAGCCTGTGATCCTTTATGCAGCTAGGGTAACTAATCATAAGAACCCTAATAGTCATACCTATGTCAGTAGCCCCCGAGATTCCATCTGAATCGTAGATTCGGGTTGAGTCTCAAAGATAATTTTAGTATTTACGATCCGAAGTTTTCTTTACGAAATATTTACTTTTATATTGACTTGTAGGGGTTTGGGTACAACAGGCCTGATGCATCCGACGAATCGGGAATCAGTTAATTGCTCCTGGGAAAAAACACTTCAGACCTACATCAAATTCAAGTCCCCATACATGAACTCAGAATTTTAGTGACGTGATTCAGTTCGAGTTGTTGAGGTCTTATCGAATACTGAATCTCAGTTCTATTATATCGGGTACCAACACATCCGTTGTGATTTTTCATCGTATCGTTGATACGAATAATTTACTAGCAGAGCGTATTCATGTGCGGTTACCAGGCCACACAGGATAAGTCCTAGGGTCTTACATTCATGTTATGGACACGGCATTCGGAACTTTTATCGCGTCAGGCGCAGTCCGAGATTTTTTATAACTTTATCGACTGCTTTATTTGGCTGCTGGAATTGCTGAAGTTTATCAGATTTCTATTTTCTCAGATGATGTTTTGTAGACTCTCCTGATGGGAGTAACCTTTTGAGGATACACTGATGTAATACTCATAGGTTAGGATAGTATTTCTTCGGGTCATATTTTTAACCTTATAACATAGTTTTCTATCGGGTGCGCGACAGCACTCCTGATGGGAGTAGCCCCCGAGGCTATGTTCAAATGCATGGCATCGGGACATAGGCTCATAATTTTCTGAATATTTTTGTTTAACCAGAGCAATGTACGCAAATTTTCTAAATATTTTTGCTTGTGATAATAAACTTTTAATAATAAAGCCCCCGACTGTGGGCGAAGAGATAACGTAGAAAAAAGAAATCTGAGTTTGGAAAACTTATCTTTTATTTAAAGCTTGAAGATGATGATACATGTTTTGACGTACTCGTCTGGCCGTTAGCCTTATTGAATAATATTGTGGCTAAGAAGCTGGGTCGTAGACCGTATTTAATTTAAATTGCAAGAAAAATAAATTCTAAGCGTAAAAACACCGTAATTGTGCGACGTTCCATGGATTGGAGTATTTGACTCATGTCTTCTTATCTTGAAGCCAGTATGCTCCACCAGGGATTACTTTTGTGACGATGTAAGGCCCTTCCCAAGGTGACTCCATTTTACGGTGACCACCTTGCTTGAGGCGAATGACTAGGTCCCCTACGACAAAGGACCTAGGCCGCAATCGTCGGCTGTGGTAGTTGCATAAGTTCTGCTGATATACTGTGGCCCTTTGTACGGCGACATTACGAGCTTCCTCCAGTGCGTCAATGTCATCTTCGAGTGCTTTCCTGGATGCGTCCTCGTCATATTCAGTGACCCGTGGTGACTCGTGAGTTACTTCGACTGGAAGAACAGCTTCAGCGCTGTGGACCAGAAAGAAAGGTGTTTCTTGCGTCGAATTATTTAGAGTGGTACGTAGGCTCCACAAAACATAGGGTAAATCATCAACCCACGCTCAGTTTTCTCTGTCGAGCGGTGCTAGCAGTCTTTTATTGAAACCAGCGGTTACGACCATTGCATTTTTCTACTTGCCCATTGGTTTACAGGTGGGCAACTGAGGCATAGCTTACTTTTATGCCCATCTCCTTGCAATGCTCCTTGAACTCATTGGAGGTGAATTTAGTTACATTGTCGGTGATGATGTTGTTTGGTATGCCAAATCGGAACACTATTGATTTGATGAAATTCACAGTCGAAGTTCCATCCTAGCTAGTAATAGGCATTGTTTCAATCCACTTGGTGAATTTGTTGACTGCTACTAGCAGAAAGATGTGTCCTCCTGGTGATGACTTGTGAAGTTTACCCACCATATCAAGTCCCCATTGAGCAAAAGGCTAAGTAAGAGGTATGCGGTTTAATTCGGCGGTAGGTGCATCGGGTTTTGTTGCGAATCACTCACATACTTCCCATGTTTGTACAATATCTTTTGCATCATGTACTGTTGTTAGCTAGTAGAATCATGTCCTGAATGCTTTGACAGCAATTGCTCGGCTGCTGGTGTGATGACCATATACTCCTTCATGTATGTCTTTGAGTATAATCTTTCCTTCGTCGAGTGTAACGCACTGCTGCAATATACCTGAAATACTTCTTTTATACAGTTCTCCCTTGATGATCCTGAAGGCTTTTGATTGACGAGTGATTCGTCGTGCTTCTATCACGTCCTTAGGGAGTTCTCCCCTCAGCATGAATGTTATCTATGGTTGCATCCATGTGGGCTCCAATATCATGACTTCATCGACTTTTGGCCCTTCCTCAAGGACTTCTACTATGTTTTCATATGTTGATGTAGCCCCCAAGCTTTTTGCGGTTTGACCTTTTTCCGTGCTCTTGGCACTATAACTTCAGAGACCCTTTTGGCTTTGATAGATCGCTCCGTTATTTCCTCCCAGAAAACTCCGGGTAGTACTGGCAGGCATAAGGATCCAATGCTTGCCAAATTGTCGGCCTCTTCATTGCTTGCCCTTCCTATGTGTGAAACTTCACACCCGTCAAATTGAGCTTCCATGATGCTGTACAGATCGCGGTAGGCAATCATGTTGTTGCTGACAGGTCGCACTTGTTCATTGCTTGTTGTGCCACAAGGGTTGGAATCACCGAATATTTTCAAGAGAGTTGCGCCGCAGGCTTTAGCCATACGCATACCGTGCAACAGGGCTTCATACTCAGCTTCGTTATTTGACGCATTTGCAAAACTCATCCGAAGTACATATCGCAGTTTATCGCCTTGAGGTGACACCAATATGACTCCTGCTCCTGCTCCTTCCGTTCTTTTTGACCCATCGAAATACATTGTCTATGCACTGGAGAGGTCTGGCAGGCCCACGCACTGTAGTTCTGTCCATTCAGTAATAAAGTCAGGCAAACCTGTGATTTAATTGTTTTGCGTTTCTCGTACATGATATACCGAGGGGATAGCTCAATGCCCCATAGAGAGACGCGTCCGGTAGCTTCTGAATTGTTGAGAATCTTGGAGAGAGGTGCTTTATTGTCCACTATGATCGGGTATTCTGAAAAATAATGGCGCAACTTTTATGCTATCATGAAGACTCCGTATGCTAGATTCTGATAGTGTGGATATCTTCGCTTCGATGGATAGAATACCTCACTTAGAAAATAGACTGGTCTCTGAACATCGTGGGTTTTCCCTTCTTCAGGTCGCTCGATGACCAAAACTGTGTTGACCACCTGATTAGTAGCGGCAATATAAAGAAGTAGGGGTTCTTTTTCTCGTGGAGACACGATGACGGGAGATGTCGAAAGTGTTTTATTGAGGTCTTCAAAAGCACGTTGAGCCTCATCTGTCCATTCAAATTTATCTAATTTCCTCGTAAGGGCATAGAATGGAAGTGCCTTTGCGCCTAGACGAGCGATAAAATGTCTGAGTTCAGCAACTTGCCCAGACAGTTGTTGCACGCCCCGAAGATTTGTTGGCTTTTTCATTGTGAGGATTGCCTGTATTTTTTCGAGATTGGCCTCTATTCCCCTTGCTGATACAAGGTATCCGAGGAGTTGCCCCGCAAGGACTCAAAAGGAACACTTCATCGGGTTGAGCTTGATGCAATATTTGTCGAGGTTCTCGAACGTATCTCGGAGGTTATTGATAAGGGCTGACCCTTGTTTTATTGTAACTATGACGTCATCGATGTAAACTTCCACATTTGTTCCAATTTGACTTCCCAAGCAGTTTTGCATCATCCGCTGATATGTTGCACCCACATTTTTAACTCCAAAGAGCATTATTGTGTAGCAGAATACACCACAGGGTGTGATAAATGCTATTTTATTTTGGTCTTCCTCCTTCATCTGAATCTGATGTTATCCCAAGTATGCGTCTAGAAAGGAAAGACGTTCGCACCCTGCAGTCACATCGATTATTTGATCAATTCGTGGTAGTGGGAAGTGATCCTTTGAACAATGTTTTTTCAAAAAAGTGAAATCAATGCACATACGTAGTTCCTTTGTATTTTTATTTGGGACACATACTGGGTTTGTGATCCACTCTGCTTTCTTCAATTCTTTGATAAATTTGGCGTCAGTTAGGCGATGGAGCTCCTTTCCAATGGCCTTTTGTTTTGGTTTTGCGAAGCCGCGAAGTGTCTATTTTTACTAGTTTTGCCTTCGGATCCAAGTTTAGTGCGTGCTCAGCGAGTTCGCTAGGAATTCCCGGCATGTCGGCTGGTAACCATGCGAAAATCTTCTAGTGCTCACGGAGAAACTCGATGAGCGCACTTTCCTATGCGGAACCAAGATTAGAGGCCACAAAGGTTGTCTTCTTTGGGTCAGTAGGGTGAATATGGACTTCCTTTGTATCTTTTGCGGTGTCAAAAGCCTGATCGGGATTGATACGTGTTACTGTCAGAGGTTCTGCATTCACTGACATTTTTAGTTGCTCAAATCGGTAGCCATCCAGAAAGATTTGGAGATTTTGTTGAATTCTCGATCACAACTGTCAGAACGTGTAAAATTGTCCTTCACTATTATGACCCCTTTGGGGGCTAGCATTTTCATAACCAGGTACACATAATGTGGCACTATCATGAACCGTGCGAAGGCTGGGCGACCCAAGATCGCATGATACTGTGATGGCCAGTCCATGACTTCGAACTCGATCTTTTCACGCCTGAAATTTTCTTTGGATCCGAAAACAACGTCAAGAGATATTTTACCTAAGAGAATTTCAGCTTTACCTAGGACTATACCATGAAAAGATGTTTCTATTGGTGCCAAATTTGCTAAAGAGCAATTCATCGCCTTGAGTGTCTTGTCATAAATTAGGTTGATGTTGTTCCCCGCATCCATGAAAACTTTACTCATATCAAATCCACCAACTTGCGCCTCTACTATTAGAGCCGAGTGGTCTGGTCGTGGGACTCGAAGTGGATGATCAGCTCTGCTGAATGTAATTTCCTGTTCTGACCAATGGAGATATCCGGGTGCAGCTGGTGGTGTTGTTTCTCCCATGTTGACTTGTCGTGTAATCAATTTATGGATCGTATTGGATGGGCCCCTTTTTAGGGTCATTGACATTGCTCCTTTGGAGCTCGGGTATTTGTCATCTTTGTTTTTGTTTGTAGCGGGTTGTCCTTGTCCTGTTGCCGGCTGCATTGATGGAGGTGGTGGTGCGCCAATTGTCAGGGCTCCAGGTGCAGTGGTGTATCCTCGGCTTGCTGCTTCGGTTGCCTTTGCATTGCACACTTCCTACATCTTTAGAAACATTTGACAATACTTCATGAGATGATTTGATTGCCTTTTTCCTGTTGAGTCAAACATAGAAGTGCATGTTGTAGGGTCCTTCCAGCATTTGCATTAGGGACAAAGCTCTTGGATGGTATCTCTGTGTTGATTGGCTTCCTCCGACATCATCTCTTCGGTATCCACTATTGTGGTCATCGTTTCTTTGGTTGTCCCCTCCTGAAAAACCGGCTGCGACGTAGCTTGGTCCACCGTGTTCATCGTTATTTCGTCACCTTCTATCATTACCGCACATGTCCCTATGTTCTTCAGGTGAGCGCGTTCTCTTGTTGTATATTGTGTCTTCTTCGTCAGCCCAGCGATTTGCCATATCCATCAGTTGTGAGATTGTTTTGGGCTTAACCCATCCCATCTCTTCTATGAACGCTCGTCGGCGAAGGTCGTCATTGAAGGCATCAATTGCTCTTTAATCGGATATAGCTTCAACCGAGTTTTGATGATGTTCCATCGCTGGATGAAGGCTTGTATCGATTCTTCGGATTTCTCCTTGTATGCCCGCAATTGTTCTAGGGATGCAGGTCGCTTGAACATGGAGTGCAAATTTCAGATGAACTTGTCTTCAAGATCGTTCCAGCTGCTGATGGATTCTTCAGGTAACTGCCTTAGCTAGGATCGGGCGACACCGCTTAGGTGTAGCTGTAGGCTTTGCGTTGTAGTGGCCTTGGAGCCACCCTGTAGTTTGACGGTTGCCAGATAATCTGCCAACCAAGCTTTGGGTTCCTGGAGGCCGTCGTATTCCTGGCAGTCATGAGGGAGTTTGAAGTCTTTGGGTACTGGAGTCTTGCGAACCCGTCAGGTAAAGCAAAAGGCTCCACATAATTCATAATCATCCTCGCTGTCACCATCATAGTATCTTCGGTTGCCGCGCTCTTCCTTGGATCTATCGATCTTGTGTTGTGTATTGTCGTCTCTTGCGTCATTTCATGGTTCAGAGTTCGAAAAGTGCACTTGATGTGGCGACCACGGTCGTCGAGTGCGCCATACCTACTGAGGGCTGTTGTGGCGGCGTGGGGATCTGTCATGTTGTCGTGTGTTTCCTTGTTTCACTTGCGCAAGAGACACACCCACCATGCCGAGGTTCATGAGAGCGTAGCGATGGAGAGCCGCACGAGGATCAACAGGTGAGGATTTAGTTGTAATCAAGTATGTTTGCGCAGCTACAATTGTGGCTTCTGCTGTTTTTGCCCTGATGTGTCATGTTGGATCTACTGACATAAACGATAAGTCGAGATATCGGGCCAGTTCATTTCTTTCGGCTTCGGGGATATTTTGCAGTCGTGAGGCTCCTCTCCTTGGCTGTGCTCCTCCAGTTACACTTCATAATCCTCGGGTAGAACTTAGCTAGGCCCACCGAAGACTGGATTTGTCGACTAGCCTATTTCTTTCGTCGAGTTGCCTCTACATCCTTAGTAGATCCTTCTGCTTGTGATGGAGCAGGTATTGGTAGGCCATTAATTCTGTGCGTGTGGCTTCAGCTGTCATTGTGACCGCACCCGATACTACATCCCTTGCTTTTTTCCATGCTCCGGCTGATAGCCGGAGAATTTGCCGCTCGACTACACGTGGTTCTCCTCCTCCTTGGATTATGCAGTTGTTTGTCAGGTCTCCTTCGTTTCTGTGATCTCCTGCATTATCATCCCATAAAATAACATTGGGATCAAGGGTGGGGTTACCGTTGGAGTCACGCTGAGTTGAGGCATCCCCGATAATTATGCACACTTGGTGGTGCGTTATGTATGAACTAATGACGTCGTCGTCGGATCCAAGGGAGACACTGTTTGGAGGATCAGTGAAGTCTAGCAGTTTCTGTTCTGGGTAGATTTTGGCCATCCTGATTCCGAAGTCGATACTTTCGCTGCTTTCTTCGGGTTCAGTGCTTACTAGGTCTGATCCACGTGGGGGTGTTAGATGGGAGTTTGATCCAAGGGAGAGACCATCATAGAGACCGTTAAAATCCCCCAGATCTGCTGATCTTCCAGAGTTTATTTGCCGTTTGCCAGCTACGGCGTAGATTCTGCAGATGATCCGACAGAAGATGCAGGTATCTCCGCAGGCGCAACTTTTTCGACCGATGGTCCCGACGAAATCGGAGCCCTTCGGGTTCCTCTACACGAAAGTGGAAACTTCCGATGAGATCGGATCCGCCGTTGAAGTCGACGGGAACCGAGACAGGGGTGGGTGGGCATGGTGCCGCTTCTGTCGGATTATTGCTTGATGAAAAGGGGTTTGCCGAATCCATGACTCCAACATTCAGGTTTCCTAAAGACGGCGCCAATTGATGAGGGGTAACCTCGGTAATGCCCATGGTTATGGACTTAGGGTTTTGAGGAAGATTTTGTCGGGTGATCAGACAAACAAGAGAGTTGAAGTCGTTTGATTGCTTATGGCCAAATCGATTACAGATTGCTTGAGGCTTTTCTCGGTACCTCTCCCTTGGCTCCTCCCAGCCTATATATAATAGGCTAGGTCTCGAAGTCGTATGCGGCTAGGTTACAGACTATGATTACAATAACGGTACAATGTCGGTTTCTATTTTCAAACTATATCTTCTGTCGGATGCTCCTGGGCCTTCTTTGTAGGCTTCGTGGGCTTCTAATCCTTTATGCAGCTAGGATAACTAATCATAAGAACCCGAATAGTCATACCTATGTCAACTTCAGTTGTAGCATTTACCAAAGATTTATATTTTGGCTCAGTACTTGATCTTGACATTGTAGCCTGCTTGCGTGCACTCCATGATATAAGATTACAACAACAAAAGATTGCAAAACCTCCACTAGACCGGACAACCAGCCTAGTATGCATCATAAAATGCACTGACCAAGGTGGACTTAGACTCAACAAGTTTCAATCCAAGAGAAATAGTGAACTTCAAATATCGAAGAATTCTCTTAACAATTATCCAATGAAAAGTGGTAGGTGCATGCAAGTATTGACAAACCTAATTGACAGAGAAGGTTATATCTGGACTAGTCAATATCACATATTGTAGTGCACCGACTCTACTCCTGTATCTAGTGGCATCATCATCACTTAAAGGATCACCTTCACAAATAGATAGCTTCTCGGATGTAGAAAGCAGAGTGGTAACTGGTTTACATTCCCCCATACCAACACGCTTCAGAACATCCATAATATACTTTCCCTGAGATGAAATACCATTGGATACCTTGGTGACTTCAATACCAAGAAAATAATGGAGAGATCCAAGATCCTTGAATGCAAAGTCCATGCGCAGATCTATAAGAACAACATCAACTGCCTCCACAGAAGAACTAGTAACAATAATGTCATCAACATAAACAAGCATAAATATGGTGACACCATGTTTTCGATAGAAAAACAAGGAAATGTCAGTTTGGATGGAGAAAAACAAATTGCATGAAGTTTGGAAGACAATCGAGAGTACCAAGACCGAGGTGCCTGTTTGAGACCATATAATGCTTTATCAAGCGTGCATACATAACCAGGAGTCGCGGAGTGCTCATAACCAGGAGGTTGTTGCATATATACCTCTTCTTCCAGAATGTCATGAAGGAACGCATTCTTCACATCTAACTATCACATCACCCAGTTTTGAGATACAACAATAGATGGAATTAGATGAATGGTGACTGCCTTTACCACTGGACTAAACATGTCCTCATAATCAATGCCATGCCTCTGTTTGAATCCTTTGGCAACCAACCGTGCCTTGTACTGGTCAATAGTACCACCAGCCTTACGTTCAATTTTACAAACCCACTTGCAGTCAATAATGTTGCTACCAGGTGGTCGCGGGACAAGATGCCATGTTTGATTGTTCATCAATGCCAAGTACTCCTCATCCATGGCCTCTTTCCATTGTGTATTACCAAGCACCTCTTGTGAATTTTTGGGTTCTCCTATGCTAAAAAATTACACCATCTAACATGACCATCAGTAAGCTCTTTAGACCGAAAAATTCCACTTTGGGAATGCGTATGAGCTGGTGGAGCCTATGCAGGCTCGACCACAGGAGCAGCGGGCACAGAGGATCCCGGATGTGCAGAGTTCGAACCAGATCTCTCGGGATTGGGATCAGGGACGATGACGATGCATCCATTCCTACTGACGATGAATGATGAGGAAGTGATGAAGACGCATCCATCCCGGTGGACGTGCGTGATGAAGCAGTGGACCTGGGCGAAGGAGTGGATGAGGTTGCACCACGCGGCAGACGTAGGCTCGCGCGCGGAGTTGAGCGTGTCGATGTGCCATTAGGAGACTGGGGAACAACATCCTAGCCTGAATCTGCCACTGATCCCGAGGCAGATGCGCTCGATGCATACGCCGAATCAATAGAAGAATCCCCATAAGGATCAGCAGCCAAATTTCCTGCAACAGAGATTTCCTGCATACTATTTGCAGGAGAATAATTAGTAGATGCCGACATATGATCATGCATCAATTCATGTTCATGATCAGTGATGGAAAGATTTTGAAGGACAGATGGTAAAAGCTGAAGTTCAGCCCATAGTTAAACTCTAGCATTGGGATGTAAGGTGGAGAATGGAAAAAAACAGACTCGTCAAATGTAACATCACGAGAGATGTAGATTCACCTAGTAGAAATATATAGGCATTTATACCCTTTGTGGAGCCCACTATATCCAAGAAAAACGCATTGCTCGGATCAAAATTGAAGTTTATATTGATTATAGGGATGGAGATTTGGCCATACAACATATCCAAAAATACATAGGAAGTAGTAGTATGGTGGACATTTGAATAGTTTTTCCGTAGGTGTTGTGTGATGTATGACTTTGCTAGGCAATCAATTGATGAGATAAACAGCGGTAAAAAAAGCTTTATCCCAGAATTTTTGTGGCATTGAGCCATGTGCTAAAGACATAGACCAACCTCAACAATATAACGATGTTTACATTTAGTGGAACCATTCTGTTGGTGGAACCATTCTGTTGGTGGGCATAAGGGAAATATACATGATGTGATATGCCAACACGAGAGAAAAAAGAGTTCAATTTTTGAAATTCTCCACCCCAGTCGGATTGAAGGGATAAAAAAGTTCTATCAAAAGGACGCTTAACATGTTGTTGAAAATCACGAAGTTTCTGAAACACATCTTTTTAAGCAAGTAAATCCATGTGAATTTGCTAAAATCAGCTATAAATCCCACATAGTATTTATAATGACCAACAAAAATAGGGGCAGGGCCCAAAACACCTGAGAAAATAAGCTCTAAAGGAGATGTCGAAACACTCATCGATCTAGGATAGGGTAGGTGATGGCTTTTACCTTTCTGACACGCATCACAAACTATCTCATCATGCTTATTTGATGAAGGAAGACTATTATTTCTAAGAATTTGTTGAACTATTGTAAACGAAGGATGTCCAAGGCAATGATACCACCGGGTGGAAGACGGACTACTGGTGCTAAGAGCTTATTTTGGTGAAGGAGTGGTGGCACGATGCAAAGGGTAGATGCCATGTCTACTCGCCCCGTGAAGAAGGGTATTCCCCTAGCCTGATCCTTAACAGAAAAGAATGTGGGGTGAATTTCAACATAATCATGGCTATCAGAAACAAGTTTGGATGCAAAAACTACACTTTTTGTGGCTTTTCGAACATGGAGGATATGATTAAGATGAATATGATGATCAAGAGTGTGAATATAAGTATGACCAATATGTTGTATTTACATACCTTCTCCACTTGTAGTGTGAACATGTTCATCTCCTGATTAGCGAGCTCGAACAATCAACTTTTTAAGTTCAATAGACCCATGGTTCATTTTGCCAGTGTCGAGGTACTAGCTGGTATCAACTCCATATGAGTTAGACGTTGTTGCATTAGCTTGTGGCTCACGCATGATGAAGGACTTGTTGTAGCTTTAAGAACTTGTTGGCAAGATGTCTGAGTTTACTGCAGATCTGACATGGTGGTCTAGTGTAGCGTGGACGGTTTCCCATCGAGGAATTATTATTGTTACTGTTACCTCCACCGCCGTGTTCGCCGTTGTTTCCATAGTAGCGGTCACCACCATACTTGCTTTGGTTCGTGCGTCCATCGTAGCCACCACCGATGCTCCCACCACCGCGGTTGCTGTTATTGCCGCGGCCACAACCATAGCCTCCCATTGATTCCAAATTGGCAGAGAATCCACCAGCACCCGCATCGCTGTTTTGTTGCTCGATGCGCGCATCCGCTACCAAGAGCATGGCATATAACTCTGCTCAATGCGCGCAGAAACAGCCTCGAGGAGCAGATTAAACTCAGTGTCCACTCCATCGAGAACTACGTTGATGATTTCGTCTTTATCCATCTTCTTGCTAGCAACCGCCAGCTCGTCCGTTAGTGCCTTCACCTTGCTGAAGTAGACCGTGGAGTTCATCTCCCTCTTCTTGAGATCCTTCAAGAACCGACACACGTACATGATCCTTGCACGGGACTGAGATGCATACATGGTCTGAATCGCAGACCATGCCGCGTGCGCTGTCTGGTGCTCTATGATCTGCGCCAGAACCTCTCGCGATACAGATCCCACGAGGTAGCCAAGGACATGTTGGTCCCTCTCGATACATGTTGTATAGGAAGGGTCGTCCACCAATCTGGTGACCTTTTTCCTTCAACTCCACGCTCAATCGTGAGCGTTTCCGGTGGAGCCTTGATCATGTCGTCGAGGTACCCAAGGATACGGGCACCACGAATCGTAGGTAGCACGACAACCTTCCACATGAGGTAGTTCTCCCTCATAAACTTCTCATGAACCGTCTGACCGGGACATGGTGAAGCTCGATCTAGATGCGATGGGAAGAAGGGGGCTCTGATACCATGTGAAATTGGTTAAGCGTATGCTTTCCTGGCAGGGACATGTGCATGGTAAATAGGAAAAACAAGTTACAGATTGGTTCGGTTTGGAGATATGCCTTGAGGACTAAGGAACCTATACAAGGCAAAACATACACGCCACAATCTCCAAACCGTATACAACACAAACACAACACACGCGCACTATGACACTATTTTACACGTTGACATGTGAGTCAATGTAGATGATGCGTATTTATTTTTATTTTTATTAAGAATGGAGTACAATTTTTATTCCATAGTTTATCATTGTTGATACTAATTACTCAATTTAGCAAGTTTTTATCACAATAAATCCCATTTAGCAATAGTTAGACCAATTTATACCCCTTCTAAATATTTGATAGCAATATAGTAGGTAGGTCATGCCAACAAGAATATATGGTATGCCACATCTCGGTTTATGTCCGGTGCCATCTGGCTAAATATTTCAAGAAAAAGAGAAGAAACCACACCGACATAGCACCCCATGTGTACCTCACCCTCGGGATCATAAGTATGAATGCACGTAAATTTTGTAAGGGGTAAAAATTGGCACATACTTGCTCGGTACCCTATATATAAGGTTTATCTTTTTTCCATGGTAATTAAAAACACATATATAGATCAAATATTACACCATTTTGGGTGCAATTAACCCTGGCTAATTGTTGTGAGAAAATAGAGGAGTTTGCTAGATACCGTAATTAGAATGAAAACTTACTAAATGAGGTAATTGGTGTCCACTAGGGTACAACTAATTCAGTCTTATGCTAATGCGGGTTTATGCTAATGTTTTTCTTTCACAAGAAAATACTGTTGTTATTTATAAGATCGTCCCTTGGCACATGCAATTTTGCAAAATTAGTGAGAGGATCTATATTATTTATATGTAGAAAATTGTTTTCTATTAGTCATCGTCTCTATGTATGGTCAATGTCTCTTTGCACCATCTTTTAGAATAGTTACTATTTACCACCACCTTAAATGGTTTCTACGATGGTTGCGGTAGCCAGATTTGCCTCCACAACCCCAATTTCCTAACCTAACATATTGGCATCATCCCGTGGCTCCTCGTCCACCCATATTACACCAACAAGCTACCATCCATTTTTGTCCAATATTTGCGAGACTTTGACCACTTATTCCAAACCCTAACATTGAGGTGACTTCTTTTGAAGCAGACATGAAAAAGGAAATGGTCCAACCCTAAGCAATGTTTTCATGATATGAGCAATATCAGTAATTTGGTTTGGCTGCAAAATGGTCATCGAAGAGAGCAAGGAAGTTGTATTTTCAATACTCCTATTTATTTTGGAAATAATAATTGCAATATTCGATCATTATGTACGATCTTGTTTTTTATAACTTTTCAAACTTCTACTTTTGAAAAAAAATCTAAAATCATGAAAATATTCATATATGACAATAATGAATGAAAAATATCTGTGTGAATTTTTCCAGAAAAATTGGGGAGAATTTAGGAGCAAAATTCATTTGATGTTATTATTTTTCACAAAGTTAGCTTGCACAACAGATGATTCAATAGTGTGCTTTCTGCACGGTTTGCCAATTTTCATAAAGTTTCTACATATTCTATACATGCATGTTTTTTTTTCATATTTTTCACAACTTGTACTTATTATTTTAACTAATTTTCGGCAGCTCGTATTTCCAGGTTCCGAAAACACTCTCCCGTGAGTAGAGTAATTCTTCCCAAAATAAAAGAGAGGATCTAGACCTAATTTTATCTGTATGGTTCTATGTTCTATATCCACATCGTAATCAAGTTTCGATATGCACACTCAAAAGGGTCTTTTGAGCCCCTTGAAATCCACCGTGTCGATGCACTCGGCGCCGTCTCTCGATCCATTGAGAAGCCTGAGCAATTCGCTGGCGCGATCCTTTGTCACGCCTTCGCAGCCCACCTGCAGCAGCAGCAAGAGCTTCTGGAACGCGCCGACCTGCAGCGCCTCGGCCTTGCACCCGCCGCCGTCCGCCGAGAAGTTCTTGCACATCCGCCACAGCGCCGACACCGCAAACTCGGTCGCCATGTCAGACACGTGCTGCATCTTCTTCACGATCACCGGCACAGCCAGCGCCTGCGCGTACGCCTCGTCGCGTCCCTTGCCGATGAGGAGGAGGCTGTCCAGCAAGGCCAGCGCCTTCTCCGTCGTGCCTCTGTCGGCATCCACCAGTAGCTCGACGAGGAGCTGAACCGTGCCGAGGTCGACGAGGCGGGATGCGGCGATCTCGGTGTGCGCGACGAGGTAGTACGCGGTTACTAGCGCCGCCTTGGTGGCCTGTGGCGAGACGGGCTTCTTCAAGAGCTTGACAAGCGTGGAGTATATGCCGTTTGCCTTGGACATTGCATCGAGGCACAGACTGTCGGACGACGAGGCGATCTCGCGGAGAACGACGACGGCGCTGACCCGTGCCGGGAGCTCGCCATGGGACAGGATAGACACGACGGAGTCCAGCGACGCCGGGGAGGCAATGCTGCGCCTGGATTCCTCGTCAAGCGGTAAGAACACGACCAACGCCGCCAAGATTTCCTCTAGGGCCGTCGCCGGGACAACCCGCTCGCTGGCAAGATGGCAGAAAGCCGACGAGAGAGCGCGGGCAGCGGCCGCGGACGTGAAGCACCTCCTGTTGCGCTCGCTCTCCTTCCCGAGTGCCCTGGCTCTCGCAACAAGCTCCCGGCACCTCGGCCCGTCGGCCCGCCTCGCGGCCGTGGACACGGCCGCCAGGAGCTCGGACGCGTCGAAGGCAGAGACCGGGACGCGGGGCGTGGGCAGGCGCTCCACCCCGAGGCCCCGGTTGGCGACGCACCACTCCTGGATCACCCTCCTCGTAGCGTGGTTGGGGACGAGCTCCTCCAGCCTCAGAGGTCGGGCGGTGACGGGGCACGTGGAGTGGCCGCGCTCCAGCCACCCCTCCACGCTCTCTCGGTCGTACGTGATCCCCGTCGGCGCCGTCACGGGGTCCCTCATCATGTCCAGCGATATCGGGCACAGAAAGTGCGTCGGCACGGCAAGCTCGGGCTCGCCGGCGTTGTCCTGCCACGTCCGTCTCACAGCGAGCGGTATTTCAGGCGCACCACGCGCCCCGCCGCGGAACGCGCGAGCGCGGGAGCGAGGCACCGGCGTGACCATCGATCCGTGTGGATAGTGGTGAGTTGGCGTCAGGCGCAGGGCCGGACTGTATATCGGAGATGGCGGCGGATGACGATGGATTTTGGGTGGGGGCGAGGTGAAAGTGCGTTGATATATAGGTTGTGGACGGCATAGTTGAACGTGAGCGTGCGCTAGTTTGAATAGCGGCGCGAGGGGAAAGAGAAAGGGGGAATGGGGCGGAGACTGGGGCGGGTTCGTTCCTTGGGATTGGGTTTTGAATGTTGACCGTTGAAGTTTGAATTGTACACTTGTTTACGAGTAGTAGTATTGTTTTCGGATGGAGAATAGTACTTGGCTTCAGATGGAGAATGGGATTTGGCTCCGTGCCGGTCCCTTTTTGTATTATTGTTTTTGTTTTGAGACGGCATTTCAAATGTTTCTGAGACAACCGTGTAACTGGGACAATCTTATGATATACTCACTCTTCCACAATATAAGCCTTTTTAGCAAGTTGTAGCTAAAAAGTCTTATATTGTGGAATGGAGGTAGTACTTTGGGATTTCCTTCTTTATCAAGTTAGACCCCTCTTGTATTACTTTGTAGTGCTAAAATCGCTGTGTGTTAGATTTCATTAAGGTAAGACTCTGATGAATAACTATTCTACTAACATGTGTGTGACTTATATGCTGCAGCTCACGGTTATCAGTAACAATAACAACTCTGCCAAAAAAATATGTTTTATTTTTGGGCCAAAAAAGGGACATCTATTTTGAAATAGGTGAGAAATTATATTATTGTAAACTATGGATACATGCGAACTACTGGAACAGGTGATTGGGTAGAAGGTTCCAAATGTCTCGTCCCCACAATACGAAAGTATACAGCAAGACTTATTCTAATGATATAAGTTTTGTATTATAGATGTTGATATATTTTAATATAACCTTGATCAAACTTTAAGTTATTTGATTTTTGAAAAATTAGGAGCCCTCCTCTTTAGAATGGAGGTAGTATGTGAACGTTATATGCTTTTAAATAAAGAGAGCACATGCATCGGGTGAAGGAGATCTCGTACAATTATATGCCTCTTGTTTGGTTCGATGATTGGAATTCCTACAATTTTCACAAATCCACCTTTCCTCGTAGGCGTAGATGCTCCCATTGTTTAAAAACATGTTTCAAAATGTCATAGGAAAATAAAAAAAAACTTCATGTGTACATCTAGATATTTTATGTTTGACACAAAATTTCGGTAAAAAGGAACATTTATGTGACTTGTGTAGAAAAGACAATTTTTGATCCTTCAATATGACTATTCATGAGACATTCTTTATCCTTTTTTACAATAGCTGCCAAAATTATTATTTTTCTGAAAACTTTGTGTAGTTTAATATAGAATGTCTAGATGTACATGTAAATTTTTTTTCAGGATTTTTTTACATTTTGAAATGCATTTTCATGCAAATTTTCACAACAGGTGCATCTACACCTAACAGCATCTCCCTACAGTTTTCGCAACATTGTACTATCCAATTAAGTTAATTGCCTTTCCAAAATCTTATCTGGAGGGTGACGCCTCGCAGAAAGCCTGCTCGCCAAGTGAGCCGGCCGAATATCACATCGATCTCCTTCTTCTCCAAAGCTTTTGTGTTTTCTGTGGCACTAGCCGATCACTGTGGACTGTGGAGCACCAGCGGGAGTGCGGGACGACGGAG
This sequence comes from Avena insularis, assembly GCA_023614405.1. Classification (NCBI taxonomy): domain Eukaryota; kingdom Viridiplantae; phylum Streptophyta; class Magnoliopsida; order Poales; family Poaceae; genus Avena; species Avena insularis. The sequence goes on along the minus strand of CM042694.1, from coordinate 441,063,532 downwards.
ACCATGGCACGAACAGAGACGCCGGCGATAGCTGTAGCTAGGTGCTCCCGAGTCAAGTCTTTTAACGTGCCGCGCGCTGCGCCTGAGCGTGCCGACGGGGCGACGACTGGCGACTTTGACGACGGCTGGGTCGGTGCGAGGAGAGCGACGACAGCTCCGACTCGATCTCGATCGATCCAATGGGCAAATTACTCCGGTCCAAGTCACGGGTCACAGCTAAGCAGCGGCGAGCCAGTGAGCCGAAAGGGCGGATATTCCTTCCCTGATCGAGTGGTAGACGACTAGACGGGGTTCCCGCCTGACTAGAACTGCCTTCTTGTCGTGGCGCGATTTGATTTGTATTTCTCGCTTCGTTTTCTAAAGTTTTTACTTGGACTTTTGGACTACTACACGCCTTGGTTTGATTTTTTAAATTGAACATGCCGTGTTCTAGATGTGGTATCGATAAGTAGGTACTTTCTATCCGTAAATAAGTATACTTCTAGCTTAGTCTTAAGTTAAACTTAGACTAATCACAATATGAAGTATCATATAGTAGTATCATGTACAGTATATGATATTAATATATGATATCATCTTCATAATACATAATTGTTAGAATAACCGTCATTAAACGGTTATTCTCCTGGAGCATCGCTTCCAGGGAACAGACTTGATCACGTCGTTTTAACCCCTATATATATATATATATATGTATAATCTTCATCAATCAATACAACTGATTCATTCTCTCGATCGATTCTCTCGCTATCCTTTTTTCCTTCAAACACTTATCAAGCACTTTTGCTCTCCCAGTGAACGATTCCAGCGAGATTGACGAGAAAAGGTGAGATGCCTCGCCTACCTCTGTTCCTCCGCCGCCTGCTACGGGATGAACGCCGTCGCCGCCGCATGCATGGTTTCGGAGAACGCCGCCGCTTCGACGGCCAGCGATACGGCGTTGGCGGCTACATCGGCCGCCGCCACGACGCCGATGGATACCGGGCACGCCGCCACGGCATGGGCCGTTTCCGCGGCCTGGGCATCCTCAACCGCAGCGGTGCCGGTCCGGCGACCGGTGTTGCGCCTCTGCAGATGCCCGCCGCGCCCGTCGCTCCGCACGCGCCGGCAGCGCTGCTGCCGGCGTTCTGGTGCTCAGACCATGGTTGGGTCTTCTGCCCCCTCCACGGGAACGGCTCTGCCGCCGGCGTGGACGCGATTGGGCAGTCGCCCACGTCGGTCTTCGAGTTCGGCTCGACCAGCGCTGCACTCGCCGACGTCTGCACCATCGCGCCGCGCCTTCCGTCTCCGACCCCAGCGGTTGTCAAGGTGGAGGGCGACGCCTCATATAGTAGTACTCTCTCCGGTCTGGTTTATTAGGCACGCACGTAGTTTAAAAATAACTTTGGCTGTTAATTTTGGTCAACAAATTTTAGATAATATGTCACAAAAATTTATACCATTGGATTTATCTTTAAAAGTAGTTTTCAATGATATATTTTTTGGAACATATATTGCATATTTTATTGGTCAAAATTGATGGTCAAAGATTTTATTAAACTACGTACATGCCTAATAAACTAGACCGAAGGGAGTATCATAGTCTTAGTATATTTATTATTTTGTCGAATATGAAATTGTATACAAGATTTATTTGGAATTTGTTTTTCTAATTCTACGTATTATGATATCGTATCTATCTATCATATCAGCACAATCTATTTTATTATTAATTAGCATGTCACGTCAGAATTTTGCTAACATGGCATGCATGATACTACCTATGATATCTCTATTGGTACTAGTCTTAGGCTGGTCCTAGTGAAAGTATCATAACTAGTACGTATCATGCATGTCATGTTAGCAAAAATCTGATGTGACGCAACAATTAATAAATAAAGAGATGGTTAGAATATCATAGGTAGATACCGTATTATAGCACGTAAAATCATGCAAATAAATCTTGTACACAATTTTGAATTGAGATTCTACAAATTATTACATATAATACTAGTATGATACTACCATATGATACCATGCACTATGGAGATAGTATCATAAACTAGTATCATATGCATGATACTAGTAATATGATACTACCACTATGACCAGCCTTAATAAGTTTTTGGCTAACTTTATAGAAAAACATAGCAATATTTATGACACATAATTGCTAGTAGTACTAGATTTTGTTTTATAATTTGGTAATTTCATGTAATATATGTTGCTATATTTATCTATAAGTTTAGTCAAATTTGATAAAGTTTGACTTAGACTAGTCACAATGGGGAGTATCATATAGTAGTATCATATATATGATACTAGTATATGATATCATCTCTGCAATGCATAGTATCATGTAATAGTATCATAGTCTTAGTGTATTTATTGTTTGTAGAATCTCAATGTAAAATTATGTACAAGATTTATTTGGGATTAGTTTTTCTCGTTCTACGTGATATGATAACGTATCTATCTATGATATCAAGACACTCTTTCATCATTAATTAGAATGTCACGTCAGAATTTTATCAACATGACATGCATGATACTACCTATGATACCCTCATTGGGGCTAGTCTTAGACAAAAGTTAGAAGTACACTTATTTGTGGACAGAAGGAGTAGAGTGCTAATCAAAATAGGCTCGGACGTGCGACTTCGCATGATCCAAGACTCGGGATCAATGCACTCTTTGCTTCACTATAGTCTAGGTTAGATTAAATCATAAGTATAGACATTGTAGTGGACATTTGGTGCACATGGGTGTGCACCAATACTCCATTTCTTTGAAAAAAAATCAAAAATTTATACTTTTGTGTTTTAAAAAATAAATCTCAGAAATACATGTACATTGTCCGTATATTTGTGCAAAATTTTAGAAAAAAATGATTTTATTTTAGGCTACAGGACAAAAAATCTGACCGTGAACAAGACTAAGAATACATATATTTTGTCAGATTTTTTTGTTTTTGTGTAGTCAGAATACAACATGGTTTTAAACAAAATTTCTAGTATACATTCTCAATGTATGTATATGTAGCTATTTTTTTTGTTGGAGACCACAAAGTACAAGTTATGATTTTTCTAAAGTAGGAGCAGTGGTGCTGTGAGGCGGATCCAGAGAGGGGCAAGGGGTGGCCAGACCCCCTGTGGTCCCCCCCCTAAGGATCGGATATGCAGCAGAGTCTAGCACTAATTTTGATGCTATACTACTAATCGTATACTCGGTTCAGTCTAGACTAATGGTAGCAATATGCTGATTACGTAAGCTTTATGGGCAAAGCCCAAAAAATCAGCCCAAAAAATCAGCCATCAAGGATCATACATACCTGAGACGCGTCTGAATTTGTGCTCTACTTGGTTTTCTTCGACGATCTGGTCGGCTTATTTCTTCCTTATTCGCCTCCGCTGTGGTGGTGCCTACCCAGCCTCATGGTGTCGTTGGTTGAGCGTCGTCACCAAAATTTGTATTCAGACGTTGTCGTGTCCATGATTACCAATTAGTAAAGGCACAAAGCACATCTCCCGTACCTTTAGGAACTACCAAATACGGCATGCCACAACCACACGTCATGCCCAATTCGTGAATTGATCTATGATTCCAAATATATTGTATTTGGCTACTAGAATTGTTAGTTTGATTACCCCATACTATAATGTTAAAGTTTGATATCCATACTATACACTAGAAGACTTGATATATTTTCATGTTTATCTTTTTTATTGTAAATTTCTTCTTTGCCCTACATGCCCATATACTGGATCCGCCCCGTGATTTATTTGTATTTTTATACAACCTTATATAATTACTCGTATTTATAAAGAAAAATTCAGTAAATTTTACTGTTCATGAGATTATAGACTTGTTTGATGGATTCCTAATCGTAAAGTAAATAAAATAAAGCTTTTAATTATAGAACATGCGTTGGATAAAAACGCATATATTTAATATTTAAATTAATTTTGTTGTATATCACTTTATCGTCACTATCATCTCGCCCCCCCTATAGTCAAATCCTGGATCCACCCCTATACGGTGATGTTCATGTGCCAAAGACACTTGCTATATAGATTGTTGGGAAATTTAGCTCTCGAAATTCTTAGTCGACCATAGCAAAGCTAGACGTTGTGGTGGTGGTCGGGCTCAGACTGTAGGTGGGCACGCTCACGGCTGCCCACCAGCAGTCCCACCTGTGCCGTATAAAGTAATGGGCTTTCACTACTTGTCTATTTAAATCTGCTAGTCTTAACCACCTATACCCGCCAGCTTAAGGTACATATCCACGAGAGCTGCCTGTAGCTAGCTTGATCATATAGGTATAATTCACATGAAAGATCAGCTAGCATCATCGCACAAGTTCACAGAAAAAAGCATCCAGATTCATCACACTAGTACACAAGATCATTTTTTTCAAATGTGATTACACATGAATATTAGTGATACAAAGGAAATATTATTCTTTTTCAAAATATCAGTACATGGATCAATCTAGTACAAAGGAAATGCCCTACTGATTAGATACAGTCTATTGCCTTCTACTCTAGTACATGGAGTATTAGTGATCACTTGCATGTTGTTGTTTTTTGAAGGAAACTTGCGGTCTTTATTATTAAGTCCCAACCATGTCTTAGGCTAAAGCAGATTCAATACAACCAGGAACATGCGAAAACCACTCACAGGACAACTCTAGACCACATCCCTCTCTAGCTAAGACATGAGCAACACCATTAGCAGTTCGTCTTGCCCACTTCACTTTACCATCACTCTAGCTTCAGAGTTCCCTCTTCACTTCTTCAACCAGAGCACCCTGCATGGACCTATCAATCGCATCACATTGCAGCTTGGCCACCACGGAAGCACTATCCGATTCAAGGATGACCTTCCGGAGGTTCAGAGTTTTCGCCAAAACCAAGCCAAGCTTGCACGCCCGCAGTTCCGCGTCCTCAGCATCAAGCGGCACAGGGAAAAAATGGCACGCTCCCGCTAGGAAATGTCCATGGTGGTCACGAATAACCCACCCCTCCTCCGGGGGAAGCCACCTCTCCTTTAGTGGTGGTGCTTTAGGAGCCTTGGCTTCTTGTACCTGGCGCCACTCCTCGAGCAAGGACAGGCACCGGGAGGCGATGCTCATCGGGTCTTCTATTCTCCTTGACTCCCTTGCCTCATTCCTGGCCAGCCATGCCTGATAAAGCACTAGCATGGCAACCTCAATCACCTCGGATTTGGCAGAACTGAGCCACTCCAGGAACCACAGCCGCAAGCTCCGCTGGTCTTGCACATCCTCCGGCGGTTGTGGCGTTGGCACCCCAGCTTTGTCACGGATGGAGAGCCAGAGCTGCTGAGCATGCGGGCACTGCCAGAAGCGGTGCAGAGCTGTCTCCTCCCGCCCGCAGGCCACACACTTGACACCACCCTTTATGTGCCGACGCTGGAGTTCGGCACCCATCGCAAGACCATTTTTCAGCATCCTCCAGACGTGCACCTTGATCTTCCCGTGGATATTAGCATTCCACAAAGATAACCATCCACGGTGGGCTTCAACCGAGGATGACGAACCAACGCCCCCCGCACGAATGCTCTTCTGCTGCATCCAAAGATGATAGGTAGAGCGAACCGTGAAGTAGCCGTTCTTCGTATAGTTCCAGGCATGATAGTCCTCTGTACCAGGGCCTCCGATCACAATCTTTTTGATGTCATTAATGTCAGTCATACATGTACTGCTGTATCTTTGAATCATCCCACTGCGTCCCATCATCAGACATAAGTTCAGCCACCCGACTAATAGCTCTTTCCGGTGCGTCAGCCCTCCGGCCAGTGGTCGTTGGGTTCCATGTCGAGGTATCCACGCATCTCTCCACAGGTTGATACGTGAGCCATCTCCAACTCTCCAGACGAGACCTAATTTGAGCAAGTCCCGTCCCTGGAGAATGCTCCGCCATGTAAAGGATCCACCACCCGGGCAGCCTGCTTGGAGCAGGTTAGAGTTCTTGAAGTAGCGGGCTTTAAGCACCCTGGCGCAAAGGGAGGAAGGCACCGTTAGGATTCTCCAAGCCTGCTTAGCTAAAAGAGAAACATTAAAGGCCTCCAAGTCCCTAAAACCCATGCCTCCACCCTCTTCGGCATGCACATATTCTCCCAAGATATCTAGTGAACCTTGCGAGTCCCTTCCATGTCTCCCCACCAAAAATTTGAGGAGATTGAGCAAGAAGCAATGCAAAAAACTTGCATGTTGTTTCTTATCGTGTACGCTAGAATGATGCCCTGGATAATTGACGAAAATGTTCAATATTCATACCTTAATCAAGTACAAAGCTCTTGAAAGACAACAAAGAAAGATCATTCCACAGACTAGCACCTTGTCCCACACAGATCTCCGGCGACCTTGTCCCCAGCAGCAGCAGGGATCGCCTAGCACCTGGGACACCTTGAGGCGGTCACCCACCACGTTGTTGTCTTCTCCTCACCGACAACAACAACCAGGGTAGAAGGCCAATGAGACCGAATCGAGGCTCCGACTCACTGAGCATGTTGTCGGCCCGTGCCCTAGGACCAGAGTGCCGGACCCCATCATCACCGTCCACCTCCAGGCTTCGGCATTCGTAGATCACCAGGATCGATCTCACATATGCAGTTGCAGAAAATGACACAAAATAATGCATTGCCAGTAATCATGGCATGCCCAAATATTGGCATACCAAAAATGACACTGTTTCTAGAATTTCAGCAAGTAGTGACAGTTTTACTTTATTGCTCAGAATTTCAGCAAGCAAAAACAGTGTTTCTAGGATTTTAGCAAGTATTTGGCAAGTTCCAGATTGCCTTGCTTTTCTTTCAGCAAGTATTAGACAATATTTAGTAAATATTCAGAAAGAAGAGATGGTATTTTGGAAGTAGTAGAAAATATTCAGAAAATATCCAGTTACACTTGGCTATTTTGTTCGCTTTCTTTTAGATCCTGTTCTGAATGTATAACAAGATGAGTGATATCCATTTCAACTAATATCTGATTAGCACCATATGAATCTAAGTTTGTTGTCCACATGAACTACCCCTAGTACTGATTATTCAATTCAAACATACTTTCGGTAGGCACTAGGGAGTATAATCTTGAAGAGTGGAAGTTTCTAAATGCAGTGACTTCATTACTATCGTCATTTCCAATTGTAAAGTAATCAGTTCAGAGTACACAGTGAAGATGACTTCCAGTAACATCATGCTAGTATGACTTCTATTGATGATTCTTCTCTTGTCATACTATAAGCAATTTGCCAATGAGCCAACTGAAAACAAAGCTCTCAATTTGGAGTACTAGTTAGTATTACTCCTAGAATTCCTATAGAAGAAAATTGCAGACAACAAGCAACCAAAAATTCCTAACCCAGGATATTGCTGATGGAAGGAACTGCCCTAAACAGGGATATTACGAGTATGATTGAGACATATGCTTTGCAAAATTACAGCTACTCAAACACACTTATTTTTTCTTTTAGTTATGCTCACTCAAACTAACAATGAATTGAAGCTACTGTACCTGCACGTTCATGCTCACTGAATTCCTTGCAGAAATCATGGTTATTGTTTCCCCTTACGTTGTGGAATTTCTGATACCCGAGTGTCTCTAAGGAGATAAGTAGGGAGCTGAGCACAAAACATGCTTAATACCTAGAAACAGAATAGCGTATAGTTCAAATTTCGCCAAGAAATAGCATCTGCCTCTCAATCGGAGCACTAGTAGCAGCAAATTGGGTGGACTCGGTTGGCAGGGGCATGTACCAAGCAGGCGACGTCGTCCAAGATGCCGAGGCAGGCGTTGAAGGCGCAGTAGTACGGCCTCGAGGAGGTCCGCACACAGCAGCGTCAACTCGTCCTTGAGGGGGAGCAGCTCGGCGAGGTCTACACACGGTTGAGAGCGCGAGGAGGAGAGGGAGCTCGGCGGACACAGATCGCTTGCCCTCCTCCATGACAACGACATCGTCTTCCCGCTACTCCTCGACGACAATGGGGCATCAGAATAGGACCTTTGACCTCGAAGTCGCCGTCACCTCCCTCGTTGCGGGGAGGAAGCAGGGACGGTGGGGCAGTTCCTCCCGGCATGGCTGCCTCCATCGCCATGGAGGCCATCTCCCGGTGGCGTGGCGGCAGTAGCGGAAGAAAAGTGAGATCCCTAATGTTTTCTTTTCTAACTAATGGGTCTCCACTAAACGTAAAAAGGTGGGATGGGCTGGCGGCCCCCTGGGTAGCCCATTCCCACTTACAGCCTAAGGTCGGGCTCCAAGTTCGGTATCTACTTGTACATGCATATTCTATAGGCCTGCTAGATTTCATTTTGATAAAAACTCCATCCTCCATCCTACATAAAAAAGGAAGACAAATATTCGATATGAAGAAGGTGACTAGTACACTACTTTTGGAGACACAGTCCATGAGAAAAAAATATGTAGTCTAGAATATAACGTATTTTATATCCAGAGGTGGATCCAGTAATTTCTCAAAACCTGGGTGCATCGCAAGGTAATAAAATATCCTTGGACAAATATAAGCATCACACGGAGCATATACTGATTTCAGAATAGTTCTAATGTTGGGCTTCTAGACGGTGATATGCGGTTTCACACGTCGGAGTTGTTGGGTCCGCAGCATAGAAAACAAAAAAAATTCTACGATAAGAACTACACGCTAAGATCTATCTACTAGGTACAGAGCAAACGGGTGGACATACATCCATCGAGAACTTATCCTCGAAGACAACGAGTTTTGTTAACGAGTAGGAACTCGTGGTTGATGTAGTCATACACTTGTCGATCTCAAGATCGTGAGGAAGTCCGAGCGCCGCAACTCAAGCATCCAGATCCGCACACACGTTCAAGCCACTGGACAACCTCCACCTCCTCTCTCCAGCGATCCAGCGGAAGCAGCAACTCCTTCCAGACGAAATGCCACCGGGAACATGTATCTCGCTAATCCGAGACCATGGGGAAATAATTCTAGAGGGGGAGAGAGATCCTTCACGAGGAGGTGTGAGGAAGGAGGAAGAGGGTAGCCTTTTATAGGAGGAGGGGGGTACCCCCTTCCCCATGGCCGACGCATGGGGGATGACCCCTCACCTCCCCCATTCATGTGGTGGTAACCCCTCCACATTAAAATGCCTCTTCACATTCCCTTTTAAAATCCCACTTTAAATGCATTAAAATTCTCTAAGTTTAATGCTCTCTCATTTAATAAAACTCTTTTATTAAATTTATTCAGAATTTTGTTAATTACTTTAATTAACAAACAATCACATATAACCCCTTGCACTATTTCAATATCACATGCAGAACCACTTTCTGCAATTTCACCCGAAACAATTTCCGGTTTCTATTGAAACAATTCCTACGCTTTGCAATTCTTTCGTCTGAAACATATGTGCTCCAAAATAGTGTTCGGTAAATCTTAAGTGTGTCACCCTACGGTTCACGAATAATGCAGACATGATTGAGACTCCTCACAGATCAATAATCAGAAGCGGGACCTGGAGGTCCATACTGACTCCTGCATATTCAACGATGACTTTTGTGATCGTGAGAACCTTTAACGCTTGTAATTTAACCCCTTTGTCTCATGATATAATACATGTCCAAGATTCATCATCGGTATCCAAATACCTAGTTTGATCTCGTTACCGATATGCACTCTTTTCTCGTTCCCGTGATATAACATTCTAGTGATCACATCACTTACTTGCAAGCTTCCTTAATGTGATATCACCTAGAGGGCCCAGAGTATATCTATCCGTCATCGGGATTGACAAATTCCACTCTTGATCCATGAGCCTCAACATAACACCTTCGTAGCACTGAACCCATCTTTATAGTCACCCTGTTACGGTGTGATGTTTGATGTTATCAAGATACTCTTCCGGTGTTAGCAATTAACATGATCTCATGGTCTAAGGATAAAGATTACTTCATATGATGTTATAGCAATGTAAACATAATGACTTGATCGTAATGCTATACTTCGGATGAATGTTCATCACATCACTTCATAAATGCCGTGACCTTGTTATTAACAACATCCAATGTCCATGACCAGGAAACCTTGATTATCTTGTTAATCAACAAGCTAGTCTATAAGAGAGGCATAACTAGGAACCCTTTTTGTTTATTAAACACACATGTATTGAAGTTTCCGATCAATACAATTATAGCATGCAAAATAAACATCTATCATATAGAAGGAATACATAATAACAACTTTATTATTGCCTCTCAGGGTATATTTCCTTCAGTCTCCCACTTGCACTAGAGACAATAATATAGTTCACATAGTGATATATCTAACACCCATGGAGTTCTGGTGTTGATCATGTTTTGCCCTAGGGAGAGCTTTAGTCAACGGATCTGCTACATTTAAGTCCGTGTGTACTTTACAAATCTTTATATCTCCATCCTTGACATGTTCGCGGATGGAGTGAAACCGGCGCTTAATATGCTTGGAATTCTTGTGAGACCTCGGTTCCTTGGCTATTATGGCTCCATTGTTGTCACAATAGATCACCATCGGGTCCAATGCACTAGGAACCACACCTAGTTCCGTAATGAACTCTTTCATCCAAACCGCTTCATGCGCCGCTTCAAGCAAAGAACATATATTCTGCCTCCGTCGTTGATCCAGTCACCACAGGTTGTTTGGAACTCCTCCAACTAACTGATGCTCCGTTCAAGAGAAATACGTATCCGGATTGAGACTTAGAGTCATCCGGATCGGTGTCAAAGCTAGCATCGACATAACACTTAGCGACTAGCTCTTCTTCACCTCCGTATATAAGAAACATATCCCTAGTTCTTCTCAAGTATTTGAGGATGTTCTTGACCGCTATCCAAAGGTTGTTCAACCGGATCAGATTGGTACCTACTAGTCAAACTAATAGCATGTTCCACATCCGGTCTTGTACATAGCATGGCATACATTATAGAGCCTATGGCCGAGGCATAGGGGATCTTATCCATCATCTCTCTTTCTTCCGCCGTAGCCGGACTTTAAGTCTTACTCAATGTCTTGCCTTACAACATAGGTAAGAACCCCTTCTTACTTCCATCCATATTAAACTTCTTTAATATCTTATCAAGGTATGTACTCTGCGATAGCCCAATTAGGCGCCTTGATCTATCTCTATAGATCTTAATGCCTAATATGTATGATGCTTCACCAAGGTCCTTCATCGAAAATTTGTTGTTTAGATAACTTTTAACACTGTTTAAAAGATCTATATCATTTCCAATCAATAATATGTCATCCACATATAATATCAGAAATGCCACATTGCTCCCACTCACTTTCTTGTAAATACAAGCCTCTCCATAAGTTTGGACAAATCCAAACTCTTTGATCACCTCATCAAAGCGGAGATTCCAACTCCAGGATGCTTGCTTCAGTCCATAGATGGATCGCTGAAGTTTGCATACCTTATTAGCATCCTTAGGATCGACAAAACCCTTAGGTTGTATCATATACAACTCTTCTTCAATATTACCATTGAGGAACGCAGTTTTGACATTCATCTGCCATATTTCATAATCGAAAATATGCAGCAATTGCTAACATAATCCTAACCGACTTAAGCATCGCTACGGGAGAGAATGTCTCATCGTAGTCAACTCCTTGAATTTATCGAAACCCCTTTGCGACAAGTCGAGCCTTATAGATGGTCACATTACCATCAGCATCAGTTTTTCTTTTGAAAATCCATTTATTCTCAACAGCCTTTCGATCGTGAGGTAAGTCCACCAAGGTCCAAACCTGGTTCTCGTACATGGATTCCATCTCAGATTTCATGGCTTCTAGCCATTTGTTGGAATCCGGGCTCATCATCGCTTCTTCATACGTCGCAGGGTCATCCATTTCATCAACCATGAAATTCACAACAGGATTGCCGTACAGTTCAGGAGCTGCACATGTCCTACTTGACCTACGAGGTTCGGTAGTATCCTCTTTCGGAGTTTCATGATCAATATCATTAGCTCTCTCTTCATTTGGTGAAGTCAACTCCGGAACAATTTCCGGTGCTGCGCTACTCGCCATTTCATGAAGAGACGGTTCAATAACCTCTTTGAGTCCTACCTTTCGACTACTCACACCTTTCGCGAGAAACTCCTTCTCAAGAAAGGATCCATTCTTGGCAACAAAAACCTTGCCCTCGGATCTATGATAGAAGGTATACCCAATCGTTTCCTTAGGGTATCCTATGAAGACGCATTTTTCCGCTTTGGGTTCGAGTTTATCCGGTTGAAGTTTCTTCACATAAACACCGCATCCCCAAACTTTAAGAAATGACAACTTAGGTTTGTTTCCAAACCATAATTCATACGCTGTCATTTCAACGGATTTAGATGGTGCCCGATTTAAAGTGAATGCAGCTGTTTCCAGTGCATAACCCCAAAATGACAGTGGCAAGTCAGTCAGAGACATCATAGATCGAACCATATCCAATAAAGTACGATTACGACGTTCCGACACACCATTACGTTGTGGTGTTCCGGCAGGCATGAGTTGTGAAACTATTCCACACTCTTTCATGTGTGTGCTAAACTCGTAACTTATATACTCACCTCTACGGCCAGACCGAAGAAATTTGATCTTTCTATTACGATGATTTTCCACTTCATTCTGAAATTCCTTGAACTTTTCAAAAGTTTCAGACTTGTGTTTCATCAAATAGATATACCCGTATCTACTTAAATCATCCGTGAAAGTAACAAAATAACGATATCCACCTCGCGCCGACACACTCATTGGTCCACACACATCAGTATGTATGATTTCTAATAAATCTGTCACCTGTTCCATTGAACCGAAAAACGACGTTCTAGTCATCTTGCCCATAAGGTATGGCTCACATGTATCAAATGATTCAAAATCAAGTGATTCCAAAAGTCCATCAGAATGGAGTTTCTTCATGCGTTTAACGCCAATATGACCTAGACGGCAGTGCCACATATATGCAGATATATCATTATCAAGTTTAATCTTTTTAGCATTAACATTATGAATATGCGTAATATTACTATTGAGATCCAATAGAAATAAACCATTCAACACAGGTGCATGACCATAAAAGATATCATTCTTATAAATCGAACAACCATTGTTTTCAGATTTAAAGGAATAACCACTTTGCATCAAACACGATCCGGATACAATGTTCATGCTCAGTGCAGGCACCAAATAACAATTATTTAGGTTTATAACTAATCCCGATGGCATATGGAGAGGTAGCGTCCCAACGGCGATCACATCAACTCTTGATCCATTGCCGACTCGCATCCTGACCTCATCCCTTGCTAGTTGTCGCTTGTTCCGTAGCCCTTGAATCGAGTTACATATATTAGCAACCGATCATGTATCAAATACCCAGGTGCTACTGCGAGTACTAGTCAAGTACACATCAATAACATGTATACCACATATACCTTTGTTTGCCTTGCCGGACTTCTTGTCCGCCAAATACTTGGGGCAATTGCGCTTCCAATGGCCAGTCCCCTTGCAATAGTAACACTCGGTGTCAGACTTAGGGCCAGCTCGGGGTTTCTTTTCAGGTGTGGCAATAGATTTTCCACCCTTCTTTCCCTTATGCTTGCCTTTCTTGTCCTTCTTGAAACCAGTGGTCCTATTGATCATCAACACTTGATGTTCTTTTCTAATCTCCACTTCTGCAGTCTTAAGCATTGACAGAATCTCGGGAAGAGACTTCTTCATGCCCTGCATATTATAGTTCATCACGAAGCTCTTGTAGCTAGGTGGTAGAGATTGGAGAACACGATGTATGCCTAAGTCAATGGGAATCGTTATTCCCAAGGACACAATCTTATCGGCGTACCCAGACATTTTGAGTACATGCTCACTAACGGAGCTGTTCTCCTCCATCATGCAGCTAAAGAACTTTTCAGTAGCATTATAACTCTCTATGGCAGTATGGGTATCGAAAATCATTTTCAATTCTCCCATGGTATCAAAGGCATTGCCGTTTTCGAACCGCTTTCGAAGTTCTGGCTCTAGCCCATACAGTATGCCGCAATGAACTAAGTTGTGGTCCTCCTGACGAGTCACATAGACATTCTTTTCCTTGTTAGGGGCATCAGGGGCTGGTGGGGGGCCTAGCGGCACATCTAGCACATATTGCTTTTATGCAGCAGTGAGGAGAATCCTCAAATTCATAGCCCAGTTGGTGAAGGTGCTACCATTCGCAGCAAGTTTCTCTTTCTCCATGAACACATTGAAATTAAAAGTAGGTGGTGCCATCTACAATAGAATTTGTAAAGTTTATTTAGACTAAGTTTATGATAGAGTGAGTTCAACTAATCCAAATTACTAATGAACTCCCACTCAAAAACGACATCCCTCATGTTCTTTTGGAGATTACATGAACCAAATCACTACACCAAGTCCGATCATCACGTGAGTTGATGTAGCTTCAAAGGCGAGCATCTATATGGGCATCATATCAACTATATGACTCATGCTTAATCTTTCGGTTCGTGTTCCGAGGCCATGTCTATACATGCTAGGCCCTCCAAGTAAGAACCTTAGTATTCACGTGTGTAAAACTGTCTTACACCCGTTCATATGAAAGCGTAGATTCGAGTACACCTGATCATCACGTGATGTCTCGAAACACGATCCACAGAACGGTGCATACTCAAGGAAGAACACATTTTTATATTGATATCTAAATGAGGGATCATCTTACAATGCTACAGAAAGTGCCAAACTAGCAGTATAAGATGCTAACATCTAATGTGTAAAGTGAGATGATATGGTCCATGCATTTGATCTCTATCACTTGCATCGTGGTATGATCTCTATCATTCCTTTGTGTGTAAGGCCAAGGTCTATGGAACTTACACGTTGAATGTGTTGCAAGAGTATCTATCATACATCTACTTACAACAATACCATATCAATACACTAGCCCAACAACAATCTAAACTAGACGCCTCTAATTTATCAATTACAAGTTTTACGTGGCTTAGGGCTTTCGGAGATAGAACCGTTCTTACCTACGAACATGAACCACAACGAGGATAACCAAGTTATTAGCAACTCGTTGTAAATCAGATATTAACTATAGTAGGAGAGACAGACACCCGCCAGCCACTTATGCAAAACTAGTTGCATGTCAGTCGTGGAACGAGTCTCATGTACGATGACATGTAAGGTTGGTCCGGGCCACTTCATCCCACTATGCCACCAATATCCAAAATACATAGAAGATGCAATAACATGATCATCATCGCCCACATATAAACATATGTGTACTACCCGTGCAAAGCACCTACGCATAGATCAGGCTCTGATACCACTGTTGGGTCTGCAACATAGAAAACAAAAAAAATCCTACGATGAGAACTACACGCCAAGATCTATCTACTAGGTACAGAGCAAACGGGTGGACATACATCCATCGAGAACTTACCCTCGAAGACAACGAGTTTTGTTAACGAGTAGGAACTCGTGGTTGATGT
This sequence comes from Avena insularis, assembly GCA_023614405.1. NCBI lineage: Eukaryota > Viridiplantae > Streptophyta > Magnoliopsida > Poales > Poaceae > Avena > Avena insularis. Next base: position 441,048,047 of record CM042694.1, on the reverse strand, counting down.
AGTCGTACACTTGCCGATCTCAAGATCGTGAGGAAGTCCGAACTCCGAAGCAAGACATCCGCACTCGCACACATGTTCAAGCCACGGACAACCTCCACCTCCTCGCTCCAGTGATCCAGTGAAGCAAAGAACTCCTTCGCATTTAAATGCCACTGGAACATGTATCTCGCTAATCCGAGACCATGGGGGGAATAATTCTAGAGGGGGAGAGAGATCCTTCACGAGGAGGTGTGAGGAAGAAGGAGGAAGAGGGTGGCCTTTTATAGGAGGAGGGGGGTATCCCCTTCCCCATGGCCGGCGCATGGGGGGTGACCCCTCACCTCCCCCATTCATGTGGTGGTAACCCCTCCACATTAAAATGCCTCTTCACATTCCCTTTTAAAGTCCCCACTTTAAATGCATTAAATTCTCTAAGTTTAATGCTCTCTCATTTAATTAAACTCTTTTATTAAATTTATTCAGAATTTTGTTAATTACTTTAATTAACAAACATTCACATATAACCCCTTGCACTATTTCAATATCACATGCAGAACCACTTTCTGCAATTTCACCCGAAACAATTTCCGGTTTCTATCGAAACAATTCCTGCGCTTTGCAATTCTTTCGTCTGAAACATATGTGCTCCAAAATGGTGTCCGGTAACTCTTAAGTGTGTCACCCTATGGTTCGCGAATAATGCAGACATGATTGAGACTCCTCTCAGATCAATAATCGATGGGACACGGAGGTCCATCGACTCTGCATATTCAACAATGACTTCTGTGATCGTGAGAACCTTTAACGCTTGTAATTTAATCCCTTTGTCTCATGATATAATACATGTCCGATATTCGATCATCGGTATCCAAATACCTAGTTTGATCTCGTTACCGACATGCACTCTTTTCTCGTTCCCGTGATATAACATTCTAGTGATCACATCACTTGCTTGCAAGCTACCTTAATGTGATATCACCGAGAGGGCCCAGAGTATATCTATCCGTCATAGGGAGTAACAAATTCCACTCTTGATCCATGAGCCTCAACATAACACCTTCGTAGCACTGAACACATCTTTATAGTCACCCTGTTACGGTGTGACGTTTGATGTTATCAAGATACTCTTCCGGTGTTAGCAATTAACATGATCTCATGATCTAAGGATAAAGATTACTTCGTATGATGTTATAGCAATGTAAACATAATGACTTGATCGTAATGCTATACTTCGGATGAATGTTCATCACATCATTTTACAAATCTTGTGACCTTGTTATTAACAACATCCAATGTCCATGACCAGGAAACCTTGATCATCTTGTTAATCAACAAGCTAGTCTATAAGAGAGGCATAACTAGGAACCCTTTTTGTTTATTAAACACACATGTATTGACGTTTCCGATCAATACAATTATAGCATGCAAAATAAACATCTATCATATATAAGGAATACATAATAACAACTTTATTATTGCCTCTCAGGGCATATTTCCTTCAGGAGTTGACGTTGCTTAGGTAGCTACATTGGGCTTCAGTGAGCCACTCTCCCCCGCGTCATCATTGTCGTTTTCTTTACCACCTTTGGCGCGTCACAAGGAAAGTGGCACCGACGGATGCAGCCTTTGTGGAACTAGTGGAGAATCTTGCGCGACAGGGGAGGCGGTGCTTAGTGACCTGCGGAAACCTAACCACACGATGGTAGAGCGGCACAGGAGGCTATCCGGGCTTGAGCAGCGGCTAAACTACTACTCGGGGAGCTACGGGGAGGACGCATGCGAGGAGCAGCGCCAAAGGGAGGATAGTACTTTCGTTCCCGGGGAAGATGAATTGACATGCCATATTTGCCCATGGGTAGGCCGGGGAGGGAGGGTGTCAGCAGTATATCCGGGTCAGTGGATTGAAGACAAGTACGCCATGAGGGGTCCTCGAGGTGTGGAAAAAGGTAGGGTGTGAGACATATGGTTGTCTGGTACGATGAGCTCACAAGATTACCCAGGTTCAAATCCGACCGTGGTGGATGGGTCCTACTCCTGCTAGCAATCCAGTATATCGGTAGAGCCGGAAGTCACAAAGGATTACGAGGATAGGTTTCGCCTGTGCGAGTTGAGATTTGTAGGTGTGGCTGGTTGCCCTGAAGGCTGGTCTCTAGGGCGACTAATATAGTCATCCGGCTTAGGGTTTACAGGAGAGTCCTATCCGGCTACGATACAAAGTCGGTACATAGTACATCTTGGACTACAAATATTCCTGCATGCCTAAGTCGGTAAGTCTTCTGGGCATTCCCCTAGTCGGATGGGCCTCCAACTTCTCTCCCTTACTAAGCCACCCGTGGAGCATAGCTCTCTGGAAGTGGGTCATCTTGGTCAGTGAATCATCATGGGTATACCCGGAAAGTATATCCCCAACATTCAGAAATGAGCAAACCGGATACAGTGACTGATGCGGCCTGACCTATGGTTGTTACCATATCAAGGTCTCCAACTTATTCCAAGTCGTCATGGACTCCAAAGGTGAATCCGTTCCTCTATGCGAGCCTACTTCCTACCTTTTTTAATGGTATACTACTTCATACTCCGTCCTATGGCCATGATAGGTTCCACTGACAAGTACGGAGGCAGGGGAGGAAGCCCGAGGACTCACGCCCGACAAGACGGAGGCTTGGAAGAGAAGAAGGACGAGGCAGAGCCAAACCGACGAAGGCTCCGGCGCTGCCGGATCCATCGCCAGAATTCCTCGCACCAGAACCGGCTCACTAGACCCCACGCCGACACAACCGGCGACCGCTAGACCATACCGGCGAACCACCGGAACACAATTCTGTTTGCCATTCCGGCGACAGACCGGAATATCCAACAGTGACTGGAAATTCCGGTGCCAGCTCCGGCGTGACCAAACTTGCTGTCAGAAATGTCGTCTACGCACGGATCTGGGTTTGATGCCGTGGAATATTTCCTTTACTTACCATTTTTCCTAGTTTATCCCCATACTAGTGGGTAGCCTATAAATAGAGCCCCCACCCCCTCATGTATCCCTGGGCATAGATGATAGACTAAAGACACCCCCTTTGTGAAATCTCTAGTTTTGCCCCATCCCCTTACCAAAGAGGACCGACTATCGTCACCACCTCATTGGAGTTTGCATCGCGCTTCCCTTGTTGTACAAGGCCTACGTTTGCGAGTGCGTGAGCATAGTTGTCAAGACCCTCTCCAAGGTATTCTTCCCTCTCTTCTTGTGATCGAGGGAGCACGTTGACCGACCTTTCCTTGTGAGGATTCTATCGGACCGGTGGCCACCGGCGGGAGCAATCGGCCTTGTATCATGTGAGTTTTTCGTGTATTCATCATGTTCTTCGCGAGCTGTGTGTTCGCTTCCGCTACCTTTTCCCTTTTCCCTCGCTTTCCTATCGATTTGACCATGAGATCCGTGAAGATCGGGCCACCCACGAGGTTAGCCCTCAATATCTGGTATCAGCAGCTTTTGGTTGCCATGGTTTTCACATTGATTTGGTCTTTTCCCCATAAATTTGAATATTCCACCAAAAATATCCCCAATTTCATGTTTTGGATCGATATATGATTTGAGCGTTTTGGTAGGTTTTGATCCGTGGATTACTTGCTAAACTTGTTGATCTACCTTTCCATGCATTCCCATGGCCTAATTCCTTGATTTTGCCCTCAGATCTGAAGTTTTCCATCAAGTTTTTTGTAGAAAATCACGTTTTTCGCGTCCCGAACTTGTTCCGGCGCCAGGTCCGGTCGACCGGTTCAGCCGCCAGAATTTCCGGTCAGAACTCCAGCAAAACCGGCTCCACCGCCGGAAATTCCGGCTCCAATTCTGGTCCGCCGGTTTGGCCGCCAATAGCTTCAGCTCCGCACCGTTTTGAGCATAACGTTTGCATACCAAATCGGATTTTGGTGTTATTTAGCTCGTTTCAAAAAGGAGAAGGATCTCTACATCATTATCCAAGTGGTTCATGCTATCTACTCTATCCAAATTCCGTGAGCAAGGAGGAATCCAACAATAAAGGGTGAAGATCGGCGACGAAAGGTATAAAAATTCCGTGACTTCTCCCTACTTGCTTTACTTTGTGAGCTACACTATCTTTGCGATCAACAAACACCTACTGAGACTAGTTCCTCCTATAATTTCTTGGGCAATGCACATTTGATACCTTGTAAATTCTGAGCAAAAGTTGTGAGAGCGCTATCTCATATAGTTATCTTGTATAGTTGTTGGCACAAGGAAGAGGCAAGTGAAAAATAAAAGAAAGAAAAAGAGAAAAAAAAATAGAAAAATAAAAAGAAGAAAAAGAAAGAAACAAGTGCCTCATAGAATAGGAAGTGCAAGCTCGATGAATATTAAATAGGTGGTACTTATTATGCATATCTTGTAGCCCACCAATTTTTTATTACAATCGAACTAGCGTGTCTCCTTATACTTGTGCGACACGAGCTTATAGTCTTTGTTAGGTAATCATTTGGTTCTTAGCTCACTTTCTCCATCGCACAAGTCCCAATTATCCTACTGTGTGTGTGTTTCCTTGTACATAATTCCTATCTTGTGGATTGACTTATTTTGCTTTATGATCATCGTGGGTATTTACTTGACTTACAATATCTTGATTTCGGATTATTCTTGGACATGCCACCTTCCATACCTATCCACCATACACTTTGTGTTTTTTTAGTGGTTAGATCGTTTTGGTGTTTTGCGTGAACTTCACTTTACTTGGTTTTGATTGCTCTGAGGTGTGGTCACTTGCACGATGATACATTGCAAATGTATCTATAATTTTTGATGTTCCATACTTGGTTTTATCCACTTTCTTGTGTTTTGTTCCAACTTTGGAGTACTTTTATTATGATTTCTTGGACTAACCTATTAACAAGAGCCACAGTGCCAGCTGCCTGTTTTCTGCTGTTTTTGGTTCCAGGAAAGTCAGAAATGAATATTCTCGAAATTGGACGGGACAAAGGCCAAAGTGCCTATTTTTCCGGAAGGGATCAAGTGCCAGAATACGAGATGGAGAAGGGCATACGAGACGGAGAAGGGCTGGGGGCCGGCCACACCACCTGGCCGCGCGGCCAGGCCTGGCCCAAGGCCAGGTGGTCTAGCCCCAAGACCCTCGGCCTCTCCTTCCGCCTATAAGTTGCCCTCGGACGTAAACCCTAGGTACCCGATCAAAAATCCACGAAAAGAGTCAGAGTCAGCGTCGTCTCGTCCCTAGATCGGGGATCTAAAGCTCTTCCGGCACCCACAGGAGAGGGAATTCACCACAGAGGCCTTGTTCATCACCATGCAAGCCTCCGGTATGATGCGTGAGTAGTTCATCCTTGGACTACGGATCCATGTAGTAGCTAGATGGCTGGTTTCTCCTCCTTTGTGCTTTCATGTTTAGATCTTGTGAGCTCCGTTCATGATCAAGATCATCTATTTATAATTCATACATGTTGTGTTTGCGGGGATCCGATGGATATTGAGATGCTATTTCAGATTGATTATTGATTCAATCATGTCTTTGTTATTTGAGATCTTGCATGCTTTCCGTTGTTAGTAGCTATCTTGGCCAAGTAGATGCTAGCAACTCCAAGAGTTAGTATTTATGCTCGATAGTGGGTTCATGCCTCCGTAATCGGGAAGTGACAGAAATCTCTAAGGTACTAGATGTGTTGTTGCTACTAGGGAGAAAACAACGATCCTTTGTTCATAGAACAATTGTATTGTTTACTTTACACAGTTCGTAAAGCAATAACTGCTGCTTGCAACTTAATACTGGAGGGGGTTCGGATGATAACCTGAAGGTGGATTATTAGTCATAGATGCAGTTGGATGGCGGTCTATGTATTATGTTGTAATGCCCAATCAAGTCTCAAAGGAGTCAAGATGATTAGTATATGCACGTATTGCTTTCTCGGTGTTTGTCAATTGCCCCGCTATAATTTGTTCACCCAGCATGTTATCTATCTAAGGAGAGCCACCTCTAGTGAACTATGGATCCCGGTCCTTTAATTTACATACAATCTACAATCTTTTACTGCTTTGTGTTTACTTTCTGCAAACTTTTACTTCTTTCCATTCGATACGTTTAATCCTTTGTTTTCCGCAAAACACGGTGAGATTGAAAACCTCATCGCAAGTTGGGGACAAAGTTCTGTGGTTGTGTTGTGCAAGTCTCCACGTTGCTACTAGCACCGGTAGTGCACCCTGCCAAAGCTCAGCTAGTAACACCTTTGGGGTGTTTCTTTGCTCCTACTGGTTCGATTAAACCTTGGTTTCATAACTGAGGGAAACTTGCTGCTGTGCTCATCATACCTTCCTCTTGGGGTTCCCAACGAGCTCTACATCAACCACGATCCATCAACACTTTTCTAGGCACCGTGCATTGAGCCATCAAGAGATTTTCTGGCGCCGTTGCCGGGGAGTTAAGGACATCTTCACAAGGGGAGTCCCTCATAACCAATCTCTTTACTTTGTTGTTTTTGTTTTGCTTAGTTTCTTTTTGCTTTGTTTGCTTGTTTTGTTCTTCAAAAAACACAAAAAAAATTAGTTTTACAAGTTTGCTTTCTTATTTGAAAACCCAAAAAAATGACTACTCTTGAGAAAACTAAATTGTGTGACTTCACTAGCACCAACAACAATGATTTTATGAGCACACCTATTGCTCCACCTGTGGCTAAAAATACTTTCTTTGAGATAAAACCTGCTTTGCTCAATCTTGTTATGAGAGAACAATTTTCTGGTATTGGTAATGAAGATGCTGCTTCCCATCTAAATAACTTTGTTGAACTTTGTGAGATGCAAAAGCATAGGGATATAGATGGTGATATTATTAAACTAAAATTGTTTCCTTTCTCTTTGAGAGGAAAAGCTAAAGAATGGTTGAATTCCTTAACTAGGAATAGTATTGATTCTTGGACTAAGTGCAAAGATGCTTTTATTGGAAAATACTATCCTCCTGCTAAGATTATATCCATGAGAAGTGAAATAATGAAGTTTAAACAACTTGATAATGAGCATGTTGCTCAAGCTTGGAAAAGAATGAAATCTTTGGTTAAGAATTGTCCCACTCATGGACTGACTGCTTGGATGATCATCCAAACTTTTTATGCAGGATTGAACTATTCTTCAAGGAACCTATTGGATTCAGCTGCTGGAGGTACCTTTATGACCATCACCTTGGGTGCTGCCACAAAACTTTTGGACAATATGATGGTTAATTATTCTAGGTGGCATGCTGAGAGAGCTCCACAAGGTAAGAAGGTAAATTCTGTTGAGAAAACCTCCTCCTTGAGTGATAAGATTGATATTATTATGTCTATGCTTGTTAATGGGAAAGCCCATATTGATCCAAATAATGTTCCTTTAGCCTCTTTGGTTGCTCAAGAAGAGCAAGTTGATGTGAACTTCATAAGAAATAACAATTTTGGCAACAATGCTTATGGTAATAATGCTTATAGGAACAATTTTGGTAACAATAATTATAAGCCATATCCTCCCAACAATGGTAATGCTTATGGAAATTCTTACAACAATAATAAGAGTGCTCCCTCTAAACTTGAAGTTATGCTTAAAGAGTTTATTAGTAAACAAACTGCTTTCAATAAAACTATTGAGGAAAAACTCTCTAATGCTGAAAGAAATATAGCATCTTTGGCTGAAGCTCAATCTACTTTAAATAAAATGGCTGCTAAACCTGAAACTAATGAGAATCCCTTTGCAGCTACTAATGCCATACAAGTAAGAATTGATGAAAATGTTAGACTATTAGCTGAATTACATGCTAAGTGGGAAAGAGAAGATGAAATTGCTAGAAACATTAGTGTTTCTACTATTACCACCACTAGTGTTGAGGCTAGTAATAGTTCTACTACTTTAGATGATAAAGTTGATTTTGATCTTGATGGTTGCAACATCTCTGAAGTTATTAAGTTTCTACAAAAGCTTGCTAAAAGTCCTAATGCTAGTGCTATGAACATGGCTTTTACAAAACACAATACTGATGCTCTCATAAAAATTAAAGAAGAAAAGATGAAACATAAAGCTTCTATTCCTATAAAACAAGAAGATGGTTGGGAATCCATCATTAATATGAAAGTGAATGACTTTGATTTCAAAGATTTGTGTGATCTTGATAGTAGTGTTTCTATTATGCCTAGAAGGATTTATGATATGCTTGATTTGCCTCCTCTTAAAGATTGTTATTTGAATGTCTCACTTGATGCTAATGCTAAAAAGAAACGCATGGGGAGTCTTAATGACGTTCTTATTATGGTTAATGATTCCTATGTCCCCGTTGATTTCTATGTTTTGGATGTTGAATACAATGCTTCTTGTCCTATTACTTTGGGAAGACCTTTTCTTAGAACTTTTGGCGCCATCATTGATATGAAAGAAGGCACCATTAAATATCAACTCCCACTCAAGAAAGGTATAGAGCACTTCCCTAAAAAAAGAGAAAAGATTTCTTTTGCTTCTCCTATGAAAACAAAATTTGTTCTTAATGCTTCTTCATTTGAGAACACTTGATTCTTTCTTTGCTTCTTATGCCTAACTTAAAGGCGTTAAAGAAAAGTACTTGTTGGGAGATAACCCAAGAGTTTTAGATGAGTCTTGGAAGTTATTACCTCTGTAATAACCGCTCCTTATCCTTTTTATTTGCTTTTTGTGCCAAGAGTAACCTCTAATGAGAGTGAAGTAATGATTGGGAAAGTTGCTGTCCTGAAACAGGTTTCTGTGCTTCACCGTAAAAATTCCTGAGAGAGATCTGTACGTAGGATTGAGCTGTAATTTTTTGTGCTTCTGCCCCAGGTTGTTATCTAACTTTAGTTAGTTCAACACTTTTTGATTTGAGCAACATAAGGTCTTTGAAAAAATCGTCTTTACCTGCTGGTCTGTTTTGACAGATTTCTGCCATTTTCTGCATTTGCTTCTTGTTAGTTCCTTCTTGAGTTCCTTTGGGGAATTGAGATTTTTGAGGGAAGTGCTACAGTATCTAGTGTTCTAATGGAAGTTTATTTGGTGTTATAACTGAACCTTGAGACTTATTTATCTTAAGTGCACTAATATTGCTAATGAGACTGTGTGAAGTTTTGTATGAAGGGAAAATTTCAGGTGTATGGAAGGAATGAGTAATGAGATGAAGGATGGACTAAAGCTCAAGCTTGGGGATGCCACGCGTGTCACCCCAAGAAATATCCAAAAATTACAAGCGTCAAAGCTTGGGGATGCCCAAGGCATCTCCCTTCTTCATCAATAAAAAATCCAGGTTTCTTCCAGACGCTTCATTTTTATTGTTTCGTGCACAGTTGTGTTTCTCTTGGAGCATCTTCTTTTTCGTTTTCGTTTTGGTTTTTAGTTTGCTTGGTTTGCTTAGTTTTCTGAATAAGTTGGTTGGATCCCCTCTTTCATACATTGGTTTTCAAATAGTTTGGTTTGGTTTGGAAAAGAATAGGAAAGTTCATGCTTATGTGGTAAAAAGAGCTCGTTTTTTACTGTGGCATGTGCTTTGTCATGCCATGCTTGATATTTTTTTGGCTTTACGCTTAGTGTTCTTTGCTGTAGCATGAATTGTTATAAACAATTGAGATTGCTTAATGTGCCTTGGATGAATCATGCGTTGTTTTAGCATATTAAAGCATAGTATAGTGGTATTCTCCTTTGATGCTTTATTTGGGTTGACTTGGCACATGCTCACACCATGTTATGACTATCTCAAGTCACCATAGCCTTTATGATCCTTTAGTTTTCAACTTGTAGTATCACTTTATGCTTTGATCAATGATGTTTTGTCGCTCTGCATAATTATGGCCATTATTGCTCTCTTAGTTTGTCGCTCCCAGTCTTTTGCTAGCCTCCACCACCAAGTATGAGTTCCACTCATGCATCCAACTCCCTAAACCAAGTTTTTCCAAAGATTCCACCATACCTACCTACTAGCTTATGATATTCCAAGTATATTCATGCTTTTGTTTACCTTCCACTTGTTATGAGAAAACTAGTGATTAAAGCTCTCACGAACTTGATGGCACACTTTAACTTATTGCCTCTAATAAACTTGAACCATTGGGTCCTTCTTTGTTGCGTATATGCTTGCGCTTTATAAGTTGAAATTAGCAGAACCATGTTTCATGGGGAACGCTTTCAACATTGCACTTGTTTTTTGTACCCCGTTGATATCATGTTCTTTTGCTTACGGATCCCGGCGGTGTGAAATAAAAGTGGAACTTGTAAGATCATGGAGTTTGTATATGTGTTAGAGAAACGCATGGGCCGCTAGCCTAAGCCATGCCTAATCATGGTGGAAACTTGCAGCATCACCATAATGAGCACTCTATGAAGCATCCTCAATAAAAACCTATGCAAGTAGCAAATAAAAAGATTGCTGAGATGCTCATTGTCTGCTTGCCTTGTCATTTTGGTTATGGAAAAGCTCCCGTATCATGTGCAAGGGGTACCCCGTTGGCGGTTCTTAATGATACACATATACTTACAATGACAAGAGCTTACTCATGACTGAAGTTGAGTAGCATGAGGATCGGTCTTCGTAAGTAAGGGGCATGAGATTTCGGTTTATAACTTGTCAAGCATATCCTCTTAGTTGTGTCACTTTAACCTTATTCACCTTCAAGATGCTTATGATAGGGGCAATGAGAGCTGAAAGCTTTAAGTATCATAATTTTTGGAAGCTTTTTACGAGACTTGAATCCCTACTTCCTTTTTACAAAAGGCCTTTCTTCCACCATTATATTGAGTCTCCACCTTCTATCTTTATGCACTACTTTGAGAGCATAGTGGCCATTCTTAGTTCTATGTGCATTGTCCCAAGACTATTTGATTGATGCATAACTTGTTATTGCTTGTTTGAAACTATTGTATCTAGTCACTCTTATGAACTTTGAAGGTGTCCTATGCATTTATATTTGCTACTCTATTGAGGGACAAGCTGAATACTAGTATGCTATGTTTTATTTATGTGAAATAAACAAACGTCTTGCAAAGCATTGTTATTCATGAATCTTTTGTTTGTGCCTTTTCATGTTGCATCTTAGTCTCTTTGCTTATTGCTAGAACTTTGTCTTTCATGTTATGATTGAAGTACTATGATCCCAACTTTGAATGTTTTGCAAATACTTTGATCAAGTCTTTGATGGTGCATGTCACCTAAAAAATTCTTTCCTTTTATCACTTACCTACTCGAGGACGAGCAGGAGTTAAGCTTGGGGATGTTGATACATTGCAAATGTATCTATAATTTTTGATGTTCCATGCTTGGTTGTATCCACTTTCTTGTGTTTTGTTCCAACTTTGGAGTACTTTTATTATGATTTCTTGGACTAACCTATTAACAAGAGCCACAGTGCCAGCTGCTTTTCTCTTGCTTCCGGAAAGTCGAAAATGAATATTCTCGAATTGACGGACAAAAGCCAAAGTGCCTATTTTTCCGGAAGGGATCAAGTGCGAGAATACGAGAGGAGAAGGGCCGGCCACACCACCACCACATGCCAGCTGCGCTGAGGGGTGGTCTGGCCGACCCCAACACCCCCTCGGCCTCTCCTTCCGCCTATAAGTTGCCCTCGGGACGTAAACCCTAGGTACCGATCAAAAATCCACAAAAGAGTCTCAGAGTCAGCCGTGTCTCATCCCTAGATTGGGGGATCAAGCTCTTCCAAGACCTGCCGAAAGGGAATTCACCGAGGCCTTCTTCATCACCATGCAAGCCTCCGGTGTGATGCGTGAGTAGTTCATCCTTGGACTACGGATCCATGTAGTAGCTAGATGGCTAGTTTCTCCTCCTTTGTGCTTTCATGTTTAGATCTTGTGAGCTCCATTCATGATCAAGATCATCTATTTGTAATTCATACATGTTGTGTTTATGGGATCCGATGGATATTGAGATGCTATTTCAGATTGATTATTGATTCTATCATGTCTTTGTTATTTGAGATCTTGCATGCTTTCCGTTGTTAGTAGCTATCTTGGCCAAGTAGATGCTAGCAACTCCAAGAGTTAGTATTTATGCTCGATAGTGGGTTCATGCCTCCGTAACTGGGAAGTGATGTAAATCTCTAAGGTACTAGATGTGTTGTTGCTACTAGGGAGAAAACAACAATCCTTTGTTCATAGAACAATTGTATTGTTTACTTTATACGGAGTTCGTAAAGCAATAATCTATTGCTTGCAACTTAATACTGGAGGGGGTTCGGACGATAACCTGAAGGTGGATTATTAGTCATAGATGCAGTTGGATGGCGGTCTATGTATTATGTTGTAATGCCCAATCAAGTCTCAAAGGAGTCAAGATGATTAGTATATGCATGTATTGCTTTCTCGGTGTTTGTCAACTGCCCCGTTGTAATTTGTTCACCCAGCATGTTATCTATCTAAGGAGAGCCACATCTAGTGAACTATGGATCCCGGTCCTTTTACTTTACATACAATCTACAATCTTTTACTGCTTTGTGTTTACTTTATGCAAACTTTTACTTCTTTCCATTCGATACGTTTAATCCTTTGTTTTCCGCAAAACACGGTGAGATTGACAACCTCATCGCAAGTTGGGAACAAAGTTCTGTGGTTGTGTTGTGCAGGTCTCCACGTTGCTACTAGCACCGGTAGTGCGCCCTGCCAAAGCTCAGCTAGTAACACCTTTGGGATGTTTCCTTGCTCCTACTAGTTCGATTAAACCTTGATTTCATAACTGAGGGAAACTTGCTGCTGTGCTCATCATACCTTCCTCTTGGGGTTCCCAACGAGCTCTACATCAACCACGAGGCATCAACACTTTTCTGGGCGTCATGCATTGAGCCATCACACGATACTATCTTCCAAGATAAAGTAAGGTTTGGCGTTGCATCCCTAACCCCCTACCACTTCCATATACACCACTTGGTCTTGTGAATCATGTCTAGGGACTCCGCAGCCGAGGATGATTTCTATGAAGATTCCACGATGAGCCACCGTGCATATTCCTCCACAAGCATGGATGACATGATGGAGCACTACACCGACAATGGCTCCACATGTTGGGGTGATATGGAGTTCTACAACAACAATAACTCCCCAAGCATGGACGACTTCAAGAACGACAACGACAAGCTCCTCAAGTCGCGTCGGCCAAGACGGAGCCTCCACCTCGAGAGCGCCAAGGTCCACCATCGAATGGACAAGTTCCAAAGCACCCTCAACAACTTCAAGAAGGACATGGACGACAACTTCGCCAAGAACATGAGCATCCTCGCCAAAATTAACGAGTCTACCTCAAGATTGCACCACAAGCACAAGAAGAGTGCCAATGTCAAGGATCATCGCGAGTGTCATGTGGATGACCAAGTGCGCCACCTACATCAACCTTTGGCAAGGCACGCCAATAACCTCCATCGACACCATCAAAAGGCACCTTCCACTACTAGTGCCACCACCAAAATGGCACCAAAGGCAAGCCTTCTTCCACGCCATCAAGCTTCAACGCCCAAACTTGACATCCTAGATGACGCATGCAACTTCATGGATGAGGAATAACAAGACCTCTACTTCACCAAGTTGGACGAGTACGTAAAGAGGATTTCTACACAAGCCAAGGAGGCCATGGACAAGAATGAGCAAACGCCACGTCAAGAGTCTACACTTCAAGATGGAGGAAGATATGGACACATATGTGATAAAGTCGATCCGAGCACCACTCTCAACAACAACATGAACCTACTTCCACCACTACTACAAGATGGCGACATGACGGTTGAGCATGGGATTTTCCCTTCGACCATGGAGGAGAGCGATGACCACCTCGTGGCATCCAACTTTGTAGGCGACAAGGTCAAGAATGGTGAGCATGGGACTTTCCCTTCACCAAAGGAGGCGCATAGAGTTTAGAGAATCGAGCCTACCCCTATATGCTTGAGTGATGATGTGGTACCAATCCCATGTTAGCATGAGAGCCACTTAGCCCACTTGAGTGAAAGCAAGAGTGAGATGAGCGACTCCACCATACGTGAAATTGAGTGCTTCCACTTGGAGGGCATGAGCGAGACACCACGAGAGCTGAGAGTGGTAGTTGATAGGTATTGTTAGGCAACTTTGATTTCTAACAACTTACCCTCTACTTCTAATGTGTTTTCTCATGATGTGCTAGGTTCCATGGATTAAGAAGCGCCAAGCTTGGACATGATGATGTCTCCAACCATGAAGATGTAAATGGTTGATGAAGATGATGCCATCCCCATATTGGATGAAGAAGTCGCCCACATGGAGGCCAACACTACCACAACACCCACTTCATATGAGAGGTATGAACAAGGTAAGAATACGGGTGTTGATGATGCCATGATCCCACTAGCGGGCATCATGATTTGTGATGATTTGCATGCTATGGATGATACTTGTGACATGACATATGCCACACTCTCATTCCCATGTGTTGATTTTGCTATGCATCGTGTTGACCATGTGGATTCCTTTTATTGTCATGATATTGCCATATACATGATATGCCCTAAACGTTACGTTGATAACATCATTGCTTGCACCTTGTTAAATAATTGCTCTTTCCAATGTTTTGCTTGCAATGATGATAACAATAGTACCCCTAGGACCATGCTTTGTCATCGATGTTTTACAATTTCTCCTGTTGCTTGCAATAAGATGAATACTTGCTCTTTCACTTTTTTTGCTTGCAACAATAATTATTATATGTTGTCTATTGAGATGGCCCCATAGTTTTCTCAAATTTTGGAAATTTTGGTAAATGCCATGTTAAGCATGTTCTCCACTTCCATACTCACCATGAATCTATTTTACACTTGATTGACATTAATGGTGATGTGCACAAGAAGAGATACGTCATGATGGATGATGTGTTTCTCTACCATGCACACACATTCTTCCTTTTGTATATGATGTGTGTAGGTACCCGCACAACGATGTCAACCTCGGTTGAGAACGAGTTGACAAAAAAAGCTCTAGAGAGCATCCCCCAAGTGAGTTCAAGATCGAACCTAACTCTGATACCTTTTGCATGTTTTGCATCTTTCATGTTGAAAAATTGCTCTTTCCTATGGTTTGCTTCCAAGCATGTTGATGGTATTCTTTCACCTTGTGACAATCATGTTTCGTTGCTATTGGATATTGATGCTTTGTGTGTTGTAATAAAAATGTTAAACAATTTCTCTCTTTGATGTTTTGTGTGCAACCATAATGCCATTTTAAGCATGTATTGTCACGAGAGCTTCCAAGTACCTTGCATAGTTGTTGCAAAAAATATAAGGACACTTGCTCTTTCATTTGGTTTGTTTGCAAACATGAAATTTTTCCATTTGATGATATGCGTATGACATCCAATATATTGAACAATTTATCTTTCCAATGGTTTGTCTGCACACATAATAATGTTGTTTTGGGTATCCTTCCTCATGTGTTTTTGCCGAATTCTCCTATTCTTGCATCAAAGATGTTGACCAATATTTTAGTTCATTGCTTTGAATGTCATACTAAGATGTTTTGTGGAGTTTTCGAGTTCTCACATTCGGTTGATGTTCAAACAATTTTCATGCACTTTGACCTTGCATATGCATCCAATTTGCTATACTTGAGTTGTGCTAATAGTGTTGTGAATAAGAATGGACATGCCACAAATGACATGTTCCTCTATCACGCACGGACATATATTGCTTGGTCTTTGTTGTGTGAAGGTACAATTGCATACGCGTCAACGTCTACCAACCAATCTCTACATCTTAAGGTGACTTCCTTTTATCGCCATGTTGATGGACATTGCTTTTACTGCTGGCGACAACATCAGTTGAAATGGCTTTCTCATGGCAAAGATCATCAAAACCGAATTGGAATCTACTTTCTTTTTGGAGTTAGCTCTACCTTAGAATTTTTCTATCCTCCGCCACTAATTTAAGCATAGTATAAATCGGTGGAATAGCTATGCCAAAGAATAAGTACTTTGTTTGTGTGTTGTATATAGATTTTTTTTCTCTCCGCTGCAACGATAATGTGGATAACAAAAAAATGACGTGCATTCTCTACTATCTTATCTTAGCATTGAACGTGTGCCCTTCACCTTTACATGAACGGGAGGCCCACGAGGCGCACAAGCGGATCAGCACCACCCGCATGCACCGGAGACAAGTACGGGTGCGTACGTCGTGTCACACACGGCCGGATCGAGACGTGACAGTCCGGGCATGCCCACCGTCCGTCTCCGATGCAATGCGATTTACACGACGATCTTCTGGATCAAAGGACGCGATGATCTCCCGTATCCCGTATCGTCTGGACCGAGCGAAATGAATCTGCGCCGCACGTTAGCACTCGATTACGGGATTCCCCGGGTCAGCTCGTGTCTGCCACTGCCATGCACCCATGCATGATGACTGATCTGACCACAGCACCTGGGCGCGATCGATTGAAGACTAGACCACCCGGCCCGCTGCCCGGGTCTGCCTGGATAATGGTTATCTGATGGTCGATGTAGTATACTCTCAGACTGGACACGGCGGCTGCAGACTGAGAGACAGCTAACATGCACGCGTCATGATCCTCTTGTTAATGTTGGGACGGCGGTACGTACTTGACGTAACGCGTTAAGCCTGACATCGTACACCAATTGCTACGGCCCACAGGTACACATAAAAAAAAAATCAAGCGACGCCGCAGGCAGGCCATGTTCTGTAAATCTGTGTCCGATCGGGGGTAGAGAAATCAAGGAGAGCGAGAGCGCTCGATCGTGCAAAACAGTAGAGCACGTTTCAGGTTGTGCTTCACACGGTCACACCTTGTACTAATTCATTGCAAATGAAATAAACACATAAGTATTACGTACAGCCTGACCACAGGCCGAGTCCCGGTACTTGGGCCTGCGTAAGATAACGTGCGTCTCTTTCCTGGGCCAACACAATGCTTCAGCCTAGGTAGCCAGGCCCATTGTGGTCATGAACCAGGAAGAGCACTGGAGATAATGGATCGAGATTCGAGACCACGCAAACACAAACACACACGACAGGAGGTCTGATGTTCTTTCAAAAGGAAAAAAAAGGAGGACGGGTGCTCGCTTGTCCTCGACGCTGCAATCAATGGAGCAACAGTTTCGTAATCATATCTCAAGGCAAAAGACACTGGTATCCTCACGAGTCCAAGATATGTACTACCCTCCTACTGGCTACTACGCCCTAGCTTACAGCAAACCTAACCCTGTGCATGCATGCATGCATCCTTGATGATCAGCTACAAGTACTATTACACAGTAAACAGTGTCGTGGCCTCCTGCTCCTGGCTTGGCAGCGCAACGTCAACTCGGGTATACAGGCTTATCACTGCATGATGATGCAGCAAAAGTACGTAGGAGTAGATAATTCCCTCCTCTATTATTTTGATCCGTCCTGAACTTGTTCTCCACAGTAGTAGTATTGATATGATCGTGTTTTATTCTGTTTCCTGCCCGCCGCCGGGTGTGGGCAGAGCTGCCAGAGCAACAGAAACAGTGCTGTGCGTGCATGACGGGAGCAGCAGCATCGGTCAGGGCTCGGACAAGAACGGACGTGTGATGCGATTGTTTGTTTTCCATAGTACTCCCTCTGTTTCAAATTACTCGGCCGGCGCGCTTATGTAGGTGCACTAGTACTCTCTTATTTTTCATTTAAAAAATCCGCGAATTTTTGAAATAGATAGTATGAAATACTACCTCCGTTTGGGATTATACGTCCCGCGCGGATAACTAGGTTGCCAATTTGAACAACAAAATATACATATTATAGTATAAAAATTATACCATTAGATACCTTAGAGATTATATTTTTTAATGATATAATTTTTGTAATATATAAGTTATATTTTCTTGGTCAAATTAACAACCTAGATATGCGCGTAGGACCTATAATCCCGAACAGAGGGAGTATGTACTACTTATACTAAAAATTCTAAGAATTTTTTGATGAGAAATGAGAGAATACTTAACCTGCAGAAGCGCTTGTGAAATAATTTGAAACAGAGGGAGTATTTCGTCTCTCCATCCATGGCCATGGCCTAGACTAGATAGTAGATGCAGTGGCTAGTCAATGCAGCAGGCACGTCACCTGCTGCGGCGCATGTGACCTAGTATCAGCCGACACCATAATCCTTAGCGGCCGTGCATACGCGGCCACGCACTCCGTAGTAGTATGTGCTGCCTACGTACGGATCAAGCGTCTTATACACTTTAATTTCCATCTTCGACAGGCTCTTGAAACAGCTTGCACATCATTGATGAGGGATCGATATGACGCATGTGTGTGTACCCCCGATCGTCTTATATATATCATCGTGGCCTGCGCGCGTCTGTACGTCAGTGTACAAAATCTTCTCCAGGGCCTGGGAAGTACGTACGCGTACTCCGTCGGTACTCCGTTCTCCAGGAAAGAGGCGACGTACCGCCGCGCACCGTGACATCGCTGTGTCGACGTCGGCGTGGTTAAGGTCAATGCGACGTCGTACTGTCCTGGCCAGTACCACATCGTGTGCGTACCACTTGGCATTTGCATCGACACGGCCATGCCATGCCATGCCATGCACGCATCGATTCCATCATGGCGCGCACTGCCCCCACATAAATATGCTGATCCATCCAAGCACGAAAAAGGTAGGAATAGTAAACAATATGAAGGCGCCGGTACCATGGCATGGCATCATCACATGAAAGCATTCGACCCACAGATGGGCAGCGATGCATGCTTTGCACCAGCGGGGAGGCGCGGTGCTGTGGCCTGTGGCCCGCTGACCTGACTGCCTCGCCTTGCTTCTTTGCGAGAGCCCCGACAGGCCACAACGCCAGAACGGGAAGGGGGTTCTGCTCTGCGCCCATGGGGAAAAGCAAGCGGCAGGCCATCGTCTCCTGGTCACACCCACACATCGGCCATCGGCATCGTTGGCGTCGGCATTGTCATGTCATGCACCGATGCGCGGCAGTGCTAGTCAGGGTCAGGGCTCAGTAGCTAGGGAGTTTTTAATCATGGCGACGGGTGGTGGCCTTTATCGGTCCGTGCCCGGAAACCAAAAAAAGAAATGGAGAGGGGCAGAATGGGGGGAAACGAAATCAATTCGATTGGGAGGTGAAAGCAAGGGCAAAGGCCTGAGTCATTAAAGAAAGAGTAGGAGGAGTCGCTGGTGCCTGAACGTGTTGCTTTGCTCGCTGATGTGAAATTTAAAACTGAGATTATATTGGTGGCTCAGGACACACCTTTTGTCAGCCTTGAGAAGCTGTGGCAATTATCGTTTTGACCGCTACACTATTTTACGCCTGCTACATCCGTACCGTATGTCTTCTTTTGCTCTACGCCTGCACCACTACTCTTGTAGTATGCGTTTGACTTGCCCGTTTGTGATACAGAAAAGAGAAAGCTAGCAGAAACGAGACAGCATGAGTGTACTAGTACTACATTTTGTGGTGTTTGCGACAGTAATGCGGAGCCACGATACTTACGGCTACACTGCTCTTATTATTTGCAGCGATGTTATAACCCCAAGCGTCAATCAAGTCGGTACTAGTAGTACCGCGCTGTAGTTTCAGTTCGTGTAGTTAAAGGCTTGAAGCAGCTAGCACAGTTGACTCGCAGAGCTTCAACCTTCCATTGCCGCGGAGACAGAGTACCGGAGCAGTAGCTAGCTGGGCTACCAGTAGTACTACCACGCCCATAGCATGGCGGTAGTGGTTCGAGCGCGATTATTTATTGCCGTTGTTTGTGTGGCATCTGCATCTGCTCGCTCCGACATCGTGTCGCGCCAGGAGAAGGAGTACGTGCGCGAGCACAGCACGTATTTACGTGGGGTGTTTATTTCATTCATCGTATCGCCGCGTGGTTCTGACCTCGCCAAGCGTGCTACTACTACCATCTCTCATTCTCTATTCTATTCAACCAAAATCTGTCTAATTGGGACGAAATGTTGCTCAACAATTCTTCCGAAACTCTCCTCTTTATAAGGGCATGTTCGAATGTGATCAATTAGGGTCCCTCTTTGAGTACTTTTCTAGGGCTGATTCGTACAGTCCCCTAAGCATTTTTTCTTTCTTTTAAAAAGGTTTTTTTTCTTGCGTTGACATCAAATAAACATTGATACAAACGCGATACAGGCAAATTTTCGATGAGCATTGCATTGCGATCCTGCCTTTGTCTTTCCTTGCCACTTCGAGATCTTTGCAAATAAAAATAGCCACCCTGCATAGAGACATTTCCCCTTGTTTCTACTACTCCTCCAACCAATATTAGTTGACTCAAATTTATCTAGATACAGATATATCTAGCACTAAAACTGATACATTCGTAACTGGATAAATCTAAGTCAACCAATATGGGTTGGAGGGAGTACCTCCGTTCCACAATAGCATGCTAAAAAATCTTATGTTGTAAAACAGAGGGAGTATAAAGTAATATGGTTGCCTAAAGTCGGGACCAAGCATATCGTGAATGGTGGACAACGCGACCATGCCTTCTACTCCCTCCTTTTTAATGAATAAGTCGTTCTCGTTTTACGTGTGTTTTTTAACAAGAATTACCAAAAATATATAAAGATTATTGGTATAAAATTAGTCGTATTAGAAAGTGTTTTCAATACAAATTCAATGATGCATTCACCCCCTTCCCATCTCTCTCCTCGCTACAGTACCACTCGTTGAGAGTCTCCTTCAAAGGGTCGGCCCGAGCTGATCTCGCTCCTAGCGGCGATGCCGCTTGGGATGGCTGACGCAAGGTGTCGGGCTACGTAGAGTAGATTCTAGGGTTAGGGTCCTAGGCTATTTACATGTAGTTTGGGCTGGGCAGAAGATCTTTGTAGCCGGATCTGCTGCTTCGTAGGGTTCTTCCGCGGTGTGCTGCTCCGCTCTCTGTCCGGTTATGGATACGAGGGGAGAGGGGAGCTCCGGACGACAGTGAGAGTAGCGGTCTCCGAAAATAAAGACGTCGCTTTGTTTTACCGTCGGTGGTGGTTTGATGGTACGCTGAAGAGATGGTGTACGAAAAACGCCTCGTCTCAGCGCCTCTCGCTCCTTTATCGCCCGCGCGGGTGGATATGGGCCCTTGCATAGCGCCATCGTCAACCCCTTATCTTCCCCGTCCCCCTCTCTGTCGCTGTTGCGAGCTGCCGGGTGTTGCCTAGGCGGCGCCGGCGACGGCGGTCGGTCATCCCCCGTGCGCATGGTGAGGTGGCGCGGCACACAACGTCCGGCAGCGGTGAGGCTCGGCTAGGCAGCGGTCCGGCAAGGCTCGGGTACTCCTGCAGCAATGGAGCTGCGGCTTCACGACGGAGTGTCGTGGTAGCTCGAGGGCTACCGGCAAATTCAACTGGCACGGCCGGCGGTGCCTACCCAGCCCAGATATGGGCCCTTTGGGCCCCATCTAGGTCAGGGAGGGCCTTGGGCGTGGTGGCGGCACCTCCGACGGATAGAGAGGAGCGATGGTTGTTGCCAAGGGTGGCGGAAACAACAGCATGTCTACTGTAGTGTGGTGGTAGGGTTTTACGGGTCCAATTCCGCCTAGTCGGGCCGATAAGGGCCTGGTGTGCTCCTGCTGCTACACCCGGTTGGCTACTGCTAATGGCGGTGGATGTCGTTCCCTTCCGCGTACTGTTGTACTGCCATCCCTCGTCGGAGTTCTTTCTTCTCGGTCTTGTCGGCCACGCTACATGGGTCGATAGTGGTGGTTTCAAGACCGTGGCGGCGTGTGCTGGTGGGTGGCAAGCTTGGTGGAGAGTCGTGGGTCGTCCGGGGGCGTGGTTTTTTGGAGGTCGGGAGAAATGCATGTCATTTTGGCCCAACGCGGTGACGCCTGTGGGTGTAGCCGTCCTCCCTGAAGGGTGTCAGGTGTACCTCTTTGTGAGATCCTATGTATGGCTTAATACGATTGATAGGATACCCATACCAACAAGTTGCAACTTCTTTTCTGGAAGCTCATCTGAAAAGAACTCTGAGGTTAAGTGTGCTTGGCTTGGAGTAATTTGAGGATGGATGACCGACCAGGAAGTGGGTCCCGGGTGCACACGATTGAGGACAAAGTGCGCAAAAAAGACAAGTGTTGGTGTGTGAGGCCAGTCTAGAGATCTTAGTAAGCTGCTAGGAGTGACACGCCCGGGGCCTGTTGTTGGATGGGGTGTTATAAGTGATATCAGAGCTGATCCCCGTGGTTAGACGAGCGTGTGCGGGTCAATGAAGGGACATGTGGAGCATGGCACGTGTGGCCTAGAGTGGACACGACATGGCACATGTGCCGGCACTAGACGCATATACGTGTTCCAAGAAGGGACGTTCCTGGCTTGTGCTTGATTGATGAGGGTATCGATCTTCCAAGGGTTGGTGTATGTGAGATCCTGTGCATGACTTAATAGGATTGATAGGATACTCATACCAACAAGTTGCAACTTTTTTTCCGGAAGCTCGTCTGAAAAGAACCCTGACATTAAGCGTGCTTAGCTTGGAGCAATTTGAGTATGGGTGACCGACTAGGAAGTGGGTCCCAGGTGTGCACGAGTGAGGACAAAATGCACAGAAAAGACAAGTGTTGGTCTGTGGGGCTAGTCTAGAGATCCTAGTAAGCTGCTAGGAGTGACACGCCCAGGGCTTGTTGTTGGACGGGGTGTTACAAGTGGTATCAGAGCCGATCCTCGCGGTTACATGGGCGTGTGCGGGTCATTGGCGGGACATGTGGAGCATGGCGCGTGTGGCCCAGAGTGGACACGGCATGGCACATGTGCCGGCACTAGACGCATAGACGTGTTCCAAGAGGGGACGTTCCTGGCTTGTGCTTGATCGACGAGGGTATTAATCTTCCAGGGGTGGGTGTATGTGAGATCGTGCGCATGACTTAATAGGATTGATAGGATACCTGTACCAACAAGTTGCAACTTTTTTTCCAGAAGCTCGTCTAAAAAGAACTCTAACATTAAGCGTGCTTTGGCTTGGAGTAATTTAAGGATAAGTGATCGACTGGGAAGTGGGTCCCGAGTGTGCACAAGTGAGGACAAAGTACGCAGAAAAGAAAAGTGTTGGTCTATGGGGCCAGTCTAGAGATCCTAGTAAGCTGCCAGGAGTGACACCCCCGGGACCTGTTGTTGGATGGGGTGTTACACTATTCCCCACCTCCCGCAGCGTACCGAGAGAAACCCTAAGACCTGTCCGGGCAGCAACGTCATTGTCGTCTCATATTGCTTGAGGGTGTTTCTTGGTTCGCGATGATGCAGAGCGCTATGAGTGTGTTAGGAAGTCTCCAAAGGGCGTAGCGGTTACGAGTCATCTTCGTTTTCGTCGAGCCACCATTGTCGGCCTTGTTTTCTCTTCTTTTTTATTTCTTGGTTATTTTGGGCTTAATTTGTGATGTATACCCTAGGTGTGGTCGCAAACATGTATCAGATGGTTGCTATATTAATATAGCAGGGTGAAAGCCTATTTCGAGGAGGATGGCATGCTTAATGGAACTCCAGGTGACCGTGGAGGCGAGGAGAGCTCTTATTTTAGGACACCGTAATTCTTTCTTCAGCGACTATTGGAGTATAAGCTGCTGCTTTGAGCACATCACGTGGTGGCCGACAGCGCTGCCGTGATGCTTGGTCGAAAGGGGGGCCTGATTTGGCGTTGGCGAGGCATTTCTGCAACCTCCGTTGTGGAGGCCTTCCCTAGAACCTTGTGTCAGGCTCATGCTCCTCTTCATCCCCAAGTGGTGCGTCCTTAGGGGCATCGAGGTAGCCGGCGTCAAAGGTCACCCGTGGTGGAGAGGTTAGAGGACCTGATTGCTTTTTTAGCAATAGATCCAGGGTCCTCCTCGCAAATGTCTAGGACTACTTTGTAATTTTATTTTCTCTTTGGGGTCCTGATTGTATTTTCTACCCACCTACGTATACTAATGTAGCTTCTGGGGTCTACTAGGCCCCTCTCTTGTTAAAAAACCGAATCAAGAGATACTAATTATGTGCAATATAATTCATATTTTGTTGCTTAATTTTTTTTTGTCAAAATTCATCTTACGATTGCGTGTGGGACTTATTCATTGAAATGGAGTAGTAACATTCACGTGGTGGTGGAGCTTCAGGTGTGGCATGCCTTGGGTGTGAGAGAAGTTATTTATCTTGACCATAGCCTAACCACTTAGCATTGGATAGATTTTGAAATGGCGGGCTCCTATGACACGGTGAGGGACTGGGGCACCCTGCCCGGATGCCGGAGCTCTACTCTTGCCCTTCCCTCCTAGCAACAGAGGGTAGGGAGGTACATTCTAGATCTTGGCCGATAGCACAGAGGACGACGAGTTTGTCAGTGTCGCTAGCTCAAAGGCGAAGCTGCCGATTTCCCCTTCGACACGGGCGCTGACGCCTGCCAAGGCAACTCTTGGGGAGTTCCTGAGGAAGGCAAAGAATCTCGGGGGGCTCTCTGCATTCCGCCTGCCAGTCGGTGTTTACACTGGAGGGCGGGGGTCGTGGTTCTTGTCCAGCTCCAAGGGAGTTTCTCTTGGCCACCCCGGGGTGCGAGACGCCATGGTGTGGGCTCGAAGGCGCGACGGCCATAGCTGGCAGGGTCAGAGTTGTTGGTCCATCTGGCGGCGCCCTCGTCGGTCATTGTACTGGGATAGGGGGCGGCCTCCTCCGCCGTTGCTGGTAAATGCACCGCCAGGGGAGCGGGGGACACTCCCTCTGTGGACAGCCGGTTGTTGGGCCTCTACTGATCTTGGCCCAGGCTGCGGCCTGGCCCCGGGCGGTATGGTTGAACATGGTCGAGGGATGCTAAGTAGGGTTGTGCTATCCTAAGTTATAGGCCAACTACCGCAGAGCCTATCTGCACGCCCGTTAAGTGGTTTCGGATGTTGCAGGGCACGGTCGACACTTTTCTGCGGGACATGCGGCATGCTTAATCTACAACCACCCACCTCATTCTCCCTTTCTCCATACATTCACTCAAGTGATGGCGAAGGAGCAACCTAACTATGAGGATAAATACTTAGAGGAGGACGATGACTCGAACTTGAAATCATCAAGTTCCGGGAGGCCCCACTCTCTATGGATGCACTTCGTCAAGAACTATAGCACCTCATGGAGGTGGAGTGGGATAGGCAGGTCAACCATCTCGCGGAGGCGATTACTTTGTGGTCTTCTTGTCCAAGGACACGTTGCGGCTATCGACGAAGAGAGGAGAGATCTATCTCCCACTTAGTGGAACGGAGGCTAGCATTCGGCTAGCTGACTCGGATTCTGCATTAATGGAGATGATCTAGGAGGTTTGGGTACGCCTCTGGGTTCTATCATGAAAGATGCGCTGGGCACACAGACTCCTCGTGGGGATGCGCATGTTGGGGCACCCTCTGGAGGTGTATGTGGCGTCCATCCAAGCTCGGTAGCTGATGCATTTTCTTCTGGTGAAGCTAGAATGCCCAACAGGGTAGGCCCATCACGTGAAGTTACTTCTGAGACTATAGGGCTAGGCGAAGCCCACCAGAAGAGACTTGATAACATATGGGACAATTAGTCGACTTGAGGATCAAGCTACGTCCCAGTCGTCCTAGTAGACGATCATGGTTCCATAACTAACCGGGATCCTATCTTATAAAGCCTAGCCAAGGTGCTTATATAAAACTCCACAGAGAACCCTAGATGATGATACTTTTGATTCGGATTATGGATGCAGTATAGTAGCTTTTTTACCTAGAATACCTAGGTTTAATCGAACCTTGAGAAACAATCTCTATAGGTTGAGGAATGTCTGCAAGACTTGTTAGTTTGCTTCAATCTCCGTTTACCGGATATTTATAGTTTGCTTCTATTATCGAGGTTGTATCAATGGATGGAGATATGCCAGGGTTGAGGTTTCACCTGCAGCTAAGCATACATGTGGGATAAAGATAATAATAAGCACATTCATGTGTAAATGATCTAATATAGATAGGATCTGTGGGCAGCATATCTGTAAATACTAAAGCGCATTCTAGCCACATGCATATCATAAAGTCTCTTAGTCCAACCGTTATACCATGAAGCACCAAGATATGAACGATTATTAAGTAAAATATAGAACAAAGCATTAAGATCATTGATGTTTCTATTGTTCCCAAGTTGATCACTAAATGACTACTATACTCCCCCTGTTGTCACTGGTTTCATGCATAGGCGTCGTTTACCACATATATCACCTTATACCTTGATCAATCATCGGGATCTTAGGTACCTGAAAGGTGCTTGGATTGAGGTAAGATACTATGATACAAATACAAATATGTTATGCAATCACCACACAATATTCCGATGTAATTAGATGCACATAATCACTTCGAGGCTAATCCCCAACCCGTAGTGCGTGAGGACTACTCACTCATAATAAGATCAAGTATAGAAAATATTGTAGAATTAGTTAGATCAATACAAAATATACTTACAATAGTTGCTAACCGTGAGGAGATCTTGAATACAAGTTATGGCTATGGCTATGGATGGAGGTGGAGATGGAGATGATTAACTATTGTGGTGGTGAAGCAGCAGATCTTCCTCAGTGTGTTTTCAAATGCAATCTGCGAATGGCAGCTATCTTTGTGGTGGCTAGGAGTCTCGAAATATATAGGGCCCTTCATGGGAGTTTCTTGGTTTGACCTGGCGAAGCCGGCGTCGAGTGGTATGGGTGACGGTACGGGAATATCTGCTCATATCGATGCTCGTTAACACTTCTAGACGATGGCATTCGGTCCTAGTTGACTTGGTGGTGTAGGCATCGTCTGATTCTCCCTTGATTTCTCCAGATTTTTCCATAAAAGAGTGATTTTATGCACATCACAATTCAATACAAGGATTTGCACATCTTTGCAATAATTAGTCATGTCAAGGCTAGGGAGATACTTTATCAATTGCTTGACTTAATATAAGATTTAAATGCGAATAAATATGGCTCTTTACCAGCCATCCACATCCCCAAGCTTAAACCTTGATCGTCCTCGAGCAAGAAACCAAAAAATCATAAGGAACTCATCGTTTAAACTGAAACAACGAGAAAGCAAGTTCACTTACAATTGGTAGTCCCATTCCTCCATCACTTCTTTCACCTGAATACTTAGCATAGAAAGAGTAGTGGCAAGAGTATTATACAAGCTTAACTAAATCAAGATAATCACAATAAAGGTTTTATAAGCATGAATAACTAGATGTGAAGCAACTATTCCAATTCCTCTAGTTAACTCTCATCTTTCCAAGGAACACTCAAAGATTTCAGATTAGCATATTAAGAGGGAGAGATCATGTTAAAAGAAGCATAACATCGGAGTGTCTCAATAACTCCCACATCAATAAAACAAGACTATGAAGTACTTATTTTCTATTCTTTGACTCTTCAAGAACTTTTCAACTTAGTAGTAACGAGACCATGCCAAAGACTTAGTGAGTTCAACCGGACTATGTAGGCAAGGACTTTTGTAACCATTTCGGTCAAAAGGGTTGTTCTTTCTTTTGCTTGCAACACAGACCATGAGAGTGCCATACTTTTAACCATTATAGAAGTTGTCTGCTGAAAGGACACATATGCGGCCTAGAGGGGGTGAATGAGAATTTTAAAACTTTTACACGATGTCCTTAAAAATGCGGCATAAAACTAGTGTTTACTTTGTCAAGCACAAAACCTATATATACCACCTATGTGCACCAACAACTTATGCTAAGCAAGACAAGCAATAAGGTGATAACAAGATAATACTTCAAGCACGAAGGCTATCACAATATAAAGTTCATAAGTAGAGAGTTTGGGTATAGACATAACCAAGGCACGCGGAGACGACGATGTATTCTCGAGTTCCTCCCTTCAAGGGTGTCTTGTTGGATGGGTGGGCGGTACTAAGACCACGAGCACCACAAGAGGCCTCACCCTGTTGTCCCGTGCACCCGCTGCATGACAAAAACCTGATCCACTATGGGACACTTGAGTGCGGTCACCAAACCCTTACAAGGTTGGGTCAATCTCCACAACTTAATTAGAGGCTCCCGAGAATCACCACCAAGGCCACTGACTTGGGGAGAGCTCCACAACTTAACTAGAGGCCTCAACAACTCACCATAAAAGGCCACTTAACCGTTTAGGGTTCCAAGGACCCAAGAGTAACAAGCTTGTTGATTTCACCAACCAAATCCTCTAAGAACTCAAACCGATGCACCTAATGCAATGGCAAGTCCTTCACTCACAAATTCCACCAAAGCTACAAAAGTTATTGGGGGACTAAGAGAGGAAGGACAAATAGGAAAACCACAAAAGTATCCAAGATTTAGATCCCAATATGTTCCCCTCACTTAGAGGAGAGATGGGTTGGTGGATTTGTAGATCTAGATATCCTCTCTCTTTTCCCTCAAAAGGATGCAAGAATCATGGGAGGGAGAGGTAGTACAAAAACTCAAGAGGATCAACAATGGAGGGAAAACAAGCACAAGAACTTGAAAACAAATGGAGAAGAAGGGCCCCTTTTATAGGGGTGGAAATATGCCTGTTATGAGCCTGTGACGACCGATACTACTGGACCTGGCAGCGGTAGTACTAGACATGTCGGTATTATCGGCCTGGGACCGGAGTAAATAGTCAGGCGTGACTGTGAGGATGACAGAGCAGCTGGGCTAGCCCAGTTGACCATTGGTAGTGTCAGGTTCAGGAGCGGTACTATCGCTTACAAGTAGTGATGGGCCAAGGAGCGTGATGGCTCCAAAATTAGCCATCTTCCACCATGTTTAAACATTGTTTTTGGTTAAGAAATTGACAAGAAACTCTCAATACTTGCCACTAATGACTAATAATTGCAAAGTGTAGGGGTTCGTAGCATGGAAAACAAAAAAATTTCTACCGCATACAAACAAACAAGCCAAGATCTATCTACTAGATTGTAGCAACGAGTCGATAGAGGAACTCACCCTCGAAGATTCCAAAGCGGTTAACGAGAGCAGATTCTCGTGGATGATGTAGTCGTACTCTTTCCGATCTCAAGATCGCGTAGACGATACTTCCGGCGCCACGTTCCGGCAGCGCTCCCGCAGTCGGTCACACGTTCGGTACTCGACGAAGACCTTCCTCTCCCTTGTTCCAGCAGGCAGCGGAGGTTGTAGCACTCTCCTCGCGATTCCGGCAAAGACAACGGCGTGGTACCGAAGTAGAGGGAGATCATGAGGGGCCTTAAGCCGGTGCGAGTATGGTGGAGTTTATGAGAGAGGCTATTAGTGGTCTAGTAATTAGACACACCAATTAGAAGGCTCTAAACCAATTAGAAGGCTCTAAATCGCTGGCTAAAGCAATTAGAAGCTCTAAACCAAAACGGCTCTAAACCGGAGATCTAGAGGTGGAAACTTGTGTGTGCTAGGAGGGAGCCCTGCCCCTCCTTATATAGGTGGGAGGGCCGGCCAAGGGAGGAGAGTCCTCCCAAGTCGGCTTGGTGGGCGCCGGCCAAGGAGGAACCCTCCTCACGGCCTCCACCAATCCTCCTCTCTTCCCACTTCCCAAAATTGCCGTTTGACTTTCAAACTAGCCGTTTGACTTTTCAATTTAGGATTTTAAATAAACCCTTTATTTTGGACAGCAAGAACACCTAGTACATGATGCAATCATTCCAACTTACAATGACACATTCATGTACCCTCCCCCCCCCCCGGAGCGCCGGACATTCCGGAACCTTCTAGAACATTCCCGATGAAAACACCGGAACCATTCCCCAACTCCGAAACGGGACTTTCCTTATATGAATCTTATTCTCCGGACCATTCCGGATCTCCTCGTGATATCCCGGATCCCATCCGAGACTCCGAACAACATTCGGTCTCTTTCTCATAATACCATAACTACTCAAACAACGTCGAATCCTTAAGTGTGTCTCCCTACGGTTCGTGAATTATGCGGACATGATCGAGACACTTCTCCGAACAATAACCAATAGAGGAATCTGGAAATTCATATGGCTCCACATATTTCTCGATTACTTTGCGATCGAATGAACCACTTACATACGATACCAATTTCCCTTTGTCTCACGATAGTTTACTTATCCGAGGTTATGATCGCCGGTATCTCGCATACCTAGTTCAACCTCATACCGATAAGTACTCTTTTCTCGTTCCCGTGATATGTGATCCCTTGTGAGCCAGTCACATGCTTGCAAGCTAATTGGATGACATTTCACCGAGAGGGTCCAGAGTATATCTATCCGTCATATGGATGGACAAATCCCACTCTTGATCCATGTGTTTCAACCAATACTTTCCAACACTCAATGCCACTTTTATAGCCACCCCTGTTACGGTGTGGTGTTTGATGACATCAAAGCATCCATCCGTAAAGGTGATATGCATGATCTCATGGTCGAAGGAATTAGGTTACTATGTATCAGAAAGCATATAGCAATTGAACTATTGAAATGACTTGATCTTTATGCTACGCTTATCTATAGGAGTATGTCCATCACATCATTCTCCTAATGATATGACCCTGTTGTTAATAACATCTCTATGTTCATGATCAGGAAACAATGATCATATATTAACCAACAAGCTAGTTTAACAAGAGGCTTTACTAGGGACTCTTATTTTAGTTTACAAATCACACAAGTATTAATGTTTCCGGTTAATACAATTATAGCATGGTATGTAAACATTTATCATAAGTATGAAGATATGATAATAACCACTTTATTATTGCCTCTTGGGCATATCTCCAACAGTCTCCCACTTGCACTAGAGTCAATAATCTAGTTTCAAACCTTTGTGTTTTCAACACCTATGGCTTTCTGGTGTTGTATGTACACGATTGCTAGTGGTTAACTGATCTCCGGATCTGACACTTCCAGGTCCGTGTGTAATTGCATGTCTTTGCGTCTCTACGCATCACTCATTCTCTAATGAGATGGCTTTGTATGATTTGGTCTTTCGGTGTGACCTTTAGTTCTTTGGGGTTAAAACATGTTGATAATATTGTCGCACAATATATCTTCATAGTATTATCCGTGAACTACACCTAGTTTGATAACAAACTACTTGACACAAATGCCCTCTTTGCTGCTATAATAGCAGTCATATACTTAGCCTTTTGTTGAAGTATCTGTCACAATGTCTTAACTTTGGAACTCATCCAAATCCATTATGGAACTCACTTTCCATTATATTGTGCCACCCTTAATTTAGATTGAGATAAACTTAATTTGTACTTTGTGACAAAACTAGTATCAATGTAGTACTTTTACAATGAACTAACCATCTATTTGTCACTTCTACAAATAATATACTCTTAGTTCTTCCAAAAGATCATAAGAATATCCCTACTCTCGTCCAATGATCATCTTATGAATCATTCGTATATGCTCATAATATTTATAGCATAGGACATATCTGGATTTGTACATATCACGGATGATTGATATAAATACTCTTTGTGATTTCATACATCAAGTATCAATCTATACTTGAATCTTTGTTTCACTTACCAAGTGCCAATACACTTGAATATATCATCAACATTGAACTCTTTCAATCCTTTCTGTGCAACAAGAACCTTTCTTGTAGTTTCTATATTGAATTCATTCAATATCCCGTCTATGTACTCGCACAACCATATTAGCGCCTATTGATGCCAAATATTTGGTTTTGCCTAAGTCTTTCATCGGGATGAAATTCTTAATATGTGTTAATAAAAGATACATTATTTCCAATCAACAATATGTCTTCCACATAATGTATTAGAAACATGTCTTAGCGCCCCACTTAATTTCTTGCAAATGCAAGCATCTTCATTGTCCGATGAAATTAAACTCTTTAACAGTTTCATCATAGTGAAGATTCCAACTCCGCTATGCTTACTTCAACCATTGAAGTTTGCATATGCTTTTAGCATCCTTTGAATTAACAAAACCCTTTGGACCGTGTCATGCACACGTCCTAGGTAACCATTCTATTAGAAGAACTTGTTTTGTTTATTCTACTACCACATAACAAATTGTATGTAGTGGTTGCTACATTAATCCGTCTAGACTAAAAATCGCTATGAAAGATCAAATCTTGTCATATACAACCTTTGAACATTGTTGTGAACTCTTTCCCAACATGTCGACTATTTCATAGATGTGAAACATCCATGTCTACTTCTTTATAGATCCAAACACAACTGCAAGGTCTTACACCTTTTCGAGGGTCCTTCAAGTTCAAAACTTGATTTCTCGTGTATGGAACTATCACGGATTATATGGCTTCAAGCCATTTGACGGAGTCAGGGCCCATCATCGCTTCTTTGCATGTAGTAGGTTCATTATTCTCAAATAATGATTCAACCCTCAAATCTTGGTATTTGATTGTTCATCCGACCTACTTGTTTCAATAGAAACTTAGACCTCCGTGACCACAACCTTTGAGGCACGTGAGCCATGAGCATTGTTGCTGCCTCCGGAACACTTTTCGGTGCTGCGCAACTTTGCACATATAGCTAAGGTTCCTTTAACCTTATCAAAGTTCTATTGTCCTCCCACTTAACTTTTCATGAAAAATTCCTTCTCAAAGAAACTTGACGTTCTAAGCGACAAACACTTTTGTCTCCGGTGTTTATGGAGGAATACTTAACATTTATACAAAGACAGGTTTATCCGACTTTGGTTGCACACATCTTTCTTATGCATAGCATACCAATGTTTTAAGAAAAGACAACATGAGTTTTATCCCAAACCATAACTTTATATGGTGTCATTTCAACGGATTATGATGGAGCTCTTTTTAGTGGAAAACGGTAGTCTCTAAAGCTTTTAATCTTTAAAATATAATGGCAGTTCTATATATTACACCTTTGATCTTACCATGTCAAACAAGGTTTTAATTACATATCTCGAACACTCCATACTCTTATGGTGTTTCGGGAAATGCAAATCCACGGAACGATTCCTTAAATCCTAGGTATTATGCTAAACATGTAACTCAAATATCTTCCTTTATGATCTTATCATAAACTATTTATATTCTTGTTACAATGATTTTGCACTTCATCTTGAAATCTTTGAACTTTTCAAATATTTCATACTTCATCCTTATTAAGTAAATATTCATATATTCACTCAAATTTTCGGAGAAAGTATATGAAGTTGAAATCCATCGCTCTTGACTACACATAATGGAGTTCGTACAACAATATGCACAAGTTCCAATAAGCTAGTCTTTCGTTCCCTTTTGGCCTATGAACGAAGTTTTAATTATCTCTAGGAAAGTTTCACAAACGTCATTTGATCAAAAATCAAAAGACTCCAAAATTCCATCCACATGGAGTTTCTTCATGTTTTCTTTCCAATATAATTTAAACGGCGATGTCACTTCCTAAGTGATCTTTCAATCAATTTGTCTTTCGACAATTTTAGCACTAGTTTTATGGATGTGATTTCTCCAACGAGATTTGTGAATCATCCATCTTTTATGGATTACGGCAATTATTTGAACAACCCTTTTGTTCTCACAATACCTGATAAAACAAATCTTGAAGGCAAGCGTTGATGTTTAACGAGCAACAAAATAACCCTTTATTTGTTCTCGATGAACATCATCACCTATTCTTTTGCTAGTTACTTAGGCCATTGTAGTTCATGAATTGTGTTGTTTCGTATGACGATTCATACCAACAAATTCAGTATCAAATACTTAAGAACCACATTGTTTAATAAGCAAAGAATATAGCCATAACACATATATCATCTATATACTTAAACTGAACAATTCTAGTCTTTTCTTTTCTGCCATATACTTATGAGATTCTCTTTCAATATTTCCTTTTCGCTTGAAAGAATCTATCAACATCAATAGTGGAGTCATACTTATGACACATAGTTCAAAGCGTGTATAGTTAAATACCAATGTCTTTGAACTTGCACTTTGAAGTAGATCACCATTATCAAATATTTGGTGTTCTTTCAAATTCCTTTCTTTAGTAATCTCTTGGTGTAGTAAACATTTTACCTACATCAAATATTCACCCTCATCATGGACTTATCCATGATCTAGCTACTTTTAGCTTGTAACGGTGAATCGTGAGTATAATGTTGCTCTCCAAAACCTTTTGGAAGATTAGGACAACTAGTGTCTCCAACCTTTTGCAAATTCTCATCCAAATATGAGAACATGAACTTTGCCATATTATACTTTATCATGTTGCAACCAAAACTTTGTTTCAGATATCACAATATCTTCCACACATCATGGTTTCTGAAACAACTCTTTCAGATCCTAGATAACCTTGATATTAAGAGAATCTTTTGAATATCAAGAATCATGGAGACAAACATGATACTCAAACACTAACACTTGGAATTGTCACTCTTGTTTTAATACTAATTATTAAACTTTATGGAGTAACCGGAACTTACTGAAAGTTTGCAATAGGACTTTTAAACTTTAGATTAACACTTCAAAACAATACGATACCAGTTCGTAAAGTAACTAACCAGAATTCTATAGTTCTATCATCTCAATTAAAACTAAGCGCAAGGTGGTAAACGGATGCCAATGACTACAACAACTATGCAAATTCACTTTGATTTTAGTTTATGATAAATTGAGTTCTAATTAATAATTAAATTAATCTAGGTGAACTCCCACTTAAAACAACATCCCTCACATTGTTTTAGTGATCACACGAACCAAATCCACCACATCAAAACCGATCATCACGAGAGTTGATGTAGCTTCAATGGCGAACAATCAACATGTTCATCATATCTACTATATGACTCATGCTTTACCTTTCGGTGATCCGTGTTCCTGAGACCATGTCTGTACATGCTAGGCTCGTCAAGATCAAACCTTAGCTACCGCATAAGCAAATCTGGCTTGCTTACGTTGTATTCACCCGCGGAATCAAAGACACCCGATCATCACGTGGTGCTTCGAAGCAGCAAGCTTTGGCAACGGTGCATACTAAGGGTGAACACTTTAGAACTTGAAATTTATGTGCATGAGGGATCATCTTATAATGCTACCGTCGTCTACTAAGCAATACAAGATGCATAAAGGATTAACATCACAGGCAATTCATAATATGTGATATGATATGGCCTTTCTTCTTTGTGCTTTCGATCTCCATTCTTCAAGCACGAACATGATCTCCATCATCACCGGCATAGCATCAAGGTCAATGATGCTTCTTCATGGTTGTCGTCCACCAGCTTCAACTATTACAACTACCTTGAATAGACACGCAGGTCTTAACAAAATTAAAGACAATCATATGGCTCCTGCCGGTTGCCAACTTACAATAAGGAACATTGCATACATCAAATATAATCACAATCATGGCCATATCACATCACTGCACACCCCTGCAAAACAAAGTTAGACGCCTCTACTTTCTTTGCATATTTTACGTGGTTTGGGGCTTTTCCATAAGTGTCGTTCTAACTTACGAACAAGAACCACAACATTGATACTAGCATTGTTGATCACCCGTTGTAAATTGGATCTTGACTATGCTAGGAGAAACAGCACCATAAAGCCACTTATGCAATACAAGTTGCATGTCAAGCGTGGAGCAAGTCTCATGAACGATGTCATGTAAGGTTAGCCGGCCGCTTCATCCCAACATACCGCTAGATGCAAAGTACACAAAAGCAATCGACAATAAAGCATCAATGCCCACAATGACCATTGTGTTCTACTCGCAACAGATCTACATATAGACACGGCTCGATACTTGTAGGGGTTCGTAGCATGGAAAACAAAAATTTTTCTACCGCATACAAACAAACAAGCCAAGATCTATCTACTAGATTGTAGCAACGAGTCGATAGAGGAACTCACCCTCGAAGATTCCAAAGCGGTTAACGAGAGCAGATTCTCGTGGATGATGTAGTCGTACTCTTTCCGATCTCAAGATCGCGTAGACGATCCTTCCGGCGCCACGTTCCGGCAGCGCTCCCGCAGTCGGTCACACGTTCGGTACTCGACGAAGACCTTCCTCTCCCTTGTTCCAAGAAAATGGAGGTTGTAGCACTCTCCTCGCGATTCCCAAAGACAACGGCGTGGTACCGGAAGTAGAGGGAGATCCTGAGGCTTCGCCTTAAGCCATGCAGTATGGTGGAGTTTATGAGAGAGGCTATTAGTGGTCTAGTAATTAGACACACCAATTAGAAGGCTCTAAACCAATTAGAAGGCTCTAAATCGCTGGCTAAAGCAATTAGAAGCTCTAAACCAAAACGGCTCTAAACCGGAGATCTAGAGGTGGAAACTTGTGTGTGCTAGGAGGGAGCCCTGCCCCTCCTTATATAGGTGGGAGGGCCGGCCAAGGGGAGGAGAGTCCCTCCCCAAGTCGGCTTGGTGGGGCGCCGGCCAAGGGAGGAACCCTCCTCCAATTCGGCCTCCACCAATCCTCCTCTCTTCCCACTTCCCAAAATTGCCGTTTGACTTTCAAACTAGCCGTTTGACTTTTCAATTTAGGATTTTAAATAAACCCTTTATTTTGGACAGCAAGAACACCTAGTACATGATGC
The DNA here is from genome assembly GCA_023614405.1 of Avena insularis. Classification (NCBI taxonomy): domain Eukaryota; kingdom Viridiplantae; phylum Streptophyta; class Magnoliopsida; order Poales; family Poaceae; genus Avena; species Avena insularis. Next base: position 441,011,612 of record CM042694.1, on the reverse strand, counting down.
AATCATTCCAACTTACAATGACACATTCATGTACCCTCCCCCCCCCCGGAGCGCCGGACATTCCGGAACCTTCTAGAACATTCCCGATGAAAACACCGGAACCATTCCCCAACTCCGAAACGGGACTTTCCTTATATGAATCTTATTCTCCGGACCATTCCGGATCTCCTCGTGATATCCCGTATCCAATCCGAGACTCCTAACAACTTTCGGTCTCTTTCTAATAATACCATAACTACTCAAACAACGTCAATCCTTAAGTGTGTCTCCCTACGGTTCGTGAATTATGCGGACATGATCGAGACACTTCTCCGAACAATAACCAATAGAGGAATCTGGAAATTCATATGGCTCCACATATTTCTACGATTACTTATGATCGAATGAACCACTTACATACGATACCAATTTCCTTTGTCTCACGATAGTTTACTTATCCGAGGTTATGATCGTCGGTATCTCTGCATACCTAGTTCAACCTCGTTACCGATAAGTACTCTTTTCTCGTTCCCGTGATATGTGATCCCTTGTGAGCCAGTCACATGCTTGCAAGCTAATTGGATGACATTTCACCGAGAGGGCCCAGAGTATATCTATCCGTCATATGGATGGACAAATCCCACTCTTGATCCATGTGTTTCAACCAATACTTTCCGAACACTCAATGCCACTTTTATAGCCACCCTGTTACGGTGTGGTGTTTGATGACATCAAAGCATCCATCCGGTAAAGGTGATATGCATGATCTCATGGTCGAAGGAATTAGGTTACTATGTATCAGAAAGCATATAGCAATTGAACTATTGAAATGACTTGATCTTTATGCTACGCTTATCTATAGGAGTATGTCCATCACATCATTCTCCTAATGATATGACCCTGTTGTTAATAACATCTCTATGTTCATGATCAGGAAACAATGATCATATATTAACCAACAAGCTAGTTTAACAAGAGGCTTTACTAGGGACTCTTATTTTAGTTTACAAATCACACAAGTATTAATGTTTCCGGTTAATACAATTATAGCATGGTATGTAAACATTTATCATAAGTATGAAGATATGATAATAACCACTTTATTATTGCCTCTTGGGCATATCTCCAACACAAAGATATGCAAAACCTGTCTTTGAATTGTGTTGTGCAGGAAATCACGATTTTTAATGCGAAATCAGGAGTCATAATGAAGGTTTTGGAGGAAGTATACACGGCCAAGTAATTGTGAAGCCATTCCCAGGCGTTAGCATGCTTAACGACTACCGGTACCTTTCGCCTATACCAGGTGGCGTTGGCTTCGTCTCGTCAAACCCTATGACTTTCGTGAAGACGCCTATATATTTTGAGGCTCCAGCCACCGGCTAGAGAGCCGCCATTCTCATATTACATCACAACACCACCAAAGGAGATCCACGCCATTGTTCATCCATTGTTCATCACTTCCATCATCCATCCCCTCCACTAGCCATAGCCATTGCTTTGTACTTTAGATCTCCTTGTGATTTGGTGACCATTGTAAGAATATTTGATTTCAATCTAAGTATTTGTATGATGTTTTCTATCTCCGATCTATTTGTTATGAGTGAGTAGTCCTTGCGGGCTGTGGGTTGGGAAGAAACCTCGCAGCGATTATGTGTATCTAATTCATGGGAGTATTGTATTTTGTTTGCAATTAATATTTGTATCTTTTGTTTCTTTTTCTCTTGTCTCAATCTATGGACTTGTAGGTACCCAAGATCCCATAGATTGATAAAGGCTTGAGGTGAGATACTTGGCTAGTGGCAATCTTATAGGAACCCCAGTGACAGAAAGGGTAGTACAGTCTTCGCTTAGCAACCCATTCAGGATCACAACAACATCACCACTTAAAGCTTTGATCTGTGTTTTACACTTAATAATCGATTGTAGCCCGTTGCTTCGGTGTGCACTCGGTTGGATTAAAAGACTATTGCTATGCCTGCTGCATCACGGGGGCTCTAGTACATTAGGATGTGTTGCCCACAGGAGATTATCTCCGTTCAAACATTACAAATGACTATGCTTATTATTATCTTTTATCCCATATGATGTGCACCTATAGGTGGATCTTCAACCCTGGCCTATCTCAATCCATTGATTGAACCCATTATAAAAGTAAACTAGATTGGTCCGGTAAACTAAGGTAAAACAAACAAACAAAGTCTTGTAGACGTGTCTTTTTATTTACTTTTAGCATTTCTTTCCAAGGTTCGATTAAACCTAGGTCTTCTAGGGAAAAAGCTATTATACTACATCCGTGAATCCAGATCGAAGATATCAACCCTTTTTCGAGTGTCGATCGTGGGAAGCAATTTCGCTATCCTGGTGAGGTCACTAGATACCTTGTTTTTAGTTTTATGATTAGTTTGTAGTTTATTTCTTATTATTAGTTTAGTTTCTTGTTATCTATTTGAAACCCCAAACAATTAGTTACTTGTTATTCGCTTTCATTACTTAAAAATTACAAAAAATATAAGAGCCATGGCTCAAAAGAGATTAGGGGAGTATGCTACTTCCACTGATGATTTTATTTGTGCACATATCACTCAACCCGTCGTTGATGTGGAAACATATGAAATAAATCCTAACCTTTTAAGTTTGGTTCAGCAAAACCAATTTGGGGCTCATCTGCTGAAGATTCGGGTTTGCACTTAAACACTTTCACTGAAATTTGCGACATGATGCGTATTAAAGATGTAGAACCAAATGCTGTTAAATTAAGATTGTTTCCTTTCTCTCTTAGAGTAAAGGCTAAGGGTTGGTTGCTAGCTCTACCAAAGGGCAATATTAAATCTTGGGAGGAATGTACTAATTTCTTTATGACTGAAAATTTCCCCCCAGCTAAAACTATGCAGCTAAGATCCAACATTACAAGATTTAAACAAGAAGACCGTGAGCCAGTAGCGCTTGCGTGGGAAAGGATGAAAGAAGCCGTAATGAACTATCCTAGTCATGGGATGGAAGAATGGCTTATATTACATTTTTTTATAATGGTCTTAACCCGATGTTTAAGTCTATGCTAGATACTGCAGCAGGACGAACAATCATGGGAAAGCAAGTGAGTGTTGCAAAGGAACTACTTGTTGATATGCAAAATAATCATGCCCAATGGCATGTGGAAAGAACCTTGAAGAGAGTAAGTTCAATTAACGAGGTAAATAATGAAGAGCTTACATCTAAGATAGACGAGATGCTTAGCATAGTAAAAGGTAAAGAAGATACCCAAGTCAATGTTATCGCTACCGATGTTAATGATGTAAATTTTATAGCTCACACTCCTTTTAATCCTGCATGTAAAAATCATTATGCTTCTAATGTTCAAAACCATTATCCTAATCCTACAGGAGCTCCTTACAACAATTATGATAATACTAATGGAGCAAATCATGGCAATCTCTCGTTTGAGCAAACTGTTAAAACCTTTATACAAGCTCAAACCGATCAAAATAACATGCTTATTAAAATCATGGAGAACCATGAAAGTAGTATAGAAAATTATCTAACAAGACCATTGCAGTTAGAAATGATGTGCAAGCTCTACAGGAAAGGACAAAGACCGTGGAGGCTCACTTGGGTAAAGTAGCTGAGAACCAAGCTCTGATACTAGCAAAGTTTGCTGGAAAACCCAAGCCAAATCCAGTAGAAGACCTCAAGATGATTAGGGTGGTAACCAATGAAGAGAAACTTGAAGAGATGGATTATAGCAATGTGCTGACACCGGAATATACCATGGAAGATCTACTAAATATGATCACCGTGAAGAACCCCGTCATAGAACAAGGTAATGATGCTATGTACCAACAATTTATACAACAAGTAGCATCTAAAGTTTGCGAGTTAGAGATGGAGTATAATGTACTAGATGATAAGCTTCCTGCTAAGCTAGATGATATATTTGAGCCCACTATTAAAGTTAAGTTGGGAGTCAATGAGATATCTGCACTTTGTGATCTTGGTGCAAGCATCTCAACAATTTCCAAAAGCTTATTTGACAAACTAAACTTGGGGACATTTGTCACTACTAAATCGAGACTCCATCTAACTGATTCAACTTATAAACAAGCTGTTGGGATAAAAGAAAATATAGTTGTTGAAATTAAAGGTAGTCCCGCTCTTATTGATCTTGTTATTGTGGACATGCCTAGAGATCCCATAGCACCTATAAATCTAGGTAGGCCATTCCTAAGAACCATTAATGCTTTAATTAATTTACTTGAGGGGAATGTGAGAATAGGACTACCATCTAGAGATCCTTTTATAGTCAACTTCCCTAGGAAAAAGATGTCCAAGCCTAATGATGATGATGGTATAATTAATTTAAAAACCAACTATTTTGGAGTGGGTATTCCACTTCTTAAATCTAAATGATTTCCATCAGGGTCAAGCTAATTGACCTTAACTAGAAGCGCTTAATGGGAGGCAACCCATGTGAAATAAAGTTTTTACTTTTGTGTTAGTCTTGTTTTGTTTTCTAATAAAGAGTGTTCAAGAAGACCTTTGGAGAGAGGAGAAGAAATAAGGTAAACCTCAATCTTTCATTTTAGTAACACTTGGCCTAAGTAGTATTGCTGATTTTTTATGTAGTATATTTGCTGTTATTTTGTCTTTTGATAAGATGTGCAAAGGCGTACGAAGCTTCTAATCAAAAATTGAGTTTTGTAGCTCATAGGATGTTTAACAACCTGTGCTACGACCGAAAGGGACTATACCATGCGCCCGTACCACATCGAACCATATGAAGATAGAAATTCTGATTTTTGCCGTAGGAAACAATGCTCTTAACGACCACTGGTATGGTCGGACACGTCTGTACGGCACGCCCAGACCATACCCTTGAGCAAACATCAGGTTTCAAGCAAAGATATAGAACTGATAACGACCAGCACTACGTGCATGCACGACCTCACCGCGCGCCCGTACCGAGTGCACCGCTAGAAGGGAGTAGTCACCCCAAGGTATGTCACCTGATACGGGCGAGCTCCGGCCGTACCACGTCCGCATCTGCCATAACCAGCCCGAGGATATGAACACGAGGAGCCATACACGTGAGATGGCTGCAGAGTCCTCCGCCCCACCCATTGATATGTTGACCCCCGAGTCACTTGGTATCGAGTTCACCGAGGAGTTTCAGCTGACCCGTTTCAATCGTCTCAAGCTTCGAGAAATCAAGTCCACCAAGTGTGCGTGTCCTTATATCCTGAACCAACTTGGCATTCGTGCTGATTTCGATTTACTTTGCAACAATGTTGTTTTGTATGATTTTGTCTTTCAGGATGTTGCCACATATCGCCGCTTGACGCTTGACTTCTTCAGCACTTTGACGCATATAGTGGATCCTTACGGTTGCACCGAGGAACAAAGGCTCGGAATTGATCGCATCAAATTCCGCCTTATGAACTGTGAGTACATCCTAACACTCGAACAATGGGCTCAATGTTTTGGGTTTGCCAACACCACCACTGATGTGCGCACAACTACTTTTGTTTTAAATGCTTCACCTTGGGAGTACTTTAATTTAATGAGAATTCATGGAAACACACCTAAGGGGAACCAAATTGATCATCCTGCTATTCGCTAATTATTTTATGTGATTGCTAACACCTTGCAGGCATGTGGTGAGTTTACTAGAGTTAATGAGAAGGACATGTTGATCCTTGCAAAGGCTGCTATTATTAATTGTAATTTAACACCAAATTTGGGCGCTCTTCTTGTATTTTACCTTAAGCATCAATATCTTCAATCTCGAGGACCCATATGCGAAGGGGAATTGTGACCATTCTTGCACACACACTTCACATCAACCTAGGTAACATCCAGCCGTTGATAGGAAGTCACCGTCTCGGCCTCCCTACTCTAAGGGCATGTGGTATGGTTTCTAAAACTCATGATAGATACTTCCTTGATATACCTGGAGCGGATCACTTGATCTCGGCTCCTTTGCCTAACAGTTTATTCTCTATCGAGGATGGACGTTTGCGCTTTGATGCGCAGATTGAGGCTAATCTACCCCAACAAGAAATACCCATGGGAGGAGGAGAAGATGAAGAAGTAGAGCAAGGAGGACCCGAACAAGATGAGCATCCACCAAACTACTACACCACTTATGAAGACATCTATGCACTCGAAGGAAATATTCAAAACATGAGAAACCTCTCCATCAACCTTCGAGATGCTACTGCAAGCCTCGCCACCTAGTTCCACGATTGGAGCAGCCAATGGAACATGGGAAACTATCCACCACCACCACAATGAGCAACAAAAGGGCTTGCAAAATCCTGAGCTTGGGGATGTGTTTCCCTAGCTAATTTATTTGTGTAATAACGAGGTTGTACTCCAGCACCTTGAGAGCTTTGAAACACTCGTGTTGGCTTGTTCCAACACTTTTCTTTTTTCCTTTGCTCTTTAATTTTGCTTTTGTGTTTAGTTTGCTTTTTCGTTTGTTTTTCTTTTCTTAAAACCCTTGGTTGGTCGCAAGTTCTTTTCTATTCTTTAATCCCTATCCTCGTAAATACAAAAAGATTTTTCCGTTCTTCCTTTTTCGTAAATGTGGATTCACACTTTGCCTCTTTGCTTTAATATTATTATGAGAATAACCGTGTTTGTGCTTTGTAGGAACACATCTCTATAAAGAAGATGATCATGGAGTCACTTATGAGAGGTATGTCCTATGTGTCCCGCTTTTGAAGTTTGAGTTGTTTATCTTAGTTGGTTGATTTGCTAAGATGCCATGCTTGTGGGAGTAATTTAATATGGTTAGAGTAAAGCTTTTTATTAGTATGATGATTAGTTGTTGAAGCTCTTGCTCTAGTTCTTTTAGCTAATAGAGTCTTGCCTTGGAAATAATATTGCCAAACAAGTACAATAAGAAAAATTCTGAAATTTATGACTTGTTTGATGAATGACTGTCTTGAGAATATACCCTTGAAGATACTTAATCCCGTAGATATTTTGATAGTCTTGACAGCACTCATGAAAGGAGTTGTTTGATTGAAATAAAGTCTAGTGGTAATTGTGATGCATGCCAAAGCTAACCTTGTGGATCAAACAGCGGTACTAGCTCAAAAAAAGAGAATAGAGACAATTTTGTTTTATGTCTCTAATGCACACCTTTGGGATGCCAAATTCTCCGCTAGCCTTTGAACGATCTATGGTATAACCCCGGATTTAGGCTATGAGTTGATGACATGAGTGGCATACGTGTCAGTATATGGGAAAAATATTGGTACTCTCAAAGATTGTGCAAACACTTACAAAATAAACAACCAGCGATCCTTGAAAGAATAAAAAGAAAAAGATATCTATGAGGATCCACATAACTAGTCCTTGGCATGGTCTCATTACTACTCTTTGATTTTTTTCTTGAAAAACAATGATTGGATTGTGTTTTTGATAGACTTGATTTATTGATGTGTGTGTAAATAAGACACTTCATTGTTATGCTACTTAGGACATGAAACTCTCTTACTCAATTATGCTATTTAAACATCCTAGTGTTCCTTGGCAAGCTGAGAGTTAACTAGAAGAATTGGATTGATTGCTACACTTCTAGTTATTTATACTTATATTAAACTTCACTTTGATTGTCTTGACTTACCGAAGCTTGTATAGTACTCTTGTCATCTCTCTAACTTTGATCATCCTCACAAATGAATGAAGTGCTAAGCGCATATGACTACCAACCGTAAGTGCACGCTAATTCTCATTGTTTCAAGTTTAAACATTGAATTCCTTATAGTTTGTTTGTTTCTTCTTGCTCGAGGGCGATCAAGGTTTGAGCTTTGGGGAAGTTGATGGCTCCAAAATTAGCCATCTTCCACCGTGTTTAAACATTGTTTTTGGTCAAGCAATTGACAAGAAACTCTCAATCCTTTACACTAATGAGTAATAATTGCAAAGATTGCAAAACCTTTCTTTGAATTGTGTTGTGTAGGAAATTACCGTTTTTAATGCGAAATCAGGTGTCATAATGAAGGTTTTTGAGGAAGTCTACACAACCAAGTAATTGGGAAGCCATTCCCAGGCGTCAGCATACTTAACGACCACCGGTACGGGCAGAGCCCAGACGTACCGTCCGCCCCTACCAGGTGATGTTGGCTTTGCCTCGTCAAACCCTACGACTTTCTTGAAGACGCCTATATATTTTGAGGCTCCAGCCGCCGGCCAGAGAGCTGCCATTCTCAGATTACATTAGAACACCACCAACGGAGATCCACGTCATTGTTCATCACTTTCATCATCCATCCCCTCCACTAGCCATAGCCATTGCTTTGTACTTTAGATCTCCTTGTGATTTGGCAACATTGTAAGAATATTAGATTTCAATCTAAGTATTTGTATGATATTTTCTATCTCCGATCTATTTGTTATGAGTGAGTAGTCCTCACGGGCTGCAGGTTGGGGAGAAACCTTGCAGCAATTGTGTGCATCTAGTTCATGGGAGTATTGTATTTTGTTTCCAATTGAGATTTGTATCTTTTGTTTCTTTGTCTCTTGTCTCGATTTGTGGACTTGTAGGTACCCAAGATCCCTTAGATTGATAAAGCCTTGAGGTGAGATACTTGGCTAGCGACAATCTCATAGGAACCCTAGTGACAGAAAGGGTAGTATGGTCTTCGCTTAGCGATCCATTCAGGATCACAACAACATCACCACTTAAAGGGTTGATCTGTGTTTTACATTTAATAATCGTTTGTAGCCCGTTGCTTCGGTGTGCACTCGGTTGGATTAAAAGACTATTGCGATGCCTACTGAATCACGGGGGCTCTAGTACATTAGGATGTGTTGACCACAAGAGATTTTATTTGTTCAAACATTACACATGACTATGCTTATTATTTCCCATATGATGTGCAGCTATAGGTGGATGTTCAACCCTGGCCTATCTCCTTCCATTGATTCAACCCATTATAAAATGAACTAGATTGGTCCGGTAAACTAAGGTAAAACAAACAAACAAAGTCTTGTAGACGTGTCCTTTTTATTTCCTTTTAGCATTGCTTTCCAAGGTTCGATTAAACCTAGGTCTTCTAGGGAAAAGCTATTATACTACATCCGTGAATCCGAATCTAAGGTATCATATTGGTACTACCACTAAACTCTAGTAGTAATGGGAGGTGGTACCGGATGCTCCAGAGGAGGAGCCCCAACTCTATGTTGGGTGCAGACGAGTCCGGTACCTCAGGCCAGTACTACCGCCTACCAAGCGGTACTACCAGACAAAATTTCCGGTACTACCGGTCAAGGCTGGCTGTTCAAGCTACATCAATAAATGGAATAACTTGAGAAACCAAACTTTGAACGAGATGAATAAAATTTTGTTGGAAACATTTGGTATCACCAAGAGAGAAAATACCATGAATAAAGAAGTTATAAACCTCCCAAGGTGTGGAGCTATGATATGTCCAAAACGTATCTACTTTCCCAAACACTTTTGCTATTGTGTTTCCTCAAAACTTGTGTGAATTGGATGCAACTAACACGGACTGACGCTGTTTTCAGCAGAATTACTTTGGTGTCTAGTTTTTGTGCAGAAAATCAACTATCAGGAAAAACCCTGGAAAATATGCCAAAAATCCTATTTCACCAGAAGACTCACGGGCGAATCACGAGGCGGAGTGGGGGGCTGGCAGCGCCGCCGAAGGTGGTCTGGCCGCCCCAGACATCCCCTCGGTCTCCCTCTTCGCCTATAAGTTGCCTTCTGACCTAAAAACTTAGGGGGGGGGTCGACGTTTTTCCAGAAAGAATTCCGCTCCGCCGCCACCACCAGATTTCGTGATTCGGAACCAGAAAATCCGTTCTGGCACCCTGCCGGGATGGGGAATTGGAGGAGATCATCACCATCATCATCACCATCGCTTCTCCATCGACCATCCATGTTTCCCCCATCTATGAGTGAGTAATCCCCCGCTGTAGGCTATGGGGATGGTAGGGATTGGATGAGATCGTTCATGTAATGGCATCAGATTGTTAGGGCATGGTGCCTAGTATCTTCTATTAGTGCTTTTTGACTTTGTTGCGACTTGTTATGCTTAATGCTTGTCACTAGGGTCCGAGTGCCATGATTTTAGATCTGAAGATGTTATTGATTCATTATGATAGTATTGTTTTTGGTCTTACCTGCAAGTTGTATACACACCTTGTTGTCCGGAACCAATGGCCCTGAAGTGACAGAAATCGGGATAACCGGAGGGAATGGCTTTGATGTGAGGATCATATGTGTTCATGGAGTTTTAATGCTTTGCTCCGGTGCTCTATTAAAAGGAGCACCTTAATTGCCAGTAGTTCCCTTGATGCCCCGCTGCAAACGGGCTGGCAGGACAAAAGATGTTGTGCAAGTTCTCATTGCGAGCACGTATGACTATATATGGAACACATGCCTATGATTATCTAGTACTTGGATGCTTTATCATATTTATCTGCAATTGCCCTATGTTCTGATTGCTATGTGAATTGTCTTGTCTACGCAACGCCCGTCCATCCATCCCTATGCCTACCGCGCTCTAGTCTTACTGTTTACTGCAATTGTTACTACTGTCTTTACTTCTACTACTACTATTACTTTACTGTTCCTACTACAAAACTGTTGCTACTGATAAACTGCTGTGAGCAAGATTGTTTCCAGGTGCAGCTGAATCGATAACTCAGTTGTTAAGGCTTATAAATATTCTTTGGCTCCTGTAGCACCCCGATAAAACCACTTCTAGAAAATCGCTTGGTGATTCTGTTTTGTGCATCATCATGACCACATGCTTATGTCATCATGCCACATTGTATTTGAGCATCGTCATGTCATCATGCATATTTTTGCTAAAACTATTTTCTAAAAGCCTATTTTGTTTTTCTAAATATCCCCCGTCTCGATTTCAAACCAAAATAGGGGCCTCTTCCGGATATTTTGTTTTGCCTAAAAATAATTTAGAAAAGGTTGCTTAAATAAAACAAGTCAAAATATAAATAAAAACTATTTTCTTAGGGGAGGCTGCCACCAAGCGACCAGCAGACTACCCAACAACCTAATCTTCTAAACCCTAACCCCACCTACCACCGCCCACGCCGCACACACCGCAAACACACACACAGTTAACATGATCGCCGCTTCCGCCCGACGACGTCGGTAGTCTACGCCGCACCGCACTTCGTGTCGCACGCGACCCGCAACGCGCCGCGCACATTACACGCGACGACCCACCTGTCCGTTCCCCCACCCCCGTTCCCGCTTTCGCCTCCCCCCCTCGCTCCCTACCACGCGAGCCACCCACTCCGCCTCATCTTCCCGGCTCGATTCCGCCGTAGCAACCCCGTCTGCAACCATCGCCTCCCTCTCAGGCACGTGCCGCCGGAGCTGGTTCCCTGTGCGTCCTCACCCTGCACCTCGTGTCGCCGCCTCTCCTTTGCAGGCTGCCGTCGGCCAGCATCTCCTCCGCTGCCGCTGGCTCTTCTCCTAGCCACGGCTCGTCTCCGCCCTCGACGGCGCCCCTCCGCCGCTAGCGACCGCCACCGCGGTTCTCCTTCCCGTATCCCTCTTCCTCTAGTCGATGGAGAGCGCCGTCGGCCGCTATCCCTCCTCCTTCCTCTCCTCCTGAGCAAGTTCGAGCCTGTGCCCCGCGCATCTCCGATCGCCACCACAGAGCATGGCCGCCCTGGTTGCCCGCCCGACCTCGTCGGCCTCGCGGTGTCCTTGCCGCCCCTGTTTCCCTCGTCCTCGTTGCCCCAGTCTCCTCTGTCGGTCCTCTTCTGCCCGGCCTCCCTCGTTCCATCTTCGCGCAAGCCCCCGGCCTGCCGCCGTTCTCCGCCTCCCGAGCGAGCGTAGCAAGTCAGAGCCGAGCTGCCTCTGCTCCCCTTGCCTGCTGCTCTTCCTCCACTGCGTGTCATCCACGCCATGCAGTTCCGCCTCATGCGCCTATTCTGTTGTCCGTGGCCAAGGTCGCTGGTCTGGCTCGGTCCCTGCCTCCCGGTGAAGTGTTGTTGGTAGCGTTGTTCAGGTGTTGGCCTGTCTCAGTAGGTGTGGTGACCACAAGGTGTTGACAGGACAATTTGGCCGCGTCGCCAAGATCTTTGCTGTTGTGACAAGGTTCGAAGTACCAAGGTGGGCATGGGGAGATGTATTGATGCGGGATCGACAAGATCTCCTTCCCGGAGTAGACGACCCGAAGATTATCCACATGGAATGCCAAGTTCTTTGACCTCGGACCCTGAAGACCGAACCCCGACACCGGCTTCATGCTCTTCTTCACGGACGTCAAGTTCGCCGAGACCCCGGGTGCGCTCTTCCCGGAGTCCGAAAACCGATCCCGCTGAGACCAAACCGGAACACCTTCGGAACCCCAAGATCTTCGACCCTAGATGTGTGACCCCTACCTATCCCTATTTTATAAATGCTATATATAATTATTGTATATTAAATTGTTCATGCTTGCATACATCTCATCATGTGGGTTTGGGGGCATTATGCCGAGTCATCTAATAATTAAATATGGAGTGTTTATGCGGATACATTTGTCTTATTCCAGACTCCATTTAAATTTGTGTAGCGAATCAATGCTATCTTTTGTCTTGTTAAAACAACATTTAAATTGCGGGTTATCTAAATAATATGAACCATCTAATTAATTGTCGGGATCCTGGTTCCGCTTAATATTGCCTAATTGCATCGCATTTTTGCCATGCCATGCATCATATCATAATCATGCCCGATCTTCTGTCGTAGTATTAAATAGTGCATCCGGTGTTTCTTTTAGTGTTTGCTTCTTCACGGATTAGGCCGTTGAGTGGATGCGAGTATCGACAAGTCCTTCGGATAATGTATCTTCGGCAGTGTTTCCCAAGCGAGCTTTCTCCATCTTTCTACCTATTTTGCATTTATAGTCTTTATTTCCTCCTGTTGATCTATTGCTATCCGTGTCGCGATGCTTTAGTGTTCCGTACCAGATATATACCGTGCAGCCTTTATATTGCCTTGGACACCTCCTATTACCTGTTGTTTGGTAGATAGATGGTCTTGCGAGTCGTAGTCGCTTGCTCAGGCGCGATCCCGTGTCGTGAAGTACCACACAGTTGTTGGAATGTTGTCATATGCTTTACAGTGGAGAGGATCATGGCTTTAAACACAACTATTAAATTGCTGGGAATAGATATAACTAATGCAGAGGCATCAGTGGGCAATATATGTTATTTGTTTTTTCCACACTCACTTGTGTCCCGTAGGACCCCGAGTACTTGATACCTGTTCCTTGACTATCGCATTATCCGCATGTGGGACCATGAATCCCCTTAGCCAGAGCTTGATTCATTTCTTATTTCTTGGGGCCACAAACTAGTTTGGGGCTTTATTACTATCCTGTATTTATGCCATGCTTTACTGCTTTATTTAAAATTGCGCGTGGAGCGCCTGTACTGTTTAGGAACCCCGTGCCACGTTTCCGCTGTATCGACAAGCCCAGTCACACTTTCGGGTTCCCAGTCGTTTACAGCCGTCGCCACACACCCTGGGCCCGTCGCGGAGCCGGCCGACTTCGTAACAGGTAGCTTATTGGGGGTGGCCCCCTGAAATATTTTATGAATCTTGTGATTGCTTTGTCGTGAAAGCCTCGTTGGGTTTTGATTTGGTTTTTCCGAGGTTGATCGTGCGTGTGTTGCTATTTGTGCACCCCTGCAGGGTAAATCTTTCTGAAAGCCGTGTCCACGGTTATAGACGACTTGGAGCACAGTATCTCGATCATAGACAAGCATAACTAAAGTAGTGCTATAAATTTGACTTAATATGTGACTAGTAATCAACTTCACTACAATGGTATGGATAATAAAAGTGCCAACAACAGGTGGAACTGGGGTGTATCGTGTCATTTTATACCTGCCTAGTAAGTATCGTAACTTCAATGAAATGAAATAAAAGTGCCAACAACTGCTGGGTTTGGGATGACTCATGCTATCTATATCTGACTAGTAAGTGCTACAAACATAATGGAATAAATAAAATTGCCAACTGTGTGAGTTCCTCGGTTTGACTTCCTCGTGTGGTCTCGAGGGGGAAATGCCAGGATGAGTACGTTTGGTGTTAGTATCAGGTTAGATCCGAATAGGTCTTTCTTATCTCTCTCTCTAATAGCCGATAGTTACTCGAGTCTCTATAGGTTATTTAGTGCTGCTACGCTGCCGCTTCAGTCCACCATACCTATGTAGGCGAGAGCCGCCGAATTCTAGTCTCGCCGTGTCTTGGCCTCGATCGACGCCTCCTCTTTTCCTTTGCCCTTTGTCGGCACCCCTTTTGTTTTAGCAGGTTTGAGATCGACGTCGTTAGCAGGGTTACCCTTCTGGCTTGGCCTGGACAGGATTATGGACGCCATTGGTTATTCTTCAGGGCTCTTAGCTCAATTTGCTTCTTATCCGTACTCGGAAGATGTATCGTTTTCAAGGTGATTTGGATCTTTGTACTGTATATCTGTATTCTTGACTCAGTGAGTCGTTGCTGTATATATATCTGTTCTGTGGGTTCCATCGTGGACTATTGTGTAATGATATTACTTCATTTTCCACCCACACAAAAGTGCTTGGTGGCCGTCCTTAAATCGTTTCTATGCGGGTTTGGCGGAAAGCGCTAAAACTTGCATAGGGCCGATTCGAGGGTGCTACAGAGTGGTATTAGAGCTCAGCAGTTGCGATACCCCACTGGTCCAGCCTGTAGGATAACCTAGCTAACGGACGTTGTAGAGTATCAAAACTATTTTACAAAATCGGTTGGATAGATCCGAATAGGTCCGTGTTTACTCCTTACCCCTATGCTATTCTCCTCTTACCTTTGCGAGTTTTGAATCTGTTCTCTTACCTTTCTTCAAGTCCAGGATTTCTCGTGGTTGGGTTTTCATCGTACCTTCAGGGTTTAGGATCCTTCCTCTTGCAATGGTGTTTCCACATTTGGTCTTCGTGCTATCTGAGGAACCCTTCATCTATTGCACCTTTCGGTGGAGCAAAATCCACTGAAATCTTTCTTTGTATCTTCTGGTGTTTTCCAACGCGACGACATCACCATCAGCTACATCAGATCCGATGAAGAGCCTGCATCACTCCTTTGTTTCCGAACCTCGCTTGTCGAGATCTTCAGTCTGAATTCCGAGAATGGATGTCATGTTTTTCTACTGCATGTGTGGAGTAATAGTTTGGGTGCGTGATGGATTGGCCCCCATGCCGACTACTCATTCTATTTGCTCTCGTACATTGAAGTGGATCAGAGTGCACTTATTCTCTCCTTCCACAGAAGTTAGAGATGACCTTCCTTTTTGAGACCTCTGCCTTCGTCTGTGTTTCTCCAGAGTGTTCTCTCAACAAACGTGAGCAACGACCCCTTGTTGGTGGTGTCGCCGATTCAAGATGGAGCAATAATCTTTGTTAGTGGTGTCGCGAGGATCTACACGAAGCGAGAAGATTCAGATCATCGTCCTTCTTCCCCATACCATGAGGCGGATCTCGAGGGCGAGATCCCTTGTTAGTGGTGTCGAATTGTAGCACCCCGATAAAACCACTACTAGAAAATCGCTTGGTGATTCTGTTTTGTGCATCATCATGACCACATGCTCATGTCATCATGCCACATTGCATTTGAGAATCATCATGTCATCATGCATATTTTTGCTAAAACTATTTTCTAAAAGCCTATTTTGTTTTTCTAAATATCCCCCGTCTCAATTTCAAACCAAAACCGGAGCCTCCTCCGGATATTTTGTTTTGTCTAAAAATAATTAAGAAAAAATTGTTTAAATAAAACAAGTCAAAATATAAATAAAAACTATTTTCTTAGGGGAGGCTGCCAGCCGGCGCAGCAGCCAGCAGCCTACTACCCAACCTAATCTTCTAAACCCTAACCCCACCTACCACCGCCGCCAGCCGCCACACACCAGCACGCCGCATAGCTGCCCGCCTGCGACACACATAGGCCCCGACACGATCGCCCGCTCCCGCCCGCACGTACGCAGCAGCCGTCCCGCAAGAACCCTGGCACGTCGCATTCGACACGCCCAGCGCTGCAAGCACGCACATGGCACGACCCCGCGCGAGCCGGCCCCACCCCCTTGTCCCGTTCCCCACCTCGCCCCGGTTCTATCGCCACCTGCCGCGCTCCCTACCACGCGAGCCACCCACTCCGCCTCATCTTCCCGGCTCGATTCTGCCGCAGCAGCCCCGTCCGCAACCGCTGCCTCCCTCTCAGGCGCGCACCGCCGGAGCTGGTTCCCCACGCGTCCTCACCCTGAACCTCGTGTCGCCGCCTCTCCTCTACAGACCGCCGTCGGCCAACATCTCCTCCGCTGCCGCTGGCTCTTCTCCCGGCCATGGCTTGGCGCCCCTCCGCCGCTAGCGACCGCCACCGCGGTTCTCCTCCCCGTCTCCCTCTTCCTCTGGTCGATGGAGAGCGCCGCCGACCGCTATCCCTCCTTCTTCCTCTCCTCCCGAGCAAGTTCGAGCCCGTGCCCCGCGCATCTCCGATCGCCACCACCGAGCATGGCCGCCCTGGTTGTCCGCCTGACCTCGTCGGCCTCGCAGCGTCCTTGCCGCCTTGCCACTCCTGTTTCCCTCATCCTCGTTGCCCTAGTCTCCTTTGTTGGTCCTCTTCTGCCCGGCCTCCCTCGTTCCATCGCTGCGCTAGCCCCCGGCCTGCCGCCATTCTCCGCCTCCCGAGCGAGCGCAGCAAGTCAGAGCCGAGCCGCCTCTGCTCTTCCTCCACTGCGTGTCGTCAACACCCTGCGGTTCCGCCTCATGCGCCTATTCTGCTGTCCGTGCCCGAGCTCGCTGGTCTGGCTCGGTCCGTGCCTCCCGGTGAAGTGTTGTTGGTAGCGATGGTCAGGTGTTGGCCTGTCTCAGTAGTGTGGTGACCACAAGGTGTTGACAGGACAATTTGGCCGCGTCGCCAAGATCTTCGATGTTGTGACAAGGTTCGAAGTACCAAGGTGGGCATGGGGAGATGTACTGATGCGGGATCGACAAGATCTCCTTCCCGGAGTAGACGACCCGAAGATTATCCACATGGAACGCCAAGTTCTTTGACCTCGGACCCTGAAGATCGAACCCCGGCACCGGCTTCATGCTCTTCTTCACGGACGTCAAGTTCGCCGAGACCCCGGGTGCGCTCTTCCCGGAGTCCGAAAACCGATCCCGTTGAGACCAAACCGGAACACCTTCGGAACCCCAAGATCTTCGACCCTAGATGTGTGACCCCTACCTATCCCTATTTTATAAATGTTATATATAATTATTGTATATTAAATTGTTCATGCTTGCATACATCTCATCATGTGGCTTTGGGGGCATTATGCCGAGTCATCTAATAATTAAATATGGAGTGTTTATGCGGATACATTTGTCTTATTCCGGAATCCATTTAAATTTGTGTAGCGATTCAATGCTATGTTTTGCCTTGTTAAGACAACATTTAAATTGCGGGTTATCTAAATAATATGAATCATCTAATTAATTGTCGGGATCCTAGTTCCGCTTAATATTGCCAAATTGCATCGCATTTTTGCCATGCCATGTATCATATCATAATCATGCCCGATCTTCTGCCGTAGTATTAAATAGTGCATCCGGTGTTTCTTTTAGTGTTTGCTTCTTCACGGATTAGGCTGTTCAGTGGATGCGAGTATCGACAAGTCCTTTGGATAATGTATCTTTGGCAGTGTTTCCCAGGCGAGCATTCTCCCCCTTTCTACCTATTTTGCATTTATAGTCTTTATTTCGTCCTGTTGCTCTATTGCTATCCGTGTCACGATGCTTTAGTGTTTCGTACCAGATATATTCCGTGCAGCCTTTATATTGCCTTGGACACCTCCTATTACCTATTGTTTGGTAGATAGTTGTAGTCGCTTGCTCAGGCGCGATCCCGTGTCGTGAAGTACCACACAGTTGTTGGAATGTTGTCATATGCTTTACAGTGGAGAGGATCATGGCTTTAAACACAACTATTAAATTGCTGGCAATAGATATAAATAATGCAGAGGCATCAGTGGGCAATAGATGTTATTTGGTTTTTCCACACTCACTTGTGTCCCGTAGGACCCCGAGTACTTAATACCTGTTCCTTAACTATCGCACTATCCGCATGTGGGACCATGAATCCCCTTAGCCAGAGCTTGATTTATTTCTTATTTCTTGGGGCCACAAACTAGTTTGGGGCTTTATTACTATCCTGTACTTATGCCATGCTTTACTGCTTTATTTAAGATTGCGCGTGGGCGCTCAGACTGTTAGGAACCCCGTACACGCTTCCATATGTCGACAAGCCCAGTCACACTTTCGGGTTCCCGATCGTTTACATACATGCCGCCATTACACCTGGTCCGTCATGAGCCCGACTTCATGTGGGTAGCTTATTGGGGGTGGCCCCCTGAAATATTTTATGAATCATGTGATTGCTTTGTCGTGAAAGCCTCGTTGGGTTTTGATTTGGTTTTTCCGAGGTTGATCATGCGTGTGTTGCTATTTGTGCACCCCTGCAGGGTAAATCTTTCTGAAAGCCGTGTCCGCGGTTATGGACGACTTGGAGCACAGTATCTCGATCATAGATAAGCATAACTAAAGTAGTGCTATAAATTTGACTTAATATGTTACTAGTAATCAGCTTCACTATAATGAAATGGATAATAAAAGTGCCAACAACTGGTGGAACTGGGGTGTATCGTGTCATGTTATACCTTCCTAGTAAGTATCGCAACTCCAATGGAATGAAATAAAAGTGCCAACAACTGCTGGGTTTGGGATGACTCATGCTATCTATATCTAACTAGTAAGTGGTACAACTATAATGGAACAAATAAAATTGCCAACTGTGTGAGTTCCTCGGTTTGACTTCCTCGTGTGGTCTCGAGGGGGAAATGCCAGGATGGGTACGTTTGGTGTTAGTATCAGGTTGGATCCGAATAGGTCTTTCTTATCTCTCTCTCTAATAGCTGACAGTTAATCGAGTCTCTATAGGTTGTTTAGTGCTGCTGCGCAGCTGCTTCAGTCCACCATACCTATGTAGGCGAGAGCCGCCGAATTCTAGCCTCGCCGTGTACTGGCCTCGATCTTGGCCTCTTTTTCCTTTGCCCTTTGTCGGCACCTTTTGTTTTAGAAGGTTTGAGATCGGCGTCGTTAGCGGGGTTAACCTTCCGGGCAGGCGGGGTTATGGATGCCATTGGTTATTCTTCAGGGCTCTTAGCTCAATTTGCTTCTTATCCGTACTCGGAGGATGTATCGTTTTCAAGGTGATTTGGATCTTTGTACTGTATATCTGTATTCTTGACTCAGTGAGTCGTTGTTGTATATATATCTGTTCTGTGGGTTCTATCGTGGACTATTGTGTAATGATATTACTTCGTTTTCCACCCGCACGAAAGTTCCTGGTGGGCGTCCTTGAATCGTTTCTATGCTGGTTTGGCGGGAAGCGCTAAAACTTGCATAGGGACGATTCGAGGATGCTACATAGTGGTATCAGAGCTCAGCAGTTGCAATACCCCACTGGTCCAGCCTGTAGGATAACCTAGCTAACGGACGTTGTAGAGTGTCAAAACTATTTTGCAAAATCGGTTGGATAGATCCGAATAGGTCTGTGTTTACTCCTTACCCCTATGCTATTCTCCTCTTACCTTTGCGAGTTTTGAATTTGTTCTCTTACCTTTCTTCAAGTCCAGGATTTCTCATGGTTGGGTTTCCGTCGTACCTTCAGGGTTTAGGATCCTTCCTCTTGCAACGGTGTTTCCACATCTGGTCTTTGTGCTATCTGAGGAACCCTTCATCTATTGCACCTTTCGGTGGATCAAAATCCACTGAAATCTTTATTTGTATCTTCCGGTGTTTTCCAACACGACGACATCATCATCAGCTACATTAGATCTGATGAAGAGCCTGCATCACTCCTTTGTTTCCGAACCTCGCTTGTCGAGATCTTCAGTCTGAATTCCGAGAATGGGTGTCACGTTTTTCTACTGCATGTGTGGAGTAATAGTTTGGGAGCGTGATGGATTGGCCCCCATGCCGACTACTCATTCTATTTGCTCTTGTACATTGAAGTGGATCAGAGTGCACTTATTCTCTCCTTCCACAGAAGTTAGAGGTGACCTTCCTTTTTGAGACCTCTGCCTTCGTCCGTGTTTCTTCGGAGTGTTCTCTCAACGAACGTGAGCAACGACCCCTTGTTGGTGGTGTCGCCGATTCAAGATGGAGCAAGAATCTTTGTTAGTGGTGTCACGAGGATCTACACGAAGCGAGAAGATTCAGATCATCGTCCTTCTTCCCCGTACCATGAGGCTGATCTCGAGGGCGAGATCCCTTGTTAGTGGTGTCAAATTGTAGCACCCCGATAAAACCACTACTAGAAAATCGCTTGGTGATTCTGTTTTGTGCATGATCATGACCACATGCTCATGTCATCATGCCACATTGCATTTGAGCATCGTCATGTCATCATGCATTTGAGCATCGTCATGTCCTCTATATCCTAAGGGGCATCCCAAAAGAATTGAGCAGGATTCTCAACAAGCTGAAAATAGTGGTACTACTCGTAAGAAAAGAAAAAAGAAACACAAAACTATTTTAGAACCCTCTGAACCTGTTAAAGATCCTAATAGTATATCTGTCTCTGATGCTGAAACTGAAAGTGGTAATGAAGAAAATGATGTTCTTGATAAACAAAAAGTTGAAGAAGAACCTGAAAGGCACACTAAGAATACTAAATACACTAAAGAAGATTTTGTTGTTAAGAAACATGGTAGTGAAAAAGAACCTTGGGTCCAAAAACCTATGCCTTTCCCTGATAAGAAACACAAGTCAAAGGAAGATGAACACTATAATAAGTTTTGTGAGTGGATGAAACCTTTACTCTTGCAAATTCCTTTGACTGATGCTATTAAATTGCCTCCTTACTCAAAGTATATGAAGGATATTGTCTCGAATAAAAGGAAGATCCCTAATGAAGAAATTTCTACTTTGCTTGTTAATTATTCCTTTAATGGTAAGGTTCCAAAGAAACTTGGAGACCCAGGGATTCCATCTATTCCTTGCTCTATTAAAAATAGTTATGTTGGAACTGCTTTGTGTGATTTGAGAGCAGGAGTTAGTGTCATGCCTTTTTCTCTCTATAAGAGACTTCAACTGGAAAAACTGATACCAACTGATATATCTTTGCAAATGGCTGATAAATCTACCACTATTCCTGTTGGTATATGTGAGGATGTACCTGTTCAAGTGGCTCATAATTGCTTGATATTAACTGATTTTGTTGTGCTTGAAATACCTGAAGATGATAATATGTCTATTATTCTTGGGAGACCTTTTCTAATACTGCAGGAGCTGTTATTAATTGTAATCAAGGAAAGGTGACCTTCAATGTTAATGACAAGGAACATACTATCTATTTCCCCAAGAAGATTGATAGGACTTATGGATTGAATTCAATTGAACACGTTGATGGCATTCAAGTTGGAGGAATATATTGTCCCATACCAAGAGAAAATTTTGAAACTATTATGATTGGAACCATTGCTATCAAGGTTGAGGTAACATAATCATTAGTGAAATACAAAGTTTTGTTTCATATAAAATTGTTTTGGTAAGAAGACCTGATCAACCTTGTTAACAAAAGGATTTCATTGAACAAAACAATGTTTTCACCATGATTATCTCCGCTTACTTCTATTTTATCTATTTTAGATTTTGCTTTCGTTTAGTTTACTTTTCTATTGTTAGTTGCTTGCATGTTAGAGTGTCTTAGAACTTCTGAAGTTTTAGCCTTGTTTTGTCATTGCATCATTCCAGAAACCTCTTTCTGTCAGAAAATCATTCATCTATACCTGAAAATTTCTTAAAAATAAAGTGTCTCGAAAAATTCCAAAAAATTCATATCAAATTTTTACGTGAAAAAAGGGGTAGAGAAGTGCCTGGAAGGCACCAGGGGGGCCCACCAGGCAGGCAGACCACCTGGTGGTGCGGCCAGCCTAGGGGCGCACCTGGCCATGGTGTGGGCCACCCCTGGCCCTCCACTCACTCTCTCACTTGCCACTTTCTTCTCTCTCCCGAGAAAACACCAGTTCATTGCTCGAAATTGCATTCTTGCTGTTCTTGCCCTTGATTTTTCGATCTCCTTGCTCAGCCCATCTTTGCTGCTGAAATTTGGAGCATTTGTTCTACGGTATGTGACTCCTCCGCTTGTCCAAGTAGATTTGTGTTTAGTGGTTTATATCTTGAGTATTTTGCAGTTGTAGGTGACAGGTTATGAGAGCTTATAAGCTTGTTCAATGCTTAGAGATATAGTTTTGATGCATGTTTAGGCCTCTACAAGTTCCTATGAGTAGTGCCCTTCATTATATATTCACTTTGCAATCACTTGTATAATGGATGTTTAAATTTCAGAATAGAAGATGAATGAACACCAACTCAACCAACATGAACTGTGAAGGGAATATGCCCGAGAGGCAATAATAAAGTGGTTATTATCTTATTCCTTGTTTATGATAAATGTTTATTTTGTATGCTATAATTGTATTGATTGGAAACGTCAATACATGTGTGTTTAATAAACAAAATACAAAATTCCTAGTAATGCCTCTCATATAAACTAGCTCGTTGATTAACAAGATGATCAAGGTTTCCTAATCATGGACATTTGATGTTGTTAATAACGAGGTCACAACATTGGTGGAATGATGTGATGAATATTCATCCAAAGTATAGCATTACGATCAAGATTCATTATGTTTATATTGCTATAACATCATACGAAGTAATCTTAGTCCTTAGACCATGAGATCATGTTAATTGCTAACACCGGAAGAGTATCTTGATAACATCAAACGTCACACCGTAACATGGTGACTATAAAGGTGGGTTAAGTGCTACAAAGGTGTTATGTTGAGGATCATGGATCAAGAGTGGGATTTGTCCATCCCGATGACGGATGGATATACTCTGGGCCCTCTCGGTGATATCACATTGAAATAGCTTGCAAGCAAGTGATGTGATGACTAGAATGTTATATCACGGGTACGAGAAAAGAGTGCATGTCGGTAACGAGATCAAACTAGGTATTTGGATATCAATGATCGAATCTCGGACATGTAATATATCACGAGACAAAGGGATTTAGTTACGACGTTAAAGGTTCACACGATCACAAGGGTCATTGTTGAATATGTGGGAGTCAGTACGGATCTCCAGGTCCCGCTGCTGATTCTTGATCGAAGAGGGGTCTCGATCATGTCTGCATTATTCGCGAACTGTAGGGTGACACACTTAAGGTATACCGACACCATTTGGAGCAAATATGTTTCAGATAAAGATTTAATAAAGCACTGGAATCATTTCGATGGAAACTGGAATTGTTTCGGGTGAAATTGCTGAAACTGGTTCTGCATGTGATATTGAAATGTTGCAGGGGGTTTTATGTGAATGTTTGTTAATTAATGTAATTAACAAAATTCTGAATAAAATAAATAAAATAGTTTTATTTAATGAGAGCTTGCATTAAATTTGGTGGAAATTTAATGCATGTGTGAGTGAAATTTTGAGTGGAGGCTTTTTATGGGAGTGGGAGCTCCACCCACATGAATGTGGAAGAGGTGGGAGCACCACCATGGCTTCCACGCCATGGCCCTTGGGTGCCTCCCCTATTCCCTATAAAAGGCCCCCCTCTCCTCCTCACAAACCACACCTCTTCGTGAAGGATCTCTCTCCCCCTCTAGTTATTCCCCATGGTCTCGGATTAGCGAGATACATGTTCCCGGTGGCTTTATCTAGAAAGGAGTTGCTGCTTCCGCTGCTTTTCTGGAGCGAGGGACGGAGGTTGTCGGGGTACCGGACGTGTGTGCGATCATGGATGCACCGCTGCTTTGTGGTGCTGGACTTGGTGGTGCTGGACTTGCTGGAGCTGGATCTGATGGACGTGCTGGAGCCGGACCTGCTGGACTTCATCACGATCTTGAGATCGGCAAGTGTACTACTACATCATCCACGAGTTCCAACTCGTTAACAAAGCTTTGTTGTCTTCGAGGGTAAGTTCTCTATGGATGTATATCCACCTGTTGCTTGCATCTAGTAGATAGATCTTGGCGTATAGTTCCCATCGTAGGAAATTTTTGTTTCCTATGCTGCAAACCCAACAGTGGGATCAGAGCCTGATCTATACGTAGGTGCTTTGCATGGATAGTACACATATGTTTATATGTGGGCGATGATGATCATGTTGTTTCTTCTTTCAATATTTTTGGATATTGGTGGCATAGTGGGATGAAGCGGCCCAGACCAACCTTACATGTCATCGTACGTGAGACTGGTTCCACGACTGACATGCAACTAGTTTTGCATAAGTGGCTGGCGGGTGTCTGTCTCTCCTACTATAGTCAATATCTGATTTACAACGAGTTGCTAATAACTTGGTTATCCTTGTTGTGGTTCCATGTTCGTAGGTAAGACCGGTTCTATCTCCGAAAGCCCTAAGCCACGTAAAACTTGCAATTGATAAATTAGAGGCGTCTAGTTTAGATCGTTGCTGGGCTAGTGTATTGATATGGTAATGTTGTAAGTAGATATATGATAGATACTCTTACAACACACTTAACGTGTAAGTTCCATAGACCTTGTCCTTACACACAAAGGAATGATAGAGATCATACCATGATGCAAATGATAGAGATCAAATGCATGGACCATATCATCTCAGTTTACACATTAGATGTTTGCATCTTATATTGCTAGTTTGGCGCTTTTAGTAGCATTATAAGATGATCCCTCATTTAAATATCAAGATAAAATGTGTTCTTCCTTCAGTATGCATCGTTCTATGGATCGTGTTTCGAGACATCACGTGATGATCGGGTATACTCGACTCCAGGCTTTCATACAACGGGTGTAAGATAGTTTTACACACGTGGATACTAAGGTTCTTACTTGACGAGCCTAGCATGTACAGACATGGCCTTGGAACATAGACTGAAAGGTTAAGCATGAGTCATATAGTTGATATGATGCCCATATAGATGCTCGCCTTTGAAGCTACACCAACTCACGTGATGATCGGACTTGGTGTAGTGGATTTGGTTCATGTAATCACCAAAAAGGCACAAGGGATGTTATTTTTGAGTGGGAGTTCATTTCTAATTTGGATTAGTCGAACTCAATTTGTCATAAACTAAATCGATGTGAATTTGCATAATTTGTTGTAGTAATTGGCATCTGTTCACTACCTTATGCTTAGTTTGAATTGAGATAATAGAACTACAGAATTCTGGATATTTACTTTACGAACTGGTATCGTATTGTTTTGAATGTCAATTTAAAGTTTAGAAGTCCTATTGCAAACTTTCAGCAAACTCTATTTACTCCATGAAGTTTAATAAGTAGTATTAAATCAAGAATAAGAATTCCAATGTTAGTATCTACAGTATCATGTTTGCCTCCATGATTATTGATATTCAAAAGTTGTTTTAATATCAAGATTATCTAGGAGCTGAAAAATTGTTTCAGAAACCATCCTATGTGGAAGATATTGTGATATCTGAAACAATGTTTTTGGTTGCATTATGATAGAGTATAATTTAGCAAATACATGTTCTCATATTATATGAGAATTTGTGAAGGATGGAGATTCTAGGCATCGGGATCTCCCAAAAAGGTTTTGGGAACTAACATTATACTCGTGATTCTTCCTTATAGGCTATAGTAGCTTGATCATGAAAGTTGTCATGATAAGGATGAATAGAAGATGTAAGTAAAATGTTTTCTACACTGATAGATTACTAAAGAATGGATTTTTGAAAGAACACCAAACATTTGATGATGGTGATCCACTTCAAAGTGCAAGTCAAAAGGTATTAGTATTTGACTATATACACTTTGTACTATGTGTCATGTGAATGACACCACTATTGATGTTGATAGATTCTTTTAAAAAGAAAAAGGAATTGCTGAAAGAGAATATATAAAATATTTGGCAGAAAAGAAAAGGTTGGAGATGTCCAACTTAGGTATATAGAAGATATACATGTTATGGCTGTATTCCTTGCTTGTTAAACAATGTGGTTCTTAGGTATTGGATACCGAATTGGTTGGTGTGAAGTGTCATACAGGACAACACAATTCATGAACTGCAACGGCCTAAGTAACTAGCAAGAGAATAAGTGATGATGTTCATCGAAAACAAATAAAGTGTTATTGTGTTTTCGTTGTCGTCAAACCTAGCCTTCAAGATTTGTTTTAATAATTGTTATTTTGTTCTGGTATTACAAGAACAATGGCTGTTCAAATAATTACCGTATTCCATAAAGGATGGATGAACTTTTACAAGTGTAGTTGGAGAAATCACATCCATAAACATTATTGCTAAAATGTCGTAAGACAAATGGTTGGAAGATCACTTATGAAGTGACATCGTTGTTTGAATTATATTGGAAGTAAACATGAAGAAACTCCATGTTGATGGAATTTTGGAGTCTTTTGATTTTGATCAATTGAAGCTTGTGAAACTTTCCTCGAGATAATTGAAACTCCGTCCGTAGGCCAAAGAGGAACGGATGACTAACTTATTGGATATTATGTATGTTGATGTATATAGTCCATTATGTGTAGCCATATGCGATGGATCTTTTTGCTTCATATGCTTTATCCAGAAATTTGAGTGAATACATCTATATATTTACTTAATAAGGAAGAAGTATGAAACATTTGAAAATTGTTCAAAGACTTTCAAGATGAAGTGAAAAAACATTGTAACAAGAAAATAAAAGAGTTTATGATTTGATCATAAAGGAAGATATTTAAGTTAAAGGTTTAGCAAAACACCTAAGATTTCAGGAATTGTTCCATGAATTTGCACTTCCTGATAAACCACGGGAGTATGGTATGTTCGAGAGATCAAATCAAACCTTGTTTGACATGGTAAGATCAAAGGTGTCATTTATAAAACTGCCATTATGTTTTAAGGATTAAAGCTTTAGAGACTACCGTTTTTATACTGAAAAGAGCACCATCGTGATCCGTTGAAATGACACCATATGAGTTATGGGTTGGGATAAAACCTGAATTGTCTTTTCTTAAAATTTTGGTATGCTATGCATAAATAAAATGTTTACAACCAAAGTCGGATAAGCACGTCTTTGTAGGTTATCCCAAAGAATTTGTTGGGAATTCCTCCATAACACCGAGGACAAAAGAGTTTGTCGCTTGAAACGTCAAGTTTCTTGAGAAGGAATTTTTCGTGAAAAGATAAGTGGGAGGACAATATAACTTTGATAAGGTTGTTGAACCTTAGCTATATGTGCTAAGTAGCGCAGCGCCGGAAAGTGTCCCGGTGGCGGCCACAATGCTCATGGCTCCCGTGATTACAAAGGGTGTGATCTTGGAGATTAGAGTTCTTATTGAACCATGTGGGTCGATAAGAATCAAATAGTAAGATTTGAAACAGAAGTCGTTATTGTTTTGAAAATGATGAACCGACTGCATGCAAAGAAGCGATGATGGGCCCCAACTCCATAAAATGACTAGAAGTCATAGATTCCGTGATAGTATCCATACACGAGAAATCAAGTTTCTGAACTTGGAAGACCCTCCGGAAAGGCGTGAAGCCTATCGGTCATGTTTGGATCTATAAAAAAATAGACATGGATGTTTAACATCTATGAAATAGTCGACATGTCAGAAAGAAGTTTACGGCAATGTTCAAGGAGTTGACTATGACAAGTTTTGATCTTTCATAGCGATATTTAGTCTTGACGGATTAATGTAGCAACCTCTATATATAATTTGGTATATGGTAGTTGAATAAACAAAACAAGGTTCTTCTAATAGAATGGTTACCTAGGACATGTACATGACACGGTCCGAAGGGTTTTGTTAATTCAAAGGGTGCTAAAAAGGCATGCAAACTTCAATAGTTGAAGTGAGCATAGCGGAGTTGGAATCTTCACCATGATGAAAATGTTAAAGGAGTTTAAATTTATCGGAGATGATGAAGATGCTTGCATTTGCAAGAAATTAAGTGGGAGCGCTGAGACATATTTCTAATACATTATGTAGAGGACATGGTGTTGATTGAAAATGCTGTATCTTGTAGTGACACAAGTTAAGAATTTCATTAAAATAGGATTTCAATGAAAGACTTGGGCAAAACCGGAATATTCGGCATCAATGTCTATATGGATAGATTGAGGCGCTAATATGGGTATGCCAGACGTACATATATGAGATATTAAAAGGGTTCAATATGGAAACAATAAGAAAGGTACTTGCTGCAGGGAAAGGATTGTATCAAGATTTAAGTGTTTCAACACTTGGTGAGTAAAATCACATGAATATTTTGATCGATTATACCATGATATGTATATATCCAGATATGTCCTATGCTCTAAATGTTATGAGCACATATAAAAATGATTCATAAGATGATCACTGGACGATGGTAAAGATATTCTTATGAGCTTTGGAAGAACTAAGAATATATCATGTATAATTGACAAATAATTAAAGGTAGTTCATTGTAAAGTGTTACATTGATACTAGTTTTGTCACAAGATACAAATTAAATTTATCTCAATTTAGACTATGGGTGGCACAATGTAATGGAAAGGATGTTCCATGATGGATTTAGATGAGTTCCAAAGTTGAGACATTGTGACGGATACTACAACAAAAGGCTAAGTATATGACTGCTATAGTAGCAGCAAAGGAGGGCATTTGTGTTAAGTAGTTTGTTATCAAACTAGGTGTGGTTCAAAGTGGGCTAATACTATGAAGATATATTGTATGACAATAATACCAACATATTTTAACACGAATGAACTAAAGGTGTCACCATAGGACCAAATTTATACAATGCCATCTCATTTGAGAATGAGTGATGCGTAGAGACGCAAAGACATGCAAATACACACGGACCTAAAACTGTCAGATCCGGAGATTATGTTAACCACTAGCAATCGCGTATATGAAACACCAGAAAGCCATAGATGTTCAATACGCAAAGTTTTTCAAACTAGATTATTGACTCTAGTGCAAGTGGGAGACTGAAGGGAATATGCCCGAGAGGCAATAATAAAGTGGTTATTATCTTATTCCTTGTTTATGATAAATGTTTATTTTGTATGCTATAATTGCATTGATTGGAAACGTCAATACATGTGTGTTTAATAAACAAAATACAAAGTTCCTAGTAATGCCTCTCATATAAACTAGCTCGTTGATTAACAAGATGATCAAGGTTTCCTGATCATGGACATTGGATGTTGTTAATAACAAGGTCACAACATTGGTGGCATGACGTGATGAACATTCATCCAAAGTATAGCATTACGATCAAGAGTTATTATGTTTATATTGCTATAACATCATATGAAGTAATCTTAGTCCTTAGACCATGAGATCATGTTAATTGCTAACACCGGAAGAGTATCTTGATAACATCAAACGTCACACCATAACAGGGTGACTATAAAGGTGGGTTCAGTGCTACAAAGGTGTTATGTTGAGGCTCATGGATCAAGAGTGGGATTTTTCCATCTCGATGACGGATAGATATACTCTGGGCCCTCTTGGTGATATCACATTGAAATAGCTTGCAAGCAAGTGATGTGATGACTAGAATGTTATATCATGGGAACGAGAAAAGAGTGCATGTCGGTAACGAGATCAAACTAGGTATTTGGATGCCAATGATCGAATCTCGGACATGTAATATATCGCGAGACAAAGGGATTTAGTTATGACGTTAAAGGTTCACACGATCACAAGGGTCATCGTTGAATATGTAGAAGTCGATGGATCTCCAGTCCGCTGCTGATTATTGATCGGAGAGGGGTCTCGATCATGTCTGCATTATTCGCGAACCGTAGGGTGACACACTTAAGAGATACCGACACCATTTGGAGCAAATATGTTTCAGATAAAGATTTAAGAAAGCGCTAGAATCATTTCGATGGAAACCGGAATTGTTTCGGGTGAAATTGCTGAAACTGGTTGTGCATGTGATGTTGAAATGTTGCAGGGGGTTTTATGTGAACGTTTGTTAATTAATGTAATTAAAAAAATTCTGAATAAAATAAATAAAATAGTTTTATTTAATGAGAGCTTGCATTAAATTTGGTGGAAATTTAATGCATGTGTGAGTGGAATTTTGAGTGGAGTCTTTTTATGGGAGTGGGAGCTCCACCCACATGAATCTGGAAGAGGTGGGGGCACCACCATGGCTACCATGCCATGGCCCTTGGGTGCCTCCCATCTTCCCTATAAAAGGCCCCCCTCTCCTCCTCACAAACCACACCTCCTCGTGAAGGATCTCTCCCCCCTCTAGTTATTCCCCATGGTTTCAGATTAGCGAGATACATGTTCCCTGTGGCTTTATCTAGAAAGGAGTTACTGCTTCCGCTGCTCTTTGGAAGCGAGGATGGAGGTTGTCGAGTCGGGACGTGTGTGCGATCACGGATGCATCGCTGCTTTGTGGTGCTGGACTTGGTGGTGCTGGACTTGCTGGAGCTGGATCTGATGGACGTGCTGGAGCCGGACCTGCTAGACTTCATCACGATCTTGAGATCGGCAAGTGTACGACTACATCATCCATGAGTTCCAACTCGTTAACAAAGCTTTGTTGTCTTCGAGGGTAAGTTTTCTATGGATGTATATCCACCCGTTGCTTGCATCTAGTAGATAGATCTTGGCGTATAGTTCCCATCGTAGGAAATTTTTGTTTTCTATGCTGCGAACCCAACAAACTCAGGGTGCCTGAGGTTATGAAGGTTCATCGAGAGGAGGAAGGTTTTCCTTCCATCTATCTGAGGGCTGCATGGATTTCCTAGGACTTCCACACTTTAGTTGCTAATGCAGGATTGGAGCATTTTGTGGAAGATGAACTGTGTCAATTTGTGAAACTAACTATGTCTGTAGTGCAGGACTTTTGATTTAGTCACTCTTTGCCTAACCCCATGGTCCACTACAAAATTTACAATATAGCTGTCGACCTTTCTCTTGATGACTTTTGTGCAGCTATTAAGGTACCTCAGTGGGGATCATGTGGAAGGATTAAAGAGCGACCTGCACCACTCATGGACTTGTACGTAGAAATTTGCCAAGGGAGCAGCTTCTCGAAGGAGAGCGGGAAAATCCGTAACATTCATCTCCCTTATATTCGCTACTTTGCTTACTTTATTGCCAAGTGTGTTCTTGCTAGGAAAACTGCCAACAAGTTATCCTCGTATGATCTAGCATTCATCTCAGCTGCTTTAAAATGAGATAGGACTTACAACTTGGGTGCTTTGATAGATTTCCGTATTGCTGCTTACCGCGAGAAAGGTGGAATTTGTGGAGGCCTCATTGCTTCTCGTTTACTAGCATTGCATGGTTTAGTGCCTCATCATCTAGACCTACAGTTTCCCATAGAAAGGCTTGATCTTAATTCCATGATACAGCATAAATTTGTTTCTTCTTGGGATAATTTGAGTGAGTTGTCTTATGAAATAACCTTTCTCAAAGCTGGTTGGAGAAGGAGCAAGTCCGAGCGAGTTGTTCTTTTGCCTGCACATGTTTTGTTTAACCTTGATAACAGGGTAGGATGGTCCCTCACAGAGGAGCTTGATACGTACTTGGGAGAGCTCTCCCAACAGGAGCAGGATACTAGAAGGGAGGTCACAGATGATTCGGTCCAGCCCTCGAGCGACGGGGAATCTTCATATCAGCAGCCTACCTATGATTGGGGAGCTTCTTCTTCTTCCGAAGGTCCTAACTACGATCATTCTTACAATGACCCGCCTGCTTGGAACTCTTACTCGTATTTGGATTGATACCCACTTAGGCCAAAAGCCTAAGCTTGGGAGGAGGTACACCGACATCACACTCATCTCCATATCATGTTTCGTCGGTACTTTTTATATTCATGTTTCGTTCTATTTTTAGTTTTCGTTCTTTCTTTGCTTTTGCTTTCTAAAACACAAAAAGACCAAAAATATTTCTGTTGTTTCTCTTTGTTTGCTTCTTCTTCTTTTTGCCTTGGTTTGCTTTTCCCTTTTTCTTTGTTTGAACTATTTGAAAAACCCAAAAAGATTTTGCTTTGCTTGTTCTTCCTTTTTGGTTCTTGTTTAAAAAAATCGAAAATACCAAAAATATTTGTTGTTCTTCTTTGGTTTTGTGAGTTTGTTGCAGGGTTCAGCAGTCCTCAGTGGAATTTGGTTTCATGTTATTATTCAAGCCACACAAGTGAAGGGCAATAATGAGGATTAATGACAACTTGAGGTGTGGTAAGAGGCTGGTAACGAACTCTATTTGTTTTCATTTTTGTACATATACTCATCATTGTGGGCATGCTTAGTATGTTCATGTAGGGTGTATGTTATTCATGGATGCTTAGTAGTTATTGCTTTCATATGATTAGTTCCAGCTTGCTAATAGTTTGTAGCTTGTCGTATGAATGTTTGCTTGCATTACTCTATTCATAACTTGGTATGACACCATGGTATCCTCCTCTGAATATTTCACTTGAATCGACTTGGCACATGCTAATGCATGCATATGACTGAAACAAAAATCAGTTAAGCCTCGATGAATTATTTTGCCTCAGGGGTCTTGAATCACTGTCATGCCATGATTAGTCCTGTTTTGTTGCAAGCATGATTATGACAACTATTGCTCTCTCGTTTGTCGCTCCCTTGCTATTGCTAGCCTTCACTTACACTAAGTATGTTTTACTCATGTTTCTAACTCCCTAAAACCAAATATTGCCAAAAGTGTCCACTATACCTACCTATTAGCATCATTTGTTGTTCCGTGCATATTCAATATGCCTTGTTTTCTTCCGTATAAAATGTTTGCTTGTTATGAGAAAGTTAGTTAGTAAAGCTCTCACGAACTTGATGGCACACTTTATGTCCTGCACTTAATAATCCTGAACCACTATGACTGTCCATGAAAGTTATATGCTTGCAAATTATAGGCTGGGGATTAGTAGAACCGTGCTGTCACGAGGAACGCTTTCAACACCTGTAAATATATACCCAGTTGATATCATGCTCTTTTATTTGCGGATGTCGTTGGTGTGAAATAAAAGGGGAGCTTGTAAGTCCATGGAGTTATGTATGTGTGTTAGAGAAACGCCTGGGCTGCTGGTCTAATCCATGTTGTCATGGTGGAAACCTGCAGCGTAACCATAATGAGTATCTATGAAACATTCTTCTTATAAAAAAAGAGAGATAGCTATTGAGAAAAATAAAAAAAAGAGATATGAGAAAAGAGGAAAGAGAGAAAAAAGCACCATTTTCCCATGGTAAATAAGAAGATTGCTGAGATATTCATTGTCTGCTTGCCTTGTCATTTTGATATGGGGATTCTTTCGTATCATCGGGCAAGGGGTACCCTGTTGGCGGTTCTCTATGATACACATGTACTTACAATGACAAGAACTTACCGGTGACTAAAGTTGAGTAGCATGAGGAGCGACCCTCGTACTCAAGGGACATGAGATTTCCAGTTTATAGTCTATCAAGCATATAACTCAAATTGGACCTCACTTTCACCTTAACCATATTAAAGATGCTCATGATAGGGGCAATGAGAGCTCAAAGCTAATGAGTACCATACTTTCAGCATTTGGAAGCCTTTCAAACTATGAGCACTTTCTTGAGAGCATAGTTGTCATTCTTAGTATAATATGCTTGTCTCATTACTAGATTAATTGTGTTATGACTTTGATGCTTGTATCTTTGATATCTTTACTTCTAGTCTTCACCTTAACTTCAGAGGTGCCTCGGCATTCACAATCAAAGGCAAGCGAGATATCACTCTATCATACCTTGTTATGAGCATTGTAATGTTGCTTATGTTTATGTTTCATGCTACTTATTATTTTTGAGTCAGAATCTCTTCATAGCTTGCAATGCCTATTAAGTAAACTTAGTTGCATACTCCTTATTATGAATTGTCTAAGTAGTTGATCACATGCCGAGAATATATACATCATATGAAGCAAATGTGTTCGTGAAAGTTTCTTTTATCGCACTCAGTTTTCAACTGAATTGCTTGAGGACAAGCAATAAGCTAAGCTTGGGGGGAGTTGATACGTCCAAAGCATATCTACTTTCCCGAACACTTTTGCTATTGTTTTTCCTCTAAACTTGTGTGAATTGGATGCAACTAACATGGACTGACGCTGTTTTCGGCAGAGTTACTTTGGTGTCTAGTTTTTGTGCAGAAAATCAACTATCAGGAAAAATCCCAGAAAATATGGCAATTCCTATTTCGCCAGAAGACTCACGGAGCCAGAATACGAGACGGAGTTGCGCTGGGGCCTGGCCACACCACTGGCCGCAAGTGCTAGGCTCTGAGGTGCCAGGGGTGGTCTGGCCGCCCCAGACACCCCCTCGGTCTCCCTCTTCGCCTATAAGTTGCCTTCTGACCTAAAAACTCAGGGGGGTTTGACGTTTTTCCAGAAAGAGTTCCGCTCCACCGCCACCACCAGATTTTGTGATTCGAAACCAGAAACTCCATTCTGGCACCCTGCCGGGACAGGGAATTAGAGGACATCATCGCCATCATCATCACCATCGCTTCTCCATCGACCATCCATGTTTCCCCCATCTATGAGTGAGTAATCCCCCGCTGTAGGCTATGGGGATGGTAAGGATTGGATGAGATCGTTCATGTAATGGCATCAGATTGTTAGGGCATGGTGCCTAGTATCTTCTATTAGTGCTTTTTGACTTTGTTGCGACTTGTTATGCTTAATGCTTGTCACTAGGGCCCGAGTGCCATGATTCTAGATCTGAAGATGTTATTGATTCATTATGATAGTATTGTTTTTGGTCTTACCTGCAAGTTGTATACACACGTTGTTGTCCGGAACCAATGGCCCCGAAGTGACAAAAATCGGGATAACCGGAGGGAATGGCTTTGATGTGAGGATCACATGTGTTCACGGAGTGTTAATGCTTTGCTTCGGTGCTCTATTAAATGGAGCACCTTAATTGCCAGTAGTTCCCTTGAGGCCCCGCTGCAAACGGGCTGGCAGGACAAAAGATGTTGTGCAAGTTCTCATTGCGAGCACGTATGACTATATATGGAACACATGCCTATGATTATCTAGTACTTGGATGCTTTATCTTATTTATCTGCATTGCCCTATGTTCTGATTGCTATGTGAATTGTCTTGTCCATGCAACGCCCGTCCATCCATCCCTATGCCTACCACGCTCTAGTCCTACTGTTTACTGCAATTGTTACTACTGTCTTTACTTTTACTACTACTATTACTTTACTATTCCTACTACAAAACTGTTGCTATTGATAAACTGCCGTGAGCAAGATTGTTTCCAGGTGCAGTTGAATTGACAACTCAGTTTTTAAGGCTTATAAATATTCTTTGGCTCCCCTTGTGTCGAATCAATAAATTGGGTTTCACTTCCCTCGAAAATACTGCAATACACCCCCTATACTTGTGGGTCATCAAGCTAGAAAACATTAAAGACCAAAAACACAACGATATATTATTCCGAAATCCGTTTTTTGATGAACTAGAGCTTGTTATAAGATAACCACAAGCTATAGAACCTCACATGGATAAGATCCAAATATCAGCTACCAAAGATGATGCTAAGTATGCAAATGTTTTAGCTCTCTTCTAAAGATACGACCGAGTTACTCACTCGAGAGATCCTCTTGATACTACGACAATGAACCCTAAACCCAGTCTCCCAACTAACAACATGATGAAGGAAATATGCCCTGAGAGGCAATAATAAAGTTGTTATTATCGTATTCCAATTATATGATAGATGTTTATTTTGTATGCTATAGTTGGAAACATTAATACATGTGTGTTTGATAAACAAAATACGAAGTTCCTAGTAAAGCCTCTCATATAAACTAGCTCGTTGATTAACAAGATGATCAAGGTTTCCTGATCATGGACATTGGATGTTTAATAACGAGGTCACAACATTTGTGGAATGATGTGATGAACATTCATCTGAAGTATACCAATACTATCAAAGTCATTGTGTTTAAGTTGCTATAACATCATGCGAAGTAATTATAGTCCTTAGACCATGAGATCATGTCAATCACTAACACTAGAAGAGTAACTTGATAACATCAAACGTCACGCCGTAACAGGGTGACTATAAAGGTGGGTTCAGATACTCCGAAGGTGTTATGTAGAGGCTCATGGATCAACAGTGGTATTTTTCCATCCCGGTGTTGGATAGATATGCTCTAGGCCCTCTCGGTGATATCACATTAAGATAGCTTGCAAGCAAGTGATGTGATCACTAGAATGTTATATCATGGGAACGAGAAAAGAGTGCATGTCGTTAATTAGATCAAACTAGGTATGGGGATACTGATTATCGAATCTTGGACATGTAATATATCACGAGACAAAGGGATTTAGTTACTAACGTTAAAGGTTGTCACGATCATAGTAGTCAACATTGAATGTATAGGAGTCAGTATGGATCTCCAGGTCCCGCTGCTGACTATTGATCGGAGAAGGGTCTCGATCATGTCTGCATTATTCGCGAATCATAGGGTGACACACTTTAGGGATACCGACACCATTTGGAGCAAATATGTTCCAGAGAAAAGAATTGCAAAGCGGTGAATTATTTCAATGGACACCAGAACTGTTTCGGGTGAAATTGCTGAAATTGGTTCTGCATGTGATATTGAAATGTTGTAGGGGGGTTTATGTGAATGTTTGTTAATTAAAGTAATTAACAAAAATCTGAATAAAATAAATAAAAAGAGTTTTATTAAATGAGAGTTGCATTAAGTTTGCTAGAAATTTAATGGGGATGAGTCGAATATTTGAGTGGAGGCTAAATTGATGTGAGTGGAAGATCCACCCACATGAATGTGGAAGAGGTGCGGGCACCTCCATGGCCACCGACCGTGGGAGGGGGCTGCCCCCTCTCCCCTATAAAAATCCCCCTCCCTCCTCTCATCTCACACCTCCTTGTGAATGATCTCTCTCCCCTCTAGAATTATTCCCCCATGGTTTCAGATTAGCGAGATACATGTTCCCGATGGCTTTTCATCTGGAAGGAGTTGCTGCTTCCGCTGCATCACTGGAGCGAGGAGGCGGAGGTTGTTCCATGGACCGGACGTATGTTTGATCACGGATGCGCTGCTGATTTGCGACGCTGGACTTCCTCTTGATCTTGAGATCGGCAAGCGTACGACTACATCATCCACAAGTCCAATCTCATAACACTTTGTCGGTCTTCAAAGGTATGTTCTCTATGGATATATATCCACCTATTGTTTGTATCTAGGTAGATATATCTTGGTGCTTAGTAGTTCCCATCATAGGAAATTTTTTGTTTTCTATGTTGTGAACCCAATAGTGGTATCAGAGCCCGATCTATGCGTAGATGCTTTGCACGGGTAGAACACATAAGAGTATGTGGGCAATGATGATCGTGTTAATGCATCTTATATGTATTTTGGATATTGGTGGCATAGTGGTATGAAGCGGTTCGGACTAACTTTACATGTCTATGCACATGAGACCTGTTCCACGCTTGACATGCAACTAGTTTTGCATAAGTGGCTAGCGTTTGTATTTCACTCCTACTATAGTCAATGTTTGATTTACAATGAGTTACTAATAATTTGGTTATTATCGTTGTGGTTCCATGTTCGTAGGTGAGACAAGTTCTATCTTCGAAAGCTCTAAGCCACTTAAAACTTGTTGCAATTGATAAATTATAAGCGTCTAGTTTAGATTGTTGCTGGGCTAGTGTCATGATATGGTAATGTTATAATTTGAAGTATGGTTGATGCTCTTGGAAATTATATCATACCTAACATGTAAGTTCCATAGACCTTGGCCTTACACATAAAGGAATGATAAAGATCATACCACGATGCACATGATAGTGATCAAGTGCAAGAACCATACCATTTCACTTTATGCATATGGTGTTTGTTTGCATCTTATATTGCTTGTGTGGTGCTTTAGTAGAATTATAAGATGATCACTCATTTAGATATCAAGATAAAATGTGTTCTTCCTTAAGTAAGCATCGTTAAGAAAGTTCGTCGTTTCGAGACACCACATGATGATCGGGTGTACTTGACTTTATGTTCGCGTACAACGGGTGTAAGACAGTTCTACACACGTGAGTACTAAGGTTCTTACTTGGCGAGCCTAGCATGTATAGACATGGCCTCGGAACACGGACCGAAAGGTTAAGCATGAGTCATATGGTTGATATGATTCCCATATAGATGCTCTCCTTTGAAGCTACACCGACTCACGTGATGATCGGACTTGGTGTAGTGGATTTGGTTCATGTAATCACCAAAAAGACATGAGGGATGTTGTTTTTGAGTGGGAGTTCATTTGTAATTTGGATTAGTTGAACTCAATCTATCATAAACTTAGTCTAAATAAACTTTACAAATTCTGTTGTAGATGGCACCACCTGCTTTTAATTTCAATGTGTTCATGGAGAAACAGAAACTTGCGACGAATGGTAGCAACTTTACCAACTAGGCCTTGAACTTGAGGATTCTCCTCACTGTTGCACAAAAGCAATATGTGCTAGAAGCACCGCTAGGCCCCGCACTAGCTCCCGATGCCCCTGAGGAGGAAAAGAATGTCTACTTGACTCATCAAGAGGACCACAATTTGGTTCATTGCGGCATACTATATGGGCTAGAGCCAGAAGTTTGAAAGCGTTTCGAAAATGGCAATGCCTTTGATACCATGGGTGAATTGAAAATGATTTTCGATACCCATGCTACCGTAGAGAGTTATGATGCTTCTAAAAAGTTCTTTAGCTGCATGATGGAGGAGAACAGCTCCGTTAGTGAGCACGTACTCAAAATGTCTAGGTACGCCAATAAGCTTGTGTCCTTGGGAATAATGATTCCCATTGACTTAGGCATACATCATGTTCTCCAATCTCTGCCACCTGGCTACAAGAGATTTGTGATGAAATATAACATGTAGGGCATGAAGAAGTCTCTCCCCGAGCTTCTGTCTATGCTTAAGACTACTGAAGTGGAGATTAGGAAAGAACATCAAGTATTGATGATCAATAAGACCACCGGTTTCAAGAAATAAAAGAAGGATAAAAAGAAGGGAAACTTCAAGAAGGGCAACAAATCGATTGTTGCACCTGAGAAGAAGACCTAGAATGGCCCTAAGTCTGATACCGAGTTCTATTATTGCAAGGGGAATGGCCACTAGAAGCGCAACTACCCCAAGTATCTACCAGATAAGAAGGCCAACAAGATGAACAAAGGTATATTTGATATACATTTTATTTATGTGTACTTGACTAGTACTCGCAATAGAACCTGGGTATTTGATACTGGATCGATTGCTAATATATGTAACTCGAATCAGGGGCTATGGAACAAGCGACATCTAGCAAGGGATGAGGTCACGATGCGTGTCGACAATGGATCAAGAGTTGATGTGATCACCATCAGAACGCTGCCTCTCCATCTACTGTTGGTACTAGTTATAAATCTAAATAATTGTTATTTGGTGCCTGTGCTGAGCATGAACATTGTATCTGGATCATGTTTATTGCGAAGCGGATATTTGTTTAAATTTGAAAACAATGATTGTTTGATTTATATGGATAATATCTTTTATGGTCATGCACCTGTGATGGATGGTTTATTTCTGTTAAATCTCGATAGTAGTGGTACCCATATTCATAATGTTGATTCTAAAAGGATTAAACTTGATAATGATATATCTGCATATATGTGGCACTGCCGTCTAGGTCATATTGGTGTTAAACACATGAAGAAGCTCCATTCTGATGGACTTTTGGAATCACTTGATTTTGAATCATTTGATACATGTGAGCCATGCCTCATGGGCAAGATGATTAGAACCCCGTTTTCCGGTACAATGGAGCGGACGATAGATTTATTGGAAATCATACATACTGATGTATGTGGTCCAATGAGTGTGTCAGCACAAGGTGGATATCGTTATTTTGTTACTTTCACGGATGATTTGAGTAGATATGGATATATCTATTTGATGAAACACAAGTCTGAAACCTTTGAAAAGTTCAAGGAATTTTAGAGTGAAGTGGAAAATCATTGTAATAGAAAGATTAAATTTCTGCGGTCTGACCGTGGGGGTGAGTATCTAAGTTACGAGTTTAGCACACACATGAGAGAGTGTGGAATAGTTTCACAACTCACGCCTACCGAAACACCACAGCGTAATGGTGTGTCGAAGCATCATAATCGTACCTTATTGGATATGATTCAATCTATGATGTCTCTGACTAACTTGCCACTTTCAGTTTGGGGTTATGCACTGGAAACTGCTGCATTCACTTTAAATCAGGCACTATCTAAATCCATTGAAACGACACCTTATGAATTATGGTTTGGAAACAAACCTAAGCTATCATTTCTTAAAGTTTGTTTATGTGAAGAAACTTCAACCTGATAAACTCGAACGCAAAGCAGAAAAATGCATCTTCATAGGATACCCTGAAGAGACAATTGGTATTCCTTCTATCATAGATCCGAGGGCAAGGTTTTCCTTGCCAAGAATGGATCCTTTCTAGAGAAGGAGTTTCTCGCGAAAGGTGTGAGTAGTCGGTAGGTAGAACTCGAAGAGGTTATTGAACCTTCACTTCATGAAACGGCGAGTGGCGCAGTGCTAGAAATTGTTCCAGAGTTGACTTCACCGAATGAAGGAGGAACTAATGATAATGGCCATGAAGCTCCGAAAGAGGACACTACCAAACCTCGCAGGTCAAGTAGGACATGTGCAGCTCCTGAACTGTATGGAAATTCTGTCGTGAATTTCATGGTAGATGGAATTGATGACCCTGCGACGTATGAAGAAGCGATGATGAACCCGGATTCCAACAAATGGCTAGAAGCCATGAAATCCGAGATGGAATCCATGTACGAAAACCAGGTTTGGACCTTGGCGGACTTACCTCACGAACGAAAGGTCATTAATAATAAATGGATTTTCAAGAAGGAAACTAATGTTGATGGTAATGTGACCATCTATAAAGATCGACTTGTCGCAAAGGGGTTTAGAAAAATTCAAGGAGTTGACTACGATGAGACAATCTCTCTCGTAGCGATACTAAAGTCGGTTAGGATTATGTTAGCAATTGCTGCATAGTTCAATTATGAAATATGGCAGATGGATGTCAAAACTGCATTCCTCTATGGTAATATTGAAGAAGAGTTGTATATGATACAACCTAAGGGTTTTGTCGATCCTAAGGATGCTGATAAGGTTTGCAAAACTTCAGCGGTCCATCTATGGACTGAAGCAAGCATCCCAGAGTTGGAATCTCCGCTTTGATGAAGTGATCAAAGAGTTTGGATTTGTCCAAACTTATGGAGAGGCTTGTATTTACAAGAAATTGAGTGGGACCAATGTGGCATTTCTAATATTATATGTGGATGACATATTATTGATTGGAAATGATATAGATCTTTTAAACAGTGTTAAAAGTTATCTAAACAACAAATTTTCGATGAAGGACCTTGGTGAAGCATCATACATATTAGGCATTAAGATCTATAGAGATAGATCAAGACGCCTAATTGGGCTATCACAAAGTACATACCTTGATAAGGTTTTAAAGAAGTTTAAAATGAACGGAAGTAAGAAGGGGTTCTTACCTATGTTGTAAGGCAATACATTGAGTAAGACTCAAAGTCTGGCTATGGCGGAAGAAATAAAGATAATGGATAAAATCCCCTATCCCTCAGCCATAGGCTCTATAATGTGTGCCATGCTATGCACAAGACTAGATGTGGCTCATGCTATTAGTTTGACTAGTATGTACCAATCTGATCCAGGTTCGGAACACTGGATAGCAGTCAAGAATATCCTTAAGTACTTAAGAAGAACTAAGGATATGTTTCTTGTGTATGGAGGCGAAGAAGAGCTGGTCGATGAGTGTTATGTCGACGCTAGCTTTGACACCGATCTGGATGACCTTAAGTCTCAATCCGGATACGTATTTATCATGAATGGAGCAATAGTTAGTTGGAGGAGCTCCAAACAACCTGTGGTGGCAGGATAAACAATGGAGGCAGAATATGTTGTTTCTTTAGAAGCAGTGCAAGAAGCGGTTTGGATGAAGGAGTTCATAACTGAACTAGGTGTGGTTCCTAGTGCGTTGGATCCAATGGTGATCTATTGTGACAACAATGGAGCCATAGCCAATTCCAAATAACCAAGGTCTCACAAGAATTCCAAGCATATCAAGTGCCGGTTTCACTCCATCCGCGAGCATGTCAAGGATGGAGATATAAAGATTTGTAAAGTACTTACAGATCTGAATGTAGCGAACACATTGACTAAAACTCTCGCTAGGGCAAAACATGATTAACACCATAACTCCATGGGTGTTAGATTTATCACTATGTAGACTAGATTATTGTCTCTAGTGCAAGTGGGAGACTGAAGGTAATATGCCCTAAGAGGTAATAATAAAGTTGTTATTATCATATTCCAAATATATGATAAATGTTTATTTTGCATGCTATAATTTTATTAATTGGAAACATTAAGACATGTGTGTTTGATAAACAATATACAAAGTTCCTAGTAAAGCCTCTCATATAAACTAGCTCATTGATTAACAAGATGATCAAGATTTCCTAATCTTGGACATTGGATGTTGTTAATAACGAGGTCATAACATTGGTGGAATGATGTGATGAACATTCATCCGAAGTATAGCAATACGATTAAAGTCATTGTGTTTAAATTGCTATAACATCATACAAAGTAATTC
Source organism: Avena insularis (assembly GCA_023614405.1). Classification (NCBI taxonomy): domain Eukaryota; kingdom Viridiplantae; phylum Streptophyta; class Magnoliopsida; order Poales; family Poaceae; genus Avena; species Avena insularis. Next base: position 440,968,851 of record CM042694.1, on the reverse strand, counting down.
TAGTCCTTAGGCCATGAGATCATGTCAATCACTAACACTAGAAGAGTAACTTGATAACCTCAAACGTCACACTGTAATAGGGTGACTATAAAGGTGGGTTCAGATACTCCGAAGGTGTTATGTAGAGGCTCATGGATCAAGAGTGGGATTTGTCCATCCCTATGATGGATATATATGCTCTAGGTCCTCTCGGTGATATCACATTGAGATAGCTTGCAAGCAAGTGATGTGATCACTAGAATGTTATATCACGGGAACGAGAAAAGAGTGCATGTCGGTAACGAGATCAAACTAGGTATGGAGATAATAATGATTGAATCTCGGACATGTAATATATGGCGAGACAAAGGGATTTAGTTACTAACGTTAAAGGTTCTCACGATCACAGAAGTCATCATTGAATGTGTAGGAGTCAGTACGGATCTCTAGGTCCTGCTGCTGACTATTGATCAGAGAAGGGTCTCGATCATGTCTACATTATTCGTGAACCGTAGGGTGGCACACTTAAGGGATACCGACACCATTTGGAGCAAATATGTTCCATAGAAAATAATTGCAAAGCGCTGGAATTATTTCAATGGACACCGGAATTGTTTCGGGTGAAATTGCTAAAACTGGTTCTGCATGTGATATGAAATGTTGCAGGGGGTTTTATGTGAATGTTTGTTAATTAAAGTAATTAACAAAATTCTGAATATAATAAATAAAAAGTGTTTTATTAAATGAGAGTTGCATTAAATTTGGTGGAAATTTAATGGGGACGAGTGAAATTTTTAGTGGAGGCTAAATTGATGTGAGTGGGAGCTCCACCCACATGAATGTGGAAGAGGTAGGGGCACCACCTTGGCCGCCGGCCATGGGAGGGGGCTGCCCTCCTCTCCCCTATAAAAAGCCCCCACTCCCTCCTCTCATCTCACACCTCATTGTGAATGATCTCTCTCCCACTCTAGAATTATTCCCCCATGGTATCAGATTAGCGAGATACATGTTCCCGGTGGCTTTTCGTATAGAAGGAGCTGTTGCTTCCGCTGAATCGCTGGAGCGAGGAGGCGGAGGTTGTTCAGTGGACCGGACATATGTGCGATCATGGATGCGCTGCTGATTTGTGGCGCGGGACTTCTTCTCGATCTTGAGATCGGCAAGAGTACGACTACATCATGCACGAGTCCAACCTCGTAACACTTTGTCGGTCTTCAAGGGTATGTTCTCTATGGATGTATATCCACATGTTGTTTGTATCTAGGTAGACCGATCTTGGTGCTTAGTTGTTCCCATCTTAGGAATTTTTTTTGTTTTCTATGTTGCCAACCCAACACATGAGACCAGAAAAAGGGAAAGCCTATCAAGATCATATCTTTGCCTTGAACATTCCACTTGAGCTTGATGTAGACGATCTTGTCCTCGTCAAGATGGAACAACTTTTGTTGATTGCTCTTGCCCGCGCTTGCTTGATGAAGACTTGTGAATTGCTCCCCATACACCATGGGGACACCTCTTCTTAGAACTTGTCTTCGTCGATCCATGATCACCGAGGATGTCAAGCTTCAAGTAAGAGATCTTCTAGAGATGGCATACCTTGAACTTGCACACCTTCATTTATTCTTGAGTGTTGATCCATTCTTCGTATTGATCAACCTTGAACCATATTCTCTCATCAACATGATTCCAATAGGCCTAAAGACATTGGACAATGCTTATTGTTCTTCATTTCTTCAACCTTGAATCCAACACATGGTCCAATTGATGCCAATGGACAATTCCTACAAGTGCAACTCAATCCAAATATTAGTCCATAGAGATTGTCATTAATTACCAAAACCACACACGGGGCACACATGCCCATTCACCAGCTACGAATGTTTATTCAACGCATAGCCAAAATCCAAGAGTTTCCTCCATACGAACCGTTCGTAGTCTAGCAGAGTTGTGGCATACCATGAGTGTGACAGTGGTGCAGACACATGTAAAGCAATATCATACTTTGATTAACATGTCAAGTTTTGGCATGTATCTCAATTACCGCTAAGCATTAGTTCCATCGAACAAAATCCTTTCAAGAGTACTATCATGTTTGTCATTAAATCTATGGAGGTGAGTATCTTCAAGGCTAAAATCTTAAGACAATTAAACATCACACAAATCATAGTTTGGGACTTTTTCTTATTGTAGTTGTTTGACAATATTATTTCCAAGGTAAGACTTGGTTAACTACAAGAATTAGAGCAAGAGCAAGAACAACCAACTAATCATACAAATAAAAGCTTTACTCTAACTCTCAAGATTTACTCCCACTAGCATAACATCTTAACAATACCACAAACTAGCATAACCATTCAAACTTCCAAAGTGGGAGACATAGGACATACCTCTCATGAGTGACATCATAATTCTCTTCCATATGATGTGTTCCTTCAAAACTCAGAGTAGATCACTCTCATTAATAAAACTGAAACAAAGAGGCAAATGGCAATCAACTTTTCATGGATAAAGATTAAAGGAAAAATAATTTGTATTTTTGAAGGCTAGGTTTAAAGAAAAGAAGGATTGGTGAAAATCAGGGTAATAAAAACAAAAACAAAATGAAAAGGAAAACAAAGTGTTGGAACGAGCCCAACACGAGTGTTTCAAAGGTCACATGGATCTAGAGTACAACCTCATTATTAAATAAATATATTACTTAGGGAACACATCCTGAAGCTTAGGCTTTTGCAAACCCTCTTGATGCTCATTGTGGTGGTGGAGGAAAGTCCTCCATGTTCTATTGGCCACTCCATTGATTAGACTAGGATGAGAGGTGCATGATGTTGTTTCAGAGGCTAATGGTGAGGTTATTCATGTTCTGAATGTTGCCTCCAAGTGCGTACATGTCCTCGTACATGGTGTAGAGTTTTGTCGCTACTGCTCCTAATCAGGTCCTTCTTGTTGTTCTTCTTCATCGTCCTATACTTCGGGTACTTCCTCACATGTTAGACTTGCTTCAACCTACGTGTCATAACACAAACATCCCTCCTTGATAGATAAGATACCATGATGTATGGGAGATTGGATCCAATGATCGGCTCCAGGTATATCAACAAAATATCTACCTTGTATCCTTTTAACTATGCCACAAGTATTAAGAGTATCCACATCGAGACGACGAACACCTACCAACGGTTGCAAGTTACCTATGTTGATATTGAGTGCGGGTGAGGATGGTGATCACTCCTCCATAGCAAATGGGTCCATGGGTTTGGTGAGACTGACACTCCAAATAGAATGAGAAGAGAGCCCATGTTTGGTGTCAAGTTGCATCCAAGGATGGCAGCTCTTGCGAGGACCATTATTTCTGTTGGAGATATGCCCAAGAGGCAAGAATAAAAGTGGTTATTATTATATCTTTGTGTTTATGATGAATGTTTACATCCCATGCTATAATTGTATTATAAGGAAACACTAATACATGTGTGTTTTGTAAACATAAAAGAGTCCCTAGTAAGCCTCTTGTGGAACTAGCTTGTTGATTAAATGATGATCATGGTTTCCTGATCATGGACATTGGATGTCATTAATAACAATGTTATATCATTAGGAGAATGATGTGATGGACACACACCCATAGTAAGCGTAGCATAAGATCAAGTCATTAAGTTCGTATTGCTATAAGCTTTCAAATGCATAGTAAACTAATCCTTCGACCATGAGGTTATGTTAATCACCATCACCGGATGGGTACTTTGATGACATCAAACACCGCTTAAATCGGGTGGTTATAAAGGTGTCATTGGGTATTCTGAAAGTATGTGTTGAAGCGCATGGACCAAGATTGGGATTTGTCCATCCATATGACGGATAGATATGCTCTGGGCCCTCTCGGTGGAATGTCATCTAGTTAGCTTGCAAGCATGTGACTAGGTCACAAGGGATGACATAACATGGAACGAGTAAAGAGTACTTATCGATGTGAGGTAGAACTAGGTATGGAGATACCGATGATCAAACCTCGGATAAGTAGAATATCGCGTGACAAAGGGAATTGGTTTCATTTGTTAATGGTTCTATCGATCACGAAGTCATCGTTGAGTATGTGGGATCCATTATGGATCTCCAGATCCCGCTGATGGTTATTGATCGGAGAGGTGTCTTCATCATGTCTGCATATTCACGAACCGTAGGGTGACACACTTAAGGCTCGAAGTTGTTTTAAGTAGATATGGAATATGCGTTGGAGACCGAATGTTGTTTGGGGTCTCGGATTGGATCCGGGATATCACGAGAAGATCCGGAATTGTCCGGAGAATAAGATTCATATATTGGGGATCATTTTCTGAGTTAGGAAATGTTCCGGAGTATTTGTATGGGGATTCTAGAAGGTTTCGGAATGTTCCGGAAGGTTCTAGGAGATTTCTTGGAGTTTGCTTGAAAACCAAGAAAGGATCAAGGAGTCCTTGTGGGGCAAGACAAGGAGTCGTGTGGGAGGAGGACTCCTCCTCCCAATCCACGGCCAAGGAAGGGAGGGGAGTCCTACTAGGACTCCCCCTCCCATGGCGCCTCCCTCCTTTAAATAGAGGGGTGGGGGCGCCACCCCCTTGCCCCCTCCACTTCATACCCTAGCCGCCGCCTCTCTCCTCCTCCTTCCCTCTGCTCAGGCTTAGGCGAAGCCCTGAAGAATTCTCTACTCCACCACCACCACCACACCGTCGTGCTGCTGGGATTCCATGGAGAAGATCTACTACCTCCGCTGCTCGCTAGAACAGGGAGAGGAAGGTCTGCTTCGACTCCGCACGTGTGACCGACTGCGGAAGCGCTGCCGGAACACGGCGCCGGAAGGATCGTCCACACAATCTTGAGATCGGCAAGTGATCGACTACATCAACCCCGAGATCTAATCTCGTAACGCTTTCGGATCTACGAGGGTTAGTACAAATCTATCTCGTTGCACATGTCTAATAGATTAGATCTTGGCTTTTATCTAGATTAGATCTGGGTTTTGTTCGTTCTTGCGGTAGAATTTTTTTGTTTTCCATGCTACGAACCCATCAGTGGTATCAGAGCCGTATCTATGCGTAGATCTGTTGCACGAGTAGAACACAATGGTTTTGTGGGCGTTGGTGCTCGTGCCGTCTTTTGCTTTGTGTACTTTGCATCCTGCGGTATGGTGGGATGAAGCGGCTCATGCTAACCTTACATGTCATCGCACATGAGACTTGCTCCACGCTTGACGTGTAACTTGCTTTGCACAAGTGGCTTTGCGGGTGTCTGTCTCTCTCACCATAGTATAGATCCAATTTACACTTTGCACTTGATAGCACTTGTATCAATGTTGTGGTTCAGTTTCGTAGGTAAGATCCGTTCTTATTTGAAAGCCCCAAACCACGTAAAACATGCAAAGAAAATTAGAGGCGTCTAACTTGTTTTTGCAGGGGTTTTGTGATGTGATATGGCCATCATGTGATTGTGATTATATTTGATGTATGCAATGATCCTTGTTGTAATATGGCAACCGGTAGGAGCCTAATGGTTGTCTTTAATTCAGTTAAGACATGCGTGTCTATTCATCTTGTAATAGCTTTATTCCAAGTAGTTGTAATAGTTGCTGGTGATGATGGACAACCATGAAGCGGCGCCACTGACCTTGACGCAATGCCGGTGATGATGGAGATCATGTCCGTGCTTTGGAGATGGAGATCAAAGGCATAAGAAGAAAGGGCCATATCATATCACACTAATTATGAATTGCCTGTGATGTCAATCCTTTATGCATCTTGTATTGCTTAGATCGCGACGGTAGCATTATAAGATGATCCCTCTCACTAAATTTCAAGTAATAAAGTGTTCGTCCTTAGTTGGCACCGTTGCTAAGACTCATCGTCTCGAAGCATCTCGTGATGATCGGATGTGATAGATTCTACGTGTGCATACAACGGGTGCAAGCCAGATTTGCACATGTGGAAACTAAGGTTAATCTTGACGAGCCTAGCATGTACAGACATGGTCTCGGAACACGGAATACCGAAAGGTAGAGCATGAATCATATAAGTGATATGATGAACATGAAGATTGTTCGCCGATGAAACTACATCTTCTCTCGTGAAGATCGGACTTGGTGTAGTGGACTTGGTTCGTGTAATCACTAAGACAATGTGACGGATGTTGTTTTGAGTGGGAGTTCACCTAGTTAATTTAAGAATTAAAATTGAACTTAATTTATCATAAACTTAGTCTAAACTACTTGCAAATTTGTTGTAGATTATGGCTAACCTCTCCATCAATTTCAATCCATTCCTAGAGAAAGAAAAGCTTAAGAACAATGGAAGCAACTTCACGGACTGGCTTCGTGGTCTGAAGATTGTCCTCAGGGCTGGTCAGATGACCTATGTGCTCGAAGCACCGCTAGGTGACCCACCTGCAGATGATGCCACCGATGACGTAAAGAATGTTTACTCGGAAAAATCATTACTCCACGATTCGATGTGCCATCACATGCGGTTTAGAAACAGAGCTCCAGAAGCGTTTTGAGCACCACGACCCGTTCGAGATCATTAAGGAGCTCAAGCTCATTTTTGAGACTCACGCGACCGTGGAGAGCTATGAGGCCTCCGAAAAGTTCTTTACCTGCAAGATGGAAGAGGGAAGCTCCATTAGTGAGCACGTGCTCACCATGTCTGGGCATGCAAACAAGCTCCAAGAGTTGGGGATAACGATTCCTAATGAGTTAGGGATTCACCGTGTCCTCCAATCACTGCCACCGAGTTATAAGAACTTTGTGATGAACTACAATATGCACTGCATGAACAAGACGTTGCCTGAAATATCGTCCATGCTGAAAACTGCTGAAGTGGAGATCAAGAAGGAGCGCCAAGTGTTGATGGTCAATAAGACCACCAATTTCAAGAAACAGGGCAAGCCTAAGAATAAGGGCAACTTCAAGAAGGACGACAAGAAAGCTGCCACACCTGCTAAGAAGCCCAAGGCTGGTCCGAATGCTTCTACTGCAAGGGTGCTGGTCACTGGAAGCGTAACTGCCCCAAGTACCTGGCAGATCTGAAGAACGGCAACATCAAGAAGAAAGGTATATTCGATATACATGTTATTGATGTGTATCTTACTGGTAATCATAGTAGTGCCTGGGTATTTGATACTGGTTCGGTTGCTCATATTTGTAACTCGAAACAGGAACTGCGGAATAAACAAAGACTGGCAAGAGACGAGGTGACGATGCGCGTTGGAAATGGCTCCAATGTTGATGTGATCGCCGTCGGCACGCTCCCTCTACATCTACCTTGGGATTAGTTTTAAATTTAAATAATTGTTATTTGGTGCCTGCGTTAAGCATGAACATTATATCTGGATCTTGTTTATTGCGAGACAGTTACTCTTTTAAGTCTGAGAATAAAGGTTGTTCGATTTATATGAGTAATATCTTTTATGGTAATGCACCTGAGATGAATGGTTTATTCTTATTGAATCTCGATAGTAGTGATACACATGTTCACAACATAGATGCTAAACGAATAAAATTGAATGATAATTCTACATACATGTGGCACTGTCGTCTTGGTCACATTGGAGTGAAGCGTATGAAGAAACTCCATTCTGATGGACTTCTTGAATCACTTGATTTTGAATCACTTGAAAGATGCGAAGCATGTCTAATGGGAAAAATGACTAAGACTCCATTCTCTGGAATAATGGAGCGAGCTACAGACTTATTGGAAATAATACATACCGATGTGTGCGGTCCAATGGGTGTAGCATCGCGTGGTGGATATCGTTATGTTCTCACTTTCACGGATGACTCAAGTATATATGGGTATGTCTACTTTATGAAACATAAGTCCGAAACTTTCGAGAAGTTTAAGGAATTTCAAAGTGAAGTGGAAAATCATCGTAACAAGAAGATTAAGTTTCTGTGTTCTGACCGCAGAGGTGAATATCTGAGTTATGAGTTTGGCATGCATTTAAAGAAATGTGGAATACTTTCGCAGTTGACACCGCCAGGAACACCACATCGAAATGGTGTGTCCGAACGTCGTAATCGAACTCTCTTAGATATGGTTCGGTCTATGATGTCTCTTACAGATTTACCACTATCGTTTTGGGGCTATGCATTAGAGAGAGCCGCATTCACTTTAAATAGGGCACCATCTAAATCCGTTGAAACGACACGTCATTTAATTGTGGTTTGGTAAGAAACCTAAGTTGTCGTTCCTTAAAGTTTGGGGTTCTTGGCGTATGTAAAGAAGTTACAACCTGATAAGCTTGAACCCAAAGCGGAGAAATGCGTCTTCATAGGATACCCTAAAGAAACAATTGGGTATACCTTCTATCATAGATCCGAAGGCAAAGTTTTCGTTGCCAAGAATGGATCCTTTCTTGAGAAGGAGTTTCTCTCGAAGGAAGTGACTGGAAGGAAAGTAGAACTCGACGAGGTTATTGAACCTTCTCTCGGAGTTGAGAGTAGCGTAGCACCGGAAGATGTTTTTGTGCCGCCTGCACCAACTGGAGAGGAAGCTAATGATGGTGATCATGAAACTTCAAACGAAGTTACTGCTGAACCTCGCAGGTCAACGAGGGTTCGTACCACTCCTGATTGGTATGAATCTTCCTTGAACGTCATGTTGGTGGACAACACTGATGACCCTGCGACGTATGAAGAAGCTATGGTGAGCCCAGATTCCGACAAATGGCTAGAAGCCATGAAATCCGAGATGGGATCCATGTACGAAAACCAAGTGTGGACTTTGGTGGACTTACTGGATGGCCGTAAGGCTGTCGAGAACAAATGGATTTTCAAAAGAAAAACAGATGCTGATGGTAATGTTACCGTCTATAAAGCTCGACTTGTCGCGAAAGGATTCCGAAAAATTCAAGGAGTTGACTACGATGAGACTTTCTCACTAGTAGCGAAGCTAAAGTCTGTGAGGATTTTGTTAGCAATCACTGCATATTTCGATTATGAAATTTGGCAGATGGATGTCAAAACGGTGTTCCTTAATGGTGACATTGAGGAAGAGTTGTATATGGTACAACCCAAGGGTTTTGTCGATCCTAAAGATGCTGACAAGGTATGCAAACTTCAGCGCTCCATTTATGGACTGAAGCAAGCATCCCGGAGTTGGAATCAACGTTTTGATAAAGTAATCAAAAACTTTGGATTTATACAAACTTATGGAGAAGCTTGTATTTACAAGAAAGTGAGTGGGAGCTCTGTAGCATTCCTAGTACTATATGTAGATGACATATTGTTGATTGGGAATGATATAGAACTTCTTAATAGCGTCAAAACCTATTTGAATAATAGTTTTTCAATGAAGGATCTTGGCGAAGCGGCATATATTCTAGGCATCAAGATTTATAGAGATAGATCAAGACGCCTAATAGCACTTTCACAAAGTACATACTTAGACAAAGTTCTAAAGAAGTTTAGAATGGAAGAGATCAAGAAGGGGTTCGTGCCCATGTTGTCAGGTAAGACCTTGAGTAAGACTCAAAGTCCGGCTACGGCAGAAGATAGATAAAAGATGAATAATATTCCCTATGCCTCGGCCATAGGTTCTATCATGTATGCCATCGTGTACAAGACCGGATATAGCACATGTCGTTAGTTTGACTAGCAGATATCAAAGTGATCTGGAATGGAACCTTTGGACAGCGATCAAGAATATCCTAAAGTACACGAATAGGACTAAGGATATGGTTCTTTCTTATGGAGGTGATGAACAGCTTGTTGTAAACGGTTACACCGATGCTAGTTGGAACACCGATCCGTATGACTCAAGTCACGATGCGGATACGTATTTATTTTGAATGGTGCTGCAGTGAGCTGGAGGAGTGCTAAGCAAAGCGTTGTGGCAAAATCTTCAACTGAATCTGAATACATAGCTGCTTCGGAGGCTGCACAAGAAGCCATATGGATGAAGGAGTTCATTACTGAACTTGGCGTGGTTCCCAGTGCGTTGGACCCGATGGCCATGTACTGTGACAACACAGGTGCCATAGCTAATGCACAGGAGCCAAGGTCACATAGCAAGCTGAAGCACATCAAGCTACGTTTCCATGCTATTCGCGAGTATGTCCGAGATGGTGACATAAAGATTTTCAAAGTACACACTGATCTGAATGTGGCAGATTGGTTGACTAAACCTCTCCCTAGAGAAAAGCATGACCAACACCAGAACGCCATGGGTGTTAGGTATATTACCATGTAATCTAGATTATTGACTCTAGTGCAAGTGGGAGACTGTTGGAGATATGCCCAAGAGTCAATAATAAAAGTGGTTATTATTATATCTTTGTGTTTATGATGAATGTTTACATCCCATGCTATAATTGTATTATAAGGAAACACTAATACATGTGTGTTTTGTAAACATAAAAAAGTCCCTAGTAAGCCTCTTGTGGAACTAGCTTGTTGATTAAATGATGATCATGGTTTCCTGATCATGGACATTGGATGTCATTAATAACAAGGTTATATCATTAGGAGAATGATGTGATGGACACACACCCATAGTAAGCGTAGCATAAGATCAAGTCATTAAGTTCGTATTGCTATAAGCTTTCAAATGCATAGTAACCTAATCCTTCGACCATGAGGTTATGTTAATCACCATCACCGAATGGGTACTTTGATGACATCAAACACCACTTCGTAACTGGGTGGTTATAAAGGTGTCATTGGGTATTCTGAAAGTATGTGTTGAAGCGCATGGACCAAGATTGGGATTTGTCCATCCATATGGCGAATAGATATGCTCTGGGCCCTCTCGGTGGAATGCCATCTAGTTAGCTTGCAAGCATGTGACTAGGTCACAAGGGATGACATAACATGGAACGAGTAAAGAGTACTTATCGATGTGAGGTAGAACTAGGTATGGAGATACTGACGATCAAACCTCGGATAAGTAGAATATCGCGTGACAAAGGGAATTGGTTTCATATGTTAATGGTTCTATCGATCACGAAGTCATCGTTGAGTATGTGGGAGCCATTATGGATCTCCAGATCCCGCTGATGGTTATTGATCGGAGAGGTTTCTTCATCATGTCTGCATATTCACGAACCGTAGGGTGACACACTTAAGGTTCGAAGTTGTTTTAAGTAGATATGGAATATGCGTTGGAGACCGAATATTGTTCGGAGTCTCGGATTGGATCCGGGATATCACGAGGAGATCCGGAATTGTCTGGAGAATAAGATTCATATATTGGGGATCATTTTCTGAGTTAGGAAATGTTCCGGAGTATTTGTATGGGGATTCTAGAAGGTTTCGGAATGTTCCGGGAGGTTCTAGGAGATTTCTTGGAGTTTGCTTGAAAACCAAGAAAGGATCAAGGAGTCCTTATGGGGCAAGACAAGGAGTCGTGGGGGAGGAGGACTCCTCCCCCCTCCCAATCCGCCGACCAAGGAAGGGAGGGGAGTCCTACTAGGACTCCCCCTCCCATGGCGCCTCCCTCCTTTAAATAGAGGGGTGGGGGCGCCACCCCCTTGCCCCCTCCACTTCATACCCTAGCCGCCGCCTCTCTCCTCCTCCTTCCCTCTGCTCAGGCTTAGGCGAAGACCTGCAGAATTCTCTACTCCACCACCACCACCACACCGTCGTGCTGCTGGGATTCCGTGGAGAAGATCTACTACCTCCGCTGCTCGCTGGAACAGGGAGAGGAAGGTCTGCTTCGACTCCGCACGTGTGACCGACTGCGGAAGCACTGCCGGAACGCGGCGCCGGAAGGATCGTCCACACGATCTTGAGATCGGCAAGTGATCGACTACATCAACCCCGAGATCTAATGTCGTAACGCTTTTGGATCTACGAGGGTTAGTACAAATCTATCTCGTTGCACATGTCTAATAGATTAGATCTTGGCTTTTATCTAGATTAGATCTGGGTTTTATTCGTTCTTGCGGTAGAATTTTTTTGTTTTCCATGCTACGAACCCATCAATTTCCTCCTCATTGCCTCTTGTAAATTCACTACAGGCATGCAGGGTGTTAGCAATAACATAATACAAATAGTGTACTATAGGACATTCAATTTGATTACCCTTGGGAATAGTGTCATTTATTCTTATTATGCTAAAATAAGAGAAAGTGGTAGCATCAATCATGCATAAAGTAGGAGCACGGTGTTGGTGATGTTGTTAACGAACCGAAAGCAATTGCTCCATTAGTCAAGTGACAAAGTATACTCACGATTCATTGTACGAAAAGAGATCAAGTCTCCTCCCATTCTATCCTCCTCCGAGTATTAACTCTGACCAACTGTGTGCTTCAAAGGTGCTAAGGAACTCGAGAGTAATCCTGTGATAGGTGGTAGCATCCTGAAAGACAAAATCAAGCAAACAACATTGTTGTAAAGTAAATTAAAATCAAGGCCAATGCCTAATTCGTTCAAAGTATATGGACAAGCCCATTTAGTAGACTTGATCTCCAAGTCCTTGAGACAGTCGAAATGGTTGCAGTGCGATTCCTTGGTGCGTCGGATGCCAAGTGATGCAAGGGTAGCATGTTCAATGGGTGATGCAACTTGTGCCCCACCGCACGTGAACAACTCCTTGTGTTCATCAAAAGATAAAAAGTTGAACTAATTGAACTTTTGATCCAATAGAAATAGACAATGAATAATCCTCTACACATTCTACAAAATAATCTCCTCTAAAAGTCAAAACTAATCATGCTCATTAATAAAAATGGTTCAAGGAAAGACCTAGGTCTATATGGATAATAACAATAGACAGAGCACGGTTTGATGTAAACAAGTGAGATATTGGAGGAGAAACATACCTTCGATCGTTGGTGCGCAAGGAATTGAATAAAAAAGAGTAGATGTGGAGATCGAGTTGAGGTGATTTGAGGTTTGGAGGAAGAAAAAAGATAAATAGGGGATTTGTTTTAGGTTTACCTCCTCCCTGCACGATATAGGCTGGTCATGCACGTGGTACGGGCGAGCGGTATGGTTACGACCCACCCGTACTGAGGGTTGTTACCTTTGATTCTTTCGATATCAGGCGATGACCTCAGTACGGGTGCGCGGTACCACCGGACGCGCTCGTACTGCTAGTCGTTAAGCTTGCAGTAATTTTTGACGAAAATCGATGTTTGCTTGGTGATCTTAAGACGGAAGCAGATGGTCTGACTGACTCTGTCGCGATGCAGGCATGTAGTGACTGCTACTCGCCCGTACCGGTCTCATTAATTCTTTTGTCTTTGGTAGCAAAAATTGAATTTTGTCATTTTCTCTTCTCTGAGGTGGTACGGGTGCGTGGTACGGCCGGCTCCACCCATATGGTTGATCGTTAAGCTTGCAGTAACCTACAAAAATATTTTTCCACACAAAATTTCTTCACGCACCTTTGCACATCAACAAAAACTCGAAAATGGTAGTTCATATTTATAACCAAATCAGTACTTCCATTAGCCAAGTGTTAGTAAATAACTGGGATCGAGATTCACCTTGTTGTTCTCCTTCTGCAAAGGCACTCTTTATGAGCATAGAAAAATGAAACAAAAAGAAAAACTAACACAAAGACTTAAAAACTTATTTCACATGGGTTGCCTCCCATGAAGCGCTTCTAGTTAAGGTCAATTAGCTTGACCCAGATGGTGATCACTTTGGTTTTGGAAGTGGAATACACACTCCAAAGTAATTAGATTTCAAGGTTATGATCCTATCATCTTTGGTCTTAGCCTTCTTCTTTCTAGGGAAGTGAACTATGAATAGTTCTCTAGATGGTAGTCCTATTCTAACATTCCCTTCGTGCAAGTTAATCAAGGCTTTAATAGTTCTTAAAAATGGTCTACCTGGAATGAAAGGTGGGATCTTCAGGCATATCAACTATAACAAGATCGATAAGTGCGGGACATTCTTTGATGTAAACACCTATGTTTTCTTTAATTCCCATAGCTTGCTTGTAAGTAGAATCATCTAGGTGGAGTTTCAGTTCAGTAATTTCAAAGCGCCCAAGGTTTATTTTGTCAAACAAACTTTAGATTTTTTGAAACACTAACACCTATGTCACAAAGTGTAGTAATCTCGTTAACTCCTATATGAATCTTAATAGTGGGTTAAATTATATCATCAAGCTTAGTTGGAAGTTTCTCAACTAGCCTTTTATACTCCATTTCTAACTCACGTACCTTTATGGACACTTCATTTATAAATTGTTGGTATATGGCCTCATTACCTCCTTCAATGCCTGGATTCTTCAATGCAATCATCTTGACTAGATCTTCCATAGTAACTCTTTAGGTTATTCATCTTTATTTTCAGCCCTCATCATCTTCAGGTCTTCAACTGGATTTGTCTCGGGCTTTGTTGTGAACTTTGCAAGTACGAGAGTTTGACTATCGGCAATTTTGCCTAGTTGTGCCTCCACGTTGTTTGTTCTCTCCTGTAGAGCATGCACATCATTTCTAATAGCAACAACTTTATTAGAAATTTTGGCAATAATTGCATCATGATTCTCTGTTATTTTAATAAGAACATTGTTTTGTTTAGTTTGAGCTTGCATAAATGATTTAAAGGAATTTTGAAGCTGTAAATTACCATGGTTTTCTACATTACCATTATTAGAATTATTGTTTGGAGCACCTGGAGGATTATAATATTGTTTTTGAAAGTTCCAAGCCAAAGCTTTGACTCTTCCATGCAGGATTATAAGGATTACAAGATATACATCTACTTCCTCAATAGTAGTGTTGGTGATGGCATTTACCTGGGTAACTTCCTTACCCTTTGTAATAATTAATAGCTCATCCACCTTTGTTGTAAGCTCTTCATTCTTCTCCTCGATGCTTGAATTCACCTTCCTCGAGGATCTTTCCACATGACATTGGGCATATTTGCTTTGCATGTCATCAAGAAGCTGTTTGGAAACATTTACTTGCTTGCCCATGAAAGTGCCTCCTACAACAATATCAAGCATAGATGTAGATATAGGATTTAAATCATTATAAAATAAATGTAGGATTAACCATTCTTACATCTCGTGGCTGGGATAATTCATTATTGATTTGTTCATCCTCTCCCATGCAAGCACTAGTGGCTCGCGATCTTCTTGTATAAAGCCAGTAATATTAGATCAAAGTTGTGTAGTCTTAGCAAGAGGGAAAAACTCATGAAAATATTAGTACATTCCTCCCAAGAAGTAATAATGCTTTTAGAAAAAGCTAGCAACCAATCTTTTGCCTTTCCTCTAAGTGAGAAAGGAAATAAGTGTAGCTTGATCGCATTGGGATCAACATCTTTTATACACACCATATCACATATTTAAGTAAATGTATTTAGGTGCAAACCTGAATCCTTACAAGATGAGCCTCCAAATTGGTTCTATTGAACCAAACTTAAAAAGTTAGGATTTATTTCATAATTCTCTATTTTTTACATCAGGCTGAGTGATAGGTGCACACATTCATTAGGGTTGCATATTCCCCAAGCTTCTTTTGTGCCATACTTGTATTTTTCTAGGTTTTTGAGATTAAGATAAACAATAGAACAAGGAACTATTTTTTTGGATTTTCAATAGATAATAGAAATTAAACTAATAACAATATATAAACTAAAACAAAATTAAAACTAACTAGCAAGGTCTGTAGTAACCTCACCAGGGTAGCGAATTTCCAACCCGACAATGGAACTAGAAAAAGGGTTGATAACTTCAATACGAATTACGGATGTGATACGCTGCAAACGTATCTGTAATTTTGGATGTTCCATGCTTGTTTTATATATACTTTCTTATGTTTTGTCCACACTTTGGAATATTCTTATACACTTTCTTGGACTAACCTATTAACAAGATGCCACAGTGCCAGCTGCCTGTTTTTTGGTTCCAGGAAAGTCAGAAAGTGAATATTCTCAGAATTAGATGGGACAAAAGCCTAAGTCAATATTTCACCGAGGGGGACACGGAGCCAAGAGACGAGATGAAGAGGGGCCAGAGGCCGTCCACACCACCTGGCCAGGCCTGGCCCGCGCCAGGGGTGGTGTGGCCGCCTAGGGCACGCCCTCGGCCTCCCCTTTCGCATATATATTGCCTCCGATGCAGAAACTCTAAGTACCCGATCAAAATTGCACGAAAGAGTATGTAGCCGCCGTCATCTCCATCCCTAGACCGGGAGGTATTCGAAGCTCTTCCCGGCACCCTGCCAGAGGGGAGAATTCACCCTGGAGGCCTTCTTCATCACCATGCCTGCCTCCGGTGTGATGCGTGAGTAGTTCATCCCTGGACTACGGGTCCATGTAGTAGCTAGATTGTTGGTTCTTCTCCTATGTGCTACCATGTTTAGATCTTGTGATCTCCGTTCATGATCAAGATCATCTATTTGTAATTCTACATGTTGTGTTTGCGGGGATCCAATGGATATTGAGATGCTATTTCAGATTGATTATTGATTTTATCATGTCTTTGTTATTTGTGATCTTGCATGCTCTCTGTTGTTAGTAGCTATCTTGGCCGAGTAGATGCTAGCAACTCCAAGAGGGAATATTTATGCTCGATAGTGGGTTCATGCCTCTAGGAATCTGGGGAAGTGACAGAAATCTCTAAGGTACTAGATGTGCTGTTGCTACTAGGGAGAAAACATCAATCCTTTGTTCATAGAACAATCGTATTGTTTACTTTACACACAATGCTTAATGCAATTATCTATTGCTTGCAACTTAATACTGGAGGGGGCTCGGATAATAACCTGAAGGTGGATTATTAGTCATAGATGTAGTTGGATTACGGTCTATGTATAATGTTGTAATGCCCAATCAAATCTCATAGGAGTCAAGATGATTATTATATGCATGTATGCTTTCTCGACGTTTGTCAATTGCCTCGCTGTAATTTGTTCACCCAAAATGTCATCTATCTTAAGTAGAATCACCACTAGTGAACTATGGATCCTGGTCCTTTCTTTTACCATCAATCTACAATCTACTATTTACTGTTTTCTGTTTACTTTCTGCAAAGCAATTACTATCTTCCACACAATATGTTTAATCCTTTGTTTTCAGCAAAACCGGTGAGATTGACAACCTCACTGAGTTGGGGGTAAAGTTCTGTGATTGTGTTGTGCAGGATTCCAAGTTGGAAACAACACCTTGGAGGTGTTTCCTTGCTCCTACTGGTTCGATAACCTTGGTTTCATAACTGAGGGAAAACTTACTGATGTCCTCATCATACCTTCCTCTTGGGGTTCCCCAACAAGCTCGACATCAACCACGAGCCAACAAATATTTTTCTGGCGCCGTTTCCGGGGTGTCAAGGACATCTTCACAAGGGGAGTCCCTCATAACCAATCTCTTTACTTTGTTGTTTTTGTTTTGCTTAGTTTATTTTTGCTTGTTTCTTTATCAAAAACACAAAAAAATAGTTTTACTAGTTTGCTTTCTTTATTAAAAACACAAAAAAATGACTACTCTTGAAAACACTAAGTTGTGTGACTTCACTAGCACCAACAACAATGACTTCATGTGCACACCTATTGCTCCACCTGTTCCTGAAGCTACTTTCTTTGGAATTAAACCTGCTTTACTCAATCTTGTTATGAGAGAACAATTTTCTGGTATTGGTAATGAAGATGCTGCTGCTCATCTAAATAACTTTGTTGAACTTTGTGAGATGCAAAAGCATAGGGATATATATGGGGATATTATTAAGCTTAAATTGTTTCCTTTCTCTTTGAGAGGAAAAGCTAAAGAATGGTTGCAATCCCTAACTAGGAATGGTATTGATTCTTGGACTAAATGCAAAGATGCTTTCATTGGAAAATACTATCCTCCTGCTAAGATTATATCTATGAGAAGTGAAATAATGAAATTTAAACAATCTGATAATGAACATGTTGCTCAAGCTTGGGAAAGAATGAAATCTTTGGTAAAGAATTGTCCCACTCATGGAATGACTGCTTGGATGATTATCCAAACCTTTTATGCAGGATTGAACTATTCTTCAAGAAATCTATTGGATTCTGCTGCTGGAGGTACCTTTATGACCATTACTTTGGGTGCTACAACAAAGCTTCTGGATAATATGATGGTTAACTATTCTGGATGGCACACTGAAAGAGCTCCACAAGGTAAGAAGGTAAATTCTGTTGAAGAAACCTCCTCCTTGAGTGATAAAATTGATGTTATTATGTCTATGCTTGTTAATGGGAAGGCTCATATTGATCCAAATCATGTTCCCTTAGCCTCTTTGGTTGCTCAAGAAGAGCAAGTTGATGTGAACTTTATAAGAAATAACAATTTTAGCAACAATGCCTATAGGAATAATTTTGGTAATAATAACTATAGGCCATATCCTCCCAATAATGGCAATGCTTATGGAAATTCCTACAACAATAATAGGTGTGCTCCCTCTGAACTTGAAGTTATGCTTAAAGATTTTATTAGTAAACAAACTGCTTTCAATAAAACTATTGAGGAAAAACTCTCTAATGCTGAAAGAAATATAGCATCATTGGCTGAAGCACAATCTTCTTTTAATAAAATGGCTACCAAACCTGAAATTATTGATAATCCCTTTGCTGCTACTAATGCCATACAAGTTAGAATTGATGAAAATGTTAGATTTTTAGCTGAAGTGCATGCTAAGTGGGAAAGAGAAGATGAAATTGCTAGAAATATTAGTGTTTCTACTATCACTACCACTAGTGTTGAAGATAGTAATAGCTCTACTACTTTAGATGATAATTATGATTTTGATCTTGATGGTTGCAATATATCTGAAGTTATTAAGTTCCTACAAAAGCTTGCTAAAAGTCCTAATGCTAGTGCTATGAATATGGCCTTTACAAAACACATTACTAATGCTCTCATAAAAATTAAAGAAGAAAATATGAAACCTAAAGCTTCTATTCCTATGGAACAAGAAGATGGTTGGGAACCCATCATTAATATGAAAGTAAATGATTTTGATTTCAAAGCTTTATGTGATCTTGATAGTAGTGTTTCTATTATGCCTAGAAGGATTTATGATATGCTTGATTTGCCACCATTGGAAGATTGTTATTTGAATGTCCCACTTGATGATAATGCTAAAAAGAAACTCATGGGGAGTATTAATGATGTTCTTATTATGGTTAACAATGCCTATGTCCCCGTTGATTTTTATGTTTTGGATGTTGAATACAATGCTTCTTGTCCTATTACTTTGGGAAGACCTTTTCTTAGAACTGTTGGTGCCATTATTGATATGAAAGTAGGCACCATTAAATATCAACTCCCACTCAAGAAAGGTATAGAACACTTCCCTAAGAAGAGAGAGAAGATTTCTTTTGCCTCTCCTGAAAACAAAATTTGCTCTTAATGCTTCTTTATTTGAGAACACTTGATTCTTTTCTTGCTTCTTTGCCTAACTTAAAGGCGTTAAAGAAAAGTACTTATTGGGAGATAACCCAAAAGTTTTAGATGAGTCTTGGAAGTTATTACCTCAGTAATAACCGCTCCTTATCCTTTTTATTTGCTTTTTGTGCCAAGAGTAACCTCTAATGAGAGAGAAGTAATGATTGGGAAAGTTGCTGTCTAGAAACAGATTTTTGTGCTTCACCGTAAAAAATCGTGTAAAATCTCTGTACCTTGTTTTGAGGCGTGAATGTTTCTGTTTCTTCCCCAGGTTGTTATCTAACTTTCGTTAGTTCAACACTTTTTGATTTGAGCAACAGAAGATCTTCGAAAAAATTGGTTTTTACCTGCTGGTCTGTTTTGACAGATTTCTGCCATTATTTGCATTAGCTTCTTGTTGGTTCCTTTTTGAGTTCTCTTTGGGGAATTGAGATTTTTGAGGGAAGTGCTTCAGTAGCTTTTGTTTTAATGGAACTTTTATTAGTGTCTAAACTGAACCTAAAGACTTATTATCTTGAGTGCACTAATGTTGCTAATAAAGATTGTTGAAGTTTTGTATGAAGGAAAAATTTCAGGTGTATGGAGAGAATGATGTAATGAGATGAAGAATGGACTAAAGCTCAAGCTTGGGGATGCCACCCCGTGTCACCCCAAGAATTATCCAAGAAGTACAAGTGTCAAAGCTTGGGGATGCCCAAGGCATCCCCTTCTTCATCAATAAAAATCCCAGGTTTCTTCCAAACACTTCATTTTTTATTGTTTCATGCACAGTTGTGTTGTTCTTGGAGCGTATTCATTTTTTTTGGTTTTCATTTGCTTTGTTTTCTTAGTTTGCTTGAATAAATTGGTTGGACCCCCTCTTTCATGCATTGGTTTTCAAATAGTTTGGTTTGGATTGGAAAAAGAGTAGGAAAGTTCATGCTTAAGTGGTAAAGAGAGCTTGTTTTTGACTGTGGCCCATGCTTGATATTGTTTTGGCTTTATGCTTAGTGATCTTTGCTGTCGCATGACATGTTATAAACAATTGAGATTTCTTAATGGCCTTGGAAGAATCATGCGTTGTTTTAGCATATTAAAGCATAGTATTGTGGTATTCTCCTTTGATGCTTTATTTGGGTTGATTTGGCGCATCCTCACACCATGTTATGACTATCCCAAGTCACCATAGCCTTTATGATCCTTTAGTTTTTGAATTGTAGTATCTCTTTATGCTTTGATTAATGATGTTTTGTCGCTCTGCATGATTATGGCCAGTATTGCTCTCTTAGTCGGTCGCACCCAGTCTTTTGCTAGCCTCCATAACCAAGTATGAGTTCCACTCATGCATCCAACTCCTAAAACCAAGTTATTCCAAAGAGTTCACCATACCTAACTATTAGCATTTGCTATTCCAAGTATATTCATGTTTTTATCTACCTTCCGAATTAAACTTGTTATGAGAAAACTAGTGATTAAAGCTCTCACGAACTTGATGGCACACTTTACTTTTCTTGCCCTTAATAAACTTGAACCATTGTGTCGTCTATGTTGTATATGCTTGCACTTATATGTTGGGGATTAGCAGAACCATGCTGTCATGGGGAGCGCTTTCAATATTGCACTTGTACTTTTTACCTAGTTGATATCATGCCCTTTTGTCTATGGATGTCGTCGGTGTGAAATGAAAGGGGAGCTTGTAAGTCCATGGAGTTAGGTATGTGTGTTAGAGAAACGCCTAGGCCGCCGGTCTAATCCATGCCTAATCATGGTGGAAACCTGTAGCGTAACCATAATGAGATGTCTATGAAGCATTCTTCTTATAAAAAAAGAGTCAGATAGTGAGAAAAAGAGAAAAAAGAAAAAGAGATATGAGAAAAGAGGAAAGAGAGAAAAAACACCATTTTCCCATGGTAAATAAGAAGATTGCTGAGATGCTCGTTGTTTCCTTGCCTTGTCATTTTGATATGGGGATTCTTCCGTATCATCGGGCAAGCGGTACCCTATTGGCGGTTCTCTATGATACACATGCACTTACTATGACAAGAACTTACCGGTAACTAAACTTGAGTAGCATGAGGAGCGGCCCTCGTATTCAAGGGACATGAGATTTCCAACTTATACTTTGTCAAGCATATACTCCATAGTTTGTTCACTTTAACCTTAATCACTTCAAGATGCTTATGATAGGGTCCATGAGAGCTGAAAGCTAATAAGTACCATAATTTTTGGAAGCTCTTTTTGAAACTTGAATCCCTACTTCCTTCTATGAAGGCATTTCTTTTACTTTTATGTTGAGTCTCCACCTTCTGTCTTTATGCACCTATTTTAAGAGCATAGTGGCCATTCTTAGTTCTATGTGCATTGTCCCAAGACTTGTTGATTGATGCATAACTTTGATATTGCTTGTTCGGAAACTATTTGTATCTAGTCACCCTTATAAACTTTGAAGGTGTCCTATGTATTTTTGTTTGCTACTCTATGAGGGACAAGCTGAATGCCACTATGCTATGTTTTCTTTATGTGAAACAAACAAACGTCTTGCAAAGCATTATTATTCATGAATCTTTTATTTATGCCTTTTCATGTTGCAACATAGTTGCTATGTCTTATTGTTAGAACTATATCTTTCATGCTATGTTAAAGTACTATGATCCCAGCTATCAATGTTTTACAAATACTTTGATCAATTTTATGATGGTGCATGTCACCTAAAAAATTATTCTTTCTTTTTATCACTTACCTACTCGAGGACAAGCAAGAGTTAAGCTTGGGGATGTTGATACGTTGCAAACATATCTATAATTTTTGATGTTCCATGCTTGGTTTTATCTACTTTCTTATGTTTTGCTCACACTTTGGAGTACTTTTTATACACTTTCTTGGACTGACCTATTAACAAGATATCACAGTGCCAGTTGCCCGTTTTCTGCTGTTTTTGGTTCCAGGGAAGTCAGAAAATGAATATTCTCGGAATTGGACGGGACAAAAGCCAAAGTAAGTTTTTCACCGAGGGGGACAGGGAGCCAGAATACGAGATGGAGAGGGCCCAGTGGGCCGCCACACCACCTACCGTGCGGCCAGGCCTGGCCCGCACCAGGGGGTGGTGTGGCCGCCTAGGCACCCCCTCAGCCTCCCCTTTCGCCTATAAGATGCCTCTGATACAGAAACCTTAAGTACCCAATCAAAATTCCACGAAATAGTCTGTAGCCGCCGTCATCTCCATCCCTAGATCGGGAGGGATCTGAAGCTCTTCCCGGCACCCTACCGGAGGGGAGAATTCACCCTGGAGGCCTTCTTCATCACCATGCAAGCCTCCGGTGTGATGCGTGAGTAGTTCATGCTTGGACTATAGGTCCATGTAGTAGCTAGATGGTTGGTTCTTCTCCTTTGTGCTACCATGTTTAGATCTTGTGAGCTCCGTTCATGATCAAGATCATCTATTTGTAATCATACATGTCGTGTTTGCGGGGATCCGATGGATATTGAGATGCTATTTCAGATTGATTATTGATTCTATCATGTCTTTGTTATTTTTGATCTTGCATGCTTTCCGTTGTTAGTAGCTATCTTGGCCATGTAGGTGCTAGCAACTCCAAGTGGGAGTATTTATGCTTGATAGTGGGTTCATGCCTCTAGTAATCTGGGGAAGTGACAGAAATCTCTAAGGTACTAGATGTGATGTTGCTACTATGGAGAAAACAACAATCCTTTGTTCATAGAACAATCATACTGTTTACTTTACACGTAATGCTTAATGCAATTATCTGTTGCTTGCAACTTAATACTGGAGGGGGTTCGGATGATAACCTGAAGGTGGATTATTAGTCATAGATGTAGTTGGATTACGGTCTATGTATAATGTTGTAATGCCCAATCAAATCTCAAGGAGTCTAGATGATTAGTATATGAATGTATGCTTTCTCGATGTTTGTCAATTGCCCCGCTATAATTTGTTCACCCAACATGTCATCTATCTTAAGGAGAACCACCACTTGTGAACTATGGACCCCGGTCCTTTCTTTTATCATCAATCTACAACTATTTACTGTTTTTTGTTTACTTTCTGCAAGCAATTACTTTCTTCCACACAATACGTTTAATCCTTTGTTTTCAGCAAAACCGGTGAGATTGACAACCTCACTATAAGTTGGGGGCAAAGTTTTGTGGTTGTGTTGTGTAGGATTCCAAGTTGGCAACAACACCTCGAAGGTGTTTCCTTGCTCCTACTAGTTCGGTAACCTTGGTTTCATAACTGAGGGAAACTTACTGCTGTGCTCATCATACCTTCCTCTTAGGGTTCCCCAACGATCTCGACATCAACCACGAGCCAGCAGTAGCTATCTTGGCCGAGTAGATGCTAGCAACTCCAAGAGGGAATATTTATGCTCGATAGTGGGTTCATGCCTCTAGGAATCCGGGGAAGTGTCAGAAATCTCTAAGGTACTAGATGTGCTATTGCTACTAGGGAGAAAATAACAATCCTTTGTTCATAGAACAATCGTATTGTTTACTTTACACACAATGCTTAATGCAATTATCTGTTGCTTGCAACTTAATACTGGAGGGGGTTCGGATGATAACCTGAAGGTGGATTATTAGTCATAGATGTAGTTGGATTACGGTCTATGTATAATGTTGTAATGCCCAATCAAATCTCATAGGAGTCAAGATGATTATTATATGCATGTATGCTTTCTCGACGTTTGTCAATTGCCTCGCTGTAATTTGTTCACCCAAAATGTCATCTATCTTAAGTTGAATCACCACTAGTGAACTATGGATCCGGGTCCTTTCTTTTACCATCAATCTACAATCTACTATTTACTATTTTCTGTTTACTTTCTGCAAAGCAATTATTATCTTCCACACAATACGTTTAATCCTTTGTTTTTAGCAAAACCGGTGAGATTGACAACCTCACTGAGTTGGGGGCAAAGTTCTGTGATTGTGTTGTGCAGGATTCCAAGTTGGAAACAACACCTTGGAGGTGTTTCCTTGCTCCTACTGGTTCGATAACCTTGGTTTCATAATTGAGGGAAAACTTGTTGCTATACTCATCATACCGTCCTCTTGGGGTTCCCCAATGATCTCAACATCTTGAGTAAGCAGGATGCAGTATATTAGATTTTTCCTTAGAAGACCTAGTTTTAATCAAACCTTAGTAAACAATTGCTATAGGTTGAGGAACGTCTACGAGACATGTCAGTTTGCTTCAATCTTCGTTTACCGGGCCTTTCCAGTTATGCATACATATGGGATAAAGATAATAATAAGCACATTCATGTGTAAACAATCTAATATAGATAAGATTTGTGGGCAGCACATCCAAAAATACTAAAGCCCCTACGAGCCACATAGATAGCATAAAATCACTTGGTACAACCATTATACCACGAAGCACCGGGTTACGAACGATTATTAAGTAAAATACAAACCAAAGCATTAAGATCAATGATGTTGTTGTTGTTGTTGTTCCCAAGCGGATCACTAAACGACTACCTACTCCCCTTGCTATAACTATGTTTCACGCATAGGCGTTGTTTACCACACATCTCACCTCATACCTTGATCAATCCTTGGGGTCTTGGGTACCTAACAAGTCCTTGGATTGAGGTAAGATACAATGATACAAATACAAATCTGTTATGCAATCACCACACAATATTTCCATGTAATTATATGCACATAATCACTGCAAGGCTAATCCACAACCCATAGCCAGCGAGTACTACTTACTCATAATAAGATCAAGGATAGAAAACATTGTAGAATTACTTAGATCAGTACCAACTATCCTTACAATAGTCTCCAACCATGAGGAGATCTTGAGTACAAGTTATGGTATGGCTATAGATGGAGGTGGAGATGGAGATGATGAACTATGGTGGTGGTGAGGTGGTGGATCTTCCTTGGTCTATTTTCAGATGCAAGTTGCAAATGTCAACTCTCTTTGTGGTGGCTGGGAGTCTCAAAATATATAGGGCCCTTCATGGAAGTTGCTTGGTTTGACCTGGCGAAGCTGCCGTCGGGTGGTATGGGCGGACGGTACGGGCAAGATCTGCCTATACCGATGCTCGTTAGCACTTATATACGTTGACATTCAGTCATGGTTGACTTGGTGGAGTAGGCAACATGCGATTCTCCCTTGATTGCTCCAGATTTCACCATAAAAGAGCGATTTTCTACTCATCACAATTCAAAACAAGGATTTGCACATCTTTGCAATAATTAGTCATCAGTGGCAAGGACGGAGAGATACTTTATCAATTGCTTGACTTAATATAAGATTTAAATGCAAATAAAGATAGATGTTTTCACAGCCATCAAAGGACACATTACTTTTCATGCCATAATGCAATAGCCACATAGCCCTAGTTGACACGCTGCCTTAGGTGCGCTTGTAATCAATCTAGTGCAATAAAATCTCAATTAGGAGTAGGTATTTACCTATAATGAGAGGGGTCCAACCTGGGTAAACTCGGTGTGCTGAATCTTGCTCTAGAGATTCATAAGCTTCCTACACTCTCCACCTCTCATAAGTGACCCCTATAGTATCCACTAGATCTATGCGCTAACAGTTGGAGACCATCGTGGCGTGTGTGGCTTCGGGTGTGTAAGGGTGCATTGCCCCTATGTGTGGTTTTGGAAATTAATGACAATCCCTATGGACTAATGTTTTTATTAAATTTAATAAAAAAGAATATTCAATAGGAAACGCTTGTAGTCCATGTGTTATATTCAAGTATGGGTGAAATGAAGATAAAGATATACCTTGAGTGTTGCCATCAAGATCATCGACTTGAAGATAAGAATATGATATGATCAAGAATAAGAAATGAACATGAGTTTCTTGTGTGGAACTCAATTTAGACATGCTCGAACTTACGCGTTAAGCAATGGATAATCAAGATCTTGAGAATTTGATCTCAAGTGAAGAATTCAAGATATGGATCTAAGTTGACGTCATGACTATCTCATAAGTTGATCTATGGTTAACTAAGATTTAGAACATGCAATCAAATGAAGAGTTTTTTATGTACCTCAAGATATTAAGATAGAGCATGATAAGATACATGGTTGACCATTACAAAGAGTGAAGATTGGATTCAAGTTGGTCAACACATGAAGCATAAAGAACGTATCACATAGTATCTTGTGGTATGGTAAGCTTTTCCAATTATGCTTAATGAACTAAACTATTATATATGTGCCTTTATGTTATCTATGTGGATTAGGTATTTTTTCCATGGGCATGCATCAAAAGTAAAGATTTCATATAGCCTGTGAGAGGATGGCATCAAGTGGTGATCATCATTGATGTCTAGGTTCTTGCACCAACAATAGGGTTATTATGGTACTTGTAGCAGAAAATATTTATTAGAGAGTTGATCCCACACAATTTTGAAACTAGAGATAACACAACCTAGAAATTATGTTATTAGGCACAACCAACTTCGCACCCAAACCGTGGTTTGGAAATAGCCTATTCTATAAGTCACTAGAATAGCGATAGTTGAGAGATTATGAAGAACTACTTGAACACATAGTAAAGTAAACAAGAACTAAAAGTAAACTAGAGGGGATGTAATTGTAGGATTGAATAGAGTAAAGGCGGTGTCTAGGCTTTCAGTCTCATTAGTACTAGAGGGGCAACTATGTAGCCATCTATTGGAATTACAAAATATACTTATTTAGATAAATAAATGACCCCCAATGGTTTCGGGTTGTCACACGTGTGCACTACATAGATCCTCACACTGGTGTCACATGCGCAAGTAAGTAATCCATGCCGGACCAAAGGATCACATGAACTCATATATCTCCTATTTGTCACTAGAAGAGATAGTAATATATTAGATCTCTCAGAGTGAAACACCATTCCACTAGTATTACATCCATTAGAGTGATACAATAGAAACAGCAGGTCCAAGGCATGTTTATAGATTACAACTCAAAGTCTTACAAAAAATCCAAAGAACCTCCTCGATACTATGAGGAAAGTAAAAGAAAATTAGAAATAACAACTCGAGAACTATACTATGAATCAGGCTACTTCTATTACTATCTGTCTTGCGATTTTTGCTACAAAAATGCCCTACAGAAATAGGTTCTATGAGTTAGATATGATACATCTATCTATTCTATAACTATGCCTCCACTTTGCTTGATGTAGACGTTGACTCTATTGGCTTCTTTGAATAACTCTAGCTTCTTGTAGTAATTCTCCTAAGCATCGGTTGGTGTTGATGATGTCTTCAACGACATTAGAATCTAGCAATGGTTAATAAGGTACAGTTGAGTAGGAGTATACTCAGCAAGTTCATTAAAGAGGATTGTTTGATGCACTGTCTACAGCCACAAACCATAGATCATAGGCTATGCAGGTTTTTGTAAATATTTCTTCAAAGGTTGCTTTTATTCTGAAGATATATGTCTGTTAGCTTTCACAGGCTCACTAGAACTTCATGGAGTTTCTTTCTTGCCGTGTCCATAGCTCTTTTCTCGAATAGGGAGTAACATGTCACATTTTGTACACTCTATAGAGCTGCGTCCCTTTACCCATAAGAGATCTTCGCTTTGATGAACATCCGGGACGCAAATCACATTCACGCTTACATGGTATGAGGCCCAAACTAAGATCCCAGCCGTGACCACAACCCTTCTCCACAATCCTGCATGCCCACTCGATGGTGACCAAAACACTATAGAGTCGAGGCGTCCACGACCAAGATCTGGGCAGATCCCGCCTGCACGTGCGGTCATACCACCCTCAAGCGGTTTGTCTCACAACCGAACAACATTTGTGAAGGCCCAATGGGCATATTCGGTCCCTAGCTCCGTTGATTCGCAAAACCTACCTCCACATGCCTATTTAAAGAGGGGAAAACCCTAGAAGAGGGAGGAGAGTCCACACACACGCCATAGGGGTGGAGACCTGCCGCTCTGCCGCCTCCATAGCCACTGCCCATAATATCTACACCACCATACCACTCAAGGGAGATAGGATACTTGCATCTTGAAGGGCTACACATCGATCGTCATCACCATCTTCATCAACAACGTCTCCAACTTCGATGCCCTTTGTTTACTTTGTTGTGATCGAATCTCTATTGTGGACACTTCTATTCAATTGTACCTTCATATTTCTTCCATACTATTGCCATGATGTTGATCCCCTTCATGTATGAGTAGTTTCCTTGATCTTGGGGAGAGATGGTGAAACCCTAGTATTATTATGCATTGAAATAAAGATGGTCTATACTTGTGTCCATTGACTAATTGGTCTATGATGTTTTTATGATACTGTGTTTGATCTCTTTGTTTAGACGGTATGTTTAGTTAGCCACATATCATTTTCCTTCGGGACTAAAGAAAATGGTGAAATACTTAGGATGTGTTTGGACGTATGCCAAATCCTATTGTGACTTGCGCTGTCTTATAATCCACACGATCTAAGGAGAAATAAAGAGAAATTCACTAAGCTAATTACGATATCCATAGGGAGACCCTTAATTGTAGTGGTCTGTATGGGTGACTGCTCTCATATATCACAGTGGTTATTTAGAGATGACCTCATCCTTGGCTCAACAAAGTGACTGCCTACGAGCCTTGCGGTGAACATATTATTATTGAGCTCTCTCCTCACATATCATGACACAAGAAATAGGTTATCCTAATCATTCATAATTCTCCATGCTAGTGGTGAATCCTACACTCCTTGAGAACCCCTCAACCATATCACACAACACTTCATAGACACTCTCTTTCTTTAGTTTACTTTTGTTTTTTTACTTTGTTCTTGTTTATTTTAGCACGTATTCAAACAAACTCTTTATACACCATTACTTGGAATTAGAGATAACCTACAAGTACTCTCTAGTGAATAGTAACGAGGGGCATAAAGACCTCTACCAATAGCTCTCTGTGGGATCGATACTCTTATTTCAAAACTAGCTACAATTGATCTGTGCACTTGCAGTTATGAAGCTACTTTCTGGCACCATTGCTAGGGAGCTAAGCGCTTTTGGTCTTTGCTCTTAGTTGCTAATTTATTGTTGCTGTACTAAAATTTGTTTACGAGTTTCAAGTCATTTCTGTTTATTGTCTTTTAGTGTTTTTACTTATTTGAAAAGAACAAAAAAATTATAAAACCAAAAACCCATAAAAATTTATAAAAAAACTATAAAAACATTTGCTACTAATCACATCTTACGAGGTTGCTATTTTTGAGTAGATGAAGCTCGCAATGGAAGAGAATAAAGTTTAAACCTTTGGATATTATGTTACGAGGCAAGATACATTAGAAGAATGGTTGGAATGGTTGAATGATTTTTCCTCCATGTTATGTGCCTCTTAAAATATGTTTGTGAAAATTGTGGAACCATAGATCATATTAATTATCAATCTAAGGGTAGTATTGATACCACATTAGCATCTTACAATAAAAGTAATGTAGGCTTTGTTGATGTGGAGGTTTTAGAAAATGTGCTTTTTACTGGTAGTTGTGAGTTTCTAGCTCGCATGAGAAGATAAATGAAGAAGATAAAGCACTATATATAATCTATGGAGTAGTACATCATATATATAACTTCAGTAGTAATGCATTATTGACCACTTCTATTATGGAAGAGACTAACCTTTTGCAGGAATCACAGAAGAAAGAAGAAAAGGATGTACACCACAGTGAACATGCTACTGCCGCTGGTATGGGTTTGTTTAACTTGCATGACCTATTAGATGGTTATGCAAAAATCATATTGTAATTCATATCATGAGATTTGTGATAAATGTATGGCACTTGACCACCTTAGTTTTCAATGTTCCATGACAATAGCAGGATGGAAATAGTAGTTCGTAAATCGGCCAATGAGAGAGACATTTAACCATATCTCCTGTGGAAAGTTAGAAAAGAGAATGTAAACAAACATGTTTATTTACTAATAATTCAGAAAGAAATATATATATATATAAATAGTTCAATGTGTGGAGTTTAAGCCTAACAACAACGAGTTTATTTAGTAAATTATAGGTATATCAAATAAAGAACCTGTTAGTTAGAAATTTAGCACCAATACAGTACATTGCCGACAAAGCAAATCGCGTAGGGAGATCTGTTTACCTCAGTCAGGGCGGTGTCTAGGCATCCTCCATATCCTCGCGGGTCACATCAAGGTCATCGATGGTGCTGCAGTTCCAGTGAGTGTCGACAACGGGGAATCAGATCTTGGGCGGGCGAGGATAGGATCAGAGCAATGGAAGACATCATCCGTGGTGGGTCAGTCAATGATGTGATCGGCTCGGTGGACAAAAGGATTGGTTAAGAATATTAGGTGTGGTGGGTACGCTGGCTAAAGTGTAGCGTGGATGTTTCTATCGATGAGGTATTCCTAGAGGAGAGAGAGGGGGTAGGGTTTGGGGGGGGGGGGAAGAGGTTACACGGTGAAACTACACTGAATCTAGGATATAGAGGTAACTTGTAGTACTCAACTAGAAAAAATACGTGTGAAGCTCCCAACCACTAACTTCACTAGCGATCGAATGGGAATCTCAAAGTATCTGAAACTTTGGGGTACGAAATATGTCGGCATAGGCGGGAGATTTGGCCACTTTATTTGGGTTTTGAATTTGGTCATGGTCTATGTAATAATAGAAAAATGGTAGGCCATACTCCCTCTCTGTTCAGGAATCCAAGGAGGAAGTCACATCAACTGTTTCACAATAAATGTAACACCTCAAATGATCATCCATGGCCATACTCACTCTGTTCAGGTATCTCGAAGAGGAATGGATATTACATTATGCTACCATTGCCAAGGGCTAATTAATTAGGAGTACCAAAAATCAGATACTAATAAAGATGAGAAAAATGTCAAAAAAGATGAGGAAAAAGAAATACTGATGAAAACTATCATAACACCCACAAACGGACCCATACACAGCAACATCAGCAATTTCAAATATACTCTCTCCATTCCACAATATAAGCCCATTTAACAAATAAGAGCAGAAGGATTTATTTAAACATTTTTGTAAGACAGGTTTACAAATAAGTGGTTAATGACATAACCATATCATCATATAAACACACACCCACAAAACAAATAGACGTCATACATCATGAACCTGCAAGCCCGATCTACTACTAGAAGTTGCCGTTGTGTAGCCGCAGAACAAACAAGGGTGCAAACATAGCTGATTTATTCTTCTAGGACCCTTTATGTAAAGTGAGAGGTCTTATCCTAATTTTTTTGTTTTTTCTAGACAAGAAATGTTAGGGGTATCCCTGTAAACTTGAAACCACCAAAATTTTAATACAACTTCTAGGCCACTCGAGGTCTGTTCTTTTCAAGAAAGGACGCGGGAGAGAGATGGCCAATTTTTAGATCATAGGGAGGTCCCTTTATTGTACTGTATGATGGCGGACAGTTCCATTTCCAGTCTACTTCGCACCCCTATTCCCCACAAAATAATTCACACCGTTATTTTGAGAAATTCTCATCCGTATATATTCATGGTATAACCTCTGTTTGTCCTACCTTTAAGAATAGGTCCCACCTAGCCTAGCTATTAGAAAATTTATAAAAATTGGTAATTATCCCTAAAACATAGTCCACTTCGTGTGAAATTGGGGTGGTCTCATTCTAAGACATACTAGTAAGTTAAACGTGGCTTGCACGTGAGAGCTCGTATATGGAAAGTATGGTATATCAGTCGAAAGATGTCTCTTGTAATTAAGTACCCTGTTTTTGACCTCCATATGCAAAACATAAATGACTATTTATAAAAATACAGTATCAACACAAGATAGGATAAAAATAAAAAAGACAGTTCTATTAGAAAATTAAGTTGGGATAGTTTAAGCATAGAAACTGTAGAATGGTAGAGAGGTGTGTTTTGAGGTCTGTGCATAGTGATACTAAAGGGTAACAACATAATCTTCTAGATGCTAAAAGTGACATAACCTAATGTACTGAAAGAGATCCAAGGGTCAAGAACGTTGGGATTTTAAATCTATATCCAACGGTCGATGCTGAAAGTTATTCGTACACTATATCCTAATTACTAGTAAGTTGCACGTGCCTTGCATGTGAGAATCAGATAATATAAATATGATATATCATTTTTTATATAAAACTATAATAGGTGAAGTTCAAAAAATAATTATAATTTCGATCCATGTCCATAAAGTATCGTGTGTATGTTTGGTTCTTGTAGTTTGTAACATGTAGAAATCAACCTATTAGCTACATAATACTTGACATGCTCTAGAGAAATGACGAAAAATATTATAGAATTATTGAGAAGTTTGTTTTAAGATTTATGCATAGCATTCATTGTGTTAAAGACTACCAAAAGAATCGTCTAGATACTATAATGGATAGAAGATCCAACATTTATCAATGTTGGGATTTTCCAATCTTCATCCAAACGTTAATATTCAAAGTTATTCATACACTATATAGTGGTAAGACTAGTAAGTTGCATGTGAGATTCAGATAATAAAAGTATGGCATATCATCACTATAAAATTATAATAGGTAAATCTCAAAAAATAATTATAATTTTGAGCCTCATCCATAAAGTATCGGGTGTATAATTGATTATTGTACTTTATATTACATAGAAATCAAACTTTATTAGCTACTTAATACTCAAAAAAATTGGTAACATGCTCCAAAGAAATGAGAGAGAAGTTTCTAGAATGATGAAAAACTGTATTTTGAGATTTGTGCATAACGATTGTTCTCTAGAGATTGTTAATAGAATATTCTATATGATAGAATGGAAAAGAAGATCCAATATCTAGTAATGTTGGGATTTGCTAGTTTTGATCTTACGGTCGATATTTAAAGTTATTCACACACAATATAGTGGTAAGATATTAATATTACTTGTAAGTTGTACGTGCCTTGCATGTGAGACTCATATGATAGAAGTATGACATATCCTCACTGTATAAAAAAGTAAGTTGCACGTGTCCTGCACGTGAAACTGAGATAATAGAAGGATGGCACATCATCACTATATAAAATTATAATAGTTAAAGCTCAAAAAATTAGAAATTTGATCCACATTAATAAAGTATGGGTGTATATTTAGTTCTTGTACTTTATATCATATAGAAATCAATGTTTATTAGCTACCTAGTAATTAAATTTTTTATTAACATAGTCTAGAGAAATGACGGAAACTATTTTAAAATAATGGAGAAGTATTTTTCACGTTTGTGTATAGAGTTCATTGTGATAATTAAAGACTATCAGTTGAATCTTCTAGATGTTAGAATAGAAAATAAGATCCAACATTGTTGGGATTTGTCAGTATTGATTTAAAGACCAATGTTCAAAGTTATTCATACACAATATAGTGGTAATAACTAGTAAGTTACACGTGCCTTGCACGTGAGGGCTCGATAACGCAAGTACTACATATCAGTCGAAAGATTTCTCTTATAATTAAATATCCCATTTAACCTTCATATACAAAACATAGATATAGCCTCGACACAAGATAAGATAAAAAACAATGGTAGTTCTATTAAAAAGTAAGTTGGAATATTTTAAGCATAGAAGATTGTAGAATGATAGAGAAATGTGTTATGATGTTTGTGCATAGTGTTCATGATGCTAAAAGCTAATAATAGAATCTTCTAGATGGTAAACATGACATAATCTAATATACTGAAAGAGATCCAACGGTCATCAATGTTGGGATTTGCCAATCTTTATCGAACGGTCAGTTATATGTACACTTGGTACTAACTACACAGCAAAAACACATTTACGTTCGCTTGGAAAATTGAAAATGATTGTTTATTCATAAAAATGGAAACTCTTTGCATAAAAATTGTTTACCTGCCATGATGCAATGATCTACCAAATATAGATGCGCACCATATCATAAATTATGATGTAGATATGTCCATGACTATGTTCATTTGGTTTAAAACACAAGAACGTTCATATATGGTTGGCCTATTGCAAGCAAGTTTTCTACATAAGTTGTCAAATTTCATGTATGGCCTTTTTCATGGAAACTAGCTAGTAAACATTGGAGGACCCACACACATGATTTCTTTATTTTTAATTTTATTTATTTATTTGATTTTTATATAGGGTGGAATTTATCGGCTTTGAAATTCTACCACAAATTTGGATCTTTCAAAACTCTCCATGGTTTTTTTAGCGGGGAACTCTTGATGGTTGGTGATATAGGGACTGCTTGGTTACCTTAACATGATTGTAAGAAATCATGTTAAGGTAACCAAGCAGAGGATATCTCGACCAAGACCCCGTGAGCCTTATGGCCTGCATGCTTGCAACATGGCGAACTAGTGGTGTCAGTGGGTGCAACGTGGCTTGATCGTGTTGTTGATGCCCCAAGTAGGCCAGACGAGGCGTGGTTATCAGTCTGTCCCCTTAGTCAGGCATCGTTATCCACCTATCCTTCCTTCTCCTTCGGGGTGGCTGCTGGCTCCCGGCCCCCGGGATCTGTGCCCGGGATACTTGGTCGTGCTCTCCGAGTCCCTAGCACCACGCTCCCAGTCTGAAACCCATCTGACGAGGGGTAACCTCGGCAATGGCAATGGTGATGGGCTTAGGGTTTTGCGGAAAAGAGAATGTTGGAGATTTTGTTGGATGTCAGGCAAACAAGAGAGTCAAAATCGCCTAGTTACTTGATGAACAACACTATTATAGATTGCTGGGTTTTTTTGGTACCTCCTCATAGGCTTCCCCCGTCCTATATATAATAGGACGGGATCAAAGCTGTATGCGGATATATTACATATGTATGATTACAATACCAACACAATGTCGGTTCATGTTTCCTTTCCTAATACAACCAAGGCTTTTATCGGTTGCTTCTTTGGGCCATCATCTTGAATCTTCATGGGCCGTGAGCCTTTATGCAGCCATGGTAGCGAATCATAAGCACCCGAGTAATCGTACCTATATCAGTAGCCCCCGAGACTCTACATGCACCATAGATTCTGGTTGAGTCTCAAAGATTTTTCAATTCTTTCTTTTCTTTTGTATTATTTTCATTGTTTTTTAGGGATTTGGTACAACAAGCCTGATGCATTTGACGGATCGGGAATCAGTTAATTGTTCCTCGGCAAAAACAATGTTGACCTACGTCAAATTCAAGCCCCTAGGCCTGAACTCGGAATTATAACTGGCGTAATTCAGTTCGAGCCACTGAGGTATTATCGAATATTGAATTCCAGTTCTATTTTATCGGGTACCCAA
The DNA here is from genome assembly GCA_023614405.1 of Avena insularis. NCBI lineage: Eukaryota > Viridiplantae > Streptophyta > Magnoliopsida > Poales > Poaceae > Avena > Avena insularis. The sequence goes on along the minus strand of CM042694.1, from coordinate 440,933,310 downwards.
TGCGTCCATCGAGATTTTTCATCATATCATTGATACAGATATTTTACTGGCAGAGCGCATTCTTGTGCGATTACCAGGCCACACAGGACGAATCCTAGGGTCTTACCTTCATGTCTTTAGACACGACATTTGGAGTTTTGTCGCGTCGAGTGCGATCCCGAGATTTTTGTATTTGATTTTTGTCGGCTGCCTTGTTTGGCTGTTGGAATTGTTGATGTTTTCTAGTTTCTTTAGACACCCCTGATAGGAGTCATTCAAGGATGCTTATTTATTTTTCTTCGTCAGGTACGCGTCAGCGCTCCTGATGGGAGTATCCCCTCAGGCTATGTTCGGATGTATTCGTCGGGACATAGGCTCGAAAACTTGTACTGTATCTATGGCACCAATATTCCTTTGAATTTTTGTCGGGTGAGCGGCCAGCACTCCTGATAAGAGTAGCCCCCGAGGCTATAGTCGAGATATTTGTATTCGGTTATAGTCTGAAAGTCTCTTTCACTGAGAAATTTACTTCGACTCCAAATTTTCTTTTCTTTGGGTCTTTGTCCTTTTTATAGGGCCGCAGTTTTCCTTGTGACTTGCATTGTATGATGTCACTGACGACGAATTTACACCGTGGATTTCCAGAAAACACGTCTCGATGGGATGCTTCAAATGTGGGACCGTGCATCAGTAATGATGACGCGTGGGTGGCGTATTCAGCGGAGTTTTTTTACTGCACGTCCCCTTTTTCGTGCGAAGATCGAGGCGCCATGCGGGGTTCCCCCATTTTTACCGTAGTAATAACTACTTAAGATTTTTCCCTTATGGAATCCGTTGACACGTTTCACCATCTTGTGCGTTTCCAACGGTTCCATTTTACATCGAACGGTGTAAGTTGTGTGTTGTTTCTCTTTATAAAGGAAAGGATATTTCTTTTACTACTTTTTACCTCATCTTTGCTGGCTTCATCTTCTTCCTTGTGCCCTTGCCTTCCTCTTCCTCTCTCGCCTATTCCTGCTTTTTTTCGCGTGCTATTGCTACTCCTCAACCACCATGGGCAAGAGCAGGGTGGGGACTTCTGCAGTGGCCACCAAGGCCACCATGAAGAGGGCTATAGGATGGGCCCCTTCGAAGTGCATTGTGTGAGATTTGCGTGAGGCACAGAACTCCAGCCATATCGAGCATGGGACTTTCAAGCTCCCAGGGGATGAAGCTGTTCCAATCCCTGAATCTAGCTGGAGGGTAATGTTTCTCTCCTTTTTATTCTACGACCTTTCTCTCCCTGTCCATGAATTCCTTCGAGGTCTCCTTTTTGTCTATGGCATGCGGCTGTATCAGCTCATACCCAACTCTATCCTCCATGTTGCTTGCTTCGTCACTCTTTGCGAATGCTTCCTCGGGATCCATCCCATTGGGGCCTGTGGAAGTATTTCTTCTATGTTCATTGGAATGCCACCGACACCATTGGTCATGGCATCGGTGGCGCCATTTTCTCTGTTCGCTCTGATGTCGACTATTTTGATTTCAAGGTCACTAATTCTGTCCGAGGGTGGAAAACCAAATGGTTTTACATCAAGGATCAGACATTCGAGGGCCAATATTTTGACTTATATCCTTTTAACCCCAAAAAATCTTGTCGAAAACTTGATTCTTGGGATCAGCATCCCACTCTCGAAGAAATGACGAAGATTGAACCCCTTCTTGCCCGTATTTCCAAACTGCGTCATGAGGTTAGCAAGGAACTGCCGGGACTTCAAATCCTAGCGTATTTTTTGCGGATCCGTGTGCAGCCTCTTCAGGAAAGGCTTTATGGTATGTTGGCATATACTAGTAAGAAGGACCCGATGAGGATTTCACCGGATGATCTTGCCCTCAAGGTCTATGAAAAAGGGTTCGGAACTTCACCACGCTGACCAAGAAAGTCTCGGTTCCCTCTAATTTCCGTGTAGAGCCATTTGGCAAGAAGAACCGCCTTCCAGAGGTAAATTTCCCATGGCTTGCTATTCCGTGCGATTTTGATTTTGTTATTTTATGATTATCCTCCTTTGTGATTGTTGAACTTTTGTCATATAGGATTATGATCATCTCTCCTCCCTTCCTCCTCTCCTCAAAAGCAGTGAGCTCCCAGCCGATCCTTCTGCATCCGACGATCTTCCTATGACTAGGACTGCTGCTGATCAGGAGATGGAGGCGTCTGTCACAGAATATTCATCGAGGACGCAGTCTCTTCCATCGGCTCATTCTAAAGATTTTTGCGTAGCGCCTGTTGGTGAGAAAAGAAAGCGTCCTAACATAGCAGAGATGATTGAAGACTCTGATGACTCCATTGGCTCAAAGCCTTTGCGCGCCATCCCATTTTCGTCGGCTCCTCCCTATATGAATCTATTCTGCTTTACGCAGGGCGTTTCTTCGTAAGTGCACACTGCCCCTTTATTGATTTTTCGGGTGAGCAAGTTTTTGAATTTTTTGTGTGTTTGCTTTTGAAGTGGCGATGACGGGTAAGATCCTCCCCTGTCTCCTCCTGGTACATCTGTTGCCCCTCCTTCGATGAAATCTCTACAGCCATCCATGGATCCAAAGGATTTACACGCATCTCCTGTGGATCAGATTATCTAGAAAGATGTGGCCACTTTGCCAAAACCTCCATAGAAAAGAAGAAAATCGGCTAGAAAAGGCATGGTGATATCTGAAAGCCCTATTGAGGTGGATATGCAAGACGTAAGTGCTTCTATGTTTTTAACTTGGCCATAGCTTCTCCTTTTCTTGTTTTTCCTGATGTATTTTGCTTTGATGTGTTCTACAACCTTTGATGCGTGAGATGGTTGATATGGCCTCTCACTTTATCAAGATCTGTAATGAAGCCGAATATCTGTAAGAGGTATATTCTTTTCATCTTTACAACTTTCAGCTCTTCCACGTCTCTACTTTTTTTCTAAGTTTTTGTATTACTCTCTAATTGCTCGGCCACTGTCAAAGAGTCTAGGGTCATCCGAGACGATGCAATAAAGCGTGTCGATGATCTGGAGGCCAAACTGCGGGTAGCCGAGAAGGCTTTGGAGGAGGCCAAGCAGAAAGCCAGTGCCGATGCCGAAGAGAAGGCCAAACAAGTTGCCACTCGAGATGAAGATCTTTGGAAGCGCTTGGAAACCCTCAATGCTTCCTTAACTCGTAAGTTTTATGTCTTCGAGGAGAAATTTCTGTTTTAGTCCCCCTTTTTTCTAGTTCTCAACCCTTTTTCGTACGTGCAAGGCTGACATGCCAAAATTTCGTACGTGCTGAGCTTAACTCGTAAGTTTTATGTCTTCAAGATGAAATTTCTATTTTAGACCCCTTTTTTCTCTTGATCTTTTATCGGATGTTATTGGCACTTTAGAGGCTAATAGTGTTCGTGGGCGCAACCTTCTTATTCGCTCACGCTGCGCCTTCAAGATCTTACATGCCGAGGTTTTCCCGGCGAAGGAGGTGCCAGCTGACCTGAACGGTCTTGTTGCTATTTTCGGCACTAATCCGAACCCGATTGTTGGCTATAGTGTCACGCGGTCGAAGATTGGTGTTGAGACTTCAATGGACTTGGTGATGGCTCACGGCAAGAAGGTCGACTGGCAGAAGGTTAGCTCCTCTGTCCTAGTCACCTCCAATGGCCAAGCAGTTGATTTGAAGCCTTTCACTAACAGGGCCAAGAAGTACTATCGGCTAATCTTGGGCATAGGCGCGGGTCTGGAGAAATCAGCTGCCCCTTCTTTGACTGGTGCCCCTCCTTCGACTGTTGTCCTTGTTATTCCTGCAGCTAGTGCTCCATCTGCTAGTGCGACCTTGTCTATGGAGAAGACTACTCCGTAATTTTGTTTAGTAGATTTTAGCGTCTTTTGCTCTGCTACTTGTAAGGAACTTGGCTTGTCTTGCTTTTAAGTGGCTCCTTTGGATGAGAAGACAACTTCTGTATATATGTATGTGAGTTGCCCTTTGTATGCTGAAGCCTCTATATTTTTCGTGTACCCTGCTAGATATTGGGCGATTCGGCGTATCCTTCTACGTATGCTCAGACATCGGATGCGATCCCATCTTCATCTGGGTTGGATGCAACCAAGACTACTATTGTAAATGCAGTAGACCCACCATTGTATGCTGATAAAATTGAGCAAGCAATAAGACTTGAAGGAAAACTTTGGGTTATTCAATCAATGGTGGATGTTGCTCAGTCAAAAACACGCCAGACCCTGGAGCGTGAAGCATACTTTTTGGAGGAAATTTCCAGGGCGAGCGAGAAGATGCTTTGTAAGTTCTCCGCGTTATTTTTGGCGTTGTTCCCTTTTGTTTGCAGGGTATCAACTTTTCCTCTCCTCCTCTTTTTTGTAGGCATTCGATTGTGTGAGAGGGAGGAAACCCAACATCTGCACAATCAAATTCAAGCTCTTGTGTCTTATTCCCAAAATTCCGAAACAATTTTTTGGATTGATCACCGCCATGCTTACGCTGTGGGATTTTCTTCAAGACAGTGTGTTAGAAGTGGAGCAGCTTGTCGAATGCTACCGTAGGTCGTTGGCTATTATCTACAATGCCATGTTTCCCCAGTATCCTCCACCTCAAACTCTAGCTGATTTACTGGCAAAGTTTCGGTAGGGTGAAAGGATTCATCATTTTGTGAAGCTCCAGCTTGTGGCGGGTGCCAAACTTGTGCTTTCCTAGGTGCACGCGCATCATCTGATGCTGGATTTGGATGCTGTATCGTCGGGCATGCTCCCCCTCCTCGTGGTGGTTTTGTTAATATGGTGCCTCGTTATGCCGCCACCCGTAGTCCTGCAATTAGGATCGTCCGAAGGTGCCTAGAGGCAGACGAGGATTTCTTTATAAATTATGCCATCTAACTGTTTTTCTTCATTGTGTACCTTTGTATTGTAGAGAAAATATTGTGTGATGCCATTGTATTTGTCAAAAAGGTCATATGTTTATATGAGATTTTGCTTATTTGCGCAGGACACCCTTTGTTTGCATGTTATATAGGACCCAGCGATTTGGCGAGCTTGGCATAATTGTCGAAGCCCCCGTATACTAAATTGCGTAGATCTCGAAACCCAATTGTGGGAAAATCTTCTTTATTTATCATCGAATGTTGAGGGATACATTGTTTGGTGTGTTTGCCTGGCCATTGGCCTTATTGAATATAAAAATGCATAAAAGTAAAGAATCTTCCTAAAATTCGCGACTTCTGTTCGAGGTCCGCTTGCTGAGGACATGTCCCTCATGTAGTAGTTCTGCATCCGCTATTTTTAGCTGGCTAAATTTTGTCTCCATCCCAAAGGATTCTGATATTTTATTGAATTCTCGATCACAGCTGTCTGAGCGGCTGAAACTTCCTTTCACTGTTATGACCCCATTGGGATCTGGCATTTTTAGCACCAGGTATGCATAGTGGTGTACTTCCATGAATCTAGCGAAAGCTGGTCGTCCCAGGATTGCGTGGTACTGCGATGGCCAATCCATGAATTCAAACTCCAGTTTTTCACGCCTGAAGTTGTTCCTTGATCCGAAGACTATGTCGAGGTGGACTTTGCCCAGACAAGTCTCGGCCTTCCCTAGAACTATCCTATGAAAAGTTGTATCTGTAGGCGCAAGATTTGTTAGGGACCAATTCATTGCCCTTAGAGTTTTGGCATAGATGACATTGATGCTGCTCCCTGCATCCAGGAAGACCTTGCTCATGGTGAACCCGCCGATTTGTGCTTCCACTATTAATGTTGATTGGCCCGGTTGTGGAACCCGAAGTGGGTGATCAGTTCTATTGAAGGTAATGTCTTGTTCTGACTAGTCGAGATACTCAAGTGTAGGGGGTGGTGCTGTTATTGCCATATTTTCTTGCCTGGTAATCAACTTATGTGTCCTATTAGAGGGCCGTCCTTTTTGTATCATTGACATTGCTCCTTTTTACCTAGGGTACTCATCTTCTTGGTTTGTGGTGTTTTGCGGCTGCCCAACTAGCGGATGCACCGACGGTGGTGGTGGTGCACCGATGGCCAAAGCGTCAGGTGTAGTAGCATAGCCTCGGTTTGTTGCCTCGGTTGCCCTTGCATTGCATTGCTCCTGCATCTTTAAAAATGTTTGGCAATCCTTCAGGAGGTGATTGGATTGCCTTTTTCCTGTCGAGTCGACGTAGAATTGCATATTGCAAGGTCCTTCCAACATTTTCCCTACAGACATAGGTGGGTCCCAATTTTTTTCCTGATATCGTTGCTTTGGTTGGCTTCCTCTGGTGTCGTCCCTACTACTGCGATACCCATTTTTGTAGTCGTCGCTTCTTCGGTTGTCTCATCTAGAGAAACCAGGTGCAATGTAACTTGGTCTGCTGTCTTCTTCGAGTGAACGGGCTCTTTTATTGTGTAATGCATCTTCCCCATTGGCTGATGTATACGCAATTCTATTCTTGTAGACAGTTGTTGGGCCTCCAAGTGCAGAGGTTTGTAGAACAGCAACAAGTTTCCCTTAAGTGGATTACCCAAGGTTTATCAAACTCAGGGAGGAAGTGGTCAAAGGTATCCCTCTCAAGCAACCCTGCAATCAAGATACAAGAAGTCTCTTGTGTCCCCAACACACCCAATACACTTGTCAGGTGTATAGGTGCACTAGTTCGGCAAAGAGATAGTGAAATACAAGTGGTATGGATAATTATAAGTGGTAACGGTGCCAGAAAATAGCTTTGATGGCGCGTAGTTGATGGGTAGGAAGAGACTAAAGACAATCTGAAATAAAGATGGAAGCAAGCAAACATGTAACAACTCTAATTGCAAATGGTGTTTCAATGCTTAGAAACAAAGCCTAGGGATCATACTTTCACTAGTGAACACTCTCATATAAATATCTTGTCTTTATGATACTACTCTGAACTACTCTCCGGTTGGACACTCTAATCCATGGTAGGGCCATAACAACACTCCACAAAGTTCGCTTTCCCCATCTAGATAACCCCACACTATCACCTTGAGTGCTAGATGGTTCCAACAAACACCACAATTTCATAGAGACATCCAACTCCAAATATAACTCATAACAAGTATTTGTAATCTCTAGCCTAAGTGCCACACGGTGTGCACACTGTCAACTTCACACACGTGGGGAGAGCAGAGATCTATTAAAGCACTTGAGTATCAAGGTAGATCTACTTGATTACAAAGCTCATGATCACAATATGATCATGCATAGAGAGAGATGAACACATAGCTACCAGTAGAACCCTTAGCCTCGAGGAAGAACTACTCCCTCATCATCATGGGAATCAACAACGGCGATGGAGATGGTGGTGGAGATCGATGGAGATGGCTCCGGGGGCACTTCCCCTTGGTGCTGGAACAGACTTTCTGTCCCCGATCTCCCTTCGTGGCGTGACTCTGGAACTTTTCGTGGCTAGAGGCTGGATTCTTTAGGGTTTTCTCATCAGGAGGCTTCTTATAGGCGAAGAGGCGATGTCAGAGGGTGGACCAGGGGCCGACACCACCTGGTGGCGCGGCCAGGGGGACCCGCGCCACCACATGGTGTGGCCAGCCCCTGGCCCCTCTCTGTCTCGTCTTCTGGCTCCATTTGTCTTCCAGTAAAATATCGACTTTGGCTTTTGTCCGGTCCAATTCCGAGAATATTCATTTTATGGCTTTTCTGGAACCAAAACCAGAAGAAAACAGGCAACTGGTACTGTGGCATCTTATTAATAGGTTAGTTCCATAAAATGTGTAAAAGTACCCCAAAGTGTGGACAAAACATAAGAAAGTAGATATAAAACAAGCATGGAACATGAAAAATTATAGATACGTTTGCAACGTATCATTGGCCCAGTGTTTAGCCATGTCCATCAGTTGTGAGATCTTCTTGGGCTTGGTTCGTCCCAATTCTTCGATGAATTCTTGTCGACGAAGCCCATCGTTGAAGGCATCAATTGCTCTTTCATCGGATATGGCCTCAACCGAGTTTTTTATAATGTTCCACCGCTATATGAAGGCCCATATTGGTTCCCTTGGTTTATGTTTGCATGATCGTAATTGTTCCAAAGACACGGGTCGCTTGAATGTGGAGTGGAAGTTTCTGATGAATTTGTCCTCAAGATCATTCCAACTGCTGATGGAATCTTCGGTAGCTGCCTTAACCAGGATCGTGCCGCGCTAGTGAGATGCAGATGCAATCTCTACATTGTGGTGGCCTTGGAGCCACCCTGTAATTTGACAGTTGCCAGATAATCTGCCAACCAAGATTCAGGATCTTGGAGACTGATGAGTCCAAAATTGAAGCATATTTACCTTTTGTTTTTTGCATAAATAGAGTAGGGATTTTTGTATTTCACTGTGTCTACGCACGCTATTTTGTTCTTGTTTCAATAGGATCCCAAATCATGGAGTCATATATGAACATATCAATTAGAGCTATCATATTGTGTAATTATATGATATTTCCAAGTGATAAAAGTCATTTTATGAATTTACCTTCGCACCTGGAAGAATACCAAACAAGGAGGAGGCACCAGCAGATCGACCATGCGACCAGTATCGCATTACCATCCGCCTGCATTGTGTGCCATCATGACCGGCTCGTCAAATACTTTCTCCTGGCAAAGACGAGGACCAGATCATACATTCACAGCCACCAGAAACCATGAAAAACCATATCCTAAATCGACCTGAAGGAGGAACTTGGCTGGGGCAAAATCCTAGCAGCTTCATGGATTATTGGAGGACAACGCATCATCCCTTTCATCATCAACCGATGCATCTCCATTACCACCATTACCCCCATCTCTCATCTATTAGATCTCTTTGTAATTCCAGATTCAATCGTGGTTTGCATTAGATCTACTTTCGTACTTTTATCCATCCATTTGATTATGATGATGTTGTTGATCATTTCCATGAGTGAGTAGTTCCTTTGTTCTTGGGAGATGGATAAACCTTAACACCATTATGAACTTGTAATAAAGATGATCTATTCTTGTGTCTGTATGACTTGCTTTCCTATGATATAATTATGATTTGTGTTTGATCTCTCCCTTTAGATGATATGTAAAGTCGACCACATATCAATTTCCCTTAGGACTAAAGGGAGGGAGAAATCCTTTGGATGTGTCTTGGAAGCATACCCAGAATGCCCCGTGACAGATTGGCGCTGGATCGTAAACTACATGGTCAAAGGAGGGTTAAAGAGGGACTCCCTAAGCTAATTACGATATCCATGGGGAAACCCTTAATTGCGGTGGTTTGTATGGGTGACTGCTCTCAGATAACGCAGTGGTTATTTAGAGGTGACCTCACTCTTGGCTCAACAAAGTGGCTTCCTACGAGCCTTTCGTGAACATCTTATTATGGGGCTGTCTCCACATATATCATGACACAAGGATTATGTTATCTAGATTATATATAACAATAATACTATGCTAGTAGTGTATCCTACATCCCCGAGAACGTTTTAGCCCTATTGAGTGCAACCATGCTTTCATACAATCTTGTTACTTGTTTTCTTTTACTTGTTTTAATCCCTTTTCTATAAACAACCATAAACCTTTCAAACACCCTTTACTTGATATCAAAGACAACTTATAAGTATACTTTGGTAGAGAGTAACAAGGGGCATAAAGACCTTGACCAATAGCTCTCTGTAGGTTTGATATCTTTACTTTGAAACTAGCTACAATTGGTCTGTGCACTTGTAGTCATCAAGCTATTTTCTGGCACCATTGTCGTGGAGCTAAGCGATTTTGTTCTTTGTTCTTAGTTACTTATTTTACTCACTATTTTACTAAAGTTGATTATTAGTTTCAGGTGATACATTATGGGCGAGTACCAACATATCAAACAGCTTGAGGCTGTAAGGAATTTCGGTCCGCCCATGGACGCTTATTTAAAATCCAATAACCCAAGAGGGTATGATATTAACCCCATGCTTTTGGATATTTTTTAGGCAAATAAATTTGTAGGAGATGGTACGGAAGATCCATATGAGAATGTGTTGGGGGATACCCCCGGGTAGGGTCATGCCGGGGTATAAAGGCCGAGTCAGCCGAGGTATGGCACGGTCAAAGCAAGTGCGGGTCAGGTCAACTCAAGGCAGGCCGACTTACGGAGTAACCCGGCCCATGGGACAACTCCCTAACATTAACCCGGACGACATTAAATATATGTTTGCCATGTTTGTCTCTTTGTCATGCAGGTACCCTCGTAGCCAGGTTAGCAATGTGATGTCTGGACTACCACTTGGCTTCCAAGAGAAGGAAGGAATCTTCCGCTGGTCAAAAGGTGGCCTTTGCTAGCTGTAGCATGAGCAAAGCAAAGCAGAGGGAAGGACCAGCGGGGCAGGGGCAACCAAGATGACACGGGCAGTGTCGACTGATGTAGCCCGTGTCTGGTGACGCTTAAAGGCATGGATTATGCAGAGGGTTACATCCATAGTCCGGACGAACCGTTAAATAGAATAAAGAAGCATCTAGCTTTAACCAAGGGGCATATTTGGGGAATATGCTGCCACGTGTGCCCTAACTTTGTAACCCGGGCTTCCCTATATAAGGAGCACCAGGGCCTCCATAGAAGGGGATCGATCATTTTCTCTGTCTAAGGTAGAACTCTAGAGCTAGGTTATGGGGGGTAAGAGACATAGTCTCCTTCTCACGAACAGCTCGTAGAGCATTTGTAACCACCATTGATAGAGGAAATATAACAACATCTGTGCGTGGAATCACCATGTTTCCCTCCCTGGATTCCCCTAGCACTCATTGGCCCCATATTTAGCCTATCCATGGCATCTGCCGTGCCACCACCACGACAGTTAGTGTCCACTATGGGGCCAGTGGTTCTAGCAGGGGTGAAAATCTGGACGGGAAGAATCTCCAGCACCGGCGAGCACGTCGTCTCCGGCCTGGTTCATCGCTTTGGAGTGCTAGACTACATCAACGACAACGCAGGGAGCTTCGGCAGGCGTCCCCCTTCACGCAACAACCTCTTCATCAAGCTTGGCACGCACAAGATCTACGTCGGCGTGGACGAGTCTGTGTTCATCTGCGGCACGTTGTCGAGGGAGGCGAACCGCCTCTCAACACGGCTCATGGTGCGCGTATCACTCGCCCCACTAGCAGCATTGAGGTCATGATGGCCGCGCCAGACGCAGGAGCAAGCAAGGACCCGACGCCAGAGCCGGAAGTCACGCCAAAACATGCAAGGTCTAGGTTCCCACCTCTAGAAAGGCGAGAGAATGTACTCCAGCAAGCAATAGATAGCCTAGCGACACCGATAGCTCCTGTGGTAGATCCGGCTTAGGCGCAAGCTGAGTTGGAGGAAACTAGGCAGAAAAAATGCTAGTTGGAGCCAAGAAGGTAGCGGAATTACATCAATCCTTGAACATCACTTTGAGGGAATATGCAAAGGAAAACCGCATAGACGGGGTGAAAATCCAAGGTAGAAACCTGATTACTGAGATTGACAAATAGTACAAGCCTAGGCCGGGTCAAACAGCCACAATTGTAACAGGAGGGCTAGAAAGGTATAGTACCCCGGCGAAGAACCTCAGGGTGGCAAACGCAGCTGCATCCGAGTTAGAGGGTTTAACCGAAGAGGCCCAGGAAAGGCAACAGGAGAGGGTGAACCACTTGCTGGGGGTCGCTTGCTAGCAAAACAAAGAAATGAACAAGGCAAACCCGGCACCACCAAGAACGTCGCATGTGGTTCATTCAGCTAGAAATAACCCGGCCAAGTCCGGTGGAGCCGCGTCATCTCCAGATCATAACCCCAGGAGAGAAGAGGTGGTAAACTCCAAGAGAAGAGACAAACAGATGGTTCCTTACGACTCGGTGGGATCTAGGAAAGGCAAAGAAGCGCAAGTGGATGAGGATCGCCACAGTACCAGCCGAGGTAACCGCGACGAAGGCAATGTCAGTCAAAGGAATGTTGCCAACGGCAATGCCGGACAGCGTGATCCGGCGGCGGCAGGGCAAAATGCACCTCGGCAGCAACAACAGCAAAATGCACCTCGGCAGGAGAGAAGTGTTGGCCAGGCGGTACAACAACAAAATGCTCATCCGGATCAGGAAAGATACAATGATGATTATTCGGCGATGGTCAACGATGGATAACCAAGACCGAAGCACCATGTGATTGGCTCAAGGCTGGGAAGCAGAAATTTGTCGCCAGATGATGCGAGGCTGAAGCTTGCCTGGATTTACAGGTCGGAGATGATCGAAGTATAGGGACCTCCGGGCCCGGCGTGTTTTGGGCCCCGGATCATGAAAGAGCCACCTGTGCCGAATTTCCAATTGGCAAAAGGAACAAATACCTATGATGGAAGCACCAAACCTGAGGATTGGCTCACTGATTACGCAACAACAGTTAAAATAGCAACAGGAAATTTGAGATGGGCAGTGAGCTATGTGCCCTAGATGTTGGAAGGACCCGCGAGAGTTTGGCTAAACAACTTGCCGCTAGGAAGTGTCAACTGTTGGTTGGATTTTGAGTAGTTGTTCATCAGCAACTTCTCAAGCACCTACAGGACGCCCAATAGGCCACAAACTTTGGCTTTATGCCAGCAGAGGCCAAATGATCCTGACCGAGATTTCCTAACTCGGTGGTGCAATGTGCGTAACTCATGTGAGGGGTAATTGAATCACAAGCAATTGTGTGGTTCGCCTAAGGCTGTAGATATGGAAGTATGTTGTGGCAAAGGTTGCAGCAAGATATGCCAACCACTTTGGCTGAGATGATCCCGATCGGAGTTTCCTATGCTTTGGGAGACCCAACTCAACCCCGGCTAAAGTCAAGTGAGGAAAACGAGGAGTATTAAAACCGAGATGGCTCTATGTCATAAAGAAGAAACGATTTCCGAGGAAAAAGGAGGGATGAGCGTCTAGATTACAGATATAGCTCGCAGCATGTGGCAACAGTAGACCGAGATCAGCCCAATGCCGGAGCCAGCCAACGCCAGAAAACAGGAGGTCAATAGTGGATGAAAAAGGGTGAAGGCAAGAAACCCTGGACCCCGGAGCAAAAGAAATAGTGGCAGGAGCGAAAACCTCATCCGAGGTATATGTTCGAGTCTATGTTGGATCAACCTTGCAAATTTCATACTCCATGTCCGAATAGCCCAGCTAATCATACGACCCGACAGTGTGAGTGGATGAGGAAGCTAGAACAGGGTAGTTTAGGGAATGCTTAGGCACCTCGGAACGAAGCACCTCGACAGCCATTACTAACAGGGGGAATGGACAACAATTGATGTTGCCTCCACCTCCACTGAGATATGAAAATCAGGAAAGGAGGGATGCTGTGCATCAACTGTATAATAACCAACGACAAGATCAAGGTTACCATGCAAATGAGGGACGAAACGAGTACAGGGAGCATCACCAAAGTTACTGCGTGTTTACCACGAAAGAAACAAACCGGAAAAGCTTGCAGCACCGGCATATGGAGGTAGATGCGGTAATGCCGGCAGTGGGGAGGTATATGCCTTGGTCGGATCAGGAACTTACGTGGAGTATCAAGGATCACCCGAAGCTCATGCCCAGTCCAGGGACCTACGCGCTGGTCCTGGATCCGACGTTCATCGGGCTGAACCTCAACGTAAAGTTTTCCAAGGTACTGATAGATAATGGGAGTAGCACTAACATCATGTATAAGGATACCATGCACAAGTTGGGAATATCACAGAATATGCTGCAATCTACAAGGACCACATTTCATGGCATAGTGCCAGGTATCTCCTGTGAGCCAATTGGTAAGGTCCGGGTTGATGTGCTGTTTGGTAGAAGGGACAATTGCCAGACTGAAAATTTGGAGTTCGAGGTAGTAAACTTGGAAAGCGCCTACCACACATTACTCGGCAGGCCTGCGCTGAACAAGTTCATGGCAAGCACTCACATCAGTTACTTAAAGATGAAACTGCCTGGACCAAGGGGAGTGATAACCATAGACAGGGACTTCAGGCGCTCTATTGAATGTGCGTCTACCGGATCTAATCTAGCCAAGTCACTCGTGATTGCTCAAGAAAAGAGGAAAATACTGGAAGTGGCTGCACTGGCTTAGTCTGCACAACAGCATATGCCAGCCCTAACCAATCTGCATGGTAGTGTATCATTTGAAGTGACCAAGGACACTAAGAAAGTGCCAATTGATGACCAATTCCTAGAGCGCATCGTAACTATTGGTGCCGGGTTAGGCGACAAATAGGAAAGCAAGCTCGTCAACTTCCTCCGTGAGAATTGGGATATTTTTGCTTGGTCCACACAGGTTCTGCAAGGTGTGCCGAGGGAGTTGGCCGAGCACTCTTTGAATGTGAGACCCGGGGCAAAGCCGATGAAGCAACCTCTCCGCCGCTTCGCCGAGGATAGGAGAAAAGTCATTGGGGATGAGATAGCTAGGCTCTTGGCGGCCGGATTTATCATGGAAGTACTTTACCTGGATTGGCTCTCTAATCTGGTGCTGGTGGAGAAAAAGAAGGATGATCCGAATGTGGCAGTGGTATGGCGTATGTGCATTGATTACACAAACCTGAATAAGGCGTGTCCAAATGATCTATTCCCATTGCCGAGGATAGATCAGGTCATAGATTCGACTGCGGAGTGTGAGTTATTGTCATTCATAGATGCATATTCTGGTTTCCACCAGATACCCCTGAATCCGGATGATCAAATAAAGACTACATTTATTACCTCGTACGGGGCTTATTGCTATCGCACTATGCCGTTTGGGTTACGTAATGCCAGAGCAACGTACCAACGATGCATGCAAAAAATGTTTGCATGACCAAATAGGTCGGAATGTACAGGTCTATGTGGATGATATGGTGATAAAAACTAAGGAAAACAATACGCTCCTTGATGATATCCGGTAGACATTCGCGAACTTAAGACGGTTCCGAATGAAACTTAATCCGGAGAAATGCACTTTTGGTGTACCTGCAGGGAAATTACTTGGTTTTCTAGTGTCCAACCGAGGTATTGAAGCTAACCCGACGAAGATCCGGGCTATCGAAAGAATGGAATTACCAAAATGCCTTAACGATGTGCAGAAGTTCACTGGTTGCCTGGCATCGTTAAGCCGGTTCATATGCCGGCTAGGAGAGAAGGCCTTGGCCCTCTACCAGTTGATGAAAAAAGCAAACAAATTTACATGGATGCCGCAAGCTGATAGCGCGTTTCGAGAGTTAAAAAAGATGTTGTCTACTACACCAATCTTAGACGCACCACTACCCAAGGAGCCAATGTTGCTCTATGTAGCCGTGACCAACCGAGTCGTAAGTGCAGTAATTGTAGTGGAGCATGAAGAGTAAGGAAAATCAGTATAGAGGCCCGTGTATTACTTGAGCAAAGTATTATCAGCTTCAAAACAGAACTACCCTCACTATCAAAAGATGGCGTATGGCATGTATATGTCGGCCAAGAAACTCAAACACTACTTTGAGGAACATCCCATCAAAACAATATGTGAGGCACCGATATCGGAAATTATGAGTAACAAAGATGCCAGTGGCCTAATAGCAAAATGGGCCATTGAGCTGGCCCCATATGCACCACAGTTCGACACAAGAGATGCGATCAAATCGCAGGCTGTGGCAGATTTTTTCGTGGATTTGGCCGAGATGCAATACGAACCACCTTTGCCGGACTCCAACTATTGGTGGATGCACTTTGATGGGTCAAAACTGAAAGAAGGACCGGGTGCTGGAGTAGTACTTACCTCGCCCAAGAAAGATCAGTTGAAGTATGTCCTTCAAATCCATTTCAGCGCCTCGAATAATGTTGCTGAATATGAAGAACTTCTGCATGGGCTCAAAGTGGCAAAAGAAGTAGGAATACATCGGATACAGTGCTTTGGAGACTCGGATTTGGTGGTGCAACAAGTATCTGGGAACTGGGATGCCTTGGATGCTAACATGGCCCTTTACAGATTTCATGTGCAAAAGATAAGCGGATTTTTCGAAGGATGTGAATTCCAACATGTACCTCGGATTAAAAATGAAGCGGCCGATACATTGTCCAAATTGGGCTCAACCCGGCAGCCGATCCTGCCAAATGTTGCTTTGGAGCACTCGAGAAAACCATCTATTACTCCATCACCAGAGTCCGAGTAAATTTATATCCCGGCTCTCTCCGGGTCAGAGCCTACACCTATGGAAATAGATTAGCGGAGCACTTTGGTAAACCCAGGGACTGCTTCGGCAAACCCGGAGACTGCCTTAGCAAACCCGGGGACTGTTGAGCCAAACCCGATAGGAGTTATGTTGGTAGAGGCAATGTAAATCGATGAGGAAATTTTCCCTATCCGAGCTATACTTGCTTGGGCCAAGCCAATATTTGACTTCCTGAAAGAGGGAATGTTGCCGGATGATGAGGTACTCTCAAGGCAAATCCAGAGAAGAGAAAAGGCCTGTACCATTATCAATGCCAAACTATACAAGAGAAGTGTAACCACTGTGTTGCAACGATGTGTTGATCCGGAAGAAGGACTAGATATACTCCAGGATATCCACCAAGGAGAATGTGGTCACCATGCATCTTCAAGAGCGTTAGTGGAAAAAGCTTTCTGGCATGGATTTTATTGACCAAGTGCTTTGGAGCAAGCAGATGATTTGGTGAGGAAATGCAATGGCTGTCAAAGATGTGCCACAAGAACCTACCTACACTATGGTGCCTGGCCAAGGTAGGACCATTTAAGCCGGCTAAAGGAGGAATGACCCATATCCTAGTTATGGTGGACAAATTTACCAAGTGGATTAAAGTGAAGCCAATCAGGAAATGTGATGGGGCGACAACAGTAAAGTTTCTCAAGGATATAATCCTGAGATATGGCTACCCCCACAGTATCATAACTGATAATGGCACTAATTTTGCTGAAGGAGCATTTGCGAGGTTTTGCCGAGAAAAGAAGATCCGGTTAGATGTGGCCTCCGTGGCCCACCCCGCATCAAATGGGCAAGTGGAAAGATCCAACGAACTAGTGTTGTCCGGGATAAAACCCTAGCTCATGGAGCCGCTACAAAGATCAGCGGGGTGCTGGATAGAAGAGCTACCAGCGGTACTGTGGAGTCTAAGAATAACTCCGAATCGATCAACAGGATATACGCCATTTTTTCTGGTATATGGGGCAGAAGCTGTACTACCAGCCGACACAGAGCATGATTCGCCAAGGGTCACCCAATACTTAGAGGCTGAAGTGCGCGAAGCCTGGAAAAATGATGTTGATCTGCTGGAAGAAGCGAGAGAGCTGGCCTTGTCCAGATCCGCCATATATCAGCAAAATCTCCGACGCTACCATAGCCGGAAAGTAAACCCCTGAGTTTTCCGGGATGGTGATTTTGTACTCCGATTGGTGCAGCACACTACTGGCATGCATAAGTCATCCCCTCCATGGGAAGGACTTCTCATTGTAAGCAAAGATTTGCACAATGATTCCTACTATCTTATTGATGCATAGCCACAGGAAAAGAACACGGAGGACATGTCCGGAGAGGAATCTAAGCGACCGTGGAATGTAGCACTACTTCGTCCCTTTTACACCTAGCAAAGAGGTGAATGTATCCGAGTCACTCGTATGTCGGTATGTAGTCGGCAGCGAGCTTATCAATGAAACTTCGGCACCCCCAGCAGAAACTTGGGGACTGCCATAATAATTGTCTTTTTTGTTTATATGTTCTTTATATGTTCTTTATATGTCGGATGGCTTACATTACTTGTACCTTAGTCGGATTAGTAGTGTGTGAGCACCAAAAACCCAACTCTTCGACTTTGCTGCTATCCACCAAGAATTGGCTTCATGGCAAGCAAGAGAACAAGTTTGGAATTGCAAAGCACATGAAAAACGACTAAGGGAAAGAACCTAAGCGCGCCGACATTTGCTATTTGGACTAACCCCTTGTTTACTTTATCCATCTCTCGCCGGATTATTTTGAGCTAATCTTAAAGTTTCAAGTATTATTAATTTTATTTTTTGAACCTCGGACTCGTAAGTCGAAAAACCGAATCAAGGTGGACGCGAGCCGAGTAAAAAATTGGGGGACAAGAAAAGGAAACTCGGGGACTTCGCCCACGATAATCCGACATTAAAAACTTAGTAGAAAACAACAATGATTGTAGCGAAACCGAACTACAGTACTTAGATACATCTTCACCCCGGCATTCTGGGGATTTGACAAATATGGTTAAGTGTTTTTATGCTCAAGAGGCAGGGGCAGAAGCCGAATCATCAGCTGAAGGAGGGGGTACTTCGGAGTTTGTGGGCGGGGCGCTAGCCTCGGCCTCATATTTGGGGTTAGCCTCTCCATCTTCCGGATCTTCATCTTGGTCGCCAAGTTCGGAGGCCTCGCCCTCGCTCTCCACATCTTCCTCACCCTCAGAAGCACTAGCATCATCAAATGCCTCAAGGTAGCTCAGTCCTCATTCCAAGCATGTCAGAAGGACTATTGGATAAGCTTGTTAGCGCAGGCTTTGTGACGAGCAACGCACTCTGGATCATCAAACCACTTTGATCCGGTGCGCATGCGGGTGAGCAACCCCAAGTCTATTCCTTCATACTACGAGAGGACAACTGCAGTGCTATGTCAGCCATGGCTCGTGCAGCAGATTCTCGCCATAAGTTCAACTAAGTCTCGCACTCCATCAATTTGGTTATAAGAGCAGCATTTCCCTTGGGAGTGGGCTCAGTGGGCCAGAGGGAGTTAAGCATCGGCATCGCCGCCAGCATGATATCTGCACCATAATTCTTTACCAGATCCATGCGAGCAACAAGGCTCGCCAGCAGATCCTATGTCTCGTACGGGATTGACCCGGCAACAGGACCTGTGGGAATACCATGTTGCTCGCGAGACCGGGTTACAGCGGCAGCAGCGAGAATGTCACCTTCTAGGAACTTTCCTGAGAACAGAATAGAGGAGATAGTGAGTAAGACCACTAAATCCGGAGAAATGGAAACTGAGCAAGGGAAACGAACTCACGGGAAATCTGGAAGAGAAGACGTTGGAGCTCGGCATGGACATTGGCACTGTTGGCTTGGAGTTTTTTATATTCGGAGGTTACCGATGTAAGTTTTACATCAGCTTCCTGCAACAAGTCCTTATCCTTGGAAATTTGCGTGGTCAGACACTCCTTTTCCTCGAAAAACTCCTGGTTAGCCTTTTCCAGCTCGGATGTATGGAGGTCCTTAAGCCTCTGGATTTCGGCATTCAGCCAAGTAATCTTCGAGTCCTGGAATCGCAGCCGAGCTATCTCGTCATCCTTCTTTTTCAATTCAGCTTGATGCTTTCCTGCTTGTTCGAGAAAATGTGTCATCATATCAGGAATAGATATGCTGTCTTCAAGGGCAACTGCAACAGTGGGTTAATCTAGCGGAGCCGAAGTATAAATAACTACCGAGTCAAGGAAAGAGCGCCCAATGATCATGAGAATAAGACAAAATATCTTGGATTTCAACCAGATTTTTTCGCATGATAATGTTCTCAACCTCAACCTTAGTTGCATAGTTCGAGTAAGAAGTTAATACAGATCATGGCCATAACTCGAACGAACGCGAGTGAAAAAGGAAAGTCTTGAGTAAAGAGAGTTACCCTTCCTCTGGTGATCCTCTAAGAGCTTGCCATAGCGGGCGCGGACATCTTTGTAGGAGTCTAGTAGGTGCTGGAACTCAGCAGTTCGGTGGTTAGTGGTAATCTGAAAAAACAAGACAATGTTAGTTCACGGGCAAAGTAAGAATAATTTGAAGTCTACAAGATCCGGGCCAAGTGGAACTTAACCCGTCTCTAGGTGTGTGGATATTCGAAGTCTACAAGATCCAGGCCAAGTGGAACTTAACCCGGCTCTAGGTGTGTGGATATTCGAAGTCTACAAGATCCGGGCCAAGTGGAACTTAACCCGGCTCTAGGCATGTGGATATTCAAAGTCTACAAGATTCGGGCCAAGTGGAACTTAACCCGGCTCTAGGTGTGTGGATATTTGAAGTCTACAAGATCCGGGCCAAGTGGAACTTAATCCGGCTCTAGGTGTGTGGATATTCGAAGTCTACAAGATCCAGGCCAAGTGGAACTTAACCCGGCTCTAGGTGTGTGGATATTCGAAGTATTCAAGATCCGGGCCAAGTGGAACTCAACCCGGCTCTAGGTGTGTGGATGTTCGAAATCTACAAGATCCGGGCCAAGTGGAACTTAACCCGACTCTAGGTGTGTGGATATTCGAAGTATTCAAGATCCGGGCCAAGTGGAACTTAACCCGGCGCTAGGTGTGTGGATATTAGAAGTCTACAAGATCTGGGCCAAGTGGAACTTAACCCGGCTCTAGGTGTGTGGATATTCAAAGTATTCAAGATCTGGGCCAAGTGGAACTTAACCCACCTCTAACTTTATCACTATTTGAAATTGCTAAGGACGTAAACTAAGTTCTCTAGGAGTATCCGACCGAATAACAAGTTACTCCCTCGGAGGCTCGGGGACTAGGGGATATATCTATAAGCATTCATGCATGTAAAGCAGCATACCAGAAGAAACGGGTTACCTCCATCATGCAGCCAGCCAAAGAGATGGCCTTGGTGGTAGAGTTTATCTGAGCGCTGAACTCTGCTGGGCCGAACTTCTTTGGCAGATCATCTTTTGGATCAATAAATTCGGCGTTGTTCCAGTTGTTCACATATTCGAGGAGCAATGGGCTGTAGCTTTCACCGCTGGGAGAATAACTCGCCACCAAGCCTTTGATATGGGCCTCTCGCCTCGCGGATTGGGCGGCAGCATGACTGGTATGCAGGACCAGTTGCCTACTGCCTTCTGATCTAGCAGCGGGAGACCTGGAAGTGGTGCCCTTGGCTGGCCCGGTAGCTTTCTTGAGCTTGCCGGATGACGCAGGACGTTGAAGAAGATCCGAGGCTGCTGATCCGGATAGCGCCTGGGAAGCTGGCTGGAAAATGTCCGTGATGGACACCGTAGATTCGGAGGCAGCAGATGGAGCTTTTCTCTTTGGAGACTTGGTGGAGGCTGTTGCTACTGCTGGCTTTGGTGTCGAGGCTAGCGCTAGTGCTGACGCTGCTGGTGCTACTGGTGTTGTTGGTGGTGCTGCTGGTACTGGTACTGCTGGTTCAGAAGAAACTGGGGTTGAAGAAGAAGTTGGTTGGGGCGGTGCCGATGAAACTGGCACCTCAGAACTGGGCGGTGGTGCTGAAGTGGAGGAGCTAGGATTATCCGGCATAGCCGTATCCTGGGCTGCCCCACTACCCCCCACGCCGATGTTTCCCTCCTCGTGACGAGGTGGGATTGGATCAGGTGAAGCCGCGGAGTCCTCTTGAATAGGACCGAGCGGGCAAACAACGTCGTCATGGGAGGGAGAAGGACTGCTCCGGAGCGGAGAAGCAATGCTGGAGCCCTCTGGGGAATGACCCCAGGAGCTCTGGAAAATAAAAGAGCAGCAAGTCAAGAAGAGAAAGAAAGAACAAATAAAAGACCCAAAAGCAAACACAGAATGACTTACTCATTCGAAGTTGGAGGTGCCCGAGGTTTGGGTGCCCTCCGGACCGTGCTCTTGGCCACTGGCTTGGTCGAGGATTTCACCCCGGACTTTTTTTGCCTCTTCTTGGGCGGCGACGCCTCCGAAGCTGTGGCCGAGGTAGCCGCGCGCTTATGGGAGGGAGCAGGGACCGGACCACCTGTGGTGAGGGAGGAACCTCGTGGACCTGACCGAACGGGTTAGCTGAAGATTCGAACATAACCGAGAATGTGTAAGAGATGGGCACTAGGTCAAGTACCTCAAGAACCTCAACATCCGAGTCATCATCATCTGGATAATCCCTTAAAGAAGAGGCCTTACTAGAGGTGCATTTGACGGTGTCCGGAGTGGGCAAAAAGCTCTTCGGATCAGGCTCCACCTCGTCTGGATCGGCACGATCCGGCACCCATTTGCTCGCTAGCTCCTGGCCATCCTCGAGTGGCTGCTGAAGGAATCGCTGAGAACAAAGCAGTAGTGGTTAAGTTAAAGAAATTATCCTACATACCAAGCAGACCCGGAAAAACAACAAGAGAGAAATTTACCTTTGGAGGTGGGTTGTCCTGGGTATAGGGTGCAAGCCCCCACTCCCAAGCCTCGGAGAACTCCTTCTCCATGTTGAAGATAGCCTTGACCAGGCGGAACACCGCCGAGTTATCGAGCTCGAAATAGGAAGTCCGATGGGGATCGAGGGGCCGCTCAAGTAGCAGATCTTGTGGGCGCGTTTCTGCAGGGGGAGACTCGGCTGCGAACGAAGGTGATCAAAATATCCTCCCCCCACAGCTTCTCCTTGAGCAGCTCCTTGATCCGGCGGTCAACCAGATTCGCCAGATTCGTGGGTCGCTTCGGAATGCTCTCCCAAAGAGAGGTGTCCGGGGCTCCGAGCTTGAAGGGAAGGAGACGGATCAAGTCCCTGTCCATGGTGTTCCGGACTTAGAAGAAGATCCGGCCCCAGCCTTTGAAAGACTCGAGCCCGGTGACCCGGGGAAATGCGGAGTTCTCGCGGGGAGATATGAAGGCTCCACCGCATTGGGTCAGATGCTTCTCCGCCGGAGTGAGATTCTTATCCGGAATAACGTTCTTCCACAGACCAAAGAACTTGATCCACATCTCCTTGGAGGGCCAGAGGCCGAGGTACCCCTCTATGGCAGAGGCAAAAGAGGAGAGAGATGTGATAGCATTGGCGGGGAGATGATGTGGTTGCAATTGGTAGGTGGAAATAAAATCGAAGAAGAAATCAGAAATGAGAAGGCCGAAGCCGCGTTGGAAGTAGGAAATAAAGACAACAAACTCCCTTGGATTTGGAGAGGGAGAAATCTCATCGGCGGCGAGGCGGCAGGCGACGCCCGCAAGAATGCGGCGCGTCATGTATAGCCAATCGATGTTGTCTGTGCAGACGAAGGCGCCAGCCCATCCGCCACGCTTAGGGGCTTCCTCGCCTTCTTCTTCCTGGGTGACGACGACGGCTTCTTATTTAGTCATTTCGAGGTCAAGTTCCTCGAGAGAGAAATCAGAAAAAGGTAGCCGGCCGTGGGGAATCTGGAAGCACAGGGCCCCGTGGCGAGAAATTTGAGCGGCGGCATGGATGCGAAGAGCGGCTGAGCACGGTCGCGGAGGTGCAGTGCAAGCGCAAAAGCGTTGGCGGCGGAGCCGTCGCAGTGAAGAAGAAGAAAGGCAGGGGGCGCTAAGTGTGGGGAAATCCCCCAGGATGGCCCCTGCCCTCTATTTAACCACACGGTGAGAGCATGCAGTGGGATCATTTGCGGCCGCCCAACCGCATGGTGTGGCCGTGTATGCGGTGGAACAGCCAATCAGATGTGAGCCATAGCAAGGGGCACAGGGAACAAAAGATCATGTGACGTGACACGATGATGTAGTTAACGAGGCGTCTTGGAGCAGATTATTCTGACATTACAACAAGATGGCAAGAAATGTGCGTGGCCCTTAAAATGAGGCAAAGTGATGATTACCCTCCATGTAGGACGTGGGGAAGCGTATGAGGGAAGGAAAGATAACCCGGATACGTGAGAAGAGACCCGGCCAACAAGGAATAACTCGAAACGTGCCAAGGAAACATTGGAATAAAATGTTCGGGTTACGGAATAACTCGGCTGAAGAGACAAAGATCCAGATAGGAGAACCTGATGTTGCCTAAATAGCTGAAGTTGCTAAGACCGCACCAGCTTCGGGGACTAATGTTGGGGGGATACCCCCGGGTAGGGTCACGCCGGGGTATAAAGGCCGAGTTAGCCAAGGTACGGCACTGTCAAAGCAAGTGCAGGCCGGGTCACCTCAAGGCAGGCCGACTTACAGAGTAACCCGGCCCATGGGACAACTCCCTAACATTAACCCGACCGGCATTAAATATATGTCGGCCATGTTTATCTCTTTGTCATGTAGGACCCTCGTAGCGGGGTTAGCAATGTGATGGCCGGACTACCACTTGGCTTCCAAGAGAAGGAAGGAATCTTCCGCTGGTCAAAAGGTGGCCTTTGCTAGCTGTAGCATGAGCAAAGCAAAGCAGAGGGAAGGAACAACGGGGCATGGGTAACCAAGATGACGCGGGCAGTGTGGGCTGACGTAGCCCGTGTCTGGTGACGCTTAAAGGCATGGATTACGTAGAGGGTTACATCCATAGTCCGCGCGAATCGTTAAAGAGAATAAAGAAGCATCTAGCTTTAACCAAGGGGCATATTTGGGGAACATGCTGCCACGTGTGCCCTAACTTTGTAACCGGGCTTCCCTATATAAGGAGCACCAGGGCCTCCATAGAAGGGCATCGTTCTTTTTCTCTGTCTAAGGTAGAAATCTAGAGCTAGGTTGTGGGGCGTAAGAGACATAGTCTCCTTCTCACGAACAGCTCGTAGAGCACTTGTAACCACCATTGATAGAGGAAATATAACAACATCTATGCGTGAATCACCATGTTTTCCCTCCCTGGATTCCCCTAGCACTCATTGGCCCCATCTTTAGCCTATCCCTGGCATCTGCCATGCCACCACCATGACAGCATGTGGGTTCTTTGAAGATTTTGTGGGACTTTCCAGCTCAATTTACAAAATGAGGACGAGGTTAATTTTTTCTCTTTGCTCAAACTCTCATTGGTGAGGCCCGTTCTTGGTACATACAAAGTTCTGCAAAAATTACTAACTCCTGGGAGAGCCTAGCCTCTCTTTTCCTAGTTGATTTCTTTCCCAGGACAAAAACTCTTGGCACAAGGCGCATGATTACGAATTTTGAAGGAAAACCTGAAGAAATCCTGCATGAAGGGTATACAAGATTTTGGGGATTGCTTGATCGTTGTCCCCATCATAATTTCCCACCTTGGCTGGTGATACACACCTTCTACATAGGTTTGAATGATAATAATAGAAATGTACCCAATTCCCTTACCAATGGGTCGTTCACCGAATTTAGTGTGGAAAGGGCATGTTATTTGCTAGACATGGTGAATAGGATAGAGAAAGCCTATTGTGAGGCAGAATTTAATAAAGAGAATGACATAGAGTACAATTGTTTAAAAAGATTTCTAGCTTCAAGAAAGGTAGAAAAATTTCTTGAGAATTTTAATCTTTACCATCACATGATTATTCAAATTATTAGATCTTATGCTGACTACCTGTAGATTCCAAAAGATTGGGAACACTATACGCCACCTGTGGAAGAAAACCCCTCTAAAACTTGCCATAGTGATAAATATTCAAAAATGCAAAAGAAAATGTTAGCCGACGAAGAAACTATTCTAACTAAAGTAATGGAGAATATGGGTGAAGGAAATAAAAGAATAGAAAGGCTAACTAGGGACCTAGGATCCATTAAAGAAAATATTGGGATAGTAAAGGAACTTTTGGAACCTGAATTGTTCAAGGAAGAAGTGATAATGGTAAGTAAAGAATCCTCTGAAATGATAGGAGGCAAGTTTGATGGTAAGAATAAAAGTCAACAGAAAATTCCTTTTTGTTTAGGAGGGATTACTTATGCAGGATTTTGTGACTTAAGTTCTTCCATAAATATCATGCCTTATACAATTTACGAAGAATTGCATGATCACCTTGATGAATCTTAACTTGATCCATCAGAAGCTACTTTTATGTTTTTAATCAAACTTTGCATCCTACTCGTGGGATACTTCACAATGTTTGCATTTTTGTTGGGGCTTTTGTGTACCCAGTTGATTTTCATATCATCAAAATACCTTTGAATTCAACAAAAAGTTAATTTTGGAAATCATTTTTACAATTCTATGAATATTGATATTGACAAAAAAGCAGGCTTTATCTTTGCAGCTCGGTGAAGAGACTATAGAAATAAACTACAGCCAATTGACGAGATTACCTTCTGAGAAGAAAGTTGAGATTAAAGAAGAAAAGACCATTGAAGAATTGGTAGCAATCTATTTTTGCACTTCACAATCTAAGTTGGAGAGAAGTTTGACAAGCAATGATTCGCTTGCCAACGACTCTGCAAAAGAAGATTTGGATAAGATCCTAAACACCGCACTGGATGTCGAGTCAGGCCTCAAGGTTGAATATGAAGAACTTGAAAGAAAAGGGGACGAGGATCTGCTGCCAATTGCTTTAAAACCTCTCTCCAGGTCTCAGGTATGAATTCTTAGATAAGGAAGGTAAATGCCCAGTGATTTTAGATGATAAGCTCTCTCTCCAGAGGAAAACACGAAATTGTTAGAGGTACTTGTCAATCAGCAAGATACTTTTGGATACACTCTTAATGACATAAAAGGTATAGATCCCACCATAGTAACTCACAAAATATATATGATTGAAGATGCTAAACCATTTGTTGATAATCAGAAAAGGTTGTAAAATGAAAGAGGTAGTAAGAAAGGAAGTTATACATATGTGGGACAGTGGTATTATCTATCTAGTTTCAGATATTAAATGGGTGAGCCTAACTCATTGCATACCTAGGGAAGGATGCATAACAATAATTAATAATGATAAGGATGAATAAATCCCAGCTAGAATGATAGCAGGATATGGAATGTATATTGACTTTAGGAAGTTGAATAAATAAACTATAAAAACACCTAAGAAACTTCCCCTCATTAATGATATTATGGAAAGGATGTCCGCTAATTCTTACTTTTGTTGTCTTGACGGATATTCTGGATATTCTCAAATAGCTATCCGGCCCGAAGATCAAGAAATAACTACTTTCACATGTCCTTATGGAACCTATGCTTATCGATTGATGCCTTTTGGTTTGTGTAATGCAGCTGCTACTTTTCAAGAGTGTGTTCTAAAAAAATTGACAGTTTTGTGAAAAGTTCCATGGAAGTCCTTATGGATAATTTTGTTGTTTATGGATCTACTTTTGAACAATGTCTCTATAATCTTAGAGTTTTGCAGCAGTGTAAACAAACCAAGATGGTTCTAAATTGGGAGCGATGTCGCTTCATGGTAAGGGAAGGTATAGTTATCGGGCACAAGGTTTCTGAAAAGAATATTAAGATTGATAGTTCGAGTCTAGCCACCTTAGAAACTCTTCCAATTCCGCAAGACACAAAAGGGGTAAAGAATTTCCTTGGACATGTTGGTTTCTATAGACACTTTATTAAAGATTTTCCTAAAATAGCCACCCCTTTAATCATGTTTTAGATAGAGATGCTCTTTTTACTTTTGATAGACATTGCCATGATTCCATCGAACAGTTAAAAAAGGCACTAATTTCTGCACCAGTTATTGAACCACCCAATTGGGATGAACCATTTGAAATGATGTGTGATGCTAGTGACTACGCTATTTGGGCTATTTTAGGACAAAGAGATGGCCTAATCTCAATGGTATTCAATACGCTAGTCGAGTTTTTAATGATGATCAAAGGAACTATGCGACAACTAAGAAAGAATTCCTTGCTGTTGTTTTTGCTTGTGATAAATTCAGATACTATATCATCAACTCAAAAGTAATAGTTCATACTGATCATCAAGCTTTGATACCTTCTAGCTAAGAAATATGGTCTTGTTACTACAAGAATATGACCTATAGTTAGTAGATAGGAGGGGAAAGGATAACCCTGTGGCTGGCCTTTGTCATGAATGGAAGGAATCATAGAGGATCATATTCCTATTAACGAATCTCTGCCAGGTGAATACCTTGCAGTTATAGAACCTTGAGGTCCTTGGTTTGCATATTGTGCTAATTTCCTAGTAGGTAAGTTTTTACCAAAAGGAATGGATTACAATCAAAGAAAGTAATTCTTTAATGATTTAAAACATTATTTTTGGGATGACCCAGGCATGGCATAGATGGGATAATTCGTAAATGCGTACCCGAGCACGAGGCAAAAGACATCCTTAAAACTTGTCATGATAGTCCCTACGGTGGGCATCACGCTAGTAATCGCACTACGACCAAGGGCTTGTAGTCAGGTTTCTACTGGCCTACACTAGTTAAATACTCCCACGAATATGTTAAAAATTGTGATGCATGTCAACGTATGAGTAATATAGGAAAAAGACAAGAAATGAATATAAAATATAACTTAGTAATAGAGCCATTTGATGTATGGGGAATGGACTTCATGGGACCATTTGTTCCCTCTAACAGCTATACTCATATTCTTGTTGCTATTGATTATGTTACTAAATGGGTTGAAGTTATATCCACAGCTCATGCAGATGTAGCCACTTCCAATAAGATGGTCAAGGACATCATCTTTCCTAGGTATGGAGTACCCTGATTTTTAATTACTGATGGTGGAACTCATTTTATGAAGGGAACTTTTGACAAGATACTTCAAAAGTATGGAGTAAACCACCGGGTAGCCTCACATTACCACCCTCAAACTAGTGGGCAAGTGGAATTATCTAACAGAGAAATCAAGGTCATACTTTAGAAGACGGTGAATAGGTCAAGAAAAGATTGGGCCTTGAAGATTAATGATGCATTGTGGGAGTATCGCACAGCATTCAAGAACCCTATGGGAATGACACCATACAAAATGGTTTATGGTAAAAAATGTCACCTTCCATTAGAACTCGAGCATAAGGCTCAGTGGGCTATCAAAACTATGAATTTTGACTTTAAAACTGCAGGAGAAAAATGACTCTTATATATTCATGCTTTAGATGAACTCAGGAATGAGGCTTATGAAAACACTAGGATATTTAAAGAAAAGGTTAAGAAATGGCATGACAAAAAATTAGAAGGAAAGGGATTTAAAACTGGAGATAAAGTTTTGCTTTACAATTCTAGGCTTAAGATTTTTGCAGGGAAATTGAAATCCAGGGGGAAGGAGCATATGAAGTTGAAGAAGCATATCCGGTAGGAGCGGTAAGACTGAAAAATACTAAGCCCTCTTCTTCTTCTTGGACTATTAATGGGCTATGATTGGAACATTATAGAGTTGGTGAAATAAACACTGTAGAATTGATCTCTTTGGTCTCGACCGACAAATACAACAAGCGAAAGTTAGATAATGAAGTTTTAATTATTTAGTTCTGCTACTTTGGAAACTTTTTAGTTAATTCCATTTTTTTATTTGAACTCAACTAGTTTTTCTAGTCATTCTGAACTGTTTTTAGACCTGGTACGGGCGAACTGTATGGTTGGAGGTGCCCGTACAACTGGTAGTTAAACATTTGGATTACCTATGCCGATTTTCGTTGATTCGGTACGGCCGGACAATACTGGCTGACACGCCCATACCAATGGTCGTTATCGGCTCTGTTTCCCCCATGTTTATCCGATCCGTAAAAAAAGAGAGACGGTAAGAAGTCCGTACGGGGGCGTGGTACAGGCAGAACCCGCCCATACCACAACTCGCGACCGACTTTGACCCCCTTTTACCTACTAATTTTGTCTTTTAATTTGCACTTTTCTTCTTGCTCATTCCATTCCACCTTATTTCATATCTAAAACACTTTTCTATCCTTTACAATGAAGCCTTAGATCTCACTTGATTACTCAAGGTCCATGTAGCCTTTTCATATTAAGCAGATCTGGGCCAAGAAATAGCACGTCGCTAAAGGATGAGCCAAGAAGGATGGATCCGAAGGAGATACTTCATCCTCCTCCAACCATGAGTCCGCACGAGTGGTTCCACTCCCCAATTGGGAAGATATGTTCCCGCAGAAATTGGAGATGCTCAGGCATGTGGAACAAGGAATAAACAAAGGAGAGTCTCCACTCAACCCCTACAGGTATAACCTTCAGGGATCTTCTCTTAAATCACCTCCAGAAACCTCTTCCAAAAAAGGGGAAACCAAGACGAGATTCGAGAAAAGATCAAGAACCTTGAAAAGATTTCGAAGGCTTGTGTTGAGACCATTGGGGAGGGAGTTGACTCTTACTAGATGATGGGAAAAGATCTCGAAAAGAAGGTCGATGACATCAATGGTAGAGTGCAACTCCTAACCAAGATCATCATGGAGATGGCCAACGGCGGGAGGAATCTAAACAAGGTAATCAAAGAATTATGTGTTGGCATCATAGAGATGTCTACTCGATTTGCATGTATTGCTCAAGCTTTTAGCCTCAAGGCGGATGAAAAAGAGGAAGATGATGACTTATTTACTCCCAAAAAGGAGTAAGTAACCGCAAGGGATTATTTGATCCACCCGGCTTGAATATAAGCTTGGGGGATCTGTGAGAACCTTCTAATCTATCTTACAGTTTTTGCATGTTTACTTTTCTGCATGCATGGTTAGGTTTAAAATTCCGAATTTGCATTAGTTGCATCAACTTCGAGTTCCCTTTATTCAAGATAAGATTTATATTCGTTGAGTAAAGAGACTTTATGATAATTGAAGTTGTTTTTGATTCATGATTATTATATTAGATGATTGAACTAGGTTGAGTGTTATGATACTTGTACATCAGTAATAATTTTAAGGACTTCCACACCAAAAAAGGTATTGATTAAGTTAGGTAAGAAGAATTCTGGTAGCATATCATAATTAAGAGTTTTTGAAAGCCATGGAAGTAATGAGCATGATCAAATAGCTGTGCTGAAAAGAAGAAGAGAAAAGGGAGCAAGTAAAAATATAGACATACACATATCAAAAGAAAAGAAGAAACAAACTATCAAAAGAATCAAACATAGAAAAAAAGAGAAAGAAAATGATCATGAATCTTCATTACTAAACTTAGTGATATATATCTTTAAACTCTGAGATTATATGATATGTTAAATCACTAGCAGCTTCTTATAATTTCATTAATACTGAAAAAGGTGTGGAAGCCTCTAAGTTATGTAATGTGTAAGGGTATGGTAATACCCCCGACGTATCTCTACATCTGATGTTGTATTCCTGCTTCAATTTCTACCTCATTTATTGTCGACTCGTGTCTCATGAACATGATGATCTTGTCCATAAGCCACCATCTTGCTCGGGGACGAGCAAGAGCCTAGATTGGGGGAGTTGATGAGTCCAAAATTGAAGCATATTTACCTTTTGTTTTTCCATAAATAGAGTAAGGATTTTTGCATTTCACTGCGTCTACGCGTGCTATTTTGTTCTTGTTTCAATAGGATCCCAAATCATGGAGTCATATATGAACATATCAATTAGAGCTGTCATATTGTGTAATTATATGATATTTCTAAGTGATAAAAGTCATTTTATGAATTTACCTTCGCACCTGGAAGAATACCAAACAAGGAGGAGGCACTAGTACCAATAACGACCACTAGTACTGGCGGAGCCCTCCCGTACCGTCCGCCCATACCAGGCGCCATCACGACCACCTCGTCAAATACTTTCTCCTAGCAAAGAAGAGGACTAGATCCGACATTCACAGCCACCAAAAACCACGAAAAATCACATCCAAAAGGGATTTGAAGGAGGAACTTGGCTGGGCAAAAATCCCAGCTACTTCACGGATCATTGGAGGACAACGTATCGGCCCTTCATCATCAACCACTGCATCTCCATTACCACCATTCCCCCCATCTCTCATCTATTAGATCTCTTTATAATTCTAGATTCAATTGTGGTTTGCATTAGATCTACTTTCGTGCTTTTATCCATCCATTCGATTATGATGATGTTGTTGATTGTTTCCATGAGTGAGTAGTTCCTTTGTTCTTGGAGAGATGGAGAAACCTAAGCACCATTATGAACTTGTAATAAAGATGACCTATTCTTGTGTCCGTATGACTTGCTTGTCTATGATATAATTATGATATGTGTTTGATCTCTCTCTTTAGATGATATGTGAAGTCGACCACGTATCATTTGCCCCTGGGACTAAAGGGAGGGAGAAATCCTTTGGACGTGCCTTGGAAGCGTACACGGAATACAACATGACAGATTGGCACCGACTCGTAACCTACACGGTCAAAGGAGGGTAAGAGAGGGACTCCCTAAGCTAATTACGATATCCACGGGGAAACCCTTAATTGCAGTGGTTTATATGGGTGACTGCTCTCAGACATCACAGTGGTTATTTAGAGGTGACATCACTCTTGGCTTAACAAAGTGGCTTCCTATGAGCCTTTAGTGAACATCTTATTATGGGGCTCTCTCCACACATATCATGACACAAGGAGTATGTTATCTAGATTACATATAACAATAATACTATGCTAGTGGTGTATCCCACATCCCCGAGAACGATTTAGCCCTATTGAGTTCGTTTAGTTGTTTTCTTTTACTTATTTTAATTACATTTATGCAAACAACCATAAACCTTTCAAACACCCTTTACTTGAGATCAAAGACAACTTATAAGTATACTTTGGTAGAGAGTAACGAGGGGCATAAATTTCTTTACCAATTGCTCTCTATGGGTTTGATATCTTTACTCAGAAACTAGTTACAATTCGTCTGTGCACTTGCAGTCATCAGAGACTGTCGTACTTTTGAAGATCGTGGGGCAATTTGAAGTCCTTTGATACTGGAGTTTTGAGAACCCGTCGGGTAAAGCAACTGGCTCCACATAGTTCGTGTTTGTCTTCGGATTCACTGTCGTAATATCTTTGGCTGCTATACTCTTCCCTGGACCTATCTATCCTGTGTTGGGTAGTATCGTCTCTTGCATTGTTTCACGGCTTTGACCCTGAGAAGTGGACTCGATGTGGCGATCATGATCATTGGGTGTGACCCACTTGCCGAGGGCTGCTGGGATGGCTTGGGGATCTGTCGGGTTATCGTGTGATTCCTTGTTCTTCTTATGCGAGAGATGCTCCTACCATATCGAGGTTCATCAGGGCGGAACGGTGGAGAGCTGCACGAGGATTGTCGGGTGTAGGTTGAGTTGTGAGCAAGTACATTTGTGTGGCTACAATTGCAGCTTGTGCTGTTTTTGCTTTGATGTGTCCTATTGGATCTACTGACATGAATGATAAATCAAGATATCACATCATCTCGTTTCTTTTAGCTTCGGGGATATTTTGCAGTCGTGAGGCTCCTCTCCTTGCCCGCGCTCCTCCAGTTATGCTTCCCGATACTCGGGTAGAGCTTAGCTGGGCCCGCCAAAGGCTGGATTCATCAGCTAGTCTTTTCCTTTCATCGAGATGCCTCTACATCCTTAGCAGGTGTTTTTTTGTGATGAAGCAAGTATTGGTATGCTAGTAGATCTTTGTGCGTGGCGTCAGCTGTCATTGGAAATGCACCCGAAATTGCTGCTCTTGCTTTTTGCCATGCTTCGGCTCGTACCCGGAGAGTTTGCCTCTTTCCTTAGTGTGGTTCTCCTCCTCTTGGGATTACACGATTGTTCATTGGGTCTTCCCTGTTTCCGCGATTTCCTTCATTTCCGTGATCTCCTGCATTATCACTTGACAAAATATCATCGGGGTCAAAAATAGGGTTACCGTTAGAGTCTTGTTGAGTTGAGGTATCTCCGATGATCACGCACACTTGGTGCTGGGTCATGTATAAACTGGTAACATCATCGTCAGAACTGAGGGAGATACTGTCTAGTGGGTCAGTGAAATCCAACAGTTTCTGCTCTAGGTAAATTTCAGCCATCCCGATTTCAAAGTCGATGTTCTTGTCAATTTATTCAGGTTCCACGTTCATCGGACTTGATCCGTGTGGCGTGGTTGGCTGGGGGTCTGATCCAAAGGAGAGATCATCGTAGAGACCATCAAGATCCCCTAGACATGCCGTGATTTCCTTGTTTTCTTTGGTTGCCTCGATATGCATCGTGACTTCTGCGGAAGATCCGGCGGACGACACATCTATCATCGTAGGCGCAATTTTTCCAACCGACAGACCTGATGAGATTAGAGCTGAGGGGTGGAATTCTTTGGGATCCTCTACTTGGAAGTGGAAACTCTCGATGATGAAATCGGATCCACCATTGAAATCGGCGGTACCAAAACAGGGTGGATGGGAGTGATGCCGCTTCTGTTGAATTGTTGCTTGATGAAAAGGGGTCCACCGAATCCATGACTCTAGCATTCTGGTTTCCCACAGACGGTGCCAATTGAAGAGGGGTAACATTGGCAATGCCCATGGTGATGGGCTTAGCATTTTGCGGAAAACAGAACGCTGGGGATTTCGTCGGATGTCTGGCAAACAAGGGAGTCATAGTCGTCTGGTCACTTGATGAACACCACTATTATAGATCGCCGGAGTTTTTCTGTACCTCCTCATAGGCTTATCCCGTCCTTTATATAATAGGCTTGGTCTCAAAGCCGTATGCAGATAGGTTACATATGTATGATTACAATACCAACACAACGTCGGTTCATGTTTTCTTTCCTAAAACAACCAAGGCTTTTATTGGTTGCTTCTTTGGGCCATCATATGTGGGTCGTGAGCCTTTATGTAGCTAGGTAGCGAATCATAAGCTCTCGAGTAATCTTACCTATGTCACCGTCAAACCACATACCCTTGAAACCCATGGGACACACATTGTGTATGTGTGTTTAAGTGTGCAGAATGGCGTATATAGAACATATGGAGAATTGAAGTGGCATTTTTACAAAAGACGAAAGTTGAAATGACATTTATCAAATAGCCCAAAATTGCATTGGCGTCTATTCAATTAACATTTTGTGAACTTTGGTGGGTTCCAAAGGACCGAGATGCTTGACTTAAGATGGTCGGTGGAAGTACAGGTTATAGCAAGGACGTCAAATAGATAAAACTACACCCAGGTCCATACATTTAGCACATATGACCTTTAAAATAAGCAAGGAAAAGTAGTCGGGTCTGGCTCCTCCACCAACAAGCTGAACCATTCTATCTTTTGTATTCTCTTCATAATAGTACTTGCTTCACACAAAAACGTGATGCTCACTTTTAGACCAGCTTGTTGCAGGTGCGCTTCCTTTCTCCTTTAATTTGTTTTTTATGAATGTAGACATGCTTTGGTGCTTCCCCTTCGTATGTTGTGAAATGGAGGACCTGGAGTAGGGACTAGTATAAATATATAGGAAGGCTGGCTAGATCTTCATGAAGTAGGTCAAAATTGATGGGACGAGTTAATAAGTACTATCCATTGTCCACCTACTGTGAATGGCGATCTTTCGAATAACTGGAAATAATTGAACGTCTAAAAACTTCTACTACAATGCAACCAAAAATGGATCCTTCGTATTAACGCCAACATAATTTCCAAGGCATCGGAGGAAGTAGAATCACCCCGTAGTATTGTAGCATCCATCGACTTCCAAGTTTTCAAATTTTAATTTTAGCATTTTTCATGGAAACTAATACACACACACACTAGAGGGCATCGTGCACATGTTTTCCATCTTTTATTTTCTTTGAATTTCCACTAAGAAAGGGTCAAAATTGTCGTCACAAAAATTCATACCTAGAAGTTGAAACTTTCAAAAATTTAGAAGCATGGAGTGGCTACTTGGATTTGTTTAAGAAAATTTCAGAAGCAAGTTATCATGCACTAGCTCTTCAAATTTGACCTACTTTTTGAAACAGACTCAAGTCGTCTAATTGCGTGATGTTAGCTAAAAAGCTAAAAATCATGAATTATCAATAAAACATGGCCTGCTTTCGGTGAAAATTAGAGTGGTGGCATTGTGAGCCACAATATTCTCGTACTTAATTACTTCACAAAAAGCATTTTTGATGAAGTGCAATTGGATGGAATTAGCAAATGAAAGCCAAAATAAGCAAAGATAAGCCACCTACTAGTATGTCATTTTAGTAGATTTTCGAGAATTCTCAACTGTTCTCCTTTTTAAGGAAAACCAAAAGAATAAATAGGAGAAGAAAAATGAGGCAACCATGCCAAGAAATGAAGAGCGAGAAGAGACAAGAAGAGAGAAGAAAATCATGGAGAAATTGAGAGAGGAGCGAAATGAATTGTCTGGATGCATGGTTAGGCAGCAAGGCCATTTAGTCCCAAAGCATCGAGCCCACCTACGACGTGCATCCGAGCACATGTGCCTCTAGCGTCAGTCTCCCTAGGAAGCGTGTAATGAGTCTCACTCCTGAAGTGAGTATAGTAGAGAAGTAGTACTCGAGTACTTCTACTGTACAGTGTACTTCTAGTAGTAAAAAGCCATATATTTCCACCACCACTGCTGATGCCTACTATTTGTAGTAGTAGTACCACTTCATGAAAAGTATCCATTCGCAATGACTTGAACCGTCAGTCACCGTAGAAGGCGCGTCTTCCGCGACTAATTTCTCGGCTCGACCATGGCCGATGGAAAACTTTTTTTTCCGATTTCGCGTCCCTCTATTATGATGAAATTGCTAAACATATGGAGGAAGCTTGGCCAGCGCATGGCAAAAGAAAGATTTTCGGTTCCTTGTGCGATGTGGACTAACCGAAGTCTTTTGAGGCGTGTGGGTCCCGGATGTTAGTGTCTCTAGCAGACCAAACTCTTCGGTCGCGCCTCCCTGATTTGAACTCGATAATGTTGCTCGATGCACATGCCATTTAGTTAGGCTGGGTCCTGATGACTGCAAATGCATAGATCAATTGTATCTAGTTTTGAAATAAAAGTATCGAACCCACATAGAGCTATATGGTTGAGATCTTTATGCCCCTCGTCACTATCTACCAAAGGATACTTATAAGCTGCCTTTGATTTCAGGTGAACGGGTGTTTGAAAGGTTTTTGGTTTTAGTGCTAGAAAGTAAATAAAGAAAGTAAAAAGAGTGTTTTTGGAATTGTGGTTGAAATCGATGGGGCTAAGACGTTCTTGGGGGTGTAGGATACACTTCTAGCATGTTGTAGTTAATCATAATTAGGATAACCTATTTCTTGTGTCATGATACATGTGGAGAGAGTTCCACAAAAATATGTTCACCAAGGCTCGTAGGTTGTCACTTTATTGAGCCAAGAATGAGGTCATCTCTAACTAAATAACCACTACGATGCCTGTAAGCAATCACCATGCAAACCACCACGATTAAGGGTTTCCCCGTGGATATCGTAATTATCTAAGTGAATCTCCCTTTGCTACCCATTCGACCACGTTGGGTGATAGCGGTGCTTATAGTCACAGTAGCAACTGGCACAAACATCCAAGCACATCCAAAGGTTTTCACCCTCTTACTTCATACCAGAAGGCAAATGATATTTGGCCAACTACACATACCATCTAAAGGGAGAGATCAAACACATATCATAGATCAATGGATCTTCTACACACGTAATAGATCATCTTTATTTCATTTAATAATAATGCTAGGGTTTCTCCATCTCACCAAGAACGAAGGGAACTACTCACACATGGAAGCAATCAACAACGACATCATAATCAAATGGATGGATAAAAGTAATTCGATGAATCTAGTGTAAACCACAATTGAATCTGGAATTACAACAAGATCTAATGGATGGAAGATGGGGGTAGAGATGATGATGGAGATGCGGCGATTGATGATGTAGAGGATGATGCGTTGTCTTCCAATGATCCGTGCAGCGGCAAGGATTTTCCCTTCTTCAAGTTCCACCTTCAGATCCCTTTCTGGTGTGTTTTTTCGTGGCTGGAGGTTTCTGTGAATGTCGAATCTCTCTTCTGTTTTCGCGAGGAGGAAGTATTTGACAAGGCGGTCCCGTCGTACGGGTGCACGGAATGGGTGGGCTCCGCTCGTACCACTGGTCGTTACGTTGGCTAGGGCCTTCTAGGCATGGGCAATTCTTCCAGGTGCGAAGGTAAATCAATAAAATGACTTTTATCACTTAAAAATACCATATTACAATGTAATATGATAGTCTCAATTGATATGTTCATTAAAGACTTGGTAAATTGGGATCCTATTGAACCAAGGATAAAAAGGTCCACACTAACGCGGTAAACTACTAAAAACCCTATACTACTAATGCAAAAACCATAAGTAAAAATGCTCAATTTTTGGACTCATCAGGTCCCACATGTCAGCATCTCATTAGAAGAATCATGTTTATGATGGATTTTTTTCCTTCGATCGCGCTATCCTGTTCCGAACTTGATAGCATTGCTCGATGCATCTACCGTTTAATCAGGCTGCTAGGACCCACATGTCATCCTATCATTAGAATAAACATGTGTATGATGAATTTTTTTCCTTCGCTCACGCTACCCTATTCCGAACTTGATAGCTCTGCTCGATGCATCTACCATTCAATCACGTTGCTGGGTCCCCCATGTCAGCCTCTCATTAGAAGAATTGTGTGGATGATGGAAATTTTGGACTCATCAACACCCCCAAGCTAGACTCTTGCTCGTCCCTGAGCAAGACAATGGCTTATGAACAAGATCATCATGTTTATAAGGCATAAGCCATTACAATAAATGAGGCCAAAATTGAAACAAGAGTACAATATCGGATGTAAAGTTACATTGGGAGCTTTATTACACCTAGACTTAGAGGCTTCCACACCTTTTTGTATTAATGCTATTATAAGAAGCTATTATTGATTGAACATATTATAAAATTAGAAAGTTAAAAATGGTTGAGCACTTGATTAATAGTGAAGATTCATGATCATCTCTTTTTCTCTTTCTTTTTTTAGCCGATACTCTTTCTTTTTCTATTGAGATCTTTCCTGGTAGCTAATCTTTTGTCTCTTCCTTTTTCTTCTCTCTCCTTCTCTTTTTTTAGCATAGCTATGTCATCAAGCTCACTACTATGGCTTTTTATAATTCAAACTTGTGACTATAATATGCTACCAAGATTTTACTTCTCATAATTTAATCAATACCTATTGGTGTGGAAGACCCTAAAATCATAATAGTTGTACAAGTATCATAACACTCAACCTAGTACAATCATCTAATATAATAATCATGAATCAAAAAGATAACTTAAAATATCATAAAGTATCAAAACTCAACGAATATAATTCTTCTCTTGAACAAAGGGAATTAAAGTTGACGCAACTAACGCAAAAGCTCTTGAATAAAAACCTAACATGCGTGTGGTAAAGTAAACATGATAAAACTTTAAGATAGATTTACAAGGTGTTATAGATCACCCCAAGCTTGGTAACAAGCCGGAGGGATCAAATAATCCCTCACGATTATTCGATACCGTGGCACTTTCACGGTGAACATGCATTGGTGGAGTAAGGACCGACGCACAGTGTCTTGATTGTAGCTTCAAGGATCATTATGTGAATCTTATGTTGCTTGTTGATTTCCTCCAATTAGGCCACCATTACCTTATACATCTCTATAGTTTGCTATTTTGTTTCCATAGATCAGAGGCTGATGTCGAGGTTAGCTTCCAATCCTTTCATTATATTGGTATCCAACTGGTCCAGATAATGATGCAATAACTCAATATGTTTAGAAGATCCCAGAGACTTTACCTTGATTTTCTCGATGTGACAGTCAAGCTTATCTAGAGAAACATGCATTTCCTCTTCCTAATGTTTAAGCTTTTATAGATATGACTCTCCTCCCCCTTGATGCTTAGTTGTATCTTCTCGAAGTTGTCTTCTTGTCCATCTAGAAGATCGAGTGTCCTTCGCCCGTCCTTCATGGTCTCTACTAGCTTGAATCCATCCTCGTCTTCATGCTGATCGCTGCGGACTTCCTTCTCCTTCCTCCTTTTGGAATCCTCCATGGCCTTCGTAGAAGAACCTTCATGGCCCT
The DNA here is from genome assembly GCA_023614405.1 of Avena insularis. Lineage (NCBI taxonomy): Eukaryota > Viridiplantae > Streptophyta > Magnoliopsida > Poales > Poaceae > Avena > Avena insularis. The sequence goes on along the minus strand of CM042694.1, from coordinate 440,893,895 downwards.
TATTTTCTTGGATGAAGCTCCATGGACGAGACATGTCTTCGGGGTCATCGAGGAAGAAGTACTAATGCAAGGAAGATCTGGTATGATAAGGGAGGAATAAGAAGCTCCTTGGGGGCTTAAGAAGGGTTACGGATAGGTAAGAACTCATACTGGAATAAAAAGGGCTAGACAAGAAAAGAATCTCAACAAATAAGGAACAAAATAAGATAAAAAGGAAGAAAAAGAAGTCATAACGACCTCTGGTACGGGTGTATGCCCGTACGGTGCACCCGTACCAGTGTCCTTCCCAAAATTCTTCTCCACAAAGTAGGTACGAGGTCAACCGACCTAGTCAGTACGGGCGGTACCCGTCCGTATGGCTCGGTCGTACTGGCTCGGGTCACCGCCTCAATTTTTTTAATATCAACAAACCAAAAGAATGAAGAAACACACCAATCGTAACGATCTGTCGTATGGGCAGATGCGCCCTTACGTCCCCATCGTACCAACTCGTTCGCAAAAAATACGAAGTTACTGCCTGTTTAACGATCACTGGTATGAGCAAGTCCGGCCGCATCGTCTGCCCGTACGAGCTTCACAGAACTGGTAGCAGCCTTAGAAAAATTCCGAAGAAACCAAAACAGAAATAGAAAAAGCAAAACGATAGCCAAGATGAAGATAAAATGATATTTCAACCATATTGTTCATCCAAATAATATGACGTTATTTGAATACCTTCTTCTTCCTTTGATTCTTGAACTAACTTTTTCTTTTTCCCTTTAAATAAGGTTGGTAGCAAGAAGTTGCTAATACCATTGCAAATGGAAACTTAAAATTTTCCTTTGGGAATGGAAGTACCGGATGATATGCATATGGATGACACTTCCTTGGGTGGTTGGATTTCCTCAATACCCATGGGTACATCCTCTAGTTCTTCTTTTCTTTGAAGGATCTGCAACTCAAATTCTTGCAAAAGGAGAGTTCAATGGACCATCCTTGACTTAACATCAGTTCTTAAAGAATTTCCTTTAAACCAGCACGATCCGTATGCACCCTCACTTTTGATTCAATAATGTAAGATCTAAACTTATCACAAGAGAAATCCACTGCGATTTTTTTTTGCCATGGGGTAATTTTTTGGGCACCGTTTAAGGTACGGCTAGCATGAAGAATGATATTAAGTTCATTACCATCACACTGGCAAAGAATTTCTCCAACAGCTTCGTGGCTAGCCTCATAGAAAAGTTCAAAGGGTTTCTTCCAATTAGGGGGTTTTATAGTAGAATCTTCAAGAAGGTCCTGCTTTAAAATTTTGAAGGCAGTATGAAAAATTTCATCAAAATTAAAAGCAACATCCTTATGTAGAAGGTTAGTTTGAGGTCTAACAGGAATCTTCTATAAAACCCAGCATGGCCTAAGAAACTCCTAATACCTTTAATATCTCGAGGAGGGGGGAGCCTTTCTATTGCTTCGATTTTGGCTTTATCAACTTCTATGCCTCTACGTGAGATTGTTTGACCAAGTATTATACCTTATTGAACCAGGAAGTGGCATTTTTCCCAATTCAATACCAAGTTAGTATCCTCACATATTTGCAAGACTTTATGAAGGTTATGAAGACAATGATTAAATGAGGTTCCATAAATGGAGAAATCATCCATAAAATCTTCCATAATACTTTCAACGTAGTTAGCAAATATAGCAGTCATGCATCTTTGGAAGGTAGCTGGGGCATTACATAGACCAAAAGGCACACGTTGATAAGCATATAATCCATAAGGACAAGTGAAGGTTGTTTTAAGTTGATCATCAGGGTGGACAACAATTTGGGAAAATCTGGAATAACCGTCTAGATAACAAAAATGGGAATACATAGCAAGGCTTTCTAAAGTTTGATCTATAAACAATAAAGGGTAGTAATCCTTTCTTGTCTCCTTATTAAGTTTTCTATAATCAATGCACATCCTATGGCCAATTACAGTTCTAGTTGGTACCGGTACATTGTGTTCGTTTTGAACAACCGTGAACCCACCTTTCTTAGGAACACAATGAACAGGTCTTACCCAATCACTCTCCTCTACGAGAGAGATAATCCCCACTCAAGTAAGCAAATTAAATCCTTTTTCACCTCCTCTTCCTTGTGAGGTTTCAATCATCTCTAGAAATCCGCAACAGGTTGAGCTCCTTCTTCCATACATATTCTATGAGTGGCTATCGAGGGACTAATCTCCTTCAAGTCACTCATCGAATACCCAAGGGCATTCTAATGCATTCTAAGAACCATCACCAAGTTTTCTTCTTCTCTTTCTGAAAGGTTAGAACTTATAATAACATGAAAGTTATTGTTAGTTTCATCAAGGAACTTGCATTTTAATTCCTTGGGTAAAGTTTTAAGTGTAGGAGGTGGAGGTGCCTCGTCTCCTTTTCTTATAGTTTTCTTCATAATTTTGATTTATCTCAGAATCCACCATGGGTGTAGAGTCAAGATAATCATCTATCTCAGTTTTATCCGTATCTTGAGGCATATCATCATTAGCAACTAAACTCCTAACCAAATCATCATCGGGAGTTTCAATGACTATGGAGGCAAGATTAATCATATTACCTTCTTCCTCCCGCCCAAACTCATATTCGTCTAAATCATCAATAACATGTTTATGTTGGAATTTTGAGAAGTGAAATTCCATTTTCTCTTGAGTGAACTTGAGGGATACCATTTCTTTCTTGCAATCAATATTTGCTCCTACAGTGTTGAAGAAAGTTCTTCCAAAAATAATTGGACAATAAACATAGTAGGCATGTCGACAAGTACAAAATCAATAGGATACTTGTAGGGTCCAATACAAATTGGAACATCTCTAATTACTCCCATAGGAATTCTAAGAGTTTTATCAGCAACCATTATTGTCATATCGGTATCTTCCAATTCTGCTGGGGCTAGTGCTTTTTGGATTTTTAAATAAAAATTAAAGGGTATTACATTAATTGTTGTTCCTATATTCCAAAGACCATAGTAAGAAGATCCACCAAAAGTGAAAGGGATAATAGTTTTACCAACTTCTTTAGCTTTTACCTTCCCCTCAACAAATTGTGAAGCTTCGGTATCTAGCTCTATTACACTGCAATGTGCAAACATAGTTAAGATATCTTGTTTTATTGTTCCCCTATCTCCTCCTTACTTTTCCCATTAGATTTTTTGCTTGTGTTTCTTCTAGCGTTTTGAGGAACAGTCTTTCTTCCTCACGCTGGTCCTTGAGTTGTTGGGCCATTATATGTTTCCTCGCAGTCCTTGGAAAAGGATGGGGTTCAACATACTGATGGATTTCCCCCGATGGCTCTTCGTGAGATACAGTTATTATATTGACATGTTTGAATGGTTCAGGAGTGTAATGAAGCGAGTCCTTCTTAGGAGCTTCAATGTGTTCTGTGAACAATTGAAGGATTTGCACAATAATATCATCATCAAGTTGAAGCTCATTAGCCATTTCTTTTATCTTACCGGATTCTTTATAAGCATTGAGATAATCATATTCAATTTCTACTCCTCCTTCGCCACCTAAATCAAATCCCCATGTTTCCCTATTGCGGCGAATGCATTCAAGGAGTTCCCAAACTTTAATTATGGTTAGCTCCATAAAAGATCCTTCGAAATTAGTATCAAGCTCATGTTTAATTTCTTGATTAAGTCCCCAATAGAAAATGTGTAAAACATACCATTCAGGTAATCATGATGGGGACATTTATTAAGGATACGTTTGTACCTCTTGAAGGCCCTTACCAAGCCTTCACCTGGGAGGTTCTTAAAATTTGTAATTGCCATTCTAACATCAGCAGTCTTTACCTTGGGGAAATCGGAATATGAATTCTGCCTTAAGCTTTTCTCATGTATCCATCTTCTCTGTGGGGCAAATTCTATGCCAAGCTAAAGCAGTGTTGGTGAGAGATTGGCTAAACAATTTAAGTTTTAGTTCATCATCAGAATAGCCTCTCAATTAAGTGTCCAACATAACTCGGTAAAATGCATTAGGTGATTGTAAGGATCCTCATCCGTATCATCTCCTACAAAAGTTTTTTCTTTAATAATAGCAATAAAATGAGGGTTAACCCCATACTCAGGTTCAACCCCACATGGGAATTCTTGGACAAGTCCACTGATTAATTTCTCGAGGTTTTTAGCCGCATCGAGATCATTCATTACTCCAAGTGTAGCCATGGTGTTTACCTGAAACTAGTAAACGACTTTAGTAAAACAATTGATAGAATTAGCAACTAACAACAAAGACCAAAAGCACTTAGCTCTCCAGCAACAACGCCATAAAATATCTTGGTGACTGCAAGTGCACAAATCAATTGTAGCTAGTTTCGAAATAAGAGTATTGAACCCATAGAGAGCTATTTGGTTGAGGTCTTTAGGCCCCTCGTCACTATATACCAAAGGATACCTATAAGCTGCCTTTGATTTCAGGTGAACGGGTGTTTGAAAGGTTTTTGGTTTTAGTGCAGGAAAGTAAATAAAACAAGTAAAACAAAGCAAGTAAAAAGGGTGTTTTTGGAATGGTGGTTGAACTCGATGGGGCTAAGAAGTTCTCAGGGGTGTAGGATACACCTCTAGAATGTTGTAATTAATCATAATTAGGATAACCTATTTCTTGTGTCATGATATGTGTGGAGAGAGGTCCGCAAAAATATGTTCACCAAGGCTCGTAGGCAGTCACTTTGTTGAGCCAAGAATAAGGTCATCTCTACATAACTACTGCGATGCCTACAAGCAATCACCATGCAGACCACCGCAGTTAAGGGTTTCCCCATAGATATCGTAATTAGCTTAGTGAATATCCATTTGTTCCCCCTTCAACCGCGTTGGGTGATACCAGTGCTTATAGTCACAATAGCAACCGGCACAAACATCCAAGCACATCGAAAGTGTTTCACCCTCTTACTTTAGACCCGAAGGCAAATGATATATGGCTGACTACACATACCATCTAAAGGGAGACATTACAAGAAAAGTTTCCTTCCACAACGACTTGGCCCGACGGTCGTCGTAGAAGGCGCGTCTTCCGCGATGAATTTCTCGGTTTGCCATGGCCGATGGAAAACATTTTTTCTGGTTCGCGGCCCTCTACTATGACGAAACCGTTATAAACATGGAGAAAGCTCGGCTGGCATGTGGCAGAAGCAAGATTTTTGTTTCCTCGCACGATGTTGACTCGCCGAAGTCTTTTGAGGCGTGTGGGTCCCAGACGTCAGTGTCTCTAGTGTACCATACGTTTCAGTCACGCCTCCCTGATTTGAACTTGATAATGTTGCTTGAGGCGTCTGCCGTTTAGTCAGGCTGCTGGGTCCCACATGTCAACCTCTCATTAGAAGAATCGTGTATATGATGGAATTTTTTTCTTCGCTCGCGCTACCCTTTTCCGAAGTTGATAGCTTTACTCGATGCATCTACCGTTTAATCAAGCGGATGGGACCCACATGTCATCCTCTCATTAGAAGAAATATGTGTATGATGGAATTTTTTCCTTTGCTCGTGCTACGTACCCTGTTCCGAAGTTGATAGCGCTTCTCGATGCATCTACCATTTAATCAACCTCCTGGGCCCCACATGTCATCCCCTTATTAGAATAAACGTGTGTATGATGGATTTTTTCTCTCGGTCGCGCCTTCGTATTCCGAACTTGATAGCGTTGCTCGCTACTTCAACAGTTTATATAGGCTGGTGGGCCCGACATGTCAACCTCCTCTGTGTAGGAAACATGTACATGCTAGACTTTTTTTCTTCTCTCGTGCCTCCTGGTTTGGAACTTGGCAACGTTACTCGATACAATACCTATATAATGTCTCCCTGCTGGGTCCACATGTCAACCACCTTTGTAGAGGAAACGTGTGTATGTTGGACATTTTTTTGGTCGCGTCCGCCGGTTTGACCTTGGTAACGTTGTTCGATGCAGCAGACATCTATGGTCTTGCTACTAGGGCCCACGTGTCAGCCTCTCTAGACAAGAAACGTGTCGATCTTGATCTTCTAGTTTCCGGTCGTGACTGTTGTATAAGTACTTTTTAAATATTCTCGTTAAAATTGATCTCTTGTATGGTAATGTTGATGGGTGCTAGCTGCAGGCAGGTGGGTCGGTCATGTCAGCCTCTTAGTACAAATATATTGCTACAAATAAACTGCATGCATTGCCACTACACAAGAAAATTGTTATGCTTTTATAAAATGTAAAAAAGTATACTAACATCATATATAACATATTTTTTTTCTTCTTAAAAAATTGCTTGTCCATCTGCTACGCGTGATTGCTAGCAGCTCAACAAAAAATGTTAAGTATAAATAATATAGTAGGTAGTAATTAAAAAACATGGATAGGCGGAGTTTTTTTAGGGGTGGGTGGACAGTGCCCAAAAAAGGCCGAATTGAAGAAAAATGGGCCAAGCAGGGATTGATGGGCTATTTGCGTGGCTGAATCTAACTAAGATATTTGCACGGCCGAATGACCCAAAACATGGCCGAGTTACAAGGTCTTGGGCTGTAATGAGGCCGGATGGGCTAATTTTTTGGGCTCGATAGTTAAAATCCCAAGGTACGTGCTGGGGCTCAGTCGGATTCGAAATAAAGATGTCCACAAGGAAAAACAGGTATAAAATATGAGCACCTAGATCCCAGGCGCCCGAGAACTTGTTATGTTAAGGCGCTGACGTCATCGTACTAATGTGCTAATTCTCAGTTGTAACCTAGTAGTTGCAACTCATTAAATTCCTAGTTACAAGCTAGCAACAAATGTGTAACCCTCACGTTGCACGAATTGCGAGGTAAATACAATGGCAAGAGAGGTGACTCTTGAGAACTAGAAAATCCAACAGAATGTTCACATATATTTATGTGAAAATTATGGACAAACACCCCGCGCCCACCAAAACTTTCCACCGAGACCCCAAGCTTTCCTAAGCCCGCCCTCAATCGAGCGACCAACCCATGTCTCTTCCAATTTTGCGTTGTTCTTATGGGAGATGCACTGGATTAGAGCTAGGCCGCAAACTTCTCCATGCCTTAAAAAAACTTCTCGATGCGTTTCTATCAACAGTGTCGGCCTACCACCACTGGTCGCGCCGTTCTTCACGAGACGCGCCGGCCGACGGTTAGTTGGGCGATCCCCACGCTTCGCCTACTAGATTCAGGCACTGGACATTCTTCTTGGCTTTCGTTTGTTCTCCACCTCTCCTAGAAATAGTTCAAGCTTGTGACCACCTAGATTTACAAGGTGCTTGCAGATTTGGGTAGGTATGTTCTTTAGATAAATCTATATTAAAGCTTTGGATAGAAGAGTTTGAAAACATCTTAAAAAGGACTTGGCAGAGATCCAGTGCAAGCTTTTGACCTGATATATTCCCCATCCTTCTTTGATATGATGGAGCATTTGGTTGTTGATGTACCTGACGAGGAAGTACTTAGAGGTATAGTATAGTATAGATGGATGTACCCTATATAACACCGACTTCGTATTTCCAAGGAGCAGGAAGATATCCATAGACAATTTCATAAGTGAGTGTTATGCAAAGATATCTTCACATATAAGACTGTAGAAAAGTTAGATATATTCAGATCTCTGACTTGGCTATGTTTTGTAGGTTCTTCGCAGAAATAAAAGTACCAGCAAATTTCGGTCCACCAATAAAAAGACCGGATGGACTAAGATCTAAGGATCATGTAAGACGCTCAAATTGCACTGTGAATTGTCTATGAATTGTCCAGATGGGGTAACCTCTTGTCTATTTTGTAATGCTAGATTTTGGAGCTTGAATTTCGGGCCCTTATCTGTGGTCCTGATATGAGTATAACAACAACTTCAACTTGGATTTCCAACGGTGTCTGCCATAGCGCTGATGTACCTTCTGTGGAGACTGAAGCAGCAGGAGGTTGTCCTGATGAACCTGCACTAGATTGTGTTTAGATTCGAAATCCTGCACTTGACATTGTCGTCCCAAGGAAAAGAAGGTTGTGGATCTGGTAATAACGCCTTCTGTAGAACAAGATGCCGAAGGTGATGATTTCCTATGGCAATCCCTACCATTCTATGACTTGTACGAGTAGTTATCGTAATATAATTGAATTGCATGTCCCTCTCTATCAATAAAAATGGCATATCTTTTGCCCTGTTTCAAAAATAAATCAATATGTGCATGTCTCCTTGTGTTAGTCGATGCAAAGAAGATACTATTTTCTATTCAAGTCATGTGAATAAATATGTTTGTATGTAGAGACATAAATGCGGATTGGGTGACAAAATCAGCATAAAATTGCCAGATCAATAACACAAGCATAATGGCAGTACAAGAAAAGGAACATAACCACCTTTTCACCATGCTTGTTCAAAGGAGATGAGCCAGGAACCATGCATGCAAGTGGCAGAGGACAATTCTCATGCAGCTCAGCTAGCATTGTTTAATCATCGATAATACTTAAGCATCCGAATATGATTACATACTAGGAGTAGTTCCAGTTTCACACTAAAGTTCAACAGGCAAAAGTGTAAGAAATGCGTAAGGTAGCTCCATAATACAGGTTCCAGAGAAAAACATACAAATCATAAGAAAGAAAGCTCCGCATCACAGTTCACCACCTTCAGGTGCAACAGTCTCTACAGATTGTAAACCCAAGTCACCACCTCCTTCAGGTGGCATGATAATTTGGGGAGAAGGATCAGCAACACCAACAGCCGCGCCAGCACCGGTATCATGAGTCTCCACAATAGGTGAACTATCGAGCACGACAATGTCCTCTGAAGGCTCTTCACTGTCAGCTCCAGCCGCACAAGTCTCCGCTGATGGTACATCCAATCCACCACCTCCGTCATCTGGCACGACGATGGTAGGTGCAGGCTCATCAGTACCAGCTGTAGCTGCAACTGCAGCAGTCTCCACAGAAGGTAAACAAGGTGGCGTCTTAGGTGTAGCAATCTGACATCCATTTTCTACTCCGTCATCAGGAAACTGAGAGTCTTCTTCAACTTTGTGCTTCTGCGGTTACAAGATAAACAGAGATTACAGCAAAAGCATCTGCACGGGACGACAAGAACATACATCATTCTATTGATTTACCTTGTTATCTGGGATAGCAAAAGTCAGAGGATTGAAACCTATTTCATCGAGAATCCTCTTTTTCACTCCTTCCCCTATCTCCTTCTGCAGCAAGTTGTAATATTGATTACATAATGTTGATTGTCAAATATATGGAAATGTTCAAAAGTTTGCACTGTCGAACTACCAACTTTGATCGGATCCCCACTATTCTTAGTTATGGGATCTAGCCCAGAAAAAAAGCTTCTATGTAATCCTAGTATACAAAAAAGGATGCATACCTGAGATAAGAACTACTCTACACATGACAATGCTGCGCAATCGACAATAAAAATTTAACCGCGTCATCAACTCTATCATGTAAGTTCAGAGTGAATCTAGATACACTCGTTTCACATAAGCTAAAACATCTTATATTATGAAACAGAGGGAATGGGTATGAGTGTTCTAGTATTTCACAAACCGCCATTGATGCTGCAGGACAGACATGACGGATGCTCCACCGCCCTATAGAAGGTTGCCGTGCCGATCTCGCTGCCACCCATAGAGGACGGAGCTGAGGAGCTGGTCGACAACAATATGGAGCGAGAGGCCAGGGCGGTAGTGGATGGGAAGAAGGGACTGAGTAAAAGAGGTTGTGTGTGCGTGGGGGGAGGCCGGTGATGGAGTTAAATCCAGCTTGTCTCGGAAGGAACGCACTGCCACGTGCACCAGCGTGTGCAAAACTCCCTCCCTCTCTCTTATATGGCAGCTACTAGCAGTAGTACTCCAGCTAGCTTCATCGAGTTTTCTGGTGCTCCTACTAGTAGGCCTTTATTACTACTACTAGGTAGTCAAATCACTGGCGATGCCATGATCAGCGACATGTTTTTACTGGTAAACCTGGAAACATCGTGTTCCTTCCACCGCATGTAGTTTCTAAGCGAAGTACTTACCAACACATCCAACTTAGGCTTACAGGACCCAAACTACAATGAAAAAACAAAACTACAGACCTGCAAGGAGTAATACTAACATTACTACTATTATACAACATTCTGGAATAAATTATGTATGGAATAGTAGTAGTAGAGTACAATTGTACTCCTAATAAGGTTCTTTTACAAGCTTGGTGAAATATACATACTGGAGAAACTACTAAGTGTACAAAAGGGGTTTGGTCATATGCAGTACTCGTACATCAGCTAAAAACCAGCCAAGAGAAAGAGTTCAACAGAAGGCCGAGACCAAATGCGCTATCCTTGAACATGCTTGTTCCACTCCAAGGCATTTGAGAAGTTTGGGATGAACCAAAATGGAGTCTCCGACCATATCTAGCGAGTGTTGGTGTGGAAACCAACAGCTGCATCACCATTCATACTGAAGCGACAAATTTCAGGACGTGGCCTGTACTCATAGCCAATTTCTTGGTGTGATGTGTAAACACAATTCCTTCTCGTTAGATGTCCTGGCGGATCATTTTTATCGCCTACTGCAATGTTAATCGGATAGTTCATGCCAAGGAAAAGAGAATATGATCCAAGGTTAGTAACCCTTTTCCATTGGTTAGCTACAGTTAATTGGCTTATGTCCATCGAGAACACCATGCACTCAAACCCAGAAGGATAGGTACGAATGGTGCAACCATAGTGAACAACACTAGTATCATCAGCAATTGCATTGTCTGAGACACCATATGTATAGACTAGAAGAAGTCTTGAACCACCAGTAGATCTTGCTAACCACCACCTACACCGGGATCATTCTCCTCATCGTCCTCAGCAAACCCATGTGTCAGGTAAAGCACATCGCGTGGTGATAGTGTCGTCGGATTGATGACAAGTACGTCATGAGGGGGTCCTCGAGGCGTGCAGAAGAGAGGGGTGTGAGACATACGGTGTTCCGGGACGGTGAGCAGACAAGTTTACCTAGGTTCGAATCCGCTGGCTTTAGACCGATCCTACTCCTGATAGCAATCTAGTAATACGGCAGAGCCGGAATATGGGTTACAAGGGTTCGCCTGTGCGAGTTGAGATTGTAGACTATTGAGGGTGCCCTAAAGGCTCTCCCTAGGACGGCTTATATAGATATCCAGCCTAGGGTTGACATGAGAGATCTATCCTACTACGACTAAGAGTCGGTTACAGAGTACATCTTGGACTACAAGTAACACTATGGGCCTATGTCGATAAGTCTTCTGGGCCTTCCCTTAGCCAGATTGGACTCCGTCTCTTCTCCCTGACTGGGCCGCCTGTGAAGCAAAGCTCTAACCCGAAGTGGGCCACCCTAGTCAGTGAGGAACTGTGAGGATACCCGGAAAGTATATCCCCAACAACAGCCCTCGAAAGTCTCCAAGATCCAAAGTCGGATTCATCATCATCTAGCTTGATCTTTAGCTTGCAGAATCTTGAAGGGTTCCTGAAACTTCAAAACAAAAGATACGATCCGGGTCTTAAAAATAAGTCAGACCTATCAACACGTTACTCGGATTTTCCAGCTTGATATTCAAACTAAGCCGAAACTTGGTCTCTGATGTCATCTGACACCGGTCATGGTCAAGTCATGTCATCTGACAAACATCCTGTCAGCACGACCGTTGGTGGGTCCGCCATTCACGGAACCGAGGCGCCGATTCAATGCGTATGCGGAAATCGAGGTGACGTAATCATCGCGTGGGACCTTCCTAGTTCCTTCCACGACGCGTGGCGTTTACACAGTGCCGTTTGCACGAATCTTGGCACGGTTAGGTGGTTATAAGGGGTGAGGATTTTCTTTTCCTCATCTTCACCTATTCCCTTGCCATTTCTTCTCCTCCACCTCTCCCCTGCGCGCAGAGCTCTTCTGCCTCCCAGATTCCTAGCGCCGCCATTCCAAGGTCACCGGCGCACCGGAGAAATGGCTTCCTCTTCATTGTCCGGTTTGGCTGGCTTCGCAGCGGCGGCGGCGGCAGAGAAAGAGAGCAACCGTGGGGTTTGAATCTCGTGTCTCCTCGACGACGAGAAGCTCCACGGCGTGGAGAATGAAGGGCTCCTCCATGCTGGTGACTGGCGGAGCGGTTTCGGCGAAACCATCCCCAACCCACACGCCGACGAGCGGGTACACTTCGGCACCCACCTCGACAGAAGTTTGTCTTTCCCTCGGAATTCTTTTCCGAGGTGATTGATCATTACGGCATTGAACTTCACCATCTTCCTCCCAACTACATCTTAGATATGAGCTCTTTTGTAGCATTGTGAGAGGGATACCTCGGCATTAGGCCGAGTCTCACTTTATTCCGGTTTTACTTTCATGTCCAGAGAAACTCTATCACTGCCGATAATCCTTGTATTTACCGGCACTATTAGCCTTTCAGTTAGACGTGAGCGTGTTTATCCTCGCATTTTAGCTAGTGAGTCGGTCAAACAGTGGCCGGCCACCTTCTTTTACCATAAGGATATTCCTGCTCCCGGCAAAGCTACTACTTTGCCGGCTTTCATCGACGGAGCCGCCACGGCCCTTCCATCTTGGGACGAGGCTCCTCCGGCTCTCAGTGACAATCTGATCCTCACCAAGAGTCGGATTGAATACCTCATGAAGCACAAGGGCCTGAAAGGGTCCGACTTAGTCCAGTCCTGGGTGGCACGCCGGATCCATCCTATCTAGTACCATGGTGACCGACTGATGCACTCCATCACGGCGTCGAAAAATGACTCCCTCCGCATCAGTCCCAAGGCTTTGAAGCCACAAGATTACATAAGCCAGATCAAATGGCTGATTAAGGAGCAGATCGAGAGGAAAATTCTGGACTTGTCTCTAGACATGCACACAACGGAAGACCCTGTAGTGCCGGTAAGTTTTTTAACAATAAACCCTTTTTTATGTGTCTCACCTTTAAGTTATTTCGCAATACTGAGATTTTTTCTTCTTTTCAGCTTGACGACCTACCTGAGTTGGAGCTGGCTCCTATCGAGAGGTATCCTCCGGAGTTTTATCAGGAGGAGGAATTGGTTCCACTGCCGGATGTTGTGCCCAGGAAGCACAAAGCTTCGACAGTGGCCATTGGCACAAAGGAGGTTCCAGTTGTGAAGAGGTAACTTTCAACACAACCTCCGCCTTTGTACTTTACTTGTAATTTCTTCTGAGATGTAATGTTTTCCATTATTTTACATTCCTAGAGCTAAGCAGCTCATCAAGGGCAAGAGGAAGGGAACTTCCTCGAAGCCCTTGCCGCAGACGAAGCTGACTATGGCTTCTCCTGCCGCGGCTCCTCCAACTCCTTCCCCTCAACCTTCTGTAACGCTGGTGGTCATTCCATTACCGGTTGTCGCAGAAGATCCGGCTCCTTCAACGGGGCCAGCGATCCTTGAGTCGCAGACTGACGCCACCATGTGTGGCTCAGGTTTAGATAAGGGTGAACCCTCTTCGAGTAATGATCCCTCGGCATAGATCTTAGCCGAAAACCTCCTGAACAATCCGGGGCTTGCCAAATTTGGCTTGTCTCGGAAATCTGTGAAGGAGATCCAGCGGCTGGCCCGGCAATGCCTGGAGAGCCGTAATCTCTCTGCCAAAGAAGTAGCACAAGAAGCGGAGGACATCAAGTACTCCGACCTTCTTGAACAAGTCCGCCTTTGCGACGAGGGATTAAGAGCTGGTGTGCTTCCACCACCTCCGGTTATTCCACTCACCTTCGCCGAGAAGGTTACCACCGAGGTGAACATGTGCCTGAGCAAGCTCACACATGAACATCATGTAAGTCGGAATTCCAACTCACGTTTTTCTTTATTGTATTTTATATTATATCCTCTAGCCCCCAAGCATGAAGTAGGATATATAATCCGTGTTTATGCTTCCTTAGGATGCCAAAGAATGAACTAGTGTAGCCCCGAAGGCTCGTGCTGATATTAGTACCAATATTAGCCTGAGTCTTTAGTAGACTTCTGACTCTAGGTATTCCGACTTACACAAAGTTAATTCATATAACCAGGATTTGTTGAAGAATATCTGTAACAAGCGGAGAGAGATCAAAGCTCTCCGACTTGAAAATGCTAAACTGAAGGTTTCCAAGGATGAGGCCGAAGGTAAACATTCTGAGACTCAAAACTTTGTCTTGATTTTCATAGTCAAATAATTTTTACTGAACTGTTGTTCTTTTGTCTTACAACACTGGTAAAATAGTCCTGTGCTATGATGGAAGAGGCCGAGAACCTCAAAACCCTGGTGGTGGAGAATAAAGAACTTCGCCAAGAGCTGGATAAGCTCAAGACAGATCATGAGAAGAGCATCTCGCTCAAATTCTCGAATCCTCCTCCATGGCTACTGATGAACGTGAACGTAAGATTGTGGTTCAAGATTAGAGAATCTCGGATCTCAACAATGAGCTTTGCAGAGAGAAGGATCTTTCTGAGGCGCTCCGGGCTGAACTCCAGAGTCTTCGAGAAGAGAAGACCAAAGTTGATGACGTCATCTTCGGTATGTTTCCCTCTTTCTGACTTGTCTACATTCTTCGTCTCTTTCGATGTCGGATTTACTTAACCATTTTGTGTTATATATATATGTCCTCTTAACTTGACAGACTCTGCTTCTAACGAGCCTCGCACCCACTGACTTACCCAAGTTGGTGATTTGCTTCATGACTTCCGCCAATCCATCGAGGATATTGGCGAAGCTCTCAAGGTTCTGGACATGCATCGCATGTCCGACTTTCAGGTGCGGGACAAAGCAAAGAAGATGCCGCAACTTGTCCAGGACTGGAACATGTCCTACGCGCAATCCGCGACGCAGAACGCTCTCACCATGGTCATGAGCCACCATGGAAGCATGGAGATATGGCAAGTGACCAGAGGGTATTCTACTGTGGATGAAGACGGACAGGAGCAAGATAGCAAGGCCATCATGGACTCCTGTGTCGGATATGGGTGTCGCGTAGCTGACTTAACTAGCTACGACACTCCCTTCTTCATCCGCATGGACACGCCGCCTCCGCCTCCAGAAGAAGCAGCCGAAGTTTCCGAGGATGGACAAACCATATCCGATTTGGACATCTTGGATCGCTATCAGGGTGCGACTGATCTGTCCAGCGAGCCGGCAACTCCTACCTCCTCTCCTGCATCATACATTACCAGAAACAAATGTATTATTCTGAGAAACATTATGGGTCTGTAAATATGCAGTACTAAACTTTTGTTAGTGCTAAGCTTTTATCTATTCAGCACTTTTGGCTTTTAAATTTTGTGTGCCTGAAATGTTTATATAAGCACTTGTACTTTTTTGTCTATACTTATCGTTTATCTGGCTTTCCGCCTTGTCCCTTTCGTGAGATGGCTAAACCTTTAGCATGGAAACTTTGCCGAGCAACGGAGCTCAATTGCTAAACCAGTTAAAACTCAGAAACAAAGCCGGCTTCCAGTACCAACAATTCACTACTCTGAAAATACCCGCATCCGGAAATCAGACAAATAACCAAAGTATAGACTAGAAACTTTAAAGTTATACCCGAAGGTAGCATTTTTAGAATCGGAAATCTAAACCAGAACAAACATGAGCATAAAGTACTTTCAAGTATTCTAGGATTTTCGACTTTGTGACATGATCATTCGGAAATAAGATGGTAAAAACTTCTCAGAAAAAACTTGAGGCAACCAAAACTTTTATTTCTCACAGAACATGTACACATATATGATTACAAAGAAGGATAAACTAAGAACAAAAGGGACGTAGCTGAGCAATATTGCACGGTCTGTCTAATTCATCCGGATTTGTACTGCCTCTAGCTCTTTTTCTTTTCTTAGTAGCAGGTCTTTCTTTGACTGGCCTCGTATCAGTTAGGTAGTACGAACCATTGTGTAATACTCGACTAACCAGAAAGGGCCCTTCGCATACTGGGGAAAGTTTGTGCTTTCTTTGTTGCACAAGCCGGAGAACCAAATCGCCCTTACTGAAAGACCGGTTTCTGACTCTCTGGCTATGATACTTGCGTAACTTCTGCTGATAGGCTGTTGATCTCATTTCAGCAACGACGCAAACTTCTTCGACTAAGTCAAGATCATTTTGTTGAGAAATCTCGGCATCTTCTTCGATATACGTGGCCACTCTAGGAGAAGTGTGAATCAAATCACTAGGAAGAACTGCTTCTACGCCATAGACCAAGAAGAAAGGTGTGTATCCGGTTGACCTGTTCGGAGTTGTTCTTAAACTCCATATTACATAGGGTAATTCCTCTGTCCAAGCCCCCGCAGCACGTCGTAGTGGTGCTTCAAGTCTCGGTTTTAGGCCTTGTAGGATTAAACCATTTGCTCTTTCAACTTGTCCATTAGCTTGTGGATGTGCACTGATGCAATGTCAAGCCAGATATTTTGTTCGTTGCAGAATTCGGCCAATTCTCCCATAGAGAAATTACTCCCGTTGTCCGTGATAATACTATGCAGACCATACCGGATTATAACATTCTCGACAAATCTTTTGACTGTTGCTCCATCACAACTAGTGACGGGTTTAGCCTCAATCCATTTGGTGAATTTATCCACCATCACTAAGAGGTGAGTAAATCCACTTGGAGCCCGTTTAAACGGTCCTACCATGTCAAGCCCCCAGACCGCGAAAGGCCATGTTATAGGTATTGTTCGTAGCTGATCAGTCGGAACGTGAGCTTGTTTGGCATACTTTTGGCAGCCTTTGCACGTCTTGACTAGCCGTTCGTCATCTGCCTGAGTTTTAAGCCAGAAAAAACCGCGTCGGAAAGCTTTTGCCACTTAAGATTTGGCTGCAGCATGGTGGCTGCAGCATCGTGGATCTCTCTTAAGATTTCCACTCCTTCTTCCGGAGATACACAGCGCTGGAAGACCCCAGATACACTCCACTTATAGAGCTCACCACTAACCACAGTATAGGCTTTTGCTCGTCGAATGATCTGCCGGCTCAGAACTTCGTCTTCGGGTAATTTGCCATCTACCAAATAATAAAGGTAGTGTTGAGTCCAGCTGGGAATTAGAGCCAGAACTGCTATGAAAGGTGAGTCGGATTTAGTCGGATATTCCTCGTCTACTCCCTTTATTGAGGGAATTTTGAGGTGCTCCAAGAAAGCGCCATCCGGGACCTCTTTCCGCGCAGAGCCTCTCCGAGATAGTGCATCTGCTTCCTTGTTTTCTGCTCGAGGGATGTGCTGAACCTCAAACCCTTCGAACGATTTAGATAAATCATCCACAACAACTTTATATGCTGCCATGTGTTTATTTGCATTACAAATATCCGACACTTGCTGAGCAACAAGATCCGAATCTTCGTAACACATCAAACGTCGGATGCCGATATCCTTAGCAATCCGGATTCCATGTAGTAGTGCTTCATACTCGGCAATATTATTTGTCGTTGTGAAGTGGATCTGCAACACGTATAGAAGTTTATCTCCTTGGGGTGATTTGAGCACCACGCCAGCCCTCGAGCCCCCACGAGCCTTAGATCCATCAAAATATAGGGTCCAATATTCCGACTCTGGGAGGGTGATATTTTCCTTCGTCTCTGTCCAATAAGCAACAAAGTCGGCAAGGATTTGGGATTTAATTGCTGGCCGAGGTTTATACTCAATATTGAAAGCTGAGAGCTCTATGCCTCATTTGGCGACGCGTCCTGTGGCGTCACTGTTGTTGATTATATCTCTCATGGGAGTTGTGCTCACCATGGTAATTGGATGCTCCTGAAAATAGTGTCGTAGCTTACGAGATGCTAAGAAAACACCATAAGCCAGCTTTTGATAGTGCGGATACTGCTGTTTTGATTCTGTTAGAACCTCGCTAACAAAGTAAGTCAGACGCTGCACCAAGTGTTCTTGATTTTCCTCCGGTATCTCCACTACCATGACGATACTGACGACTTTGTCGCAGCAAGATAAAGCAACATCGGTTCCTGTGGTTCTAGTGCAACAAGGATAGGAGCAGATGAGAGTACTTTCTTCAGGTCTTGTAGTGCGGCTTCAGCTTCGTCGGTCCACACAAAATCCTTGGTCTTTTTCAGGAGTTTGTATAATGGTGCGGCTCTTTCACCGAGCCGGCTTACGAACCGACTGACTGCAGCGATGCAACTAGTTAGTCTTTGTACGTCCTTTAGGCGAGTTGGCCTGGAAATATTGAGTTTGGCCTTGATTTTGTCTCGGTTGACCTCTATGCCTCTTTGAGACACGATGAAACCTAACAATTTTCCGGCTGGAATTCCAAAGAAGCATTTCTTCGGATTAAGCATTATGTTGTATTTTCGTAGATTGGCGAACATTTCCTCCAAGTCAGAAATCAGTGTTTCCTTCTTTTTGGACATTACCACAATATCATCCACATATTCATGTACATTGCGTCCGATTTGATCATGGAGGCAACGCTGCATTGTGCGTTGGTACGTAGCTCCTGTGTTCTTCAGCCCAAAAGGCATCGTAACAAAACAGAAGGTTCCAAAGGGGGTTATGAATGAAGTTTTGACTTTGTCAGATTCCTTCATCCGGATTTGGTGATAACCGGAATATGCGTCGAGAAACAGAGGAGTTCCGAGCCTGCCTAGAATCGATAACTTGATCAATCCTAGGCAGAGCGAACAGATCGTTTGGACAAGCCTTGTTCAAGGCAGTATAATAAACACACATCCTTAAATCAGTGGTGTCCTTTTTAGGGACCATTACAGGATTGGTCGACCACTTAGTGTGGATTACCTCTTCTATGAATCTGGCTAACTCGAGCCATGCTAGTTCCTTATCTATTGCCTTACGCTTTTGAATGCCGAAACATCATAAGGACTGTTTGACGGGTTTAGCGTTCAAGTTTACATTTAAAGAGTGCTCGGCAAGTTCCCTAGGTACTCCGGTCATGTTAGATGGTTGCCATGCGAAGATATCTTGATTTGCTTTGAGGAACTTGACGAGCACGCTTTCCTATGCGCTATCTAGGCCTACACCTATCTGGGTCACCTTGGAGGGGTCATCATCCTTCAGCGATTTCTTCTTCATCTCTTCTGATGCCTTGAACTCCGGATTCGGCTTTGTCACCTCCTTCTTCGTTGCGGGCATCTCGGACGGATCTATGCTTTTCTTGATCTCCTGGTACTCCTGGGCGTGCAGCTCGGCTTCAGCAAAGGCGGCATTTCCATCCTCGCACTCTCGCGCTTTCTTCGGGTCTCCCCTGATGGTGATTACGCCGTTGGGACCTAGAATTTTCATCATGTTGTAAATGTAACACGGACGAGCCATAAAAGCCCAGTAGGCCGGACGTACGAATATAGTTTGGTACACACTCTTGAACAGGACCACTTCGAAAGAAAGTGCCTCCATCTGGCAGTTCTTTGGAGTTCCAAAGGTAACATCCAAAGTGATTTCTCCCAGGGAATTAGCTTGCCTTCCTGGGAAAACTCCGTGAAAAATCACAGAGCTGTGATTCAGCTGGGTCTCCAAGATCTTCATCCGGCGTAGCGTTTCGACATATAGAATATTAATACTGCTGCCACTGTCCATGAGAGTCTTGGAGAAACCATAACCGTCAATAAGTGGATTGACGATTAAGGCGTATTTTCCTCGCTTGTGTAGCTTAGGCGGATGATCAACACAGTAAAATGTGATTGCCACTTCCGACCAGTCCAGGAATTGAGGGATAGCCGGAACTGTTGCATTGAGCTCATGTAGCACTGCCTTTTTGACTTCTGCTGGTTGAGATCCGAGGAAGGTGACATAAGTTTCTTTCTTGGTCGGAAAATTCTTCTTCCCTTCCAGCTTGGGATTTGAAGCATCAGCTTCCTCCATGTCGGAATCTTCCTTGGTCTCCTTATCTTTTTTGGGATTCTTCTTTCCCTTCTTCCGCTTTGCTTTGTAGCCAGCGGTATTGTCTCTCTTAATGTTGTCATTGAAACGACACTCGACATTTGTGTGGGACGAGCCCCCATTGGCGTCTAAGTGATGCACACATGGGTTATTGGCAATGTCGGCCCAAGAGTAGGTTTTTCCGGTTGCTGGTCTCCTCTACCCTAGACTCTTGACGTCCCACGAGCGCGTCCGTGGCCACCGCCGCGTCCTCCTCGTCCTCTAGACCCGAAAGTGGCAGTGACCACTGCCGTTTCCGTGTTGGGTTTCTCTTCCGAGGTATTCTTGCGCTTCTGAGCTTGTTGCTTTGGTTGTTTTGCCGACTGTGGCATAGCCAAGGCATTGAGTAATCCCTCTGCGTCATCGTCCGCATCTACATACTTGCTCATTGTTTCTATCATCTCTCCCAAATCGGTGACTTTATCATGCTTCAAGCGATGACGTAGTAAACCAATTGGGAGACCTGCAATGAAAGCTTCAATCACAGTTTGGTCATTTACTCCTTCACATGAGTTCTTGGTGTCGATCCATCATCCGAGGTAATCCCGGCAAGTTTCTCCGGCTTTCTGGGTGCAACGCTATAGGTCTTCGACCGTATAGGGCCTCCGATATGTGCCTTCAAAATTTCGAACAAACGCGCTTTGCATGTCATACTAGTTGTGGATGGTGTTCTCTGGAAGTTCATTGAGCCATGATCGTGTCGTCTTTCGCAACATGAGTGGGAGATAGCGGGTTGCGACCAGGCTATTTCCGCCTTTGGCGATGCAGCAAGCTAGGAAGAAATCCTGTAGCCAAGTATCTGGCCGAGCTATGCTGTCGTAGGCTTGGATATGTCTTGAGATAGCAAATCCTTTCAGGAATCTTGTAGCTCGTATGCGTGGTCCGAAGCACTTTGGTCCCATGTATATATCATCATTTTCATAGCGTCGCGCCTATATATTGGAGTTGATCCTGTGCCTTGCATCATTCGGGGATAGAGATCGTCCCAATTGTCGGCTATGGCTGCGGTGCCTTGGAGCCGGACTCGGGCTTCTGCCACCACCTCCTCCACCACGACGCCCTCCTTGGCCTCCTTGGGAGTCGTTGTGATGGCTACTTGGCGGAGAGGGTGGAGCAGCTGGGTTATTTCCGGCTGATCGCCGGCCTCCATCCGGAGCGTCATTATTCCGGGGAGGGTCTTCATTATGACGAGCCCCCTGCCGGCTTGTCTCGGCACGGTGCCCGTCGTTCCTTCGTCCGTCATCCAGACGGCTTGCATGTCTAGGAGGTGGCATTCTTTGTCGGTCCTCCTCCCGGCGTTTCTCTTTATCTTCTTCCCTGTGGTCTTTGTCGGTGCATCAATTGCCTCTTGCTCCGCAACTGGGTTAACGTTATGCCAATCACTAGCAGCTTTGTGGTGCTATCCTGAGGATCCGGTTCTTGAGTGATTGTCTTCCCGATGGTCGGAACGGTGGTGCTGCTCCGGAACGCGTTGGGGTCTTACATCGGCCCATGCCGGATCTGTGCGACATTGGTCAGAATATGAGACCAGTTTTTGACTTCTGGATAGGGCGACCTTTTGCTACTCCAGCCCTTTGTTGATTAGTTTGATTCCCAACCGGATCTTCTTCGGGCCTGGATTAGCCGATAGGATTTCCCGAGCCGCAACGCTGTTCTGTACTGGCGTTGGATACACCCAATCCCTGTTGTTGTCGCGTCGAGGCATCCCAAGTTCTCCTGCGAAAAGGACTTTATGAATCTGCGGGAATTGGTTGTCATCATTATGATGTTTCCTGGTCTTCTGATGTTGCCTGGAGTTGTATTTCTCCGCAGATGCCATGTGTTTCTTTTCCTCCTCATTGTTTTTGGCTTCATCGAGGAGTACTTGACGACGTGCTTCTAGGGCCTGTGCCCTCTCGTCCAGCTCTTCAGCAGTAAGTTCTGCAGCTGTAGGAATAGGTGTGGTTAATGCAGCATCGATGAGTTTACGTGCACCTTCAGTGATCACGTGTCCATCCACCGATTCTTCTTTTTTGGGCTCATCTGGGATAAGCGCTCCATCCGAGTCTTCCTCGTATTCCTCGGCAATCACCTCTTCTGCCGGAGGGTCTTTTGCCGGGGTTTTGTTCTTCTTGTTCTTCTTCTTTGCCTTCTTGGAAGCGCTGGTAGCAAAGACAGCTTTGGGTCCGTTTCCCCGAGTCAAGCTCTGATCAGTACTTTCGGACATCTGGACCTCGGGATTATCTCCGATTTCCATGTCATCCTGCGCTTTGGGACAGTGTTCTCCGGATCCTTCATCCATGGCTTCTCCTTCCTCTGCAGCTTTGGAGTTATACTCCTCTTCATATTCCGTGGAGAATTTTGGGAAATCTGCTGACGTCATCGATTCATCCGAGGATGCGGGTACGTCGGCGTTTGTTCCAATTGCCTCCAGCACCGAGTCGGTGTTGTCTCCCGCATCGGCAGAGCCGGATCCGGAGCCCACGTATCCGATAAAGTGTGATGCGCCCCTCCTGAGATAGCTGCGGTCTTCATAGTAGGCTTTGTCGAAACATTTGATGGTCTCGAGAATTGCATCTACGCATGAGTTTTGCATCATTAGAGCCGGAACCGTCGTTGTTGTTGTGCTCCTCCTGGATTTCGACCTCAGTGGGTGGGTCGATCTGGGATTCAGTCTCTCTAAGGAGATCCACTCCAGATTCTACTTGGACCGCTAGGTCCACTTCAGGCTCGGATTTCTCCACTATCTCCGCAGCTAGTGCGGGCTGGGTGGGATTAGGGTTTTCTGAGATCTAGAACTCTGCTACCTCCACGGACAAAGGGGACCTAGAAATTTCTTCTGCCTCTATCATCACCGCTAGGGTGGGTGGGACAGGTTCAGCAAAACCGATGTAAACATCGATCTCGCCAAAAGACATGATGGTGTAGGTAGTCACAGCCTCCCTAGCCGGAATCCAGGTCTCGTCGAGAACGATGAGAGGGACATCGCTGGTGTAGAGGATGCGACCGACGGTGATAGTCTTGCCGATTCCGATTCTTGCAGATTCCGCTCGAAACGCAGATCCGAAGCTTACCTGCCCCACGGTGGGCGCCAACTATCGTCGGATTGATGACAAGTACGCCATGAGGGGGGCCTCAAGGCGTGTGGAAGAGAGGGGTGTGAGACGTATGGTGTTCCGGGACGGTGAGCACACAAGTTTACCCAGGTTCGAATCCGTCGGCTTTGGACGGATCCTACTCCTGCTAGCAATCCAGTAATACGGCAGAGCTGGAATATGGGTTATAAGGGTTCGCCTGTGCGAGTTGAGATTGTAGACTATTGATGGTGCCCTAAAGGCTCTCCCTAGGACGGCTTATATAGATATCCGGCCTAGGGTTTACAGGAGAGATCTATCCGGCTACGACTAAGATTCGGTTACATAGTACATCTTGGACTACAAGTAACACTATGGGCCTATGTCGGTAAGTCTTCTGGGCCTCCCCTTAGCCGGATTGGACTCCATCTCTTCTCCCTGACTGGGCCGCCCGTGAAGTAAAGCTCTAACCCGAAGTGGGCCACCCTGGTCAGTGAGGAACTGTGAGGACACCCGGAAAGTATATCCCCAATAGATAGGATAAGGATAGGACCTTCAAAGGGAAAGGAAATGTAACATGAAAATAATACTGATATTGATCTGACATTGTAGATGTTGATATACAGTACTATTTTCAAAAATCTTTATTATACTTAAGATGTTTGATTGCGTAAAAAAATGCCAACCTAGGGAGATGCTATGGAAATTCTCATTCTTTTCGAAATGGGATATGCTATGGAAATTCTCCTAGAGACATAGGATCAAATGAAATAGGACATAATCATATATGATCTTGAATGTAAAGTTCATAGGGAAAAAAGCAAGGTTGGATCCTACAAGATTTTGGTGTCTTATATACCAAAGGAAAACCAACAAGGATTATTTCGACGAGGTTTAATATCTTATTTTACCACTATATACTGTATGAATAACTTTGAATATTGGCTGTTGGAACAAGACTTGCGAATCCCAACATTGCTAGCCGTTTTATCTTCTTTTCCATTCTAGCATCTACTTGAAGATTCTACTGATAGTCTTTAGCACAATGAGCGCTATGCACAATCCTCAGAACACACTTCTCCATCATTCTAGAATCTTCTCCTTCATTTCTGAAGACCATGTTAACAAAATCTACAAGTACTAGTACCTAATAAACGTTGACTTCTACATGATAGAAAATACAATAACTAAATATGCACCCATACTTTATAGATGTCGATCAAATTTCTATTTTTTGAGCTTTACCTAGTATTATAATTCTATATAGTTATGATATGTCATATGTATAGTATCTGAGTCTCACGTAAATACTACTAGTAGATACCATATTTTCCATGGATGTACTAGTACTAGGAGACAAGGAAATACTATCAGCAGAACTCAATCCTATGAATCAAATTACTTATATGTAAGAAAACTTAGTAAGGATTGCATTCCTCTGAAATTCCTAGGGAATTCGTATGAATCAAAGAGGCTAAAATTCCTATGAAATTCCTACTAACCAACAAAACTTCAGAAAAAATAGCTTACATCGATTCAGGAATAATATCTGAGTCTCACATAAGTACTTACTACTAGTAGATACCATATTTTCTATGGGATGTACTAGGAGACGAAGCAATACTATCAGCAGAACTCAATAATATGAAACAAACTACTTATATGTGCGAAAACTTTCTAAATATTGCATTCCTCTAAAATTCCTAGGGAATTCCTTTGAATCAAAGAAACTAAATTTATTATGGAATTCCTACTAACCAATGAAAGTTCAGAAAAAATAGCTTGCATCGATTCAGATAGACCTAATAAAATACATAGGGAGGAGAATTTACCAAGTTCTAGAGACTTCTATCCATAAACACAGTTGTTCTCGATCACGACGAACACACGATCGTGTTGGATAATAGCAAGCAGTATCTGAAGTAGCCCTGGAACTCGTTCACACAAACTGACCATCCATGACTATCATTCCCGTTAATGACAGCAATCTTGAATTCGAAAATGGCGACAAAGAGAGAAATCTTTATATCCCCCAGCAGCTATCGGAACTTGCCAAATGACTATCTTCTGCAGTTTAGTACGTCAACCTTTATCAGCATCTTCCTGAAATGTAAGTACAGAACCTTCGGTCGGTTCAAACCCCAAACTTGCGGAATAACAATCTTGCAACAAGTGTACACGTTGACAAGGTCCCACATGAAATCAGGCCCAATTGTGATGATCCTATCTCCATTGCCGCTTGCTCGCTGCTCATCAAAACCATTTGGCATCACAACATTGGAGGAGAACCTATCCAGCAGCGTCAGCTTGCACGGGCTGACCGCCACTTTGAAGTTGTCTTTGGATTCCCATGGTCTCACCGTCGGGTGAGAATGAAGAACACATAGGAGGCCAAACGGATGAGAATAAGGCGTAGTTACGCTCTCTTTTACTGATTGAAGAATATGTTTGGACGAACCGATGAGGCTCGTGGCAGTGGTGGCATCACAATGGTTGATGAGTACTTGAAGAGGGCCTTCGGTGAACACCTTCTGAAACTGCTCAGGCGATCTCACCATGGAAGGAGGCTACATATGGTGTTTTGGGGGCTTTATTTGGGGTGGGTGGGGGAGGGAGGGAGGGAAGATCATTGGCAGGAGGTGGCGGCCGGGGTGAGATGGAGAAGACAAAGGCTGATGGTGCGTAGTAGTACTACTAGTACTGTAGAACGTGGGCGAGTGGGGGTGGGGCTCCAATTGAGGCTAGTTGCATAAACCTCCAACAATTAGAGCCATAATTACAAAGAGCTCCAACTATTGAGCCCCGGGTATGTAAGAAATAATGTTAAGAGAGATAATCGAAAATTTTGTGCTATGTGCAACATTTGTACTCAAAAGTAATTGTAGTAGTTTCTTGCAACTATACTATACTGATTATCTAGAGTTCCCTGCAATTTCGAATCCGATTGTTGGAGGTTTGTGCAATTTCCTCCCTCCTCATGTTTCGAGGAATCTCTATGAACATATGTTCAAACAAAAAATGATCAAAGACAAACAAAAAAGGAAGAATATCTCTCAGGGCTCGTTTGATTTGCAAGATTCTCAAAACATAGAAAGAGGAAACTACAGGAATTTGGATCAAGTATGTGTTTGCATCACAGGGAAAGCAAAGCAATTATACGATGAGCTAGGAGTGGATGGAAATTTTCCTAAAAAATATAGGGCAAAGGAATACTTTGAAGGAATCTCAATTCCCATGTTTTTCCTATTCCTATATTTTTCCTATCCTGCGTTCCAAACTGGACATAATTCTTATATATTGGAATCCTATGAATCAAAAAATAGCATAGGATTATTTCCTAGGGGAAAAATCCTTCACAAATCCTTTGAGTTTTCTTTGAATCAAAGAAGGAATAAAAAAGGTTTCCTCTCTCAGGAAAAAAAAAGAACTCCACCTCTTGGAGAAAAAAGGAACTCCATCTCTTGGACAATTCAGTGTGACGAGAGTAGCTATTAGAGTCTATGTCTAGTACCAGCTGTAGGGCACAATCGTAGTACATTATTACTAGTACTAGTACGTATCAGTCTTTCTAGGTGCCTCAAAGGAAACAAAATAAAGCTCTGCAGGTAATAAATGGCTATGGCAATTTCCAAGATACCCAATCTTTTGCTTGTTCATTTTAACCTAGGCGATAGCCGGAGGATAGAGGAATACTAGCTTCTTCGTGTCTTGAGCCATCAAGCTGGAGTAGAAATTTGGATATCTAAAAACCTGAATTGTCCTGTCAAACCAATTCTCGTTGCATGAAGCTTGACCAAACAGACTTACTACACTATATTACTGCGTGTCCGAAAAACTACGGAGTATACATAGTAGTAGTACTACTACCACGTACTACAAGAAGTACTAGTATAATAATGTTACATAGAGAGTTCCACATTCATCTTGTAGCGCCAAAAGCAGAAGTTATGCCAATATAGTACTGTAGTAGTCACATCCAGGTTGCCTTATAGAAAAAAATAGTACGATGAGCAACAAGATCTATCTATTTTTATACTCCTATTTGCCTATACTAGTAGTACTACTCAGTAATGGCACGAGCATGTGCTCCACTAGTGCGCGTAGTGCTCCTCCGCACGTAGGGTATTCCAGTACTACTAGTACAGAGTAGATCGCCACCGCATGGTCGCGTGATTATTATGCATTGGTCCATGCTCTAGTCATGGGAACATGCCGTAGCAGTAAACAATTTGTGGAAAATCGATTACTCATAAATAATTACTCACTCCATCCTAAAATAGTAGTTACTGACTTGGCTTTGTCTAGATACACATGTATTTCTATGTATTTAAGTACTTAGATGCTCCCTCATTTTCAAATTAGAAAGCATACTAGGTTTTGCCAAAGTCAATATTTATAAAGTTTGACCAACTATATGTACAAATACACTAACTTACATAATGTCAAACACATATAATACGAAAACATGATTCATGATGATTCTGATAACATTGAGTTGATGTCATAGATGTCCATATTATTTTCTAGATATTTAGGCAAAATTCTAGGACAGTCTATCCTGCATGCTAGGCCCATGTCGATGTGTCGTCCACACTAGCGCAATTTCGATAGAAATCCTGGTTCAAGATTTAAATCAAGTCGAATTGACAAGTTTGGATATAAAAATTCGTAAACACTGTTAGATGACTAATATCAAAGCACCATAAGAACGGTTAGTGTGTTTATCTCTGCTATGTTGTAGAAGTGAACAATTACATAAAAGTCATAATAAACCCCTAAATACTCCGTAATAACATTAGCATCAAACTTAGTTTACATCCAAAATGCATCCTTCCTAGTACCAAAAGAGAACCTACATGCAACTACTACTAGTAAACTGGACTAGTAAAATAGGACTACTAGTTGTACTATTTATCTGCTAATACACCATTACAGTCTTGATCATCAGCCATAGTTTAAGATCATTTTTCCTATCGATGCAAATCCAGAAAGATACATGGGTGGACTATCCAACCTTCATCAGGAACCGCGGTGGCACCCTGAGGTACGTCCTGAGCTTGTCAGACGAGAAGTTGTCCGGTGACGAGCTGCTTGTCATCTCGATTACTGCATTAAGGCTCTTGACCATCGAGAAGTCTGCCGACCCGGGCGGGCCAGGTGCATATAGTTTCACCATGTACCACGGCCACAAGCACCTGTCCTGCCTGATGCGTACCAAGGACATGACGGTGGCCGGTCCAAGCATGCTGATGGTCAGGCTGAACATGGCACCATCATCCTCGCAGAGGAAGGATGTGAATCCCCTCGTGCTTGTTGGTGGCAGAGTCAGGATGAGGCAAAACAAGGCACTGCCGTTGATGGCCCTAGTTACTATGACCCCGTGGGCCCCCTTCATGTGGGGAAGGAGCCCTGCCGGCGAGGCAATGAAATCACAGGCGGGATCCATGCAGGAGCACAGGCCATGCAAGCACGTGATCTTCTGCTCGTCCAGCTTGTCGAAGGCAACCAAGCTAAACTAGCCGTCGTAGGGGCACTCAATCATGGCCTCAGACTGGAGAACGTCCATAGCAGCCGGCTCACAATCGATTCCACCGACGTGGTACACGAACTTGTGGGAGTGGTTATAGAGGGAAGATCAGCTCGCCGACATAGTTCCTGCCAGCCAAAAACCCGGGTTGGGTGGGTATACTGAAGAGTATACTGATTGTGTTTCATACTGTACTGGTACGATTGTACAGGAATACGTTAGGCATCGGCACACCGGCGACGACTGCACTTGGCCACTTTTTCTTAGACAGTGTCCACATGTTGTACATGCTTCGTCAAAACAAAAAGGCTGCAGAAAGTTGACAGGTGAGTAAAGAAGGTGTCACGCTGTACTGTACCAGACAATGCAGTACAGACAGAGGGAGAGACCGAGTTAAGAAGATCCACGTGAGTGAGAGGAAAGAAGATCTACTCTTGGAGAGAGACGAAAGGCCTACGGCCTGGTGCAGGGTGTAGAGTGCTGCAGGGGAGACACCAATAACTGCATGCATGTCTTTGACACCAACCTGTAATTAAATTTTTTGGTCTTATCAAATTTAAATGGCCTTAATAATCCCAGACAGAGGGAGTACTACTAGTAGTAGTAGTAGTACATCTTAGAACAAATCAGACAAACTAGTACTGCATTTATTAGTGGTACTTTTTTTGAGAAATTATAATTAGTAGTAGTACTTAGATATGTAAACAACGAATCCAAGTTACTACTCCAATAGAGAGTAAGATCACTCTGTTTTATGGATTCTTGTTTACTATACGCACTAGTAGTAAAAGCTAGAATGTAGATTATTTCAGAACAAATTTTGGCTCTACAATATCAAGAATACGCGCAAACCTCAAAAGACACTTCATTGCTTAGTTTCAGGGATCATGTGCTAAATGCATGGTCTTGGATGTAATTTTCATTTTTATGAGGTCCTTGATATAACTTGTACTTCCACCGACCGTGTGTTAACTAAAGCACATCGCTCCTACGGGACCTACCCCAATTAAAAAATAATTACACTACTCCGATTATCAGACAAAGTGGAACATGGTTTCTTATAATTCCAATTTTTTTAGAAATAGGATGTTTCAAGTTTCCTAGCTAAATTCACACACTTTAGTGACTTTTTGCCGAGTTAACAAAATTAGGTCAATCATTTGCTACACAAGTAAGGGCAATTGATTACTATTGAATTAAATGTATTTTTAGAGGTAGATGGATGCATATTCATGGAGTAAACAATGTCATCGGTGTTATTTTCCAACTATCATGAAAGAACATTTAATTCTGAATTTTTCGAGTGATGACGAGATTATTCTTTTACGTAAAGAAACTCTAAAGAATATGGATCTCAATACCAAAAGACAAGTTTTCAGACATAAATAGGGGACCAACATGTTGTACTAACGATACCCATGTTTTATGAGCTTTCAAACTTCCAAGCTAACTCCACCAACTTGAATGACTTTATGCCAATTATTTATCGAATTTAGGTCAAATTTGAACTTCAAGTAAATTGTAGGTTGCTTTGAAAGTTTTATGAAAAATCTACTGGAGGTACCTATTTAGGGGTCAATTAATATATCATAGACCACCGATAGTTTTGATGACATGTTTAACATCTTGCTAAGATTTTGCATCTTGACAGTTTAACAAAATTAGGTCAAACTTGAGCTATCAGTAAGCACGAAAGATCGCTCTTGAATTAATTGTCATTTCAGAGGTAGATGGGTGCATCTTGTTGTAGTAAACAATGCCGTCAGTGTGAGTTTCCAACTATCAGGAAAGAACATTCAATTCTAAATTTTCCGAGTGAAGACGAGCGAGGTTGTTCTTTTTCGAAAGAAGTCAACAGAATATTGGATGTGAATGCCACGCCAAGTTTACAGACATATATAGTGGACCAACATGTTGTACCAACAATTCCCATGTTTTATTTATGTGTTTTTAAACTTCCTAGCTAACTCTGCCCATTTGACCGAATCACTTTATGTCGATTTATCGAAATTAGGTCAAATTTGAAACTACAAGTAAATTGTAGGTTGCTTTAAAAGTTTTACAAAAAATCTTTTGGAGGTACCCATCGAGGGGTCCCAATTAATTTATCATAAAACACCGAGAGTTTTGACGAAAGGTTCAACTTCTTGCTAAGACTTTGCATCTTGATAATTGAACAAAATTAGGTCAAACTTGAGCTACAAGTAAGTGCGATAGATTGCTCTTGAATTAAATGTATTTTTAGAGGTAGATCAGTGCATATCGTTGTAGTAAACAATATTGTCAATGTGAGTTTCCAACTATCAGGAAAGAACATTCAATTCTCAATTTTCTGAGTGATGACGAGCAAGGTTGTTCTTTTCTGTAAATAATTGTCCGAAGAATATTGGATCTGAATGCCAGAAGCCAAGTTTACAGACATATATAGTGGACCAACATGTTGTACCAACGATTCCCATGTTTTAGGAGTTTCAAAGTTCCTAGCTAACTCTGCCCATTTGACCGAATGACTTTATGTTGATTTAGCGAAATGAGGTCAAATTTGAAACTACAAGTACATCACAGGTTGCTTTGAAAGTTTTACGAAAAATCTTTTAGAGGTACCCATCGACATGTCACAATTAATATATCATAAAACACCAAGAGTTTTGACGATATGTCCAACATCTTGGTAGGATTTTGCATCTTGACAATTTAACGAAATTTGGTCAAATTTGAGCTACAAGTAAGCGTGATAGATTGCTCTTGAATTAAATGTATTTTTAGAGGAAGATCGGTGCATCTTGTTATAGTAAACAATGTCGTCAGTGTGAGTTTCCAACTATCAGGAAAAAACATTCAATTCTAAATTTTCCGAGTGAAGACATGCGAGGTTGTTCTTTTTCGTAAGAAGTCTAGAGAATATTGGATGTGAATGCCACGCCAAGTTTACAGACATATGTAATGGACCAACATGTTGTACCAACGATTCCCATGTTTTATTTATGTGTTTTCAAACTTCCTAGCTAACTCTGCCTATTTGACCGAATGACTTTATGTCGATTTATTGAAATTAGGTCAAATTTGAAACTTCAAGTAAATTGTAGGTTGCTTTGAAAGTTTTACGAAAAATCTTTTGGAGGTACCCATCGAGGTGTCACAATTAATATATCATAAAATACCAAGAGTTTTGATGATAGGTTCAACTTCTTGCTAAGATTTTGCATCTTGACAATTGACCGAAATTAGGTCAAACGTGGGCTACAAGTAAGCATGATAGATTGCTCTTGAATTAAATGTATTTTCAGAGGTAGATCGGTGCATCTTCTTGTAGTAAACAATGCTGCCAGTGTGAGTTTCCAACTATCAGGAAAGAACATTAAATTCTACATTTTCCGAGTGAAGACGAGCGAGGTCGTTCTTTTTCGTAAGAAGTCCGAAGAATATTGGATGTGAATGCCACACCAAGTTTACACACATATATAGTGGACCAACATGTTGTACCAACGATTCCCATGTTTTATGATCTTTCAAACTTCCTAGCTAAATCTTCCCATTTTAATAACTTTAAGTTAATATATCAAAATTTGGTCAAATTTGAAACTACAAGTAAATTGTAGGTTTTGCTTTAAAAGTTTTACGAAAAATATTTTAATTTGGAGGTACACATAAAGGGGGTCACAATTAATATATCATAAAACAACGATAGTTTTGACGATAGGTTCAATTTCTTGCTAAGATTTTGCATCTTGACAATTAAACAAAATTAGGTCAAACATGAGCTTCAAGTAAGCGCGATAGATTGCTCTTGAATGAAATGTCATTTCAGAGGTAGATGGGTGCATCTTGTTGTAGTAAAAAATGTCGTTGGTGTGAGTTTCCAACTATCAGGAAAGAACATTCAATTCTAAATTTTCTGAATGAAGACGAGCGAGGTTGTTCTTTTTTGTAAGAAGTCTAGAGAATATTGGATGTGAATTCCACGCCAAGTTTAAAGACATATATAGTGGACCAACATGTTGTACCAACAATTCCCATGTTTTATTTATGAGTTTTCAAACTTCCTAGCTAACTCTGCCCATTTGACCGAATGACTTTATGTCGATTTATCGAAATTAGGTCAAATTTGAAACTACAAGTAAATTGTAGGTTGCTTTGAAAGTTTTACGAAAAATCTTTTGGAGGTACACATCAAGGGGTCACAACTAATATATCATAAAACACCGAGAGGTTTGACGATTGGTTCAACTTCTTGCTAAGATTTTGCATCTTGACAATTGAACAAAATTAGGTCAAATTTGAGCTACAAGTAAGCGCGATAAATTGCTCTTGAATTAAATGTATTTTTAGAGGTAGATCAGTGCATCTCGTTGTAGTAAACAATGTTGGAAGTGTGAGTTTCCAACTATTAGGAAAGAACATTCAATTCTCAATTTTCCGAGTGATGACGAGCAAGGTTGTTCTTTTCTGTAAAGAAATGTCCAAAAAATATTGGATCTGAATGCCAGAAGCCAAGTTTACAGACATATATAGTGGACCAACATGCTGTACCAATGATTCCCATGTTTTATGAGTTTAAAACTTCCTAGCTAACTCTGCCTATTTGATCGAATGACTTTATGTCGATTTAGCGAAATTGGGTCAAATCTGAAACTACAAGTACATTGCAGGTTGCTTTGAAAGTTTTACGAAAAATCTTTTAGAGGTACCCATCGACATGTCACAATTAATATATCATAAAACACCGAGAGTTTTTATGATAAGTCCAACTTCCTGGTAAGATTTTGCATCTTGACAATTTAAAGAAATTAGGTCAAACTTGAGCTACAAGTAAGCGCGATAGATTGCTCTTGAATTAAATGTATTTTTAGAGGAAGATCGGTGCATCTTGTTATAGTAAACAATGTCGTCAGTGTGAGTTTCCAACTATCAGGAAAAAACATTCAATTCTAAATTTTCCGAGTGAAGACATGCGAGGTTGTTCTTTTTCGTAAGAAGTCTAGAGAATATTGGATGTGAATGCCACGCCAAGTTTACAGACATATGTAATGGACCAACATGTTGAACCAACGATTCCCATGTTTTATTTATGTGTTTTCAAACTTCCTAGCTAACTCTGCCTATTTGACCAAATGACTTTATGTCGATTTATTGAAACTAGGTCAAATTTGAAACTACAAGTAAATTGTAGGTTGCTTTGAAAGTTTTACGAAAAATCTTTTGGAGGTACCCGTCGAGGTGTCACAATTAATATATCATAAATACCAAGAGTTTTGACGATAGGTTCAACTTCTTGCTAAGATTTTGCATCTTGACAATTGACCGAAATTAGGTAAAACATGAGCTACAAGTAAGCGTGATAGATTGCTCTTGACTTAAATGTATTTTCAAAGGTATGTCAGTGCATCTTCTTGTAGTAAACAATGCTGCCAGTGTGAGTTTCCAACTATCAGGAAAGAACATTCAATTCTACATTTTCCGAGTGAAGACGAGCGAGGTCCTTCTTTTTCGTAAGAAGTCCGAAGAATATTGGATGTGAATGCCACGCCAAGTTTACACACATATATAGTGGACCAACATGTTGTACCAACGATTCCCATGTTTTATGATCTTTCAAACTTCCTAGCTAAATCTGCCCATTTTAATGACTTTAAGTTAATATATCGAAATTTGGTCAAATTTGAAACTACAAGTAAATTGTAGGTTTTGCTTTGAAAGTTTTACGAAAAATATTTTAATTTGGAGGTACACATAAAGGGGGTCACAATTAATATATCATAAAACAATGAGAGTTTTGATGATAGGTCCAACTTCTTGCTAAGATTTTGCATCTTGACAATTAAACAAAATTAGGTCAAACTTGAGTTTCAAGTAAGCGCGATAGATTGCTCTTGAATGAAATGTCATTTCAGAGGTAGATGGGTGCATATTGTTGTAGTAAAAAATGCCGTCGGTGTGAGTTTCCAACTATCAGGAAAGAACATTCAATTCTAAATTTTCCGAGTGAAGACGAGCGAGGTTGTTCTTTTTTGTAAGAAGTCCAGAGATTATTGGATGTGAATTCCACGCCAAGTTTAAAGACATATATAGTGGACCAACATGTTGTACCAACAATTCCCATGTTTTATTTATGAGTTTTCAAACTTCCTAGCTAACTCTGCCCATTTGACCGAATGACTTTATGTCGATTTATCGAAATTAGGTTAAATTTGAAACTACAAGTAAATTGTAGGTTGCTTTGAAAGTTTTACGAAAAATCTTTTGGAGGTACCCATCGAAGGGTCACAATTAATATATCATAAAACACCGAGAGGTTTGACGATTGGTTCAACTTCTTGCTAAGAGTTTGCATCTTGACAATTGAACAAAATTAGGTCAAACTTGAGCTACAAGTAAGCGCGATAAATTGCTCTTGAATTAAATGTATTTTTAGAGGTAGATCAATGCATCTCGTTGTAGTAAACAATGTTGGAAGTGTGAGTTTCCAACTATTAGGAAAGAACATTCAATTCTCAATTTTCCGAGTGATGACGAGCAAGGTTGTTCTTTTCTGTAAAGAAATATCCAAAAAATATTGGGTCTGAATGCCAGAAGCCAAGTTTACAGACATATATAGTGGACCAACATGTTGTACCAATGATTCCCATGTTTTATGAGTTTAAAACTTCCTAGCTAACTCTGCCTATTTGACCGAATGACTTTATGTCGATTTAGCGAAATTGGGTCAAATCTGAAACTACAAGTAAATTGTAGGTTGCTTTGAAAGTTTTACGAAAAATCTTTTGGAGGTACCCATCGAGGGGTCACAATTAATATATCATAAAATACCGAGAGTTTTGATGATAGGTTCAACTTCTTGCTAAGATTTTGCATCTTGATAATTGAACAAAATTAGGTCACACGTGAGCTACAAGTAAGCGCGATAGATTGCTCTTGAATTAAATGTATTTTCAGAGGTAGATCGGTGCATCTTCTTGTGGTAAACAATGCTGTTTAGTTGAGTTTCCAACTATCAGGAAAGAACATTCAATTCTAAATTTTCCGAGTGAAGACAAGCGAGGTTGTTCTTTTTCGTAAGAAGTCCAGAGAATATTGGATGTGAATGCCACGCCAATTTTACAGACATATATAGTGGACCAACATGTTTTACCAACAATTTCCATGTTTTATTTATGAGTTTTCAAACTTCCTAGCCAACTCTGCCCATTTGACCGAATGACTTTATGTCGGTTTACCGAAATTACGTCAAATTTGAAACTATAAGTAAATTGTAGGTTTCTCTGAAAGTTTTATGAAAAATCTTTTGGAGGTACCCATCGAGGGGTCACAATTAATATATCATAAAACACCGAGAGTTTTGATGATAGGTTCAACTTCTTGCTAAGATTTTGCATCTTGACAATTGAACAAAAATAGGTCAAACTTGAGCTACAAGTAAGCTAGATAGATTGCTCTTGAATTAAATGTATTTTTAGAGGTAGAATAGTGCATATCGTTGTAGTAAACAATGTTGTCCGTGTGAGTTTCCAACTATCAGGAAAGAACATTCAATTCTACATTTTCCAAGTGAAGACGAGCGAGGTTGTTCTTTTTCGTAAGAAGTCTGGAGAATATTGCATCTGAATGCCACCCGCCAAGTTTACACACATATATAGTGGACCAACATGTTGTACCAACAATTCCTATGTTTTATGAGATTTCAAACTTCCGAGCTAACTCTACCCATTTTAATGACTTTAAGTCGATTTATCGAAATTAGGTAAAATTTGAAACTACAAGTAAATTATAGGTTTTGCTTTGAAAGTTTTACGAAAAAGATTTTAATTTGGAGGTACACATCGAGGGGTCAAAATTAATATATCAGAAAACAACGAGAGTTTTGATGATAGGTTTAACTTCTTGGTAAGATTTTTCATCTTGACAATTTAATGAAATTAGGTCAAACTTGACCTATAAGTAAGCGCGATAGATTGCTCTTAATTAAATGTCATTTCAGAGGTAGATGGCTGCATTTTCTGGTAGTAAGCAGTGCCTGGGTGTGAGTGTCCAACTACCAGGAAAGAAAATTAAATTCTACATTTTCCGAGTGAACATGAGCGAGGTTAGTTATTATTTTCCGTAAATAGAGGTCCAAAGAATATTGGATGTGGATGCCACAAGCCAAGTTGACAGACATATAGAGTGGATCAACAACATGGTGTACTTGCGATTCCCATGTTTTATGAGTTTTCAAGCTTCCTAGCTAACCATGCCCATTTGAATGACTTTATGTCGATATCTTAGAATTAGGTCAAATTTGAAACTACAAGTAAATTGTAGGTTTTGCTTTCATAATTTTACGAAAAAGCTTTTGGAGGTACCCGTCGAGGGGT
This sequence comes from Avena insularis, assembly GCA_023614405.1. Taxonomy (NCBI): domain Eukaryota; kingdom Viridiplantae; phylum Streptophyta; class Magnoliopsida; order Poales; family Poaceae; genus Avena; species Avena insularis. The sequence goes on along the minus strand of CM042694.1, from coordinate 440,857,124 downwards.
CAAAACTAATATATCAGAAACTGGCGAGAGTTTCGATGATAGGTTCAACTTCTTGCTAAGACTTTGCATCTTGACAATTTAATGAAATTATGTCAAACTTGAGCTAGCTACAAGTAAACACCATAGATTGCTCTTGAATTAAATGTCTTTTCAGAGGTAGATCATCGGCGCATCTTCTTGTAGTAAATAGTGTCATCGGTGTGAGTTTCCAACTATCAAGAAAGAACATCCAATTCTACATTTGCCAAGTGAATACGAGCGAGGTTGTTCTTTTTCCTAAATAAAAGTCTGAAGAATATTTGATCTGAATGCCACAAGCCAAGTTTACATACATATATATTGGACCAACATGTTGCACCAACGATTCCCATGTTTTATGAGTTTTCAAACTAACCAGCTAACTCTTCCCATTAGAATGACTTTATGTCAATTTATCGAAATTAGGTCAAATTTGAAACTACAAATACTAGTAAATTGCACATGCCCTGCATGTGACACTGAGATAATAGACGTCTATTATATCATCACTATATAAAATTATAATAGGTAAAGCAAAAAATATAATAGGTAAAATTTGAACTACTACATGTAAACTTTGTAAGTTTCTTTGAATTTTTTTACGAAAAAGTTCTTAGAGATACCCATCGGAGGGGCGGGGGGCATCAATGAAAATGTCAGAAACCACAGAGAGTTCTGATGATAGGTTCATCTTCTTGCTAAGATTTAGCATCTTGATAGTTTAATGAACTTGGGTCAAACTTGAGCTACAAGTAAGCGTGTGCTGACTCGTGTATTAACGAGCTCGTTGGGGAACCCCAAGAGGAAGGTACGATGAGCACAGCAGTAAGTTTTCCCTCAGTTATGAAACCAAGGTTACCAATCCAGTAGGAGCAAGGAAACACCTCAAACGTGTTGCTAGTTGGACTTTGGCAGGGCGCACTACCGGCGCCAACAGGAACGTGGAAACCTGCATAACACAACCACAGAACTTTGCCCCCAACATACGGTGAGGTTGTTAATCTCATCGGTTTTGCTGAAAACAAAGGATTTAACGTACCGTGTGGAAGAAAGTAATAGATTGCAGAAAGTAAACAGAAAACAGTAAACAGTTGTAGATTGATGGTAAAAGAGGACCGGGGTCCATAGTTCACTAGTGGTGGTTCTCCTTAAGATAGATGACATGTTGGGTGAACAAATTACAGCGGGGCAATAGACAAACATCGAGAAAGCATACATGCATATACTAAACATCTTGACTCCTTTGAGATTTGATTGGGCATTACAACATTATACATAGACCGTAATCCAACTACATCTATGAGTAATAATCCACTTTCAGGTTATCATCCGAACCCCCTCCAGTATTAAGTTACAAGCAACAGATAATTGCATTACGCATTGCGTGTAAAGTAAACAATACGATTGTTCTATGAACAAAGGATTTTTGTTTTCTCCCTAGTAGCAACAACACATCTAGTACCTTAGAGATTTCTATCACTTCCCCAGATTACTAGAGGCATGAACCCACTATCGAGCATAAATACTAACTCTTGGAGTTGCTAGCATCTACTTGGCCAAGATAGCTACTAACAACAGAAAGCATGCAAGATCACAAATAACAAAGACATGATAGAATCAATAGTCAATCTGAAATGGCATCTAAATATCCATCAGATCCCCGCAAACACAACATGTAGGAATTACAAATAGATGATCTTGATCATGAATGGAGCTCACAAGATCTAAACGTGATAGCACAAAGGAGGATAACCAGCCATCTAGCTACTACATGGACCCGTAGTCTAGAGATGAACTACTCACGCATCACACTAGAGGCTTGTATGATGATGAAGAAGGCCTCCAGGGTGAATTCCCCTCTCCGCGGATACGGGGAAGAGGTTCAGATCCCTCCCGATCTAGGGATGGAGATGACGGTGGCTACAGACTCTTTCGTGGAATTTTGATCGGGTACTTAGGGTTTCTGTATCGGAGGCATCTTATAGGCGAAAGGGAGGAGGGGTCGGGAGGCGCAGACCAACCAGCAGCGCCAGGCGCATGGCCAGGTGGTGTGGCGCCCCCTGGCCCCTCTCCGTCTCGTACTCTGGCTCCTTGTGTCCCTCGGTGAAAAACTGACTTTCGCTTTTGTCCCGTCCAATTCCGAGAATATTCATTTCGACTTTCCGAACCAAAACAGCGAGAAAACAGTACCGCACTGTGGCTCTTGTTAATAGGTTAGTCCAAGAAAGTGTATATAAAGTACTCCAAAGTGTGGACAAAACATAAGAAAGTAGATAAAACCAAGCATGGAACATCAAAAATTATGGATACGTTAGCAACGTATCAACATCCCCAAGCTTAACTCCTGCTCGTCCTCGAGTAGGTAAGTGATAGAAAGAAAGAATAATTTATGAGGTGACATGCACCATCATAAACTTGATCAAAGTATTTGTAAAACATTGATAGCTGGGATCATAGTACTTCAATCATAACATGAAAGACAAAGTTCTAACAATAAGACAAAGCAACTATGCTGCAACATGAAAAGGCACAAACAAAAGATTCATGAATAACAATGCTTTGCAAGACGTTTGTTTGTTTCACATAAAGAAAACATAGCATAGTGGCATTCAGCTTGTCCCTCATAGAGTAGCAAACATAAATGCATAGGACACCTTCAAAGTTCATAAGAGTGACTAGATACAAATAGTTTAAAACAAGCAATATCAAAGCTATGCATCAATCAACAAGTCTTGGGACAATGCACATAGAACTAAGAATGGCCATTATGCTCTCAAAGTAGGTGCATAAAGATAGAAGGTGGAGACTCAACATAAAAGTAAAATAAAGGCCTTCATAGAAGGAAATAGGGATTCAAGTTTCATAAAGAGCTTCCAAAAATTATGGTACTTATTAGCTTTCAGCTCTCATTGCCCCTATCATAAGCATCTTGAAGGTGATTAAGGTTAAAGTGACGCAACTAAGAGGATATGCTTGACAAGTTATAAGCTGAAATCGCATGCCCCTTACTTACGAAGACCGAACCTCATGCTACTCAACTTTAGTCACAAGTAAGCTCTTGTCATTGTAAGTACCTATGTATCATAGAGAATCGCCAACAGGGTACCCCTTGCACATGATACAGGAGCTATCCCATAATCAAAATGACAAGGCAAGCAGACAATGAGCATCTCGGCGATCTTTTTATTTGCTATTTGTAGAGGTTTTTATTGAGGATGCTTCATAGAGTGCTCATTATAGTTATGCTGCAAGTTTCCACCATGATGAGGCATGGCTTAGGCTAGCGGCCCAGACATTTCTCTAACTCACATACAAACTCCATGATCTTACAAGTTCCCCTTTTATTTCACGGGATCCATAAGCAAAAGAACATGATATCAACGGGGTACAAAGTACAAGTGCAATGTTGAAAGTGTTCCCCATGATACATGGTTCTACTAAATTCAACTTATAAAGCACAAGCATATACGCAACAAAGATGGACACAATGGTTCAAGTTTATTAAATGCAAGAAAAGTAAAGTGTGCCATCAAGTTCGTGAGAGCTTTAATCACTAGTTTTCTCATAACAAGTTTAATTTGGAAGGTAGATAAAAACATGAATATACTTGGAATAGCATATGCTAATAGGTAGGTATGATGGACTCTTTGGAATAACTAGGTTTTAGGAGTTGGATGCATGAGTGGAACTCATACTTGGTTATGGAGGCTAGCAAAAGACTGGGAGCGACCAACTAAGAGAGCAATAATGGCCATAATCATGCAGAGCGACAAAACATCATTAATCAAAGCATAAAGTGATATTACAAGTCGAAAACTAAAGGATCATAAAGTCTATGGTGACTTGGGATAGTCATAACATGGTGTGAGCATGTGCCAAGTCAACCCAAATAAAGCATCAAAGGAGAATACCACAATACTATGCTTTAATATGCTAAAACAACGCATGATTCTTTCAAAGGCACATTAAGAAATCTCAATTGTTTATAACATGTCATGCTACATCAAAGAATACTAAGCATAAAGACAAAACAATATCAAGCATGGCATGACAAAGCATAGGCCACAGTCAAAAACAAGCTCTCTTTACGACTTAAGCATGAAATTTCCTACTCTTTTCCAATCCAAACCAAACTATTTGAAAACCAATGTATGAAAGAGGGGGTCCAACCAATTTATTCAGCAAACTAAGAAAACCAAGCAAACGAAAAACCAAAATGAAAACAAAAAAGAAGACGCTCCAAGAACAACACAACTGTGCATGAAATAATAAAAATGAAGTGTTTGGAAGAAACCTGGGATTTTTATTGATGAAGAAGGGGATGCCTTGGGCATCCCCAAGATTTGACGCTTGTACTTCTTGGATAATTCTTGGGGTGACACGGGGTGGCATCCCCAAGCTTGAGCTTTAGTCCATCCTTCATCTCATTACTCATTCCTTCCATACACCTGAAAATTGGGTTAATTATTGGTTTACCACTATAGGCCACCATATGCTCAGTTTTGCCACTAGCACGGAATGGTTCTCAGTTTTGCCACTATTTCGTGCGCAGCTGCTATGGCGTCGCCAACAAGCCAGTTTAAACGAGCATAACAAATTCAAAAAAAATCAAAAAAATCAAAAATCTGCGCACATAGTCTTCTTATGTCTTATACTAATGATTCAAGTTGATAAACAACGTATACATACATTCAAATGAAAAATTCATGAATACATGATAAACAAGGTCTACAGACATGAATACATGAATTTTTTGTTTGAATGTATGTAGACCTTGTTTATCAACTTTAATCATTAGTATAAGACATAAGAAGACTATGTGCGCAGGTTTTTGATTTTTTTGAATTTGTTATGCTCATTTAAACTGGCTGGCTGGCGTTGCCATAGCAGCTGCACCCGAAATAGTGGCAAAACTGAGCACCATTTTACGCTAGTGGCAAAACTAAGCATAGGGAGGCCTATAGTGGCAAACCAATAATTAACCCCTGAAATTTTTCCTTCATACAAAACTTCACACAATCTTTATTAGCAACATTAGTGCACTCAAGATAATAAGTCTTTAGGTTCAGTTCCAACACCAATAAAGCTTCCATTAAAATGCAAGCTACTGTAGCACTTCCCTCAAAAATCTCAATTCCCCAAAAGAACTCAAAAAAGGAACCAACAAGAAGCAAATGCAAATAATGGCAGAAATCTGTCAAAACATACCAGCAGGTAAAAACCAATTTTTTCGAAGACCTTCTGTTGCTCAAATCGAAAAGTGTTAAAACTAAAGAAAGTTAGATAACAACCTGGGGCAGAAACATAAAAATTCACGCCTCAAAACGATGTATAGAGATTTTACAAGAATTTTTACGGTGAAGCACAAAAATCTGTTTCGGGACAACAACTTTCCCAATCATTACTTCTCTCTCATTAGAGGTTACTCTTGGCACAAAAAGCAAATAAAAAGGATAAGGAACGGTTATTACGGAGGTAATAACTTACAAGACTCATCTAAAACTTTTGGGTTATCTCCCAATAAGTACTTTTCTTTAACGCCTTTAAGTTAGGCATAAGAAGCAAGAAAAAGAATCAAGTGTTCTCAAATGAAGAAGCATTAAAACCAAATTTCTTGCCCTTACCTCTCTTAATTTTATTCTTAACCTTAGGGAACATATGATTGCTTGGTGGAGAAGCAAAGTGCATGGTGCCCTTTTCCACATCTATTATTGCTCCAAGGAGTTTCAATAGGGATCTTCCAAGTGTAATTTGTCCTTTTCCTACACATTCAATAACAAGATAATCAGTAGAAACCATTTTCCCTAGGATCTTTGTAAACACTCCTTCAGCTATTCCAATGGGTAGTATTGTGGCGTTATTAGCAAGAAATATTTCTTCTCCTCCTTCAAAAATCCCCCAAAGATTCAAAGATTCATAGATATCTTTAGGCATAGGACAAAATTCAGACATGATATCACAGCGAGCATGAAAAGTTTCATTATTTATAACAATATTCACTGTGGGGAGCCACTTTGATGGTTCAGAATTTATTGGAACATAGTCATGGTGCTCTCTAAGTGTATTATAGCAATCTTTTAAACTAGGAGTGCTGGTCTCAAGAGTATTCAATCTAGCAAATATATTTATGAAAGAAGAATCAGATTTGCTAGGAAAGTTTTAAGTAAAGACCAACTTCTTTATGGCATTAATAGCATCATCCTCATTGCATTGGAGGAAATCTCCTCCCACTACAGCATCCAAAGCATATCTATAGCAAAGAGCAATTCCAAGGTAAAAACTGCTAAGGAACAAGCTTTGAGTCATTTTAGGTTCAGTTTTTCATGTAGATCGGAGATTCTAGACCAAGCTTCTTTGAAACTCTCTTCAATTCCTTTTTTTAAAGTGAAAATCATTTCCTCGGGTGACATAGTGATTGGAGCAATGCTAGAAATAATGGCAACTTAAGATAGGAACTAATTTTTTGTGTGTTTTAATAAAGAAAGCAAACTAGTAAAACTAATTTTTGTGAGTTTTTGATAAAGAAACAAGCAAACAAAGCAGAAATAAACTAAGCAAAACAAAAACAAAGTAAAGAGATTGGTTATGAGGAACTCCCCTTGTGAAGATATCCTTGACTCCCTGGCAACGGTGCCAGAAAAAGTACTTGCTGACTCGTGTATTAATGAGCTCGTTGGGGAAACCCAAGAGGAAGGTAAGATGAGCACAGCAGTAAGTTTTCCCTTAGCTATGAAACCAAGGTTATCAATCCAGTAGGAGCAAGGAAACACCTCAAAGGTGTTGCTAGCTGGACTTTGGCAGGGCGCACTACCGGCGCCAGCAACAACATGGAAACCTGCACAACACAACCATAGAACTTTGCCCCAACTTACAGTGAGGTTGTCAATCTCACCGATTTTGCTGAAAACAAAGGATTAAACGTATTGTGTGGAAGAAAGTAATAGTTTGCAGAAAGTAAACAGAAAACAATAAACAGTTGTAAATTGATGGTAAAAGAAAGGACCGGGGTCCATAGTTCACTAGTGGTGGCTCTCCTTAAGATAGATGACATGTTGGGTGAACAAATTACATCGGGGCAATTGACAAACATCGAGAAAGCATACATGCATATACTAAACATCTTGACTCCTTTGAGGTTTGATTGGGCATTACAACATTATACATAGACAGTAATCCAACTGAATCTATGACTAATAATCCACCTTCAGGTTATCATCCGAACCCCCTCCAGTATTCAGTTAAAAGAAATAGATAATTGCATTACACATCGCGTGTAAAGTAAACAATACAAATGTTCTATGAATAAAGGATTGTTGTTTTCTCCCTAGTAGCAACAACACATCTAGTACCTTAGAGATTTCTGTCACTTCCCTAGATTACTAGAGGCATGAACCCACTATCGAGCATAAATACTAAATCTTGGAGTTGCTAGCATCTACTTGGCCAAGATAGCTACTAACAATGGAAAGCATGCAAGATCACAACTAACAAAGACATGATAGAATCAATAATCAATCTGAAATAGCATCTCAATATCCATCGGATCCCCGCAAGCACAACATGTAGGAATTACAAATAGATGATCTTGATCATGAACGGAGCTCACAAGATCTAAACGTGATAGCACAAAGGAGGAGAACCAGCCATCTAGCTACTACATGGACCCGTAGTCCAGAGATGAACTACTCACGCATCACACCGGAGGCTTGCATGATGATGAAGAAGGCCTACAGGGTGAATTCCCCTCTCCGGCAGGGTGCCAGGAAGAGATTTAGATCCCTCCCGATCTAGGGATAGAGATGACAGCGGCTACAGACTCTTTCGTGGAATTTTGATCGGGTACTTAGGGTTTCTATATCGGAGGCATCTTATAGGCGAAAGGGGAGGCCGAGGGCGTGCCGGAGGCGGCCAGACCACCCCCTGGCGTGGGCCAGGCTGGGCCATGCGGCCAGGTGGTGTGGTGGCCCCTTGGCCCCTCTCCATCTCGTACTCTGGCTCCTTGTGTCCCTCGGTGAAAAACTGACTTCAGCTTTTGTCCCATCCAATTACGAGAATATTCATTTTCTGTCTTTCCTGGAACCAAAAATAGCAGAAAACAGGCAGCTGGCACTATGGCTCTTGTTAATAGGTTAGTCCAAGAAAGTTTATAGAAAGTACTCCAAAGTATGGACAAAACATAAGAAAGTAGATAAAACCAAGCATGGAACATCAGAAATTATGGATACGTTAGCAACGTATCAACGCGATAGATTGCTCTTGAATTTAATGAAATTAGGTCAAACTTGAACTACAAGTAATAAATTCTAGGCTGCTTTGAAAGTTTTATGAAAAAAGCTTCTGGAGGTACCCATCGAGCAGTTAATTAATATATCAGAAACCACAGTGAGTTTTGACAAGTGGTTCGACTTCTAGCTAAGATTTTGCATCATGAAAATTTTGAACACCTTTTGAAAACGATCACATGAAATAGGGAGAGAGGGGAAATGATTTTTATATTCTCTATGGGCAACCCACAAGCTTGAGGTGCACCTTAGGCTTAAAGATACAAACTTTATTTTCTCCACAATGTATATGGTGAACCTTAGCGGATGCCACATACTAGGCCTTCAAGTGTGCTTTTGTACACATTGTTGATGTCCTTATTAGGGAAAAAGCAAATAGTATATTAGTAGTACACTAGCAGTAGTACTCATTTCTTTGCTTAAGACATATGCTCACCTCTATCCACACGTAGTACATGCTGAGAGAATAAAATGTAGGCAGGGTACTCTTGATGTTAGAGGAAAGTTATGATAGGTTCCTGACACGAGGTAGTCCTACGGCCACTCTACCAGTAGTAAATTTTAGGAACGATGCATGCAAAACAAATTGTGTGTTCTCTCTCTCTCCTTCGCTTCCTCTCACCATTCATCCTCCCTCTCTCCTCCCCTTTCCCCTCGCGCACTGGCCCGGCTGATCTCTCCCTCATCCACAGCATGGTGCTACGCCTGTGTGCCTTGGTACGGCTTCTCTGTGTGTCTAGCGTGTTTGGCAGCCGTGTTGGTGTGGAGTAGGGACATGGAGTAGATAGGAAGGAAACCACTTTGGTCCTTAGCAACAAACAAATTCAAAATTTTCCAGTTTTCAAAATTTTCACTTGCTTCCCAAACATTGGGAGGGAAGCTTACTCAAAAGATCAGCCATTTGCAGTACTTCTTATCTTATCTTATCTTATCTTTATCTTGTCTTATCTCTTACAATACCATACCATACCATTGTATAACAGATAACTTCGAACATTCACCGTTGGATCAAGACTGGAAAATCTAAACATTGCTAACCGTTGGATCTTTTTTTCCATTCTTAGCATCTACAAAGATTTTACTGATAGTCTTTAGCATGATGAATGCTAGTATGCGCAAACCTCAAAACACACACTTCATTGCTCAGTTTCAGGGTCCTTGTGCTAAATGCATGGACTTGGGTGCAATCTTCATTTTTATGAGGTCCTTGATGTAACTTGTACTTCCACCGACCGTGTTAACTCTCAAGCACATCGCTCCTACAAGACCTACCACAGTTAAAAGAAAATGCAACCGCCCCAATTATCACACAAACTGGATCACGGTTTCTTATACGTAATACCCAAGTTTTTAGTACTAGGATTTTTCAAGCTTCCTACCTAAGTTCGCACACTTCAGTGACTTCTTGTCGATTAACGAAATTAGGTCAAACTTAAGCTACAAGTAACCGCGATAGATTTCTATTGAATTAAAGGTATTTTTGGAGGTAGATTGGTGCATCTTCTTGTAGTAAACAATGTCATCAGTGTGAGTTTCCAACTATCAGGAAATAAAATTCTTAGTTTTCCGTGTGATGACGAGATGGTTCTTTTCCATAAAGAAAGCCCGAAGAATACGGATCTCAATGCCATAAGCCAAGCTTCTAGACATATTTAGTGGACTAACGTGGTTTACTTACGATTCCCATATGTTTTTTGAGTTTCCTAGCTAATTAACCCTACCCACTTGAATGACTACATGCCGATTTATCGAAATTAGATCAAACTTGAACTATAAGTAAATTATAGGTTGCTCTGAAAGTTTTACAAAAAAGCTTTTGGACGTACTATACTGATCGGGGGGTCACAATCAATATATGAGAAACAACCGAGGGTTTTGACAACAAGTGTGATTTCTTGCTATGATTTTGCATCGCATGACACTATTTAACGAAATTCGGTCAAACATGAGCTATAAGTAAGCGCGATAGATTGCTGTTGAAATATATGACTTTTTAGAGAGGTAGATGGGTGCATTTTCTTGTAGTAAACTATGTCATCGGTTCGATTTTCCAACTATATCTGGAAAGAACATACAATTATTCTCAATTTTCCAAGTGATGACAAGCGAGGTTGTTCTTTTTCATAAAGTAATGTCCGAAGAATATTGGATCTGAATGCTAGAAGCCAAGTTTATCGACAAATATAGTGGACCAACATGTTGTACCAATGATTCCCATGTTTCATTTATGAGTTTTAAAACTTCCTAGCTAACTCTTCCCATTTGACCGAATGACTTTATGTCGATTTATCAAAATTAGGTAAAATTTGAAACTACAAGTAAATTGTAGGTTGCTTTGAAAGTTTTACGAAAAATCTTTTGGAGGTACCCATGGAGGGGTCACAATTAATATATCATAAAACACCGAGAGTTTTGACGATAGGTTCAACTTCTTCCTAAGATTTTGCATCTTGACAATTGAACAAAATTAGGTCAAACTTGAGCTACAAGTAAGCGCGATAGATTGCTCTTGAATTAAATGTATTTTTAGAAGTAGATTAGTGCATATCGTTGTAGTAAACAATGTGGTCAGTGTGAGTTTCCAACTATCAGGAAAGAATATTCAATTCTATATTTTCCGAGTGAAGACGAGCGAGGTTATTCTTTTTTGTAAGAAGTCTGAAGGATATTGGATGTGAATGTCACACCAAGTTTACACACATATATAGTGGAACAACATGTTGTACCAATGATTCCCATGTTTTATGAGCTTTCAAACTTCCTAGCTAACTCTACCCATTTTAATAACTTTAAGTCGATTTATTGAAATTAGGTCAAATTTGAAACTACACGTAAATTGTACGTTTTCTTGGAAAGTGTTATGAAAAAGCTTTTAATTTGGAGGTAGCCATCAAGGGGCCGCAATTAATATATTGGAAAACAACAAGAGTTCTGACGATAGGTTCAACTTGTTGCTAAGATTTTGCATCTTGACAATTTAATGAAATTAGGTCAAACATGAGCTACAAGTAAGCATGATAGATTGCTCTTGAATTAAATGTCATTTCAGAGGTAGATGGGTGCGGTTTCTGGTAGTAATCAGTGTCGTGGGTGTGAGTGTCCAACTACCAGGAAAGAACATTCAATTCTACATTTCTGAGTGAAGACGAGTGAGGTTAGTTGTTCTTTTCCGTAAAGAGAAGTCCAAAGAATATTGGATGTGGATGCCACAAGCCAAGTTGACAGACATATATAGTGGATCAACAACATGTTGTACTTCCGATTCCCATGTTTTATGAGTTTTCAAGCTTCCTTCCTAACCACACCCATTTGAGTGACTTTATGTCGATATCTCAGAATTAGGTCAAATTTGAAACTACAAGTAAATTGTAGGTTTTGCTTTGATAGTTTAACGAAAAAGCTTTTGGAGGTACCCATCGAGGGGTCAAAATTAAAATATCAGAAACCAGCGAGAGTTTCGATGATAGGTTCAACTTCTTGCTAAGACCTTGCATCTTGACAATTTAACGATATTAGGTCAAACTTGAGCTAGCTACATGTAAACACCATAGATTGCTATTGAATTAAATGTCTTTTTGGAGGTAGATCATCGGTGTATCTTCTTGTAGTAAACAGTGTCGTCGGTGTGAGTTTCCAACTATCAAGAAGGAACATTCAATTCTACATTTTCCGAGTGAATACGAGCAAGGTTGTTCTTTTTCCTGAAGAAAAGTCTGAAGAATACTGGATCTAAATGCCACAAGCCAAGTTTACATACATATATATTGGACCAACATGTTGTACCAACGATTCCCATGTTTTATGAGTTTTCAAACTTCCCAACTAACTCTGCCTATTAGAATGACTTTATGTCGATTTATCAAAATTAGGTCAAATTTGAAACTACAAGTACTAGTAAATTGTATGTGCCCTACACGTGAGACTCAGATAATAGATGTCTGGCATATCATCACTATATAAAATTATAATAGGTAAAGTGGAAAAAATATAATAGGTAAAATTTGAACTACTACAAGTAAACTATGTAGGTTGCGTTGAAAGTTTTACGAAAAAGCTCTTAGAGGTAATCATCAGAGGGGGCGAGGGGTGTCAATTAAAATATCAGTAACCATAGAGAGTTCTAATGACATGTTCATCTTCTTGCTAAGATTTTGCATCTTGACAGTTTAATGAAATTAGGTCAAACTTGAGCTACAAGTAAGCGCGATATATTGCTCTTGAATTTAATGAAATTAGGTCAAATTTTAACTAGAAGTAATAAATTGTAGGCTGCATTGAAAGTTTTATGAGAGAAGCATCTGGAGGTACCCATCGAGTGGTTAATTAATATATCAGAAACCAAAGAGAGTTTTGACGAGTGGTTCGACTTCTAGCTAAGATTTTGCATCATGGAAATTTTTAACACCTTTTGAAAATGATCACATGAATTAGGGAGAGAGGGAAAATGATTTTTCTATTCTCTATAGGCAACCCACAAGCTTGAGGTGCACCTTAGGCTTAAAGATACAAACTTTATTTTCTCCATAATGTATATGGTGAACCTTAGCGGATGCCACATACTAGGCCTTATGGTGTGCTTTGGTACACATTGTTGTTGCCCTTATTAGGAAAAATGCAAATAGTATATTAGTAGTACACTAGTAGTAGTACTCATTTCTTTGCTTAGACATTGTTCGCGCGCTGTACATGCTAAGAGAATAAAATGTAAGCAGGGTAAGAGGACATCAACGAAGAGGAGTTGAAGGCGGTTCGATGTCAGAGGAAAGTTACGATGGGTTCCTGACACGAGGTACTCCTGCATACACTCTACTAGTAGTAAATTTCAGGACCTATCCATGCAAAACCAATTATGTGTTTTCTCTCTCCTTCGCTGCCTCTCACCATCCATCCTCCCTCTCTCCTATCCTTTCCCCTCGCACACCGGCCCGGCTGATCTTTCCCCCGTCCACAGCGTAGTGCGGCACACGTCTTCCTTTGTACGGCGGCTCTGTGTATCTGGCGTGTTCGGTAGCCATGTTGGTGTGGAGTAGGGACGAGGAGTACATAGGAAGGAAACCACTTTGGTCCTTGGCAGCAAAAAAATTCAAACTTTTCTGGTTTTCGAAATTTTCACTTGCTTCCAAAACATCGGGAGGGAAGGTTACTCAAAAGATCGGCCATTCACAATACTTCTTATCTTATCTTTATCTTGTCTTATCTCTTACAATACCATACCATACCACTATATAGTGTATAGATAACTTTGAACATTGACCGTTGGATCAAGACTGACAAATCCAAACATTGCTAACTGTTGGATCTTCTTTTCCATTCTTAGAATCTACAAAGATTATACTAATAGTCTTTAGCATGATGAACACTAGTATGCGCAAACCTCAAAACACACACTTCATTGCTCAGTTTCAGGGTCCTTCTGCTAAATCCATGGACTTGGGTGCAATTTTCGTTTTTATGAGGTCCTTGATGTATCTTGTACTTCCCTTGAATGTGTTAACTCTCAAGCACCTCACTCCTACGAGACTTACCACGGTTAAAAGAAAATGCAACCTCCCCAATTATCACACAAACTAGACCATGGTTTCTTATACGTAATACCCAAGTTTATAGTACTAGAATTTTTCAAGCTTCCTAGCTCACTTCGCACACTTCAGTGAATTCTTGTCGATTAACGAAATTAGGTCAAACTTGAGCTACAAGTAAGAACGATAGATTGCTCTTGAATTAAATGTATTTTTGGAGGTAGATGGGTGCATCTTCTTGTAGTAAACAATGTCGTTAGTGTGGGTTAACAACTATCAGAAAATAAAATTCTCAGTTTTGCGAGTGATGACGAGATGTTTCGTTTCTGTAAAGAAAGCCCAAAGAATATAGATCTTAATGCCATGAGCCAAGCTTCTAGACATATTAAGTGGACCAACGTGTTTTACTTACGATTCCCATATGTTTTTTGAGTTTTCAAACTCCCTAGCTAATCAACTCTGCCCACTTGAATTACTACATGCCGATTTATCGAAATTAGGTCAAACTTGAACTATAACTAAATTGTAGGTTGCTCTGAAAGTTTTATGAAAAACCTTTTGGAGGTTCCATACCGATCGGGGGGTCACAATCAATATATGAGAAACAACCGAGAGTTTTGACAACAGGTTTGACTTCTTGCTAAGATTTTGCATCGCATGACACTTTGGGTCAAACTTGAGCTACAAGTAAGCACGATAGATTGCTATTGAAATATATGACTTTTCAGAGAGGTAGATGGGTGCATTTTCTTGTAGTAAATAGTGTCGTCGGTGCGATTTTCCAACTATATCAGGAAAGAACATCTAGTTATTTTCAATTTTCCGAGTGATGACGAGCGAGGTTGTTCTTTTTTGTAAAGAAATGTCTAAAGAATATTGGATCTGAATGCCAGAAGCCAAGTTTACCGACACATATAGTGGACCAACATGTTGTACCAATGATTCCCATGTTTTATTTATGAGTTTTCAAACATCCTAGCTAACTCTGCCTATTTGACCGAATGACTTTATGTCAATTTAACGAAATTAGGTCAAATTTGAAACTACAAGTAAATTGTAGGTTGCTTTGAAAGTTTTACAAAAAATCATTTGGAGGTACCCATCATGGGGTCCAAATTAATATATCATAAAACACTAAGAGTTTTGATGATAGGTTCAACTTCTTGCTGAGATTTTGCATCTTGACAATTTAACGAAATTAGGTCAAACGTGAGCTAGAAGTAAGCGCGATAGATTAGTCTTGAATTAAATATATTTTTAGAGGTAGTTCGGTGCATCTTGTTGTAGTCAACAATGTCGTCAGTGTGAGTTTCCAACTATCAGGAAAGAACATTCAATTCTACATTTTCTGAGTGAAGACGAGCGAGGTTGTTCTTTTTCGTAAGGAATCCAGAGAATATTGGATGTGAATGCCATGCTAAGTTTACACACATATATAGTGGAACAACATGTTGTACCAATGATTCTCATGTTTTATGAGCTTTCAAACTTCCTAGCTAACTCTACCTATTTTAATGACATTTTAAGTCGATTTATCAAAATTAGGTCAACTTTGAAACTACAAGTAAATTGTAGGTTTTGCTTTGAAAGTTTTACGAAAAAGCTTTTAGTTTGGAGGTACCCATCGAGGGGTCACAATTAATATATCGAAAAACAATGAGAGTTTTGATGATAGGTTAAACTTCTTGCTAAGATTTTGCATCTTGACAATTTAACAAAATTAGGTCAAACTTTAGCTACAAGTAAGCGTGATAGATTGCTCTTGAATTAAATGTCATTCCAGAGGTAGATGGGTGTATTTTCTGGTAGTAAGCAGTGTTGTGTGTGTGAGTGTCCAACTACCAGGAAACAACATTCAATTCTTCATTTTCCGAGTGAAGACAAGCGAGGTTAGTTGTTCTTTTCTGTAAAGAGATGTCCAAAGAATAGTGGATGTGGATGCCACAAGCTAAGTTGACAGACATAGATAGTGGATAGACAACATGTTGTACTTGCTATTCCCATGTTTCATGAGTTTTCAACCTTCCTAGCTAACCCCGCACATTTGAATGACTTTATGTCGATATCTCAGAATGAGGTAAAATTTGAAACTACAAGTAAATTGTAGGTTTTGCTTTGATAGTTTTACAAAAAAGCTTTTGGAGGTACCCATCGAGGGATCAAAATTAATATATCATAAACCAGCGAGAGTTTTGACTATAGGTTCAACTTCTTGCTAAGATTTAGAATCTTGAAAATTTTGAACCCCTTTTGAAAACAATCACATGAGAAATAAGGAGAGAGGGGAAATGATTTTTCTATTTTCTGTGGGCAACCCATAAGCTTTTGAGGTGCACCTTAGGCTTAAAGATAACTTTAGTTTCTCCATACTGTATAAGGTGAACCGTAATTAGTAGATGCCACATAGGCCTTAAGGTGTGCCTTTTTACACATTGCGGATGACCTTAGGGCATCACCTATGTATGTAAAACAACTTGTTGATAAGATGGCTCCTAACATGACCATGAAATGAATATGAGTTGGAACTTGCAAATTTGCATGATTTTACAACATCATCCTCCCAACATGATGTAATTTATCAAATAATTTTTTGAAACTCCTAAGTATGATATCCATTCTTCTTCGAGATCCTGAGCATTGGGAGTATGGCCATGGATGATCAGTTGAGGCCTTGGATTGAGGTGGTACAACCTACCAAATTTCTATTATTACATGCACCATGACCAAATTCTAAACTAAAATAAAGCGGAAAAATATCCCGCGTATTCGGACATAGTTCGTGCCCCAAAATTTCAGATACTCTGAAATTCCTATTCGACCCCTATTAAATTCGGTGGGTGGGGGATCCACTCGTATTTTTCCTAGTATAGTGCTAGCAGTACCTAAACCCTACCCCCTCCCTCTTTCCTCTAGGAATACATCATCAGCCGAAACATCCCTGCTGCACTTTAGCCGGCATACCCGCCACACCTGATCTGCTCAACAAACCCTCTTGTCTGGTGTGCTGAGCACATCATCGACCGCCTAGTATCTGCTCCATGGACGCCATGGTCCAGCGTTCTGCTCGTATCCTCTCCTGCCCAAGATCTGCTTCCCCATCGTCGACACCCACTACGACCATAGCACCTTTGGCGACCTGGATGTGACCCGTGAGGATGCGGAGGAGGCCTAGACGCTGCCCCGACCGAGGTAAAACCAGATCTCCCTGTGCAATTTGTTTGTTGGCAATGTACTGTATTCGTGCTAAATTTCCTAACTAATAGGTTCTTTACTTGATATACACCTGTTATGTACTAAATTAACCTGTTGTGGCTACGCTTAAACTCCACGCATTGAACTGTTTTTATGTACTGTAATATCTCTTTGTGAATTATTAGTCTCTTAACATATGTGTTTACATTCTATGTTGTACATGTCCACATGAGATATGATTATATAATATCTCTCTCATTTGCCGATTTACGAACTATAGTATTTCCATCGTGTTATTGTCTAGCTTTCCTATACTACACGTTTACACACGTCGTACTATTTGACCATTATGTATTATCGATTTGATCCCTCTTAACCAACGGCTCAAACTGTTTGCTGTTATTATGCAAGGAGCAACCTCAGTTTGCACATAATATCATAGAGTGAATAGATCCTATAATATCGTAAGACCCCATCACTTTTGTTTCACTTCATGCCAACGTATATCATGTTGGAACCTGTTTGTATTTGTAGTTGGCCATACCTTTATGCAGAGGAGCAACAATGGAGTACATACTCTGCCCGTCCACACGAGCCGCTGTAGATCTCATGTAACACCTACCATAAGGCTCCCCCTCCGAAGTTTGGTCCTTGCCACATTTTTTGTTTTCTTAAACTTACCATTTGTCTTTCTCGTCTTCATATTTTTTTTGCCAAAAATTAGCATCAAACATTTTAGCCCCACTATGGTCTGCTTTTGTTCCATGTGCTTAGTTCAATTTCCTAGATATGGAGAGGCCAGGTGTATTGCATCTGAGTTGTCTGATAATAAGAACAAGGCCAAACTAGCGATAAGATCCACACATGTATCATAAGGAACTCTATGCACTTCATCTCACTCTTGTATCTAATGTGTACCATAGTTACACGAACTGACTATTTTAATATGAGGCACTTGATGATTCAGTTTGTTGTTCTCAGGCCACGGAACCGTTGAAATTATCTGGCTATTCATGAATAACTCAATGTATGATTGCTTGATTCATTATTTGTCTGAAATTATCTAGCTAGCATATTTGAGGCTCACACTTGATGTGTTTTTGTTGGCTGAGTTACTCTTTTTTGTCTATGATTAAATCAGTGGTAGATTTTGTTGTGTAGTGCCTGGCTAATTTATATATGAGAAACATAATGGCTTAGTTTTCATATTCTTTTTATTCATGTTCTACACATTCTAATTTGAGCAGTCTGCATTATGTACTTTGGTTGATTGCTCGCATTATTATTCAAAATGAACTTGTAGATTGTTTCCCAAGTCTGTTGTTTAAGTAACTTGTTTTGTCTTGGTCTCAGCCATCTTCAAGTAGACCAGTCATTTCACAGAGAAGCACATGCTCGCATCGCTCCATGGCACTAGCTAGTCCACTTATTCAAGAAGAAATAGATGTATGAGCCACCATCGTTAATTGCTTCCTTCCTTATATATTACCGCATTGACACATTTAAAATTCATGGTGGTGTGATTGCATGGTAATGCTGTTATAACTTGTTTTGTGTTTGTTTCATGCTGCAAATGACCCTCTGAATGCCGAACAAAGAGCCGCTTCTCCAAGTTTAGATTTTGTTTCACACAGCAGCAGTGACAATACCTATTACTCATGACACACCACTTCGACTGATCCTATTTTTCCAGCCGAAAGATTACTTGAGGATGCCCTCCAAGATGCCCGTGATATTGTTGAGCAAGAAGCCAACAAAATAGATTCAGTAATCACCATAGCACGCAAAGACTTATATGAATTGAAAAACAGGCAAGCATTAACGCAAAACATACTTAATAATCTCATCGGCAGCTCTCATGGGAAGACAGTTGTTACGTGTCTCGTGATGCAAGCTCCATAGAGACCTTTTCTGTAACACCAGTTATGGTTTTTTTAGTTGTTTGGACTCTGATGCAATTTTTATGCTTCATTTTATTACTATCAAGTTTATTGAGGATTGTAATAATCTACTGTAATTCTAAGTTGTAAGTTGTTTGAGGATTGTTACAAACTGAGCATCTATCAGAATTACTACACACACATCAAAAATAGTGAAATTGTAAGAGGTACAACACACGATCTACTAGAACAGGGAGAACATCCATTGTATTACACGGGCACCATAGAACTTGCAAAATTCATAGACGTTCACTCAACAAACTGAACACATAAAGAGCTGACCTAAAGAGAATACATCAGGAGCAGACCCAGACAATTCATCAATCTGACGGATAGCCATCATAGTAATCGTAGTGGGTGGTACCATCCTCGCCATAAGGTGGCACCATCTGCAGCTCAGAATGCTCGACGATTCTGCAATACTCCGCTAGCAATCGATCGAGTTCGAAAGGACTGTCATTGATCCATAATCCTCCTACTCCATACCCATATACAACCATTGTCTCCTCTTCCCATGCAAGAGCCTCAAAGTTGTAAGATCTAATCTCGGATAGGTCCGCATATTATATGTTGTCGGCCTGCACCGTGGGTACCCTAGCGTTGTCGATGCAGACGCACCAATTGTCAGCAACAAAGAGAGCACGACTCCCGATGCCTCTGACCGGCTGAAGGACACGCTTCTGGGTATCAACACGGTAAACAACCGGCCTGCCGCCATAGACCGGTCCACTCGCAACGAACAACAACTTCCCGTCGTACTCAACAAGGTAAAAATGATTCTCTAGGAACTAGCAGCCCGGAACAGGGCATGCAACGGTGGGATGCATCTCTAGGGTTCGTGCGGAGCTCTACAGATGGACATCTCCATGAGCAGCATCACACATAGTCGAGAGGATAGACCCGTATCTGTCTGTGACGAAAACATCACTAGCGTAAGAAGTCATGCTCTGGAGTTCCACAAAGTCATATGGCGAGTACCATGCTTCACCAAATACCGGGAGACTCCCTTCCTCCATGCTCACATCCGCCCACCGAATGGTGGTGTTCTAATGGTTTGATGTAAATACCATCAACGACGAGAACATCATCACAGTGACAGAAGCCACCTGCACGGTCGGTATCTCCGCCCTCAGGCGCTTGATAGCGCCCGAGAAGGGGTTGTACAATCGGGTCTTGTACGACTGCACCCTCTGTCCAAGCACAAGGAGGTTGTTGGTTGTGCTACCGACATAAAAGTACCTTCGAGAGAGCGAGAGAGAGGTGAAATAGAGATTCAGTCAAGGTAAACAGACTAAAATTCAATCAAGGTAAACCATGGAGCAAAACCCTGGGCAACAAGTGGACGAAGAAACAGAACTTGAAAAACAGATAGTATAGGATGTGAATGCAAAAAAGGGATCGCATATAGACATATGAATATAAAGAAAGCACCTGCGAATAACCCGGATAATCTTCTTCTCAAGGTGGCGACCAGTTCTCACGTTCAACAATGTGGTGGCAGCATCGTCTAAGCGATACTCCTCCGACAACTGGTGCTCTAGAACAATCCATTTGGCTGGCATAAAGTGCTCCTCCGTGAAGCCGCGTCAGGCGCTGCAGACAGCCTGAAAGGAGGCGCAGTAGTCAAAGTCGTCCGTCAAAAGGAAGATGTCACCTATCTTCTGGACGAGTCCCTCAGGGAGACCAGCCCATGGCGAGTCCTCTTGCTTCTTGCTGGCCATGGATGATGGCGTTCGTGTGGTCTCGGTCCCGTTGACTGGCACACGAAGCGGTTCCAGAGACACATATTTAAACAAAGGCCTGGGAAAGCCAAGCAAATCGTGTAGAAACGATACGATGGCATTCACACAGCAACCTCAAACTGGCACGAGCACGTGCATGCGCACACGCACTAATTACGGGACAACGGTCGTGCACACCAGCATATGACTCCTGGGAGCACGCGAATGTGTATGTATCGGATGATACTAGTAGTAGTAGTAGTATTATAACCTCATTGTATTTAATTATCCCAAAATCTAAGGAGAAAACGTGCGCTCCCTGGTCCCTCAGGGCACACGCAAACGCAGGACATTTTCCATTTTTTACATGGCATTTTCCATTTTTCAATTTCGCTTTTTGGTTCTGCCCTTAGATGCTCACCGTTGTGTCGGATGGGGTGTATGCTCCGTGGAGCTAAAAACCTCATGTTCTCTTAATAGCACGGTCGTTAACTATTGAGGTATATATGTTTGTAGTCCCACAACTTGCACCGCGGGAGCGTTTTAGTCCCACATCTTGCAAAGTGAGAAACATTAGTCCCACAACTTGTAACCGGGAACATTTTAGTCCAATTCAATCCAATTTCTATGATTTTGTCAGAATTCGTCTTAACTAATTCTAGAAGTGACATGTGGTATCATAATTTTTGCAAAATGACCCCTATGTATTTTCTCCCTGCTAGTTGTGACCTCGGTACGACCCGACAGGTGGATCTGAATAAGAAAACGAATAAGAAAAACTACCAATGCATTGTAGGGTATCGAACTGATTACCTATGCTACTGAAGAAATCAGCCTTGCCACTACAACATGCACACATAAGTGATTAACTGAAGAGCGCTCCGGCTAATGTGTTCTTTATTTTGGATATTCAAAAATATGTGTTCCGAAGATGTGAAAAAATCTAAAAAAGATGCAAATTCTGAATTCAAAATAATTTGTGTTCTGGGCTACAATTGCAACTCAAGTTTATTTCTTTTTATTTTTGCGAATAAGAAAAAACTCAAGTTTATTCTAGACACTGCAGCTAGCTACTAGGTTAACGACTAAGCTATACAATTGATATTATGGACCATGCCAACATATACATGACAAAATGTTTCGGTACAGATGCACAAGATTATGCTGGCAGTAGACGTGAGCATTTTTGCATTTATATGTGCTTTTTTATTATATAAATAATTATTTCCTTCCAATTACTCCTCGTCTGGTATAATTACGTCCTCTCAAGTACTCCCCGTCTAATAGGAGTAACAACTAGCATCTACCGGCATAGTGGCTTGTGGGTGTGTGTGTCGTTGTACAAAAGTGTCAAGTTCCAATACATTCTCCTCTTAGAGATTTAACTATTTTATTTGTACGCCTACTAACAGGTGGCCCACTTATCTATCCGCATTGGGATACAAATGACATAGAAAAATATAGAGGGTCATTTTAAAAAAATCAACGTCATTTGTAGACAAATTAAGTCAAATTCACTAAAATTTGATTAAATTGGACTAAAATGCTCTCAAGAGATAAGTTGTGGGACTAGTATTGCTCATTTTTTAATATGTGGGACTAAAACGTTCTAGCGGTGCAAGATGTGGGACTAAAAGTGTATATACCTTGTAATTATTTTACAGCCTTAATTGCTAGGCCGAAGGACCAAATAATGCTCCTAGTTTTACTCAATTACTCCTCTAGTTTACCCAAAAATATGAACCACCACGTCTTGTAATGCTCCTAGCTGATCATGTTGTCAAAACAGGAGTGCATCCATTGGCTTGCATGTTTTCAATTAGATGCGGCGGCCACGTGCATTGGTTGGATTTTAGGATTACTACTGCATGCAATAACTAGCTATAAAGTGAATATGTGAAGTTAATTCTCCAAACTAGTACTACTCCGGCCTAGTAATACCGAACATAGGAAGTACCTCAAGTGTGGTTATATGGATGATCAGTTGATGTGAATATCGACTATTAATTCCTGACCATATAGCCGTACGTTCTACCACCTTTTTTACTACTAGTAGTAGTACATGGACGCAAGCAAAATTCAAAATCTCAATCGAGTGGCAAAATCACACACACCAACTTCGAAGCATTTCCCGCCTAACCGTTTCAAAAACTTTGAGCCAAAATCTCCCACCGAGGGAGTACATTCTTATATTATTATTATTATTAGATGGACGCTAGCCAAAATCAAAATCTCAATCGAGCGGCAAAACCACACACCCACTTTGAAGCATTTCCCGCCCCTCCGTTTCAAAAACTTTGAGGCAAAATCTCCCACCGAAGGAGTACCATTTTTGTATTATTATCAGAAGATGAGCGCTAGTCAAATTCAAAATCTCAATCAAGCGGCAAAACCGCACAACAACTTTGAAGCATTTCCCGCCCCTCTGTTTCAAAATCTTTTAGGCAAAATCTCCCACTAGGGGAGTACCATTTTTGTATTATTATCAGATGGGTGCTTGTCAAATTCAAAATCTCAATCGAGCGGCTAAACCATACACGTACTTTGAAGCATTTCCCACCCCTCAGTTTCAAAAACTTGGAGGAAAAATATCCCACCGGGGCAGTATCATTTTTATATTATTATTAGATGGATGGTTGCTAAATTCAAAATCTCAATCAAGCCACAAAATCACATATCAATCTTGAAGCATTTCGCCCCCCTCCATTTCAAAAACTTTTGACTTCAAAATTCCCACTACCCATTGTTCTGACGCCCTATGGGCAAGCTAAAGTTTGTAGCTTGGGGGCACGATCGTAATTATGTTTCTGTTCACCTCCTTAGTCCCGATTCGCCCAGATTTTCCTCTTGGTCCTTCCAAAAATCCCATCCCCCTCTCTCCCATGCCCTCACCTCCACGCGCACCGGCCGATGGCAATTCCATGGCGGTCGGAGCCACTTGAGCTGCGGTCTCGTGCACCGCCGCGGAGCCGCTTCACCGATGCTCACCCACTGGATCTGGTTCACCGGGTCTCTCTACCACTACACCAGAGCTGCGGTGTTGTTTACCACGCTGATGGCATCATTGACTACCCAAGCTCTGCTTCTGAAAGCTATCCAATTGTACCGGATCTGCTTCACCGGTGTACACCAAACGTGATCTAGTTCAAGGAGTTCCATGTCCACTGCTCTAGACCAGTTGCTTGGTCGTCGCTGTTCACTGCACTCGATCTGCCTCAACGACGCTCTTGTCCACCACGCTCAAGCCGGCATCAACCGCCAAAGATCTGCTTCCCTAACGCCAACAGCCACCACAACCGTAGCACCCTCGGTGACCTGGACGTCACCCGCACGGTACCGACGAAGCTTAGATGCCTCTCCAACCAGGGTTAACCAAATATGCAACTTGTTTTTGTTTGCTCAGCAATATAGCAGGTTTAAGCCTATCGCAGTGAACTGTATTTTTGTAATCATGCTCATACATACAAGTCAGTGGGAATGCCTATTCTTTGTGCTAGTACATACAAGGTCATTAGACATGTTGGTTTGCATTCGCTTCTCTACAAATTTCAAGTCATGGTCATGTCTATTATTTTGTCATGCACATGTTCTTAGCTACTCCATACAACATTAATTGTCTACTACCGTGTAATTCTTGCAAAATTTCAAGTCAGCGGAAAATATTAGTGTGGATTCCCTGCTCTACAGTTTCTGAATCTATCTTGTTCGTCCTGAGATCAGTTCCTGCTATTATTTCCTTCTTGACATCGTTCTGCTATCCTGTAGTAGTCGTTTAAACTCTTCGTACTAATTCGATTATAATTTTGTTGTTTCCATTTGATTCTTGAAAAGCTGCATCACAAACTATTTCCTTTTTCTTGCATATATTTCAAAATGGAACAATGAACATGTTGGTTTGCATAGCGTATTCTACAGGTTCACAAGGGATGCCATTACTTCCTTATCTGGTGTTAGTTCATCCCGAGCAACAACATAACTGTCCTCTACTATGTAGTTCACTCGTGGTTTGCGTTCCTACTCTAGAAGTTCCCTTATGATGTCATTATAATTTCTATCTGGTTGATTCTTAGCTATGATAGTAACTACATGCCATTGTGTAGCTCACCGCAAATTCTGAGTCACCCAATGACTCTATGCATTCTAGGAGATGCCACTACTTCCATATATATTTGCTGAAATGACCTCGCTAGTTTATATTTGCTGAAATTCTAAGAAACACTTTGTTTGATTACTCATTTCATTCTAGGCACACTTGTCTATTGCTTGTTTGTCCTATTCTGCAACTTCACGAGCGACGCCATTATATATCGCATCTGGTTCTGGGTTTAGTTCGTCCTAAGACACGACAAAACTATCCTCTACAATATATAGTTCATTTGTGGTTTGCATTCCTGCTCTACAAGTTCTCGTATGATGCGGTTATACTTTTTATCTGGTTCATTCTTCTCTATGATAGTAACTGCATCCCATTTTGTGGCTCAGCGCAAATTTTGAGTCACCCAACATATTTTGCATTTTAGGGTATAGAACTGATTCCATATTTATTTGTTGAAATGACCTTGCTAGTTTATATTTGCTGAAATTCTAAGCCACACACACACACATTTTTTTATTGCTCGTTTCACAGTAGGCACACTTTTTTAATGCGTGTTTGCTTGTCCTGTTTGTTTGACGTGTTAGTCAATAATTGAACCATTGACCAGTTGTAAACTCCAGATCATATCTCCTGTCATATCAGTCAAATGAGTAGTTTATCTTGTTTGATATATTAACTTGTTATTATTTAGTTTTAGACTGCAATTATTGCTATCGCCATCAAAGAGGGGGCTGCAAGATCATTTCTCCTCCAATGTAGCTGTTATACTCAAAGAAAGATGCAGGTGATCAATTGAGAAAGCAAATTGAGGACTCTGCTATCAACTTGATTGTCAACTGAAATGTGATTTTTCTTTCCCTTGAGTTGATAATATGAAATAATTTTAAGAAGTTTGCAACTGATGTAATATCTAGATAACTCGCGTAGGCCATGTAGGCATTTAGTTGACACCGTCCACACATGGCGGTAGTCGTTACGGTAACTATGCTAGGCAGGTCGATTAGGGAACAATACCGTGCTTTGTTATTGGACCATCGTGTATTCGGCTGACAATGAACAGTAAAAAATGCTGGATTATTATACACGTTTTATGATATTGGCATGGGCTTCAGAAAGACCGAAACTCTAAAAGGCCATAATGGTAACGAACCGATCCGCATGTGGTAATAGGACATAACAAGAATAGTAAATAAGATGGCGAGCGAAGCGATGCGAGCGAACAAAGACAACCCATTACAGTAATAGGAAAGAAACTGTAAAATCGCCGAATAGTGATAGGCCAAAACAGTAGCGGGCCTCAACAGTGGGACAACAGTGAAAGGCTAGAATAGTGACGAGCCTGAACAATAACAACCCGAGAAATTTCTAGACCGAGCGATAACGGGCGACAGATTTACCGAGCTAAAGAAACGGCCAGGGCTGAGCTAAAGGCCGGAACAGTAAAAGGCCAGAACAATAACATGCCAGAATAGTAATGGACCATCAAAGAGAAGGGCCGTCAGTAGGTGGCCCACGATGGGCTGCGATAACAGTAATGGGCTAACCGTAGGCCTTAAGTGTACATGAGCGACTTGGCGCAGGCTGCTAATGGGCCGCACAGTGTTGGACCAACATGGGCCTTCTGTAGGCGGAAACAGAATCGAGCCTGAAAGTTCGTGGGCTGCTACTGGTTGCATTTTTGGGCCCATTTCAAACAGTGAAGGATAAAACAGTAACATGCCATCTTCTTATTGGGCTCTCCTGATGGGCTGGCCTAGTTAGTATTTAGCAGGCCTTGGCTGAGCCTTACTTCTCCATGGTTTCTATGACCATTAAAGGTGGTAACCGACCGCTAACGGCGGCGGCCACGTGGCAGTTTGCCTGACGTCAGCAGTCAACACGGCTGGCGAAGAGATCTATGACGGCCAAGGGTGTGATCCGCCACGGTAAAAAACCCGTGGTTAATTCATTTGTGACGGGGCTTTTACCATGAAGGCCATCCGAGGCAGAAGACTTTTTGGCCATGAAAAAGGGCCTTCAACCATGAAAATTGTCCGTTGTAAAAGCCAACTTTTCTTGTAGTGAGAGATAAAACACACATCATAGATCTGGAAGGGTTTCTCCATCTCCCCAAGAACGAAGGGAGCTACTCACACATGGAAGCAATCAACAACATCATCATAATAAAATGGATGGATCAAAGTAATTCGATGAATGTAGTGCAAACCACAATTGAATCTGGAATTACAACAAGATCTAATGGATGGAAGATGGGTGTAGAGATGTTGATGGAGATGAAGCGGTAGATGATGTAGGGGATGATGTGTTGTCCTCCAATGATCCGTGCAGCAGCGAGGATTTTCCCTTTTTCAAGTTCCTCCTTTAGATCCCTTTCTGGTGTGGTTTTTCATGGTTGGAGGTTTCTATGAATGTTGGATCTCTCTTTTTTTTGCGAGGAAGAAGTATTTGATGAGGCGGTCCCATCGCCGGGTCGTACGGGCGCGCGGTATGGGCGGGCTCTGCCCGTAACACCAGTCATTATGCTGGCTGGAGCCTTCTGGGCATGGGAAATTCTTCTAGGTGCGAAGGTAAATCAATAAAATGACTTTTATCATTTCAAAATATCATATTACTATGTAATATGATAGTCTCAATTGATATGTCCATTAAAGACTTAGTAAATTGGGATCCTGTTGAAACAAGGAAAAAAAGGTGCATGCCTACGCGGTAATATGCTAAAAACCCTATACTACTAATGCAAAAACAATAAGTAAAATGTTCAATTTTTTGACTCATCAGGTCCCGCATGTCAGCATCTCATTAGAAGAATCGTGTTTATGATGAAAAAAATTCCTTCACTCGCGCTACCTTGTTCCAAACTTGATAGCATTGCTCGATGCATCTACCGTTTAATCAGGCTGCTGGGACCCACTTGTCATCCTCTCATTAGAAGAAACATGTATATGATTGATCTTTTTCCTTTGCTCACGCTACCCTATTCTGAACTTGATAGCGCTTCTCGATGCATCTACCGTTCAATCACGCTACTAGGTCCCCCGTGTCAGCCTCTCATTAGAAGAACTGTGTGGATAATGGAATTTTTCCCTTCGCTCGTGCTACTCTATTCTGAACTTGATAGCGCTGCTCGATGCATCTATCGTTTATTAATGTTGCTGGGCCCCACATGTCATCCCCTCAGTAGAAGAAACGTGTGTATGATGGATTTTTTGCCCTCGGTTGCGCCTTCGTGTTCTGAATTTGATAGCTTTGCTCGTTACATCAGTCGTTTATTCAGGCTAGTGGGTCCCTTATGTCAGCTTTGCATTAGAAGAATCATGGGTATGATGGATTTTTTTTCTTCTCTAGCTCTACCCAGTTCCGAACTAGATAGCATTGAATCTGTCGTTTGGTCACACAGCTGGGTCCCACATGATGGCCTCTCATTAGAAGGATCGATTATATGATTGACTTTTTTCTTCGCTCGCGCCTCCATGTTTAGAACTTGATAACATTGCTCACTTCATGAGTCTTTTTTCAGGCTGCTGGGTCCCCCATGTCAGCCTCTCATTTGAACAAACGTGTGCATGCTGGACTTTTTTCTCGCTCGTGCCTCCATGTTTTGAACTTGGCAATGTTGCTCGATGCAACACCTGTATAAGGTCTTGCTAGTGGGTCCCACATTTCGGTCTATCTATAAATGAAACGTGTGTATGATGAACTTTTTTTGGCTGCGTCCGTTGTTTTGACCTTTGTAGCATTGCTCGATGCGGCAACCATGTATGGTTTTGCTGCTGGGCCCCCCTTGTCAGCCTCTTTGGTATATATGTCTTGTGGGTCCCTAATGCAACCTTGTATGTTATGGCTGGTGTGTCCCCGATTCCAGCCTCTTTATACAAGTATTTAACTTTTTTTCAAACCCGCCGATCAAACTTGAGGGATAATGCTGGCTGGTGGGTCTGTGATGTCAACCTCTCCGTAATGTGATATTGCTAGAAGAAAAAATGTCAACCCAACATACATATATATGTAAACCCAATATATATACACACAGGGGATTCGAACTCAAGACCTTCGAATTAAATAGACTTAAACTGAGTGCTTTATAACTACACCAAAGATATCTATAGAAAAGATATCATTAAACGTTTATTAGTACTACAACTTATGTATTAGTATTTTATAAATATTTTG
The DNA here is from genome assembly GCA_023614405.1 of Avena insularis. Classification (NCBI taxonomy): domain Eukaryota; kingdom Viridiplantae; phylum Streptophyta; class Magnoliopsida; order Poales; family Poaceae; genus Avena; species Avena insularis. The sequence goes on along the minus strand of CM042694.1, from coordinate 440,828,186 downwards.
TGTCCATGAATATAAAAGGCCAGCGCTCCTGGCATCTCAATTTATAAAATGCCACATAATCGAGTAGCAATGCCCAAAAGGCCGAATTAAAAATATTTTGGGCCATACTCCATGGGCTATGCTCCATGGGCTCATTTCTAAAATTTCACGGTGCTATGCTTAGTAGTCCCCTGACCCTGAAAAGGCCGAAATATAATGTCCTAGGCTATGCTCCATGGCCTCCTTTCTCAAATTTCAGTGGGTTGTGGTCACCAGTCCCCTGACCCCGAAAAGGATGAATTAAAATGTTCTAGGATAAAGTGGGGGTGGAATGGGCTAGATTTCTTCTCCTCGTGAATGAAAATTGCATTATGATGTGGCTCGGCCGGATTCGAAACAAAGAGCTCATAGAGGGAGGTGGAAAAGGCGACAATTATTTTGACACATATTCATGCAAAAAGTCAAAAGAACCGTGGACACACCCTCCGCCTGCGCCAAAACTAGACTGATACCCTATGACTTCACTTGGTGAAATCACGCGGTATCTTTACTTCTCTCACATCTGTCCAAAACATAAATCCAATGGTTCCAATGACAGAAAGGCAAAAACTCTATTGCAAATAGCCAGTTAGCAATGACAAAACTTTTGATAGATTTTTTACTAGGATTTGAAAGATTCAGTAGTAGGGAATAAGACAGGAAAATATTGACAGATTCCCAGTTCGTAATTAGCTCACTTGACAGATTCAGCAGCATTTCAAAGTGGTTGATTCAGCAATACAGACAGTGAACTTCAATAGAAGTACAGAGATAATTAGTTCTTGTTTTAGCTCTAAAAACCTTGGCACATGATGATTTTGCCCCTTTTCTCCTAACACACTGCATCATTGGAGCATGCAAAACTGACGATCAAGTCTGCTTTTGTGTGCATACATCGTTCTTACATCAATGCCTATATGACCAACATATATGCAACCTAAAATGCCCAATCCTCATCTAGATTGTGACAAGTCCATGTTTCAAAACAAAAGCAAGACCAGCCAACTACTGCCCTTGATCTAAACAAGTACCCGTACATCAGTATTAGCTCTACCAAGTACTTTAGTAAAAGCAATGAATGGAAATTTGATAGATTCAGTAGAATTTGAAAGATTAGGCAGTACAGAATAAGACTGGAAAAGTATCTTACAGGTTCCTAGTTCACATTCAGCAGCACTTGATAGATTCAACAGCAATTTAAAGTGGCCGATTCAACAGTGGCATAAAATGACCAAACGAATTGACAGATTTAACAATGCCGACATTAAAATTCAATGGTTGTACAACAATGCGGCAAGGACAAGTTTCAAAAAGAAAGCGAGACCATGCATATTCTCCACTCGATCTGAACAATTCCCAGTACATAGGTATTACTATAAAAATAGATTAGCAGTAGCTGAACTCCATACAAAATACTTCTTAGTAGAAGTGTAGAACAACAAGTCTACACTAAGCTAAGAACCACTACATGTCCCATAATATATAGAAGAAAAGAGAATGATTTAGCATGTCAAAGTGTTGGTCAGGAAGAACGCTTGATTTCCTTCCTAGGACGCGTCTCTTATTTCATTGTCGCCTGTCGGCCTCTAGGTCAGCAGCATACATGTAAAATTCATATGGCAAACCAGGAAATTCAGGATCCTTAATTTCCACAATTCCGATTACGAAGGGAATCTGCCACCAACATAAACTAGCGAATTAGTACAACATTACATACACTCACACTAGGATCAGCAAAAGAGGATTAAGATGTGATATCTCACTGGTGAATCTTGTCCAACGACAGGTTCAGTAGTATGCCAGTAAAGCCGCGACATCGATAGAAAAGACGTGAGCACTTCCTGCACGGTATAGGCCAGCGACGACCTAATTGTTGTCTCGGATGACCTCGTTACTACAACCTGATTGATACTAGCGAACAAGACCAATGACTAAAACCTCACCTCGTACCATGGTGATTCGCACATGGCCGACCTGACCGGCCTGACAGACAGGAGCAAGTTTGTGCTATGCCCGTCAATTTGGGCGACGAAAAGCTTGCCCTCGTTCCTGATGCCGATGACCTCAGCTCTCAGTGAGCCTAGTGTAGAAATCGGCATAGACAGGTCCCATTTTTGGGGGCTGTATCTAGGTATTGTTATCGAGTGGGCAGATACGAGGGGCTCGACAAACACTTTCTTGACACTAGTGAACTCACATCCTGGCTCCATGCATACAAATTGGCGGTAGTTGCATGCGATCTTGTGGTTGTAGACGTCCTTGTAGAAGACCCAAGTCCAGCAGATGTTGTTGGGGCATCTACTACCTTTTCTGCCAGAAACTTGCCGGTACAGCTCCTTGGAGCATGCGGCTAGCCGGACAGTAGTGGTAGGTTCCAGACGCATAGCTATGTTGTTGAAGACATCATCACCGACCTTCACCCAGATGTCATTCAGCCGATTGTGCCTCTAATCCACCGTCATCATGTCTGGATGGATTGGGATCAAGGGCGGATCTATGTATGACTATTGGGCATATTTGGAGGAGAGGGGTGGCGGCCTGTAAGGAGAGATGTTGAGGGTGAGATGGCTAGAAAAATGTGTGAATTGCTCGCTCGAGAAAATCCAAATGCAGCCATGCGGAGTTAGGGATGGCTCTTTGAACGAGGGGGGTTTGCTATGATCCCTCGGTTGTCTTCTATCGGGCGTAGCTGCATCAAGGACACCGACTAGAGTTATAGAGTAGGGAGTACTATGGCTACTCTAGACTGGTACGCTGCCATGAGTGTTCTCTCATCACATCAGTTATTAGAACTGACAGATGATTTATTTACTTCTTCCATTTTTATACTTCTCCCTCCAGTTTGTATTCTAACCAGCCATAGTGTTGGCAAAAAGTGATTCAAACCATGCTTGGAACCTATTTGATACTCTACAGAGCATCGACTCAATCAGTTCAAATAAAAAAGCGATTCACACACTTAGTTCACTTCTATCCTGACACAAGCAATAAAGGGAAGAGCAACCACGCCTAGATGAGAAGAATATGTGTATTTCTTGTCAGCAGCTGGGTCCCATGATACGGTACCAACTGATTCAATACACTACAGCTAAATGGGATCGGTCCAATCTTTTTTATGCGCCACACCAGCAGTGTGGCTGGTCTTCGCCTCAACTTTGTCTAGATTCACATCGATTGGACAGAGTAGTTGTAAGTTGAATTATGTTTTCCCGTACTTCATACCAAAATACCAAGATGTCGAACCTCATATGAACTTTCTATAAAGGTACCGCTATGCAAAGTTTGGCAAGTCTGCTAAAATTGCTGAAACTTCTAGAAAGGCAAGAACCCATGGCCTAAATTGCATCATGTTTTGATAAATAACGACAAGTTCCTAGTTCATATTCAGTAGCATTTCAAAGTGACCAATTCAGCAATACAGACTCTGAAATTCAATAGCAGGATGATGAGAATCAATTCTTCTGTCAGCCGTAAAAACCTTGGCGCAGGATCAGTCACTTTTCTCCAAACACACTTGATCATTGGAGCAAGCAAAACTGATGATCAAGTCTGCTTTTCTGTGCATACCTTTCACTCACATTAATGCCTGTGTGACCCACATATGCAACCCAAAATTCCCCAAACATCATCTAGATTGTGACAAGGCCATGTTTCAATAGAAGAGCAAGACCATCTACTGTCCTTGATCTAAACAAGTACCAGTAAATCAGTAAGTTCTACAAAACACTTTAGTACTGTAATTAAAACGATAGAATATTTGACAAATTCACTAGCATTTGAAAGATTCGGTAGTACTGAATAAAACTAACAAATATCAATAGATTCACAATATATAATCATCGACACTTGACAGATTCAACAACATTGCAAAGTGACCAATTTAGCAGTACATATAATGACCAAAAGAATTTACAGATTTAACAATGCAGACATTGAAATTCAATAGATGTAGAAAGGCCATAATTCAAAAGGAAAGAGATACCATATTCTAGCCATGTTTCAAAAGAAGCGCAAGACCATCTACTGCCCTTGATCTAAACAAGTACCAGTACATCAGTATTAGTTCTACAAAATACTTTAGTAATAAAAATGGCAGAACATTTGACAGATTCACTAGCATTTGAAAGATTCAATGGTACTGAATAAAACAGAAAATATCAACAGATTCCCATTACATAGTCAGCAACACTTGACAGATTCAACAACATTTCAAAGTGACTGATTTAGTAGTATAGATAATGACCAAAAGAATTGACAGATTTTAACAATGCAAACATTGAAATTCAATAGATGTAGCAAGTCCATAATTAAAAAGGAAAGAGAGACCATATTCTGCACTTGATCCGTCGGTCTAAAAAAGTACATGTACATAGGTATTATAACAAAATAGATTAGTAGTAGTAGAACCCCATACAAAATACTCAGAACTACCTTAAGCTAGGAACCACATGTCCCAAAATGATAAGAAAAATCTTGTCGAGGACTACACGGGTTCATGTTAGGATCTTCACTAGAAGATTAAGATGTGTTATTCTCTAGTCAATCATTTTGCTGTGCAGTTTGTATTCCAAGGTAAACTCTGATGGTCGATTCCGACAAGGAGCAACCAGATTAGACCGACAAACCCACAAAGAGCAATTCACTTTAGTCGCACGCATGCCACTTCTCGGCGATGCGATGCTCTTCAAAAAGAATACATCCTTCCTAAAGTCATTTGGCTGCGCACAACTCAACTTCACCTTGTACTGCGGTGACAAGCTCACCGCCGACCTGACGCACACGATGGATATCAAGATGAAATTGTCACGCTCGTCAAACAGCACACAAAACACAGTAATATCATTCCCGAATCCCATAATATCAACATTTTGCAAGCATGGTGCCGACACCGTCTTAGAGATGTTCCTGGCTTCCCTACCATAGGAGAAATAGTGCCCCCTCACGGGGTGGGCTTCTCTAAGGTGGATGAGGAGCACTACCGTCTAGACGGCGAACTCGCAGCTAGGCTCCACGCGGTTGCGCGAGACTAGAGCAATGCACATTGGAAATGAATATTGAAAATTGCCATCTTCCAAGACAACTCATACCAATTGGGTATGTCACCAACAGAAAGTAATTAATTAGTACGACATTACATATATTCACAATAGGATCATCACAAGAAGATTTATATGTGTTAACTCACTCTTAAAACTTGTTGATGTCATACTTTTCATCTAGGGGAATTCCGATGATCGATTCATAAGCTCTCAGGTAATGTCGTGGCTTCGAGAGGTACGACATGAGCCATTCCAGCACGACTTGTACCGACGAAGGCATTCTCGTCAGCTTAGCCGTCGCCATAATTTTGATTGAATGGAGCTCACGCCATGACCGCAGTGACTGAAAGTTCACTTGTACTGCAATGATTCACACACCGCCGACCTGACATACCTGATGGATAGGATGATGTCCATGGTGTGGCCATATATTTGGGCAACAAACTACGTGCCCTCTTTCCCTATGCCGATGATCTCTGCTCTCCGCAAGGCTATTGCAGGCACCAACTTAGTCGGGTACTAATATTGGTGGTTGTAGTGCATTTTGGACACACCCAATCTGTGGGCAACTCCCAAGTGGTTCGAAAGAACAGACAATGGCCAGGCGAAGAACTCGCATCTTGGCTGCATGCAAACACACAGGGCATAATAGCACTAGATCATGTGGTCATAGATGTCGTTGTAGGAGACCAATATCGAGCATCCGTAGTTCGGGCAGCTATAACCTTTTTTCTAGTGACTTGGTGGTGTAGCTCCTTGGAGCATGCATCTAGCCAGATGGAGCTTTTAGCATCCAAATGCTCAACAATTTCGGTGAAGACATCATCACCGACCATGCTAAAGTCGCTGCACCTCTGGCTCTCCCTCAAACCTCTCCAAATGTTGTACAAACAATCCGCCATCACCTCCGAGAGGATTGGGGGTGAGGGCAGATCTTATCAACACCCGGAATTTTAATCCCAGATGCCCGTTATGCCCTACCTCGCAATCCCAGGATTACCATTTTTGCGAGACATAACGGATTGGATATCACAGTACATCATCCATTACAAACCATACATAAGGTCTTACACAAATAAGGATCTCATGATCCAGTCTTTAATACAACAAGCAGCGGAAAAAAAGATAAGCGTAGCGGTGGGGTCCATCTTCAAGGGCACATGCAATGCTGACGAAGGCAGATAGTCCTCGTTATCATAGCCGTCCTGATGACCATCCTCTTGATAGTCTCCTTCATAGTCTGGACATGAGAATAGCCAGGGACAAAAGCCATGAGTACTCTTTAAGTACTCGCAAACTACCACTAATAAGTATTTTAATTCTAAGTTAAAGTGCTAAATCTAAGTTTAACTATAAAGTTAAGTTTGAAACCTAAGCTGCATTCAGAAGCAAAGAAAGATAAAGTAAAGTTCTAGAATCACTTAAGTTGGGAAGCTAGTATCATAAACACAACCCTGTTGTGGTCAAGTCAAGATTCATCATTCATTTCAAGTTATTTGGAAAACATCTGACAATGAAACAGTATGGCCATTCCAACTGTCCATAACCGCGGACACGGCTATTCGAATAATTTGACACTCTATAGAGGTGGTACACTTTCACCACAAGATTCGATACATCTGTCAGGGATAACCCTGAATCATCATACTTAGTATGCAGATAATCAAACATAACCTTCCCTTTACACACCCTAGTATAAGCACCTCTCCTATGAGCATGGCCTCCCAACCATGACCATCAGTCATCTTGGGCACTGCATAGGCGGACATCATGAGAGGTAGCCTCAGCTCAGACCTCTCTTGTGAGGAAACTAATACTAATGCATATAAATTTCCAGCTAAGCCTTACCCAATTCAGGTAATGTGGTTGTACGGTAAATTTGGAATGGTATCGCATTCGAATCCAACCATCAGTTTTATAAAAGGGTTAAGGCTCATGCCTCAACATTTTCATCATCATCAACCATTTGTGTTCCTCAACACAAGTCAAAACATCTCCATAGAATGACTCATCATTCCAAGGTTTTCATAATTCATTTTCACCAAGGGTTCCCATCTAAAGTGACTCAAGTTTTTGATCTACTCTAAACTACTAAGTTAAGAGTGTTCACTAAGGTGGAAGGGATGGGTTCAATCTCATGCCATAGAATGACATCTAAAGGTTTCTAAGTAGGTCAAGTTTTATACTTTTTATGCTACCTTCAAAATAAGTAAAGAACTTTGTGTAAACTAAGGAAGGTGCAACTTGTCAATAAGACTTGAGGTACTAATAGTCAAAAGGGGTGCTCAAAGCATGCTTAAGGCATCTTTGCTAAACCATCTAGTTTGATTCTAGTTTGCTAAGCACTAAACTTGCAAGGGTTAGCTTGCATTGTTAATGGTGGCATGCAAGTATAACTTGCAAGGGTTAATCTTGGATAGTGCTAGCTTGCCTTGGTTGGTGCAGTGGTTGAAGTTTTCTTCTTCTTCGTCTTGGTAGCACTCCTCCTCTTCGTAGACTTGGTCGGTACTATCGTCTATAAGAATACATATGGAGTACACAATTACCAAACAATACTTAACTAGGCTAATTAGCATTCTAAGGCACACATTTGATGATCTATTATCATCACAAGCATCACAAGTTTACTTCAATAGTTTCATTCTTTTTAATTTAGAAAAATAATTTCTACTCATTGAAAAATTTAACTAAGATTTAATATTCACCACTTAAAATATGGGATCATGTGGACACATGTCATCACCACATCTAACATGTGGGAATGAGATTTAAGGATTGGATCAATATTACTTTGGTTTAAGTTCATTATTTAATGATCTAAAGTGACTAGAAATGCCTATATAGCATTATTTTGGTACTAGTCCAAAGTCACTGCATGTAAACCTTAATATTATTACATATTTATATAGATATGATGAAATGTGATTTTTGAGAGTTGGAATCAACTCAAAACGTATCTTAGTTGATTTTATAAAAATGTTGCAAGGTGCAAATGCTTCTGTTTTGTTATTTTTACTAGGAGAGATCTATAACTCTAATTGAATTAAATCCAACGGTCTTGGATAGATCATCTCAATGGCTTTTAGACAAAATTGGTTTCATGCAATTTGGATTTATAAAACTCTCTGAATTGAATTTTAAACTAGTGGACAGAAACTAGATTTAACTAAAAAGAAAAATCCATATCTGAACGGGTGGGCTAGCACGGGAAAGAACTTGGGCTGGCCCAGTGGCGCTCCGCGGCGTGGGGTTCAGCTGACAGGGGGGTCCCGCTTGTCAGTGGGTCCTAACACACGAAACGCTACGCGTGCTGTGGGCCGTAGGATTAGAAGGGGGATCTACGGCTGAGGGTCGTCGTGGACGATGAACAGGTCACCGGCGAGCTCGAACCCTAGCGGCTCGGTGGGGGTCTGCTGGGGACGTACCAGGGCTCCAGCGGGGTAGGCGAGGCGGGCAAACGAACTGGAAGACGACGGCGAGGCGAGGCGCGGTTGCGGCGGAGCTTGGGGTGGTCGCAATCAGCGGCGCCCTTCTCCTCCTGCTGCGGCTGCTCCGGCTCCAATTCCGGAGAGGTAGAGCTTGCCTTGCACCGACTAGAGGTGGGTGAGGTTTAGTGAGGTGACGGGAGTGGAGTGGTGTGGAGAGAAGAGGCTGGGGAGGCCTCCTTTTATAGGCCCGACGGTGAGACCAAGCGGGTTGGGCAGGCGACTCCGGCGACAAGGCTACGGCCGGCTAGCGGCATGGCTGAGGGTGGCGATCGACATGCGGTCTCCTGGAGGTGCTCTAGGAAGTGAAGGCGAGCGTAGGGGCGGTGGTATGCGGTCTGGGCGAGGTGGCGCTCAGAGAGGCAGAGGCGGCGGTGTCCACGGCGAGCAGTGGCTTTGGTGAGTTAGGCGGCGATCGGGGGTGTCTGGGGTGTTCCCTGGGTCGTGGCGGAGCGGTGGGCGCGGGCTGCGGTCGAGCGGCGGTCTGTGCACGCGTGCCGGGTGCGGTGCTCTGGCGCGTGCTCGGCATGGTGCGGTGGCACTGGGCGCGGGCTTTCCTCGGTGGTCCATGGCGAGGCTCGGCTCGGGCAGGGGACAGAGGGTGGCGGTGAGCTCCTGGCTACCTCCTAGACATGGCGAGGGAAGGGGGAGTGGTCTGCTGCAGCGGGGCAAGGTTTGGCCGGCGAGCATGTCCTCGGGTTGGCATGGCATGGGGCTAGGGACAAGGGAGAGGGGTGCTAAGGGCCTGGTTAGACCAAGAGGGGACATATGGATTAAATGGAGATCAAATGGGGGCAAAACCCTATGCAGAATAGTGAGCTAGGATTTAGAGTTTAAACCTGCCTGCCAAGTGTTTGATGAAATGGCCGCATGAAACAAACTTTTGAATTTTGGTTTCAAAATTTTTGGGTGATCTACACTAGTGCTAGGTAGTCTCTGGTTGCAAGGGTTTTGAAAATGGAGCTCAAATAGATGGGTTTTGAAATAGGGGTGATCTATACATATGCATTGGATTCAATTTTCAAATGCCAATTAAAATAGTTAACAGAATGTTTTTAGCAGATCCAAAGGTGGGCCTTGGTACCTCATTATGTGTACTAGCAAGGGGTACAAGGATCAAGAATTGTTTCTGTTAAGAAATGAGTGCTAGGAACACTCAAAGTAGTGTAGTGGATTAAAATGGCCAAAATGACCATTCCTCCTTTTTAATTCTTTTTGATTTGATTTTCTTGAGGAAAAGTTTGGGAATGATGTAGATGATGTTTAAATCACCTAAGAAACATTTTACAAGCATTGGATCACTTAAACAAGGCACTTCAAATCAACTCCTATTTTAAATGCACACACATATGAATGCTTTTATTTTAAATTTGAAAAGGTTTTTGTTAACCCCAAATTTGATGATTTAGATCTTGATAAGCTTGGATTGAAGTTTTGGGATGTTACAAACCTTCCCCCCTTAAACAAAATCTCGTCCCGAGATTTACAAAGAAAACTAGGAACTAAAGAGATTTGGGAACTCTGTCCTAATGTAATCTTCTCGCTCCCAAGTAGCTTCCTCCTCGGTATGGTTGCTCCACTGGATCTTGAGAAACTTGATGCTCCTGGTCCTGGTGGTTCTATAGGCTTCTTCTAAGATACGGATGGGCACTTCCCGATAGGTCAGGTCATTGTTGATTTCCACAGCTCTGTGATCGATATTCTTGAAAACTTCAGTCTTCTCAGGCACTTCCAAGCATTTGCAAAGTAACTAGATATGGAACACATTGTGGATGGCTGACATCTCTTTAGGCAGTTCTAGCTGATACGATACTTCTCCTCGACGGTTCAGAATTTTGAAAGGTCCGATATATCTGGGGGCTAACTTTCCCTTCAGACTAAAGCGTTGAGTTCCCTTCAATGGTGAAACTTTGAGGTATACAAAATCTCCGACATTGAAAGTCAGGTCTCTCCTTCGCTTGTCAGCATAACTCTTCTATCTGGATTGTGCGGTCTTGAGGTGCTAACGGACTTTGTGAACTTTCTCTTCTGCTTCTCAGAGAATGTCGGGTCCGAAGATCTGACTCTCTCCTACTTGCGACCAATTCAAAGGGGTACGACACTTTCTTCCGTATAGGAATTCAAATGGTGCCATCTGCAAACTATCTTGATAACTATTGTTATATGAGAATTCTGCGAAAGACAGGCGGTGTTCCCATTTTGATCCGTATTCCAACACACAAGCTCTAAGCATATCCTCTAGGATCTGGTTGACTCTCTTAGTCTGTCCATCTGTTTGCGGGTGATAAGCGGTACTGAAGTTCAACTTGGTTCCAAAACCTTCCTGAACTTTCTGCCAAAATCTCGAGGTAAACTGGGTTCCTCGATCTGATACTATGGTCTTGGGGGTTCCATGCAAACTAACAATCCTAGCAATGTACAGTTCTACTAACTTTGCACTCTCGTAGGTTGTCTTGACAGGTATGAAGTGGGCTACCTTGGACAGTCTATCAACGATGACCTAGATTGAGTCATTTCCCCTACTAGAAGTAGGTAAACTGGTGATAAAGTCCATTCCGACGGAATCCCATTTCCATTCCGGAATCTGCAATGGTTGCAACAATCCTGCAGGTCCCTGATGCTCTTCTTTGACTCTTTGACAGATGTCACACTTGGTGATGTAGCTTCCGATCTCTCTCTTCATCTTGTGCCACCAAAGTTGCTCTTTCAAATCCTAATACATCTTCGTTCCTCCGGGGTGGATAGAATAAAGAGTATCATGAGCTTCCTTCATGATAATTTCCTTTAGCTCCGAATCTGCTGGCACACATATACGTCCTTTGTACCAAAGTACTCCTTCTTCGTCTTTGGTGAATCCATGTACCTTTCCTGTACCAATACGATGTTTGATACCGTCGATACTTTCATTCCCCTTCTAGGCTTCCTTGATTTGGCTAATCAAGGTGGGTTGAAGTTCAATGCTAGCTAAGAATCCTTTGCTAACTAATTCAGTCCTGAACTGCTCCAACTCCTCATACAAACTTGGTTGCTTCTCTTTGATCATGGTGTTAAGCCTACACGGCAATCTGCTAAGAGCATCCGCTACCACGTTGGCTTTGCCGGGGTGATAGTGAATGTCAAGGTCATAATCCTTGATTAACTCTATCTATCTCCTTTGCCTCATATTCAACTCCTTCTAAGTGAAAATATATTTCAAGCTCTTATGATTTGAGTAAATCTCACAGCGATTACCCATCAGATAATGACGCCATGTCTTCAATGCTAGAACCACAGCTGCTAGCTCAAGATCATGGGTTAGATAGTTCTTCTCATGCTGCTTCAGTTGGCGAGACAGATACGCGATGACCTTGCCTTCTTGCATCAATACACATCCTAGACCAATCTTGGATGCATCACAATATACATCAAACGGCTTCTTGATGTCTGGCATGATCAAAATTGGGGCTGATATCAATCTCTTCTTCAGCTCCTAGAAACTGGCTTCACACTTGTCTGTCCATTCAAACTTCTTGTCCTTCTTCAACAATTGAGTCATTGGTCGGTCTATGCTTGAGAATCCTTCTACGAACTTGCGGTAGTATCCCGCTAATCCGAGAAATGCACGGACTTGGGTTTGAGTGGTTGGGACTTCCCATTCTTCGACATCTTTGATCTTGGCGGGATCAACATAGACTCCTCCGGCAGACACAATATTTCCTAGGAATCCTACTTCTTTCAGCCAAAACTCACACTTGCTGAACTTGGCATATAACTGATGCTCTCTCAGGGTTTCTAGGATGATTCTTAGATGTTGCTCATGCTCTTCTTCTGACTTGGAGTAGATAAGGATGTCGTCGATGAACACAACTACAAACTTATCTAGGAAATTCATAAAGATCTTATTCATGAGATTCATGAAATAAGCAGGGGCATTGGTTAATCCAAAAGACAAAACCGTATACTCGTATAAACCATAGCGAGTAGTAAAGGCGGTCTTCGGAATATCCGTTGCACGAATCTTAAGTTGGTGATAACCAGTCCTAAGATCAATCTTTGAGAATACCTAAGTTCCCATCAACTGATCAAATAGATCCTCTATCTTTGGCAAAGGGTACTTGTTCTTGATGGTGACGTCATTCAACTTTCTATAATCTGTACACAGACGATTGCCTCCATCTTTCTTGTCGACGAATAACACTGGTGATCTCCATGGCGATGCGCTTGGCTAAATCAAGCCTGTTGCTAACATGGCATCCAACTGCTTCTTCAGTTCCACTAACTCTGAGGGGTTCATGCTATAGGGTCTCTGAGCTATAGGTCCAGTTCCGGGGATTAGTTTGATAATGAACTCAATATCCCTATCTAGGGGCATACCTGGCAATTCATCTGGGAATACGTCGGGGTATTCACAGACTACTCTGACTTGGTCTATGGTGGGCAGGGCTACATTCTTGTTGCACTTGAATTGACGGGGTAAGGTTTCAGAGATATGCTCTACGGTTACTCCAGAACTACTAGTCATTGTGATGGCTTTCTTAGCACAGTCTATCAATCCTTTATGCCTTGACATCCAGTCCATACCTAGTACTACTTCCAATCCTTTGGTTCCAAGTACAATTAGGTTGGCATAAAAATCTATCCCATGTATTCTGATAGGTACAGCTTTGCAATTTTTTCTAGCTTTTGTAGTTGAACCGGGGATTTGAACTATCATGACATGCTTCAGGTTGGATGGGTGAATCTTACTAGTGCATGCAAATTCTTCGGTGACAAATGAATGCAATGCTCCCGAATCAAACAATAGTCTTGCTAAAACTGAGTTGACAGAAAACATACCCAGCACTACATCTGGCGCTTCCTGGGCTTCTTCTGCGTTCATGTGGAAGAGACGACCGTTGCGGTTGTGAGGGTTCCCTGGGGAAAATCTCCTTCCTGGTTGAACACGACGCTGCTGTTGAGCTGGGGCATTCACATTAGCACTGGCTGCTGTCTTCTTGGGACACTCATTGGAGTAGTGACCCTTCACTCCACACTTGAAACAAGTGATCTAGGACTTGTCCTTGACTGCGACAGGCACAACATTGCTACCAGTTCTAGGTGAGTGTTGTTGTTGTTGTTGTTGCTCTTGGGAGGGGCATGGTTGAAATTGTTGGCATTACTGGAGTTGTGATTGTTTTCTCCGGACTTCACATTGCCTCCGCTACGGTTGGGGTAGCTTGGGCGAGAATTTGGGGTCGGTTGTTTCTTGGTGCATATCCTGGTGAGGGGTTGGGACGGTACTTCTGGTGACTACTAGATCCAGACTGCTGCATCATACGACGCTAGCGGTTGTCGTTTGCCTAGTTAATCTTCCCTTCCATCTGAATGGTAGAGTCGACTAGCTCTTCGAGATCCTGAAAACGGATGTTGACAAGGACAGTCTGCATCTCGTCATGCAGTCCGTTCAAGAATCTCTCCTTCTTATTAGCCTCTGTGTTGATCTCATCAGGTGCATATCTGGCAAGTGACAAGAATCTGTCACGGTACTCCACCATAGTCATTCTTCCTTGCTTCAATTCGCGGAATTCATCTCTCATCGTATTGACGAGACCTTGCGGCACGTGGGTGCTGCTGAACTTGACTTTGAATTCTTCCCATGTCATAACCTAGCCATGGTTCATAGTGCGGATGCTATTACACCAAGCTGTGGCATCTCCCGCCAGATAGTGGGTGGCGAAGAGAACTTTCTCATTTTCATCAACTCTTGCAACTTCGAGGTTGTTTTCCATGGTCTATAACCAGTCATCAGCATCTAATGGGTTTTCAAATTGGTTGAAGATTGGGGGATTGGTATTCTAAATTTTTTTGAGTTTGGATCCATGGTGATCCTGATTTCCATGTCCTTGGTTGTTGAGAGCTATCTGGGCGATCTGCTGCAATGTTGCTAAGTTGGCTTGGCGCTCGGCCCTGCTTGCTTCACGGTCTGCTATGAGATTCTGCAAGATCTGCAGCATTGGGTCCTACGACGAGCTGCTCCCTCCTTGGTTTCCACGAGTCATCTGAAGATTGAGATAGATATAGGGGTAAGAGGGAAATTCTAAGGTTCATGGTTTTGGGTTTTCAAAGCTAAAACTTTGAGTTAGACTCAGGTTTTTCAACTAACTTCATTTTCATTCATGCAAGCCAGCACACGATACAACACACACCACAACAATCAAAGGGAAAACAAATGGTTTGATGAACCATTCTGTAAGCTATGATACAGTGGGACCGATACAACTCATGCTACGACAGTGCTCTAGTGCATCTACTCATCGTCGATGAAGTTGGAGTCCTCATCATCAGTGTAGAAGTCCACAGCATCCTCCTCTAGAAAGTCATCATCATTGCTGAGGTAAGAATCCATGTCTCCCTAGATGTCTTCACCCTCATCTTCTTCTTCCTTTGCTGCAAGCTGAGCTTCCTGCTCCTTGACGGTCTTCTCGAGGTTGGCCACCTTATTGCAAAGACGGGCGATGGTGTGATCCTTGTTGGCACGCTGGCGGCAAAGAGATCGGGCGGTCTGGGCGAGCTTGCAAGGCGAAGTTCTGGTTGGCTAACTCTCTGGCATTGTCCAGTTCCTGTTGTCGGTCATGTAGCAAGAAGTCAAGGTTCTCCACTTGACGCCTCAACTCAGGGTGACTTGGCATCTCCATCGGCATTCCCATGAAGTAACGTCTTGCATAGTGGGCAAAACGGGTTCCTTGGATCTTGTTGACCTGAGGGCACATAGACGTGCGAGAGCTTCATGCATTGCCCTGGCTAATCCATCTAGCCAGTTGTTCTCTCTCACAGAGAACTGAATTCTTCCAGAAGTTGGTGCTTCGATGCTTCCTCTAAGATCTGCGGTGACTAGCCACTATAGGTCTCCTCCTGGGGGTCCTGGAAGTTGAGCTCCAAGAAACTCCGGATGTGGGCATCCCAATAACTCCGACAGTGAATCCAGATCCCTCTCAAAGATCAGCTGACCTCCGTTTCCCAACTGGTAAAACTTGCTGAACTGAGTCTCCATCTACAAGAATTAAGGATGAGGAAATTAGTGAGGTGATCAAGTGTGTCAAGTTTTAAGTAGTAATGTAAGAATTTTGAGGAACATGAATTTTTGAGAAAGAATGAGTTCACAAGGGTAAGAGAGGAATTAGTTTTTCATAAATACTCACTTTGGTTTTGAAGCTAAGTTTTTGGTTTGGACGTCCATTCTAACTAGGGTCTCCTATGGTCAGGATGGCTCTGATACCAACTTGTCAACACCCGGATTTTTAATCCCAGATGCCCGTTATGCCCTACCTCGCAATCCCAGGATTACCATTTTTGCGAGACATAACGGATTGGATATCACAGTACATCATCCATTTCAAACCATACATAAGGTCTTACACAAATAAGGATCTCATGATCCAGTCTTTAATACAACAAGCAGCGGAAATAAAAGATAAGCGTAGCGGTGGGGTCCATCTTCAAGGGCACAAGCAATGCTGACGAAGGCAGATAGTCCTAGTTATCATAGCCATCCTGATGACCATCCTCTTGATAGTCTCCTTCATAGTCTGGCCATGAGAATAGCCAGGGACAAAAGCCATGAGTACTCGCAAACTACCACTAACAAGTATTATAATTCTAAGTTAAAGTGCTAAATCTAAATTTAACTATAAAGTTAAGTTTGAAACCTAAGCTGAGTTCAGAAGCAAAGAAAGATAAAGTAAAGTTCTAGAATCACTTAAGTTGGGAAGCTAGTATCATAAACACAACTCTGTTGTGGTCAAGTCAAGATTCATCATTCATTTCAAGTTATTTGGAAAACATCTGACAATGAAACAGTATGGCCATTCCAACTGTC
This sequence comes from Avena insularis, assembly GCA_023614405.1. Classification (NCBI taxonomy): domain Eukaryota; kingdom Viridiplantae; phylum Streptophyta; class Magnoliopsida; order Poales; family Poaceae; genus Avena; species Avena insularis. The sequence continues at coordinate 440,811,810 of CM042694.1, read as the reverse complement.
CATAACTACGGACGCGGCTATTCGAATAGTTTGACACTCTATAGAGGTGGTACACTTTCACCACAAGATTCGATACATCTGTCAGGGATAACCCTGAATCATCATACTTAGTATGCAGATAATCAAACATAACCTTCCCTTTACACACCCTATTATAAGCACCTCTCCTATGAGCATGGCCTCCCAACCATGACCATCAGTCATCTTGGGCACTGCATAGGCAGACATCATGAGAGGTAGCCTCAGCTCAGACCTCTCCCGTGAGGGAACTAATACTAATGCATATAAATTTCCAGCTAAGCCTTACCCAATTCAGGTAATGTGGTTGTACGGTAAATTTGGAATGGTATCGCATCTGAATCCAACCATCAGTTTTATAAAAGGGTTGAGGCTCATGCCTCGACATTTTCATCATCATCAACCATTTGTGTTCCTCAACACATGTCAAAACATCTCAATAGAATGAATCATCATTCCAAGGTTTTCATAATTCATTTTCACCAAGGGTTCCCATCTAAAGTGACTCAAGTTTTTGATCTACTCTAAACTACTAAGTTAAGAGTGTTCACTAAGGTGGAAGGGATGGGTTCAATCTCATGCCATAGAATGGCATCTAAAGGTTTCTAAGTAGGTCAAGTTTTATACTTTTTATGCTACCTTCAAAATAAGTAAAGAACTTTGTGTAAACTAAGGGAGGTGCAACTTGTCAATAAGACTTGAGTTACTAATAGTCAAAAGGGGTGCTCAAAGCATACTTAAGGCATCTTTGCTAAACCATCTAGTTTGATTCTAGTTTGCTAAGCACTAAACTTGCAAGGGTTAGCTTGCATTGTTAATGGTGGCTTGCAAGTATAACTTGCAAGGATTAATCTTGGATAGTGCTAGCTTGCCTTGGTTGGTGCAGTGGTTGAAGTTTTCTTCTTCTTCGTCTTGGTAGCACTCCTCCTCTTCGTAGACTTGGTCGGTACTATCGTCTATAAGAATACATATGGAGTACACAATCACCAAACAATACTTAACTAGGCTAAGTAGCATTCTAAGGCACCCATTTGATGATCTATTATCATCACAAGCATCACAAGTTTACTTCAATAGTTTCATTCTTTTTAATTTAGAAAAGTAATTTCTACTCATTGAAAAATTTAACTAAGATTTAATATTCACCACTTAAAATATGTGATCATGTGGACACATGTCATCACCACATATTCTAACATGTGGGAATGAGATTTAAGGATTGGATCAATATTACTTTGGTTTAAGTTCATTATTTAATGATTTAAAGTGACTAGAAATGCCTATATAGCATTTTTTTGGTACTAGTCCAAAGTCACTACATGTAAACCTTAATATTATTACATATTTAGATAGATATGATGAAATGTGATTTTTGAGAGTTGGAATCAACTCAAAACCTATCTTAGTTGATTTTATAAAAATGTTGCAAGGTGCAAATGCTTCTATTTTGTTATTTTTACTAGGAGAGATCTATAACTCTAATTGAATTAAATCGAACGGGCTTGGATAGATCATCTCAATAGCTTTTAGACAAAATTAGTTTTATGCAATTTGGATTTATAAAACTCTCAGAATTGAATTTTAAACTAGTGGATAGAAACTAGATTTAACTAAAAAGAAAAATCCAGATCTGAACGGGTGGGCTAGCGCGGGAAAGAACTTGGGCCGACTCAAATAGATGGGTTTTGAAAGTGGTCTACACTAGTGCTAGGTAGTCTCTGGTTGCAAGGGTTTTGAAAGTGGAGCTCAAATAGATGGGTTTTGAAATAGGGGTGATCTATGCATATGCATTGGATTCAATTTTCAAATGCCAATTAAAATAGTTAATGTAATGTTTTAGCAGATCCAAAGGTGGGCCTTGGTACCTCATTATGTGTACTAGCAAGGGGTACAAGGATCAAGAATTGTTTCTGTTAAGAAATGAGTGCTAGGAACACTCAAAGTAGTGTAGTGGATTAAAATGGCCAAAATGACCATTCCTCCTTTTTAATTCTTTTTGATTTGATTTTCTTGAGGAAAAGTTTGGGAATGATGTAGATGATGTTTAAATCACCTAAGAAACATTTTACAAGCATTGGATCACTTAAATAAGGCACTTCAAATCAACTCCTATTTTAAATGCACACACATATGAATGCTTTTATTTTAAATTTGAAAAGGTTTTTGTTAACCCCAAATTTGATGATTTAGATCTTGATAAGCTTGGATTGAAGTTTTGGGATGTTACAGATCTATATAGAACTATTGGTTTTTTTGGAGGAGAGGGGTGGAGGCCTAGAAGGAGTGATGTAGCGGGCGAGATGGGAAGGAAAATGTGTGAAGCGCGCGCAAGAGATGCGTACAGGAGGCGTCGGTGAGTGGGGATAAACTAAACAGAGACGGGGAAGATGAGATGGCTCGTTGAAAGATTTTTTTCTTTTCTTCTACTGTAGGAAGCGGCTGTATCAAGGACGTCAACTAGCATGATAGACTAGCATGCAACTGTGCACTAAATTAACCATGTCACTTCCTGACGCAGCATAGTCTCGTCACGTCAGTTTGACCAGACATATTATTTACTATTTATACCTTCTATTTTCATAGTATTACTCCGAAAAGAAGAGTATGTATCTTCTTGGCAGCCCCGTGCGTGATCTCAGTCTCTTCTTGCTCCCAGATTTTTGTTCAACAGGAGGAAACTCCTAGTGGCAATATTGGTCATCATGCCAATAAGCACCCATGTACTCCTACCAAATACGGGAACACACCATGCCAAGTTCCTGCATAGCTAAGAACTTTAATTTTTCAGAACTCCCGGTGGTTTTGTTGTACTAAATTGCTAGTTAGCTTCAAAAGATTTTTGGAAAATTTTGCACGTGCCTTGGTATGGCGGCTCGACTCTGTGTATGTATGTGTCTCTGGTGTGTTCGTGAGCCGGGTTGGTGTGGAGTAGGAGGAGTATATAGGAAGGAAACCACTTTTTTCTTTGCGGCAAAAAAATTAAACTTTTCCTGTTTCAAAATTTTCACTTGCTTCCCAAACTTCTGGAGGGAAGGTTAGTTAAAAGATCGACCGTTCGTGGTACTTCTTATCTTATCTTTATCTTGTCTTATCTCTTATATATAACACCTTAAAATACCACTATATAGTGTACGAATAACTTTGAACATTGATTGTTGGATCAAGACTGGCAAATCCAAATATTGTTAACTGTTGGATCTTCTTTTCCACTCTAGCATCTAAAAGATTCTATTGATACTAGTCTTTAGCACAATAAATGCTAGTACACGCAAACCTCAAAAACACACTTCATTGCTTAGAACCACTTTTGGCTACACATTGTGGGTGCCCTTTTAATTCCCATGTTTTTTACTACTAAGTTTTTTCAAGCTTCCTATCTAGCTTCTTACACTTCAGTGAGTTTTTCCCGATTTAACAAAATAAAGAACAAAAACAAAATGAAGATTTACGCATGATGTCCTATCATGTCGTGTACACTACATGCCATGAAAACGGTAACTATGGCAAGTAATACGCGTAAGAGGGATCCACATGAAAGTATTTGGTTTATTTTAATTTATTTGTTTTATTTCCATGTCTTCAAAACATTATCAAATTTGTAGGCATGAAGTATAATCTTAGCATGAAGTTAGTTGCATTTCTCAAAGCTTGCACTAGTTCTTAGTATATTGACAACTTTGGTACCTTCAAACGACATTTGTAAAATTCAAGAGCAAACCTATCACACTAAATTGACATAAAGTCCTCTAAGTGAGCAAAATTAGCTAGCAAGATTGATAAATGCTAAAACTAGGGAACTGAAAGAAAAGTATGGTCCACTTTATCTGAAATGTGATGTGGTGGCATTTTTGAACTAGGGAAGGCCAAGAAGGAGCAAGATGCTTCAGTTAACAACTTAAAACGGTCAGTGGAAGAACATGTTACATCGAGGACCACGAAAAAGGAGAAAATTACATCCAAGTCCACATTTTTAATACAAAGGGCCCTGAAAATAAGCATGGAAAAGCATTCGGCTCTGGCTCTCATTCTCCACCCACTAGCCAAGGCATGCATGCTCTCCGTACAGAGTACTGGAACTTGTACTTGCTTAACAAATGAAATCACAGTGGTGCTCACTTTAGGCGGATCTTGTTGATGAAGTGCACCGAATGCGATGGGACATATCTTATCTTGTCTTACTACTTTATAGTGTGTACAAATAACTTTGAACATTATTGACCGTTAGATCAAGACAAGCAAATCCCAACATTGCTAGCTGTTAGATCTTCTTTCCATTCTAGTATCTAGAAGATTCTATTGATAGTCTTTTGCATAATAAAGTCTAGTACGCACAAACCTCAAAACACACTTCATTGCTTGGTTTCAGGGTCCTTGTGCTAAATGCATGGACTTGGATGCTATTTTCATTTTTTAGCCCCTTGATGTAACCTATACTTCCATGTACCGACCGAGTTAACTGAACCACCTCGCTCCTATCAGCGTAATTTTCATTTTTCCAACTATCGGGAAAAAACATCTAGTTCTTAATTTTCCGAGAGATGACGAGATTGTTCTTTTCCATAAAAAAAGTCTGGAGAATATGGATTTGAATACCACAAGCCAAGCTTTCAGACATATATAGTGGAACATTATGTTGTACACATGATTCCGATGTTAATTTTACGTGTTTGAAAACTTCCTAGCTAACTCTACCAACTTGAATGAGACTTTATGTCGATTTATCAAAATTAGGTCAAATTTGAACTACAAGTAAATTGTAGGTTGCTTTGAAAGTTTTACGAAAATGCTTTTGGAGGTAATCATCGAGGGTTAAATTAATATGTTAGAAACCATTGAGATTTTCATCGACAGGTTCAACTTGTTTCTAAGTTTTTCTATCTTGACAATTTAATGAAATCAGGTCAAACTTGAGCTACAAGTAAGCGTGATAGATTGCTCCTAAATTAAATGTCTTTCCGTAGGTAGATGTGTGCATATTCTTGTAGTAAACAATGTCGTCGGTGTGAGTTTCCAACTATCAAGAAAGAACATGCAATTCTCAGTTTTCCGAGTAATGACGAGATTGTCCATTTCCGTATAGAAAATCTGAAGAATATGGACCTAAATGTCACATGCCAAGCTTTCGGAAATATATAGTGTACCAACATGGTGTACTTATGTTTCCCATGTTTTATGAGTTTTAAAACTTACTAACTAGCTCCACCGATTTGAATGAGACTTTATGTCAATTTATCAAAATTAGGTCGAATTTGAAATACAAGTAAATTGTACGTTGCTTTAAAAGTTTTATGAAAAAGATTTTGGAGAGGTACCCATTGGGGGTCAATTAATATATTTGAAACCACCGAGAGTTTTGACGAAATATTCAACTTCTTTCTAAGATTTTTCATCTTGATAATTTAACAAAATCAGGTCAAACTTGAGCTACAAGTAAGTGCAGTAGATTTGTTATGTAGTAAAAAAATGTCATCGGTGTGAGTTTCCATCTATCAGGAAAGAACATTCAAGTCTCAATTTTCTGAGTGATGACGAGAATATTCTTTCCCATAAAGAAAGTCTGAAGAATATTGGTTTGGACCAACATGTTGTTCTTACAATTCTCATGTTTCATGAGTTTTCAAACTTCCTAGCTAACTATACCCACTTGAATGACTATATGAAAATTTATATTATTTATTCTTTATTTAAATGTTATCAAAACGGTGCCAATTTTATCATTATACGGATGCATAGTAAGAACTTTATTTTTTAGAACTTTTGATGGTGTTTGATGTTATGAATTTCTGGTTATCTTCAAAAGATGTTTGAATTTTTTTAATAGCAATCTATCACGCTTACTCATAGTTAAAATTTGACACGGCCGGTGGGAGTACAGATTACATCGAAGACCACAAAAAAGAGAAAATTACATAGAGGTCCAAACATTTATCACAAAAGGCCCTAAAGCTAAGCAAGGAAAATCAATTGGATCCTTCTCTAGCAAGCAGTTGAGCCATACCCTTCGTACTACAATACTTACTTCACAAAAAAAGCGCTCATCACTTTCGAACCAGCATGGGGCGGGTGTGCTTGGTGCTTCCTCTTTCCAGGGTGTGAAATGGAACGACAAGGCACGTCGACGCATGTGCGCAGGGCCATGTTTTGGACAAGGGAGAGATGAGCCATTCGGGATGTGGATGGTGATAAGGTAGTGAAGGAGAGAGAAAACACAATTTGTTTTGCGTGTATATATAGTAAAGGTCCTGAAATTTACTACTACTACTCATTGTACACTGTACCTCATGTCAGGAACACATCGTAGCTTTTCTCTCACATCGCACCGCCTTCAAATCCTCCGCTTCGTTGCTCTCACGCTACCTCGTGCATGCTCTCGGTCTCTTGTCGCTCCCAGATTTTTTTTCAACAGGGGAAAACTCCTAGTGGCAATATTGTTCATTATTCCAAGAAGCACCCATGTACCCCTACCAAATATGGGAACACCACCACGCCAAGTTCTTGCATAGCTAAGAACTTGAATTTTTTAGAACTCCTGGTGGTTTTGCTGTACTGAATTCCTAGATAGCTTCGAAAGATTTTTGAATTTTTTTACGTGTTCCTTAGTATGGCGGCTCGGCTCTGTGTCTGTCTGAGTCTCTGGTGTGTTTGTCAGCCGGGTTTGTGTGGAGTTGGAGGAGTGCATAGGAAGGAAACCAGTTCGGTCCTTGGCGGCAAAAGAAATTCAAACTTTTCTGGTTTCAAAATTTTCACATGCTTCCGAAACATCGGGAGGGATGATTATTCAAAAGATCGATCGTTCGCAATACTTCTTATCTTATCTTTATCTTTTCTTATCTCTTATATATCTCATCTTACAATACCACTATATAGTGTGCGAATAACTTTGAACATTGACTATTGGATCAAGACTGGCAAATCCAAACATTGCTAACCAATGGATCTTCTTTTCCATTCTAGCATCTAGAAGATTCTATTGATACTAGTCTTTAGCACAATAAATGCTAGTATACGCAAACCTTAAAAACACACTTCATTGCTTAGAACCAATTTTGACTACACATTGTGGGTGCCATTATAATTCCCATGTTTTTAGTACTAGGATTTTTGAAGCTTCCTATCTAATTAACTTTCACACTTCAGTCACTTTTTGCCGATTTAATAAAATAAAGAAAAAACAAAAAAACAAAAGATTTATGCATGATGACCTATCATCATGTGTGTACTGCGTCCCATGGCAAGTAATACGCATAAGAGGGTGCCACATGAAATTATTTGGTTTATTTTAATTAATTTGTTTTATTTCCATGTCTTCAACACATTATCAAATTTGTAGGCATAAAGTATATTCTTAGCTCGAAGTTAGTTGCATTTCTCAAAACTCGTGCTGGTTCTTGCTATATCGACAGCATTGGTACCTTCAAAGGACATTTGTAAATTTTAAGAGCAAACCTATCACGCTAAATCGACATAAAGTCCTCTAAGTGGGCGAAATTAGCTAGGAATCTTGAAGAATGCTGAAACTAGGGAATTATAAGAAAAGCATTGTCCACTTTGTCTAAAATGTGGGGTGGTGGAATTTTTTGAACTATGGTAGGCCTAGGAGCAAGATGCTTAAGTTAACAACTTAACATGGTTAGTGGCAGAGCATTTTACATCGAGGACCTCAAAAAAGACAAATTTACATCCAAGTCCACATATTTAATGCAAAGGGCCCTGCAAATAAGCATGGAAAAGCACTCGGGTCTAGCTCTCATTATCCACCCACTAGCCAAGGCATGCATACTCTTCATACGGAGTACTAGAACTTGTACTTGCTTAACAAAGAAAATCAGCGTGGTGCTCAATTTAGCCAGATGTTGTTGATGAAGTGCACCAAATATGATGGGACGTATCTTATCTTGTCTTACCAATATATAGTGTATACGAATAACTTTTGACATGATTGACCGTTAGATCAAGACAGTCAAATCCCAATATTGCTAGCCGTTGGATCTTATTTACATTCTAGCATCTAGAATATTCTATTGATAGTCTTTAGCATAATAAACGCTACTATGTGTAAACCTCAAAACACACTTCATTGCTTAGTTTCAGGGTCTATGTGCTAAATGCATGGACTTGGATGTAATTTTCATTTTTATGAGGTCCTTGATGTAACTGATACTTCGACGTATCGACTGTGTTAACTGAAGCACCTCGCTCCTATCATCGCAAGTTTCATTTTTTCCAACTATCAGGAAAGAATATCCAGTTCTTAATTTTCCGAGTGATGATAGAATTGTTCTCTTCCGTAAAGAAAGTCAAGAGAATATGGATCTAAATGCCACAAGCCGAGCTTTCAAACATATATAGTGGACCAACATGTTATACTCATGATTCCCATGTTAATTTTATGAGTTTTAAAACTTCCTAGCTAACTTTGCCGACTTGAATGAGACTTTATGTCGATTTATCAAAATTAGATCAAATTTGAACTATAAGTAAATTGTAGGTTGTTTTGAAAGTTTTACGAAAATGATTTTGGAGGTACCCATCGGGGGTTCAATTAATATAGTAGAAACCACTGAGAGTTTCGACGACAGGTTCAACTTCTTGCTAAGATTTTCCATCTTGACAATTTAATGAAATCATGCCAAACTTGAGCTACAAGTAAGCGTGATAGATAGCTCTTGAATTAAATGTCTTTCCGTAGGTAGATGGGTGCATATTCTTGTTGTAAAAAATATCGTCAGTGTGAGTTTCCAACTATCGAGAAAGAACATTTAATTCTCGTAGATCGTTTTTTTCCGTATAGAAAGGCCAAAGAATTTGGATCTGAATGGCACAAGCCAAGCTTTCAGACATACATACTGGAACAACATGTTGTACTTATTATTCCCATGTTTTACGAGTTTTTACATTGATATTCTACAAAATTAAATACACTAAGACTATGGTACTACTACAAGATAGTATGCATTGTGGAGATGGTATCATATACTCCCTCCATTTTAAAGTAGAAGATGTTTTAGGTTTTGTGAAGCGAATGTATCTATACTCATTTTATATGTAGATTCACTCTGAACCTACATACCAACGGACGTCTAGATACATTCATTTCACAAAATCTAAACCATCTTATATTTTGAAACGGATGGAGTACTAGTATCATATACTCCCTCTGTCCAAAAATAAGTGACTTGCATATGTCTAAATTCATATGTATCTACTATACACTAAACAATTCTAGATACATACGAATGTAGGACAAGTCAAGTCATTTATTTCTGGATGGAGGAAGTACATTATAAAGTACTACTACCTCCATTCCGGTTTATAAGGCAAATACGTACTTTGAGAAAATAGTTTGACCATAAATTTGATCAATAAAATACAAAGTATATTTAACAACAATTATACCATTAGATTCATATTTAAAATATGTTTCCAATGGTACAAATTTTGTGACATACGATTCATATATTGTTGATCAAATTTATGGTTAAACTATTTTATTTAACTATGTATTAGCCTAATAAACCGAATGGAGGTAGTACTACTCCATCCAGTCCGTAGTAATGGCCTCAACTTTATCTAGATTCATACTATGTACTCCCTCTGTTCGGAAATATAACACATTTTAGATTTGTGAATCGAATGTATCTAGACATATTTTAGTGTATAGGTTCATAGAGATTCGGAGTGAACCTATACACTAAAAACGTCTAGATACATTCCTTTGACAAAAATAAAATGTCTTATATTTCTGAGCGGAGGGAGTATCTTGTTAAGTATTGTATTTAGACTAGATGCTGAAGGAAATATGCCCTGAGAGGCAATAATAAAGTTGTTATTATGTATTCCTTGTATATGATAGATGTTTATTTTGCATGCTATAATTGTATTGATAGGAAACATCAATACATGTGTGTTTAATAAACAAAAGGGTTCCTAGTTATGCCTCTCTTATAGACTAGCTTGTTGATTAACAAGATGATCAAGGTTTCCTGATCATGGACATTGGATGTTGTTAATAACAAGGTCAGATCATTTGTGAAATGATGTGATGAACATTCATCCGAAGTATAGCATTATGATCAAGTCATTATGTTTATATGGCAATAACATCATACAAAGTAGTCTTAGTCCTTATACCATGAGATCATGTTAATTGCTAACACCGGAAGAGTATCTTGATAACATCAAACGTCACACCGTAACAGGGTGACCATAAAGATGGGTCCAGTGCTATGAAGGTGTTATGTTGAGGCTCATGGATCAAGAGTGGAATTTGTCAATCCCGATGACGGATAGATATACTCTGGACCCTCTCGGTGATATCACATTAAGATAGCTTGCAAGCAAGTGATGTGATCACTAGAATGTTATATCACGGGAACGAGAAAAGAGTGCATGTCGATATAGATCAAACTAGGTATTTGGATACCGATGATCGAATCTCGGACATGTATTATATCACGAGACAAAGGGATTAAATTGCTGACGTTAAAGGTTCTCATGATCACAGAAGTCATCGTTGAATATGCAGGAGTCAGTATGGATCTCCGTCCGCTTCGATTATTGATCTGAGAGGAGTCTCAATCATGTCTGCATTATTCGCGAACCGTAGGGTGACACACTTATGGGTTTTCGGACACCATTTAGGAGCACATATGTTCCAGACAAAAGGTTTGCAAAGCGCAGGAAATGTTTCGATAGAAACCGGAATTGTTTCGGGTGAAATTGCAGAAAGTGGTTCTGCATGTGATATTGAAATGTTGCAAGGGGTTTTATGTGAATGTTTGTTAATTAAAGTAATTAACAAAATTCTGAATAAAATAAATAAAAGAGTTTTATTAATTGAGAGTTGCATTTAATTTGGTGGAAATTAAATACATGTGAGTGGGATTTTGGGTGGAGGCCATGTTTATGTGAGTGGAGGTTCACTACATGAATGAAGGAGGGGAGGAGTCCCCCCCCCCCTCATGCGCCGGCTATGGGAGGGGAGGGGTCTCACTCCCTCCTATATAAAGCCCCCCTCTCCCCTCTCACAAACCACACCTCCTCGTGAAGGATCTCTCTCCCCCTCTAGATATTCCCCCATGGTCTCGGATTAGCGAGATACATGTTCCCGGTGGCCTTGCGTCTGGAAGGAGTTGCTGCTTCTGCTGATTCGCTGGAGCGAGGAGGTGGAGGTTGTCCGGTGGCTTGAATGCGTCTGGAAGGAGTTGCTGCTTCCGCGGATTCGCTGGAGCGAGGAGGTGGAGGCTGGAGCGAGGAGCGAGGAGATCGGCAAGCATACGACTACATCAACCACGAGTTCCTACTCGTTAACAAAACTCATTGTCTTCGAGGGTAAGTTCTCCATGGATGTATGTCCACCCGTTGCTCTGTATCTAGTAGATAGATCTTGGCGTATAGTTCTCATCATAGGAATTTTTTTTTTCTATGCTGTGGACCCAACAGTGGTATCAGAGCCTGATCTATGCATAGGTGCTTTGCACGGGTAGTACACATATGTTTATATGTGGGAGATGATGATCATGTTATTGCATCTTCTATGTATTTTGGATATTGGTGGCATAGTGGGATGAAGCGGCCCGGACCAACCTTACATGTCATCGTACATGAGACCGGTTCCACGACTGACATGCAACTAGTTTTGCATAAGTGGCTAGCGGGTGTCTGTCTCTCCTACTATAGTCAATATCTGATTTACAACGAGTTACTAATAACTTGGTTATCCTCGTTGTGGTTCATGTTCGTAGGTAAGACCGGTTCTATCTCCGAAAGCCCTAAGCCACGTAAAACTTGCAATTGATAAATTAGAGGCGTCTAGTTTAGATCGTTGCTGGGCTAGTGTCTTGATATGGTATTGTTGTAAGTAGATGTATGATAGATACTCTTACAACTCACTTAACGTGTAAGTTCCATATACCTTGGCCTTATACACAAAGGAATGATAGAGATCATACCACGATGCAAATGATAGAGATGAAATGCATGGACCATATCACCTCACTTCACACATTAGATGTTAGCATCTTATATTGCTAGTTTGGCGCTTTTGGTAGCATTATAAGATGATCCCTCATTTAGATATCAAGATAAAATGTGTTCTTCCTTAAGTATGCACCATTTTGTGGATCGTGTTTTGAGGCATCACGTGATGATCGGGTGTTCTCGACTCTACGCTTTCATACAACGGGTGTAAGACAGTTTTACACACACGAATACTAAGGTTCTTACTTGACGATCCTAGCATGTACAGACATGGCCTCGGAACACGGACCGAAAGGTTAAGCATGAGTCATATAGTTGATATGATGCCCATATAGATGCTCGCTTTTGAAGCTACACCGACTCACGTGATGATCGGACTTGGTGTAGTGGATTTGGTTTATGTAATCACCAAAAGGACACGAGGGATGTCGTTTTTGAGTGGAAGTTCATTTGTAATTTGGATTAGTTGAACTCAATCTATCATAAACTTAGTCTAAATATATTTTACAAATTCTGTTGTAGATGGCACCACCTGCTTTTAATTTCAATGTGTTCATGGAGAAAGAGAAGCTTGCTGCGAATGGTAGTAACTTCACCAACTGGGCTATGAATTTGAGGATTCTCCTCACTGCTGCACAAAAGCAATATGTGCTAGAGGTGCCGCTAGGGCCCCCACCAGCTCCTGATGCCCCTGACAAGGAAAAGAACGTCTATATAACTCGTCAGGAGGACCACAACTTAGTTCATTGCGGCATACTGTATGGGCTAGAGCCAGAACTTCGAAAACATTTCGAAAATGGCAATGCCTTTGATACCATGGGAGAATTGAAAATGATTTTCGATACCCATGCTGCCGTAGAGAGTTATAATGCTTCTGAAAAGTTCTTTAGCTGCATGATGGAAGAGAACGGCTCCGTTAGTGAGCACGTACTCAAAATGTCTAGGTACACCGATAAGCTTGTGTCCTTGGGAATAACGATTCCCATTGACTTAGGCATACATCGTGTTATCCAATCTCTACCACCTAGCTACAAGAGCTTCGTGATGAACTATAATATGCAGGGCATGAAGAAGTCTCTTCCCGAGCTTCTGTCAATGCTTAATACTGCAAAAGTGGAGATTAGGAAAGAACATCAAGTGTTGATGATCAATAAGACCACCGGTTTCAAGAAGGACAAGAAAGGCAAGCAGAAGGGAAAGAAGGGCAACAAATCTGTTGCCGCGCCTGAAAAAAAAACCCGAGCTGGACCTAAGTCTGACACCGAGTGCTACTATTGCAAGGGGACTGGCCATTGGAAGCGCAACTGCCCCAAGTATTTGGCGGACAAGAAGGCCGGCAAGGCAAACAAAGGTATATGTGATATACATGTTATTGATGTGTACTTGACTAGTACTCGTAGTAGCACCTGGGTATTTGATACGGGATCGGTTGCTAATATATGTAACTCGGTTCAGGGGCTGTGGAACAAGCGACAACTAGCAAGGGATGAGGTCACGATGCGGGTCGGCAATGGATCAAGAGTTGATGTGATCGCCGTCGGACGCTGCCTCTCCATATTCCTTCGGGATTAGTTATAAACCTGAATAATTGTTATTTGGTGCCTGCACTAAGCATGAACATTGTATCCGGATCGTGTTTGATGCAAAGTGGTTATTCGTTTAAGTCTGAAAACAATGGTTGTTCGATTTATATGAATAATATCTTTTATGGTCATGCACCTGTGTTGAATTGTTTATTTCTGTTGGATCTCGATAGTAGTATTACGCATATTCATAATGTCGATGCTAAAAGGATTAAAATTGATAATGATATATCTGCATATATGTGGCACTACCGTCTAGGTCATATTGGCGTTAAACGCATGAAGAAACTCCATTCTGATGGACTTTTGGAATCACTTGATTTTGAATCATTTGATACATGTGAACCATGCCTTATGGGCAAGATGACTAGAACGCCGTTTTCCGGTTCAATGGAACGAGCGACAGATTTATTGGAAATCATACGTACTGATGTGTGTGGACCAATGAGTGTGTCGGCGCGAGGTGGATATCGTTATTTTGTTACTTTCACGGATGATTTGAGTAGATACGGGTATATCTATTTGATGAAACATAAGTCTGAAACCTTTGAAAAGTTCAAAGAATTTCAGAATGAAGTGGAAAATCATCGTAACAGAAAGATCAAATTTCTGCGGTCCGACCGTGGAGGAGAGTATCTTAGTTACGAGTTTAGCACACATATGAAAGACTATGGAATAGTTTCACAACTCACGCCTGCCGGAACACCACAACGTAATGGTGTGTCAGAACGTCGTAATTGTACTTTATTGGGTATGGTTCGATCTATGATGTCTCTGACTGACTGACTTGCCACTGTCATTTTGGGGTTATGCACTGGAAACCGCTGCATTCACTTTAAATAGGGCACCATCTAAATCCGTTGAAAAGACACCATATGAATTATGGTTTGGAACAAACCTAAGCTGTCATTTCTTAAAGTTTGGGGATGCGATGTTTATGTGAAGAAACTTCAACCGGATAAACTCGAACCCAAAGCGGAAAAATTTATCTTCATAGGATACCCTAAGGAAACAGTTGGGTATACCTTCTATCACAGATCCGAGGGCAAGTTTTTGTTGCCAAGAATGGATCCTTTCTTGAGAAGGAGTTTCTCGCGAAAGGTGTGAGTAGTCGGAAGGTAGAACTCGAAGAGGTTATTGAACCTTCTCTTCATGAAATGGCGAGTAGCGCAGCACCGGAAGTTGTTTCGGAGTTGACTTCACCTAATGAAGAGAGAGCTAATGATATTGATCATGAAACTCCGAAAGAGGACACTACCAAACCTCGCAGTCAGCAGACACGTGACTCCTGAACTGTACGGCAATCCTGCTATGAATTTCATGATTGATGAAATAGATGACCCTGTGACGTATGAAGAAGCGATGATGAGCCCTGATTCCAACAAATGGCTAGAAGCCATGAAATCCGAGATGGAATCCATGTACGAAAACCAGGTTTGGACCTTGGTGGACTTACCTCACGATCGAAAGGCCGTTGAGAATAAATGGATTTTCAAAAGAAAAACTGATGCTGATGGTAATGTAACCATCTATAAGGCTCGACTTGTCGCAAAGGAGTTTCGACAAATTCAAGGAGTTGACTATGATGAGACATTATCTCCCGTAGTGATGCTTAAGTCGGTTAGGATTATGTTAGCAATTGCTACATATTTCGATTATGAAATATGGCAGATGGATGTCAAAACTGCGTTCCTCAATGGTAATATTGAAGAAGAGTTGTATATGATACAACCTAAGGGTTTTGTCGATCCTAAGGATGCTGATAAGGTGTGCAAACTTCAGCGATCCATCTATGGACTGAAGCAAGCATCCCGGAGTTGGAATCTCCGCTTTGATGAGGTGATCAAAGAGTTTGGATTTGTCCAAACTTATGGAGAGGCTTGTATTTACAAGAAAGTGAGTGAGAGCAATGTGGCATTTCTGATATTATATGTGATGACATATTATTGATTGGAAATGATATAGATCTTTTAAACAGTGTTAAAAGTTATCTAAACAGCAAATTTTCGATGAAGGACCTTGGTGAAGCTTCATATATATTAGGCATTAAAATCTATAGAGATAGTACATACCTTGGTAAGATATTAAAGAAGTTTAATATGGAAGGAAGTAAGAAGGGGTACTTACCTATGTTGCAAGGCAAGACATTGAGTAAGACTCAAAGTCCGGCTACAGCGGAAGAAAGAGAGATAATGGATAAGATCCCCTATGCCTCAGCCATAGGATCTATAATGTATGCCATGCTATGTACAAGACCGGATGTAGCACATGCTATTAGTTTGACTAGTAGGTACCAATCTGATCCAAGTTCGGAATACTGGATAGCGGTCAAAAATATCCTTAAGTACTTGATAAGAACTAAGGACATGTTTCTTGTATACGGAGGTGAAGAAGAGCTAGTCGCTAAGTGTTATGTTGATGCTAGCTTTGACACTAATCCGGATGACTCTAAGTCTCAATCCGGATACGTATTTCTCTTGAACGGAGCAACAGTTAGTTGGAGGAGCTCCAAACAACCTGTGGTGGCTGGATCAACGACGGAGGCGGAATATGTTGCTTTGCTTGAGCGGCAGAAGCGGTTTGGATGAAGGAGTTCATAACGGAACTAGGTGTGGTTCCTAGTGTGTTGGACCCAATGGTGATCTATTGTGACAATAATGGAGCCATAGCCAACGCCAAGGAACCAAGGTCTCACAAGAATTCCAAGCATATTAAGCGCCGGTTTTCACTCCACCCGCGAGCATGTCAAGGATGGAGATATAAAGATTTGTAAAGTGCACACGGACCTGAATGTAGCAGATCCGTTGACTAAAGTACTCCCTAGGGCAAAACATGATCAACACCAGAACTCCATGGGTGTTAGATTTATCACTATATAAACTAGATTATTGTCTCTAGTACAAGTGGAGACTGAAGGAAATATGCCCCGAGAGGCAATAATAAAGTTGTTATTATGTATTCCTTGTATATGATAGATGTTTATTTTGCATGCTATAATTGTATTGATAGAAAACATCAATACATGTGTGTTTAATAAATAAAAGGGTTCCTAGTTATGCCTCTCTTATAGACTAGCTTGTTGATTAACAAGATGATCAAGGTTTCCTGATAATGAACAATGGATGTTGTTAATAACAAGGTCACAGCATTTGTGAAATGATGTGATGAACATTCATCCGAATTATAGCATTACGATCAAGTCATTATGTTTATATTGCTATAACATCATAGAAAGTAGTCTTAGTCCTTAGACCATGAGATCATGTTAATTGCTAACACCGGAAGAGTTCTTGATAACATCAAACATCACACCGTAACAGGGTGACCATAAAGGTGGGTTCAGTGCTATGAAGGTGTTATGTTGAGGCTCATGGATCAAGAGTGGAATTTGTCAATCCCGATGACAGATAGATATACTCTGGACCCTCTCGGTGATATCATATTAAGATAGCTTGCAAGCAAGTGATGTGATCACTAGAATGTTATATCACGGGAACGAGAAAAGAGTGCATGTTGGTAACGAGATCAAACTAGGTATTTGGATACCGATGATTGAATCTCGGACATGTATTATATCATGAGACAAAGGGATTAAATTGCTGACATTAAAGGTTCTCACGATCACAGAAGTCATCGTTGAATATGCAGAGTCGAGATGGATCTCGTGTCCGCTTCTGATTATTGATCTGAGAGGAGTCTCAATCATGTCTGCATTATTCGCGAACCGTAGGGTGACACACTTAAGGGTTGCCGGACACCATTTAGGAGCACATATGTTCCAGACAAAAGGTTTGCAAAGCGCAAGAAATGTTTCGATAGAAACAGGAATTGTTTCGATAGAAACCGGAATTGTTTCGGGTGAAATTGCAGAAAGTGGTTCTGCATGTGATATTGAAATGTTGCAAGGGGTTTTATGTGAATGTTTGTTAATTAAAGTAATTAACAAAATTCTGAATAAAATAAATAAAAGAGTTTTATTAATTGAGAGTTGCATTTAATTTGGTGGAAATTAAATACATGTGAGTGGGATTTTGGGTGGAGGCCATGTTTATGTGAGTGGAGGTTCACTACATGAATGAAGGAGGGGAGGAGTCCCCCCCCCTCATGCGCCGGCTATGGGGAGGGGAGGGGTCTCACTCCCTCCTATATAAAGTCCCCCTCTCCCCTCTCACAAACCACACCTCCTCGTGAAGGATCTCTCTCCCCCTCTAGATATTCCCCCATGGTCTCGGATTAGCGAGATACATGTTCCCGGTGGCCTTGTGTCTAGAAGGAGTTGCTGCTTCCGCTGATTCGCTGGAGCGAGGAGGTGGAGGTTGTCTGGTGGCTTGAACGTGTGTGCGAGGACGGATGCGCTGCTAATTTGCGGCGCTCGGACTTCCACACGATCTTGAGATCGGCAAGCGTACGACTACATCAACCACGAGTTCCTACTCGTTAACAAAACTCGTTGTCTTCGAGGGTAAGTTCTCCATGGATGTATGTCCACCCATTGCTCTGTATCTAGTAGATAGATCTTGGCGTATAGTTCTCATCGTAGAAATTTTTTGTTTTCTATGCTGCGGACCCAACAGATGCAATTGTATGTAGATAAAGCTCAGGTCATTAATATGGACCAGAGGAAGTACTATATGATACGTAGTACTCCCCTTGTGACTAGTCTTAAGAACATGTCATGTCACCTATAGTCAGCTTTATAGTCAATACATACAATAGTTAATTACAAAAGTTTACTACTTAATCAATATGTGGCCTACATTTTACTCTCACAAAGCGTCTAGAGCACGTGCTAGAGCTGGCTATTAACTTAAAGCCAGCTAACATTATCTCTCCTTTTCTCTCTCCTTCACCTCACCAAAACTATAATATTAAATCTTTTATAGCCAGCTGACTCTACCTTACTTGCTCGAGAATAAAAGGAATGTAGCGAGAGAGGGAAGCGGCGAAGAGGAGTTGAAGGCGGTGAGATGTGAGAGAAAATTTATGATGGGCTCCTGACACGGGGTACTTCTGCAGCCTTACAGTGTGCTACTCCTCTTCTATGAAGGGAAAATAAATTGTGTACTACTATCTCCTTCGCTGCCACTCACATCCATCCTCCAGCTGATCTCTCCCTCGTCCACAGCATGGCGGTGCGCACGTGTTCCATGGTACTACGGCGGCTCTGTGTCTGTCTTTTTTAAAACTTTTCTCTAACATCAAACCGCCTTCAACTCCTCTTTGCTGCTGTCCTCTTGGGCTGCCTTCTCTAAGAGAAAGTTCAATAATATAGCCTATTGTTGGCTATAAGAAAGTGACACATCATTTATATCCATCTTTGTAGCGAATATGTACAATAGTTAGCTAGAAAAGCGTACCACTTAATCAATAATAGCCCACATGTCACTCTCATAAAGTGCCTAGGAGCACGTGCTAGAGCTGACTCTTAACATAGAGCAAGTTCAATAATAAAGCCCACTGCTGGCTATAAGGCTGGTCATAGTGGGAAGTAATTTAGACTAGTAATATGCACATGTTACTAGTCTAAGTTACTACTTTCATAGTGCATAGTAACATAAATCTAGTAATATAGAACCCCCATTTATTGCTTTATAGACTCATCTTTCATTGGTAAGTGTGATGTTACGGTAAGATAATATGTTACTCAATTCATCTATTTCATCATTAATTACTTGTCACATCATGTTTTTGCCTAGTTGGCATGTATCTTACCACTCATGTTACTACCACTATAACTAGCCTAAGCCGTTGCCACGTCATCTAGAGCAAAATTAATAGCCAACATATGCAATAGGTAAGAAAGTAGTACTTTATTAATACATTGTCCACTTTACATACTCACAAGGTGCCTAGGAGCATGTGCTACTGCTGGCTCTTAGTTTAGAGCCCGCTTCTCTTCTCTCTCATCTTCTCACTCATCCAACTAAGAAAAACAATAGTATTTTAATCTTGGGATTTCTATTTTCGTACCCTCGATTTATTAGTTGTACTCAGCTTTTGGCATCCGCTTAACTTTTCCTCCCTTTTACCCATCTCCTTGGACGAAACTCTCACACGGTCTGAAAACTTGTTGTACGTTAGTCTTGCTGTTACATGCTGACAAGTGGGGCCACGTTCAGTCGGGTCCCGTAGTGGACCCTCGCCATTACGTGCTGACAAGTAGGGCCGCATTCTGTCGGGTTCCTTAGTGTACCCTTGTCGTTATATGCTGACAAGCGGGGCGACGTTCAGTCGGTTCCCGTAGTGGACACATCTCTCCACTTATCTAGATCAGCATTAGACCGACAGCTTATCCACGTGAGCGTTGGACCCACAGCTTACTAGGGTGGCATTGCAAGATGGGACCCCGAGCTAGCCCCGGGTCCGAGCCCATGCAGTTGCCTCCCCTTTATTCTTCTTCTCCGGTGACGGTGGCCCTTTGTCTAGCTTCATTTTCATATAGTGAAATGTAATTCATATATGAAAAATATACAAAAATTATACACCTTTGAACTATTTGAAATCGTACTTAGGACATGATAATGTTGTGCTAATAAAATCGCACTTGTTATAAATTCATAATCATTTATCATTTCCATGGAGTGAAATATAATACATAAACTTGCATATACGAAAATTATAAACCTTTGAACACATTGAAATTGCACTTAATACGTGATAATGATGTGCTAACAAAATCTTGATAGATTATCATTTTGTATTCTATTTTTATAGAGTGGAATGTAATGCATAAACTTGCATACACGAAAATTATACACCTTTTAACTCTTTGAAATTGCACTTAATACGTGATAATATTGTGCTAAGAAAATCTTGAGAGATTATCATTTTCATATAGTGTAATGTAATGCACAAACTTGCATATTTGGAAATTATACACCTTTGGACCCTTTTAAATCGCACTTAATATGTGATAATGATGTGCTAACAAAAATTTGAGAGATTATCATTTTCTTTCCCTTTTTCATAGAGTGGAATGTAATGCATAAACTTGCATATCCGTAAATTATACGCATTTGAACTCTTTGAAATCGCACTTAATACGTGATAATGTTGTGCTAAGAAAATCTTGAGAGATTATCATTTTCATATAGTGGTAATGCACAAACTTGCATATGCGAAAATTATACACCTTTGGACTATGTTAAATCTCACTTAATACGTGATAATGTTGTGTTAATAAAATCCTGATCATTTATCATTTCCATGGAGTGAAATATAATGCATAAACTTGCGTATACGAAAATTTTAAACCTTTGAGCACTATGAAATCGCACTTAATAACGAGATAATGATGTGCTAGCTCAATTTTAAGAGATTATCATTTTCTCCCCCATTTTCATAGAGTGGAATGTAATGTATAAACTTGCATATACGAAAATTATACACATTTGAACTATTGGAAATCGCACTTAATACGTGAAAATTATACTCATTTGAACTCTTGAGAGATTATCATTTTCGTAGAGTGGAATGTAATGCACAAATTATACACCTTTGAACACTTTCCCTTCAAATTATATTCAAGTTCATTTTTTATGGAGTTAAAGTACCAATGCCAAACTCGTTATTTTTCATGGATAGAGGGGTGCCTCCCGACAGATATAGGGGTTATCCTGTCCAATAGATCACAAAGGATCAATGTTTGGTGGGCACGATCCACGTGACAACTGTCTCAACCAATCAGAGCATAGCAGCCAAGATGAGCACAGGTGTGAGATATTGTGACTAAGAGAGGGGAAACTGAGTAAAACTTAAGAACCATGGGAAAAACTGAGTAGAACTTAAAAACCAAGGGAAAGACTGACAAAGGGAATCAAATACAAAATAAAAAAGATTTAAAAAATAAAAAATATGTCTTTTATACAATAAAATACATCTTGGCATACATCTATTTGCAATTCAAATATACACCATTTTAACAATTATTGCCTCATTCAGACAAACTATGTTTTGGGGAGGGATATTTTGGGAAGAGGCTTGAGTAGAAAGACATGAACCTTCATAGATTGTAGGTGATTTGAGAAGTGGTGATTTAGGTTGAAACTTGATTTATATACATTTCTTATGGTGGCAGGTCACATAATAAGACTCCCTGGGTAGATGCCACTATGTTTTGATCCTTTTTAATTTGTTGTGCATAAAATGACTCAATTAGCTAGCTAGAATCCATTCGTTGACTCTCTGTTGACCAGCCACCGGAGAGAAAAACTGAGTATATTGCACACGGCAGTGTTAGTGCTGGAGGGCAAAACTTAGTATAATCAAACTGCCAGTTTTACACTGGAGGGTAAAACTGAGCACAACTAAGTTGCTAGGGTTAGACACGAGGGAAAAAACGTGACTCGCGGTACGCGTGTGCGGTGCACGGGGCGGTATCGGACACGTGTGGCCGTGCATGGTGCAGTAGCGTACACGGTTACGCGGTGCATGGCGGTGCAATGAAACGTCGCTTCCCTTCTCCTTTATAGAGGCCTCCCAACTCTCACTCATCACTCACTCGGTCACTCAACCATCTCCACTGTCCCATCACCTTCTTCAAACCCCTAAGAAAATGCCAACCACGTCGGCGATGGAGAAGAACGGTGAGGTGGCCATCGATGCCTCCAAGGCCACTGGTGAGGAGGCCCCCGTCCCTATACATGCCCTGTCCAGGCATCGAAGGCATCCCTTGTCCCTGTTCCCGCATCCGCCGTAGCCGCCGCCGGATCTCGCTCGGTTGGGACCCCTACGAGGAGGTTGATTACATAAGACCGGATAACCCCTACGACACCAGCATCGCTGACCCATGGTCGGAGGTAACCAGGATTTTCTCCGTGTCCCTTGTTCTTCCCCCATTCCCAGCATTGGATGCTAGATCGTATGTTATTAGGGTTCGGCTGTTCGTATTTTTACAGTAGCTAATCCTCTTGTGTTAGATATCGTATTTCTACGAATCCCCCTGTTCGTATTTGAATCCCCTTGTTCATAGTTGGGATCAGTATTCGATTTGGTTTGAGATTTTGGGAATAATTAGGGGATCTCAATCGGTTAATTTATGCAAATAATCAATCTCGATAATCAAAGTATTTCAATCATGTCCTTATTGCACTCTACTGTTTTTTCCAACAGAAGGATAGCAGTGACGTCTGCAGCAATGATGAGTCCAATGACATCAAGACTCGTCATGTGCTGAGGAGGCTGAAGTTCGGCCAGTACAACAACTTCTTCGTCGGCGATGTCTACAGGTGCCCCTTCTGCACCACTAGGAGGCTCCGCGCCACCGACTTCAACTCCTTCATGAGGCATGCCAAGGACATGAGGACCTACGGCGAGTTCATGAACATCCACGGCTTTAGAGCCAAGAATCAGGCACTCGGTCTTCACCTCCGCAACCTCCATAAGGTGGCTATTGAGGAGGGTCGCATGCCCCTGATCAAGCCCAAGGAGCCCAAGGTCAAGGGACTGGGTAGCAAGAAGTGGATGAGGCGCCAGAGGGAGGAGGCGGAGGCCATGAGGGGCCACTGATCTTGTGGTGCTGCTACTGTAAAGTAGCTTCTTTTGTCTTGTATGTGTTGGACTTGTCCGCTGCTGCTACTAAGCAGCCTAATTGTCGAACCTCGTTAAGTACCATACTATATAACCTATATTAGCTGTTTTATCTACATCTGCTCTATTTACTGAATTTATTTATGGTGCTGGTTACATTTGCTACTCTAGATTTTCTACCAGATTGGGAAAAACGAGGGACAAAATGAACACTAAATAAAGAGAGAAGCTGCTCTAGATTCACTATATTTTTAGGGAAAACACAACTGTTAGCGAGAGATAGGGGAAAAGGCGCTCTTAAAAGGCTAATCATAAAAATAACAAAAAAGAAAACCTTCAATTTAGGTGACAGGGCGCACGTAACCACCAAACATGCCCCCACATGGTCCCACACCACGTCCCCCATAACGCGTTCCCAACAAACCTGCCCCCACGCAGTCCCACATGGCGCATCCCTACACGTAAGCATAATGCGTTCCTAACCAAATGACCCCATGTGGTCCCACACCGCATGGCCCCACACGTCAGCCAACGGTCAACCTAACGGCAGCTGCCGTTAGAGCTCTTTGATGGGTTTCCGAGGAGAGGGGAAAAAGTGAGGAAAAGTTAAGTGGCTGGGGAAAACTGAGTACAACTAACGAACCAGGGCATGAAAATAGAAATTCATTTAATCTTTATAGCCAGCTGATGAGCCTGCTTACATTCTCTCTCCTCCACCTCACCCATATTATATTATTTTATCTCTTATAGCCAGCAGACTATACCTACTGAACTTGCTCTAACCTCATAATCTCTTCTACAGTCGTGTTGCGTATTTTTTATCCATTTTGACCAATCTTCTTCCTAGTAGTACAACTTACTTTACGGAAAACAATGTTCCAGCTTTCGCAAAAAAATCCTGCCACTTAGAAAATTGAGATCATTTTTTTTCTAATACTTGTTGGAAACACCCCTTGGCAACATATTGTTTACCATGTCAAGATGCACAAATTTACCTAATATGGGAAAATTACCATAAAGTGTGATATGGATCACAAAATATGGCATTGACCTTGGTCGTCCGGCTCGAAACCTGTTCATGCATGGCAGGTCAATTTTTTTAACCTGGTTTTTCAAAAGTTGTCAAAACTCAAATTTATCATTTTTCATGGCATGTGATACACTCAAAAGGACGCCATGCACATGTCTTTCATAAAATTTTAAGAATAATCCAGCATTTACCTATAGTTCAAATTAATTTGACATAATTTCAATAAATCGACATAAAGTCATTTGAGTAGGCGAAGTTAGCTTGAAAATGCTTAAAACATGGGAATAGTAAGTAAAGCATGCACGGTCCACTATGTCTGAAAACATGGGTTTGTGGCATTCCAAGCCATATTATTACTCTCTCTTTACGGAAAAACATCACCTCACCACTATGAAACCTATTTTTTCCTCGGGCTCATTTGATTTGCAAGAATCTCATAGAAATAGTAAACCCATAGGATTGGAGAGGCATGACCTCTTGAATCCTATAGGAATAGAAAACTATAGGATTTTGGATAAAGTATGTGTTTGAATCACAGAAAAAGCAAAGTTATTCAAACATGAGGTTGGAGTGAATGGAAATTTTCCTAAATAATAGAGAGCAAAGAAATCCTTTGACGTAATTCCTAAGGATTGTAATCCTTCGAATCAAACGATCACCATAGGTATATTTCCTAAGGGACAAAATCCTTCAGAAATCCTTTGAAATTCCTTTGAATCAAACAAGCCCCCAAGGGCTAGTTTGATTCAAAGGAATCTCATAGGAATTTTGTAGAATTTTGATGCATAGAAATTTTTCCTAGGTGCATCGTTTGATTCATAGGATTTGGCTCTTAGGATTTTTTCCATAGGATTGCATTGCAATATGTTTTGTAGGAAACTTTCCATCCACCTAAACCTCATATTACAATTCCTTTGCTTTCCTGTGAATCAAAAACACTTCTCTAAGAAAAATTCTCGTAGGCTCCAAATCATGTAGGATTCAACTAGGCATGACATTCTAATAATTTTGTGTTTTACCTATTATTTTGTTTTTCCTATCCAATGAATCAAACAGGCCCAATGGTTGGATACTCCCATGGGCAACATTTCCTACTATGCCAAGATGCACACATCTACCAAATTAATGTGGGGAAGGTATCATAAACTATGATGTCGATATGGCCATGACCTTTTTTGGTCATCATGGTTGAAACCAAATAATATTCATACATGGTTGGACAATATCGAAGGGATGAGTTTTCAAAAGTTGTCAAATCCCGTGGTTATCGGTTTCCTGGTAGGTATTACACGTGACGTGATAGGATGCCATGCGTAAATATTTATTTTTCTGTTTTTCTTTATTACACATGATCGTTTCAAAATGGGTTCAAAATTGTCAAGATGCAAATTATTCGAAGGAAGTTGAATTGGTCAAAACTTCCTATTGTTTCTGATATATTAACTGTCTGATAGGTACCTCCAAAAGTTTATTGTAAAACTTCAATAGCATACCACTTACTAGAGCTTCCAGTTCAAATTTGACCCGATTTCATTAAAAGAGACATAAAGTTATTCCAGTAGGCCAAGTTAGCTAGGAAGCTTTGAAAACTCATAAAACTTGGGAATTGTACGTAAAACATGGCCCACTATGTCTGGAAACTCGGCTTGTGGCATTCAGAACCATATTCTTCGTACTTTTTGTGCATAGTATTTATGGTGCTAAAGGCGAACAATAGAATCTTCTAGATGATACACATGACATAACCTAATGTACAGAAAGAGATACAATGGTCAACAATCTTAGGATTTTCCAATCTATATCCATCTACCGATGTTCGAAGTTATTCATACACTATATAGTGGTATAGATATTGTGAAGCAACATAGAAGTTTTTTGTTTTGAAAAGAAGTCAAACACTTATTTCTGATTTTTCATGGCGAGCAATACGCGTAAGAGGACGCCACATGAAATTATTTAGTTTATTGTCTTTTTTATTTCAATGTCATCAAAACATTATCAAATTTGTAGGCATGCATATTCTTAGAACGAAGTTAGTTGCATTTTTTAAAACTCGTGATGGTTCTCTATATATTGACAATATTGGTACCAACAAACGACATCTGTAAAATCCAAGGATAACCTATCACATTTAATTATAGTTCATATCTAACATAATTTCGTTAAATCAACATAAAGTCCTCTAAGTGCGTGAAGTTAGCTAGCTAGGAAGCTTGAAAAATTCTAAGACTAGAGGGTTATAAGAAAGCATGGTCCACTTTTTTTTCTGAAATGTGCAGTGGTGGCACTTTTTCAACTAGGTTTGGCCCAGAAGGAGGGAGATGCTTCGGTTAACAACTTAATATGGTTAGTGATAGTACATGGTACATCAAGGACCTCAAAAAAGAGAAAATTACACTCAATCCATATTTTAGTACAAAGGGGCCTGAAAATAAGCATGGAAAAAAGTCGGGACTAGCTCTCCTTCTCCACCCAATAGCCGAGGCATACAGCATACTAGAACAATAACTACTTTCTTAACAAAAAGGAAATCAGTGTGGTGCTCACTTTATTGCTAGTGTCGATCTTTGGAATAACCTTCTGTGTTGATGTTTGGAAAGCAAGTGAAAAATTGAAACCTGAAAAGTTTGACCCGCTACTCCTTTTATTCCGTACCCAACCCAAGGCCCAAAGTGGTTCCTTCCCATGCATAACAACGCAACGTAGCTGACGAATACACGATAGATAGACACAGAGCCATCGTACCATGGCTAGAGTTGAAAGCAGTATCCCGCGGAACTCCCGCTTCTAGTTCATTTTGAAGTACTCCTATAGAACCTCCAAATGAATTAGAAGCAGGACTTACGTGTGATCTCGCTCACAATCCTACCCATGGCATAGGTATTGAGTGCCACGTTGTGGACGAGGGAAAGATCAGCTGGCAGGTTTGCATGGTGATGCCAAGAAGATACATACTTGATTACATTGTGTAAAATTTGACA
Organism: Avena insularis; assembly: GCA_023614405.1. Taxonomy (NCBI): domain Eukaryota; kingdom Viridiplantae; phylum Streptophyta; class Magnoliopsida; order Poales; family Poaceae; genus Avena; species Avena insularis. Next base: position 440,784,691 of record CM042694.1, on the reverse strand, counting down.
GAATAAATAGAGTAACTAATACTTGATTACATTGTGTAAAATTAGTATTGTTGGATTCGTATTGAAACACACTTTCCAATAATACTAATTTTATACCAACATTCTTTATATATTTAAAGTAAATCTTGCTCAAGGAAAAAACATGCAAAACAAGGACGCCTTATTCGTTGGGACAGAGGTAGAGTACACTACTAGGAAAACAGTTATAGGTAATCCATACAGTCGTGACACACATGCCAGGTGGTGCCCCATGGGAAAATAGCCATGGCACACCTCGAGGAAGTGCCCATGGGTAGGTCACTTACTTGTGGCGCACATGGCGGCGGTGCACCACTACTATTTGTGAGCCAGGGTGCCTGCACACCCCACTTGCCCGTGGTGCACCTTTATGCCATGGGCCACGACTATGTGGGTTACTGATACATTGCAAATGTATCTATAATTTTTGATGCTCCATGCTTGGTTTTATCCACTTTCTTGTGTTTTGTCCACACTTTGGAGTACTTTTCATATGATTTCTTGGACTAACCTATTAACAAGAGCCACAATTGCAATGCTTTTCTGCTATCTTTGGTTCTAGGAAAGTCAGAAAATGAATATTCTCATAATTGGACGGGACAAAAGCCAAAGTGCCTATTTTTCCAGAAGACTCCAGGAGCCAGAATACGAGACGGAGAAGAGCCAGGGGCTGGCCACACCACCCCCAGGCACGGGCTGGGCCTGGCCGCGCCAGGGCATGGTGTGGGCCCTCCCAGGCACCCCCTCGGTCTCCCTCTCCTCCTATAAGAAGCCTTCTGACCTAAAAACTCCGAGGGGGTTCGATGTTTTTCTAGAAGGAGTTCCGCTCCGCCGCCACCACCAGATTCCACGAAAAAGCACCAGAAACTCCGTTCTGGCACCCTGTCAGGACGGGGAATCGGAGGAGATCATGGCCATCATCATCACCATCCCATCTCCATCGACCATCCATGTTTCCCCCATCTATGAGTGAGTAATCCCCCGATGTAGGCTATGGGGATGGTAAGGATTGGATGAGATCGTTCACTTAATGGCATCGGATTGTTAGGGCATGGTGCCTAGTATCTTTTATTAGTTCTTTATGACTTTGTTGCAACTTGTTATGCTTAATGCTTGTCACTAGAGCCCGAGTGCCATGATTTCATATCTGAACATGTTATTGATTCATTATTATAGTATTGTTTATGGTCTTATCTGTAAGTTGTATACAGATGTTGTTGTCCGGAACCAATGGCCCCGAAGTGACAGAAATAGGGATAACTGGAGGGAATGGCTTTGATGTGAGGATCACATGTGTTCACGTAGTGTTAATGCTTTGCTCCGGTGCTCTATTAAAAGGAGCACCTTAATTGCTAGTAGTTCCCTTGAGGCCCCGCTGCAAACAGGCTGGCAGGACAAAAGATGTTGTGCAAGTTCTCATTATAACGTATGACTATATATGGAACACATGCCTAGGATTATCTAGTACTTGGATGCTTTATCTTATTTATCTACAATTGCCCTATGTTCTGATTGCTATGTGAATTGTCTTGTCCATGCAACGCTCGTCCATCCATCCCTATGCCTACCGCACTCGAATCCTATTGTTTACTGCTATTGTTACTACTGTCTTTACTTTACTATTGCTGCTACTTTACTATTCCTACTACAAAACTGTTTCTACTGATAAACTGCTGTGAGCAAGATTGTTTCCAGGTGCAGCTGAATTGACAACTCAGTTGTTAAGGCTTATAAATATTCTTTGGCTCCCCTTGTGTCAAATCAATAAATTGGGTTTCACTTCCCTCTAAAATACTGTGATACACCCCCTATACTTGTGGGTCATCAAGACTATTTTCTGGCGCCGTTGCCGGGGAGCATAGCTTTATTTATCAAGTTCACTTGGATTCTCTATTGTTCGCTGCTATCCATCCATCATGGGTAAGTCTCGTGATGGCAAGGTTCCTATTTTACCATCCACTACAAGAAGAGGTATGGTTCTAAACACCTCTGCTGCTCTTGATTCACCATCTGTTATGAGTAAGTTCCTTACACCACCACATACACATGCTACACACACTGCTACTACTGCTGAATCTGAAACTTCTGATGCTTATGATGCTGCTTCTACTGTGCTTGATAAGAGTGGTTCATTAGGTCCTTTCCTAGATGCTACGATTGCTCAAACTATAGCTGGAAATACCGAAACTCCTAATGAAGACACTACCACACCTGTTAGTTCACCTGAGTCTAGTGAGAGTTATGATATTAAAGATGGTTATGTTGAGATGACCGATGAATTTATTAAAGAATGTAAAAACACCCATGATAGGAGCGCTACTAAGAGTCTCCTTGAGAGGCGTACTATTAGACCCAAATTTTCTCCTATTGCTAAGTTTGCTGCTTCTCCCATAAACATTATAGTTAAAGATTATGATTTCTCTCTCGATCTAGCTTACATAGCTATTGTTGAGAAAGAACCTTTTTGTGGGACTAAGAATGAAAGTGCGGTAGCACATATGAATGAACTTTCTACCATGAGTGGCTTGTTTTCTGATAATATTAAGATGCGCAATTACTTTGTTGCTAAGATTTTCCCTTTTTCACTGAAAGGAGAAGCTAAAACTTGGTTTAGTAATTTACCTCCTGGATCTATTGATAGCCCTGAGTGCTTGATTAGTACTTTCCTGCAGAAATATTTTCCTCCTAGTGCTAGACATGCTATTTTGCAGGAACTTGTTGATTTTAAACAGGGAGAAAAAGAGGTATTGCCTGAATCTTGGGCAAGGTTTTGTGCTTTGATTCATGCACAAGCTGGAAGTCCATTACCTAAGAATGAGCTTCTTGATATATTTTATAATGGACTAACTGAAGAATCTAGGACATACCTAGATAGTTGTGCTGATTGTGTTTTCAGGAATAGGACTCCAAAGGAAGCTAAGGAATTAATGGCTAAAATAAGTAAGAATTATGAAGATTGGACTCCTCCTGAACAAGCTATACCTGAAGTAATTGTACCTGAACCAACTATTCATGTGCCTATTCCAACATCAAAGAAGAGGGGAGTTATTGAATTAAATGATGAAGTGATGAAGGAAGCTAAGAAATGTCTTAAGGAAAAGGGAATTAAAGCTGCAGATGCCAAGAATTTACCTCCTATAGAAGAATTATGTAAGCCTATTTCCTACTCATCCACTATTGAGGTACACTCTCTCCAACACTTTGATGAAGGTGATATCCCTTACTCTAAACCTCCTGATCAATGCTTAGAAGAATTCGATTTCTTTATTGTTAAGCAAGATAACTTTAATAAAAGGGTGCAAAATCATCTAATGAAAAACACTAGAGCTATTGTTGAGTTGAAAGATATGGTGGAAAGAACCTCTAATGATGTTAAAATGATTGTTAAACACTTTCAAATAGTTCAAACTCAAATAGATCAACTCGTTAAAGTACAAAACGACTTGCTAGTTAATGCTGCTAAAGAAAAACATGCTTATGAAATTAGAACTAGAAGTGGTGCTGCTACCCAGGATCCTCTATATCCTGAGGGGCATCCCAAAAGAATTGAGCAGGATTCTCAACAAGCTGAAAATAGTGGTTCTACTCATAAGAAAAGGAAAAAAGAAACATAAAACTGTTGTAGAACCCTCTGAACCTGCTTTAGGTCCTAATAGTATATCTATCTCTGATGCTGAAACTGAAAGTGGTAATGAAGAAAATGAAGCTCCTAATGAAGGGAAAGTTGAGGAAGAACCTGAAAACCACACTAAGAATACTAAATACACTAAAGAAGATTTTGTTGCTAAGAAACATGGTAGTGAAAGAGAACCTTGGGTCCAAAAACCTATGCCATTCCTTGATAAGAAACACAAGTCAAAGGAAGATGAACACTATAATAAGTTTTGTGAGTGGATGAAACCTTTATTCCTGCAAATTCCTTTGACTGATGCTATTAAATTGCCTCCTTACTCAAAGTATATGAAGGATATTGTCTCGAATAAAAGGAAGATCCCTAATGAAGAAATTTCTACTTTGCTTGCTAATTATTCCTTTAATGGTAAGGCTCCTAAGAAACTTGGAGACCGAGGGATTCCCACTATCCCTTGCTCTATTAAAAACAGTTATGTTAGAACTGCTTTGTGTGATTTGGGAGCTAGATTTAGTGTTATGCCTTTCTCTCTCTATAAGAGACTTCAACTTGAAAAATTAATACCAACTGATATATCTTTGCAAATGGCTGATAAATCTACCACTATTCCTGTTGGTATATGTGAGGATGTCCCTGTTCAAGTGGCTCATAATTGCTTGATATTAACTGATTTTGTTGTGCTTGAAATGCCTGAAGATGATAATATGTCTATTATTCTTGGGAGACCTTTTCTTAATACAGCAGGAGCTGTTATCAATTGTAATCAAGGACAGGTAACTTTCACAGTGAATGACAAGGAACATACTGTCTATTTCCCTAAGAAGATTGAAAAGACTTATGGTTTGAATTCAATTGAACATGTTGAGGGCATTCAAGTTGGAGAAATATATTGTCCCATACTAAGAGAAAAATTTGAAACTATTATGATTGGGACAATTGCTATGAAGGTTGAGGTAACATAATCATTAGTGGAATAAAAAGTTTTATCTCATATGGAATTGTTTTGGTAACAAGACCTGATCAACCTTGTTAACAAAAGGATTTCATTGAACAAAACAATGTTTTCACCATGATTATCTCCGCTTACTTCTATTCTATCCATTTTAGTTTTTGCTTATGCCTAACTTAAAGGCGTTAAAGAAAAGTACTTATTGGGAGATAACCCAAAAGTTTTAGATGAGTCTTGGAAGTTATTACTTCAGTAATAACCGCTCCTTATCCTTTTTATTCGCTTTTTGTGCCAAGAGTAACCTCTAATGAGAGAGAAGTAATGATTGGGAAAGTTGCTGTCCCGAAACAGATTTCTGTGCTTCGCCGTAAAAATTCGCGTAAAATCTCTGTACGTCCTTTTGAGGCGAGAATTTTTATGCTTCTGCCCCAGGTTGTTATCTAACTTTCGTTAGTTCAACACTTTTTGATTTGAGCAACATAAGGTCTTCGAAAAAATTCGTCTTTACCTGCTGGTCTGTTTTGACAGATTTCTGCCATTATTTGCATTTGCTTCTTGTTGGTTCCTTTTTGAGTTCTTTTGGGGAATTGAGATTTTTTAGGGAAGTGCTACAGTAGCTTGTGTTTTAATGGAAGTTTTATTGGTGTTGGAACTGAACCTAACGATCTATTATCTTGAGTGTACTAATGTTGCTAATAAAGATTGTGTGAAGTTTTATATGAAGGGAAAATTTCAGGTGTATGGAAGGAATGAGTAATGAGATGAAGGATGGACTAAAGCTCAAGCTTGGGGATGCCACGCGTGTCACCCCAATAAATATCCAAGAAGTACAAGCGTCAAAGCTTGGGGATCCCAAGGCATCCCCTTCTTCATCAATAAAAATCCCAGGTTTCTTCCAAACGCTTCATTTTTAGTGTTTCATGCACAGTTGTGTTGTTCTTGGAGCATCTTCTTTTTTGTTTTTGTTTTGGTTTTTCGTTTGCTTTTTTTGCTTAGTTTGCTGAATAAATTGGTTGGACCCCTTCTTTCATACATTGGTGTTCAAATAGTTTGGTTTGGTTTGGAAAAGAGTAGGAAAGCTCATGCTTAAGTGGTAAAGAGAGCTTGTTTTTGACAGTCGTCTATGCTTTGCCATGCCATGCTTGATATTGTTTTGGCTTTATGCTTAGTATTCTTTGTTGTAGCATGACTTGCTATAAACAATTGAGATTGCTTAATGTGCCTTGGAAGAATCATCCGTTGTTTTAGCATATTAAAGCATAGTATTGTGGTATTCCTTTGATGCTTTATTTGGGTTGACTTAGCACATGCTCACACCATGTTATGACTATCCCAAGTCACCATAAGCCTTTATGATACTTTAGTTTTCAACTTGTAGTATCACTTTATGCTTTGATCAATGATGTTTTGTCGCTCTGCATGATTATGGCCATTATTGCTCTCTTGTTTGTCACTCCCTTACTTTTGCTAGCCTTCACTTTCACTGAGTATGTTTTACTCATGTTTCCAACTCCTTAAAACCAAATATTGCCAAAGTGTCCACCATACCTACCTATTAGCATCATTTGCTACTTCCGTGCATATTCAATATGCCTTGTTTTCTTCCGAATAAAATGTTTGCTTGTTATGAGAAAGTTAGTTAGTAAAGCTCTCACGAACTTGATGGCACACTTTACTTTCTTGTATTTAATAAACCTGAACCATTGCGTCCTTCTTTGTTGCGTATATGCTTGCGCTTTATAAGTTGAAGTTAGCAGAACCATGTATCATGGGGAACATTTTCAACATTGCACTGGTACTTAGTACCTCGTTGATATCATGTTCTTTTGCTTATGGATCCCGGCGGTGTGAAATAAAAGTGGAACTTGTAAGATCATGGAGTTTGTATGTATGTTAGAGAAACGCCTAGGTCGCTAGCCTAAGCCATGCCTAATCATGGTGGAAACTTGCAGCATAACCATAATGAGCATTCTATGAAGCATCCTCAATAAAAATATATGCACATAGTAAATAAAAAGATCGCTGACATGCTCATTGTCTGCTTGCCTTGTCATTTTGATTATGGGATAGCTCCTGTATCATGTGCAAGGGGTACCCCGTTGGCGGTTCTCTATGATACGTATATACTTACAATGACAAGAGCTTACTCGTGACTGAAGTTAAGTAGCATGAGGATCGGTCTTTGTAAGTAAGGGGCATGAGACTTCGATTTATAACTTGTCAAGCATATCCTCTTAGTTGTGTCACTTTAACCTTAACCATTTAAAGATGCTTATGATAGGGGCAATGAGAGCTCAAAGCTAATGAGTACCATACTTTCAGCATTTGGAAGCCTTTCAAACTTTTCAAAACCTATTCATTTCCTTGTTGAGTCTCCACACATTCTATGATCACTTTCTTGAGAGCATAGTGGCCATTCTTAGTTCTATGTGCATTGTCCCAAGACTTGTTGATTGATGCATACCTTGATATTGCTTGTTTTAAACTATTTGTATCTAGTCACTCTTGTAAATTTTGAAGGTGTCCTATGCATTTATGTTTGCTACTCTATGAGGGACAAGCTGAATGCCACTATGCTATGTTTTCTTTATGTGAAACAAACAAACATCTTGCAAAGCATTGTTATTCATGAATCTTTTGTTTGTGCCTTTTCATGATGCAATATAGTTGGTATGTGTTATTGCTAGAACTTTGTCTTTCATGTTATGATTGAAGTACTATGATCCCAGCTTTGAATGTTTTACAAATACTTTGATCAAGTTTATGATGGTGCATTTCACCTCAAAAATTATTCTTTCTTTTTATCACTTACCTACTCGAGGACAAGCAGGAGTTAAGCTTCGGGATGTTGATACATTGCAAATGTATCTATAATTTTTGATGCTCCATGCTTGGTTTTATCCACTTTCTTGTGTTTTGTCCACACTTTGGAGTACTTTTCATATGATTTCTTGGACTAACCTATTAACAAGAGCCACAGAGCCAGCTGCATGTTTTCTGCTGTTTTTGGTTCCAGGAAAGTCAGAAAATGAATATTCTCGGAATTGGACGGGACAAAAGTCAAAGTGCCTATTTTTACAAAAGACTTCAGGAGCCAGAATACGACACGGAGAAGAGCCAGGGGCTGGCCACACCACCCCTAGGCGCGGGCTGGGCCTGGCCGCGCCAGGGCATGGTGTGGGCCCTCCCAGGCACCCCCTCGGTCTCCCTCTTCACCTATAAGAAGCCTTCTGACCTAAAAACTCCGGGGGGGTCGACGTTTTTCCAGAAGGAGTTCCGCTCCGCCGCCACCACCAGATTCCACGAAACAGCACCAGAAACTCCGTTCTGGCACCCTACCGGGACGGGGAATTGGAGGAGATCATCGCCATCATCATCACCATCGCTTCTCCATCGACCATCCATGTTTCCCCCATCTATGAGTGAGTAATCCCCCACTTTAGGCTATGGGGATGGTAGGGATTGGATGAGATTGTTCATGTAATGGCATCGGATTGTTAGGGCATGGTGCCTAGTATCTTTTATTAGTGCTTTATGACTTTGTTGCGACTTGTTATGCATAATGCTTGTCACTAGGGCTCGAGTGCCATGATTTTAGATCTGAACATGTTATTGATTCATTATGATAGTATTGTTTATGGTCTTATCTGCAAGTTGTATACACACGTTGTTCGTAACCAATGGCCCAGTGGCGAAATCGGGATAACCGTAGGGAATGGCTTTGATGTAAGGATCACATGTGTTCATGGAGTGTTAATGCTTTGCTCCGGTGCTCTATTAAAAGGAGCACCTTAATTGCCAGTAGTTCCCTTGAGGCCCCGCTGCAAACGGACTGGCAGGACAAAAGATGTTGTGCAAGTTCTTATTGCGAACACGTATGACTATATATGGAACACATGCCTAGGATTATCTAGTACTTGGATGCTTTATCTTATTTATCTGCAATTACCCTATGTTCTGATTGCTATGTGAATTGTCTTGTCCATGCAACATCCGTTCATCCATCCCTATGCCTACCGCACTCGAATCCTATTGTTACGCTATTGTTACTTTGCTTTTACTTTGCTACTTTACTATTCCTACTACAAAACTGTTGCTACTGATAAACTGCTGTGAGCAAGATTGTTTCCAGGTGCAGCTGAATTGACAACTCAGTTGTTAAGGCTTATAAATATTCTTTGGCTCCCCTTGTGTCGAATCAATAAATTGGGTTTTACTTCCCTCGAAAATACTGCGATACACCCCCTATACATGTGGGTCATCAGTTACCCGTGGGGCACCTCTATGCCATGGCCACTGCTAAGTGTGCTGCCCATTCTCAGCTCCACCCCTCCCCCGTGGATCGCCTTTTTAGGTTTGCAAAAAATAACAGAAAATGAGAAACACTTCAAAAAATAAAATCCTTTCAGATATAGGTAGGTTATGTGATGTAGTTTCTGGAAAATTAACAAACATGAATTTCGGCCTTTTTTGCAAAAAAGATCATGGCACGGTAAAATAGATAACTTTTGCATATGATGTCAACAACAATCTATAAGATATCAAAATGACGAGAACGGAATTTTCTATCCGATGACAATAGTCATAGACCATTTACCGATTTTTCAGAACCTCAAAATTTGAAAAGAATAAAAAATTATTTCAAAAATAAGAATTTTCCCTGGAATTTTTAGGCCACTTACCAGTGGCGCACCTCATAGTGGTGCACCACGCCTAAGTGAGGGCAGAATTTGAAATTTGAACCGCGTTGGTGATACCTACCCCTTCCAACTTATATTCCCTCCCATTCTCCTCCACCTCCCCTCCCATTCTTCTCCTTCTCCTCTCCTCTTCTCCTTTTTCTTCTCCCCCTCTTCTCCTTCTTCTTCTCCTCCTCTTCTCCTTCTTCTTCTCCACCTTCTTCTCCTTCTCCTTATCTACCCCTTCTTCTTTTCCTCTTCTCCTTCTCCTTCTCCTTCTCCGACCACCTTTCTCTAGCCTCGACTGCGGTGACCATGGTGACGATGATGATGGTGGCCTCTCCGATGAGGCGACGATGACCACTGTGACAACAACCACTCCGACAAGCGGCGCCAGCAACCCTTTTTGACGGTAGTGATAATGAAAACAGTGGTGGAAAGATCCAGATCTCCCACTTTATTTTTGAAACTTGAAAATTTTACCAGTAGCGCACAACATACCTAGTGCTCCATGGCTAAATTTTTATACTCGTGGCGCACCACCTAGTGCGCCACGGCAAACTTTTCGTACTCGTGGCACACCACCTAGTGCGCCATAGCTAAGTTACTTAGATGTGACGCACGCGTAGTGGCGCACGCCTAGTGCGCCACGAATGATCAAAACAGGTGCGCCACAGATGTGCTATTTTCTAGTAGTGGTAATACTATGAAAATAAAAGTTATAAATAGTAAATAATATGTCTGGTCAAACTGACGTAATGAGACTATACTATATAAGGAAGTGATATGGTTAATTCAGTGCACAACTGTGTGCTAGTCTATCACGCTAGTTGGCGTACTCGATGCAGCCATTTCCTATAGGAGAAAAAAAGAAAAAACCTTTTTCAAAGAGCTATCCCATATTTCCCATTTCCGTTTAGTTTATCCTCACTCGCCGATGCCGCCTAGCCGCATTTGGGATCCACTCCACCGCATGGTTCACACAATTTCCTTGCCATCTCGCCTGCTACATCACTCCTTCTAGACCACCACCCCTCTCCTTGGAAAACCCCCAACAGTTCTATATAGATCCGCCCTCGCCCCCAATCCTCCTAAACATGATGGCGCATTGTCTATACAAAATTTGGAGAGGTTCGAGGGAGAGTCGGCGGTGCAGCAGCTTTAGCAAGGTCGACGACAACATCGTCAATGAAATTGCTGAGCATCTAGATACTAAAAGCGTTGTTCGGCTGAATGCATGCTCCAAGGAGCTACACCGCCAAGTCGCCAGCAAAGAAGGTTACTACTACCTGAACTATGATTGCTCGACAGTGGTATCCTTCAATGCACTCAATGCCCACATGATCTCCTGCATCCACAACCCGTTTATCTACACGGATCGAAGATGCAAGTGGGTTGGCAACAAATTAAAGTTTTATTTGCACCTCAGATCTACCCACTTGAAGTAGTTGCCCCCAATACGCTACAACATTACACAATGGGACCCATCTAAGACCGTGCATGCATGGGGCTCGTAGAGAACAAATGTTATCGACATCGGGAAGGCGGGCATGCTGTTCATCGGCCAGATTGATAGGCACAACATGGAGCTTGTCCTATCCGCCAACCGTGTAAGGACGACAGTGTGGGAATTGAAGAAGTACGAGGTGAAGATGTCGTCATTGGTCTGTTTTCGTGGGTTATATGAGCTCGAGTTTTATTCTGACCCAAATAGTGTGCTGGCCAAAGCCGCGCTAAGTGAGCTCAACCATTACCTATTGGAGCCACAGACTTATTGTCAAGCTCCTCAATCATTGGTCAGAGTTCCCCATGGAGTTCCAATATTGGATCGACGACGACATCAACCCATTGTGAGATATCATATCTTAATATTCTCTTGATGCTCCTAATATGAATGCACTTTCTAATTGTTAGTCCTTCTGTTTTAATATTAATTACTTTATTTATGTTAGTAGAAGATTCCCTACGTAATTGGAGAGGTGGAATTTTCTAGAAATATCCGTAAATTTTACACCTATCTTGCTGAGGGTGCATAGGCAGAAGCCTATTATGAGTGGCCATAGGCGACGGTGAAACGAGAGAAGCATGCTAGGCTAGAAAGCAAGCGCTACCCGACCGCGACTTGGACATGCTGAATCGTTGGTATACAGATCTTGGGTGATTCTGGCCTCTCTCTTTTCTCTCATGCATGTTTGGAGTATATGATGGGATATGTAGTGGTTCCTAGCTAGCATAAGGTACTACTGTGAGTAGTTTAACACTTCTGCTGCATATTTTGTATGGCGTTCTACAACTGCTAATATATTTTGTAATAATTCCTATGTACTGAGAATTGTTCATATCGAGTGCAGAATATGGCATGTACTGCTGAATCTTTCAAAAGCTACCAAATCTTTCAAATGTTCTAATGTTGCTAATATTAAATTATTTTGTGAAACTAATACTGATGTACTGGTACTTGTTTTGATCAATGGCAGTAGATTGTTTTGCTTTTTTTTGAAACATGGCCTTGTCACAATCTATATAAGGCTTGGACATTTTGGGTTGCGTATATGTTGGTCACACATTCATTCATGTAAGAACAAGGTATGTAGACAAAAGTAGACTTTATCGTCAGTTTTGCTTGCTCCAATGGTGAAGTGTGTTCGGAGAAAAGGGCAAACTCATCCTATGCCATGTTTTTGGGAGCTGAAACAAGAACTGGTTCTCTCTGTACTGCTATTGAATTTTAGTGTCTGTATTGTTGAATCTGGCAAGTGCTGTTGAATATGAAATGTGAATCTGTGAAATTTTCATGTTGTATTATGTACTACTAAATCTTTCAAATGCTACTGAATCTGTCAAAAGTTCTGTCCTTGTTGTCTGGCTGTTTGCACTAGAGTTTTTGCCTTTCTGTCATCGGAACCATTGCATGCCACACTTTCGTGATTCTAAAAAATGTGAAATAAATCATGAACATAGATTATGTTGTGCCTTGTGCATATGCAAATTTTCATCCCAGAATATGACATTGTCTGGCCTACACAAAATAACAAAATTTGTATACATAACACATGATACAACTAATTTAATTGTTTTCTTTTTTACACAGGTCACATATGATCATATTTTGGGACAAAATATTATAAATGCATAATACAGCACATCCAATGTTCATGATTTATCTCATACTTTTTGAGAACTTGAAAGTACGACAAATAAAAAGGGGTGCGTGTAGAAACTAGTTTGTGGAATATACTTGAGAGATTGCAAGTAGTTTGTTGAATATACTTGATAAATCTGAGACATTAATTTTGAGACAGAGGGAGTATTATTTGGGTGCTTGCCAAATTCAAAATATTTGTCAAGAGGCAAAATTTACTGCCTACACTGTGTGAATCGTAGGTATCCAATATTCCGTGCAAAAATATGGATATGGATGATGAGTTGATGTGACTCTCGGCCTTGAATTCCTAGATAGATAGTGTATGGTCTACTACTTTTTTTCTATTAGTATATGAACACGGGTCCAAACCTGCTGAGCTAGCTAATTTTTCCTTTACGAGATCTCGGCTCTTCGAAATGATTGGAGAGATCCCCGCCTCTTCTTGGTTGGACGCTAGCCAAATTCAAAATCTCAATCGAGCGGCAAAATCACCCACCAACCTTGAAGCATTTTCCCGCCCCTCTGTTTGAAAACCTTTGAGGCAAAATCTCCCACCGGTCAGTACCAATTTTCTTTTATTATTATTAGATGGGCGCTAGCCAAATTCAAAATCTCAATCGAGCGGCAAAATTTCACATCGACCTTGAAACATTTTGCGCCCCTCCATTTCAAAAGCTTTTGATTTCAAAATTCTAATTCAACCCATTGTTCACACGAAAAATGGGCATGCTAAAGTCGGTAGCTTGGGGGCACGATCATAATTATTTTTTGTTCAACTCTATGGTCCCGATTCGTGCAGTTTTTCCCGCTGGCCCTCCTAAAAATCCTAAGCTCCTTGGTCCCCTCTATGACCACCACGCGCACCGGTCGGTGGCAATTCCACGACGGCCGGAGCCGCTTGAGCTGCGGTATCATGCACCACTGTGGAGCCGATTCACTATCTCCCACCCCACCGGATCTAGTTCACCGGGTCTCTCTGCCACAGCACCAGAGTTGTGGTCCCGTTCAACACGCCGATAGTGTCATCGACCGCCCAAGCTTTGCTTCCCCACCGCTGAAAGCTACACAACCATACCGGATCCGCTTCACTAGCGTCCACCGGACGAGATCTAGTTCAACGAGTTCCATGTCCACCGCTCCAGACCAGCTGCACGGGCGTCACCATTCACTACACCCAATCTGCCTCAGCGACGCTCTTGTCCACCGTGCTCAAGCCGACATCAAGCGCCCAAGATCAACTTCCTTGACACCAAAAACCACCACAACCACATCATTCTCGGTGACCTGGACGTCACGCGCACGGTACCATCGATGCTTAGACTCCTCTCTGGCCAGGGTAACCAAATCTCCAACCCTTTTTTGTTTTGTCAGTAGTATAGCAGGTTTAAGCTTGTCGTAGTGAACTGTATTTTTGTAATCGTGCTAGTACATACAATACATTGGGCATTCCTATTCTTTATGCTACATACAAGGTCACCAGAAATGTTGGTTTGCATTCGCTGCTCTACAAATTTCAAGTCATGCATATTTTTGTTATTTTGTGATGCACATGTTCTTAGATACTCTGTACAATAGTAATTGCCTTTTATTATGTAGTTCTTGCAAAATGTAAAGTCAGTGGAAAATATTAGTGTGTATTCCATGCTCCATAGCTACTGAATCTATCTGGTTTGTCCTGAGCTAAGTTCCTGCTATTATTTTCTCCCTGGCATCATTCTGCTATCCTCTAGTACCCATACAAACTTTTCATACTAATTTGATTATCGCACAACCTCTTGTACAGGTTCACAAGCGATGCCATTATTTCCTTATCTGGTTCTGGTTCATCCTAAGCAACGACATAACTATCCTCTATTGTATATTTCTTTCATGGTTTGCATTCCTGCTCTACAAGTTCTCTTCTGATGCCATTATAATTTCTATCTGGTTGATTCTTTGGTACGACAGTAACTACATGCCATTATGTAGCTTACCGCAAATTTTGAGTCACCCAATGTCTCTTGCATTCCAGTATATACTACTGCTTCCATATATATATTTGTTGGAATGACCTGGCTAGTTTATATTTGCTGAAATTCTAAAAAAAACACTTTGTTTGATTGCTCATTTCATTGTAGGTACACTTGTCTAATTCTTGCTTGTCCTGTTCTACAGGTTCACAAGTGATGCCACTATATTCCGTATCTGGTGTTGGTTCGTCTTGAGAAACGACATAACTATCCTCTATTGTATAGGTCATCTGTGGTTTGCATTCCTGCTCTGCAAGTTCTCTTATGATGCCACTGTAATTTTTTATATGGTTCGTTCTTAGCTACAATAGTAATTGCATGCCATTGTGTATCTCAACATAAATTCTGAGTCACCCAACGTCTCTTGCATTCCAGGATATACTACTACTTCCATATATATTTTTTGAAATGACCTGGCTAGTTCATATTTGCTGAAATTCTAAGAAACATTTTATTTAATTGATCATTTTATTTGTAGGCACACTGGTGTAATGCTTGCTTGTACAGTTCTACAGGTCCACAAGCGATGCCATTATATTTCGTACCTAGTTCTGGTTCGTCCTAAGCAATGACATAACTATCCTCTACTATATAGTTCATCTGTGGTTTGCATTCCTGCTCTACAAGTTCTCTTATGATACCGTTATAATTTTATCTAGTTCATTCTTAGCTACGACAGTAACTGCATGCCATTGTGTAGCTCACCGCAAATTCTGAGTCACCCAGCATCTCTTGCATTCCGAGATATATTACTACTTCCATATATATTTGTTGAAATGACCTGACTAGTTTATATTTGCTGAAATTCTAAGCCACACACATTTTTTGATTGTTCGTTTCATTTGTAGGCACACTTGTGTAATGCTTGCTTGTCATGTTCTACATGTTCATAAGCAATGTCATTATATTTTGTAGCTAGTTCTGGTTCGTCCTAAGTAATGACATAACTATCCTCTATTGTATAGTTCATCTGTGGTTTGCATTCCTACTCTACAAGTTCTTTTATGATGCCATTATAATTTCTATCTAGTTCATTCTTAGCTACGACAATAACTGCATTTCCATTGTTTAGCTCACCATAAATTTTGAGTCACCAAACGTCTCTTGCATTCCAGGATATACAACTGCTTCCATATTTATTTGTTGAAATGACCTGGCTAGTTTATATTTGCTGAAATTCTAAGCCACACACATTGTTTGATTCCTCGTTTCACGGTAGGCACACTTTTGTAATGCTTGCTTATCCTGTTTGTTTCACGCGATGGTCAATAATTGAACCACTGATCAGTAGTAAACTCTAGTTTATAGCTCCTATCGTATCAGTTAAATGAGTAGTTTGCCTTGTTTGATGTATTAAATTGTTATTACTTAGTTTTAGACTGCAATTATTGATATCGCCACCAAAGAGGGGGCTGCATGATCATGTCTCAATGTGGTTTTTCAATGTAGCTGTCACACTCAAAAGGGAGATGAGGTGATAGATCGAGAAACAAAATTGAGGACTACTATCAACTCGATTGTCAACTAAAATGCCAATTTTTCTTTCCCTTGAGTTGATAATATGTAATAATTTTAAGAAGTTTGTAGCTGATGTAATATCTAGATAAATTTCATAGGCCATGTAGGCATTTAGTTGACATTGTCCTCACATGGTGGTAGGCGGTACCATAACTATGTCAGCCAGGTCGTTAGGCATTTAGTTGATGCCGTCCATATATGGCGGTAGGCGGTACCATGTAGGCATTTAGTTGATGATATCAACTCGATATCAACAGTATCGGGCTTTGTTATTGGCCCGTCTTGTATTGGGATGACAATGAACATTAAAAGATGCCCGCCAATTGTACACCTTTTATGATACTGGCATGGGCCTTAGAAAGGCCGAAACTATAAAAGACCGTAAAAGTAATAGGCCGACCCACAAGCAGGCTTCTAGAATAGTAAAAGGCTAGAATAGTAACAGGCTAGAACAGTAACATGCCAGAATAGTAGCAGGCCAGTACAGTAAGAGTCCAGAACTGTAGCATGCCAGAATAGTGAAAGGGAAGAAGAGTAAGAGGCCAGAAGTGCATTAAACCAAAACAGTACATGCTAGAATAATAGCGGACTAGAAATGTAACAGGCCGGAAAGTTTATCAACCAGAACAGTACCAGGCCGGATATACCAGGCCAGAACAGTAGGAGGCCAGAACCTTAGCAGGCCGCTTATGGGCTTGCACAATAGAAGGACATAATAGTAGAAGGCCAGGACAATAGAAGGATATAATAGAAAAAGGTCATAAGGCGGCCCACGACAGGCTGTAAGAATAGTGAAGGGCCGACCACAGGCCTTAACAGTACCAGACCAACTTGGCGTAGGCCGCTAGTGGGCCACACACTATTTGATCAAGGTGGGCCTTCTGTAGGACGAAACAGTATCGGGCCTGAAAGTGTATGGGTCGAGGCTAGCTGCACTAACGGGCCCATTTCAAATAGTGCAAGACAAAACAGTAACGTATTGTCTTCTTATTGGGTTATACTAATGGATCGGCCCACTTAATAATTAGCAGGCCTTAGCTGGGCCTAGCTTCTACCATAGTTTATGTGACTGTTAACAGCAGTAACCGGCCGTTAATGGTGTTTTCCACGTGGCAGTTTGCATGACATCATCAGTCAACGCGGTTGTTAAACACATGTACGACGGAACAAGTTTTTGTGGCTGAAGGGTGCAATCCGCCATGGTAAAACAAACATGGTAGAATTATTTGTGACGGGGCTTCTACCACGAAGGTCATCCGTCATAGAAGATTTTTCAACCACAAAAAATGGGCCTCAAACCACGAAAATCATTCGTTGTACAAGCTATTTTTTCTTGTCGTGTACTACTACTATTACTGCTACTACTAGTAGTAGTACTATTATAGAGTACTAGTACTACGTACTCTGTGGAGTTTCAAAAATTTGTACCTTTCTTTTACACTCCCTCCGATCCAAATAACTCCTACTTGTATCTAGAAAAGTTTTAGCGACCCCCCTAAAAAAATCCTACGAGAAAGAAATGGAGAAGATAAATGAGGCTGCCATACCGAGAAACGAAAGATCCAGTAGAGACAAGCACATATACTAGTAAAATAAAATGTATGTTGGCGTTGAAGATATGCACGCAGTCCTCGATCTCTCCCCTATAGCACTATACACTCTGCACTAGGACCTAGGCCCCAGTCTTCTCTGACTCTCTCTAGGAGTAGAATATTCTTGCTTCTCACGTGGGTAGGATCTGTTTGTCTCATGCAACATATCATGACACCTACTTTACTCACCTCGACTTTCTATAGCCTTTTTGTTTTGACCAAGCAGTGTGAAGCATGTTGTGAAGTAGCCTACACTAAAATATTGTATTGTACGCATAGAGGCAGAGACAAGTGCACAGCCTCAGCCACTGCTAGTGTGGCGATGCCTAGCATACTACTCGTAGGAGTACTCCTGTAAACTCATACCAGTACAGTACCAAACTCAATCAGTATAGTATTCAATAAACCCAACCTGGGTTTCTAGCTAGAAGGCACAACGTCGGAGAGCCGATCTTCCCTTTATAACCACTTCCACAAGTGCGTGTACTGCATCGGCAGATTCGACCGCGAGCCTGTAGGTATGGACGTCGTCGAGTCTGCGGGGAGGATTGAGTTTCCCTAAGATAGCTGCTTTACCTTGGTCTCCTTCAGTAAGCGCGATGACCACAAGATCATGTGCCTGCACGACCTGTGCTCCTTCATGGATCCTACCAGTGATTTCATCGCCTCGCCGGTAGGGCTCCTTCCTCACATGAAGGAGGTCCACGGGTCATAGTAACCATGGCCATCTACGGTAGCCCCTTCTATTGCCTGATCCCGATTCCGACACCATCAAGCACGAGGGGATTCACGCGCATCCTCTTTGGGGATGACGGTACTGTCTTCAGCCTGACCATCAGCATGCTCGGCCTGGTCGCCATTGTGTCCTTGATGTGCATTAGGCATGGCAGGTGCCTGTGGCTGCAGTACATGCTAAAACTGTGCGCGCCTGGCCGGTCGGGGTCAGGGGACTTCTTGAAGGTCGAGACGCTTAATGCGGTAATCGAGGCGACGAGAAGCTCATCGCTAGCCAACTTCCTATCCGACGAGCTCACGGCGTACCTCGGGGTGCCGACGTGGTTCCTGATGAAGGTTGGAGAGTCCACTCGTGTATCTTTCTAGGTTCGCATCGACAGGAAGAATTGATCTTAATCAACAACTAATGATACTAACATGGTTGTAACGTGTATTAGCAGTTAAATAGTAGTAGTACTACTATTTTACTAGTTTAGTAGTAGTAGTCGGATGCAGGTTCTCTTTTGGCACTAAGAAGGATACATTTTGGATGTAAACTAAGTTTGTGTCTAATATTATTACGGAGTATTTAGGAGTTTAAGACTTTTATGTAATTGTTCACTTCTACGGATCGTTCCCACAACTACGGCATGGAACAAAGATAAACAGATTAACTGTTCTGATGGGTGGTTCGATTTATTCCTCTAACTCAGTGATTATGAAATTTTATCCCCAAACTTGTCAATTCGACTTGATTTAGTCTTGAACCAGGATTGTCGTCGAAATTGTGCTGGTGTGGATGATACATGGACGTGAGTCCAGCATGCGGGAGAGGATCTGCCCTAGAATTTTACACATACCCCATGATACATTGCAAATGTATCTATAATTTTTGATGTTCCATGCTTGGTTTTATCTACTTTCTTGTGTTTTGTCCACACTTTGGAGTACTTTTCATATGATTTTTTGGACTAACCTATTAACAAGAGCCACAGTGCCAGTTGCCTGTTTTTTGCTGTTTTTGGTTCCAGGAAAGTCAGAAAATCAATATTCTCGGAATTGGACGGGACAAAAGCCAAAGTTCCTATTTTACCAGAAGACTCACGGAGCCAGAATACGAGACGGAGGAGGTCCAGGGCCTGGCCATACCCCCCCTTGGCGCGGGCAACCCTAGGCCGCGCCAGGGCATGGTGTGGGCCCCCTGGCCGGCCATCGACCTTGCCTCTTTCGCCTATAAGAGCCTCCCGATACCAAAACCCTAGAAAGTCAATCAGAAATCACGAAAAGTTCCGCAGCACCGCCACCACCAAAGGGGAGATTCGGGGGACAGAAAGTCTCTGTTCCGGCACCCTGCTGGGATGGGGAAGTGCCCCCGGAGCCATCTCCATCGATCTCCACCACCATCTCCATCATCGTTGATGATTCCCATGATGAGGAGGGAGTAGTTCTCTCTCGAGGCTAAGGGTTCTACCGGTAGCTACGTGTTCTCTCTCTCTATGCATGATCATATTTTGATCATGAGCTTGTAATCTATAGATCTACCTTGCTACTCAAGTGCTTTAATAGATCTCTGCTCTCACCATGTGTGTGAAAGTGAAAGCGTGCGCACCATGGTGGCACTTAGGCTAGAGATTACAAATACTTGTTATGAGGTATATTTGGAGTTGGATGCCTTTATGAAATTGTGGTGTTTGTTGGACTCATCTAGTACTCAAGGTGATAGTGTGGGGTTTCTAGATGGGAAAGATGAACTTTGAGGTGTGCTGTTATAGCCCTACCATCGATTAGAGTGTCCAACCGGAGAGTAGTTCAGAGTAGTATCATAAAGAAGAATATATTTATATGAGAGTGTTCACTAGTGAAAGTATGATCCCTAGGCCTTGTTTCTAAGCATTGAAACACCATTTGCAACTAGATCGGTTACATGTTTGCTTGCTTCCTGATGACCCACAAGTATAGGGGGTGTATCGCAGTATTTTCGATAAGTAAGAGTGTCGAATCCAACGAGGAGCAGAAGGTGCTAGCTAGTGGTATGGATCAAGAATTCTCTGCAAATACTTAGCAAACGGATTTTTAGGGGTTTTTGATAAAGCAAGTAAACAAAGTACGAGTAAACAAAAGACAATAGGAATAAATGCAGCAAGTGTCCCAATCCTTTATGCAGCAAAGGAGAAGCCAGTTGTATTACTTAAGATGACCAAACATTCTCGAGGACACATGGGAAGGCGTCAAGTGCTTTACTTCATATAGTTGATTAATCCTCTTTAGCTTGCTAAGTGTTGTGTGGGTGAACCTGTGCTAATGTACCGCCCCATCCAAGACTAATACATACTTGTGATTATACCCCTTGCAAACATCCGTAAGTACAAGAAAGTAATTAAGGTAGAAACCTAACCACAACTTTAAACTCTAAGACCCTTACGTCCCTTGTGCAATGGTTTCCTAACGGGGGGTCAGGTTTACATCACTCCCAACCCCTACGATTAGTAGCCAAATACACAATGCATTCCCCTAGGCCCATATAGGTGAAGTGTCATGTAGTCGACGTTCACATGACACCACTAGAAGAAGTACACCACAACTTAAATAACAATCTATTGAATCTTTCTCAACACAACTCCACTACTAACAACAAGACTTCTCCCATGTCCTCAAGAACAAAATGAACTACTCACAAGACATCATATGGATCATGATAAGAGGTGGAATAATGATGTATAACAATCCGAACATAAACAATAATTTAATGGTTCACTCAATAGCATCAACTACAAAGAGTAATCAACACCGGGAAAGTTTCCCCTATGAACTATGCAAGATTCAAGACAATTGTTACAGCAATATGGAGATGGTGATGAGGGTGCTGATGGTGATGATGGTGGTGATGATGATGATGATCCCGATGAAGTCCAACTTGATGGTGGTGTTGATAGCGACGATCTCCCCTCTCCGGGAAGGAATTCCCTCGGCAGAAATCTGTCTGCGAGAGAGATCTTTCTCTCTCGGTGTTTTCCGCCCTGCAGAGGCGGTGGAATCTTTCTGTGGTTGCTCCCCGAGTCTTAGGGTTTCGGGAGGATGATATACGCCAGAGGGGAGAGGCTGGAGTGGGCCAGGGTGGCCACACCACCTGCTGGCGCGACCTAGGGCTGCCCGCGCCAGGGGGTGGTGTGGGCCCCCTGTGGCCCATCTCCACTCCGTCTTCTGGCATCCTTAGTCTTCTGGAAAAATAGGATTTTCCATATATTTTCCCGGATTTTCTGATCTTCGCGAATTTTGCCTCCAAACAGCACATTTTCCATCGTAATCCTGGCAATGGCCATGCTCCAAAAGTCATCAACCATGCAAAAATAGATGAAATAACATAAGTATCACCTCTCAATATGAAATATATCAACGAATAATAGTGAATTAAGACATAGAATAGTGATGCAAAATGGACGTATCAACTCCCCCCAAGCTTAGACTTCACTTGTCCCCAAGCAAATCTGAGCTCAATAAACATGGCCTCAGGTTTATGGAGTGAACAGCCGATAAAAGAATACGGACAAGAAGCATCACATTCATCAAATACATAGATCATAATAGAAGACAACTCACTATTATATAACTCAACTTGTAATAAGTAAAGGAAACACAATAAAGATACATAAAGTGAATCATAATTGGTAATGGCAAACTGAGCTCTTGGTCGAAGAATAGTTGATAATTTGCTGGAGTTCACAAATAGCTTGTTTTTCAATGATAGCTTTCAAAGTAGTAATCATCAGGAAAAGAGCAATGTGCAAAACAAGGAACATAAGAAACATGATTGAATAAATCAACATATGAATGAATGAAACACAACAACTCAAAATACTTGCTGAGATAGAAGGGGTAGTTTGACTCAACTACAAAGTAAAAGAAAGGCCCTTCAAAGAGGGAAGCAGGGATTGCAAGTCTCATAAAGAGCTCCCAAAAATTATGATACTTACTAGCTTTCAGCTCTCATTGCCCCTATCATAGGCATCTTTAGGTGATTAAGGTTAAAATGACACAACTAAGAGGATATGCTTGACAAGTTACAAGTTGAAATCTCATGCCCCTTACTTATGAGTACCGATCCTCATGCTACTCAACTTCAGTCACGAGCAAGCTCTTGTCATTGTAAATACATGCGTATCATTGAGAACCGCCAACGGGGTACCCCTTGCACATGCCAAGGAGCTATCCCATAATCAAAATGACAAGGCAAGCAGACAGTGAGCATCTCAGCGATCTTTTTATTTGCTATTTGCATAGGTTTTTATTGAGGATGCTTCATAGAATTCTCACTATAGTTATGCTCAAGTTTCCACCATGATTAGGCATGGCTTAGGCTAGCGGCCCAGACGTTTCTCTAACACACATATAAACTCTATGATCTTACAAGTTCCACTTTTATTTCACACCATCGGGATCCATAACTTCAACTCATAAAGCGCAAGCATATACGCAACAAAGAAGGACCCAATGGTTCAAGTTTATTAAATGCAAGAAAGTAAAGTGTGCCATCAAGTTCATGAGAGCTTTAATCACTAATTTTCACATAACAAGTTTAATTTGGGAGGTAGATAAAACAAGAATTTACTTGGAATAGCAATAATGCTACTAGGTAGGTATGGTGGACACAAATGGCAAAGGTTTTGGTTTAAAGGAGGTGGATGCACGAGAAGAATACCCTCTCAGTACAGGTTTTTGGCTAGCAAGGCTGGGTAGCAAGTATAAGAGTTGAAGGAAACAACCAAACATACAAGTGATAAAGACAAACATGCAATCTTCCTTGGAAGCACAAAAGGTCTTAACTAGAGAATACTAGACTTATGAGCAAATCAAGAAAGAAAGATGATGAAATTATTTTTCTTTAAAGGCACTTTTATCTTTTCTTTCAACTCTCAAAAAAAGTGTTGCTACTGACCGAGCCAGGTTTGCCAAAACCAACGAAATTAACTCAATGATCCCAGAGTGCTACCAATACTAACAACAAGATCAATCATATAACCACGAATTGAAAACTAATAGAAGCTATGGAAAAGAGTAAATGACAGAACTTTCCATTAATATTCCATAACGGCAACTCACACCAAGGGATACATATCTAACGAGAGAGGGGACACTTCCATAATGCAAACCATCCTACATAATAACTCCTCTATTCATGATATGACTCTACTAAAAAGGTAAAAAGATAGAAGATAGTGATGTGATACCGCGGCACTCCCCCAAGCTTGGAACAAACCAAGGGGATGCCAAACCTGATGACGAATTACTCCTTTGGTGGTGGTGGTATCCTCTCATCTTCGTCCGTCTTCCAAGGTAAAGGCTTCCCATCTACAAAGGACATCGTGGTTTCCAACATCCTGAAACTTGCAGCAGCACTTATGAGTTTAAATCTAGCCTCATACTCACAGTTTTGATTTTGAACGTCATAGAACTGTGCTTGCAGTTTGTTGGTTGTTTGACAGAGTGAGAGGACTTCGTCTTTGAGTTCAGCAGTCTCCTTTTGGTGCTCGGTGATGAGTTCGGAACAAATCTTATGGATGATATCCACTTCGCGCTCCGCCATCTTCTTGTACCTAAAGACTTCTTGTTCCAATGCTTCCATCCTGTCCTCCAGACTTCCTTCACCTTTAGGGAATTAAACCTCTTTAATCCGAACCTCCCCACCTTCGAGCAATAACTCCTTGGGATGAATCTTCAATTCTCTCATGTATGGGTTGATGATATCTTCCAAGGAATCTCCCTTAACTGATCCAGTGGAAGACATTGAGGCTACAAATCTGAGATTTTACCTGGCAGAAACAG
Organism: Avena insularis; assembly: GCA_023614405.1. Lineage (NCBI taxonomy): Eukaryota > Viridiplantae > Streptophyta > Magnoliopsida > Poales > Poaceae > Avena > Avena insularis. The sequence goes on along the minus strand of CM042694.1, from coordinate 440,760,616 downwards.
AACGAAACAAAAACACGACGAAAACACGATATACGGACCTCGAGGGATCCGGGGGGTTATATATTATGAAGTTTCATATCAAAAGGGAGGTACTGGGTGAAAACGGGTCGGAGGTGAAGTCTGGGGTGGCCTCACCACCTAGTGGCACGGCCATGGGTGGGCCCGCGCCACAGGGTGGTGTGGGCTACCCCGGCTCCGGCTCCGTCCCTTTCTCGCTTCGTAACTTTCCTTATCAACTGAAAACTGCAAAAATATAGTTGTATTGTATTTCCGCGGAAATTTTCTTACCAGAACTGTTACCTATTTGAAAACATACTCTGTAGGTCTCTGAATTTGGTCCTCGATGAATTTCTCCGGAGTTATAACTTGAAAGGCATCAACATCTTCATTATAAGAATCTCCAGCAATATAGTGTTTGAGTCACTGTCCATTCACTACTTGTGTAGTATTATCTTTTAGAGAAGAAATTTTTATTGCTCCTGAACGGTATACTTCTTCAATGATGAAAGGTCCTTCCCATTTTGATAGTAGATTACCTGTAAAAAATCTAATATGAGACCTATACAATAGAACTTTCTCACCAACATGAAATTCTCTCTTACGTATTCGCTTGTCATGCCATCTTTTAACTTTTTCCTTAAAGAGCCTAGCATTCTCATAGGCTTCACTCCTCCATTCATCTAAAGAACTTAAGTCAAATAATCTTTTCTCACCAGCAAGCTTACAATCTCTATTTAGTTCTTTCACTGCCCAGTAAGCTTTGTGTTCTAATTCTAAGGGTAGGTGGCAAGCTTTCCCATAAACCATTTTATAAGGAGACATTCCCATAGGATTTTTGTAAGCAGTTCTATAAGCCCATAAAGCATCATTCAACTTCTTAGCCCAGTTTTTTCTAGACCTATTAATAGTCTTTTGCAAGATAGATTTAATTTCTCTATTTGATAACTCTACTTTCCCGCTAGTTTGGGGGTGATAAGCTGAAGCAATTCTATGATTAACATCATATTTAGCAAGGGTCTTCCTAAAACCACCATGAATGAAATGAGAACCCCCATTAGTCATGAGATACCTAGGCACCCCAAACCTAGGAAATATAATATCCTTAAGCATTTTTAGAGAAGTCTCCCCGTCAGCACTCTTTGTAGGAATGGCTTCTACCCACTTAGTAACATAATCAACGGCAACAAGAATATGAGTGTAGCTTTTCGAAGGAGGGAAAGGACCCATAAAGTTAAATCCCCAACAATCAAAAGGTTCAATAACTAGAGAGTAGTTCATAGGCATTTCATTGTGTCTAGAAATATTACCAACACGCTGACATTCATCACAAGATAAAACAAATTTTCTTGCATCTTTAAAAAGGGTAGGCCAGTAGAAACCTGATTGTAGTACCTTTTGTGCAGTTCTATCTCCTGCATGATGTCCTCCATAGGCACTACCATGACATTTACGCAATATCTCCTTTTGTTCATATTCCGGAACACATCTTCACATAATACCATCCACTCCTTCTTTGTATAAGTGTGGGTCATCCCAAAAATAATGCCTCAAATCATAGAAGAACTTTCTTCTTTGCTAAGCTATAAAATTTGGAGGCAAATACTTAAGAGATAATAAAGTTAGCATAATCACCATACCAAGGGCTTCCTCGCAAGCTCACCCCTACTGTAGCTAACTGTTCATTTGGGAAACTATCATTAACAAGCATAGGGTCAAAAGAGATGTTTTCCAAACGAGATAAATTATCAGCTACAGGGTTTTCAGCACCCTTCCTATCTACTATATGTAGATCAAACTCTTGTAAAAGCAGTACCCATCTAATAAGCCTAGGCATAGCATCCTTCTTTGTCATAAGATATTTAATAGCAGCATGATCAGTATGAATGGTTACTTTTGAGTCCATAATATAGGGCCTAAACTTATCATAGGCAAAAACAACAGCTAGAAATTCCTTTTCAGTAGTGGCATAATTCCTTTGAGCAGCGTCTAGAGTCTTACTAGCATAATGGATAACGTTCAACTTTTTATCAATACGTTGCCCAAGGACAGCCCCTACAGCAAAATCACTAGCATCACACATTATTTCAAAGGGTAAACTCCAATCAGGTGGTTGAACAATAGGGGCTATAGTTAAAGCCTTCTTAAGAGTTTCAAAAGCTTCCCTACAATCATCATCAAAAACGAAGGGTACATCTTTTTGAAGAAGATTAGTGAGGGATTTTGATATCCTGGAGAAGTCTTTAATAAACCTCCTATAGAAACCAGCATGACCAAGGATACTACGAATACCTTTGATGTCTCTTGGACATGGCATCTTCTCAATTGCCTCAACCTTAGCTCTATCAACTTCTATGCCTCTTTTAGAAACTTTATGCCCAAGAACAATCCCTTCATTAACCATGAAGTGGCATTTCTCCCAATTAAGAACAAGATTAGTTTCTTCACATCTCTGCAAAACTATATCAAGGTTGTGCAGACAATTATCAAAAGAAGTTCCATAGACAAAAAAGTCATCCATGAACACTTCTACAATTTCCTCACAAAAACCATGAAAGATAGCAGACATGCACCTTTGGAAAGTAGCAGGAGCATTACATAAACCAAAAGGCATACGTCTATAAGAATAAGTTCCATAAGGGCAAGTAAAAGTAGTTTTTTCTTGATCTTGTTGTTTAACAGTAATTTGAGAGAAACCAGAATAACCATCAAGAAAAAAAATGGGTCTTTTTAGACAACCTTTCCAACATTTGATCAATAAAAGGAAGCGGGTAGTGATCTTTCTTAGTAACTTTATTGACTTTCCTAAAATCGATGCACATCCTATAGCCTACCACTATTCTTTGAGGAATAAGCTCATCATTATCATTAGGGACAACGGTAATACCTCCCTTTTTAGGAACACAATGAACATGACTAACCCATTCACTATCAGCAATAGGGTAAATAATACTAGCATCAAGGAGTTTCAATACTTCATTCCTTACCACTTCCTTCATCCTAGGATTTAAACGTCGTTGGTGCTCCACTACTGGCTTCGCATCTGGTTCTATGTTGATAGAATGCTGACATATAGTTGGTGAAATCCCTTTTAAATCATCCAGAGTATAGCCCATAGCTCCTCCATGTTTCCTCAAAACTTCCAATAACATTTCTTATTCCTTCCCCGAAAGTTTAGCGCTAACAATAACAGGATATATCTTTTTATCATCAATATAAGCATATTTAAGATCCTCAGGGAGAGGTTTTAGATCGAAAACCGGATCCTTTTTAGGTGGCATCGTGGTACCCAAGTCTTCTACAGGCAAGTCGTGCTTAAGCATCATAGGTTGATCACGGAGAATCCTGTCAATCTCATTCCTTTCTTCCATGAAGATTTCACTTTCATGATCTTCCATAAATTGCTGCAAAGCATTGTTAGGAGCAAGAGAAATTGAAGCAAGTTGTTCAACCCTAAAATCCTCATTATGGGTTTCCTCTTCGCAAGGTTCTTTAGCAAATTTCGAAAAATTAAACTCATAAGATTCCCCATCAAACTTAGTCAAGATTTTCTCCCTCTTGCAATCAATAATAGATCCACATTTACTCAAGAAAGGTCTATCAAAAATGATAGGGTAGGTTTTACTAGCAGCCGAAGCAAGTACTAGAAAATCAGCAGGGTACTTAATCTTACCACAAAGAACTTCCACGTATCGTACAATACCAATTGCAGAGATGGTCTCTCTATTAGCAAGGTGAATAACCACATCAATCTCTTCCAACTCGCAAGGACTGATTTCATGCATAATTTCTCTGTAAAGCTCATAAGGAATAGCACTGGAACTTGCACCAATATCACATAAACCATACTAGCAATGATCACCAATTCTAATAGAAAGCACAGGAACACTAGCCTTTTTAGTTCTATTGGGATGTGAAACAATATTAGAAGCATCCTCACAAAAGACTATGTGCCCATCTTCTACGCTTTTAGTGACAAGGTCTTTCACAATTGCTACCACAGGTTCAATGTTTATTTGTTCATCAAGTTTTACAGTTCTTTTTTCACTTTTGGTGATTACATTAGTTATCATAGGATGGTCCTTTACCTTCTCGGGGAAGGGAATCTTCTCGATATAAGGTTCGGGTAAGATGGGGTCAATAATGCAATACTCAGCACCTCCAATAGGAGCATAGTCAACAATATCTTTGTAAGGTGCATGGTATTTGTTCCATCCCCTTTTTGGAATTTCGATATAGGAAGCAAAAGCTCTAAAGCAATTCGTAATAACTTGCAAATCAAGACCATAAATATTACTAATATTTTGAAAGTCATCGGTTCCCATAAAAGATTCAATGCATTCATAATCATAATTTATACCTGACTTTCTACCTTTGTCATTCTCCCAAGCTTCAGCATTGTCTTGAATACGGTCCAGAAGATCCCATTTAGCTTCTTTTTCCATACGAGTGAATGATCCAGCACAAGAAGCATCCAATAAATCCTTATCATGTAGAGGGAGCCTTGCATAGAAGTTATTGATAATAATATTGTTGGGGAGGTCATGAATGGGACATTTGAGCATTAGTAACTTCAATCTCCCCCAAGCTTGAGCTGTACTCTCTCCATCAAGAGGCCAAAAGTTGTATATTTGATTCCGATCTTTATGAATCTCACTAGGAGGATAAAACTTTGAATAAAAGAGAGGCACTATTTCCTCCCATTCTAGAGCTTGACCATTCTTCAGCAGCTTATACCATTCCTCAGCTCTTCCTTTCAGTGATAATGAGAATAACTTCTTCTTAACTTGATCTATAGTAATACCTGCACACTTGAACAACCCGTATAATTCGTGTATAAAGAGTAAATGATCACCGGGATGGACAGTTCCATCCCCAACATAGTAGTTATCCATAACACGATCAATAATTCTTGTAGGTATTTTGAATACATCATTCTCAGCAGGTGGTGGTTTATCTACTACCTTAGCAGTGGTAGTAGCATTACCAAATAAGAAACTCAGTGAATTATCCATAAGGAAAATAAAGCAACTAACAGAAGTAAACAATACTCATAATAGAAGTTTCCTTTCCCAGTTCCACTCTCCAATAGTGCTTCACTCCCGGGCAACAGTGCCATAAAATAGTCTTGATGACCCACAAGTATAGGGGGTGTATCGCAGTATTTTCGATAAGTAAGAGTGTCGAACCCAACGAGGAGCAGAAGGTGCTGGCTAGTGGTATGGATCAGGAATTCTCTGCAAATACTTACCAAACGGATTTTCGGGTTTTTTGATAAAGCAAGTAAACAAAGTACGAGTAAACAAAAGAAAATAGGAATAAATGCAGCAAGTGGCCCAATCCTTTATGCAGCCAAGGACAAGTCGGTTGTATTACTTAAGATAACCAAACGTTCTCGAGGACACATGGGAAGACTGTCAAGTGCTTTCGCTTCATATAGTTGATTAATCCTCTTTAGCTTGCTAAGTGTTGTGTGGGTGAACCTGTGCTAATGTACCGCCCCATCCAAGACTAATACATACTTGTGATTATACCCCTTGCAAACATCCGTAAGTACAAGAAAGTAATTAAGGTAGAAACCTAACCACAGCTTTAACCTCTTAGACCCTTACGTCCCTTGTGTAATGGTTTCCTAACAGGGGTTCAGATTTCTGTCACTCCGGCAACCCCTACGATTAGTAGCCAAATACACAATGCATTCCCCTAGGCCCATATAGGTGAAGTGTCATGTAGTCGACGTTCACATGACGCCACTATAAGAAGTACACCATAACTAAAATAACAATCTATTGAATCTTTCTCAACACAACTCCACTACTAACAACAAGACTTCTCCCATGTCCTCAAGAACAAAACGAACTACTCACAAGACATCATATGGATCATGATCAGAGATGGAATAAAGATGTATAACAATCTGAACATAAACAACAATTCAATGGTTCACTCAATAGCATCAACTACAAAGAGTAATCAACATCGGGAAAGTTTCCCCTATGAACTATGCAAGATTCAACGCAATTGTTACAGCAATATGGAGATGGGGATGAGGGTGCTGATGGTGATGATGGTGGTGATGATGATGATCCCGATGAAGTCCAACTTGATGGTGGTGTTGATGGCGATGATCTTCCCTCTCCTGGAAGGAATTCCCCCGGCAGAAATCTATCTACCGGAGAGATCTTTCTCTCTCGGTGTTTTCCGCCCCGCAGAGGCGGCGAAATCTTTCTGTGGTTGCTCCCCGAGTCTTAGGGTTTCGGGAGGATGATATACGCCAGAGGAGAGAGGCTAGAGTGGGCCAGGATGGCCACACCACCTCCTGGCGCGGCCTAGGGCTGCCCGCACCATGGGGTGGTGTGGGCCCCCTGTGGCCCATCTCCACTCCGTCTTCTCGCTTCCTTAGTATTCTGGAAAAATAGGATTTTCCGTATATTTTCCCGGATTTTCTGATCTTCGCGAATTTTGCCTCCAAACAGCACATTTTCCATCAGAATCCTGTCTACAGCGGTCCATGCTCCAAAAGTCATCAACCATGCAAAAATAGATGAAATAACATAAGTATCACCTCTCAATATGAAATATATCAATGAATTAATAGTGAACTAAGACATAGAATAGTGATGCAAAATGGACATATCACTTCCATCTTTATTTCAGTTTGCCTTTAGTATTTTCCACGCCATCAAGCTATTTTCTATCACCGTTACCACTTATAAATATCTATACCACTTGTATTTCACTATCTCTTCGCCGAACTAGTGCACCTATACACCTGACAAGTGTATTGGGGACACAAGAGACATCTTGTATCTTGATTGCAGGGTTGCTTGAGAGGGTATACCTTTGACCACTTCCTCCATGAGTTCGATAAACCTTGGGGGATCCACTTAAGGGAAAACTTGCTGCTGTTCTACAAACCTCTGCACTTGGAGGCCCAACAACTGTCTACAAGAATAGAAGTGCGTAGACATCAAGCTATTTTCTGGCGCCGTTGCCAGGGAGGTAAGGTAAAAGGTACTCACATCGGAGGATTAAAAAAAGAAGAACCTCCCACGGCAAACGCCTATTTTCTGGCGCCGTTGCTGGGGAGGTAAGGTAAAAGGTATTCACATCGGAGGATTAAAGAAGAAGAACCTCCCACGACAAATGCCTATGTTCTGGCGCCGTTGCCGGGGAGGTAAGGTAAAAGGTACTTACATCCTCCGGTGTGAGTGCTCGAAGTTATTTCCTTTAGATTCTGCAATTTTTTCTTTTTGTTTCTTGTTTTCACTAGTTAGGCTTAATGGAAAACAACAACAAAATTAGAGAGCTTTATAGTATTTATCTTGAGTTAGGACATGAAGTGTTTGAAGAGAAAATTAAAAAACCTATGGAACTTTATTTGCATGCTAATAGCAATATTGTTAGTATGAATTCTTTGGACACCATTATTGCTAATGTTATGGAAAAGTCTAAGCTTGGGGAAGCTAGCTTTTATGAAAATGATCTTTTTAGTCCCCCAAGCACGGAGGAGAAAATTTACTTTGATGATACTATGCCTCCAATATATGATGATTACAATGATGAGTATGATATTTTCAGTCCACCTACTATTGAGGAGGAAATTAATTATGACTACAATATGCCTCATATATTTGATGATTATGGTGATGAGAATAATAATGATAGCTATTTTGTTGAATTTTCTCCCACTACAATCAATAAGAATGACTATGTTTATGTGGGGAGTATTAATTCTTTTATGCATATGGCTCATGATAAGAATGTTCCTTATGATAGTTATATTGTTAATTTTATTCATGATGCTACTGAAAGTTATTATGAGAGAGGGAAACATGGTTTTATGCATCTCAATAATATTAAGTTTCTCCTCTTTATGTTGAAAGTCTTGAAGTTGCACTTGTTTTGCTTTACTATGCTTGTTGCTTTGTGCCTTCATGACTTATATCTTTACAAGATTCCTATGCATAGGAAGTGGGTTAGACTTAAATGTGCTTTGAATTTGATTCTTGATGCTCTCTTTTACTTCAATTTATATTTCTTATGTGAGCATCTTCTCAAACTATCATGCCTAACTTAAAGGCTCAAACTATCATGCCTAACTTAAAGGCGTTAAAGAAAAGTACTTATTGGGAGATAACCCAAAAGTTTTAGATGAGTCTTGGAAGTTATTACTTCAGTAATGACCGCTACTTATCTTTTTTATTTGTTTTTTGTGCCAAGAGTAACCTCTAATGAGAGAGAAGTAATGATTGGGAAAGTTGCTGTCCCGAAACAGATTTCTGTGCTTCACCGTAAAAATTCGTGTAAAATCTTTGTACGTCCTTTTGAGGCGTGAATTTTTGTGCTTCTGCCCCAGGTTGTTATGTAACCTTCTTTAGTTCAACACTTTTCGATTTGAGCAACATAAGGTCTTCGAAAAAAATTGTCTTTACCTACTGGTCTGTTTTGACAGATTTCTGCCATTATTTGCATTTGCTTCTTGTTGGTTCCTTTTTGAGTTCTTTTGGGGAATTGAGCTTTTTGAGGGAAGTGCTACAGTAGCTAGTGTTTTAATGGAAGTTTATTGGTGTTATAACTGAACCTAAAGACTTATTATCTTGAGTGCACTAATGTTGCTAATAAAGATTGTGTGAAGTTTTGTATGAAGAAAAATTTCAGGTGTATGGAAGGAATGAGTAATGAGATGAAGGATGAACTAAAGCTAAAGCTTGGGGATGCCACGCGTGTCACCCCAAGAAATATCCAAGAAGTACAAGCGTCAAAGCTTCGGGATGCCCAAGGCATCCCCCTCTTCATCAATAAAAATCCCAGGTTTCTTCCAAACGCTTCATTTTTATTGTTTCATGCACAGTTGTGTTGTTCTTGGAGCATATTCTTTTTTGTTTTCTTTTTGGTTTTTCGTTTGCTTGGTTTGCTTAGTTTGCTGAATAAATTGGCTGGACCCCCTCTTTCATACATTGGTTTTCAAATAGTTTGGTTTGGATTGGAAAAGAGTAGGAAAGTTCATGCTTAAGTGATAAAGAGAGCTTGTTTTTTACTGTGGCCTATGCTTTGTCATGCCATGCTTGATATTGTTTTGGCTTTATGCTTAGTATTATTTGCTGTAGCATGACATGTTATAAACAATTGAGATTGCTCAATGTGCCTTGGATGAATCATGCGTTGTTTTAGCATATTAAAGCATGGTATTGTGGTATTCTCCTTTGATGCTTTATTTGGGTTGACTTGGCACATGCTCACACCATGTTATGACTATCTCAAGTCACCATATCCTTTATGATCCTTTAGTTTTCAACTTGTAGTATCACTTTATGCTTTGATCAATGATGTTTTGTCGGTCTGCATGATTATGGCCATGATTGCTCTCTTAGTTTGTCGCTCCCAGTCTTTTGCCAGCCTCCACAACCAAGTATGAGTTTCACTCATGCATCCAACTCCCTAAACCAAGTTATTCCAAAGAGTCCACCATACATACCTACTAGCTTATGCTATTCCAAGTATATTCATGCTTTTTTTACCTTCCAAATTAAACTTGTTATGAGAAAACTAGTGATTAAAGCTCTCACGAACTTGATGGCACACTTTACTTTTCTTGCCCTTAATAAACTTGAACCATTGTGTCGTCTATGTTGTATATGCTTGCACTTATTTGTTGGGAATTAGAAGAACCATGCTTTCATGGGGAACGCTTTCAACATTGCACTTGGTACTTGTACCTAGTTGATATCATGCTCTTTTGTATATGGATGTCGATTGTGAAATGAAAGGGGAGCTTGTAAGTCCATGGAGTTATGTATATGTGTTAGAGAAACGCCTAGGCCGCTGGTCTAATCCATGCTGACATGGTGGAAACCTGCAGCGTAACCATAATGAGTTGTCTATGAAGCATTCTTCTTATAAGAAAAAGAGTCCTATATTGAGAAAAAAAAGAGAAAAGAGAAAAAAGAGATATTATGAAAAGAGGAAAGAGAGAAAAAAGCACCATATTCCCATGGTAAATAAGAAGATTGCTGAGATGCTTGTTGTCTGCTTGCCTTGTCATTTTGATATGGGGATTCTTTCATATCATCGGGCAAGGGGTACCCCGTTGGCGATTATCTATGATACACATATACTTACGATGACAAGAACTTACCGGTGACTAAACTTGAGTAGCATGAGGAGCGGCCCTCGTATTCAAGGGACATGAGATTTCCAACTTATACTTCATCAAGCATATACACCATAGTTTGTTCACTTTAACCTTAATCACTGAAGATGCTTATGATAGGGGCAATGAGATCTAAAAGCTATAAGTACCATAATTTTTGGAAGCTCTTTATGAAACTTGAATCTCTGCTTCCTTCTATGAAGGCCTTTCTTTCACTTTTATATTGAGTCTCCACCTTCTATCTTTATGCACTTACTTTGAAAGCATAGTGGCCATTCTTAGTTCTATGTGTATTGTCCCAAGACTAGTTGATTGATGTATAACTTGATATTGCTTGTTTTAAACTATTTGTATCTAGTCACTCTTGTGAACTTTGAAGGTGTCCTATGCATTTATATTTGCTACTCTATTGAGGGACAAGCTGAATGCCACTATGCTATGTTTTCTTTATGTGAAACAAACAAACGTCTTGCAAAGCATTGTTATTCATGAATCTTCTGTTTGTGCCTTTTCATGTTGCATCATAGTTTCTTTGCTTATTGCTAGAACTTTGTCTTTCATGTTAGGATTGAAGTACTATGATCCCAGCTATCCATGTTTTATGAATACCTTGATCAAGTTTATGATGGTGCATGTCACGTCGAAAATTATTCTTTCTTTTTATCACTTACCTACTCGAGGACGAGCATGAGTTAAGCTTGGGGATGTTGATACATTGCAAATGTATCTATAATTTTTGATGTTCCATGCTTGGTTTTATCTACTTTCTTGTGTTTTGTCCACACTTTGGAGTACTTTTCATATGATTTCTTGGACTAACCTATTAACAAGAGCCACGGTGCCAGTTGCCTGTTTTTTGCTATTTTTGGTTCCAGGAAAGTCAGAAAATCAATATTCTCGGAATTGGACGGGACAAAAGCCAAAGTTCCTATTTTACCGAAAGACTCACGGAGCCAGAATACGAGACGGAGGAGGGCCAGGGCCTGGACACACCCCCCTTGGCGCGGGCAACCCTAGGCCGCGCCAGGGCATGGTGTGGGCCCCCTGGCCGGCCATCGACCTTGCCTCTTTCGCCTATAAGAGCCTCCCGATACCAAAACCCTAGAAAGTCAATCAGAAATCCACGAAAAGTTCCACAGCGCCGCCACCACCGAAGGGGATATTCAGGGGACAGAAAGTATCTGTTCCGGCACCCTGCCGGGACGGGGAAGTGTCCCAGAGCCATCTCCATCGATCTCCACCACCATCTCCATCGCTGTTGCCGATTCCCATGATGAGGAGGGAGTAGTTCTCTCTCGAGGCTAAGGGTTCTACCAGTAGCTACGTGTTCTCTCTCTCTATGCATGATCATATTTTGATCATGAGCTTGTAATCTATAGATCTACCTTGCTACTCAATTGCTTTAATAGATCTCTGCTCTCCCCATGTGTGTGAAAGTGACAGCGTGCGCACCATGGTGGCACTTAGGCTAGAGATTACAAATACTTGTTATGAGTTATATTTGGAGTTGGATGTCTTTATGAAATTGTGGTGTTTGTTGGACTCATCTAGTACTCAAGGTGACAGTGTGGGGTTTCTAGATGGGAAAGATGAACTTTGAGGTGTGTTGTTATAGCCCTACCATCGATTAGAGTGTCCAACTAAAGAGTAGTTCAGCGTAGTATCATAAAGAAGAATATATTTATATGAGAGTGTTCACTAGTGAAAGTATGATCCCTAGGCCTTGTTTCTAAGCATTGAAACACCGTTTGTAACTAGATCTGTTACATGTTTGCTTGCTTCCATCTTTATTTCAGTTTGCCTTTAGTCTTTTCCACGCCATCAAGCTATTTTCTAACACCGTTACTACTTATAAATATCCATACCACTTGTATTTCACTATCTCTTCGCCGAACTAGTGCACCTATACACCTTACAAGTGTATTGGGTGTGTTGGGGACATAAGAGACTTCTTGTATCTTGATTGCAGGGTTGCTTGAGAGGGGATACCTTTGACCACTTCCTCCCTGAGTTCGATAAACCTTGGGTGATCCACTTAAGGGAAAACTTGCTGCTGTTCTACTAACCTCTGCACTTGGAGGCCCAACAACTGTCTACAAACTTACTGATGTTCTACAAACCTTGCGTAGACACCACCCCCCCACCCACATATTGAACAATAAATAGCAGGCCCAATATTTGCATATCAACCACCCCTTCCCTCTCCCCATGCATCCTTCCTGGTAACCAACTCCACATAGTTTTTACCTCCGTGGCACTTTATTTTGTTTTGTTCAAGAGAAGGAAAAAGTAAGGCTTATACAAATTCAACGTGTAACACCCATAGGATTACATTACTGAAAAAATAGCTTAATATCCATAGTAAGAAGGAAATTTAGCTCAAACATGAGTGAAAAATGGAGGAAATTCAAAGCAGCCCACCTCACTAACCTCATGACTAGGACACTTGAAGGAATACATGTTCGGATTGTGGATGTTGGTTTGGGCGGTGTACTTCTTCATGAAAGGATGATTGCATTGGTCACACTTAACAATGGGCAGCTCTTTGTTGGGCACACGATACTCCTTCAGACTCGAGATCGAACCACCAAAGCCACAATTCGCCATACTTGAGCTCCAACCATGAGATGCGCTTGCTTGGGAAGGTTAGGACATAAGTGAAGGGAGGAACAAATGAACTAGGGTTAGGGATTTGTGATATTTGAGCCAGATCATATCTTATAATTATCTGACATGGCGGTTTTCACAAAATTAATCTGGCGGGATATTAGCTCACCCGAACTGGTTATTATACAGGAGGCACTAGGTACAAAGTTATAGGGAAAATGCTCTCTTGAATGCATAACCCACGTCCACGTATCATCCAGGCTAACACAATTTTGGTTGCAAACCTGGCTAACAACTAAATTTAGTCATGTTGACAAGTCCGTGCGTAAACTTTACCAAATCGCAAGTTAGAGGGCTAAATTAAGCCACACACCCAAGTTTTTGTATTTAACTCCATGGACCATGCATACTCAAACGACCATGCATGTTTGTAATCTACGTGAGGATGTGCAGTGGAGAATATTATGCCTTTTATGTGATTGTTGAGCACAAGCTCATGCCTTCGTGAGTACGTACCATAAATACATTGATATTTTTACTCAGAAACTTTGTCTGGTAAAGCAAATTGGTATAACTTGTGTGTGTTGCAGTACACCGAAAAATTTCTTGAAGAACTCCCATAATGTGGTAATCGAGCCTACGAGTTGCGTGTCGTCGGGAAGTGCCGCACTCGAAGATCTCACATTCCTCACAGTGCCTCTGTGGTACAGTATTATGGTTGTTGGAGCGTCCGAGATAACGAAGAGGTCTCTTTCTGTGTTTGCATAAATAAGAAGAAATTATCTTAGTCTTCTCGTCTAATGATCCTAACATGAATCGAATGATCTATTAATTACTATTAGTTGGAGGCAAGTCCTCTTTTGAATCTAGGAAGGGTGTATTTGGCTATAAACTGAGTTTTAGTGCTTACTACTCCATATGTTACTTCGAATACTACTAGTACGAAGTAGTACTCCCTCCATCAAAAATTAAATGACTTCACTTATTAGTCTAGATATACATGTACTCCCTCGTTCCCAAATTAAGACGCATATTAGTTTTAGTCAGAATCCAACATAATAAACTTTGACTTAAATATCTAGAAAATAATATGAACATCCACGACATCAACTCAAAGTTATTAGACTAATCATGAACTATATTTTCATATATGCATTTGACACTATGAAAGTTAGAATGTTTTTACCAACTACTTGGTCATACTTTATAAATATTGACTGTGATTAAACCTAATATATATTCTTATTTGGGAATGAAGGAGTATCTAAGTACTAAAATGCGTTGATATACATGTGTATCTAGACAAAGTGAAGTCAGTTAATACTTTAGGATGGAGGGAGTAATTATCTAGGAGTTTAATATTTTTCTCAAATTGTTCGACTAGGGCATGGACCATGCATAATCACGCGACCATGCAGTTGTGATCTACTCATACCAGAGTAGGTGCTGACGAGGGGTGACCTCGGTAATGTACGTTGTTATGGACTTGGGTTTCAGGGAAAGAGGTGTGTTGGTGATTTCATCGGCTTACTAGACAAACAAGGAAGGCGAGATTTACCTAGGTTCGGGACCTCGTAGAGGAAACCCTACTCCTACTTGTTTGGTCTTTATTGATGGAGAGTACAAAGTCGCTGAGTTGCTAGATGCAATCTAGCTTACATCGGGTTGCTATGGCTAAACTCACAATACATTACCTTCACCATTGGATCCTCCCAGCCTTTACATGAGAGGCCAGGTATCGGAGCCTAGTTCGGGTTAGTTTACAGATTGAAAGGTAACTTTGTGACTATGTCGGTTACACCTTGGGCTCCTTCCTTGATATCACGTCTAGTTCTAGGCTTCGGCTAAAAATCCTTCGGCTCCTTATGGGCCTTATGAGCCTTGTCCTAGATTTGTACCAGGTATACTAAAAGTGGAGACCCGACAGGTCATACCCATGTCACTAGCCCCCGAGTCTCTACTCGAGTCATAGACACGGGTCGATTCTCCAAGTTCATGTATTAGCCTGTAATGCGAACCCAAATACATCTTCAGATAACCAAACTATTAGTTCAATAAATATTTTGTCATGGGGATATTGGTATAACTAGTCTAGTGCATTCGGCAGATCAGGAACTAGTTAATTGCTCTTGGGAAAAAACATCGTGAACTTTCTCAAGCTCAAGTCCCCGGACTCGAACTTGGTATATACAGATGTAAGTAAGTTTCGGCCATAGAGGTCTTATCGAGTACTGAATTCCAGTTTTATTTTTGGATACCCAACGCGTCCGTCGAGATTTTTCATCAAATAGTAGATATGGAAAATTTCTAGCAGAGCGTATTCGTGTGTAGTTACCAAGCCCACATGATGGATCCTTGGGTCTTACATTCATGTTGTAAACACGACATTCAGATATGTTATCGCGGCGGACATGGACTAAGGAGTCAAAGCTTTTCTCGATTGTCTTGTTTGGCTGATGCAATTGCTGAAGTTGTCACGTTCTCAAAGTGATGTTGGCATTATCATCTGGTGCACTATCTATGCTCCTGGGAGTGACCTCTGAGGCTACGCTCAGGTATGTGTATCCAAAGCGTACGCTCATAGTCAATTTTCTTTGCAACTGTAGATATTCTTTTGTCAACTCTGTTGGAGGATTTTTATTTTTTCTATCGGGTGCTTGGCCAGCGGTCCCAATGGACTAGCCCCTGAGGCTATGTTTGGGTTGCATCGAAGCACAGGCTCAAAGTTATTCTTCTTGTGCCTTTGCTTTTATGTCAACTCCGTTGGAGAGATTATTTTCTATCGGGTACGCGTCTAGCGCTCCCGATGAGAGATCCCCCGAGGCTGTGTCCGGGTGCCTGAACTAGAGCATAGGCTCAGACATCTTCATCATCTGAGGAGGTACTCAACTCAGTCCTTGTCTTTGTTTGATTACAAATGTTTTCATTATGTCTGTTGGAAAATTGTTTTTATCAGGTGTGTGACCAGCGCTCCCGATGGGAGTAGCCCCTGAGGCTATGTTCGGATGCTTGCATCCAAGCATAGGCTCAAAAATCTACTTCATCCGAGGAAATACTCAACTCATGTCTTTTATCTTGTAGGTGCCAATTGTTTTGTCGAGTCTTTTATCTCCAAACCCTATGCTTTTCCTTTCCTGCTCATGATGTTTGTGCTAACGATGATGGCGTGCTTGAGTGCTTTTGCAAAGAACTTGCTGTGACACGACGATGGTGGGCCTATGACGCGGTGTTGACCAGTGTGTGGACTGCGCGTCAACGGTTGATTTGACATCACGACCCCACGTCAAACATAAATCATGGCACTGTGCGGTTAATTTCCTCTTTTTCCATAGTAATGGAGTTAATGGTAAAGAACAGTTCGTTCTCACTTCATCCATGCGGCGGTACGGATGCTCTCCACATGAATCTTCAACATCATCCAACGGTTCTCCTTCGATAGCTTCTTCTTTGTAAATGACGGAGGGGGAAATTATTGCTCACTTTCCCCTTCCACCACATGCTCTCATCTTCTTCCTCGCGCTCTTCTTTCCATTGCCACGAAAAGCTTGCGCTCCATTTCCTTCTCAACTGCTCCGAGGAACTCTTGCCCCTCATTATGGAGAAAACCAAAGGTGCTAGCTCCACTACCAATGGTTACGGCGGCCAAGACAAAGTTTGGGGGGTGGGACAAATCCAAGTGCTCAGCTCGGGAGATTCGCAATGCCCGCTAGACCGGGGTGCTCTCGCCGGACACGATGGTCAAGATTCCGCGTGACGAGGCCACACCTACACCTAAAGAGGGCTAGCAGGTAATGTTCCTCTCCTTACTCTACTGTGTCCTTTCTCTTCCTGTCCACGAGTTCCTTCGTGGGATTCTCTTCGTCTACGGCGTGCAGCTGCACCAGCCCACGCCAAACTCCATTCTCCATATTGCTTACTTCATCACTTTGTGCGAGTGGTTCCTCAGGATCCACCCACACTAGGGCATGTAAAAGCACTTGTACTTCATGCGTAGGAATGCGACAAAGGACACTGTCTACAATGTCCACAGCACCATGATCTCCATCCTTCAGATGTCGACTACTTCGACTTCAAGATCACTGACCCTATCCAGGATTAGCGAAGGAATTGGTTCTATATCAAGGATGAGAAACTCAACGGTCAACAATATGGGCTTTCTTATTTTGATCCCATGGAGAGCATGGTGAAGGCCAAGTCTTGGGAGCACCGCATGACTCCGGCAGAGATTGAAGAGATGAACCCACTGATGGAGCGAATCCACGAGCTGCAATATAAGAAGGGAAAGGAGGTATTAGGTCTCTGAATCATTTCTCTCTTTATTCGGCTTCAGATTCAGCCTCTCTAGGCTAGAATTTTGGCTATGTGGACATACGACAGGAAGAAGAACTCGATGAGGATTTCCCCCGAGAACCTTTCCACAACCAAACTTAAGAAAAAGGTTTTGTCCTCCACCACGCCCACTCATGAGAACGAGGTTCCTTCATCTTGTCGAGTAGAGCCCTTCAGCAAGAAGAAACTGCCACCAGCCGTAAGTTTTTGTTCCTTTGCTTTCTTTTTTAGTTGTTCTTCTATTGTTTCTTGTTTCTTTATCCTGAATTCTTTCGCTACACGACCATGTGGCTTTGTACTCCCTTCCACCTCTACCTGAAGGTGGCGAAGTACCTG
Source organism: Avena insularis (assembly GCA_023614405.1). NCBI lineage: Eukaryota > Viridiplantae > Streptophyta > Magnoliopsida > Poales > Poaceae > Avena > Avena insularis. Next base: position 440,743,194 of record CM042694.1, on the reverse strand, counting down.
AGACTGCCGTGGACACTAAAGGAGATGCGGATACATGGGTTATTGGAGAAACCATAAATGAAGAGGACTCATTCACCGAGTCCTCCCAGTCTATGATTATGATCCCTTTTGCTAAGTCTCAGGACTATGATGCTAATGACATAAAGGGAAAGAGGAAGCAGACTAAGGAGGACATCGAGGTTATTGAAGATTTTGATGATTTGAGTGCTTCCAAGCCAAAGATGATCCTGCCAATAAGGTCAGCTTCTCCTACAAAGAATGGGTTTTCCATTTTCTTCAAGAACTTAGCTCGTAAATATCGATTCCATAATTTGTTTTCGTATCCTGATGAATTTTTCTAGATTTAGATGCTTCATTTTTCTTTCAGGGACAAGGAGGAAGAGGACTCTCCAAAATCTCCTAGAGGGAGCTAGGTCGTCGGAGGCCACTGCCAAATCACCGATGAAGCCGATGGAACAAATGGACCTAAGGAACATATTACGGAATTGTTGGTTCCCAAGGATCTGGCGGTACCCCGAAACCTCCTCCCAAGAAGAAGAAGAATTTACTGTTATTTCTGAGAACCCAGCTGAGCCCCCTATTCATGATGTAAGTTACTCCTTTGCTACTTCACTTGATGACCAACTTATAGACAGCCCCTAAGTTCTTGTTTAACATTATTGTTCCTTTCTATAGCCAATAATGCATGAGTTGGTATACATGGCCACTCGCTTTGTGAAAATCCGAGATCAATCCACCACTCTTAGTGGTTCGTATTCTTGATCCTTTCCTTTCTTTTTGAAAGGAATATGGCCGAGAGGCGATAATAAATGGTTATTATGTTATTCTAGGTTTATAATAGATGTTTATTTCTCATGCTATAATTGTATTAAAAGTAAACGTTAATACATGTGTGTTTAATAAACAAATAGATGGTTCCTAGTGATGCCTCTCATTACACTAGCTTTTTGATTAACAGATGATCAAGGTTTCCTAATCATGACATTGGATGTTGTTAATAACAAGGTCACACCATTGATTGAACGATGTGATGAACATACTCCCCAAAGTATAACAATGTCAAGCCATTATGTTTACACTGCTATAACATCATTCAAAATAATCCTAATCCTTAGACCATGATATCACGTCAATCACTGACTCCAGAAGAGTATTTTGATTAATCAAATGTCACACCGTAACAGGGTAATTATAAAGGTGTCATCAGATACTTGGAAAGGGTTAGTTGAGGCTCGTGGATCAAGAGTGAGATTTGTCCATCCTAATGATGGAGAGATATACTTAGGGCCCTCTTGGTGATGTCACATTGATATACCTTGCAAGAAAGTAATAATGATCACTAAGAATGTTATATGACGGGAACAGGAAAAGAGTACTTATCAGTAATGGGATTGAACTAGGTATGAATTATACCGAATGATAGGATCCCGGACAAGTAAAATATCACGAGACAAAAGGAATTGGTTAATGCAAATAAAAGGTCATGCGATCACTAAGTCATCGCATGAACTGGTGGGAGTCATTATGGATCTCCAGGTCCCGCTAATGATTATTGATCAGAGAATGTATCGATCATGTACACACAGTTTGCGACCCTTAGGGAGACACACTTAAGTGTAGTTGATGCATTTGAGTGGATAGGGAACACCAAAAAAGATAATGGACATCGCATGAATTTGTTCTGTCGAATCTGCCGAAATTGTTTCAGGGTATCGAAATAAAGCAAGGAAATAAATTGTTAATGTGTTCATTAAATGATGTGCTCATTAAATGAAGTGTTCATTAAATTGATTTGCAATGAAAAAAGAGGATTAAAGTGCTTTAATTAAAATACCTTTGGTTATTTGAGTGGAGAATAAATGGAGAAAGTGGAGATTCAATTATGTCTGTGTAGAGTGTCCACCCACATGAATGAGAGTAGGGGAGGGGGCACCCCATGACGCTGGCCAAGGAGGGGGTCTTTCCCCCCTCTCCCCCATAAAAGGAGGTGGAGACCTCCACCCTCTCACACACTTGCCCACTCCTCTCATATGCCCTTTGGTTGGCGTCTTCTCCCTATTGCTAGCCTTTTCCATTGCCACTAGAAAAGGTGCTTAGGCGAATCCCTGCTCGAGATCTTCACCTCAACCATCTCTACCATGGTGTAACACTATTGGAATTCCCAGGGATCCACTACTTCCGCAGCTTGGCTAGAGCGAGGGTTCGGGAGTCGTCGGCACACAGTACGTGTGACCGATTACGGAGGTGTTGCACGTGTGGCACTGTCATCGCGTCCTTGAGGACAGTCAAGTACACTCTACAACAACCACTTTTGTTTGCGGGAATGTTATCCCGCATTACGGTCTTCAAGGGTGAGTCCATCTGAAACCGTTACATGTATCTCCTAGATATAATCTTGGTGGTTGCAACCGTAGGATTTTTTTTGTTTTCCATGCAACGAACCCCATTAGTGGTATCAGAGATATGTCTATGCGTAGAATCTTTGTACGGTTAGAACACAAAGAGATGTGGGTGTTGATAGTCTTGTTGTTTCATACTTAATTTTAATCATGGTGGCATGTTGTGAGAAGCGGCCCGGACTAACTTTACGTGTCCTCGCACATGAGACCTGTCCCACGCTTGACATGCAACTCGTATTTCATACGTGCCTAAAAGGGTGTCTGTCTCTCCCAACATAATCATGATCTAATTTACAACGGTTTGCAAATAACTTGATTGTCAATGTTGTGGATGAAATTCGTAGGTAGAGTGACTCTCTCCTAGAAATCCCAAAGCCGCGTAAAATATGAAAAAATAATTAGAAGATGTCTAACTTGTTTTTGCAGGGCATGTTATGTGATATGGTCATTATTACAAAATTTGTTGTATGCAATGAGATTTATTGTAAGTTAAACAAGGTAGGAGCCATATGGTTGTCTTTATCTTCTATAGCCTGCTTGCTATTCATGTATATCCAAGAGAAATATTGTAATGGAGAAGACGGCCATGTTGGTGGCGCCATGAACCTTGGAGCCATGCCGGTGGAATGATGGAGATCATACTATGGAGCACATGATGGAGATCAAGTGCTAGAAAGGACCATATCATATCACATTTTCTATGCATGTGATGTTTATCCCTTTTATGCATCTTATTTTGCTTATGTACTGCTTAGTTCTTAGCGGTAGCATTATAAGATGATCCATCCCACTAATATCAAGATAATAATATGTTCTTCCTTAGTATGCACTGTTAAGAAAGTTAGTCGTTTCAAAGCACCACTTAATGATCGGGTGTGATAGAATCTACGTTTGCATACAACGGCTGTAAGACTGTTTTACACACGAGGGTACTAAGGTTCTTACTTGGCGAGCCTAGCATGTACATACATGGCCTCGAAACATGAACCGAAAGGTAAATCACGATTCATATGAATGATATTATGTCCATATGATGCTCGCCATTGGAGCTACACCACTACTCGTGATGATCGGTCGTGGTATAGTGAATTTAGTTCATGTAATCACTAAAAATGACTAGAGGGATGTCGTTTTTAAGTGGGAGTTCTCATAGTAATTTTGAATTGACTTGAAATCTATCTTTTATAAACCTAGTCTAAAATAGTCTTTGCAAATATATTGTAGATCATGGCATCCCGTGCGTTCAATTTCAATGCATTCCTAGATAGAGAAAAGCTGCAAGATAATGGGTCTAACTTCACCAACTAGCACCGCAACGTGAGGATTATCCTCACGGGCATGAAGAAGTCATATGTGTTGGATGGACCGTTAGGTGATACCCCTGCAGCTAGCGCGACTCAGGAAGAGCGCGATGTGTATGACGTAAAATATGATGACTACACTCTTGTGAGTTGTGCAATCCTCCAGTCGCTGGAGCCTAAACTCCAAAAAATCTTTCAACTTACTAATGTTGATGTCATGGTGGAGGAACTCAAAACTATGTTTGGGGACCAAATCCGTGCCGAGATATATGAGATCTCCGATAAGTTCTTTAGCGCTGAGATGGAGGAGCATAGCTCTGTGAACAAGCACGTCATTAAGATGATGGGCTACGCTCAACGTCTTGAGACACTGGGATGTGAGATTCCACATGATCTCACAATGGATAGGGTTTTTAAGTCACTCCCACCTAGCTACAAAGGGTTTGTGCTAAACTACAAGATAAATGGAGCGAACAAGTCGCTCACTGAACTCGTAGCTATGCTGAAAATTGCTGAGGTAGACATGAAGAAAGAACACCAAGTGTTGTTGGTCAACAAGACCACTGGTTTTAAGAAAAATGGCAAGAGAGGAAAATCCAAGGGTAACTCTAAGAAGGATGGCAAATTTGTTGCCAAGCTTGAAAAGAAAACCAAAGGAGGCCCTAAGCCCGACACTGAGTGTTTCTAATGCAAGGGGACTGGTCACTATGCCCAAAGTACTTGGAAGATAAGAAGGATGGGAACGTGAACAAAGGTATAAGTGATATACATGTTAATGATGTGTACCTCACTAGTAGTCGAAGTAGCACCTGGGTATTTGACACAGGTGTGGTTGTTAACATATGTAACTCGAAATAGGGGCTAAGTAATAGTCCATCATTGGCAAAGGATCAAGTGACGATGCATGTAGGCAATGGATCCAAGGTGGATGTGATCGCTGTTGGGACGCTGTCACTTCATCTACCATCAGGATTGACAATAAACCTAAATAATTGTTATATGGTTCCTGCGTTAAGCATAAACATCATGTTTGGATCATGTTTAATGCGAGACGGTTATTCATTCATGTCTGAGAACAATGGTTGTTCCTTTTATATGAATACTATCTTTTATGGTCATGCACCTGTGTTGAATGGTTTATTTGTTTTGAATCTTGATATTGGTAGTACACATATTCATAATGTGAATGCCAAAAGAATCAAGCTGAGTGATGATATTGCTGCATATATGTGGCATTGCCGTTTAGGTCATATTGGTGTTAAACGCATGAAGAAGCTCCATTTTGATGGACTACTAGAATCACTTATTATGAATCATTTGAGACATGTGAGCCATGGCTTATGGGAAAGATGACTAAAACTCCATTTTCTAGAACAACGGAACGAGCGACCGACTTATTGGAAATAATACATACCGATGTATGTGGTCAAATGAGTGTATCTGCATGTGGTGGATATCGTTATTTTGTAACCTTTACGAATGAGTTAAGTAGATATGGGTATATTTACTTAATAAAACCCAAATCTGAAACATTTGAAAAGTTTAAAGAATTTTAGAGTGAAGTAGAAAATAATCGTAACAAAAAAAATTTCTTCGATCCGATCGTGGAGGTGAGTATCTTAGTGACGAGTTTGGCACGCACATGAGACAATGTGGAATTGTTTCACAACTCACTCCTGCAGGAACACCACAAAGAAATGGTGTATCCGAATGTCGTAATCAAACATTATTAGATATGGTGCTATCTATGATGTCCCTTACCGATTTGCCACTATCATTTTGGGGTCATGCATTGGATACGACTGCATTCACTTTCAATAGGGCACCATCAAAGTCTGTTGAAACGACACCGTACGAATTATGGTTTGGTCACAAACCAAAGCGTAAAAATGCGTCTTCATAGGATACCCCAAAAGAAACAAGGGGGTACACCTTCTACAACTGATCTAAAGGCAAGGTTTTCATTGCCAAGAATGGATCCTTTCTAGAGAAAGAATTTCTCGTGAAAGGTGTGAGTAGTGGGAAGGTAGACCTCGATGAGGTTATCGATAGCGCAGCACCAGAAACTGCTCCAGTGGTGACTCCACCGAATAAAGAGGGAACTAATGATGAGGATCATGATGATCATGAAACTAATCATGAAACTCTGGAAGAGAACACTACCTTACCTCGTAGGTCAAGCAGGATACATGTAGCTCCTGAACTGTATGCTAATCCAGTCTTAAATTTCATGGTATATGGAAGCAATGATCCTGCGACATATGAGGAAGCGATGATGAGCCTGGATTCCAACAAATGGCTTGAATCCATGCAATCCGAGATGGGATCGATGTACGAAAACCAAGTTTGGACTTTGGTGGACTTACCTCCCGACCGCAAGGCCGTTGATAATAAATAGATCTTCAAAACAAAAACTGATGCTGATGGTAATGTAACCATCTATAAACCTCGACTTGTAGCGAAAGGGTTCTGAAAAATTCAAGGAGTTGAATATGAGGAAACCTTTTCTCCCATAGTGATGCTAAAGTCAATTAGGATTATGTTAGCAATTGCTACATTTTTCGATTATGAAATCTAGTAGATGGATGTCAAAACAACGTTCCTAAATGGAAACATTGAGGAAGAGTTTTATATCATGCAGCCCAAAGGTTTTGTCGATCCTAAGGATGCTGACAAGGTATGCATACTTCAGTGTTTCATCTATGGATTGAAGCAAGCATCCGGAAGTTGAAATCTTCACTTTGATGAAGTGATCAAAAGGTTTGGATTTGTCCAAACTGTAGGAGAGGCTTGTATTTACAAGAAAGTGAGTGGGAGCTATATATCATTTCTGATATTATATATGGATGCCATATTATTAATTGGAAATGATGTAGATCTTTTGAACAACGTAAAAGATTACTTAAATAGTAAGTTTTCAATGAAGGACCTTGGTGAAGCTACCTATATTTTAGGCATCAAGATCTATAGACATAGATCAAGATGCTTAATTGGATTATCACAAAGCACAAGATAGAGAATTGATGGTCAATGTCCCCTATGCCTCTACCATAGGCTCTCTTATGTATGTTATGTTGTGTACAAGACCGGATGTGGCACATGTTGTTAGTTTGACTAGCAGGTACCAATTTGATCCAGTGTACAACACTAGAAAGCAGTCAATAATGTGTTTAAGTACATAAGAAGAACTAAAGACATGTTCCTCGTCTATGGAGGTGAAGAAGAGCTCGTCACAAAGTGTTACGTTGATGCTAGTTTCGACCTGGTCCTGATGGCTCTAAGTCACAATCTGGATATGTATTTATTATGAATGTTGTAGCGGTGAGTTGGAGGAGTTCCAATTAACCTATGGTGGAAAGATCTTCAATGGAGGCGGAATATATCTGTGCTTCACAAGCATTGGCAGAAGCGGTTTGGATGAAGGAGTTCATTTCTGAACTAGGTGTGGTTCCAAGTGCTTTGGATCTAATGGTTATCTATTGTGATAACAATGGTGCCATAGCCAATGCTAAGGAACCAAGGTTTCACAAGAATTCCAAGCATATCAAGAACCGTTATCACTCCATCTAGGAACATGTCCAGGATGGTGATACAGAGATTTTCAAAGTACACACGGATTTGAACATTGCGGATCCATTGACTAAAGATCTCCCAAAGGCAAAACATGATCAGCACCAGAACACTATGGGTGTTAGATTCATAAATATGTAAAACTAGATTATTGACTCTAGTGCAAGTGGGAGACTAAAAGGAATATGCCCGAGAGGCAGTAATAAATGGTTATTATGTTTTTCTAGGTTTATAATAGATGATTATTTCTCATGCTATAATTGAATTAAAAGGAACCGTTAATACATGTGTGCTTAATAAACAAATAGATGGTTCCTAGTGATGCCTCTCATTACACTAGCTTGTTGATTAACAGATGATCAAGGTTTCCTGATCATGACATTGGATGTTGTTTATAACAAGGTCACACCATTGATTGAATGATGTGATGAACATACTCCCAAAGTATAGTAACACGATCAAGCCATTATGTTTACACTACTATAACGTCATTCAAAGTAACCCTAATCCTTAGACCATGAGATCACATCAATCAATGACTTTGGAAGAGTATTTTAATTGCATCAAACGTCACTATCGGACTATAGGTACCGGGGGTACCCCATCTCATTGGATCACCGGGCCCAACAGGGGCACCCTCTCGAGGGCTCTCGAGGGGAGCAAGCCTCTAGAGGGAGAGTGAAGCCAGGATCTTTTACAAACGCCTGGGTTAAACACGCTAGGCGGTGAAGACTCTCAGCGGGCCCTCGGGAGGAAAACCTTGCAAGGCCCGCACGTGCCCGGCAAGATGACGTGCCAATGGTTGGTCCAAGCAGTGACCGGTCCACCCAAAGGAAGCAAGGAACACGGAAGTGGGAGGATGACTCAAGGCAAGGACGGCATTTGACACAGCTGTTTCGGTGCAAGGAGACCCGGGTGACGGAATAAAGTGGAGGAGCAGCCGACCACCCCCTGACGTAGCAACCGCCTGGCGGTCGTAAGAAGACAATGAGGGTCCAAATCCATTGGCGAGAATGTGGTGACCCTTCCCGCCCATGAACCGGGGGAAGAGGCCGACGTGCCCTATATAAGGAGTCCTCCTCCTACCTTGTAAGGGGACGGATTCCAGAGATCTAAAACCTGAGACTTTCATCCTCCATTATAACCTCGCGAGGCAAGCGAGCAATACGACAAAGTAGGAGTATGGTCTTTACCTCCTCACGAGGGCCCCGAACCTGGGTTAAAAAACCCGATGTCAACTCTTTGTCGTGTATCCGCTCCGCCATTTTAGCCGTCGCCGAACTCCTTCGGAATCGCGTGTTCAACCCCTCACGAACTAATGGATCGTTGAACCCTAGTTCCTTCGCGGGACAAATCTCAGACATTTGCGCGCCAGGTAGGGGGCTGAGGCACGATCCGTAGGACTTCAGCCGGCAGCATCGGCATGGTCGCTCGCAGCAAGCCTCATGATAGCCGCTCCTATGGGAGCAAGCAGGGAGACTCGGGAGCTCGCATCAGACCCCCCACTCCCCCTGCTCCGGGGCTGGCAGCGGGCTCCGCCTGCGCCCCTCCGCAAGGATGGGTGGAGAGTTTTCTTCTTCAAGCACTTCACCAACCCGAGCATCTCGTGCCCCCCTCACCCTGGAGACGGCTCACCTCATGGCGAAGGAGCTCCTCCGCTACTTGCCACCGAGGACACCAGAGAAGAGTGGCAGGCACTCCTCGCAGCCTTGATGGACGTTGCATGGGATAACCCCATGGCATGCGAGGCAGGCCGGGCGACATAGCCTACAGCGCACCTCCACCTCCTCCTCTCTGCGGCGGGCCTGAGGGCTTGGATGAGGAAAAGCCGCCCAGCGTGGCGAGCCCAGGACGGGTCCGAGCCTAGGAGAAGGTCGCCTATTCAGTGGAGGAAGCGGGGGTGACTTTGGCCAGGCGCCGAGGTCGTGAGACCCGTACCCTCCAGGCCATCTCGGCTGCAGGGCTATAGAACCAAGCAAAACTCACTGATGGCATGGAGACCCGCAGCTCCAGCTACCCTGCCCTCACCAAACACCTCCACCGGGTGGTGTGGCCACCCAAATTCAAGTCGGAGATGCCGTCTCAATACGACGGCGTCACCAATCCCGTGGAGTTCTTGTAGCATTACACCACGGGCATAGAAGCAGCCGGGGGAGACGACCACGTCCTCGCCAACTGGTTCCCCATGGGCCTGCGGCTGGAGGCATGCACCTGGTTCCTGGACCTTCCTGAGGGGTCCATCGGCTCGTGGTACGAGCTTCATAGCCTCTTTGTCATGAACTTTGGGGATGTGGATGAGTCCGCGTACACGTGCGAGGACCTCCGAAAGGTGCGCCAAGGACCTGGAGAGACCCCACGCAAGTACCTGCAGCACTTGGACTAAAGCCTTGTCAAGGTTAGCAGGGCCACCGACGTGGAGGTCATCACGAATTTTGCTGGGGGCATATCCGATGCTCAGGTGCTCTAAAAGTTCGGTCATCATGGGGAGAATCTATCCACGGTAGCCGATCTCTTCACGGTGGTCGACCGCTGCGCCAAGGCAGAGGCCGGGGATCTATTCGACCATGGTGGGACCGGGCCTGCCGACCCTGCCACGAAGGGCGAGACCAGCCCCACCAAGCGCCTGGGAAAAGGCAGCAAGCGACTCCTCCTCAAGAGAGAAGCAGACAACTCTACCGGCCCGCACCTGTATTACGCCTTCCACCAAGGGCAGGGCCATGATACCAACGAGTGTGTGAAGCTCGGGGAGGTAAGGGAGGAATATGACAGCAAGAGGAGGCATGAACAGAGCATCAAACGCAACAGGCCCGGGCGCCCCAAGACCCCTGACCCGTAGCTACGGCAGAGGGCTCGGGGGCTTGGCGGATAGCGGCACCCGAAAGCTCAATCCCTTCGGGCAGCCCAGGGAATTAGAGACACCCCGTGCCCCAGGCGCACGCACCTCCATAGGGCTTAGCCCCTCAAGGTAATCCTCAGCCCTCGCTTCTCCTCTTCTAGGTGATACTTTTGTGCCCCTCACTAGGGCAGGGCACTCGGGAAGGGAGACAGCTACAGTTGTTGACGGTTTCTGCCTATTTTTTGGATGAATTCCTCTGTTCTTTGGTTTTCTTTCGGCTCACATGCTGGCCACATCCCGGTATATCCATCATACGAGCGGGGGATGGGATGGCGCCTATAGCCTGATCGCCTCCGTCGATGTCGGGGACTGAAGGAGGGTGATCTGAACTTATGGACTAGCTTCGGCGATAAATCACCTCGCTCGCAGATCCCTGGCTCTCAAAACCCTCGTATGGTGTATTAATGGGATGAGGCGGCACTAGAAACACGGCTTGGCCAGGACATGCCCATCCTCGACCGGGACCGCCACAACGTGCGACACCCACGATCTCCTCATCAAGAATATCACGAGCTAGCATGGGTCCTATGGTGCTCTCCTTGAGAGCCTTACAGGGTGGCTCGTGAGGCACTTCCCTCCGGCGGCCCAAAATTTCTAGGACCTAAAGCATCGAGTCTGAACTTACGACCCATTCCTCGGCCGCAAGTTACCTCACCCACGGTTCCTGTCAGCTCCAGTGGCCCTCAATCGCCAGGGCCTAAAGTGTTGAGCTCTGAACTTGTGGCCCATTCCTCGGCCGCAAGTTACCTCACCCACGGTCCCTGGCACAAGAAAAACACCGCAATGATGGCACGCAAGGCCCTATCCATCCATGGCTCGAGCTCCTAAGGGCCTAAAGTATCGAGCTCTGAACTTGTAACCCATCCCTTGGTCGCAAGTCACCTCACCCACGGTTCCTTACTAAAACATGCACATACATACCTTGAAGCGACAGTTCATGAGGCGTTGTCCCTTCATGGCCCGAGCTCTCTAGGACCTAAAGTGTCAAGATCTGAACTGACAGCCCGGTCCTCGGCCACAAGTCACCTCACCCATGGTTCCTGGCCTGCAAAAGACTAAGAATACCTACACTAACAGGGCAGCCCCCTCCTTGAGAGGGCAGCAGACTGGCTCACGAGACACCTGCCCCCTCTGCTTGTCAGGAACCTCAGGGACTCAGCAAGCAGAGCTCTGAACTTGCCGCTCAATCACAGCAGCAAGTCACCTCACCCACAGGTACTAACGCCTTCACCTCACCACAAGAACCCGCTACAGGTGTTCCCCGATGTACAAGGACCCTCGACAAGAACATGGACAAATATGTGCCACAAAAGAAACACCAGGTCTGAAACACGACTGTTACGCTAGTATACATTAAACAGATTATAGTCAAAAGGGACCCTTAGGGCAACGGCTCCGAAGTGTTGTCTCCTAGAGATGGCTCATCACTCCCCCAACCCAAGGTGAGCTAGGCAAGGAACCTTCGTCTTTGTCTTTAGAGGACTCGGCAGCCTCAGAGCCCTCCCCCTCTTTGACCAACCTAAAGACCAGGAGAAATTCGTTGACGTGTTCCTCCACGAGTTGGTTGAACCACGTGACCTTGCTAGGCGGGGTCCTCGGAGGGTGCGTCACTTTCTCTAGGAGCACCCTCCAAGGGAATTTGGAGCCATGCTAGTGGAGGACGGAGAGAATATGGGTCTCCACGACCCGCATCATCTTGCGACACTCATCCAGGTGGTATCCATGGTAAAGCTCGGCCTTTCACTCTAGCACCGCCGTAATCCGATTGAAGAGCGCCAAGAAAGCATCGTCTGTGCTAGCATCGGCAAGTGGCCCGGTGAAGAAATCGGTCACCCTGAAGTCCTGCAGGGGCGGCCGCGTGCTTGGCAAGCACCCAGTACATCTTGCACTGCTCTCTCTCTAGCACTTGGAGGTCTCGCTCTGCCTGGTCGTGGAGATCCCAGCGCTTCTAGAGCTCCTGGTGGGTGACTCGCAGCTCCTTTAAGCCACCCTGGTCGACAAGATCCTAGGCTAGGCGCTCCTCCACCGAACAAAGGGAAGCTTGTAGCTCTTTTCGCTTCTCCACTAAGTGGGCCTCTTGGAATTTGGCTTTCCCTTGCCACTCCATCTGGAGGGCCAAACGAAGCTGCGAGAGTGCAACCTCGTTGTCTTTATTCATCTGCTCCCGCTCCTCGGTGACCTTGGCATAGCAACGACGGACGTGGTCGTCAGCATTTGTGTTTTGACGGTCGACATCGAGCAAAGGCTCCTTGAGCTTCTGCTGGGTCATCCCCAGCTGGGCCTTAAAACCTCTAGATGTCTCCTCTACAGCTAAGCTTCATCCTCGCGAAGGCGGACTGCCTCCTCATGAAGGGCCACATCCCGCTCTCTCGGGGCGACTCTTTGGTGATCCTCTTCAACCTCCCGCTCGGAGAAGGCAAGCGCGCGGTCACGCACAGAGAAGTCGTGGGCGACGCTGGTCAGACCCTCGGGGTAGGCCTCAGTATGTGGAACACGACCCTCGGCCAACATGGAAGATGGCGCAACCTCACGAGGCGACTCCGCGAGAGCCCGACCGCCCCCGGAGCTCGTGGCCTCGCTATGGGCCCTCCACTACTCCTAGTTGAGAGTGGCCCGCTCCAGGTGAAGGTGACGCCACACACTCGCTAGGCGATGCTCCTCTACAGCAGTGTCAGCAAGGAACCGGTCAAGCCCTATGCGGGAGATCACCACAACGCCCCGCAAACACCCCGACCGGCCCAAGGAGCCACCCTCGGGCGGTAGAAAGGCCAGCACGCTTGGCTGTAACACCCTCAAATCGGCCCTATGCAAGTTTTAGCCCTTTCCGCCAAACCCGCATAGAAACGATTCAAGGACGCCCACCAGGCACTTTTGTGCGGGTGGAAAACAAAGTAATACCATTACACAACAGTCCTCGATGGGACCCACAGAATAGATATATATATATACAACACGACTCCAAGAGTCAAGAATACAGATATACAATACAAAGATCCAAATCACCTTGAAAACGGTACAGCGTCCGAGTACGGACAAGATGCAAATTGGGCTAAGAGCCCTGAAGAATAACCAATGGCGTCCATAACCCTGCCCAGGCCAAGCCGGAAGGGTAACCCTACTAACGACGTCGATCTCAAACCTGCTAAAACAAAAGGGGTGCCGACAAAGGGCAAAGGGAAAAGAGGAGCCAAGATCGAGGCCAGTACACGGCGAGGCTAGAATTCGGCGGCTCTCGCCTACATAGGTATGGTGGGCTGAAGCGGCAGCGCAGCGGCACTAAACAACCTATAGAGACTCGATACAACTGGCGGTTATCAGAGAGGGATAAGAAAGACCTATTCGGATCCAACCTGAAGCTAACACCAAACAAACCCATCCTGGTATTTCCCCCTCGATACCAAACGAGGAAGTCGGACCAAGGAACTCACACAATTGGCAATTTTACTCATTCTGTTATAGTTGCAGCAATTACTAATCAGATATAGATATCATGAGTCATCCTGAAGCATAAGTAGTGGGCATTTTTAATTAACATTCCGTTGTAGTTGGAACATTTACTAATCAGATATAATTGTGCTGAGGAATCCCAAAACCCAATAGTGGTTGGCACTTTTATCACATTCCATTGGAGTTGTAATACTTACTAGGCATATATAACAAACAACCCAGATCCACCAGTGTTGGCATTTTTAATATCCATTCCGTTATAATTGAGCTGATTACTAGTCACATATTAAGTCAAATTTATAGAACTACTTTAGTTATGCTTGTCTATGATCGAGATACTGTGCTCCAAGTCGTCCATAACCGCGGACACGGCTTTCAAAAAGTTTTACCCTGTAGGGGTGCACAAATAGCAACACACACTCGATCAACCTCGGAAAAACTAACTCAAAACCCAACGAGGCATTCACGACAAAGCGATCACAGGATTCAGAAATATTTCAGGGGGCCACCCCACTAAGCTACCCGCAACGAAGTTGGTCGGCTCCGGAACGGACCCAGGGTTTGCGACGACGGTTGTAAATGACTAGGAACTCGAAAGTGTGACTGGGCTTGTCGATACCGCGAAAACGTGGCACGATCCAAAACAATACAGGTGCTCCACGCACAATCTTAAATAAAGCAGTAAAGCATATCATAAGTACAGGATAGTAATAAAGCCCCAAACTACTTTGTGGCCCCAAGAAATAGAAATGAATCAAGCTCTAGCTCAGGGGGTCCATAAGGCCTCCCGGATGTGGATAGTGCGAAAAATCAAGGAACAGGTATCAAGTACTCGGGGTCCTACGGGACACAAGTGAGCATGGAAGAACCAAATAACATCTATTGCCCACCGATGCCTCTGCATTAGTTATGTCTAGCATTTTAATAGTTGTATTTAAAGACATGATCATCTCCAACAATAAGCATCTCCACCAATAAGCATCTCCACCATTAACATCTGCCAGCATTTCGACAACTGTGGTACTTGACAACACGAGGTCGCACCTGAGCAAGCAACTACGTCTCGCAAGGCCAGCTATCTACCAAACACGGGTAGTAGGAGGTGTCCAAGGCAGTATAGAGGCTGCACGGGATATAACTGGTGTACGGAAACTAAAGCATCATGACACGGATAGCAATAGATCAGGAGGAAATAATGACTATAAATGCAAAATAGATAGAAGAGGGAGAGATGCTCGCCTGGGAAACACTGTCGAAGGTTCATCCAGAGACTTGTCGATACTCGCATCAACTCATCGGTCTAATCCGCGAAGAAGCAAAGCACTAAAAGACACACCGGATGCACTATTTAATACTACGACAGAAGATCAGGCATGATGCATGTATGATGCATGGCATGGCAAGATGCGATGCAATTAGCCAATATTAAGTGGAACCGGGGACCCGACAATTAATTAGATGGTTCGAGTTATTTAAGAACCCGCAAATTAAATGTTGTACAAACAGGGCAAAACATGGCATCGCTTCGCTGTGCAAATTTAAATGGAGCCAATATAAGACTAGAATAGCCCGCATATGTACTCCATATTTAATTATGAGGCGAATGGGCATAATGCCCCAAACCCTAGACATATATGCATGCATGAACAATTTAATATGCGATAGTTGATAATGTCATATTATAAAAATAGGGCCTTAGGGTCACACATCTGAGTTCGGAAGATCTTGGGTTCCGGAGTTCGGGTCTGGGGTTCGAGGTCGACGGGATCGGAGAGGAAGAAGATAGCTCCAGGGTTCGATGGTGGCATGCCGTGAAGAAGACCTTGTCGATCCGTGGGTCGATCTTGCTGTCGATGGCGAACTTGAATGGATCGGGTACCGGTGGTCTTCAGGTCTGGTCCTCGGGAAGGATATCTTGTCGTTCGGGTCCCGGGTCGGAGAACTTACCGTCCGAGGGATCGGTCTTCACGGCCGGAAAGAAGATCATGGCGCTCCGGAATGGACTTCGGGTACCGCGGGTCGGCGGAAAGATGTTCATGGCGTTCCGTGGGAATGAACTCCATGTGGTCGATGCACCGATACAATCTTCAATTTGCGACACAAGGTTCCATCAGTGGTACTGGGCGGTGTCGCGCGACTAGGCCACATCATTTTGTCACAAAGATCTTGCTACGGCCGGAGGCATCAATCTCTGCTAGCCCGATCTTGTCTGCAGCGAACTTGAGTGTACTCGGCGTGCCGCTAATAGGAACCACACAGCTGCTGTTGTTGATACCCATGTGCATACATGAAAAAGGACAACCCACGGAGGCTACCATCAAGGTGAGCACGCGCGGGAGGGGATGAGGTCCCGGTCGGCAACACATCGGAGAGGCGGTTCCCACGCAGGAAGGAGGAAGACGTCACGGCGGCTCCGGCAGCGGGAGGAGGGGCTCGGTGAAGAGGAGGTAGGCAACACCAGGGACCGGGCGGAGCTTCTCGGGACGGCAGGGAGACCTCACGGGCGAGTGGCCCTGGCGGCGCCCGTGCTGGGGCACGCGAGGGGGCGACGCGACTTGGCCTGACGGCGACGCCAGCCGGCGATGCGCAGATCAAAAACGGAGGAGGCCATGCGGGGGCACGAGGCTCCGATGGCGAGGCGGTCCGGCTGAGGTCGAACAGCGGCGGAGGGCGCCGGGGCTCCGACGGCCGTAGACTGGAGGCGGGGTGACGCGGTCGGGCAAGGACGGACCGGTCGGCGACAAGGGGCTTGAGAGGGGACAGACGAGCGCCGAGTCTCAGAGGGAGAGCAGAGGCGCAGGTGGTGACCCGGTGGCGGCGACGAGGTGGCCGGGTCGGCCGGAGCGGAGGGGACCAAGGCGGAGGCGAGAGGAGCCCGACGGCTGGGAGGAAGATGCGGGGAAGGTGGGGTAGGCGGTGGCAGCGGGGGTTGTTGGCGATGCAGGGAAGGAGAAAACAGGGGAGAACGCGAGGTGAAAGGTGGGCCTGGAGCGGGTCGCTGCAGGAGTGGGGCCGGGCTGGCAGGGACGGGGTGCGGCAGGGGGATGGGTGATGCGGGACAGGAGAGCAGGGATGGTTGCGTGCAGGCTGCACGCGGGGTGGGGTGGACAGGCGCGGAACACGATGCGGGGGTGGGGCCGGGGTCAGGAGCGAGGTAGGTGGCTGAGTGGGTGGGTGGAGTGGCTGGCGGCAGGGTGGAGATGTGTGGTGGCTGTGTGAGGGAAGTGGGCCAGGGGAAAATGATGTGGCGAGCCGTGAGTGGTCATGGTGAGGTGGAGGGGGCTGGGTAGATTAGGTTTGGGTAGATAGAGGGTTTGGTCTGATCTGGTTCTGTTACTGGGGGTGGCCGGCTGGGTCTGTTTGGCCCAGTTCGGCTGCCCCCTAAAAACAACTTAAAATTTTATTTATTCAAAATGGGGCATTTGTAATCTATTTTTAGACGAACCAAAATATTCCGGAGATCCGGGTTTTGTATTTGAATAAATACGGGGCTTATTTAGAAAAACAAAATAGGTTTTCGAAAATAGTTTCATACGAACAGATGCATGATGATGACGATGCTCAAATGCAATGTGGCATGATGACATGAGCATGCGATCATGAAGATGCAATGCACAAAACAACGCGATTTTCTAGTAGTGGTTTTTGCGGGGCGCCACATTGGCCCCGCCACATCGGGAGCTCGGCGGATGCCTCCGCAAGACTCCCCCGATCATCATGGGCTGGCGATGGAGTCGTTGCTTGCGCACCCCCAGGGTCATCGGGAAGGAGGTACTCACCGTCTCCTGCGACCACCTCAGAGTCAAGAAGCCCCTCGTCAGCTAGGCTGTCCCTCACCACGGCATTCCCCTAGGCGGACGGGGAGGCAGAGATGCCCACAGCATGCCCTGCCGCTTCTCCCAGATCGGCCCTCACCGCCTTTGCCTTGTTTTTCCCCTTGCACCTACATCGACAGAGCGAGGTGACGAAATGGGGAAAGAGGTAGAGGAAAGAGGGAAGCTTCGCGAAGGTGTCTTACCTCTTTGCTCCTCCCCCCACCAAGGACCAGTTGGCCCTCCTTGCACCGAGAGGAAGGAAAGTGCTGCCACCACCCCGACTAAGGCGCTTCTCGTCTGCCAGCGTTGCACAGGGGAAGATGACGCCTCGGGCTCGGCCCTCTTCCCGCGGACACCTCTACTAGAAGGGCCATCAGCCTCGGTACGGGGGAGGTCCTCGACGTCCTCCTCCAAAGAAGAAGACATGTTGTTGATCATCCTTCCGCATCGTGCGCGCCGGGGTGGCTCAGGAGCTTGGCTTGGCCTCTCGTCCTTGTCATCCAGCTCGACCAAGGGACACAACCCCTTGGCGTCAGAATTAGGAAGGCCCACGTGAGCGGCGCTCACGTCGTCCACCGAATACAGGGGGTGTGCGCCCAGTGGGACCTTAGTCGCCGCATCTGCCTAGGAGCAGTAGCATGAGCGAGGACACGATATCTTTGGTGTGGGGCCCCTCGAAGAGCCGGACCGCGTCACAATCAGGCGACACGGCCCACATGGGTCTCTTGTTCTCCTGAAGAGGGGCGATCAATTTCCGCAAGAACTCCCTCATCACCATCATGCCGGACAAGCCCTGGATGCTCAGGTATGCAACATGCCTTGCGAGGGGCCTGGGATCCATACAGGCAGCAGCCTCGCGGGCCCAGCCCGGGTTCTCCACCGCCACCCCCGTGGGAGCGCTAAGTGAAGGATAGGTCCGGCTAGCATCCACCAGGACCTAGTTGCAGCGGAATTCCGATGTTGTGTGAAGGATGAAGATAGGCAAGAAGTCTCCCTCCACCCTGGCAAAGAATCCGACACCGCCGAGAATGTCCCCCAGTGCGAGGATCTGAAGGCTGTAGGAGTGCCGGAACAATGCTAGGGATGGCGCCAGCCCAACAAAGGCCTCGCACCAGAACGCGAAGGCGACCAGGAGGGTCGCTCCACGGGTGGAGGTGGAGAAGTTGGATGCAGTAATGGTCCAAGACGACCATGAGAAAAGGGGAAAACGGTGGGACAAGGCCAGCGGCGAAGGAGTGGGTGAAAATAGGGGCCTTGGTGGCAAGCCACCCGCTCCCCCCAACACCGGTGCACCACACGTGCGAGGCGCCCCACTCGATCGAGTCGGAGGCCATCAGCTTGCGGACCTTCCCAAACCCCTCCTCCTTGAGGATTGCTGCCAGCGGCAGGGTCCCCACGATCAATGGGGGAAAGCTCGGCATGGCGGAGGTAGAACGCGCTCTCCTGAGCGCCATTACGGATGTTGGGAAAGAAGGAGGAGAGGAATCACGCAGAGTTCCAACAGATTGGCGATGGAGGAGAGCGGAAGCTGGCGAGTCCGTTGGGATTTGAGGTTTTTTGAGAAACTCGGCCCCTAAGGCTAAGTAGTGAGGGGACGGTTACCACACCCGGCGTACGCCACGTCCTGCGTTGGCACGTGGAGGCTGCAGGCGGCGACTTCGGGGATTGTGCAGCGACACGACCGCTCAGAGGACCCGGCCACAGTTGGTCCCTTGAATTCCTTGCCCTTTCATTAGTGGCATGCAAGCCAAGCAACCAGGGGCTACTGTCGGACTATTAGTACCAGCGGTAACCTGTCTCGTCAGATCACCGGGCGCAACAGGGGCACCCTCTCGAGGGCTCTTGAGGGGAGCAAGCCTACAGAGGGAGAGTGAAGCCAAGATCTTCTACAAACACTTGGGTTAATCATGGCCAGGCTGCGAAGCCTCTCAGCGGGCCCTCGGGAGGGAAACCTCGCCAGGCCCGGGCGTCCCCGTCAAGACGAAGCACCAATGGTCGGTCTAAGTAGTGACTAGTCCACCCGAAGAAAGCAAGGAATGCGGAAGTGGGAGGATGACGCAAGGTAAGGATGGCATCTGACACAGCCGTTTCGGTGCAAGAAGACTAGGGTGACGGAGTAAAGTGGAGGAGCAGCCGACCACCCCCTAACGCAGCAACCGCCCGGCGGTCGCAAGAAGAAAAGGCGGGTCCAAATCCATTGGCGGGAATGTGGTGACCCTTCCCGCCCATGAACCGGGGGAAGAGGCCCAACCCTGCCCTATATAAGTAGTCCCCCTCCTACCTTGTAAGGGGAAGGATCCCAGAGATTTAAAACCCTAGACTTTCATGCTCCATTGTAAACTTGCGAGGCAAGAAAGCAATACAGCAAAGCAGGAGAAGGGGCCTTACCTCCTCACGAGGGTCCCGAACCTGGGTCAAAAAACCCGGTGTCAACTCTCTGTCATGCATCCTCTCCTCTGCCGTAGCCATCGCCGAACTCCTTCAGAATCGCGTGTTCAGCCCCCCACGAACCAAGGGATCGTTGGAACCTAGTTCCTTCGCGGGACAAATCTCTAACAGTCACACCGTAACACGGTGATTATAAAGGTGTCATCAAATACTTATAAAGTGTTAGTTGAGGCTCATGGATCAAGAGTGGGATTTGTCCATCCTGATGACGGAGAGATATACTCATGGCGCTCTAGGTGATATCACATTGACATAGCTTGCAAGCAAGTGATAATGATCACTAAGAATGTTATATCACAGGAACAAGAAAAGAGTACTTGTCAGTAACGAGATCGAACTAGGTATAAATGATACCGAATGATCGGATTCCGGACAAGTAAAATATCGTGAGACAAAAGGAATTGGTTACTATGAATAAAAGTCCACATGATCACTAAGTCATCGCATGAACTTGTGGGAGTCATTATGGATCTCCAGGTACCACTAATGATTATTGATCATAAAATGTCTCGATCATGTCCACACAGTTCACGACCCATCGGGAGACACACTTAAGGGTGGTCGACGCATTTGAGTGGATAGGGAACACCGGAGAAGATAATGGACATCATAGGAATTTGTTCTATCGGATCTGCTGAAATGGTTTCAGGGTATCGAAACAAAGCAAGGAAATAAAATGTTAATGTGTTCATTAAATTGAGTTACATTAAAACAAGGGAATTAAAGTGCTTTAATTGAAATACCTTTGGTTTTTTTAGTGGAGAATGAATGGAGAAAGTGGAGATTGAATTATGTGTGAGTGGAGTGTCCACCCACATGAATAAGAGGAAGGGAGGGGCACCCCATGGCACCAGCCAAGGAGGGGCGCTTGCCCCCTATCCCCTATAAAAGGAGGTGGAGACCTCCTCCGTCTCAAACACTTGCCCACTCCTCTCATATACACTCTACAACAACCACGGTCTTCGAGGGTGGGTCCATCTGAAACCATTAGATGTATCTCCTAGATATGACCTTGGAGGTTGCAACCGTAGGATTTTTTGTTTTCCATGCAACAAACCCCATCACTTTTAACTTTTGTCTTTTATGTATTTTTATATGGTGTCTTCTTGTACTGCTACAGGTTCCATCAAGGAATCCAAGGTTATTCGCGAGGATGCTTTGAAGCGTGTGGACGATCTCGAGAAAAAAAAGGCCACAGTAAAAATCACTCAAAGAGGCCCAAACTACGACCAAATCTAAGGACAGATAGCGTGAAGAAGCCGTTAGGAATGCGAGTCATGAGGAAGATCTGCACAAGAGGCTCGAATCCCTGAACTCCTCCTTGACGAGTAGGTTTTCTTAACCTAAAACTCCTTTATTTTCTAAACCCGATATTCTCTAGTATCTTGAACTCACCATTTTTCTGGTATAGATATCACTAGTTATTCCTTGAATTTGGAAGAGTATCAATGATCTGATCCATTGTTGGATATCATGACTGTCTTGGATGGGAACAACATCCGAGCCAGGAACCTCCTGACGTGATACTATCGTGCCTTCAAGTGCCTCCACGTAGTGATCTTCCCGAGCAAGGACATAACTGCAGATTTCAATGATCTCTTCGTTGTTTTCAACACCAAGCCAAACTCACTAGTAGACTACGGCCTCATCCAAGTGAAGAGCGGTGCTGAAAGTTCAATATCGTTGGCATGGCTCATGGTGCCAAGGTCGACTGGGATAAGGTTATCTCCTCCCTTCTAGTAACTGAAGCGGGCAAAGATGTGCCACTCAAGCCCTATTTTAAGAAGGTGAATCAATTTTCTAAGATGCTCCTTGCCATGATAGAGGCGTAAGATGCCCTAGTTGTGAAAGCTTCGGGTGATGCACCTTCAACCAATGTCGCTCCTATGACTAGCGCCTTAGATTATCTTGATCGATTCACCTTTTGTGGTTGTAAAGAATCGGCCATATGTATGGCCTAAATTAGAAAATGGAAGATGTCTTTCTTTTGTGGTGCATACAATTGTTTTTGGATGTTTGTCTACCTTTTCCTCTTCTTCAAATGAATCTTCCTTTTGAATTTCCCCGTTTCTTCTTCACAAAACAAATGATGACTCGACCCTTCCAGCAACTGCACTTGGTTCATCAGGTCAAGAAATATCCTTAAGGGAAGCAAGTGCACCCGAAAATGCCAACATCATAACTCGAGTTGTTGATACTTCATTATATTCTGAGAAAAATCATCGCATTAAGCACCTAGAAGATGAGATCAGGGTTGTAAAGGGCAATGTTGTTGTCTCCAATTCGAAATCTCAATAGGCAGCCGAACGCGAAACTTTCATTCTTGAGGAAATTTCAAGGGAGAGCAAATATTTGCTATGTAAGTTCTTCGCAAAGCCCCACAGTTCTTGTTTTGTATAGGAAATTCACTTATCCTTTTTCATATTGTGCAGGTATCCGGTTGGATGTTGTGGCTAAAGCACAGTGGCTTAGGTCTCGGATGAACACTCTTTGTGAGGCTTTTTAGTGACATCCAATGACTATTGGATGGACCATGAATGAGGCTATGTACTGACCCTCCTTTAGGATCTGGTTTCCGAAGCAAACCAATTTTTTGAGTGCTAACGCTCTGCCTTGGCGTTGATTTACAACACGATGTTTCCAAGAGATCCTCAACCTGAAGGTCTTGTTGTGTTGATGCACAAATTTCAGCAAGTCGAGGAAATTCAGAAGTTCATCGGGATGAATCTTGTTGCAGGTGCCAAGTTTGCTATCTCCTGGGTACATGTGCACCACCCGATGATTGACCTCGAGGACATTGCACGGGGCCTTCCTCCTCCAGGGGTGGTCTTGTTTATATGGCACCGCACTATAAAAATTCTTGTCGGCCAACCATCAAGATTATCCTCCAACTCCTAGAAGCCGATGAAGATTTTTTCATTAAATTTCATTTGCGATTGTTGGGTTGATCCCTGCGAAGAACATGTAAAGAGAACTTTATTGCAAAGTAGATGTTATGTTGTATTGCTGATACTCATTGCTCTTTACACTTTATGTGAGACCTTCTCGTTAGCTTGGTGCCTGTTAGGGCGAATTAGCAACTCGAGTCATGGCGTGTTGAGTGTTTTTGACGCG
Organism: Avena insularis; assembly: GCA_023614405.1. Taxonomy (NCBI): domain Eukaryota; kingdom Viridiplantae; phylum Streptophyta; class Magnoliopsida; order Poales; family Poaceae; genus Avena; species Avena insularis. The sequence goes on along the minus strand of CM042694.1, from coordinate 440,720,204 downwards.
CAAAGTCGATAATGTGATATGCTTATATTTAACAATGTAGCCCCTGAGTATCGGGTGTACTGTACTAGGATAATTAGCGTAGCCCCCGAGTATCAGTTGTACTGTACTAGACTAGTTAGCACATGCCCTGAGTGTCGGGTATGATGAAAGTAAAGATAATTGAAATTGAGACTTGGTAAAAAGGACTTAGCTTTATTGAATATCGGGTACGGAGGTACATGTTTTGGCCTAGTAGCATAGTCGTAGGCCTTATTGATAGCATGTACATAGAAAAATGTTCCGGGTAAGAAGCCTGGTTGTAGGCCTTATTGAAACTAAATAATGAAAGAAAGAATCCTAAGCATAGAAACGCTGCAGCTGCGCAACGTTCTATGGGTTAGAGTACTTGACTCATGTCTTTTTGTCCTAAAGGCTCCTCTAGGGATCACTTCTGTGACGATGTAGGGTCCTTCCCATGGCAACTCCAGCTTGTGATGGCCATCTTGTTTGAGGCGAAGAACCAGATCCCCCTCATTGAAGGACCTGGGGCATAGCCGATGGCTATGGTAGTTGCATAGGTTCTGCTGGTATACCGCTGATCTATCTAGTATGATGTCCCTCGCCTCATCGAGTGTGTCGATGTCATCTTCGAGTGCCGCTGTAGAAGCAGTTTCATCGTAGGCGATGACTCGGTGAGCTTGATGGCTTATCTCCATGGGAAGCATGGCTTTAGCTCCATGGAAAAGGAAGAAGGGTGTTTCCTGCATAGTAGTGTTTAGATTTATTTGTAGGATCCACAAGACAGAGGGTAACTCCTCTACCCAAGTGCCTTTTGCCATTTCGAGTGGTGCTAAGATTCTTTTCTTGATGTCGCTAAAAACGAGTTTATTGGCTTTCTCCACCTGACAGTTTTCATGCGGGTGGGCAACCGATGTGTAACTTAGTTGTATGCCCATCTATTTGTAGTAATATTGGAACTCCCCCGAGGTGAAGTTGGATTTGTTGTTAGTGATGACGTTGTGGGGGACCCCGAGGTGGATAAACCATCGACTTGATGAAGTTTATAGCTGATGTGGTGTCTTGGTTGGTGACTGTCATTGCCTCGATCCACTTGGTGAATTTGTTGACTACGACAAACAAATAGACGTGTCCCCTCGGAGATGATCTGTGAAGTTTACCCACCATGTCAAGTCCCCACTGGGCGAAAGGCCAAGCCAAAGGGATGGGAACCAGTTTTTCTGCGGGTACGTGTGGTTTTGTGACAAACCTTTGGCATGCTTCTCATGTATGTAAAATATCCTTGGCATCTTTGTCGTGGTGCGCCAGTAAAATCCAGCCCGGAAGTCCTTGGCTCCTATTGTTCGGCTACTCGCATGATGTCCACAAATGCCTTCGTGGATGTCCTTGAGGATGATTTTTCCTTCCTTGGGTGTCAAACATCGCTGGAGCACACCTGAGATACTTCACTTGTAGAGTTCTCCCTTTATTACTCTAAAAGACTTAGAGTGGCAACAAATCCGCCATGCCTCGACTTAGTCATCTAGGAGTTCTCGGTTGACCAAGTACGCTCAGTACGGTTGCATCCATGCGACCTTGATCATCATGACATCCTCAGGTTCTTCATATTCCTCTAGTGCGGATTTCTCAGGGTCGAGAGCTAGTATAGCCCCCGAGTCATCTTGCGGCTTGGAGCCCATGCGTACCTTTGGCTCTAAGGCGTCATTAGTTTTCTTGACTTTGATGGAGCACTCGTTGATCTTTTCCCAAAATACACATGGTGGTATGGGAAGACAGAGCGACCCGATGGTTGCTAGGTGTCAGCTTCTTTGTTGCTTCCTTGGCTGATGTGGGATACCCCGCATCCATCGAAATTTCCCTCCATGAGGCTGTACATGTCGTGGTACGCGACCATGTTATCACTGATGGCGTCACACTTGTTCATCTCCTGCTGTGCGATGAGATTCGAGTCCCCAAATATTTTGAGGAGAATTGCACCGCAAGCCTTGGACATACACGTGTCGTGCAACAAGACCTCGTACTCAACTTCATTATTGGATGCGGTCTGGACGATCATCCGTGGTATGTAGCGCATCTTATCTCCTTGTGATGACACTAGCATGACGCCGATGCATGCTCCTTCAGTTCTCTTGGATTTGTTGAAATACATGGTCAACACACTCGATAAATCTGGAGGACGCACACTTTGGAGCTCCATCCACTCTGCCATGAAGTCAGGTAGTACCGACGACTTCATGGTTTTGCGCTTCTTGTACATGATGTCCCAAGGGGAAAGTTTGATTCCCTAAAGGGAGACACGCATGTTGCTTCGGGGTTATTGAGATTATTGGATAGAGGGGCATCATTGACCACCACTATCGGGTGCTCGCTGAAGTAGTGGTACAGTTTGAGCATTGTCATCAAGAACCTATATGCCAATTTTGGTAGTGCAGGTATCGCTGCTTAGATGGGGATAACACCTCGCTGACGTAGTAGACAGGTCATTGGACCCCATGGGCTTTACCTTCCCCGGGGCACATGACGACCAGGACTGTGTTGACCAGCTGATTGGTGGTTGCGATGTATAGTAGTAGTTGTTCTCTTTCTTTGGGTGCCACCATCATGGGTGATGTCAACTGCGTTCGATCCACTTGACAATTTCCGATTTTCTCATCAGTGTGTAGAACGGTAGTGCTTTCTCGCCCAGCCGAGCGATGAATCGGCTTAGTGATGCGACGCGTCCAACTAGTTACTAGACACCCCTTAGATTTGTAGGCTTTTTCATCATCAGGATCGCCTAGATTTATTAGAGATTGGCCTATATTCCTCGCGCCGACACTAAGTACCCAAAGAGCCAAATCTACCGGGACTTCAAAGGAGAACTTTGTCAGGTTAAGCTTGATCCAGTATCTGTCGAGGTTTTTGAAAGTTTCTCGGAGATTATTGATGAATGTCGCCTCCTTCTTCATCATGATGACAACATCGTCGATGTAGACCTACATGTTTCTACCAATTTGTTCTCCAAGATAGTTATGCATAATCTGTTGGTACGTGGCACTCGCATTTTTTAGCCCGAAGGGCATCATATCATAGCAGAATACACCATAGGGTGTGATGAAAGCTGTTTTATCCTGGTCTTCAACCTTCATCTTGATCTGTTTGTAACCAGAATAAGCATCCAAGAAGTAAATACGCTTGCACCCCGCGGTCAATTCAATGATTTGATCGATTCGTAGGAGCGATAAGTGATCCTTTACGTAGTGTTTGTTTAGTGCGGTGAAGTCGACACACATGCGGAGTATGTCCATATTTTTCTTTGGGGCCATCACTGGGTTGGCTACCCAGGTTGATTTCTTGATTTCCTTGATGAAGTGAGCTTTGAGGATTCGATGTAGTTCTCTACCTAACATGGGTATACCCTACAGGTACTCGAGCTTAGTATATACGGCCCGAATACAGCAGAAGCCCATGACGTTGCCAAGGCCCAAATGGAAAACTCGAGTAACCTGCGGACTCTTGATTGCTTGCGGAACAAGAAGAAGCTAGAGATAGAAAGTTTAAAGGGGAAAACCCTAACCTGTAACAGACTCGACCTGCTACCCGAGACCTAGCCTATCTATATAAAGGTTAGGAGGGGTGGCGAGGAGGACACATGCAACCCTAGTTTCCACAACCCTCGCCAGATTGCATCTACGCACCATTGTAATCTTCGATTCTTCTGTTAATTCCACGAGAAGACAAGCAGGAGTAGGGACCTCTACGAGGCCTGAACCTGGGTAAATCTTCGAGTCCCCCTGTGTGCTTGTTTGCTAGCCGATTGATGCTTCTAGCACTCCCTCCTTCTCCAAAACCCAAGTCCATAACAATGGGAATTGATGAGTTAAACCCTCGTCAATTGGCGCCGTCTGTGGGAATTGGGAGTGCTGATGTTGCGGCTTCTTCGGCCCCATCAACTGCGATCTACAACTTCACAACAGCAGAGATTCTCCAGCTCTTCGGCGCGTTCGACTTCACCGTCCACACACCGGCCACTCGCCCGGCTTTTGAGTCCGTGGGTGATGGAATTAGCCTGGCAATCGGAAGCTTCCGCTTCCAAGTTGGTCAGATGGGCACGCTTCGCATGCCTGACCAGCCGACAACACCATCGATTTCTCTAGCATCGTGGTTCCCTCCGCCGATCGGTACCCTCAGTGAGCTCAATGCCTTGACAACAGTCGAGAATATGGCCAGCGAAAGCAGTCGTGAATTCGATCTAGGTGACCTGGCAACTGAAGGTGGAGCCTACGGCTCCGGATCTGAAAGTTGTGGGAGCAGCATCTTCCCCAACCACTTCATGTGTGCCGCCATCAACATGGGCAACTCCTCCGCTAATCGCGATAACACGGGCAACGGTGGCAATGGAACTGACCCGCTAAACAGTGGCATACCTAATGGCGGACCACCCAACGGCGGCCCCACTAACGGCGCCCCTGTTAACAACGGAGGGGCAGTCGAACCTCCAACTATGGTGAATGAGCAGACTGGTGAGCGCGTCGTGATCAGGCTCAACGATCTCGAGTGTGCCCGTTGCCAAGAAGCCCTACGAGGCAACCCTCTACCCTCCGGCTCCCCGGAAGAACTGCTAATGGGTTACCATTGGCTCCTGAAGGAAGAATACAAACGCCAACTGCATACAATCGCGCAACTCGAGGTGCGTAAAAAGGCGACGGACGAGTCGAGCCTTCGGCGAGCAGGGCTCTCCTCCCACGGAGGATCCTCCTCCAAGTGCAATGAGTACATTGCTAACAAGAGGCGATCTCAACTAGCCCACCTCACTGAACAAGAACATGTAGAAGCCGCAAAGGTCCTAGACTTCGGCTCCATGACGGTGGATACGCGTGGCAACGTACTTCCAAAAACCCCGCAAGCTGCGGTAACGACGGCCACCATGTACCTCCTCAATAACCAGCCGCACGCTGAAGATCCTCGAGCTGCCATGCACCAATCTACGATCGCAGGCTTGGGGCTAATCGAGGCCGCTCTCGACAAGGAGCCTACATCGGAGCCGAAGAAAAGCAAGGCTCTGGCAAAATACTATTCCTCGCCCTCATCCAACAACGAAAGTCATGATTTGTCTCGACGCCGCCGCTCACGGTGATACGACCACGACTACGATGCGCGTGATGACATCACGCAGCGCAAAATCGACAAGTCAAGGGCGCGATGTACCCGATCGACTGACTCAGAAGACGAAGACGTGGAGCTCTGTGGCGCCAGATGCTTCAGCAGGGCCATCAGGCAAAAGCGAATGCCCAAGGGGTTCAAGCTCCCGTCGGAGACCCGGAAATCTGGTTGGAGGACCACATCTCCTCCGTCAGGCTCCACGGTGGGAGGCCAAGCACGGCCATGCAATACCTGCAGCTACAGCTACAGGGCGCCGCCCAAGCATGGATCAATAACCTCCCACGCGGATCCATTCGCAGCTGGGAAGATCTGGTCTACAGCTCTGTGCGTAACTTCAAGGGCACTTCATCAATCGAAGAGTTGAGATGCTGCCAGCAAAGGTCGGACGAATCGCTACGCTCATACATCCAGAGGTGGTCCATCATCAAGAACTCCACGGAAAACATCTCGGAGGACCGGGAAATTGACGCATTCAACGGCGGTGTCCGTCGCATAGAGCTCAGGGAGGAGCTGGGCCGCTCGAAGCCCAAAACCATTGACCACCTGATGGAAATCACGAATCGGTGGGGAGATGGAGAAGATTCGGTGAAAAATCGTGTTCACTCCGACGACGAGGCAGAACTCGAGCGCAGACACGATCACCGAAGCAAACATCGAATGCGCATCTACGATGACCGTGACGACGTCAACATGGTCGCAGCCGGCTAAGCCGACAGACATGATGACAACCGCAACAACAGCTACCATAGCGGTGGACACCGCGACTCCGAGAAAACCATTGGCCCCAAAGTGACAGAAATCGGGATAACCGGAGGGAATGACTTTGATGTGAGGATCACATGTGTTCACTGAGTGTTAATGCTTTGCTCCGGTGCTCTATTAAAAGGAGCACCTTAATTGCCAGTAGTTCCCTTGAGGCCCCGCTGCAAACGGGCTGGCAGGACAAAAGATGTTGTGCAAGTTCTCATTGCGAGCACGTATGACTATATATGGAACACATGCCTAGGATTATCTAGTACTTGGATGCTTTATCTTATTTATATGAAATTGCCCTATGTTCTGATTGCTATGTGAATTGTCTTGTCCATGCAACGCCCGTCCATCCATCCCTATGCCTACCGCACTCAAATCCTACTGTTACTGCTATTGTTACCGCTGTCTTTACTTTACTACTGCTGCTACTTTACTATTCCTACTACAAAACTGTTGCTACTGATAAACTGCTGTGAGCAAGAATGTTTCCAGGTGCAGCTGAATTGACAACTCAGTTGTTAAGGCTTATAAATATTCTTTTGCAACCGCTGCAACATCCACATCAGGCCTGTGCAGTCGCACCAGCGAGAGAGCAGCCTTGGCACCAGCCACTAACTGTTGCCGTACACACTCGCGGACTGCACTTAAGTCTTGAAATTTGGCAAGAAGGGCCAGCAGGCTCGATGGAACGACGTCCAGCGGGAACATCATCTTATAAATATTCCTCAAGCACGAATGTGACTTCTTCAGGAAGTGAAGCACTCGCGAAGCACGATCCTGCAAGGTCGCAAGCGCGATTGCACGATCATGATCCACCCAGAAGTACCCACTCGCCTGAAGCTGCTCTTGGGTCAGATCATTCATGCGAATGGCAATCCTATCCTTCTCATCTTGCGGATGGCGTGCACTGACAACTATACCAAGGAAAGGCAAAAGTATGAAGACAACGAAGTACTGCGAGTGGCTACAAGAAAAGATAAGGAAGAAGAAAGCTAACACTTGAATTGGTCGCCCAGCTGCGTCACCTCCCCTAGCAGATATTGCTCTCGGCCGACGGCCTTCTCCGCCCTCGACTTCCATACATCCGTGTTACCACGGAGTGCAGACAGCTCGCGCTCCAACTACTTCACGCGGTCATGGAGTCGCGAGAGCAGAGATAGCTCATCCACCCTTGAGCGCGACTGCACCAAAGTATCATCAGTGGATGGCATATTCCGAGGTTCACTGGAAGGACCACTCGATGTGCCCTATCACAAGCCAAGCAAGAGATAATAAGAAGACTAAGGCGATGCATGGACAAAAGACTCGAGTGCATTCAAGCATAATAAAGTATCAACAGATACACTCACCAAAGGCATGTTCCAAACAAAAGAGACAGGCTATTAACTATTATAGACATGACTACTGAGGAGCAACTAGCTTCTTCGACTTAGACTTCGGCTTTGGGGGCCTCATCGAGTCTACGGCAGTATCAGATGCCACAGACTTCCCGGCGGCCCCTGATGCCGCAGCCTTCGCCGCCTTCTTGTCTCACTGCAGTTCCTCAGAATACTTCGCAACTGTGTTGATTAGCTGCAGCCCGTACTTGCCATAGGCAGTTGCGAAAGGGGCAAAGACTACCTGTTGGCCATCCGTGCTGACAGGCATTGCCTTGGAGACCGTAACAGGATCAACCTCGACTCCATGGGCTTGAACCATCGCGAGTGACATCAAAGCGCCAGCCGCACGGAGTGAGTTCTTGAAGCCTGTAGGAATGCCTCCAGCAAGGGACTCCACCAGATCATCTACATTTTCGATTAACTCAGCTTTGGGCGCCAACTCCTCACGGAGGCGACTGAGCACGCCCTTGGCCTTGATGAGCGTCCCCTGAACGGAAGCACTACTGCCGAGATGGCACCTGCCAAGGCATCATCACGATGGAGTGCCTGGGCGTCGAAGCTCAGACTGCTGGCATCCACAGAAGAATCAAGCATTAGCACAAAGGTTAGCACAACAACAAATTCGAAAGAAGGGACACGATGAAAATCTGGATGAGGGAATACCTGATAGAGCCTTGGCAATCGAGAAAAGCTGTTCTTCGAACAACTTCTCCCTAGCTATGATGGAGGCGTGCCAATCCTCTTCGTGCTTCCACGATTCATGATGTGCTACGACTGCCTCATCGCGACTCTTCACCGCCGCGGCGACCACCTTTTCAAGGGAAGCGGCGTCGCGAAGGAGTGCATTATGCTCAGCTGTGAAACAAACAAAGATAGACCGTCAGTCAAGTATATCACAAGGATGAAGAAGAAGCAAAAAACACTCACTTTCAACCACGCGATGGCGATTGTCTAGCATTGCATGCTACGCGACCCATTGCAAGCACCTGCTCCGCCAAGCAAGCAGCTTCCTTCACAATAAGCTGTGATAGAAGAAACAACAAAGGATCAGTAGATGGTATGGATGATACATTCGACTGCAAAAATTAGAAGAAGCAACATAACACATACGTGATCCTCTAGTGACTCCGAAGTTGATTGACGCATAGTCGTCTGGACAACCATCTAATGCTCCACATAGTGTGGAGAACTCGATGAATTGTGACCGGAGTGGGCCACCAATGGAGGAGAAGGAGTCCGCTCAGCCACTTTCTTGGACTTGGAGGTCACGACTCCGGATTCTTTCAAAAATTGGACGTCGCCAGAAGATGACGACGCCGGCCGACTGCAGAACAAAACCAACATAAAAAAATGCAACTCCAAAGAAGAACCAAAGAAAAGACTCGTATACTTACCAATCGAACTTGTCAAAATCGATGGTTTGGCCCTCCGACGACGACGACGACTCCTTCAGCAGCCGCATCTTCTTGCGGGAAGACAGTGCCACAGCACTCACAGGAACGGCAGGTATCGGTGACTCTGCACCAATAGCTGCGCCTTCTAGAGTCGAAGGAGATGATGCATCTGAATCCTTGTTGCGCGAACGCTTGCGAGTGTCCGGATTGCTAGACTCGGGGGCTTCCTCCTCCACATCAGATGGGACGGTCGACTCCGACTCGTCCTCTTCTAAATTCTCACGAGGAATAACCCCCTCGGGAAGAGGGGGCATATAGGGAGACACCTTCCAATCCTGCATACAGTCAACAAGTCAACATTGGTCAAGGAAAAAGAAGCATTCGATAAACAAAGCTACTTTGTAGCACAACCATACCTCAGGAGGAGGATTAGCAGTATCGAATGGAGGTACGACTGGTTCACTAGGGAGCACATCCTTGGCGGTGTACTTGGTGAGCATTCGCACCCTCTTATCTACTTCACCCGCGGAAATTCCATCGGCAGATACGCGAGTGACATCGTCCGCGCCAGCCCACTGGAACATAGAGTGGACTCTGGCCTGCAGGAGCTGGACGCGACGGCGCAACCACGTGCGAAAAAGGGTGCAGCCTCCCTCTTCTTTACCCATGCGACTCTCGAGGTCGCAAACGCGCTCGTACAGCACATTTGTCTCCGTGGACTCGCCAGGCATCACCACGTTCTTCTAGGAGCGCCTCCTCTTGCATGGCGTCGCGGGATCGAAAGGCGCGAGTCCGAAGTGGTCTCCGTCGGCCTTCTGGTCGCGGATGTAGAACCACTTGTCCCCCCACCCTTAGACGGATGCCATGAGTTTGATGTCAAAATAAGTGATGGAGGAGTCGACGTGGATACCGTAGCCTCCTACATCATAGAATACGGAGCCAGACACCGACTGGCACTTCAGTCTAAAGAGACGTTTGAAGAGACCAAAGTGTGGCTCGATTCCGAGCCAGCACTCGCAAAGCATAATGTAGCAAGCTACATGGAGGATGGAGTTGGGGGACAACTAGTGCAGCTGGAGCCCATAGAAACAAAGAAGGCCCCTGAAGAAAGGATGCAGGGGCAGCGAGAGACCGCGGATGATGAACGCTAGGAACATCACACGGAAACCGGCAAGAGGACAAGGGGTACCTCACCACCTGGGACTCACGAGTCAGCGACCGCGGGAGACAGAACTCTGTCTTAGCGCAGGAGATGGAGCTCAGATGACTTGATAACGGACGTGCACCACGCTCCATTGGTGACGCGAGTGCCCGCACCCTTCTTCTTCCCAGCAACGGCGGTGCTGGTGCCTGCAACGGCGGAGCCGCCCTTCTTCTTGGCAGCGACAGTGGCAGCGGCGGATTCAGCCGCGACACCTCCTTTCTTCTGCCCCATCTTGCGGTGGCGATGCGATCGGAGGAAGTAACTAGGGAATACGCGTAGCTGGTCCAGTGCCGCGAGGAATATGAACTCTAGGAAGCAGAGCAGCAGCAGCAATGGCGACAGAGGCAAAGGCAGAGAAAAGAGTAGATGGGAAATTACCATCGCAGCACTGCTACTTAACCCCCTGGAAGATGTAATCCAACGGCCAGCAAAAACCCTATAAGACGCGTGGCACCCATCGTGATCGACACGTGGAGGACCCGAAGTGTGAAGCGTCCCCCATTACCCCCATTACATGCGGAAATCGAGGAGGCGTAGTTAAAACAAAGATTACGTACGCCCGGTCAAGTCAGGGTCAGAAAATGGGACCCACCGCTCGTCACGTCCTGTCAAACCCGCTCACGTGGGAAACTGAGATCATCACATCATTAGCACTGATGTCATCAAAAATTGAGGAGCAGAAGACTTCGACTACTTTAGTCCTTGCTCGAGTCTTCAACTCCACCAAGCACTCGGGGGCTACTCCCATAGGGAGCGCTGGTCGCGCACCCTACGATTTTTCTTTTTCTTTTTCTCTCCTGCAGGAATATGGACATTCAAAGCATACCCAATCACTCAAATCCGCAATTTGACTATGGACATGGGTTACTCCCATAGGGAGCGCCGGAAATAAATTCGACTGAAACCAGCGAACAAAAAGACGACAACAGTCGCAAAAGTTCTTCAGTCCCTACCTGAGTCTTCGACTCAACCAGGCACTCGGGGGCTGCTCCCATAGGGAGCGCTGGTCGCGGACCCTATGATTATTTGTACGTCGTACTATGTGTCGATAACATCCACACTCGAAGTTTATGGCGACATTGCCTCGTGATTTTTCCCTACAAAGAGACTGCGTCTCCTGGGTCACCCGAATCATCTCCGCGATGACAAAATTCGGATGCCGCGCTTGCAGCATGAAGATAAGACCTGAATAAGGCCTGGCAACGCATTCGCTGCGCACTACCAGAAATATATCCGTACCTACATGTACGATGAACATGCCTTGATGGACGCATCGAGTGCTCACACCCATATACTGGAATTCGACTCCTGTAAGACCTCCACGGCTTGAGTCGAATTACACCAGCACTTTTCCGAATTCGAGTCCGCGGACTCGAGTTCGAGTAGATTGCGTTGTTTTACCCTAAGGTAGTTAACTGATACCGATACATCGGTTAAATTAGGCACGCACATCAACAATCCCTATGACACAAGCAGAGAAGTCAAAAAATACTCAGTCATGCACTCAAAAGGCTTCATAAAGTCTCCAGTCGAATCTGCGATTCCACTGGGCACTCGGGGGCTACTGACATGGGTATACCCTACAGGTACTCGAGCTTAGTATATACGGCCCAAATACAGCATAATCCCATGACGCTGCCAAGGCCCAAATGGAGAACTCGAGTAACCTGTGGACTCTCGATTGCCTGCGGAACAAGAAGAAGCTAAAGATAGAAAGTTTAAAGGGGAAAACCCTAACGTGTAACCGACTCGACCTGCTACCCGAGACCTAGCCTATCTATATAAAGGTTAGGAGGGGGCGGCGAGGAGGACACACGCAACCCTAGTTTCCACAACCCTCGCCAGATTGCATTTGTGCACCATTGTAATATTTGATTCTTCTGTTAATTCCACGAGCAGACAAGCAGGAGTAGGGACCTCTACAAGGCCTAAACCTAGGTAAATCTTCGAGTCCCCCTGTGTGCTTGTTTGCTAGCTGATTGATGCTTCTAGTGCTCCCTCCTTCTCCAAAGCCCAAGTCCATAACAATGGGCATTAATGAGTTAAACCCTCGTCACTACCTATGGCATTATGCTTTGTCTCCGCGAAGCGGCGGAGTGATTGTTTCACTAGCTTGGCGTTAGGAGATATGTTGAGTGCATGCTTGGCGAGTTCCCCGGGAAGACCTGGCATGTCGGATGGACACCGGGCGAAGATTTCCCAACACTCACAAAGGAACTCAACAAGCATGCATTCCTATGCGAGATTGAGGTTTGCTTCTAGAAAGGTTGTCTTTGTCGGCTCTGTAGGATGAATCTTAACTTCTCGCACATCCTTGGTGGATTCAAAGGCTTGGTAGGGTAGTGCCCTTTTTGTTTCTGGCAGAACATCATGATCAGTGGAAATTTTGAGCTGAGCAAACTCTTTTTCCACCCCGAAGGACTCGGAGATCTTGTTGAATTCCCCGTCACAGTTGTCCTAGCAACAGAAGCTTCCTTTTATGGTTAACATTAAATTGGGTCCAAGCATCATTATGAGATAAGTGTAGTGCAGGACCGCCATGAAACGCGTGAATGTGGGTCGTCCGAGGATTGCATGATACTGCGATGGCTAATCCATCACCTCGAAGTCAATCTTCTCCCACTTGAAATTGTCGTGTGAGCCTAAAACGACACCTAGTGCGATTTTTCCCAGAGGAATCTCAGCTTTCCTGGGAACTATGCCGTGGAAGGAGGTATTCAGGGTGCAAGGTTGGTCAGGAAGACATTCATTGCTCATAGTGTTTTGGCATAGATGAGGTTAATGTCGCTCCCTACATCCATGAATACCTTGCTCATGTCAAATCTGCCAATTTGAGCATCAAGATCAGGGCAGAATGAACTATTCGTGGGACCTAGAGAGGGTGATCATCTCTGCTGAAAGTTATCTCTTGCTTACACCAGTTGAGGTACTCGGGTGTCGAGGAAGGTTCCCTAATTGCCAAGTTCACATGTTGGGTGATTAGCTTCTAGATCATGTTGGATTGACTTCCCTTCGGAATCATGTGCATGGCCCCTTTGGACTGCAGGTACTCATCGTTTTGGGCCTTGGATATTGGTTGCTACTGAACAACTGCGGCTTGAGGTGCTGGCAATGGTGGTGGTACGCCAATGGACAAAGCTCTAGGTACGGCGTTGAACCCTTGGTTTGTTGCTTCATGATGTCTGGCTTTGTAAGCCCCCTATGGATGCAAAAAGGTACGACGATCCTTTATTACGTGACTCGACCTTTGCCTCCCCTCTGAATTATTATAGTAGTGCAGCATGTTGTATGGTCCGTTGAGTCTGTAGTGGCAATTGCCCGACGTCACGAGGGGCCACGGTCGGTACTGCTGAGTTGGCCTGCTAGATCCAGGTTCATCCCTATTGTTGTTGCATTATCTACATTTGCAGTATGACTCCTTACGACTATCCATCCTAGAGTTCCCAAGCTTTAGTTATAGTTAAGTCCATAAAAGAACCTCCGGAATTAGTGTCAAGTTCCCGCTTAATCTCTTGATTAAGTCCCCCATAGAAAATGTGTAGAACGTACCATTCAGGTAAATCATGATGGGGATATCTATTAAGGATGGATATGTACCTTCTGAAGGATCTTACCAAATCTTCTCCTAGGCGGTTCTTGAAATTCATGATTTCCCTCCTTACTTCAGAAGTCTTTACCTTGGGAAAATCGAAATACAAATTCTTCTTTGAGCTTTTCCCATGTGTCAGTTTTCTCTACAGGGCAAATTCTATACCAAGCAAAAGCAGTGTTGGTTACAGATTGTCTAAACAATTTAAGTTTCAATTCATCATCAGAATAACCTCTCAACGTAACTGTCCAATAAGACTCGATAAAATACATTAGGTGAGTGTAAGGATCCTCGTATGGATCATCTCCAGCAAAACATTTCTCCTTTATAATAGCGATAAAACGAGAGTTAACCTCAGATTATGGTTTGCACCCACTCAGGAATTCCTTAACGAGTCCTCTATTAAACTTCCTACGGTATTTAGTTGCATCAAGATGATTTATCAGCCCAAGTGCAGTCATGGTGCTCACCTGAAACTAGTAAACAACTTTAGTAAAACAATTAGTAAGATTAGCAACTAAGAACAAAGACCAAAAGCGCTTAGCTCCGCGCGATGACACCATAAAAATAGCTTGATGACTTCAAGATCACAGATCGATTGTAGCTAGTTTCAAAATAAGAGTATCGAACCCATAGAGAGCTATTTTGTTAAGGTTTATATTCCCCTCCACTACAAGAAAAGTTTCCTTCCGCAATGACTTGGCCCAACGGTTGTCGTAGAAGGCGCATCTTCCACGACGAAATTCTTGGCTCGGCCGTGGCCGATGGAAAACTTTTTTTCCGGTTTCACGGCCCTCTACTATGACGGATCTGCTAAAAACATGGAGGAAGCTTGGCCAGCGCGTGGCAGAAGCATGATTTTCGTTTCCTCACGCGATGTTGACTCGCCGAAGTCTTTTGAGGCGTGTGGGTCCTAGATGTCAGTGTCTCTAGCGGACCATACTTTTCGGTCGTGCCTCCCAGATTTGAACTCGATAACGTAGCTCGAGGCGTCTGCCATTTAGTCAGGCTGCTCTGTCCCACATGTCAGTCTCTCATTAGAAGGATCATGTGTATGATGGAATTTTTTTCCTTCGCTCGCGCTACCCTGTTCCGAAGTTGATAGCACTGCTCGATACATCTACCGTCTAATCAACCTCCTGGGACCCACATGTCATCCTCTCATTAGAAGAAACGTGTGTATGATGCAAGTTTTTCCTTCGCTAGCACTACCCCGTTCCGAGTTGATAGCGCTGCTCGACGCATCTACAGTTTAACCAACCTCCTTAGCCCCACATGTCATCCTCTCATTAGAAGAAACATGTGTATGATGGATTTTTTTCCTTCGCTCGCGCTACCCTGTTTCGAACTTGACAGCAATGTTTGATGCATCTACCGTTTAATCACGATGCTAGGCCCCACATGTCATCCTATTATTAGAAGAAACGTGTGTATGATGGATTGTTTACCCTCTACAGCGCCTTCATATTCCGAACTTGATAGCTTTGCTCGTTGCATCAGTCGTTTATTCAGGCTGGTGGGTCCCTTATGTCAGCCTCACATTAGAAGAATCATGGGTATGATTGAATTTTTTGCTTCTCTAGCGCTACCCTGTTCCGAAATAGATAGCGTTGCTCGATGAATCTGCCTTTTGCTCACGCTGTTGGGTCCCCCATTTCAGCCTCTCATTAAAAGAAACGTGTACATGCTGAACTTTGTTCTCGCTCGCGCCTCCCTGTTTCGAACTGGCTATGTTGCTCGATGCAGCATCTATATAAGGTCGCGCTTCTGGGTCCCACATATCAGCCTCTCTGTAAATGAAACGTGCGTATGATGGACTTTTTTAGCCATGTCCGCTGTTTTAACCTTGGCAACTTGCTGGGTCCAAGATTTCAACCACCTCTGTGCAGGAAACGTGTCTATGTTGGGTCCCAGCTGACAGCCTCTCTTTGAAAGAAATGTGTGTATGTTGGACTGTTTTTTCCGATCCCAGATGTCAGCCTTAGAGTACAAAAAATGATCAGAAAGGGCGAATTAAAAAGATTATGGGCTAACTCGGGGCGGATGCCATATTCGTCATGGCTTATATTCCATGGGCTCACTCCTAAATTGAATGGGCTATGGTCGGTGGCCACAAGACCACGAAAAGGCCGAATTAGAAGGTATTGGGCTATGCTTGGGGCTGATAGGCTAATTTCATGGGTTATGCTTGGGCCTTCTGGGTCCAACATATCAGCTTCTCTGTAAGTGCAACGTGTGTATGATGGACTTTTTTTCGGCCGTGTCCGTTGATTTCACCATGGCAGCCGTGTATGGTCTTACTGTTGAGGCCCTTATGTTAGCCTCTCTGGCATGTTCTGACTTGTGGGTCCCCGATGCAGCCTTGTATATTCTGTCTGGTGGGTCCCTGATGCAAGCCTCTCTATACAAGTATTTAAACTTTTTTTTCAAACCCACCCTCAAAACAAACTCCAGGGACGCTGCATGATAGTGTGTCCATGATGTCAGCCTCTCCGTAATGTGATATTGCTAAAAGAAAAAAATGTAAACCCAAGATACACACACACAAAGGCGATTCGAAAAAAACGCCTTCAAATAAAATAAACGTAAACTGAGTGCCAAATGCAATAAAGATATTTATAGAAAAAATATCATTAAACTTTTATTAGTACTACAACTTCTGTATTAGTCTTCTTAAAATATTTTGTATGTCTGTGTTTATCTCTTTTAAAATATAAAAGGGCAGCGCTCCTGGCATCTCAATTTATAAAATGCCACATAATGGGATATTTCTTAAAAACATGGGTAGGCATAGTTTTTTTATTATGAGAGGTGGGGGGCAATGTCCAAAAGGCCGAATTAAAAAGAGTTTGGCTATTGCTCTATGTGGGTTATATTCCATAGGCTATGCTCCATGGGCTTCATTCTCAAATTTCATTGGGTTGTGCTCAACAGTCCGCTGACCCATAAAAGGCCGAACTAATATGTTATCGACTATGCTCCATGGGCTCCTTTCTAAAATTTCGCTGGGATGTGGTCAGTAGTACCTAACCCCGAAAAGACTGAATTAAAATGTTCTGGGCTAAAGAGGGGCCGAATGAGCTACTCCCTCCAATCCAAATTAATTTTCTCGGATTTGGCTAGATTCGGACGTATCTAGCACTAAACATGACTAGATATGTCAGAATCTTGACAAATGTAAGAACATTAATTTGGATCGGAGGGAGTACTAGATTTCTTCTCCTGGTTAATAAAATTTGCATTGTGATGTGCTCTGCCGGATTCGAAACAAAGACCTCAGCGAGGGCGGGGGAAAAGCGATAATTCTTTTTGGCAGATATTCATGTCAAAATTCAGCAGTACAGAATAATGTAGAAAAATTATCAACAGATTCGAAGTTAATATTCGGGAGCACTTGACCAATTCAGCAGCATTTTAAAAGTGACCAATCCAGCAATACAGACAATAAAATACAATACCAGTACATCAGTATTAGTTGCACAAATGCTTTAGTAACGGAACATTTGAGAGATTCAGTAGCTTTCCTACATGAAATTCAATAGCAGTACAGAGAGAATCAGTTCTTGTTCCAGCTAAAAAAACCTTGGCCCACGATCAGTTTGGCCTGTTCTCCAAATACACTCAATCATTGGAGCAAGCAAAACTGACGATCAAGTCTGCTTTTATGTGCATGCCTCATTCTCACATCAATGCAAAGCTTTGTCAAGATTATGAGTTTATGACAAGACCTAGTTACAAAAGAAAAGAAAGACCATCTACTGCACTTGATCTAAACAAGTAGTAGTACATCAGTATTAGTTCTGTAAAATGCCAAGTTCCAAAATAAAAGCAAGACCATGTACTGCACTTGGTCTAAAGAAGTAGCAGTACATCAATATTAGTTCTATAAAATGCCAAGTTCCAAAAGAAAAGCAAGACAATCTGCTGCTGCACTTGATCTAAACAAGTACACGTACATCACAGTTAGTTCTACAAAATATTGTATTCTATGTACAAATAGTAACAACAGAACATTTGATAAATTCAGTAGCATTTAAAAGATTCAGCAGTACAGAATATGACCAAAAAAATATAGACAAATTCCCAGTTCATATTCAGCAGTACTTGACAGATTCCCAGTTCATATTTAGCAACACTTGACAGATTCAGCAACATTTCAAATTGACCGAATTAGCTGTACACAGACAATAATTGACAGATTCAGCAATGCACACATTGAAATTCAATAGATGTAGCTAGGCCTGATTCAAAAGTAAAGCGAGACCATATTCTGCACTTCATCGATCGATCTGAACAAGCACCAGTAAATAGTTATTATTGCAAAATAGATTAGCAGAGGACGAACTCCATAGAAAATACTCAGAACTACCTTAAGCTAGGAACCACATCTCTAAATGATAAGTACCAGTACATAAAGTAGGTATTACTTCAAAATACATTAGGAGTAGTTGAACTCCATAAAAATACTCCTAAGAACAACTACTAAGAACAGGTAGTAAGTCTTTCTAGCAATTCAAATACTCCAACAAACATTAAGATGTGTTTATATCACTCATGAATCCTGTTAATCTGAAGACAGTATTCCAGGGTGAACACCGACAGTTGACGAGCGACCAGGTGCGACATCGGCACCGGCAGGAGCCACTTAACTCATCGAGCTGGATGCCGTCATGCGAGGCGGTGCTCTCCGACACGCATAGCCCGGAATTTTTTATCCTTCTCCCCTCAATCACAATCGACGATCAAAACTTCACCATGTACCGTGGTGACCTGATGCATACGACAGATACGACGTGTAGCATTTGGCGCGTGTCAAATCGCACTGCAAACACAGTACCATCGTCCCCGGATCCGATGATATCTATTGTCCGCAGGCCTATTGCCAGTAGAGGCTTAGAGGAGTACTTGCGTGTTTTGCCGTAGCGAAAACTACGCACCCTCATTGAGTGAGCTTCATAGAGGTGGGCGAGGAGAACCGTCGGTGAGGCGGCGAAAATGCAGCCATCCTCCATGCAGTTGCAAGGGTCGTGCACGCATGCAATCTTGTGGTTGTGAATCTGACGGTATGCGACCAATGTCCCGCAACCGTTGTTGGGGCATCTGCTACCTTTTCCGCTGGTGACTCGGAGGTTCAACTCCTTGGAGCATGCGTCCAGCCGGACGGTGCTGGTAGGGTCCATATGCATAGTGATCTCGTCGAACACGTCGGCACCGACGTTCCTCCATCCGTCGTACCACCGGTTGGGCCCTGAATCCTCCATCATGTCCCGATGGTTTGGGGGCGAGGTGGATCAATCTATGACTGTTGGGAGGTTTTGGAGGAGAGGGGTGGCGGCCTGGAAGGACCGATGCTGCGGGAGAGATGGCGAGGAAAATGAGTGATGCGAGTGTTGGATACGATACCAAATACTGCCGGAGATGGGGAAGATGGTATGGCCCTTTGAACGAGGAGTTTTTTGCGTGTTCCTTCGTCAGTCTTCTGCTGCAGGGCGCAGCTGCATCGAGGAGACTTTAATTATTAGCTAGATAGTGTAGCACGCCAACGCTGTCTAGTACTACTATAGTAGCATCGAGGAAACTTTACTAGGAGTAATTAGCTAGCTAGTCTAGCATGGCAATGTTGTCTAGTAGAATGCCATATCATCACAATATAAAATTGTACTACTCCATAAAGTAGTAATAGGTAATGCTGAGAAAATAATGATATTTTCGAGCCGCTTCCATAAAGTATCGGGTGTATATTTGGTTCTTGTACTTGTGCATAGCATTCATTGTGCTAAAGTCTAGTACTGTATCAATAGAATCTCCTACTTCCTCCATTTCAAAATATAAGATGGTTTAGCTTTTGTGAAAAATGTATCTAGACATCTTTTACTACACACTAAAAGTAGTGTGTAGGTTCGGAGTGAACCATACACTAAAAGTCGTCTAGATACATTCGTTTCGCACAAGTTAAAACATTTTATATTATGGAACAGAGTGAGTAGATGCTAGAATGGAAAAGAAGATTCGAGGGTTAGCAATGTTGGAATTTGCTAGTCTTGATACAATAGTTAATGTTGAAAGTTAACCGTACACTATATAGTGGTAAGATAAGATAAATCTCGAAAAAATATGGTCTCGTAGTATCAGCTTAACCAAAGACTAGTGCATGAGGCTATAATCGTTCAAGCCAAGGTTGTTTTCATAGAGTGCGACCCTTAGACAAGCATTGAGGTGATTGTTCAAGTGTATGGCATGTGGTCCGTAACATCCTGTTGATGCTAAAATTTCCATAATTTCTAAAAGAACTCTAGAATCGGTGGACTAAAATGCATTATGCTAAAGGTCCAAAAAAATAGTCAAGTTCATACGAGTAAATAAACATAGTACCGATACAAGAACATGTTTCAAAAGAGAGGAGACCAACAAGTTGAAAGCCGATGACTTCAGACAACCAAACAAAATAAACAGTTCAACATGGTCCAGAACTATTTATCTACTTGTAGTACCAACTATTACATATGGATTGCATCATTACATACTGTGGCAACATGTCTTGTTTCTTAGTTAAGCATGACCGGTTCCAATCGACAACATTCGTGAAGGTTGGTACGAACCAAATCGGATGCTTCACTGTTCCTGTCCAGAAGCGAGGGTTACTAATTCCCTCAAGGACATTGATTTCAAAAGTCACACCGCAGTCTTTACCACTAAGACTGAAGCGACATAATTTAGGTTGCGCCTCTTTGGAAAGCCATGCTGCAGTTGGTAAGATGTAGACACAGTTGCTTCTTGTCAGATAACCTGAGGTAAGATCTGCACCGCCTACGCGCATGATAATCGGATAGTTCACTCCAAGGAAAAGAGAATATGATCCAAGGTCAGCAATCCATTCCCATGGATTAGCTTGATCAACCTGACCAGTGTTCAT
The DNA here is from genome assembly GCA_023614405.1 of Avena insularis. Lineage (NCBI taxonomy): Eukaryota > Viridiplantae > Streptophyta > Magnoliopsida > Poales > Poaceae > Avena > Avena insularis. Next base: position 440,699,833 of record CM042694.1, on the reverse strand, counting down.
TGAGAACACCAAGCAGCCAAACCCAGAAGTATAAGTGGAGATAGTGCGACCGCAGTGTACAACACGAGGATGAGCAGCACCAGTACGATGGCGGCAATGACAAGTAAGACAACTAGGATCATAAGAAGTGCCAAGCATATATATGAAGAAGTCTAGAACCATATGCAGATCTTGCTAACCACCAAAAACCAAAAAAGTAGTTGTGCTCGTCTCCAGTAGCATTAAGAAATGAATCCACCAACTCGTCCGCGGCAGCTGGTCGCGCCAAGACCAACGCAGGACCTTGAAAAGGTAACAGAATGCGTTAAGTTATGATTCTGGCAGCATGATATAGTGAATCCTACTGAAAACATTCCTTCCAATTGAACCGCATGCAAAGTAGCTCGAACATAGGAAAAAAAACTACGGCCTAGAATAGTACAAAGGAAACAAAGCATTATATAATAGGGAAATTTCCTAGACAACAGACTCATCTTTTTTTTTTGAACAAGTCGGGCAATTTTTGGCTCGTTTTGTCTAAAAAAGGAAAAGATAATTGACCGGTTCATTTGTAGGGGAACTTGCTGAAAACCCGTGCAAATGGAGAAAACATAGGATAGGAAAGACATAGGATTTTACATTTGCATGTCCATTTATACTCATGCAGGATTGTGGTTGTGTTGGATTACATTGCACGGAAAAACCATTGAACGGATTCTTTTCAGGAGCTTCAAGTATATCTTAAGTTTCTATCGAATGAAATTAAAGACATCCGGAAAAATGTACTGTGCATAATTCAATCCAATGAATCAAACGACTGCTATAAGAAAAAATCCTACGGGAAAACTATGATTCGTATAGTTCATAGAGTCTAAAATAACTACTCGTTTCATTTAAACGAAACACTCCCTATGTAAATTCAGTACAATAGCTTGGGCACATGAGTAATTAAGCCAGTACACTACATATGAAGGAATAATTACCAGGATGCAGAGGATCCCAAACATGAACGTTGCCATACAGAGTTGGCATGAACACCAGTCCGTCGTGGGTAATTCCATCATTGTAACTGTAAGGGCTCAGGGTGTGGTTAAGAGGAAGTGGAAGAATTATCCATCCATCATCACCGCCCAGAAGGATGGAAGTTCTGACATTGAAGAGTGCAACAAGCGAGAAATATTTATATCTCCCAGCAGCTGTGGGAACTTGGCAAATAGCAATCTTCTGCATTACAGCTGGAAGATCATTATCCAACAAGAACGTGGTTGGATGGTCGATTGCTTGGAACGACAATGTTGGGAGAGGAATCTTGTGATGAGTGTACATGTTGCAAAGCTCCAACTTGCCTCTGAAGCTAGCCATGGCAATCCAATCTCCATTGGCGCCTACCCAGTGCCCAAAAGTATAGCCTGGTACCATAGCATCGGAGAACCTATCCAGCAGCGACAGCTTGCACAGGAGGCTATAAATTTTGAAGTAATGCAAGACATCTAGTGGTCCCTTCGTCAGGGGGGAATGAAGAACACATGGGAGGCCAAATGGCATTGAAGCATCCAGAGTTGCACTAGCTTTCACAGATTCAAGAAAAAGTTTGGATGAACCGATTAGGCTGGCGGTGTTGATGACATCGCATCGGGTTATGAGTTCTTCAAAGGGTCCTTCAGTAAACACGTCGTGAAAAATCTCAGAATCATGCTCAATGTTCTTGCTTGCTGACGCCATCGCAAGGCAGCGTCTGTATTTCATTTATTGGGGTTTCGGAAGAGAGGGGGAATCGAGGGTGGCAACTGCCTGAGTGAGACGAGGAAGAGAATCTGAAAGTGGCATATAAGCGCGGTGGTGGTAGCGTGGTGCAAAGGGAAGTCATGGGAAGAGAAGGAAGACGCATACGGAGGCGGGGAATAGGAAAGGGGGAAAAGCTGGATTAATCGACACGAGCATGCGCTCCTCAACTGCATTTCGAGGAGACAGCGACCCACCGACTCCCTACTCCCTAGTACCAGTAGACATCTAGACGGTCGGAGTAGTTAATTTGGAGGAGACTATGACTGGCCTGACTCTACTAGATGCCTAGGGTACGGGTTGTACTGGACGAGCTCTATAGTATTTTACTTGCATGGACGAGCTCTGTTTTTATTTTTTCACGGACCGAGATCTATATTAGGGTATCCACTATGTTGTCCATAAGAAAAAAGTAATCCTTATGGAAGACCACATACATAGTAGAGCTTCACCTAAGCTTGTGGCTTGTCCATAAGAAATATAAAATTATTTACTCTATCCTCTCTCTCTTGCATATGTATACTTTTTGCAGACATCTGGGTCCCAGCTTATAGATAAGTTGACTTTATCAACCAGAGTGTTGATGTTGCGAAATCTGACACACAACACTATTTAGCATGGGAGGAAAATTTGGCATTAGCTCCACAGCGTTGGTCTTGCCAAATATCTGCATAGTGGGCCCTTACAAAGAATAAAACAACATAGTAAAGGGTGTCTCTCTCCCCATCGCACGAGAGAGAAGTAGTGCACTGCCACATGATCAGATAGAGTAGTACATGGAATTTGGCATCGGCGCATGGAGTTGCTCCGATTCCCTAGTTTCTCATATTTGGAACTAACCCTGCAACGTATGGAACTAGTTCCAAAAGCCAAATATCTATTCTGGAACTAGATTTGGCTATACATTGTGGGTTCCCAAGGCATCCACTATGTTGTCTACCCACAAGCCAAAAAGTAGTCCATAAGCCTATCCATATACATAGTAGAGGTTCACTTTAGTGGTATTTCCTTAAGGGTGACCTACAAGCTTATGGGTTGTCCATAAGCAATAAACAATTATTTTAGTTTCTCCTCTCTCTTGCTTGTGTGTATTTTTAACAAACATGTGGGTCCCAGCTTAAGGTGAACTCGACCTTATACATTATACTAGCTATTTCTATAAGTTGTGTGGGTCCCATCTTATGGCAACAGTTCACCTTATACATAGGTGATGTTATAGATACTTCCACAAGCTGTGTGGGACCCACCTTATGGCAAAAGTTCACCTAGGGCATCCACTATGTTGTCCATAAGGGTGTCCATAAGCAAAAAGTAGTCCTTATGGATGACCACATATATATACATAGTAGAGCTTCACCTTAAGGAAATTTTCTTAAGGGTGATCCATAAGCTTGTGGCTTGTCCAAGGGCACCCACAATGTTGCCATTGCTAAATCTGGGGTAATGGTAAATTTGGCTTTGGTATAAAATATAGCAAGAGCTCCATAGTGTACTAGTTCCAAATATTTATAACGTGGGTCCCACCATCTAGCTAAAACAACAAATGAAGCAAATATGGAACTACCCTCATAGTGTATTTGAGGTTTGTGCATAAATTTCATTGTGCTAAACACTATCAATAGAATCTTCTAGATGCCATAATGGAAAAGATACAACCTCTAGCAATGTTGGGATTTGACAATCTTGATTCAACGACCAGTGTTCAAAGTTCTCCATACACCATATAGTTTTAAGATGTAAGATAAGATAAGAAAAGAGAGGCAAGGGTAATTCATGGGCCCACGCAAGACATCGTTGTTTACAGAAAAGCCGATGTGCTGAAGCTAAAATCTTGGGAATTTGACATGATATGCGAACAACATATGTCCATGTGCTCATCCAACGTACTTCGCAATGCTCAAGTTGAATCATCACATATAAAACAATTGATGCATTGATGCATATGGATTGTGAAGTGTATAAGAAAAGAATTAAATTTGGTTAGATTTCAGCTACTAGAAACCAACGATGAAATATTGAGTGAAATGCACACATGTGTAGTTTTAGTTAACCTGAGAATTTGCAAAGGACAGTGTTCAACCAAGCTAAAACGACATCAATCTACGCAAAAATTCTACATGAACTTTCAAAAGCAATAGAAGTCGTGGAAGGACACCACTTGCAGGCCGGTACTATTTTACTGTCTCAATCGCAAAAAGGCACGATCAGGACAACTAAATGTGTATGAATTTGGTAAAATACGCTCAAATTTGTTTGAAATGGACTGATTTGCACTAGGGATGCATGCTTTGGGATTGATTTTGTCCACTCTGCAAGATATGGGACTAATTTGTACCCCGGGTGCGAGAAGTGGGACTAAAACTATATTTACCATGATCTTTGGCAAGAAACAAGTTATACAGATCCTCTAACTTATATTGTAGAAGAAAAGCTAGAGAAGTCATAGGATCCTAACTTTCCTTCTTCCAAACAATACAATATTAAGGCCTAAATGTCATAAAATTAATTTGTACTACCTCAATCCTAGAGCTTATTAATTAAGGCTTATATTTTTGTACATGTGTCTTGCCATGTGTACATGTGTGGCCATGTGTACATGTATTTATACGTGTCTACGCGTGTGTGGTGTGCGGCCATGTACATGTATACGTGTAGCTGTTTGCGTGTGTGTGTGTGACGTGTCAGTGGCCAAGTATCTCACTACAAGAAAAGTTGGCTTTTACAACAGACGATTTTCGTGGTTGAAGGCCCGTTTTTCATGGCTAAAAAGTCTTCTACGACGGATGACCATCGTGGTAAAAGCCCCTTCACAAAAGAATCTACCACGGTTTTTTCCTGACCGTGGCGGATCGCATCCTTCAGCCACGAAAACATGTTCTGTCGTAGATCTATTCGCCAGCCGCGTTGACTGCTGACGTCATGCAAAATACCACGTGGCAAACACTGTTAACGCCTAGTTACCACTGTTAACGGCCACAAAAACCATAGTAGAAGCCAGACCCAGCCAAGGCCTGCTAATAATTAAGTGGGCCGGCCCATAAGGGGAGCCCAATAAGATTATGGCCCGTTACTGTTTCGTCCTGCACTGTTTGAAATGGGCCTAAAAGAAGCAACCAACAGCAGCCCGAGAATGTCAGGCCCGTTACTGTTACAGCCTACAGAAGCCCACAATGTTCGAATACTGTGCGTCCCGTTAAAAGCCTGCGTTAAGTAGGCCCGATACTGTTAAGGCCCACGGTCAGCATGTCACTGTTTGCATAGCTTATCCTAGGCTGACTACGAACGACCCACTTTTGAGAAGGTCTGATACTGTTCTGGCCTTTTACTATTCTGGCTTGTTACTGTTCTGGGCGGCTACTATTCATGTCAGTTACTGTTGCGGTCCTTTACTGTTCTGGCCCGTTACTGTGCTTGTTGCCGCTATTCTGGCCTGCTACTGTTCATGCTTGTTACTGTTTAGGCCTATTACTTTTCTGGTATGTTACTGTTCTGGCATATTATTGTGCTGGGTTGCTACTGTTCTGATCTGCTGGTGTTTTGGCATGCTACTGTTTTGATGCATTCTTGTTTTAGGCAGTTCTTGTCACGGCTTTATGATACGGGTATTCTTTGTTACGGCTTTCTTTATTCTGGTATTCTTGTTTTGGCACATTCTTGTTCTACCCAGTTGTCGTTACTGTTTTGGTAATTCTAAAGGTCATGCAAATATCATAAAATGAGTATAATTAGTGATCATCTTTTACTGTTCATGGAAGGCGCAATAAAAGAAGGGCAAATAACAAAACCCTATATAGTTACCTGATCGACCTTCTAGCACAGTTATGGTACCGCCATTTGTGGACGGCGTCAACTAAATGCCTACATGGCCTATGCGACTTATCTAGATATTACATCAGCTGCAAACTTCTTAAAAAATATTACATAATATGAACAAAAGAGAAAGAAAATTCAACATTTTAGTTGCGAATCAAGTTGATAGGAGAGTCCTCAATTTGCTTTCCCAATCCATCAACTGCATCTCCCTTTGAGTGTGACAACTACATTGGAAAACCACCTTGAGACATGATCTTCCAGTCCCCTCTTTGGTGGTGATAGCAATAATTGTAGTCTGAAACTAACTAATAACAAGTTAATACAGCAAAGAAGACAAACTACTCATAGCTAAGAATGAACCAGATAGGAATTATAACTGCATAATACGAACATGTAGAGCCGGAATGTAAACCATGAATTAACTATATAATAGAGGATACTTATGTCGTTGCCTAGAATGAACCAGAACCAGATACGAGATATAATGGTGTGGCTTGTGAACCTGTAGAACATGACAAACAAACATTAGACAAGTATGCCAACAATGAAATGAGCAATCAAACAAAGTGTTTCTTAGAATTTCAGTATAAACTAGACAGGTCATTTCAGCAAATATATATGGAAGCAGTGGTATCTCCTGGAATGCAAGAGTCGTTGGGTGACTCGGAATTTGCGGTGAGCTACATAATGGCATGCAATTACTATCGTAGCTAAGAATGAACCACATAGAAATTATAACCACAGCATACTAGAACTTGTGAGTAGGAATGGAAAACACAAATGAACTATATAGTAAACAATAATTATGTTGTTGATTAGGACGAACCAGCACCAGATACAGAAAATACATAATGGCATCGCTGGTGGACCTATAGGTTGTGCAAACCAACATGTTTAGTGTTGCCTTTTTGAGCTCTACGCAAAGAAAAAGAAAATAGTCAATATTGCAGCTTTTGAAGAACCAGATGGCAACAACAAAATTATAATCGAACTAGTACGAAGAGTACGAACGGGTACTACAGGATAGCAGAACAATGCCAGGGAGGAAATAATAGCAGGAACTTAGCTTAGGAATAACCAGATCGAGTCAGTAACTATGGAGCAGGGAATCCACACTAATATTTTCCACTGACATTACATTTTGCAAGAACTACACAATAGCAGGCAATTACTGGTGTACGGAGCAGCTAAGATAAGTACATGTGCATGACAATATAACAGACATGTGCATGAATTGAAATTTGTAGAGCAGCGAATGCAAACCAACATGTCTAATGACATTGTATGTACTAGCACGAAGAACAGGCATGCCCAGTGACTTGCATGTACTAGCACGATTACAAAAATGCACTTCACTCTGACAGGCTTGAACATGCTATAACGCTGTCAAAACAAAAACGGGTTGGAGATTTGGTTACCTTGGTCGAAGAGGCGTCTAAGCATCGTCGGTACCGTGCGAGTGACGTCCAGGTCACCGAGGGTGCTGTGGTTGTTGCCGTCAGGGAAGCAGATCTTGGGCGGTCGATGCCGGTGCAGTCAACAGCGATGACCGTGTAGATGGTCTAGAGCAGTGGACATGGAACTTGTTGAACTAGATCCTGTCTGGTGGACAACGGTGAAGCTGCTCCGGTATGGTTGGGTAGCTTTTGGCGGCAGGGAAGCAGAGCATGGGCGGTCGACGACGCCATAGGCCCAGTCAACAAGACCACCGCTCTGGTGGAGTGGTAGAGAGACCCAGTGAACTAGATCCGATAGGGTGGGCGTCGATGAAGCGGCTCCGGTAGCCATGGAATTGCCGTCGGGCGGTTGATGACCCACAAGTATAGGGGGTGTATCGCAGTATTTTCGAGGGAAGTGAAACCCAATTTATTGATTCGACACAAGGGGAGCCAAAGAATACTTATCAGCCTTAACAACTGAGTTGTCAATTCAGCTGCACCTGGAAACAATCTTGCTCACAGCAGTTTATCAGTAGCAACAGTTTTGTAGTAGGAATAGTAATGTAACAGTAGCAGTAAAACAAAGACAGTAGTAACAAAAGCAGTATACAGTGGGACTCGAGTGCGATAGGCATAGGTATGGATGGACGGGCGTTAGATGGAAAATACAATTCACATAGCAATCAGAACATAGGGCAATTGCAGATAAAGAAGATAAAGCACCCAAGTACTAGACAATCCTAGGCATGTGTTCCATATATAGTCATACGTGCTCGCAATGAGAACTTGCACAACATCTTTTATCCTGCAAGCCCGTTTGTAGCGGGGCCTCTAGGGAACTACTGGCAATTAAGGTGCCCCTTTTAATAGAGCACCGGAGCAAAGCATTAACACTCTATGAACACACGTGATCCTCACATCAAAGCCTTTCCCTTACGGCTTCCCCGATTTCTGTCACTTCGGGACCATAGGTTCCGGACAACGATGTGTGTATACAACTTGTAGATAAGATCCAAAACAATACTATCATGATGAATCAATAATAAGTTTAGATCTGAAATCATGGCACTCGGGCCCTAGTGACAAGCATTAAGCACAACAAAGTTGCAACAAAGTCATAAAGCACTAATAAAAGATACTAGGCACCATGCCCTAACAATCTGATGCCATTACATGAACGATCTTGTCAAGACCCGGATTTTTAATCCCAGATGCCCGTTATGCCATACCTCGCAATCCCAGGATTACCATTTTTGCGAGACATAACGGATTGGATATCACAGTACATCATCCATTACAAACCATACATAAGGTTTTACACAAATAAGGATCTCATGATCCAGTCTTTAATACAACAAGCAGCGGAAATAAACGATAGCGTAGCGGTGGGGTCCATCTTCAGGGGCATAGGCAATGCTGACGAAGGCAGATAGTCCTAGTTATCATAGCCGTCCTGCTGACCATCATCTTTATAATCTCCTTCATTGTCTGGCCATGATAATAGCCAGGGACAAAAGCCATGAGTACTCTTTAAGTACTCGCAAACTACTACTAACAAGGGTTATAATTCTAAGTTAAAGTGCTGAATTTAAAGAATAACTATCACGTTAAGTTGGAAACCTAAGCTGAGTTCTGAAACAAGAAAAGATAAAATAAAGTTCTAGAATCACTTAAGTTGGGAAGCTAATTTCATTAACACAACCCTGTTGTGGTCAAGTCAAAGGTCATCATTCATTTCAAGTTATTTAGAAAACATCTGACAACGAAACAGTATGGCCATTCCAACTGTCCATAATCATGACGCGGCTATTCGAATAGTTTGACACTCTGCAGATGTGGTACACTTTCACCACAAGATTCGATACATCTGTCAGGGATAACCCTGAATCATCATACTTAGTATGCAGATAATCAAACATAACCTTCCCTTTACACACCCTAGTACAAGCACCTCTCCTATGAGCATGGCCTCCCAACCATGACCATCAGTCATCTTGGGCACTGCATAGGTGGACATCATTGAGAGGTAGCCTCAGCTCAAACCTCTCCCGTGAGGGAACTAATACTAATGCATATAAATTTCCAGCTAAGCCTTACCCAATTCAGGTAATGTGGTTGTACGGTAAATTTGGAATGGTATCGCATCCGAATCCAACCATCAGTTTTATAAAAGGGTTAAGGCTCATGCCTTATCTTTTTCATCATCATAAACCCATTGTGTTTCTCAACACATGTCAAAACATCTCAATAGAATGACTCATCATTCCAAGGTTTTCATAACTCATTTTCACCAAGTGTTCCCATCTAAAGTGACTCAAGTTTTTGAGCTATTCTAAAGTACTAAGTTAAGAGTGTTCACTAATGTGGAAAGATGGGATCAATCTCATGCCATAGAATGACATCTAAGGGTTTCTAAGTAGGTCAAGTTTTATACTCTTTATGCTACCTTCAAAATTAATTAAAGAACTTTGTGTAAGCTAAGGGAGGTAAAATTTGTCAATAAGACTCGGGGTACTAATAGTTAAAGGGGTGTGATCAAAGTATGCTTAAGGCATCTTTACTAAACCATCTAGTTTTATTCTAGCTTGCTAACAATAGCTTACTAAAGCATGTTTGTAAGGGTTAGCTTTCCACTAATAGCTTGCCTTGGTTGGTGCAGTGGTTGAAGTTTTCTTCTTCTTCTTCTTGGTAGAACTCCTCCTCCTCGAAAGCTTGGTCGGTACTAGCGTCTATAAATATATAGGGAGTAGACAATCACCAAACAATACTTAACTAGGCTAAGTAGCATTCTAAAACACACAATTGATGATCTATTATCATCACAAGCATCACAAGTTTAATTCAATAGTTTCAACCTTTTTATTTTGGAAAAGTAATTTCTACTCATTGAAATATTAACTAAAATTTAATATTCACCACCAAAATATGGGATCATGTGGACACATGTCCTCACCACATATTCTAACATGTGGGAATGAGATTTAAAGGTTGGATCAATATTACTTTGGTTTAAGTTCATTATTTAATGATTTAAAGTGACTAGAAATGCCTATATAGCATTATTTTGGTACTAGTCCAAAGTCACTGCCTATAAACCTTAATATTATTACATATTTGGATAGATATGATGAAATGTGATTTTTGAGAGTTGGAATCAACTCAAAATCTAACTTGGTTGATTTTACAAAAATGTTTCAAGTTGCAAAAGCTTCTGTCTTCTTATTTTTATTAGGAGAAATCTATAACTCTAAATGAATTAAATCCAACGGTCTTGGATAAGGCATTTCAATACCTTTCAGACAAAATTAGTTTCATGTAATTTGGATTTGGCAAACTCACAGAATTGAATTTTGAAACACTGGACAGAAACTATATTCTAACTAAAAAGAAAAATCTAGATTTGAATCTCTGAACTTATGCGGAAGGAAATGGGCGGCCCAGTGGCGCCTCTGTGGCTGAGGCTGGCTGACAGAGGTCCCACTTGTCAGCCCGGCACTTAAAACAGCAGTGCAGGGGTCGTCGTGCGATTAGAGGCTAGATCTCTGCTGAGGGTCGCTGTCGACGACGGACAGGTCATTGTGAGCTTGAACCCCAGCGGCTCGGTGGGGTCTACTAGGGCGTACCGGGGCTCCAGTGAGGTCGGCTATCTTGGCGAAACAAGTGGAAGACGACGGCAGGCGAGGCGTGGTCACGGCGGAGCTTGGGGTGGCCGGAATCGTGACACCCTTCTTCTCCAGGCGGCGGCTCGGCTCCAATTCCGTGAACTGCTCCAGCTCCGGCGAGAGGTGGGTGAGGTTCAGAGAGGTGAGGGGACTGGAATGATGTGAGTCTTTGGTGCTGGGGAGGGCTCCTTTTATAGGCTCGACGTTGAGACCGAGCGAGATGGGCGGTCGATGGTGGTGACATAGCTACGGCGAGCTAGCGGCATGGCTAGGGATTGCGATCGTGGGCGGTTCCCTGGTGGTGCTCTAGTGCTTCAATGCGGCTGTAGGGGCGGTGGCGCTCTACGCGGTTGCGGCCAGGTTCCGGCGGCGGTGGCTGGGGCTTCGGCGAACGGAGGTGTCTGGGTGTTCTCCAGGTCGAGGCGAGCGGTGGGTGCGGGCTGGTGCCAAGGCGGTCGGTGCGGCGGGGCAGGCGCTGCTTCTGGGCGGCCGGCATGGTCGACAGGCTCGGGGCGCGGCGATTCCTGGTTGTTCTGGTTGCTGTCCTTGTGCTGGGACTGGTTGGGCGGTGGAGGTGGACCACGGGCTATCTCCAGGACACGGTGGATGGCGTTGGCGGCGGCTGTGGCTTGCTGTCGCCGGTGGGGTGCCCAAGTAGGGGCTCGGCCTTAATGGCCATGACCATTTGGTCTTGGCATAGTGGGTGGCTAGGCTAGAGAGGGGTTAGGGGGAGTAGTGGAGAGGTTTTGGTGGCAAGTTGGGGAACAAGTTTGGCCAGAACACTATTTAAAATAGTGAAATTTGTTTAGTTTGAAATCTGCCGTCCAAGTGTTTGATGAAATGGCCACAAGAGAAAACGTTTTGAATTTTGAGTTCAAAATTTTTGGGTGATCTCCACTAGTGCTAGGTAGTCTCTGGTTGCAATGGTTTTGAAAATGGTGCTCAATTAGATGGTTTTTGAAATAGGGGTGATCTATGCATATGCATTAGATTCAATTTTAAACTGTCATTTAAAATAGTTTACAGAATGTTTTTAGTAGATCAAAAGGTGGGCCTTGGTACCTCATTATGTGTACTAGCAAGGGGTGCAAAGATCAAGAATTGTTTCTGTTAAGAATTGAGTACTAGGAATAGCCAAAGTAGGCATGAGAGTTAAATTTGTCAAAATGACCATTCTTTCATTTTAATTCTTTTTGATTTGATTTTCTTTAGGAAAAGTTTGGGAATGATGTAGATGATGTTTAAATCACCTAAGAAACATTTTACAAGCATTGTATCAATCAATCATGGCAATTCAAACAACTCCTATTTTAAATGCACACATATATGAATGCTTTCATTTTAAATTTGGAAATTTTTTTGTTAACCCCAATTTTGGATGATTGGATCTTGCTAAGCTTGGATTAAAGTTTGCGATGTTACAAACCTTCCCCCCTTAAACAAAATCTCGTCCTGAGATTTACAAGGAAAACTAGGAACTAAAGAGATCTGGGAACTCTGTCCTAATGTAATCCTCGCGCTCCCAAGTGGCTTCCTCCTGAGTATGGTTGCTCCACTGAATCTTGAGAAACTTGATACTCCTGGTCCTGGTGGTTCTGTAGGCTTCTTCTAAGACGCGGATGGGTACCTCCCGATAGGTCAGGTCATTGTTGATTTCCACTGCTCTGTGATCGATATTCTTGAAAACTTCAGTCTTCTCAGGCACTTCCAAGCATTTGCGAAGTAACGAGATATGGAACACATTGTGGATGGCTGACATCTCTTCAGGCAATTCCAGCTGATACGATACTTCTCCTCAGTGGTTCAGAATCTTGAAAGGTCCGATATATCTGGGAGCTAACTTTCCCTTCAGACTAAAGCGTTGGGTTCCCTTCAAGGGTGAAACCTTGAGATATACGAAATCTCTAACATTGAAAGTCAGGTCTCTCCTTCTCTTTTCAGCATAACTGTTCTGTCTGGATTGGGCGGTCTTGAGGTGCTCACAAACTTTGTGAACTTTCTCTTCTGCTTCTCGGAGAATGTCGGGTCCAAAGATCTGACTCTCTCCTACTTGCGACCAATTCAAAGGGGTACGACACTTTCTTCCGTATAAGAATTCAAATGGTGCCATCTGTAAACTAGCTTCATAACTGTTGTTATATGAGAATTCTGCGAAGGGCAGGCAGTCTTCCCATTTTGATCCGTATTCCAACACACAAGCTCTAAGCATATCCTCCAAGATCTGGTTGACTCTCTCAATCTGTCCATCTGCTTATGGGTGATCTGTGATCTGAAGTTCAACGGTTCCTAATCCTTCCTGATCTTTCTGCCAAAATCTTGAAGTAAACCGAGTTCCTCGATCGTACGATGGTCTTGCGGGTTCCATGCGGACTAACAATCCTAGCAATGTCTGACTCGCTAGTTTTGCACTCTGGTAGGTTGTCTTGACTGGTATGAAGTGGGCTACCTTGGATAGTCTATCAACTATGACCCAGATTGAGTCATTTCCCCTACTAGAAGTAGGTAAACCGGTGATAAAGTCCATTCCGACGGAATCCCATTTCCATTCCGGAATCTGCAATGGTTGCAACAATCTTGCGGGTCTCTGATGCTCTGCTTTGACTCTTTGACAGATGTCACATTTGGCGATGAAGCTTCCAATCTCTCTCTTCATCTTGTGCCACCAAAATTGCTCCTTCAAATCCTGATACATCTTTGTTCCTCCGAGGTGGATAGAATAAAGAGTATCATGAGCTTCCTTCATGATAATTTCCTTCAGCTTCGAATCTGCTGGTACACAGATACGTCCCTTGTACCACAGTACACCTTCTTCGTCTTCGGTGAATCTAGGTACTTTGCCTGTACCAATACGACGTTTGATTCCGTCGATACTTTCATTCCCCTTCTGGGATTCCTTGATTTGGCTAATCAAAGTGGGTTGAAGTTCAATGCTAGCTAGGAATCCTTTGCTAACTAACTCAGTCCTAAACTGTTCCAACTCCTCATACAAACTTGGTTGCTTCTCTTTGATCATGGTGTTAAGCCTACACGGCAATCTGCTAAGAGCATCCACTACCACATTGGCTTTGCCGGGGTGATAGTGAATGTCAAGGTCATAATACTTGATTAACTCTATCCATCTTCTTTGCCTCATATTCAACTCCTTCTGGGTGAAGATATACTTCAAGCTCTTATGATCTGAGTAAATCTCACAGCGATTACCCATCAAATAATGACGCCATGTCTTCAATGCTAGAACCACGGCTGCTAGCTCAAGATCATGGGTCGGATAGTTCTGCTCATGCTGCTTCAGTTGTCGAGACAGATACGCGATGGCTTTGCCTTCTTGCATCAATACACATCCAAGACCAATCTTTGATGCATCACAATACACATCAAACGACTTCTTGATGTCGGGCATGATCAAAATTGGGGCTGATATTAATCTCTTCTTCAGCTCACAGGCGGCTTCACACTTGTCTGTCCATTCAAACTTCTTGTCCTTCTTCAACAATTGGGTCATTGGTCGGGCTATGCTCGAGAATCCTTCTACGAACTTGCGGTAATATCCCGCTAATCTGAGAAATGAACGAACTTGGGTTTGATTGGTTGGTGCTTCCCATTCTTCGACATCTTTGATCTTGCTGGGATCAACAGAGACTCCTCCGACAGACACAATATATCCTAGGAATCCTACTTCCTTCAGCCAAAACTCACACTTGCTGAACTTGGCATATAACTGATGCTCTCTCAGGGTTTTTAGGATGATTCTCAGATGTTGCTCATGCTCTTCTTCTGACTTGGAGTAGATAAGGATGTCGTCGATAAACACAACTACAAACTTATCTAGGAAATTCATAAAGATCTTATTCATGAGATTCATGAAATAAGCAGGGGCATTGGTTAATCCAAAAGACATAACCGTATACTCGTATAAACCATAGTGAGTAGTAAAGGCGGTCTTCGGAATATCCGTTGAACGAATCTTAAGTTGGTGATAACCAGTCCTAAGATCAATCCTTGAGAATACCTGAGCTCCAATCAACTGATCAAATAGATCCTCTATCTTTGGCAAGGGGTACTTGTTCTTGATGGTGACATCATTCAACTTTCTGTAGTCTGTACACAGACGGTTGCCTCCATCTTTCTTGTCGACGAATAACACTGGTGATCTCCATGGCGATGCACTTGGTTGAATCAAGCCGGTTGCTAACATGGCATCCAACTGCTTCTTCAGTTCTACTAACTCTGAGGGGTTCATGGTATAGGGTCTCTGGGCTATAGGTCCGGTTCCGGGGATTAGTTCGATAATGAACTCTATATCCCTATCTAGGGGCATACCTGGCAATTCATCTGGGAATACGTCGGGGTATTCATAGACTACTCTGACTTGGTCAATGGTAGGCAGGGCTACACTTTTGTTGCATTTGAATTGACGGGGTAAGGTTTCAGAGATATGTTCTACTGTTACTCCAGAACTACTGGTCATGGTGATGGCTTTCTTAGCACAGTCTATCAGTCCTTTATGCCTTGACATCCAGTCCATACCTAGTACTACTTCCAAACCTTTGGTTCCAAGTACAATTAGGTTGGCATAAAAATCTATCCCATGAATTCTGATAGGTACAGCTTTGCAAATTTTTCTAGATTTGGTGGTTGAACCGGGGATTTGAACTATCATGACATGCTTCAGGTTGGTTGGGCGAATCTTACTAGTGCATACAAATTCTTCGGTGACAAATGAATGTGATGCTCCAGAATCAAACAATACTCTTGCTAAAACTGAGTTGACAGAAAACATACCCAGCACGACATCTGGTGCTTCCTGGGCTTCTTCTGCGTTCATGTGGAAGAGACGACCATTGCGGTTGTGCGGGTTTCCTGGGGCAATTCTCCTTCCTGGTTGAACACAATGCTGCTGCTGAGCTGGGGCATTCACAGGGGCGTTGGCGGCAGTCTTCTTGGGACACTCATTGGAGTAGTGACCCTTCACTCCACACTCGAAACAAGTGATCTGGGACTTGTCCTTGACTGCAACAGGTACAACATTGCTGCCAGTTCTAGGGGCAGTGTTGTTGTTGTTGCTCTTGGGAGGGGCACGGTTAAAGTTGTTGGCGTTTCCGGAGTTGTGATTGTTTCCTCCGGGCTTCACATTTCCTCCGCTACGGTTGGGGTAGCTTGGGCGAGAATTTGGGGGTCGGTTGTTCCTTGGTGCATATCCTGGTGAGGGCTTAGGACGGTACTTCTGGTGACTACTGGATCCAGACTGCTGCATCATACAACGCTAACGGTTGTCGTTTGCCTGGTTAATCTTCCCTTCCATCTGAATGGCAGAGTCGACTAGCTCTTCAAGATCCTAGAAACAGATGTTGAGGACGATACGCATCTCATCGTGCAGTCCGTTTAAGAATCTCTCTTTCTTCTTGGCCTCCGTGTTGATCTCATCCGGTGCATATCTGGCAAATGACAAGAATTTGTCACGGTACTCTACTACAGTCAATCTTCCTTGCTTCAGTTCACGGAATTCATCTCTCATCCTGTTGACAAGACCTTGTGGCACGTGGGTGTGGCTGAACTTGACCTTGAATGCTTCCCAGGTCATCACACAGCCATGGTTCATGTTGGATGCTATTCCACCAAGCTCTTGCGTCTCCGCCGAATAGTGGGTGGCAAAGAGAACTTTCTCATTCTCATCAACTCCTGCAACTTCGAGGTTGTTTTCCATGGTCTGTAACCAGTCATCAGCATCTAATGGGTTTTCAGATTGGTTGAAGATTGGGGGATTGGTGTTCTGATTTTTTTTTAGTTTAGATCCATGGTGATCCTGATTTCCATGTCCTTGGTTGTTGAGAGCCATTTGGGCGATCTGCTGCAATGTTGCTAAGTTGGCTTGACGCTCGGCCCTGCTTGCTTCACGGTCCGCGATGAGATTCTGCAAGATCTGCAACATTGGGTCCTGCGATGAGCTGCTCCCTCCTTGGTTTCCACGAGTCATCTGAAGATTGAGATAGATATAGGGGTAAGAGGGAAATTCTAAGGTTCATGGTTTTTTTTTCTACAACTTTGAGTTAGACTCAGGTTTTTCAACTAACTTCATTTTCATTCATGCAAGCAAGCACTACAACACACACCACAACAAGCAAAAAGGGAAAAACAGATGGTTTGATGAACCATTTTGCAAACTACGATACAATGAGATGATACATCTCATGCTACGACAGTGCTCTAGTGCATCTACTCATCGTCAATGAAGTCGGAGTCTTCATCATCAGTGTAGAAGTCCACAGCATCCTCTGCCAGAAAATCGTCATCGTTGCTGAGGTAAGAATCCATATCTCCCTGGATGTCTTCTCCCTCATCATCTTCTTCCTTGGCGATAAGCTGAGCTTCCTGCTCCTTGACGGTCTTCTCGAGGTCGGCCACCTTCTTGCGAAGACGGGAGATGGTGCGATCCTTCTTTGCACGCTGGCGATGAAGAGACTGGCGATCTTGGACGAGCAGTGTTAAAGTCTGGGCCTTCTGGTCGGCGATGGCACGGTTCTGGTTGGCTAACTCTCTAGCATTGTCCGGCCTCATTGTCGGTCATGAAGCAAGAAGTCAAGGTTCTCCACTTGGCGCCTCAACTCGGGTGACTTGGCATCTCCATCGGCATTCCCATGAAGTCACGTCTTGCATAGTGGGCAAACGGGTTCCTTGAATCTTGTTGACGCCGAGGGCACATAGGCGTCGAGAGCTTCATGCATTGCACAGCTAATCCATCTAGCAGTTGTTTTCTCTCACGGAGAACTGAATTCTCCGAAGTTGGTGCTTCAATGCTTCCTCAAGATCTGGTGACTAGCCATTGTAGGTCTCCTCCGGGGTCCCGAAGTTGAGCTCCAAGAAACTCTGGATGCGGGCGTCCTAGTAACTCCGACAGTGAATCCAGATCCCTCTCGAAGATCAGCTGACCTCCGTTTCCCAACTGGTAAAACTTGTTGAACTGAGTCTCCATCTACAAGAATTTAGGATGAGGAAATTAGTGAAGTGATCAAGTGTGTCAAATTTTAAGTAGTAATGTAATAATTTTGAGGAACGTGTATTTTTGAGAAAGAATGAGTTCACAAGGGTAAGAGGGGAAATAGTTTTTCATAAATACTCACTTTGGTTTTGGAGCTAAGTTTTTGGTTTGGACGTCCATTCTAACTAGGGTCTCATATGGTCAGGATGGCTCTGATACCAACTTGTCAAGACCCGGATTTTTAATCCCAGATGCCCGTTATGCCATACCTCGCAATCCCAGGATTACCATTTTTGCGAGACATAACGGATTGGATATCACAGTACATCATCCATTACAAACCATACATAAGGTTTTACACAAATAAGGATCTCATGATCCAGTCTTTAATACAACAAGCAGCGGAAATAAACGATAGCGTAGCGGTGGGGTCCATCTTGAGGGCACACAGCAATGCGATGAAGGCAGATAGTCCTAGTTATCATAGCCGTCCTGCTGACCATCATCTTGATAATCTCCTTCATAGTCTGGCCATGATAATAGCCAGGGACAAAAGCCATGAGTACTCTTTAAGTACTCGCAAACTACTACTAACAAGGGTTATAATTCTAAGTTAAAGTGCTGAATTTAAAGAATAACTATCACGTTAAGTTGGAAACCTAAGTTGAGTTCTGAAACAAGAAAAGATAAAATAAAGTTCTAGAATCACTTAAGTTGGGAAGCTAATTTCATTAACACAACCCTGTTGTGGTCAAGTCAAAGGTCATCATTCATTTCAAGTTATTTAGAAAACATCTGACAACGAAACAGTATGGCCATTCCAACTGTCCATAACCGCGGACACGGCTATTCGAATAGTTTGACACTCTGCAGATGTGGTACACTTTCACCACAAGATTCGATACATCTTTCAGGGATAACCCTCAATCATCATACTTAGTATGCAGATAATCAAACATAACCTTCCCTTTACACACCCTAGTACAAGCACCTCTCCCATGAGCATGGCCTCCCAACCATGACCATCAGTCATCTTGGGCACATCTTTTTCATCATCATAAACCCATTGTGTTTCTCAACACATGTCAAAACATCTCAATAGAATGACTCATCATTCCAAGGTTTTCATAACTCATTTTCACCAAGTGTTCCCATCTAAAGTGACTCAAGTTTTTGAGCTATTCTAAAGTACTAAGTTAAGAGTGTTCACTAATGTGGAAAGATGGGATCAATCCCATGCCATAGAATGACATCTAAGGGTTTCTAAGTAGGTCAAGTTTTATACTCTTTATGCTACCTTCAAAATTAATTAAAGAACTTTGTGTAAGCTAAGGGAAGTAAAATTTGTCAATAAGACTTGGGGTACTAATAGTTAAAGGGGTGTGATCAAAGTATGCTTAAGGCATTTTTACTAAACCATCTAGTTTTATTCTAGCTTGCTAACAATAGCTTACTAAAGCATGTTTGCAAGGGTTAGCTTGCCACTAATAGCTTGCCTTTGGTGCAAATGGTTGAAGTTTTCTTCTTCTTCTTCTTGGTAGAACTCCTCCTCCTCGAAAGCTTGGTCGGTACTAGCGTCTATAAATATATAGGGAGTATACAATCACCAAACAATACTTAACTAGGCTAAGTAGCATTCTAAAACACACAATTGATGATCTATTATCATCACAAGCATCACAAGTTTAATTCAATAGTTTCAACCTTTTTATTTAGGAAAAGTAATCTCTACTCATTGAAATATTAACTAAAATTTAATATTCACCACCAAAATATGGGATCATGTGGACACATGTCCTCACCACATATTCTAACATGTGGGAATGAGATTTAAAGGTTGGATCAATATTACTTTGGTTTAAGTTCATTATTTAATGATTTAAAGTGACTAGAAATGCCTATATAGCATTATTTTGGTACTAGTCCAAAGTCACTTCCTGTAAACCTTAATATTATTACATATTTGGATAGATATGATGAAATGTGATTTTTGAGAGTTGGAATCAACTCAAAAGCTAACTTGGTTGATTTTACAAAAATGTTTCAAGTTGCAAAAGCTTCTGTCTTCTTATTTTTATTAGGAGAAATCTATAACTCTAAATGAATTAAATCCAACGGGCTTGGATAGAGCATTTCAATACCTTTCAGACAAAATTAGTTTCATGTAATTTGGATTTGGCAAACTCACAGAATTGAATTTTGAAACACTGGACAGAAACTATATTCTAACTAAAAAGAAAATCTAGATTTGAATCTACGGGCTTGCGCGGGAAAGGAAATGGGCCGGCCCAGTGGCGCTATGCGACGCGGGGCTGAGCTGACAGGGGGTCCCACTTGTCAGCGGCACTTAAAACGCGAAATGGTACGCGCGCTGTGGGCCGTGCGATTAGAGGATGGATCTACGGCTAAGGGTCGTCGTCAACGACGGACAGGTCGCCGGCAAGCTCGAATCCTAGCGGCTCGATGGGGGTCTACTGGGGGCGTACCAGGGCTCCAGCGGGGTCAGCGATGCGGGCGAACGAAGTGGAAGATGACGGCGAGGCGAGGCGTGGTTATGGCGGAGCTTGGGGTGGCCGGAATCGACGGCACCCTTCTTCTCCAGAGGCGGCGGCTCCGGCTCCAATTCCAGCGAACTGCTCCACTGGCTCCGGCGAGAGGTGGGTGAGGTTCATAGAGGTGAGGGGAGTGGAATGGTGTAAGTCTTTGGTGCTGGGGAGGGCTCCTTTTATAGGCTCGACGTTGAGACCGAGCGGGATGGGCGGTCGACGGTGGCGGAATGGCTACGACGAGCTAGCGGCATGGCTGGGGATTGCGATCGGTGGGCGGTTCCCTGGCGGTGCTCTAGTGCTTCAATGCGGCCGTAGGTTCGGTGGAATGTGGTCGGGGCGAGGTGGCGCTCCACGCGGCTGAAGCGGCTGTGTCCACGGCGAGCAGTGGCTATGGGGCTTTGGGCGACGAACGGAGGTGTCTGGGGTGTTCTCTAGATCGAGGCGAAGCGGTGGGCGCGGGCTGGTGCCAAGGGGCGGTCGGTGTGAGCGGGGACAATGCGCGCTCTGCGGGCGGCATCGGCATGGTCGACAGGCTCGGGGCGTGGCGGTTCCTGGTCGTTCTGGTTGCTGTCCTTGGGCTGGGACTGGTTGGGCGGTGGAGGTGGACCACGGGCTATCTCCAGGACACGGTGGATGGCGGCGTGCGGTGGCTTGCTTGTCACGGTGGGGTGCCCAAGTGGGGGCTCGTCCTTAATGGCCATGACCATTTAGTCTTGGCACAGTGGGTGGCTAGGCTAGAGAGGGGTTAGGGGGAGTAGTGGAGAGGTTTTGGTGGCAAGTTGGGGAACAAGTTTGGCCAGAACACTATTTAAAATAGTGAAATTTGTTTAGTTTGAAATATGTCTGCCAAGTGTTTGATGAAATGGCCGCAAGAGAAAAAGTTTTGAATTTTGAGTTCAAAATTTTTGGGTGATCTCCACTAGTGCTAGGTAGTCTCTGGTTGCAAGGGTTTTGAAAATGGTGCTCAATTAGATGGTTTTTGAAATAGGGGTGATCTATGCATATGCATTAGATTCAATTTTAAACTGTCATTTAAAATAGTTTACAGAATGTTTTTAGTAGATCAAAAGGTGGGCCTTGGTACCTCATTATGTGTACTAGCAAGGGGTGCAAAGATCAAGAATTTTTTCTATTAAGAATTGAGTACTAGGAATAGCCAAAGTAGGCATGAGAGTTAAATTTGTCAAAATGACCATTCTTTCATTTTAATTCTTTTTTATTTGATTTTCTTTAGGAAAAGTTTGGGAATGATGTAGATGATGTTTAAATCACCTAAGAAACATTTTACAAGCATTGGATCAATCAATCATGGCAATTCAAACAACTCCTATTTTAAATGCACACATATATGAATGCTTTCATTTTAAATTTGGAAAAAAAATTGTTAACCCCAATTTTGGATGATTGGATCTTGCTAAGCTTGGATTAAAGTTTTGGGATGTTACAGATCTCATCCAATCCCTACCATCCCCATAGCCTACAGTGGGGGATTACTCACTCATAGATGGAAGAAACATGGATGGTCGATGGAGAAGCGATGGTGATGATGATGGCGATGATCTCCTCCAATTCCCCATCCCGGCAGGGTGCTAGAACGGAGTTTCTGGTGCTGTTTCATGGAATCTGGTGGTGGCGGTTGAACTCCTTCGGAAAACGTCGAACCCCCCGAAGTTTTTAGGTCAGAAGGCTCCTTATAGGCGAAGAGAGAGGCCGAGGGGTGCCTAGGGGCCCACACCACCCCCTGACGCGGCCTGGCCTGGCCCGCGCCAGCAGGTGGTGTGGCCACCCCCTGGCTCTTCTCCGTCTCATATTCTGGCTCCTGGAGTCTTCGGGTGAAATAGGGTTTTTGGCATATTTTCCGGGATTTTTCCTGATAGTTGATTTTCTGCACAAAAAGTAGACACCAAGGCAATTCTGCTGAAAACAGCGTTAGTCCGCATTAGTTGTATCCAAATCACACAAGTTTAGAGGAGAAACAATAGCAAAAGTGTTCGGGAAAGTAGATACGTTTTGGACGTATCAACTCCCCCCAAGCTTAACTTATTGCTTGTCCTCAAGCAATTCAGTTGAAAACTAAGTGCGATAAAAGAACTTTCATGAACACATTTGCTTCATATGATGTAAATATTGTTAGCAATGCGATCAACTACTTAGACAATTCATAATAAAGAGTATGCAACTGAGTCTACTTACTAGTCATTGCAAGCTATGAAGAGATTCCAACTCAAGAATAATAAGTAGCATAAAGCGCAAACATAAGCAACATTACAATGCTCATACAAAGGTATGATAGAGTGGTATCTCGCTTGCCTTTGATTATGAATGCCAAGGCACCTCTGAAGTTCAAGTGATGACTAGAAGTAAAGATATCAAGGATACAAGCATCAAAGTCATAACACAAATAATCAAGTAACGGAGCAAACACAAAGAATGACAACTATGCTCTCAAGAATGTGCTCAAAGAATATGTGGAGACTCAACAAGTAGAAGAAAAAGGTTTTGAATAATTTTGAAAGGCTTCCAAATGCTGAAAGTATGGTACTCGTTAGCTTTGAGCTCTCATTGCCCCTATCATAAGCATCTTTAATGTGGTTAAGGTGAAAGTGACACAACTAAGAGGATATGCTTGACAAGTTATAAATTGAAGTCTCATGCCCCTTACTTACGAAGACCGATCCTCATGCTACTCAACTTCAGTCACAAGTAAGCTCTTGTCATTGTAAGTATATACGTATCATAGAGAACCGCCAACGGGGTACCCCTTGCACATGACACGGGAGCTATCCCATAATCAAAATACAAGGCAAGCAGACAATGAGCATCTCAGCGATCTTTTTATTTACTATGTGCATAGATTTTTATTGAGGATGCTTCATAGAATGCTCATTATGGTTATGCTGCAAGTTTCCACCATGATTAGGCATGGCTTAGGCTAGCGGCCCAGGCGTTTCTCTAACATACATACAAACTCCATGATCTTACAAGTTCCACTTTTATTTCACACCGCCGGGATCCATAAGCAAAAGAACATGATATCAACTAAGTACAAAGTACCTATGAAGCGCTGAAAGCGGTCCCCATGATACATGGTTCTGCTAACTTCAACTCATAAAGCGCAAGCATATGCACAACAAAGAAGGACGCAATGGTTCAGGTTTATTAAGTGCAGAAAATAAAGTGTGCCATCAAGTTCGTGAGAGCTTTACTAACTAACTTTCTCATAACAAGCAAACATTTTATTCAGAAGAAAACAAGGCATATTGAATATGCACAAAAGTAGCAAATGATGCTAATGGGTAGGTATGGTGGACACTTTGGAAATATTTGGTTTAGGGAGTTGGAAACATGAGTGAAACACTCAGTGGAAATGAAGGCTAGCAATAGTAAGGGAGCGACAAACGAGAGAGCAATAGCTGTCATTATCATGCTTGCAACAAAACAAGACTACTTATGGTATGAAAATGATTCAACATCCTCAAGGCAAAATAATTCGTCAAGGCTTAACTGATTATTACAGTCATGTGCATGCGTGAGCATGTGCCAAGTCGATCAAATGAAACATTCAGAGGAGGATACCATAGTGTCATACCAATTTATGAATAGAGTAATGCAAACAAACATTCATGAGACAGGCTACAAACTATTAGGGAGCTGGAGCTAATCAAAAGAAAGCAAGAACTACTAAGCATCCAAAGAAAACATACACTTTACATGAACGGACTAAGCAAGCTCACAATGATGAGTATATGTACAAAAATGAAGACAAATAGAGCTTGTTACCAGCCTCTTACCACGCCTCAAGTTGTCATTGATCCTCATTATTGGTCTTCACTTGTGTGGCTTGAATAATAATATGAAACCAATAATCTACTGAGAACTGCCGAACCCTGTAGCCAACTCGCAAGAACCAAAGAAGAACGACAAATATTTTTGGTGTTTTCGATTTTTAAACAAGAACCAAAAGATAAAAACAAGCAAAGCAAAATCTTTTTGGGTTTTTAGAAAGCAAAAGCAAAGAAGAATGAAAACTAAGGAAAAGAACGAAAACATGAATATACAAAGAACCGACGCAACATGATATGGAGATGAGTGTGGTGTCGGCGTACCTCCCCCCAAGCTTAGGCTTTTGGCCTAAGTGGGTATCAATCCATGTAAGAATAGGGGTTCCAAGCGGGCGGATCTTGGTAAGAATGGTCGTAACCAGGCCCATGAGAGGAAGAAGAAGCTCCCCAATCATAAGCGGGCTACTGATATGAAGACTCTCCCTCATTCGAGGGCTGGACCGAATCATCTGTGACCTCCCTTCTAGTGTCCTGCTCCTGTTGGGAGAGCTCTCCCAAGTACCTGTCAAGCTCCTCCTCGGTGAGGGACCATCCTTCCCTGTTATCAAGGTTAAACAAAACAGGTGCAGGCAAAAGAACAACACGCTCGGACTTGGTCTTTCTCCAGCCAGCTTTGAGAAAGGTTATTTCATAAGACAACTCACTCAAGCTAGCCCACGAGGAAATAAATTTATGTTCTACCATGGAATTAAAATCAAGCCTTTCTATGGGAAACTGTAAGTCTAGAGGATGAGGCACTAAACCATGCAATGCTAGCAAACGAGAAGCAATGAGGCCTCCACAAATTCCACCTTTCTCATGGTTAGCAGCAAGATGGAAAGCTATCAAAGCACCCAAGTTGTAAGACTTATCTCGTCTAAGAGCAGCAGAGATAAATGCTACATCAAACGAAGATAACTTATTGGCAGTTTTCCTAGCAAGAACACATTTGGCAATAAAGTAGGCAAAGTAGCGAATGGAGGGAAGATGAATGTTACGGATTTTTCCATTCTCCTTTGAGAAGCTACTCCCTTGACAAATTTCTGCGTATAAATCCATGAGTGGTTCTGGTCTCTCTTTAATCCTCTTACATAATCCCCATTGAGGTACCTTAATAGCTGCACAAAAATCATCAAGAGAAAGGTTGACAGCTATATTGTAAATTTTGTAATGGACCATGGGGTTAGGCAAAGAGTGACTAAATTTGAAATCCTGCACCACAGACATGGTTAGCTTCACAAATTGACAAGGTTCATCTTCCAAAAAGTGCTCTAACCCTGCACTAGAAACCAAAGTGTCAAAATCTTTTAGAATTCCTGCAGCTCTCATGAACTCAGAACATGGATAAATGGAGGGGAAAACTTCCTCCTCCCGGTGGACCTTCATGACATTAGGCACCCAAAGCTCATGTTGGTTTAGGTGGTGCTCACTCATCTTTTATTCTGAAATTTAAACACCTATTAAACAATTGATTGCAAAGTAAATATAATGAAGGATTCTACTCATAGGGACTAGCAAGAGGCCTAAACATGCATCAAAACTATATCTCTAGGCATCAAACAAGCTTACAAGCTCTCATAACCAGTCACCTATAGCAGCAAAATACTCAACATATAATCTACTAAACACAAATCTACTTGGACAAGGGGAGGAGTCACATACCAAGGAACAATTGCTCCAAATTTCAGCAAGAAAGATGGGCTGAGCAAAGAGATCGAAGAAATCGAGAGCAAGCACAGAAAGAACGCGATTTTGAGCTATGAACTGGAGCTTACTCGGGAGAGAGAAGAAAGTGGCAGGAGAGAGAGGCAGCGGGGGGCCAGGGGTGGCCCACACTAGGGCATGGCGCCACCCAGGTCTGGTCGCGCCACCATGTGGTGTGCCTGCCTGGTGGGCCCCCCTGGTACCTACCAGGTACTCCTCTGCCCATTTTTTCACGTAAAAATTTAATATGAATTTTCTGGAATTTTTCGAGACACTTTATTTTTGGGCATTTTTTAGAAATAGAAGAATGATTTTTCTGACAGAAAGATTTTTTTCTTTTTTTTGGAAGCATGATGCAAAGACAAAAACAAGGCTAGAACTACAGAAGTTCTAGCATGCAAGCAAACTAACAACACAAAAAAAACTAAACGAAAGCAAAAACTAAAATGCAAAGGATAGAAATAAACGGGGATAATCATAATGAAAACATTGTTTTGTTCAATGGAATCCTTTTGTTAGCAAGGTTGATCAAGTCTTGCTACCAAAACAATTGCATATGAGACAAAACTTTGTATTCCACTAATGATTATGTTACAACCTTGATAGCAATGGTCCCAATCATAATAGTTTCAAATTTTTCTTTTGGTATGGGACAATATATTTCTCCAACTTGAATGCCTTCAACATGTTCAATTGAATTTAAACCATAAGTCCTTTCAATCTTCTTGGGGAAATAAACAGTATGTTCCTTGTCATTAACATTGAAGGTCATCTTTCCTTGATTACAATTAATAACAGCTCCTGCAGTATTAAGAAAAGGTCTCCCAAGAATAATAGACATATTATCATCTTCAGGCATTTCAAGCACAACAAAATCAGTTAATATCAAGCAATTATGAGCCACCTGGACAGGTACATACTCACATATACCCACAGGAATAGTGGTAGACTTATCAGCCATTTGCGAAGATATATCAGTTGGTATCAATTTTTCAAGCTGAAGCCTCTTATAGAGAGAGAAAGGCATAACACTAACTCCAGCTCCCAAATCACACAAAGCAGTTCTAACATAACTGTTCTTAATAGAGCAAGGGATAGTTGGAATCCCTGGGTCTCCAAGTTTCTTAGGAACCTTACCATTGAAGGAATAATTAGCAAGCAAAGTAGAAATTTCTTCATTAGGGATCTTCCTTTTATTCGAGACAATGTCCTTCATATACTTTGAGTAAGGAGGCAATTTAATAGCATCAGTCAAAGGGATTTGCAAGAACAAAGGTTTCATCCACTCGCAAAACTTATTATAGTGGTCATCTTCCTTTGACTTGTGTTTCTTATCAGGAAAAGGCATAGGTTTTTAGACCCAAGGTTCTCTCTCACTACCATGTTTCTTAGCAATAAAATCTTTCTTAGTGTGGTTTTCAGGTTCTTCTTCAACTTTTTCTTCATTAGGCACTTCATTTTCTTCATTACCACTTTCAGTTTCAGCATCAGAGATAGATATACTATTAGGATCTATAGCAGGTTCAGAGGGTTCTACAACAGTTTTATGTTTCTTTTTCCTTTTCTTACGATTAGAACCACTATTTTCAGCTTGTTGAGAATCCTGCTCAATTCTTTTGGGATGCCCCTCCAGATATAGAGGATCCTGGGTAGCAGCACCACTTCTAGTTCTAATTTCATAAGCATGTTTTTCTTTAGCAGCATTAACTAGCAAGTTGTTTTGCAATTTAACGAGTTGATCTATTTGAGTTTGAACCATTTGAAAGTGTTTAACAATCATTTTAACATCATTAGAGGTTCTTTACACAATATCTTTCAACTCAACAATAGCTCTAGTGTTTTCCATAAGATGATTTTGCACACTTTTATTAAAGTTATCTTGCTTAACAATAAAGATATCAAATTCTTCTAAGCATTGATCAGGAGGTTTCAAGTAAGGGATATCACCTTCATCAAAGTGTTGGAGAGAGTGTACCTCAATAGTGGATGATTAGGGAATAGGCTTACATAATTCTTCTATAGGAGGTAAATTCTTGACATCTATAGCTTTAATTCCCTTCTCCTTAAGACATTTCTTAGCTTCCTTCATCACTTCATCATTTAATTCAATAACTCCCCTCTTCTTTGATGTTGGAATAGGCACAGGAATAGATGGTTCAGGTACAATTACTTCAGGTATAGCTTGTTTAGGAGGAGTCCAATCTTCATAATTCTTGCTTATTTTAGCCATTAATTCCTCAGCTTCCTTAGGAGTCCTATTCCTGAAAACGCAATCAGCACAACTATCTAGGTCTGTCCTAGATTCTTCGGTTAGTCCATTATAAAATATATCAAGTAGTTCATTCTTAGGTAATGGACTTCCAGCCTGTGCATGAATCAAAGCACAAAACCTTGCCCAAGATTCGGGCAATACCTCTTTTTCTCCCTATTTAAAATCAAAAAGTTCCTGCAAAACAGCATGTCTAGCACTAAGAGGGAAATATTTCTGCAGGAAAGTATTAAACAAGCACTCAGGGCTATCGATAGATCCAGGAGGTAAATTATCAAACCAAGTTTTAGCTTCTCCTTTCAGTGAAAAAGGGAAAATCTTAGCAACAAAGTAAGTACGCACTTTAATATCATCAGAAAACAAGCCACTCATGGTAGAAAGTTCATTCATATGTGCTACCGCACTTTCATTCTTAGTCCCACAAAAAGGTTCTTTCTCAACAATAGCTATGTAGGATAGATCGAGAGAGAAATCATAATCTTCATCTATAATGTTTATGGGAGAAGCAGCAAACTTAGCATCAAGAGACAATTTGGGCCTAATAGTATGCCTCTCAAGGAGATTCTTAGCGGCTCTCCTATCATGGGTGTTCCTACATTCTTCAATAAACTCATCAGTCATCTCAACATAATCTTCTTTAGCATCATAACTCTCAGGTGAGCTAACAGGTGTGGCAGTGTCTTCATTAGGAGTTTCGGTATTTCGAACTATAGTTCTAGCAATCGTAGCATCTAGGAAAGGACCTAATGAACCACTCTTATCAAGCACAGTAGAAGTAGCATCAGAAGTTTCAGATTCAGCAGTAATAGCAGTGTGTGTAGCATGTGTATGTGGTGGTGTAAGGAACTTACTCAGAACAGATGGTGAATCAAGAGCAGTAGAGGTGTTCAGAACCGTACCTCTTCTTCTAGTGGATGGTAAAATAGGAACCTTGCCATCACGAGACTTACCCATGATGGATGGAAAGCAGCGAACAATATAGAATCCAAGTGAACTTGATAAATAAAGCTATGCTCCCTGGCAACGGCGCCAGAAAATAGTCTTGATGACCCACAAGTATAGGGGGTGTATCGCAGTATTTTCGAGGGAAGTGGAACCCAATTTATTGATTCGACACAAGGGGAGCCAAAGAATACTTATCAGCCTTAACAACTGAGTTGTCAATTCAGCTGCACCTGGAAACAATCTTGCTCATAGCAGTTTATCAGTAGCAACAGTTTTGTAGTAGGAATAGTAATGTAACAGTAGCAGTAAAACAAAGACAGTAGTAAGAAAAGCAGTAACTAGTGGGATTCGAGTGCGGTAGGCATAGGGATGGATGGACGGGCATTGCATGGACAAGACAATTCACATAGCAATCAGAACATAGGGCAATTGCAGATAAAGAAGATAAAGCACCCAAGTACTAGACAATCCTAGGCATGTGTTCCATATATAGTCATACGTGCTAGCAATGAGAACTTGCACAACATCTTTTGTCCTTCCAGCCCATTTGCAGCGGGGCCTCTAGGGAACTACTGGCAATTAAGGTGCTCCTGTTAATAGAGCACCGGAGCAAAGCATTAACACTCCGTGAACACATGTGATCCTCACATCAAAGCCTTTCCCTTCCGGCTACCCCGATTTCTGTCACTTCGGGACCATAGGTTCCGGACAACAACATGTGTATACAACTTGTAGATAAGACCCAAAACAGTACTATCATGATGAATCAATAATAAGTTCAGATCTGAAATCATGGCACTCTGGCCCTAGTGACAAGCATTAAGCACAACAAAGTTGCAACAAAGTCATAAAGCACTAATAAAAGATACTAGGCACCATGACCTAACAATCGGATGCCATTACATGAACAATCTCATCCAATCCCTACCATCCCCATAGCCTACAGCGGGGGATTACTCACTCATAGATGGAAGAAACATGGATGGTCGATGGAGAAGCGATGGTGATGATCTCCTCCAATTCCCTTTCCTAGCAGGGTGCTAGAACGGAGTTTCTGGTGTTGTTTCGTGGAATATGGTGGTGGCGGCGGAGCGGAACTCCTTCTGGAAAAACGTCGAACCCCCCGAAGTTTTTAGGTCAGAGGGCTCCTTATAGGCGAAGAGAGAGACCGAAGGGGTGCCTGGGGGCCCACACCACCCCCTGGCGCGGCCTGGCCTGGCCCGTGCCAGCAGGTGGTGTGGCCACCCCTGGCTCTTCTCCGTCTCGTATTCTGGCTCCTGGAGTCTTCGGGTGAAATAGGGTTTTTGGCATATTTCCGAGATTTTGCCTGATGGTTGATTTTCTGCACAAAAAGTAGACACCAAGGCAATTCTGCTGAAAACAGCGTTAGTCCGCATTAGTTGTATCCAAATCACACAAGTTTAGAGGAGAAACAATAGCAAAAGTGTTCGGGAAAGTAGATACATTTTGGACCTATCAGCGGTGCACGCGGTGGTCATGTAGGTGAGGGCATGGGAGAGAAGCCTAGGATTTTGGGAGGGCCAGCTGGAAAAACTGCGTGAATCGGGACTATGGAGGTGAACAGAAAAATAATTATGATCGTGCCCCCAAGCTACCGACTTTAGCGTTCCCATAGGATGTATGAACAATAGGTAGAATGGGAATTTTAAAGTCAAAAGTTTTTGAAACGGAGGAGCGCGAAATGCTTCAAAATCGGTGTGTTATTTTGCCGCTCGATAGAGATTTTCAATTTGGCTACTGGCCACATAATAATAATAGAAATGTGGTACTCCCCGGTGGGAGATTTCGGCTCAAAGTTTTTGAAACTGTGGGGCGGGAAATGCTTCAAAGTCATTGTTTGATTTTGTCGCTCGACAGAGATTTTGAATTTGGCTACCGGCCAAATAATAATTAATAGTAAAGTGGTACTCCCCGGTGGGAGATTTGGCCTCAAAGTTTTTGAAACAGTGATACGTTGCAAACGTATCTATAAATTTTGATGTTGCATGCTTGTTTTATATCTACTTTCTTATGTTTTGTCCACACTTTGGAGTATTTTTACACATTTTCTAGAACTAACCTATTAACAAGATGCCACAGTACCAGTTGCCTGTTTTCTGCTCTTTTTGGTTTCAGAAAATCTAGTAAGGAAATATTCTCGAAAATGGACCGGACAAAAGCCCAAGTGAATATTTCACTAGAAGGAATCTGGTCGGAGGGGCGAAGAGGGAGCCAGGTGGCCACACACAGTGCTGGCGTGTGACCCTAGCCACGCCACCAGGGGTGTGGGCCCCTGGTACTCCACCGACCTTGCCCCTTTGCCTATATATTTCCTCCGGGACGAAACCCTAAGTACCCGATCAAAATTCCATGAAAGAGTCTGTAGCCGCCGCCATCTCCATCCCTAGATTGGGAGGGATCTAAAGCTCTTCCCGGCACCCTACCGGAGGGGAGAGATCACCCTAGAGGCCTTCTTCATCACCATGACTGCCTCCGGTGTGATGCGTGAGTAGTTCATCCCAGGACTACGGGTCCATGTAGTAGCTAGATGGTTGGTTTTTCTCCTTTGTGCTACCATGTCTAGATCTTTTGAGCTCCGTTCATGATCAAGATCACATATTTGTAATCCTACATGTTGTGTTTGCGGGGATCTGATGGATATTGAGATGCTATTTCAGATTGATTATTGATTCTATCATGTCTATGTTATTTGTGATCTTGCATGCTTTCCGTTGTTAGTAGCTATCTTGGCCGAGTAGATGCTAGCAACTCCAAGAGGGAGTATTTATGCTCGATAGTGGGTTCATGCCTCTAGGAATCTGGGGAAGTGATAGAAATCTCTAAGGTACTAGATGTGTTGTTGCTACTAGGGAGAAAACAACAATCCTTTGTTCATAGAACAATTGTATTGTTTAGTTTACACACTTTGCTTAATGCAATTATCTGTTGCTTGCAACTTAATACTGGAGGGGGTTCGGATGATAACCTGAAGGTGGATTATTAGTCATAGATGCAGTTGGATTATGGTCTATGTATAATGTTGTAATGCCTAATCAATCTCATAGGAGTCAAGCTGATTAGTATATGCATCTATGCTTTCTCAGTGTCTATCAATTGCCCCGATGTAATTTGTTCACCCAACATGTCTTCTGTCTTAAGGAGAATCACCTCTAGTGAACTATGGACCCCGGTTCTTTCTTTTACCATCAATCTACAATCTGCTATTTACTGTTTTCTGTTTACTTTCTGCAAGATATTACTATCTTCCACACAGTATGTTTAATCCTTTGTTTTCAGCAAAACCGGTGAGATTGACAACCTCACTGTAAGTTGGGGGCAAAGTTATGTGGTTGTGTTGTGTAGGATTCCAAGTTGGAAACAACACCTTGGAGGTGTTTCCTTGCTCCTACTGGTTCGATAACCTTGATTTCATAACTGAGGGAAAACTTGTTGCTGTGCTCATCATGCCTTCCTCTTGGGGTTCCCCAACAAGCTCGAATATATTTTGAGCCATCAAGCTATTTTTCTAGCACCGTTGCCGGGGAGTCAAGAACATCTTCACAAGGGGAGTCCCTCATAACCAATCTCTTTACTTTGTTTTATTTGTTTTGCTTAGTTTATTTCTGCTTTGTTTGCTTGTTTCTTTTATCAAAAACACAAAAAAATTAGTTCCTGCTATAGTTGTTATTTCTGTTGATCTGTTATTGTCTTGCTTTATCATGCTTTCTATCAATGGTGGGTTTCTTTGAAACTAGATATTATTAGCAAGATGGGTTCATGGAACAACAAAAATATTATGAGGAACACGGCTTATCACAAAAAGGGAAACTCTTATGGGAACAAATTGATAAATTGTGTACCATTGCTAGAAACATGTGCTCTACTTATAATGTTACTTATTGCATTGATAAATCTTGTTGCTATAGGAGGTATAAACACCTCCCTTTTCAATGTGAGTATAATGATGATGTTACCATATCTTCTTATGTTAAGGGAACTTATGACTTTTATGATGTGGATCAAATTGAAGAATTTATTGCTTGGAAGGGTGCATTCGAACTTATTTGCTTGAAAATACTGATGATGCACCTTATAAATATGAGGTTTATGATATACTTAAATTTTGCTTTGATAATTACAAGGTAGAGAATGGATATATTCTTGAATATCTTAATAGATGCTCTCCACCAACGGAAGAGACTAATGCCTTGCAGGAGCCTATGGAAGAAGAAATTGCTGAAACTAGAAGCTCATTGGAAGAAAAAGAAGAGTAGAGTGATGATCAAGAGGAGGAAGAATGGATCTACCCATTCCTTCCTTCTAATGAGAGTAACTCTTTACCCATTACATTATTTGATTGTCCTCCATGCTTACCAAAAGAGGATGAATGTTATGTTCCTATGGATTCTTTTGAATTTTTTTATAATAAAGCTCTAGATGATGGTCCTATATTGGTTGATAATATTAATTGTACTACTATTTAAAATGAGATTGATCAGTTATCTTGTTATAAAATTGTTAAAAGTGGGTTCGAAGGTTTTAATCCCACTATTTTTGAGCTTGATAAAAATTATGTGTATGTAGATCATGAAAAGCGTGCTTTATGTGATAGTTATATTGTTGAGTTTATTCATGAGGTTACTCAAAAATTATTATGAGAGAGGAAAATATGGTTGTAAAAGTTTTCATGGTACTGAAACACCTCTCTATTTGCTGAAAGTTTTGAAGTTACTCTCATTTTATCTTCCTATGCCTGTCACTTTGTTCTTTGTGAATTTATTTGCGTATAAGATTCCTATGCATAGGAAGTGGGTTAGACTTAAATGTGTTTTGAATTTTCTTCTTGATGCTCTCTCTTACTTTAATTCATATTTCTTCTGTGAGCATCATCGAAATTCTTATGCCTAGCTCAAAGGCGTTAAAGAAAAGCACTTATTGGGAGATAACCCAAATTTCGTTAGGAGCCTTTTTATTAAGTCTTGGAAGTTATTACTTCTGTAATAACCGCTCCTTATCATTTTTGTGTGGTTTTTGTCCCAAGAGTAACCTCTAATGATAGAGAAGTAATGCTTGGGAAAATTGTTGTCCCGAAACAGATTTTTGTGCTTCGCTGTAAAAATTCGTGAAAAATCTCTG
Source organism: Avena insularis (assembly GCA_023614405.1). Lineage (NCBI taxonomy): Eukaryota > Viridiplantae > Streptophyta > Magnoliopsida > Poales > Poaceae > Avena > Avena insularis. Next base: position 440,665,758 of record CM042694.1, on the reverse strand, counting down.
TACATCGGTTTGAGCTATAATTGTTTATTCTTATGCCCCAGGTTGTTATCCAACTTTCCTTAGTTCAACACTTTTCGATTTGAGCAATAGAAGGTCTTCGAAAAAATCGGTTTTTACCTGCTGGTCTGTTTTGACAGATTTCTGCCATTATTTGCATTTGCCTCTTAATCTCTTTCTCTTTGAATTCTCTTTGATCATTTGAACTTTTTAAAGGAAGCGCTACAGTAGATTGTGTTTTAATGGAAGTTTTACTTGTGTTGAAACTGAACCAAAAGACTTATTATCTTGAGTACACTAATGTTGCTAATGAAGATTGTGTGAAGTTTTGTACGAAGGACATTTTAAAGTGTAGGGAAGAGTAATGTGATAAGATGAAGTATGGACAAAATCTCAAGCTTGGGGATGCCCCCGTGTCACTCCAAGAAATATTAAGGAAGTACAAGCTTCAAAGCTTGGGGATGCCCAAGGCATCCCCTTCTTCATCAATAAAAATTCCAGGTTTCTTCAAAACACTTCATTTTTATTGTTTCATGCATAGTTGTGTTGTTCTTGGAACGTCTTTGTTTTCGTTCTTAGTTTTTGTTTGCTTAGTTTGCTTTGTTTGCTTGAATAAATTGGTTGGACCCCCTCATTCATACAATAGTTTTCAAATAAGATTGGTTTGGATTGGAAAAGAGTAGGAAAAGTTCATGCTTAAGTGGTATAAAAGGAGTTTGTTTTTGATTGTGACTTAGACTTTATCATGCCATGCTTGATATCGTTTTGGCTTTATGCTTAGTGATTTTTGTTGTAGCATGACTTGTTATAAACAATTGAGATTGCTTAATGTGCCTTGAAAGAATCATGCGTTGTTTTAGCATATAACGGCATAATATTGTGGTATTCTCCTTTAAATGCTTTATTTGGGTTGATTTGGCACATGCTCACACCATGTTAAGACTATACCAAGTCACCATAGCCTCTATGATCATTTAGTTTTCGTCTTGTAATATCACTGTATCCTTTAATCAATAATGTTTTGTCGCTTTGCATGATTATGGCCATTATTGCTCTCTTATTTGGTCGCTCCCAGTCTTTTGCTAGCCTCCACACCAACTATGAGTTCCACTCATGCATCCAACTCCAAATAAAACCAAGTTATTCCAAATATTCCACCATACTTACCTATTAGCATTTGATATTCCAAGTATATTAAAAAAATATATACCTTCCGAATTAAACTTGTTATGTGAAAATTAGTGATTAAAGGTCTCATGAACTTTATGGCACACTTTACTTTTCTTGCCCCTAATAAACTTGAACCATTGTGTCATCTATGTTGTATATGCTTGCACTTATACGTTGTGATTAGCAAAACCATGTTGTCATGGGGAACGCTTTCAACATTGCACTTGTACATTGTACCCAGTTGATATCATGCTCTTTTGTTTATGGATGTCGTCGGTGTGAAATGAAAGGGGAGCTTGTAAGTCCATGGAGTTATGTATGTGTGTTAGAGAAACGCCTGGGTCGCTAGCCTAATCTATGCCTAATCATGGTGGAAACTTGCAGCATCACCATAGTGAGCAATCTATGAAGCATTCTTCTTATAAAAAAAGAGATAGAGATTGAGAAAAATAAAAAAAGAGATGAGAAAAGAGGAAAGAGAGAAAAAAGCACCATTTTCCCATGGTAAATAAGAAGATTGCTGAGATGCTCATTGTCTGCTTACCTTGTCATTTTGATTATGGGATAGCTCATGTATCATGTGCAAGGGGTACCCCGTTGGCAGTTCTCTATGATACACATGTACTTACTATGACAAGAACTTACCGGTAACTAAACTTGAGTAGCATGAGGAGCGGCCCTCGTATTCAAGGGACATGAGATTGCCAACTTATACTTTGTCAAGCATATACTCCATAGTTTGTTCACTTTAACCTTAATCACTTCAATATGCTTATGATAGGGGCAATGAGAGCTGAAAGCTAATAAGTACCATAATTTTTGGAAGCTCTTTATGAGACTTGAATCCCTGCTTCCTTCTAAGAAGGCCTTTCTTTTACTTTTATGTTGAGTCTCCATCTTCTATCTTTATGCACCTATTGAGAGAGCATAGTGGCCATTCTTAGTTTAATGTGCATTGTCCCAAGACTTGTTGATTGATTCATAACTGTGATATTGCTTGTTCTTAAACTATTTGTATCTAGTCACCCTTATGAACTTTGAAGGTGTCCTATGCATTTATGTTTTGCTACACTATGAGGGACAAGCTGAATAACATTCTCATTATGTTTTCTGTATGTGAAACAAATAAACGTCTTGCCAAGCATTGTTATTCATGAATCTTTTGTTTGTACCTTTTCATGTTACAAAATATTTACTATGTTTCATGCTATGGTAAAGTACTATGATCCCAGCTATCAATGTTCTACAAATACTTTGATCAAGATTATGATGGTGCATGTCACCTCAAAAATTATTCTTTTTTATCACTTACCTACTCGAGGACGAGCAGGAGTTAAGCTTGGGGATGTTGATACATTGCAAACGTATCTATAATTTTTGATGTTCCATGCTTGTTTTATATCTACTTTCTTATGTTTTGTCCACAATTTGGAGTATTTTTACACATTTTCTTGAACTAACCTATTAACAAGATGCCACAGTGCCAGTTGCCTGTTTTCTGCTGTTTTTGGTTTCAGAAAAGCTAGTAAGGAAATATCCTCGGGATTGGACCGGACAAAAGACCAAGTCAATATTTCACCAGAAGGAATACGGAGTCCGGAGGGGAGATGAAGAGGGGAGCCAGGGCGGCCACACCTGGTGGTGGTGCGGCCAGCCCTATCTGTGCCACCAGGGGGTGTGGGCCCCCTGGTACTCCAACGAACTTTCCCCTTCGCCTATATATTGCCTCCGGGAAGAAAACCCTAAGTACCCGATCAAAATTCCATGAAAGAGTCTGTAGCCGCCGCCATCTCCATCCCTAGATCGGGAGGGATCTGAAGCTCTTATCGGCACCCTGCCGAAGGGGAGAGATCACCCTGGAGGCCTTCTTCATCACCATGAATGTCTCCGGTGTGATGCGTGAGTAGTTCATCCCTGGACTACGGGTCCATGTAGTAGCTAGATGGTTGGTTCTTCTCCTTTGTGCTACCATGTCTAGATCTTTTGAGCTCCGTTCATGATCAAGATCATCTATTTGTAATCCAACATGTTGTGTTTGCGGGGATCCGATGGATATTGAGATGCTATTTTAGATTGATTATTGATTCTATCATGTCTATGTTATTTTTGATCTTGCATGCTTTCCGTTGTTAGTAGCTATCTTGGTCGAGTAGATGCTAGAAACTCCAAGAGGGAGTATTTATGCTCGATAGTGGGTTCATGCCTCTAGGAATCTAGGGAAGTGAGAGAAATCTCTAAGGTATTAGATGTGATGTTGCTACTAGGGATAAAACAACAATCCTTTGTTCATAGAACAATCATATTGTTTACTTTACACACTTTGCTTAATGCAATTATCTGTTGCTTGCAACTTAATACTGGAGGGAGTTCGGATGATAACCTGATGGTGGATTATTAGTCATAGATGCAGTTGGATTACGGTCTATGTATAATGTTGTAATGCCCAATCAAATCTCATAGGAGTCAAGATGATTAGTATATGCATGTATGCTTTCTTGGTGTTTGTCAATTGCCCCGCTGTAATTTGTTCACCCAACATGTCTTGTATCTTGAGGAGAATCACCTCTAGTGAACTATGGACCCGGCCCTTTCTTTTACCATCAATCTACAATCTACTATTTACTTTTTTTGTTTACTTTCTGCAAGCAATTACTATCTTCCACATAATACGTTTAATCCTTTGTTTTCAGCAAAACTGGTGAGATTGACAACCTCACTATAAGTTGGGGGCAAAGTTTTGTGGTTGTGTTGTGCAGGATTCCAAGTTGTAAACAACACCTTGGAGGTGTTTCCTTGCTCCTACTGGTTCGATAACCTTGGTTTCATAACTAAGGGAAAACTTGTTGATGTGCTCATCATACCTTCCTCTTGGGGTTCTCCAACGAGCTCGAATATATTTTGAGCCATCAAACAGTGGGGCGGGAAATGCTTCAAAGTCGGTTTTTGATTTTGCCGCTCGACAGAAATTTTGAATTTGGTTACCGGCCAAATAATAATTAATAGAAAAGTGGTACTCCCCGGTGGGAGATTTCGGCTCAAAGTTTTTGAAATGGTGGGGCGGGAAATGCTTCAAAGTTGGTGTTTGATTTTGCCACTCGACAGAGATTTTGAATTTGGTTATCGCCCAAATAATAATTAATAGAAAAGTGGTACTCCCCGGTGGGAGATTTTGGCTCAAAGTTTTTGAAACGGTGGGGCGGGAAATGCTTCAAATTTGGTGTTTGGTTTTGCCGCTCGACAGAGATTTTGAATTTGGCTACCGGCCAAATAATAATTAATGGTAAAGTGGTACTCCCCGGTGGGAGATTTGGCCTCAAAACTTTTGAAACAGTGGGGCGGGAAATGCTTCAAAGTTGGTTTTTCATTTTACCGCTCGACAGAGATTTTGAATTTGGCTACCGGCCAAATAATAATTAATACTCCCTCCATTTTAAAATATAAGATGTTTTAGCTTTGTCAAAGAAGTGTATCTAGACCTGTTCTAGTGTGTAGGTTCATCTAGATTTGGAGTGAACCCTACACACTAAAAGAGTCTAGATACACTCCTTTCACAAACCTAAAACGTCTTATATTTTGAAACGGAGGGAGTAGAAAAGTGGTACTCCCCGGTGGGAGATTTGGGCTCAAAGTTTTTGAAACAGTGGGGCGGGAAATGCTTCAAGGTCGGTGTGTGATTTTGCCGCTCGACAAAGATTTTGAATTTGTGACCAGCCAAATAATAATTAATAGAAAAATGGTACTCCTCGGTGGGAGATTTGGCCTCAAAGTTTTTGAAACAGTGGGGCGGGAAATGCTTCAATGTCAGTGTTTGGTTTTGCCGCTCGACAGAGATTTTGAATTTGTCTACCGGCCAAATAATAATAATAGAAAAATGGTACTCCCTGGTGGGATATTTGGCCTTAAAGTTTTTGAAACGGTGGGGCGGTAAATGCTTCAAAGTCGTTTTTTGACTTTGCCGCTCGATAGAGATTTAGAATTTGACTACCGGCCAAATAATAATTAATAGAAAAGTCGTACTCCCTGGTGGGAGATTTGGCCTCAAAGTTTTTGAAACAGTGGGGCAGGAAATGCTTCAAAGTCAATGTTTGATTTTGCTGCTCGACCGAAATTTTGAATTGGGCTACCGGACAAATAATAATAATAGAAAATTTGTACTCCCCGGTTGGAGATTTGCCCTCAAAGTTTTTGAAACGGTGGGGCGGGAAATGCTTCAAAGTCAGTTTTTTACTTTGCCGCTCCATAGAGATTTTGAATTTGACTACCGGCCAATAATAATTAATAGAAAAGTGGTTCTCCCCGGTGGGAGATTTGGCCTCAAAGTTTTTGAAATAGTGGGGCGGGAAATGCTTCAAAGTCAGTGTTTGATTTTGCCACTCGACAGAGATTTTGAATTTGGCTACCGACCAAATAATAATAACAGAAAAATGGTACTCCTCGGTTGGAGATTTTGCCACAAAGTTTTTGAAACGATGGGGCGGGATATGCTTCAAGGTTAGCGTGTGATTTTGCTGCTCGATTGAGATTTTTAATTTGGCTACCGGCCAAATAATAATAACAGAAAAATGGTACTCCCTGGTGGGAGATTTTGCCACAAAGTTTTTGAAACGGTGGGGCGGGAAATGCTTCAAGGTCAGTGTGTGATTTTGCCGCTCGATTGAGATTTTGAATTTGGCTACCGGCTAAATAATAATTAAAAAAGCTAGTAGACCGTACGCTATCTGTCCAGGAATTCAAGTCCCAGAGTCACATCAACTAATCATCCATGAGCATAATAATTGTGAATACTAATAATTTGAATTTGGCTGGCATCCAGGCAACATTTGGATAAAAGGTGTACTCCCTATTCAGGAATTGAAGGCTGAGAGTGACATTAACTTATCATCCATAATGAAAATTGGATAACTCCGATTCAAATAGGGTTGGCTACAGGTTTTGCCGCTCGATTGAGATTTTTTCATTTTGTTAATGATACTCCCTCGGTATGAATTTAAGGTGGATTCACATCAACTGATCATCAAAATACTTACCATATTGGCAAAGAAATTGGATACATAATCTACGATTCAAACGGGGTAGGCGGTAGGATTTGTCGATGGACTGAGATTCTGAATTTGGGGGTTGTCCAAAGAAGAAAAAACCTTTGTGAGGTTCACAAATCCAGGGCTGAGAGAGTGAGGTTGGGGCACAGGATTTTTGTGCATCGAGCATACGGTAAACAGATAAAAGCATGATGCAAAACAAATACTCTCCATTTTTGTTACATGGCCCCAAACACAACCCAGGCTCTATAGCATGAACCATTTCACAGGACCATTGTACTCAGCTGTCATTGTCAGGGTTCATCTTCAATTTATACAAGTCTCTTCATCTATGGGCTCTCGAGAATTCTGTTGATCTCATAACATCTTCAACTCCGCATCACATTCTAATGCTTTCTGTCTCATATCATCGATTTCTCGTCTATGCACTTCCTGTTCAGCCCGTAGTGCTACAATTTCTTCCTGACTAGACAAATACGGCGACTTGGACTTGGACTTGGACTTGCACTGCCACAACCCAGCATTACGCAGGAACGTGCTTTTACGATGACCTTCACCTTTTAGTACCATTTTAAATGTTTCCGGACATTCTTCTTGGGTTTGTTCCATACCATCTTTCCTAGGTTTTGCCATCTCCTCATTTAATTTAATCTGTAAGGTTATCAGTTGGTAGACATGGGTGAGAGAAGAAAAGCTAATACAGAGAAACATGCAGATAACACATTTAACATGTCTATGAACAAATCTTACAAGTGGCATGGCTGATTACACATCATATATATTGTAGTAAAAGTATAGCTATCTGATCATACTGATAAGAATTTTATCACTAGCACGCAATAACAGGACTATGCCAACATGGCATTTGTTTGTTTCTTCATTGTCGGGTGCATGATATACACAGACAACGCTTTGTACAGCTAAAAACTGAAACTCACACTAATTGGAAATCATCTAGTACTTAAATTAAAAAGAAATCTACGCAGAAGTTTAGGCAGTGTTGCACATCTAACTATACATATAAATCACTGCGGGTGTGTCATCAAAAAATATCAATCGAACAGAAGACTTACAATACCACTCTCAGCTAAGGGATTGAGCCCTTCTTTTTTGCTCGTCTGGCATGCCTGGAATTTTTGCTGCAAACTTATCGTACCTTTCTGCAAAGTGGGCGGAACACATTATCAAAATATAAGAAGCACAAAGTCTGTAGAAGATTAAAAACTAATTATTCTTACAATTGCGCTCAGGTGGCCAACCAATGCACGAGATCCAGTTCGGTTTGTTAAGAGTTGTGCGGCACGGTTTCTCTTGTTTTTTTAGCATTCATCTGCAAAAGGACAATAGTGATACAGATGTGCAAATAGGAATTTTGAATGTGATATGGTATCAGTCTTCACAAACCATACCGTAATCTTTGGATCAAACCAGTGGTCGAGAAGATCTATCCAGTGTTGGTCAGTCATAGTGTGTTCCATAGGAGTCGTTCTTTGAATATCATTTCTTGCCTTACCATCAAAGTATTTACTCTTTAGCCTATGGCGCTGCTGGCGCAAAGAATAGGAGAACATGTCCATGAGAACATACTCTACATCCTCATTATCTTGATCGAAGTTGAATTTTGTCTATCGGCAAGAATGAAACATTTGATGTGTTATGTGACTTAGAATAGAACCAAGAGCAAGCTTGAATGCATGGGACAGAGCACCATGACTTACATGTAACTTCTACAGTAATGAATTGTAATGGTCAGGGGTCTGTTGGTGGAGCTTGAACGACGTGAAGATGGGATTATCATTCTTGACAAAAACGCCTATTTCGGATGCTAGGAAAGCAGATTCTTTTGGATCTTTTGGCCTTCGCTTGCCAGGCACAATAGAATTGATGCAATATCTAGATTGGTTTCCAGAAATTTTAGCTTCAAGCTTTTTTCCTATCATTGGCTCCCTTTTCTTAAATCTCCATGTAGCTGCCAATTCAACCATTACATCAAGCATGCACGGTATATATAAGGAAGCATGCATCGATGATCCTTGTAACACATACCTTGTTTGGCGACGGGCTGATCAACAGGTTGGTGATCATCGCTACCTTGTTGGTGTTGTGCCAGCAGTGTTAGGCAAGTAGAGGTCAAAACTGGTTCGGCTGTCAATTGTTGCTGGGTATTTTGATTGGCAATTGGTGATTGTGAAATGTGTGGGATGGTATTTGCTGCGTCTACTACTGTTGGAACCTGTGGTGTGCCGCCAAGACGACACTTTTTAGCCGTATGTGAGTTTCCTGATTTTCGTTTATTGTATTCCATGGTGTGTGTTTGTGTTCCACCGGTAGCATTAGCAGGACGGCTTGTCGACGCTTCGTGTTTGGTACCTGACCGTGTCTTACATGAACCAGCTGATTCCTGACACACATAAACAATACTTCAATCTGTTATAGTTCTATATGTAATGAGATGCACATGGAACAGAAGAATAGTAAGGCAAGACGTGCTCTATATATATGATGCATGAACTAGGCAGAGGGCATTGCAAAATATTTTGTGGGATTCAAATACAAAACATGGAAAATGCAACAGATATCACAATTAAAAAATAGAGCAAGCACCTTGGGGGTGGACAAGCTGGCGGACTAGCAGGGACGTCCTCGACGGGTCCAACTTCCTGAGTCGGGTCTCCCTCAAAATATTGTTCATCAACAGAAACTAATGCTGAATCAGACACTTGCCGATCATAGTTTTTGTCCCTGCTGGTACCTGGAAGGGTCTTAGGTGAACTAGCTGATTCCTGACACACATAAGCGATACATTAATCTATCAAAGTCCTATGTAAAATGAGACGCAGATAGAACACAAGAACAATAAGGCAAGATATGCTGAACATATATGATGCATGAACTAAGCAGATGGCATTGCACTACATTTGGTGGGAATTGCTGCATCAGAATCCTGGACTTCATGATTGGTGGTGATAGCTACGAAAGATCTAACTCTCTGCTGGCCGAGCGACCTTGCATATTTGGAATTTTTTAATAATCTATCTTCCCTAATCTTACGTTCTTCCTCATCAGTCGGCCGCAAATCCCCTTACATACATCAGCAAAAAAATATCTTATGAGATTTAAGAGAGAGGTGTGTGTAGAAGAGCAAGTTATTATAGTGCTAGCAAGCAGTTGAAAGCTCTGAAGGAACAATGACAGACATATGGTTATACGATGCCTCGACAAGAAATGTTGGAGTACAAGATAAAAAACTCAGTGCGAGAATGTAGTGAAACAAGCGATGAACTACTTTCAGACATCAAATGCGTAAAGAGCATATGAAGTGTATGGCGGCAACCTTTGTGACCGCGATTACGCGATTTACTTCCCGTGCCTTTGCCAGACTTATGGTGAGCTACGACCTCGCATTTCACCCTTGAGCGGGTTTGCCTCCCCATCTCTCTGGCGCCGTGGACAAGGTTGAGGAAGCATATCCGATGTCGTGGAGTCAGGGAAGTGGATCCAACAAAGCTGTGATGGTGTTGCTGAGCCGACTCCGACACCATGGACCTCATGTACAGAGGAGCTGATCTGGTGCGGGCCGGCGTCGGGAGCTGGTAAAACGTCTTCGTGGTCTCTACGATGGCATGCCGGTGGAGAGGCTGTGAAGGGGAGATGGGACGGAAGGAGCATGGCCGTGGTCGTGCGAGGTGATCTCGATGGATTCGGCCCGAAGGGCGCGGATGGTACTAGTATGTTTGAAACTTTGAATTATGTGGCGCATGGGAATTTACAAGAGAAACCATTTTGAGGAATGGCCTTTGGTGCATTGTTTCTGGACCGAAGGGCGAGATGAAAATTTAGTACCATTTGAATTTTGGACACATGAGCCCATTGCGGCGGGTGTTTCTGGCGCACTGCTTGGTGGAAGAGATGATTTCGGCCTGTGGTTTGTCGCTTAGTTGAATTTTTTGTACTCGATCTACTACTGCAGTCTAAAGTTTGACTTTAGGGCCACACAAGTATATAGTGCACGAATTTATTCACAGTAATGGGAATGAACTACCTTTCATTGTAATGTGTTAATTTTTGGCAAAAAGTGTTTCTATATATCTAAACAAAAGTGCAAAATAAGGCTTTTCCATTTTCCGAATGGCTAGAATGAGACTGGGATACATTGTCCAGATGCAGCAATTAGGTACAGTACAGTTTCATACAGCATGCCAAAGAAAATATCAGGCTGACAACACAACGAAAGTCATCCTCATTATTCGAAATAACAATCTATTCGCATGGCGGCTCTTTCATCACCCTTCGAAAATCATTTTCCTGCAAAGATGCGCGGAGAATCTCTGCTCGTGCTTTCACCTATACCAAAACCGTCATGTTGATCTCATTGACATCTGCATCAGCCAAATTGGGAACACGATTTTCAGTGACTAACTTCTGAAGATTAGCAGCAACATCAAGGCCATCTTCAATAGTAGAAATCCATCATCGGTTCGATTATCTGATCCGTCGAGTGGCTGTGTCCAAATCCTTTTGGAGAAGCCTAATCTTAGCTTCGGCCATGCACCATACCTCGGTTTGGTTCGTAGAAATGGCTGTATCACTGGCACGCTGAATATCTGTGCTGCGAACCTCCTTGGTAGGGACATGATCATGTACTTGCTTCTACAAATTATAATGCAGCAAATCAATCAGTAAATAACACGCAAGATGCAACAAATAGCCATGTTTAGGGTACTCGACCAGGCCACGTTTTTGTACCAGTTGTGTTGTGCCGAGCGGGGGTAGATCCGCATGTCCAAAACTCTTCAGGATTCCTTGGCAAGACAAGGCATGTTTCAGTAGTACATCATCTTCCATGCCTTACAATAAATATATACTAGTATGACAAGACAGCGCAAGCAAAGGCTGAACTACTCTCAAAAATAAAATGCATAACGACATCGCGCGCATATGCAAAATGGAGGCAAACCATTGTCTGGGGGGGATTGTTGGGGGTTATCATTGGGCTGGCGAGGCTTCGTACTAGTGCGAGATAACCAATTTGGCTTGACGACTAGCAGTTGCCTTCTTTTCTCTTTGAACCGATCCCGCATTACTGCAACTAGCATGCATTAGAAATAATTGGTAACGAGAAGGCACATCAAGGAAGTGATGAACTACATTCGGAAGTAGTAGTAAAGTGCAAGGAAAGCGGGCATAGTAAGTGTGCATCAACCTTCATCTCGGTTGTACTGACTTCTAACCATCGCCCTGGTGAGGAGTCCGCGTGGCGTACGCATCTCTCGGTTGGGGTGGTGGGGAAGCTAACACTCTGAGTGGGGGAAGCGGATGCGATGAAGACCGACGGTAGCGTGGATGATGGCGTCGCTCAGTAGACTCCGGCGACCTGGAAGTCGGCTAAGGATGGATGGGATAGAGGATGATGTGAGTATGGATTGTGGAGTTGGCGGGCGAGCAAGCGAGAGGCCCCGTCAGTATGGAGGTAGCTAGCATTTGCCGAGAACTGAGAAGTGAAGAAAGGGTTAAATTTCGGGAAAGGTAGAAGGGAGGGTCCTGCCAATAATCCTCTAAAATTTTGAACTAGAAGATCCCGCCAATATCACGCGAAAATTTAGTGCTAAATCACGCTTGGCTCACCTCCCGAGTAGTATTAAAAGAAGGATCGAAAAGCAGCACGCATCGAATGCAATGGGACGGTGGCGTGTGCAGCTTGTGAAGAAAAGTCGGAGTCTAGTACGGTGGCGGATAGATGAAAAAGAAAATTGGGGTGGTTCTGGCTACCAGCCGTGGCCCTCATAAAAAATAATTAAATATTTCAAATTCGTGTAAATACATCAAATAATTGATCCAACGGTCAGCATTCAAAGTTATTTGTATGAATGGGGCCCATATACTATAGTGAGTGAAACGACTAAGTGAACTTAGGTTTGTTAGCTAAATGGTGCGCATATGCATATGCCAACTCATTTGAACTAATTTAGGCAGATAACACTGTAATTTAAGTGGTCTAATTTAGCTATGACTCATAAAAAATCATAGAACCTACGAATCACAAGGAAAACATGCATGCTCCGCAATGTCCAGAAACATGGCGCGCTTGTCGCATTCCGAGCCAAATTCTTCTGATTTTCTTTACTAGTACGAAACATCCTCATAATCACTTGGAAAAGTGAAAAATTTTCTTTCATAATTGTCCGAAACTCCCATGGTCAACATTGTTTACTACGCCAAGACGCACCCATCTACTCGATGTGAGAACCGTATAATAAAGTGTAGCTAGGGTATCGATATATATGGCCATGACCTTATTGGTCCTTCAGACTGAAACCCAAGAATGTTAATACATTGTAGGATACTAGTAAATTGCACGTGCCATGCACGTCAGACTCAGATAATATACATATGACATATTATCATTATATAAAATTATAATAGGTAAAGCATAAAAAATTATAAATTTGATCAACATATATAAAGTATGGGTGTATATTTGGTTCTTGTACTTTGTATCATCATCTATAAGTCAAAGATTATTAGCTACCTAACACTTGAAATTTTTGGTGACATGGTCTAGAGAAACGAGGGAGAGGATTCTAGGAGTATGATGGAGAAGTGTGTTTTGAGGTTTGTGCATAGCATTCATTCTGCTGAAGGCTATCTATAGAATCTTCTAAATACTCGAATGGAAAAGAAGATCCAACGGTTGGAAATATTGGGATTCACGAGTATTGACCCAACGTCATCATTCAAAGTTATTCTTATCTTACCACTGAAAGGGTGGTTTACCCTATACTGTTTTTGGTTGACAATGACACTGTAGTTAGAGCAGACTAATGCTACCTATCAGTGTCTTAAACAGGTTTTAGTCCATCGGTATGTTGGAATATCATGGAAGACCCCCCCCATTTCAATAATGAAGAGAAGTGCCGGAGTTTTACCTTTTATATGTATCTTGAGTCTTTAGGAACACCGCACTATTAAGAGGGGTTATCTCGATGAGCTTGCTGGGGATGATTTTCTAAGCCTTATACACATCCCATACACCCACTAGTTCCATCACCAAAGAGAGAGGAGAAAGAAATCTAAGTTTGATAACATCTCTGCCAAACTCGGTTCTCAGGCCGGTTGAACCGGTTCCCAGAACGGACGGTCTAGTACCAGCTCCGGAAAACCGAACCCAAACCGGGATGCTCGGTTTATTACACCAAGTCTCTCTGAGCTCACGCATAGTGAGTATTCTAGTTGACTGGGTTGTATACCGGGTGGTCTGGTGTGTGGGCCGGTCCAACCGAACTTAAAACCGGGTTTCGCAGAAAGTGCTCCAAACGGCTAGATTTCTCCCTTGAGTATAAGTACCTCTTCTTCTAGCTTGAGGAGCTTAGGCATTCAGTTCATATCTCATTCTTGGAGCTCTCTCTCTCCCCATTGTTGAAACACAATTTCTTGAGGATCTCCCATCCTACCCAACCAACCTCAAATCCATTTGGTAGAAATCAAGAGGAGGTCCCGATCTACGTTTCCACCAAGCCAAATTTCATTCCCCCTTGAGTTCATCGAGTTAGCTTGTTACTCTTGGGTTTGTGGGAAACCCTAGGCGGATAGGGTCGCCCGGAGGCTTTCGGCTTGTGATTTGCTCCATGGAAAGTTTGTGAGGGTTTGGAGACTACCTTAAAAGTCTACCACGAGTAAGTGAGTTATTCCTTTGTGCGATAGGCTCGGAGAAGAAGGTGAGCCTTCGTGGCATTGGGGAATCCTTCGTGGAACCTCACACCTCTCCAACGTGACGTAGCCCCCTTCACAAAGGTGGTGAACATGGCAATACATCTTCGTCTCCGCGTACTTTGGTTATTCCTTAACCACTCTCTTGTGTTGTTTACTTTGTGATAGCCTTCGTGCTTGAAGTATCTTGTATCATCATCTAGGTTGCCTCACCTATTTTGCATTTAGGCACTCTTATATTCCGCAAAGCCTAAAACTTGCAAAAGATTATAAAGAATTTTGTAGAAACCTATTCACCCCCTCCCCTCTAGGTAAACCATCTTACACTTGCAATTGGTATCAGAGCCAAGTGCTCTTCTAAGGGATTTACCGCCTAAGAGAAAAGATGGTGTTCTCCGATGATGAGGAGGGAAAGACTTATTCGATCAAAGAGATCAGTGAACTCTTTGCGAAACAATCCCTTGAAAAGGCTAAGGCGGATTCCGATCTCCTTGCTCGAATAAGTTTTCTTGAGGGACATTTTACGGGGATGGGCGAGGGGGTCATGCTTGCCGGACCTTTGGTAGTACCTCAAGGGAGGGCGATGGACACCGGTAAGGAGGCTATGAACGAGGCCTCTAGCTAGAGTGACCCGACGAAAGCCTCTATGCCTCCTAATCCATTTCCGTATATATATCCCAAACAAAAGAACATCATGCCTCATATTAATGGTTCGGGTCCCGCACCTCACTATGATGGAACTCACTTCTCTCATTGGAAAGTTTCTATGGAATCTCATCTTCGCAGTTGCAGCGAGGAGCTTTGGGAGATTGTGGGCAAGGGGTTCTTGCTGGGTCCGCAGCATAGAAAACAAAAAAATTCCTACGATGAGAACTATACGCCAAGATATATCTTCTAGATACAGAGCAAAGGGTGGACATACATCCATGGAGAACTTACCCTCGAAGACAACGAGTTTTGTTAACGAGTAGGAACTCGTGGTTGATGTAATCATACGCTTGCCGATCTCAAGATCGTGTGGAAGTCCGAGCGCCGCAAATCAGCAGCGCATCCATCCTCGCACACACGTTCAAGCCACCGGACAACCTCCACCTCCTCGCTCCAGCGAATAAGCAGAAGAAGCAACTCCTTCCAGACGCAAGGCCACCGGGAACATGTATCTCGCTAATCCGAGACCATGGGGGAATATCTAGAGGGGGAGAGAGATCCTTCACGAGGAGGTGTAGTTTGTGAGAGGGGAGAGGGGGGCTTTATATAGGAGGGAGGGAGACCCCTCCCCTGCCATAGCCGGCGCATGAGGGGGGGACTCCTCCCCTCCTTCATTCATGTGGTGAACCTCCACTCACATAAACATGGCCTCCACCCAAAATCCCACTCACATGTATTTAATTTCCACCAAATTAAATGCAACTCTCAATTAATAAAACTCTTTTATTTATTTTATTCAGAATTTTGTTAATTACTTTAATTAACAAACATTCACATAAAACCCCTTGCAACATTTCAATATCACATGCAGAACCACTTTCTGCAATTTCACCTAAAACAATTCCGGTTTCTACGAACAATTCCTGTTTCTATCGAAACATTTCTGCGCTTTGCAAACCTTTTATCGGAACATATGTGCTCCTAAATGGTGTCCGGCAACCCTTAAGTGTGTCACCCTACGGTTCGCGAATAATGCAGACATGATTGAGACTCCTCTTAGATCAATAATCAGAAGCGAGACCTGGAGATCCATACTGACTCCTGCATATTCAACGATGACTTCTGTGATCGTGAGAACCTTTAACGTCATCAATTTAATCCCTTTGTCTCATGATATAATACATGTCCGAGATTCGATCATCGGTATCCAAATACCTAGTTTGATCTAGATCGACATGCACTCTTTTCTTGTTCCGTGATATAACATTCTAGTGATCACATCACTTGCTTGCAAGCTATCTTAATGTGATATCACCGAGAGGGCCCAGAGTATATCTATCCGTCATCGGGATTGACAAATTCCATTCTTGATCCATGAGCCTCAACATAACACCTTCATAGCACTGAACCCACCTTTATGGTCACCCTGTTATGGTGTGATGTTTGATGTTATCAAGATACTCTTCCGGTGTTAGCAATTAACATGATCTCATGGTCTAAGGACTAAGACTACTTTGTATGATGTTATAGCAATATAAACATAATGACTTGATCGTAATGCTATACTTTGGATGAATGTTCATCACATCATTTCACAAATGTTGTGACCTTGTTATTAACAACATCCAATGTCCATGATCAGGAAACCTTGATCATCCTGTTAATCAACAAGCTAGTCTATAAGAGAGGCATAACTAGGAACCCTTTTGTTTATTAAAAACACATGTATTGATGTTTCCTATCAATACAATTATAGCATGCAAAATAAACAGCTATCATATACAAGGAATACATAATAACAACTTTATTATTGCCTCTCAGGGCATATTTCCTTCAGTCTCCCACTTGCACTAGAGACAATAATGTAGTTTATATAGTGATAAATCTAACACCCATGGAGTTCTGGTGTTGATCATGTTTTGCCCTAGGGAGTACTTTAGTCAACGGATCTGCTACATTCAGGTCTGTGTGCACTTTACAAATCTTTATATCTCCATCCTTGACATGCTCGCGGATGGAGTGAAACCGGCGCTTAATATGCTTGGAATTCTTGTGAGACCTTGGTTCCTTGGCGTTGGATATGGCTCCATTATTGTCACAATAGATCACCATTGGGTCCAACGCACTAGGAACCACACCTAGTTCCGTTATGAACTCCTTCATCCAAACCGCTTCATGCCGCTTCAAGCGACAACATATTCCGCCTCTGTCGTTGATCCAGCCACCACAGGTTGTTTGGAGCTCCTCCAACTAACTGCTGCTCCATTCAAGAGAAATACGTATCCGGATTGAGACTTAGAGTCATCCGGATCAGTGTCAAAGCTAGCATCGACATAACACTTAGCGACTAGCTCTTCTTCACCTCCGTATACAAGAAACATATCCTTAGTTCTTCTCAAGTACTTAAGGATATCCTTGACCACTATCTAGTGTTCCGAACCTGGATCAGATTGGTACCTACTAGTCAAACTAATAGCATGTGCCACATTCGGTCTTGTACATAGCATGGCATACATTATAGCATGTGCCATTATCTCTCTTTCTTCCGCCGTAGCCGGACTTTGAGTCTTACTCAATGTCTTGCCTTGCAACATAGGTAAGTACCCCTTCTTACTTCCATCCATATTAAACTTCTTTAATATCTTATCAAGGTATGTACTCTGCGATAGCCCAATTAGGCGTCTTGATCTATCTCTATAGATTTTAATGCCTAATATATATGAAGCTTCACCAAGGTCCTTCATCGAAAATTTGCTGTTTAGATAACTTTTAACACTGTTTAAAAGATCTATATCATTTCCAATCAATAATATGTCATCCACATATAATATCAGAAATGCCACATTGCTCCCACTCACTTTCTTGTAAATACAAGCCTCTCCATAATTTGGACAAATCCAAACTCTTTGATCACCTCATCAAAGCGGAGATTCCAATTCCGGGATGCTTGCTTCAGTCCATAGATGGATCGCTGAAGTTTGCACACCTTATCAGCATCCTTAGGATCGACAAAACCCTTAGGTTGTATCATATACAACTCTTCTTCAATATTACCATTGAGGAACGCAGTTTTGACATCCATCTGCCATATTTCATAATCGAAATATGCAGCAATTGCTAACATAATCCTAACCGACTTAAGCATCGCTATGGGAGAGAATGTCTCATCGTAGTCAACTCCTTGAATTTGTCGAAACCCCTTTGCGACAAGTCGAGCCTTATAGATGGTTACATTACCATCAGCATCAGTTTTTCTTTTGAAAATCCATTTATTCTCAACGGACTTTCGATCGTGAGGTAAGTCCACCAAGGTCCAAACCTGGTTTTCGTACATGGATTCCATCTCGGATTTCATGGCTTCTAGCCATTTGTTGGAATCAGGGCTCATCATCGCTTCTTCATACGTCAGTGGTCATCTATTTCATCAATCATGAAATTCATAACAGGATTGCCGTATGCGATTCAGCTGTCGTGTCTGCTTGACTGCGAGGTTCGGTAGTGTCCTCTTTCGAGTTTCATGATCAATATCATTAGCTCTCTGTTCATTAGGTGAAGTCAACTCGAAACAACTTCCGGTGCTGCGCTACTCGCCATTTCATGAAGAGAAGGTTCAATAACCTCTTGAGTTCTACCTTCCGACTACTCACACCTTTCGAGAAACTCCTTCTTAAGAAAGGATCCATTCTTGGCAACAAAGACCTTTCCCTCGGATCTGATAGAAGGTATACCCAATCGTTTCCTTAGGGTATCCTATGAAGACGCATTTTCCGCTTTGGGTTCGAGTTTATCCGGTTGAAGTTTCTTCACATAAACATTGCATCCCTAAACTTTAAGAAATGACAGCTTAGGTTTGTTTCCAAACCATAATTCATCGGTGTCTTTTCAGCGGATTTAGATGGTGCCCTATTTAAAGTGAATGCGGTTTCGATTGCATAACCCCAAAATGACGGTGGCAAGTCAGTCGAGACATCATAGATCGAACCATATCCAATAAAGTACGATTCTGACGTTACGACACACCATTACGTTGTGGTGTTCCGGCGTGAGTTGTGAAACTATTCCATCATTCATATGTGTGCTAAACTCGTAACTAAGATACTCTCCTCCACGGTCGGACCGCAATAATTTGATCTTTCTGTTACGATGATTTTCCACTTCATTCTGAAATTCTTTGAACCTTTCAAAGGTTTTAGACTTATGTTTCATCAAATAGATATACCTGTATCTACTCAAATCATCTGTGAAAGTAACAAAATAACGATATCCACCTCGCGCCGACACACTCATTGGTCCACACACATCAGTATGTATGATTTCCAATAAATCTGTCGCCCATTCCATTGAACCGGAAAACGGCGTTCTAGTCATCTTGCCCATAAGGCATGGTTCACATGTATCAAATGATTTAAAATCAAGTGATTCCAAAAGTCCATTAGAATGGAGTTTCTTCATGCGTTTAACGCCAATATGACCTAGACGGCAGTGCCACATATATGCAGATATATCATTATCAAGTTTAATCCTTTTAGCATCGACATTATGAATATGCGTACTACTATCGAGATCCAAGAAATAAACCATTCAACACAGGTGCATGACCATAAAAGATATTATTCATATAAATCGAACAACCATTGTTTTCAGACTTAAACGAATAACCACTTTGCATCAAACACGATCCGGATACAATGTTCATGCTCGGTCGGGCACCAAATAACAATTATTCAGGTTTATAACTAATCCCGGCGGCATATGGAGAGGCAGCGTTCGACGGCGATCACATCAACTCTTGATCCATTGCCGACCGCGTGACCTCATCCCTTGCTAGTTGTCGCTTGTTCCATAGCCCTGAACCGAGTTACATATATTAGCAACCGATCCGTATCAAATACCCGGTGCTCTGCGGTACTAGTCAAGTACATCAATAACATGTATATCACATATACCTTTGTTTGCCTTGCCGGCCTTCTTATCCGCCAAATACTTGGGGCAGTTAAGCTTCAATGGCGATCCACTTGCAATACTAGCACTTTTCGGTGTCGGACTTAGGGCCAGCTCGGGGTTTCTTTTCAGCGACAACAGATTTGCCGCCTTCTTTCCTTCGCTTGCCTTTCTTGTCCTTCTTGAAACGGTGGTCTTATTGATCATCAACACTTGATGTTCTTTCCTAATCGCCACTTCTACGGTCTTAAGCATTGTGAAGCTCGGAAGAGACTTCTTCATGCCCGCATATTATAGTTCATCACGAAGCTCTTGTAGCTAGGTGGCAGAGATTGGAGAACACGATGTATGCCTAAGTCAATGGGAATCATTATTCCCAAGGACACAAGCTTATCGGCGTACCCAGACATTTTGAGTACGTGCTCACTAACGGAGCTGTTCTCTTCCATCATGCAGCTACAGAACTTTTCAGAAGCATTATAACTCTCTACGGTAGCATGGGTATCGAAAATCATTTTCAATTCTCCCATGGTATCAAAAGCATTGCCATTTTCAAACGTTTTCAAGTTACGCTCTAGCCCATACAGTATGCCGCAATGAACTAAGTTGTGGTCCTCCTGACGAGTTATATAGACGTTCTTTTCCTTGTCAGGGTCATCAGGAGCTGGTGGGGGGCCTAGCGGCGCCTCTAGCACATATTGCTTTTGTGCGATGAGGAGAATCCTCAAATTCATAGCCAGTTGGTGAAGTTGCTACCATTCGCAAGCTTCTCTTTCTCCATGAACACATTGAAATTAAAAGCGGTGGTGCCATCTACAACAATTTGTAAAATATATTTAGACTAAGTTTATGATAGATTGAGTTCAACTAATCCAAATTACTAATGAACTCCCACTCAAAAACGACATCCCTCGTGTCCTTTTGGTGATTACATGAACCAAATCCACTACACCAAGTCCGATCATCACGTGAGTCGGTGTAGCTTCAAAGGCAAGCATCTATATGGGCATCATATCAACTATATGACTCATGCTTAACCTTTCGGTCCGTGTTCCGAGGCCATGTCTGTACATGCTAGGCTCGTCAAGTAAGAACCTTAGTATTCGTGTGTAAACTGTCTTACACCCGTTGTATGAAAGCGTAGAGTCGAGAACACCCGATCATCACGTGATGCCTCAAAACACGATCCACAAAACGGTGCATACTTAAGGAAGAACACATTTTATCTTGATATCTAAATGAGGGATCATCTTATAATGCTACCAATAGCGCCAAACTAGCAATATAAGATGCTAACATCTAATGTGTGAAGTGAGGTGATATGGTCCATGCATTTGATCTCTATCATTTGCATCGTGGTATGATCTCTATCATTCCTTTGTGTGTAAGGCCAAGGTCTATGGAACTCACACGTTAAGTGAGTTGTAAGAGTATATATCATACATCTACTTACAACAATACCATATCAAGACACTAGCCCAACAACGATCTAAACTAGACGCCTCTAATTTATCAATTGCAAGTTTTACGTGGCTTAGGGATTTCGGAGATAGAACCAGTCTTACCTACGAACATGAACCACAACGAGGATAACCAAGTTATTAGCAACTCGTTGTAAATTAGATATTGACTATAGTACGAGAGACAGACACCCGCTAGCCACTTATGCAAAACTAGTTGCATGTCAGTCGTGGAACCGGTCTCATGTACGATGACATGTAAGGTTGGTCCGGGCCGCTTCATCCCACTATGCCACCAATATCCAAAGTACATATAAGATGCAATAACATGATCATCACCGCCCACATATAAACATATGTGTACTACCCGTGCAAAGCACCTACGCATAGATCAGGCTCTGATACCACTGTTGGGTCCGTAGCATAGAAAACAAAAGAATTCCTACGATGAGAACTATACGCCAAGATCTATCTTCTAGATACAGAGCAAAGGGTGGACATACATCCATGGAGAACTTACCCTCGAAGACAACGAGTTTTGTTAACGAGTAGGAACTCGTGGTTGATGTAATCATACGCTTGCCGATCTCAAGATCGTGTGGAAGTCCGAGCGCCGCAAATCAGCAGCGCATCCATCCTCGCACACACGTTCAAGCCACCGGACAACCTCCACCTCCTCGCTCCAGCGAATAAGCAGAACAAGCAACTCCTTCCAGATGCAAGGCCACCGGGAACATGTATCTCGCTAATCCGAGACCATGGGGGAATATCTAGAGGGGGAGAGAGATCCTTCACGAGGAGGTGTAGTTTGTGAGAGGGGAGAGGGGGGCTTTATATAGGAGGAGGAGACCCTCCCCTGCCATAGCCGGCGCATGAGGGGGGGACTCCTCCCCTCCTTCATTCATGTGGTGAACCTCCACTCACATAAACATGGCCTCCACCCAAAATCCCACTCACATGTATTTAATTTCCACCAAATTAAATGCAACTCTCAATTAATAAAACTCTTTTATTTATTTTATTCAGAATTTTGTTAATTACTTTAATTAACAAACATTCACATAAAACCCCTTGCAACATTTCAATATCACATGCAGAACCACTTTCTGCAATTTCACCCAAAACAATTCCGGTTTCTACCGAAACAATTCCTGTTTCTATCGAAACATTTCCTGCGCTTTGCAAACCTTTTGTCTGGAACATATGTGCTCCTAATTGGTGTCCGGCAACCCTTAAGTGTGTCACCCTACGGTTCGCGAATAATGCAGACATGATTGAGACTCCTCTTAGATCAATAATCAGAAGCGAGACCTGGAGATCCATACTGACTCCTGCATATTCAACGATGACTTCTGTGATCGTGAGAACCTTTAACGTCATCAATTTAATCCCTTTGTCTCATGATATAATACATGTCCGAGATTCGATCATCGGTATCCAAATACCTAGTTTGATCTCGTTACCGACATGCACTCTTTTCTTGTTCCCGTGATATAACATTCTAGTGATCACATCACTTGCTTGCAAGCTATCTTAATGTGATATCACCGAGAGGGCCCAAAGTATATCTATCCGTCATCGGTATTGACAAATTCCATTCTTGATCCATGAGCCTCAACATAACACCTTCATAGCATAACTAGAAACCCTTTTGTTTATTAAACACACATGTATTGATGTTTCCCATCAATACAATTATAGCATGCAAAATAAACATCTATCATATACAAGGAATACATAATAACGACTTTATTATTGCCTCTCAGGGCATATTTCCTTTAGTTCTATCCACAAGATCCCAACAATCTCACTCTGGGAGAGTACTATGATCGTCAACTAAATGCAACGGCTTGTGACAAGATAAGGAGTGCCATTCACCGCACTCTCTATGATCAAGTTAGCAACATTCCCATCGCAAAGGAGTTGTGAGAGAGTATTGTCATTCTCCAAGAGGGAACTTCCCTTATCCAAAAGTCCAAGTATGAAGCCGCCAAGTCGGAGATGAGAATGTTCATGAACAACGATTGTGAGTCCATCACTGAAGCATACAAGAGACTTGTTGCCCTCCGTGTGAAGATTGATGGTCTTGGTTGTGAAAAGTATGATGATGGGTTCAACTTGAATGATGAGATTATCAAGTCCAAGGTTCTCTCCATGATTGCCACCTCCGACAAGAAGCTTGACTTGAACTTGTAACTTCTAGATTCAGCTCGCCACTTCTCGCCTGATGATATCGTGTCCTATCTTGTTGCCACGAACAATATGGCGGATGAAGGACAAAAGATCAAGGAGATCAACCGTGCCATTGGGCCTTCTCAATCCCTTGCATTGAAGGCCAAGTATGCGCAAGAAAGTGGTGTAAATGATGAAGATAGTGATAGTGAGGGCATTGATGACATGCTAGCTCAAGTTGCCCTCTTCACCAAGAACTTGAAGTTCCGAAGAAGAAGAAGCTCAACCGGACCAAGCGAGAAGAAGAGAAATTGCTACAACTGTGATGAGTCGAACCACTTTGCTGACAAATGCCCATATGAGAAGAGACTTGACAAGCCCAAGTATTAAGAGGGCGCCAAGCCAAGATTAAAGCCAAACCCCATCAACGAGAGATACAAGAGGAACAAGAAGCGTGATGGCAAAGGCTTTCTTGGCCAAGAGTACCTATCTGATGCAAAGGTTGAAGATGAGGAGAAGGTTGTGGGGGTGGCCGGTTTGGCGTTTGCCGAACCCGGGTCACTCTTCACATATGACTACACCAAAGACTATGCCGATGACTCCATCACTCCCAAGGTCGCCGGTACTTGCCTCATGGCAAGGAGTACCAAGGTAATCTCTTCCCCTCCATCTCTCTCTAGCATCTTGGATGATCATGTTAGTACCAATGATAGTGACGGTGATGAATTCGATGAAAACTATGTACAAGAAATGTGTAAAATCATGAAGTCCCTTCCTAACAATGCTCGTGCTATATTCAAACAATTAATGAGCCTTGTCAATTAATGTGACGAGACCATTGATAGTTTGGAGTCTCATATTGATGATGAGAAACTAAGATTCAATCTTCTTGAGCAAGATCTAAGCAAGGAAAGGGACATCACCTCCATTCTTAAAGAACGAATTGAAATCTATGAACTAGATAAGGCAAAAGATATGGATACCATAGATAGAGATATCACCTTGTCCCAAGAGCTTCATATTTCAAAGAAAGAACTTGAGGTTTCTCATGCTTCTCTCACCAATGACCTTGATAACCTTGAGAAAGCTAATTTGCTTGTCAAGCGTGAGCTCATAACACTTGGGGAGAATCATGATCAACTTCGAGTGTCCTATGAGAAGGCTCTTGGTACATTGAAGGATCCTATTATTGTTGAGGATATTACTTGTGCTTCTAACCCTTCCCTGAATCAAGCTAGTCTCCTTGAGGAGAATAAGAAGTTTAAGGAACAACTTGAGATGGAGAGTCTCAAACCTACCGCCAAGGGCAAGATTCTCGATGAGATTCTTGCTCGACAAACGATGAGAGCTCCAAGGCAAGGTATGGGGTATGACCCCAAGAATGACAAGAATGGTACCAACCCACCTAAAAGGATTGACTTTGTGCGTGAAGGGCACAAGGTGGTTGACCAACTAAAGAAGAATGTTGTGAATGGGGGAGCCACAAGGGGCAACCCCAATCACAAGTTTGCGGGGAAATCTAATCCATCCTATGTGCTATGTAAGGGCACCCAAGGAAATGTATATGCCAAATATGTTGGCCCTCGCAATGGTTATGCTTATAGGTGGTACTCAATTTGGGTACCAAAAGATCTTGTTGCTAATGCTAGGGGACCCATTACTCAATGGGTTCCTAAATCAAAGAGTTGATTTTGTAGGGGTATGCCTCTGGTGGAACAAAATGGGTGTTTGATAGTGGATGCACCAATCATATGACCGGAGGTAGAAGTGCGCTTGACCAATTTATTCATGATGTTAATTCAACGTAAAGCATCACTTTCAGAGAAAACTCTAAAGGAAAGGTACTAGGTTTTGGCAAGTTGGTGGTCTCCAAGGCCTTGACCCTAGAGACCGTCATGCTTGTTGAAAACCTTGGCTACAACTTACTCTCTATAAAACATCTTGCGGATGCCGGTTATGATTCCTATTTCTCTAGATCTTGGGTGAAAGTCTTTAGGGGTGATAATCTCAAGTTGGTCCTTGCTGGATATGTGGAAGATGACCTCTATGTGGTTGACCTCTCGCAAGAGAGTCAATCTCTTTCCACATGTCTAATGGCCAAAGTTGACGAGGGATGGCTTTGGCATCACCACCTTGGTCATGTCAACATGAGAAATCTTAAACAACTCCTAAAGGGTAAACATATTGTTGGACTAACCGGTGTGTCTTTTGAGAAAGATCATGTGTGTAGTGCTTGCATTTTAGGAAAGCAACATGGGAGGAGTCATCCATCAATATCCAAGGTGGCCACGTCAAGAACTTTGGAGCTTCTCCATTTGGATCTCTTCGGGCCATCAACATATGATACTCTTGGTGGAAGGAGATATGGTCTTGTCATCATCGATGATTACTCAAGATATACTTGGGTATTCCTTCTCAAGTCAAAGGATGAGACCTACAAGTACTTCATGATCTTTGCCAAGCAAGCTCAACGCACCCATGAAGTGGAGCTCAAGACCATTAGGACCGACAATGGCACCGAATTCAAGAATTATACCATGCAAGAGTTTGTTCAAGATGAGGGGATCAAGCATGAATTCTCGGCTCCATATACTCCTCAACAAAATGGGGTTGTTGAAAGGAAGAACCAGACTATCATTGAGATGGCAAGAACCATGTTGGGTGAGTTCAAGTCACCCCACAACTTTTGGGGAGAAGCCATCGCCACCACGGTTCACTACTCGAACCGGCTCTTCCTCCGAGCTCCCTTTGACATGACTCCATACGAGATTCTCACAAAGAACAAGCCCAATGTCAACTACTTCCGAGTCTTTGGGTGCAAGTGCCTCATCAAGAATAAGAAAGAAAAACTCGGTAAATTCGAATCTAGAACTATCGAGGGTATCTTTGTTGGTTATGCGGAAAACTCTCACGCCTATGGATACTACAACAAAGCAAATGGTTGTGTTGAAGTATCTTGTGACGTGGAGTTTTTGGAATATAATGGTCCCTAAGGGGGCAAGTTGTTCCACATGTTGTAGGCGATGGAGATTCCTCTCAAGTCATCAAGTTGATGGGAATTGGGCATATCTTGCCCACCGAGCATCACACTCATGATCAAGATGTTGATGGGGGAGAATCAAGCCCAACTCAAGAAGAGCCAAGCTCTACTCAAGTTAAACCATCAAGTGTACTTCACGATGAACAACTCTCGCAAACCGAAGAACAAGAACCAAGCCCTCAACCCGTTGAGCAAGACCAAGAAGACGTTCTAGTTCCCCAAGATCAAGGTCAAGCTCAAGATGTGGTCAATGATCAAGGACCAACGAAGGATGAATTCGTTGATCATGAAGGGACTATCCGGAAGATCAAGTCCACCTATATCGCAAGTGGACTCCAAGTCAATAATATACTTGGAAGCATATCAAGAGGAATCGAGACTCGCAACAAGAAGAAGCAACTCACCACCTTTTGTGGCCATCATGCTTTTGTGTCCAACTTCGAGCCACTCAAGGTCCATGAAGCTCTAGAAGATCCGGATTGGGTCATTGCCATGCAAGAAGAACTCGAGTGCTTCACCCGCAATGAAGTTTGGTATCTTGTGGTGAGACCTAAAGATCATCGCATCAATGTTATTGGGACCAAGTGGGTATTCAAGGACAAGCAAGATGAGAACGGAACCATCACAAGGAACAAAGCAAGGTTAGTGGTGCAAGGGTATGCCCAAATAGAAGGTATTGACTATGAGGACACCTTTGCGCCCGTTGCTCGCCTTGAAGCTATTCGTCTCTTGCTTGCATATGCATCTTTTCATAACTTCAAGATTTATCAAATGGATGTGAAGAGTGAATTTATTAATGGTCCCTTGAAAGAGGTTGCATATGTAGCTCAACCCCCGGGTTTCGAAAACACACGCTTCCCAACCATGTGTATCTACTCCATAAGGCGCTCTACGGACTAAAGCAAGCTCCTTGTGCTTGGTATGAGCACCTTAGGGATTTCTTACTCATGGATGGGTTTAGCGTGGGTAAAGTCGATTCCACCCTTTTCACCAAACGGGTTAAAGGGGGTGGCTTGTTTATTGTTCAAATTTATGTTGATGATATTATTTTTGGTGGAGCTAATGAATCACATAACAGAGCTTTTGTTGAGTTGATGACCCAAAAATTTATGATGTCCATGATGGGGGAGTTGAAGTATTTCTTATGCTTCATTGTGAAGCAACTTGCTCAAGGAACCTTCATCTCCCAAGAAAAGTATGTGAAGGACATGCTTGTGAAATTTGAGATGACCAATGCCAACCCCATGAAGACACCCATGCCACTCAATGGGCAACTTAGCCTTGGAGAAGGTGAGAAGGATGTGGACCAAAAGGTATATCGCTCCATGATTGGCTCCTTGCTCTACCTTTGTGCTTCTAGGCCAGATATCATGTTAAGTGTTAGAATGTGTGCTCGTTTTCAATCCGGTCCGAAGGAGTGCCACTTGATGGCGGTCAAACGGATTTTTAGGTACCTTTTTATCACTCCTACTCTCGGGCTTTGGTATCCAAAGGGGTCAACCTTTGAGCTTGTTGGCTATTCGGATTCCGATTGGTCCGGTGATAAGGTTGACCGGAAGTAGACCTCCGGGGCGTGCCAATTTCTTGGCCGGTCGTTGGTGAGTTGGTCATCCAAGAAACAAAACTCCACCGCCCTATCCACCGCCGAAGCCGAATACGTTTTCGTGGCATCTTGTTGCGCTCAATTTTTATGGATGAGGCAAACCTTGAAAGACTATGGTGTGTATCTTGGTACAGTGCCTCTTCTATGTGACAATGAAAGCGCAATAAAGATCACCAATAACCCCGTACAACATTGCTGCACCAAACATATTGACATCCGCCACCACTTCCTACGTGACCATGTCGCAAATGGTGACATCAATCTCACTCATGTGGGAACAATGTTCCAATTAGCGAATATCTTCATGAAGCCTTTGGATGAAGCCCGTTTTGTCATGTTGAGGTGAGAACTTGGTATTCTAGATCCTAAAAACTTGGATTAAGTCACTTCTTGCATTATATTCCTGCTCCTAACTTGCTATGTAGCCTAGTCGCACAACACACATAGGGATAGTCATCTTACCATGTCTTGGTTTGATGCATACATATGCGTGCGATATTAATTGATCTTGTGTCATGATATGGGTCCACGCATCTATCTTTGAGGCGCCATGACATGTTTGCCTAAACATAGGGGAGAAATCCCCCGCCAATGTTGGTCTCTTGTGACTCTTGATATTTTCGAATCATGCTTATTATTGCTATTAAGTGTGTTGATTTGGTTCTTCTCCAATAGGCATGCCTAGATCACCTACCTCCTCTACCCTTTTGGAGTCTACTATCTTCTTCCTTGCACATGCCATTCTCGAAAATTTTCTGTTTTCACAAAATTTTCCGAAGTTTTTCTGAAGTTTGATTTTTGGCCCGGTCCAATCGGTCCCAGAACTAGACCGTCCGGTTTTCAGCCCGGTCCTCAACCGAGTCTATCCGAGTCTGCAGACAGAAGTATACTGAATAGAGTTTGGTTGCCAGTCCAGTTTTCAACCGGGTACTCCGGTTGTGGAGCCGATTGACCAGACTGACAACCGAATCTTCCTCGCGACAAAATTTCTGCAGATTCGGTTTCTAGCTCGGTTGCCGGCCTGTACACCGAGCGGCCCAGTTTGCATCTTGGTTGGACCGACCTAAAACCAGGATCTGAAAAACTTTTTCCCTTCTTCTTCCCTGGACGCCCCCACTCCTCCACAAGTTACCTTTTCACTTCCCCCAACCCGTCCTCTCTCCATTGCCGCCCCTCCCACCCTCCCCCCTCTCCTAGGGTGTTTCCACCCCTAGGATTCATAGATCGGGCCACCAAATCATGGAGAAGGACCTTTGGAGGCTCTCCACCAAAGGAATCTCTCCATCTCGTGGTGGTTTGGGAGCACTTTGGGATGTTCTTCCTCAAGGGCTTTTGGGGCTTTCCTCCATAGGAAGCCATCTCCTCGGGTAATCCCTTACTCCTATCCCCTTTCCTTGTCAAATCCCCATGTTTTGCTACACATTTTGATGGATTTGCCAAGTTAGGGTTTCCACCTTCGTTCTTGTATGCCAACCACGTCAAACCATGGCCTCCCCCTCTTGAGAAGTTTGTATTTGTGCAAGTATTGAGTCAAGGGTAGAATTTTTACATTGCATAGATCAGTTTTGGGGCCTCCCCGACTAACTCGGTTCCAGGCCCGGTTGGACCGGATCTGACACCGGGTCGCCCGATTTGAGTCCGGATAACCGGAACTGCCACCGGGTCATCCGGTTTGTGTCCGGTTATCCGGTGCTGACACCGTACCATCCGGTTCTGGAGCCGGTCAGACCGGCCCTGGCACCAAATCTCTCTGCAATGTCTCTTTTCTCCCATGCACTTGCCCAAATTCAAGTTTTTCCTCCATTTTTTCTTGGCATGTGTACTTATCCTTGTGCTCCCCAACCTATCTCTATTTTTCACAGGTGCAGATGATGATGACTATGTGAGTGATGAGTATGTGCCTGAGGAAACCAGCCGGGCTAAGAGGGCTCGTCGAGCCAGTCAGTCTGTGCAACGTGAGGAAGAGGGCAGCGCCCATTCTGGTCGCGTCAAGAGCAAGGCCATCAGGGGCAAGAAACCTGCCGTGCAAGATGACGAAGAAGATGTGCATACTCAAAACCTGAAGAATATGGAGATTGCTATGTACTGGACCCTTCGCAAGCAGAATCCCTATCGCTTCAAGTCTCGCACTTACCCTGGCACTGACAAGAAGTTTTGGACTGAGACTCAAGCCTTGATGTGTGATCATATTTACACTCAGTTCAAGGTCACCTCCTGTGGTATCATTCTTTCTTTCAATGTGGACTGGTTCAACATGTATGCTGCCTCAGATTATCGCTTTGTTTATGATGCCTTGAAGAAAATGGATTTGTTTGACCTTGTGTGTCTCAAGGAGGACTACTATCCTGAGTTTATCCTCCAGTTCTTCTGCACAGTCTATTTTTATGATGATGTTGACCGTACTATGTCCTGGATGATTGGAACGCGGCGTTTCTGTGCCACCTGTGCCGATCTGGTTGAGGTCATGGGCTATTCTGACAAGCCAGGTGGTTTTTGCATTCACAGTGAGAAGATCAATCCTGCTGACTCTCTGGCTTTCTACTATCCCAAGGATTCTGAGTATGCTCCTCCATGCATCTCTAGCATGTACTTTTACTACCACACTTTGGCCAGCATCTTCCGTCAGTCGCTTGTTCCTCGACTTGGAGACACTATAAACCATCGTGGGTACTTTGCCAATCTCCTGTATTATTGTCACCCTGATAGGTTGAGGAAGATTGATGGTTGTGACTTTGAACTGCGGTGGGCTGCTTTGGATAGGATGACCCCCACTTTCTGCGTGTATGTACAAAAAGCTGCTCAACAAGGTTGTGCCTCCTTGTGTGATGGCTGGTGAGCGTGTGGAACAAGAGCAGCTTACTCTTTCTCTTCGTGGTCAGTCTCTTGAGGTTCCTGCGATGCGCCCCCCCCCCCCCCGAGCAGCGCACCAAGGCTGTCCATGATCCTCAGCCTCACTTTGCTACTCGGTCGGGTTCTCGTCGTCCTGTTGGAGAGTCCTCCTCCTCACGTCCCAAGCACAAGGGTGGTGCTGCCACTTTCTTCAAGCGGCTGTTCCAGATGTGCTGCTCGTCCTATGGTGTGAGCCACAAGGCTCTTGAGATGAGTGAACAGACGCGGTGCGGGCACAATGAGTTTCTCGTGACCCAGCATGTCACTCCTCCACCGGATGGTCCCGAGATGACTCCAGTTCCTTATGTCAACTATGATATGCCGCCCCTCGATGATGCTATGCTCTTCGGCTACTTCCCCAGTCAGTTTCCTCATGGTGGCCCTAGTGGTTCCTCTGCTGCTCATCGTGGTTTTGATGATGATGACGAGGATGATGAAGAAGAGGAGATCCATGAAGATGAAGATGCCCCTGTTCACCCTCCACCGCCTCCTACGTTCTTCTAGTAGGGCTCCGTTAGCATCACTCTACTCCTCTTCCTTTTTGGTGTTTCGATGCCAATGGGGGAGAAGAGTAGAGTTCATTTAGGTATCTACGGGTTCCTTGTCGGGGTTTTCCAGGGTTCGCCATTTGCACAATGCCCTTTGCTTTATCTTTGCTTCTTATGGCATTGTGCTTACCATTTGCTTTCGTGTTGGAACTATTTGCTTTACTTCCGTATGTTGGACAAGCGTGTGCTATGTGTGTGAACCATGAATATGTCTATTGTGCTATGACTATGTGTACTTTTTTTATTTGTCTAGCTCTGCGTAGATATCCATGGTCTATATCCTGTCATATTATGCTTGCTTCCATAAAGACATGTGGGAAGCTCTCTATACTTTATTTAGGTGCACCTTGCATTCAAACGCAAATTCAACCAAGTGCACACTTTATGGGGGAGCTCACATATGTCTCTATGGAATCCCTTGGTTTATAGCTCTTTATTATATCCTTGTGAACTCTAGCTCGGTTTGTCATCGCCAACCAAAAAGGGGGAGATTGAAAGGGTGGTTTACCCTATACTGTTTTTGGTTGACAATGACACTGTAGTTAGAGCGGACTAATGCTACCTACCAGTGTCTTAAACAGGTTTTAGTCCACCGGTATGTTGGAAGATCATCGAAGACCACCCCCCCATTTCGATAATGAAGAGAAGTGCCGGAGTTTTACCTTTTATATGTATCTTGAGTCTTTAGGAACACCGCACTATTAAGAGGGGTTATCTCGATGAGCTTGTTGGGGATGATTTTCTAAGCCTTATACACATCCCATACACCCACTAGTTCCATCACCAAAGAGAGAGGAGAAAAAAATCTAAGTTTGATAACATCTCTGCCAAACTCGGTTCTTAGGCCGGTTAAACTGGTTCCCAGACCGGACGGTCCGGTACCGGCTCTGAAAAACTGAACCCAAACCGGGATGCTTGGTTTATTACATCGAGTCTATCCGAGCTCATGCACAGTGAGTATTCCAGTTTGGATTCCAGTTGACCGGGTTGTATACCGGGTGGTCCGGTGTGTGGACCGGTCCAACCAAACTTAAAACCGGGTTTCGCAGAAAGTGCTCCACACGGCTAGATTTCTCCCTTGAGTATAAATACCTCTTCTTACAGCTTGAGGAGGTTAGGCATCCAGTCCATATCTCATTCTTGGAGCTCTCTCTCTCCCCATTGTTGAAACACAATTTCTTGAGGATCTCCCATTCTACCCAACCAAACTCAAATCCCTTTGGTAGAAAGCAATAGGAGGTCCCGATCTATGTTTCCACCAAGCCAAATTTCGTTCCCCCTTGAGTTCATCGAGTTAGCTTGTTACTCTTGGGTTTGTGGGAAACCCTAGGTGGCTAGGGTCGCCCGGAGGCTTTCAGCTTGTGATTTGCTCCGTGGAAAGTTTGTCAGGGTTTGGAGACTACCTTAAAAGTCTACCACGAGTAAGTGAGCTATTCCTTCGTGGGATAGGCTCGGAGAAGAAGGTGAGCCTTCGTGGCATTGGGGAATCCTTCGTGGAACCTCACACCTCTCCAACGTGATGTAGCCCCCTTCCCAAAGGCGGTGAACACGGGAATACATATTCGTCTCCACGTACTTTGGTTATTCCTTAACCACTCTCTTACTTGTGTTGTTTACTTTGTGATAGCCTTTGTGCTTGAAGTATCTTGTATCATCATCTAGGTTGCCTCACCTAGTTTGCATTTAGGCACTCTTATATTCTGCAAAGCCTAAAACTTGCAAAAGATTATAAAGAATTTTGTAGAAACCTATTCACCCCCCTCTAGGTAAACCATCTTACACTTTCAACCACTATTAGTAAATTGCACATGCCCTGCACGTGAGACTCAGATAATAGACGCCTGACATATCATCACTATATAAAATTATCTCTACTACTATAATTGAGCAGTTTTGAATTGGATCCATAGCACTAATCCTGACCATTAGGCCGTTAGATCCAATGGTTCAAAGCAGCTAGATTCATGTTAAATAGTACCTAGAGTAAACTCCACCATGTTCTATAACCATCATTTCACCACGCCCAAAATTTCATAGCACAGTAGGTTGTATTCTCAATATGTGTAGATAATTATTATTAGTAGACTTAATTTATGCATTTTGGGGGTGGTGACATGATGGTTCTAGAACATGGTGGAGTTTGTTCTAGGTCTGTACTATATATTCAACATGAAACTAGTTGCTCTGAACCATTGGATCTAATAGCCCAACAATCAAGATTGGTGCTATGGATCTAGTTCAAAACTGCTCCACTACGGTAGTAGAGAGAATACAACCTACTGTGCTATGAAATTTTGGGGGTGGTGGCATGATGGTTCTAGAACATTCATGGTGGAGTTTACTCTAGGTACTATTCAACACGAATCCAGCTTCTCTGAACCATTATTTGATATAATAGCCCAATGGTTAGGATTGGTGTTATGGATCCAATTCAAAACTGCTCCATTATAGTAGTAGAGATAGAGATATCTTACCACTATATAGTGTACGAATAACTTTGAATATTGATCATTGGATCAAGACTCATGAATCCCAACATTTCCAGTTGTTGGATCTTCTTTTCCATTCTAGCATCTAGAAGATTCTATTGATAGTTTTCAGCATAATGAATGTTATGCACAAACCTCAAAACACACTTCTCCATCATACTAGAATCTTCTCCCTCGTAGCTAATAATCGTTGACTTCTACATGATCTTGCTGTTGGAGATATGCCCAAGAGGCAATAATAAAAGTGGTTATTATTATATCTTTGTGTTTATGATGAATGTTTACATCCCATGCTATAATTGTATTATAAGGAAACACTGATACATGTGTGTTTTGTAAACATAAAAGAGTCCCTAGTAAGCCTCTTGTGGAACTAGCTTGTTGATTAAATGATGATCATGGTTTCCTGATCTTGGACATTGGATGTCATTAATAACAAGGTTATATCATTAGGAGAATGATGTGATGGACACACACCCATAGTAAGCGTAGCATAAGATCAAGTCATTAAGTTCGTATTGCTATAAGCTTTCAAATGCATAGTAACCTAATCCTTCGACCATGAGGTTATGTTAATCACCATCACCGGATGGGTACTTTGATGACATCAAACACCGCTCAGAATCGGGTGGTTATAAAGGTGTCATTGGGTATTCAAAGTATGTGTTGAAGCACATGGACCAAGATTGGGATTTGTCCATCCATATGACGGATAGATATGCTCGGGTCTTCCTGGAATGTCATCTAGTTAGCTTGCAAGCATGTGACTAGGTCACAAGGGATGACATAACATAGAACGAGTAAAGAGTACTTATCAGTAACGAGGTAGAACTAGGTATGGAGATACCGACGATCAAACCTCGGATAAGTAGAATATCGCGTGACAAAGGGAATTGGTTTCGTATGTTAATGGTTCTATCGATCACGAAGTCATCGTTGAGTATTTGGGAGCCGTTATGGATCTCCAGATCCCGCTGATGGTTATTGATCGGAGAGGTGTCTTCATCATGTCTGCATATTCACGAACCGTAGGGTGACACACTTAAGGTTCAAAGTTGTTTTAAGTAGATATGGAATATGCGTTGGAGACCGAATGTTGTTCGGAGCCTCAGATTGGATCTGGGACATCACGAGGAGATCCGGAATTGTCCGGAAAATAAGATTCATATATTGGGGATCATTTTCTAAGTTAGGAAATGTTCCAGAGTATTTGTATGGGGATTCTAGAAGGTTTCGGAATGTTCCGGAAGGTTCTAGTAGATTTCTTGGAGTTTGCTTGAAAACCAAGAAAGGATCAAGGAGTCTTTGTGGGGCAAGACACGGATTCATGGGGGAGGAGGATTCCTCCCCCCTCCCAATCCGCCGGCCAAGGAGGGAGGGGAGTCCTACTAGGACTCCCCCTCCCATGGCGCCTCCCTCCTTTAAATAGAGGGGAGGGGGCGCCACCCCCTAGCTCTCTCACATAACAAACCCTAGCCGCCGCCTCTCTCCTCCTCCTTCGCTCTGCTCCGGCTTAGGCGAAGCCCTGCAGAATTCTCTACTCCACCACGACCACCACACCGTCGTGCTGCTGGGATTCCGTGGAGAAGATCTACTACCTCCGCGCTCATTGAACGGGAGAGGAAGGTCTGCCGACTCCACGTATGACCGATCGGAAGCACCGCTTAACGCGGCGCCGGAAGGATCGTCCACACGATCTTGAGATCGGCAAGTGATCGACTACATCAACCCCGAGATCTAATATCGTAACGCTTTCGGATCTACGAGGGTTAGTACAGATCTATCTCGTTGCACATGTCTAATAGATTAGATATTGGCTTTTATCTAGATTAGATCTGGGTTTTGTTCGTTCATGCGGTAGAAATTTTTTGTTTTCCATGCTACGAACCCATCTGTGGTATCAGAGC
Source organism: Avena insularis (assembly GCA_023614405.1). Taxonomy (NCBI): domain Eukaryota; kingdom Viridiplantae; phylum Streptophyta; class Magnoliopsida; order Poales; family Poaceae; genus Avena; species Avena insularis. The sequence goes on along the minus strand of CM042694.1, from coordinate 440,630,148 downwards.
CGTATCTATGCGTAGATCTGTTGCACGAGTAGAACACAATGGTTTTATGGGCGTTGGTGCTTGTGCCGTCTTTTGCTTTGTGTACTTTGCATCTTGCAGTATGGTGGGATGAAGCGGCTAGGGCTAACCTTACATGTCATCGCACATGAGACTTGCTCCACGCTTGACGTGTAACTTGCTTTGCACAAGTGGCTTTGCGGGTGTCTGTCTCTCCCATCATAGTATAGATCCAATCTACACTTTGCACTTGATAGCACTTGTATCAACGTTGTGGTTCAGTTTCGTAGGTAAGATCCGTTCTTATTCGAAAGCCCCAAACCACGTAAAACATGCAAAGAAATTTAGAGGCGTCTAACTTGTTTTTGCAGGGGTTTTGTGATGTGATATGGCCATCATGTGATTGTGATTATATTTGATGTATGCAATGATCCTTGTTGTAATATGGCAACCGGCAGGAGCTTAATGGTTGTCTTTAATTCTGTTAAGACCTACGTCTATTCATCTTGTAATAGCTTTATTCCAAGTAGTTGTAATAGTTGCTGGTGATGATGGACAACCATGAAGCGGCGCCACTGACCTTGACGCAATGCTGGTGATGATGGAGATCATGTCCGTGGTTTGGAGATGAAGATCAAAGGCATAAGAAGAAAGGGCCATATCATATCACACTAATTATGAATTGCCTGTGATGTTAATCCTTTATGCATCTTGTATTGCTTAGATCGCGACGATAGCATTATAAGATGATCCCTCTCACTAAACATCAAGTAATAAAAGTGTTCGTCCTTAGTTGGCACTGTTGCTAAGACTCGTCGTCTCGAAACATCTCGTGATGATCGGATGTGATAGATTCTACGTGTGCATACAACGGGTGCAAGCCAGATTTGCACATGCGGAAACTAAGGTTAATCTTGACGAGCCTAGCATGTACAGACATGGTCTCGGAACACGGAATACCGAAAGGTAGAGCACGAGTCATATAAGTGATATGATGAACATGAAGATTGTTCGCCGATCAAACTACATCCTCTCTCGTGAAGATCGGACTTGGTGTAGTGGACTTGGTTCGTGTAATCACTAAGACAACGTGAGGGATGTTGTTTTGAGTGGGAGTTCACCTAGTTAATTTAAGAATTAAAATTGAACTCAATGTATCATAAACTTAGTCTAAACTACTTGCAAATTTGTTGTAGATTATGGCGAACCTCTCCATCAATTTCAATGCGTTCCTAGAGAAAGAAAAGCTTAAGAACAATGGAAGCAACTTCACTGGACGCTCGTGGTCTGAAGATTGTCCTCAGGGCTGGTCAGATGACCTATGTGCTCGAAGCACCGCTAGGTGACCCACCTGCAGATGATGCCACCGATGACGTAAAGAATGTTTACGCCACTCGGAAAAATCATTACTCCACAGTTCAGTGTGTCATCCTGTACGGTTTAGAAACGGAGCTCCAGAAGAGTTTTGAGCACCACGACCCATTCGAGATCACTAAGGAGCTCAAGCTCATTTTTGAGACTCACGCGGCCATGGAGAGCTATGAGGCCTCCGAAAAGTTCTTTACCTGCAAGATGGAAGAGGGAAGCTCCGTTAGCGAGCACGTGCTCACCATGTCTGGGCACGTAAACAAGCTCCAAGAGTTGGGGATAACGATTCCTAATGAGTTAGGGATTCACCGTGTCCTCCAATCACTGCCACCGAGTTATAAGGACTTTGTGATGAACTACAATATGCACTGCATGAACAAGACGTTGCCTGAACTATCGTCCATGCTGAAAACTGCTGAAGTGGAGATCAAGAAGGAGCACCAAGTGTTGATGGTCAATAAGACCACCAATTTCAAGAAACAGGGCAAGCCTAAGAAAAAGGACAACTTCAAGAAGGACGGCAAGAAAGCTGTCGCACCTGCTAAGAAGCCCAAGGCTGGTCCTAAGCCTGAAACTGAGTGCTTCTACTGCAAGGGTGCTGGTCACTGGAAGCGTAACTGCCCCAAGTACCTGGCGGATCTGAAGAACGGCAACATCAAGAAGAAAGGTATATTCGATATACATGTTATTGATGTGTATCTTACTAGTAATCGTAGTAGTGCCTGGGTATTTGATACTAGTTTGGTTGCTCATATTTGTAACTTGAAACAGGAGCTGCGTAATAAACGAAGACTGGCAAGAGACGAGGTGACGATGCGCGTTGGAAATTGCTCCAAGGTTGATGTGATCGCCGTCGGCATGCTCCCTCTACATCTACCTTCGGGATTAGTTTTAAATTTGAATAATTGTTATTTGGTGCCTGCGTTAAGCATGAACATTATATCTAGATCTTGTTTATTGCGAGACGGTTACTCTTTTAAGTCTGAGAATAAAGGTTGTTCGATTTATATGAGTAATATCTTTTATGGTAATGCACCTGAGATGAATGGTTTATTCTTATTGAATCTCGATAGTAGTGATACACATGTTCACAACATAGATGCTAAACGAATAAAATTGAATGATAATTCTACATACATGTGGCATCGCTGCCTTGGTCACATTGGAGTGAAGCATATGAAGAAACTCCATTCTGATGGACTTCTTGAATCACTTGATTTTGAATCACTTGAAAGATGCGAAGCATGTCTAATGGGAAAAATGACAAAGACTCCATTCTCTGGAATAATGGAGCGAGCTACGGACTTATTGGAAATAATACATACCGATGTGTGCAGTCCAATGAGTGTAGCATCGCGTGGTGGATATCGTTGTGTTCTCACTTTCACGGATGACTTAAGTAGATATGGGTATGTCTACTTTATGAAACATAAGTCCGAAACTTTCGAGAAGTTTAAGGAATTTCAAAGTGAAGTGGCAAATCATCGTAACAAGAAGATTAAGTTTCGCTCGTTACGATGAGGTGAATATCTGAGTTATGAGTTTGGCATGCATTTAAAGAAATGTGGAATACTTTCAGATTGACACCGCCGAACACCACGGTGTAATGGTGTGTCCGAACGTCAGAATCGAACTCTCTTAGATATGTTTTGGTCTATGATGTCTCTTAGATTTACCACTATCGTTTTGGGGCTATGCATTAGAGACACGCATTCACTTTAAATAGGGCACCATCTAAATCCGCTGAAACGACACCGCATTTAATTGTGGTTTGGTAAGAAACCTAAGTTGTCATTCCTTAAAGTTTGGGGTTGCGAAGCGTATGTAAAGAAGTTACAACCTGATAAGCTTGAACCCAAAGCGGAGAAATGCGTCTTCATAGGATACCCTAAAGTAACAATTGGGTATACCTTCTATCATAGATCCGAAGGCAAAGTTTTCGTTGCCAAGAATGGATCCTTTCTTGAGAAGGAGTTTCTCTCGAAAGAAGTGACTGGAAGGAAAGTAGAACTCGACGAGGTTATTGAACCTTCTCTCGGAGTTGAGAGTAGCGCAGCACCGGAAGATGTTTTTGTGCCGCCTGCACCAACTGGAGAGAAAGCTAATGATGGTGATCATGAAACTTCGAACGAAGTTACTACTGAACCTCGCAGGTCAACGAGAGTTTGTACCACTCCTGATTGGTATGACTCTGCCTTGAACGTCATGTTGGTGGACAACACTGATGACCCTGCGACGTATGAAGAAGCTATGGTGAGCCCAGATTCCGACAAATTCAAGGAGTTGACTACGATGAGACTTTCTCACTACTGTGAGGATTTTGTTAGCAATCGCTGCATATTTCGATTATGAAATTTGGCAGATGGATGTCAAAACGGCGTTCCTTAATGGTGACATTGAGGAAGAGTTGTATATGGTACAACCCAAGGGTTTTGTCGATCCTAGTGATGCTGACAAGGTATGCAAACTTCAGCGCTCCATTTATGGACTGAAGCAAGCATCCCGGAGTTGGAATCAACGTTTTGATAAAGTAATCAAAAACTTTGGATTTATACAAACTTATGGAGAAGCTTGTATTTACAAGAAAGTGAGTGGGAGCTCTGTAGCATTCCTAGTACTATATGTAGATGACATATTATTGATTGGGAATGATATAGAACTTCTTAATAGCATCAAAACCTATTTGAATAATAGTTTTTCAATGAAGGATCTTGGCGAAGCGGCATATATTCTAGGCATCAAGATTTATAGAGATAGATCAAGACGCCTAATAGCGCTTTCACAAAGTACATACTTAGACAAAGTTCTAAAGAAGTTTAGAATGGAAGAGAGCAAGAAAGGGTTCATGCCCATGTTGTCAGGTAAGACCTTGAGTAAGACTCAAAGTCCGGCTACAGCAGAAGATAGAGAAAAGATGAATAATATTCCCTATGTCTCGGCCATAGGTTCTATCATGTATGCCATGCTGTGTACAAGACCGGATATAGCACATGCTGTTAGTTTGACTAGCAGATATCAAAGTGATCCTGGAATGGAGCACTGGACAGCGGTCAAGAATATCCTAAAGTACCTGAATAGGACTAAGGATATGGTTCTTTCTTATGGAGGTGATGAACAGCTTGTTGTAAACGGTTACACTAATGCTAGTTGGAACACCGATCCGGATGACTCGAAGTCACAGTCTGGATACGTATTTATTTTGAATGGTGCTACAATGAGCTGGAGGAGTGCCAAGCAAAGCGTTGTGGCGAAATCTTCAACTGAATCGGAATACATAGCTGCTTCGGAGGCTGCACAAGAAGCCATATGGATGAAGGAGTTCATTATTGAACTTGGCGTGGTTCCCAGTGCATTGGACCCAATGGCCATCTACTGTGACAACACAGGTGCCATAGCTAATGCACAGGAGCCAAGGTCACATAGCAAGCTGAAGCACATCAAGCTACGTTTCCATGCTATCCGCGAGTATGTCCGAGATGGTGACATAAAGATTTCCAAAGTACACACTAATCTGAATGTGGCAGATCCGTTGACTAAACCTCTCCCTAGAGCAAAGCATGACCAACACCAGAACGCCATGGGTGTTAGGTATATTACCATGTAATCTAGATTATTGACTCTAGTGCAAGTGGGAGAATGTTGGAGATATGCCCAAGAGGCAATAATAAAAGTGGTTATTATTATATCTTTGTGTTTATGATGAATGTTTACATCCCATGCTATAATTGTATTATAAGGAAACACTGATACATGTGTGTTTTCTAAACATAAAAGAGTCCCTAGTAAGCCTCTTGTGGAACTAGCTTGTTGATTAAATGATGATCATGGTTTCCTGATCATGGACATTGGATGTCATTAATAACAAGGTTATATCATTAGGAGAATGATGTGATGGACACACACCCATAGTAAGCGTAGCATAAGATCAAGTCATTAAGTTTGTATTGCTATAAGCTTTCAAATGCATAGTAACCTAATCCTTCGACCATGAGGTTATGTTAATCACCATCACCGGATGGGTACTTTGATGACATCAAACACCGCTCAGAATCGGGTGGTTATAAAGGTGTCATTGGGTATTCTGAAAGTATGTGTTGAAGCGCATGGACCAAGATTGGGATTTGTCCATCCATATGACGGATAGATATGCTTTGGGCCATCTCGGTGGAATGTCATCTAGTTAGCTTGCAAGCATGTGACTAGGTCACAAGGGATGACATAACATAGAACGTGTAAAGAGTACTTATCAGTAACGAGGTAGAACTAGGTATGGAGATACCGACGATCAAACCTCGGATAAGTAGAATATCGCGTGACAAAGGGAATTGGTTTCGTATGTTAATGGTTCTATCGATCATGAAGTCATCGTTAAGTATGTGGGAGCCGTTATGGATCTCCAGATCCCGCTGATGGTTATTGATCGGAGAGGTGTCTTCATCATGTCTGCATATTCACGAACCGTAGGGTGACACACTTAAGGTTCGAAGTTGTTTTAAGTAGATATGGGATATGCGTTGGAGATCGAATGTTGTTCGGATTCTCGGATTGGATCCGGGACATCACGAGGAGATCCGAAATTGTCCGGAGAATAAGATTCATATATTGGGGATCATTTTCTAAGTTAGGAAATGTTCCGGAGTATTTGTATGGGGATTCTAGAAGGTTTCGGAATGTTCCGGAAGGTTCTAGTAGATTTCTTGGAGTTTGCTTGAAAACCAAGAAAGGATCAAGGAGTCTTTGTGGGGCAAGACACGGATTCATGGGGGAGGAGGATTCCTCCCCCCTCCCAATCCGCCGGCCAAGGAGGGAGGGGAGTCCTACTAGGACTCCCCCTCCCATGGCGCCTCCCTCCTTTAAATAGAGGGGAGGGGGCGCCACCCCCTAGCTCTCTCCCATAACAAACCCTAGCCGCCGCCTCTCTCCTCCTCCTTCGCTCTGCTCTGGCTTAGGCGAAGCCCTGCAGAATTCTCTACTCCACCACCACCACATCGTCGTGCTGCTGGGATTCCGTGGAGAAGATCTACTACCTCCGTCTACCGGAACGGGAGAGGAAGGTCCGCCGACCACGCAGTGACCGATCATGAAGCACCGCGCCGAACGCGGCGCCGGAAGGATCGTCCACACGATCTTGAGATCGGCAAGTGATCAACTACATCAACCCCGAGATCTAATCTCGTAACGCTTTCGGATCTACGAGGGTTAGTATAGATCTATCTTGTTGCACATGTCTAATAGATTAGATCTTGGCTTTTATCTAGATTAGATCTGGGTTTTGTTCGTTCTTGCGGTAGAAATTTTTGGTTTTCCATGCTACGAACCCATCACTTGTCTTATCTTATCTTACCACTATATAGTGTACGAATAACTTTGAATGTTGACCGTTGGATCAAGATTCGCGAATCCTAGCATTTCTAGCTATTGGATATCATGTAGAGGTCAACGATTATTAGCTATCTAAAACTTTAAAATTTTGGTAACATGTTCTAGAGAAACGGGGGAGAATATTCTAGAATGATAGGTGTTATTTGAGTTTTGTGCATAGCATTCATTGTGATGTAGACTATCAATAGAATCTTCTAGATGCTTGAATGGAAAAGAAGATCCAACGGCTCGGAATGATGGGATTCACGAGTCTTGATCCAACAGTCAATATTCAAAGTTGTTCGTACACTATATAGTGGTAAGATCATGTAGAAGTTAACGATTATTAGCTATCTAAAACATGAATTTTTTGGTAACATGGTCTAGAGAAACGAGGGAGAAGATTCTAGAATGACGAGTAAAGTGTGTTTTGAGTTTTGTGCATAGCATTCATTGTGATGAAGACTATCAACAGAATCTTCTATATCGTTAAAAAATAGAATCTTCTAGATGCTACAATGGAAAATAAGATCCAACGACTGGAAATGTTGGGATTCGCAAGTCTTGATTCAATGGTCAATATTCAAAGTTATTTGTACACTATAGAGTGCTGAGATTATAACAGGTAAAGCAAAAAAAATTGATCAACATCTATAAAATATGGGTGTATATATATATTTGGTTCTTGTACTTTGTATATCATGTAGAAGTACGTCAACGATTATTAGCTATATAAAACTTTAAAATTTGGGTAACATGGTCTAGAGAAACGAGGGAGAAGATTCTAGAATGATGGAGAAGTGAGTTTTGTGCATAGCATTCATTGTAATGAAGATTATCAATAGAATCTTCAAGATGCTAGAATGGAAAAGAAGATCCAATGGCAGGAAATGTTGGGATTCGCGAGTCTTGATCCAACAGTCAATATTCAAAGTTGTTCGTACACTATATAGTGGTAAGTGAAGGAGATATGCCCTAGAGGCAAATAATAAATAGGTTTGTATTGTCATATCTCAATTAGTTCGTAATAGTTTCATACTATGCTATAACTGTATTAATACGAACATTAATACACGTGTGGTATGTAAATAAACCAAGTCTCTAGTTACCTCTAACGAACTAGTTCATTGGTCTTGAGGATGATCTAGGGTTTCGAGATCATAGGCATTTATGCCAATTGACAATGAGGTCACGTCATTAGTTGAATGATGTGATAGACAAACAACCCAACCAGTTGTATCTTAATGAGATCTAGTTACAAAGTTCACCATTAATGATAAACTAAGGAAACCTCGCAACCTAATCCTTAGATTGTGAGATAATGCAAATCATCGTTCTGGAGGGAGCTTAGATGGTTATCAAGTATCACACCATGACTAGGTGATCGAAAAGGTGCTACTCAAGTTTCCCAAAGGAGCGCGTAGAGGAGTACATATCAAGACCAGGATTTGCCAATCCATGTAATGGATAGATACATATGTGGCCATCTCGGTGACGTTGCATTAACGAAGCTTGCAAGCGTGTGACTGGGTCACGGAATGCAACAACACGGGAACGAGAAAACAAGTTCATTGGTAACAAGATCGAACGAAGGTATGGAGATATCATAGACCAAATCTCAGGTGAACTAGGTATCAAGTGGCAAAGGGAATGGGAAACGACAGTTTACGGTCCAAACGACATTATCATCATGGAATGCACAGGGGTCATTATGGGCATCCCGGTCCCGCTATTGATCATTGATGGAGATCATGTCTATGTCATTCCCGAGCCGTGGGGAAATACACTTAAGGGTACGATGAGCTAGAGATCCTCTGTAAGTTGGAATCACCATATGAAAGAGAAAAAGGGAAACCGGAAAAGTTCCGTGAGAGAACTAGAATCATTTCGGGAAAGATCCGAAGTCGTTCGGAGGAAATCAAAAGGGAACTGAAAGGTGTTTCGGGTCAAATCGGATTTTGTAATATCTATTTACATATTAATTAATGTAATTAATATTAAATATAATATTAAAATCTAATTTGAAGGGGTATTCCAATAATGGGCCAAACTTCCTAGGGAAAAAGGGCACATGAGGGAAAACCGGAAAGGGGAAGGGCCAAGGCCTGGCCGCCTCAAGGGGGCCCACCCAGCCAGCCTAGGGCTATGCGTGGGGTGGGGCCCACCCCTGGCCGGCCGGCCCATGGTGCCCTAAGGGCCCATGCGCCTACCCCCTCTCTCCCTTGTTTAGTCCCACATGGGAAACCAAAAGGGGAGGGCACACCCCCTACCCCTATATAAAGGGGTGCCCATTGGTGGGAATAGACACACCAATATTTGGAGAAGTCCTTTGGTTGACTTTCTCCTTCCCTCTCTCTCTCGTCTCCATGCGTTGGCATGGTCCCAAATAAGGATTGTCCATGCAAGAGACACCACACCTGTAGCATGTCGTTGCGCTGCAGGGATTCCAAGTCAGAGATCTACTTCCGTACTCCCGGCAGGGATCAAGGAGTTGGAGGTCGTCATCATACACCGTACGTGTATGAAACCACGAGGGGCCTCACTTGAGGCACCTTGGATGTTGTGAGCCGGAGCTGCTGCACGATGAAGAAGGAGCAAGGGGTGACCTGCGAGGAGCTTCGTGACCTTGAGGTTGGCTACGAGTTTGACTACTTCAACCACGTTCCCCTCGGAACGTTAACCGCATACGGTCTACAAGGGTATGTATACTATATGCTCTGGTCGTTACTGCATTACTACATAGATAGATCTTGGGCGTATTAGAGTTCCAGCGTAGGAATTTTTTTGTTTTCTGCTGCGGAACCCTTCAGTGGTATCAGAGCCGATCTACGCATAGGACACTACTAGAGAAAACCCTACCCGAGGCGCACCTGGAACCCCATCCGAGGCGCATATGGTATGCGCCTCTAGCACCACGCCTCTAGTATTTGCTACGCGAGGCGCATATCGTATGCGCCTCTAGTATCTGTTATGCGAGGCTCATATCACATGCGCCTCCTATAGTTCATATACGCGAGGCGCATATCAGTATATGCGCCTCGCATATATGAAGTATAGAAGGCGCATGTGATATGCACCTCGCATATGTGGTGGGATGCGCCTCCGGTAGTACCCAATATGCGCCTCCTATACTTCCCATATGCGCCTCGGGTATATTTTCGAAATTCAAGTTTTATAGTAATTTTCAAATTACAGTTTACATGTATTCCAATATATAATACAGTCCAAAATATAGTATAAACAGTACAGAATTTTCTAGAAAGTTGCAACTGGCAAACTCATAATAGAACCAGCATGAATACAAGTACATTACACATCAATCGTGACATGCGCGTTCATACATCAACAACTGCCAAGTTTTCACACAACACCAAGTGTTTATGCCACAAGTTCACACCTCTGAGTACAAGTTCACAATCACATTACAACTCCGACGACGGAGTTCTATCTAGATGAAGTAGAGCACATAACCTACCATGAAGAGCAACAAGGTTGTGATCACGAGGAAGTTCCTCCACTTCTTCCTCACGTGCCTCCTCCATTTCTCTTCCGCCACCTCTCTAGTCTTGTAGCCTTTGTAGTTGTTGTCCGAGAATTCGTTCACTTGCTTCTGGCAGTCTTCCCACTCGGCGTACACACCTGGAACATTGCCGACGTACACGACATAGCACTCTTCTCCATCTCCTATACACAAGATAGATGAAATTATCTATGTTAGTGCAAAGCAATAGCAGTTCACAAGATAAGATCATGCATATATATATGGGTGCAACAAGATGTAAGAAATCATGTTCTAATCATCGGCATTTCGAAGAAAGACAAAAAAAGCAAACCAAGAATGACTTGCATTAGTGTCTCATACTTATGTTGGGCATGGAAATAACAATGCTTACTGTTTGATCTCGTGCGGCAAGTAGAGTATATGCCCAAATTACTAGTTACTTGGCACACGAGATCAAACAGCGGCATAGTCATACACATGACGCCACAACACGTTCTAATCATCAGCATTTCAAAGAAAGACCAAAAAAATCAAGCCAATAATTACTTGCATTAGTGCCTCATACTTAGATTAGGCATGGAAATAACAATGCTCGTTGTTTGATCTTGTGCGGCAAGTAGAGTATATGCCCAAATTACTAGTCTACTTGGAACACGAGATTAAATAGCGGCATAGTCATACACATGATGCCACAACACGTTCTAATCATCGGGGTAGATGTACAATAAGGGGAATGGTCCTAGCTCTCTTGGTTAGCAAAGTAGATGTACAATACCACTGCTCAGTTGAAACCTTTGGGTACTAAAATGTAATTCACATATAGCTCTAATTTGGGCAAAATTAACTACATATAGCTCTAATCTTGCATAATCTTACATCTAATCTTGCATAATCAGAATATAGTCTTGCATAATCAGAGTATAATCAGAGTATTTGCATAATCTTACATCAAAACAGAGTATAATCTTGCATAATCGGACATCTAATCAGTGTTGATCATCACAGAGAGCCACAAACAGATCACAGGGAGACGGGAGAGGGAAGGGAAGAGGGGTAGGGGAAGGGGAGGGAGAGGGGAAGGGGGTCACCTCGACGACGGTGGACGGTGGGCGCGGACGGCGGTAGTAAGGGGCGACGATGGCGCGGCAGAGGAAGGGGCAGCATGGGCGGGCTCCTCCTCCTGGGCGCGGGCGGGCTCCTCCTCCTCCTCCTAGGCACGGCGGCAGAGTGAAGGCGACGGCGCGGTAGAGCGAAGGCGACGGAGAGGTTGCAGTCAATTCGTCCGATCTAGAGAAAAAGTGAAAGAGAAAAAGGCCCAATCATAGACAGGTACCTGCTTATTCGAGGCGCATATTTGAAAATGCGCCTCGCATAAGTTTACGCGAGGTGCATTCTGGTCATATGCGTCTCAGCTATTATTCACTACTAGTCAACTAGCGCGCTGCGCTGGTATCTGTCAACAAACACACATTAGCCCACTGGTATCGTCCCTTGTCCTATTCTGAACCCTAGCCACCCAGGTTCAAATCCTGGGGACAACATATTTTTGTAAAAAAAATAAAGGCCATTTTTCATGTAAAAACATTGTCCAAACACAATATAAACTATAAAATATACTGCAAGTATTTTAAAAATTCAAATATTGCCAAAACAACACAAGTGAGTATTATAAATGTGTCTCGTTGATACATAATATTCTCAATGCAATATTATAACATACAAAAAATGATAATTATGAATGTTTTGATACATAATAGTATGCCACACACACATGATGGTTCTTGACAATGGTCAGAGCGCACTAGCGTTTCTTGACAATGGTCGTCTTCTTGCCCTTCTTTGTCACGGTTGTATAGGTTACGTTCGGGACGTCTTCACTACTTCTTTTGAACGGAAGTCCTTTCTTAGGTAGGGTTGTGGTGTATGGTGCTTGGTTGTCATATCTGTCTTCCATCTTCGGGTCACCGTTCTAGTCAAAGTCTTGCTCGTTGGCGACTCCGTCCATTCCGATGATGTTCCTTTTGCCTCTCCTGACGGGTCTGTGATGTACCAGCATTGGTCAACCTTGCTAGCTAGAACCCAAGGCTCATTTCTCGCGAGTGCATTCACACTGGTGGTCTTTGACGGTATAACCATGGTGGTGAAATATCGGCCTTCTTTCTCGACGCTCTTGGCCCACCTGACACGGAACATCGGCACATTCTCTGTAACATAGTCGAGCTCCGAAATCTCCTCGATCCTTCTGTAGTATCTTTCCGGGACGTCGCCGGTGTAGAATATCCCCGTAACCCCTAAGTTCTGGTAATCGCAGTTATTGTCCTTTTCCTCTGTGTAGAACGTGTATCCGTTGATATCGTATGCCTGATAGGTCATCAGGTTGTGCGAGGTGCCCCGTGACAAGGAGAATATGAGTATATCTTCCTCCGAGTACTCTCTCTGCGGTGGATTAGCAATGACCTTCTCCCTGAACCACCGCGTGAAACCGGAGTTGTGCTCCTTGATAACATCTTCCTCCGAGTACTGGCGCCCCTGGTCAGCGTAATTCTTATTGATAAACTCTTTGTGCTCATATATGTATGGATCGACCACCTGTAGGTGCTGTAGCATGACCAGGTTTGCTCTTTCGAAGTCCTTGGTTTGGCCCTCGATGTCAACATGCTTCGGGCACCGACCCTCGTGGTGACCGCATCCAGCGATCCTCCCGAGGAGCTTGTTGAATGGTAGACCAAGAGGGGTCTCGGTTTGTAGAAAGTTCGAGCAGAAAGAGATGCACTCTTCGGCCAGGAAGCCGTTTGCTATGCTTCCATCTGGACGGGACCTATTCTTAATGTATCCTTTGATGTGTCCATTGAGCCTTTCAAACGGCATCATGCTTCGCAGAAACGGAGGACCGAGCTGGACGATATCCTCCACGACATGGAGAAGAAGATGAAGCATGACGTCGAAGAATGCAGGGGGGAATAGATCTCGAGCTCACATAGTATCACCACGATCTCGTCCTATAGCCTCGTGAGCTGCTTAATGCCTATCGACTTCCGAGAGATGACGTCGAAAAAGTTGCAGAGGCCAAACAATGTTTCATGGACGTGCTTGTCCATTATACCTCGGATCACGACCGGGAGTACCTGCGTCATCAGCATGGCAACGTCGTGAGACTTCATCCCGCTGAAGCGCTGCTTCGCCTCGTCTAGCCATCTACATATCTTTCCCGCGTAGCTGTTCGGAAATTTGACTCCGAGGAGGCACTTCATAAACTCTATGGCCTCCTTCTTACTCAGAGTGAGGCACGAGGCCTTGAGCTTGACCTCGCCCTTATTGGCCTGCTTTTTGCCCTTGCGACAATGGCTATTCTGTGTTTCCGTCTCCTCGTCCTCCTCCTCGTCATCGCTAGGTGGTGGTTGAAGTTCATCCCTGATGCCCATATGCTTCAAGTTGTTCCTTGCCTTCGGCCCATCTTTGGTGTTTTCGGTGTTAAGGAGGGTGCAAGCAGACTCTCGCCCACGTTCTTCGTGATATGCATGAGATCGAGGCTATGAGGAACGCGGAGGATCTTCCAATATGGCAAGTCCCAGAAAACAGACCTCGCCTTCCATACCTTCAGCAGCAGCTCTGGCTTCTTCTGGGTCTTTCCCGGTGCAGGTCATTCCTTCTAGTTATTCAACATCTCGTAGATTTCTGTGCCGCTCCTCTGGTCCGGATTCCTTGGAGCTCGACCGCCCCATTGAACAGATCTCCTAGCTTTATCTAGGCGTGATTCTTGGGTAGCCACCTCCGAGCCCCAAGGAACATGGTTTTCCTGGACCAGTGATATTTCTATAGCTAGCGGTATGTTGTATTATCTTTACACCTAACGCACCCATAGAATCCTTGGACCACCTGCCTTGAGAAGTATCCGTAACCAGGATAGTCTTGCACCGTCGTGATCACCGCCGCTCTCATGTCGAAGTATTCTTGTCTCGAGGCGTCCCACGTACGGGCTCCTTCTTCCCATAATGTGGCCATCTCCTCTTTCAACAACGTGAGATACAGAATGATGTCTATACCAGGTTGTTTTGGCCCTTGAACTAGCATACTCATGGTTACGTACTTCTTCTTCATGCACAACCAGGGGGAGGTTGTAGATCCATACAAACACAGGCCAGATGTTGTGTGTGCTGCTCTGGCTTCTGAACAGATTGAGTCCGTCGGTGCTCACGCCCAGCCTAAGGTTCCTTGACTCTTTCCTGAAATGTTGGTAATATTGGAGGTCCAACGCCTTCCACTGGCAAGCATCCGAAGGGTGCCTTAGCATTTCCTCCTTCTCCGGATCATCGTCTTCCGGCCTCTTTCTTTCCGTGTGTCAGCGCATGAGCTCTGCTTCCTTAGGGTCCGTGAAATACCGCTGCAGATGAGGAGTTAGAGGAAAGTACCACACCACCTTTCTAGGAGCTTTCTTGGTCCCTCTCTTGTATCGAGAGGTCTTGCACACCGGACACGTGGTCTTCTCCGCGTCCTCGCCCCGGTAGATGATGCAGTCATTTATGCAGACGTGGTATTTCACATGCGGTAGATTAAGAGGGCACGCGACTTTCTTGGCCTCAGCGATACTAGTCGGACATGTCTTCCCCTTCTTGGGAAGAATATTGTGCCAGAATGCAATGTTGTCGTCGAAGCATTCGTCGGTCATTTTGTGTTTCACTTTCATCTCCAGAGCCCTGAGCGTTACATTCAGACGGGTATCCCCGTCGTTGCATCCATCAAACAATGGAGTGACCATGTCTTTCTTCATTTGCTCCAGCTTACATTTCTCTCTAGCGGTGGCTCTAGCTTTACTCGTCTCCATGATAAGCAGATCTTGGACATGAGGGTCTCGTAGCCAGCTCGAATCATGGTCGACACCTTCATCTTTGTGTTCATGCCCGACGCCACCTTGATCATCTTCGTGTTCATGCCTGGCGCCACCCTGATCTTCATGATCATCACCTGCCCCACCGTCGGCGTCTTGATCTTCGTGATCATGACCGGCATCTTGATCTTCACCATTATTGACATCCTCATCATCATCTTCGTCATCATGTATTCGCCGAGTGTAGCCATCCATGAAACTACGTCAGAGCAGGTGCAACTCCAGCAATCCAGAATTGTGCCTTATCAGATACATCAGCTTGAAGTCACGACACGGACATCTTATCTCCGTCTTGTTTGCACGTGCCATATCGGTCCTCGTGCATCTCATCCACCTATCCACGAGGGCTTTGCGGATCAGTGGTCGGACCATGGTCGCCTACGCGTGGTACAAAGAGCAAGAGAATAATTAGAGCATATATGGACATCTGGATCACCGGAAAAATTCGGCATGACCTCCCCTAAAAAGAGGACATCTGCGAGTGCTAGAAATTCACCGGAAAAGAAATGAATCGACATTCTGGCGAAACATTGGCATCTCAAATGAAATCCCTGCACAAAAAGAAGCATGCATGTAACACCCCAAATCTTTAATCAAGGTTATCAAGTTCCTAATCACCCAATTTAGGGTTAACAAAAACTTTTATTAAGAAAATGAATATGAATGCATGTGTGTTTGCATTTGTGTAGAATCGAGTGTATATGCCCTGCCTGATTGTTCTAAATATTGTGAAATGGTTTAAAGGTGAATGCCACATCATCTAGACCATTTACCAACAAAATCCAAAGGGAAAGAAATCAAATACGATTAAATAAAGCAAATGGTCATTTTGACCATTTTAAACCACTAGGCCATTTTAGGTGTTCCTAGAAGAAGATTTCTAACAGAAACATTTCTATTTCTTTTCACCCCTTGCTAGACCAAGTAAAAATGTATCAAGGCCCACTTTACAAACTTACAAAAACATCTAGCAAATAAATTTAAAGGACATTTGAAAATTTAATCCAATTCATATGTGAAGATTACACTTTTTCAAAAACCTACCAAATCAATTCCCCTTGACCTCTCCAAGAAAACCTAGTCTCTCAAGATTAATATAAGATCACTCAAAAAAATGAATCAAAAATTCAAAAATAAATTTCATGCGGCCATTAACACAAACACCTTGTCTACATAGAATAATCCCTAGCCTAACTCCACTGTTTTGTACAGTGATCATCGACCAATTGACCTCCCTCTTAACCCCCTTGTCCCCTCCAGTGTCTAGCAGCACCAGACAAGCCTCCCTGTCGCGGTGGAGAACAGTGGAGTGCCGTTGTTTTGTGGTCATCACCGGCCGACCATGGCCAGCTTGCACCAGACCACCCCGCTCCCATCCAGCATGTCCACTAGCACCGCCGCAGCCTACCGCCACTCCCTGTCCAGGCCACAGCCCCAGCCGAGCCATGGACCACCCTAGTAGCGCCGCGCACCGCCTCTCTGTGACGTGTCTAGAGCGCTCCAGTGCGCCATGCCCGACTAGCCCCGCCAGCTCGCGCCTTGCCCTCACCGTGCACGCGCAGCCTCTCCATGATCACCCCACCCCGGCAGACACCCCCGTTCGCCGCCGCGTGACCCGCAGCAGCCACACGCCGCCGCAAGGACCTCTGCTTCCGCTCAGAGCATCGCATGCGCCAGACCAAACCAAGCCGCCCCACGCCACGCCATTAAGTCCGTGAGAACTGCCAGGGAGCATCGAACCGTCCTAGGCCCTCGCCCATGGCAATAGCTTTACTCTTTTACTTTACCAAAGTTCTTTACTTTTAGTTAATGCTTTGTGAGGTTTTGGAAAGATAGTATAGATAGCATAAAGAGTATAAAACTAGGCCTATACTAGATGTCATTCTATGGCATGAGATTGAGATTAGTATCCCTCATTAGTGAACACTCTTAACTTAGTGGCTAGTGCTAAGCATAAAACTTGATTACTCTAGATGGGAATACTTGGTGAAAATGATTATGAAAACCTTGGAATGATGACTCATTCTATTGAGATGTTTTGACATGTGTTGAGAAACACAAATGGATTTGATGATGAAAATGTTGAGGCATGAGCCTTAGCCCTTTCTAAAAGCTGATGGTTGGGTTCGGATGCGATACCATTCCAATTTTACAGTACAACCACAATACCTGAATTGGGTAAGGCTTAGAAGGAAGTTTAAAGGCATTAGTATGGGTTCCCTCACGGAGGAGGTTTGAGCTTAGGCTACCTCTTGATGATGTCCACCTATGCAGTGCCCAGGATGGCAGATGGCCATGGCTGGGAGGCCAAGCTCATAGGGGAGGTGCTTATACTAGAGTGTAAAAAGGAAAGGTTATGATTGATTATCCGCATACTAAGTATGATGATTCAGGGTTATCCCTGATGGATGTATCGAATTTTTTGGTGAAAGTGTACCACCTCTGTAGAGTGTCAAACTATTCGAATAGCCGCGTCCGCGCTCATGGACAGTTGGAGTGGCCATACTGTTCCGTCGTCAGATGTTTTTCAAAATGACTTGTGAAGTGATCTATGTTTTTGACTTGACCACAACAGGGTTGTGAATATGAAAACGAGGTTCCCAACTTAAAGTGATTTAGCACTTTTACTTAGTTTTCTTTACTTCTAAACTCATTTAGATAAATCTGGCTTTTTGCAAATAAACTTAGAGCTTAAGATTCCTACTAGAACTACCTTACTTGTTAGTGATAGTTTGCGAGTACTTAAAGAGTACACATGGCTTTGTCCTTGGCTATTCCCGTGGCCAGACTATGAGGAGGACTATCTGGAAGAAGGATAGCAGGACGGCTACGACAACTAGGATCATCTCCCATCGTCAGCATTGCCTGTGACACTAAGGATGGAGCCCGCTGCTACGCTTATTATTTCGCTGCTCGTTTGTATTAAGACTAGATCATGAGATCCTTTATTTGTGTAAGACCTTATTATGGTTTGTAATGGATGATGTACTATGATACCCAAATTGTTTTGTCTCGCAAAAATGGTAATCCTAGATTGCGATGTATGGCATAACAGGCATCTGGGATTAAAAATCCGGGTGTTGACAAGTTGGTATCAGAGCCATCCTGACCATAGGAGACCCTAGTTAGAACGGACGTCCAAACAAAAACTTAGTTTCGAAACAAAAGAAGTGAGTATTTATGAAAACATATTCCCACTCTTATCCTTGATTCTTTCAAAAAAAATCATGTTCCTCAAAAACTCTTACATTCCTACATAAAATTTGACACACTTGACCACCTCACTAACTTACTCATCCTAAATTCTTATAGATGGAAGTTCAGTATTGCAAGTTCTATCAGTTGGGCAACGAAGGCCAGCTGATCTTTGAAAGGGATCTTGATGCACTGTCTGAGTATCTTGAGCGTCCGCATCCGAAATTCTTCGGAGCTCAACTCAAGGATTTCCTAGGAGGAGATCTACAATGGCTAATAGTTGCAGACCTCAGAGGAAAGATGGAAGCACCCCTTTCTGAGAAGATTCAATTCATCGTGAGAGAGAACAACTGGCTAGATGGATTAGCTAGGGATATGCATGAAGCTCTTGCCCGTCAGTGTGGGCAAAACATCAACTTGATCCAGGGAACTCGATTTGCTCATTACGCAAGGCGTAATTCTATGGTAATGCCATTGGAGATGCCAAGTCACCCGGAGATGAAGCGCCAAGTCGAGAATCTTGACTTCCTACTGTATGATAGGTAGAAGGAATTGGACAATGCTCGAGCCTACGCCAACCACAACCTTGCCATTGCTGCCAAGAAGAACCAGACTCTCGCCATGCTCGTCAAGGATCGCCAGTCACTTCGCCGTCAACACGAGAAGAAGGATCGCACCATCGCTCGTCTTCGCAAGAAGGTGGCCAACCTCGAGAAGACCAACCATGAGCAAGAAGTTCAGCTTGAAGCAAAAGAAGAAGAGGAAGAAGGTGAAGACATCCAGGGAGATATTCACTCGTACCCCAGTGATGACAACGACTACCTGGAGGATGATGCCATGGATTTCTACACCGATGATGATGATTCCGACTTCATTGATGATGATTAGATGCACTTGATCACTACCGTAGGAGTGAGTTGTATCGGTCCCACTGTACCTTAGTTTACAGAATGGTTCTTAAAACTATCTGTTTTCATTTTGTGTTGTGGTGTGTGTTTGTATTGTGTGCTTGAATGAATGCATGAATGAGAAGAAGTTAGTTGCAAAACCTGAGTTTGAACTCAAAGTTTAAACCTTGTGAAAACAAGACCATCAACCTTAGAACTTTCCCTCTTACCTCATTATCTATCTCAATCTTCAGATGACTCGTGGAAACCCCAGAGGGAGCAGCTCATCGCGGGACCCGATGCTGCAGATTCTGCAGATGCTAGTTTCCGACTGTGACGCTAGTAGAGCAGAGTGCCAAGCCAATCTAGCCACCCTGCAACAGATAGCTGATACGTCCATTTTGCATCACTATTGTATATCATAATTCACTGTTATTCATTGATATATTTCATATTAAGAGATGATACTTATGTTATTTCATCTGTTTTTGCATGGTTGATGAATTTTGGAGCATGGACCGTTGTACTAAGGATTCTAATGGAAAAGGTGCTGTTTGGGGGCAAAATTCACGAAGATCAGAAAATCCGGGAAAATACATGGAAAATCCTATTTTTCCAGAAGACGAAGGAAGCTAGAAGGGGAGGCTCAGATGGGCCACAGGGGGCCCACACCACCCCCTAGCGCGGGCCAGCCTAGGTCGCGCCACCAGGTGGTGTGGTCGCCCTGGTCCACCCCTGGCCCTCCCCTCTGGCGTATATTATCCTCCTGAAACCCTAAGACTCGAGGAGCAACCACAGAAAGATTACGCCGCCTCTGCAGTGTGGAAAACACCGAGAGAGAAAGATCTCTCTGGCAGACAGAATTCTATCGGGGGAATTCCTTCCCGGAGAGGGGAGATCATCGCCATCAACACCACCATCAAGCTGGACTTCATCGAGATCATCATCATCATCACCACCATCATATCCACCAGCACCCTCATCAGCATCTCCATATCGCTGTAACAATTGGGTTTAATCTTGCATAGTTCTTAGGGGAAACGTTCCCGGTGTTGATTACTCTTTGTAGTTGATGCTATTGAGTGAACCGTTGAATTATTGTTTATGTTCAGATTGTTATACATCATTATTCCATCTCTGATCATGATCCATATGATGTCTTGTGGGTAGTTCGTTTTGTTCTTGAGGACATGGGAGAAGTCATGTTGTTAGTAGTGGAATTGTGTTGAGAAAGATTCAATAGTTTGATATTTAAGTTGTGGTGTACTTCTTCTAGTGGTGTCATGTGAACGTCGACTACATGATACTTCACCTATATGGGCCTAGGGGAATGCATTGTGTATTTGGCTACTAATCGTAGGGGTTGCCGGAGTGACAGAAACCGGAACCCCCATTAGGAAACCATTACACAAGGGACGTCAGGGTCTTAGAGATTAAAGCTATGGTTAGGTTTCTACCTTAATTACTTTATTGTACTTGCGGATGCTTGCAAGGGGTATAATCACAAGTATGTATTATTCCTAGGAAGGTCCGTACATTAGCACAAGTTCACCCACACAACACTTAGCAAACTAAAGAAGATTAATCAATTATATGAAGCGAAAGCACTTGATGATATTCACATGTGTCCTCGAGAATGTTTGGTCATCTTAAGTAATACAACCGGCTTGTACTTTGCTGAATAAAGGTTTGGGCCACTTGCTGCATTTATTCTTATTGTCTTTTATTTACTCGTACTTTATTTACTTGCATTATCAAAAAAAACCTAAAAATCCATTTGCTAAGTATTTGCAGAGAATTCCTGATCCATACCACTAGCAAGCACCTTCTGCTCCTTATTGGGTTCGACACTCTTACTTATCGAAAATACTGCGATACACCCCCTATACTTGTGGGTCATCAAGACTATTTTCTAGCGCCGTTGCCAGGGAGCGAAGCGCTATTGGAGAGTGGAACTGGTAAAGGAAACTTCTACTGTGAGTATTTTTTATTTTTGTTAGTTTCTTTATTTTCATTATGGATAATTCACTGAGTTTCTTATTTTGTAATGCTACTACCACTGCTAAGGTAGTAGATGAATCACCACCTGCTAAGAATGATACTTTTAAAATACCTACACGAATTATTGATCGTGTTATGGATAACTACTATGTTGGGGATGGAACTGTCCATCCCGGTGATCATTTACTCTTTATACATGAATTATGCGGGTTGTTCAAGTGTGCAGGTATTACTATAGACCAAGTCAAGAAGAAGTTATTCTCATTATCACTAAAAGGAAGAGCTGAGGAATGGTATAAGATGTTGAAGAATGGTCAAGCTCTTGAATGGGAGGAAATAGTGCCTCTCTTTTATTCAAAGTTTTATCCTCCTAGTGAGATTCATAAAGATCAGAATCAAATATACAACTTTTGGCCACTTGATGGAGAGAGTACAGCTCAAGCTTGGGGGAGATTGAATTTACTAATGCTCAAATGTCCCATTCATGAGCTCCCCAACAATATTATTATCAATAACTTTTATGCAAGGGTTTCTCTTCATGATAAGGATTCATTGGATGCTTCCTGTGCTGGATCATTCACTCGCATGGAAGAAGAAGCTAAATGGGATCTTCTGGACCGTATTCAAGATAATGCTGAAGCATGGGAGAATGACAAAGGAAGAAAGTCAGGTATAAATTATGATTATGAATGCATTGAATCTTTTATGGGAACTGATGATTTTCAAAATATTAAAAATGCTTATGGTCTAGACTTTGAAGCTATTGCAACTTATTTTTAAGGCTTTTGCTTCCTACATTGAAGTGCCTAAAAAGAAATGGAATAAGTATCATGAACCTTATAAAGATATTGATAAGTGTGTTCCTACAAGAAATACTAAAGTTTATACTGCTAATCATGCTTTACCTGAACCTTACATTGAGAAAATCCATTTCCCACTTAAGATAAAGGAACATTCTATGATAGCTAGTATGGTTAATGAAAGTACAAATAAAGTAGTTGAACCTGATAAACAGATTGATGATGAACCTATAATAGCAAATGTGAAATATTTTGTCACTAAATATGAAGAAGATGGGCACACTATCCTCTGTAAGGATATCCCTAATATTGTTTCACAAAGTAGTGTTGTGAGAGCTAGTGTCCCTGTGTTTTCTGTTAGGATAAATGATCATGGCTACAATGGTTCTTGTGATAGTTATATCATTAAATTTATGCATGATACTAAAAGTTATTATGAGAGAGGGAAGCCTATTCTTATGCATCTCAATAATATCAAGTTTCCTTGTTTTATGCTGAAAGTTTTTATGTTGCACTTCTTTTGCCTTCCTATGCTAGTATCCTCTAGTTTCGACAACTTGTTTGTTTACAAAATTCCCTTGCATAGGAAGTGGGTTAGACTTAAACATGTGTATTTTTGCTTCTTAATGCTCTCTTTTACTTCAATTCATATTCTTATGTGAGCATCATTCAAATTATCATGCCCATCTTAATGGCTATAAAGAAAGAGCTTTTTGGGAGATAACCCAGTTTATTCTTGCTTTCAGTTTGTTTTTGTTTCTTTGAGTCTTGGAAGTTATTACTTCGGTAATAACTGCTTCTTATCCTTTTTGTTTGGTTTTTTTGACAAGATCAACCTCTAATGAGAGAGAAGTAAGATTTGGGGAAGATGTTGTCCTGAAATAGATTCTTGTGCTTCACCGTAAAAATTCGTGAGAGATCTCTGTATGTCGGATTGAGATGTAATGTTTTGTGCTTCTGCCCCAGGTTGTTATTTAACTTTTGTTAGTTTTGCACTTTTTGATTTGAGCAACAGAAGATTTTCTAAAAAAATTGATCTTTACCTGCTGGTCTGTTTTGACAGATTTTGCCACTCTTGCATTTGTTTCTTTAATCGATTTCCTTTTTGAATTCTTTTTGGGTTTTCGGAAGGAGTTGCTACAGTAGCTTATGTTTTGATGGTTTTCAGTTGAAATTGGACTCAAAAGGTTTTATCACTTCACTTATACTAATGTTGCTAATGAGAACTGTGTAAAGTTTTGTGTGAAAGAAATTTCCAGGTTATTGGAGAAAATGGTGTAATAAGAAAAAGAAAGGTTTCATGACTCAAGCAATATGAGTATGAAGATGAAGATATTGATGTTATTCAAGTGGTGACTCCGGAAGAATCTACTAAATACCAAATTCAGAGACCTACAGAGTCCATTTTCGAATAGGTAACAATTCTGGTAAGGAAAGTTCCACGAAAGATCAGTCCAGTTATATTTTTGAAGTTTTTAGCCAACAAGGAAAGCTACGAAGCGAAAGAGGGACAGAAACCGAGCCAGGGTGGCTCACACCACCCTGTGGCGTGGGCCCACCCCTGGCCACGCCACCAGGTGGTGTGGCCGCCTCGAACTCCGTCTCCGACCCGTTTTCTCCTAGTACCTTCCTTTTGTTGTGAAACTTCGTAATATATAATCCCCCGGATCCCCCGAGGTTCGTATATCGTGTTCTCGTCGTGTTTTCATTTCAATCTGTTTCTGCCAGGAACTATTTTTGAAAGTTTAGAAGCACAATGGTGTTTGCCAAGGATAAGGGAAAGGAGCCTATGGAGGAAGATCTCCAAGACCCCAGTCAGGAGGAGGAGATCAAGAGTGAAGATGAAAGGGAGCAAGGCCAACATCCGCACACCAGCACTACCATTGCAAGCATTGGAGTGGTGACGAAGAGACTGGCGATCTTGGACGAGCAGTGCCAAAGTCTGGGCCTTCTGGTCGGCAATGGCACGGTTCTGGTTGGCTAACTCCCTTGCATTGTCCAGTTCCTGTTGTCTGTCGTGTAGCAAGAAGTCAAGATTCTCCACTTGACGCCTCAACTCTGGGTGACTTGGCATCTCCATTGGCATTCCCATGAAGTCAAGTCTTGCATAGTGAGCAAAACGGGTTCCCTCGATTTGGTTGACGCTGAGGGCACATAGACATGCGAGAGCTTCATGCATTGCCCTGGCTAATCCATCTAGCCAGTTGTTCTCCCTCACAGAGAACTGAATTCTCCCAGAAGTTAGTGCTTCGATGCTACCTCTAAGATCAGTGGTGACTAGCCACTGCAGGTCTCCTCCTGGGGGTCCTAGAAGTTGAGCTCCTAGAAACTCCGGATGTGGGCATCCCAGTAACTCCGACAGTGAATCCAGATCCCTCTCGAAGATTAGTTGACCTCCGTTTCCCAACTGGTAAAACTTGCTGAACTGAGTCTCCATCTACAAGAATTTAGGATGAGGAAATTAGTGAAGTGATCAAGTGTGTCAAATTTTAAGTAATGTAAGAATTTTGAGGAACATGAATTTTTGAGAAAGAATGAATTCCCAAGGTTAAGAGAGGAAATAGTTTTTCATAAATACTCACTTTGGTTTTGAAACCAAGTTTTTGTTCGGACGTCCATTCTAACTAGGGTCTCCTATGGTCAGGATGGCTCTGATACCAACTTGTCAACACCCGGATTTTTAATCCCAGGTGCCCGTTATGCCATACCTCGTAATCCCAGGATTACCATTTTTGCGAGACATAACGGATTGGATATCACAGTACATCATCCATTACAAACCATGCATAAGGTCTTACACAAATAAGGATCTCATGATCCAGTCTTAGTACAACAAGCAGCGGAAATAAAAGATAAGCGTAGCGGTGGGGTCCATCTTCAGGGGCACAGGCATTGCTGACGAAGGCAGATAGTCCTAGTTATCATAGCCGTCCTGCAGGCCATCATCTTGATAGTCTCCTTCATAGTCTGGCCATGAGAATAGCCAGGGACAAAAGCCATGACTACTCTTTAAGTACTCGCAAACTACCACTAACAAGTAGTATAATTCTAAGTTAAAGTGCTAAATCTAAGTTTAACCATAAAGTTAAGTTTGAAATCTAAGATGAGTTCTGAAGCAAAGAAAGATAAAATAAAGTTCTAGAATCACTTAAGTGGGGAAGCTATTGTCATAAACACAACCCTGTTGTGGTCAAGTCAAGATTCATCATTCATTTCATAAGTTGTTTTGAAAACATCTCACAACGAAACGGTATGGCCATACCAACTGTCCATAACCGCAGACACGGCTATTCGAATAGTTTGACACTCTACAGAGGTGGTACACTTTCACCACAAGATTCGATACATCTATCAGGGATAACCCTGAGTCATCATACTTAGTATGCAGATAATCAAACATAACATTTCCTTTACACACCCTAGTATAAGCACCTCTCCTATGAGCATGGCCTCCCAACCATGACCATCAGCCATCTTGGGCACTGCATAGGTGGACAACATTGAGAGGTAGCCTCAACTCAAACCTCTCCCGCGGGGGAACTAATACTAATGCATATAAATTTCCAGCTAAGCCTTACCCAATTCAGGTAGTGTGCTTGTACGGTAAATTTGGAATGGTATCACATCCGAATCCAACCATCAGTTTTATAAAAAGGGTTAAGGCTCATGCCTCAATATTTTCATCATCATAAACCATTTGTGTTTCTCAACACATGTCAAAACATCTCAATAGAATGACTCATCATCCCAAGGTTTTCATAATTCATTTTCACCAAGTGTTCCCATCTAAAGTGACTCAAGTTCTTATCTACTTTAAACTACTAAGTTAAGAGTGTTCACTAAGGTGGAAATGATGGGTTCAATCTCATGCCATAGAATGACATCTAAAGGGTTCTAAATAGGTCAAGTTTTATACTCGTTATGCTACCTTCAAAACAAGTAAAGAACTTTGGGCAAAGGAAGTAAAGCTTAAAAATAATACTTGGGGTACTAAATAGTCAAAGTGGTATAATCAAAGCATGCCTAAAGCATCTTTGCTAAACCCTCTAGTTTAATCCTAGCTTGCTAAGCATTAACTTGCAAGTGTTAGCTTGCCAATAGTAGCTTGCCTTGGTTGGTGCATTGGTTGAAGTTTTCTTCTTCTTCTTGGTAGAACTCCTCCTCCTCGTAGACTTGGTCGGTACTATCTTCTATAAATACATACGGAGTACACAATCACCAAAAATACTTAACTAGTTTAATTAGCACTCTAAGGCACATCTTTGATGATCTATTATTATCACAAGCATCACAAGTTTTATTCAATAGTTTCCTCCTTTTTATTTTAGAAAAGTAATTTCTACTCATTGAAAATTAACTAAGATTTAATATTCACCACTTAAAATATGGTATCATGTGGGCACATGTCATCACCACATATTCTAACATGTGGGAATGTAATTTAAGGGTTGGATCAATATTTACTTTGGTTTAAGTTCATTATTTAATGATTTAAAGTGACTAGAAATGCCTATATAGCATTATTTTGGTACTAGTCCAAAGTCACTGCCTGTAAACCTTAATATTATTACATATTCAGATAGGTATGATGAAATGTGATTTTTGAGAGTTGAAATCAACTCAAAATCTATCTTGGTTGATTTTATAAAAATGTTACAAGGTGCAAATGCTTCTGTTTTGTTATTTTTACTAGGAGAGATCTCTAACTCTAAATGAATTAAATCTAACGGGCTTTGATAGATCTTTTCAGTAGCTTTCCAAAAAAATTGGAATCACTTCATTTGGATTTGCAAATCTCTCTGAATTGGTTTTCAAACTATGGGACAGAACTAATTTTAATCTAAAAAGAAAAATCCTAATTTAAACTAATGCGCCATGCCGCCAAAGTGTCACTCCATCACCACGAGGCTCAGGTGACAGGGGTCCACCAAATGCTCATAACGCGCGAATTGGTACGAGGCGATCTGGGGCGTTGGATTAGAGTGGGGATCAACGGCTGGGGATCGTCATCGACGACGGACCTGTCGCCGGCGAGCTCTAACCCTAGCGGCTCGGTGGGGGTACATAGGGGGCATACCAGGGCTCCAGCAACGACAGCGAGGTGGGCAAACGGACTGGTGGTCGACGGCGAGCTCAGGGACGGTTGAGGCAGCTCCGGGGGTGGTCGCAATCAGTGGCGCCCTTCTCCTCTAGAGGCGGCCTGCTCCAGTACAATTCTGGCGAGCTGCTGCTCCCCGTGCTCCGACTAGAGGGGTGGGATGATCAGTGTGGTGAGGGGAGTGGAGTGGTGTGCTGCAAAAGGCTGGAGGTGCCCTCCTTTTATAGGCTCGACGGTGAGACCGAGAGGGATGGGCAGGCGACGGTGGTGATATGGCTACGGGCTGCTAGTGGCATGGCTGAGGGTGGCGATCGACACGCGGTCTCCTGGCGGTGCTCTAGGACTTTAATGCGGGCTTAGGGGTGGTGGTAAGCGATCGGGCGGAGCTGGGCTGCGGTCCAGGGCGGCAGGCATGGCGCTGTCGGCGTGCGGCGCTTCTGGCAGCGTGCTTGCGGCATGGCGCGGTGGCACTGGGCGCGGGGTTTTCTCGGTGGTCCACGGCTGGTAGTGGCTCGGGGAGGGGACAGTGGGCAGCGGTGAGGTGCTAGCTAGCTGCTAGACATGGCGAGAGAGAGGGGGGGACGGTCTGCTGCTGCGGCGATGACCAAGTTGGCCGGTGAGTTGGTGCTCGGGGTGGCTCAGCACTGTTGCTAGGGACAAGGGGGTGAGGTGCTAATGGTCTGGTTTGATCAGGAGGGGACAAAGGGATTAAGTGGAGATCAAATGGGGTCAAAACCCTGTACAAAACAGTGAGCTATGTTTAGACTTTGATTCTTGCCTGCCAAGTGTTTGATAAAATGGCCGCATGAACTTTACTTTTGAATTTTGAAAAGATTTTTGGTGGGTGTGCTAGGTACTAAGCTTGAGACTCTGTGGGTTCTTGGGTTTTGAAAATTGAGCTTGTTTGAGTGGTTTTTGAAATAGTGGGATCTTCCCATATGAAATAGATTCAATTTTAAACTGTTATTTAAAATTAGTATTTGAATGTTTTTAGCAGATCACAAGGTGGGCCTTGGTACCTCATTATGTGTACTAGCAAGGGGTGTAAAGATCCACTTTTGTTTCTGTTAGGTTTTGAGTACTAGGAATAGCCAAAGTAGGCATGATAGTTAATTTGGCCAAAATGACCATTCACTTCAATTATTCATTTTGAGTTGTTTTTCTTTGGGAAAAGTTTGGGAATGATTTAGATGATGCTTATTTCACCTAAGAATCATTTTACAAGCAAGGGATCACAGAACCATGGCAATTCAAATCAATTCCTAAATTAAATGCACATACACATGAATGCTTTCATACTTTGAATTGGAAAAGTTTTTGTTGACCCTAATTTTGATGATTTGGATCTTAATAACCTTGGATTAAAGTTTTGGGATGTTACAAACCTTCCCCCTTAAACAAAATCTCGTCCCGAGATTTACAAAGAAAACTAGGAATTAAAGAGATCTGGGAACTCGGTCCTAATGTAATCTCCGCGCTCCCAAGTGGCTTCCTCCTCGGTATGGTTGCTCCACTGAATCTTGAGAAACTTCATGCTCCTGGTCCTGGTGGTTCTGTAAGCTTCTTCTAAGATATGGATAGGCACTTCCCGATAGGTCAGGTCATTGTTGATTTCTACAGCTCTGTGATCGATGTTCTTGAAAACTTCAATCTTCTCGGGCACTTCCAAGCATTTGTGAAGTAATGAGATATGAAACACATTGTGGATGGCTGACATCTCTTCAGGCAGTTCCAGTTGATACGATACTTCTCCTCGACGGTTCAGAATCTTGAAGGGCCCGATATATCTGGGGGCTAACTTTCCTTTCAGACTAAAGCGTTGGGTTCCTTTCAATGGTGAAACCTTAAGATATACAAAATCTCTAACATTGAAAGTCAGGTCTCTCCTTCTCTTGTCAGCATAACTCTTCTCTCTGGACTAGGCGGTCTTGAGGTGCTCGTGGACTTTGTGAACCTTCTCTTCGGCTTCTCGGAGGATGTCGGGTCCAAAGATCTGACTCTCTCCTACTTGCGACCAATTCAAAGGGGTACGGCACTTTCTTCCGTATAGGAATTCAAATGGTGCCATTTGCAAACTAGCTTGATAACTGTTGTTATATGAGAATCCTGTGAAAGGCAGGCAGTCTTCCCATTTTGATCCGTATTCCAACACACAAGCTCTTAACATATCCTCTAGGATCTGATTGACTCTCTCAGTTTGTCCATCAGTTTGTGGGTGATAAGCGGTACTGAAGTTCAACTTGGTTCCCAATCCTTCCTGAACTTTCTGCCAAAATCTTGAGGTAAACTAGGTTCCTCGATCTGATACTATGGTCTTGGGGGTTCCATGCAGACTAACAATCCTAGCAATGTACAGCTCTGCTAACTTCGCACTCTGGTAGGTAGTCTTGACAGATATAAAGTGGGCTACCTTGGACAGTCTATCAACTATGACCCAGATTGAGTCATTTCCCCTACTAGACGTAGGTAAACTGGTGATAAAGTCCATTCCGACGAAATCACATTTCCATTTCGGAATCTGCAATGGTTGCAACAGTCCTGCGGGTCTCTGATGCTCTGCTTTGAATCTTTGACAAATGTCACATTTGGCGATGTAGCTTCCGATTTCTCTCTTCATCTTGTGCCACCAAAATTTCTCTTTCAAATCCTGATACATCTTCGTTCCTCCGGGGTGGATAGAATAAAGAGTATCATGAGCTTCCTTCATGATAACTTGCTTCAGCTCCGAATCTGCTGGCACATAGATACGGCCTTTGTACCACAGTACACCTTCTTTGTCTTTAGTGAATCCAGGTACCTTTCCTGTACCAATACGACGTTTGATTCCGTCGATACTTTCATTCCCCTTGTAGGCTTCCTTGATTTTGCTAATCAAAGTGGGCTGAAGTTCAATGCTAGCTAAGAATCGTTTGCTAACTAACTTAGTCCTGAACTGCTCCAACTCTTCATACAAACTTGGTTGCTTCTCCTTGATCATGGTGTTTAGCCTACACGGCAGTCTGCTAAGAGCATCCGCTACCACATTGGCTTTGCCGGGGTGATAGTGAATGTCAAGGTCATAATCCTTGATTAAATCTATCCATCTCCTTTGCCTCATATTCAGCTCTTTCTGAGTGAAGATATACTTCAAGATCTTGTGATCTGAGTAAATCTCATAGCGATTACCCATCAAATAGTGACGCCATGTCTTCAATGCCAAAACTACGGCTGCTAATTCAAGATCATGGGTCGGATAGTTCTGCTCATGCTGCTTCAGTTGTTGAGACAGATACGCGATGACTTTGCCTTCTTGCATCAACACACATCCTAGACCAATCTTGGATGCGTCACAATATACATCAAATGGCTTCTTGATGTCTGGCATGACCAATATTGGGGCTGATATCAATCTCTTCTTCAGCTCCTGGAAACTGGCTTCACATTTGTCAGTCCATTCAAACTTCTTGTCCTTCTTCAACAATTGGGTCATGGGTCGGGCTATGCTCGAGAATCCTTCTACGAACTTGCGGTAGTATCCCGCTAATCCGAGAAATGCACGGACTTGGGTTTGAGTGGTTGGAGCTTCCCATTCTTCGACATCTTTGATCTTGGCGGGATCAACAGAGACTCCTCCGGCAGACACAATATGTCCTAGGAATCCTACTTCTTTCAGCCAAAACTCACACTTGCTGAACTTGGCATATAACTGATGCTCTCTCAGGGTTTCTAGGATGATTCTCATATGTTGCTCATGCTCTTCTTCTGACTTGGAGTAGATAAGGATGTCGTCGATAAACACAACTACAAACTTATCTAGGAAATTCATAAAGATCTTGTTCATGAGATTCATGAAATAAGCAGGGGCATTGGTTAATCCAAAAGACATAACCGTATACTCATATAAACCATAGCGAGTAGTAAAGGAGGTCTTCGGAATATTCGTTGCACGAATCTTAAGTTGGTCGTAACCAGTCCTAAGATCAATCTTTGAGAATACCTAGGCTCCAATCAGTTGATCAAATAGATCCTCTATCTTGGGCAAGGGGTACTTGTTCTTGATGGTGACGTCATTCAACTTTCTATAATCTGTGCACAAACGATTGCCTCCATCTTTCTTGTCGACGAATAACACTGGTGATCTGCATGGCGCGGCGCTTGGTTGAATCAAGCCTTTCTCTAACATGGCATCCCACTGCTTCTTCAGTTCCACTAACTCTGATGGGTTCGTGCTATAGGGTCTTTGGGCTATGGGTCCGGTTCCAGGGATTAGTTCGATAATGAACTCAATATCCCTATCCGGGGGCATACCTGGCAATTCATCTGGGAATACGCCAGGGTATTCACAGACTACTCTGACTTGGTCGATGGTGGGTAGGGCTAGGCTCTTGTTGCACTTGAATTGACAGGGTAAGGTTTCAGAGATATGCTCAACTGTTACTCCAGAACTACTGGTCATGGTGATGGCTTTCTTAGCACAGTCTATCAATCCTTTATGCCTTGACATCCAGTCCATACCTAGTACTACTTCCAATCCTTTGGTTCCAAGTACAATTAGGTTGGCATAAAAATCTAACCCATGTATTCTGATAGGCACAGCTTTGCAAATTTTTCTATCTTTTGTAGTTGAACCGGGGATTTGAACTATCATGACATGCTTCAGGTTGGTTGGGTGAATCTTACTAGTGCATGCAAATTCTTCAGTGACAAATGAATGTGATGCTCCCGAATCAAACAATACTCTTGCTAAAACTGAGTTGATGAAAATATACCGGCACTATGTAGCGCTTCGGGCTTCTGCGTTCATGTGGAAGAGACGACCATTGCGGTTGTGAGGGTTCCCTGGGGCAAATCTTCTCCATGGTTGAACACGACACTGCTGCTGAGCTGGGGCATTCACATTTGCATTAGCTGCAGTCTTCTTGGGACACTCATTGGAATAGTGACCCTTCACTCCACACTCGAAACAAGTGATCTGGGACTTGTCCTTGACTGCGATAGGCACAACATTGCTGCCAGTTCTAGGTGCAGTGTTGTTGTTGTGGTTGTTGTTGTTGTTCTTGGGAGGTGCATGGTTGAAATTGTTGGCATTGCCGGAGTGGTTGTTGTTTCCTCCGGACTTCACATTGCCTCCGCTACGGTTGGGGTAGCTTAGGCGAGACATTGGGGGTCGATTGTTCCTTGGTGCATATCCTGGTGAAGGGTTGGGACGGTACTTCTAGTGACTGCTGGATCTTGATTGCTGCATCATACGACGCTTGCGGTTGTCGTTTGCCTGGTTAATCTTCCCTTCCATCTGAATGGCAGAGTCGACTAGCTCTTCGAGATCCTGGAAATGGATGTTGACGAGGACAGTCTACATTTCATCATGCAGTCCATTCAAAAATCTGTCCTTCTTCTTTGCCTTCGTGTTGATCTCGTCAGGTGCATATCTGGCAAGTGACAAGAATCCGTCACGGTACTCCACCACAGTCATTCTTCCTTGCATTAATTCTCGGAACTCATCCCTCATTCGGGTGACTAGACCTTGCGGCATGTGGGTGCGGCTGAACTTGACTTTGAATGCTTCCCATGTCATCACTTGACCATGGTTCATATTGCGGATACTAGTCCACCAAGCTCTTGCATCTCCTG
This sequence comes from Avena insularis, assembly GCA_023614405.1. NCBI lineage: Eukaryota > Viridiplantae > Streptophyta > Magnoliopsida > Poales > Poaceae > Avena > Avena insularis. The sequence goes on along the minus strand of CM042694.1, from coordinate 440,597,444 downwards.
CCAGATAGTGGGTGGCGAAGAGAACTTTCTCGTTGTCATCAACACTGGCTACCTCCAAGTTATTCTCCATCGTATGCAACCAGTCATCAGCATCTAGTGGGTTCTCAGAAGTGCTAAAGATTGGGGGATTTGTGTTCTAGAAGTTCTTCAGCTTGGATCCTTGATGATCCTAATTTCCATGACCTTGGTTGTTGAGAGCCATCTGGGCGATCTGCTGCAGTGTTGCTAAGTTGTCTTGGCGCTCTGCCCTGCTTGCTTCACAGTCTGCGATGAGATTCTGCAAGATCTGCAGCATTGGGTCTTGCGACGAGCTGCTCCCTCCTTGGTTGCGACGAGTCATCTGAAGATTGAGATAGAGATAGGGGTAAGAGGGAAATTCTAAGGTTCATGGTTTTTGTTTCAACTCTAAACCTTTGAGTTAGACTCGGGTTTTTGCAACTAACTTCATTTCATTCATGCAAACAAGCACACGATACAACACACACCACAACAATCAAAAGAAAAACAGATGGTTTGAAGAACCATTCTGTAAGCTATGATATAGTGGGACCGATACATCTCATGCTACGACAGTGCTCTAGTGCATCTACTCATCATCGATGAAGTCGGAGTTCCTCATCATCAGTGTAGAAGTCCACAGCATCCTCCTCCAGAAATTCATCATCGTTGCCGAGGTAAGAATCCATGTCTCCCTGGATGTCTTCATCTTCTTCTTCCTTGGCGGCAAGCTGAGCTTCTTGCTCCTTGACGGTCTTCTCGAGGTCGGCCACCTTCTTGCAAAGACGGGCGATGGTGCGATCCTTCTTTGCACGCTGGCGGCGAAGAGACTGGCGATCTTGGACAAGCAGTGCGAAAGTCTGGGCCTTCTGGTTGGCAATGGCACGATTCTGGTTGGCTAACTCCCTGGCATTGTCCAGTTCCAGCTGTCTGTCGTGTAGCAAGAAGTCAAGATTCTCCACTTGACGCCTCAACTCTGGGTGACTTGGCATTCCCATGAAGTCACATCTTGCATAGTGAGCAAAACGGGTTCCCTGGATTTTGTTGACGCTGAGGGAACATAGACGTGCGAGAGCTTCATGCATTGCCCTGGCTAATCCATCTAGCCAGTTGTTCTCTCTCACGGAGAACTGAATTCTCCCAGAAGTTGGTGCTTCGATGCTTCCTCTAAGATCAACGGTGACTAGCCACTACAGGTCTCCTCCTAGGGGTCCTGGAAGTTGAGCTCCTAGAAACTCCGGATGTGGGCGTCCCACTAACTCCGACAGTGAATCCAGATACCTCTCAAAGATCAGTTGACCTCCGTTTCCCAACTGGTAAAACTTGCTGAACTGAGTCTCCATCTACAAGAATTTAGGATGAGGAAATTAGTGAAGTGATCAAGTGTGTCAAATTTTATGTAATGTAAGAATTTTGAGGAACGTGAATTTTTGAGAAAGAATGAATTCCCAAGGGTAAGAGAGGAAATAGTTTTTCAAAAATACTCACTTTGGTTTTGAAACCAAGTTTTTGTTCGGACGTCCATTCTAACTAGGGTCTCCTATGGTCAGGATGGCTCTGATACCAACTTGTCAACACCCGGATTTTTAATCCCAGATGCCTGTTATGCCATACCTCGCAATCCCAGGATTACCATTTTTGCGAGACATAACGGATTGGATATCACAGTACATCATCCATTACAAACCATACATAAGGTCTTACACAAATAAGGATCTCATGATCCAGTCTTAGTACAACAAGCGGCAGAAATAAAAGATAAGCGTAGCGGTGGGGTCCATCTTCAGGGGCACAGGCAATGCTGATGAAGACAGATAGGCGTAGTTATCATAGCCATCCTGCGGGCCATCATCTTGATAGTCTCCTTCATAGTCTGGCCATGAGAATAGCCAGGGACAAAAGCCATGAGTACTCTTTAAGTACTCGCAAACTACCACTAACAAGTAGTATAATTCTAAGTTAAAGTGCTAAATCTAAGTTTAACCATAAAGTTAAGTTTGAAACCTAAGCTGAGTTCTGAAGCAAAGAAAGATAAAATAAAGTTCTAGAATCACTTAAGTGGGGAATCTATTGTCATAAACAAAACCCTGTTGTGGTCAAGTCAAGATTCATCATTCATTTCATAAGTTGTTTTGAAAACATCTGACAACGAAACGGTATGGCCATTCCAACTGTCCATAACCGCGGACGCGGCTATTCGAATAGTTTGACACTCTACAGAGGTGGTACACTTTCACCACAAGATTCGATACATCTGTCAGGGATAACCCTGAGTCATCATACTTAGTATGCAGATAATCAAACATAACCTTTCCTTTACACACCCTAGTATAAGCACCTCTCCTATGAGCATGGCCTCCCAACCATGACCATCAGCCATCTTGGGCACTGCATAGGTGGACAACATTGAGAGGTAGCCTCAGCTCAAACCTCTCCTTGAGAACTAATACTAATGCATATAAATTTCTAGCTAAGCCTTACCCAATTCAGGTAGTGTGGTTGTACGGTAAATTTGGAATGGTATCGCATCTGAATCCAACCATCAGTTTTATAAAAATGGTTAAGGCTCATGCCTCAATATTTTCATCATCATAAACCATTTGTGTTTCTCAACACATGTCAAAACATCTCAATAGAATGACTCATCATCCCAAGGTTTTCATAATTCATTTTCACCAAGTGTTCCCATCTAAAGTGACTCAAGTTCTTATCTACTCTAAACTACTAAGTTAAGAGTGTTCACTAAGGTGGACATGATGGGTTCAATCTCATGCCATAGAATGACATCTAAAGGGTTCTAAATAGGTCAAGTTTTATACTCTTGATGCTACCTTCAAAACAAGTAAAGAACTTTGGGCAAAGGAAGTAAAGCTTAAAAATAATACTTGGGGTACTAAATAGTCAAAGTGGTATAATCAAAGCATGCCTAAAGCATCTTTGCTAAACCCTCTAGTTTAATCCTGGCTTGCTAAGCATTAACTTGCAAGTGTTAGCTTGCCAATAGTAGCTTGCCTTGGTTGGTGTAGTGGTTGAAGTTTTCTTCTTCTTCTTCTTGGTAGAACTCCTCCTCATAGACTTGGTCGGTACTATCTTCTATAAATACATACGGAGTACACAATCACCAAACAATACTTAACTAGTCTAATTAGCACTCTAAGTCACATCTTTGATGATCTATTATTATCACAAGCATCACAAGTTTTATTCAATAGTTTCCTCCTTTTTATTTTAGAAAAGTAATTTCTACTCATTGAAAATTAACTAAGATTTAATATTCACCACTTAAAATATGGGATCATGTGGACACATGTCATCACCACATATTCTAACATGTGGGAATGTAATTTAAGGGTTGGATCAATATTTACTTTGGTTTAAGTTCATTATTTAATGATTTAAAGCGACTAGAAATGCCTATATAGCATTATTTTGGTACTAGTCCAAAGTCACTTCCTGTAAACCTTAATACTATTACATATTCAGATAGGTATGATGAAATGTGATTTTTGAGAGTTGGAATCAACTCAAAATCTATCTTGGTTGATTTTATAAAAATGTTACAAGGTGCAAATGCTTCTATTTTGTTATTTTTACTAGGAAAGATCTCTAACTCTAAATGAATTAAATCCAACGGGCTTAGATAGATCTTTTATGTAGCTTTCCAAAAAAATTGGAATCACTTCATTTGGATTTGTAAATCTCTCTGAATTGATTTTCAAACTAGGGGATAGAACTAAGTTTAATCTAAAAAGAAAAATCCTAATTCAAATTAACTGGGTGTGGGAAAGCTAACGGGCGGCCAGTTTTACTCATGGCCAGGCTCAGTGACAGGGGTCCACCAGTCAGCGGCTCATAACGCGTGAAGCGGTACGGGGCGATCTGGGGCGTTGGATTAGAGTGGGGATCAACGGCTGGGGATCATCGTCAACGACGGATCTGTCGCCGGCGAGGTTTAACCCTAGTGGCTCGCTGGGGATGCATAGGGGGCGTACCAGGGCTCCAGCAACGATGGTGAGGCAGGCAAACGGACTGGTGGTCGACGGCGAGCTCAGGGACGATCGAGATAGCTCCGGGGGTGGTCACAATCAGTGGCTCCCTTCTCCTCTAGAGGCGGCCTGCTCCGGTACAATTCTGGCGAGCTGCTGCTCCCCATGCTCCGGCTAGAGGGGTAGGATGATCAGTGAGGTGAGGGGAGGGGAGTGGTGTGCTGCAAAAGGCTGGGGGTGCCCTCCTTTTATAGGCTCGACGGCGATACCGAGAGGGATGGGCAGGCGACGGTGGCGACATGGCTACGGGCTGCTAGTGGCATGGTTGAGGGTGGCGATCGATGCGCGGTCTCCTGGCGGTGCTCTAGGACTTTAATGCGGGCTTAGGGGTGGTGGTAAGTGGTCGGGCGGAGCTGGCGCTCTGAGCGGCAGAGGCAGCGGTGTCCATGGCGAGCGGTGGTTATGAGGCGTTGGGCGGCGAACGGGCATGACCGGCGTGTTCCTTGGGTCGTGGCGGAGCGGTGGACACGGGCTGCGGTCGAGCGGCGGCTTGTGCATGCGTACCGGGTGCGGCGCTCTGGCGCGTGCTCGGCATGGCGTGGTGGCACTGGGCGCGGGGTTTTCTCGGTGGTCCACGGCTGGGCCTGGCTCGAGGAGGGGACAGTGGGCGGCGGTGAGGTGCTGGCTAGCTGCTAGACATGGCGAGAGAGGAGGACGGTCTGCTGTGGCGGTGACCAAGTTGGCCGACGAGTTGGTGCTCGGGGTGGCTCGGCACTGTTTCTAGGGACAAGGGGGTGAGGTGCTAATGGTCTGGTTTGATCAGGAGGGGACAAAGGGATTAAGTGGAGATCAAATGGGGTCAAAACCCTGTACAAAACAGTGAGCGATGTTTAGACTTTGATTCTTGCCTGTCAAGTGTTTGTTAAAATGGCCGCATGAACTTTACTTTTGAATTTTGAAAAGATTTTTGGTGGGTGTGCTAGTACTAAGCTTGAGACTCTGTGGGTTCTTGGGTTTTGAAAATTGAGCTTGTTTGAGTGGTTTTTGAAATAGTGGGATCTTCCCATATGAAATAGATTCAGTTTTAAGCTGTCATTTAAAATTAGTATTTGAATGTTTTTAGCAGATCACAAGGTGGGCCTTGGTACCTCATTATGTGTACTAGCAAGGGGTGTAAAGATCCACTTTTGTTTCTGTTAGGTTTTGAGTAATAGGAATAGCCAAAGTAGGCATGGTAGTTAATTTGGCCAAAATAACCATTCACTTCAATTATTCATTTTGAGTTGTTTTTCTTTGGGAAAAGTTTGGGAATGATTTAGATGATATTTATTTCACCTAAGAATAATTTTACAAGCAAGGGATCACAGAACCATGGCAATTCAAATCAATTCCTAAATTAAATGCACATACACATGAATGCTTTCATACTTTGAATTGGGAAAGTTTTTGTTGACCCTAATTTTGATGATTTGGATCTTAATAACCTTGGATAAAAGTTTTGGGATGTTACAGCATCAATACCAGAATATGCCCAAGGAGAAACTACCCTCCAATTGGGATTTTCCTCGTTCTAGCCATGCAGGAAAAGAAGACTTCAAGGAGGAAGAGTGGGGAAAGAATCGCAAGAGCTGGAATTCTCAACCCAACATGATCATGATCCGCATTGAGCAAAACTCACAACTGATTCATAATCTCACCTTCGAGATCGAGGACTTGGGGAAACTGATCAAAGAGCTCATCGAGAGAATACCACCACCACCGAAGGAGTAATTCATCATCAGGTTTTAGCATCCCCTTGGTTTGTTCCAAGCTTGGGGGAGTGCCGTGGTATCATATCACTATCTTCTATCTTTTTACCCTTTTAGTAGAGTCATATCATGAATAGAGAAGTTATCATGTAGGATGGTTTGCATTATGGAAGTGTCCCCTCTCTCGTTAGATATGTATCCCTTGGTGTGAGTAGCCGTTATGGAATATTAATGAGAAGTTCTATCATTTACTCTTTTGCATATCTTATATTAGTTTTCAATTCATGGTTATATGATTGATCTTGTCATTAGTATTGGTATCACTTTGGGATCATTGAGTTAATTTAGTTGGTTTTGGCAAACCTGGCTCGGTCAGTAGCAACACTATTTTTGAGGGTTGAATGAAAAAGATAAAAGTACTCTAAAGAAATATAATTTCATCGTCTTTCTTTCTTGATTTGCTCATAAGTTTAGTATTCTCTGGTTAAGATCTTTTGTGCTTCCAAGGAAGATTGCATGTTTGTTTTTATCACTTGTATGTTTGTTTGTTTCCTTTAACTCTTATACTTGCTACCCAGCCTTGCGAGCCAAAAACCTATACTAAGAGGGAATTCTTCTCGTGCATCCAATCCTTAAATCAAACATATGCCATTTGTGTCCACCATACCTACCTATTAGCACTATTGCTATTCCAAGTAAATTCTTGTTTTTATCTACCTTCCAAATTAAACTTGTTATGTGAAAATTAGTGATTAAAGCTCTCACGAACTTGATGGCACACTTTACTTTCTTGCATTTAATAAACTTGAACCATTGTACCCATCTATGTTGCGTATATGCTTGCACTTTGTAAGTTGTGAATTAGCATAACCATGCTGTCATGGGGAACGCTTTCAACATTGCACTGGTACTTTACCTAGTTGATATCATGTTCTTTTGTCTATGGATGTCGTCGGTGTGAAATGAAAGGGGAGCTTGTAAGTCCATGGAGTTATGTATGTGTGTTAGAGAAACGCCTGGGCCGCCGGTCTAATCCATGCCATCATGGTGGAAACCTGCAGCATAACCATAACGAGCATCTATGAAGCATTCTTCTTATAAAAAAAGAGATAGAGATTGAGAAAAAGAAAAAAAAGATGAGAAAAGAGGAAAGAGAGAAAAATCACAATATTCCCATGGTAAATAAGAAGATTGCTGAGATGTTTGTTGTCTGCTTGCCTTGTCATTTTGATATGGGGATTCTTCCATATCATCGGGCAAGGGGTACCCCGTTGGCGGTTCTCTATGATACACATGTACTTACTATGACAAGAACTTACCGGTGACTAAACTTGAGTAGAATGAGGAACGGCCCTCGTATTCAAGCGACATGAGATTTTCAACTTACCACTTGTCAAGCATATCCTCGTATTTGATCACATAAACATTAATCACCTAAAGATGCCTATGATAGGGGCAATGAGAGCTGAAAACTAATAAGTACCATAATTTTTGGGAGCTCTTTATGAAACTTGAAATCCTTGCTTCCCTCTGCAAAAGGCCTTTCTTTTACTTTTTAGTTGAGTCAGTAAACCTATTCCCCTCTATCTCAGCAAGTATTTTGAGTTGTTGTGTTTCATTCATTCATATGATGATTTATTCAATCATGTTTCTTATGTTCCTTGTTTTGCACATTGCTCTTATCTTGGTGATTACTACTTTGAAAGCTATCATTGAAAATTAGTTATTTGTGAACTCCAGCAAATTGTCAACTATTCTTCGACCAAGAGCTAAGTTTGCCATTACCAATTATGATTCACTTTATGTATCTTTATTGTGTTTCCTTTACTTATTGCAAGTTAAGTTATATAATAGTGATTTGTCTTCTATTATGACTTATGTATTGATGAATGTGATGCTTCTTGTCCGTATTCTTTTATCGACTCTTCACTCCATAAACCTCAAGCCATGTTTATTGAGCTCAGTTTCGCTTGGGGACAAGCAAAGTCTAAGCTTGGGGGGAGTTGATACGTCCATTTTGCATCACTATTATATATCATAATTCACTGTTATTCATTGATATATTTCATATTAAGAGATGATACTTATGTTATTTCATCTATTTTTGCATGGTTGATGACTTTTGGAGCATGGACCACTACAGTCAGGATTCTGATGGAAAATGTGTTGTTTGGGGGCAAAATTCGCGAAGATCAGAAAATCTAGGAAAATACATGGAAAATCCTATTTTTTCAGAAGACGAAGGAAGCCAGAAGGGGAGGCTGAGATGGGCCACAGGGGGCCCACACCACCCCCCTGGCACGGGCCAGCCTAGACCGCACCACCAGGTGGTGTGGCCGCCCTGGTCCACCCCTGGCTCTCCCCTCTGGCGTATATTATCCTCCCAAAACCCTAAGACTCGAGGAGCGACCACAGAAAGATTATGCCGCCTCTGCGGGGTGGAAAACACCGAGAGAAAGATCTCTCTAGCAGACAGAATTTTGCCGAGGGAATTCCTTCCCAGAGAGGGGAGATCATCGCCATCAACACCACCATCAAGCCGGACTTCATCGAGATCATCATCATCACCACCACCATCATCTCCACCAGCACCCTCATCACCATCTCCATATCGCTGTAACAATTGGGTTGAATCTTGCATAGTTCTTAGGGGAAACTTTCTCGGTGTTGATTACTCTTTGTAGTTGATGCTATTGAGTGAACCATTGAATTATTGTTTATGTTTAGATTGTTATACATCATTATTCCATCTCTGATCATGATCCATATGATGTCTTGTGAGTAGTTCATTTTGTTCTCGATGACATGGGAGAAGTCATGTTGTTTGTAGTGGAATTGTGTTGAGAAAGATTCAATAGTTTGATATTTAAGTTGTGGTGTACTTCTTCTAGTGGTGTCATGTGAACATCGACTACATGATACTTCACCTATATGGGCCTAGGGGAATGCATTGTGTATTTGGCTACTAATCGTAGGGGTTGCCAGAGTGACAGAAACCTGAACCCCCGTTAGGAAACCATTGCACAAGGGACGTCAGGGTTTTAGAGTTTAAAGCTGTGGTTAGGTTTCTACCTTAATTACTTTCTTCTACTTGCAGATGCTTGCAAGGGGTATAATCACAAGTATGTATTAGTCCTAGGAAGGTCGGTACATTAGCACAGGTTCACCCACACAACACTTAGCAAACTAAAGAAGATTAATCAACTATATGAAGCAAAAGCACTTGATGATATTCCCATGTGTCCTCGAGAACGTTTGATCATCTTAAGTAATACAACCGGCTTGTCCTTTGCTGAATAAAGGATTGGGCCACTTGCTGCATTTATTCTTATTGTCTTTTATTTACTCGTACTTTATTTACTTGCATTATCAAAAACCCCTAAAATTTGCTTGCTAAGTATTTGCAGAGAATTCCTGATCCATACCACTAGCCATCACCTTCTGCTCCTCGTTAGGTTCGGCACTCTTACTTATCGAAAATACTGCGATACACCCCCTATACTTGTGGGTCATCAATAGCTCAGATGGCCCACAATAATCAAGGTCAAGGAAATCAGGATCATCATGGATCCAATCTTAAGAACTTTCAGAATACCAATCCCCCTATCTTCACCAAATCTGAGGATCCCTTAGATGCTGATGACTGGCTGCAGACAATGGAGAATAATCTGGAAGTTGCAGGAGTTGACGCCAACGAGAAGGTACTGTTTTCCACCCACTATCTGACAGGAGATGCAAGAGCCTAGTGGAATAGCACTCGTACTATGAACCACGGTCAGATCATGACTTGGGAAGCTGACAAGATCAAGTTCAACTGCACCCATGTGCCGCAAGGTTTAGTCACCAGAATGAGAGATGAGTTCAGAGAACTGAAGCAAGGAAGGATGACGGTAGTTGAGTACCGTGACAAATTTCTGTCCCTCGCTATATATGCCCCTGGTGAGATCAACACTGAAGCCAAGAAGAAGGAAAGGTTCCTGAATGGATTGCATGATGAGATGCAGACGGTGTTAGTCAACATCCGTTTTGAAGATCTAGAAGAGTTAGTAGACTCCGCCATTCAGATGGAAGGAAAGATCAACCAAGCCAATGACAACCGCAAGCGTAGAATGATGCATCATACTGGGTCCCACAATACCCAGAAGTATCGCCCCAACCCCTCTACAGGATATGCCCCAAGAAACAACTGACCCCCGATGTCTCGTCCAAGCTACCCCAATCGTAGCGGAGGAAACATGAAGTCCGGAGGAAACCACAACAACAACCCCGGCAATTCCAACAACTTCAACCGTGCACCGTCCAAGTCCAACAACAACAACAATACTGCCCCAAGGACTGGAAGCAATTCCGTGCCTATTGCAGCCAAAGACAAGTCCCAGATTACTTGTTTTGAATGTGGAGTCAAGAGTCACTACTCCAACGAGTGTCCCAAGAAGCTTGCAGCCACCACCAATGTGAATGCCCTGGCTCAGCAGCAACTCCGTGTTCAGCCTAGAAGAAGATTTGCCCCAGGGAACTCTCTCAACCGCAATGGTCGTCTGTTCCACATGAATGTTGAAGAAGCCCAGGAAGAGCCAGATGTCGTGCTGGGTATGTTTTCTGTTAACTCAGTACTTGCAAGAGTGTTGTTTGATTCTGGTGCATCATACTCATTTGTTACAGAAGAATTTGCATGCACTAGTAAGATTCAACCAACAAAATTGAAGCATGTTATGATAGTTCAAATTCCTGGTTCAACCACCAAAGCTAGAAAAATTTGCAAAGCTGTGCCTATCAGAATCCATGGGATAGATTTTTATGCCAATCTAATAGTACTTGGAACCAAAGGTTTGGAAGTAGTACTAGGAATGGATTGGATGTCGAAACATAAAGGATTGATCGACTATGCCAAGAAAGCCATAACCATGACCAGTAGCTCTAGAGTATCAGTAGAGCATGTATCTGAGACCTTGCCCCGTCAATTCAAATGCAACAAGATTCTAGCCCTACCAACCATAGACCAAGTCTGAGTAGTCTGTGAATACCCCAACGTATTCCCAGATGAATTGTCTGGTATGGCCCTAGATCGGGATATCGAGTTCATTATTGAACTAATTCCTGGAACTGGACCCATAGCTCAGAGACCCTATAGTATGAACCCATCTGAACTAGTGGAGCTAAAGAAGCAACTTGATGCTATGCTAGATAAATGTCTGATTCAACCAAGCGCATCGCCATGGAGATCGCCCATTTTGTTTGTCGACAAGAAGGATGGAGGTAACCGTTTGTGCATAGATTACCGGAAGTTGAATGATGTCACCATCAAGAACAAGTACCCACTGCCCAAGATAGAGGATCTGTTTGACCAGTTGACTAGTGCCAGAGTGTTTTCTAAGATTGATCTTAGAACTGGTTATCACCAACTCAAGATTCGAGCAATGGATATTCCAAAGACCGCATTTACCACCAGATATGGATTGTATGAGTATACGGTCATGTCTTTTGGATTAACCAATGCCCTCGCTTATTTCATGAACCTCATGAATAAGATTTTTATGAACTTTCTGGATAAGTTTGTCATTGTTTTTACCAACGATATTCTTATTTATTCTAAGTTAGAAGAAGACCATGAGCAACTTCTGAGAACCATCCTTGAAATCCCGAGAGAGCATTAGTTATATGCCAAGTTCAGCAAATGTGAGTTTTGGCTGAAAGTAGTAGGATTCCTCGGACATATTGTGTCGGTAGGAGGAGTCGCTGTTGATCCCACCAAGATTAAAGATGTTGAAGCATGGGAAGCCCCAACCACTCAAACCCAAGTCCGTGCATTTCTCGGATTAGCGGGATATTACCGCAAGTTCGTTGAAGGATTTTCGAGCATCGCAAGACCGATGACCCAATTGTTGAAGAAAGACAAGAAGTTTGAATGGACCGACAAATGTGAAGCAAGTTTCCAAGAACTCAAGAAGAGATTGATTTCAGCCCCAATATTGATTATGCCAGATATCAAGAAGCCGTTTGATGTGTACTGTGATGCATCCAACATTGGTCTCGGATGTGTGTTGATGCAAGAAGGTAAAGTCATAGCATATTTGTCAAGACAACTGAAGCAGCATGAGCAAAACTCCCCTACCCATGATCTTGAACTAGCAGTTGTAGTTTTAGCCTTGAAGACATGCCGTCATTATCTTATGGGTAACCGCTATGAGATTTATTGAGATCACAAGTGCCTGAAGTATATTTTCACCCAGAAGGAGTTGAATATGAAGCAAAGGAGACGGATAGAGTTAATCAAGGATTATGAACTTGACATTCACTATCACCCTGGCAAAGCCAATGCGGTAGCGGATGCTCTTAGCAGATTGCTGTGTAGATTAAACACCATGATTAAAGAAGCCCAGCCAAGTTTGCATGAGGAGTTGGAGCAGTTTAGAAGGGAGCTAGTTAGCAAAGGATCTTAGCTAGCATCGAACTTCAACCCACGTTGATCAGTCAGATCAAGGAAGCCCAGAAGGGAAATGCAAGTATCGACGAAATCAAACGTCGTATTGGTACAGGAAAGGTACCTGGATTCACCGAAGATGATGAAGGAGTTTTGTGGTACAAAGGACATATCTGTGTGCCAGCAGATTTGGAGCTGAAGCAAGTTATCATGCAGGAAGCTCATGATACTCTTTATTCTATCCACCCGGAGGAACGAAGATGTATCAAGATTTGAAGGAGAAATTTTGGTGGCACAAGATGAAGAGAGAAATTGGAAGCTACATCGCCAAGTGTGATATCTGTCAGAGAGTCAAAGCGGAACATCAGAGACCCGCAGGACTGTTGCAACCATTTGCAGATTCTAGAATTGAAATGGGATTCCATCGGAATGGACTTTATCACTGGTTTGCCTACTTCTAGTAGGGGAAATGACTCTATCTGGGTCATAGTTGATAGACTGTCCAAGGTAGCCCATTTTATACCTGTCAAGACAACCTACCAGAGCTCAAAGCTAGCAGAGCTGTACATTGCTAGAATCGTCAGTTTACATGGAACCCCCAAGACCATAGTGTCGGATCAAGGAACCCAATTTACCTCAAGATTCTGGCAGAAAGTCCAAGAAGAATTAGGAACCAAGTTGAATTTCAGCACAGCTTATCACCCGCAAACCGATGGACAGACTAAAAGAGTCAACCAAATCAGCTGTGTGTTAGAATATGGATCAAAATGGGAAGATTGTCTGCCTTTCACAGAATTCTCATACAACAACAGTTATCAAGCCAGTTTGCAAATGGCCCCATTTGAGTTTTTATATGGAAGAAAGTGTCGTACCCCTTTGAATTGGTGGCAAGTAGGAGAGAGTCAAATTTTCGGACCCGACATCCTACGAGAAGCCGAAGAGAAGGATCACAAAGTCCGTGAGGACCTCAAGACCGCCCAATCCAGACAGAAGAGTTATGCTGACAAGGGACGTCGAGACTTGACTTTCAATGTCGGAGATTTTGTGTATCTCAAAGTTTTGCCGTTGAAAGGAATGCAGCGTTTTCAGCTGAAAGGAAAGTTAGCCCCCAGATATATTGGACCCTTCAAGATTCTGAATCGTCAAGGAGAAGTATCTTATCAACTGGAACTGCCAGAGGAGATGTCAGCCATCCACAATGTGTTCCATATCTCGTTACTTAGCAAATGCTTAGAAGTGACAGAGAAGACCGAAGTGTTCAAGAACATCGATCACATAGCCATTGATATCAACAAGGATCTGATGTATCGTGAAGTGCCCATTCGTATATTGGAAGAAGCTTTCAGAACCACCAGAACCCGGAGTATCAAGTTTCTCAAGATCCAATGGAGCAACCATACCGAAGAAGAAGCTACTTGGGAGCGAGAAGATTACATTAGGACTAAGTTTCTAGATCTCTTTAGTTCCTAGTTTTTCTTAAATCTCGGGATGAGATTTTGTTTAAGGAGGGAAGGTTTGTAACACCCCAAATCTTTAATCAAGGTTATCAAGTTCCTAATCACCCAATTTAGGGTTAACAAAAACTTTTATTAAGAAAATGAATATGAATGCATGTGTGTTTGCGTTAGTGTAGAATTGAGTGTATATGCCATGCTTGATTGTTCTAAATGTTGTGAAATGGTTTAAAGGTGAATGCCACATCATCTAGACCATTTACTAACAAAATCCAAAGAGAAAGAAATCAAATAAGATTAAATAAAGCAAATGGTCATTTTGACCATTTTAAACCACTAGGCCATTTTAGGTGTTCCTAGAAGAAGATTTCTAACAGAAACATTTCTATTTCTTTTCACCCCTTGCTATACCAAGTAAAAATGTATCAAGGCCCACTTTACAAACTTACACAAACATCTAGCAAATCAATTTAAAGGACATTTGAAAATTTAATCCAATTCATATGTGAAGATCACACTTTTTCAAACACCTACCAAATCAATTCCCCTTGACCTCTCCAAGCAAACCTAGTCTATCAATATTAATATAAGATCACTCAAAAAATTTGAATCAAAAATTCAAAAATAAATTTTATGCGGCCATTAACACAAACACCTTGTCTACACAGAATAATCCCTAGCCTAATTTCACTGTTTTGTACAGTGATCATCGACCAATTGACCTCCCTCTTAACCCCTTGTCCCCCTGAGTGACTAGCAGCAGCAGACAAGCCCCCCCCCTTCGTCGTGGAGAACAGTGGAGCGCCGCCATTTTGTGGTCATCGCCGGCCGACCACGGCCAGCTTGCACCAGACCACCCCGCGCCATCCATCATGTCCACTAGCACTGCTGCGGCCTACCGCCACTCCCTGTCCAGGCCACAGCCCTAGCCGAGCCGTGGACCACCCTAGTCGCACCGTGCACCGCCTCTCTGCGCCGTGTCCGGAGCGCGCCAGTGCGCCGTGCCCAACCAGCCCCACCAGCTCGCGCCTTGCCCTCACCGTGCACGCGCAGCCTCGCCATGATCACCCCACCCCAGCAGACACCCCGTTCGCGCCCACCAACCAAGACCAACAAGACGCTGCCAGCAGCACCTTCCGCCGCATGCAGAGCGCCCAAACCAAGCAGCCCCACGCCATGCCATTAAGTCCGTGAGAACCGCCACGGAGCACCACACCGTCCTACGCCCTTGCCCATGGCAATAGCTGCCTGTAGCGACGTCACCGTCGAGCTCACCGCCGCATCGCTCGGTCCCCTCGTTGAGCTATAAAAGGAGGCCACCTCCGCCTCCATTCTGCACATCACTCGACTCCCCACTCCTCACTGACCTTCCCCACTTCTCCCCGGAGCAAGGCGAGCACCACTGTGCCGGAATTTCACCGGGGTCCACCGCTACTAGAGGAGAAGGGCACCGTCGATTCCGACCACCCCGAGCCGTGTCGTGACCGCGCCTCGCCTCTCCATCGTCTACCTCGTTTTTTGCCCCCGTAGCTGAGCCTAGCTGGAGCCCAGGTGAGCCCCGAGAGACCCCCACCGCCGCGCTAGGTTTAGCTCGTCGCCGGAGTTGTTCGTCATCGATGACGACCCTCAGCCGTTGGATTAGAATTAGATCATAGCACCTAGATTGAAAGATATCGATTCACGTTAGATGAGTCATCGACTGGACCTCTGGACCCCCCTCTGTTGCGCTTATGTCAGTGCAGTTGGGCCGGCCCGTTTAGCTTTCCCGCCCAGGCCTAGAAATTCAAATAAGGATTTTCCTTTTTAGTTTAAATCCTATTATATCCACCTATTCAAATATCAATTCAGAGAGATTCACTTAACCAAATTGCGTGATTCAAATTTTGCTAGAAAGGTAATTAAAATATCTATCCAAGCCCATTGAATTTAAATCAATTGCAGTTAGAGATAATCTATAGCAAAAATAATAACACAGAGACTTTTGCAACTTCAAACATTTTTCAAAAATCAACCATAATAGGTTTTGAGTTGATTCCAACTCTCAAAAATCATATTTGATAATATCTATATGAATATGTAAAAATATTTAGGTTTGCATGTAGTGACATTGGGCTTGTACCAAAAGAATGCTATTAGGGCATTTCTAGTCACTTTAAATCTATTAAATAATATTCTTTAAAACTTTATAAAATGTGACCAATCCTTTAAATCACATTCCCATGTATTAGAATATGCGGTGATTACATGTGTCCACATGATCCCATATTTTAATTGGAGAATATTAAATTTTAATTAATTTCAATGAGTAGAAATTACTTTTCTCAAATAAACTAAATAAAACTAGTTCTTTATTTCATGTGATGATTGTGATGATGCTAGATCATCAAGTGTGAGCCTTAGTGTGCTAAATAGACTAGTTAAGTATTGTTTGGTGATTGTGTACCCGGTATTTCTTTATAGACGATAGTACCGACCAAGGATACAAGGAGGAGGAGTTCTACCCCGAAAAAGACAAAGAAAACTTCAATCGCTGCACCAATCAAGGCAAGCTATTATTGGTAAGCTAGAATTATACAAGATGACCTAAGCAAGATGCATTAGGCATGCTTGGTTATACATTTTGATGTATACCCATCCCAAGTTTTACTTGCAAGATTTACACTTTTACTTTACCAAAGTTCTTCACTTTTAGTTAATGCTTTGTGAGGTTTTGGAAAGATAGTATAGATAGCATAAAGAGTATAAAACTAGGCCTATACTAGATGTCATTCTATGGCATGAGATTGAGATTAGTATCCCTCATTAGTGAACACTCTTAACTTAGTGGCTAGTGCTAAGCATAAAACTTGATCACTCTAGATGGGAATACTTGGTGAAAATGATTATGAAAACCTTGGAATGATGAGTCATTCTATTGAGATGTTTTGACATGTGTTGAGAAACAAAAATGGATTTGATGATGAAAATGTTGAGGCATGAGCCTTAGCCCTTTATAAAAGTTGATGGTTGGGTTCGGATGCGATACCATTCCAATTTTACCGTATAACCACAATACCTGAATTGGGTAAGACTTAGCCAGAAGTTTATATTCATTAGTATGGGTTCCCTCGCGGAGCAGGTTTGAGCTGAGGCTACCTCTTGATGATGTCCACCTATGTAGTGCCCAGGATGACAGATGGCCATGGCTGGGAGGCCAAGCTCATAGGGGAGGTGCTTATTCTAGAGTGTGTAAAGGAAAGGTTATGATTGATTATCCGCATACTAAGTATGATGATTCAGGGTTATCCCTGATGGATGTATCGAATTTTGTGGTGAAAGTGTACCACCTCTGCAGAGTGTCAAACTATTCGAATAGCCACGTCCGCGGTCATGGATAGTTGGAGTGGCCATACTGTTCCATCGTCAGATTTTTTTCAAAATGACTTGTGAAGTGATCTATGTTTTTGACTTAACCACAACAGGGTTGTGAATATGAAAACTAGGTTCCCAACTTAAAGTGATTTAGCACTTTTACTTAGTTTTCTTTACTTTTGAACTCAGTTTGGATAAATCTAGCTTTTTGCAAATAAACTTAGAGCTTAGGATTCCTACTAGAACTACCTTACTTGTTAGTGATAGTTTGCGAGTACTTAAAGAGTACTCATGGCTTTGTCCCTGGCTATTACCGTGGCCAGACTATGAGGAGGACTATCCAGAAGAAGGACAGCAGGACGGCTACGACAACTAGGATCATCTCCCATCGTCAGCATTTCCTGTGACACTAAGGATGGAGCCCGCTGCTACGCTTATTATTCCGCTGCTTGTTTGTATTAAGACTAGACCATGAGATCCTTTATTTGTGTAAGATCTTATTATGGTTTGTAATGGATGATGTACTGTGATATCCAATCTGTTATGTCTCGCAAAAATGGTAATCCTGGGATTGCGATGTATGGCATAACAGGCATCTGGGATTAAAAATCCGGGTGTTGACAATGCACCACAACACAATCATATAGTCGCGGTGTCGTCGACAACGCGCATCATCATGCAAGCAACGCCTTCACGCTTCCTCCAACGACGACTTGCGCAAGAGAGATGGAGGAGAAGTAAAGGGACATGTTGTAGATCTAGAGGATCAATAGACTTCACTTACATATGAGTGTTAACCAATGGAGATTGAGCAAGCTTGTATGGTGAATCAATGTGGGAAATGAGGTGGGGAGAAGGAGGGGCGACCAAAATCTGTCTTTTGGTGGAGGAGGAAGAAGTGAGGCAAGTGAGTGGGGTGCATGTGCCAAAAAGGTGCAAAAAAGTGAGCCAGATTATGCGAGGCGCATATTGCAGTAAATGCGCCTCCTATATTGTGAACTATTTGAGGCGCATATGCTAACATGCGCCTCACCTATGTGGCCACCCGGGCCCGCAGGGGTTACTTGAGGCGCACCCTTACTAATGCGCCTCGCCTATTGTCAAGTATCGGAGGCGCATGTGACTATATGCGCCTCGCATATTGGACCACCGATCTCCACCCGGGCTCACCCAACATATGCGAGGCACATTTGTCACATATGCGCCTCGCCTGTCTAACATGTTGGAGGCGCGCCTCGCATAATATGGGGGTGCCAGATTTCGTCCGTACAGATGCTAGAGGAGGCGCATCCTACAACTATGTGCCTTGCCTATTTAAGTACTAGAGGCGCATGTCTGGATGGTGCGCCTCACCTATTTTATCAGAGGCGCATATAGTATAAATGTGCCTCTAATGTACATGTCTCTTATAGCCTTTTCTCTAGTAGTGGGAGTGTTGTACGGCCAGTACGCACAAGTTTTGTGCAGGCATTGATCCCTTAGTTGTTACCCTCTAACGTTTACTTGTCTATATCATGGCATTGTTTGATGAAGCGGCCTGGACCGACCTTACACGTATTTGTACGCGAGACTGGTTCCACGCTCGACATATGGCTTGTTCCATATAAGTGGCTAGCGGGTGTATGTCTCTCATTCAATAGTTGATATAGCATTTACAACGGAGGGCCCTGAAAGGGGTGTAGTAGAGACAACTGTTGGATCCATGTTGTGGTTGGAAAGTTCGTAGATTAGAAACGGTTCTATTGCGAAAGCCCTAACAACCACGTAAAACTTGCAATAGATAAAGTAGAGGCGTCTAACTTTATTTTGCAGGAGGGCATGTGTTATGATATGGTATTGGTCGTTATGAAGGTAAAGTAGTTGACTTTTATGTTACTAAGTTAAGTAGTAATAGCCATCGTTCCGATGGACGACCAGGTGGTGGCGTCGAGGACTTGGCGTCAAACCAAGGGCAAGATGGAGATCATGTCGGAACGCTCGATGGAGATCAAGGCACAAGGATAAGGACCATATCATATCACAATATACATGTGATGTTGATACCTGTTTTATATCTTATCATATGCTAGTATTAGATACTCAACGGTAGCAAATAAGATAATCCCTAAATAATTCCAATGATAGTGTTCCCCTTGTGTGTGCACCACCAAAAAAGTTTTCCGTTATGAAGCCGTTCGTGACGATCAGGGGCTACACATATCTACATTCGCATACAGTGGGTGTAAGCCATGTTGCACAACAAATACACACAAGTTAGATTTGGCGAGCCTAGCATGTGTAGACATGGCTTCAGAACACAAGAGACCGAAAGGTCGAGCATGAGTCACACGGATGATGTGATTGACATTAGGGAATGTCTACCTTTGATGCTGCACTGATGGCCGTGATGATCGGGGGAGGTGCAGAGGATTGGGATCATGTGATCACTAAAATCGTCCAAGGGATGACAATTTTAGTTGGAGCTCAATTAGGATTGAACTCATATTATGAACTTAGTCTAAGATGTCTGTTTGCAAATATCTTAGTAGATCATTGCCTATCCCATTGAGATCCGACCATGGGAAATTTATTGCTTGATATGGAACTTAGCAAAAGGGTCCAACTTCATAGATTAATACCCATGCATGAGGGATATCTTCGTAAAAGGTGATCTTCTCTTCTTGATATAATGACCATTAGGAGATAATCCGATGACTCTGCAATGTTTGTGTGTTCTCCGTAATCATCCAACAAGCCATTCTCCATTCGATGGAGAGTTGAATTACAATCTTGTATTCTACAAGATCAAGCACATAAAGTACGAGCCGTTGGATGAGTTTTATTCCATGATGGATGAAAAAAAGAATATTTGGAGAAACACTTAACAATCTTGCATTAGAGTTATGAACTCTTAGAAGGGCTTGATTGCAATGGAGGTCATGAATGAAAAAGGGTATATGTTAGATATACAAAGTTATAAATGTAATTCTTGCAAAACTCATTGCAGTTTATATAAGTATTGGATACTTGTCCCGTTCTGTGAAAGAATGATGGTCTGCTTGAGAATTGCTGGAACTGAGGCAATGTGGCATGATGACGGCAAGCAAAACAGTTTATGACCGACATCACCCCTTTTCTCAAAGATTATCATTAGGATTAGTGGACTTGAATATAATTTTGTAATTCTTGTTTGTGTGTATTGCTTTTATCAAGACGATTGTTCATATGAATAAGTTACAAGCTAGTTGTACTATTCTTATGAATAATACCTTTATGGTCACATTACGATTATAAATGAGTTATTCTCATCACTATGTTAATGATAATAGTTTAAGCATTTATAAAGGATTAGTATGCTTAAAGATATCCAAAGTTTAATTATGATATGGCTCTATAGTTTAAGTCATTTTGGTTATTGCATATTCTTCATTACAAATGAAGATCAGGGTCTTAGATTCTTAATCTAGAGACTTTGCAAAACCATGCCTTCTTGGGCAGAATGACTAAAACTCCATATTCTGGTAAAACAGTGATATGCGAATAAATGTTGAACTTTATACATAATGATGTATCGTATTTTCAACAAGATAGTGGAAATCATTATTTATACTTAATGTTGAATCTTATACATAGTGATGTGTCGTATTTTCAACAAATAGTGGAAATCATTTTTTCACACTTCATTGTGGATTTAAGTGAATATGTGTATTTACTTAATGAAGCATAAGTTTGAAACAGTTTTAAATTGTTCAAAAGATTTCAAAATGAAGGAGGATATGGAATTAACAAGAATACAAAAGTCTCTTTGATTTGATCGACATGACTAAAGTATTTAAGTTAATTTTGGCATAAAAGGACATGTGAAAGAGGTTTCACAAATTATGATAATAGGGCAAATTCAAAGTGTATTGAAATGTCTAAATATCATAATCATTATGTATTAGATACATATGGTATAATATTATCTCTTATCGGGGTTATAGTTATCGTTTAGAGTTAGAGATCGAAATGAGCAAACACTCGGTTTAAATAAAAAAGGATCATCTAAAGATTCGTGGAAACAACACCATAAGAGTTATGGCATGTTCGAGTTTCTGGAGATTTCGATAATTCGAAATTGTGGCGAATAAACAAGTCTTTGTAGCGCATTCTTAGGCAACTATGAATACATGTTCCACAAGGGGCAAACCTGTTGTTGTCCTAAGTTGATGTGTCTTGATGAAGATACAAGTGGAAGAAAGTAAAGTTCAAAACAAGGTATTTGACCTTACCTCCTGATTGTTGAGTGGCGCAGCGGAATTTGTTTCGTGAAACCGAACTCTTCAAATAGAGGAGAAACTATTGATAACAATCATAAAGTTTTAGCGAATACTTTTACTAAGAAAATAGGATTCAATGATATATTCTGCAAGTTTGTGGAATTGTCTTATTGATTCACTTGTCATGTTTATGAACAAGACATACCTACGAATGACAAAGAAGCGTGATGGACCTAAGTGCGAGAAATGACTAGGAGTCATAAAATCCTATATTAAGTTACATTTAAAGATTGCAAAGTAATATGTTACTTGATCTTATTATGTAAAGAAGTTTACTTGACATGACTTCAAAGTCATAAGATGGAAATGAAACTTAATGGAGACGTAAAGCTCGATTTGTCACAAAGTATGGACAAATACAAGGAGTTGACTACAATGTAGCGATGCTTGAGTCTATTGGATTTACACCAGCAATATATGGATATTGGAATCTCGTAGCTGGAATTCTCAATTTGATGATGATCAAAGAATTTTGGAATGTCCAAGATTATCGAGAGGACCTGCATTTGAGTGGGAGCTAATTAGCTTTCCCAAATCTTAATATGTAAGAGACATATTTTGAGTGGGAGCTAAGTATCTTGGCCAAATGTTAATATGTAGTAAACATATTTTGAGTGGGAGCTAAGTGAAATCCCTGGATCTCAAATATGGATGCCATATTTGAGTGGGAGCGTGAAATCATTCTGGGATATGTGGGCAACATATGTGAATGATGTGATTGGTATTAATAACATTTATGTAGATAAATTGGAATGAATTTGAAGTTATTAAACAATGAGATCTATCAAGATAGATTGGTGAGTTTAATAAACATTGAATTTTGTATGCTTCTTGGACTTGATTCTGAAGATGTTCAGAATGTCCTAAGCAAGATTCTGAAGAAGTTCAGAATGGAACAAGGTAATAAAGAAGTTCTTACTATATGAAGCATTGTCTTAGTATTACAATGATGGTTAAAAAGGAAGAAAGAGATGTGTTGCATCTCCTATGTCTCGGTCAGAGGTTCTTCCATACAACCATATTGTATACTCGACGTAATGTGACCCAAAGTTCTAGTTGGAAGGACAAGCTCTTAACTATAAGAACATGTCTTGAAGTGATTCTTGAGTTAATCACTGAACCAGAAATAAGTTTGTACTTAAATGGAAAGAAGCAAAGTAAGTCGCATAGTTGCATTTCATGCACTAGGATCTACATAGGTATAGAAGTATAAAGGCTGCATCTGATGTGATGTATATTGTTATGGCGGGGCTAGTTCGCTTTAACCGTAGAATGATGTGTCCCAGAGCACAGTGCCCATGAGAAAGCCCCCGAGGTTGATCTAACCTCACTGTAGGCTCCTGGAAACCGGCCTCGTTCTACTGCCATAACCGCCGTACATACACAAAGGATTGCAAAGTGTATTTCAAAGTTTAGATGACAACAGTGAAAACAGCCGTCATTATAAACACTAGAAACAAAGTCTCACTTTGTTGCCAAACGAATACTTCAACCCATTATGAGATAATGGTGTGAATGTCAAAGTTAGGAAGACATTAATGATTTGCAAAGACATAATGATCTGGTAAAACAGAACATGGACATGACGTTTTCCATAAGCATACATGATCAATAAACGCATATGTGATATGGTTTATGATGAGTAAAATGCGAGATAGATTATTTGTACTCTAGTGCAAGTGGGAGACTGAAGGAGATACGCCCTCGAGGCAAATAATAAATAGGTTTTTATTGTCATATATCAATTAGTTCGTAATAGTTTAAAACTGTGCTATAACTGTATTAATACGAAACATTAATACACGTGTGGTATGTAAACAAACCAAGTCTCTAGTTACCTCTAGCGAACTAGTTCATTGGCCATGAGGATGATCTAGGGTTTCGAGATCATGGGCATTTATGCCAATTGACAATGAGGTCACGTCATTAGTTGAATGATGTGATAGACAAACAACCCAACCAGTTGTATCTTAATGAGATCTAGTTACAAAGTTCACCATTAATGATAAACTAAGGAAACCTCGCAACCTGATCCTTAGACTGTGAGATAATGCAAATCACCGTTCTAGAGGGAGCTTAGATGGTTATCAAGTATCACACCGTGACTGGGTGATCGAAAAGGTGCTACTCAGGTTTCCCAAAGGAGCACGTAGAGGAGTACATATCAAGACCAGGTTTTGCCAATCCATTTAACGGATAGATACATATGTGGCCATCTCGGCGACGTTGCATTAACAAAGCTTGCAAGCGTGTGACTGGGTCACGGAATGCAACGACATGGGAACAAGAAAACAAGTTCATCGGTAACAAGATCGAACGAAGGTATGGAGATACCGTAGATCAAATCTCGGGTGAACTAGGTATCAAGTGGCAAAGGGAATGGGAAACAACTGTTTACGGTTCAAACGACATTATCATCATGGAATGCATAGGGGTCATTATGGGCATCTCGGTCCCGCTATTGATCATTGATGGAGATCTTGTCTGTGCCATTCCTGAGCCGTGGGGAAATACACTTAAGGGTACGATGAGCTAGAGATCCTCTGTAAGTTGGAATCACCATATGAAAGAGAAAAAAGGAAACTGGAAAAGTTCGGTGAGAGAACCAGAATTGTTCCGGGAAGATCCGAAGTCGTTCGGAGGAAATCGAAAGGGAACCGAAAGGTGTTTCGGGTCAAATCGGATTTTTCAATATGTATTTACATATTAATTAATGTAATTACTATTAAATATTATATTAAAATCTAATTTGAAGGGGTATTCCACTAATGGGCCAAACTTCCTAGGGAAAAAGGGCCCATAAGGGAAAACCGGAAAGGGGAAGGGCCAAGGGCCAAAGGGCCAAGGCCTAGACGCCTCAAGAGGGCCCACCCGGCCAGCCTAGGGCTATGCACGGGGTAGGGCCCACCCCTGGCCGGCCGGCCCATGGTGCCCTAAGGGCCCAATCGCCTCCCCCCTCTCTCCTTTGTTTAGTCCCATATGGGAAACCCAAAGGGGAGGGCACACCCCCTCCCCCTATATAAAGGGGTGCCCATGGGTGGGAATAGACACACCAATATTTGGAGAAGTCCTTTGGTTGAATTTCTCCTTTCCTCTCTCTCTCTCGTCTCCATGCGTTGGCACAGTCCCAAGTAAGGACTGTTCATGCAAGAGACACCACACCTGCAGCACGTCGTTGCGCTGCAGGGATTCCAAGCCAGAAATCTACTTCCGCACTCCCGGCAGGGATCAAGGAGTTGGAGGTCGTCGTCGTACACCGTATGTGTACGAAACTACGAGGGGCCTAGGCACCTTGGATGTCGTGATCCGGAGTTGCTGCACGATGAAGAAGGAGCAAGGGGTGACATGCAAGGAGCTTCGCGACCTTGAGGTCGGCTACGAGTTCGACTACTTCAACCATGTTCCCCTCGCAATGATAACCGCGTACGATCTACAAGGGTATGTATTCTATACGCTCCAGTCATTACTACATTACTACATAGATAGATCTTGGGCATATTAGAGTTCCAACGTAGGAATTTTTTTGTTTTCTACTGCGGAACCCTTCAGTGGTATCAGAGTCGATCTATGCGTAGGAGTGTTGTACGGCTAGTATGCACAAGTTTTGTGCGGGTATTGATCCCTTAGTTGTTACCCTCTAACATGTACTTGTCTATGTCGCGGCATTGTTTTATGAAGCGTCCCGGACCGACCTTAAACGTATTTGTACACGAGACTAGTTCCACGCTCGACATACGGCTTGTTCCGTATAAGTGGCTAGCGGGTGTATGTCTCTCATTCTATAGTTGATATAGCATTTACAACAGAGGGCCCTGAAAGGGGTGTAGTAGAGACAACTATTGGATCCATGTTGTGGTTGGAAAGTTCGTAGATTAGAAACAGTTCTATTGCGAAAGCCCTAACAACCACGTAAAACTTGCAATAGATAAAGTAGAGGTGTCTAACTTTATTTTGCAGGAGGGAATGTGTTATGATATGTTATTGGTTGTTACGAAGGTAAAGTAGTTTACTTTTATGTTACTAAGTTAAGTAGTAATAGCCATCGTTCCGATGGACTACCGGGTGGTGGCGTCGTGGACTTGGCGTCAAACCAAGGGCAAGATGGAGATCATGCCGGGGCGTTCGATGGAGATCAAGGCGCAAGGAGAAGGACCATATCATATCACAATACACATGTGATGTTGATACCTGTTTTATATCTTATCATATGCTAGTATTAGATACTCAATGGTAGCAAATAAGATAATCCCTAAATAATTCCAATGATAGTGTTCCCCTTGTGTGTGCACCACCAAGAAAGTTTGTCGTTATGAAGCCGGTCGTGACGATCGAGGGCTAGACATATCTACATTCGCATACAGTGGGTGTAAGACATGTTGTACAGCAAATACACACAAGTTAGATTTGGCGAGCCTAGCATGTGTAGACATGGCCTCGGAACACAAGAGACCGAAAGTTCAAGCATGAGTCACATGGATGATGTGATTGACATTAGGGAATGTCTACCTTTGATGCTGCACTGATGGCCGTGACGATCGGGGGAGGTGTAGAGGATTCGTATCATGTGATCGCTAAAATCGTCCAGGGGATGACAATTTTAGTTGGAGCTCAATTAGGATTGAACTCATTTTATGAACATAGTCTAAGATGTATGTTTGCAAATATCTTAGTACATCATTGCCTATCCCATTGAGGTCCTTTGCGGGCATGGGAAATTTGTTGCTTGATATGGAACTTAGCAAAAGAGTCCAACTTCATAGATTAATACCCACGCCTGAGGGATATCTTCGTAAAAGGTGATCTTCTCTTCTTGATACAATGACCATTAGGAGATAATCCGATGACTCTGCAATGTTTGTGTGTTCTCCATAATCATCCAACAAGCCATTCTCCATTCGATGGAGAGTTGAATTACAATCTTGTATTCTACAAGATCAGGCACATAAAGTACGAGCCGTTGGATGAGTTTTATTCCATGATGGATGAAAAAGAGAATATTTGGAGAAACACTTAACAATCTTGCATTAGAGTTATGAACTCTTAGAAGGGCTTGATTGCAATGGAGGTCATGAATGAAAAAGGGTATATGTTAGATATACAAAGTTATAAATGTAATTCTTGCAAAACTCATTGCAGTTTATATAAGTATTGGATACTTGTCCCGTTCTGTGAAAGAATGATGGTCTGCTTGAGAATTGCTGGAACTGAGGCAATGTGGCATGATGACGGCAAGCAAAACAGTTTATGACCGACATCACCCCTTTTCTCAAAGATTATCATTACGATTAGTGGACTTGAATATAATTTTGTAATTCTTGTTTGTGTGTATTGCTTTTATCAAGACGATTGTTCATATGAATAAGTTACAAGCTAGTTGTACTGTTCTTATGAATAATACCTTTATGGTCACATTACGATTATAAATGAGTTATTCTCATCACTATGTTAATGATAATAGTTTAAGCATTTATAAAGGATTAGAATGCTTAAAGATGTCCAAAGTTTAATTATGATATGGCACTATAGTTTAAGTCATTTTGGTTATTGCATGTTCTTCATTACAAATGAAGATCGGGGTCTTAGATTCTTAATCTAGAGACTTTGCAAAACCATGCCTTGTTGGGCAGAATGACTAAAACTCTGCATTTTGGTAAAATGGTGATATGCGAAGAAATGTTGAACTTTATACATAATGATGTATCGTATTTTCAACAAGATAGTGGAAATCATTATTTCACACTTCATTGTGGATTTAAGTGAATATGTGTATTTACTTAATGAACCATAAGTGTGAAACAGTTTTGAATTGTTCAAAAGATTTGAAAATGAAGGAGGATATTGAATTAAAAATAATACAAAAGTATCTTCGATTTGATCGACATGACTAAAGTATTTAAGTTAATTTTGGCATAAAAGGACATGTGAAAGAGGTTTCACAAATTATGATAATAGGGCAAATTCAAAGTGTATTGAAATGTCTAAATATCATAATCATTATGTATTAGATACATATGGTATAATATTATATCTTATCGGGGTTATAGTTATCGTTTAGAGTTAGAGATCGAAATGAGCAAACACTCGGTTGAAATACAAAGGAACATCTAAAGATTCGTGGAAACAACACCATAAGAGTTATGGCATGTTCGAGTTTCTAGAGATTTCGATAATTCGAAATCGTGGCGAATAAACAAGTCTTTGTAGCGTATTCTTAGGCAACTATGAATGCATGTTCCACAAGGGGAAAACATGTCGTTGTCCAAAGTTGATGTGTCTTGATGAAGATACAGGTGGAAGAAAGTAAAAGTTCAAAACAAGGTATTTGACCTTACCTCCTGATTGTTGAGTGGCGCAGCGGAATTTGTTTTGTGAAACCGAACTCTTCAAATAGAGGAGAAACTATTGATAATGATCATAAAGTTTCAGCGGATACTTTTACTAAGAAAATTTGATTCAATGATATATTCTGCAAGTTTGCGGAATTGTATTATTGATTTACTTGTCATGTTTATGAACAAGACATACCTATGAATGACATAGAAGTGTGATGGACCTAAGTGCGAGAAATGACTAGGAGTCATAAAATCCTATATTAGGTTACATTTAAAGATTGCAAAGTAATATGTTACTTGATCTTATTATGTAAAGAAGTTTACTTGATATGACTTCAAAGTCAAGTCATAAGATGGAAATGAAACTTAATGGAGACGTAAAGCTCGATTTGTCACAAACTATGGACAAATTCAAGGAGTTGACTACAATGTAGTGATGCTTGAGTCTATTGGATTTACACCAGCAATATATGGATATTGGAATCTCGTAGCTGGAATTCTCAATTTGATGATGATCAAAGAATTTTGGAATGTCCAAGATTATCGAGAGGACCTGCATTTGAGTGGGAGCTAATTAGCTTTCCCAAATCTTAATATGTAAGAGACATATTTTGAGTGGGAGCTAAGTAGCTTGGCCAAATGTTAATATGTAGTAAACATATTTTGAGTGGGAGCTAAGTGAAATCCCTGGATCTCAAATATGGATGCCATATTTGAGTGGGAGCGTGAAATCATTATAGGATATGTGGACGACATATGTGAATGATGTGATTGGTATTAATAACATTTATGTAGATAAATTGGAATGAAGTTGAAGTTATTAAACAATGAGATCTATCAAGATAGATTGGTGAGTTTAATAAACATTGAATGTCATATGCTTCTTGGACTTGATTCTGAAGATGTTCAGAATGTCCTAAGCAAGATTCTGAAGAAGTTCAGAATGGAACAAGGTAAGAAAGAAGTTCTTACTATATGAAGCATTGTCTTAGTATTACAATGATGGTTAAAAGGAAGAAAGAGATGTGTTGCATCTCCTATGCCTAGGTCATAGGTTTTTCCATACAACCATATTGTATCTCAACGTAATGTGACCCAAAGTTCTGGTTGGAATGACAAGCTCTTAACTATAATAACATGTCTTCAAGTGATTCTTGAGTTAATCACTAAACCAGAAATAAGTTTGTACTTAAATGGCAAGAAGCAAAGTAAGTGGCATAGTTGCATTTTATGCACTAGGATCTACATAGATATAGAAGTATAAAGGCTCCGTCTGATGTGATGTATATTGTTATGGCGGGGCTAGTTCGCTTTTAACATAGAATGATGTGTCCTAGGGCATAGTGGCCATGAGAAATCCCACGAGGTTGATCTAAAGTCACTGTAGGCTCCTGGAAACCAGCCTCGTTCTGCTGCCATAACCGCCCTACATACACAAAGGATTACAAAGTGTGTTTTGAAGTTTAGATGACAACAGTGAAAACGACCGTCATTATAAACACTAGAAACAAAGTCTCACTTTGTTGCCAAACGAATATTTCGACCCATTATGACATAATGGAGTGAATGTCAAAGTTAGGAAGACATTAACGATTTGCAAAGACATAATGATCTGGTAAAACAGAACATGGACATGACGTTTTCCATAAGCATGCATGATCAATAAACGCATATGTGATATGGTTTATGATGAGTAAAATGCGAGCTAGATTATTTATACTCTAGTGCAAGTGGGAGATTGAAGGAGATATGCCCTAGAGGCAAATAATAAATAGGTTTTTATTGTCATATATCAATTAGTTCATAATAGTTTCATACTGTGATATAACTGTATTAATACGAAATGTTAATACACACGTGGTATGTAAACAAACCAAGTCTCTAGTTACTTCTAGCGAACTAGTTCATTGGTCATGAGGATGATCTAGGGTTTCGAGATCATAGGCATTTATGCCAATTGACAATGAGGTCACGTCATTAGTTGAATGATGTGATAGACAAACAACCCAACCAGTTGTATCTTAATGAGATCTAGTTACAAAGTTCACCATTAATGATAAACTAAGGAAACCTCGCAACCTGATCCTTAGGCTGTGAGATAATGCAAATCACCGTTCTGGAGGGAGCTTGGATGGTTATCAAGTATCACACCGTGACTGGGTGATCGAAAAGGTGCTACTCAGGTTTCCCAAAGGAGCGCGTAGAGGAGTACATATCAAGACCAGGATTTGCCAATCTATTTAACGGATAGATACATATGTGGCCATCTCGGTGACGTTGCATTAATGAAGCTTGCAAGCATGTGACTGGGTCACGGAATGCAACGACACGGGAACGAGAAAACAGGTTCATCGGTAACGAGATCGAACGAAGGTATGGAGATACCGTAGATCAAATATCGGGTGAACTAGGTATCAAGTGGCAAAGGGAATGGGAAACGACTGTTTACGGTTCAAACGACATTATCATCGTGGAATGCACAGGGGTCATTATGGGCATCCCGGTCTCGCTATTGATCATTGACGGAGATCATGTCTGTGCCATTCCCGAGCCGTGGGGAAATACACTTAAGGGTACGATGAGCTAGAGATCCTCTGTAAGTTGGAATCACCATATGAAAGAGAAAAAAGAAAACCGGAAAAGTTCTGTGAGAGAACCGGAATCATTTCGGGAAAGATTTGACGTCAGTCGGAGGAAATCGAAAGGGAACCGAAAGGTGTTTCGGGTCAAATCGGATTTTGTAATATGTATTTACATATTAATTAATGTAATTAATATTAAATATAATATTAAAATCTAATTTGAAGGGGTATTCCACTAATGGGCCAAACTTCCTAGATAAAAAGGGCCCATGAGGGAAAACCGGAAAGGGAAAGGGCCAAGGCCTAGCCGCCTCAAGGGGGCCTACCCGGAAAGTCAAGTCCATAGATCGTTCTTCATATTCAACAACTGTTCGTGTTCAGCTATTCCGTCTCTTCTACTGTTCAGTCGCACGTGCACGTAGTCTCTAGACCATTAATATTTTTAGATTTGTCTAGATTTAGATGTATCTAGTCATGTTTTAGTGCTAAATACGACCAAATCTAGCAAACCAAAGGACATTAATTTGGATCGGAAGGAGTATCGGGAATCGAGCAATCGAACTAAGAATCCATCTACACCTCGCTGCTCGGCATGCCCCTGCTCGCCGCATCCCAGCAAATGGTACGTTCTCATGCTAGTGTCTTAGTCGTGTCTAGGTGGTTTGATGATCTTTTTTAATTTCTATTACTACCTTTGATACATATTAATGTTCTTAGATTTATCTATATCTGAATGTATCTAATCATGTTTTAGTGTTATATACATCTGAATCTAGACAAATCTATAAATATTAATTTAGATCATATAAACTAGATTTGTCTAGATTCACCTGTATCTAGACAAGTTTTAGTGTTTAGTATATACAATTTTTTTTTTGCGAAATAGTACATACAAACTAGACAAGTTCTAAGTAACATTTCCCAACGATGAAGTATTCTTTTCACAATTGTAAGTGCTCCAATGTTGCCTAGAAAATATAAGTCTATTTTTAGTTTTTTTAGTTGTTGGAAGACATTTTTTAGTGCTTAACAATTATTTTTCTACTGTACCGTTCAATTTAAGAATGTTTGGTTGGATTTTATCTCTTAATATTTTGCGAATAAAAGTAGACACATGTAGCTCTAAATATTTATATGCGGTACATATACAGTCTTTGGGGGCCACGTGCCTGCTTCGCCTAGGGCCCTGCAGAACATAGAGCCGGTCCTGTACACCGTACGTGTACGAAATCACGAGGGGCCTCACTTGAGGCACCTTGGATGTCATGAGCCGGAGCTGCTACACGATGAAGAAGGAAAAAGGGGTGACCTGCGAGGAGCTTCGCGACCTTGAGGTCGGCTACGAGTTTGACTACTTCAACCACGTTCCCCTCGGAACGTTAACTGTGTACGGTTTACAAGGGTATGCATTCTATACACTCCGATCGTTACTGCATTACTACATGGATAGATCAGGAATTTTTTTGTTTTCTGCTGCGGAACCCTTTAGTAAGATCATGTAGAAGTCAACAATTATTAGCTACTAGTAAGTTGCACGTGCCTTATACGTGAGACTCGGATAATAGACGTATGACATATCTATATACAATTATAATTAGTAAAGCACAAAAAAAATTGATCAACATCTATAAAGTATGGGTGTATATATTTGGTCCTTGTACTTTGTATCATCATTGTAGAAGTCAAATATTATTAGCTACCTAACACATAATAACATGGTCTAGAAAAACAAGGGTGAATATTCTAGTATGATGGAGAAGTGTGTTTTAGGTTGTGTATATTATTCATTATGCCGAAGACTATCAATAGAATCTTCTAGATGATAGGATGGAAAAGAAGATCCAACGACTCGGAAAGCTAGGATTCGCGAGTCTTAATCCAACGATCAATATTCAAAGTTATTCGTACATTATATAGTGGTTTGTAATGAATACTATCAATAGAATCTTCAAGATGCTAGAATAGAAAAGAAGATCCAACGACCGGAAATGTTGGGTCACGAGTCTTGATCCAACGGTCAATATTCAAAGTTGTTTGTATACTATATAGTGGTAAGATCATGTAGAAGTCAATGATTATTAGCTACTAGTAAGTTGCACGTGAGACTCAGATAGTAGACGTATGACATATCATCATCACTATATACAATTATCTTACCACTATATAGTATACGAATAACTTTGAATGTTGACCATTGGATCAAGATTCGTGAATCCCAGCATTTCTAGCCATTGAATCTTATTTTCTATTCTAGCATATAAAAGATTGTATTTGTAGTCTTCGGCATAATGAATGCTATGTACAAACCTCAAAACACACTTCCCCATCATACTAGAATCTTCTCCTTTTTTCTCTAGACCATGTTATCAAAAATTTTATGTGTTAGGTAGCTAATAATCTTTGACTTCTATATGGCATACAAAGTACAAGGATACGCTCATACTTTATAGATCTTGATCAAATTTATAATTTATTGTGCTTTACCAATTATAATTTTATATAGTGATGATATGTCATACGTCTACTATCTGAGTCTCACGTGCAAGGCACGTGCAACTTACTAGTAATTGGTAAAGCACAAAAAAATATAAATTTGATCAACATCTATAAAGTATGGGTGTATATTTGGTCCTTGTACTTTGTATCATCATGTAGAAGTCAAAGATTATTTAGCTACCTAACACATGAAATTTTTGATAACATGGTCTAGAGAAACAAGGGAGAAGCTTCTAGTATGATGGAGAAATGTGTTTTGAGGTTTGTGCATAACATTCATTATGTCGAAGACTATCAATAGATTCTTCTAGAAGCTAGAATGGAAAAGAAGATCCAACTGCTAGAAACGCTGGGATTCGCGAGTCTTGATCCAACGATTAATATTTAAAGTTATTCGTACACTATATAGTGGTAAGATAATATAAGATAAGATAAGATCATGTAGAAGTCAACGATTATTAGCTACTCCATACTAGGGAGAAGATTCTAGTATGATGGAGAAGTGTGTTTTGAGATTTGTGCATAACATTCATTATGTTGAAGACTATGTATAGAATCTTATAGATGCTAGAATGGAAAAAAAGATCCAACGGTTAGAAATATTAGGATACGCGAGTCTTGATCTAACGGTCAGCATTCCAAGTTATTCATACACTATATAGTGGTTATATATCTATTACTATAATAGAGCAGTTTTGAATTAGATCCATAACACAAATCCGATCATTGTGCTATTAGATCTAATGGTTCACAGAAGTTGGATTCATGTTGAATAACACCTAGAGCAAACTCCACCATGCATGTTGTAGAACCATCGTGTTACCACCCCAAAATTTCATAGCACAGTAGAATATATTCTCTCTACTACTATAATAGAGCAGTTTTGAATTAGATCCATAACACCAATCCTGACCGTTGGGCTCTTAGATCCAATAGTTCAGAGCAGCTAGATTCATATTGAATAGTACGTACCTAGAGAAAACTCCACCATGTTCTAGAACCATCATGTCACCCCCCCAAAATTTTATAGCATATTATTAGACTGTATTCTCAATATGTGTAGATATAGTTATTATTAATAGCCTTAATGTATATGTATTTTTTCTCTAACAAGACTATTGGTTAATAACAACTCAATTTTTGTTAAATCACATTTCATACATTAGAGAAAAAATGCATAAATTAAGTCTATTAATAATAATTATATACACATATTTAGAATATAGCCTACTGTGCTATGAAATTTTGGGGGTGGTGACATGATGGTTCTAGAACATGGTGGAGTTTGCTCTAGGTACTATTTGACACGAATCTAGCTGCTTTGAACTATTGGATCTAACAGCCCAACGGTCAGGATTGATGTTATGGATCCAATTCAAAACTGCTCCATTATAGTAGTGGAGATCTAAAACATGAATTTTTTGGTAACATGGTCTAGAGAAATGAGGGAGAAGATTCTAAAATGATGGATAAGTGTGTTTTGGGTTTTGTGCATAGCATTCATTTTGATGAAGACTATCAATTGAATCTTCTAGACCGTTCAAACAAATAGAATCTTCTAGATGCTAGAATGGAAAAGAAGATCCAACGGCTGAAAATGTTGGGATTCACGAGTCTTGATCCAACGGTCAATATTCAAAGTTATTCGTACACTATATAGTGGTAAGATAAGATTATAATAGGTAAACCAAAAAATATATAAATTTGATCAATATCTATAAAGTATGGGTGTATATATTTGGTTCTTGTACTTTGTATGTCATGTAGAAGTCAGCGATTATTAGCTATCTAAAACTTTAAAATTTTGGTAACATGGTCTACAGAAATGAGGCAGAAGATTCTAGAATGATGGAGAAGTGTGTTTTGAGTTTTGTGCATAACATTCATTGTGATGAAGACTATCAATAGATCTTCTAGATGCTAGAATAATGGAAAAGAATATCCAACGGCTGGAAATATTGGGATTCGCGAGTCTTGATCCAACGGTCAATATTCAAAGTTGTTCGTATATTGTTTATCAATTGCAAGATATGCACATCTACTTTCTTGTAGTACTACCAAATATGGGAAATTTACCATAAACTATGATGTGGATATGTCCACGACCTTGCGAGGTTGCTTGGCCTAAAACTTGTTCATAAAAAAACAAGATGATTATTAATCCAGTAGATGGCTTGGAGGGGGAAGGGTTGCTGAAAGTAGATCGGTGTGGACGAGGAAGAGACAAGCCGGACTGTGCACCCGCGGCTGCAGAGAAGAGATTGATGGAGGATGGATCATGAGAGACAGAGAAGG
The DNA here is from genome assembly GCA_023614405.1 of Avena insularis. Lineage (NCBI taxonomy): Eukaryota > Viridiplantae > Streptophyta > Magnoliopsida > Poales > Poaceae > Avena > Avena insularis. The sequence goes on along the minus strand of CM042694.1, from coordinate 440,562,484 downwards.
AGAGAGAAAACACAACTTGTTTTGCGTGCATATTACTACTAGTAGGTCCATAAATTTACTATTAGTAGAGTGTACCTCGTGTCAGCAACCCATCATAGCTTTGCTCTGACATCACACCGCCTTCTGGCTCCTCCGCCCGCTGCTCTCGTGATGCCTCCTTTTTTGGAAGGAGCCGCCTCCCTTTTCGAGTAGTACTAGTATGGAAGTAGAGTACTTTGCTTTACAGAGAAAAATATTTCCATCGCTTAGAAAATTGGAGTTGTTACTTTTCCTAGTATTTAGGAACTCCTATTGGCAAAGCTATTTACCAACGCCAAGATACACACATCTACTTTCTTGTAGTACTACTACAAAATTCCCATAAACATGGATATGTCCGTGACCTTGCTTGGTTGCTCGTCCTGAAACCTATTTATACTTATACATGGTAGGCCATTTTTGTGAAGCGGCTTTTTACAAAAGTTATGAAAAACTCATGTTTATTATATTTCATGGCAGGTAATACAAGCAAAAGGACGCCATGCATGAGTCCCCCTGTTTTTTTGGCCTATTTCTCTCTCTTTTTTCAAAGCAGGGTCAACTTTGCCGACATGCAAAGTCTAAAAAGAAGTTGAATCTTTGAAAACTCTCGGTCGTGTTCTCCATATATTGGCTGTCTGGTGGGCACTTCAAAAGATTTTTGTGGAATTTAAAAAGCAATTGGCAGCTCACATGTGGTTCGAAGTAATTTGACATAATTTCGACCGACTTCCTCCGATCCATATTAATGTTCATAGATTCATCTAGATTCAAATGTATCTATTCATGTTTCTATGCTAGATACATATACCCGAATCTAGACAAATCTGAGAATATTAATTTGAATCGGAGACAAATAAGATAAGAGACGTCTGACATATCATCACTATATAAAATTATAATAGGCAAAGCAGAAAAATATAAATTTGATCAACATATATAAAGTATGGGTGTATATTTGGTTCTTCTACTTTGTATCGTCATGTGTAGAAGTCAAATATTATTAGCTACCTAACACTTAAAATTTTTGGTAGTAACATTAATCTAGAGAAACAAGTGATAAGATTCTAATATGATGGAGAAGTGTGTTTTGAGTATTCAAACGTTTCCGCTCGTGTTTCTACAAGGGTATGTAGATCTTATTTCTCAGTTGTTACTTGCATATCCTATATTAGATTTGGTTCTTGTTTGCTCTCTTGTAGGATTTTTTCCTATGATGTGAATCCCATCAATCAGATGCTGCATGCTCCCGTTTCTCATCCTCAGTTCTTCCTTATATACACTTCCTTAAACTCTTGCTAATGTGATCTAGATCTAGTGGACACAAAGCACAATGCATGCACCAAACAACACTACCAGTACATAAACTACACCCTTTTTTATCTCTACCTAAGCTCCGTCTTGTGCATTTTCTTCCCTTTCTCCAGCCTCAAGATCACATCCTTCGGATCTTGCACTTGATGCCTTAGTCACAAATTCTATGTTACAACCTCTCTCACAAGCTTAGTACAATTGCACACCTTGTCTCCACAAGAAGGCATCGTCTATTGCAAATCATCTCTACGGTGTGGTTTCATCTAAATAAAATTTAGAAATGTTAGTGGTAAGTGAAATTCAAATATTTCAGTGGTAAGATTTAGAGAAATCCGCATGAAGTACTACCTTTCCTCCAGTTGGTCGCTAGCTATCGGGAGCGAGAACAAGAGAAGCTCCATGTGTGTAATGGACGTGCCCGCGAGTGTGAATTCGAGAGAGCTTAGGGGATTTTTTGCTAAACTGCCAAAACTGTTGGATCCAGCGGCGGAGGGGACACGTGTCAGCTCAGAAGCGTTTGTGTTACCGCGGGAACACAATGTACAAGTTTCCATATGAAACTGCAACTTATGGTACCAGCGGTGCAATTACCTCTAAGGCCTTGTTTACTTCTAGTGTATTTTCATCCTCTAGGGGTTTGGGGATGGGAGGGGATTTGATGAATCCCTCCATTTCACCCAATCCCCACATTTCCCTCCACTCCCCCACATTAACATTTATTTCCCAGCCCTTGCATGTTTACTTTGAATTTTGGGACGGGAGGAGATGGGAGAGAATCGAGATCTGGTGATAAAAAAGAACTGTATGCCTACAACATGTATTGACAAGTTACTCAAGTAAAAATCGAATCTTTGCATGGAGTATTAACATCTCATCATAGATTTCATGAATACATGTTTAAATATATGCTCCACAGATCGAAGCTCAAACAATTGCCTCACTATTTCTAGAATAATATTTTGGCTGAGAATAATTTTTTTGTGCCCATTCCAAAAATAATTGATGCAATCATTTCCTTGTCCAGCTCCGGCAGATGCTTTTATCGACACCCTACATCACCAAAAAAGGAAAGTGTTAATCACATATGCAACAGAAAAAATAGGACAATCGACACAAGAATTGCTCGTAGTTGGCTGCATGCCCTAGTCATAACAGGCTACGCATGAACTCAGCAGAATGGCATGTTCAGCACAAAACTGACATTTAGAACATTTAGCACAAAACTGGCATTTAGAACATTTAGCACAAAACTCAGGAGCATGGCATGTTCATGTTTAGTAGGTAGATAGGTACACACAAAAAATAGTAGTATTCTTTTCAAATCAGTAGAGAGAAAATAAATAAATAAATAACATGCATGCTGCAATTTTAGATGAATTTTATGAATTCATGATATATATCATCTACACATTCTGCATTCTGTATCGTCTACATATTAAGCATAGATTCAACACTGGTTGACATTGCAAGCAGCAGCTACCACAATGAAAATCCCATTCAAGTCGAGTCAATAGCAACAAGCACAATAATACACAAACATCTACAAGAACCTAAGAACAAGACAACACAGATTTGACATTGAACGTCTACAAGAACCTAAGAACAGGGCAACCAAAGCAAGTGCACCATGTTATTCCTAGCAGCATAATAACTACCATTCTGGATACTAGTAGTGATACCCAGCAGCAAAATATAATGTTCATACAGGTCCTAATAAGCATCGTAAGACAAAAGTTAATTGAAAAGTTGTTCTTACAGGACCATCCAAGTGCATGCATGATCTTCAACCACAATAGTCTAAGGAACATGTCTCTATTAAAATTGCAGAATATGTGAATATTATTCTTCCATATGCAACTATCTAGTATATTAGAGACATTAGAATACCATATTTATGTATAGAAGTACTTAAATACATTCCATAGAAAACATTCATAGCACTAGAACACTAAACATGAAATAATGTAGATTTTCCAAACCTAGCCGAGACGACAAATAAGTCAACACATGCATGATGCATCCCTTCAAACAATATTAGAGAGCAACCTAGTTTGACCCGAACAAACCAGCAAACTATACTCCAGCATCTCCATCCAACAAAGCTACCATGGTCTCACCGAAATAATTGTTATCAACTGATAGCTACAATGTTCAACTAATATCACTCACTCAACTAAGCGTGCTTCAGTTTATATGTAAATCAATAGCTGCTTAACAAACCTCTCTACATACAGGTAACAACATATTGCAACAATCCGGAAGGAATATTACACCATATAAACACATACTCTAAATGCTTTCTTTATTCCCATTATAAATTAATTAGTTAGAGAGATAGTTAGATGGTGTTATTAAGACCCAACCATGATGATATTCCATGAATGTAAGCATCGGCGGACTATAGAACCTATTAGATTTTAATTGAACACATCAGCATCACATTGATTAACTCACAATCTACTGAACTTAAGTCTTTGCACAACTAAAACTGAGACTACACGAGCAATACCACTGGACTGTTATGCTAGCTACTACAAATTTCTATTTCTATTAGAACTAATTAACACCAAACCAAACATTCTTGAAATGTTATTCGAAGAGCAAGAGAATCAAGATGTTCCACAACAAACTGAGATGCGTAGAATAAAAATTTGTCACGTACAGTGACGTCGACACACTGCATACAACTACTTCGAATACGGCAGCTACTCCTACGACTACATCAGCTACGGCAGCCAGGAATGCAGTGACCTGAAGCCACGAAGGGGAGAACGAGCCGGCAAACCCAGCTCGAGGTACCTGTGAGCAACACAAACGACAAGTTGTTAAGTAGCTGGAACCAGAGGAGGCGTAGGTATCGAGTAAGAAGACTGTAACCGACACGGCTCTCTCCTTGATCCTCTTCTCTTGCTCTTCCTCAATCTCCAATTTCCTGTACCAAACTTTATCTGTATCTCGAATTGAGTTGGGAATAGATCGGGAACATAACAAAATTCTCATCTTGGAAAATTTATGCAACTCGATTTGGTCACTACAACTAACCAAGATCTATGCACGTGCAAGCAAATCAAAAAATCTCTAATGAATATACCAAGTCAGAAGCAATAAGGGGCCAAGAAACAGATCTCGACTGGTACGAGGAAGCAACCACTTTCCGGGGAGGACGGCATAGAGTTTGAATCGCCGGAAAGGACCGAGAGATACGAGGCTGATGGTCGTGATGCTGCCAGGGCCGGTCCTGACATTTTAGGGGCCCGGGGCGAGACCAAAACTTGGGGCCCTTAATATAAACATCACAGTAATACTAATGAATATTATACGCGTAAAAAAAATTGACAATAGCACTTAAATGCATCCAAAAGTAGTAGACATATCGAACAATTTATACATATTCAAAGAAGTGGTCCCCATATCAAGCACAACGAAGAAATATTTAACTTGAAAAGCCTTCTCCGCTTCTAGAATTTCTTCTTGGCAATTACTTTCATCAAACTGAATTATTCCCGTGATCGGGGCCGAAAATTGAAACAGGCAATATGATGAGTTGATGATGAGAAATCAAAATTAGGCAAAAATTACGAGTAAATAAGAACCCTAAATCGACCTTGCATCAAGTAGATTGGATTCTTAATGTTGTCCGTTGAAATCAAGTCCTGGTTGGAATCGCTGCAGGCTAATCACTGATTCTCTAGGTCTAATCCTAATTGCTGAACACCGCCTGGCTGATCGCTTGTGCTGGCCTGGCCGCCTGGCCTGAGCGTGCATCTGTCCTTTCCCTCCTGTAGCCAATCCCTAGAACAGAGGCCCACTAGGCCTTTTTTTCAATCGATTACACTGTACCATATACGTATATATGTAGTACTATTAGAACATATGTAGTGTGGGGTCCCTGGGATCTGGGGGCCCTGGGCGACCGCACACCCTGCCCACCCCCAGGGCCGGCACTGGATGCTGCAGGTCACCGCCGGTGCGACGTCCATGGCAGCCGTCCGTGGCGGCCGCAACCATACCGAGAAACCCTAGGTAGGCGAGAGAGGCGAAGAGGCAAGGAGGGACTTACCGGAGAGAAGACCCTGTCGTGTCCGCCGGTGGCGTCCATCGGCGACGTCCCAGGTCGGCGTTCGAGTCGTGGCCTACGTCCTCGAGGCACAGGAGTGCTTTCTTCCCCGACGAACCACGAGGTCTGGGTTGTGTGTGGAAATCCTCGGATGGGTCGCCCTTTTCGGGATATTTCTGGGGATGGGCCGGAAACAAACTCAAAAATACACTGGAAATAAACGGGCTCGCCAGGAATATCGGGATCCGCGGAAGTGACGGAGGAAAAATACTCGCTGAACCAGGAGAATACTGAAGAAGTAAACGAGGCCTAAAGAAAATCAGACTACAACTAGATTCGGGACTATAGTTGCACTCATAACCCGACCAACGCTAAATTAAGCAGAACCTTTTCGACCGGTGTTTTTCAACTTGTTGCGTGGCAACAAACCCCGTGGCCCCTGTATGTATAAGACCGGGCCCACGGAGCACAGCGCCTATCATATTTTCGTGAGACAAGCGGAACAGTAACATCTTTCACCAAATCCAGAGTGCAGTACTCTGTTGCTGTACTTGCGCGCAGATTTATTGCCCAAAGCGCCCTCCCATTCAATAAACTTGGGGCCCTACATTACATGCCACAGGATGGCCCATTTGCATTTACTCGGCTTCGCAAAGGCGCACACGGAGATCGTGCAAGGCGTGGCACTCAATCCAGAACAGTGAGCTCAGTTGAGTTCACCGCAAGTATATACGTACTCCGGTATGGATCATTGGATCATCACCGTTTATCTATCTCCTGATTACTACTACTGTATCATAGGTATCATTGCTGCGAAGATGATTTGGTTGTGTTGTCGTGGCTTTTCTGTTCTTGTGTTTTGCGGGTGGGGTCAGTGTCACTTTTAGCTTGCGTGTTGGTGTAGGTAAATGCAGACGGAGCCCAGGAGAGCAACAGAGAGAGATTAGCAAGCGAACAAAAAGGAAAACCACCCCGAGACTCCTGGTCGTGTTGGGTTGGATCACGGGTGCGTCTGGCAGCCCCGCACTCGATCTGCCCGCCCGCCCCTTGTCCGCGCCACGTGATCCAAAAGGACTTCGCCCGCCCTGGGCTAGCCACTAGCCTACGACTACCAGTAGTAGTAGTAGCAGCCAGGCCCCAGCAGGCATCCCTCTCGCTCTCTCGGCTGGCTCCCTCCTCCCCCGCCACGGTCGCTGTCGCAGTATCACCACCAAGACCCCCAGTGGTACTACCTCTCCAGCTGTAGGTTGTGCTAGTACCAGGTAGCGGCAGCAGCAGCCGCGTCTGTCCAATCTTCCTCCCGCCGCCGCCGCCGCCGCGCGCGACCGTCGATCTCACTCCGCCACCCTTTCTACCCAACAACCCACCCACCCACCCACCAAAAACAGCCCTTCCCGCCGCCGCCCCGCTTCCTCCTCCTCCTGCTCCGTTGGAGTTTGGACCGCCCGGGGAGGCTAGCTAGCTCCCTTCGCGCTTCGGCCTCCTGCTTCCTCCTCCTGCTCCGTTCAGCGCCTACAGCACGAGCAGCGTGGTTTAATCTGCGGCCGGGGCGCCACGCCACGCGGCGTCCTTGTCCCGAATATTTGCTGCAGCAGAAAAAAAAGAAGCTCGCGATGCGATTCCTCTCCAATTTTTAATTGGTTTCGCTTCGGCAGCGGCGAGCTCCCAAGGATTGGTAGGAGGAGTACTACTACTGGGCTGCTGGCTGCTAGCCGCAGCAGCGGCTTGGGATTTATTAATGCGGTTTAATTAGTGCGCGGGCAAGCTAATTATTTTAGCGCAGCTGTCTCCGTTGGGAACTCGCGAAAGCTTCGTTTCTTTTGAGACCCACGCCTGCCTGCCTGCCTCGCCGCCTCCTCTACCCAACCCCTCTGCGCCGCGCCGCTGCCCTCTCTCTTCCTCTCTCTCTCTCTCTTGCGCGCGCGCTGCTGCTGCTGCTGCTGCTTGTTTCTCTTTCTTTCTGGGTAGTAGCGCGTGCTTTGGCTGGCTGGGCGGTCGTCGCGCATTCCCACAAGCATATGGTGGGCACTCAGCGGGATGGGGAGTAGTAGTAAATTGGGGGAGGAAGAGAAAGTGGCCGGAGGGATGGAGAAGGGGAAGTACGCGGCGACGCGGGGATGGAGGCCCCTGGCGGCGGTGGCATGGGTGGCGGCGGCGCTCGCCTGCTCGGCAGCCGTGCACTGGCAGCTGAGGGTGGAGACCATGGAGCGCGCGGAGCAGCGGCTCGTTAGCATGTGCGACGAGCGGGCCAGGATGCTGCAGGAGCAGTTCGGAGTCACCGTCAACCACGTCCACGCACTCGCCATCCTCATCTCCATCTTCCACTTCGAGAAGAACCCCTCCGCCATCGACCAGGTAACGACTCGTTCATTCTTCCCCGATTATGCCGCGTGCGTGTGCTCCCGCTGCTGCGGCAATGGCGGACCCCTGGGATCCTAAACTAGTAGAGGATTTCATATTAAAAGCATATTTCCTCGTGGTGGCTTGGTTGATGCTTACAGAGTTGCAGCCTAGTCGTTTAGCGCCCGCATTATTGTTTTTAGTCGGTTCGTTGTGGGCCTCTTGATCTTTCAATAAACATGTGGCGTTCTTGGAGCGGTTGCGTTTTTTCCTACTCTCTCTATGCTTCGGGTAGCTCGGTCAGATACGTCTCTAAACTGCTAGGTTGGTGGAGCATTTTAGATTAGAGTGGTTAATGGTTGGGTTTAGGCAATGCTTGACTCCTCTTGTTTATTTATTTATTTATTATGCTCAGAAATGTCACCAGGGTACGCAATGCATTGCTGGCTGTGGCTGTCCAGTGATGGGTTCTTGATGCATCCTACTTTTTTCTCCTAAAATAGCTCCCTAAAGTTGTTTGCCCTCTTTTGGGAATTCCGAAACCTCTGCTTTTGTTGATTTAGCTGTAGCTTTAGACTTTTAGGAGTACATGGCCAAAAGCAATATGGTATTTCAAGCCACATTCTGGTTGTTGCAACAGGCATCAACGAGGAATGGCCTAATTGGGTTGGTGGCCCTAGTTGGTGTCTGATTTGTTTGATGGCTTTGTTCTTGCTTGCTACTATAGGAATCACATGGATTAGGTACATCTTTTACTTGATTATTTCTTGGATGCTCTTGGTCATTATCTTTTGCAGCCTGCCAGTGTGTTTTACTCTACAGTTTGGTGAAATGCAGGATACTTTTGCGAAATATACGGCAATGACATCATTTGAGCGCCCGTTGCTGAATGGGATTGCATACGCACAGCGCATTTTCCCTCATGAGAAGGAAATGTTCGAAAGACAGCATGGATGGATTATGAAGACGATGAATCGAGAGGGCGCACCTCTCCAAGATGAGTATGCTCCGGTGATTTTCTCCCAGGATACCGTCTCCTACCTTGCGCGCATGGACATGATGTCTGGGGAGGTGTGATTTCTTATTGCCTCATCTTTTTTTTTCTGTTTGTCGATTCTTAGTTCATTGAGGGCAGGGTAGATGTTGTATTGGCAGTTCAATTTTGCTTTAATGAAAGTGATCTATTTGTTTCGCGTGTAGGAGGACCGAGAAAACATCTTGCGTGCGAGGACTACTGGCAAACCTGTATTGACAAACCCATTTCGGCTTCTTGGCTCAAACCACTTGGGGGTAGTGCTCACTTTTGCTGTGTATCGCCCTGATCTACCTGCTGATGCATCAGTTGAGCAACGCGTGGAAGCAACTGCTGGGTGAGATGATTGAACCATCTTTCAAAGTTTGTCACCTGTAGACCCTGAATTTCTATGTCCATTCTTTAGTGTTGAGCTATTGGCTATACAATACTCAAATGCATCAAAGCAGATGATGAGTAGTATAATTTGACATTTCTTTAGTGTTGAGCTGTTGAGCTTACTGTCCATCTTCCTCATTCAGCAATACAGAGGTCTTTTCTAGTGCGATGACCCGTCATGTTCACTACCATAAACATAACATGGATGGAAAATTTAACTGTTTATTGGCTGTGGTTTATGACTTTCATCTAATTGAATCCCCCACTAACAGCTATCTTGGTGGAGCTTTTGATGTGGAGTCACTTGTCGAGAATTTGTTGAGTAAACTTGCTGGCAATCAGGATATATTGGTGAATGTGTACGATGTCACAAATGCTTCGGAACCTATGGCTATGTATGGATCTCAAACGCCAGATGATAAACCAGGCCTCTTGCATGTTAGCATGCTTGATTTTGGAGATCCATTTAGGAGGCATGAAATGAGATGCAGGTGGGGTAGCTTCTTCCTGTGACACTAACTTTGTTGGCTCATCTGTCCTTCCACTAATGCTGGTAACCCGTGCAGGTATAGGCAAAAGCCTCCAATGCCATGGTCTGCCATTAGTAATCCTCTGGGCACTTTTGTCATATGGATGCTTGTGGGGTATATAATTTGTGCTGCCTGGTCTCGGTATGACAAAGTTACAGAGGATTGTAGAAAGATGGAAGAGCTCAAAACTCAAGCGGAAGCTGCTGATGTTGCGAAGTCTCAGGTTTGCCACTTGGTGTTTTGAGCTACTTGGCGTTCTTGCATACATATGGATTACATATTGATCCAACTTTTCTTTTTTGTAGTTTCTGGCAACTGTATCACATGAAATCAGAACTCCTATGAATGGTGTCCTTGGTATGTATATTTTGATATTTTCCTTTCGGGTTCCTATATAATGCCCACTCCAAAAGCTAGGCAATCTGAAAACATTACCTTTCGTTGTAGGAATGCTCGACATGCTTTTAGGGACAGATCTGACAATGACCCAGAAGGATTTTGCTCAGACTGCTCAGAATTGTGGCAAAGAGTTGATAAAACTGATAAATGATGTCCTTGATCGAGCAAAGTTTGAGGCAGGAAGGTTGGAACTTGAGGCAGTGCCTTTTGACTTGAGATCACTCTTGGACGATGTGATCTCTTTGTTTCCTTCAAAGTTACGAGAGAAGAGCATAGAGGTATCTTATTATTACAAACAAGTTTATTAAATATGGTTCCTCTGCACTCATCTTATCTTGTACTCTTATAAAGATCTGAGTTGGTGTCTGTCCGTTCACCTCTTGAGAAACTAGGAATTACCACAGTTGGCATCCATTCCATGGAGGATGTACGGTTGATTCAGTTTATGCATTTGTTGAGAATCTTTTTCTTGTTGCACAATTTCAGGAGTATAGTGCACAAGCGTTTAAGCAATTAACAATAAAATAAGCTTACATAGAAACGCACGAGCATTTAGCTTCTAGTCATAATGGATGTGGATCGGATGATCCAATTCCACACATACCAATCTTTCCTATATCTCCTTTCTTGCATCACATTAATCCTAATGTTCTCCTTATTGCCGCAGCTTGCAGTGTTTGTGTGTGATGATGTTCCAAAACTTGTCATTGGTGATCCTTGCAGATTCCGTCAGATAGTAACCAATTTAGTGAACAACGCAGTCAAGGTAAGCAGTCAACTTTTGGTATCATGACATTTTTCTGCTGTTTGCATCTTCAAATAGTATTGTCAGTTTTCTGTTAACAAACGCATTTGGAAAATGTTCTGAATTCACTATTAATTGTCCAGTTCACAGAACGGGGTCATGTTTTTGTGCGGGTCTCTTTGGCCGAGAACTCAAATGTGGAAGCTAGTCGGGCCCTTAATGGAACCCTCAACGGAAAAGATGGTAAAGTTGAGTCTATAGCTAATGGTGCCTTCAATACATTGAGTGGGTTTCAAGCCGCGGATGAACGAAATAGCTGGGAATATTTTAAGCTGCTGGTCTCTGATAAGGAGTTACTTTCGGATAAGCTTGAGGGTGAAAGTTCTGACCGAATGGATGCTGATCATGTGACCTTGATGATAAGCATTGAAGATACAGGTGTTGGTATCCCACTGCATGCACAAGATCGTGTTTTTACACCGTTTATGCAGGCGGATAGTTCAACATCAAGGAACTATGGTGGAACTGGCATAGGTTTAAGCATCAGCAAATGTTTGGCCGAGCTTATGGGCGGGCAAATAAGTTTCACTAGCCGTCCTTCCATTGGGAGTACATTTACATTCTCAGCTGTCGTGAAGCGTGCATCCAAAGATACTTCAAGTGATTCAGAGAAGAGCTTGTGTGAGGCACTACCAAGTGCCTTTAGGGGAATGAAGGCAATTTTGGTAGATGGGAAACCTGTACGTAGTGCTGTCACTACATATCACCTTAACAGGCTGGGAATAATTGTTCAAGTTGTGAATAATCTGAGTATGGGAATTCAATCCGTTGGGCAAAACGGTGCAACAAAGTTGAGGTGAGTTTTCTGTTCAGCATTTTCAGTTCCTAACAGAACTTGTCACCGACATTTTAGAGATAAAAGGACATACTACCTTAACTGATACTCCCTCCGTTTCAAAATATAAGATGTTTTAGCTTTGTGAAAGGAGTATATCTAGACTTCTTTTAGTGTGTAGGTTCATGTAGGTTTGGAGTGAACCTACACACTAAAAGGGGTCTAGATACACTCCATTCACAAATCTAAAACATCTTATATTTTGGAACGGAGGGAGTACTAGCTATATCATCAACCAGTCCATTGTTACAAGCTGGACCAAAGGTATATCATCAACCAGTCCATTGTTACAAGCTGGACCAAAGGTATGGAATGATATTTTACTACTAATACCAGAGGAGATTTCATATATGCTCTGAGAGGCTAAAAGTCTCCATATTAGTCAGCGGTAGAGAGGTAGAAAGATTTACACTAATATACTTCCTAACATTATAAACAAATACAGTCCTACTTTTAAATTTAGGCATATTTTATCATAATACCTAGTCATCGTGTAGGGTGTTTGGCAAGTTATGAATGGACTGGAATTTCTTTGTGGGTCATAAATGAAAGAAAAACAAGAAGAAGCAATTTCTGTGCGTACTTCTTCCTCCTGGATGTTGCTTAGATAGAGCATACTATTGAGAGAGGGAATAGGCTGAGATTACAACGTGTGAGTAAGATGCTCAGTTTAGACCCTAGCTATGTGGGTAGATGTGCGATTGTGCGCATGCTGTTGCATTGCATGCGAAACGCTTGGGCAGAGCAGGAGCTTGTCTAATAATAAATCGTGTCAAGTAAAAAAAATATAAGACCTTTGAAGGACCAGAAGTGATCCTCACTACTCTACATTTCTATTCATGCACCGTAAGTTTTTCTTCGACTCCTGCTGAGTCTCCTTTCTCCATGTATTTTATTTTCTTGCAGAGAAAAACCGTCCATGCTTTTTATTGAGAATGACATCTGGAGGCCCGAGGCAGACATTCAGTTATTGAATCGCATACATACTCTCAGGAGGAATGGTCAGATGCACGAGTTGCCCAAGTTAATTCTTTTGGTCACATCTGAAGCTGATAAGGACAAGTATGGATCCACGTTCAACACTGTGATGTGTAAACCTATCAGAGCAAGCACCATAGCTTCTTGTCTTCAGCAGTTGCTAAGAGTGGAGATACCTGAAAGGAAAGAAAATCAAAATAGGCCGTCCTTTCTCCGTAGCTTGTTGGTTGGGAAGAATATATTGGTGGTAGATGATAATAAAGTAAATCTGCGAGTTGCTCAAGCCGCGCTAAAGAAGTATGGTGCCAAGGTTCATTGTGTTGAAAGTGGCAAGGATGCTATCTCCCTACTTCAACCACCACATTGCTTCGATGCATGTTTTATGGATGTCCAAATGCCTGAGATGGACGGGTAAGATTTTGTGCTATTTCATTGTTTAGCCTGCTGCAATTGTGATTTCAAACTTTTATACTTCTTGACCCATTTAAATATCTCACGTTGAAAAGAAGCTACTAGTACAATTATGTTTAGTAGAGTTATAGGTATCAAGTTTTCATGCTAAATACAATCTCAATCATACTGACAGCTGATTGCCAATGATGTATTCTTCAGGTTTGAGGCAACTAGACAAATAAGGGAAATCGAGAAGAAAGCGAATGAGGCAAAGAAAGAGCAGTTGACTTCAGCGGAAGCTTCAACATTTGTGGAGTGGCATTTGCCTGTCCTGGCAATGACTGCTGACGTTATTCAGGCAACCTACGAAGAGTGTCTAAAATCAGGAATGGATGGATACGTGTCCAAACCGTTCGATGAACAGCAGTTGTACCAAGCAGTCTCCAGATTAGTGGTGGGAACAACCGATCCGGCCGCGTCATGACCTGATCAACTGGCCGGATCCGAGGCCCCGCTAGTTGAAGTGATGTCAAGCTGACTCTGACTCTTACAATAGATGGAAAGTTGAAGGTACCTTGAGCTAGTGAAGTTCGCTGCAGCCATGGTAGCGATGACGCATAGCGATCGGCATTTCTGCTGCAGCAGCCCAGGGGGCATTGCAGCCATGGTAATGATGATGATGCATTGCGGTGCACATTTCTGCTGCAGCCCGGGGGGAGACGAAGAAGGTACCTTGAGATAGGTAGATTAGATTTTTTTTGGCTTTGGTGTTGGTAGGCAGATGTATGTTGTTGTATCTCCTATCTGTTCATTCTTTGAAAATATAACATCTCTGTGCTGTGCTGTGCTGTGCTCAGCCCGAGTTTCGGTGCCCCGCGAAAAGAAAGCAATGGTCGACTTTTCAGTTCTCTCGTGTCACGATGGAAGTTTTCATGAAGCTGTGCAGTGTAGTTAAATTGGTCATGTTTTTTTTTTCTGTCTTCTAGAACACAGAACTTACTAGCGTTCTTGTCAGCTGTCGCTGCCCACGTTCTTGTTAGCGCGACTGACTGGCGAGTGCTCGGTTTTTCTCCAGAGCGTTGTAGATTTCGCTGTGAAATGGATAGATCGCTGAGATGGACTAATATGGGTTGAAGATCATGTGTACTCACCCCGTCTCAAAATATAAGGTGTTTTAGTTTTTTTAAATGAATATATCTAGATATCTTTTAGTGTGTAGATTCGGAGTGAATTTATTTATTTTAGAAAAGCTAAAATTTCGAGGAAATACTTGATATGATTTTTTTTCTGAATTACTACTTGATATGAAACTGAGGAGGACACCACCGCTGTCACTGATGGCTTCTTCTGCCACGGGTTTGACTTGTTGCCACAGCTGAACCGTGCATGGCTCAGTTTTAATTGCTCTGGCCTCTCAGCGCTACTGTGCTCCTGCTGGCTAGTACTAGTACGCTACAGTGGTGCGAATCGTATCGACGGCAGGTTTCTGGTACGGCGTCGGCGCGGAAGCTGGCTGCCTGCAGAGGCCTCTCAGCGGGCGGCGAACCTTCTGGTGCGATGCGACGGTCTACTGCTCGATCTGACAGGCTGAGCCGAGTTAGGCAGTTAGCCTGTGACGCCGGCTTGGGCAGTGAAGTGGGCTGTGTCCCTGCCCTACCAGGCTTACCGGCCTAACTGAGATCGGCATTCGGAATCCGCTTCGCTGCGTTATTGGCCCAAACGCCAACAAGTCGGAACCCACACGGTTGTGGCCTACTGGCCTGTGGGCGTGCTCCCCTTCTCCCTTGTGCCCCAGAATATTTCTTCTACTTCACCATCATTTTTTTTTGGAAAAAAATCTCGCTGTGTTTCCTCGTCGAAATAGGCAGAAGCTTTGCTCCGCTACGTTGGAATTTGAAAGGAATACCGGTATTGGGCCTTTGGCCCGTAATCAGTACAAATACTGAAATTCTCTATGGCACATTAGGTGAGACAGCTCATGGTTGTACTATAGTGTGCTAAAGTTTAGTCTCATATTGCTAGAAGGTGTGTTGCATCACCTTATATACTAGACTATTCTAACACTCACAAAGTGTGAGAATGACATCGCCCGTCTCGTCACGACGTGCGAGCGCCGCGGATTGCGGGAATGAGCTGAGCTCCTGTATTGATTTTGCTGTTCGGGAACACTCCAAAAGATATATCTTCTGGATTTTCTTGGCTCTCCATTGTCGCTATGCTTCCAGGTTTTTTCCGCCTTCGTCTTCTCCATCCCGGCCTGCGGTGTGCACCGCAGATCGGGACAATAAGCCTTCAGAACCCCGCCTCTCGAGAACCTATACGGGTGAGGGACGATCAGATTTTGGTAGAGGCCTCAGCGCGACTACTGCCAATCACGACGTCGTCCGGTGACGAGTTCCTCGACGATGACTTCTTTTCGGACATCGACAACATCTTCGGCAACAAGGTCAATAACACGAACCCTGCTACTTCTCAGGTTGCACTGTACGTACCTCTAAACTTGCTCTTTCAGATTCTACTAGAATATCTTGTTCTAGCATTTGGAGTAGATCTGGTCGGTTTATCTTGTATAAATGCAATCGCTTTATCTGTTCAGTTAGTATGCATGATTAGTTTAATTACTGTTAATTATGCATGATTAGTTTAATTACTGTTAATTATGCATGATTAGTTTAATTACTGTTAATTTAATCATACTTTACCGGTTTATTCGGATTAAATCATATGAATTGTTGCTCATACTTTCAATAATCCAAACAATCTGATTATAGGCAAATGAATTCAACTAGTATAGCTGCGGCTATGATGCCACCTCCGTTCGATGGTACGCATTATAAGATATGATGCACGAGAGCAGTTCTTTGGTTTCAAAACCTGAACTGCTATAGCGTCACTCTTTGCAAACCTGAGGGAAAGCTTTCTGCTTCTTAGGAGGAGGCCTTTAATAAAGTTGATACTATGTTTATGGCGGATCTTTTCAGTGTTCTTGGAGTCAACATTGTTGACCCGTATATGTCATTTGATAATGACAAAGACGTGTGGGATGCGCTCGAGGCCAAGTTTGGGGTCTCGAACGCTAGCACTGAGTTGTATGTCATGGATCAATTCTATGACTACCAGTTGACTGGTGAGCGCTCTGTTATTGAGCAAGATCATGGGATAAAGTCACTTGCCAAAGAACTTGAGCAGTTCAAGTGTGTGTTACCGGACAAATTTGTTGTCAGAGGCATCATTGCCAAGCTTCCTCCTACATGGGAAAAAATTTCTACTTCTCTGAAACATAAGAGACAAGAGTTTTCCATTATCTCATCGGGTCTCTTCATGTGGAAGAAAAGGCGAGAGAAAAATACACACATGCTCGAGGGTCCGAGGGAGGTTCTAGTGCCAATTTGGTACAGAAAGAGAACTTATAATCCCACAAGTTTAAGAATAAGAACAAATCTAAAAGCAAAGGGAAGTTCAACGGAAAGAACAAATCCTATCACTCAACCAACTTCAAGAATAAGAATGATAGGAAGAAAGGGGCTTGCCATGTTTGTGGTGACGCTGATCATTGCGCTCCCAGTTGACCTAAACGCTTTGATAAACGTCAACATGGGAACAAAGACAAGACCGCAAATGTTGTTATTGGTGGTGATACTTGAAAGGAATATGCCTGAGAGGCAATAATAAGTGGTTATTATCTTATTCCAAGTTTATAATAGATGTTTATTTGTCATGCTATAATTGTGTTAATCAGAAACATTAATATATGTGGATTTAATAAACAAATAAAAGGTTCCTAGTAATGCCTCTCATTACACTAGCTTGTTGATTAATAGATGATCAAGGTTTCCTGATCATGAACATTGGATGTTGTTAATGGCAAGGTCATGTCATTGGAGAATGATGTGATGAACATTCAATAACAGTAGGTTTAGCAATACGATCATGTCTTCAAAGTTTATATTGCTATCTCACACGAAGTAACACGAGGAGCAGAAGGTGTTGACGAGTGGCTTGGAGCAGGAATTCTCTGTAAATACTTAGCAAACGGATTTTTAGGGTTTTTTGATAATGTAGATAAATAAAGTGCGAGTAAACAAAAAAAATCATAATAATTGCAGCAAGTGGCCCAATCCTTTCTTTAGCAAAGGACAAGCCGGTTGTATTACTTAAGTTGACCAAACATTCTCGAGGACACATGGGAATACTGTCAAGTGCTTTTGCTTCATATAGTTGATTAATCTTCTCTAGTTGGATAAGTGATGTGTGGGTGAACCTGTAATAATGTACTGACCTTCCTAGGACTAATACATACTTGTGATTATACCCCTTGCAAGCATCCGCAACTATAAGAAAGTAATTAAGATAGAAACCTAACCACATCCTTAAACTTTGAGATCCTACACTCCCTTATGCACAGGTTTCCTAATGGGGGTTTAGGTTTCTGTCACTCCGGCAACCCCTACGATTAGTAGCCAAATACACAATGCATTCCCCTAGGCCCATAAAGGTGAAGTATCATGTAGTCGATGTTCACATGACACCACTAGAAGGATAACACCACAACTTAAATATTGAACTATTGAATCTTTCTCAACACAATTCCACTACTAACAACATGACTTCTCCCATGTCCTCAAGAACTAAACGAACTACCCACGAGACATCATATGGATCAAGATCAGAGATGAAATAATGATAAGTAACAATCTGAACATGAACAATAATTCAATGGTTCCACTCAATAGCATCAACTACAACAAGTAATCAACACCGGGAAAGTTTCCCCTAAGAACTATGCAAGATTCAACCCAGTTGTTACAGCGGTATGGAGTGGTGACGATGGTGCTGGTGGAGATGATGATGGAGATGATGATGATGATCCCGATGAAGTCCATCTTGATGATGGTGTTGATGGCGACGATCTCCCCTCTCAGGGAAGGAATTTCCCTGGCAGATTTCTGCCTACCGGAGAGCTCTTTCTCTCTCTACAGTTTTCTGCCCTGCAGAGGCGGCATAATCTTTCTGTGGTCGTCCCGCGAGTCTTAGGGTTTCGAGGGGATTATATACGCCAAAGGGTGATGCTAGAGGTGGGCCAGGGTGGCCACACCACCTGGTGGCACGTCAAGGGCTGGCCCGCGCCAGGGGGTGCTGTGGGCCCCCTGTGGCCCATCTCCACTTCCCCTTCTGGCTTCCTTCGTCTTCTGGAAAAATAGGATTTTCCATATATTTTTTGGGATTTTCTGATCTTCGCGAATTTCGCCTCCAAACAGTGCCTTTTCCATCAGAATCCTGACTTCAGCGGTCCATCCTCCAAAATTCATCAACCATGCAAAAATAGATGAAATAACATAAGTATCATCTTTTAATATGAAATATATCAATAAATAACAGTAAATTATGATATAGAATAGTGATGCAAAATGGACGTATCATTCCTTCTCAAAGAACTCACTGTTTTAGTGAAAAACACTTTTGTCTTTTAGTGTTATGGTGGAGGAATTCCCAACGATTACTTTTGGGATAACCTACAAAGATGTGCATATCCCACTTTGGTTTTGTAAACACTTTACATATACCTTACATACCAAAATTTAAGAAAAGACAAACTAGGTTTTACCCCTTGCCATTTATCGGATCATGATGTTGCTCTTTTCTTTGTAAAAGTGGTATATCACTATAGCATAATCTTTTAAATTATAATGATAGTTTATATTTGATCTCACCAAGTCAAACTAGGTTTATTATATTCTCAAAACATTCCATACTACTATGGTGTTTAGAGAAACTTCAAGTTTATGGAACAATTTCTCAACTTTTAGATGTTTGCTAAACTTGTAACTCAAAATCTTATTTTATGATGCATAAACTCTTGATTTTATTGTTACGATGATTTCTTTAGTCGCAGCGACTTTATCAAAGTCTCTAGAAACTTGAATGTGCCATAAATTGTACGGTTTTTCTTTGCGAATCTAGGTTATTTATTCTTCATGCTAAAACCTTTGAACATGTTTCAAATTTCTTATACTTTTACTCGTTAAATAGGTATACTCGTATATCTATTCAAGCCCTCAACAAAAGTATATGAAGTAGAATAATCCACCACACACAGTTTTACATAATAGACCTCATGCATCAATATGTATTATTTCCACTAAGTTAGCCATCCGTTCAACTTTTCCCGTGACTAGAGTTTTAGTTATCTATAGGAAAGTCTTACAAGCATCAATTTGTTCCAAAAACGACTTGATTCCAAAATTCCATCAAGATGGAGTTTCTTCATGTCTTTCTTTCCAATATAACTTAATCATCGGTGTCACATTTAAGTGAAATTTCAATCATTTCGTCTTGCGATGCTTTAGCATTCAGTTTTATGAATGTTATTTCACCAAAAAATGGCTCATCCATCATCTATGGAATGCAATAATTATTTGAAAAATAGTTTGTTCTCATAATACTAGAACCATATAATAATTATCAGAATAAATCTTAATGGCTTGGTTCTTGATGTAGATTACAAACATATTAACACTTTATTTGTTTATCGATGAACACAATTACAATATTCTCTTGCTAGTTATTCGGACCATTATATTTCTTATATTGAGTTACCGTATGACATTTCATACCAACCAATTCAGTATCTAATACCGAAGAATTACATAGGTTTAACAAGAAAAGAATATACATTCATAACATGTATATATTGTATATACCTGAGCTGGACTATTCTAGTTCATTAATTTCTTCCAATTAAATTTATAAATTCTCTTTTGACGTTTTTCCTCTCGAGTCGCCCATTAGCAATAGTGGATCCAATCATATGGTACTTGGTTCTAGTGTGTTAGTCAAATACTAATACCCTTAAACTCACACTTTGAAGTGGATCACAATCATCACATGGTTTGTGTTCTTCCAGATTCATTCATTAGTGATCTTTTAGTATAGTAAACATTTTACCAATACTTCCTGTTCATCCTATCGAAAACTTTCATGGATGAACTATATTTTTCATCAAGACGAACATTTGTATAAATTTAGTTCCCTGACTTATTGGGTGATGGGTAAGCCTAGCGTCACCATCATTCGCAGATGCTCATCCAATATGAGAATCTGTTTCCAACTAAATTATACTTTGCCATGTTGCAATCAAATAGTGTTTCAGATATTAAAATATATTTTACATGTGATGATTTGTGAAACGAATCTTCTAGATCCTAGATAATCTTGATACCAGAAACTTTCTTTGTAATATCAAGTATCATGGAAGCAAGCATGATTATTTAGACACTAACTTTTGAATCTATTACTCTAGGATTAATACACTTATTAACCCTTATGGAGTAAGTGAGGTTTACTTGAAAGTCAGGACTTTTATCTATAATTTGATACTCAAACAATATGTTGCTAGTACGTAAAATAAGTATCTAGAATACTATAGTACTATTATATCAGTCAAAGCTAAGCGCAAGGTAGTCTATAATGGATGCCAACAACAACAACTATGCAAATTCACTTTGATTGTTTAGTTTATAATATGAGTTATACACAATAATTCCCACTCAAACGAACATCCCCCAACATTTGTTTAGTGATTACATGATCCCTTTACACCCCCGATCACCACGGCCTTTGATACAGCTGCAAGCGTAGATATCAACATATCGATCACATCACCATGTGACTCATGCCTTTTGATCATCTGTGTTATGAGGCCATGTATGTACATGCTAGTGATGACTACAAGTGCACATACAAATTGTAGCTAGTTTCGAAGTAAAGATATCGAACCCACAGAGAGTTATTGGTCAAGGTCTTTATGCCCCTCATTTCTATCTACCAAAGAATACTTGTAAGTTGTCTTTGATCTCAAGTAAAGGGTGTTTGAATGGTTTATGGTTGTTTGCAGAAAAGTAATTAAAATAAGTAAAAGAAAACAAGTAACAAGATTGTATGAAAGCGTGGTTGAACTCAATAGGGCTAAAACGTTCTTGGGGATGTAGGATACACCACTAGCATAGTACTATTGTTATATGTAATCAAGATAACATACTTCTTATGCCATGATATGTGTGGAGAGAGCCCCATAATAAGATGTTCATGATAAGGCTCGTAGGAAGCCACTTTGTTGAGCCAAGTGTGAGGCCACCTCTAAATAACCACTGCGATGTTTGAGAGCAATCACCCATACAAACCACTGTAATTAAGGGTTCCCCATGGATATCGTAATTAGCTTAGGGAGTCCCTCATTAATCCCCCTTTGACCGTGTAGGTTACGAGACGGCGCCAATCTGTCACGAGGCATTCCAGGTATGCTTGCAAGACACGTCCAAAGGGTTTGTTCCTTCCTTTAGTCCCGAAGGAAAATGATATGTGGTCAAGTTCACATATCATCTAAAGAGAGAAATTAAACACAAATCATAATTATATCATAGACAAGCAAGTCATATGGACATATGAATAGATCATCTTTATTACAAGTTCATAATGGTGCTAGGGTTTCTCCATCTCCCCAAGAACAAAGGAACTACTCACTCATGGAAGCAATCAACAACATTATCATAATCAAATGATTGGATTAAAGTACGAAGGTAGATCTAATGCAAACCACAATTGGATCTGGAATTACAAATAGATCTAATAGATAAAAGATGGAGTAATGGTGGTGATGAAGATGCAACGGTTGATGGTCAAGGGGATGATGTGTTTTCCTCCAATGATCTGTGAAGCAGCCGGGATTTTACTCCAGCAGAATTCCTCCTTTAGATCCCTCTCGGATGTGGTGTTTCGTAGTTTATGGTGGTTGTGAATGTCGGATCCCCCTCCCGTCTTTGCTAGGAGAAACTATTTGACGAGGCGGTCGCGATGGCACATGGTACAAAGTGCACGGGTTGACTCACCATACCAAAGGGTTGTTATCGCATCGATGCCTCCTCCTTGTTTGTTATTCTTCCAGGTGTGAAGGTAAATTCATAAAATGACTTTTATCACTTAGAAATATCATATAATTACACAATATGACAGCTCTAATTGATATGTTCATATATGATTCCATGATTTGGGATCCTGTTGAAACAAGAATGAAATAGCGCGCGTAGGTGCAGTGAAATACAAAAATCCCTCTATTTATGCAAAAATAATAGGTAAATATGCTTCAATTTTGGATGCATCAACTCCCCCAATCTAGGCTCTTGTTCATCCCCAAGCAAGATGGTGGCTTATGGACAAGATCATCATGTTCATGAGACACGAGACGTTACAATAAATGAGGCAAAAATTTAAACAGGAGTACAATATCAGATGTAGAGATACGTCGGGGGTATTACCATACCCTTACACATTACATAACTTAGAGGCTTCCATACCCTTTTTCTAGTATCAATGAAATTATAAGAAGCTACTAGTGATTCAACATATCATATAATCATGGAGTTTAGAGATATGTAGCATTAAGTTTAATAGTGAAGATTCATGATCATTTTCTCTTTTCTTATTTCTCTTTTTTATATGTTTTATTATTTTCATAGCTGCTTGAAAATTATGACAACTATTCAATTATCATAAAGTCTCATAACTCAACGAATATAATTCTTCTCTTGAACAAAGGGAACTCGAAGTTGATGCAACTAATGCAAATTTGGGGATTTAAACCTAACCATGCATGTAGAAAAGTAAACATGCTAAAACTGTAAGATATATTACAAGGTTCTCACAAATCCCCCAAGCTTGGAGTCAAGCCGGGTGGATCAGATAATCCCTTGCGATTATTTGATACCATGGCGTGCTTTATGGTGAAGAGGTCTTGCTGGAGAGTGCCGCTCGGAGCTTCTTGTTTGTCCTCTCCAGGGAAGATATGCATTGGAGACACTTCTATAGATCCGAACGCAAGAGAAACATCCCATCAGCGACTTTTCTCATCATGTCATCGAGTTCCTTCTTGCCTTCAAGATCCAAGAGGCTCTTGCGCACGATCTCCCTGTGGACGAGTTCTTCTTTCTGGTGCTTCTCTATCTTGTTAAGACGGCGTTCATTGTCCGGGACATGCATACTAATTGGTACGTCTAGAAGGTTGAACCCTTAGTCCTCTTGCGGCTTCACGCTCATGCGCGCGTTCATGGTGATCTTCTTTGTTGTTGATGTATGAGCCATAGTCTCCTGATAGGTTCCTGCAGTGGAGTTGTTAGACTTATTATGCTTTGGTGACGAGTAGTTGACGAAGATGAGCTTGAGTGACTCCGTGCACCCCTTCCCATGGGGTTTCTTGGCTTCTTCCTCATCTTTAGGCTTCACCATCGCTAAGTAGTCCAGTTGCTTCCATCCCCTCTTTGATTGCTCCATGGAGATCTGGAACTCCTCATCTTCAGAATCATCATCAGAATCATACATGTACCGCTTGTCCTTTGGGATTAAGCCTTGAGTTTCATGATCATCGGCTTCGATGGAGGAGGTCTGGAAGCTATGCCATGAACGAGCCATGAGGTTTAGAGGCTTGCCTTTGCCTTGAATCAAGTAGTGCATCAAGTAGATTAGATCTATTGATATAAGAGAGAGGTGGATCTCTAAATAGACCTATAAAGGGTTAGAGGCAAAGTAAAATTCGTGATGGGAGGAAAAGGGTCGTCCAAGAAAAGAATCCTAACAAATAAGGAAACAAATAAGTGCAAAAGAAGGAAATTCGGGTCATAATGACCAATTCAGTACGGGCGGCGCCCGTACGATGCGCCCGTACCGGGTCGTTTCCAAAAACAACACGGGACGAAGTTGGTAAAAGGTCAGCCGACTAAGTGGTACGGGCGGATTCCGCCGTACTACCCATCCGTACCGACTTCGTAACTCCTCTTAATTTTTTTACATCACAAGTGTAAACGAGAAATAGAAGAAGGAATTCACCGAACGAATAACGACCCACAGTATGGGGGAGTGCGCCCGTACTGCACGGTCGTACCGCTTCCGCGAGAAACTTATCGAGGCGTCAGTGGGCTTAACGACCATCGGTATGGGCGGATCCGGCCGTACTGTGTGCCTGTACCGATCTTGTAAGACCGGCAATGGACTCCAAAAAATGAAAGGAATTCAAATATGCAAAAATAAATAGCAGAAAATCATCCAAAACAAAGATGTGTTTAGGATTTCATAAGTCATGTTCATCAAGGGAATATGGTCTCATTTGAATTCCTTTTCTTCCTCTCTTCGAATAAAACAGGTCGCAGAAAATCGCCAAAACCATTGTATGGGGAAATAGGGAACTTCCTTTTTGGTTTTGGGGTTCCCACAGGTATACACACAGATGATACCTCCCTAGGATGAAGAACTCCTTGAGTATCTACAAACGCTTCCTCCACCTCTTCTTTCCTTTGTAAGATCTGTAAATCAAATTCTTGCAGAAGTAGAGTCCAACAGATCATTCTTGGCTTAACATTAGTCCTTTCTAGGATTTCTTTCAAGCCAACACGATCAATATGTACTCTAACTTTGGATTCCATGACATAAGATCTAAATTTATCACAAGAGAAGACTACAACAAAAAAATCCTTTTTAGCCATAGGATAGTTCTTTTGGGCCCCGTTTAAGGTGCGACTAGCATGATGAATGATATTAAGATCATCACCATCATACTGACAAATAATTTCTCCTACCGCTCCATGGATAGCTTCACAAAATAGCTCAAAAGGTTTCTTCCAATTAGGTGGTTTAATAACAGGTGCTTCAAGTAGGGCTTGTTTTAATATGTTGAATGAAGTAAGACATTTTTCATCAAAATTAAAACAAACATCCTTTTGAAGAAGGTTAGTTAATGGTCTAGCAGTTTTCGAAAAATTCTGGGCAAATCTTCTATAAAACCCTACATGACCTAAAATGCTTCTTATACCTTTTATATCTCGAGGAGGGGCAATCTTTCTATTGCTTCAATCTTTGCCTTATCGACTTCTATGCCCTTACCTGAGACGTTGTGATCGAGTACTATGCCTTCTTGGACCATGAAATGACATTTCTCCTAGTTCAAGACTAGGTTAGTGTCTTCACATATCTGCAAAACTTTATGAAGATTATGGAGACAATGATTAAAGGAGGTTCCATAAACAGAGAAATCATCCATGAACACCTCCATAATACTTTCAACATAATCGGCAAAAATAGCAGACATACATCTTTGAAAAGTGGCAGGAGCATTGCAAAGACCAAAATGCATACGACAATAGGCATAAAGGCCATAAGGACAAATGAAAGTAGTTTTTAGTTGATAATCAGGGTGTACAACCATATGGGAAAAACCGGAGTAACTATCTAGGTAGCAAAAATGAGAATGCATGGCAAGCCTTTCTAAAGTTTGGTCTAGAAATGGTAAAGGGTAATGATCCTTCCTAGTTTCCTTGTTAAGTTTTCTATAGTCAATGCACATCCTGTGGCCAACAACAGTTCTAGTTGGTACCATTTCATTATGTTCATTTTCTACAACCGTGAACCCACCTTTCTTTGGAACACAATGAACAAGACTTACCCATTAACTCTCCTCCACATGAAAGATGACACCTGCATCCAACAAACGTATTATTTCTTTTCTTACCTCCTCTTTCATGTGAGGTTTAAGACGTCGCTGAAAGTCCGCCACCGGCTGAGCTCCTTCTTCCATGGATATTCTATGGGTGGCTACTGAAGGACTAATCCCCTTCAAGTCAATCATTGAATGCCCAAGATCATTTCGATGCATGCGGAGAACCTTCATTAAATTTTCCTCCTCTTTTTCTGTGAGGTTAGCACTTACAATAATGGGGAAATTATTTGTCTCATCGAGAAACCTATATTTTAGTTCTGTTGGTAGAGCTTTAAGGGTAGGAGGAGGAAGATCACCATCTCCTTTTCTTATAGGTTCTTCATATTTTTGATTAATCTCGATGTCCACCTCCGGTGTGGAGTCGAGATAGTTATCAATTTCAAATTTTTCTGTCTTCAAGAATGTTATTATTGTTGACTAAAATTCTTGCTAGATCATCATCTGGAGTCTTGATGATTATTGAGGCTAAGTTTATGATATTACCTTCTTCCTCATGTTCGTACTCATCATCATCTAATTCTTCAATAGCCGATTTATGGTCAAATCTGGAGAAATGAAAATCTATTTTCTCTTCACCAAACTTGAGAGGCATAGTTTGCTTCTTGTAGTCTATGTTCGCTCCTGCGGTATTTAGAAAAGTTCTTCCAAAGATGATGGGACAATAAACGTTAGTGGGTATATCAATAAGCACAAAATCAATAGGATATTTCTGGGGACCAATACATATTGGTACGTCCCTAATTATCCCCATAGGGACTCTTAGAGTTTTATTTGCAAGCATTATAGTCATATCCACATCCTCCAATTCAGCTGGTGCTAATTGATTTTGAATTTTTAAATAAAAGTTAAAAGGAATAACATTAACAACTGTACCGATATCACAAAGACCATAATAGGAAGTTCCTCCGAAAGTGCATGGAAGGATATGCTTACCCACTTCTTTAGCTTTTACCTTTCCTTCAACAAATTGCGAGGCTTCGGAATCTAGCTCAATCATGTTGCAATGTGCAAACATGGTCAGAATGTCTTCTTTTATTGATGCCTTTGCCTCTTGTTCACGTTCTTCCTCAGTTTTCTGTATTAGTGTTTCCTATTCTATCTCCTTGAGAAATAATTCTTCCTCTTTACGTAGATCCTCAAGTTGCTGAGCTATCATGTGTATTCTTATGGAAAAGGAAGGAGTTCAACATACAAAGGCACCTCCCGCATTGGCTCGACAGGGGCCATAATTATTGGATCTTCTTCAACAATTGGCTCAGGTGGTGGAGTATAATGAAGCCAGTCCTTCTTTGGAGCTTCAATATGTTTTGTGAAAGACTGAAGGATTTGCAAGACAATATCATCATCAAGTTGCAGTTCATTAGCAGTTTCTTGTCACTTACCAGAGTCTTTATAAGTAGTGAGACAATCATATTCAATTTCTATACCTCCTTCGCCTCCTAAATCAAATCCCCATGTTTCTCTATTACGAAGAATTTGTTATAAAAGTTCCCAAGCTTTTATTATAGTTAACTCCATGAAAGAACCTCCTGGATTCGTGTCAAGCTCATGCTTAATTTCTTGATTAAGTCCTCCATAAAAAATATGTAGTACATACCATTATGGTAAATCATGATGGGGACATTTGTGAAGTAGAGACTTATACCTTTTGTAGGCTCTTACCAAACCTTCACCTGGCCGGTTCTTGAAGTTTCTAATTGCCCTTCTTACCTCAGCAGTCTTTGCCTTGGGAAAGAATCGAGACATAAATTCTATTTTATGTTTTTCCCAGGTATCAATTTTCTCTGCAGGGCAAATCCTATGCCAGGCCAAAGCAGTGTTGGTTAGAGATTGGTTAAATAGTTTAAGTTTTAATTCATCATCAGAATAGCCTCTCAATTTCAGAGTACAACATAGCTCGGTAAAGTGCATTAAATGATTATACGGATCCTCATCGGGATCATCTCCTGCAAAAGTTAGTTCTTTAATAATAGTGATAAAATGAGGGTTAACCTCATACTCTGGTTCGCTCCCACTCGAGAATTCTTTAACTAATCCTATATTGAATCTCCCGAGGTATTTAGTAGCATCGATCTGATTGATCAGTCCGAGTGCAGCCATGGTGTTTACCTGAAACTCGTAAACAACTTTAGTAGAACAATGAGTAAAATAAGTAACTAAGAACAAAGACCAAAAGCACTTACCTCCCCGACAGCAACACCAGAAAATAGCTTGATGACTGCAAGTGCACAAACCAATTGTAGCTAGTTTCAAAGTAAAGATATCGAACCCACAGAGAGCTATTGGTAAAGGTCTTTATGCCCCTCGTTACTATCTGCCAAATAATACTTGTAAGTTGTCTTTAATCTCAAGTAAAGGGTGTTTGAATGGTTTATGGTTGTTTGCAAAAAAGTAATTAAAACAAGTAACAAGATTGCATGAAAGCGTGGTTGAACTCAATAGGGCTAAAACATTCTCGGGGATGTAGGATACACCGCTAGCATAGTACTATTGTTATATGTAATCAAGATAATATACTTCTTATGTCATGATATGTGTGGAGAGAGCCCCATAATAATATGTTCACGACAAGGCTCGTAGGAAGCCACTTTGTTGAGCCAAGTGTGAGGTCACCTCTAAATAACCACTGCGGTGTCTGAGAGCAATCACCCATACAAACCACCGCAATTAAGGGTTTCCCCATGGATATTATAATTATCTTAGGGAGTCCCTATTTAATCCCCCTTTGTCTGTGTAGGTTACGACCCGGTGCTAGTCTATCACGGGGCATTCTGGGTACGCTTCCAAGACACGTCCAAAGGGTTTGTTCCTCCCTTTAGTCCCGAAGGCAAATGATATGTGGTCGACTTCACATATCATCTAAAGAGAGAAATCAAACACAAATCATAATTATATCATAGACAAGCAAGTCATATGGACACAAGAAAAGATCATCTTTATTACAAGTTCATAATGGTGCTAGGGTTTCTCCATCTCCCCAAGAACAAAGGAACTGCTCACTCATGGAAGAAATCAACAACATCATTATAATCAAATGAATGGATTAAAGTACAGGGAGTAGATCTAATGCAAACCACAATTGGATCTAGAATTACAAAGAGATCTAATAGATGAAAAATGGAGTAATGGTGGTGATGAAGATGCAGCGGTTGATGGTGAAGGGGATGGTGCGTTGTCCTCCAATGATTCGTGAAGCAATCGAGATTTTACTCCAGCCAAGTTCCTCCTTCAGATCCCTCTCGAATGTGGTGTTTCATGGTTTCTGGTGGTTGTGACTATCGGATCCCCCTCTCGTCTTCGCCAGGAGAAATTGTTTGACGAGGCGATCGCGATGGCGCTTGGTACGGGCGGACGGCATGGGCAGGCTCCGCCCATACCAGTGGTCGTTATCGGTACTAATGCCTCCTCCTTGTTTGTTATTCTTCCAGGTGCAAAGTTAAATTCATAAAATGACTTTTATCACTTAGAAATATCATATAATTACACAATATGATAGCTGTAATTAATATGTTCATATATGATTCCATGATTTGGGATCCTGTTGAAACAACAATGAAATAGCGCGCGTAGGCATAGTGAAATACAAAAATCCTACTCTATTTATGCAAAAACAAAAGGTAAATATGCTTCAATTTTGGATGCATCAGCTAGGATCGCCAATTTTAACCACATTGTAATGTAGTGCATACATGGCTTTTACCCACCGTATGTGAATGTCGATGTGTTTGCACCTGACTATCACAACATGCTCCACAACGATGGACTTTCTTGGTGGTGCACACTTGTGGGAGAACACAAATATTGGAATTATGTTTGGGGGATCATCTCATTATGCTACCATCGTAAGTCTAATACTAGCACCACAAGACACATATGAAATCAACATCGTATGTAATGTGATATGACATGGTCATCGTGCCTGGATCTCCATCGAGCGCTTCCCAGCATGACACCAGGTCCACAGTGCATCCATGTCGGTGGCTTATTTCGCAAATACTTACCTAGACCATATCATATCACATTCCCCTGCAAAATAAAGTTAGACGCTTCTACTTTATTTTTGCAAGTTTTACGTGGTTGTTTGGGATTTCGCACAAGAACCGTTTCTTACCTACAAATATCACACGCAACATGGATTGACTAGTTGCCGCTTAAAGTCCCCTTTTAGGGTCGTACTTTGTAAATGCCATATCTACTAATGTTAAAGAGACATGCATCATTTGGCCACTTATATGGTACATGCCATATGTCAGTCGTGGAACCAGTTTTGGCGTAAGCTTATGCGTAAGGTCGGTTTGGGCTGCTTCATCTGAC
Organism: Avena insularis; assembly: GCA_023614405.1. Classification (NCBI taxonomy): domain Eukaryota; kingdom Viridiplantae; phylum Streptophyta; class Magnoliopsida; order Poales; family Poaceae; genus Avena; species Avena insularis. Next base: position 440,532,552 of record CM042694.1, on the reverse strand, counting down.
ATTGCCATGATACGAGCAAGTACACGTGGGAGGGTGGCAACTAGAGAATCATTTCCCACACAATCAACATATGTTCTACTCATACCAAACATCTACGCATAGATCAACTCTGATACCACTAAAGGGGTTCCTTAGCAGAAAATAAAAATTTCCTACAGTGAACACACCTAGCCAAGATCTATCTATGCAGATGTATAGTAACGAGCGGGGATTTGGTGTTCATACTTTTGAAGACCGAACGCGGTTAACATTCCGCGGGGAACATGGATGGCATAATAGAACTTGCCCGACCTCAAGGTCGTGAAGCTCCTCGCAAGTCACCCTTGTCCTTGTCCGACGTAGCCAACCTCATGGTCGTGTCGACGTCCAAGCTCCAAGCTCTAAGAAAAAGCACCAAAAGTGGCGGTGCCTTGTGGCCTTACACACATATGGTGTAGATACGTCTCCCGGACTCCGGTCCAGCAAAACAACGGAAGAAGATTGATCTGGAACGAGTCTAGTAGCATGATGACATGCGTATGGTGGAGAAACCCCTATCCCTGTATGCAATTCCAATCTTGGGAACCACACATGAGGGAGAGGGAGAGAGAGAAAGGCAATATCCAATTTATGATATGGATTTGAGGAAGGGGTGTCCCTCTTTATATAGGTGGAAGGGAGGTACTACCTCCCTCAAAGTCTCGGGGTGGGACTAAACATGAGGGAAGAGGTGGAGGGAGTGGCCGACCAGCCTCCCCTCATGGTCCCCACGTGGTGGGAGGGACCACTAGGGCCGGTGGCCTCCCCTAGCCTACCCTAGGGCATCGACCCCTTCTTGGGCCTCCTCCGGTGAGGTCCAATTAGGTGGGCTGCCCCCAAAATGCAGTTTAAATAATATTTTTAGTATTAACCCATTTAATTAATATTAAATACATATTATTTAATACATATCACTCTGAAATACCTTTCGTACCCCTCCGATCATCACCGGATATCCCCAAAACACTTTTGGTATATTCTTGAATAATTCTAGAGTTCTCTCTCTTTTTCTCCTATGATCTTGGATCACAACTAAGCGTCTCTATCCTTAAGTGTGACACCCTATGGCTCAGGAATAAACAGACATGATCGACACACTTTCCAATCAATGACAAATATCAGTATCTGGAAACACATAATTCCCCCCATGCATTCCATGATTCACTTGATTGCTTGAACCTTAGACATCGAGTATCATTCCCTTTGCTCTATGATACCTGTTATTTCCAAGATCCAATCTTCGGTATCTACATACCTAGTTCGATCTTGTTACTGATAAACACATTTACTCGTTCCCATGATATTACATCCCCATGACCTAGTCACATGTTTGCAAACTTGTAGATGTAATATCACCGAGTGGACCTAGGGTATCTATCCGTCACTCAGATGGTCAAATCCTGGTCTTGATACATAGGCCTCAAAAGTTCCTCTAGAACACCTAATGCACACCTTTATAGTCACCCAGTTATGGTCATGATGGTTGATGTGATCAAAGCAGCCTCAGGAGGCAGTGATTAATATGATCTCACGGTCGAAGGACTGAATCACTACACTTCGCTAGATATCACAATGGTGAAGTTTGTGACAAATCACATTGCAATACTAGGGGTTGGGGTGTTGTCCATCACTTCACACTTGACCTTGTTGTCAGTTGACATGGTAAAGTCCATGATCGGGAAACCTCAATTATCAGCTGCCCAACGAACTAGTCTAGAGGATACTAGGGACCTGGTTTTTTTATATATCACATGTATTAATGTTTCCTCTTAATACAGTTATAGCATGACAAAACTATTACTAACTAATGAGATATGTCAATAAAAATATCTTTATTATTGGCCTCTAGGGCATATCTCCTTCATGTCAATGGCATGACACAAACTATTACGAACTAATGAGATATGTCAATAAAAACAATGTGGATTGTGTTTTTCTAGGAATGCTTTCCATAGAATTGGTTATAGACTCTTGATAGTAAAATCTGAGGTACCTGACATTCTTGTCAGTACAATTATGGGGTCGAATGATGTGACTTTTTTGAGTACATCTTTCCTACGAAAGGTGTGTCTGTCTCAACAAATAAAGACATGCCTAGTTCATCTAGTCAAGAAATATTTACAATTCCTGAACCTGCCATTTCGATGGAACACTATGTTGACCCCAAGGAGGATGACAATGAACCTCCCACAAGGAGCAAGAGACAAAGGACCAAAATATGCTTTGGTGATGATTTCATTGTGTACCTCGTTGATGATGCTCCCACTTCTATTTCAGAAGCCTATGCGTCTCAAGATGCTGACTACTAGAAGGAAGATGTCCATAGTGTTTTGTATTAGAAACCGTGTTTTTTAGAAATGTCAACTAATAACCTCCATGAAATGCAACTTGCTCATGCAAGTGCAAGTTCTTTTTCGTATTAGAAACCATGTTTTTAAAGGGAAACTGATTTCATCCTGATTGATCTGTTACATGTGTTCTTTCTTGTGTCTTTGTGCATGTCTTCAAAATGAGTAGGATAGTGTGTGCTGAATGAAGGGGCAAATAAACTCCAGAGGATGTCTTCCCAGGTGAGGCCTACATCAACGCTGAGAGTGGAAAATGGAGGAGAAGATGAAGATGTCGATGTGACTAGGATTGAAGATTGGCGTTCTGTTTGTTGCATCTTTGGAACTCTGTTGTGGTTGTCGGCCTGTTCCTTTTGTGTTGTTGTTTAGTGTGCTCCTAGAGCAAGTAAAACTGCTTTGTGATCTCGTAAGAGTTTAAACCTAGTTGTTGACTAGGGTTTGGGCTGATCCCGAGCAAGGTGCATAGTGAGGAGGAAAAATACTCACCCGTCCGCTCGCTCGGTCCCCCTGTGCAGGTGACGAGCAAACCCTCCCCGTCGCGAGCTCCTCCCTTCACCTCCCTAGCCCTCTCCCCTTCCACCGCCCCTGGCCTGGTCCGCTGGGCCTCTCCCGTGCGGGTCTTGCAGCACTGGGACGTCTTCTCCCCACGCACGCAAAGTGGGGGTGGGGCCTCCCGGCAACGACAGTGCTCTTTGGTAGGTGGTGGCCTGGCTCGATGATGTGGGTGGTATGCGTGATAGCGGAACAACAATTGGCTGCTAGAGGCGTGGTAGCCTATGTGCGGCCGGCTGGTCGTCGGAGTGCGGCCAACGGCGCCCTACCAGCCTAGATCAGATCCCTTTGGGTCCCATACGGGCTTGGGCGAGCCACGACTGGCGCGGTGGCGTCTCTTCCGTTGGACTAGGAGCAGAGTCGGGTTTTGGGTTGGTGGTTTCGGGGCACCCCTGCTGCAGTGCGGCGGTGGGACTTCACGGGCCCTCTCGGGATTGGCTGGGCCGGTAGGGGCCTAGTTTGTCTTGCTGCTGCATCCGGTCAGCTACCGCCTCCCGACAGTGGAGGCAGTCCCCTCCCGCATGCCGATGTACCGCTAATCTTCACCGGAGTTTGTGCCTCTCGATTTTACCGACCTTGCATCGTGGGCCATGGTGAGAAGACAACGGTGGTTGCAAGACCGTGTCAGCGTGCGCTAGTGGGTGGCAAGTTTGGTCGAGCGACACGGAGCGCCCGGGGGTGTTTTTTTTTGGGGTTGGGAGAAATCCTTGTTGTTGCGGCTCTGACGCGGTGACGCCTGCGAGTGTCGCCTTCCTTCTTGAAGGGCGTCAGGGTACCTCTTCCCCACCCCCTTAGCATACCAGGGGAAACCCTAGGATGCGTTCTGGGGTAACTATGGAATGGTCTGGGAAGCAGCGTCGACGTCGTCGATTCCCTTCTTGGAGGTGTTGCTTGGTTCGCGACGCTTCGAAGGAAGGAGTGTGGTGGAATCTTCGGAGGGCGCAGCGGTTACACGTCATCTCTATTTTTGTTGATTCACTGGTCACTACTAGGGAAAAGCCTACTGGAGACGCATATGAAAGGCCATTAGAGTCGCATTGTGGATACGACTCGAGCGCCGCGACTCAAGTATTTGTTACCCGAGTCGCATACGAGATGCGCCTCCTATAACCTATATATGCGAGGCGCTTATCAATATGCGCCTCCTATATATTTACCGGAGACGCATATTGATATGCGCCTCGCATATATAGGTTAGGAGGCGCATCACATACGCGACTCTAATATGTATTAGATATGCGCCTCCCATAATATTACATATGCGCCTCTAACATGGTCACATATGCGACTCAAATATCAATTTCGAATTTTAAATTTTACAGACCCACAATACAATCCAGAATACACAGTATATAGGTATTATACAGTCAATAACAGTATAAACATCACATAATTTTCAGAAAGTTGCATCACACATCAACACTAATACAAGTACATCACTAATACAATTATATCACACATCAACTTGAATTAATCCGTGACATACGAGAGTTCACACATCAACTAACTAGAGCATACATCACACACACAACACTAAGTTCACATCTCCCGGGGGGACCGATCGAGTACAAGTTCACAATCCCATTACAACTACATGCACGGCGGAGCTCTCTAGCTAGCTAGGTGAAGTAGAGCATACAACCTACTACAATGAAGAGCAATGTGGTGATCACGACGAAGTTCCTCCACTTCTTCCTCCCGTGCTTCCTCCACTTCTCTTCCGCCACCTCTCTATTCTTGTAGCCTTTGTAGCTGTTGCCCGAGAATTCGTTCACTTGCTTCTGGCAGTCCTTCCACTCCTCGTACACACCTGGAACCTTGCCGGCGTACACGACATAGCACTTCTTCGCCATCTCCTATACACAAGATAGATGATATTATCTATGTCAGTGCAAAGTAATAGCAGTTCACAAGATAAGATTATGCATATATATATGGGTGCAACAAGATGTAAGAAATCACGTTCTAATCATCGGCATTTTGAAGAAAGAAAAAAAAAGCAAACCAAGAATGACTTGCATTAGTGCCTCATACTTAGGTTGGGCATGGAAATAACAATGATCGATGTTTGATCTTGTGTGGCAAGTAGAGTATATGCCCAAATTACTAGTCTACTTGGCACACGAGATCAAACAGCGGCATAGTCATACACATGACGCCACACCATGTTCTAATCATCGGCATTTCAAAGAAAGACCAAAAAAAAGCAAACCAAGAATGACTTGCATTAGTGCCTCATACTTAGGTTGGGCATGGAAATAACAATGCTCGCTGTTTGATCTTGTGCGGCAAGTAGAGTATATGCCCAAATTACTAGTCTACTTGGCACACGAGATCAAACAACGGCATAGTCATACACATGATGCCACAACACATTCTAATCATAGACATTTCGAAGAAAGACAAAAAAAAGCAAACCAAGAATGACTTGGATTCGTGCCTCATACTATTCGTATCGCCAAAGACAAAAGAAGAGAAATACTGGCATGTGAAACCGGAGTTGTGCTCCTTGATAACATCTTCCTCCGAGTACTGGCGCCCCTGGTCAGCGTAATTCTTCTTGATAAACTATTTGTGCTCATATATGTATGGATCGACCACCTGCAGGTGCTGTAGTGCGACCAGGTTTGCTCTTTCAAAGTACTTGGTTCGGCCCTCGATGTCGACATGCTTTGGGCGCTGACCCTCGTGGTGACCGCATCCAGCAAGCCTCCCGAGGTGCTTGTTGAATGGCAAACCAAGAGGGGTCTGGGTTTGTAGAAAGTTCGAGCAGAAAGAGATGCACTCTTCGGCCAGGAAGCCGTTTGCTATGCTTCCATCTGGATGGGACCTGTTCTTAACGTATCCTTTGATGTGTCCATTGAGCCTTTCGAACGGCATCATGCTTCGCAGAAACAGAGGACCGAGCTGGACGATATCCTCCACGACATGGAGAAGCAGATGAAGCATGACGTCGAAGAATGCGAGGGGGGGAATAGATCTCGAGCTCACATAGTATCACCACGATCTCGTCCTGTAGCCTCGTGAGCTGCTTAATGCCTATCGACTTCCGAGAGATCACATCGAAAAAGTTACAGAGGCCAAACAACGTTTCATGGACGTGCTTGTCCATTATACCTCGGATCGCGACCGGGAGTACCTGCGTCATCAGTACGGCGATGTCGTGAGACTTCATCCCGCTGAAGCGCTGCTTCGCCTCGTCTAGCCATCTGCTTATCTTCCCCGTGTAGCTGTTCGGAAATTTGACTCCGAGGAGGCACTTCATAAACTGTATGGCCTCCTTCTTACTCAGAGTGAAGCACGAGGCCTTGAGCTTGACCTCGCCCTTCTTGACCTGCTTTTTGCCCTTGCGACGATGGCTATTCTGCGTTTCCGTCTCCTCCTCCTCGTCCTCCTCCTCGTCATCACTAGGTGGTGGTTGAAGTTCATCCCTGATGCCCATATGCTTCAAGTCGTTTCTTGCCTTCGGCCCATGTTTGGTGTTGTCGGTGTTAAGGAGGGTGGCAGGCAGACTCTCGCCCACGTTCTTCGTGATATGCATGAGATTGAGGCTATGAGGCACGCGGAGGATCTTCCAGTATGGCAAGTCCCAGAAAATAGACCTCGCCTTCCATACCTTCAGCAGCGGCTCTGGCTTCTTCTGGGTCTTTCCCGGTGCAGGGCATTCCTTCTAGTTATTAAACAGCTCGTAGATTTGCACGCCGCTCCTTTGGTCCGGGATTCCTCAGAGCTCGACCGCCCCATCGAACAGATCTCCTAGCTTGCTCCAGGCGTGATTCTTGGGAAGCCACCTCCGAGCCCCAAGGAACACGGTTTTCCCGGACCCGGGATATTTCTGTAGCTGGCGGTACATTGTATTATCTTTGCACCTAACGCACCCATAGAATCCTTTGACCACCTGCCCCGAGAAGTATCCGTAACCGGGATAGTCTTGCACCGTCGTGATCACCACTGCTCTCATGTCGAAGTATTCTTGTCTCGAGGCGTCCCACGTATGGGCTCCTTCTTCCCATAATGTGGCCAGCTCCTCTTTCAACAACGTGAGATATAGATTGATGTCTGTACCAGGTTGTTTTGGCCCTTGAACCAGCATACTCATGGTTACGTACTTCTTCTTCATGCACAACCAGGGGGGGAGGTTGTAGATCCATACAAACACGGGCCAGGTGCTGTGTGTGCTGCTCTGGCTTCCGAACGGATTGAGTCCGTCGGTGCTCACGCCCAGCCTGAGGTTCCTTGACTCTTTCCCGAAATGTTGGTAATATTGGAGGTCCAACACCTTCCACTGGCAAGCATCCGAAGGGTGCCTCAGCATTTCCTCCTTCTCCGGATCATCGTCTTCCGACCTCTTTCTTTCCGTGTGCCAGCGCATGAGCTCTGCTTCCTTAGGGTCCGAAAAATACGGCTGCAGACGAGGAGTTAGAGGAAAGTACCACACCACCTTTCTAGGAGCTTTCTTGGTCCCTCTCTTTAATCGAGAGGTCTTGCACACCAGACACGTGGTCTTCTCCGTGTCCTCGCCCCGGTAGATGATGCAATCATTTATGCAGACTTGGTATTTCACGTGCGGTAGATTGAGAGGGCACGCGACTTTCTTGGCCTCAGCGATACTAGTCGGACATGTGTTCCCCTTCTTGGGAAGAATATCGTGCCAGAATGCAATGTTGTCGTCGAAGCATTCGTCGGTCATTTTGTGTTTCGCCTTCATCTCCAGAGCCTTGAGCGTTACATTCAGACGGGTATCACTGTCGTTGCATCCATCAAACAATGGAGTGACCGTGTCTTTCTTCATTTGCTCCAGCTTAGATTTCTCTCTAGCAGCGGCTCTGGCGTTACTAGTCTCCTTGAGAAGCAGATCTTGGACATGAGGGTCTCGCAGTCAGCTCGAATCATGGTCGACACCTTGATCTTCGTGTTCATACCCGGCGCCACCTTGATCATCTTCGTGTTCATGCTCGGCGCCACCCTGATCTTCATGATCATCACCTGCCCCGTCGTCGGCGCCTTGATCTTCGTGATCATGACCGGCATCTTGATCTTCACCATTATTGACATCCTCATCATCATCTTCGTCATCACGTAACCACTGAGTGTAGCCATCCATGAAACTACGTCAGAGCAGGTGCGACTCCAGCATTCCGGAATCGTGCCTTATCAGATACATCAGCTTGCAGTCGCAACACAAACATCTTATCTCCGTCTTGTTTGCGCGTGCCATATCGGTCCTCGCGCATCTCATCCACCTATCCACGAGGGCTTTGCGAATCAGTGGTCGGACCATGGTCACCTACGCGTGGTACAAAGAGCAAGAGAATAATTAGAGCATATATGGACATCTGGATCGCCCGAAAAATTCGACATGACCTCCCCTAAAAAGAGGACATCCACGAGTGCCAGAAATTCGCCGGAAAAGAAATTAATCGACATTCCGGTGAAACATTGGCATCTCAAATGAAATCCCTGCACAAAAAGAAGCATGCACCATAACACAATCATATAGTCGCGGTGTCGCCGACAACGCGCATGAGCATACAAGCAAACGCCCACGCTTCCTCCAACGACAACTTGCGCAAGAGAGACGGAGGAGAAGTAAAGGAACATGTTGTAGATCTAGAGGAGCAAGAAACTTCACTTACATGTGAGTGTCAACCAATGGAGATTGAACAAGCTTCTATGGTGAATCAATGTGGGAAATGAGGTGGGGAGAAGGAGGGAGGCGACCAAATCTGTCTTTGGGTGGAGAGGAAGAAGTGAGGCAAGTGAGTGGGGTGCATGTGCCAAAAAGATGTAAAAAAAGTCAGCCAGGTTATGCGAGGTGCATATTGCAGTAAATGCGCCTCTGATAGTCCGAACTATCCGAGGCGCACATGCCAACATGCACCTCGCCTATGCGGCCATCCGGGCCCGCAGGGGTTGCTTGAGGCGCATGCTCCATAATGCGCCTCACCTGTTGTAAGTATCGGAGGCGCATCTTACAATATGTGCCTCGCATATTGGACCACCGATCTCCACCCGGGCCCACCCAAGATATGCGAGGCGCATTTGCCACATATGCGCCTCGCCTGTTTAAGTACTAGAGGCGCATGTCAGGCTGGTGCGCCTCGCATAAGATGGGGGTGCCAGATTTCTTTCGTACATATGATAGAGGAGGCGCATCCTGTAGATATGCGCCTCGCCTATTAAATTACTAGAGGCGCATGGCTGCATGGTGCGCCTCACCTATATTATCAGAGGCGCATGTAGTATAAATGCGCCTCTAATATGCATGTCTCCTATAGGCTTTTCTCTAGTAGTGGGTGTTGGCATTGTTTTCTCTTCCCTTTTCTTTTTGTTTATTTTGAGCATGGATTGTGCTGTCTTGCCACAATAGTGGTGTAAGTTGTATCCGGCGGTTTCTATATCAATATAGCGGGGCGAAAGCATATTTCAAGGTTTAGGTTGACCCCTAGGTGGTCTTTCCCCTCCCCTAGTCTACTTTGCTCGCTTTTGTTTTCCTTTCTTTTTCTATTGTGTTTGGTGTGGAATTGAGACTTCTGTTCTGTTATCTGCTGATAATGGAATCCGGTTCCATGTGGAAGCATATGGAAACAAGTTCTATTTGGTATGGCTCGATAGCGGAACCAACGCCTGTGTAATTCTGATACTTCTCACAACACGGTGATCACATTACTACGTAGTACTATGTAGTTCAATTGCCACCTCTGCAAGTCGAACGGGAAGTGGTGTTTCCAGTGACGAACGGGTGAGTAACGCGTAAAAACCTATCCTTAGGAGGGAACCAACAACTGAAAACGGTTGCTATTAACCTGTAGGTTGAGGAGCAAAAGGAGAAATCTAGAGGTCTAGTCATAATTAACATACTCCCTCCGATCCAAATTAATTAACTCGAATTTGTCTAGATTCAGATGTATCTAGCACTAAAACATGTCTAGATACATCCGAATCTAGACAAATCCAAGTCCATTAATTTGAATCGAAGGCAGTAGGAAAAAACTACATCGTTGGTTCGGCTATACTGGTCACGACCAACAGCTCCCCAGTTTCTCAACCAGCATTTGTCCTGCCGCATTAAAACAACCGTGACTAAACAGCAGATTACCAGGACTTGGCGAGTACAAGCAGTTAATTAATCGCTCGCATTACATTAAGAGCCTAACATAGAAAGCAGCGCGTCACCTAAAGCCTAAACAACCCAACAGCCGCGCTCCGCAGGCATCGCCCTCCAAAGCAGGCGTACGCACGCGTGCGTGCGTGCACTCACTCGCGGTTGCGTCCGTTGGTTGGTGCCGGATAGCGGCGACTCACCACACTGCCACTATCTTGCGACCTACGCCAGCAGCGGGAGTCAGAGAGCTAGCTGCCTCGCTAGTTTCGTTGATACGGGAACAGGTGCGACGGGGACGGCTACCAGACCGGAACCTACACGGAAAGGCTACGAGGAGGAGTGCGCGTAGTGGGAGCACCGAACACTCGTTGCTTTTGCCTAATCTTGATGGAAAAGGGAACAGGTTCCATGTGCCAGGAGGAATAAAATGCAGAGGCCAGTTCGAGGGGGACAATGCATACATGCGGAGGGATTTGGAATAGGTCTCGTTTACACCGGTGCGATTTGGGAGTGTCTGTTTTAGCCTCAGAATTTATGCTCCTGGGCTACTAGCAAAAGAGGAGAGGGCCATGGAGTTCATGTATCGGGAAGATAAGATTTGGGAGTACTCTAAGATTTGCTTAAGATGTGTTTACACCATGCAGCCATAGACAGCCCTTGTATATGCATCATATTCTTACATTACCGGGAAAAAAACATTTCTTACCGGAGAAAACAACTTTTTACAGAACACATATATATCGAAGAAACTAGGTCGCCTGCTAAGCCGTCGGTGTATCCATAGCGACGGCAAACGAGGTATACCGACGCTGTGCTATGGCTTCCGGCCGTCGGCGTACCGAGCGTCTTCTGCCGTGTACAGTACTGTATAAAACTTATCCAAATCAGGCCCAGCGTACAGTACGCGTGTGCATGTGTTGTCCTCCCTTGGATCCATCAGTTTCGAACACATACATGTGCACTTGTTACTCCATTGAGCTACCGTGGTGCACGATCGATGATCGGTTGCAATATCCACGTCAAAACTGTCAGCCGCATGCATGTCTCTTGCAGCCCGTCTCCCTCGTGTCGTGTCGTGTCGTGCCTTGTCTTGGTGTACACGATTCACGAGAGCCATTTGATGCCCGTCCCGTGCATGCCCCTTCAGGACGCCTCATCTTCTATACAGCTTAGCTTAATTAGCTACTTGGTCGCTTTTGAAGGCACGCATTGTGTACGTTTTGTTAGATCAAACACATCTTTCGCAACTTTTTATTGCTTCCTTTTCTCAGAGAAAGCTTTTCTTTATGCATGATTAAGGGCGATCACAATCAGGTGTCAGGTGTCGTAGGCCGGACACTTTTCCACTGACATCGTCACAACCCCTACAAACTACGCAACTGAATTGCACACACCACATTTCATGCTCCGAGGAAGAAAAGAAGAATGACTAGCATTGGTGGTCCGATCAGCTAATTCAGCTACCAAAGAATTGAATCCATTAGCCTGTTTGGATTGACATTATATTAGGAAGTGAGCTAAAGCGAGAAAGTGTGTGTACAATGTCAGCATCTGAGTTAAGAGTTGAGCCTAATTGCAATACAGATAAGAAATTGTGTTTTGTGACGAGGAGAAAACAGCTCCCATCTTTTTGTGTCATGTCTTCGGTGTTTGTTGGTCGTAAAGATAGTGTAGTTCACAAAAGAAATTAAGTGGGAAGAAGTCACGAAATGTTTATACCTTTCGTCGTCGATCTTTATCCTTTATTATTGGACTCCTCATTTCTCACGGAATTTGGAAGGAGTAGATATCATGAACAACGTGGATCATGATATAGAGCTCCTTGTCCTCTTCGAAACGAGCTAAAGAACACCAAAATTCAAATTCGAATGCAAAAGTTATACTCAAAACGGTGTGGAAGCTGAAGTTGTTGGTGGGCAACTTGACGGCACCGGAAGTTCCACCGAGAATCGGAAATTTCGGTGGACGCAATACGGTATACTGAAGTTAATTTTCGCAGGCGCCAGGCTCCACCGGATCTGGCGCCGGAAGTTCCACCGAGAACCAGAAATTTCGGTGGACGCAATACGGTATACTGAAGTCAATTTTGGCAGGCGCTAGGCTCCACCAGATCTGGCGCCGGAACGATTGGCGAAGTACGGATCTGGCGCCAGAATGAGCTGCAGTTCCGGCGACAGGTTTGGCAGTGCCGGTTTGTCCACCGGAACAAGTTCGTGTACTCGAAATTCACGATTTCTGTGGAAAAACATGATGGAGAACTCTAGATCTGAGGAGAAAATGATGGAATTAGCCTGGCACCAGAAAGGGTGGGCGATTTGTTGGTGGTTCCAGCGGCAGCGGTTCTCCCTCCGAAATGGCCCTGCTTCTTCTGTCTCCTCTTCCAAGTCACCATCTTGTCATGCTTGAGGTTCCGAGCTTCCTCCCTTGCCTCTGTGCTTGTCGGTTTGAACCTATAATGATCATGAGATAGAATATGAAGTAGTATACCATTCAATAGGGTAGGAAGTGGACTCACGTAGAGGATAGGATTCACCTTTAGAGTCCATGACGACTTGGCATAAATGGAAGTGCTTGACATGGCCACGACCGTAGGTCGGGCTGAGTTTTTCTGCCTCCTAGAAATTAAATACCAAAGCAACAGACTTTGTAGGAAACTCCCATAATCATCTAAAAGGGCATAAAAAGTAATGCATCAATGCAAATAATAATATAAACTAGTCCTATATGTTGCTATTATGATGATACAAAATGCATGTATCAACTCACCCAAGCTTAAACCTTTGCTCGTCCTCGAAAAATAAGAGAATAGATCATATCATGCATCAATGGGTTTATGGTTGATAAAACAAATGCAAGCAATGTATCATCATCTTATGCATTTTCAATTATCTAGAAAGGTTTGCAAACTAATAGGCATGCAAATGCTAACAACATAAGTAGAAGCTCTAGCAATCACACACCTTACTTCTGAACTATCATAACAATTGCATGTTGGACAATTGAATCATATTTCATTTCATATTAACTTTCAACAATAACCATTGTACTATTCAAAACTTTACTAAGTGACTTTGCAAATGATATAAACTCTCATAGGATAACCAACAATAAGAGGAGAATAGCAAAAGCAAGATACATGAAGTTCAACCATAGTTCCAAGTATTTTTCTCGAACAATTGATCACTTTCATGCATTTGTTAATGGTCTACTTATTAATAACCTCGTCGTCACACCTTTATTGACAGATCTTGCAATAGATCTTTCTTTTTGTTACTTTCCTTTTCATTGTCTTATCTTTCTCGTCCCTTTTCTTTATATTAAAATCTATTACAAGATCCTTAAATAACTATGTTGACCAATTATGGTTAACAATGAATTAGAGTATCTCATGTCCCCTTGTGCATCCCTTCCTAGCTTTTTTATCCTACAAGACCACATCTTTTCTACAAAGTCCAAATTTAACATCCAACCAGTAGTGACCTTCTTTGAGTCTTTCATTACTTTCCCTTTATTTAATGAGATTAATTATATGTTTGTCCAACATGCTCAAGTTAATTTATTTCAATGTAAGATGTAACTAAAACTTGTAAACATGGTGTGAGCATTTGCATGAGTGTTATCCATAAATCTCCAAGTAATAGAACCATGGATGAAACCATACTTTATATTTTTATTATAAACCACTCAACCAAGGATACAAGATAATGCTCTAAGAGCTTGCATAAACTAAGATAAAATATAGATATAAGATGAAAAACACTCCCAAACCAAAATGATAATTAGGTGCAATCTGATAAACTAAAAAGCATAAAAGACTAGGTGAAACTCCCCCAAGCTTAGATTGTTGCTGCAGGTTCCTCCTCTTGTGCATTGTTCGCCTCATATTGAGCTTCCCACTCCTTGAGCTTCCAGGGATAGGGCATACCATTGTAAAACAATAGTGGTGGATCAATGAACTTAGTGATGGCAACTTCAACAATCTTATTGAAGTGATCTTCATACTCAAAATTATGGTTTTCCACATCCCACAGAAGGGATCACAACCATAGTTTTAAAAACCGGACCGGTCAGTGAACCGTTGAGGCGACTAGTTCACTAGTTTGCTGGTTGGACCACCGGTTCATTCGGTTCGATGGCGACAAAAAACCATTCTTTTTGATCAAAATTTAAGCAAATTTTAGAACAAAATGACCATAAAAGGTATATATATAATGTATATTTCAATATGTAATCACAAAAACATGGCTTGTCCAAGTGGTATTGGGATTTATGTGTTGCTATTTTTGCCTAGTATAAGGTCCATGGGTTCGATTCCTCTAGTAAACATATTTTTTCCGGTTTTGTGCTGTTTGGACCAGTGTCTCTTAGAAAACTGGTGAGTCCATCGGTTCTGTTTTTATGGTTAAACCACCAAACCGGTCCAGTTTTTAAAAATATGCTCACAACTTGTCTAACTCTCAAAGGATATATGCATACTTCTCCTCCAAATCCTTGATCCTCCCTTCATATGCTTCAAACTTATTTTCGAACTCAAGATTCATGTGATGATGAGCGTCAAGGCTACGCTCAACCACGGTGCCATACCTGAAAGTGGTGTCCTCTAGCTTCTCTACCCTCTCCTCCAGGGTGCCTTCGATCTTGAGTGCCTTCACATCTTCTACGAGCAACACCCCTCTTTGAAAGTCAAGGTTTCTAGAGGATACATCACAGAGTCGAGGTAATGCTTCACCATGCCTTTCTTCTTGATCTCACCACCTCCTTGATTGGATCTAGGGCTTTCCATGGCTAAAAGCTAAAACAGCAGGACCAAAAAACAATGTTCGCCACAAGAAGACTTGCTACAAGATTAGATCGGCAAAGAGTGGTATATATTGAGGGTTTTAAGGGTAAGACGAAGAGTTTCAGTTAAAATAGATTCCGAAGGGCCAAAAGAGCCTGGGTGGTGCGACCTAGAGTGGGGCCCACGCCACCTATTCTCTTTTACTCCTCACGATTCCTTTTTGTCGAATTATTTTTTGACATGACCTAAAATTCCAAAATAATAAGTGACGAGGGTTTAACTCACAATGCCCATTGTTATGGACATGGGTTTTGGAGAAGGAGGGAGCTCTGGAGGCATCAATCGGCCAGCAAACAAGCACACAGGGACGCAAGGTTTACCCAGGTTCAGGCCTCGTAGAGGTCCCTACTCCTGCTTGTCTGCTCTTGGAATTATCGAGGGAGTTGAAAGTTACAGGGGTGCGCAGATGCAATCTGGCGATGGTTGTGCAAACTAGGGTTGTGATTGTCCTCCTCGCCGCCCCCTCCTAGCCTTTATATAGATAGGCTAGGTATCGGGTAGCAGGTCGAGTCGGTTACAGATTAGGGTTTGTCCCTTTAAACTTTCTATCTTAAGCTTCATCTTGCGCCGCAAGCAATCGGAGTCTCCGTGGGTCACCCGAATCCTGTATTGGGCCTTGGCAACGCTGTGGGCTTCTACCGTATTTGGACCATATATGCCAATCTCGAGTACTTGTAGGGTATACCCATGTCAATAAGTGTCCAAAAATATTACGACATTCCGACATGATTACGAACCTCAAAGTTTTTTTATTAATAGGTGTTGTTTCTTGGAGATCACATCCTCGGGACTCTAAAAGTTTATCTCTTCCATATGTCCAACAAATTTTTGACATGCAATATAGTGTTTAAGACATTGTCCATTAACTACATGAGGTTTACCTTTGACATTTCCACGGAGTCTGGTGGCTTCTGAGCGATACACCTCCTGTATCACTAATGGACCTTTCCATTTTGTTACTAGCTTACCCGCAGAAAACTTGAAATGAGAAACAATAAAACTTGATCACCTACTTTAAATTCCTTTCTTTTAATTTTCTTGTCATGCCAAATTTTTGTTTTTCCTTTAATTAACCTTGCACTCTCATATGCTTCGTTTCTCCATTCATCTAACAGATTTAATCTAAGATTCTTTTCTCACCAGTAGTTTTGAACTCAAAGTTAAGTTGCTTAATATCCCTCCTAGCTTTATGTTCTATTTCAACGAGAAGGTGTTAAGCTTTACCATAAACCACATTTTATAGGGAGAAATACCCATAGGATTCTTAAAAGTAGTTCAATAAGCCCATGAAGCATCACTAATTTTAGTTGGCCAATTAGACCTGGACCTATTAAATATATTTTCTAGGATTAGTTTAATTTCCCTATTACTTAATTCAATGTTCCCACTAGTTTGTGGATGATATGGATATGCAACTATATGATTGACACCATACTTGCCTAAAGTCTTCCTAAGAACACCATGCAATAAACATGAACCACCATCAGTAATTAAAACTCTAGGTACTCCAAACCTGGGAAAGATTATCTCCTTGAGCATCTTCATTGTTGTGGCATGATCTACACTTCTGGTTGGAATTTCTTCCACCCATAGTCCATAACAACCAATATGTGAGTATATTTTTATGGTGGGAATGTCCCCATTAAGTTAAATACACACACATCAAAAGATTCAAGAGGTAAAGAGTAAATCATAGGCATTTCATTTCTTTTGACAACATTTCATATTCTTTGTCATTTATCACAAGATTTAACAAATACAGTACAATCTTTAAATAAAGTAGGCCAATAGAAACCAGACTGTAATACCTTTGCAGCTCTGCGTTGTCCTGCATGATGTCCTCCATAGGGGCTGGCATGGCAGTCCCTTAAATGTCTTGTTGCTCATATTTAGGTACACAACATCTAATAATACCATCAACACTTTTCTTATACAAGAATGGATCATCCCATAAATAATGTCTAAGATCATAGAAGAATTTCTTTCTTTGTTGATAATTAAAATGCGGTGGCATTACTTTACCAAATATAAACTTAGCATAATCAGCAAACCAGGGAGATGCTACTCTAGCACTAGACACATTAATATTTGTAAGTTGTTCATTAGCAAAACTATCATTAATAGAGATAGGGGTACTAAAATATTTTCCATCCTAGACATATGATCAACTATAGGATTATGTTCTCATTTCCTATCAACAATATGAAAAACAAATTTTTGTAGTAACCCATCTTATTTAGGCTTAACATCTTTCTTATTCATAAGATATTTAATGATTGAATGATCGATGTGTAAAATTACTTTAGAATCTACAATGTAAGGTCTGAACTTATCGTAAGCAAATATCATAGCCAAGAATTCCTTTTGGCAGTAGTATAATTTATTTGAGCACCATGAAGTGTCTTGCTAGCATATTAAATAACATTTAACTTTTTATCAACTTGTTGGCCTAAAACAACACCAACTACATAGTCACTAGCATCACCCATAATTTCAAAAGGTAAATTCTAGTCAGGAGGTTAAATTATAGGAGCATTTATTAAATAATTTTTTATTATATTAAAGGTATCTACACAATCATCATTAAAATGAATGGAACATCCTTTTGCAGAAGATTAGTTAGAGGCTTTGATGCCTTATAGAAGTCTTTGATAAAACTTCTATAAAACTAGCATGACCAAGAAAGATTCTTATACCTCTTACATCCTTGGGATATGGCAGCTTCTCTATAGCTTCTATTTTATCATAGTCCCCTTCAATTCCTCTTCCTGAAACATGGTATCCAAGAATGACACCTTCTGTAACCATGAAGTGAAACTTCTCCCAATTTAAAACTAAGTGCTGGTCCTCACTTCTTTGTAAAACTTTGTTGAGGTTGAACATGCAATTATAGAAAGAGGTACCATACACAGAAAAATCATCCATGAATACTTCCATAATTTTCTCAATATAATCAACAAATATAGCATTCATGAATCTTTGAAAAGTAACATGAGAATTACATAAACCAAATGGCATTCTCCTATAAGCAAAAGTAGCAAATGGACAAGTGAAAGTTGGCTTTTCCGATCATACTTATGCACAAGAATTTGAGAAAAACTCAAATAACCATCTAGATAATAGAAATGTGAATGTTTTGACAACCATTCTAGCATTTGATCAATATATATATAAAAGGTTAATGATCTTTGCGAGTAGCTTTATTTAGTTTTCTGAAGTCAATACACATCCTATACCTTGTAATCGTACATTGAGCTACTAGTTCATTTTCATCGTTTGGAACAAAAGTAATTCCACCTTTCTTAGGTGCACAATGAACATGACTAACCCATTTAGTATAAGCTATAGATAGATAATACCTTCTTCTATGAGTTTAATTACCTCTTTCCTTACCACTTCTTTCAATCTTTGATGGATATGGCGTTAATAATCAACAGCATGATTTGCATTTCTTCCAAATTAATTTTATGCATACATAGAGAAGGGCTTATATCTTTCAAATCATCAAGAGCATAACCAATTGCTGGTGTATGAGCATGTAGTACATCAAGTATATTTGATTCCTCTTAACCTAAAAGGTTAGCACTGATAATAACATGATATATATTCTTTTAATCAAGATAAACATATTTCAGATCATCAGGCAAAGGCTTAAGTTCAAAACTAGGGTCCTGTTTAGGTGGATGTAACTCTCTCAAATCATTAGGTGGAATATTTAATTGCAACATAGGAGGTTGTTGAGATACTATTTGTTATAAAGCCTATTTTTCTTCATAAGTAAAGGGTTCATCTAGGTTAAGTATATATCACTCCATCTCATCTGACAAAGCAACAACTACATAAGCAAGAGTTTCGACTTCATCCTTCAAAAATAGTTCTTTTTATAAATGTTTATGAATAAACTTAGAAAATTAAACTCTAGATTTTCACCAGCGTATTTATAAACACTTCCTCTTTAGGTAAACTAATTTCAGCACCTACAGTATGCAATAAATGTCTACCAAATATGATAGGGTAGAATGAATCTTGAGAACAACAAGTATTATAAAATTAGCAGGATATTTAATCTTCCCTACGAGTACTTCAACATTTCTAACCATACCAAGAGGACAAATATATTATGTATTAGCAAGTCGGATGGTCATATTTGCCTCTTCCATTTGTATTGGATCAATATCAGGATTAATTTTATGGTATAAGGAATATGGTATGACACCTATGATTGCTCCAATATAAATCATGATAACATGTAGTCCCAATGGCGCAAGATATAATTGGCCTACCCACTTTAGAAGTGTTTCTTTTAATTACCTTGGTAGAATATTCACATAAATAAACATCACATGGATCTTCTTAATTTAGTTCTTTAGTTGAAGAAACTTGATGTTAAACTTCAATTTGTTTGTAAGGTATACACCATTGATGGCTGTGAAAATAACCATCTTTCTCAACATTTAAACTTCATTTTTAGTCAAGTAATTGATCAAAAATCTTTCTAGCCTTGCTACTAATGACTAATTATTGCAAAGATGTGCAATCCCTTGCTTTGAATTGTGTTGTGCAAAAAATCATGCTTTTAAGGCGAAATCAGGAGCTATTAATGAAGATTTTGAGGAAGTCTACAAGGCCAAGCAATCCTAGAGCAAAAACCAGTCGACAGAGGCCTTAATGACCACATGTACGGGCAATGCCCACCCGTACCGGGTGGTGTTGGCCTCATCTAGTCAAACCCTACGACTTTCGTGAAGGTGCCTATATATTTTGAGGTCCTAGCCGCCGCGTAGAGGGTCACCATTCTCAGATTCCATCACAATACCACCAAAGGATATCCACCACCATAGTTCATCCTCTCTGCCCTCCATACTATTCATAGCCATAGCCATTAGCTTGTGTTTGAGATCTCCTTGTGATTCGGTGACCATTGTAAGAATATTTGATTTCAATCTAAGTATTTTGCACAATGTTTTCTATCCTTGATCTTATTTTTATGAGTGAGTAGTCCTCACGGGTTGCAGGTTGGGGTGAAACCTCGCAGTGATTATGTGCATCTAATCCATGGGAGTATTGTGTATTGATCGAATAGAGATTCAAATCTTTGTTTCTTTGTCTCTTGTCTCGATCTATGGACTTGTAGGTACCTAAGATCACAGAAATTGATAAAGACTTAAGGTGATATACTTAGTGAGTGGAGATCTCGTAGGTAACCTAGTGACAGAAAGGGGAGTACGGTCTTGATTTAGCGATCCATTTGGGAACAATAGTAACATCACTTCTTAAGGCTTTGATATGTGTTTTCACTTAATAATTGCTGTAGCCCGATATTTTGTAGTGCAATGGTCGGATCAAAATACTATTGCTATGCATGTGACTCATAGGGGCTCTAGTATATCAGGATGTGTTTCCCACAAATTTCTTTATTAAATCATTACACATGAATATGTGTATTACTATCTTTATCCCATATGATGTGCAACTGTAGGTGAATCTTCAACCCTGGCCTATCTCCATCCATTGAAACAACCAACATTCTAAAGTAAACTAGAGAGGTTCAGTAAATGAAGGTAAAATGAACAAACAAGTCTTGTAGACATGCCTTGTTTAATTTCCTTTTAGCATTGTTTTCCAAGGTTCGATTAAACCTAGGTCTACTAGGGAAAATGCTACTATATTGCATCCGTAAACTCGGATCGAAGGTATCAACCCTTTTTCTGGCGTCGTTGTCAGGGAAGCAATTTGCTATCCTAGTGAGGTCACTAGAGACCTTCTTTTTAGTTTTATTTCTTATTATTACTTTAATTTTTGTTATCTATTGAAAACCCCAAAAAAACATTTACTTGTTTATTTGTTTCTCTTATTCAAAAACACCAAAAATAAAAGAACCATGGCTCAAAAAAACTTGGGGAGTATGCTAGTCCCACTGATGATTTTATTCGTGCACCTATTACTCAGCCCACTATTGATGTAGAAACTTATGAAATTAAGCCTAACCTTTGGATTTTGGTTCAACGGAACCAATTTGGATGCTCATCTGCCGAGGACTTAGGTTTGCACCTAAATAATTTTACTGAGATATGCGACATGATGCAAATTAAAGGTGTTGACCCAAATGCTGTTAAATTACGTTTATTTCCTTTTTCTCTAAGAGGAAAGGCTAAGGTCTAGCTACTAGCTTTTCCTAAAGGCACTATTACATCTTGGGAGAAATGCACTAATCTATTTATGACTAAAATTTTCCCTCCAACTAAGACTATGCAGCTAAGGTCCAACATTACAAGCTTTAGACAAGAAGACCGCGAGCCGCTAGCACTTGCTTGGGAAAGGATGAAAGAAGTCGTAATGAACTATCCTAGTCATGGGATGGAAGAATGGCTTATATTACATTTATTTTATAATGGTCTTAAACCAATGTCTAAGTCTATGCTAGATACCGTAGCAGAGGAACCATCATGGGAAATCAAGTGAGTGTTGCAAAGAAATTATTAGATGATATGCAAAAAAACATGCCCAATGGAATGTAGAAAGATCCTTAAAAACGGTGATTTCAATCACTTAGGAACACAATGAAGAGCTTACTGCAAAGGTAGATGAGTTACTTAATATTGTGAAGGGTAAGAAAGATACACAAATTAATGCTATCACTACCGATACTAATGAAGTTCATTTTATAGCTCGTAATCCTTATAATCCTGCTTGGAAGAGTAAAAACTTTGCCTCAAACTTTCAAAAACAATATTCTAATCCTGCAGGTGTTCCTTATAATAACAATTATAATAACCATATTGGAGCAAATCATGGCAATCTCTCTTTTGAAAATACAGTTAGAACTTTCATGCAAGCTCAAACCGAGCTAAATAATATGCTTATTAATCACGGAGAACCATGAAACTAGTATCGGAAAATTATCTAACCAGACCGTTGCAATTAGAAATGATGTGCATGCTCTACGGGAAAGAACCAAGAACATAGAGGCACATCTGGGCAAAGTAGACGAGAGCCAAGTTCTCATACTTGCAAAATTCGCAGGAAAGCCCGAGCCGAACCCGGTGGAAGACCTAAAGATGATGAGGGCAGAAAATAAAGATGAAAGACCAAAGAGCTAGATTATAGAAATGCGCCGTCACCAAATTATATTGTGGAAGATCTGTTGAAGATGATCACCGTAAAAAATCCAGGTATAGAACAAGGTATAACAATGCTACATACCAAGAATTTATAGAAAAGAAGTAGCATCTGAAGTTCGTGAACTAGAAAAGGAGAATAAGAAACTAGGTAATAAGCTTCTAGCTAAGCTAGATGATATTTTTGAGCCCACTATTAAAATTAAAATTGGGGTTAATGAGATAGTTGTCCTTTGTGATCTTGGTGCAAGTGTATTAACAATTTCCAAGATCCTATTTGATAAGTTAAACTTAGGGCCATTTACAACTACTAAAATGAGACTCCATCTTGCTGATTCAACCTATAAACGAGCTTTTGGGATAAAAGAAAATATAGTTCTTGAAATTAAAGGATGCCCTGCTCTTATTGATCTTGTTATATTAGACATGTCTGAATATCCCATAGCACCTATAATTCTAGGCAGGCCATTCCTAAAAACTATTAAATCTTTAATTAATCTACATGAAGGGAATGTGAGAATTGGACTACCATCTACAGATCCTTTCATAGTCCACTTCCCTAGGAAGAAGAAGGTCAAGCCTAATTATGATGATGGTGTAATCACTTTGAAAGGTAATTACTCTAGAGTGGGTGTCCCACTTGCAAAGCCTAAATAATCACCATCTTGGTCAAACTAATTGACCTTAACTAGAAGCGCTTCATGGGAGGCAACCCTTGTGAAATAAAGTTTTTAATCTTGTGTTAGTTAGTTTTTGTTTTGATTCGTTTTTTGTTTGTTTTTAATAAAGAATATGCAAGAAGGTCCTTTGAAGAGAGGAGAATAAATCAAGGTAATCCTCGATCTATTATATTTGCTAACACATGGTCATAAGATGCTGTTGTTTTTATGAAGTTTGTTTTCCACCATTCTTTTGTTGCATAGATTTGCAAAGGCGTGTGAAGCTACTAACTTAATTTTTTAAGTTTTTTAAGATTAGAGTGATTTTAACGAGCACATGTACGACCGAAGGCCACCGTACCACGCGCCCGTACCACACCACAGCACAAGAATATGCAAAATCCAATTTTTGCTGATGTACATAGTGCGTCTAACAACCACTGGTATGGCGGGAGATGGTCATACCATCCGCCCATACCATACCCCAGAGCAAAACGTCAAGTTTGAGGTAAGTGATCTGAGGAGTTCATGATCAGTAGTTTGGGCGCAGACGGCCGTACCGTGTGCTCGGACGGAGTGCACCACCGAAGAGACCCGTCGACCCCAAGGTAGGACACTTAGTACGGGCGGGATCCGGCCGTACCACCCGCCCGTACTGTATACTCAGCCACGACATCAACCCAGGGAGAGGTAAACCTAAAATCCCAAATCCCAAATTTCTTTTTATTCTTCCTCCAAACTCCAAACCACCTCTATTGGATCTTTAATTCTGCTTGTTCTTTCTTTGATTCCTCGCACCCAATCTATCTAAGGCATGTTTATTCTCCGATCTCCAACTTATTTGCATCAAAATCTTTCTCAATCTTGTACCATTATCAATCTAGACTTAGGTCTTGTTCTTGAGATAATCTTGATTATGAGCATACTTAGTTCTGTTTTTAGAGAAGTTTTGTTTGTAAGAGGTGTAGAGGATCACTTTTACTCCGTTGCCATTGGAGCTGATTTTTAATTAGCTTATTTCTATTTTTGTAGATGAACACGAGGAGTCATAGAAGTGCAGTTCTAACATCCCAAAAAATTCCTAATTTTGGAATGCTAAAGTAAATAAGATAAATTATTTAATTGTTTGGTCTTGTAGAAACTTTTGAATGAAAAGAAACTTTTGAGGTTTTGTTTAAAATTTACTAAGCCACACTAAAAGAAGTGGATTAACATGACTATCATATTGGTTGGGAAGTTTGAACAAATCCAAAGCATTGTGCTTACGTTGCATTCATGATCCTTGCATCATTGCATTCATGCAAATTCTTAGGTTAAAACCTCATTTACAAAACCCTATTTAGAATTACCAAAATACTCTTACAAGAGTACAAACAAGGATTTATAGATCCACTATTTTCAAACTAGAGAAAAGGCTACAAAAAGGATCCTATGATTATCTACTAAATATTAGAAAATTTTATAAACAAAATTCAACTCATTTGGAGCTGTAGAGAAAAAGTTATAAAGGAATTATCAAAACAGAAAAAGAATAAAAGAAAAAAACAAACAAGGCTAACATAGCCGGACCGAACAGGCTAGCGCCCCGTGCCTACCTATCGCCCGCGCCCGCTGCAGCAGATAGAACCGGCCCAACATCATCCCAAGCCGGAGCCCGTAGCCCTCTTACCTCCTCCCGCTCACTAACACGTGGGGGACACCATTGTCACCCAGCTCCAGCGAGAGATTGAACTCAATACAAGTTCATCTCGTTACCGATCGAAATCCCGTCAAAATCGGTTGACTCCGTTCGGTTTTCTTTCCCCTACTCCATGTAATCGGACCCATATAAACCCCCTATTACCCCCTTGTCGTTTTTTCGATCCTTTCCATACCCTAGCTGCCAAAACGAGCTCAAACAGATATCGCCGGAGCCACCACATAAGCTTCAGGTGGAGGACACCGTCATCGATTCTAACCACTCTAGCCCCTCCTTTCGCTCTATTTCTCTTCCCCTTGAACTACCGCATCTCCCTAATCCTTTTACCCTCTCTCAGGAACCCCAGAGCGGCTGGAATTCCTCAACGGAGCACGTCAAGAACCGAGAAGCTTCAATCGACCTCCGTCGCTGCCACGGACACCGAGAGGAGCCAAAGAATGCACAAGGGACATCATCATCCTCGTCTGCATCTTTTCAAGCCTGTCTTTTTTGTTGGAGACCAATGGAATACCGAAGTCACCACCTAGAGCCGTGCCACCGCCGACCGCCGTCGCTGACGTCATCACCGGTGCGCACCGGGAAGCTTCAGCTCGCAACCATCGGATCTTCATCAGACGACTAGCAATAGACCTAACTCTGAACCGGTATTGTCCAATTAGTGTGCACAGTGTGTGCTACATCGTCAGCTTCCATGTTGTTGCCACATCAGCAATCGCAAGCCTAGTCAGCAATCCTTTTTAAATAAACAAGAAATAGCCAAAAAAACATCAATCTTGTATAATTCATAATAAATTATGTACATGTCCAAAAATTATAAATAATATACCCTTGGAAAGATAATTTAGCATAGAACACTATATCGTGATCAGATATAAATTTAGTGGTATAGTTTTTCTGTACTTATTTAATTGGTTAAATATTCTTTTATAGTATTTAAATTGTAGAAAAATAATTACAACTCCCAAAATACAAATAATATATCAATAGATTTGCAATTTTGTGCCCAATATTAATATGGGTTTAGATATGAATTTTGTGGAAGTTTTATTTTTAAGTAATTTAAACTCTCTTAATTGGTATTTAATTCATAGAAAAATATCTATAACTACAAATTTAGTGAAACCAATTTCTATGGTTTTGTTTTGATCATATATATCCAGGAAAAATATACACAAAATTATTTTGCGGTGTGTTATCAAATGATCTTGCAAAAATCCTAAATTACATTGTTATTGTAATTAAATCATAGAAAAAGATCTATAGATCCTTTTTGCGTGATTCCAATTGATATTGACTCTAAATTTAATTACCTATCCAGTGTTATTTATTGCAAAAATTAATATTACTAAAACATCAGAAGTTGAATTAAAGTGAATTAAACCTTATATAAATCAATATAGTTTTACTAATAAAAAATTTATGCATTAAAAACTTCTCCATATGCATCATGTGTTATAATATTGTTCAGAGAACTAAATATAACCATTGTGTCATATTAAATCATCATACATGCATTTGGTCATCATTTTTTATTGTATGTTTGCAATATTGCGAAGTTTGCAATTGTTTTGATTGGAATTACTTTATTCCCGCGTTGGATTGATCGGAGGGTGCGTTTACTACGGAGAAATTTAATCGTCACACATATTAGTAACATAAGGCGAGTTACACCTTTGTTCATATCTTTGTCCCATGTTTTCTACTATGCATGTTTTTACCTTCAAAAGAGTAGTATGCATGCGTAGGATGTTTTAGTAGAAGTACTATAGAAATATTTTACAAGTATTTTACAAGAGCGATGATGTTTTGTAGTATGCCATGCGTAGTTCTATGGATTTTTTGTTCCTAATAGGTTATCCCTGAATTTTTCTAAGTATTTCTTGTGCCATGCTATATATGCAAAATATCATTGGGGGTTAAAAGACTGAAATTTTTCTAAGTATAAAAGCTCTTTTTGAGCGAACCTTTTCCCCTCAAATCTAGTTCAAAATAAAACTAAGTTTTCTTCTAGGCGAATTGGTTGTCGGGATAATGAGTGGAATTTTGGTGGAGGACGGTCGCCCAGGATCAAAGAAGTCTGCCATGTTTCATAATTTAGAAGATTCCAGTGCAACCAGAATACATATGGGCTCTATCTTGGCCTAGTATTTAGTGGGAAACCTCACTTGGGTACCATCACTTGGAGGATTTTTGGCATGGGTGGATCTGGAAGGTAGAGGGCCTACTAAGGGAAAGCTTCACCATGGTCTTGTTTGTAAAAGGACTTGATCGTGGATTATGGGTAAAGTGCACAAACTCTTGAGAGTAACCAATCTGATCGATCAGCTGTGTTCATGGAAAAAGAACAACCTTGAGCATCTAAAGGATGGATCCTCTGAAGGATTTCCTCTCTCTTTTCAAACAAAAGTTTTCAAACCCTATGGGGTGTGTAATATCGCTAATAGGTGGGTTTTTGGGACTTGGTGTGTAATATCCAGGTGGCTTGGTGTGCAATATCCAAGTGTTAGGTTGAGGATTGGATACATGGTGTGTAATATCATTGTTCCACTCGATCCTATATTACTTATCAAATGTTTACAAAGTAGGATAAAAGATATTCTCTCTTCTTCTTAACTTATGAAAATTGTGTTTATGCAAATAAACCTCAAGCCTTTTGTCAGCCTATGCATGTAGAGATAACCAAGTATTTTCCTTCATGGTGTAATTTGCCAATACATTCAAAGTGTTAACCAACTCGTTTGGCTGCACATTTCATGTGCAGAATTTGGAGATCATTGAAAGGTGCGCTAGGATCGCAGGTCTTCACTCAACTAGCTTGTGGCATTGATGGGACTCCAAGTTGTATTTATTTTTCTTCTATTGTAATAATGTAAAGTATGGATTATTCAATTCATGTAATAAAGACTTATGTTTTACATTATATTTGATCGACCGTGAATGCTAGCTAATGATCCAGGGACTAGCATGTTAATCACAGGGACTTAAAGATCTCTACCAGATCCAAGGTAAATACAGTTGGTATCAGACCACATGTTGACTATAGATCATGAACCTAGCTTTGGAAAATCCTTAGGAATTATAATTTCTAATTACTTTAGAAAACTCTCATACTTGTCATCTGAAGGGAATATGTCCTAAGAGGCAATGATAAAGTTGTTATTATGTGTATTCCAAGTATATGATAGATGTTTATTTTGCATGCTATAATTGTATTAATATGGAATCGTTAATACATGTGTGTTTAATTAACAAATAGAAAGTTCCTAGTTATGCCTCTCTTTGAACTAGCTCGTTGATTAACAAGATGATCAAAGTTTCCTGATCATGGTCATTGGATGTCGTTAATAACGAGGTCACAACATCTGTGAAATGATGTGATGAACATTCATCCTAAGTATAGCATTACGACCAAAGTCATTGTGTTTATATTGCTATAACATCATAACAAAGTAATCCTAGTCCTTACTCTGGGCCCTCTCGGTAATATCACATTAAGAATAGCTTGCAAGCAAGTGATGTGATCATTAGAATGTTATATCACGGGAACAAGAAAAGAGTACATGTTGGTAACGAGATCAAACTTGGTATTTGGATACAGATGATCGAACCTCGGACATGTAATTTATCGCGAGACAAAGGGATTAAGTTACTAGCGTTAAAGGTTCTCATGATCATAGAGGTCATCGTTGAATGTGTAGGACTCAGAATGGATCTCTAGGTCCCGCTTCTGATTATTGATTTGAGAGGGGTCTCGATCATGTCTGCATTATTCGCGAATCATAGGGTGACACACTTAAGGGTTGCGAAACACCATTTGGAGCAAATATGTTTCAGACAAAAGAATTGCAAAGCGCTAGAATTATTTCAATGGACACCAGAATTGTTCCAGGTGAAATTGCTGAAATTGGTTCTACATGTGATATTGAAATATTGCAGGGGGTTTTATGTGAATGTTTGTTAATTAAAGTAATTAACAAAATTCTGAATAAATAAATAAAATAGGTTTTATTAAATGAGATTTGCATTAAATTTGGTGGAAATTTAATGCATGTGAGTGGAACTTTGAGTGGAGGCAAAATTGATGTGAGTGGAGCTTCCACCACATGAATGAGGAAGAGGTGGGGGCACCCCCCATGGGCGTCGGCCATGGGAGGGGAGGAGCCCCCCTCTCCTATAAAAGGCCCCCTCTCTCCTCCCTCACAAAGTACACCTCCTTGTGAAGGATCTCTCTCCCCCTCTAGATATTTTCCCCCATGGTCTTGGATTAGAGAGATACATGTTCCCGGTGGCATTTTGTCTGGAAGGAGTTGCTGCCTCCACTGATTCACTGGAGCGAGGAGGTGGAGGTTGTTCGGTGGCCTGAACGTGTGTGCGAGGATGGATGCGCTACTGATTTGTGGCGCTATGACTTCCACACGATCTTGAGATCAGCAAGCGTTCGACTACATCATCCATGAGTTCCATATCATTAACAAAGCTTTGTTGTCTTCGAGGGTAAGTTATCTATGGATGTATATCCACTCGTTGCTTGTATCTAATAGATAGATCTTGGCGTATAATAGTTCCCATCGTAGGATTTTTTTGCTTTCTATGCTACAAACCCAACATCATCATATATCTTTAGACTTATAAAAGTTTCCTGGTCTCTTATCTTTTCAAACAATAGTTGACCATTACCCACTACATGAAGAAACTTCACAAGACGACTTCTCCGAAGAAGACCGACTAAAGGCTTCACTCAAGACAAGACTATAAGGCTTCCACCAAAGTTGTTTCAACAATTTTAAGCTAAACTACTGAAGACTTTGAAGGCCTTGAAAAGGACCCGAAAGATTGAAGATCATGAAGAACATGAAGACTATGAAGGGTACGAAGGATTTTGAAGACTCGAAGCCTCAAATATTGCAGTGACCTATTAGGAATCAAACCTGGATAGACTTCACTACAATCGTTAGATGCGCTGATTGGTTGCTATCATTTTTATGTTTGTTGAAACTAGCAAATAGGACTTATTTTCAAAATACAAGTTGTTTGTATGGTTTATTGTTCCTACTCTTCTATAATCCACTCGTCCCTACTCTAAACCCTGGTCAACTCGACAGATGGACCGTACCAGCAAGGAAGACATGGAACTCAACTTCTCCAAGCATATGAGCCACACCGATGCAAAGAAGTGGGTGCACAAGATAGAAGGAAGAATGAAGGATTCCAATATTGAAGCTAATAGAATGGTTCATTATGCCACACAATTCCTAAAGGAGGACACTACAACTTGGTGGGAGATGCAAAACACCATTGATGATCATCAAGGGATGCTATCTCGGGAAGAATTTAAAGTGGTTCTACTAAAATCTGGTCTCATCACTCGGATATCAAAAACGCATGAAGTTGAAGTCCCAAAACAATCAGCTTGCAGGATGTGTGGAGAAATAGGACATACCTCCAAGGATCATCATGATCAGTGCCCCTACTGTGAAGCAAGTCACCCTTCTAAAGAATGCATCACCTCTCAAGTTACATGCTTCTTGTGTGAAGGAACCAACCGCAACCCCTCTCAATGTCACCTCTACCCAATGGTACAACAAGTGAATCAACAAGTCATAGACATGCGCCAAGGCCGCATGAAGCTCTTAGAGAACACAAGGTCTATGACAAGGGCTAGAGATGGAGTCAAGACTCTAGACACCACACCCAAAGTCATTACTTCCTGATACTTGGCATATGAAAGGATTGGCCATCTTCCCCAAACTGGCTTAAGGAAACGCTATGGTAATGGTAATAGAGGCATCAGTGGCAAGAATCCCAAGAAAGATCCAAGCCAGGTGACATGCTACAAGTGTGGTGAAACAGGACATTACGCGTCAGATTTTCATGAAAAGGGAAGAATGGTGGTGGCAATGGAAACAAGCCCAATCTGTCCATTAAGGCTACGGTGAAGCATGTTAGTATGAACGGTGCTTATGAATCAATAACCTACAGTGGACCCACCCTGAGAACCCAACAAATATAATCTTTTAAGGGTGCTAGCACCATAGTGTAGCACCATAGTATGTAACATCCCAAATTTTTCCTATTTTTGGAATATTAAAACAAATAAGATAAATTAATTTAATTGTTTGGTCTTGCTAAAAATTTTTAATGAAAAGAAACTTTTGAGGTTTTGTTTGAAATTTACTAAGCCATACTAAAATAAGTGGATTAACATGACTATCACGTTGGTTGGCAAGTTTGAACAAATCCAAAGCATTGTGCTTACCTTGCATTCATGATCCTTGCATCATTGCATTCATGCAAATTCTTAGGTTAAACCTCATTTAAAAAACCCTATTTAGAATTACCAAAATACTCCTACAAGAGTACAAACAAGGATTTATAGATCCACTATTTTCAAACTAGAGAAAAGGCTAAGGATCCTATGATTTGATAGGGTTTGTTGCATGGAAAACAATAAAAAATCTTATGGTTGCAACCACCAAGATCATATCTAGGAGATACATGTAACGGTTTCAGATACACTCACCCTCGAAGACCATAATACGGGATAACATTCCCGCAAACAAACAGACGGAGCGAGAAGCAACGTGGGAACTTGAGTCAAGGATGTGAGAGAAATATCCTGAGCTATTTACACCTGGTGAGTAAATATGTTTTGTCTAAGCTTTCATTTTATTCACATGCCGAGTAGTGAATGTGAATTCGAGGACGAATTCTGTTAAACGGGTGGAGAATGTAATATCCCAAAATTTAAGGTTATTTTAATATATTTTTTGTAGTTGACCAAAATTTGACTTTTTGAACCATAAGCCCAATGGATAATCAAATACCATGATTGGATTCGTCTCGTCGAGCTGATCGAAATAGAGTATAAGTTTCTGCAAATCGGAGTTCAAATGAATCTTTAGGGCTTGGATGAATATTTGAAAATTTGGCAAATCTTGATTGTTAGATAATTTTAGAATTTAAAGTGTAGGTACGGACTCTTTTTCCGAGTAGAAAAGAAATAAAATGAGATAATAGAAACCCATAACTAGTCCCAGTCGACCTCCTAAACAAACACGGCCCAACACCCAGACGCGACCGCCGCTGCCGTCACAGCCACAATTCACCGTCGCCATCTAGGGTTCCGCAACAGTGTGCCGCCTGTAGTTGCTCCAGTGCATGCGCATTTGGTCGCGATCGCCAGCGTCTTCCCAGAATCGGTCGTTCCGGCTTCTCTGCCAGGTATTCTTCCTACAGAAGCAAAACGCTAGGCTGGTCCAATCCATATTACCCGCACTAATTAAATCGCTTGGTTTTGGGAGATTAGAAAAGAATCCCCCGCATTAGAAGCTGGATGTGTCGTCGGATTGATGACAAGTACGCCATGAGGGGGTCCTCGAGGCGTGCAGAAGAGAGGGGTGTGAGACGTACGGTGTTCCGGGACGGTGAGCACACAAGTTTACCTAGGTTCGAATCCGCCGGCTTTGGACGGATCCTACTCCTGCTAGCAATCCAGTAATACGGCAGAGCCGGAATATGGGTTACAAGGGTTTCGCCTGTGCGAGTTGAGGGTCTAAAGTATTGGGTGTACCCTAAAGGCTCTTCCTAGGATGGCTTATATAGATATCCGGCCTAGGGTTTACAGGAGAGGTCTATCCGTCTACGTCTAAGAGTTGGTTACAGAGTACATCTTGAACTACAAGTAACATTATGGGCCTAAGTCGGTAAGTCTTCTGGGCCTTGCCGTAGCCGTATTGGACTCCGTCTTTCTCCCTGACTGGGCCGCCCGTGAAGCAAATCTCTAACCCGAAGTGGGCCACCCTGGTCAGTGAGGAACTGTGAGGATACTCGGAAAGTATATCCCCAACAGCAGCCCCCGGAGGCCTCCAAGATCCAAAGTCAGATTTATCATCGTCTAGCTTGATCTTCGGCTTGCAGAATCTTGAAGGGTTCCTGAAACTTCACAACAAAAGATATGATCCGGGTCTTAAAAATAAGTCGGACCTATCAGTAGGTTACTCGTATTTTCCAGCTCGATTTTGAAGTAAGCCGGAATTTGGTCTCTAACGCCACCTGCCACAAGCATGGTCAAGTCACGTCATCTGACAGACGTTCCGTCAGCACGATCGTTGGTGGGTCCGCGGTCCGCGAAACCGAGGCGCCGTTTCAATGCATGCGTGGAGATCGAGGCGACGCAATCATCACGTGGGTCCTTCCCAGTTCTTTCCACGACGCGTGGAGGTTACACTATAGCGTTTGCACGAATCTTGGAGCAGGTAGGTGGATATAAGGGGTTCGGATTTCCTCTTCTCCTTTCCACCAGTCCTTTGCCATTTCCTTTCCTCCCAATCTTCCTGCGTGCACAGAGCCTCCTCGTTCTCCCCCCACAGAGCTCCCAGCGCCGCCCCTTTAAGGTCACCCTCCCACCGGAGAAAATGGCTTCATCATCTTCTTCCTCCGGTTTGGCGGCAGCAGTGGCGACAGCGAAAGCGGGAGCAGCAGCAGAGAAAGAAAGCCACAGGGGAATCTGGATCCCCTGCGCCCTTGACGAAGGAGGCCTCAAGAACATGGAGAAGGAGGGGCTTCTTGCTGCCGGCGACTGGCGGAGTGGCTCCGGTGAAACCGTCCCCAACCCGCGCGAGGGCGAGTGAGTCCACTTCGGCACCCATCTGGACCGAGGTCTGTCTTTTCCTCCCTCAGAGTTCTTCTCCGAGGTGATAGATCACTATGGAGTTCAACTCCACAATCTTCCTCCCAATTCACTTCTAGAAATGAGCGCATATGCTGCGCTTTGCGAGGGCTTTCTCGGCATTAGGCCGAGTTTTCTTCTCTTCCGGTTTTATTTCCATGTCCGGAGGAATTCCATTACTGCCGGTGTTCCTTACATCACCGGCACTATTAGTTTTTCTCTTATACGCGACCGGGCATATCCCAAAATTTATGCCAGTGACTCGGTCAAACAATGGCCAGCCACTTTTTTCTACCATAGGGATATTCCAGCTCCCGGCAAAGCTACTGCTTTGCCGGCTTTTGTCGACGGAGCCGCCACGGCCCAGCCTTCCTGGGACGAGGCTGCTCCGGCTCTCACTGATGATCTGATCCTCGCTAAGAGGCGGATAGAATATTTGATCAAGCATAGTGGTCTGAAGGGATCCGACTTGGTCCAGTGCTGGGTCTCACGTCGTATCCAGCCACTTCAGTACCACGGGGATAGACTGATGCACTCCATCATGTCTTCTCCAACCGACTCCCTCCGCATCTGCCCCAAAGCCTACACCACTCAAGGCTACATAAGCCAAATCAAGTGGCTGATCAAGGAGCGGATCGAAAGGCAGATTCCGGAGGTTTCTCTAGACATGCACACGATGGAAAACCCCCTGGTGCCGGTAGGCTTCTATCATCACATCTTTTATGTGTTTCTATCTTCGAGTTATATTGCAATACTGATATGTTTTCTTGTTTTCAGCTTGCTGACATCCCCGAGTCGGAACTTGCTCCGCTCGAAGGATACCCTCCGGCGTTTTCTCAGGAGGTAAAAGTAGTTCCACTGCCGGATCTTGGCTCAATAAGCACAAAGCTCCGATGGTAGCGGTTGGCACAAAGGAGGTGCCTATCGTGAAGAGGTATCTTTTCAGTCACAACTTTTCCGTCTTTGTACTTTACTCAAATTTCTTTCCGAGATGTAACGTTTCTGACTTTGTTACCTTCTCAGAGCAAAATCGATCATCAAGGGCAAGGGGAAATGGATTTCTTCGAAGCTCTTACGCCAGACGAAGCTTACCATAGCTTCGCCTGCCGTGGCTCCTCCGACTCCGGCCCCTCAACCTTCTGCAACTCCGGTTATCTCGTCGGATGCTACAGAAGATCCGGCTCTTCAAACGGAGCCTGCGATCCTTGGGTCTCAAACTGACGTCACCGTGGGTGCGTCAGCTCAAGATAAGGGTGAACCCTCCTCGGGTAATGATCCCTCGGCTGAAGTCTTCACCGAAAACCTCCTCAGCAATCTAGGTCTTGCCAAGTTTGGCCTGACCCGGAAATCTGCAAAGGAGATCCAGCGGCTAGCCAGGCAAGTCCTGGACAAAAGCCATTTATCCCCGAGGAGGAAGCGCAAGAAGCAGAGGACGTCAAGTTCTCTGACCTTCTCACTCAAGTCCGCCTTCGCGACGAGAGGATTAGGACTGGGGAGCTTCCAACAGCCCCAGTGATCCCTCTTACTCTTGCCGAAAAGGTGGCCGCTGAAGTGAACACGGGTTTAGATAAACTCACCCGCGAGCAATATGTAAGTCGGAATTCTAGCTCTTGTTTTTTCTATTATGTTATATCATATCCTCTAGCCCCCAAGCATGAAGTAGGATATAGAATCCAAGTTTATGTTTCATTAGGATGCCAAAGAACGAACTAGTGTAGCCCCCAAGGCTCGTGCTGATATTTAGCAAAAATATTAGCCTGAGTCTTAAGTAACTTTCTGACTTTGGGTATTCTGACTTACAGAAAGTATGTTCCTATAACCAGGAATTATTGACCAATGTATGTGATAAGCGGAGAGAGATCAAAGCTCTCCGGCTTAAAAATGCTGAGCTCAAAGTAGCCAAGGATGAAGCCAAAGGTAAATATTCCGAGATTCAAACCTTGTATTTGCTTTTCCAATGTCGAATTTTCTGAACTTGTTGTTCTTTTTTGTCTTAC
Source organism: Avena insularis (assembly GCA_023614405.1). Lineage (NCBI taxonomy): Eukaryota > Viridiplantae > Streptophyta > Magnoliopsida > Poales > Poaceae > Avena > Avena insularis. The sequence continues at coordinate 440,497,548 of CM042694.1, read as the reverse complement.
AGCGCTGGTGAAACAATCCATCGCTATGATTGAAGAGGCCGAGAACCTCAAGACCCTGGTGGTGGAGAACAAGGGACTTCGCCAAGAGCTGGATAAGCTCAAGGCAGATCACGAAAAGAGCATAGCTCAAGTCCTTGAATCCTCCTCCATGGCCACCGATGAGCGTGATCGCAAGATTGCTGCTCAGGATAAAATAATCTCGAACCTCAAGAATGAGCTTGGCAGAGAGAAGGACATATCCCAGGCGCTCCGGGCTGAACTCCAGAGTCTCCGGGAGGAGAAGACCAAGATTGACGACGTCATTTTTGGTACGTTCCACCTCTCTGACTTATCTTTTTCTTCGACTTCTATCAATGTCGTTTTTTTCTTAACTTTATTTTGATATATAGGTCCTCTGAACTTGACGGACTCTTCCTCGTCCGAGCCCCGCACCCACCGGCTTACCCAAGTCGGTGATCTTCTTCATGACTACCGCCAGTCCCTTGAGGACATTGGCGAATCTGTCAGGATTCCGGACATGCCAAGCATGTCGGATTTTGAGGTGCGGGACAGGGCCAAGGAGATGCCGCAGCTTGTTCGGGACTGGAACATGTCCTACACGCGGACTGCTGCGCAAAATGCTCTCACCATGGTCATGAGCCACCATGGAAACATGGAAATATGGCAAGTGACTAGAGGGTACTGCAAGGTAGACGAAGACGGCCAGGAGCAGGACCTTCAAGCAATCATGCACTCCTGCACCGGATACGAGTGTCACGTAGCTGACCTGACCAGCTACAAGATCCCCTTCTTCACCCGCGTGGATACTCCGCCTCCTCCTGCAGAAGAAGCCGAAGAAGTTTCCGACGATGAACGCACCAACTCGGATGCGGACATCTCGGAATGATATCAAGGCAGAGTGACCAGCGAGCCGGCAGATCCTTCATCTCCTCCTGCATCATAGACCAGAAATTTATGTATTATTCTGGAAAAACCTGATGCGATTGTAAATATTAAGTACTATTTATCTTTGCAAGTGCTAAGCTTTTGATCTATTCAGCACTTTTGACCTTTGAAATTTTTGCGTGCCTGAAATGTTTACACAAGCACTTATATTTTTTCGTCTCTACTTATCATTTATCTGGCTTTCCGCCTCGTCCCTTTCGTGAGACGGCTAAACCTTTAGCCGGAAACTTTGCCGAGCTACAGATCTCAATTGCTAAACCAGTTTAAACTCGGAAACAAAGCCGGCTTCCAATACCAACAATTCACTACTCGGAAAATGCCCGCATCCAGCAATCAGACAAATAACCAAAGTAAAGACTAGAAATTTTAGAGTTATACCCGAAGGTAGCAGTTGTAGAATCGGAAATCTAGACCAGAACGAACATGAGCATAAAGTACTTTCAAGCATTCTGGGATTTTCGACTATGACATGATCATTCGGAAATAAGATGGTTTAAGAACTTCTCAGAAAAAACTTGAGGCAACCAAAACTTTTATTTCTCACAGAACATGAACATATGTATGATTACTAAGAATAAAAGGGACGTAGTTGAGCAATATTCCACGGTCTGTCTAACTCATCCGGATTTGTACTGCCTCCAGCTCTCTTTCTCTTCTTAGTAGCAAGTCTTTCTTTGACTGGCCTCATGTCAGTTAAGTAGTACGATCCATTGTGCAATACTTGACTAACTAAAAAGGGCCCTTCCCATACTGGGAAAGTTTGTGCTTTCTTTGTTGCACAAGCCAGAGAACCAAATCACCTTTATTGAAAGGTCTATTTCGGACTCTCTGGCTATGATACTTGCGTAACTTCTGCTGATAGGCTGTAGATCTCATTTCAGCAACGACACGAACTTCTTCTACTAAGTCGAGATCATTTTGTCGAGAAATCTCGGCATCCTCTTCGATATACGCGGCCACTCTAGGAGAAGTCTGAATTAAATCACTAGGAAGAACTTCTTCTGCGCCATAGACCAAAAAGAAAGGTGTGTATCCTGTTGACCTGTTCAGAGTTGTTTGTAAACTCCAAATTACAGAGGGTAGTTCCTCTGCCCAAGCCCCCGCAAAACGTTGTAGTGGTGCTTCGAGTCTTGGTTTCAGGCCTTGTAGAATTAAACCATTTGCTCTTTCGACTTGTCCGTTAGCCTGTGGATGTGCGACTGACGCAATGTCAAGCCGGATATTTTGCTCATCGCAGAATTCGGCCAGTTCTCCCATAGAAAAGTTACTCCCGTTGTCCGTGATAATGCTATGTGGATAACCATACCGGATTATAACATCCTCGACAAATCTTTTGGCTCTTGCTCCATCACAACTAGTGACAGGTTTAGCCTCGATCTACTTGGTGAATTTATCCACCATCACTAAGAGGTGAGTAAATCCACTTGGAGCTCGTTTAAAAGGTCCTACCATATCAAGACCCCAGACCGCAAAAGGCCATGTTATAGGTATTGTTCGTAGCTGATCAGCCGGAACATGAGCTTGCTTGGCGTACTTTTGGCAGCCTTTGCATGTCTTGACTAATCATTTGGCATCTGCCTGAGCTGTAAGCTAGAAAAATCCATGTCGAAAAGCTTTTGCCACTAAAGATTTGGCTGCAGCATGGTGACCACACTCGCCTTCGTGGATTTCCCTTAAGATTTCCACTCCTTCTTCTGGAGATACACAGCGCTGAAAACCCCCAGAAACACTCCGTTTATGGAGCTCACCCTTAACAATAGTATAGGATTTTGCTCGTCGGATAATCTGCTGGCTCAGCACCTCGTCTTCGGGTAATTTGCCATCTACCAAATAATCGAGGTAGGGTTGAGTCCAGCTGGGAATTACAGCCAGAACTGCTATTAAAGTTGAGTCGGATTTGGTCGGATATTCCTCATCTACTCCCTTTATCGAGGGAACTTTGAGGTGCTCTAGAAATGCGCCATCCGGGACCTCTTTCCGCGCTGAGCCTATTCAATATAGTGCATCTGCTTCCTCATTTTCTGCTCGAGGGATGTGTTGAACTTCAAACCCTTCAAACGATTTAGATAGATCATCCACGACAGCTTTATATGCTGCCATGTGCTTATTTGCATTAAAAATATCCGAGACTTGCTAAGCAACAAGATCTGAATCTCCATAACACATCAAACGTCGGATGCCAATATCCTTGGCAATCTGGATTCCATGCAGCAGTGCTTCATACTCGGCAATATTGTTTGTCGCTCTGAAGTGGATCTGCAACACGTATAATAGTTTATCTCCTTGGGGTGATTTGAGCACCACGCCAGCCCCCGAGCCCCCTCGAGCCTTAGACCCATCAAAAAAGAGGGTCCAGTATTCCGACTCAGGGAGGACCATGTTCTCCTTCGTCTCTGTCCAATCAGCGACAAAGTCAGCAAGGATCTGGGATTTGATTGCTGTCCGAGGTTTATACTCAATATCAAAAGCTGAGAGCTCTATGCCCCATTTGGCGACACGTCCTATGGCATCGCTGTTGTTGATTATGTCTCTCATGGGAGCTTTGCTCACCACGGTAATTGGATGCTCCTGAAAATAGTGTCGTAACTTACGAGATGCTAGGAAAACACTGTAAGCCAACTTTTGATAGTGCGGATATCGCTGTTTTGATTCTATCAAGACCTCGCTGACAAAGTAAGTCGGACGCACTGTGTGTTCCTGATTTTCCTCTGGTCTCTCCACCACCATGACGATACTAACGACCTTATTTGTCGCAGCAATATAAAGCAACATCGGTTCCTGAGGTTCCGGCACTACGAGGATATGAGCAGATGAGAGTACTTTCTTCAGTTCTTGTAGTGCAGCTTCAGCTTCGTCAGTCCAGACAAAATCTTTGGTCTTCTTTAGGAGTTTGTATAATGGTGCGGCTCTTTCACCAAGCCGGCTTACAAATCGACTGACCGCAGCAATGCAACCAGTTAATCTTTGTACGTCCTTCAGTCGAGTTGGCCTGGAAATATTGAGTATAGCCTTGATTTTGTCACGGTTCACCTCTATGCCTCTTTGAGACACGATGAAACCTAACAATTTTTCGGCTGGTATTCCAAAGAAGCATTTCTTTGGGTTAAGCATGATATTGTATTTTCGTAGATTGGCGAACATTTCCTCCAAGTCGGAAATGAGTGTTTCCTTCTTTTTGGACATCACCGCGATATCATCCACGTATGCATGTACATTGCATCCGAGTTGGTCGTGGAGGCAACGCTGCATCGTGCGCTGGTACGTAGCTCCTGCGTTCTTCAGCCCAAAGGGCATCGTAACAAAACAGAAGGTTCCGAAGGGGGTTATGAATGAAGTTTTGACTTTGTCAGATTCCTTCATCCGGATTTGGTGATAACCGGATTATGCGTCGAGAAAACAGAGGAGTTCCGAGCCTGCCGTAGAATTGATAACTTGATCAATTCTAGGCATAGCGAACTGATCTTTTGGACAAGCCTTGTTCAAGGCAGTATAATCAACACACATCCTTAAATCAGTGGTGTCCTTTTTAGGGCCATTACAGGATTGGCCGACCACTCAGTGTGGATGACCTCTTCTATGAATCCGGCTAACTCGAGCCGTGCTAGTTCCTTAGCTATTGCCTTACGCTTTTCGTCGCCAAACTGTCGTAAGGACTGTTTGACGGGTTTAGCGTTCGGGTTTACATTTAGAGAGTGCTCGGCAAGTTCCCTAGGTACTTCGGTCATGTCAGATGGTTGCCATGCGAAGATATCTTGATTTGCTTGGAGGAACTTGACGAGCGTGCTTTCCTATGCGCTATCTAGGCCTACGCCTATCTGGGTCACCTTGGAGGGGTCATCATCCTTCAACGGCGCTTTCTTCGTCTCTTATGATGCCTTGAACTCCGGATTTGGCTTGGTAACCTCCTTCTTTGTTGCGGGCATCTCGGACGGATCTATGCTCTTCTTGATCTCCTGGTACTCACAGGCGCAAAGACGGCTTCTAAAAGGCGGCATTTCCATCCTCGCACTCTCGCGCTTTCTTCAGGTCTCCCCTGATGGTGATTACGCCGTTGGGACCTGTAATTGTCATCATATTGTAAATGTAACATGGACGAGCCATAAAAGCCCAGTAAGCCGGATGTCCGAATATAGCGTGGTATGCGCTCTTGAACGGGACCGCTTCGAAGGAAAGTGCCTCCGTCCGATAGTTCTTTGGAGTTCCAAAGGTAACATCCAAAGTGATCTCTCCCTAGGGAATTAGCTTGCCTTCCTGGGACAACTCCGTGAGAAATCACAGATCTATGGTTCAGCTGGGTCTCCGAGATCTTCATCCGGCATAGCGTTTCGACATAGAGAATATTGATGCTGCTACCACCGTCCATGAGGGTCTTGGAGAAACCATAACCATTAATAAGTGGGTTGACGATTACGGCGTACTTTCCTCGCCTGTGTAACTTAGGCGGATGATCATCGCAGTCAAACGTGATTGCCACTTCCGACCAGTCCAGATACTAGGGGACAGCCGAAACTATTGCATTGAGCTCGTGTAGAACTGCTTTCTTGACCTTTGCTGGTTCAGATCCGAGGAAGGTGACATAAGTGTCCTTCTTGGTAGGAAAAGTTTTCTTCCCTTCTGACTTGGGATTTGAAGCATCAGCTTCCTCCATGTCGGAATCTTCCTTGGTCTCCTTGTCTTTTTCGGGATTTTTCTTTCCCTTCTTCCGCTTAGCTTTGTAGCCTGCGGTATCATCTCTCTTGATGTCGTCATTAAAACGACATTCAGCGTTGGTGTGGGACGAGCCCCCATTGGCGTCTAAGTGATGCACACATGGGTTATTGGCAATGTCGGCCCAAGAGTAGGTTTTTCCTAGTTGTTGTTCTCCTCTACCTTGGACCCTTGATGTCCCACGGCCACACCCGCGGCCTCCGCCACGTCCTCCTCATCCTCCAGACCCAGAAACAGTAGTAACTACCACTGTTTCTGCATTGGGTTTTTCTTCCGAGGTATTTTTGCGCTTCTGAGCTTGTTGCTTTGGTTGTTTTGCTGACTGAGGCACAGCTAGGGCATTGAGTAGTCCTTCTGCATCGTCGTCAGCATCTGCATACTTGCTCGCTATTTCTATCATCTCTCCCAAATCAGTAACCTTGTCACACTTCAAGCGATGGCGCAGTAAACCAATAGGGAGACCTGCGATGAAAGCTTCAATCGCAGTTTGATCATTTACTCCTTCGCAGGAGTTCTTGGTGTCGATCCATCGTCCGAGGTAATCCCGGCAAGTTTCTCCGGCTTTCTGGGTGCAACGCTGTAGGTCTCCAATCGTACAGGGCCTCTGGTATGTGCCTTCGAAATTCCGAAAGAACGCACTTTGCAAATCATACCAGTTATGGATGGTGTTCGCTAGAAGTTCATTGAGCCATGATCGTGCCGTCTTCCGCAACATAAGAGGGAGATATCGGGTTGCGACCAGTATGTTTCTGCCTTTGGCGATGCAGCAAGCTTGGAAGAAATCACAGCAACCAGTGTGTCCGCCGAGCAATGCCGTCGTAGGCTTGGATATGTCTTGAGATAGCAAATCCTTTCGGGAATTTTGTATCTCTGATGCGTGGACCAAAGCACTTTGGGCCCACGTACACGTCATCGTTTTCATAGCGTCGAGCCTCTATGTTGGAGTTGATCCTATGCCTTGTGTCGTTCGGGGATAGAGATCGTCCCGAATGATGGCTGTGGCTGCGGTGCCGTGGAGCCGGACTTCGGCTTCTGCCATCACCTCCTCCGCCATGTCGTCCTCCTTGCCCTCCATGGGAGCCGTTGCGATGACTGTGTGGTGGAGAGGGTGGAGCAGCTTGACCACGACGAGCCCCCTGCCGGCTTGTACCGGCATGGTTTCTGTCGTTTCTTCGTCCGTCGTTCCCACCATGGTGAGGCTCAGCCGGACGGTTCTCATGTCTAGGAGGTGGCATTCTCTGACGATACTCCTCCCGACATTTCTCTTTATCTTCTCCCCTTCGATCCTTAGATTCTTGTTGGGGAGGGTTCGTCGGATTCAGGGCAGCGACATCTTTCTCGGCCACTGGGGCGACGTTGCTCCAGTTACATGAAGTTTTGTGATGCTGTCCTGAAGATCCGGTTCTTGAATAGTTGTCTTCCCTGCGTTCGGGGTGATGGTACTGTGCCGGAACGTAATGGGATCTTACGCCAGCCCATGCCGGATTTGTGCGACACTGGTCAGAATCCGAGACCACTTTTTGACTTCCGGATAGGGCTACCTTTTGCTGCTCCAGTCCCTTGTTGAGTAGCTTGATACCCAAACGGATCTCCTCTGGTCCTGGATTAGCCGATAGAATTTCTCAGGCTGCCACGGTATTTTGTACTGGTGTTGGGTATTACCCAATCTCCGTTGCTATCTTTCCGTGGCTTCCCCATCTCATCTCCAGAAAGGACGACACGGACACGTGGGAATTGGTTGTCATCTATGTGACACTTCCGTGTCTTCTGATGTAGATGAGACATGTATTCCTTGTTTGACATGTGTTTCTTCTCCACCTCGATGTTTTTGGCTTCATCGAGGAGTTGTTGACGACACACTTCTAGGGCTTGCGCCCTTTCATCCAGCTCATCTGCAGTAAGTTCTGCAGCTGTAGGGATAGGTGTGGTTAATGCGACATCGATGAGTTTACGTGCACCTTCAGTGATCACGTGTCCATCCACCGATGCCTCTTTTTTCAGCTCGTCTGGGATAAGTGCTCCATCCGAGTCTTCCTCGTATTCCTCGGCAATCACCTCCTCTGTCAGAGGGTCTTTTGTCGGGGTCTTGTTTTTCTTGTTCTTCTTCTTTGCCTTCTTGGCAGCGCCGGTAGCAAAGACGTCTTTGGGTCCATTCCCCAGAGTCAAGCTCTGATCGGTACTTTCGGACATTTGGACTTCGGGATTATCTCCGACGTCCATGTCATCCTGCGCTTTGGGAGAGTGTTCCCCGGATCCTTCATCCATGGCTTCTCCATCTTCTGCAGCTTTGGAGTTATACTCCTCTTCATATTCCGCGGAGAACTTTTGGAAATCTGCTGATGTCATCGACTCATCCGAGGATGCGGGTATGTCGGTGTTTGTTCCAATTGCCTCCAGCACCGAGTCGGTGTTTTCTCCATCATCGGTAGAGCCGGATCCGGATCCGACGTATCCGACGAAGTGCGACGCGTGCTTCCTGAGGTACCTGCGGCTTTCGTGATCAACCATATCGAAAATTTTGATGGTCTCGAGGATTGCATCTGTGCTTTCGCCTTGCAGTATCATGCGTTTTAGTGTGTACCTTAGGAAAGGCCTGTCTATCCCGGCATCATCAGAGCCGGAATTAGTGTCGTTGATATGCTCCTCCTGGATTTCGACTTCCGCGGGTAGATCGATCTGGGATCTGGCTCCTCCAGGGAGATCCACTCCAGATTCGACGTGGACCGCTAGGTCTTCTTTAGGTTTGGGTTTCTCCACTATCTCCGTAACTGGTGCGGGCTGGGTGGGATTAGGGTTTTCTGAGATTCGGAACTCTGCTGCCTCCGCGGACAAATGGGACCCAGAAAATTCTTCTGCCTCTATCATCACCGCTGGGGTGGGTTGGGCAGGTTCAGCGAAACCGATGTAAACATCGATCTTGCCAAAAGACATGATTGTCTAGGCAGTCACGGCCTCCCTTGCCGGAATCCAAGTCTCGTCGAGAACGATAAGAGGGACGTCGCTGGCGTAGAGGATGTGACCGACGGCGATAGTCTCACCGATTCCGATTTTTGCAGATTCCGCTCGGAACGCAGATCCGAAGCTCACTTGCCCCACGGTGGGCGCCAACTATCGTCGGATTGATGACAAGTACGCCATGAGGGGGTCCTCGAGGTGTGCGGAAGAGAGGGGTGTGAGACGTACGGTGTTCCGGGACGGTGAGCACACAAGTTTACCCAGGTTCGGATCCGCCGGCTTTGGACAGATCCTACTCCTGCTAGCAATCCAGTAATACGACAGAGCCGGAATATGGGTTACAAGGGTTTCGCCTGTGCGAGTTGAGGGTCTAAAGTATTGGGTGTGCCCTAAAGGCTCTCCCTAGGACGGCTTATATAGATATCTGGCCTAGGGTTTACAGGAGAGGTCTATCCGACTACGTCTAAGAGTCGGTTACAGAGTACATCTTGAACTACAAGTAACATTATGGGCCTAAGTCGGTAAGTCTTCTGGGCCTTCCCGTAGCCGGATTGGACTCCGTCCTTTTCCCTGACTGGGCCGCCCGTGAAGCAAATCTCTAACCCGAAGTGGGCCACCCTGGTCAGTGAGGAACTGTGAGGATACCCGGAAAGTATATCCCCAATAGGATGGGTACTATGATTCCTATTTTTCTGATCAACAGTAGTAGTATGTCCATCGATTACCTGATTTGGATGTTTAGCTAGCAGCGTTTGCTTCGCTGAAACAAGAATTCGTAGTTGAATCGAAGAATACTACTTAGTACACTGCTCCTTTGATGTATATATACTGCTCCTTTGTTGTATATATATACATGGATACACGTAGTTTGTCCTAATGGGTGATGTGCGCTCAGTCAGATTAAATTGGGTAACCGAATGTGGAATTGCGGAGCCAACTGAAAATTCCATATGGGGGGTTCTAGCTTCAGTGTAGAAATAGGATTATAAACTGCGCAGTGTAATTTAGGCTGTTTGCCTCTTAGGATAGTTTCTAAACTATTTCACCTACAGGTTTTGGAGTTTTGGGTGCTGGGGGTGGTTCTTTGGCTTGAACATCCGTTCTAAGGCAAGTGCACGACGAGTCTTTTTTAATTATAGTTGCCATCTTTGAAATTGTTGGCCGTGTGATGTTTGTTCTTTCTTTGGTGTTCATGGTTTGATATGTTGTCGAAAGTTTATAATAAGCCAACACGGTTGTAACATCCCAAAACTTTAATCCAAGCTTATCAAGATCGAAATCATCAAAATTAGGGTTAACAAAAACTTTTCCAAATTAAAAAAGAAAGCATTCATGTGTATGAGCATTTAATTTAGGAATTGATTTGAATTGCCATGGTTCTATAATTCCTTGCTTGTAAAATGTTTCTTAGGTGAAATAAACATCATCTACATCATTCCCAAACTTTTCCCAAAGAAGAACAACTCAAAATGAATAATTAAAGTGAATGGTCATTTTGGCCAAATTAACTATCATGCCTACTTTGGCTATTCCTAGTACTCAAAACTTAATAGAAACATGTGTGGGACCTTACACCCCTTGATAGTACACATAATTAGGTACCAAGGCCCACTTTGTGATCTGCTAAAATCCTTCAAATGCTAATTTTAAATGACAGTTTAAAATTGAATCTAATTCATATGGGAAGATCCCACTATTTGAATCTAATTTTAAATGACAGTTTTAAATGACCGCCTGTCGATCACCACCCTCAGCCATGCCGCTAGCTGCCCGTAGCCATGTCACCACCGTCGCCTGCCCATCCCTCTCGGTCTTGACGTCGAGCCTATAAAAGGAGGGCACCCCCAGCCGTTTGAAGCACACCACTCCACTCCCCTCACCTCACTGACCGTTACCCACCTCTAGCCGGAGCAGCGCGAGCACTTGCTCGCCGGAATTTGGCCGGAGTAGCCCGCAGTAGAGGAGGAAGGGGCACTGCTGATTGCGACCACCCCCGGAGCTGCCTCGACCGTCCCTGAGTTCGCCGTTGACCACCAGTCCATTTGCCCGCCTCGCCGACCTTGCTGGAGCCCTGGTACGCCCCCTATGCACCCCCATCGAGCCGCTATGGTTCGAGCTCGCCGGCGACAGGTCCGTCGTCAACGACACGCCACAGCCGTTGATCCTCAGTGTAATCTAACGGCCCACATCGCCCCGTACCGCTTTGCGCGTTATGAGCCACTGACCGGTGGGCCCCCTGTCAGTTGAGCCGCGCGCCGTGGAGTGACAATGGGCCGGCCCGTTAGAGTTTCCCGCGCGACCCAGTTAGTTTGAATTAGAATTTTCCTATTTAGTTTAAACTTAGTTCTGTCTCTGAGTTTGAAAATCAATCCAGAGAGTTTTACAAATCCAAATTGCATGAAACCAATTTTGCCTGAAAGGTATTGAAATGATCTATCCAAGCCCGTTGGATTTAATTCAATTAGAGTTATAGATCTCTCCTAGTAAAAATAATAAAACAGAAGCATTTGCACCTTGCAACATTTTTATAAAATCAACCAAGATAGTTTTTGAGTCGATTCCAACTCTCAAAAATCATATTTCATCATATCTATCTAAATATGTAATAATATTAAGGTTTACATGTAGTGACTTTGGACTAGTACCAAAATAATGCTATATAGGCATTTCTAGTCACTTCAAATCATTAAATAATGAACATAAACCAAAGTAATTATGATCCAACCTTTAAATATCATTCCCACATGTTAGAATATATGGTGATGACATGTGTCCACATGATCCCATATTTTAAGTGGTGAATATTAAATCTTAGTTAAAATTTTCAATGAGTAGAAATTACTTTGCTAAAATAAAAAGGAAGAAACTAGTGAATTAAACTTGTGATGCTTGTGATGATAATAGATCATCAAATGTGTGTCTTAGAATGCTAATTAGACTAGTTAAGTATTGTTTGGTGATTGTATACTCCGTATGTATTTATAGAAGATAGTATCGACCAAGCTTACGAGGAGGAGGAGTGCTACCAAGAAGAAGAAAAAGAAAACTTCAACCACTGCACCAACCAAGGCAAGCTAGCACTATCCAAGTTAACCCTTGCAAGTTGTACTTGCAAGCCACCATTAATAGTGCAAGCTATTGTTAGCAAGCTAGAATTAAGAGAGATGAATGAGCAAAGATGCTTTAGGCATTCTGTGGTCACACCACTTTGACTATTACTACCCCAAGTATTACCTTACAAGCTTTACTTCCTTTACTTTACACAAAGCCCCCTTACTTGTTTTGAAGGTAGCATAAAAAGTATAAATTGACCTATTTAGAACCCCGTTAGATGTCATTCTATGGCATGAGATTGAACCCATCATCTTTCCACCTTAGTGATCACTCTTAACTTAGTAGTTTAGAGTAGATCAAAACTTGAGTCACTTTAGATGGGAACAATTGGTGAAAATGAATTGTGAAAACCTTGGAATGATGAGTCATTCTATTGAGATGTTTTGACATGTGTTGAGAAACACAAATGGTTTGTGATGATCAAAATGTTGAGGCATGAGCCTTAGCCCTTTTATAAAACTGATGGTTGGATTCGGATGCGATACCATTCCAAATTTACCGTACAACCACACTACCTGAATTGGGTAAGGGTTAGCTGGAAATTTATGTGCATTAGTATTAGTTCTCTCGCAGGAGAGGTTTGAGCTGAGGCTACCTCTCAAGGTTGTCCACCTATGCAGTGCCAAAGATGACTGATGGTCATGGTTGGGAGGCCATGCTCATAGGAGAGGTGCTTATACTAGGGTGTGTAAAGGGAAGGTTATGTTTGATTATCTGCATACCAAGTATGATGATTCAGGGTTATCCCTGACAGATGTATCGAATCTTGTGGTGAAAGTGTACCACCTCTACAGAGTGTCAAACTATTCGAATAGCCGCGTCCGCGGTTATGGACAGTTGGAATGGCCATACTGTTTCGTTTTCAGATGTTTTCAAAACAACTTATGAAATGAATGATGAATCTTGACTTGACCACAACAGGGTTGTGCTTTTGATAATAGCTTCCCAACTTAAGTGATTCTAGAACTTTATTTTATCTTTCTTTGCTTCAGAACTCAGCTTAGGTTTCAAACTTAACCTTATAGTTAAACATAGAGTTAGCACTTGACTTGGAACTATATTACTTGTTAGTGGTAGTTTGCGAGTACTTAAAGAGTACTCATGGCTTTTGTCCCTGGCTATTCTCATGGCCAGACTATGAAGGAGACTATCAAGATGATGGCCAGCAGGACGGCTATGATAACTAGGACTATCTGCCTTCGTCAGCATTGCCTGTGCCCCTGAAGATGGACCCCACCGCTACGCTTATCTTTTATTTCCACTGCTTGTTGTATTCAGACTGGATCATGAGATCCTTATTTGTGTAAGACCTTATGTATGGTTTGTAATGGATGATGTACTATGATATCCAATCCGTTATGTCTCGCAAAAATGGTAATCCTGGGATTGCGAGGTATGGCATAACGGGCATCTGGGATTAAAAATCCGGGTGTTGACAAGTTGGTATCAGAGCCATCCTGACCATAGGAGACCCTAGTTAGAATGGACGTCCGAACAAAAACTTAGTTTCAAAACCAAAGTGAGTATTTACAAAAAACTATCTCCTCTCTCATCCTTGGGAATTCTTGCTTTCTCAAAAATTCATGTTCCTCAAATTCGTACATTACCTACTTAAAATTGGACACACTTGATCACTTCACTAATTTCCTCATCCTTAATTCTTGTAGATGGAGACTCGGTTCAGCAAGTTTTACCAGTTGGGAAACGGAGGTCAGCTGATTTTCGAGAGGGATCTGGATTCACTGTCAGAGTTCTTGGGACGCCCACATCCGGAGTTTCTTGGAGCTCAACTTCCAGGACCCCCAGGAGGAGACCTATAGTGGCTAGTCACCGCAGATCTTAGAGGAAGCATCGAAGCACCTACTTCTAGGAGAATTCAGTTCTCCGTGAGAGAGAACAACTGGCTAGATGCATTAGCCAGGGCAATGCATGAAGCTCTCGCACGTCTATGTGCCCTCAGCGTCAACAAAATCCAAGGAACCCATTTTTCCCACTATGCAAGACGTGACTTCATGGGAATGCCGATGGAGATGCCAAGTCACCCAGAGTTGAGGCGTCAAGTGGAGAATCTTGACTTCTTGCTGCACGACAGAGAGCAGGAACTTGACAATGCCAGAGAGTTAGCCAACCAGAACCATGCCATTGCCGACCAGAAGGCCCAAACTTTCGCACTGCTTGTCAAGGATCTCTAGTCTCTTCGCTGCCAGCGTGCCAAGAAGGATCGCACCATCGCCCGTCTCCGCAAGAAGGTGGATGACCTCGAGAAGACCGTCAAGGAGCAGGAAGCTCAGCTTGCCACCAAGGAAGAAGAAGATGAGGGTGAAGACATCCAGGGAGACATGGATTCTTATCTTAGCAACGATGATGAGTTTCTGGAGGAAGATGCCGTGGACTTCTACACTGACGATGAGGACTCCGACTTCATCGACAATGAGTAGATGCACTAGAGCACTATTGTAGCATGAGTTGTATCGGTCCCACTGTATCGTAGCTTGCAGATTGGTTCTTCAAACCATCTGTTTTCCTTTGTTTGTTGTGGTGTGTGTTGTATCGTGTGTTTGTCTACATGAACAAAATGGAGTTAGTTGAAAAACCTAAGTCTAACTCAAAGTTTTAGCTTTGAAAAACCAAAACATGAACCTTAGAATTTCCCTCTTACCCATATAGCTATCTCAATCTTTAGATGACTCGTGGAAACCAAGGAGGGAGCAGCTCGTCGCAGGACCCAATGCTGCAGATCTTGCAGAATCTCATCGCCGACCATGAAGCAATCAGGGCAGAACGTCAAGCCAACTTAGCAACACTATAGCAGATCACCCAGATGGCTCTCAACAACCAAGGACATGGAAATCAGGATCACCATGGATCCAAACTAAAAAAAATTCAGAATACCAATGCCCCAATCTTCAACCAATCTGAAAACCTATTAGATGCTGACGACTGGTTACAGACAATGGAAAACAACCTCGAAGTTGCAGGAGTTGAGGAAAACGAGAATGTTCTCTTTGCCACCCACTATCTGGCGGGAGATGCAAGAGCTTGGTGGAATAGCATCCGCAATATGAACCATGGTCAAGTGATGACATGGGAAGCATTCAAAGTCAAGTTCAGCCGCACCCACGTGCCGCAAGGTCTCGTCAACAGGATGAGAGATGAATTCCGCGAATTGAAGCAACGGAGATTGACTGTGGTAGATTACCGTGACAGATTCCTATCACTTGCCAGATATGCACCTAATGAAATCAACACGGAGGCCAAGAAGAAGGAGAGATTCTTGAACGGACTGCATGATGAGATGCAGACTATCCTCGTCAACATCCGTTTTCAGGATCTCGAAGAGCTAGTCGACTCTGCCATTCAGATGGAAGGGAAGATTAACCAGGCAAACGACAATCACAAACGTCGTATGATGCATCAATCTAGATCCAGCAGTCACCAGAAGTATCGTCCAAACCCCTCACCAGGATATGCACCAAGGAACAACCGACCCCCAATGTCTCGCCCAAGCTACCCCAACCATAGCGGGGGCAATGTGAAGTCCGGAGGAAACCATCCCAACTCCGGCAATGCCAACCATTGCACCCGTGCCCCTCCCAAGAGCAATAACAACAACAACGACAACACTGCACCCAGAACTGGCAGCAATGCTGTGCCTGTCGCAGCCACGGACAAGTCCCAGATCACTTGTTTCGAGTGTGGAGTGAAGGGTCACTACTCCAATGAGTGTCCCAAGAAGACTGCAGCCAATGCCACTGTGAATGCCCCAGCTCAACAGCAGCGTCGTGTTCAACTAGGAAGAAGATTTGCCCCAGGGAACCCTCACAACCGCAATGGTCGTCTCTTCCACATGAACGCAGAAGAAGCCTAGGAAGCGCCAGATGTAGTGCTGGGTATGTTTTCTGTCAACTCAGTTTTAGCAAGAGTATTGTTTGATTCGGGAGCATCGCATTCATTTGTCACCGAAGAATTTGCATGCACTAGTAAGATTCACCCAACCAACCTGAAGCATGTCATGATAGTTCAAATCCCCGGTTCAACTACAAAAGCTAGAAAAATTTGCAAAGCTGTGCCTATCAGAATACATGGGATAGATTTTTATGCCAACCTAATTGTACTTGGAACCAAAGGATTGGAAGTAGTACTAGGTATGGACTGGATGTCAAGGCATAAAGGACTGATAGACTGTGCTAAGAAAGCCATCACCATGACCAGTAGTTCTAGAGTAACAGTAGAACATATCTCTGAAACCTTACCCCGTCAATTCAAGTGCAACAAGAGTCTAGCCCTACCCACCATAGACCAAGTCAAAGTAGTCTGTGAATACCCCGACGTATTCTCAGATGAATTGCCAGGTATGCCCCCGGATAGGGATATTGAGTTCATCATCGAACTAATCCCCGGAACCGGACCCATAGCCCAGAGACCCTATAGTATGAACCCCTCAAAGTTAGTGGAACTGAAGAAGCAGTTAGACGCCATGTTAGCAACGGGCTTGATTCAACGAAGCGCATCGCCATGGAGATCACCAGTGTTATTCGTCGACAAGAAAGATGGAGGCAATCGTCTGTGTACAGATTACAGAAAGTTGAATGACATCACCATCAAAAACAAGTACCCCTTGCCAAAGATAGAGGATCTATTTGATCAGTTGACCGGAGCTCAGGTATTCTCAAAGATTGATCTTAGGACTGGTTATCACCAACTTAAGACTCGTGCAACGGATATTCCGAAGACCACCTTTACTACTCGCTATGGTTTATACGAGTATATGGTTATGTCTTTTGGATTAACCAATGCCCCTGCTTATTTCATGAATATCATGAATAAGATCTTTATGAATTTCCTAGATAAGTTTGTAGTTGTGTTTATCGATGACATCCTTATCTACTCCAAGTCAGAAGAAGAGCATGAGCAACATCTGAGAATCATCCTAAAAACCCTAAGAGAGCATCAGTTATATGCCAAGTTCAGCAAGCGTGAGTTTTGGCTGAAAGAAGTAGGATTCCTAGGACATATTGTGTCTGCCGGAGGAGTCTCTGTTGATCCCGCCAAGATCAAAGATGTCGAAGAATGGGCAGCCCCAACCACTCAAACCCAAGTCCGTGCATTTCTCGGATTAGCGGGATACTACCGCAAGTTCATAGAAGGATTCTCGAGCATCGCCCGACCCATGACCCAATAATTGAAGAAGGACAAGAAGTTTGAATGGACAGAAAAATGTGAAGCCAGTTTTCAGGAGTTGAAGAAGAGATTGATATCAGCCCCAATTTTGATCATACCAGACATCAAGAAGCCATTTGATGTATATTGTGATGCATCCAAGATTGGTCTAGGATGTGTATTGGTGCAAGAAGGCAAAGTCATCGCGTATCTGTCTCGACAACTGAAGCAGCATGAACAGAACTATCCGACCCATGATCTTGAGTTAGTAGCCGTAGTGCTGGCATTGAAGACATGGCGTCATTATTTGATGGGGAATCGCTGTGAGATTTACTCAGATCATAAGAGCTTGAAATATATCTTCTCTAAAAAAGAACTGAATATGAGGCAAAGGAGATGGATAGAGTTAATCAAGGATTATGACCTTGACATTCACTATCACCCCGGCAAAGCCAATGTGGTAGCAAATGCTCTTAGCAGATTGCCGTGTAGGCTAAATACCATGATCAAGGAGAAGCAACCAAGTTTGTATGAAGAGTTGTAGCAGTTCAGGACTGAATTAGTTAGCAAAGGATTCTTTGCTAGCATTGAACTTCAACCCACTTTGATTAGCCAAATCAAGGAAGCCCAGAAGGGAAATGAAAGTATCGACAGAATCAAATGTCGTATTGGTACAGGAAAGGTACCTGGATTCACTGAAGACGAAGAAGGAGTACTGTGGTACAAAGGACGTATCTGTGTGCCAGCAGATTCGGTGTTAAAGGAAATGATCATGAAGGAAGCTCATGATACTCTTTATTCTATCCACCCCGGAGGAACAAAGATGTATCAAGATTTGAAAGAGAAATTTTGGTGGCACAAGATGAAGAGAGAAATCAGAAGCTACATCGCCAAGTGTGACATCTATCAAAGAGTCAAAGCAGAGCATCAGAGACCTGCAGGATTGTTGCAACCATTCCAGATTCCGGAATGGAAATGGGATTCCGTAGGAATGGACTTTATCACTGGTTTGCCTACTTCCAGTAGGGGAAATGACTCAATCTGGGTCATAGTTGATAGACTGTCCAAGGTAGCCCACTTCATACCTATCAAGACAACCTACCAGAGTGCAAAGTTAGCAGACCTGTACATTTCTAGGATTGTTAGTCTGCATGGAACCCCCAAGACCATAGTATCAGATCGAGGAACCCAGTTTACCTCAAGATTTTGGCAGAAAGTTCAGGAAGGATTGGGAACCAAGTTGAACTTCAGTACCGCTTATCACCCGCAAACTGATGGACAGACTGAGAGAGTCAACCAGATCCTAGAGGATATGCTTAGAGCTTGTGTGTTGGAATATGAATCAAAATGGGAAGACTGCCTGCCTTTTGCAGAATTCTCATATAACAACAGTTATCAAGCTAGTTTGCAGATGGCACCATTTGAATTCCTATACGGAAGAAAGTGTCGTACCCATTTGAATTGGTCGCATGTAGGAGAGAGTCAGATCTTTGGACCCGACATTCTCCGAGAAGCCGAAGAAAAGGTTCACAAAGTCCGTGAGCACCTCAAGACTGCTCAATCCAGATAGAAGAGTTATGCTGACAAGAGAAGGAGAGACCTGACTTTCAATGTCGGAGAGTTTGTATATCTCAAGGTTTCACCATTGAAGGGAACTCAACGCTTTAGTCTGAAAGGAAAGTTAGCCCCCAGATATATCGGGCCCTTCAAAATTCTGAACCGTCATGGAGAAGTATCGTATCAGCTGGAACTGCCTGAAGAGATGTCAGCCATCCACAATGTGTTCCATATCTCGTTACTTCGCAAATGCTTGGAAGTGCCCGAGAAGACTGTAGTTTTCAAGAACATCGATCACAGAGCCGTAGAAATCAACAATGACCTACAGAACCATCGGGAAGTGCCCATCCGTATCTTAGAAGAAGCCTACAGAACCACCAGGACCAGGAGTATCAAATTTCTCAAGATTCAGTGGAGCAACCATACCGAGGAGGAAGCCACTTGGGAGCGCGAAGATTACATTAGGATAGAGTTCCCAGATCTCTTTAGTTCCTAGTTTTCTTTCTAAATCTCGGGATGAGATTTTGTTTAAGGGGGGAAGGTTTGTAACATCCCAAAACTTTAATCCAAGCTTATCAAGATCCAAATCATCAAAATTATGGTTAACAAAAACTTTTCCAAATTAAAAAAGAAAACATTCATGTGTATGAGCATTTAATTTAGGAATTGATTTGAATTGCCATGGTTCTATAATTCCTTGCTTGTAAAATGTTTCTTAGGTGAAATAAACATCATCTACATCATTCCCAAACTTTTCCCAAAGAAGAACAACTCAAAATGAATAATTAAAGTGAATGGTCATTTTGGCCAAATTAACTATCATGCCTACTTTGGCTATTCCTAGTATTCAAAACTTAACGGAAACATGTGTGGGACCTTACACCCCTTGATAGTACACATAATGAGGTACCAAGGCCCACTTTGTGATCTGCTAAAATCCTTCAAATGCTAATTTTAAATGACAGTTTAAAATTGAATCTAATTCATATGGGAAGATCCCACTATTTCAAAACCACTCAAACAAGCTCAAGTTTCAAAACCCAAGCAACCACAGAGTCTCAAGCTTATGCCTAGCAAACCCACCAAAAATCTTTTCAAAATTCAAAAGTTTAATTCTTACGGCCATTTAATCAAACACTTGGCAGGTAGGGTTAAACTCTAAACCATAGCTCACTGTTTTGAACAGGGTTTTGCCCCCATTTGATCTCCATTTAATCCTTTGGTCCCCTCATGATCTAACCATACCATTAGCACCCCTCCCCTTGTCCCTAGCCACGCAGTCGAGCCACCACGAGCACTAGCTCGCCACCAACCTGCACTCGCCTCAGCAGACCACCTCCTCTCTCTCGCCATGTCTAGGAGGTAGCAGACCTCACCGCCACCCCTCTGTTCCTTCCCAGCCAAGCCCAGCAGTGGACCACCGAGAGAGCCCGCCCGTGCTCTGAAAGCCATGCGAGCATGCGCGCAGCGCCACACCCGGCAGCGTGCACAAGGCCGCCGACCGCAGCCGCGCACCGCTCCGCCACGACCAGTGGAACACGACGGACACGCCTGTCACGCCTAACGCACCACAGCCCCCGCTCGCCGTGGACATTGCCGCTTCTGCCGCTCAGAGCGCCAGCTGCCCCCGACCGCATACCATCGCCCCTATGCCCGCATTGAGTTCCTAGAGCACCTCTAGGAGACCGCCTGTTTGATGCAATCAAAGTACTCTTCCGGAGTCAGTGATTGACGTGATTTGATGGTCTAAGAATTAGAGTTACTTTGAATGATGTTATAGTAGTGTAAACATAATGGCATGATCGTGTTACTATACTTTGGAAGTATTTTCATCACAACATTCAATCAATGTTGTGACCTTGTTATTGACAACATCCAATGTCATGATCAGGAAACCTTGATCGTCTGTTAATCAACAAGCTAGTGTAATGAGAGGCATCACTAGGAACCTTTTATTTGATTATTAAACACACATGTATTAACGTTTCTTATTGCCTCTTGGGCATATTCCTTTCATGATTATCTACTGAATATTAGAAAATTTTAGAAACAAAACTCAACTCATTTGGAGTTGTATAGAAAAAGTTATAAATGAATTATCAAAACAAAAAAGAATAAAAGAATAAAAGAAAAAAACTAACTAGGCGATTCATGCATCTTTCCTGCAATATAAGCCCTGCACACATGATCTTTGGCAAAGGAAATGTCTTTTAGTCCAAGGACGCGCCTAATGCGCTCGACTTTCTACGTAGAGCTCGTTGGGAACCCCAAGAGGAAGGTATGATGAATATAGCAGCAAGTTTTCCCTCAGTTATGAAACCAAGGTTTAATCGAACCAATAGGAGCAAGGAAACACCCCAAAGGTGTTACTAGCTGAGCTTTGGCAGGGAAAACTACCGGTGCTAGTAGCAACATGGAGACCTGCACAACACAACCACATAACTTTGTCCCCAACTTGCGATGAGGTTGTCAATCTCACCGTGTTTTGTGGAAAACAAAGGATTAAACGTATCGAATGGAAAGAAGTAATAGTTTGCAGAAAGTAAACACAAAGCAGTAAAAGATTGTAGATTGTATGTAAAGTAAAAGGGCCGGGATCCATAGTTCACTAGAGGTGGCTCTCCTTAGATAGATAACATGTTGGGTGAACAAATTACAGCGGGGCAATTGACAAACACCGAGAAAGCAATACATGCATATACTAATCATCTTGACTCCTCTGAGACTTGATTGGGCATTACAACATAATACATAGACCGCCATCCAACTGCATCTATGACTAATAATCCACCATCAGGTTATCATCCGAACCCCCTCCAGTATTAAGTTGCAAGCAACGGATTATTGCTTTACGAACTGTGTGTAAAGTAAACAAGACGATTGTTCTATGAACAAAGGATTGTTGTTTTCTCCCTAGTAGCAATAGCACATCTAGTACCTTAGAGATTTCTGTCACTTCCCCAGATTACCAGAGGCATGAACCCACTATCGAGCATAAATACTAACTCTTGGAGTTGCTAGCATCTACTTGGCCAAGATAGCTACTAACAACAGAAAGCATGCAAGATCTCAAATAACAAAGACATGATAGAATCAATAATCAATCTGAAATAGCATCTCAATATCCATCGGATCCCCGCAAACACAACATGTATGAATTGCAAATAGATGATCTTGATCATGAACAGAGCTCACAAGATCTAAACATGAAAGAACAAAGGAGGAGAAACCAGCCATCTAGCTACTACATGGATCCGTAGTCCAAGGATGAACTACTCATGCATCACACTGGAGGCTTGCATGGTGATGAAGAAGGCCTCCAGGGTGAATTCCCCTCACCGGCAGGGTGCCGGGAAGAGCTTCAGATCCCTCCCGATCTAGGGATGGAGATGACGGAGGCTACAGACTCTTTCATGGATTTTTCATCGGGTACTTAGGGTTTTCGTCCCGAGGGCAACTTATAGGCGGAAGGAGAGGCCGAGGGGGTGCCGGGAGCGGCCACACCACCCCCTGGCGCGGGCTAGGCCTGGCCGCACGGCCAGGTGGTGTGGTGGCTCCCTGGCCCCTCTCCGTCTCGTATTCTGGCACTTGATCCCTTCCGGAAAAATAGGCACTTTGGCTTTTGTCCCGTCCAATTCCGAGAATATTCATTTTCTGACTTTCCTGGAACCAAAAACAGCAGAAAATATGCAGCTGGCACTGTGGGTCTTGTTAATAGGTTAGTCCAAGAAACCATATGAAAAGTACTCCAAAGTTGGAACAAAACACAAGAAAGTGGATAAAACCAAGCATGGAACATCAAAAATTATAGATACATTTGCAATGTATCAACATCCCCAAGCTTAACTCCTGCTCGCCCCTCGGTAGGTGGCGATAAAAAGAAATAATTTTTGAGGTGACATGCACCATCAAATACTTGATCAAAGTATTTGCAAAACATTCAAGGCTGGGATCATAGTACTTCAATCATAACATGAAAGACAAAGTTCTAGCAATAAGCAAAGAAACTATGATGCAACATGAAAGGCACAAACAAAAGGTTCATGAATAACATGCTTTACAAGACGTTTGTTTGTTTCACATAAAGAAAACATAGCATAATAGTATTCAGCTTGTCCCTCAATAGAGTAGCAAATATAAATGCATAGGACACCTTCAAAGTTCATAAGAGTGACTAGATACAATAGTTTCAAACAAGCAATAACAAGTTATGCATCAATCAACTAGTCTTGGGACAATGCACATAGAACTAAGAATGGCCACTATGCTCTCAAAGTAGGTGCATAAAGATAGAAGGTGGAGACTCAATATAATGGTGGAAGAAAGGCCTTTTGTAAAAGGAAGTAGGGATTCAAGTCTCATAAAGAGCTTCCAAAAATTATGGTACTTAATAGCTTTCAGCTCTCATTGCCCTATCATAAGCATCTTGAAGTGATTAAGGTTAAAGTGAACAAACTATGGTGTACATGCTTGACGAAGTATAAGTCAGAAATCTCATGTCCCTTGTATACGAGGGCCGCTCCTCATGCTACTCAAGTTTAGTCACCGGTAAGTTCTTGTCATCGTAAGTACATGTGTATCATTGAGAACCGCCAACGGGGTACCCCTTGCCCGATGATACGGAAGAATCCCCATATCAAAATGACAAGGCAAGCAGACAACGAGCATCTCAGCATTCTTCTTATTTACCATGGGAATATGGTGCTTTTTTCTTCTCTCTTTCCTCTTTTCATAGTATCTCTTTTTTTCTCTTTTTTTCTCAATATAGGACTCTTTTTTTTATAAGAATGCTTCATAGACAGCTCATTGTGGTTACGCTGCAGGTTTCCACCATGTCAGCATGGATTAGACCAGCGGCCCAGACGTTTCTCTAACACATATACATAACTCCATGGACTTACAAGCTCCCCTTTCATTTCACACCGACGACATCCATATACAAAATAGCATGATATCAACTAGGTACAAGTACCAAGTGCAATGTTGAAAGTGTTCCCCATAAAATCATGGTTATGCTAATTCCCAACAAATAAGTGCAAGCATATACAACATAGATGACACAATGGTTCAAGTTTATTAAGGGCAAGTAAAGTGTGCCATCAAGTTTGTGAGAGCTTTAATCACTAGTTTTGTCATAACAAGTGGAAGGTAAACAAAAGCATGAATATACTTTGAATAGCATAAGCTAGTAGGTAGGTATGGTGGACTCTTTGGAATAACTTGGTTTAGGGAGTTGGATGCATGAGTGGAACTCATACTTGGTTGTGGAGGCTAGCAAAAGACTGGGAGCGACAAACTAAGAGAGCAATAATGGCCATAATCATGCAGAGCGACAAAACATCATTGATCAAAGCATAAAGTGATACTACAAGTGGAAAACTAAAGGATCATAAAGGCTATGGTGACTTGTGATAGTCATAACATGGTGTGAGCATGTGCCAAGTCAACCCAAATAAAGCATCAAAGGAGAATACCACTATACTATGCTTTAATATGCTAAAACAACGCATGATTCATACAAGGCACATTAAGCAATCTCAATTGTTTATAACAAGTCATTCTACAGCAAAGAATACTAAGCATAAAGCCAAAACAATATCAAGCATGGCATGACAAAGCATAGGCCACAGTAAAAAACGAGCTCTTTTTACCACATAAGTATGAACTTTCCTACTCTTTTCCAAACCAAACCAAACTATTTGCAAACCAAAGTATGAAAGAGGGGGTCCAACCAACTTATTCAGAAAACTAAGAAAACCAAGCAAACTAAAAACCAAAACAAAAATGAAAAAGAAGACGCTCCAAGAAAAACACAACTGTGCATGAAACAATAAAAATGAAGCGTTTGGAAGAAACCTGGGATTTTTATTGATGAAGAAGGGGGATGCCTTGGGCATCCCAAGCTTTGACGCTTGTACTTCTTGGATATTTCTTGGGGTGACACACGTGGCATCCCCAAGCTTGAGCTTTAGTCCATCCTTTATCTCATTACTCGTTCCTTCCATACACCTGAAAATTTTCCTTCATACAAAACTTCACACAATCTCATTAGCAACATTAGTGCACTTAAGATAAATAAGTCTCAAGGTTCAGTTCTAACACCAAATAAACTTCCATTAGAACACTAGCTACTGTAGCACTTCCCTCAAAAATCTCAATTCCCCAAAGGAACTCAAGAAGGAACTAACAAGAAGCAAATGCAGAAAATGGCAGAAATCTGTCAAAACAGACCAGCAGGTAAAGACAATTTTTTTCGAAGACCTTCTGTTGCTCAAATAAAAAAGTGTTGAACTAACGAAAGTTAGATAACAAGCTAGGGCAGAAGCACAAACAATTACAGCTCAATCCGACATACAGAGCTCTCTCAGGAATGTTTACGGTGAAGCACAAAAATCTGTTTCGGGACAGCAACTTTCCCAATCATTACTTCTCTCTCATTAGAGGTTACTCTTGGCACAAAAAGCAAATAAAAAGGATAAGGAGAGGTTATTACAGAGGTAATAACTTCCAAGACTCATCTAAAACTCTTGGGTTATCTCCCAACAAGTACTTTTCTTTAACGCCTTTAAGTTAGGCATAAGAAGCAAAGAAAGAATCAAGTGTTCTCAAATGAAGAAGCATTAAGGTCAATACCAGAAATATTTTCAACAAGGCAAGGTATATCATCCAAATAAGTTCTAGAGGATCCTCTCTGAATGCTTATAGGTTCACTATTCTCATCAAAAGGGTTTGCAGGAACAATCCAATCAAGATTCTTTTCTATGGCATCATGTATTGCTACTAGTTTGAAGGGTATTGGTATCTTAGGTTCCTCCCCATTAGGTTCGGTTTTGTTCATGTTTTCTCGTATACCAACCACATCTACACATGAGCCTAGCATATTTAAACGTTCAAAAAGTTTTCTAGCTTCTTTGGTAACATCATAGAACTCCTTAAACAAAGTTTCTAGAATAAAATCCCTCTTTTGAGGGTCTTCAATTTCTTTAAGATTAAGAAACATTACTTGCATTAAGGGGTTGAGGTTAACAAACCTAGCTTCTAACATGTGGATTAAAGAAGCTACAGCAATCTCATAGTTTGGAGCAAGTTCTACAAGGGATCTATCCTCAGTATCTTCATGCTTACTAACATGATTAAAGAATTCTTCAATGTTATCTTTCCCAATTATAGAACTACTACCAATTGGAAGGTCTTTCAGGGTGAATGTAGGGATCAACATGGTGAGCTAACGAAGAGGTGACAACTAAAGGAGACTTAATATTTTTGTGTTTTTTAAATAAGAAAGCAAACAAGTAAAACTATTTTTTTTGTGTTTTTGAAGAACAAAACAAGCAAAAAGAAACTAAGCAAAACAAAAACAACAAAGTAATGAGATTGGTTATGAGGGACTCCCCTTGTGAAGATGTCCTTGACTCCCCGGCAACGGCGCCAGAAAATCTTGATGCGCTCGGCTTTCTACGTAGAGCTCGTTGGGAACCCCAAGAGGAAGGTACAATGAATATAGCAGCAAGTTTTCCCTCAGTTATGAAACCAAGGTTTAATCGAACCAATAGGAGCAAGGAAACACCCCAAAGGTGTTACTAGCTGAGATTTGGCAGGGCGCACTACCGGTGCTAGTAGCAACGTGGAGACCTTCACAACACAACCATAGAACTTTGTCCCAACTTGCGATGAGGTTGTCAATCTCACCGTGTTTTGCGGAAAACAAAGGATTAAACGTATCGAATGGAAAGAAGTAATAGTCTGCAGAAAGTAAACACAAAGCAGTAAAAGATTGTAGATTGTATGTAAAGTTAAAGGGCCGGGATCCATAGTTCACTAGAGGTGGCTCTCCTTAGATAGATAACATGTTGGGTGAACAAATTACAGCTGGGCAATTGACAAACACCGAGAAAGCAATACATGCATATACTAATCATCTTGACTCCTCTGAGACTTGATTGGGCATTACAACATAATACATAGACCGCCATCCAACTGCATCTATGACTAATAATCCACCATCAGGTTATCATCCGAACCCCCTCCAGTATTAAGTTGCAAGCAACAGATTATTGCTTTACGAACTGCGTGTAAAGTAAACAAATAGGATTGTTCTATGAACAAAGGATTGTTGTTTTCTCCCTAGTAGCAATAGCACATCTAGTACCTTAGAGATTTCTGTCACTTCCCCAGATTACCAGAGGCATGAACCCACTATCGAGCATAAATACTAACTCTTGGAGTTGCTAGCATCTACTTGGCCAAGATAGCTACTAACAACGGAAAGCATGCAAGATCTCAAATAACAAAGACATGATAGAATCAATAATCAATCTGAAATAGCATCTCAATATCCATCGGATCCCCGCAAACACAACATGTATGAATTACAAATAGATGATCTTGATCATGAACGGAGCTCACAAGATCTAAACATGAAAGAACAAAGGAGGAGAAACCAGCCATCTAGCTACTACATGGATCCGTAGTCCAAGGATGAACTACTCATGCATCACACCGGAGGCTTGCATGGTGATGAAGAAGGCCTCCAGGGTGAATTCCCCTCACCGGCAGGGTGCCGGGAAGAGATTCAAATCCCTCCCGATCTAGGGATGGAGATGACGGCGGCTACAGACTCTTTCATGGATTTTTCATCGGGTACTTAGGGTTTTCGTCCTGAGGGCAACTTATAGGCGGAAGGAGAGGCCGAGGGGGTGCCGGGAGCGGCCACACCACCCCCTGGCGTGGGCCAGGCCTGGCCGCGCGGCCAGGTGGTGTGGTGGCTCCTTGGCCCCTTTCCGTCTCGTATTCTGGCACTTGATCCCTTCCAGAAAAATAGGCACTTTGGCTTTTGTCCCGTCCAATTCCGAGAATATTCATTTTCTGACTTTCCTGGAACCAAAAACAGCAGAAAACAGGCAGCTGGCACTGTGGCTCTTGTTAATAGGTTAGTCCAAGAAATCATATGAAAAGTACTCCAAAGTTGGAACAAAACACAAGAAAGTGGATAAAACCAAGCATAGAACATCAAAAATTATAGATACATTTGCAATGTATCAGCGCCCCCCGTGTAGAGACTTTGCAAAGACTTCATGTTTACATGGGCCAAGCGGCGATGCCACAATCAGCCCACGTCGGCTTTCGCATAGAGACATATGGCATGTTTAGAGGGTTTTCCAAAGAAATCCACCATGTATAAGGCATGATCTACGTATCCAACAAAATCCACCATGAGGGTCTTTCTCCACATGAGGACCACAAAATGCTCATTAAAAAGGACAAAAGACCCATAATGGCTAAAGCATGAATGGAAAGATTATACCCAAGGGTTTTGACAAGCATGACATTAACCAAGGAAACATTGATACCTGTGAGATTCAACACATTTTTGATGGCTTTATTTGATGGTTTTCTCCCGGATTTGATCGTTTTCCGGCTTTACCTAACGCTAATACTTCAATAGCTAAGAAAACTTGGTTTTAATGTATGTTTCAGGTTCTGAACGTCAACAGAAGGATTTAACTAGAAAAACACAATATTCTGGAGAAAACAAGTGAGTCTCATTTTGGAAGCACGCGAGAGGGGCTCACAAACGCTTTAACGAGAAACTATACGGCGGGAATATAGTTCCCGTCGTATAGTTGCCGCCACCTCTGTCTCGTCAAAAGGGATAACTTCCATGAAGGGACTGATGACAAAAACACAACACAACCACCGCCACACCGTCCAGGAGGGAGAAAGAAGATCTCCGGAGAAGAAGGGAAAGACGTTCTTCATCTCCCTCCATGATTTTCGACCTCCTATCCATTACACCTCCATATCCACTACTTGTACTAGAGAGATAGAGGTATTTCCACCTTGCAAGACTAGGGTTTGAGATTGTTTCTTCCCATCTTGAATTGTGCTGCATATTTTCTATTCTTATTGTGGATCTCCACGGTAATACAAAGACGAATCCCCTTTATTTAATTATATTGATGATCCGTTTTTCTCTCATGTGTGAGTAATTCCCTTGGGCATAGGAGATGTAGGGGATTGGTGAGATGTGATGTGCCTTCATATTTTACATTAGTTTGTGATTGATTCTAATTACTATATTATGTGTGCTTGACTATCTGTGGGATGCCTAATGCTTGTTGTCCAATTAAGGGCCTAGAGAACATGATACTTTCTTCTACATAGATAAGATCTTGTTCGCTAGTGGACCAGCGACCCCCGGGTGACACGGGGATATCAATGGAAAGCTAGATGACTTGAGGATAACGAGTAACCACTGTGCTTATTGCATTAGTCCGATCCATGTAGCTTAATCGCTAAGCAACCTGAAGGGTCTTAATCGTCTAGTGTCTGACCATGGTTTTGGTAACAGGCTAGTAGGATTATTGAAGTTGGGATGAAATCTACCAAGAGGAGTTCCGGCTAATTATGGGTTGCTCGCCTACACATATATCTATAAGATTATAGGGATTTCTATTTTCATTCCCTAGGTTCGTTAGTTGTACTCAGTTTTCCCCTGCCGCTTAGTTTTTCCTCACTTTTGCCCATCTCCTTGTACAAAACTCTCACATGGTCTGAAACTTGCCATCCCTTGCTTGCGTTACGTCGACAAGTGGGCTGCGTTGATCGGGTCCCGTAGTGGACCCTCGCCGTTATGTGCTGACGAGTAGGACCGTGTTCTATCAGGTCACGTAGTGTACCCTTGCCGTTACATGCTGACAAGTGGGGCCGCGTTCAGTCGATTCCCGTAGTGGTCACCTCTCTCAACTTATCCAGATTAGCATCGGACCCACAGCTTATCCACATGAGCGCCGGACCCACAGATTACCCAGGTTGGTGTTGCAAGATGGAACCACGAGCCAGCCCCGCGCCCGTGCCCGTGCCGTTGCTTCATTTTCATATAGTGAAATGTAATGCATATACGGAAATTATACAAAAGTTATACACCTTTGAACTCTTTTAAATCGCACTTAGGACATGATAATGTTGTGCTAATAAAATCCTGATCATTTATCATTTCCATGGAGTGAAAATTATAATGCATAAACTTGCGTATACAAAAATTATACACCTTTGAACTCTTTGAAATCGCACTTAATACGTGATAATGTCGTGCTAAGAAAATCTTGAGAGATTATTATTTTCTCCCCCATTTAGGTAGAGTGGAATGTAATGCATAAACTTGCATATACAAAGTTTATACACCTTTGAACTCTTTGAAATCGCACTTAATACGTGATAATGGTGTGCTAAGAAAATCTTGAGAGATTACCATTTCCATGGAGTGAAATATAATGCATAAACTTGCGTATACAAAAATTATACACCTTTGAACTCTTTGAAATTGCACTTAGGTCGTGATAATGTTATGCTAAGAAAATCCTGATCATTTATCATTTCCATGGAGTGAAATATAATGCATAAACTTGCGTATACAAAAATTATACACCTTTGAACTCTTTGAAATAGCACTTAGGTCGTGATAATGTTGCGCTAAGAAAATCCTAATCATTTATCATTTCCATGAAGTGAAATATAATGCATAAACTTGCGTATACAAAAATTATACACCTTTGAACTCTTTGAAATCGCACTTAGGTCGTGATAATGTTGTGCTAAGAAAGTCCTGATCATTTATCATTTCCATGGAGTGAAATATAATGCACAAAATTGCATATACAAAAATTATACACCTTTGAACTCTTTGAAATCGCAATTAATATGTGATAATTAATATGTTCCCTTCAAATTATATTCAAGTTCATTTGTTTATGGAGTTAAAGTACCGGTGGCATACTCGTTATTTTGCACGGATAGAGGGGTGCCTCCTGACAGATATAGGGGTTATCCTGTGTGCTAGGTCGCAGAGGATCAACAGTTGGTGGGCCTACGATCCATGTGACAACTGTGTCGACCAATCAGAGCGTAGCAGCGAAGGTGAGCACAGGTGCGAGAGATGGATACAAAAAGAGGGGAAAGCTGAGTAGCACTTAAGAACCAAGGGAAAAACTGAGTAGAACTTAAAAACCCAGGGCAAGACTGACGAAGGGATTCAAATAGAAAATAGAAAAGATTTAAAAAATGGAAAATGCGTCTTTTATACAATAAAATACATATTAGCATACATCAAACTATTTGCAATTCAAATATACACTAGTTTGACAATTATTGCCTCATTCAGACAAACTATGTTTTGGGGAGGGATGTTTTGGGAAGAGGCTTGAGTAGAAAGCCATGAACCTTCATAGATAGTAGGTGATTTGAGAAGTGGTGATTTAGGTTAAAACTTGGTTTGTATACATTTCTTATGGTGGCAGGTCACATAATAAGACTC
Organism: Avena insularis; assembly: GCA_023614405.1. NCBI lineage: Eukaryota > Viridiplantae > Streptophyta > Magnoliopsida > Poales > Poaceae > Avena > Avena insularis. Next base: position 440,466,797 of record CM042694.1, on the reverse strand, counting down.
CCTGGGTAGATGCCACTATGTTTTGCTCTTTTTGAATTTGTTGTGCATAAAATGACACAATTATCTAGCTAAAACCTATTCGTTGACTCTTTGTTGACCAGCCACCTGAGGGTAAAACTGAGTATATTGCACACACCATCGTTAGTACTGGAGGGCAAAACTGAGTAGAACCAAACTGCCAGTGTTACACTCGAGGGAAAAACTGAGTACAACTGAGTCGCTAGGGTTAGACACGAGGGAAAAACGTGACTCAAGGTACGCGTGTGCGGTGCACGGGGCAGTAGCGGACACGTGTAGCTGTGCACGGTGTAGTAGCGTACGCGGTTATGCAGTGCATGGTAGTGCAACAAAACATCGCTTCCCTTCTCCTTTAATAGAGGCCTCTCCACTCTCAGTCATCACTCACTCGCTCACTCAACCTTCTCCACTGTCCCATCACCTTCTGCAAACCCCCAAGAAAACTCCAACCATGTCGGCGATGGAGAAGAACGTCACGGTGGCCATCAGCGCCTCCATGGCCGCTGGCGAGGAGGCACCCTTCCCTATACAGACCCCTGTCCCCGCATCCGTCATAGCCGTCGGCGAGGAGGCCCCCGCCCTCGTCCCTGCATCCGTCATAGCCGCCGATGAGGAGGCCCCCACCGGTCTCGGGTAGATCCCGCTCGGCTGGGACCCCTACGAGGAGGTTGTTTACATAAGGCCGGAGAACCCCTACAACACCAGCATCGCCGACCCATGGTCGGAGGTAACCAGGGTTTTCTCCTCTTCCCTTGTTCTTCCCCCGTTCCCATTGTTGGATGCTAGATCGCATGTTATTAGGGACCGACTGTTCGTATTTTTACAGTAGCTAATCATCTTGTGTTAAATCTCGCATTTCGATGAATCCCCCTTTTTGTATTTGACCCCCTGTTCGTAGTTGGGATCAGTATTCCATTTGGTTTGAGATTTGGGGAATAATCAGGAGATCTCAATCGGTTAATTTATGCAAATAATCAATCCCGATAATCAAAGTATCTCAATCATGTCCTTATTGCACTCTATTGTTTGTTTCCAACAGGAGGATAGCAGCGACGTCCGCAGCGACGACGAGTCCAAGGACACCAAGACTCATCATGTGCTGAGGAGGCTGAAGTCCGGCCAGTAAAACAACTTCTTCGCCGGCGACGTGTACATGTACCCCTTCTGCCCCACCAGGAGGCTCCACGCCATGGACTTCAACTCCCTCGTGAAGCATGTAGAGGACGTGAGGACCTGCGGCGAGTCCCTGAACATCCACGGCTTCATAGCCAAGCACCAGCACTCGGTATTCACCTCCGCAACCTCCAGAAGGTGGCTATCGAGGAGGGTCGCTGCTTACTCAATATGTTGAGCTCGTTGGGGAACCCCAAGAGGAAGGTATGATGAATATAGCAACAAGTTTTCCCTCAGTTATGAAACCAAGGTAATTGAACCAGTAGGAGCAAGGAAACACCTCCAAGGTGTTGTTTCCAACTTGGAATCTTGCACAACACAATCACAGAACTTTGCCCCCAACTTACAGTGAGGTTGTCAATCTCACTGGTTTTGCTAAAAACAAAGGATTAAACGTATTGTGTGGAAGATAGTAATTGTTTTGCAGAAAGTAAACAGAAAACAGTAAATAGATTGTAGATTGATGGTAAAAGAATGGAGCGGGGATCCATAGTTCACCAGTGGTGATTCTCCTTAAGAAAGATGACATGTTGGGTGAACAAATTACAGCGGGGCAATTGACAAACATCAAGAAAGCATACATGCATATACTAATCATCTTGACTCCTATGAGATTTGATTGCGCATTACAACATTATACATAGACCGTAATCCAACTGCATCTATGACTAATAATCCACCTTCAGGTTATCATCCGAACTCCCCTCCAGTATTAAGTTGCAAGCAACAGATAATTGCATTAAGCATCATGTGTAAAGTAAACAATACGATTGTTCAATGAACAAAGGATTGATGTTTTATCCCTAGTAGAAATAGCACATCTAGTACCTTAGATATTTTGTCACTTCCCCAGATTACTAGAGGCATGAACCCACTATCGAGCATAAATACTCCCTCTTGGAGTTGCTAGCATCTACTCGGCCAAGATAGCTACTAACAACGGAGAGCATGCAAGATCACAAATAACAAAGACACGATAGAATCAATAATCAATCTAAAATAGCATCTCAATATCCAATGGATCCCCGCAAACACAACATGTATGATTACAAATAGATGAACTTGATCATGAACGGAGCTCACAAGATCTAAACATGGTAGCACAAAGGAGAAGAACCAACCATCTAGCTACTACATGGACCCGTAGTCTAGGGATGGACTACTCACGCATCACACTGGAGGTAGGCATGGTGATGAAGAAGGCCTCCAGGGTGAATTCTCCCCTCCGGTAGGGTGCCGGGAATAGCTTCAGATCCCTCCCAATCTAGGGATGGAGATGATGGCGGCTACAGACTCTTTCGTGGAATTTTGATCGGGTACTTAGGGTTTCTGTATCAGAGACTTCTTATAGGCGAAAGAGGAGGCTGAGGGGGTGCCCTAGGCGGCCGCACCACCCCCTGGCGCAGGCCAGGCCTAGCCGCGCGTCCAGGTGGTGTGTCCGGCCCCTGGCCCCTCTCCGTCTCGTCTTCTGGCTCCATGTTCCCCTCGGTGAAATATTGACTTTGGCTTTTGTCCCGTCCAATTTCGAGAATATTCATTTTCTAGCTTTCCTGGAACCAAAAACAGCAGAAAACAGGCAACTGGCATTGTGGCATCTTGTTAATAGTTTAGTCCAAGAAAGTGTATAAAAATACTCCAAAGTGTGGACAAAACATAAGAAAGTAGATATAAAACAAGCATGGAACATCAAAATTATAGATACGTTTGCAACATATCAGTCGCATGCCCCCGATCAAGCCCAAGGCGCCCAAGGTCAAGGGACTGGGCAGCAAGAAGTGGAGGAGGCGTCAGAGGGAGGAGGCGGAGGCCCTCCTGGTAGAGGCCATGAGGCCATCGATCTCACTGCCACTCTTTGTAGCGACTTCTTTTATTGTGTCTGTGTTGAACTTATCCGCTCCTGCTGCTGAGCAACCTAATTGTCGAACCTCGTTAAATACCATACTATATAACCTACATTAGCTGCTTTATCTACATCTGCTGTGTTTACTGAATTTATTTATGGTGCTGGTTAGTTTTGCTGCTCTAGATTTGCTACCAGATTGGGGAAAATCGAGGGCAAAAGGAATAATGAATGAACAAAGAAGCTGCTCTAGATTCACTACCAACACAACTGTTAGCAAGAGAGAGGGGGAAAAGGCGCTCTTAAAAAGGCCAATCATAAAAATAACAAAAAAGAAAACTTCCAATTTAGGCGACAGGGCGCACGTAACCACCAAACCCGCCCCACATGGTCCCACACCATGTTCCCCATAATCAGCGAGAGATGGATGGCTGGTCTGCTGTGTATCCTGGCCCCACCTGTTAGTATGTAACGGTCGAGGCTACGTAACATAACGCTCAACACACGACCTGCCCCAACGCGGTCCCGCCGGTCAGCATCTAATGGTCAAGCCTTTGACCTGACAGCATCCCCCCGTCCGAGCGCATGTGAGGGTTTCGGAATGGATGGAGGGCAAAAGTGAGGAAAAACTAAGCGGCTGAGGAAACTGAGTACAACTAATGAACCAGGGGCATGAAAATAGAAATCCCAAGATTATAATTGTTACAGTTATCGCTCGTCCACCTGGCACAGTCACTATCGCCAAGAACTGAATCTCCTCGCGCCTTCTTTCGCCATCTGTGGAAAACAACAGACAACCAAGTCATTCTTTACTTTTATGCTTTTGTATTTCTAAAGTTCACATTTAGGTCTATTTAAATCCCATTCTTATTTCACCACTTGCAGTCAATTCACTCGAAGACCTGTGACAACTTCAAGTGTGACAAAGACTTCATCAATAAATACTTACCTTTGGGCTCCCTGTGGGATCAATATCTGAACTTTGAAACTAGCTAACAAGCGATCTGTGCTCTTGTAGACATCAAGCTATTTTCTAGTGTTGTTGCCCGGGAGCTAAGCGCTAAGTGTTTGTCTTTTGACATTTCAGGTGTTGCTACTACAAAATGTTCTCCTTAGGAGACAAAGGGTTTACATGCTCTGGTAGGACCTACCTGCCAAATTATATTGAGCGTGTGCCTGCTCAGAGGCGTGAAGAAATTATTGAAAAACTTTTAAGATCAAATAAATTTGAAGTTGAAAACCTGAGTGTATTATGGAAATCATGTCTATTTACAGGACAAGTCCTATGAAAGCTGAGAAAACTCTTAGGGAATACAGTGCTCCAAGTTATGAATTTCTTAAACAACCAATAGAGTTCCCCAATCCTGGAGTTAGAGAATATCGATTTGATGGTGGAATTATTAAAATTTTGCAGGAGAAAGCTTTCAATGGAAGGGAAGATGAAGACCCAGGAAGACATATTAGAGAGTTTGACGATGTGATAACATCGCTTGGACCAAAAGGTTTGCCAAGAGACTTCTCTCGTCTTAAATTATTTTGATGGTCTCTTAAAGGTAAAGCTCTAGACTGGTTATATTCTCTCCCTCGCCATTACATTAAATGTTGGGAAAACTGCATTACTAAATTCATAAACAGGTTTATTCCTTTTAAAAAGGTAACTGAACTAAGAAAGAACATAGGCAACTTTAGTCCGAACGTGGGAGAAAACTACCCACAAGCCTGGGAAAGATTCTTTGGAATGATCAATATTATTTCTAATCATGGCTATTCTGAACTAACAATTTGCCATTTATTTTACCATCGTCTCAATACTCAATGTAGAGAGTTGCTTGACTTCTCAGCAGGAGGATCAATAAATATTTTAACTATTAAAGAATGTTTGGAATTAATGTCTACTACGGCTAAGAATGATTCTTTATGTAATCCTAATTTTGGCACTAAGCCGGAAAAAAAGGATACTTCAGATAACTCCTGATCTTATGCCTGAGGTACGCAAAACTATGAAAGAAAAAGGTATACCTTCTGAACTTGCTAAGGAAAACAAAGAAGATTTGTTACAAGTTTTAACTGAACAAGATGAAACTAGAAAAGTTTTTCAAGAATTAAAACATCGACAAGTAAAATCTCATAATAACTTGCATAAGCATTTCCAAAAACATAAAAAGATATTGGTATAACTCATAGAAAATTATGATGAGATTGGCCAAGAAATAAAATTATTTCATAAGTATCTTAGTATGATTTAAACCCAGTGTGAACAAATAGCATCTGGTTATCAATTTTTTCTTCGTGAAGACGAAGATATTCCTGTTTCTGCTAATGTTGTCACAAGAAGGGGTGCAGTTGTTACAAGACCGTTAGGACCACCGGAATACTAAGCTGAAAAAGAGCGAAAGGAAAAAGCCTTGCTCGAAGCGAGCCAAGAAGATGATACATTGGTGGATCCTCAAGATGAAACTGAAACGCAAGATCAAACTAAGGAGGACCAAAATGATGCACAAGATGATCATTATGACTCTGATGCAGAGACGGCTGATCCAAGAGAAGATAAAGAAATAAGCAAGGAAGATGAAGTTGTTGTAGTAGAAAAGAAGAAAAGCAATAAGCAACAACAAAAGAAAGCAACGAAAGAGCCTAACCCCTCGAAAAAGGTAAAAGACAAGAGTAAGTCAGGTGAGAAAAAGCTTCCTTATCTAGATCGAAAAAAGAAAGCACCAGATGAGGTAATTTATAATTCTTTTACAAAGGCACTTAGTGACCTTCGTCTAGAAATTCCATTTGCGGATGCAATCAAAGTTCCCACTTATGGTAAATTCCTTCGTGATATTCTTAGTAGAAAGAAAGAAATAACTGAAACTGTTGCCATGGTAACTAGCTATCCTGCTAATGGGAAGCTGTTGTCTAAGTCTGGAGATCCTAGAATACCAACTATTTCATGCTCAATATGTAAAATAGATATTCACAATGCCTTATGTGATCTAGGAGCAGGAGTTAGTGTAATTCCATACTCCCTCTATAAAAGGTTAGGATTAGGGGAGTATTCTCCTACTACTCTCACTTTACAGATGGCTGACTAGTCCACTAAACAACCCGTTGGTATGATTGAGGATGTCTTACTTAGGATAGATGAGCCTGTTATTCCCACTGATTTTATTGTTCTTGAAATGCCAGAAGATGAAAGATTATCTATAATACTTGGAAGACCTTTCCTCAGTACTGCAGGTGCATCAGTAGATTGTGCAAAAGGGAAAATAATCTTCAATGTTTATGATGCTGAAATCATCTGGTATTTTCTAAAGAAGCTAGAAGTAGGAGAAAGATATGTTCCACCGGCAAAACGAGTTCATGTGGTAAGTGCCCTTGATAAGGGGCAACCAAAGGTAAGGATTGGAGAAGAGAGAACAGGTTGAGTTATTCAACCATTCTTAATAAATGCTTAATGGGAGTCAACCCATTTTCATCAATTTAGTAGAATAAAGAATAAGAAGTTCATCGCATTCCCACCACTTTTTCACAGACATTCTTGCGGAAGCGCACCCGTGAAGATGCAGCTGTCAAAAAGTAGTAGAAATGTTGATTGAATGAGTAGAGAATAATAATAAGAATAAAAGTTTGAGTTTTCTATTTACAGAAGCTAAAATTTTGCTTTTAATATGCTAATGTTGGTCGACCATTTTTACTATCAATTTTCTATTAAAAACTAGGTATTTCACTAAGTTATGGGATAAGAAGGTATCCTCGAAGAAATAGAATTTTTTTGATGACTACTGATGGTTTAGCGACCAACTATACAGCGGGAATAAACATTCCGGCCATATAGTTCTAGTCGTATAGTTATATTTGCCATCAACAAATTTTCCTCGAAGGCACAGAGAGTTTAACGACCAACTATACGGCGAGAATAAAAATTCCGGCCGTATAGTTCTGGTCGTATAGATATCGATGCCTTCGTACAAAAATTTCTGAAAAGTAGTGAGATTTAGTGACCAACTATTCAGCGGGAATAAAAATTCCGGCCATATAGTTCTGGTCGTATAGATATCGATGCCTTCATACAAAAATTTCTAAAAGGTACTAAGAGTTTAATGACCAACTATACGGCGGGAATAAAAATTCCGGCCATTTAGTTCCGGTCGTATAGATATGGATTCCTTCGTAGAATTTCATCCCAAAGGTACCGAGAGTTTAATGACCAACTATACGGCGGGAATAAAAATTCCGGCCGTATAGTTCCGGTCATATAGATATCGATGCCAGTTTTAGAAATTTATCTCGAGAGGCAGATGGTTTAACGACCAACTATACAACGGGATCATTGTGATCCGGCCATATAGTTGTGCCCATATAGCTGCTTTCTGTATAAAAAAACCCTAGTTGGCGGCGCCGCCACAACTATACGGGCGAAGCAACATCACCCGCCCGTATAGTTCTGGCCGTATAGTTCGGTGCGACCACAAAATCGCACTGGGACAGCTAGGTCTTCCTCCTCTCCTCATTATTTCTCTCATATTTTCTCTTCAAACCTCTCAAAATCCACCTAGAACTCTTGATTCTTCGTGGATTTCATTCGTTTGAGTGGGGGAATCAACAAATCGGTATGTTTCTCTCCCTATCCATGCTTTATTTTCAGATTTCCATGGTTGAAACTCTCACATTGATCTAGTGGATGAACTCAAGCTTATTTTGTTTTTCCTATTAATTTCTCACGTTAGGATTGATTTTCCATGTAGAATCGTTCATATATCATATAGAAACTATATGCCTAAAGTTTTATGGTGAAATTTTTCAGTGCATCACGATGAACAAAATCGGTAATCTCTTTCGTTCGAGCAAACACCAACGGGGTGAGGGCTCAAGCTCAGGGTCCCGAGCTCCGCACCACTCCAAGTTGGACATTGTCTCATCAAGGAGGGTGTTGCCCACACGTTGGGCCGACTACAACTTTCTCATCGCGGCAGGGTTGAAGGGGGATTTTGACCTCATGTGCAGCAGGGCGGGGTTGGCGATACTTGGCTTCATAAGCCACGACACCTACGCCGAACTTACCCACGAGTTCCTTGCCTCCTTCTACGACGACCACAGGGAGAAAGGTAATTTGTGCATGATAAGCTTCACCATGAACCGGCAGCACTATGATGTAAGTTTCGAACAATTTTGCAATGCTTTCAGCTTCCCTCATGCTGGGGAGCCCAATGTTACTAACCTCTATAGAGTCACAAGTGGAGAGACTTGGGAGATTATTTCTGTTAAAGTGGCAGGCACTTTTATCAGAAGAAGATGTCCACCCAATGTTAGAATATGTGGTGATGACATGTGTCCACATGATCCCATATTTTAATTGGAGAATATTAAATCTTAGTTAATTTCAATGAGTAGAAATTACTTTTCTCAAATAAAATAAATGAAACTAGTTCATTAAACCTTTTGATGCTTGTGATGATAATAGATCATCAAATGTGTTCCTTATTGTGCTAAGCAGACTAGTTAAGCATGGTTTAGTGCTTGTGTACTCCGTATGTATTTATAGACGATAGTACCGACCAAGCTTACGAGGAGGAGGAATTCTACCAAGAGGAGGAGGAAGAAAACTTCAACCATTGCACTACCCAAGGCAAGCCTAGCACTTCAAGTAAACTTGGCAAGCTAACACTTGCAAGTATTGTACTAGCAAGCCATCATTTAACAATGCAAGCTAACCCTTGCAATCTAGATAACCTAAGCAAAGACATTAGGCATGCTTTGGTTATACCACTTTCATTTCCAAGTTTTATTTACAAGCTTTACTTCCTTTACTTTACCAAAACCCTTTACTTGTTTGAAGGTAGCATAAAGAGTATAAAAGTTGACTTATATAGTTAGACTTAGATGTCATTCTATGGCATGAGATTGACATTAGCATCCCACTTTAGTGAACACTCTTAACTTAGTAGTTGGAACAAAACTCAAAACTTGATTCACTTTAGATGGTAATACTTGGTGAAAATGACTTGTGAAAACCTTAGAATGACGAGTCATTCTATTGAAATGTTTTGACATGTGTTGAGAAACACAAATGGTTTATGATGATGAAAATGTTGAGGCATATTTACAAAAATGATGGTTAGGTTCGGATGCGATACCATTCCAATTTTATCGTACAACCACAATACCTGAATTGGGTAAGGCTTAGCCGGAAGTTTATATGCATTAGTATTAGTTCCCTCGCGGGAGAGGTCTGAGCTGAGGCTACCTCTCAATGTTGTCCACCTATGAAGTGCCCAAGATGACAGATGGTCATGGTTGGGAGGCCATGCTCATAGGAGAGGTGCTTATACTAGGGTGTGTAAAGGAAAGATTATGTTTGATTATCTGCATACCAAGTATGATGATTCAGGGTTATCCCTGACAGATGTATCGAATCTTGTGGTGAAAGTGTACCACCTCTGCAGAGTGTTAAACTATTCGAATAGCCGTGTCTGCGGTTATGGACAGCTGGAGTGGCCATACTGTTCTGTTGTCAGATGTTTTCAAAACAACTTATGAAATGAATTGTGACTTGACTTGACCACAACAGAGTTGTGACTAAGATGACTAAGTTCCCACTTAGGTGATTTCAAACTTTATTTTATCTTTCTTTGTTTCTGAACCCAGCTTAGGTTTCAAACTTAACCTTACAAGTAAACTTAGAGTTAGCATTCTAAATAGAACTATACTACTTATTAGTGATAGTTTGTGAGTACTTAAAGAGTACTCATGGCTTTTGTCCCTGGCTATTCCCGTGGCCAGACTATGAAGGAGACTACCAAGATGAAGGACAGCAGGACGACTACGACAACTAGGATCATCTCGTATCGTCAGCATTGCCTGTGACTCTGAAGATGGACCCCACCGCTACGCTATTTATTCCGCTACTTGATTGTACTAAGACTGGATCATGAGATCCTTATTTGTGTAAGACCTTATTTATGGTTTGTAATGGATGATGTACTATGATATCCAATCTGTTATGTCTCGCAAAAATGGTACTATTGGGATTGCGAGGTATGGCATAACATGCATCTGGGATTAAAAATCTGGGTGTTGACAAGTTGGTATCAGAGCCATCCTGACCATAGGAGACCCTAGTTAGAATGGACGTCCGAACAAAAACTTGGTTTCAAAAACCAAAGTGAGTACTTATGAAAACTATTTCCTCTCTTACCCTTGGGAATTCTTTCTCTCAAAAAAATTCATGTTCCTCCAAATTCTTACATTACTACATAAAACTTTGACACACTTGATCACTTCACTAACTTTCTCATCCTAAATTCCTATAGATGGAAGCTCAATACAGCAAGTTCTACCAGTTGGGAAACGGAGGCCAACTGATCTTCGAGAGGGACTTAGATGCACTGTCTGAGTTCTTGGAACGTCCTCATCTGGAATTCCTTGGAGCTCAACTCCCGGGTCCGCCAGGAGGAGATTTACAATGGCTAGTGACTGCTGATCTTCGAGGCAAGATAGAAGCACCAGTATCTGGGAGGATTCAGTTCTCGGTGAGGGAGAACAACTGGCTAGATGGATTAGCTAGGGCAATGCATGAAGCTCTCACGCTCCTGTGCCCTCAGTGTCAACCTCATCCAAGGAACCCGCTTTTTCACTATGCAAGGCGTGATTCCATGGGAATGCCGCTAGAGATGCCAAGTCACCCAATACTGAAGCGTCAAGTGGAGAACCTCGACTTCCTACTGTACGACCGCCAGAAGGAGTTGGACAACGCAAGGGATCTAGCCAACCACAACCTCGCCATTGCAGCCCAGAAGGCCTAGACTTTCTCACTGCTAGTCCAGGATCGTCAGTCTTTGCACCGTCAACGCGCCAAGAAGGATCGCACCATCGACCGTCTTTGCAAGAAGGTGGCCGACCTCGAGAAGACCATCAAGGATCAAGAAGCTCAGCTTGCCATAAAGGAAGAAGAAGAGGAAGGTGAAGATATCCAAAGGGATATTGACTCCTACCTCAGCAATGATGATGACTTTCTGGAGGAAGATGCTGTGGACTTCTATACCGACGATGATGACTCCGACTTCATTGATGATGAGTAGATGCACTAGAGCACTGTCGTAGCATGAGGAGTATCGGTCCCATTGTATCGTAGCTACATAATGGTTCTTAAAACCATATGTTTTCCCTTTGATGTTGTGGTGTGTGTGTGTTTGTATCATGTGCTTTGTTTGAATGAATGAAAATAAGTTAGTTGCAAAAACCTGAGTCAAACTCAAAGTTTTAGCTTTGAAATTAAAACCATGAACCTTAGAACTTTCCCTCTTACCCCTTTATCTACCTCAATCTTCAGATGACTCGTGGAAACCAATGAGGGAGCAGCTCATCGCAAGACCCAATGCTGCAAATCCTGCAGAATCTCATCGCAGACCAGGAAGTAAGCAGAGCAGAGCGCCAAGCTAATCTAGCAACATTGCAACAGATCGTCCAGACGGCTCTCAACAACCAAAACCACGAAAATCAAGATCATCATGGATCCAAACTCAAGAACTTCTAGAATACAAATCCCCCAATCTTTAGTACCTTAGAGAACCCACTGGATGCTGAAGACTGGTTGTAGACAATGGAAAACAACTTAGAAGTAGCTGGAGTAGATGCCAATGAGAAGGTTCTCTTGGCCACCCACTATCTGGCAGGAGACGCAAGAGCATGGTGGAACAGTATCCGCACAATGAACCATGGTCAAGTGATGACATGGGAAGCCTTCAAAATCAAGTTCAGCCGCACCCACATGCCGCAGGGTCTAGTCACCCGAATGAGGGATGAATTCCAAGAATTGAAGCAAGGCAGAATGACTGTAGTGGAGTACCGTGACAGATTCCTGTCCCTCGCCAGGTATGCACCTGATGAGATCAACACGGAGGCCAAAAAGAAGGAGAGATTCTTGAACGGACTGCATGATGAGATGCAGACTATCCTCGTCAACATCTCTTTCGAGGATCTCGAAGAACTAGTCGACTCTGCCATTCAGATGGAAGGGAAGCTCAACCAGGCAAACGGCAACCACAAACATCGTATGAAACAACAATCTAGATCCAACAGTCACCAGAAGTACCGTCCCAACCCCTTAGCAGGATATGCACCAAGGAATAACCGACCCCCAATGTCTCGCCCAAGCTACCCCAACCGTAGCGGAGGAAATGTGAAGTCCGGAGGAAACAACAATCACTCCGGCAACACCAACCCCTCCCAAGAGCAAAAACAACAACAACAACAACAACACTGCACCCCGAACTGGAAGCAATGCTGTGCCAGTCGCAGCTAAAGACAAGTCTCAGATCACTTGTTTCGAGTGTGGAGTGAAGGGTCACTATTCCAATGAGTGCCCCAAGAATATTGCCGCCACTGCAAATGTGAATGCTCCAGCTCAACAGCAGCGTCGTGTTCAACCAGGAAGAAGATTTGCCGCAGGGAACCCTCACAACCGCAATGCCGTCTCTTCCACATGAATGCTGAAGAAGCCCAAGAAGCTCTAGATGTAGTGCTGGGTATGTTTTCTGTCAACTTAGTTTTAGCAAGAGTCTTGTTTGATTCGGGAGCATCACACTCATTTGTCACCGAAGAATTTGCATGCACTAGTAAGATTCACCCAACCAACCTGAAGCATGTCATGATAGTTCAAATCCCCAGTTCAACTACAAAAGCTAGAAAAATTTGCAAAGCTATGCCTATCAGAATACATGGGATAGATTTTTATGCTAATCTAATAGTACTTAGAACCAAAGGTTTGGAAGTAGTACTAGGGATGGATTGGATGTCAAAGCATAAAGGATTGATAGACTGTGCTAAGAAAGCCATCACCATGACCAGTAGCTCTGGAGTATCAGTAGAGCACATATCTGAAACCTTGCCCCGTGAATTCAAGTGTAACAAGAGTCTAGACCTGCCTGCCATTGACCAAGTCAGAGTAGTCTATGAATACCCCGACGTATTCCCAGATGAATTGCCCGGTATGCCCCTGGATAGGGATATTGAGTTCATTATTGAACAAATCCCCAGAACCAGACCCATAGCCCAGAGACCCTATAGCATGAACCCCTCAGAGTTAGTAGAATTGAAGAAGCAGATGGATGCTATGTTGGCAACAGGCTTGATTCAACCAAGCGCATCGCCATGGAGATCGCTAGTGTTATTCTTCGACAAGAAAGATGGAGGCAACCGTCTGTGCACCGATTACAGGAAGCTGAATGATGTCACCATCAAAAACAAGTACCCTTTGCCAAAGATAGAGGATCTATTTGATCAGTTGACTGGAGCGAATGTATTCTCAAAGATCGATCTTAGGACTGGTTATCACCAACTTAAGATTCGTGCAACGGATATTCCTAAGACCGCCTTTACTACTCGTTATGGATAGTTGGAGTGGCCATACTGTTCTGTTGTCAGATGTTTTCAAAACAACTTATGAAATGAATTGTGACTTGACTTGACCACAACAGAGTTGTGACTAAGATGACTAAGTTCCCACTTAGGTGATTTCAAACTTTATTTTATCTTTCTTTGTTTCTAAACTCAGCTTAGGTTTCAAACTTAACCTTACAATTAATCTTAGAGTTAGCATTCTAAATAGAACTATACTACTTATTAGTGATAGTTTGCGAGTACTTAAAGAGTACTCATGGCTTTTATCCCTGGCTATTCCCGCGACCAGACTATGAAGGAGACTACCAAGATGAAGGACAGCAGGACGGCTATGACAACTAGGATCATCTCGTATCGTCAGCATTGCCTGTGACTCTGAAGATGGACCCCACCGCTACGCTATTTATCCGCTACTTGATTGTACTAAGACTGGATCATGAGATCCTTATTTGTGTAAGACCTTATTTATGGTTTGTAATGGATGATGTACTGTGATATCCAATCTATTATGTCTCGCAAAAATGGTAATCCTGGGATTGCGAGGTATGGCATAACAGGCATCTGGGATTAAAAATTTAGGTGTTGTCATCGACCACACTCTTTAGGATGTGAATGAAGATGTGAATAATTTAACTCACAACTTCAATCACTTCATGACCCACTTCCCTGACTTCTACCAGCAGTATCCGCACCAGCCGCCAAATGATGGCAACAACTGAGCCTGGCAATCGCCTAAGCTTGGGGGAGGTTTGAAAACCTCCAAACTTTGCATTCATATTTTCATTTCTTCTTTTAATTTATTTCATTTCTTCAAATTTGCATGCTTATTTTCAGCTTTGCATGTCTAAACCAAAAATTAAAAAATTAGTTGTAATTTTATTTGCAAGTTTGTTTCTTTGTTTCTCTCGTAGATTGCTTAATTTCAGGTGACTTGGCAATAGGGAAGCATAGAGGGGGTTCGACTCAAATACAAGAATGAAGCAAGTTAGAAGAGGTATCACGTTCCTTTCATCATCATTTCTGCAACCTTAAATTGATCCTACAAATATTTACTCGCTTGCACTGAGGACGCTTCCCACTTAGCTTGTTATCCTATAAATTCTATTCCTTTTCTAGTGTCTCCTTTTTAGCCTTGAAATAATGATCAAATAACTTGGTTAAAAATACTTCCTACATTTTTACAACAAGAAAAAGCATCTGAAAGATGACTTGAGTCCATGTTTATCCCAAAGAATTTAATTTTAGAATTACTCCATCCCATTTGAGCTTAATATAAATAGACTTGATAGTACCCTTTGATTGAAATTGTTTGATAAAATGGATGCTTCGAAGTAGTAGAAATTATGCCACTCCTTTTTCTAATAATCACCGTAAGATATTGCTTTACGCATGTCATTACAACTCCGTTGTGCTCCATGGGGAACTATTAACTCTGCTGGCCAACGAACGATCTAAATGTGGGAAACCACTTGATTTCGGCTACTGAGTTATGTAAACGTCTAAGGTAGCAATGCTATGACGGGTAAATTTTTTAGTCTCCTCATGGTTTCACGTTCCAAGTGAAGTTGTAGTACTCCTCTGGCCCATTATTGCTCAACAATTATTTATTGGCATGGTCACGAGTGCACAACACAACCCCAATTAAACATGATAAAAATAGTGGCATGATTTCTCTATGAAAGAGCAAAAGTTTTTGAAAGGAAAAAAGAAAAGAAAGAGGTGCTTTGATAGTCTTGAAATTTTGACATGGGATAGATGAGTTGTTCTTAAATTAAATGCTTTGATGCCAACTTGAGTACTCTTAATTGGTTAAACAAACAAGAACAAAAGGTTTTCATATCTCTATAAAAAGAGGTACCAAAAGAATTTGTCACACTTTCCTAGCTAAACTTTTGACACTTGCTTGGGCATATGATTTATTTTCTAACAAGATATACGTGGTTAGGAAGTGGACTCAGTGCAATCTTGTGAATACTTGTATGATCATATTTAAGATTGCAGTGATTGTGAAGAAAACAATTCGACACCAATTCAACCTTATGAGTTCATTTATTTTTCAGTCTCGAATCTCCGCTATTTTTCCTTATTTCCTTGTCACTCGAGGGGGAGCAACATCTAAGCTTGGGGGAGTTGATAGCTGTGAGATCCGACACATTTTTTATGGCTTTATTTGATGGTTTTCTCCCGGATTTGATCGTTTTCTGGCTTTAGCTAATGCTAATACTTCGGTAGCAAAGAAAACTTGGTTTTTAATGTATGTTTCAGGTTCTGAACGTCAACAGAAGGATTTAACTAGAGAAACACAATATTCTAGAGAAAATAAGTGAGTCTCACTTTGGAAGCGCGTGAGGGGAGCTCATAGAAGCTTTAACGAGCAACTATACGGCAGGAATATTTTTCCGGCCATACAGTTCCCGCCGCCTCTGTCTCGTCAAAAGGGACAACTTCCATGAAGGGGCTGATGACAAAAACACAACACAGCCGCCGCCACACCATCCAGGAGGGAGAAAGAAGAGATCCGAAGAAGAAGGGGAGGACGTTCTTCATCTCGCTCCACGATTTTCGACCTCCTATCCATTACACCTCCATAGGCACTACTTGTACTAGAGAGAGAGAGATGGATTTCCACCTTGCAAGATTAGGGTTTGAGATGTATTTAATTATATTGATAATCTGTTCTTCTCTCATGTGTGAGTAATTCCCTTGGGCGTGGGAGATGTAGGGGATTGGTGAGATGTGATGTGCCTTCATATTTTCCATTAGTTTGTGATTGATTCTAATTACTATATTATGTGTGCTTGACTATCTGTGGGATGCCTAATACTTGTTGTCCAATGAAGGGCCCAGACAACATGATACTTTGTTCTACATAGATAAGATCTTGTTCGCTAGTGGACCGGCGACCCCCGGGTGACACGGGGATATCAATGGAAAGCTAGTTGACTTGAGGATAATGAGTAACAACTGTGCTTGTTGCATTAGTCTGATCCAAGGAGCTTAATAGCTAAGCAACCTGAAGGGTCTTAATAGTCTAGTGTCTGACCATGGTTTTGGTAACAGGCTAGTAGGATTATTAAAGTTGGGATGAAATCTACCAACAGGAGTTCCGGCTAATTATGGGTTGCTCGCCTACACATATATCTATAAGATTATAATTGTTACAGTAATCACTCGTCCACCTGGCATAGTCACTATCACCATGAACTGAATCTTCCCACGCCTTCTTTCGCCATTTGCAGAAACCAATAGACAACCAAGTCGTTCCTTACTTTTATGCTTTATATTTCCGAAGTTTACATTTTAGTTCTATTTAAATCTATCGCATTTAATCAAAACCCCATTCTTATTTCAACACTTGCAGTCAATTCACTCGAAGACCTGTGACAACTTCGGGTGTGACAGAGACTTCATCAATAAACACTTACCTTTGGGATCCCTGTGGGATCGATATCTGAACTTTGAAACTAGCTACAAATGATCTGTGCTCTTGCAGACATCAAACATCAGGGGTTACTACCACCTTACCAAAACCCAATACCCAAGAGCTTGTTTTATCACCTTAGGAGACCATAGTATTGGCAAAATTTGGCCTGATCTCCGAAATGATAGACTTTCTTTCGGTCATATGGCTTGTAGCTCCACTATCAAGCACCCATTTTGATCCATCAAAAGCTTAGTCCTACAAGAAAATCAAGTTTTGGTTTTAGGTACCCATTTTGCAATGGGTACCCTTTTGTTAGTAACAAGGGTCTTTGGTACCCAAATGGTCCAATGATAATCACGAGTATAAGAAGTGCCAATGTATTTTGCATAAACACGACCATCAAAATATTTCCAAAGAATATAGGAGGGGTTGTTCTTCCCAGCAAAGTTGTCACTTTTCACAAAGGTATAACCATAGACATGACCTTAAGCAAAGTTCATGTTCTTCTTCTTCCTCTTGGGCTTGGTAGTATACCCAATACCCTTCCAGTCAACTTGCCCTTTTGCAAGTTGTTCTTTCAACTCCTTGTTCTCCTTAACAAGTTTCACATGCTTGCAACAAGGTTTAGAAGAACAAGACAAATCTATAATAGGCAAAGAGGAAGACTTTGATTGTTCATTGTTCAGTTGAGTTTGAAGTCGCTCATGATCTTCAAAAAGACTTGAGACTTTTCTCTCCAAGGCGTGGTGTTCCTCTTTGAGTTTCTCAAAATCCTTTAGACATTCATGACCAACACCAAACTCAACCTTTTCATGTTTAGGGATTTTAACCAAAGCAATAGCATGATCACGTTCTTTAATGAGTTGAGACATGGAAGAATTATGATCCTCTAAAAGCTTAGAAACACTCTCCTCATGAGTATATATCATATTGAAGGGTTCATAGCATAGAAAACAAAAAATTTCCTACGATGAGAACTACACGCCAAGATCTATCTACTAGATACAAGCAATGGGTGGATATACATCCATGGAGAACTTACCCTCGAAGACAAGAAAGTTTTGTTAACGAGTAGGAACTCGTGGATGATGTAGTCGTACGCTTGCCAATCTCAAGATCGTGTGGAAGTCCTAGCGCCGCAAACCAGCAACGCATCCGCACTCGCACCCACGTTCAGGCCACCGAACAACCTCCGCCTCCTCGCTCCAGCGATGCAGCGGAAGCAGCAACTCCTTCCAGAGGAAATGCCACTGGGAACATGTATCTCGCTAATCCAAGACCATGGGGGAATAATTCTAGAGGGGGAGAGAGATCCTTCACGAGGAGGTGTGAGTCAGAAGGGTGAGAGGGGTGGCCTTTTATAGGAGGAGGGGGGGTACCCATCCCCATGGCCGGCACCCCATGGGGGGTGACCCCGCACCTCCCCCATTCATGTGGTGGTAACCCCCTCCACATAAAAGTGTCCCTTAACATTCCTCTTTAAAGTCTTTACTTTAAATGCATTAAATTTGGACATTTCTCCAAATTTAATGCTCTCTCATTTAATAAAACTCTTTTATTAAATTTATTCAGAATTTTGTTAATTACTTTAATTAACAAACATTCACATAAAACCCCGTGCAACATTTCAATATTACATGCAGAACCAATTTCAGCAATTTCACCTGAAACAGTTTCGGTGTCTATTGAAATAATTCCATCGCTTTGCAATTCATTCGTCTGAAACACATTTGCTCCAAATGGTGTTGGTGTCCCTTAAGTGTGTTACCCTACGGTTAGTGAATAATGCAGACATGATCGAGACCCCTCTCAGATCAATAATCAGAAGCGGGACCGGGAGATCCATACTGACTCCTACACATTCTACGATGACTTCTGTGATCGTGAGAACCTTTAACGCTAGTAACTAAATCCCTTTGTCTCGCGATATATTACATGCCTGAGATTCGATCATCGGTATCTCCATACCTAGTTTGATCTCGTTACCGACATGTACTCTTTTCTTGTTCCCGTGATATAACATTCTAGTGATCTCATCACTTTCTTGCAAGCTAACCAATGTGATATCACTGAGAGGGCCCAGAGAATATTTATCCGTCATCGGGATGGACAAATCCCACTCTTGATCCATGAGCTTCTACATAACACTTTTGTAGCACTCAAACCACCTTTATAATCATCCTTTCATGGTGTGACGTTGATGTTATCAAGATACTCTTCCAGTGTTAGTGATTAACATGATCTCATGGTCTCAGGACTAGGATTACTTTGTTAGATGTTATAGCAATATAAACACAATGACTTTGATCGTAATGCTATACTTCGTATCAATGTTCATCACATCATTCCACTAATGTTGTGACCACGTTATTAACAACATCCAATGTCCATGATCAGGAAACCTTGATCATCTTGTTAATCAACGAGCTAGTTTATAAGAGAGGCATAACTAGTAACTTTCCTTTTGTTTATTAAACACACATGTATTAACGTTTCCAAATTAATACAATTATAGCATGCAAAAAAACATCTATCATATACTTGGAATATGTATAATAACAACTTTATTGTTGCCTCTCAGGGCATATTCCCTTCAGTATCCCACTTGCACTAGAGACAATAATCTAGCTACATGGTGATAAATCTAACACCCATGGAGTTCTGGTGCTGATCATGTTTTGCTCTAGGGAGAGTTTTAGTCAACGGATTTGCTACATTGAGATCCGTATGTACTTTACAAATCTTTATATCTCCATCCTTGACATGCTCACGGATGGAGTGAAACCGACGCTTAATATGTTTGGAATTCTTGTGAGACCTTGGTTTCTTTGCGTTGGCTATGGCTCCATTGTTGTCACAATAGATCACCATTGGATCCAACACACTAGGAACCACACCCAGTTTGGTAATGAACTCCTTCATCCAAACCGCTTCTTGTGCTGCTTCTGAAGCAGCAATATATTTGACCTCCGTTGTTGACCTTGTTACCACGGGTTGTTTGGAGCTCCTCCAACTAACTGCTGCTCCGTTCAGGAGAAATACATATCCAGAATGAGACTTAGAGTCATCCGGATCAGTGTCAAAGCTAGCGTCGATATAACAATTGGCAACCAACTCTTCTTCACCTCCGTATACAAGAAACATTTCCTTAGTTCTTCTCAAGTACTTAAGGATGTTCTTGACCGCTATCCAGTGTTCCAAACCTGGATCAAATTGGTACCTGATGACCCACAAGTATAAGGGGTGTATCGCAGTATTTTCGAGGGAAGTGAAACCCAATTTATTGATTCGACACAAGGGGAGCCAAAGAATACTTATAAGCCTTAACAACTGAGTTGTCGATTCAGCTGCACCTGGAAACAATCTTGCTCACAGCAGTTTATTAATAGCAACAGTTTTGTAGTAGCAATAGTAAAGTAATAGTAGTAGTAAAAGTAAAGACAATAGTAACAATTGTAGTAAACAATAGGATTAAAGCACGGTAGGCATAGGGATGGATGGACAGGCGTTGCATGGACAAGACAATTCATGTAGCAATCAGAACATAGGGCATTTGAAGATAAATTAGATAAAGCATCCAAGTACTAGATAATCATAGGCATGTGTTCCATATATAGTCATACGTGCTCGCAATGAGAACTTGCACAACATCTTTTGTCCTGCCAGCCCATTTGCAGCGGGGCCTCAAGGGAACTACTGGCAATTAAGGTGCTCCTTTTAATAGAGCACCGGAGCAAAGCATTAACACTCCGTGAACACATGTAATCCTCACATCAAAGCCATTCCCTCCAGTTATCCCGATTGTTGTCACTTCGGGGCCTTTGGTTCCGGACAACAACGTGTGTATACAACTTGCAGGTAAGACCATAAACAATACTATCATAATGAATCAATAACATGTTTAGATCTGAAATCATGGCACTCGGGCCCTAGTGACAAGCATTAAGCATAACAAGTCACAACAAAGTCAAAAAGCACTAATAGTAGATACTAGGCACCATGCCCTAACAATCTAACGCCATTACATGAACGATCTCATCCAATCCCTACCATCCCCATAGCCGACAACTGGGGATTACTCACTCATAGATGGGGGAAACATGGATGGTTGATGGAGAAGCGATGGTGATGATGATGGCGATGATCTCCTCCAATTCCCCGTCCCGGCAGGGTGCTAGAACGGAGTTTCTAGTTCGAATCACGGAATCTGGTGGTGGCGGCACAGCGGAACTCTTTTTGGAAAAACGTCGAACCCCCCCTAGGTTTTTAGGTCAGGAGGCAACTTATAGGCGAAGAGAGAGGCCGAGGATGTGCCTGGGGCAACCACACCACCCCCTGGCATGGCCAGGTGGTGTTGCTAGGCCCCAGCCCCTCTCCGTCTCGTATTTGGCTCCTAGTGTCCCTCGGTGAAAAACTGACTTTGGCTTTTGTCCCGTCTAATTCTGAGAATATTCATTTTCTGACTTTCCAGGAACCAAAAACAACAGAAAACAGGCAGCTGGCACTGTGGCTCTTGTTAATAGGTTAGTCCAAGAAATCATATGAAAAGTACTCCAAAGTGTGGACAAAACATAAGAAAGTTGATAAAACCAAGCATGGAATATCAAAAATTATGGATACGTTTGCAACGTATCAACATCCCCAAGCTTAACTCCTGCTCGTTCTTGAGTAGGTAAGTGATAAAAAGAAAGAATAATTTTTGAGATGACATGCACCATCATAAACTTGATCAAAGTATTTGTGAAAAATTCATAGCTGGGATCATAGTACTTCAACATAACATGAAAGATAAAGTTCTAACAAATAACAATAAGAAAAAGCAACTATGTTGCAACATGAAAAGGCACAAACAAAAGATTCATGAATAACAATGCTTTGCAAGACGTTTGTTTGTTTCACATAAAGAAAACATAGCATAGTGGCATTCAGCTTGTCCCTCATAGAGTAGCAAACATAAATGCATAGGAAACCTTCAAAGTTCATAAGAGTGACTAGACATAAATAGTTTAAAACAAGCAATATCAAAGCTATGCACCAATCAACAAGTCTTGGGACAATGCACATAGAACTAAGAATGGCCACTATGCTCTCAAAGTAGGTGCATAAAGATAGAAGGTGGAGACTCAACATAAAAGTAAAATAAAGGCCTTCAAAGAAGGAAGTAGAGACTCAAGTTTCATAAAGAGCTTCCAAAAATTATGGTACTTCATAGCTTTCAGCTCTCATTGCCCCTATCATAAGCGTCTTGAAGTGGTTAAGGTTAAAGTGAACAAACTATGAAGTATATGATTGACAAAGTATAAGTTGGAAATCTCATGTCCCTAGAATACGAGGGCCTCTCCTCATGCTACTCAAGTTTAGTTACCGGTAAGTTCTTGTCATTGTAAGTACATGTGTATCATAGAGAAGCGCCAACGGGGTACCCCTTGCCCGATGATACGGAAAAATCCCCATATCAAAATGACAAGGCAAGCAGACAACGAACATCTCAGCAATCTTCTTATTTACCATGGGAAAATGGTGCTTTTTTCTCTCTTTCCTCTTTTCTCATATCTCTTTTTTTCTTTTTCTCTTTTTCTCAATATCTAACTCTTTTTTTATAAGAAGAATGCTTCATAGACAGCTCATTGTGGTTACGCTGCAGGTTTCCACCATGACAGCATGGATTAGACCAGCGGCCCAGGCGTTTATCTAACACACATACATAACTCCATGGACTTACAAGCTCCCCTTTCATTTCACACCGACGACATCCATAGACAAAAGAGCATGATATCAACTAGGTACAAAGTACAAGTGCAATGTTGAAAACGTTCCCCATGACATCATGGTTCTGTTAATCCCCAACATATAAGTTCAAGCATATACAACATAGACGACACAATGGTTCAAGTTTATTAAGGGCAAGAAAAGTAAAGTGTGCCATCAAGTTCGTGAGAGCTTTAATCACTAGTTTTCTCATAACAAGTTTAATTCAGAAGGTAGATAAAAACATGAATATACTTGGAATAGCATATGCTAATAGGTAGGTATGGTGGACTCTTTAGAATAACTTGGTTTCACGAGTTGGATGCATGAGTGGAACTCATACTTGGTTATGGAGGCTAGCAAAAGACTGGGAGCGACCAACTAAGAGAGCAATAATGGCCATAATCATGCAGAGCGACAAAACATCATTAATCAAAGCATACAGTGATACTACAAGTTGAAAACTAAAGGATCATAAAGGCTATGGTGACTTCGGATAGTCATAACATGGTGTGAGCAAGTGCCAAGTCAACCCAAATAAAGCATTAAAGGAGAATACCACAATACTATGCTTTAATATGCTAAAACAACGCATGATTCTTCAAAGGCACATTAAGCATTCTCAATTGTTTATAACAAGTCATGCTACAACAAAGAATACTAAGCATAAAGCCAAATAAATATCAAGCATGGGATGACAAAACATAGGCCACAGTCAAAATAAGCTCTCTTTACCACTTAAGCATGAACTTTCCTACTCTTTTCCAATCCAAACCAAACTATTTGAATACGAATGCATGAAAGAGGGGGTCCAACCAATTTATTCAGCAAACTAAGAAAACCAAGCAAATGAAAAAACAAACTGAAAACAAAAAAGAAGACGATCCAAGAACAACACAACTGTGCATGAAACAATAAAAATGAAGTGTTTGGAAGAAACCTGGGATTTTTATAGATGAAGAAGGGGATGCCTTGGGCATCCCAAAGCTTTGATGCTTGTACCTCTTGAATATTTCTTGGGGTGACACAGATGGCATCCCCAAGCTTGAGTTTTAGTCCATCCTTCATCTCATTACTCATTCCTTCTATACACCTGAAATTTTTCCTTCATACAAAACTTCACACAATCTTTCTTAGTAGTGCACTCAAGATAATAAGTCTTTTGGTTCAGTTCCAACACCAATAAAACTTCCATTAAAACACAAGCTACTGTAGCACTTCCCTTAAAAAGCTCAATTCCCCAAAAGAACTCAAAAAGGAACCAACAAGAAGCAAATGCAAATAATGGCAGAAATCTGTCAAAACAGACCAGCAGGTAAAGACGAATTTATTCGAAGAACTTCTGTTGCTCAAATAGAAAAGTGTTGAACTAACGAAAGTTAGATAACAACTTGGGGAAGAAGCACAAAAATGCACGCCTCAAAAGGACGTACAGAGATTGTACACGAATTTTTACGGTGAAGCACAAAAATCTGTTTCGGGACAGCAACTTTCCCAACCATTACTTCTCTCTCATTAGAGGTTACTATTGGTACAAAAAGCAAATAAAAAGGATAAGGAGCGGTTATTACTGAATTAATAACTTCCAAGACTCATCTAAAGCTTTTGGGTTATCTCCCAATAAGTACTTTTCTTTAACGCCTTTAAGTTAGGCATGATAGTTTGGGAGGATGCTCACATAAGAAATATGAATTGAAGTAAAAAAGAGCATCAAGAAGCAAATTCAAAACACATTTAAGTCTAACCCACTTCCTATGAATAGGAATCCTGTATGCAAATAAGTTTGCAAAGAACAAAGTGACAGGGATAGGAAGATAAAACAAGAGTAACTTCAAAACTTTCAGCACAGAGAGGTGTGTCAATACCATGAAAACTTCTACAACCATATTTTCCTCTCTCATAATAATTTTCAGTAGCCTCATGAATAAACTCAACAATATAACTATCACATAAAGCATGCTTTTCATGTTCTACAAAAAACATAGTTTTTATCAAGCTCAAAAATAGTGGGATTAAAACCTTCAAACCCACTTTTAACAATTCTATAACAAGATGACTGATCATTCAATATAGGACCATCGTCTAGAGCTTTACCATAAACAATTTCTAAGCAAAACTCTTTAGTACCATGCATCTCGAAGTTAGGCACAAATAAAGGATTATCACAGATAACATGAGCATACCATTCATCCTCCTTTGGTAAGCATGGGGGACAATCAAATAAAGTAAGGGATAAAGAGTTGCTCTCATTAGAAGGTAGGCATGGGTAGCTAATCCATTCTTCCTACTTTTGTTCATCACTCTCCTCCTCTTTTTCATCTAATGAGCTTTCAGGTTCATCAATTTCTTCTTCCATAAGATCCTGCAAGGCATTAATCTCTTCCATTTGTGGAAAGCATCTATTAATATATTCAAGCATATAGCCATTTTCTTCCTTGTAATTATCAAAGAAAAATTTAAGTATATCATAAACCTCATATTTATAAGGTGAATCATCAATATTTTCAAGCAAACTAGAAAGTTCAAATGCACCCTTCCAAGCAATAAATTCCTCAATTTGTTCCACATCATAAAAGTCATAATTTTCTGTAACATAAGAAGATATGGTAACATCATCATTATACTCACATTGAAAAGGGAGGTGTTTGTACCTCCTACAACAACAAGATTTATCAAAGCAATAAGTAACATTATAAGTAGAGCACATGTTTATAGCAATGGTATACAATTTATCAATTTGTTCCCATAAGTGTTTCCCTTTTTGTGACAAGCGGTGTTCCTTATAATAATATTTTTGTTCTTCCGTGAACCCACCTTGCCAATAAGATTCAGTTTCAAAGAAACCAACCATTGATAGAAAGCATGATAGAGCAAGACAATAACATACCAACGAAAATAACAACTAGAGTAGGAACTAATTTTTTTGTATTTTTGATAAAGAAACAAGCAAACAAGGTGGAAATAAACTAAGCAAAACAAAAATAACAAAATAAAGAGATTGGTTATGATTATGCTTGAACAATAGTGATTCCAAGTGGACTTGATAAATAAAGCTATGCTCCCCGGCAACGGTGCCAGAAAATAGTCTTGATGACCCACAAGTATAGGGGATGTATCGCAGTATTTTCGAGGGAAGTGAAATCCAATTTATTGATTCGGCACAAGGGGAGCCAAAGAATACTTATAAGCCTTAACAACTGAGTTGTCAATTCAGCTGCACCTCGAAACAATCTTGCTCACAACAGTTTATCAGTAGCAACAGTTTTGGAGTAGCAATAGTAAAGTAATAGCAGTAGTAAAAGTAAAGACAATAGTAACAATTGCAGTAAACAGTAGGATTAAAGCGCGGTAGGCATAGGGATGGATGGATGGGCGTTGCATGGACAAGACAATTCATATAGCAATCAGAACATAGGGCATTTGCAGATAAATAAGATAAAGCATCCAAGTACTAGATAATCATAGGCATGTTTTCCATATATAGTCATACGTGCTCGCAATGAGAACTTGCACAACATCTTTTGTCCTACGAGCCCGTTTGCAGCGGGGCCTCAAGGGAACTACTGGCAATTAAGGTGCTCCTTTTAATAGAGCACCGGAGCAAAGAATTAACACTCCGTGAACACATGTGATCCTCACATCAAAGCCATTCCCTCCGGTTATCCCGATTGCTGTCACTTCGGGGCCTTTGGTTCTGGACAACAACGTGTGTATACAACTTGCAGGTAAGACCATAAACAATACTATCATAATGAATCAACAACATGTTCAGATCTGAAATCATGGCACTCGGGACCTAGTGACAAGCATTAAGCATAACAAGTCGCAACAAAGTCAAAAAGCACTAATAGTAGATACTAGGCACCATGCATTAAAAATCTGACGCCATTACATGAACGATCTCATCCAATCCCTACCATCCCCATAGCCTACAGCGGGGGATTACTCACTCATAGATGGGGGAAACATGGATGGTCGATGGAGAAGCGATGGTGATGATGATGTCGATGATCTCCTCCAATTCCCCGTCTCGACAGGGTGCCAGAACGGAGTTTCTGGTTCCGAATTGCGGAATCTGGTGCTGGTGGCACAGCGGAACTCTTTTTGGAAAAACATTGACCCCCCTAGGTTTTTAGGTCAGGAGGCAACTTATAGGCGAAGAGAGAGGCCGAGGGGGTGCCTGGGGCGGCCAGACCACCCCCTGGCGCGGCCAGGTGGTGTGGCCAGGCCCCATCTCCTCTCTGTCTCGTATTCTGGCTCCTGGTGTCCCTCGGTGAAAAACTGACTTTGGCTTTTGTCCCGTCCAATTCCGAGAATATTCATTTTCTGACTTTCCTGGAACCAAAAACAGCAGAAAACAGGCAGCTGGCATTGTGGCTCTTGTTAATAGGTTAGTCCAAGAAATCATGTGAAAAGTACTCCAAAGTGTGGACAAAACATAAGAAAGAAGATAAAACCAAGCATGGAACATCAAAAATTATGGATACGTTTGCGACGTATCAGTACCTACTAGTCAAACTAATAGCATGTGCCACATCGGGTCTTGTACATAGCATGGCGTACATTATAGAGCCTATGGCTGAAGCATATGGGATCTTATCCATTATCTCTCTTTCTTCCGTTGTAGCCAGACTTTGATTCTTACTCAATGTCTTGCCTTGCAACATAGGTAAAAACCCCTTCTTACTTTCGTCCATTTTAAACTTCTTTAAAATCTTATCAAGGTATGTACTTTGCGATAGCCCTATTAGGCGTCTTGATCTATCTCTATAGATCTTTATGCCTAGAATATATGATGCTTCACCAAGGTCTTTCATAGAAAATTTGCTGTTTAGATAACTTTTAACACTATTTAAAAGATCTATATCATTTCCAATCAATAATATGTCATCCACATATAATATCAGAAATGCACATTGCTCCCACTCACTTTCTTGTAAATACAAGCCTCTCCATAAGTTTGGACAAATCCAAACTCTTTGATCACCTCATCAAAGCGGAGATTCCAACTCCGTGATTCTTGGTTCAGTCCATAGATGGATCATTGAAGCTTTCACACCTTGTTAGCATCCTTAGGATCGACAAAACCCTTTGGTTGTATCATATACAACTCTTCTTCAATGTTACCATTCAGGAACGCAGTTTTGACTTCCATCTGCCATATTTCATAATCGAAATATGCAGCAATTGCTAACATAATCCTAACTGATTTTAGCATCACTACAGGAGAGAATGTCTCATCGTAGTCAACTCCTTGAATTTGTCGAAACCCTTTTGCGACAAGTCGAGCTTTATAGATGGTTACATTACCATCAGCATCAGTTTTTCTTTTGAAAATCCATTTATTCTCAACGGCCTTTCGGTCATGAGGTAAGTCCACCAAGGTCCAAACCTGGTTTTCGTACATGGATTCCATCTCGGATTTCATGGCTTCTAGCCATTTGTTGGAATCCGGGTTCATCATCGCTTCTTCATACGTCGCAGGGTCATCTATTTCATCAACCATGAAATTTACAACAAGATTCCCATATAGTTCAGGAGATGCACGTGTCCCGCTTGACCTGCGAGGTTCAATAGTGTCCTCTTTTGGAGTTTCATGATCATTATCATTAGTTCCTTCTTCATTTGGTGAAGTCAACCCCGGAACGACTTTCGGTGTTGCGCCACTCGCCATTTCATGAAGAGAAGGTTCAATAACCTCTTCGAGTTCTACCTTTCGACTACTCACACCTTTCGCAAGAAATTATTTCTCTAGAAAGGATCCATTCTTTGGCAACGAAAACCTTGCCCTCGGATCTGTGATAGATGGAATACCCAATTGTTTCTTTTGGGTATCCTATGAAGACGCATTTTTCCGCTTTGGGTTCGAGTTTATCCGTTTGAAGTTTCTTCAATTAAACATCACATCCCCAAACTTTAAGAAATGATAGCTTAGGTTTGTTTCCAAACCATAATTCATACGATGTCATTTCAACGGATTTAGATGATGCCTGATTTAAAGTGAATGCAGCAGTTTCTAGTGCATAACCCCAAAATTACAGTGGCAAGTCAGCCAGAGACATCATAGATCGAACCATATCTAATAGAGTACGATTATGACGTTCCGATACACCATTATGTTGTGGTGTTCCGACAGGCGTGAGTTGTGAAACTATTCCACACTCTTTTATGTGTGTGCTAAACTCGTAACTTAGATACTCACCTCCACGGTCAGACCGTAAAAAATTGATCTTTCTATTACGATGATTTTCCACTTCATTCTGAAATTCCTTAAAGTTTTCAAAGGTTTCACACTTATGTTTCATCAAATAGATATACCCGTATGTACTCAAATCATCCGTGAAAGTAAAAAAATAACGATATCCACCTCGCGCCGACACACTCATTGGACCGCATACACCAGTATTTATGATTTCCAATAAATCTGTCGCCCGTTCCATTGAACCGGAAAACGGCGTTCTAGTCATCTTGCCCATAAGACATGGCTCACATGTATCAAATGATTCAAAAGCAAATGATTCCAAAAGTCCATCAGAATGGAGTTTATTCATGTGTTTAACACCAATCTGACCTAGACGGCAGTACCACATATATGCAGATATATCATTATTAAGTTTAATTCTTTTAGCATCAACATTATGGATGTGCGTATGCGTACTATCGAGATTCAATAGAAATAAACCATTCATCACGTGTGCATGACCATAAAAGATATTATCCATATAAATCGAACAACCATTATTTTCAGATTTAAACGAATAACCACATCGCATCAAACAAGATCCAGATATAATGTTCATGCTCAATGCAGGCACCAAATAACAATTATTTAGGTTTATAACTAATCCCGATGGTAGGTGGAGAGGCAGCGTTCCGACGGTGATCACATCAACTCTTGATCCATTGCCGACACGCATCTTGACCTCACCCCTTGCTAACGGTCTCTTGTTCCGAAGCCCCTGATTCGAGTTACATATGTTAGCAACCGATCCGGTATCAAATACCCATGTGCTATTGCGAGTACTAGTCAAGTACACATCAATAACATGTATATCATATATACCTTTGTTTGCCTTGCTGGCTTTCTTGTCCGCCAAAAACTTGGGGCAGTTGCGCTTCCAATGATCAATCCCCTTACAATAGTAGCACTCGGTATCAGACTTAGGGCCAGCCTAGGATTTCTTTTCAGGCGCAGCAATAGATTTGCCGCCCTTCTTTCCCTTCTATTTACCCTTCTTGTATTTCTTGAAACCGGTGGTCCTATTGACCATCAACACTTGATTTACTTTCCTAATCTCCACTTCTGCAGTCTTAAGCATTGACAGAAGCTTGGGGAGAGTCTTCTTCATGCCCTGCATGTTATAGTTCATCAGGAAGCTCTTGTAGCTAGGTGGCAGAGATTAGAGAACACGATGTATTCCTAAATCAATAGGAATCGTTATTCCCAAGGACACAAGCTTATCGGCGTATCCAGACATTTTGAGTACGTGCTCACTTATGGAGCTGTTCTCCTCCATTATGCAGCTAAAGAACTTTTCAGAAGAATTATAACTCTCTACGGCAGCATGGGTATCGAAAATAATTTTCAATTCTCCCATGGTATCAAAGGCATTGCCATTTTCGAAACTCTTTCAAAGTTCTGGCTCTAGCACATACAGTATACCGCAATAAACTAAGTTGTGATCCTCCTGACGAATTATATAGACATTCTTTTCCTCGCCAGGGGCATCAGGAGCTGGTGGGGGGTCTAGCGGTGCCTCTAGCACATATTGCTTTTGTATAGCAGTGAGGAGAATCCTCAAATTCATAGCCCAATCGGTGAAGTTGCTACCATTCGCAGCAAGTTTCTCTTTCTCCCTGAACACATCTATTATATATTAAAAGTGCGTGATGGGTTAACCAGAATTAAGAGAATTAGACTAGAAATTCCCACAAAAATCAGACATATCTAGCCTTTGGTTTATTAGAGGATCCGTAAAAGTAAGAAAAACAACCATCAGATCTGTTCCCTAAAGTTCTATGAAAAAAACACGTTCCGCTGAAACCCCTCCCTTGCCCCATCTCCTCTTCCCGAAGAGTCCAGGCCATGCCCCGCTGCCTCTTCATCCTGGACCTCCCCTAAAGTTCTACGGTAGATGCTCACCATGATTCGCTCAGTTCCATGCAAGATGCCAGATCGCTGCATTCGCCGCCTCTACCCGCGCTCAACGATCATGGAGAGTGACCGTGTTATGGTTGTAGTGTTGATCATGGAGAGTGGCCGTGTTATGCCTCATCTGATCTGTGGCATGATCGCCGTCCGTGAGGGCCAGCCTACTTCAAAACCCCTAAATTAGTACGCCTTCCACTACGTCAAGTGGCAGCTCCATCTTCTTCAAAGCCAGTAAAACATTCGCTTAACTATTTTTTGATTAGTCCCATCTGCATATGTACTTTACTATTCTATCTTGATGTATTCTGTTAAGTCTTAATTTAATGGTCGCATGTTCAGTGCATGTATCCAATCAAGGAGTTGCAGCTGGATGCATGCATACCATATGATTACCACATGTAGGTAGGATCGATCCGATTTTTTCTGTAAGAACCGATGAGTTTATAGAAAATTGAGCCGTCTCACCTCTCCAAGAAATCAATACCCCAATAGAATTCCAATCTAGGGTTTTCTGATTAGAATTTCAAATCATGATCAAGGTTGATGTGCAATAACACATGTGAGCATGCTTGCAGGCAATCGGAGACAGAGATTTCAAGGAAAAGTGACATCGCTCTCCATGTCCCCTTGGTTACCATGTGAAAACGCTCTTTGGTATCCAATGTCAATGTCCCCTTGGTGATCAAATTTTTAATTTTATGAGTAGTTTCTCCTATTGTAATTTTCAAAACTCTGATTTCCTTAGCATCCTTTTCAATTGTTTTGCCATTCATAACCGGTCCTCCTCATAGTCGAAAGATTGTAAGCTCCCCTTCTATGCCGTCAGATCCTCACACAACTATGCTTACATTTTGTCAATCTGCAGGCCAAAAAGAACCTCATGACTATACAGACCGCTGCCGCGGGCCGGCCCATACCAGCGACTATATCTTGCAAATGTAAGCAATGCATGGCCGAAAAGGGCTGAACAAGTGCCATAGATTTGCGTTGTACCTCCCTGCTTCCGTGGCATCTTCAGTTCAACAGTTGGTAAACCTCTTCTCTCTTAAACATCAAGACAGTGATCGATGAACAAAAACGGTGAGACATGCACTAAGCTTCCTGATGTTATTTTTATAAGGAACCGCCACTACAGCGAAGGAGATCGGCAGCAGAGACACTATGGCAATATTGATCAATGAAGACCTAGCAGATTTCAACCAATGTCCTATCCTATCGGCAACCAAGATAGTACAAAGTAGAATAGGGCCACCGAAGAAAAAGTAAGAGATTGACAAAGTTTGACAGTTTTGATCTGCTCCGGACACATGCACATAGAAGTTACCCCAAAAATGTGCAATCTGCTAATTGAGTTCACCGAGCTAGCTAAAAGTCATCTTCTTAGCGTACAACATGCAAGGTAGTGATCTTCAAAATCATACATATATATTGGATGGTTGTAGTGTCTCTCTGAACTCTATTATTAGCCTCTGACTTATTTTGTCCAGTTTATTATCATGTTGGAGCTCTTGACAGTTGAGACGCTAGGGAGCTGACGACAATGATATATCATGGAAATCATGCGGCAAACCAGCGTAAATCATCTTCAGAATTGTATAAATATTTGTGTGTCTCTAGGCCTAATTAGTTTTGTAGAAATTGCAGTCATCGCGTTGGATTGTTCATAGCATAGGCTCTGGAGGATTACAACAATGGTATCTCAAGAGACTCATTCTGTAAGCCAACTCAAACTCTGGATACCCGTGTCTACCTCGGAGTAGGGTTAATCTTTCCAATCAAGCAAATAACAAACTGTTAGGGCCTTCCTAGCAGTTCTGCATCGCTGAGCAAAAATCGCTTACCATCACGCACAATCCAACAATATCTAGGTAACATT
Organism: Avena insularis; assembly: GCA_023614405.1. Classification (NCBI taxonomy): domain Eukaryota; kingdom Viridiplantae; phylum Streptophyta; class Magnoliopsida; order Poales; family Poaceae; genus Avena; species Avena insularis. The sequence goes on along the minus strand of CM042694.1, from coordinate 440,434,183 downwards.
GAATCCTGGTGCTTAGTCGTCTCATCAAGTGTTTTCGGTGGATTTGTCTACTTGCAAAAACAGATCGACTAGGGCCTTCGAGTTTTGGAAGGCTGCTCTCATTGTCCTTTGCACGATCTCTAACGATATACGTGTATCCTCACCTCCAAGTTGTTGGTCTTACAAGTTATTAATATACCTACTTTCTGGTGATTTTTAACTAATTGATCTTTTTGCTACTTTTATTCTGAACGAATTAATAGTGTCTAGCAGACCGATAAAAAACATGGTTTCTTATAGAATGTGTACATGATATTCTTAATGAGCGATGACAAGCACATGAGATGCCATTTTTTATTAATACAAATGAGGTCTATATACCCTTCATCCGATGATTTTTCATTAATATGGTAGATATAATCCGTTTATTTTCCATCTAGATCATTTTTTTTACAAATTGCTATATGCACTGATTCTTCACAAAGATCACTTATTTCTCATGAGACAACGGGTGACCTTTGGAGGAAATGAAAGCGAAAGTTACCATGTAAGAATCAAAAAAGGTGGCGGCCAATATTCAAGTGGTGAAGAATTAACCAGGTAATAATTACTACTCAATAACTATAAATGACACTCATTTGGGAAAAATGCACCATGTGTAAGATAATTGACCCATGGCCTTTTTTATTTATTCTAAATTGGAAAAGGTTGTATAGGAGATTATTGACTTCTTCTCTTATGCAACTATGATTTTAGTACTAATCAGACAAAGAATGCCCTATATCCTTTTCGCTGCTCTAGGTGTCTACAGGTTCAAGGTCACAGAGTGTTTAGTGCAAAATTTACTATGCCTTACAGATCACACAAGTGGTTCTTCACTTCAACATTTGTTTCGTTCTTCACAAGTTATGCATGTATGACCTTTGATGAGCACGGATGTCAGGTACCCCTCATATATATTAGTTTGGAAGAGTTATAAGGACTGAGTGCATATAAATAAATATAATAAAAGTGATATTATCACATAATTATCTGATTTGAAAATATGTAGATGTATTTTTAAATGACATTCACTTCATGGAAAAAATCCAATTTTACATTTTTGTCGCTAGGCCAATTTGTCATGGAAGCGCATAAATATCTTGAAATACGGCATCAGTAGGGCGGACGTCATGGTAAATTTTCATTATATGTTAAATTATTTTCACCTATGTTATATGGCGTACATTTTGGTTATGGTCATCAAGGTTTTATCAGATCCATCAATCATCGCATTCACCTGGAATACTACATGGACACCGCCTATAAGTGGATAGTGCATTGTAAGCTCAGGATAATTGTTTGTGTCGACCAAATTGCACTTAAGCACATGGTTCACTAGAGACATTTAATTGTTTTATCTACTCTAAGATATATTTAACTTTGGCATGTTTGATCTTTGAGACATTTCTAAAATTTTCAAATAATAGACAAGTTTAACTTTCGGATGTACATATTTTTTGTATCTATAAAAACATGCTCTCATTTTATTTTGAGTCGAGGGTAATTGGATAATTAGACAAGTTTTCACTTCATGGTCAACAAATATTTCATGCTTACTTTGTAAGATATTGCCCGCGTTTTACGCGGGTCACTGTGCTAGTTGAAATTAAAAGCAGGTGGTGCCATCTAGAACAGAATTTGTAAAGTTTATTTAGACTAATTTTATGATAGATTGAGTTCAACTAAACTCCCACTAAAAAACAACATCCCCGTGTCTTTTTGGATATTACATGAACCAAATCCACTACACCAAGTCCGATCATTTATATGGGCATCATATCAACTATATGACTCATGCTTAACCTTTCGGTCCGTGTTCCGAGGCCATGTGTGTACATGCTAGGCTCGCTAAGTAAGAACCTTAGTACTCGCATGTGTAAAACTGTCTTACACCCAAAATATGATCGTGGATTCAAGTACACCCGATCATCACGTGATGTCTTGAAGCGGCGAAACATAAATGGTGCGTACTTAAGGAAGAACACATTTTTATCTTGATATTTAAATGAGGGATCATCTTATAACGCTACTAAAACGCCAAACAAGCAATATAAGATGCGAACATCATACGTGTAAAGTGAAATGATATGGTTCTTGCATTTGATCACTATCATATGCATCATGGTATGATCTCTATCATTCCTTTGTGTGTAAGGTCAAGGTCTATGGAACTTATACGTTAAGTGTGTTGTAAGTGTATCAACTATACATCAACTCACAACAATGCCATATCGTGACACAAGCCCAGCAATGATCTAAACTAGACGCCTCTAATTTATCAATTGCAAGTTTTACGTGGCTTAGGGCTTTCGAAGATAGAACCATTCTTACCTACGAACATGGAACCACAACGATGATAACCAAATTATTAGCAAATCATTGTAAATCAAATATTTACTATAGTAGGAGAGACAGACACCCGCCAACCACTTATGCAAAACTAGTTGCATGTCAGTCGTGGAACCGGTCTCATGTGCGATGACATGTAAGGTTGGTCCGGGCCGCTTCATCCCACTATGCCACCAATATCCAAAGTAAATATAAGAAGCAATAACATGATCATCACCGCCCACATACTCTTATGTGTTCTACCCGTGCAAAGCACCTATGCTTAGATCGGGCTCTGATACCATTGAAGGGTTCGCAGCATAGAAAACAAAAAAATTCCTACGATGAGAACTATACGCCAAGATCTATCTACTAGATACAAGCAACGGTTGGATATACATCCATAGAGAACTTACCCTCGAAGACAACAAAGTTTTGTTAATGAGTAGGAACTCGTGGATGATGTAGTCGTACGCTTGCCGATCTTAATATCGTGTGGAAGTCCTAGCACCGCAAACCAGCAGCGCATCCGCACTCGCACACACGTTCAGGACACCGAACAACCTCTGCCTCCTCGCTCTAGCGATGCAGCGGAAGCAGCAACTCCTTCCAGACGAAATGCCACCGGGAACATGTATCTCGCTAATCCGAGACCATGGGGGAATAATTCTAGAGGGGGAGAGAGATCCTTCACGAGGAGGTGTGAGTAAGAAGGGTGAGAGGGGTGGCCTTTTATAGGAGGAGGGGGTACCCCTCCCCATGGCCGGCGCCCCATGGGAGGTGACCCCTCACCTCCCACATTCATGTGGTGGTAACCCCCCCCCCCCCCACATAAAAGTGTCCCTTAACATTCCTCTTTAAAGTCTTTACTTTAAATGCATTAAATTTCTCCAAATTTAATGCTCTCTCATTTAATAAAACTCTTTTATTAAATTTATTCAGAATTTTGTTAATTACTTTAATTAACAAACATTCACATAAAACCCCCTGCAACATTTCAATATTACATACAGAACCAATTTCAGCAATTTTACCCAAAACAGTTTTGGTGTCTATTGAAATAATTCCAGCGCTTTGCAATTCATTCATCTAAAACACATTTGCTCCAAATGGTGTTGGTGTCCCTTAAGTGTGTCACCCTACGGTTCGTGAATAATGCAGACATGATCGAGACCCCTCTCAGATCAATAATCAGAAGCGGGACCTAGAGATCCATACTGACTCCTACACATTCTACGATGACTTATGTGATCGTGAGAACCTTTAACACTAGTAACTAAATCCCTTTGTCTCGCGATATATTACATGTCCGAGATTCGATAATAGGTATCTCCATACCTAGTTTGATCTCGTTACCGACATGTACTCTTTTCTCGTTCCCGTGATATAACATTCTAGTGATCTCATCACTTCCTTGCAAGCTAACCAATGTGATATCACCGAGAGGGCCTAGAGAATATCTATCCGTCATCGGGATGGAAAAATCCCACTCTTGATCCATGAGATTCTACATAACACTTTTGTAGCACTGAACCCACCTTTATAATCACCCTTTCACGGTGTGACGTTTGATGTTATCAAGATACTCTTCCAGTGTTACTGATTAACATGATCTCATGGTCTAAGGACTAGGATTACTTTGTTAGATGTTATAGCAATATAAACACAATGACTTTGATCGTAATGCTATACTTCGGATGAATGTTCATCACATCATACCACTAATGTTGTGACCTCTTTATTAACAACATCCAATGTCCATGATCAGGAAACCTTGATCATCTTGTTAATCAACGAGCTAGTTTATAAGAGAGGCATAACTAGGAACTTTCCTTTTGTTTATTAAACACACATGTATTAACGTTTCCAAATTAATACAATTATAGCATGCAAAATAGACATATATCATATACTTGGAATATTTATAATAACAACTTTATTATTGCCTCTCAGGGCATATTCCCTTCACAGATTTTGTTCATCCTCAAGGGATTGAGAGAGAGATGCAATTTCATCGGCGGCCTCTCTTTCATTTTTACCTAGCATGTCAATTAATTCTTCCTTTTTCATCTAGCATTTCCCTAGCATAGTCAAGTTGGTTTGCAAGGGTTTCAAAGCAAGTTTTGGTGTCATCATCTAATTGATCAATGAATTCACACATGCTAACCATCTCCTTCTTTGCCTCTAGACCATCAAGATCATGCAAAGCAAGTTCATTTGAAGGAGACTTGGAAGTGGGTGTTACCTTGGTGGCCTTGGCCATGAGACACTTTTGGTAGGGGTGGATGATGTTCTCATTAGGCAAGTCGAAGAGAGACACTCGTCAAGTAGAGGAGGTGGCAATAGCGGTGACTCCCATGATCTCTCCACCTTGACCTTCACTATCATCATCATCCTCTGCCCCGAGAAGTACTCTTCATGGACCACCATTGCTCTTTCCTTGTTTGCGAGGTTCTTGTTCGGGAAGTTCTTGTTCATTGGGTGAGGACATCTTGGTTTGCTCTTCTGGATGAGATGACCACCATTGTCCTCTCTATTTTTGAAAGGGCATTGGGCCACGAAGTGACTCTTGTCATTGGAATTGTAGCAAGATCTTTCCTTAGGAGCCTTCATGGTTGAGTTGAATCTTGGGTTATCCCTTGACCATGACTTCACGCCTGGCTTGTTCCAAAAGGCTATTGATGCGAGAGCCAAATGCTCATTGAAGGCATACTGGATGTCCTCTTGAGACCACTCACTAGTGTCTTATTCTTCATCAATTTCCACCACTTTGGCCTTCAAGGCAAGATTCACCTTTTGAGATCCATAAGCACGAGTACAAGCGGACTCCGCATTATTTTTGGCAATCGTCATGGAAATAACTTCACTCAACACTTATTGTGATGTCATGATGTGACAATTGCTTCTCCCTAGATGTAGTTGAGATTTTTCTCCTCAAAAGGAAGAAGGGCTTGACCAAACTTTCTCTTCATGAACTTGTCATCAAAATAGGTAGCTCCAAGGTCCCTCATAGTGCAGCAAAGAACCTTGAGACGGCGATACATCTCTTTGGGAGTCTCATCATCTTGCATAGCAAATCCATCAGACTCATTGATGATTTCATCAAACTTGGAGCTTTGAATGCTAGCATTCCCGACAAATAACTCGATGAGATGATCCCAAGATTCTTTGGCGGTGGACAATTTGCAAATGTGAGCAAAGTCCTTGGGATTCAATGCCTTTTGAATCATGCCCAAGCCGGTGGCATTGAGCTGCTTGTCCACGACCTCGGCCCGGGTCAAGCTCTTTGCATCAAATGGCAAGAATCCTTCTTGCACAATCCTCATCAATTCAATAGAAGAGTTGGAAATGTGAGATTGCATTAGATATTGCCAGTTGGTGAAATTTGAAGTATCTAACATGGGAGGTTCTCCTTGAGGTATGACATGTGGCATTGGAATAGGTGGGTTCGGAGTGTACTTCGGGGGTGGGGACACTGTCAAGTAATCATTTCCCACATCTCCCTCTTTGGAGGATGAGTCACCTACCCCCTCAGTGTTCTCACTTGGGTGCTTGAAAGTTTAAGCAACAAATCCTAAGCCTAAGTGAGGGGAGACTGCCGCGGGATTCACCACGGGGGCGACCAAGGGTATGGTCTCGGGAGGAAGCTTGGTGGTTTGGGATAGAACATGAGGAGTAGCTATCTTGGGGTTGTTCTTAAAGGACTGCAAAGAGTCATCATTTCCTCGAATTTGGACATCATGGAAGTCTCCAATTGCTTGAGGTCTTCCATTGATGCTGAAATCTTGGAGTAGTCACTACCACTACCCTCTTCATCGGCCATCGTCTCTTAGGCGGTAAATCCTGAAGTAAGAGCCTTGGATATGATACCAATTGAAAGGTCCAAACTTTGGTCGAGTAGAGGGGGTGAATAGGAGACTACAAATTTTTATCTTTTTCTTACAAATTTTGGCTTTGCACAAAATTAAGTTATCTAGAGATGCAACTAGATGAACAACCTATATGCCAAATGATACAATAAGTAAACAAAGCGGTAAAGCAAGTAGTAAAGGAGAGGAACGAGTAAACCGGTAAGGGGACATGGAGATGTAATTCCTGTAGTTCACTTCCAAGGAAGCTACGTCTAAGTTGGAGAGGTGTCGAGGCCACACAAGGTCACCCGAGCTCCACAAAGGCCTCACCTTCTTCTCCCGTGAGCTCCACCACAAAGGTGGTCTCACAATCCACTAACTAGTGACCTTGAAGGCACCAACAGAAACCTTTACAACAAGGTTGAGGGGAGGCTCCACAACTCAATTGGAGGCCCTCAATGACACCACGAAGCTTCACAACAATTGCCCTAGCTTCGAGGATTCCCTACACCATCTAGGGTTCCAAGATCCCAAGAGTAACAAGATCCAGAAAGGATGGGTGGGGGATATCATGATTCCTTTGGTGGAAGTGTAGATCTAGGTCACCTCTCCCACTCTGCAAAAGATCAAGAGGTATGAGTGGCTAGGGAGAGAGATCTAGGAAGATGAAGATCTTGTATTAATGGAGGAGAGAGAAAATTGAAGAGTTAGGTGGGGAGGAGGAAGAGGGGTGCCTTAAATAGGCCCCATTCAAACTGAGCCGTTGCTGCCCCCGCGACACCACCGGTACTACCGGTGGGCGACCTGTAATTCCGGTGAGCCCTCTCCAACAGCTCTGAAGCTGACGGGAGTGGCTCCTGGTATGGCCGGAAGTTATGGCTTAGTGCAAGAAGAACTACTGACCGGTACTATTGGCAGAAGTTCCGACCCAAGTTCCGGCAAATGGACAGTTCAAAACAGAAGTATCTCTGAATCGGACCAGGGTGTCCCTAGAACTTGGATTGGAACTAAATCTAGAAATACTGGGTCGCGAGGTCCCTAGCCGCAATTACCGGTGTCTGAGCGGTAGTACCACACACGGTTTCCAAAGGAAGTGGCCAGGTAGTGCCAACGAGAAGTTCCGGTCAGGATTGACCAGTACTACCAGACCTACTTCCAGCATTGATGGGACTCTAAGTTGTATTTATTTCGCTTCTATTGTAATAATGTAAAGTCTGGATTATTCGATTCATGTAATAAAGACTTGTGTTTTACATGATATTTCATCGACTGTGAGTGCTAGCTAATGATCTAGGGACTAGCATGTTAATCACAGGGACTTAAGATCTCTACTAGATCCAAGGTCACTATAGCGGTGGTTGTGGAACAAGCCGTACCACCATTGATACGCTAACCCTGTTACCCAATTCTTCAAACAAAGCAGAAGTAGAGAAAATCTCTACACATGCATATTCATATTATAAACAGGATTTATTACCTTTGTTAAGATCCTAGTTGTCAGTATTTTAAGATATCATATTCAATAAATCACATGCTTCTTCCATACCCTTATGAGTAAAACTTCCTCAAGAAGAATTATCCAGAAAGTCCTTTTGATTTTGAGGAAGTATCACATAAAGATTGATTAATATAATGGTTTTAGATAAACCATGATAAGGATTCTTACGAAGAAGCTCTTTTAATCTCCCCCAATATTGAGTAATACTTTCTCTAGCATAAGGCCAAAAAAATATGGCAACAATCACTATAAGCCTTCATAGAAGAATAGAATTTTAGATAGAAAGCCTTCTTTCGAAAATCTCAATCAAGATGATGTTCTTCATGGAGATATTTAAACCATAAACGAGCATCCCCGGTGAGACATAAATATAATAATTTCATTTTCACTTCATCTTCAGAAATACTAGAGAGTTTAAAGAGAGAACATCTCTCTCCAATCATTTGTAAATGGTCCTAAGTAGTTTTACTTTCATCTGCTGAAAAAGCAAGTTTCATAACATCTTTAACAACACCCATAGGAATTTGGTACTCCCTTTCTGACACAGGAGGTTTGGACACATTTTTATTTTTAACTGAGTGAACATAGCTCAAAAGAGAGGTTCTAACAATTCCAATGCTCATTGTAACAACACTAAAGTAGAACAATAAATGGTAAAAACAAATTTCAAGTTTCCTTACCAATAGCGCTATGCTCCCTGACAACAGCGGTACAAAAGTATCTTTATGTCTCCCAAGTGCAGGAGATATATTGTAGTAACTTTTAGTATAGAAAAGGTTGTCAAACCCAAGAGGATTTGAAGGTATCGATTAGCAATTTCAATAAGTAAAACAACAAAAGATCACTACAACACGGAGTCTAGGCATTGGCGCTTATAGACACCAAGGCACAACCTTAGTCGCCGCGGTCGTGCTAGCGTGGCAAAAAAGCTGCCAGTGATAACTACGTCGAGTATTCTGAAATGACGGTGGATGTTTTGGCACAAAAAAACGTGACCCGCCGAGCTAGCGCTTCCATGGCAGCAAAGCCTTCAGGCCACAACCCATGTAGGGAGGCACTATCTAGGTGTCGTGGTAGCTGTGAGACTATGGCACAATATGGTACCGTGCTACATAACTCGTGCACGGCATAATTTTAGTGCCCCAATGATGCTTTTAGGTGTAGCAATTTAGCCAGCGGTTTCGATATTTAGGGTTCTCCCTAATTTACACCAAATCACACATGATGCTTCCAAATTCACAGCACAAATTCGAATATATAGCATAATAGAGTATCCAATACATACATTGTAGCACTACAAAAGGCATCATAATCAGTTTTGATACATCCATCACACAAGTTCTGAAGATAAGTTTAAGTGTAATCGACTACACATGGATTAACTCAAACTTCGACTAGCAGGGAACCCATCTCGTTTAGGGTAACAAGTGCTACGATGAAGTGATGATTGCTTGGTCTTCAGTTGAGTCTAGGAGCAAACTCCTGATGAACAAGGAATAAAAAGAACTATAAATCACTTTGTTGCAAACAAGGAAATATGTATAGTAGCATATATACTAGCTAAAAGACCAGACATACTTTTGTTCAATCCAAGAATAGAAATAGGTCTACTGTTGGACCTAGGAGCTCCTTCTACCTTCATGACCTACGAAGTCAGTAGTTACGCATTTGTTAGGATATGCGCATTTGATAAATCTAGTATCTAGGAGTCAATATTCACATACATTTGCAAATGGCTAGGTAATGTTGACGTTAAGAGCTTGTCCCAACTTCTTAACCTTTACGAATGGCCCAGGCATTGGCAGATGCTTTTCCACCACATCATCAATTAGAATCATGCAGTAATCTCCTAACGGTTGTCCATCATCCCATAGTGCATGCTTGTCTGTGCAAGTTACCTTCCCAAATGCAATTGTCCTATCACTTGTCATGGATCACAGACCCACTCTTTATCCAATCTATAGGAAGTTAATGTAGTATCAACAACATATGCATTCCTAACAGCTAACATATGTATACAAGACATATACCTGAGTTGCGCAGTTAGTTAAACTCAAAGACTTGAGAACATACTCTTCATGGTGGTCCTCGGACTATAAAAGTGCATTGGTCAAGAATTGCAATGCATAACACGGTAATATGAAGAAGTAAGTACTAAATTGTGCAATGATCACCTACATCAAGGGCATGAAAACTGGAGGCCTAGGACGACCACATCCTGAGTTCTTCTTCTTGGAATTATTTCCACCAATAGATGAATCTGTAGCTCATTTCGAAGCAACAACAATAGTGTGGGGGGTTAGCCTCAGTAGAATCCGGAGGGGTGGTTATAGCAGCATCTGGAGGGGTAGTTATAGCAGCATCAGCATCATCTGGAGTTGTACCAGCAGCAACACCACCATCTAGGGGTGTACCAGAAGTAGCACCAATAACATCTGAAGTTAGCACTTCAGTATCACCAGCTACTCCAGTTAGCACATCATCAATAGGAGTCGACAATAAAGGAGTAGTAGGAGTTTGAATTCTTCTAGTAGTTGGCACAATACAAGCTAGCAGGGAATGATGAATAACTTCAACACTTCTGACACTGGATGGGAGAGTAATTACAACACCACGTGGAGGTAGAGAACATTGAGGTGCCACTTCAGGAATTCTGATATCTATGGCATCAAAAAGTGCCACATCTGGGATAGGCTGCACAGCTTGAGACATTCTTCGAAGAGGTGATTGCACACTAGCTTCTGGTCGACTAGTGCTCTACCCTGGTATGCAAGATTGGTTGGCAGAAATTTCTTGACTATCCAACTTCTGTTGCATTGCATTTATTCTTTCCTCCTAGGCATCCAACTTGGTGATATGGACAACATTCATCGACATAAGCTCACAGTTATCCTATAATATTTCTGTACACCTCGCAAATTTTCTTGCAATCTCAAACATCTTGCAGGCATGAGGTAACAACCCCAATCCACGAACTCTACCTCTTATTGTTGGGTTTGCATCATAGAAAACAAAAAATTTCCTACAATGAGAACTATACGCCAAGATCTATCTACTAGATACAAGCAACGGGTGGATATACATCCATAGAGAACTTACCCTCAAAGACAACAGAGTTTTGTTAACGAGTTGGAACTGGTGGATGATGTAGTCGTACGCTTGCCGATCTCAAGATCATGTGGAAGTCCTAGCGTCGCAAATCAGCAGTGCATCCGTCCTCGCACACACGTTCAAGCCACCGAACAACCTCCACCTCCTCACTCTAGCGAATCAGCGAAAGAAGCAACTCCTTCCAAACGCAAGGTCACCGGGAACATGTATCTCGCTAATCCGAGACCATGGGGAAATATATCTAGAGGGGGAGAGAGATCCTTCACGAGGAGGTGTGCTTTGTGAGGGAGGAGAGGGGGGCCTTTTATAGGAGAGGGGGCTCCTCCCCTCCCATGTCCGGCGGCCAAGGGGGGTGCCCCCACCTCTTCCTCATTCATGTGGTGGACGCTCCACTCACATCAATTTTGCCTCCACCCAAAATTACACTCACATACATTAAATATCCACCAAATTTAATGCAACTCTCATTTAATAAAACTCTTTTATTTTTTATTCAGAATTTTGTTAACTACTTTAACTAACAAACATTCACATAAAACCCCTTGCAACATTTCAATATCACATGCAGAACCAGTTTCTACAATTTCACCCGAAACAATTTCGGTTTCCATCGAAATAATTCCAGCGCTTTGCGATTCTTTCGTCTGAAACATATGTGCTCCAAAATGGTGTTCGGCAACCCTTAAGTGTGTAACCCTACGGGTCGCGAATAATACAGACATGATTGGGACCCCTCTCAAATCAATAATCAGAAGCGGGACCTAGAGATCCATACTGACTCCTGCACATTCAAAGATGACTTCTGTGATAGTGAGAACCTTTAACGCTAGTAACTTAATCCCTTTGTCTCATGATATAATACATGTCCGAGATTCGATCATTGGTATCCAAATACCTAGTTTGATCTCGTTACCGGCATGCACTCTTTTCTCGTTCCCGTGATATAACATTCTAGTGATCACATCACTTGCTTGCAAGCTATCTTAATGTGATATCACCGAGAGGGCCTAGAGTATATCTATCCGTCATCGGGATTGACAAATTCTACTCTTGATCCATGAACCTCAACATAACACCTTCGTAGCACTGAACCCACCTTTATAGTCACCCTGTTACGGTGTGACGTTTGATGTTATCAAGATACTCTTCCGATGTTAGCAATTAACATGATCTCATGGTCTAAGGACTAAGAATACTTTGTATGATGTTATAGCAATATAAACATAATGACTTTGATCGTAATGCTATACTTCGGATGAATGTTCATCACATCATTTCACAAATGCTGTGACCTCGTTATTAACAACATCCAATGTCCATGATCAGGAAACTTTGATCATCTTGTTAATCAACGAGCTAGTCTATAAGAGAGGCATAACTAGGAACCTTTTTGTTTATTAAACACACATGTATTGACATTTCCTATCAATACAATTATAGCATGCAAAATAAACATCTATCATATACAAGGAATACATAATAACAACTTTATTATTGCCTCTCATAGCTTATTTCCTTTAGTCTCCGACTTGCACTAGAGACAATAATCTAGTTCACATAGTGATAAATATAACACCCATGGAGTTCTGGTGTTGATCATGTTTTTCCCTAGGGAGAACTTTAGTCAACGGATCTACTACATTTAGGTCCATGTGTACTTTACAAATCTTGATATCTCCATCCTTGACATGCTCGCAGATGGATTGAAACCGGCGCTTAATATGCTTGGAATTCTTGTGAGAACTTGGTTCCTTGGTGTTGGCTATGGCTCCATTGTTGTCACAATATATCACCATTGGGTCCAATGCACTAGGAACCACACCTAGTTCCGTTTTGAACTCCTTCATCCAAACCGCTTCCTGTGCCGCTTCTGAAGCAGCAACATATTCCGCCTCCGTCATTGATCCAACCACCACAGGTTGTTTGGAACTCCTCCAACTAACTGCTGCTCAGCTCAAGAGAAATACATATCCGGATTGAGACTTAGAGTCATCCGGATCAGTGTCAAAGCTAGCATCAACATAACACTTAGCGACTAGCTCTTCTTCACCTCTGTATATAAGAAACATATCCTTAGTTCTTCTTAAGTACTTAAGGATATTCTTGACCGCTATCCAGTGTTCCGAACCTAGATCATATTGGTACCTACTAGTCAAACTAATAGCATGTGCCACATCCGGTCTTGTACATAGCATGGCATACATTATAGAGCCTATGGCTGATGCATAGGGGATCTTATCCATTATCTCTCTTTCTTCCGCCGTAGACAGACTTTGAGTCTTACTCAATGTCTTGCCTTGCAACATAGGTAAGAACCCCTTCTTACTTCCATCCATATTAAACTTCTTTAATATCTTATCAAGGTATGTACTCTGCGATAGCCCAATTAGGCGCCTTGATCTATCTCTATAGATTTTAATGCCTAATATATATGAAGCTTCACCAAGGTCCTTCATCAAAAATTTGCTGTTTAGATAACTTTTAACACTATTAAAAAGATCTATATCATTTCCAATCAATAATATGTCATCCACATATAATATCAGAAATGCCACATTGCTCCCACTCACTTTCTTGTAAATACAAGCCTCTCCATAAGTTTGGACAAACCCAAACTCTTTGATCACCTCATCAAAGTGGAGATTCCAACTCCGGGATGCTTGCTTCAGTCCATAGATGGATCGCTGAAGCTTGCACATCTTATCAGCATTCTTAGGATCGACAAAACCCTTAGGTTGTATCATATCAACTCTTCTTCAATATTACCATTGAGGAACACAGTTTTGACATCCATCTGCCATATTTCATAATCGAAATATGTAGCAATTGCTAACATAATCCTAACCGACTTTAGCATCGCTACGGGAGAGAATGTCTCATCGTAGTCAACTCCTTGAATTTGTTGAAACCCCTTTGTGACAAGTCGAGCTTTATAGATGGTCACATTACCATCAACATCAGTTTTTTTGAAAATCCATTTATTCTCAATGGCCTTTCGATCATGAGGTAAGTCCACCAAGGTCCAAACCTGGTTTTCGTACATGGATTCCATCTCGGATTTCATGGCTTCTAGCCATTTGTTGGAATCCAGGCTCATCATCGCTTCTTCATACGTCGCAGGGTCATCCATTTCATCAATCATGAAATTCATAACAGGATTGCCGTACAGTTCAGGAGCTGCACGTGTCCTGCTTGACCTACGAGGTTCGGTAGTATCCTCTTTCAGAGTTTCATGATCATTATCATTAGCTCTCTCTTCATCAGGTGAAGTCAACTCCGAAACAACTTCCGGTGCTGCGCCACTCTCCATTTCATGAAGAGAAGGTTCAATAACCTCTTCAAGTTCTATGTTCTAACTATTCACACCTTTCGTGAGAAACTCCTTCTCAAGAAAGGATCCATTCTTGGCAACAAAAACCTTGCCCTCGGATCTGTGATAGAAGGTATACCCAATCGTTTCCTTAGGGTATCCTATGAAGACGCATTTTTCTGCTTTGGGTTCGAGTTTATCCGGCTGAAGTTTCTTCACATAAACATCGCATCCCCAAACTTTAAGAAATGACATCTTAGGTTTGTTTCCAAACCATAATTCATACGGTGTTGTTTCAACGGATTTAGATGGTGCCCGATTTAAAGTGAATGCAACGGTTTCCAGTGCATAACCCCAAAATGATAGTGGTAAGTCAGTCAGAGACATCACCGATCAAACCATATCCAATAAAATACGATTACGACGTTCCGACACACCATTACGTTGTGGTGTTCCGGCAGGCGTGAGTTGTGAAACTATTCCACAATCTTTCATATGTGTGCTAAACTCATAACTAAGATACTCTCCTCCACGGTCGGACCGCGGAAATTTGATCTTTCTGTTATGATGGTTTTCCACTTCATTCTGAAATTCCTTGAACTTTTCAAAGGTTTCAGACTTATGTTTCATCAAATAGATATACCCGTATCTACTCAAATCATCCGTGAAAGTAACAAAATAACGATATCCACCTCGTGCTGACACACTCATTGGTCCACACACATCAGAATGTATGATTTCCAATAAATCTGTCGCCCGTTCCATTGAACCAGAAAACGACGTTCTAGTCATCTTGCCCATAAGGCATGGCTCACATGTATCAAATGATTCAAAATCAAGTGATTCCAAAAGTTCATCAGAATGGAGTTTCTTCATGCGTTTAACACCAATATGACCTAGACGGCAGTGCCACATATATGTAGATATATCATTATCAAGTTTAATCCTTTTAGCATGAACATTATGAATATGCGTAATACTACTATCGAGATCCAACATGAATAAACCATTCATCACAAGTGCATGACCATAAACGGTATCATTCATATAAATCAAACAACCATTGTTTTCAGATTTATAGGAATAACCACTTCGCATCAAACACGATCCGAATGCAATGTTCATGCTCAATGCAGGCACCAAATAACAATTATTTAGATTTATCACTAATCCCAATGGCATATGGAGAGGCAGTGTTCCGACGACGATCACATCAACTCTTGATCCATTGCCGACCCGCATCGTGACCTCGTCCCTTGCTAGCTGTCGCTTGTTCTGCAGCCCCTGAATCGAGTTACATATATTAGCAACCGATCATGTATCAAATACCCAGGTGTTACTGCGAGTACTAGTCAAGTACACATTAATAACATGTATATCACATATACCTTTGTTTGCCTTGCCGGCCTTCTTGTCCGCCAAATACTTGGGGTAGTTGCACTTCCAATGGCCAGTCCCCTTGCAATAGTAGCACTCGGTATCAGACTTAGGGCCAGCTCGAGATTTCTTTTCAGGTGCGGCAACAGATTTTCCGCCCTTTTTTCCCTTTTGCTTGCCTTTCTTGTCGTTCTTGAAACCGGTGGTCTTATTGATCATCAACACTTGATGTTCTTTCCTAATCTCCACTTCTGAAGTCTTAAGCATTGACAGAAGCTTGGGAAGAGACTTCTTCATGCCCTGCATGTTATAGCTCATCACGAAGCTCTTGTAGCTAGGTGGCAGAGATTGGAGAACACGATGTATGCCTAAGTCAATGGGAATCGTTATTCCCAAGGACACAAGCTTATCGGCGTACCCAGACATTTTGAGTACATGCTCACTAATGGAGTTGTTCTCCTCCATCATGCAGCTAAAGAACTTTTCAGAAGCATTATAACTCTCTACGGCATCATGGGTATCGAAAATAATTTTCAATTCTCCCATGGTATCAAAGGCATTGCCATTTTCGAAATGCTTTCGAAGTTCTGGCTCTAGCACATACAGTACGCCGCAATAAACTAAGTTGTGGTCCTCTTGACGAGTTATATAGACATTCTTTTCTTCGTCAGGGGCATCAGAAGCTGGTGGGGGGCCTAGCGGTGCCTCTAGCACATATTGCTTTTGTGCAGCAGTGAGGAGAATCCTCAAATTCATAGCCCAATTTGTGAAGTTGCTACCATTCGCAGCAAGTTTCTCTTTCTCCATGAACACATTGAAATTAAAAGCAGGTGGTGCCATCTACAACCGAATTTGTAAAATTTATTTAGACCAAGTTTATGATAGATTGAGTTCAACTAATCCAAATTACTAATGAACTCCCACTCAAAAACGACATCCCTCGTGTCTTTTTGGTGATTACATGAACCAAATCCACTACACCAAGTCCGATCATCACGTGAGTCGGTGTAGCTTCAAAGGCGAGCATCTATATGGGCATCATATCAACTATATGACTCATGCTTAACCTTTCGGTCCGTGTTCCGAGGCCATGTATGTACATGCTAGGCTCGCCAAGTAAGAACCTTAGTATTCACGTGTGTAAAACTATCTTACACCCATTGTATGAAAGCGTAGAGTCGAGTAGACCCGATCATCACGTGATGTCTCGAAACACGATCCATAGAACGGTGCATACTTAAGGAAGAACACATTTTATCTTGATATTTACACGAGGGATCATCTTAGAATGCTACTAAAAGCGCCAAACTAGCAATATAAGATGCAAACATCTAATGTGTAAAGTGAGATTATATGGTCCATGCATTTGATCTCTATCATATGCATCGTGGCATGATCTCTATCATTCCTTTGTGTGTAAGGCCAAGGTCTATGGAACTTACACGTTAAGTGTGTTGTAAGAGTATCTATCATACATCTACTTACAACATTACCATATCAAGACACTAGCCCAGCAACGATCTAAACTAGACGCCTCTAATTTATCCATTGCAAGTTTTACGTGGCTTAGGGCTTTCGGAGATAGAACCGGTCTTACCTATGAACATGGAACCACAACGAGGATAACCAAGTTATTAGCAACTCGTTGCAAATCATATATTGACTATAGTAGGAGAGACAGACACCCGCCAGCCACTTATGCAAAACTAGTTGCACGTCAGTCGTGGAACCGGTCTCATGTGCGATGACATGTAAGGTTGGTCCGGGCCGCTTCATCCCACGATGCCACCAATATCCAAAATACATGAAAGGAGCAATAACATGATCATCATCGCCCACATATAAACATATGTGTACTACCCGTGCAAAGCACCTATGCATAGATCAGGCTCTGATACCACTGTTGGGTTCGCAGCATAGAAATAAAAAAATTCCTACGATGATAACTATATGCCAAGATCTATCTACTAGATATAATAAACGGGTGGATATACATCCATAGAGAACTTACCCTCGAAGACAACAGAGTTTTGTTAACGAGTTGGAACTCGTGGATGATGTAGTCGTACGCTTGCCGATCTCAAGATCGTGTGGAAGTCCTAGCGCCGCAAATCAGAAGAACATCCATCCTTGCACACACGTTCAAGCCACCGAACAACCTCCACCTCCTCGCTCCAGCGAATCAGCGGAAGCAGCAACTCCTTCTAGACGCAAGGCCACCGGGAACATGTATCTCTCTAATCCAAGACCATGGGGAAATATATCTAGAGGGGGAGAGAGATCCTTCACGAGGAGGTGTGCTTTGTGAGGGAGGAGAGGGGGGCTCCTCCCCTCCCATGGCCGGAAGCCAAGGGGAGTGCCCCCACCTCTTCCTCATTCATGTGGTGGAAGCTCCACTCACATCAATTTTGCCTCCACCCAAAATTCCACTCACATGCATTAAATTTCCACCAAATTTAATGCAACTCTCATTTAATAAAACTCTTTTAGTTATTTTGTTTAGAATTTTGTTAATTACTTTAATTAACAAATATTCACATAAAACCCCTTGCAACATTTCAATATCACAATGCAAAACTAGTTTCTGCAATTTCACCTGAAACAATTCCGGCTTCCATCGAAATAATTCTAGCGCTTTGCGATTCTTTCGTATGAAACATATGTGCTCCAAAATGGTGTTCGGAAACCCTTAAGTGTGTCACCCTACGGTTCGCGAATAATGCAGACATGATTGAGACCCCTCTCAAATCAATAATCAGAAGCGAGACCTGGAGATCCATACTGACTCCTGCACATTCAACGATGACTTCTGTGATCATGAGAACCTTTAACGCTAGTAACTTAATCCCTTGGTCTCATGATATAATACATGTCCGAGATTCGATCATCGGTATCCAAATACCTAGTTTGATCTCGTTACCGACATGCACTCTTTTCTTGTTCCCGTGATATAACATTCTAGTGGTCACATCACTTGCTTGTAAGCTATCTTAATGTGATATCACCGAGAGGGCCCATAGTATATCTATCCATCATCGGGATTGACAAATTCCACTCTTGATCCATGAGCCTCAACATAACACCTTTGTAGCACTGAACCCACCTTTATAGTCACCCTGTTACGGTGTGATGTTTGATGTTATCAAGATACTCTTCCGGTGTTAGCAATTAACATGATCTCATGGTCTAAGGACTAAGATTACTTTGTATGATGTTATAGCAATATAAACATAATGACTTTGATCGTAATGCTATACTTCGGATGAATGTTCATCACATCATTTCACAAATATTGTGACATCATTATTAACAACATCCAATGTCCATGATCAGGAAACTTTGATCATCTTGTTAATCAACGAGCTAGTCTATAAGAGAGGCATAACTAGGAACCTTTTTGTTTATTAAACACACATGTATTGACGTTTCCTATCAATACAATTATAGCATGCAAAATAAACATCTATCATATACAAGGAATACATAATAACAACTTTATTATTGCCTCTCAGGGCATCTTTCCTTCACTTATATCTTTTGGAAAGGCATGGGTATAAAGGTCACCTTCTTCAATATGTCTGTACTCGAGGCCTAGATCAAGTAGAAGTTCTCTTTACATATTGGCCTAGCATATTGTTTGTACTAGCATTAACCATCACATATATACATCGTATGTTAGAAGATAGTGAATAATAACTTACCATATTTCTTTCAGCCACTTCATCAACAAGTACATTGTCTTTGGTTGTGTGTGTGGCTCTATACAGTTTAGCTCTTGTAATTGGACGATTATGAGCTTTCTCCTAATCAAAGAAACACTCATTCAGATATATGATATCAAGCAAAGGATCTCCTGTTTCATCCTCGGGATCATCTGGTGCAGAATGCTATAAGTGAAACAAAGGATCTTCATGTTCTTCCTCGGGATCATCTGGTGCGGTGGGTTGTAAGTGAAATTTAAGAGTAATCAGAAGTGGGTAAAGTAGAATTTTGGGTGAATCAATAATGGTAGAACAACAACCAGGCAAGTATAAACAACCTCATCTATAACATTGTTCTGTC
Source organism: Avena insularis (assembly GCA_023614405.1). NCBI lineage: Eukaryota > Viridiplantae > Streptophyta > Magnoliopsida > Poales > Poaceae > Avena > Avena insularis. The sequence goes on along the minus strand of CM042694.1, from coordinate 440,414,625 downwards.
TAGGAACAACTGGATCTTCGTGAGAGGATGGTCGTATAAGGAACCTGTGTACAAAATTCCTTTTCCTGATTCTTGCATTTTTTGCTTCTATGGTTTCCAAGCTAGGGTTTGGCATCCATGGCGAGGAAGAGGGGGAAGTGGCGTGCGAGGGTTCTCCTGGCAGCGTTGGTGGGGTAATTGTAGGCTCTAGGGGAGCGACACGGATCTTGGCACGGCGGCGGCGGCGGACGGCATCGCCGGCGACAACGGATCACCGCTTCGTCATCGACAAATACGACGCTAGTCGAAGCAGTATCGGGCTGCAGGTTGGCTGCCTTGGGCCCCGATGGCTCAATGCACGGCGCCCAGAAAAATGCTTGATGGCGGTGTTGATGTAGAGCTCGTTGGGAACCCCAAGAGGAAGGTATGATGAGCATAGCAGAAAGTTTCCCTCAGTTATGAAACCAAGGTTTAATCGAACCAGTAGGAGCAAGGAAACACCCCAAAGGTGTCACTAGCTAAGCTTTGGCAGGGCGCACTACCGGTGCTAGTAGCAACGTGGAGACCTGCACAACACAACCACAGAACTTTGTCCCCAACTTGCGATGAGGTTGTCAATCTCACCGTGTTTTGCGGAAAACAAAGGATTAAACATATTGAATGGAAAGAAGTAAAATTTTGCAGAAAATAAACACAAAGCAGTAAACAGTTTATAGATTGTATGTAAAGAAAGAGGACCGGGATCCATAGTTCACTAGAGGTGGCTCTCCTTAAGATAGATAACATGTTGGGTGAACAAATTACAGCGGGGCAATTGACAAACATCGAGAAAGCAATACATGCATATACTAATCATCTTGACTCCTTCGAGACTTGATTGGGCATTACAACATTATACATAGACCGCCATCCAACTGCATCTATGACTAACAATCCACCTTCAGGTTATCATCCGAACCCCCTCCAGTATTAAGTTGCAAGCAACAGATTATTGCTTTACGAACTGCGTGTAAAGTAAACAATACGATTGTTCTATGAACAAAGGATTGTTGTTTTCTCCCTAGTAGCGACAGCACATCTAGTACCTTAGAGATTTCTGTCACTTCCCTAGATTACCAGAGGCATGAACCCACTATCGAGCATAAATACTAACTCTTGGAGTTGCTAGCATCTACTTGGCCAAGATAGCTACTAACAACGGAAAGCATGCAAGATCACAAATAACAAAGACATGATAGAATCAATAATCAATCTGAAATAGCATCTCAATATCCATTGGATCCCCGCAAACACAACATGCAGAATTACAAATAGATGATCTTTATCATGAACGGGGATCACAAGATCTAGACATGAAAGCACAAAGGAGGAGAAATAGCCATATAGCTACTACATGGATCTGTAGTCCAAGGATGAGCTACTCACGCATCACACCGGAGGCTTGCATGGTGTTGAAGAAGGCCTCCAGGGTGAATTCCCCTCTCCGGCAGGGTGCCGGGAAGAGCTTCAGATCCATACCGATCTAGGGATGGAGATGACAGCGGCTACAGACACTTTCGTGGATTTTTGATTGGGCACTTAGGGTTTACGTCCCGAGGGCATCTTATAGTCGGAAGGGGAGGCCAAGGGGGTGCCGGGAGCGGCCACACCACCCCCTGGCGCGGGCCAGGCCTGGCCGTGCGGCTAGGTGGTGTGGTGTCCCCCTGGCCCCTCTCCGTCTCGTATTCTGGCACTTGATGATATCCGAAAAAATAGGCACTTTGGCTTTTGTCCTGTCCAATTCTGAGAATATTTATTTTCTGACTTTCCTGGAACCAAAAACAGCACAAAACAGGCAGCTGGCACTGTGGCTCTTGTTAATAGGTTAGTCCAAGAAATCATATGAAAAGTACTCCAAAGTTGGAACAAAACACAAGAAAGTGGATAAAACCAAGCATGTAACATCAAAAATTGTAGATACATTTGCAATGTATCAACATCCCCAAGCTTAACTCCTGCTCGTCCTCGAGTAGGTAAGTGATAAAAAGAAAGAATAATTTTTGAGGTGACATGAACCGTCAAAGACTTGATCAAAGTATTTGCAAAACATTCAAAGCTGGGATCATAGTACTTCAATCATAACATGAAAGACAAAGTTCTAGCAATAAGCAAAGAAACTATGATGCAACATGAAAAGGCACAAACAAAAGATTCATGAATAACATGGTTTGCAAGACGTTTGTTTGTTTCACATAAAGAAAACATAGCATAATAGCATTCAGCTTGTCCCTCAATAGAGTAGCAAATATAAATGCATAGGACACCTTCAAAGTTCATAAGAGTGACTAGGTACAATAGTTTAAAACAAGCCATATCAAGTTATGCATCAATCAACTAGTCTTGGGACAATGCACATAGAACTAAGAATGGCCACTATGCTCTCAAAGTAGGTGCATAAAGATAGAAGGTGGAGACTCAATATAATGGTTGAAGAAAGGCCTTTTGTAAAAGGAAGTAGGGATTCAAGTCTCATAAAGAGCTTCCAAAAATTATGGTCCTTATAGCTTTCAGCTCTCATTGCCCCTATCATAAGCATCTTGAAGTGATTAAGGTTAAAGTGAACAAACTATGGTGTACATGCTTGACAAAGTATAAGTCAGAAATCTCATGTCCCTTGTATACTAGGGCCGCTCGTCATGCTACTCAAGTTTAGTCACCGGTAAGTTCTTGTCATTGTAAGTATATGTGTATCATAGAGAACCGCCAACGGGGTACCCCTTGCCCGATGATACGGAAGAATCCCCATATCAAAATGACAAGGCAAGCACACAACGAGCATCTCAGCATTCTTCTTATTTACCATGGGAATATGGTGCTTTTTTTCTCTCTTTCCTCTTTTCATAGTATCTCTTTTTTTCTTTTCTCTTTTTTTTCTCAACATAGGACTCTTTTTTTATAAGAAGAATGCTTCATAGACAGCTCGTTATGGTTACGCTGCAGGTTTCCACCAAGTCAGCATGGATTAGACCAGCGGCCCAGGCGTTTCTCTAACACATATACATAACTCCATGGACTTACAAGCTCCCCTTTCATTTCACACCGACAACATCCATATACAAAAGAGCATGATATCAACTAGGTACAAGTACCAAGTGCAATGTTGAAAGCGTTCCCCATGAAAGCATGGTTCTGCTAATTCCCGACAAATAAGTGCAAGCATATACAACATAGACGACACAATGGTTCAAGTTTATTAAGGGCAAGAAAAATAAAGTGTGCCATCAAGTTCATGAGAGCTTTAATCACTAGTTTTCTCATAACAAGTTTAATTTGGAAGGTAAACAAAAGCATGAATATACTTGGAATAGCATAAGATAGTAGGTAGTTATGGTGTACTCTTTGGAATAACTTGGTTTAGGGAGTTGGATGCATGAGTGGAACTCATACTTGGTTGTGGGGGCTAGCAAAAGACTGGGAGCGACAAACTAAGAGAGCAATAATGGCCATAATCATGCAGAGTGACAAAACATCATTGATCAAAGCATAAAGTGATACTACAAGTTGAAAACTAAAGGATCATAAAGGCTATGGTGACTTGAGATAGTCATAACATGGTGTGAGCATGTGCCAAGTCAACCCAAATAAAGCATCAAAGGAGAATACCACTATACTATGCTTTAATATGCTAAAACAACGCATGATTCATCCAAGGCACATTAAGCAATCTCAATTGTTTATAACAAGTCATGCTACAACAAAGAATACTAAGCATAAGGCCAAAACAATATCAAGCATGGCATGACAAAGCATAGGCCACAGTCAAAAACAAGCTCTTTTTACCACACAAGCATGAACTTTCCTACTCTTTTCCAAACCAAATCAAACTATTTGCAAACCAATGTATGAAAGAGGGGGTCCAACCACTTTATTCATAAAACTAAGCAAACAAAAGCAAACGAAAAACCAAAACGAAAACGAAAAAGAAGACGCTCCAAGAACAACACAACTGTGCATGAAACAATAAAAATGAAGCGTTTGGAAGAAACCTGGGATTTTTATTGATGAAGAAGGGGATGCCTTGGGCATCCCCAAGCTTTGACGCTTGTACTTCTTGGATATTTCTTGGGGTGACACGTGTGGCATCCCCAAGCTTGAGCTTTAGTCCATCCTTCATCTCATTACTCATTCCTTCCATACACCTGAAAATTTTCTTTCATACAAAACTTCACACAATCTTTATTAGCAACATTAGTGCACTCAAGATAAAAGCTCTTAAGGTTCAGTTATAACACCAAATAAACTTCCATTAGAACACTAGATACTGTAGCACTTCCCTAAAAAATCTCAATTCCCCAAAATAACTCAAAAATGAACCCACAAGAAGCAAATGTAGAAAATGGCAGAAATCTGTCAAAACAGACTAGCAGGTAAAGAAGAATTTTTTCGAAGACCTTATGTTGCTCAAATCAAAAAGTGTTGAACGAAAGAAAGTTAGATAGCAACCTGGGGCAGAAGCACAAAAAATTAAAGCTCAATCCGACATACAGACTTCTCTCACGAATTTTTGCGCTGAAGCACAAAAATCTGTTTCGGGACAGCAACTTTCCCAATCATTACTTCTCTCTCATTAGAGGTTACTCTTGGCACAAAAAGCAAATAAAAAGGATAAGGAGAGGTTATTACTGAGGTAATAACTTCCAAGACTTATCTAAAACTTTTGGGTTATCTCCCAATAACTATTTTTCTTTAACGCCTTTAAGTTAGGCATAAGAAGCAAGAAAGAATCAAGTGTTCTCAAATGAAGAAGCATTAAGACCAAATTTCTTGCCCTTACCTCTCTTACTTTTATTCTTAACCTTGGGGAAAATATGATTGTTTGGTGGAGAAGAAAGGTTCATGGTCCCCTTTCGCACATCTATTATTGCTCCAAGGAGTTCTAATAGGGACCTTCCAAGTGTAATTTGTCCTTTTCCTGCACATTCAATAACAAGATAATCAGTAGAAATCATTTTCCCAAGGATCTTTGTAAACACTCCTTCAGCTATTCCAATAGGTAATATTGTAGCATTATTAGCAAGATATATTTCTTTTCCTCCTTCAGTAAGCCCCCAAAGATTCAAAGGTTCATAAATATCTTTGGGCATAAGACAAAATTCAGACATGATATCACAGCGAGCTTGAAAAGTTTCAGTATTCATCTCAATCTTTACTGTAGGGAACCACTTTGATGGTTCAGAGTTTATTGGAACATAATTGTGATTCTCCCTAAGCGTGTTATAGCAATTTTCTAAGCTAGAAGTGCTAGCCTCAAGAGTGTTCAACCTAGCAAATATTTTTGCGAAAGAAATATCAGTTTGGCTAGGCATGTTGTAAGTGAGGATCAATTTCTTTATAGCATTAATAGCATCATCCTCATTACATTGGAGGAAATCTCCTCCCACAACAGCATCTAAAGCATATCTATAGCAAAGAGCAATCCCAAGGTAAAAACTGCTAAGGAACAAGCTTTGAGTCATTTTAGGCTCAGTTTTTTCATGTAGATCAGAGATTCTAGACCAAGCTTCTTTAAAACTTTCCTCAATTCCTTGTTTAAAAGTGAAAATCATTTCCTCGGGTGACATAGTGATTGGAGCAAGGCTAGACATAGTGGCACTCAAGATAGGAACTAATTTTTGTGTGTTTTTCCAATAAGAAAGCAAACTAGTAAAACTAATTTTTTTGTGTTCTTGAATAACAAAACAAGCAAACAAAGCAAAAAAGAAAACTAAGCAAAACAAAAACAACAAAGTATAGAGATTGGTTAGGAGGGACTCCTCTTGTGAAGATGTCCTTGACTCCTCGACAACGGTGCCAGAAAATCGCTTGATGGCTCAATGCACGGTGCCCAGAAAAATGCTTGATGGCGGTGTTGATGTAGAGCTCATTGGGAACCCCAAGAGGAAGGTATGATGAGCACAGCAGCAAGTTTCCCTCAGTTATGAAACCAAGGTTTAATCGAACCAGTAGGAGCAAGGAAACACCCCAAAGGTGTCACTAGCTGAGCTTTGGCGGCGACTACGGTGCTAGTAGCAACGTGGAGACCTGCACAACACAACCACAGAACTTTGTCCCCAACTTGCGATGAGGTTGTCAATCTCACCGTGTTTTGCGGAAAACAAAGGATTAAACGTATCGAATGGAAAGAAGTAAAATTTTGCAGAAAGTAAACACAAAGCAGCTACTAACAACGGAAAGCATGCAAGATCACAAATAACAAAGACATGATAGAATCAATAATCAATCTGAAATAGCATCTCAATATCCATCGGATCCCCGCAAACACAACATGCAGAATTACATGAAAGCACAAAGGAGGAGAACCAGCCATCTAGCTACTACATGGATCCGCAGTCCAAGGATGAACTACTCACGCATCACACCGGAGGCTTGCATGGTGCTGAAGAAGGCCTCCAGGGTGAATTCCCCTCCGCAGGTGCCGAAGACCTTCAGATCCCTCCGATCTAGGGATGGAGATGACGGCCTCTGCACTCTTCGTGGATTTTTGATCGGGCACTTAGGGTTTACGTCCCGAGGGCATCTTATAGTCGGAAGGGGAGGCCGAGGGGGTGCCGGGAGCGGCCACACCACCCCCTGGCGCGGGCCAGGCCTAGCCGCACGGCCAGGTGGTGTGGTGGTACCCTCGCCCCTCTCCGTCTTGTATTCTGGCACTTGATGACATCCGGAAAAATAGGCACTTTGGCTTGTCCCGTCCAATTCCGAGAATATTCATTTTCTGACTTTCCTGGAACCAAAAACAGCAGAAAACAGGCAGCTGACATTGTGGCTCTTGTTAATAGGTTAGTCCAAGAAATCATATGAAAAGTAGTCCAAAGTTGGATAAAACACAAGTGGATAAAACCAAGCATGGAACATCAAAAATTATAGATACATTTGCAATGTATCAGGCCCCGGGTAGGCTGACTCTGGCTACTGCTGGGCTGTAGAAAGGCCGGGGGGAGAGAGAAGGCCCGGTTGGTTTTCTTATTTTTTTCTCTGAAATTCTTTTTCTTTTTCTCTTTTCCCATTTCTATTAGGATTTTTAAACAAAACTCTGTTTTGAACATTTTCAAAATATAACAATAACTTGAATTCATTTCCCTAGGTCATAATTGATCCCTGGTTCAAGTCAAAGTTCAAAACATTTTGGATTTTTGAAATAGAACCCATTTTTAGAGAGGTAAAAATTGAGGGGGAAAATAGTGCATTAGGGTTTTATTTTGTCTCTTGATTAGAACCAAGTGCAAATGTAATGCATCTTTGCAATGCTCACAAACATGTTGTTTATTTATTACACATAAAGGTGGTATGTTACATAAACACAAGGAGGATGGTGGAATCAAAGAAGAGTATGCAAGGAAGACTTACCATAATGACCTAGGCAACGCCGGTGATGCACAACCGACGCTGGCGGCTGGGTCTAGTGGTAGGGGCAATAGAAGGGAGTCACTTCAAGACGCCATCGACCGGCCTCATCGACATAATCAGTGGGTGGTCTCTAGAGTCGAGTGTTTAGTGTCTAGAGGGGAATAGAGATTTCAGAAAGGGTAAAGGAAAATATTTGCCTAAGGAGGGCCGTGACGGTCTAATTTCAGGAGGGTCCATTCAAAATCTAAGCTGGACAAGCAAAAAGAGTGGAGGGAAAAGGGAAATGGGTCATGGAACCTGTGAAATGTGGATAGTAGCGCATACATGTGCCACGAATCACATGACAATAGCAAAAAAGGCCGTGGTGACAAAATGCTGTTGTGATTGCCCATCCGCCATGCATCCAACTATTGTAGGTACTTTTCTCTTGTGCTGCCCCAAAAATCCACTAGGTATGGGGTATTTTTCTAGTGGATGCAGAAGGTTTTTATTTCGGGGTTTATGATTTGTAGAAAAGTACATTTTTGTAAAGTAAATTGCAACATTTTAAATGCTCTTTTCAGATAAATCCCAATCCTCTATGAAGCAACAGTACAAGCTCAAGTGTTTGTTCTTATATGTGGCAAACATCCTCATGGACAACATGGATTTACTCAACATAAAGATTTCTAAACAGTATGGTAGGTATGTTATCAACTTTTATTCTTGTTCGATAGAGCCTAAAATAGGTGCAACGATATACATGTGCAATTACGCCCCTAATGAATGGTCCTAAGGCCACTTTCATGTGCAATCAAAGGATTCATTAAGACATAAATGTCCAACCATTTTTAAAGTTCTATGGTCCTCGATCAAGAAACCCTAATGCAACTCCAAATCTCAAGACACGGTTTCTATCATTCTATCCCTCCCTACTCTCTTCATAACACTAAGGTGCAACCCTTTGAGACCATAATGGTGAAGTAACATGCACTCGAAGTTCATATATTACCATCAAAGAACCACATAAAAGGTTAAAACTTAACAAAATACTCATTGCATAGTATATGGAAATCATAGCCAATTCATCCTATATCCTCAGGAACATGGGAATTACTCAAAACGGTGAAACATGGCACCGACTAGTAGAATATGGATTACATCACAATCTTAAAGTATAACTTCACCACAAAATAGTGGCAAGTTACCAATCATAATCATGAATACAACACTTAAACAATATTCTAGAGTTCAATATACCACAAACTATGAGGTGGATGATGTCGATCTCGAGATGGAGATGGTGCTGATGTTGGGGAGATGGATATGGTGATGGAGATACTATCCCCTATGCCAAATAGGAGTTGTGATGACAATGGTGTCAATTACCCCCTTTCTGGTGGCCTTGGTCTAGCAGGATCTACCCTCTCCCGGAGTAGGAGAATACATTTGCCTCCGTCGCCGACTTTGTAATTCATGGGAAAAAATAGGGCATATGTTTTTGTCAAACAGAGGTGTGTGTGAAAGGAGGAGGCGAGACGATGCTCAAGGAGGGAACACGCCTGGGTAGCTCGGCCTAGGGTGTAGGCCATGCCACCTAGGCTCGTTCGGTCCTCATGGCTCCTCTCGCATGTTTCCAATACCCATTGTCCTTCTTGTGGTGAAAAAATTTTGTGCTATTTTTCCCCAAATTAATTGGTGTCAAGAAGGTTCCTGAAACATCAAAATATGAAAAAGGAGATTTTCTACCTCCTAGAAATTAAATACCAAAGCAAGGGACTTTGTAGGAAAGTCTAAAAAATCATAGAAAAAGGCATAAAGGTGATGTATCAATGCAAATAACAATATCAATTAGTCATATATGTGGCTATTATGATGATACAAAATGCACGTATCAGTTGGTCAAATGGGTAGGTCTGTGGGGCCCATGGGATATGGTTTTGCCCAAAACAATGCTTCAGAGGGTAGGAATCCTCCCAAATCTTGCATGTACCCCTAATATATGCATACAAGTGTGGTGGAAGGTTTAGAGAGGCAATATCTAGCCCCCAAGTCTGACCCTCTTCCTAGACATGTGATAACACTTCAAAAGATTCTTGACTTATAGCTCAGAAACTCACACGTCAGGTCAACTAGTATTGGGAAAAAGGGTGTTGTTCCATGTTCCTATGACCTAACTTTCCAAAAATTAAGATACAAGTGCATTGGTCAACTACTGATGGATGCTGGTCAAAGTGGCAGATCTACAGGGCCCATAGGATAAGGTTTTGTAGGAAATGACAGAGTAAAGCTTCTAAATCCCTGCAAATCTTGCATGTGGGCCTAACATATGTATACAAGTGTGGTGGGATGTTGAACTATCTAGAACCCACATCCTAGGTGTGATCCTCTAAACATACATGTGATAATACTTAGGAAGGTTCTAGACCTACAACTAGAAACTCTGGCTACAGGTCAACCAGAGGGAATCTTCTCTGAAGATGGGCTAGACTTTGGTTTCTATGTTACAATGACCTAACCATGAAAATAAAGAGAAAATTACATCAATCAACCGCTGTATGGTGAATTTTACAGGGGTAGATCTATGTGGCCCATGGGCTAGTGTTTCGTTGGGAACGGTGGACGGGAGGGCTAAAATCTCTCCAAAACTTGCATGTGGACCTAGCATATGTATAAAATTGTGATGGGATGTTGAAATATCCAGATCCCATATCTCGGGTGTGATGCTCTTCACATACATGCGATAACACTTAGGAGGGTTCTAGACCTATAGCTGGAAACTCCCGCTAAGGCTCAACCAGAGAGAATCTTGTGTGAACATGAGCTCAACCTTGGTTTTCGATATTTCTTGATGTAACCTAACAAAAATTAAGGGGAATGTGCATCGGTTAACCGTCGTATTGAGAATTTCAGAGGGGTAGATCTACTGGTCCCATGGGATACAGTTTCACAAGAAACGATAGACTAGAGGGTGGGAATCCCTCCAAAACTTGCATTTGGGCCTAGAATATGCATACACGTGTGGTGGGATGTTGAAATATATATAACCCACATCCCAGGTGTCATCCTCTTCACCTACATGTGATAATTGTTAGGAAGGTTGTGGACCTATAGGTGGAAACTCCCGCTACAGGTCAACAAGAGGGAACCTTATCTGAACATGGGATCAACCTTGGTTTTCCATGTTGCTTGATGTAACCTATAAAAAAATGTAGAGAGAAGTCCATCGGTTAATAACCATATGAAGAGTTTGACAGGAGTAGATCTAAGGGCCCACGGGCTAGTGTTTCCCTAGGAACAATAGACTAGAGGGCCAAAATATCTCCAAAACTTGCATGTGTCCCTAGCATATGTATACAAGTGTGATGGGATGTTGAAATATCCAAATCCCACATATCGGGTGTGATCCTGTTCACATACACGTTATAACACTTAGGAAGGTCCTTGACCTATAGCTAGAAACTCCCCTACGGTTTAACCAAATGTAATCTTGTGTGAACATGGGCTCAGCCTTGGGTTTACATGTGGCTAGGACATAACCTTGCAACAATAAATAGAAAAGTTCATCGATCAACCACCATATGGAGAATGTCAGAGGGGTGATCTACGGGGCCTGAGGGCTATGCTGGAAACGGTGGATCGGACGGATGGAATCACTCCAAAACTTGCATGTCGCCCTAGCATATGCATACAAATATTGTGGGATGTTGAATTATCCATAACCCACATCTCTTGTGTGATCCTCTTCACATACATGCGATAACACTTAGGAAGGTTATAGACCTATAGCTAGAAACTCCTCCTATGGGTCAACCGAAGGGAATCTTGTATAAAAATGGGCTCAACCTTTGTTTTCCATGCTAATGTGACCTAACCTAACAAAAATAAATAGAAATTTCCATATGTCAACCACTATTGGATGTCAGTCAAATGGGTAGATCTGCAGGGTCCAGGGGCTAGGGTTTTGCTAGAAATGACGGATTGGAGGGCCAAAATCCCTCCAAATCTTGCATGTCACCCTAGCATATGCATAAAAGTGTAGTGGGATGTTAAAATAGACATAATCCACATCCCGGATGTGATCATCTTCACATATACATGTGATAACACTTAGGAAGGTTCCGGACCTATAGATGGAAACTCCCACTATGAGTCAACCGGTGGGAATCTTGTGTGGACATGACATTAACCTTTGTTTTTCATGTTTCTATGACCTAACCTAGCAAAAGTAAATTGAAAATTCCATCAATCAATCGTTGGTGCAGGACCCATGGGATAGGGTTTCATAGAAAACAACATAACAGATGGTGGGAATCCCTCCAAACCTTGCATGTGTAACTAACATATGCATGCAATTGTGGTGGGATGTTGAAATGTGTAGAACTCACATCCTAGGTGTGATCCTCTTCACCTACATGTGATGACAATTAGGAAGGTTATCGACCTATAACTGGAAAGTCCTGCTACAGGTCAATAAGAGGTAATCCTGCGTGAACATGGGGTCAACCTTGGTTTTCTATGCCCAATGACATAACCTAGCAAAAAATAAATAGAAAATCCCATCGGTTAACCGCTGTATAGATAATTCCACTTGGGTAGATCTAAGGAGCCCTAGGCTAGGGTTTCACTAGAAATGGTGGATCGAAGGGTCATAAACCCTCCAAAATAAGATCTAGCGGTCTATATGTTGGCATAGGTTCTTCCCAAAAAGCTCCAGGCAATGACACGTGGCACCTGTGTATCGACAGCTTGGCCATCGACATAGGTCTAAAGATGATTCTATGGTGAAGTTGTTATCATAGCTCTCATAGATACACTCTAGCTTCTGCCATGTGTATGTATAAGTTGATATTTTTTCCATCGGCATAGATCGTGATGCTGTCAGATGGCCAATGACGTTCCTTTTTTTCTGTCGATGATGTTTCTGTGCCAACAATTGTCTTAAATCGTTCAGAGTACTTTATATGTTGTCCTATGCTGACGACCATCTATTATGTGTCGATGTCTTATGTGACGACGGCTGCCATCGACATACATATATGCCGACGAGTTTTGGGCATGTACCGATGGCTTGAGGCCATCGGCATTTCACATGTTTTCTGTAGTGTTTGGAGAGGATGGAAGCTTTGCAAAACTGCACATGGATGTAGTGGATGGAGCCATGGAAAACATGGCATGGTGGAGGTGGCAGTTGAGACTGGCTATGGATCCTCCTATAAAAGCATGTCCACTCGCCCTCCCTAAAGCCCCCTAAGAGGGCTATGGGTGCACCGACATAGAAAAACCCGTCTAGTCGCCCCCAAAATGGATTTGGCGCCGGCGTGGCCCAACAAATCATCTGGCACCCTAGGCCGAACCTGACCCAAGGCGGGCTAACAAGGACGCCAAATGGCACTAGAAAAGTGGGAAGGCCACCCTTGTCTATACCACAGTAACCTTTTCCCTCCAAAAATTAGCTCCCCTCAGTTTTTCCCTCCACATTAACCATTTTACCCTCCTCGCCACCCACTCCTGCCATTTCCCCCAGCTGAAGAGATCCACCATCACCATGCCGCCGAAGAGGTACCAAGCTCCCCATGCGTCAGCAACCACACCACCACCAGCGAGGAAGGTAAAGGCCGAGATGGAGTGGCCGGAGGGGATTTCCAACACCAAGTAGGATTTCAACATCCAACATAGAAAGGTAGAGACTATCGCCCGCCAAAAGAGGGAACTAAAGGCGAAGGAGAAGAAGGCAGAGGAGGTGGACGTTCATGCAGACGCACTGGTGGCGCAGAGGGGCCTGTCCATGTTGAGGATGGTGGCATCGTACCCTAGCATTGACCAGTACTTGGCCGATGTGTGGGGGAGATAAAGGACTGTCTCATCACCATCACTGCGAAGTACGTCGCCGGCCTCCCCAACAATGTTCCACAAAATCCAAGGGAACCTGATCTCGTAGCTCTCGCATTTCTTTACTGGGGTACAATGACTTTGAACCGCTCGGTGGGTTCAACCCAAACGCCTTCAAAGACGATGGCTCCACATCGCCTGTCCACCATCTCCCTCTCCTCAACAATCGTGTGGCTCCACCGCAGTTCGTCTCCCACCAGTTTGCTATGGGAGCTAGCAATATCTAGGATGCCCAAGGCCTTTTCGCTAGTATGTGCAATGGAAACTCCGTTATGGCCTACATCATCGCCGGCGGCTCCAACCATGCCTACACATAAGAAGTCGAGGCCTACAGTGAAGAAGAGGGTGCCGAGGGAGTGGCCTGGGAAGACAAGGCATAAGCCTACGCCGAGGCTGAGTAGAAGGTTATAGAGTATGTGCTAGTGCCGCTCACATGGCTGAACCGAAAGGGAATAAGGTGGTAGCCGCCATGGAGAGAAGAATAAGAAAGGAGGCGGTGGCCATGGTCCCATGTGGAGTTCAAGGGAGGACGAGTGTCTCGCCGAAGCATGGAAATCAGTGAGCATTGACCCTTTCACCCGCGCTAACCAAAAATTGGATTGCTATTGGAAGAGGGTGAAGGCAGCGTACGATGAGAGACATCTCTTGGATCCTTACTTCAAAAGCTTGCGCCATGACCAAAACAAATCTGGCATGTCGCATCATTGTCACATGATCCCACATGCTTGCAACTAGTGGCATGGAGTCATGGAGGAGGTGTGCTGATGGCTCTGAAATATAGCCATCTACATCAACATTTAAACTGGATATTATTCATATTTTTTATGAAATATCTCTCTAAACCGTGCCACTAATGCCTAATATTCAAAGGGGTATGCAATCCTTTCTTTTTATATTTTTCCTGCGTAGATAATGTCATTTGAAGATGGGACTCACTACATTAAAGTCAAAGATACGAGATTTCCAACAACCAGAAGAAACCAGGATCCGTGAAGCGGAGGCAGACGCTTTAACAACCAACTATACGACCGGAGCAAAATTCCGTCTGTATAGTTCCGCTCATATAGTTGGTGCCGCCACCATTAGGTCAAACAGAACAACTTTCGTGAAGGGACCCCTATATAAAGAAGCCTAGGGTGACGAGAAAACAACTAGCCTCGCCCAAAAGTCTCTTCCCCAGATCACCAGCCGCCTCTAGATCTCAAAACTCTTCTCCATCTCCATAGCCATATTCCACCACTTGTAATAGTAGATCTCTTCTTCGATTGGCGACATTGTAAGACTATTGCTATCAATCTCATGATTTTCATTACAATGTTTATGATTGTTGATCTCATCTCTATGTGTGAGTAATTATCCTTGGGCTAAGGGCTTCGGCCTACCCATGTAGAGTTTGTGCATGTTATTTATCATAGATGGGATCATGTATTAGTTTGTATAACATGATGATTATTGTATCCTCTCTTGCCTCAATCAAAGGACTTGTCAGGTACCCAAGCCCCGAGGGTTGAGCCAGGTATAGGGAGTATGAGTAATGACTGATCTGCAGGTTAGGAACCCCAGTGACAGAAGGGGTAGTACGACTGTATGTGAGAGATTTACTTGGGATTAACCGTGACATCACTATGCCTATCATTAGTTCTCTTTCTTCTATGTATGAGACTAATAGGTTATTGCTATAAGCGGTTGTGGAGGCAATAGCAATTATGGATGCACTGCCCACATATAATTTATCTTTCTCTAACAATTACATGCATACTTTATCTGTATCTTTTATTCCCATCAGATGTTTTGCATTGCTACAGGTGAAACTGAACACCCTAGGCCCTCTCTCCATCACCGACAACAACAAAAAGACGCAAACTCTTGGTCCGGTAAAAACACAAAAGGAATTCTAAAACTCCCGAAGGTCCGTTAAAGTAACTTCACTATGCATCTACTTCCCGAGGATTCGATAACCTAGGTCTACTAGGGAAAAAGAAGCTATACTACATCCGTAATCCGGATCGAAGGTATCAACTCTTTTTCTAGCGCCATTACTAGGAAAGCAATAGCTACCCTGGTGAGGTTATTAGGAACCTTGCTAGTTTTAATTCTTGTTTTTAATTTTGTTAGTTTGCTTTTAGTCTTTATTTGATAAACCAAAAAAAATAGTTAGCCTTTAAATTCTTGCTTTTACTATTATAATTCTCTATTTAAGAAAACCCAAAAACATAGAAAATATGGCTGAAAAGAAGCTTGGGGAGTTTGCTACTCCCAACAATGATTATTTGTGTACTCCTATTACTTAGCTAGCAATTGTTGCTAAGGACTATGAAATTAAGCCCCATTATTTAAGTTTGGTTCAACAGAATCAATTTGGAGGGTCTGCTGTTGAAGACGCAGGTATGCACTTGAATAATTTCACTGAAATATGTGATATGATGCGTATAAAAGATGTTGACCCCGATGCGGTCAAATTGCGTCTATTTCCTTTCTCTCTTAGAGGAAGAGCAAAAGAATGGTTGCTATCTTTGCCTAGAAATACTATTACATCATGGGTGGAGTGCACTTCTCTATTTATGACTAAATTTTCCCACCTGCAAAGACTATGCAACTAAGATCTAATATTACTGGTTTTAGACAGGAAGAGCATGAGCCACTAGCACTTGCATGGGAACGGATGTAAGAATGCATGAGAAACTATCTTAGTCATGGGATGGAAGACGTGTTAATTCTCCATCTATTTATAATGCTCTTAATCTTGTGTCTAATTCTATGCTTGATACTGCAGCTGGAGGAAGATTTATGGGTAAACATATTACCGAAGCAAAGCAACTGCTAGACAATATGCAAGACAACCATGGCCAATGGCATGGGGATAGATCAAACACGAAGAGGGTGAACTCCGTCTCACCACAAGAAAATGAAGACCTCAATGCTAAGTTGGATGAGATCATACTAGGCATAAAAGGTAAGGAAACCTAGGTAAAAGCTATCCCTGAAACAAATATTGAAGAAATAGATTTCGTAGCTCATAATGATTATAACCCTGCTTGTAAGAAGAATTATAATCCTAATTTTCAGAAACATTATTCTAGTCTTGTAGGTAACTCTAATAATAATATGGGAACTAGTAATGGTAGTCTCCAAGAAACACTAAAGTCTTTTATAGACTCACAAAATGAGCAAAACAATATTCTTGTTAAAATAATGGAGAACCATGATGCTATGCTTGGTAAATTATCTAACCAAGCTGTTAGTTTGAGAAATGATTTGCAGGCCCTCCAAGAAAGAACGAGGATCATTGAGGCACATCTAGGTAAGATAACCGAGAGCCAAACTCTCATTCTAGCTAAATTTGCAGGGAAAGCTGAGTCCAATCCTGTTGAAGACCTCAAAATGATGAGAATCCAAAGGGAGGAGCCTGAAGAACTTGATTATAGCAATGCTCCTTCACCAAGTTACACTGTTGAAGATCTCGTAAAACGGATCAACGTTAACATTCCGGTGAGTGAAGGTAGTGAGGAAGCCATGTACCAACACTTTGTTAACCAGGTAGCAATAAAGGTACGTGAGCTTGAGGAAGAATATAAGCAAATTGCTAAAAAATTACCTATAAAGCTAGATGACATATTTGAGCTAACTATTAAAATTAAAATTGGGACCAATGAGATAGCTGCACTTTGTGATCTAGGTGCAAGTGTCTCAACAATTCCAAAGAGTCTTTTTAATAAGTTAAATCTTGGCTCTTTTGAGATCACCGAGTTAAAATTGCATCTAGGAGATTCTACCTACAAACAAGTTGTAGGAATTAAGGAGAATACTTTTGTATACATTAAAGGCTGTCCTTCTCTCATTGATTTTGTTATTGTTGACATGCCTAAAGATGCTACTGCTCCTATTATATAGGCTGTCCTTTCTTAAGAACTATTAAGGCTTTGATTAATCTACATGAAGGGAAAGTGAAGCTTCAATTGCCTTTGCGGGATCCATTTGTTATTCATTTCCCTAGGAAGAGGAAAGCCAAGCATGATGAAAAGGAGGCCATCACTTTGAAGGACAACTACTTTGGAGTGGGTGTTCCACTCATCTGGCCTAAGTGAGTAACATTGAGGTCAAGCTATTGACCATAAAAGAGCACTTCATGGGAGGCAACCCATCTGAAATAAAGGTTTGAGTAAAGTTTTTAAGTTTTAGTTTAAGTTTGTGTTTAATAAAAAGTGCTAGAAAACTCCAATTGAGGAGAAGAAGTTCGGTAGTACTAAAATCCTGCTTTATTCATGTTGTTGTTGGTCAACAATATTTACTGTCAATTTTCTGTCAAAAACAAGGTATATCACTAAGTTACAGGAAAAGAAATAATTTACGAAGAAACAATTTTTTTTGATGCATACAGAGAGTTTAACGACCAACTATACGGCGGGAATAAAAATTCCGGCCGTATAGCTTCGATCGTATAGATATCTTTGCCATCGACAATTTTTCTTCCATATGTACTGAGAGCTTAACGACCAACTATACAGCGGGAATAAAAATTCCGGCCGTATAGCATTGGTCATATAGATATCGGTGCCTCCGTACAAATTCTTTTCTAATGTCCTGAGAGTTTGACGACCAACTATATGGCGGGAATAGAAATTTCGGCTGTATAGTTCCGATTGTATAGATATCTATGCCTTTCTATATTTTCTTTCCTAGGGACAGACAGTTTGACGACCAACTATACGACGAGAACATATTGTTCCGGCCATATAGTTCCATCCGTATAGCTACGCCGCCAGGAGGAAACCCTAATATTTTGACAGAAGGCCAGTTATACGGCGGGAACGCATAGTTCTGGCCGTATAGTTACGTCCGACCACTAAAACACACGGGAAGGTACCTCCAACTCCAAAACTTCAATTATTTTTCTCTCTTCTACCTCCAAACTCTCTCAAAACCTCAAGAGATCTTCATCTCTACTCAATTTCGTTTGATTTCCTCGCACACAAGTGATCTACGGTATGATTCTCCTCCGATCCTCCAATTACATTTTGTAAATTCATCTTCGATCTATTGTCATTATCAATCTAGGGTGAGACCTACTATGAACCAATTTCCATGAGTTTTTTGCCTAGATTATTATTTTGAGGAGATTCTTTAGTGTGATATGATGAGGAATATGATGTACTTACTATTGTTGGATCAAAAAGTTTTATTTTTGTCTTTCTTCAATGTTTTAGATGATGAACACAAGGACCCAAACTCATGCTTGTGCCACCACTAGTGCTTCTTGGGCTGTCGCTCAAGAACGCATGGGGATATGGTTCAGGAATGAGCTCCAACGTGATCGCTTCGACAGGATCAAGAACCACGAAGTGAAGGCCACCAAGTGGGCTTACCCCATTATATTGAACCAACTCGGTATTTCTGATGACTTCAATTTACTTGCAATAGAGTTGGCCTACAAAAATTTGTGTACAATGATGTGCCTACTTATTGCCGCTTAACTATTGAATTCCTAAGTTCATTGCAAAGCACCATTAGACAATGGCATGGAGAGGACACGATTTCTTTCCGAGTTATGAACAACTACACTTAAACATTAGATAAATGGTGCACATGCTTTTATTTGCCAAACAATGATGTTAATGCCTTACGCGCATCCTTTACTGGCTTAGACCCTTCCCCTAAACAATATTATAATGGAATAAGTTTCACTACTAGAGTAAACAAGGGGAAGAATATTCAACATCCTGCAGTTCGCTATTTGTTCTATGTTATTGCTAACACCTTGCAGGCACGTAATCAATTCACGAGACTCAACAAGGAGAACATCTTAGTCCTTGAAAAGGCTGCTTATATCAACTGCAGCTTTTCACTCAACTTGGGCGCCATCCTTGTGCGCTACCTGGAGCACCAAGCCTCCCAAAGCCAAGGACCAATCACTGGTGGAGGCGTCATCACTGTGGTTGCCATTTCCCTAGGCATCGACCTAGGTGAGTTGCAACCCATGATAGGTGAGCGACGTGTTGGTTTCTCTACTTTAAAAGCTTGTGGAATGCTCACTAGGAGAGGTGGTGTTTATTACCTGCATATTGCTGGAGCTGGGCGTCTCTACCGTGCTCCTATGCCTAATGGTATTTTCTCTATCGAGGAAGGACGTTTGATATATGACTTGCAGGTTGAGCAACACCAACCCGGAGAGGAGGTTCTGGAGGAGGATGAGGACCAAAAGGAGGAGCAAGAAGTTCCTTATCAAGAGGAGCAGCCACAAACCCGGTTCGCTACATACCAAGACTTCCAAGAACTTGCAGGGACTGTGGAGAGGATGCATAGCCTCTCTTTGAACCTCCGAGGAACAACTAGTAACCTCTCAACTCAATTCGTGAACTGGAGTAACGACTTTTTCCTACCACCACAATGATTTGAAGGGCTTGCAAAAGCCTAAGCTTGGGGATGTTTCCTCATGTATCTCTTATTTGGCGTTTGTTTGCTTTTATTTATTTCGAGGTTGTGTTTTTAATTGGAGTTTATAAGCACTCGTGTTGGTTTCCCCAACACTTTATTTTTAGTTCTTTCTATTTACTTTCAAGATTTTCTAGCCGAGCTTTGCCGCTAATTTTCTATTCTTTAAATTCCCTCCCTTAAAAACCACAAAAAGATTTCTCCATTTTTCCTTATTTTCCCTCTTTCTTTTCTTTCCGCCTCGAGGTTTTCATGAATTTGTAGGAGAGTGATCGACTTCGAGTTTCCAAGAAGCAAATAAAAAAGGAAGAGAGAAGTGGAACCAAACATGAGAGGTATGCCTTATGACTCCCCACTTTTGAAGTTTGAGAAACCCATGGTAGTTAGTAATGAATGATGAGATATTATATTGGTGGAGTGAGTCTTTGTATTGTAGTAATATTTTCGTTTGCATGGGTATTTAGTTGGGTACGTTTTGTTCCAGCTCTCATAATTAACCAAGTCTTGCCTAAATATTGCTAAACAATTGTAATAAGAAAAAGTCTCACAATTGAAGGCTTGGGTGTTGTAGTGCTTAGTCTTGAAGGCTTATTTCTAGAGACACTCAACACTACTGAAAATGTTGATTGACTTGATAGCTCTCTTTAAAAAGATTTGTTCGATTGAATTAATGTTTAGCGGTTTTTGTGAGCATGCAAAAGTTTGACTTGTTAATCATAAGAATGATATAGCTTTATGCGTGTCAAACTTCATGGGATGCCAACAACTCCGCTGGCCTATGAACGATCTTCATGGAGGAAACTCCTAGATTTCGTCTATGAGTTGATTAAACACTTGTAGCAGCAATGCTATAGTGGGTAAGATTCTTGGCACTCTCGGGTAGCTATAATCATGATGGAATCACTCCTATGGCTGTTATGAGCAATCATTATGCAAAAGGAACAAAATCTTAGTGATGCCACGAGTGTCCATCACATCCTGATAAACTAATAAAAATCTTTGGCATGCTCTTAATTACTCAAAAACTGAAATTCTTGAAGGACAATGAATAGAAAATTAGTCCTTGAGAAGTCTTGATTTATTGATGTGGGAGAATTGAGATACTCTAGTGTATATGCTTTTCATGACAACTCTCACACTCTCAATTTACGTGATTAT
The DNA here is from genome assembly GCA_023614405.1 of Avena insularis. Classification (NCBI taxonomy): domain Eukaryota; kingdom Viridiplantae; phylum Streptophyta; class Magnoliopsida; order Poales; family Poaceae; genus Avena; species Avena insularis. The sequence goes on along the minus strand of CM042694.1, from coordinate 440,393,805 downwards.
ACTTTATCGTTCAAAGGCAAGCCTATGAGTTGATTACATGACATGGAATAAAGTTACTAATTTGAATCATCGATGTTAACAAATTTTTTGCTGCACTATAAGGATGCATAAAACCCGTATAATATGCTTTCCATTACTCTACCTATGATGAAGTTTTTCAGATTTATGAAGTGGAGGAAACATGAGACTGCCAATCATGAGTAAGATCACCATCTCTTTATTTTAGTTTAAATTGTGAGTTCCTTTTTGAGTTTGGTTTTATTGCTCCGGAACGATCAGGTTTAAGCTTGGGTAGGTTGATGGCTCTGAAATATAGCCATCTACGTCCACATTTAAACTAGATATTATTCATATTTTTTGATGAAATATCTCTCTAAACCCTGCCACTAATGGCTAAAATTCAAAGGGGTATGCAATCCTTTATTTTTATATTTTTCATGCGCAGATAATGTCGTTTGAAGATGGGCATCACTACATTAAAGTCAAATATATGATATTTCCAACAACTAGAAGAAACCAGGAGCCGTGAAGCAGAGGCATACGCTTTAATGACCAACTATACGACCGGACCAAAATTCCAGCCGTATAGTTTCGGTCGTATAGTTGGCGCCGCCACTGTTAGGTCAAACAAAACAACTTTCGTCAAGGGACCCCTATATAAAGAAGCCTCGGGCGATGAGAAAATAGCCAGCCTCGCCCAAAAGTCTCTGCCCCAGATCACCAGCTGCCTCCAGATCTCAAAACCCTTCTCCATCTCCATAGCCATATTCCACCACTTGTAATAGTAGATCTCTTCTTCGATTGGAGAGATTGTAAGACTATTGCTATCAATATCATGATTTTCATTATAATGTTTATGATTGTTGATATCATCTCTATGTGTGAGTAATTCTCCTTGGGCTAAGTGAAGGGTTCGCAGCATACAAAATAAAAATTCCTACGATGAGAACTATACGCCAAGATCTACCTACTAGATACAAGCAACGGGTGGATATACATCCATGGAGAACTTACCCTCGAAGACAACAAAGTTTTGTTCACGAGTAGGAACTCGTGGATGATGTAGTCGTACGCTTGCCGATCTCAAGATCGTGTGGAAGTCCTAGCGCCGCAAAGTAGCAGCACATCCGCACTCGCACACACGTTCAAGCCACCGAACAACCTCCGCCTCCTCGCTCCAGCGATGCAGTGGAAGCAGCAACTCCTTCCAGATGAAATGCCACCGGGAACATGTATCTCGCTAATCTGAGACCATGGGGGAATAATTCTAGAGGGGGAGAGAGATCATTCACGAGGAGGTGTGTAGAAGAAGGGTGAGAGGGATGGCCTTATATAGGAGGAGGGGGTACCCCTCCCCATGGACGGCACCCCATGGGGGGTAACCCCTCACCTACCCCATTCATGTGGTGGTAACCCCCTCCACATAAAAAGTGTCCCTTAACATTCCTCTTTAAAGTCTTTACTTTAAATGCATTAAAATTCTCCAAATTTAATGCTCTCTCATTTAATAAAACTCTTTTATTAAATTTATTCAGAATTTTTTTTGTGAATTACTTTAATTAACAAACATTCACATAAAACCCCCTGCAACATTTCAATATTACATGCAAAACCAATTTCATGAATTTCACCCGAAACAGCTTCAGTGTCTATTGAAATAATTCTAGCACTTTGCAATTCATTCATCTGAAACACATTTTCTCCAAATGGTGTTGGTGTCCCTTAAGTGTGTCACTCACCGGTTCGTGAATAATGTAGACATGATCGAGACCCCTCTCAGATCAATAATCAGAAGCGGGACCTGGAGATCCATACTGACTCCTACACATTCTATGATGACTTTTGTGATCGTGAGAACCTTTAACATTAGTAACTAAATCCCTTTGTCTCACGATATATTACATATCCTAGATTCGATCATCGGTATCTCCATATCTAGTTTGATCTCGTTACCGACATGTACTCTTTTCTCGTTCCCGTGATATAACATTCTAGTGATCTTATCACTTGCTTGCAAGCTAACCAATGTGATATCACCGAGAGGGCCCAGAGTATATCTATCCGTCATCGGGATGGACAAATCCCACTCTCGGTCCATGAGCTTCTACATAACACTTTTGTAGCACTGAACCCACCTTTATAATCACCCTTTCATAGTGTGATGTTTGATGTTATCAAGATACTCTTCCAGTGTTAGTGATTAACATGATCCCATGGTATAAGTACTAGGATTACTTTGTTAGATGTTATAGAAATATAAACACAATGACTTTGATCGTAATGCTATACTTCGTATGAATGTTCATCACATCATTCCACTAATGTTGTGACCTTGTTATTAACAACATCCAATGTCCATGATCAGGAAACCTTGATCATCTTGTTAATCGACGAGCTAGTTTATAAGAGAGGCATAACTAGGAACTTTCCTTTTGTTAATTAAACACACATGTATTAACGTTTCCAAATTAATACAATTATAGCATGCAAAATAAACATCTATCATATACTTGGAATATGTATAATAACAACTTTATTATTGCCTCTCAGGGCATCTTCCCTTCAGTCTCCCACTTGCACTAGAGACAATAATATAGCTACATGGTGATAAATATAACACCCATGGAGTTCTGGTGTTGATCATGTTTTGATCTAGGGAGAGTTTTAGTCAACGTATTTGCTACATTGAGATCCGTATGTACTTTACAAATCTTTATATATCCATCCTTGACATGCTCACAGATGGAGTGAAACCGGCGCTTAATATGTTTGGAATTCTTGTGAGACTTTGGTTCCTTTGCGTTGGTTATGGATACATTGTTGTCACAATAGATCACCATTGGATCCAACGCACTAGGAACCACACCCAGTTTGGTAATGAACTCCTTCATCCAAACCGCTTCATGTGTTGCTTCTGAAGTAGCAATATATTCCGCCTCCGTTGTTGACCTTGTTACCACGGGTTGTTTGGAGCTCCTCCAACTAACTGCTACTCCGTTCATGAGAAATACGTATTCGGATTGAGACTTAGAGTCATCTGAATCAGTGTCAAAGCTAGCATCGACATAACAATTAGCGGCCAACTTTTCTTCACCTCCGTATACAATAAACATTTCCTTAGTTCTTCTCAAGTACTTAAGGATGTTCTTGACCGCTATCTAGTGTTCCAAACCTAGATCATATTTGTACCTACTAGTCAAACTAACATCATGTGCCACATTCGGTCTTGTACATAGCATGGCGTACATTATAGAGCCTATGGTTGAAGCATAGGGGATCTTATCCATTATCTCTCTTTCTTCCGCCATAGCCGGACTTTGAGTCTTACTCAATGCATTGCCTTGCAACATAGGTAAGAACCCCTTCTTACTTTCGTCCATTTTAAACTTCTTCAAAATCTTATCAAGGTATGTAATTTGCGATAGCCCTATTAGGCGTCTTGATCTATCTCTATAGATCTTTATGCCTAATATATATGACGCTTCACCAAGGTCTTTCATAGAAAATTTGCTATTTAGATAACTTTTAACACTGTTTAAAAGATCTATATCATTTCCAATCAATAATATGTCATCCACATATAATATCAGAAATGCCACATTGCTCCCACTCACTTTCTTGTAAATACAAGCATCTCCATAAGTTTGGACAAATCCAAACTCTTTGATCACCTCATCAAACCGGAGATTCCAACTCCGTGATGCTTGCTTCAGTCCATAGATGGATCGCTGAAGCTTGCACACCTTGTTAGCACCCTTAGATTCGACAAAACCCTTTGGTTGTATGATATACAACTCTTCTTCAATGTTACCATTGAGGAACGCAGTTTTGACATCCATCTGCCATATTTCATAATCGAAATATGCAGCAATTGCTAACATAATCCTAACTGATTTTAGCATCGCTACGGGAGAGAATGTCTCATCGTAGTCAACTCCTTGAATTTGTCGAAACAATTTTGCGACAAGTCGAGCTTTATAGACGGTTACATTACCATCAGCATCAGTTTTTCTTTTGAAAATCCATTTATTCTCAACGACCTTTCGATCATGAGTTAAGTCCACCATGGTCCAAACCTGGTTTTCGTACATGGATTCCATCTCGGATTTCATGGCTTCTAGCCATTTGTTGGAATCTGGGCTCATCATCGCTTCTTCATACGTCGCAAGGTCATCTATTTCATCAACCATGAAATTTACAACAGGATTCCCGTACAGTTTAGGAGCTGCACGTGTCCTACTTGACCTGCGAGGTTCAGTAGTGTCCTCTTTCGGAGTTTCATGATCATTATCATTAGTTCCTTCTTCATTTGGTGAAGTCAACTCTGGAACGATTTCCGGTGCTGCGCCACTTGCCATTTCATGAAGAGAAGGTTCAATAACCTCTTCGAGTTCTACCTTTCGACTACTCACACCTTTTGCGAGAAGCTCTTTCTCTAGAAAGGATCCATTATTGGCAAAGAAAACCTTGCCCTCGGATCTATGATAGAAGGAATACCCAATTGTTTATTTAGGGTATCCTATGAAGTCGCATTTTTCCGCTTTGGGTTCGAGTTTATCCGGTTGAAGTTTCTTCACATAAACATTGCATCCCCAAACTTTAAGAAATGACAGCTTAGGTTTGTTTCCAAACCATAATTCATATGGTGTCGTTTCAACGGATTTAGACGGTGCCAGATTTAAAGTGAATGCAGCGGTTTCCAGTGCATAACCCCAAAATGACAGTGTCAAGTCAGTTAGAGACATCATATATCGAACCATATCCAATAGAGTACGATCATGACGTTCGGACACACCATTACGTTGTGGTGTTCTGGCAGGCGTGAGTTGTGAAACTATTCCACACTCTTTCATGTGTGTGCTAAACTCGTAACTTAGATACTCACCTCCACGGCCGGATCGCAGAAATTTGATCTTTATATTATGATGATTTTCCACTTCATTCTGAAATTCCTTGAACTTTTCAAAGGTTTCAGACTTATGTTTCATCAAATAGATATACCCGTATCTACTCAAATCATATGTGAAAGTAACAAAATAACGATATCCACCTCGCACCGATATACTCATTGGACCGCATACATCATTATGTATGATTTGCATTAAATCTGTTGCCCGTTCCATTGAAGATATGGCATACATCACTGTGCATATCATTATTTCTCTTTCTTCTATGGATAAGACTAGTAGGTTATTGCTATAAGTGGTTGTGGAGGCAATAGCAATTATGGATGCACTACCCACATATAATTTATCTTGCTCTAACAATTACATCCATACTTTATCTTTATCTTTTATTCCCATTAGATGTTTTGCACAGCTACAGGTGAAACCGAATGCCCTAGGCGCTCTCTCTCCATCACCGACAACAACAAAACACAAACTCTTGGTCCGGTAAAAACACAAAAGGAATTCTAAAACTCCCGAAGGTCCGTTAAAGTAACTTCACTATGCATATGCTTCCCGAGGATTCGATAACCTAGGTCTACTAGGGAAAAAGAAGCTATACTACATCCGTAATCCGGATCGAAGGTATCATGCGCCAAGTCCATATTAGCGGCACGAACTTCGATGATCAAGTAAGCAACCAAACTAGCCAATGTCCATTATACATTGTAGCCCAATTGTGAGGCCGTTTTCACGCTCATGTGCCAATTGTAGATGCGCGCCATGATCTCCGCCTACCACAAGGACAACAACGACGTCGAGTTCAGGTGCATCCATGTCTTTGCAAGAATTAAGACATGTGACAAGTGGACGGAGACACGGACCCATCTCTCCAAGGCCAAAGACACTATCTACAATCCAAACGCGATGCCATCAGTGGCCTCGAAGGGCCACCGTGTTGGTGCCAAGGAGGCCTAGGCTATGAGGGACGCGATGCCAACCAACGAGAAGTGGTGTATTTGCAACATAGAAAACAAAACATTCCTATGATATGAACAACTAAGTACCAAGATCTATCTACTAGATGCATTCAACGGCTGGATATACATCCATGAACAACTAAAAAATTCCTCGAAAACATAAAATCTTTTTGATGAAATCTGATTTCGTGGATGATGTACTCGTAATCTTTTTGATCTCAAGATCAAGATGTAGAGCACCGCAAACTAGCAGCACATCTGTGATCGTACACACGTCCATTACCCCGACAACTTCCGAGTCCTTGCTCCAGGAAAGTGGCAGAAGCAGTAGATCCTTCCAGAGAAACCACTGAGAACATGTACTTCGCTAATCTGAATCCAAGGGTAATTTGCTAGAGGGGGAGAGATCTTTCACGAGGAGGTGTGTGAGGAGAGGAGGCCACCACCTACGTTTATAGAGGAGGGGGCATAGAACCAAGGCCATGGTCGGCCATGGTGGTGCGCCCACCTCTCCCTCCATAATGGTGAGTGGAGCTTCCACTAATCCCACTCCCATTAACACAAACTCCACTCACCTTGTATTAATTTTCCACCAAAATCAATGCAAGATCTCATTAAACAAAAACAATTTTTATTTCTTTTATTCAATTTTTTTAATTAATTTAATTAACAAACATTTGCATAAAACCCCTTGCATTACTTCGATATTACATCTGAAACCAATTTCAACACTTTGACCCAAAAAATCCGGAGCTTATCAAAATAATCTTTGTGCTTTCAAATCCTTTATCTAGTATTATACTGCCCCATTTGATGTCTCTATACCTTAAGTGTGTCACCCTATGGTTCGGGAATAATGTAGGCCTGATCGAGACCGCTCTCCAATCAATAATCCGCAGCCGAGACATGGAGATCTGTACTGACTCCCACACATTCAACGATGACTCTAGTGATCATGAGAAACATTGATGTTGTAACTAAATCCCTTTATCTCATGAAATATTACATGTCCGAGATTCTATTATCGGTATCCCCATAGCTTGCTCGTTACTGGCAAGTACTCTTTTCTCGTTCCCTTGATATAACAATCTTTGTGATCTAATCAACTGCTTGCAAGTTGTGTTAATGTGATATCATCGAGAGGGACCTGAATATATCTCTCGATCATCGGGATGGACAAATTCCACACTAGATCCATGATCATCTACATAACACTTTCGGAATACCTGAACCCACCTTTATTGTCACATGTTATGGTGTGACGTTTGATGTTATTAAAGCATTCTTCTGGTGTTTGATGGTCTATGGTTTAGGTTTACTTTGTATGAGATGTTATAGAAATGTAAACATAATGACTTTGATCGTATTGTTATACTTTGGGTGAACGTTCAGCACATCATTCCACTAATGTTGGGACCCCGTTATTAACAACATCCAATGTTCATGATCAAAAACCTTGATCATCTGTTAATCAATGAGCTAGTTTAAATGAGAGGCATAACTAGGAACTTTTATTTGTTTATTAAACACACATGTATTAATGTTTCCAATTAACACGATTATAGCATGAGAAATAAAAATTTATCATAAACATGGAATAAGAAAATAACCACTTTATTGTTGCCTCCTAGGCATATTCCCTTCCATAAGCTAGAACACCGACCCCGGCCCCGGTCGCCACCCAGGCCAGCACCATTACTCAACCGTCAGCTACCCCGGAGGCGCCTTCTACCATAGTCGTTTCGACGATGCTGTAGACATTTCATTTCCATAATTGTGTGAGGCCGACATGTGCCCCTTTTTGATCGCTAGACTTGATTCGCAGCGATTTGCAACGATGTGATCGTCGATACTATGTGATCGGTTTGTAGGCGCCAAAAATATGTGATCAACGATTTTTATCATGTTTGAATTTTTTCATCCATTTGGGAGCGTTTGGGGGCTGCGTCTGGGAACCGGTGCCGCCCGATAGTAGTTAGCTGTGCCGAAGACCGCCCATAAGGCCAAGCACCGGAAGCCTTATTGGGGGACGAGTGGAGATGCTATAACATGCCAAATGTTAGTGGTGTTGCATAGAATGCTCATAGTACATACGGACACACAGTCGAATAAGACGGTCATCATTATTAAATAATAGCGCTCGATTGTTTCGACCCAAACTGCTATCCATGTCGTCCCAATTCTTTTTGGTCATGGGATGGACGACAAATAGGAGACACGACAATGTCACAATGTACCATGCTACCCCGTGATCCAGGTCCCGCTGCAGGCCAGAGAGAAAGATTCCATACGCGGATGGGTGTACCATGCGCCACCATACCCCACGTCACCGGACGGTGGGCTGCACGCGTGACATAGGTGCGGTGACCCAGCATACCATTGCATGATGTAGTACACTATAGTCGTTGACATAAAACTAATGAAACACCATTCACTAGTATTAAATCCCTCATAGTGGTACAATACAAACATCGCAGGTCCAAAGTATAACTTTATATTACATATAACTTATTAGAAAAGATCCATAGAACTTCCTAGAAATAGCAAGATTGTCATTTAGAAAAGAAAACTAGAAATAGTGACTCGAACTATATTCTAGAAATACCACTATTATATATCTATGGCTTACGATTGCTTCTAAAGCAATGCTCGACAGAAGTAGGTTCTAGTGTCTAGAGATTTATTTATACAAAACTTCTCTCTTGACTTCAAAAGCTCCTGTTGTAGTCGCCATCTTCGCTGATCCCCACTAGATATCTTTAACTCTTCAGAGTAGTTCTCCTCCTAGGTTCACTATTGATTGCTCTAGAATATATCAAGGGTTAAGAAGGTATAGTTGAGTATGAGCATACTCATCAAGTTCACTAAAATGGACCGTTTGATGCACTATCTATAGCCATAGACCATTGGTAGGCTATGCAGGTTTTCGTAAACAATTCTTCAAAGGTTTCTTTTATTATCAAAATATATGTTCGTCGGTCTTCACAAGTTTATTATAACTTCGTGGAGTTCCTTTCTTGCAATGTTTGTAGCTCCTTCCCGGAACAAGGAGTAATATGTCACATTTTTTACACTCTACAGAGGTGCGTTGCTTTACCCATGAGATATCCTTATCCATGTTGCACTTCCGAGCGGCCAACCCGTTCACACTTCCTTGGTATGAGTCCCGGTATAAGGACCCAAGCTGATCACTACCCTTCTCCATGACCCCACATCACAACATGACCCTCCAAGCCAATCTACCTCGGTTAACCCCCATGTAGGAAGATATAACTATCGCAGCCCCTTGAATACTCAGAAGAAGATAATTTCCATGGTAGCCCCCACTAAAGTGGAAGACCTACCTCCGATAGCCCCTTACAGATAATCTAGACACCAATATCGCGGGGCACTAAGGGGTCAAACCCTTGTTCTGGATCCTCGCAAGGAATCTACAACTCATGATAAGGTTGTCCATTGGCACACGAAAGGAAGAAGATCTAGCTGACTTCCCTAGAGCCCATATCGATCTCATGGTAAACGCGAATATACAACACAAGGATCCCTGGTGACATTTGTTGTTAAATCCTAGATGATACATTCCCGAGCAATGGGGCTTCCATTGCCAGTCATAACATATTAGTTCATTACCCTAGATCAGTAACCTATAGTTTATGTTAAACATGAAAATAGTGTTTTCTATCGTCCCTTTTAAAATGCACATGTTAACAGTAATAGTTTACAAATACTTGATATAAAATAATCAAAGGACATGAGCAAGTGTGAACTTGCCTTTTTTACTACAAGATTATGTAGCTAAGGTCTTCTAGTCGATATAAACTCCAATATCTAAAAACAACATCATTGGTTCGATAAGGACTAATATTTAAAGAAGCAATATGCTATTATGCATAGATAATGATATGCCTTTTATATAAATCCCAAAGTAAATCCCCATATTTAAGTATGGATTGAGTTTGGTGATTTATGAAAGATTCATCTTACCTTTTACTTCAAAACTAGATACATACTACGATTAGGAAAGTAATTAACAAGTGATGAAAGTAAAGCACAACATTGATTAATGTTCAATATTGATCGATGATTACTCTTAAGAATTATTACCTATAAAGTTAGTGAGTGTTAAAAGAATTGCTAGAGCTTTTGTTTAGAGTGGCAAAAGGAATAACTTTCAAACAAAATACCTGTTACATTAAGTTAAACAATTCATAGTGTTCTCAGAACACAATCGATGGTTATTTGAATCGCTCTAACGATCTTAAGTTAATGCGCTCCTCACTGACTGAGTGTCAGACCAAAGTTAACTATTAAATATAACTAGGACTAAGATATAATAATTCTATATTGTGGCTGAGATCAAGAGTTTTCCTCAATACGACCCAAACTTCTATCCATGTCGTCCCAATTCTTTTCAGTCATAGGATGGACGACAAATAGGGGACACGACAATGTCATAATGTACCATGCTACCCCGTGATCCAGGTCCCGCTGTAGGCCAAAGAGAAAGATTCCATACGCGGATGGGTGTACCATGCGCCACCATACCCCACATCACCGGACGGTGGGCCGCACGCGTGACATAGGTGCGGTGACCCAGCATACCATTGCATGATGTAGTACACTATAGTCATTGACATAAAACCAATGAAACACCATTCACTAGTATTAAATCCCTCATAGTGGTACAATACAAACATCACAGGTCCAAAGTATAACTTTATATTACATATAACTTATTAGAAAAGATCCATAGAACTTCCTAGAAATAGCAGGATTGTGATTTACAAAAGAAAACTAGAAATAGTGACTCGAACTATATTCTAGAAATACCACTATTATATATCTATGGCTTGCGATTGCTTCTAAAGCAATGCTCGACAAAAGTAGGTTCTAGTGTCTAGAGATTTATTTATACAAAACTTCTCTCTTGACTTCAAAAGCTCCTGTTGTAGTCGTCATCTTCGCTGATCCCCACTAGATATCTTTAACTCTTCAGAGTAGTTCTCCTCCTAGGTTCACTATTGATTGCTCTAGAATATATCAAGGGTTAAGAAGGTATCGTTGAGTACGAGCGTACTCATCAAGTTCACTAAAATGGACCGTTTGATGCACTATCTATAGCCATAGACCCTCGGTAGGCTATGCATGTTTTCGTAAACAATTCTTCAAAGGTTTCTTTTATTCTCAAAATATATGTTCGTCAGTCTTCACAAGTTGATTAGAACTTCGTGGAGTTCCTTTCTTGCAGCGTTCGTAGCTCCTTCCCGGAACAAGGAGTAATATGTCACATTTTTTACACTCTACAGAGGTGTGTTGCTTTACCCATGAGATATCCTTATCCATGTTGCACTTCCGAGCGGCCAACCCATTCACACTTCCTTGGTATGTCCCGGTATAAGGACCCAAGCTGATCACTACCCTTCTCCATGACCCCACATGACAACATGACCCTCCAAGCCAATCTACCTCGGTTAACCCCCATGTAGGAAGATATAACTATGGTAGCCCCTTGAATACTCAGTAAGAAGATAATTTCCATGGTAGCCCCCACTAAAGTGGAAGACCTACCTCCGACAGCCCCTCACAGATAATCTAGACACCAATATCATGGGGCACTGAGGGGTCAAACCCTTGTTCTGGATCCTCGCAAGGAATCTACAACTCATGATAAGGTTGTCCATTGGCACACGAAAGGAAGAAGATCTAGCTGACTTACCTAGAGCCCATATAGATCTCATGGTTAACGCGAATATACAACACAAGAATCCCTGGTGACATTTGTTTTTAAATCCTAGATGATACATTCCCGAGCAATGGGGCTTCCATTGCTAGTCATAACAGATTAGTTGATTACCCTGGATCAGTAACCTATAGTTTATGTTAATCATGAAAATAGTGTTTTCTATCGTCCCTTTTGAAATGCACGTGTTAACAGTAATAGTTTACAAATACTTGATATAAAATAATAAAAGGACATGAGCAAGTGTGAACTTGCGTTTTTTACTACAAGATTATGTAGCCAAGGTCTTCTAGTCGATATAAACTCCAATATCTGAAAACAACGTCATTGGTTCGATAAGGACTAATATTAAAGAAGCAATATGCTATTATGCATAGATAATGATATGCCTTTTATATAAATCCCAAAGTAAATCCTCATATTTAAGTTTGATTTGAGTTTGGTGATTTATGAAAGATTCATCTTACCTTTTACTTCAAAATTAGATACATACTACGATTAGGAAAGTAATTAACAAGTGATGAAAGTAAAGCACAACATTGATTAATGTTCAATATTGATCGAGGATTACTCTTAAGAATTATTACCTATAAAGTCAGTGAGTGTTAACAAAATTGCTAGAGCTTTTGTTTAGAGTGGAAAAAGGAATAACTTTCAAACAAAATACCTGTTACATTAAGTTAAACAATTCATAGTGTTCTCAGAACACAATCGATGGTTATTTGAATCGCTCTAACGATCTTAAGTTAATGCGCTCCTCACTGACTGAGTGTCAGACCAAAGTTAACTATAAAATATAACTAGGACTAAGATATAATAATTCTATATTGTGGCTGAGATCAAGAGTTTTCCTCAATACGATCGATGATGAAATCGTATAGGTATTGGAAATAACTTTACGAATCTAGACCTGGTAGTCAATGGTAGGTAAGTTATGGGTTAAAGCTAGTTATGAGATACGGTGATCCTATTTGTCGGGGGGATGACCCCCGGGTAGGCCAAGCAAGGCTCAACTGACCGGCTCTAGGGAGACCTGGCCGGATGTCCGCAAGACAAAGAACCACTGCCGGGTGGAACGCCCCACCCGGTCCGCCTCAAGATTCCCCGGCTGGCCCGTCTAGTCGGGTGGCCAGGAGAGCCGACTGGGTGGCTGCCTCTACCCGACCGCCTCGGATACATTGGCCAAAAGTACGGGGGAGGGTGACGCTCCTTGCTGAGTGCCCCTTGCCGAATAGGCTGGCACGCCGCCCTGCCGGCACTACTAGACGAGGATGCCAAAGCGCCAAGGTTGGAGGCTGACGAGTAAAGCACCAGCTGATGGATAAACCTCTGGCTGACGGATAGAGCACCATACTGATGGATAAAGCACCGGGTACCGCCCAAAGGGGTGGTACTGAGACGCTGCGGTGCTGTCCCCACCTGTACTGGAGCTTGACCAGGTCCTGGACCACCGGCTGGACCCGGCAGCCGACCCGCTTTGTAAACCCAAAGCCCAAATATTAAACCCTAGAACCCACATTGTAACCTACACTTCCACCAGTATATAAGGAGGGGTAGTTCCAGGGTAACCTACACTTCCACCTAGGTAGCACATTACAACCTAGAAGTTAGCCTGAATCGATAAGTTGAGCAGTTCATATTCCTCTAGCTCTCGATAGCAGCTAGGGAAACAACACAAGGAGCACTTGTATTGAGCATCAGCTCCCCATATAATAGATCCTTGCAGGAGTAGGAGTGTTACCTCGACAAGAGGGCTCTGAACCTGGGTACATCACTATGTTTGCAGTATCTATGCCCAACCCGTTGCGAGTAGCCACCGATAGCATCCTGATTGTCCCCTCTCATGCCATCCCCGATGGCACTGCCGTGGTCCACACCACGACAGTTGGCGCCCACCGTGGGCACAACGCTTCGGCTGGGGTCATCTTTTGCACGGGACTTCCGCTCGTCGCCGGTGAGCGAGTCACCTCTGGCCTCGTCCTCACCTTCAGCTCCTTCGACTGTGTCCTTGACAACGCATCCGGCTTCAACGGGGAACCTTCCCAAGTGACGGCTCCATCATGCACTTCGGTGAGCACTATGTCTACGTCGCCACCATCGTCGATGATTTCCCTTGCAAAGTCATCACCGTCTCTGGCGCACCTCTAGGATTCTTCACCCCGCTCCTTGCCAGCGGCAGTGTCGATGTCATGATGGCCGGCATAGGCGATGGCCACCGCCCACCTCTGGAGCACGACGCGGGAGCCAACGACGCTGCACCACGCGAACAAGACACGGACCCCTTGGCGGCCTCCATCTAGAACCTCCACATCCCAGTCATCCTCGAGGTGGATCCAGCGGCTGCAGCAGCTGCGCTGGAAGCCATGCGCCAGAACCTCCTGGAGGAAGCCAGCCAGGTTGCCGCCCACCAACACCGCCTGGACGCAACCATGCGCGAGTACAACACCGTGCACAGCTTATCCGCTTACCTGGAACCAACCGGCAGGCGCCACCCCAGGGCTGCAACTTGTGTTCGGAGATGGACCATGCTACTGACTTGTGTGTCCTTGCGGCTCAGCCAGTGTATAGTATTCTGGCCAAAAACATGAGGGTCGCGGTAGCTGCCTTCTTGGAGCTTAGCCACCTGGAGGGTGAGGAGCTACATCGTCAGCAGGCACGCTTCCAGCTCCTTGTCAGTACAGCCAACTGGCAACAGGCCGATGTAGGTGCAAGCCTCGGAGGAAGCAACAAGAGCCAGCAGCCTCGCCGGGTGGGTGATCCGGCTGTAGGTGGGAGCAAGGTCTCCTCTCCAAACATTACAAAGCAGAACAGCCGTCCACACGGCGGATCAGCCGGCCGTGGGCAAAATCCACGTGAAGCCACAACTGTCACCAGTAGGAACCGCGATATAGCTGACAAAGCCGGAAGGACCAACACGCCACCCAAGTCTCGCCTCTCAGGACGACTTGGTCCGCTCGAGCCGGAGGAGCCACGGGATGCGCGCGTGCATCGACCTGTTGGTCCAGTCACGCATGCTGGAGGAGGAAAGTCCGGCTGGCCCAAGGTGTTTCGGGCTGCGCATCTGGAACAAGCCATTTCTGAAGGGATTTTCGCTCCCAAGGAACACGCCAAAGTACAATGGCACGATCAAGCTGGAGGACTAGCTGGTGGACTACACCACCGTGGTGGGCATCACAAACGGCAATCGCCAGGCAGCTGTGCACTACGTCCCGCTCATGCTCCTCGACTCAGCTAGGACATGGCTCAATAGCCTCCCTGACAACAGCATCAACGCTTGGATTAACTTCGAGCAGGCATTCGTCTGCAACTTCACTGGCACTTACAAGTGCCCGGGTCGCCCCGGCGAGCTTGCCCTATGCGTTCAAGGCAAGGACGAGACTGACTGCTCCTACATCACCCGGTGGACAAGCATGCACAACTCCTACGAGGGGGTACACGAGTGCCAAGCAATTGACTTCTTCATCAATGGCTATAGAGACGACACCATTCTCAAGCATAAGCTCCGCCAGGTGGAGCCTGATACCATGGACAAGATCATAGAGATCACGGACAAATATGCCACCGCGGACACGGTGATGAAAAGGTCCATCGAGCTGGACGACCAGGGGTAGATCATCGTGGAGATCTCCACGGACCGGCGCCAGCTGGAAGGGAACAACCACAACTCCAAGCGGCATAACAATCGCCACGACAAGAGAAAATACGACCAACCTGATAACCAATATGGTTCCAGGCAGGTGGCAGATGTCCAAGTGGACCCGACTATAGTTGGCAGCCGGAGACAGAAGCTTGATGACCGGCCACCTTGGCCCAAGTACACCTTCGAATCGATGCTTCATGCCCCATGCAAGTTCCACAGTGGCGGAAACAAGCTGGCTACACATACAACTCTCTAGTGCACCTGGACAAAGAAGATGGCCGAGGTTTGTGGTTTACCACCACCACCCCCTCCTCCGCCAGCCGGTGGGCAGCAGGACAACCGTGAGCGCTAGAACCGCCAGGATAAAGACGGAGGAGACTATCCTCGCCGGGTAGGGAACTGCCACATCTTCACCACCGAGCTGGAAACCAAGCACATTAGAAGGCGCTATGAGGCAGAGGTGAACGCAATCGTTCCCCCATTCCTCAATTCCTGAACTAGTTCAAACAAGAGGTCAAGTGGAGCCGTAAGGACCAGCCAGATGTGCTGTCACATTCGGGCACATAGGCCATGGTCTTGGACCCCATCATCATCTCCAAGAAGCACTCGTGCAGGTTCTCCCACATCTGGTGGACGGAGGAAGCAGCATCAATCTCTTGTACCGCAGCTCCCTAGAACGGCTCGACATCAGTGAGTCCCAGTTGGAACCATCCAGCACCTCCTTCCACGGAGTCGTGTCGGGTCCATCACATTCCCCCATCGGCAAGATCCGGCTACACGTCATCTTTGGCATGGAGGACAATTTCCGCCGCGAGCCTATCTGGTTCTAGGTGGTCAACCTCTACAGCTTTTACCATGCCATCCTGGGACGCCCCACGCTGACCAAGTTCATGGCGGTGCCGCACTACGCATACCTCAAGATGAAGCTCCCTGAGCCAAAGGGGGTAATCACCATCGCAGGTGACTACATGTGGTCAATGGAATGCGCCACTGATGGCTCCAAGATTGCCGAGGCCATGATCATCGTAGAGGAGAAGCGTGTCATCATGCAGAACATGGCGGCCCTATAGGTGGAAATGTCGGCTAGCGAGCAAAGCCGGCCAGAGAGGCGTAGTTCAAGCCATGAAAGGACACCAAGAAAATCCTGCTCAACGAGGCTGAGCTGGACAAGTTCGTCCTTGTCAGAGACGGCCTTGACAGCAAATAGGAAAGCGCGCTCGTCGACTTCCTCCGTGAGAATCGAGATATCTTCGCATGGTCCCCCAAGGACATGCGTGGTGTTCCGAGGGATCTAACCGAGCACTCTTTACATGTCAGACGGATGCAAAGCCGGTAAAGCAATCACTACACCGCTTAGCCGAAGATAAGAGAAGAACCATTGGTGAAGAAATCACCCGCCTGCTCATAGTCGGATTCATCATGGAGGTTTTCCACCCGAAATGGTTGGCAAACCCGGTGCTGGTGCTGAAAAAGAACAAGACCTGGCGCATGTGTGTTGACTACACCAGCCTCAACAAGGCATTCCCCAAAAGATCCATTCGCCCTGCCAAGGATAGACCAAGTGATCGACCGCACGGTCGGCTGCGAACTGTTGTCATTTCTGGACGCGTATTCCGGCTACCACCAGATCCGGCTGAACCCTGCTGATCAAATAAAGACAGCATTCATCACCCCATATGGGGCTTACTACTACACCACCATGCCATTTAGTCTAAAAAATGCAGGCGCCACATACCAGCGTTGCATATAGAAAGTGCCTACAATCGCAAATCGGAAAAAACATGCACGCCCATGTCGATGACGTGGTGGTCAAGAAAAAGGAGAAGCAAACACTCCTCGAAGACCTGAAGGAGACATCCGCCAACATTCGCAGGTTCGAAATGAAGCTGAACCCGGAAAAGTGCATATTCGGTGTCTATCGTTGTATTGGGAACGGCAGTACCTGAATAGGTTAGATAGAGGTGTGGGGACTAGTAGGGAAGCTCTCGCCATCATCCACAGGCGGGATTGGATATGAGCAAGTGTAGCGATACACAAGAAGTACCCAGGTTCAGAGCCCTCATGGTGAGGTAAAGCTCCTACTCCTGCCGATCTAGCTATGAGTGGTATACGGGCTACAATCGCTCCTGGAGCTGTATCTTCTATCCACCTCCTTAAATGCACTGAGACCAACCCTTGCTATGAGAGCCTTGCCTCTCCTTATATAGGTAGAGAGGCAACGGTCTCACTGGCCAGTTCGGCTGGTGGGCCCCACAGGTGGGTCCCAGCCGGCTGGTTATCTACAGTATCTGGTACACTTACATCCCATTGAGGTACATGCGGTAGGGTCGTCATGGGTATAGTGAACACCGTGCAAGCTTGTCGTCAGCATCTGGCCACTGTGCCCGCGTCACCCAGCGAAGTCTTTGGTATGGCCGTGTAGTTGCGGATCATGTCATCGTACCAGGGCATACCGCGCACTATGCAGCACGTCGCTCTGTCCTCCTGATTGCGTCCGGCTACGCTGATGTAGCCGGTCCTGTGCTTTGTTTCTCCTCTTGGTTCCGGCTACCGTAAAGTAGCCGGTATGATTCGCTCGTATCCGGCTGTACTTAGCCAGCCGGATGCAAACTGGCTGCCGTAGTTCTTTTCTGGTTGGGG
Organism: Avena insularis; assembly: GCA_023614405.1. NCBI lineage: Eukaryota > Viridiplantae > Streptophyta > Magnoliopsida > Poales > Poaceae > Avena > Avena insularis. Next base: position 440,375,919 of record CM042694.1, on the reverse strand, counting down.
TATCCAGAGGTCATCCCCCCGATAGTGTCCCAGCCGGCCAGCTCCTCGGTTTCCTCATCTCAGAACATGGAATCGTGGCCAACCCGGAGAAGATTGGCGCAATCGAGCACATGCAGCCACCGCAGAATCTGCATGACATGCAGAAGTTCACCGGGTGCCTAGCCTCCCTCAGCCGGTTCGTCAGTCGGCTGGGCGAGAAGGCACTCCCCCTGTACCAACTCATGAACAAAACGGACAAGTTCATTTGGACGGTGCAGGCGAACGAGGCCTTCCGCAACCTCAAGAGCATGTTATCCTCCCTACCAATACTAGCGGCCCCCTGCAAAGGAGCCAATCCTGATGTACATTGCAGCTACCGACCGGGTCGTTAGCGTCGTGCTGGTGGTTCAAAGTCCAGAAGAAGGAAAAGCTCAGCCGGTCTAGCGCCCGGTGTACTACTTGAGTGAGGTACTCTCGCTGTCAAAGCGGAACTACCCTCACTATTAGAAGCTGGTGTATGGCATGTACATGGCTGCCAATAAATTGAAGCACTACTTCCACGAGCACTCCATCCGGGTAGTGGCGTTAGCCCCCCTATCGGAGATCATCGGCAACAAGGATGCCACAGGCCGGGTGGCGAAATGGGCAATAGAGCTGGCCGTGCACTGCATCCGGTACGAGCCAAGAACGGAGATCAAGTCTCAGGCCCTGGCAGACTTCCTCGTCGACTGGGCAGAGACACAATACCTGCCTCCATGCCCCGACTCCACACATTGGAAGCTACACTTTGACGGCTCCAAGGTGTACGGGGGACTTGGAGCCGGGGTCATCATCACCTCTCCAAAGGGGGACCGGCTGGAGTACATGATGCAAATCCACTTCCACGCATCCAACAACGTCGCCGAGTATGAAGCACTCGTCCATGGCCTCAAGATGGCAAAAGAGATTGGCATTAGGCGCATCCTCTGCTTCGGTGACTCAGACCTGGTGGTGCAACAAGTATCAGGCGATTGGGATGCCAAGGACACACATATGGCGCTATGTCATTTCTTTGTACAATAGCTATGCACCTCCTTCGAAGGATGCGAGTTCTACCACGTGCCTCGAGCGAACAATGAAGCCGCGGACGCACTCGCCCGCGTAGGGTTAACAAGAGCAACAATTCCTCTTGGAGTCGCCCTCGAGCACTTGCGGAGGCCCTCCATCACGCCATCTCCGGAATTTGACTCCATTATGCTGGATGCGGACTCGGGAACTGTTGGCTCCAAGCAACCCGATGCCACGCCGCACCCAGGGACTGCCATGCCACACCCGGGGACTGCCACACCACACTCGGGGACTGCCGCGCCGCACCCAGGGACTGCTGCCTCCATCCCGAGGACTACCGGGCCAAAGGTTGCGACACTCCCAGCTAGCACCAGCAGCCTGGGGACTGCCGGCTTCAGCCTCCCACCCGGCAGACCACCTAACAAGCCCGAGCCAACTGGGAGCGAGGAAGTCAAACTAATCATGCAAACCGTCTACGCCATTCGGGAAACACCTCCATGGGGCAAGCCGTTCATGAACTTCCTAGTCAAAGGGGAGCTGCCTAATGAAGAGGTTGAGGCGAGGCAAGTGAAGTGCAGGGCAAGTGCATACACTATCATCAAAAATGAGCTCTACAAGCGCAGCGTGGGAGGAATATACCAGTGTTGCGTAAGCCAAGAGGAAGGAATCTGGCTGCTGGTGGACATTCACCAAGGCGAATGCGGTCACCACACATCATCACGAGCCATAGTGGCAAAGGCATTCCACCATGAGTTTTACTGGCCCATGGCGCTGGAGGACGTCAAGCAGCTGGTAAAGGCATGCAATGGGTGCTAGCGATTCGCCCAGCAGAAATACACTCCGTTGTCAGCACTCAAGACAATCGCTATCACCTGGCCATTTGCCGTCTGGGGCTTGGATATGGTAGGACCCTTCCAAACAGCGTGATCCGGCATGACACACTTGCTGGTGGCCGTGGACAGGTTCACCAAGTGGATCGAGGCAAAGCCAATCAAGAAACTGGATGGACTGATAGTGGCCAAGTTCTTCACCGACATCATCACGCGTTTCGGCAACACCAACAACATCATCACTAACAGTGACACGAACTTTGCCAAGGGGGCCTTCGTGCATTTCTATGGTGACAAGAGCATCCACCTAGACATGGCCTCCATCATGCACCCCTGATCCAATGGGTAGTGCGAGCGAGCAAATAGTCTGGTCCTAGCCGGAATCAAGTCAAGGCTAATCGAACTGCTGATGAGGACTCCCAAATGCTGGATAGAGGAGCTACCGGATGTGCTATGGAGCCTGCGCACAACGCCCAACCGCTCTACCGACTACACGCCATTCTTCCTCGTCTACGAAGTAGAGGCAGTCCTGCAGAATGACATCGAGTTCGACGCACCGCGCAAACTGCTGTATACTGAGCAGCAGGCCAAGGAAGCATGAGAATATATCATCGATCTCCTTAAAGAGGCATGAGAGTTGGCCCTGTACAAGTCCACCATCTACCAGCAGAACCTGCACCGCTACCATGCTAGCTGGATCAGCAACGTCTCGTTCCGACAGGGCGACCTGGTCTTGCGGCTGGTACAAGACACCAAGGGGATGCACAAGCTAGCTCCACCTTGGGAGGGGTCATTCATCATCAGACAGGCACTTCAGAACAACTCATATTACCTGATCGAGGCTTGTCAGCCGGCGAAGAACAAGATGGACCACTTCGGCGAAGAAACTGAATGCCCGTGGAATGTGAACCTGCTTCGCCCATTCTACACCTGAGTAAAGGACAAATTTATCTTACCTTTATGTAATGAACAAGTTGAGGAGCCTCGACATAGTCTCGGGGACTCTGTAATAATTTGGCATTTTCTGTTGCGTAACTTGAAGTTCTCCGGCTGTATTATTTTTTAACCCCGGACCCTGTAGTTTCTCTTGGGGACTCGCCGGATGGCCTAGACTGCCAACCATTCTAGAAGAAGAAGTACTATACACGGCTCCAAGAGATCCCTCTTCGATTCCGGCTGCAGACCGTGAGCCGGCTAACAAACACGGCAAGAGCAGAAAACTCGAAGACCCATACAGGAAAAGTCCTAAGGAAAACAAGACGTCTAGACATTCTAGTTGCGCTCGCTGGCTCATGGCTGATAGCCAAAATCCGAAGTATTGCGTAGTACGCTAACTAAGAAAACCCTTGCTTCCGGCTAACAGCTGACAAGGGCACAGCTTCAACAGCCAATGCTCGCTAAGAAAAGTACCAAGCTATCAGTTTCATGCGAAATAGCAATGTTTCCAACCAAATGAATAGCTACAGACTATATTTACCCTATACATGTATAACACACAAACCACTGCTTGTTTTTTCATCTTTGCATGAGCCAAAGTACCAAAGCCGGAGGCTAGACACCCCTAGACGGTAAAAGAGTAGGCAAGGAGCTTCGATCCGACTAAATTCTCCAGCCGTCCCGAACCTCGGGGACAACACCCAGTGGGTGCGCTCGCACGCCCCCACACGGTAAACCTGCAACAAGCAATAGCATAAAGGAGCTTCGACCTGGCTGGACTCTCCAGCCGGCTGATACATTGCAAATGTATCTATAATTTTTGATGTTCCATGCTTGGTTTTATCCACTTTCTTGTGTTTTGTTCCAACTTTGGAGTACTTTTATTATGATTTCTTGGACTAACCTATTAACAAGAGCCATGAAATGCTGCCTGCTTTTTTTGTTGTTTTTGGTTCCAGAAAAGTCAAAAAATGAATATTCTCGGAATTGGACGGGACAAAAGCCAAAGTGCCTATTTTTTCGGAAGGGATCAAGTGCCAGAATACGAGACGGAGAAGGGATAGGGGACAACCACACCACCTGGCCGCGCAGCCAGGCTTGGCAGCCAGGTGGTCCGCCGCCCAAAGACCCCTCGGCCTCTCCTTCCGCCTATAAGTTGCCCTCGGACGTAAACCCTATGTACCGATCAAAAATCCACGAAGAGTTCAGAGTCGCTGTCATCTCCATCCCTAGATCGGGAGGATCAAGCTCTTCTCGACCGGAGAGGGGAATTCACCCTGGAGGCCTTCTTCATCACCATGCAAGCCCCCGGTGTGATGCGTGAGTAGTTCATCCTTGGACTACGGATCCATGTAGTTGCTAGATGGATGGTTTCTCGTCCTTTGTGCTTTCATGTTTAGATCTTGTGAGCTCCGTTCATGATCAAGATCATCTATTTGTAATTCATACATGTTGTGTTTGCGGGGATCCGATGGATATTGAGATGCTATTTCAGATTGATTATTGATTATTGATTCTATCATGTCTTTGTTATTTGAGATCTTGCATGCTTTCCGTTGTTAGTAGCTATCTTGGCCAAGTAGATGCTAGCAACTCCAAGAGTTAGTATTTATGCTCGATAGTGGGTTCATACCTCTGGTAATCTGGGGAAGTGACAGAAATCTCTAAGGTACTAGATGTGCTATTGCTACTAGGGAGAAAACAACAATCCTTTGTTCATAAAGCAATCGTATTGTTTACCTTACACGCAGTTCGTAAAGCAATAATCTGTTGCTTGCAACTTAATACTAGAGGGGGTTCGGATGATAACCTGAAGGTGGATTATTAGTCATAGATGCAATTGGATGGCGGTCTATGTATTATGTTGTAATGCCCAATCAAGTCTCAAAGGAGTCAAGATGATTAGTATATGCATGTATTGCTTTCTCGGTGTTTGTCAATTGCCCCGCTGTAATTTGTTCACCCAGCATGTTATCTATCTAAGGAGAGCCACCTCTAGTGAACTATGGATCCCGGTCCTTTACTTTACATACAATCTACAATCTTTTACTGTTTTGTGTTTACTTTCTACAAACTTTTACTTCTTTCCATTCGATACGTTTAATCCTTTGTTTTCCACAAAACACGGTGAGATTGACAACCTCATCGCAAGTTGGGGACAAAGTTCTGTGGCTGTGTTGTGCAGGTCTCCACATTGCTACTAGCACCGGTAGTGCGTCCTGCCAAAGCTTAGCTAGTAACACCTTTGAGGTGTTTCCTTGCTCCTACTGGTTCGATTAAACCTTGGTTTCATAACTGATGGAAACTTGCTGCTGTGCTCATCATACCTTCCTCTTGGGGTTCCCAACGAGCTCTACATCAACACCGCCAAGAAGCATTTTTCTGGGCGCCGTGCATTGAGCCATCAAGCATTTTTCTGGCGCCGTTGCCGGGGAACAAAGAAGAAGAAACCCCCACGTCAACTACACGCCATTAAAGATTTTTCTGGCGCCGTTGCCGGGGAGTCAAGGACATCTTCACAAGAGGAGTCCCTCATAACCAATCTCTTTACTTTGTTGTTTTTGTTTTGCTTAGTTTCTTTTTGCTTTGTTTGCTTGTTTTGTTCTTCAAAAAACACAAAAAAATTAGTTCTACTTGTTTGCTTTCTTATTTGAAAACCCAAAAAAATTAAGTCTCCTTTAGTTGTCACCTTTTCCTTAGCTCACCATGTTGATCCCCAAGTTCACCTTGAAAGACCTTTCAATTGGTAGTGCTTCTATAATTGGGAAAGATAATATTGAAGAATTCTTTAATCATGTTAGCAAACATGAAGATACTGAGGATAGATCCCTTGTAGAACTTGCTCCAAATTTTGAGATTGATGTAGCTTCTTTAATTCACATGTTAGAAGCTAGGTTTGTTAACCTCAACCCCTTAATGCAAGTAATGTTTCTTAAGCTTAAAGAAATTGAAGACCCTGAAAAGAGGGATTTTATTCTAGAAACTTTGTTTAAGGAGTTCTATGATGTTGCCAAAGAAGCTAGAAAAGTTTTTGAACGTTTCAATATGCTAGGCTCATGTGTAGATGTGGTTGGTATACGAGAAAAGATGAACAAAACCGAACCTAATGGGGAGGAACCTAAGATACCAATACCCTTCAAACTAGTAGCAATACATGATGCCATTAATCTTGATTGGATTGTTCCTGCAAACCCTTTTGATGAGAATAGTGAACCTAAGAGCATTGAGAAAGGATCCTCTATAACTTACTTGGATGATATACCTTTCCTTGTTGAAAATATTTCTGGTATTGATCTTAATGCTTCTTCATTTGAGAACACTTGATTCTTTCTTTGCTTCTTATGCCTAACTTAAAGGCGTTAAAAAAAAGTACTTGTTTAGAGATAACCCAAGAGTTTTAGATGAGTCTTGGAAGTTATTACCTCAGTAATAACCTCTCCTTATCCTTTTTATTTGCTTTTTGTGCCAAGAGTAACCTCTAATGAGAGTGAAGTAATGATTGGGAAAGTTGCTGTCCTGAAACAGATTTCTGTGCTTCACCGTAAAAATTCCCGAGAGAGGTCTGTACGTCGGATTGAGCTGTAATGTTTTGTGCTTCTGCCCTAGGTTGTTATCTGACTTTCTTTAGTTCAACACTTTTTGATTTGAGCAACAGAAGGTCTTCGAAAAAATTCGTCTTTACCTACTGGTCTGTTTTGATAGATTTCTGCCATTTTCTGCATTTGCTTCTTGTGGGTTCCTTTTTGAGTTCTTTTGGGGAATTGAGCTTTCTGAGGGAAGTGCTACAGTAGATAGTGTTCTAATGTAAGTTTATTTGGTGTTAGAACTGAACCTTGAGGCTTATTTATCTTAAGTGCACTAATGTTGCTAATGAGATTGTGTGAAGATTTGTATGAAGGAAAATTTTCAGGTGTATGGAAGGAATGAGTAATGAGATGAAGGATGGACTAAAGCTCAAGACTGGGGATGCCACGCGTGTCACTCCAAGAAATATCCAAGAAGTACAAGTGTCAAAGCTTGGGGATGCCCAAGGCATCCCTTTCTTCATCAATAAAAATTCCAGGTTTCTTCCAAACGCTTCATTTTTATTGTTTCATGCACAGTTGTGTTGTTCTTGGAGCTTCTTCCTTTTTGTTTTCGTTTTGGTTTTTAGTTTGCTTGGTTTGCTTAGTTTTCTGAATAAGTTGGTTGGACCCCCTCTTTCACACTTTGGTTTGCAAATAGTTTGGTTTGGTTTGGAAAAGAGTAGGAAAGTTCATGCTTATGTGGTAAAAAGAGCTTGTTTTTTACTGTGGCTATCTTTGTCATGCCATGCTTGATATTGTTTTGGCTTTATGCTTAGTATTATTTGATGTAGCATGACTTGTTATAAACATTTGAGATTGCTTAATGTGCCTTGGATGAATCATGCGTTGTTTTAGCATATTAAAGCATAGTATAGTGGTATTCTCCTTTAATGCTTTATTTGGGTTGACTTGGCACATGCTCACACCATGTTATGACTATCTCAAGTCACCATAGCCTTTACGATCCTTTAGTTTTCAACTTGTAGTATCACTTTATGCTTTGATCAATGATGTTTTGTCGCTCTGCATGATTATGGCCATTATTGCTCTCTTAGTTTGTCGCTCCCAGTCTTTTGCTAGCCTCCACAACCAAGTATGAGTTCCACTCATGCATCCAACTCCCTAAACCAAGTTTTTCCAAAGAGTCCACCATACCTACCTACTAGCTTATGCTATTCCAAGTATATTCATGCTTTTGTTTACCTTCCACTTGTTATGAGAAAACTAGTGATTAAAGCTCTCAGGAACTTGATGGCACACTTTACTTTATTGCCTCTAATAAACTTGAACCATTGGATCCTTCTTTGTTGCATATATGCTTGCACATTATAAGTTGAAGTTAGCAGAACCATGTTTCATGGGGAACGCTTTCAACATTGCACTTGCACTTTGTACCCCGTTGATATCATGTTCTTGTGCTTACGGATCCCGGCGGTGTGAAATAAATGTGGAACTTGTATGATCATGGAGTTTGTATGTGTGTTAGAGAAACGCCTGGGCCGCTAGCCTAAGCCATGCCTAATCATGGTGGAAACTTGCAGCATCACCATAATGAGCATTCTATCAAGCATCCTCAATAAAAACCTATGCCAATAGCAAATAAAAAGATCGCTGAGATGCTCATTGTCTGCTTTCCTTGTCATTTTGATTATGGGAAAGCTCCTGTATCATGTGCAAGGGGTACCCCGTTGGCGGTTCTTAATGATACACATATACTTACAATGACAAGAGCTTACTTGTGACTGAAGTTGAGTAGCATGAGGATCGGTCTTCGTAAGTAAGGGGCATGAGATTTCGGTTTATAACTTGTCAAGCATATCCTCTTAGTTGTGTCACTTTAACCTTAATCACCTTCAAGATGCTTATGATAGGGGCAATGAGAGCTGAAAGCTATAAGTACCGTAATTTTTGGAAGCTCTTTATGAGACTTGAATCCCTACTTCCTTTTTCAAAAGGTTTTTCTTCCACCATTATATTGAGTCTCCACCTTCTAACTTTATGCACTACTTTGAGAGCATAGTGGCCATTCTTAGTTCTATGTGCATTGTCCCAAGACTAGTTGATTGATGCATACTTTGATATTGCTTGTTTTAAACTATTGTATCTAGTCACTCTTATGAACTTTGAAGGTGTCCTATGCATTTATATTTGCTACTCTATTGAGGGACAAGCTGAATTCTTTTATGCTATGTTTTCTTTATGTGAAACAAACAAACGTCTTGCAAAGCTTGTTATTCATGAATCTTTTGTTTGTGCCTTTCATGTTGTATCATAGTTTCTTTGCTTATTGCTAGAACTTTGTCTTTCATGTTATGATTGAAGTACTATGATCCCAGCTTTGAGTTTTGCAAATACTTTGATCAAGTTTTTGATGGTGCATGTCACCTCAAAAATTATTTCTTTTTATCACTTACCTACTCGAGGACGAGCATGAGTTAAGCTTGGGGATGTTGATACATTGCAAATGTATCTATAATTTTTGATGTTCCATGCTTGGTTTTATCCACTTTCTTGTGTTTTGTTCCAACTTTGGAGTACTTTTATTATGATTTCTTGGACTAACCTATTAACAAGAGCCACAGTGCCAGCTGCCTGTTTTTTGTTGTTTTTGGTTCCAGAAAAGTCAAAAAATGAATATTCTCGGAATTGGACGGGACAAAAGCCAAAGTGCCTATTTTTCCGGAAGGGATCAAGTGCCAGAATACGAGACGGAGAAGGGCTGGGGCCGGCCACACTACCTGGCCATGCGGCCAGGCCTGGCCCACGCTAGGGGGTGGTCTGGCCGCCCCCAGCACCCCCTCGGCCTCTCCTTCCGCCTATAAGTTGCCTTCGGGACGAAAACCCTATGTACCCGATCAAAAATCCATGAAAGAGTCTGTAGCCGCTGTCATCTCCATCCCTAGATCGGGGAGGATCTGAAGCTCTTCTCGGCACCCTGCTGGAGAGGGGAATTCACCCTGGAGGCCTTCTTCATCACCATGCAAGCCCCCGGTGTGATGCGTGAGTAGTTCATCCTTGGACTACGGATCCATGTAGTTGCTAGATGGATGGTTTCTCGTCCTTTGTGCTTTCATGTTTAGATCTTGTGAGCTCCGTTCATGATCAAGATCATCTATTTGTAATTCATACATGTTGTGTTTGCAGGGATCCGATGGATATTGAGATGCTATTTAAGATTGGTTATTTATTCTATCATGTCTTTGTTATTTGAGATCTTGCATGCTTTCCGTTGTTAGTAGCTATCTTGGCCAAGTAGATGCTAGCAACTCCAAGAGTTAGTATTTATGCTTGATAGTGGGTTCATGCCTCCGTAACTGGGAAGTGACAGAAATCTCTAAGGTACTAGATGTGCTATTGCTACTAGGGAGAAAACAACAATCCTTTGTTCATAAAGCAATCGTATTGTTTACCTTACACGCAGTTCGTAAAGAAATAATTTGTTGCTTGCAACTTAATACTAGAGGGGGTTCGGATGATAACCTGAAGGTGGATTATTAGTCATAGATGCAGTTGGATGGCGGTCTATGTATTATGTTGTAATGCCCAATCAAGTCTCAAAGGAGTCAAGATGATTAGTATATGCATGTATTGCTTTCTCGGTGTTTGTCAATTGCCCCGCTGTAATTTGTTCACCCAGCATGTTATCTATCTAACGAGAGCCACCTCTAGTGAACTATGGATCCCGGTCCTTTTACTTTACATACAATATACAATCTTTTACTGCTTTGTGTTTACTTTATGCAAACTTTTACTTCTTTCCATTAGATACGTTTAATCCTTTGTTTTCCGCAAAACACGGTGAGATTGACAACCTCATCGCAAGTTGGGAACAAAGTTATGTGGTTGTGTTGTGCAGGTCTCCACGTTGCTACTAGCACCGGTAGTGCGCCCTGCCAAAGCTCATCTAGTAACACCTTTGGGGTGTTTCCTTGCTCCTACTGGTTCGATTAAACCTTGATTTCATAACTGAGGGAAACTTGCTGTTGTGCTCATCATACCTTCCTCTTGGGGTTCCCAACGAGCTCTACATCAACACTGCCAACAAGCATTTTTCTGGGCACCGTGCATTGAGCCATCACCAGCCTGAACCTTAGGGACTACACCCTGTGGGTGCGCTCACGCGCCCCCACATAGAAAAAAGCATACAACAAATGCAACACAAAGCAAAATGCATGCAAGAAGAGCACAAAACAACATCACAAAGGGAGACGATGCTCCTGACAGAGTTTACTGCAGAGCAAAGGACAAATTGTTCACACCAGCAGACAAGCAAACAAGTTTCCAACTAGATACAAATACTCTCGGCATTCCGGGGATCAGGCTTGGGGTCTATGGAAGGGCCAGAGGCGTCAGCAGGAGCATGGATGCTGGAGGTGGCATCAGAAGAGGTAGGGCCAGCCGTAGCCGGGGCATCAGCGTCGACTGGAGCCGCTAGCGGACTATAGTGGTACCCCTCCGAGCCAGATGGATCGTTGAAGTCCCGGTCTAGCTGGACAAAGCTTCCAATCTTGACACCGTAGGAGCGGATGTCAGGAACTTCAGCTCGTAGCTGGTTCCCTAACGAAACCCTCGGGAGAGACTCCGTAGGTCCACATCGAGGTACCAGGACTTCAGCAGTGCCAGGACCATCTCTACGCCGCCACAAGCTGCCCAGTCCCGTGCCACGTCCATAAGCTCAGGAGCAGTGAGAAGCTTCTTCGCCAAGGCCTCCATCGTAGCCGGTGGACTGGTGTCCGGCCAGACATACTCGTAGACGTCAAGGGTAGCATCCCGCAACGGCTTGCCCTACTTGCACGCGACGGCCACCAAATCCTCCGAACAAAGGTCATGCTCGGCATCCGCCTCGGGGACGTGGGCCAGGCCCCTGGTCAGTCGCCCTAGGATACTGGGCTGCAAACGGAAAATAGATAGCTGCCAAAGACCAACTGCAGAACAAGACAGGCAAGCTCACTAAAGGAAATAACCACTTACTGACAATGATTGCGGTCGTCTGGCATAGCTCTGCCAGCGCCGCCTTCTCCTTGGCTTGGGCGGTCTTCAGCGCCTCCTCCTGATGGGCATGAAGCTTTTCAAGATTCGTCAACGCCTCTGTCCGGGTGTCGGCGACCTTCTTAGCCTGGTCGGCCTTGACCTCCATCTGCTGCTGCAGCTGGCCAATCTGGGCCTGGTGAGTCTGGTTAGACTCCTCCAGCCAGGCCACCTCCGCCTTCAGCCTCTCCACCTCCCGGTTCCTGTCCGCTAGCAGAGCTGCAAGAGCGTACCCAATGGTCAATAAGAAACATGAAAATCTATGTAACTGGGAGGACATGGCATATCAAGCAATCTTACGCCCTAGGCCCTGAGAGGTCTTGGCGGCTTCAGCAAAATCTTTCTGCAAGGAAGGCACGATCAAAAAGAGAACATAGAAATCAACAGCAAAGAAGGGCAACAAAAACGACAGAGGAGATATCTACCTTAAGGGATGCCCCCAGCGCCTTGCCGTCGCCAAGGCCCAGCTTCATCTCCTCCACTAGGTGTTGGGCCTAGCCAAGGTAAATGGGCACCGACTTGGAAAGCTGCACCAAGATGAAGTCCGGCAGCGGCGCAACCGGCACTGCCCGCCAGCCAGTGAGCTAGAGGTCATCGTCATCGTCGTAGGCCGCGCGCGACGCCTCCGGAGCCGTAGCGCCTGAGCCTGGGACCACCTCCCGTCCGCCATCTTTAGTCGCCGGCTGTGCGTGAGCTTCCCTCACCGCCTCCACAGGATCCTCCACCTAATAGGCGGCAGAACCCGCCTGACCCAGGCTTCGGGCCTAAAACACATCGGCAAGACTAGAGGCGGCGGTGTCCTGGTGCAGGACCAAGGGCACGGCCGGCGCCACCGTCTCTGCCGCATCCGTCGCATCCTCGGCCGGCTTAGCAGCAGAAGTTGTAGCCTCAGCCTGCTTGGCAGCAGAGGCTATAGCCTCAGCTAGCTTGGCAGTAGAGACTGTAGCTGATGTAGCGGGCCCCTCTGCTCCAGTTGGGGGAGGGTTGGACGCGGTGGTGATGGTCGCGGAGCCGACCAAGGACACCGCCTCACTGTAAGAAGGACGAGAAGAACACAATGAGTAAGGCGCAGGCCAACAGACACGCCAAGAAAGAGGAGAAAGGGCATGTACTCGGCGATGCTTGGCACGGCAGTCACGCCCCTTGGCCGGCGAGCCCTCTTCGAGCCCCTGCATGCTGGGGCGATGCTGGTCGAGGCAGCTTGCTTCCCCTGGCCCGTGAGCGGCAACCTCAGCCGGGTCCGCATCCATGCTATGTGCGTCTACTCAAGGGCACATGCAGTACTTCAAGCATAAGTCCAAAGAAGAGCAAAACTAACAAAGGCCAGGAATGCATCCTCACCGGCTGGGAACTCGGAGCCCTCGTCGGCCAGGGTGGGGAACCGCTCCGGCTCCTGCGAAGGGAGCTTTGCTAGCTTGAAGTCGACCGAGAAGGAGGGGAGATCATTGTCCCCCATGCCGTCCTCCACTATATGTGCCGTAAAAAGCTACTCAACAAGGTGGAAATAAGAGGCAGGAAGAGGTCCCTAGGGACAGGTTCACCCGGAAGAAAAGAAAAAAGGGAGGCTGACTTTTGGCGGCGGCCGGCCATGGTGGTAGGGCTGGTAGGAGAAGGTCCAGTCCTCCGCTAGCGTCTCCTGCGATATGGTGGCGAGCCATTCTCGAAGGGCCCCGAACGGCACCTCTAGCCGGGACACCCGCGTAGAATCCAGGGAGCCGGTCAGGTGGCACATCTTGTGTGACCGCTGCTACAGTGGAAGCACGCGGTTCGTTTATCCAGGACAGCTGGATGTCCTGGGCGGTGAGCCGATCCTTCTCCACTTACACCCCCACGTGGGCGGCCATCCGCTCCATGTCAGCCTGGGCGCATAGATTTTGGATGCTCCACGCCTTTCGAGTGGAGGGGATGTTGGCGAACGCCGACACCTTGACGCAGCCCACCTCAGTGTGGTTGCGCACGTAGAAGTATGAGAGCTGCCATAGATTGACAGTGTCAGGCATCTCCAACCGCGGAATCGCCAAGGATGGTCGTGGGTAGATGGCACTGCAACCGGTCTCCGTCAGGGGGCCACCCTTCCCCACCACCTGATCCTTGAAGTTGAAAAACTTCAAGAAGTTCGCCGCGTTTGGGAAGACCCCCAGGAAGACTTCGCAGCAGGCAGCATGGTGCATCAATTGTGAGATGTCTTTGGCCCCCAAGTGGTGGAGTTGGAGGTCGAAGGAGACAAGAAGCTCGAGGATGAACCTGCTCAACAGTAGGTGATGACCCACAAGTATAGGGGGTGTATCGTAGTATTTTCGAGGGAAGTGAAACCCAATTTATTGATTCGACACAAGGGGAGCCAAAGAATATTTATAAGCCTTAACAACTGAGTTGTCAATTCAAGCACACTGCAAACAATCTTGCTCACAGCTTTATCTAGAGCAACAGTTTTGTAGTAGGAATAGTGAAGTAACAATGAGTAGTAAAGTAAAGACAGCGATAAGAATAATAGCAAATTGGGATTCGAAAAGGCATAGGGATGGATGGACGGGCGTTGCATGGACAAGACAATTCACATAGCAATCAGAATATAGGGAAATTGCAGATAAATAAGATAAAGCATCCAAGTACTAGATAATCCTAGGCATGTGTTCCATATATAGTCATACGTGCTCGCAATGAGAACTTGCACAACATCTTTTGTCCTGCCAGCCCGTTTGCAGCGGGGCCTCAAGGGAACTACTGCCAATTAAGGTGCTCCTTTTAATAGAGCACTGGAGCAAAGAATTAACACTCTATGAACACATGTGATCCACACATCAAAGCCATTCCCTCCGGTTATCCTGATTTCTGTCACTTCGGGGCCATTGGTTCCGGACAACAACGTGTGTATACAACTTGCAGGTAAGACCATAAACAATACTATCATAATGAATCAATAACATGTTCAGATCTGAAATCATGGCACTCGGGCCCTAGTAACAAGCATTAAGCATACAAGTCGCAACAAAGTCAAAAAGCACTAATAGAAGATACTAGGCACCGTGCCCTAACAATCTGATGCCATTACATGAATGATCTCATCCAATCCCTACCATCCCCATAGCCTACAACAGGGGATTACTCACTCCTAGATGGGGGAAACATGGATGGTCGATGGAGAAGCAATGGTGATGATGATGGCAATGATCTCCTCCAATCCTCGTCCCGGCAGGGTGCCATAACGGAGTTTCTGGTGCTGCTTCATGGAATCTGGTGGTGGCGGCGGAGCGGAACTCCTTCTGGAAAAACGTCAAACCCCCTGATTTTTTAGGTCAGAAGGCATCTTATAGGCGAATAGGGAGACCGAGGAGGTGTCTAGGGCGGCCAGACCACCCCCTGGCGTGGCCTGGGCTAGCCCGCGTGGCCAGGTGGTGTGGCCTGGGCCTAGCCCCCTCCGTCTCTTATTCTAGCTCTAGGAGTCTTCTGGTGAAATAGGATTTTTGGCATGTGTTCCGGGATTTTTCCTGATAGTTGATTTTTTGCACAAAAACTAGACACCAAGGCAATTCTGCTGAAAACAGCGTCAGTCCGTGTTAGTTGCATCCAAATCACACAAGTTTAGAGGAGAAATAATAGCAAAACTGTTCGGGAAAGTCGATACGTTTTGGACGTATCAACTCCCCGAAGCTTAGCTTATTGCTTGTCCTCAAGCAATTCAGTTGAAAACTGAGTGTAATAAAAGAAACTTTCACGAACACATTTACTTCATATGATGTATATATTCTCAGCATGTGATCAACTACTTAGACAATTCATAATAAAGAGTATGCAAATAGGTTTACTTAATAGGCATTGCAAGCTATGAAAAGATTCTAACTCAGAAATAATAAGTAGCATGAAGCATAAACATAAGCAACATTACAATGCTCATAACAAGGTATGATAGAGTGGTATCTTGCTTGCCTTTTTATTGTGAATGCCAAGGCACCTCTGAAGTTCAGGTAAAGACTAGAAGTAAAGATATCAAAGATACAAGCATCAAAGTCATAACACAAATAATCAAGTAATGAGACAAGCACAAAGAATGACAACTATGCTCTCAAGAAAGTGCTCATAGAATAAGTGGAGACTCAACAAGGAAATGAAAAGGTTTTCAATAGTTTGAAAGGCTTCCAAATGCTGAAAGTATGGTACTCATTAGCTTTGAGCTCTCATTGCCCCTATCATTAGCATATTTCAATATGGTTAAGGTGAAAGTGAGGTCCAATCTGAGTTATATGCTTGACAGACTATAAACTGGAAATCCCATGTCCCTTGAGTACGAGGGCCGCTCCTCATGCTACTCAACTTTAGTTACCGGTAAGTTCTTGTCATCGTAAATACGTGCGTATCATAGAGAACCGCCAACGGGGTACCCCTTTCCCGATGATACAGAAGAATCCCCATATCAAAATGACAAGGCAAGCAGACAATGAGTATCTCAGCAATCTTCTTATTTACCATGGGAAAATGGTGCTTTTTCTCTCTTTCCTCTTTTCTCAAATCTCTCCTTTTTTCTCTTTTCTTTTTCTCAATAGCTATCTCTCTCTTTTTTATAAGAAGAATGCTTCATAGATATCATTATGGTTATGCTGCAGGTTTCCACCATGATGGCATGGATTAGACCGGCGGCCCAGGCATTTCTCTAACACACATACATAACTCCATGGACTTACAATCTCCCCTTTTATTTCACACCGACGACATCCGCAAACAAAAGAGCATGGTATCAATTGGGTATATATTTACAGGTGTTGAAAGCGTTCCCTGTGACAGCACGGTTCTGCTAATCCCCAGCCTATAATTTGCAAGCATATAACTTTCATGGACAGTCACAATGGTTCAAGTTTATTAAGTGCAGAAAATAAAGTGTGGCATCAAGTTCGTGAGAGCTTTACTAACTAACTTTCTCATAACAAGCAAACATTTTATTCGAAAAAAACAAGGCATATAGAATATGCACGGAAATAGCAAATGATGCTAATAGGTAGGTATGGTGGACACTTTGGCAATATTTGGTTTTAGGGAGTTGGAAACATGAGTAAAATATACTCAGTGAAAGTGAAGGCTAGCAATAGTAAGGGAGCGACAAACAAGAGAGCAACAAGTGTCATAATCATGCTTGCAACAAAATAGGACTAATCATGGCATGAAAGTGATTCAAGACCCTCAAGGCAAAATAATTCATCGAGGCTTAACTGATTATTTTAGTCATATGCATGCGTGAGCATGTGCCAAGTCAATTCAAATGAAACATTCAGAGGAGGATACCACGGTGTCATACCAAGTTATGAATAGAGTAATGCAAGCAAACATTCAAATGACATGCTACAAACTATTAGCAAGCTGGGACTAATCATATGAAAGCAAGAACTACTAAGCATCCATAAATAACATACACCCTACACGAACAGACTAAGCATGCCCACAATGATGAATATATGTACAAAAATGAAAACAAATAGAGTTCGTTACCAGCCTCTTACCACACCTCAAGTTGTCATCAATCCTCATTATTGCCCTTCACTTGTGTGGCTTGAATAATAATATGAAACCAAATCCCACTGAGGACTGCTGAACTCTACAACAAACTCACAAAACCAAAGAAGAACAACAAATATTTTTGGTGTTTTCGATTTAAAATAAAACAAGAACCAAAAAGGAAGAACAAGCAAAGCAGAATCTTTTTGGGTTTTTCGAATAGTTCAAACAAAGCAAAAAGGGAAAAACAAACCAAAGCAAAAAGATAAACAAGCAAACCAAAGAGAAACAACAGAAATATTTTTGGTCTTTTTGTGTTTTAGAAAGCAAAAGCAAAGAAAGAACGAAAACTAAAAAGAGAATGAAACATGAATATACAAAGTACCGATGCAAAATGATATGGAGATGAGTGTGGTGTCGGTATACCTCCACCCAAGCTTAGGATTTTTGCCTAAGTGGGTGTCAATCCCAAGCTAGCCAGGATGAAGTGTCACCGTGGTATGATGAGGAGGTACCCTCGTCCTAGTGCGAGCTTGAGTACGTCCCTCCGTAGTGCGTAGAGTAATTGTAGGAGGGCACATCCTCCTGGTGCTGCTCGTGGAAACCCAGCAAGCGGAGTTGCTCGTCCACCTCCTCCTTGGAGCATGACCACGGTCTCCTGTGAACACTAAACAAAGTAGACTGTGTCAAAGGGATCTCCCTCTCATCCCCGTCAGTAAACAGCATCCTATATACTAGACCATCCAAATTAGAATCAGCAGTGACAAAGCGATGAGTTTTCATAGCAACAAGATCAAGCCTTTGTGGTGCCAATATAGTATCATTGGGGTCTACTAAAACCCCTAATGCATTGACCATACGTGAGGCAATGATGCCCCCCTAGATAGTCACCCTAGCAGCTAGGCGGCGAGCAATAAGCGAGCCAAGGTTATACCGAGTGTCATTGTTAAGCGCAGCAGCAAGGAAGGCTAAATGATAGTTGGAGATATTACTCATATTCTCCCTACCAAGAATGCTAGTAGCAAGATAATATGCAAAGTATCTAAGAGCAGGGAGTTGGATGTTTCTTATCTTTCCGCGCTGAGCCACGCGGTCATCATCATTGGTCACCCCTCGGTAAAGCTCCAGCAAATCAGCGGGTCGCCCTTGAATCTTCTTCACGGTCCCTGTCATACTCACACCTACAATACTGCAAAATCTTTCCAATGGCATGGTAAAGGGAAGATTATAAATTTTGAAAGAGACAGTCGATTGATAGGGCGTGTTAGTAAACACAAAGCTCTCAACAAAAGTCTTGGTGAGCATAGAGTATTGCTCACTCTCTTCTTCCATGTATGAGGTCAAACCAACCCTCTGAATCAGTAGCAAGAAATCATCAAGAATCCCTGCAGCTTGTAAGAAAGTAAAACAAGGAAAAGTGGATGGGTGAGCATCCCCATCATCACCTCCATTACCAATGCGAGGTGCAATGAGTTCTTTGTTGTATGATGGCCTGAACTGAGAGGCTGATCTTGAGGGCCTTGACCTCCTAGGTGCATCCCTCTCGAATATCTCTCCAAAGGTATGGTTGTTCATGCTTGATATTCTGAAATTTAAACACCTATTAAACAAGTGATTGCAAAGTGAATATAATGAAGGGCACTACTCATAGGGACTTGTAAGAGGCCTAAACATGCATCAAAACTATATCTCTAAGCATCAAACAAGCTTACAAGCTCTCATAACCTGTCACCTATAGTAGCAAAATACTCAAGATATAAACCACTAAACACAAATCTACTTGGACAAGCGGAGGAGTCACATACTGGAGAACAAGTGCTCCAAATTTCAGCAGCAAAGATGGGCTGAGCAAGGAGATCGAAAAATCGGGGGCAAGCACAACAAGAACACGATTTTGAGCAATGAACTGGAGTTTACTTGGGAGAGAGAAGAAAGTGGCAAGTGAGAGAGTGAGTGGAGGGCTAGGGGTGGCCCACACCATGGCATGGCGCCACCCTGGGTAGGCCGCGCCACCAGGTGGTGAGCCTGCCTGGTGGGCCCCCCTGGGTCACTCTAGGTACTCCTCTGCCCCTTTTTTCACGTAAAAATTTAATGTGAATTTTCTGGAATTTTTCGAGACACTTTATTTTTGGGCATTTTTCAAGCACAGATGAATGGTTTTTCTGGCAGAAAAAGATTTTTTTGGAAAAGATGCAATGACAAAACAAGTCTAGAACTACAGAAGTTCTAAGACACTCTAACATGCAAGCAACTAACAACATAAAATAAAACTAAACGAAAGCAAAAAACTAAAATGGATAGAATAAAAGTAAGCGGACATAATCACGGTGAAAACATTGTTTTGTTCAATGAAATCCTTTTGTTAACAAGGTTGATCAGGTATTGTTACCAAAAAAAATTATATGAAACAAAACTTTGTATTCCACTAGTGATTATGTTACCTCAACTTTGATAGCAATGGTCCCAATCATAATTGTTTCAAATTTTTCTATTGGTATGGGACAATATATTTCTCCAACTTGAATGCCCTCAACATGTTCAATTGAATTTAAACCATAAGTCCTATCAATCTTCTTGGGGAAATAGATAGTATGTTCTTTGTCATTAACATTGAAAGTCACCTTTCCTTGATTACAATTAATAACAGCTCATGCAGTATTAAGAAAAGGTCTCCCAAGAATAATAGACATATTATCATCTTCAGGTATTTCAAGCACAACAAAATCAGTTAATATCAAGCAATTATGAGCCACTTGAACAGGTACATCCTCACATATACCAACAGGAATAGTGGTAGATTTATCAGCCATTTGCAAAGATATATCAGTTGGTATTAATTTTTCAAGTTGAAGTCTCTTGTAGAGAGAGAAAGGCATAACACTAACTCCAGCTCCCAAATCACACAAAGCAGTTCTAACATAACTATTCTTAATAGAGCAAGGGATAGTTGGAATACCTGGGTCTCCAAGTTTCTTAGGAACCTTACCATTAAAGGAGTAATTGGCAAGCAAAGTAGCAATTTCTTCATTAGGGATCTTCCTTTTTTTCGAGACAATATCCTTCATATACTTTGAGTAAGGAGGCAATTTAATAGCATCAGTCAAAGGAATTTGCAAGAATAAAGGTTTCATCCACTCACAAAACTTATTATAGTGTTCATCTTCCTTTGACTTGTGCTTCTTATCAGGGAAAGGCATAGGTTTTTGGACCCAAGGCTCTCTTTCACTACCATGTTTCTTAGCAATAAAATCTTCTTTAGTGTATTTAGTACTCTTAGTGTGCTTGTCAGGTTCTTCTTCAACTTTTTCTTCATTAGGAACATCATTCTCTTCATTACCACTTTCGGTTTCAGCATCAGAGATAGATATACTATTAGGATCTTTAGCAGGTTCAGAGGGTTCTACAATAGTTTTATGTTTCTTTTTTCTTTTCTTACGAGTAGAGCCACTATTTTCAGCTTGTTGAGAATCCTTCTCGATTCTTTTAGGATGCCCCTTAGGGTATAGAGGATCCTAGGTAGCAGCACCTCTTCTTGTTCTAATTTCATAAGCATGTTTTTCTTTAGCAGCATTAACTAGCAAGTCTTTTGTACCTTAATAAGTTGATCTATTTGAGTTTGAACCATTTGAAATTGTTTAACAATCATTTTAACATCATTAGAGGTTCTTTCCACAATATCTTTTAACTCAACAATAGCTCTAGTGTTTTCCATTAGATGATTTTGCACCCTTTTATTAAAATTATCTTGTTTAACAATAAAAATATCGAATTCTTCTAAGAATTGATCAGGAGGTTTAGAGTAAGGGATATCACCTTCATCAAAGTGTTGGAGAGAGTGTACCTCAATAGTGGATAAGTAGGGGATAGGCTTACATAATTCTTCTATAGGAGGTAAATTCTTGACATCTGCAGCTTTAATTCCCTTCTCCTTAAGACATTTCTTAGCTTCCTTCATCACTTCGTCATTCAATTCAATAACCCCCCTCTTCTTAGATAATGTTATAGGCGCCGGTATAGCTGGTTCAGGTATAATTACTTCAGGTATAGCTGGTTCAGGAGGAGTCCAGTCTTCATAAGTTTTGCTTATTTTAGCCATTAATTCCTCAGCTTCCTTAGGAGTCCTATTCCTGAAAACACAATCAACACAACTATCTAGGTATGTCCTAGATTCTTCAGTTAGTCCATTATAAAATATATCAACAAGCTCATTCTTAGGTAATGGACTTCTAGCTTGTGCGTGAACCAAAGCACAAAACCTTGCCCATGATTCAGGCAATATCTCCATTTCTCCCTGTTTAAAATAAAAAAAGTTCCTGCAAAATAGCATGTCTAGCACTAGGAGGAAAATATTTCTGCAGGAAAGTACTAATCAAGCAATTAGGGCTATCAATAGATCTAGGAGGTAAATTACTAAACCAAGTTTTAGCTTCTCCTTTCAGTGAAAAGGGGAAAATCTTAGCAACAAAGTAAGTACGCATCTTAGTATCATCAGAAAACAAGCCACTCATGGTAGAAAGCTCAATCATATGTGCTACCGCACTTTCATTCTTAGTCCCACAAAAAGGTTCTTTCTCAACAATAGCTATGTAAGATAGATCAAGAGAGAAATCATAATCTTTATCTTTAATTTTTATGGGAGAAGCAACAAACTTAGCAATAGGAGACAATTTGGGTCTAATAGTACGCCTCTCAAGGAGACTCTTAGCAGGGCTCCTATCATGGGTGTTTTTACATTCCTTAATAAATTCATTGGTCATCTCAACATAACCGTCTTCAATATCATAGCTCTCACTAGACTCAGGTGAACTAATAGGTGTAGTAGTGTCTTCATTAGGAGTTTCAATATTTCTAGCTATATAGCATCTAGGAAAGGACCTAATGAACCACTCTTATCAAGCATAGTAGAAGCAGCATCAGAAGTTTCAGATTCAGCAGTAGTAGCAATGTGTGTGTGGTGGTGTAACGAGCTTACTCATAACAGATGGTGAATCAAGAGCAACAGAGGTGTTCAGAACCGTACCTCTTCTTGTAGTGGATGGTAAAATAGGAACCTTGCCATCACGAGACTTACCCATGATGGATGCATAATAGCAAACAATAGAGAATCCAAGTGAACTTAATAAATAAAGTTGTGCTCCCCGGCAACGGTGCCAGAAAATAGTCTTGATGACCCACAAGTATAGGGGGTGTATCGCGGTATTTTCGAGGGAAGTGAAACCCAATTTATTGATTCGACACAAGGGGAGCCAAAGAATATTTATAAGCCTTAACAACTGAGTTGTAAATTCAGCTGCACCTGGAAACAATCTTGCTCACAACAGTTTATCAGTAGCAACAGTTTTGTAGTAGGAATAGTGAAGTAACAACAGTAGTAAAGTAAAGACAGCAGTAACAATAGCAGGTAACCGTGGGATTTGAGTGCGGTAGGCATAGGGATGGATGGACGGGCGTTGCATGCACAAGACAATTCACATAGCAATCAGAACATAGGGCAATTGCAGATAAATAAGATAAAGCATCCAAGTACTAGATAATCCTAGCCATGTGTTCCATATATAGTCATACGTTCTCGCAATGAGAACTTGCACAACATCTTTTGTCGTGCCAGCCCATTTGCAGTGGGGCCTCAAGGGAACTACTAGCAATTAAGGTGCTCCTTTTAATAGAGCATCGGAGCAAAGCATTAACACTCCGTGAACACATGTGATCCTCACATCAAAGCCATTCCCTCCGGTTATCCCGATTTCTGTCACTTCGGGGCCATTGGTTCCGGACAACAAAGTGTGTATACAACTTGCAGGTAAGACCATAAACAATACTATTATAATGAATCAATAACATGTTTAGGTCTGAAATCATGGCACTCGGGCCCTAGTGAAAAGCATTAAGCATAACAAGTTGCAACAAAGTCAAAAAGCACTAATAGAAGATACTAGGCACCATGCCCTAACAATCTGATGCCATTACAAGAATGATCTTATCCAATACATACCATCCCCATAGCCTACAGTGGGGGATTACTCACTCATAGATGGGGGAAACATGGATGGTCGATGGAGAAGCGATGGTGATGATGATGATGATGATCTCCTCCAATTCCCCGTCCCGGCAAGTTGCCGGAATGGAGTTTCTGGTGCTGTTTCGTGGAATCTGGTGGTGGCGGCGGAGCGGAACTCCTTCTGGAAAACCCCCTGAGTTTTTAGGTCAGAAGGCATATTATAGGCAAAGAGGGAGACTGAGGGGGTGTCTGGGGCGCCAGACCACCCCCTAGCACGGCCTGGGCTAGCCCGTGCGGCCAGGCGGTGTGGCCTGGGCCCAGCCCCCCTCCGTCTCATATTTTGGCTCCAGGAGTCTTCTGGTGATTTGGCATATTTTTCAGGATTTTTCCTGATAGTTGATTGTCTGCACAAAAACTAGACACCAAGGCAATTCTGCTGAAAACAGCGTTAGTCCGTGTTAGTTGCATCGAAATCACACAAGTTTAGAGGAGAAACAATAGCAAAAGTGTTCGGGAAAGTAGATACGTTTTGGACGTATCAGTACGCCAAGTCCACATGCAAAGTGGCCGAGGAAGACGACGGCTTCCCCAGGTTGGGGGTTAGGCACCTGCTGCCCGTTCGGCGTCGAGGCGATGCCTCACCAGACAGTCCGATGGGAGGAATTTCCCCGCCGGTATTTCTGGACAAGCTCGTCAGTGACAAATGATCTGCAACAGCCACCAGCCTAATCTGACAGCATTGTGACAGGCATAGTGGTAGCATGGGAGAACCGAGGTCCCGTCGTCATAGAAGGAAGGCAACAGAACCGATGGCCAAAAAACGGTGGCGCAAGGAGGTAGAAAGGAGGCAGAGTGCAAGGGGCAAAAGCAATGGGCGCAGGGAGAAGATGAAGTGAGGAAAGAGCTCTCCATCGCGGGCCTATTTATCGAGGCAGATCAACCGTGCCCCCCTATGCTCCCCTCTACCACGTGGCAATGAACCACTCCACTCCCACCAAGATGTTTCAGTTCTGGATCGTGTGCACCAGAGCAACTCCCATAGAAGATCCTACAGGCGTTACTGCGAAGGCCAAGCGTGCGCACGATCTCTGAGAAACCTCTATGATGATGGCATGTGCGCAGTTACCAAAACCGCATCGGCAGGCCAAGAGGTAAATCTGACGCGACATGCACCAGAGGAGGCAGGCATGGCTAACTCCAGCACTAACATCATCCACTGGGCGATTCACCTCCCCACCGGTTGCGACAGCCGGGAGATTCCATCGTTTCTTACACCCTGTGGGTGGGCCACCGGACCCACAGCCGAAAAACTCCAGTCGAGTACAACAAGCATCTCGAGCCAGAAAACGATAAGCACTACAAGACAGGCACTACAAAACAAGTTGTGATACAGTCTTCATTAGCAATCATGACAGGATCAGCCAATAAGCATGCAAGAACTTCTCCAAAGAGCGAAGTCCCAATGCGCTCAGGGACTAGTGTCGGGGGGATGACCCCCGGGTATGCCAAGCCAGGCTCAACTGGCTGGCTCCAGGGAGACCTGGCTGGATGGCCACAAGAGAAAGAACCACTGTCGAGTGGAACGCCGGACCCTGTCCACCTCAAGATTCCTCGGCTGGCCCGTCTAGTCGGGTGGCTAGGAGAGCCGGATGGGTGGCTGCCTCTACCCGGCCGCCTTGGATCCGTTGGCCAAAAGTACGAGGGACGTTGACGCTCCTTGTTGAGCGCACCCTTGACCGGATAGGCTAGCACACCGTCCTACCGGCACTACCAGACGAGGATGCCAAAGCGCCAAGGCTGGAGGCTGACGAGTAAAGCACTAGTTGACAGATAATGCTCCGGCTGATAGATAAAGCACCAAGCTTATGGATAAAGCACCGGGTGACGCCCAAAGAGGCGGCACTGAGATGCTGTGGCGTTGTCCCCACCTATATTGGAGCTTGACCGGGTCCTGGGCCACCTGCTAGACCCGGCAGCCGGCCTGCTTTGTAAATCCAAAGCCCAAACAATAAACCCTACAACCCACATTGTAACCTACCCTTCCACCAGTATATAAGGAGGGGTAGTGCCAGGGTTCTAGGTAATGCAGTACATGCTAGAAGTTAGCTAGAATCGATAAGTTGAGCAGTTCATCTTCCTCTAGCTCTCGATATAAGCTAAGGAAATAGCTCAAGGAGCACTTGTATTCAGCATCAGCTCCCCATATAGTAGATCTTTGCAGGAGTAGGAGTGTTACCTCGATAAGAGGGCTCCGAACCTGGGCACATCATTGTGTTTGCAATATATATGCCCAACCCGTTGCGAGTAGCTACCGATAGCATCCTGATTGTCCCCTCTCATGCCATCCCCGATGGCACTGCCGTGTTCCACACCACGACACTATTTTATAATTTTCTTAGTTCCTATTAGGCTTTAAAGTCATGTTAAGTATGGTCAAGAGATAAAGATCATTCACTCTTAATATAAGTGAATGTTTCATAAGGTTAGCTTGAAGGATATTGGTTTATAATTGATTTATGATTCTAAAGGAGTATTAAATAGTTAACAGTTTACACTTAAGTTTCACTAGAAACCATAATTATGGTTCTAGGTTTAATATTTGGACTAAAAGGATTCTTTTTAAGATTGTAATATTTTATAAGGATATATGCTTATTTCTTAATTAGGAAATAATCTTGAAGAATTCTCATAAGACCAAATAGGTATTTTAATAGGTAAATAAGGATTAATTGTTTTAGAAATCATAAAACATGTTGAAATAATATACTTAGTATTTTCTAGTAAAATAAACTTAGTCAAGATCTTAAAAATGATTTATATTTATTTTTAAGTATAACCCTTACTTTTATAAAATTCCATGAAGGAATAAGTGTTTTAAATATTCATTTCAAACTTATCAAATCAAAATACCAACTAGTATTTTTCTTAGATAGGTTATATTTTGTGAACATTTAGAGATATCATATGTATTTTTGTGATTTTTATTTATTTTTCTAGAGATAAAATACTGATAGGGGTATATTTGGATTTTTTTTATTGTTTTACAACTTCAACAATTTTTTCCTCATTTTAAACCTAGATTTGGCCCTTGGGACGACCTAGCTCTGGCTCAGGCCAGTGTGTTGGGCTAACCAACTACACAGTCCACTAGGTCAGTCAACCGACCCAGTCTTCTCCTCTCTCTTTCGAGCATACACTCCTCTCCTCTCTAGCGACCTCGCGACGCTGCCGCTGTCGCCCGAACCTCGGCCACTTCCACTGTGCTTGCTTACCAAGTCGATGCCACTGCATCGAGTGGTCCTCTTCGATTCCCCGCTCGATCTCTCATTTGGCCACGTCGATCCTTCACTATGACTAGGGTTATAGTCTTCCTCGTGGTGCCTTGCATCGGTGGTCTCGTAGTGCTCCCCTGGTGGTCTGGTGTTGCAATGTTGACCAACACCGCCATCTACTACGATGGTTGTCGGTTGTGGCTTGGTGCGAGTCACAGTGCATCTGGTGCTCCTCGTGCCGACATGACCTTGTCGTCGGCTACCCTCATCTGCTACATTTTCTTGCTGAGCAAGGCCTACATGTGAGATGTCCCTCTTCCCCTTCTCTCTATCTCTCTCTAGATCCCTTACCATCGAATGATTGTAACCCTAATTAGGGTTTGACCCTTGTTCTTGGGTTCTTCCTTTTTGCCTATACTGGTATATTCATGATACTTCAATGATTTGGACATTAAGGGTTGCCTATGGATAATTTCTGTGTTGCAATGTGGTTTCATCTATGTCCGCACTTATCCTATTATGTCATTTGTCGTGACCCTTAGGATCTTGGACTATTGGTTCCTTAATGTGAGTACTTATTCATACTCTTGTTATTCAATTGTTGCTACTACTATGATATGGATGATGTATTTATCCAGTTATACTCTGGGACAATATGTTGAAGTTCTATGTGTTTTATCTACTTATAGCATGCTCTGGCAGTGATGAGAAATGTGATGTTTGTCTACAAGACAATATATGAATACTACTTGGTATAGATTATTGGTCCTAATGTTTATTTTATTGTCTAAGGCATGACAGATAGATAATTTTAAAAGATTCCTGACTTAATGGTTAGGAAAATGATTGGGTGTTCTTGGTTTTCAATGAAAAATTGCTAATGATGAATGGTTGACAGAATTTGAGGGTGGTCTCTAATTGTATTAATAAAGATTTAATCTTAAGATAGATGATTAAACATTTATGATTCCTAGCATTCTAGGAACATCATTACTTAAGTTGCCTGATTGTAGAAGTGGAATTTGTTGGATGGTTGCCATAACCTCCACTATATCTTGTTGTTGCCTTTAATTTTGATTGGATTAGATCAAAGATGCAAATTCTGAGATCTAGTTCAGTTCATAGATAAAGAATAGATATTAGTAGTGGCTTTGAAACATCTAGTGATGAGGTTGCACCCCATTCTGAGGATTCTATCCAATCCAACAATCATGTACTTATAATTGATAAGAACTGATAGAAGGTGTGAATTGTTTGGAAACACCCAACTTGTTGTTGTGGTGGCTATGCTGCCTTTGCTTCTAGTGATCCTTTGCTTGGCTTGGCTTGACCTTGCTGCTCCCAGCGAGTGACCCTTCCCCCTCTTACCAACTCCTGGCTTGGCCTTTCCCAACACCTGATCCAACCCCTCCTTAGGTGACCATGCTGGCTCATTAACTATTGGGTTTATTTGGTGTTTTACTGGTGGATCTTGTAGGGATCTAACAGAGATAAGGTGGTGTTCTTGTGGTTCTTGATGGTATAGAGAGAATGTGTAGTAGAGGAACTCTGCTAACGCAACTGTGTCTTTTTATCTACATCTTTGCTCATGGTGATGAGAACACACTCTTGCATGTGTAAGTAAGCCGTATGCATGTTTGCTGGCTATGTGGATTAGATCAAGTGGAAATATCTTGGTTTACCTCTATTACTTCTACTTCCTTGGTGAAACTTCTCGTTTTGTCTTCTGCCAGTGAGGTTATCCTAAGGCAAAATGTGATGAAGAACAGATGCTGGCTTTTGGTGAAATCTGCCCCTAATTCATACTTTCTCATTGATGAAAATCAACAGCGCACTTCACTATTAAAATCTGAGAGCAAAACTCACTAACACTTAACCACTGATTTTCTTTTTGTTTTCTTGCAGGTACAAAATAGTACAAGGAAGATAAGAACATACAAGACTTTAGTTTAGAAAAGTAGTATAGGTTTTCTTTTATTATTCTGTGACTTTCTTTTTATTCTTTTGTAAGAATAATGTAACATATATATGATCCATTAAAGCATTTATTTTTCTTTACTTGTAATTATTCCTATGTGTATTAACTTATGATTTATTTGTATTACTTAAATATTTGAAATATTGAATAAGAAAGGAATAAAGATTTATATTTAGTTGTCTTTACTTGAATTACTTTATTTAATTGAATTCTTTTTAATCGTATACTTAGCATATAATATAATAATACTTCACATTAAAATACTCAAATGTCCTTTTGAAAACAATTAACTTCTAAATGCTTTTGAATTGAATTATTTCAAAAGTAAATTAAAATTCAAATGTCAATTTAAATTATTTACCCCAAAACAGCTTAAAATACCTAGAGGTCATGCCAGAATTTATAGCAATCACCTCGATGAGCTAAACCCTAACTTATTGAAGCAAAAGAAACTCTTATCCTTCTAGTGTTTTAGTTTTGCGCGAAAAATCCCGATTTTTCTTATGCATGAATGCAAAAGCACAAACTCTCTTATGCAACCCTAAATGCTGGGGCATTACAATGGGCATGCCGTTAGCGTATGCGGGCTAGAACACACGCGGTAAGAGGCATTCCCAGCGCGACATGACTCCACACCCGCTGGGTGGTGGGGCCCATCGAAATCTGACGTGGCATCGTGAGCTGATGAGTGCAAATATAATGCATATTTAAGCATATAAATTATTCACATTGTCACTCATTACATGCTATATCTAGCTACAACAATGCCTATTATGTATGATTACTAGTTCTCATTCATTTTCACATGCACTTTGCACAACTAGTAGTTTAGTAGTATTTTATTACTTTTTCTTTGTATTTGACTTGTGTGTAGGTGCTATGAAGAATCATGGATAAAAGGAGCCAAGAGAATTCAATATGGGGGAGTTGCAGGCACCAGACTTTGCCATTTGAGGGGAGGAAAAAGTGGATTTCTACATCAACTCCCAATGAAGATCCAATTCCCTAGTGTTGTAGCCCTTGTCCATACGAATCCAACAAGCCAAATAACACCTCAATTGGAGTCCGTATGAAGAAATGACGGCCAAAACACTACGGCAATCAGAGGGCGTAACGACCAGCGGTACAGGTAGAGCCCGCCCATACCGTATGGTTGCACCAACCTCCGTCGGCTCCGTTTCATCAACATTAACAATATTTTTGAAGGCCCAATGGGCATATTCGGCCCCGAACTTCGTTGGTTTGCGAAACCGACCTCCAGAATGCCTATTTAAAGAGGGAAAACCCTAGACGCAACGGGGAGAGTCCATCCACGCCATAGAGGCGGAGCCCTGCAGCTCCTCCACCTCCATAGCCACCGCACAGAAGATATCCACCACCACACCACTCAAGAAGAAGAGGAGGTTTGCATCTTTAAGGGCTATGCATCGTTCTTCATCAACAACGTCTCCAACTTCAATCCCCTTTGTTTACTTTATTGTGATCCAATTTCTATTTTGGATTTGCACTTGTATTCAATTATACCTTCATATTTTATCCATACTTTTGCCATGATGTTAATCTCCTTCATGTATGAGTAGTTGCCTTGTTCTTGGGGAGAGATGGTGAAACCCTATTATTATTATGCATTCAAATAAAGATGATCTATAACTTTGGTCCATGATCCATTGATCTAGGATATTGTGTTGATCTCTCTCTATTTAGATGGTATGTGTAGTCGGCCACATACCATTTTCCTTCGAGCTAAAGAGATGGTGATACTTGATGACGGCAAGTGCATAGATCAATTGTAGCTAGTTTCGAAGTAAAGATATCGAACCCACAGTGAGCTATTGGTAAAGGTCTTTATGCCCCTCATTACTATCTACCAAAGGATACTTATAAGATGCCTTTTATCTCAAGTAAAGGGTGTTATAAAGGTTTATGGTTGCTTGCAGAAAAGTAATTAAAACAAGTAAAAGGAAACAAGTAACAAGTTTGTATGAAAGTGTGGTTGAACTCAATAGGGATAAAACGTTCTTGGGGATGTAGGATACACCACTAGCATAGTATTATTATTATTTGTAATCAAGATAGCATACTTCTTGTGTCATGAGATGTGTTGATAGAGCTCTATAAAAAGATGTTCACTACAAGGCTCGTAGGAGGCAACTTTGTTGAGCCGAGAGTGAGGTCACCTCTAAATAACCACTATGATGTCTAAGAGCAGTCACCCATACAAACCACCAAAATTAAGGGTTTCCTTGTGGATGTCGTAATTAGCTTAGGAGTCCCTCTTTTATCCTCCTTTGACTGTGTAGGTGATGAGCCAGCGCGAGTCTGACATGGGGTCATTCCGGGTACGATCCCAAAACACGTCCAAAGGATTTCTCCCTCCCTTTAGTCCCAAGGGAAAATGATATGTGGCCGACTACACATACCATCTAAAGAGAGAGATCAAACACAAATCATAATTCTATCATAGACAAGCAAGTCATGGACACAATAATAGATCATCTTTATTACACATTCATAATGGCGCTAGGGTTTCTCCATCTCCCCAAGAACAAAGGAACTACTCACA
The DNA here is from genome assembly GCA_023614405.1 of Avena insularis. NCBI lineage: Eukaryota > Viridiplantae > Streptophyta > Magnoliopsida > Poales > Poaceae > Avena > Avena insularis. Next base: position 440,345,238 of record CM042694.1, on the reverse strand, counting down.
CATGGAAGCAATCAACAACATCATCATAATCAAATGAATGGATAAAAGTACGGAGATAGATCTAATGCAAACCAGAATTGAATCTAGAATTACAACAAGATCTAATAGATGAGAGATGGGGGTAATGGTGGTAATGGAGATGAAGGGGATGATGTGTTGTCCTCCAATGATCCATGAAGCAGCTGGGATTTTGCTCCAGCCAAGTTCCTCCTTCAGATCCCTTTAAGATGTGGTTTTTCATAGTTTCGGGTGGTTGTGAATGTCGGATCCCTCTCTCGTCTTTGCCAGGAGAAAGGATTTGACGAGGTGATCACGTTGGCACTTGGTACAGGCAGACGGTACGGGCGGGCTTTGCCCGTACCACCGGTCGTTATCGGTACTGATTGCTCCTCCTCGCTTGGTATTCTCCTAGGTGGGAAGGTAAATCCATAAAAATGACTTTTATCACTTAGAAATATCATATAATTACACAATATGACAGTTCCAATTGATATGTTCATATAAGACTCAATGATTTGGGTTCTTGTTAAAACAAGAACAAAATGGTGTGTGTAGACGAAGTGAAATACAAAGACCCCTACTCTATTTATGCAAAAACAAAAGGTAAACATGCTTCAATTTTGGACTCATCAACTCCCCCAAGCTAGGATCTTGCTCGGCCCTGAGCAATATGGTGGCTTATGGACAAGATCATCATGTTCATGAGACACGATTCGTTACAATAAATGAGGTAGAAATTGAAACAAGAATACAACATCGGATGTAGAGATACTCCAGGGGTATTACCATACCCTTACACATTAAATAACTTAGAGGCTTCCACACCTTTTCTAGTATTAATGAAATCATAAGAAGCTACTAGTGATTCAACATACCATATAATCACAAAGTTTTTAGAGATATAGAGCACTAAGTTTAGTAATGAAGATTCATGATCATTCTCTTTCTTCTACGTTTGATTCTTTTGATAGCTTCTCTCTTCTTTTTCTTTCAATAAATATAAGTCTATATTTTTACTTTCTCCCCTTCCTCTTTTTCTTTCAGTATAGCTATTTTATCATGCTCACTACTTCAATGGCTTTCAAAAACACATAGTTATAATTTGCTACCAGAATTCTTCTTCTCATAACTTAATCAATACTTTCATTGGTGTGGAAGTCCCTAAAATCATGACAGCTGTACAAGTATCATAACACTCAACCTAGTTCAATCATCTAATATAATAATCATGAATCGAACACAACTTCAATTATCATAAAGTCTCACAACCCAATGGATATAAATCTTCTCTTGAACAAAGGTAGCTCAAAGTTGATGCAAGTAATGCAAATTCGGGAATTAATATCTAACATGCGTGTAGAAAAGTAAACATGCTAAAAGCTGTAAGATAGATTACAAGGCTCTCATAGATACCCCCAAGCTTGGAATCAAGCTAGGTGGATCAAATAATTCCTTGCTATTACTTACTCCTTCTTGGGAGTAAAGAAGTCATCATCGTCCTCTTCTTCACCACCTTGAGAATGCAATCTTAAGCAATACACGCGAATCGAGTGGATATCTCTATGATGCCAACATGCAATTCTTTAATGACTTTGCTTAAGATATTAATGTCATCGGCCATCTCCATGATTATCTTGGTCAAGAGTTTCACTCTACCATCAATGTCATTGACCTTCTTTTCGAGGTCCTTGTCCATCATACAGTAAGGGTCAACTCCTTCTCCAATAGTTTCAACACAAGCTTTTGAAATCTTTTTAAGGTTCTTGATCTTTTCTCGAATCTCATCTCGGTTTTCCCTTTTCCTGGAAGAGGTTCCCAGAGGGGATTTAAGAGAAGATCCTCGAAGCTTATACTTGTAGGGGTTGAGTGGAGATTCTCCTTTGTTCCTTCCTTGTTCCACATGCCTGAGCATCTCCAACTTTTGCGGGAACATGTCTTCCTAGTTGGGGAGTGCAAACACCTGTGCTGAATCGTGGGTCGAGGAAGATGAACTATATCCTTCGAATCCCTTCTTCTTGGCTTGTTCTTTAGAGATGCGCTCCTTCTTGGTCCAGATCTGCTTAATATGAAAAGGTTGCATGGACCTTGAGTGATCAAGTGAGATCTGAGGTTTCATTGTAAAGAGGAAAAAGAGAGCATGAGATCTAAAGTATGACGGAAAAGAACAAGAAAGAAGAAAAGTGCAAATTAAAGGATAAAATATCTAGATAAAGGGTCCGCACGTACCACGTCCCTATACGGACTTCTTACCACCTTTCTCATGCACCTTTTTTTTAATTTATGCAAAATAGGTCGAATAAACGCGAAAAGGCAGAGCCAGTAATGATCATCGATACATGTGCATATGCCTGTATGGTTCGACCATACTGTATCAGCAAAAACAGTGATAGAACTCCGACCGTTTAACGACCACTGGTACGGGCGCATCCGACCATACGGTCCGCCCGTACCAGGTCAAAAAACAGCTCAGAATATCAGGAAAAACCAACGGTGAGCAATGAAAAAGACAAGATCGACTGAAAAGTTTCCAAAATAGAAAAACTGAGCTACTAAAACTGTTACCTCACTTTTTCTTACTGTATTCTTCGGCTGAAACCAAAGAGATCAGCTCCACAGTGTTAACCTTGCCAACTCTATAGTGCTTCAATCGCTTCCCATTAACAATCCAGGATGAAGAAGAGGGTGTAGTATTTTTCAGTCTTACCGCTCCCGAAGGATATGCCTCTTCAACTTCATAAGGTCCTTCCCACCTAGATTTTAGTTTTCCTGCAAAAATCTTAAGCCTAGAGTTGTAGAGCAAAACTTCATCTCCAGTTTTAAATCCCTTGCCCTCTAATATTTTATCGTGCCATTTCTTCACCATTTCTTTAAATATTTTAGCATGTTGATAGGCTTCATTTCTAAGTTCATCTAAAGTATGAATATCTAAGAGTCATCTTCCCCCTGTAGTTTTAAAGTCAAAGTTTATGGTTTTAATAGCCCACCAAGCCTTATGCTCAAGTTATAATGGAAGGTGAAAAGTTTTACCATAAAACATTTTGTATGGTATCACTTCCATAGGATTCTTGAAAGTTGTACGATATGCCCACAATGCATCATTAAGATTCAAAGCCCAGTCCTTTCTTAACCTATTCACTGTCTTCTGAAGTATGACCTTGATATCTCTGTTAGATAATTCCACTTGTCCATTGGTTTGAAGGTTGTAAGGTGAGGCTACCAGATGGTCTACTCCATACTTTTGAAGTATCTTGTCAAAAGTTCCCTTCATAAAATGAGTCCCACCATCAGTAATCAAAAGCTAGGGTACTCCAAACCTAGGAAAGATGATGTCTTTGATCATCTTGATGGAAGTGGCTGCATCTGCATGAGAAGTGGATATAGAGTCCACCCATTTAGTAACATAATCAACAACAAGAAGAATATGAGTATAACCGTTAGAAGGAACAAAGGGTTCCATAAAATCCATTCCCCATACATCCAATGGCTCTATTACTAAGTTATATTTCATAGTCATTTCCTGTCTTTTACCAATATTACTCATACGTTGGCAAGCATCACAATTTCTAACATATTCATGAGAGTCTTTAACCAGTGTAGGCCAATAGAAACCCGACTGCAAGACCTTAGTTGCAGTACGATTACAAGCGTGATGCCCGCCGTAAGGACTATTGTGACAAGCCTTAAGGATGACCTTTGCCTCGTGCTCGGGTACACATTTCCGGATTATCCCGTCTATACCATGCCCATATTAATAAGGGTCGTCCCAAAAGTAATGTTTTAAATCATTAAAGAATTTCTTTCCTTGATTGTAATCCATTCCTTTCTGTAAAAACTTGCTTATTAGGAAATTAGCATAATCTGCAAACCAAGGATCACGAGGTTATATAACTGCAAGGTATTCTCGTGGGAAAGATTTGTTAATAGGAATAGGATACTCTATGATCCCTTCCATCCATGACAGATGGTCGGCAATAGGATTATCATTTCCTCTCCTATCTACTATCTGTAGGTCATATTCTTGTAGTAGCAAGACCCACTTAATTAGTCGGGGATTAGCATCTTTCTTAGCTAGGAGGTGTCCCAAAGCTTAATGGTCAGTGTGAACTATTACTTTTGAGTTGATAATATAGTGTCTAAATTTATCACAAGAAAAAACAATAGCTAGAAATTATTTCTCGGTTGTTGCATAGTTCCTTTGATCCTCATTAAAAACTCGACTAGCGCTATTGAATGACGTTGAGATTCTGTCCATCTCTTTGTCCTAAAACAACCCCAATAGCATAGTCACTAGCAACACACATAATTTCAAATGGTTCATCCCAATTAGGTGGTTGAATGACCGGTGCAGAAATTAGTGCCTTTTTAACTGCTCGAAGTAATCATAGCAATCTCTATCAAAGGTAAAAAGGGTATCTTTATCTAAGAGACGATTTAAAGGGGTAACTATTTTAGCAAAATCTTTAATAAAGTGTCTATAAAAACCGGCATGTCCAAGGAAGTTCCTTACTCCCTTTATATCTTGTGAGATCAGTAGTGTTTCTATAGTAACCAAATTTGAATTATCAATATCAATGTTCTTTTCAAAAACCATATGCCCGAAAACTATACCTTCCCTTAACATGAAGCGCAGCACTCCCAGTTGAGAACCATCTTGGTTTGTCTACATCACTGCAAAACTCTTTTAAGATTATAGATACATTGCTCAAATGTAGTTCCATAAACAAAAAAATTGTCCAAAAGGACCTCCATGGAACTTTCCACAAAACTGTCGAATATTTTTAGAACACACTCTTGAAAAGTAGCAATTGCGTTATACAAACCAAAAGGCATTAATCGATAAACATAGGTGCCACAGGGACAGGTAAAAGTAGTTTTTTCTTGATCTTCAGGCTAGATAGATATTTGAGAATATCCAGAGTATCCGTCAAGGAAACTGAAGTAAGAATTAGCAGGCATCATTTCCATGATATCGTTAATGAGGGGTAGTTGCTTATGAATTTTTATAGTGTCGTGGAAATGGCCACGGCAGTCGCTGCCATAGGCAGTGATTGATAGAATCGGGGATGAGAGCTGGCGGCCATCTGCGATGCGAGATGGGGGCGGATGCACATGGGTTTACCCAGGTTCGGCCCCTCGGAGGGTAAAGACCTACTCCTAGATTAGATTGATGGAGAGCGAGTTACAGGGGTGGCGAGCTCGGCATCTAAGCAGCGAGTCGCTTGAAGGGGTGTCTGATGGAACGTGAGTCCTTAAAGTACCCTAGGTAGGCTTATATAAGAGGCACCTCGCTAGGGTTTATAGTTTACAACCGAACAGGATATGGATTCGGAGGCTTTGACCTAATCCGACTGGGCTTCATGTACGCTTTTGGTCCTTCAGTCTCCAATCGCCAGGCCTTCTCCTCAGTCGCATTCTAGTCGCTGTCCTGTAGGCCCACTCGCTAGGCCTTCGGCCCGATCGGAACGTCCTGCTAGGCATACCCCATTCGGTATATCCCCATCAGTAGTCCCCGAGACCATCGTTGATTCAAAGCGTAGGTGTTCATTTGGCAGTCGGAGTAGGCAAGTCCAATTTGGGCGCCTAGTTGAGTCGGCGATGGACTCTACCGATAACCAAGGAAATTTTCCATCGGGTTTCCAGTCGTAGCTTTGGCGAATGCAATGACTATCGAGTCGCTGCCCCGTCGACTGGACAGGGCATAGTTGTAGGCGAGTCGAGTGAAGGATCACACATAATTTCAAATGGTTCATCCCAATTAGGTGGTTGAATGACCGGTGCAAAAATTAGTGCCTTTTTAACTGCTCGAAGTAATCATATTAATCTCTATCAAAGGTAAAAAGGGTATCTTTATCTAAGAGACGAGTTAAAGGGGTAACTATTTTAGCAAAATCTTTAATAAAGTGTCTATAAAAACCAGCATGTCCAAGGAAGTTCCTTACTCCCTTTATATCTTGCGAGATTAGCAGTGTTTCTAAAGTAACCAAATTTGAATTATCAATATCAATGTTCTTTTCAAAAACCGTATGCCCGAAAACTATACCTTCCCTTACCATTAAGCGGCAGCGCTCCCAATTGAGAACCATCTTGGTTTGTCTACATAGCTGCAAAAATCTTTTAAGATTATAGATACATTGCTCAAATGTAGTTCCATAAACAAAAAAATTGTCCAAAAGGACCTCCATGGAACTTTCTACAAAACTGTCGAATATTTTTAGAACACTCTTGAAAAGTAGCAATTGCGTTACACAAACAAAAAGGCATTAATCGATAAGCATAGGTGCCATAGGGACAGGTAAAAGTAGTTTTTTCTTGATCTTCAGGCTAGATAGATATTTGAGAATATCCAGAGTATCCGTCAAGGAAACAGAAGTAAGAATTAGTAGGCATCCTTCCCATGATATCGTTAATGAGGGGTAGTTGCTTATGAATTTTTATAGTGTCGTGGAAATGGACACGGCGGTCGCTGCCATAGGCAGCGATTGATAGAATCGGGGGCGATAGCTGGCGGCCATCTACGATATGAGATGGGGGCGGATGCACATGGGTTTACCCAGGTTCGGCCCCTCGGAGGGTAAAGACCTACTCCTGCTAGATTAGATTGATGTAGAGCGAGTTACAGGGGTGGCGAGCTCGACATCTAAGCAGCGAGTCGCTTGAAGGGGTGTATGATGGAACGTGAGTCCTTAGAGTACCCTAGGGAGGCTTATATAAGTGGCACCTCGCTAGGGTTTATAGTTTACAACCGAACAGGATATGGATTCGGAGGCTTTGACCTAATCCGACTGGGCTTCATGTACGCTTCTGGGCCTTCAGTCTCCAATCGCCAGGCCTTCTCCTCAGTCGCATTCCAGTCGCTGTCCTGCAGGCCCACTCGCTAGGCCTTCGGCCTGATCGGAACATCCTGCTTGGCATACCCCATTCGGTATATCCCCATCAGTAGTCCCCGAGGCCATCGTTGATTCAAAGCGCAGGTGTTCATTTGGCAGTCGGAGTAGGCAATACCAATTTGGGCGCCTAGTTGAGTCGGCGATGGACTCTGCCGATAACCAAGAAAATTTTCCATCGGGTTTCCAGTCGTAGCTTGGCGAATGCAATGACTATCGAGTCGCTGCCCCGTCGACTGGACAGGGCATAGTTGTAGGCAAGTCGACTGAAGGAGTTGGACTGTCAACTTGGTCAAAACTATATGTTGGGTAGTCCAACAGTAACTTCGGCGCAATTACCACGGGTAACGGCTATCCCAAAATCGGCGGGCAACGCTCCTTATAAGGGGAGTGACGGATCAGTCTTGTAGACCCTTCCCCGCATTCTTCATCCTTGCGCATCCATTCCCTCTGTCTTTCCACGATCTAGACTCTCCAGACCAAGCGACCCTAGTTCCTTCCTGATGGCGCCTCTGAAAGGTTCGTGGGGGAAATCTAAGTGCACTGCAACGCAGCTCAAGTCCTTTGAGGACCCCGGGGTCCTTTGTAAGGGGAATTGGCGGATCCCTGCGTCTTCCGAGGTTGAGCCGAAGCCACATGCTGGCGAGTTCATCTGCTTCCCAAGCCATTTGGAGAGGGGCTTGGGGTTCCCCACCTCGTTATTCTTCCGACGGTTCTGCGCATATTACACGATCAAGCTGTCGGATCTCAGCCCGCACAGCATCGAGCAGCTGGCAATCTTTGTTGCCTTTTGCGAATGCTACCTTGGCTGCAGGTCGTACTTCCCGCTAAGGTTGGAGCTGTTCGACGGCCGCATCGGGCGTGAAGGGTTCGGCGGCCCGATCTTGGCAGCCAGAGGCATCACATTTCAGTTGAATCCGGCGGTTAATTTCGTCAAGATCCTCTTGCCGAAGAAGGCCGCGAGCGAATGGAAGAAGAGCTGGTTCTATGTGAAGGAGTCCACCCCCTCCGGCGAAGTGGCGTTGGCCGAATTCGTCGCGGAGAGAAGTGAGCCCCGTCGGCTGGCAATGGACAAGCTCCCCGACGATCAGAGGATGGCTGTCGCGGAGATGATGTACCAGATCTAGAAGTTCAAGGACCAAGGGATGCCCTCGATCAACCTGTACAACTGCTGGCTCGGGCGGTGCCTGGTCCCATTGGCGACCCGGGTGCACTAGATGTATGAATACAGCAGGAAGAACGATCCTTCCCGGACCAGCAACGAGTCGTGGGATGCGGCAGATTACAAGGCCGCCTTGAAGAAGATTACCGACGCGGAATTTACAACCACGTCAGCCGGGATCGCCTCGTACGTGCCTGTGAAGAATGAAGCTCCTACGGTAAGTCTCTCTCTCTCCGAATTTATCTCCAGTCGTGATTCCCATGGTGTAATTCGCAGCCGCATCATTTGATGGTTATTCGTGTCCACTCTTAGTTGTTCCAGGTTCTCGAGGGCTGGCTCCCCCCACTCGACGAAGAGGTCCCCCAGGAGATCGAGGAGGGTGCCAAAGGAGAATCCTCTAAGGAAGAGAGGGAGGTTCCTCCCCTAGTGCCCGTGGCTCGCAAGACACGCATGCAGAAGCAACGCGAGTTCGAGGCGAGCCGTAGTCTTGAAGAGCACGATGAAGACGATGAAATCTTGCAAGAGCACAGCAAACGGCGAACGGCCATGCCGGCGAAACCCACACGCGAACCATAGTCGCCCGCGAAGAAGCCGGCTTCGCAGCTAGCATCACCATCCAAATCGGCAGTGGTGTTCGAGTCCGATGATGAATCCGACGACGATGTGACCGAAACTTCACACGAGATCCCAGAGGGTGCGACTCCAATTTTGGGATCAGAGGCTGAATATGCAGATGCGGTGGTGGAAGTTCCGCTCGCGGAGATCGCGCCAACAACTTCGGCGGTGTCAGAGTGAGAGACGGCTGAAGCTGCGACGTCGAAGTCACCACAACCTTCGAGGACGGCCGCATCTTCCGAGCCGGAGATTCTCGCGACCGCGGCTTCATCATCAAAGAAGCCCGCGGTATCATGGGCTTCGGATGTCTTCGAGAAAGGCCTCACATGCAAGCTGGACCTGGAGCTAGACAATCATGTCCACATCAGCACGGGGTGACACGTTCTTCCAGTCGCCAAGTGAGTCACGAGTTTTCCTTTCCAATTCTTGGGCGACTTTTTGTATGATTTCTTTGCTGACTTTGGAGGTTTTGCAGGTCTGGTGCTAAGAAGATAGGTCGCCCCCCAGTGGTTAAAATTCCACCGGCCGTCACCACGGGGGAAGGCGATCCCCCTAGGAAGAGGAAGCATGCTGGAGAAGTTGCGCCTGCTGAGGGCGCGAAGAAGCAGAGGGGTGAGCCCGACGAGGCTGCAGCAAAAGACAGCACAAAGGGGAGTGACCCTGCCACCGGCGATGAGGAGGTGGCGGCCACTCAATCGGAGCCAACTGAGGGGGCTCCGACGATAGAACCGCCGGCTCCAGCAACCAGTGCCCCGGCGAGGGTGTCCGCGTCGTTCCCGCACTTCATGGCAAGGGGTTTTTCGATCGTGGCAGAAAACCAGTCTCCACAGATGCCGGAGATCGTCGATGAGGACGTTGGACCTCGTCGCGGGCGTACCTCCTTCGTGGTCCCTTCAATGGATGCAAGTGGGCTTCACAGTATGCTTGGTGCCGCCATTCAGGTACGTCCAGTCCCCGAGTGTCTAGTTGCTGAATTTCAGCGGCTAGGCACTGAGTTTCTTCTAGTCGCCAGTCCCCGAGTGTCTAGTCGCTGAATTTGTGTTTTTGTAGTTGCTAATTGTTCATTCTGCTTGTAGGGCTTGCTGAGGGAATCGGCTGACCGGCAAGACGCAAAGGAGCGTCTGGAGTGTGACCTGCACGTGGCGCAGGAGGCTAACCGAAAAACTCTAGGAGACTATCGGTGAGTACTTTTTTGTTTCGCGATTGCGAGCTGCTGGTGTTTACGGTAGGCTGACCATTGTTGTTGCTCCTTACAAATGGTCTTCCGGCTGCCATTGCCAAGGCCCGAGAAGGGTATGTTCCGGTTGCAGAACTAGACGTGGCGAATGGGCGTATCGATTTACTGGTGAACGAATTGTAGGAGGCGACGGCGGCCGTGATATCTTCTGAGGATAGGGCCAAGGCCGCAGTCGCTACGGCTGAGAGCGGAAGGCTGCTAACTCAATCATTCTAGGGTTGCAAAGCAATTTTTCTGCCTTGGAGAAGCACGCGACCGAGAACTGCCGGAAGCTCCTTGGTGAGTCGTTGCTTTTTCCTCTGATATGTGCTGTGAATCCCCGAGTGGGTGAGTCCGTAGTGACACTAACGTCTCACGTTGCAGTTATGATAGGGCAAAGCGGCCCGGTGGTGTAGACCTTCAATGCCTCGTAGTGTGTGACCGCGGTAGTGAACGCGGTAACCGCCTCGTCATTGTGCATCCAGGTGGTTCTTCAAGGGATATCCCCCACCGAGGTTATACCTGGGGGACCGACTGAAGTATGGCGCTATCTGGAAGAGGCGCCCACCGTTGTAGAATGGATGGCGCGTTCGGCTTCCAGGCGCAGGGCCACCACGGCGTTGAGCCTGGGGCTTGCGCATTTCCCTAACGACTTCGACCTTGACGACATCACCAGTGGCTACCCTTCAGCGACTAGCGTGGTGGAGATGTCGGAGCTGTTGAGGCTAACCGCCAAGATTGCCCCCTTCGCGGATCGGGTGCTGGCGATGGGGGACTTGCTGCCGTACCAGGAGACAGTGGTGGTGCCGGGCGACCCTAAGCCGGAACATCGCGACCTAAAGTCGGAGCAACCCTTTCGGTCGTTGTTGTCGTAGTCGTTGTCGACCTACCCGACGAATCCATGGGAGCCATACGTCTGTGTCAAGGGTGGTGGCAGCGCTTCTTCATCGGGGCCTGCGAAATAGATAGCTGCCCTAGGGCTATTTGTAAGATATGCCAAGTGGCGACTTTTGTAATATGAACAATATTTGTGTATGGAAGTAAGAGGAGTCAATCGACTCATAATGCATGGTTAATTATGTGGTATGTTTAACTTTTGTTTGAGCGACTCCCCGAGCGCGTCCGCCCTTTAGTGGGGTATAACTCGTTTGTGTACATGTGTGTTTACTTTGGATTTTTGTATTGGTTGTCCCTTGCAACTCTGAAGGGGCGAGTCCCCGAGCACGAGTAAGGTTGTTTTAGGCGAGTCCCCGAGCATAGTACTTAGCCGTTTTGGGCGTGTGCCTATTGTAGGGTGTTGGTGCGTTGTTTGTAATGCGTCTCTTCCCCTGTCTCGGAGAGCCAGTCGCGTGGCGAGTCCTGATGTCTACGCACTTCTATTCTTGTAGACAGTTGTTGGGCCTCCAAGTGCAGAGGTTTGTAGAACAGCAGCAAGTTTTCCCTTAAGTGGATCACCCAAGGTTTATCGAACTCAGGGAGGAAGTGGTCAAAGGTATCCCCTCTCAAGCAACCCTGCAATCAAGATACAAGAAGTCTCTTGTGTCCCCAACACACCCAATACACTTGTCAGGTGTATAGGTGCACTAGTTCGGCGAAGAGATAGTGAAATACAAGTGGTATGGATAATTATAAGTGGCAACGGTGATAGAAAATAGCTTGAAGGCGTGGAAGAGACTAAAGGCAAACTGAAATAAAGAAGGAAGCAAGCAAACATGTAACAGATCTAATTGCAAATGGTGTATCAATGCTTAGAAACAAGGCCTAGGGATCATACTTTCACTAGTGAACACTCTTATATAAATATCTTCTCTTTATGATACTACTCTTAACTACTCTCCGGTTGAACACTCTAATCGATGGTAGGGCTATAACAACACACCTCAAAGTTCATCTTTCCCATCTAGAAACCCCACACTGTCACCTTGAGTACTAGATGAGTCCAACAAACACCACAATTTCATAAAGACATCCAACTCCAAATATAACTCATAACAAGTATTTGTAATCTCTAGCCTAAGTGCCACCATGGTGCGCACGCTGTCACTTTCACACACATGGGGAGAGAAGAGATCTAATAAAGCACTTGAGTAGCAAGGTAGATCTATAGATTACAAGCTCATGATCTCAATAAGATCATGCATAGAGAGAGAGATAAACACATAGCTACCGGTAGAACCCTTAGCCTCGAGAGAGAACTACTCCATCCTCATCATGGGAATCAGCAATGGTGATGGAGATGGCGGTGGAGTTCGATGGAGATGGCTCCGGGGGCACTTCCCCGTCCCGGCAGGGTGCCAGAACAGAGACTTTCTGTCCCCCGAATCTCCCCTTCGGTGGCGGCGGCGTAGCGGAAATTTTCGTGGATTTATGATTGACTAGTTAGGGTTCTGGTATCTGGAGGCTCTTATAGGAGAAGGAGGCAAGGTCGGTGGCTGGCCAGGGGGCCCACACCATGCCCTGGTGCGGCCTGGGCTGGCCCGCGCCTAGCGGGGTGTGGCCACCCTGTGGCCCCTCTCCGACTCTCCTTCTGGCTCTGTGAGTCTTCCGAGAAAATAGTAACTTTGGCTTTTGTCCCGTCCAAGTCTGAGAATATTCATTTTCTGACTTCCTGGAACCAAAAACAGCAGAAAACAGGCAACTGGCACTGTGGCTCTTGTTAATAGGTTAGCCCAAGAAATCATATGAAAAGTACTCCAAAGTGTGGACAAAACATAAGAAAGTAGATAAAACCAAGCATGGAACATCAAAAATTATAGATACATTTGCAATGTATCAAGTCCAAGGCACCTCTCTTACTTGGTGTGTTCCCGTGCCGCGTGAGGGTTTATTTTGTGAAGTCCCCATACGTGGTACTTAACCGTTCGAGTCGCTTTGTGTGAGGATGGGGAGGATAGGTCGATGTGGGAAGCGTTTGTCGGTCGTCTTGGCCCGGTGGGCCAGTCAAGCAGGGCGACTCTGATGGTGGCTCCGGGTTGGCATGTTCGTGGACGACACAGAGCTAGAATATTTTCGGTGCCACTGGGTCATACTACTTAGCCATGCCGGTCGCTCGACCAAGGGTTGACTTCCCTAGGTAGCGTATTGCTGAATGTATGAGTGTGAGTGGCACAAGAGTATGGTGAGTAGACACAATTTGTGCGATCCAAATGAATTTCATTATATATCATCTGAGTACAAGTTTGAGTTCTATGTATACAAGTTTCGGAGGAGGTTTACATTCCATGGCCTCTCGACCTCAAGCTGGCCATTGCCTCGTATGTCGATGAGATAGTAGGCGTCGTTACCGAGGACACGTCCTATGGCGACTGGCCCCTCCCATGGGAGGAAGAGCTTGTCCATGCCCTTCTTGTCCTGGGCCAATCGTAGGACCAAGTCACCCTCCTGGAATCCGGGGTAGGAGAACTGTCGTGGTATTAGCCACGGCAGATGCTATGGGGTAGCTTACGTAGAGGAGGCAAGGCGACGTAGGAGAATCCGGGAGCGAGATTGGCACACGATGTACCCAGGTTCACGTTCCCTCGATGGAGGATCGCTACGTCCTGTTGTCAATCCAGTATATGATCATAGATTAGTTTACATGTGAGCCACCGTAGGCGGAGGGAGAGACAAGACCTAATATGTCGTGAGCCATGTCCCCCCAAAGGGGTGCCCCTGGTGGCTTTATATATGCAGCCAGTTAGGGTTTACAAGTGTGCTAATGGGCTTTTATTGGAGTCGCCATCTTGGGCCTCCAGTCGGCGAGTCGTCTGTGTCCTGTATGCGTCAGTCGCCGTATTCGGCGAGTCGATCCGCTCTGGGCTTGGCTTTAGTCGGCTCGATCCAGCTGGCGACTTCGCTTCATGGGTATACCCCGATTAGTATTCACCCATCAGTAGTCCCCGAGCGCGTCAGGGACTCGGCGATGACTTCAAGCCGCTGAATCGGTGCAGGCGGTTCTAGGATGGAGTCAATGGCGAGTCGTTGGCGAGCTCCTGAAACAGAGAAATAGCTCATGAAGTAGCCCAACCGCCAAGGCGAGTCAACGCGTCGGGCGAGTCGTCATTGGACGGATTCGGCCCTTGGAAAAGTTTGACCAGTGTCTTGTCAACTTTCTAACGTAGAGGACATAGAGGCCACCAAATTATTGATGGTGAAGTCGCCAAGTCGGTGCAGGGGAATACGTGAGGGCGAGTCCGCGATGTCGAGTCCCCGAGCGTGTTGAGTACACGAGGGCGACTCCGCGGTGGCGAGTCCCCGAGCGTGTTGAGTACGCGAGGGCGAGTCCACGGTGGCGAGGCACCGAGCGTGTTGAGTACGTGAGGGCGAGTCCACGGTGGAGAGTCCCCGAGCGTGTTGAGTACGCGAGGGCGACTCCGCGGTGGCGAGTCACCGAGCGTGTTGAGTACGCGAGGGCGACTTTGCGGTGGCAAGTCGCCGAGCGTGTTGAGTACGCGAGGGCGAGTCCGCGGTGGCGAGTCGCCGAGCGTGTTGAGTACGCGGGGGCGACTCCGTGGTGGCGAGTCGCCGAGCATGTTGAGTACACGAGGGCTAGTTCGCGGTGGCGAGTCCCCGAGCGTGGCGAGCCGCGGTCGTGGAACCACGCCCACACGCAGGCCTAGGAGTAGTCCCCGAGGCTCGAGTTGGCTTGTAGAGGTGACTTGAGGCTCTTTAGAGATGCATATTCTCAAAATAGTAGTGGTTGTTGCCGAGAATGGCGAGTCCGCGAGGGGAGAGTCCCCGAGTGTGGCGAGTCCACGATGATTGCGATTCCGCGAGGGGAGAGTCCCCGAGTGTGGCGAGTCCACGATGATTGCGAGTCCGCGAGGGGAGAGTCCCCGAGTGTGGCGAATCCGTGATGATTGCGAGTCTGTGATGATGTTGATTGCACTGTATTTGTTAGCGAGTCTCTCATCTTGGCCCGGGGGGCCAGTCGCATGGCGACTCCAAAGATGGCTCTCGGCTTAGCGTTCTTCCTGGACGATCCGAGGCTCGGTTTGCGAGTCCTCGTCCGCATTACTTGGCCGTGCGAGTCGCACTGTCTACAGTTGAGGAGGACATGGTGCTTTTTGTGTAGCACTGCCATTTGTCTTGGCCCGGAAGGCCAGTCGATCAAGGCGACTCCAATGATGGCTCTCGGTTAGCATTTTTCATGGACGATCCGAGGCTCGGTTTGTGAGTCCTCGTCCGCACTACTTGGCCATTGCAAGTCGCTCTTTCAAAGGTTGACAAAGGCAAACCGATTTTCCGGGGGGAAGAGACGCCCAGTGGTGAGTCCATGCAGCGTGGCATGCGACCCTCTCTGGCGACTCGTACGATGAGGGGCCCTTAGAAGGCACGGCATATGCATTTGACGTAGCGTAAATATAGGCGTGCTTTGGCAGAGTCGACGCGGCGGACATAGATTCGACGTAGAGGACGGAGGTCGCGCTATAGCGAAGTCGACGCGGCGGACGGAGGTCGTGCTATGGCAAAGTCAACACGGTGGACACGGGGTCGACACGGCGGACGGAGGTCATGCTATCGAGAAGTCGACACGGCGGACACGGGGCCGATGCGGCGGACAGAGGTCGCGCTATGGCGAATTCGACGCGGCGGACACGGGGTCGACGCAGCGGACGGAGGTCGCGCTATGGGAAAGTTGACGCGGTGGACATGGGGTCGCTACGGCGGACGGAGGTCGCGCTATGCCGAAGTCGACGCGGCGGACATGGGGTCGACACGGCGGACGGAGGTCGCGCTATGGCGAAGTCGACGCGGTGGATACAGGGTCGACATGGCGGACGGAGGTCGCGCTATGGCGAAGTCGACGCGGCGGACACGGGGTCGACGCGGCGGACGGAGGTCGTCCTATGGCGAATTCGACACGGCAGACAACAGGTAGCTTGGTGAGTCCGAGACGGGCGAGTCGCTAAGCGTGGCGAGTCCGTGAGGGCGAGTCCTTATGCATGGCGAATCTTTGAGAGCGCGCGAATCCCGATTGTGGAGAGTCCGCGAGGGCGGCGAGTTCGATCAGACCATTGGTCGGACGGAGTTGCTTTGGTGGTGACGTGCGGTAGACGGTAGTATGGCGAGCCGCGGCGGGCGAGTCGCCGAATGTTGAGAGTCCGCGGCGGAAGGATCCACGAGCATGGCGAGTCCGTGACGGACCAGCGCGGTGTTTAGCCAGAAGGAGTGGATGCGGTGGACCAGGTCGCGCGACGGGCAAACCGGAAAAATATAGTACAGAAGGGAAAAATATATTTGTAGAATGTAGAAGGGAAAAATATATTTGTAAACGGGACAAAACTGAGAAAATAGCACCTGGTAACTGCAGAAGTGGACGTAGCGATGGGAGATTATTTTTTGCTGTTGTGCTGCCTCATCTTGGTCAATTTTAATTTAGTCGTTTTAAAGATCTCGACTGTATCTGGTTAGGGACGTGGGCAACTGAGGCTACCTTCTCGCCGACACACGTGTCGATGACCGAAGGATGTCTCTGTCATCATCAGACCATGATTTGATCTCAAGGCGTTCCATGCATACAAAGAATATACAAAAAGAATTAGTACTAATCTGAATAAATTGGTTGGATGCCAAATCGCTGGTGTGGAGGACTGATCCCTCCATGTAGAGAAATTGTCTCCACATGCACACGCGGTCTTCAGAGGAATTTTCTCGGCTGATCCGCATGCGAACTTGCCGTATGGCAGACTGCAAGTAGTGTACCGGCCCAGGAAACTTGACTAGTTGCGCCTACTCGTCGGATGGGTGTGTTGCCCCGATTGGTTTCAAGGCAAGCTCGAAACGAGCCTGCACATATTGGATCTAATTCCTTCTATCTCCAGTCTTGATGAAGATGACGAGGGATCTCGCCCAGATTATCACCTCCAAGCACTACTTGCCCCACGGTGGGCATCACTGTCGTGAAAATAGCCATTGATAGAATCGGGGGTGAGAGCTAGCGGCCATCTACGGTGCGAGATGGGGGCGGATGCATATGGGTTTACCTAGGTTCGGCCCCAGAGGGTAAAGACCTACTCCTGCTAGATTAGATTGATGGAGAGCGAGTTACAGGGGTGACGAGCTCGGCGTCTAAACAGCGAGTCGCTTGAAGGGGTGTATGATAGAACGTGGATCCTTAGAGTACCCTAGGGAGGTTTATATAAGAGGCACCTTGCTAGGGTTTACAGTTTACAACCGAACGGGATATGGATTCAGAGGCTTTAACCTAATCGACTAGGCTTCAGGTACGCTTCTGGTTCTTCAGTCTCCAATCGCCGGGCCTTCTCCTTAGTCGCATTCCAGTCACCGTCCTGCAGGCCCACTCGCTAGGCCTTCGGCCCGATCGAAACGTCCTGCTAGGCATACCACATTCGGTATATCCCTATCATATAGTTTCCTTGTTCAACTTCCTGAAGTCAATACACATTCTATAACCTGCTATCGTTTTAGCAGGGATTAATTCATCCTTATCATTATTAATTATTTATATACATCCTTCTCTAGGTATGCAATGAGTTAGGCTTACGAACTTACTATCTGAAATTGGATAGATAATACTGATGTCCAACATAAGTATAACTTCCTTTCTTAATACCTCTTTTATTTTAGGATTCAATCTTTTTTGATTATTAACAAATAGTTTAGCATCTTCAATCATAGTTATCTTGTGAGTTACTGATGAGTGCATATTTGCATCATGTTTTACATTATTATTTTGCATTGTAGATGTAGGATCTTGGTATTTTATGGCGCTCGTGCGTACAGTTTATGTCTGTTTACACCAGGATCAGGACAGATGATGGATCCAATGAATACAATTCTTGGAGCAGTTATACTATGGAGAAAAGGAGTCAAAAATAATGTAAATCGTTTATTTAGGAAATATTAATAATACCAGAAGAAAACCAGAAGCGAACAAGGGAAGCAGAGAATCCAACGACCAACTATACGACCGGAGCAATTTTTCCGGCTGTATAGCTCCGGCCGTATAGTTGGCACCGCCTCCGCCTCGTTAAATATTTTCACCCCA
Source organism: Avena insularis (assembly GCA_023614405.1). Taxonomy (NCBI): domain Eukaryota; kingdom Viridiplantae; phylum Streptophyta; class Magnoliopsida; order Poales; family Poaceae; genus Avena; species Avena insularis. The sequence continues at coordinate 440,327,371 of CM042694.1, read as the reverse complement.
TGCAATTGGTTCGAGGAGACGACATACAGAACACCCAGAAATCGCAGAAACCTCACCTCCAGAAGGCATCTGGAGAGGGAACTCATCCACAAGGGATCCATCTTCTCGCTGCGCAGATCCGGGAGGCTAAAGCATTTATCTTTATCATCCACCGTTGCATCACCACCATCTCCATCCATCTCATCTACATATCGTCTAGATCTTGCTGTAATTTTCATACTCGTTGTGGATTTATACAAGTATTATTCATCTATGATTATTTCCATTACCATTGCCATGATGTTGATTACATCCATGTCTGAGTAGATCTCTAGTTCTTGTGGAGATGGAGAAACCCTAGCATACGACTGAGATGAGATAGAGATTATTCTGTTATACACTATATTGTGTACGTGTTAATTGTCTTCATCTTGATGTTGGGAGTTGTGCACCTCCTTAACATTCGCCTCTTATGGGGACTCGATGAAGGTGATTACTCATTGGTAGACGGAGGGATGATAGCACTTATTGTGATTATAAAGTTGTTGTCATTCCTTACATACTAACTTGAGAAATCAAGGAGAACTCACAAAGCCATGTCTATGCCATGGGAGAAATCCCTTAATAGCGCAGTAATTCGATTGATGTTGATTGTTGTCTACTATGGTTATGAGCATGATGTGTGCAGCGGTTGCTGGCTATTCATCCATATATGGATCTCCTCCCACATATATACGCATTATGAGAATATTTATTATAATAATCTTGACTACTTAGTCCAAATTGCTAGCAGTGTATCCACTATTCCACGGGAACGCCTTTTACCTATTGTAGTTCCAAAGTTCTATTATACACGCGATTCTTACTTTCTGCAGTGAGTTTTGCTTTACTTTAAATCACCTTGTTCAACCAAAAACCCAAAAAACAACTCTACTTTACTTGCATCTTAAAGTTATTTATTAAGTACTTCGTTTAGTTATAGTTAAAAGTATTTTAGTCTTTCTCCTACTGCTCCCTGTGGGATCGATATCTCTATTTCGAAACTAGCAACAAACGATCTGTGCACTTACAGTCATCAGTTACTATGGAGGGATCTATATTGTTTAGGTCATTAAGAGTGTATCCAAAAGTTTAATGCTATTTGACAAGTACCTCTAACAACTTTGTGTTTTCCTCCAGAGAGAGATTATCATCTAAAATCACTAGGCATTTACCTTCCTTATCTAAGAATTCATACGTGAGACCTGGAGGGAGAGGTTTTAAAACAAGGGGTGGCGGATCCTCATCCCCTTTTATTTCAAGTTCTTCAAATTGAACCATGAGGCCTCTCGACCTCCGGTGCGGTGTTGAGAATCTCATCCAAATCTTCTTTTGTAGAGTCGTTGGCAAGCAAATCATCGCTTGTCAAACTCCTCTCCAACTCAGATTGTGGAGTGCAAAAATACATTGCTGCCAATTATTTAATAGTCTTCTCCTCCTTAATCTCAACTTTCTTTTCATAAGGTAATCTTGTGAATTGGCTGCAGTTTATTTCTATAGCTTCTTCACCAAACTGCAAAGACAAAGCCTGATTTTTGTTGTCAATATCAATGTTCATAAAGTTGTAAAAACGGTTACAAAAAATGACCGGGAAATAAGAGTTCAAAGGTATTTCAATAATATGAAAATCAATTGGGTACACAAAAGCTCCAACAGAAACACATACATTGCAAAGTATCCCGTAAGTGGGATGCAAAGTTCGATTGGAAAACATAAAAGTAGCTTCCGATGGCTCTAGGTTCATCGAGATGATCACGCATTTCCTCATAGATTGTATAAGGCATAATATTTATGGAAGAACTTAAGTCACAAAACCCTACATAAGTAGTTCCTCCTAAACAAAGAGGAATTTTCTGTTGACTTCCATTCTTACCATCAAACTTGTCCCTATCATTTCGGAGGATTCTTTACTTACCATTATCACTTCATCGTTGAACAATTCAGGTTCCAGAAGTTCTTTTATGATCCCAATATTCTGTTTAATAGCTCTCAAATCCTTAGTTAACCTTCCTATTCTTGTATTCCTTTCACCCCTACTATCCATTACTTTAGTTAGAATAGTTTCTTCCTCGACTAACATTTTCTTCTGCATTTACGAATATGTATCACTGTGGAAAGTTTTAGAGGGTTTCTCTTCTGCAGGTGGTGTATAGTGTTCCCAATCTTTTGGAATCTGCAGGTAGTCAGCATAAGATCTAATAATTTGAATAATCATGTGATGGTCAAGATTAAAATTTTCGAGCAGATTTTCTATCTTTCCTGAAGCTAGAAATCTTTTTAAGCAATTATACTCTATGGGATTCTCTTTATTAAACTCAGCCTCACAATAAGTTGTCTCTATCCTATTCACCATGTCTAGCAAATTCCATGCCCTTTTGACACTAAATTCGGTGAACGACCCATTGGTAAGGGAATCGAGTTCATTTCTGTTATTATCGTTCAAACCTGCATAGAAGGTGTGTATCACCAGCCAAGGTGGGAAATTATGATGGGGACAGCGATCAAGCAATCCCCGAAACCTTGTATATCCTTCATGCAAGCTTTCTTCAGGTTTTCCTTTAAAATCCGTGATCATGCGTCTCGCGCCAAGAGTTTTTGTCTTGGGAAATAAATCAACTAAAAATAAAGAGGCTAGGCTTTCCCAGGAATTAGTAATCTTTGCAGAACTTTGAATGTACCAAGAACGAGCCTCATCAATGAGAGTTTGAGCAAAGAGAGCAAATTTAACCTCATCCTCAGTTTGTAGATTAAGGTGGAAAGTCCCACAAATATCTTCAAAGAACCCTACATGCTCATACGGATCCTCCATACCATCTCTTGCAAATTTCGTTGCATGCAAAAGATCCAAGAGCATGGGGTTAATATCATACCCTCTTAGGTTATTGGATTTTAAATAAGCGTCCATGGGCAGACCAGAATTTCTCACAGCCTCTAGCTGGATTATATGTTGGTATTCGCCCATAATGTATCACCTGAAACTAATAAACAACTTTAGTAAAACAATGAGTAAAATAAGTAACTAAGAACAAAGACCAAAAGTGCTTAGCTCTCTGGCAACGGTGCTAGAAAATAGCTTGATCACTGCAAGTGCACAGATCAATAGTAGCTAGTTTCGAAGTAAAGATATGGAACCCACAGAGAGCTATTGGTAAAGGTCTTTATGCCCCTCGTTAATATCTACCAAAGGATAATTATAAGTTGCCTTTGATCTCAAGTAAATGGTGTTTGAAAGGTTTATGGTTGTTTGCATAAAAGTAATTAAAACAAGTAAAAGGAAACAAGTAACAAGTTTGTATGAAAGTGCGGTTGAACTCAATAGGGCTAAAACGTTCTCGGGATATAGGATACAGCACTAGCATAGTATTATTGTTATTTGTAATCAAGATAACATACTTCTTGTGTCATGATATGTGTGGAGAGAGCTCCATAAAAAGATGTTCACTACAAGGCTCGTAGGAGGCAACTTTGTTGAGCCGAGAGTGAGGTCACCTCTAAATAACCATTTCGATGTTTGAGAGCAGTCACCCATTCAAACCACCGCAATCAAGGGTTTCCTCGTGGATATTGTAATTAGCTTAGGGAGTCCCTCTTTTATCCTCCTTTGACCGTGTAGGTTACGAGCCGACGCCAATCTATCACGGGGCCATTCCGGGTATGATCCCAAAACACGTCCAAAGGATTTCTCCCTCCTTTTAGTCCCAAGGGAAAATGATATGTGGCCGACTACACATACCATCTAAAGAGAGAGATCAAACACAAATCATAATTCTATCATAGACAAGTAAGTCATGGACACAAGGATAGATCATCTTTATTACGCATTCATAATGGCGATAGGGTTTCTCCATCTCCCCAAGAACAAAGGAACTACTCACACATGAAAGCAATCAACAACATCAGCATAATCAAATGAATGGATAGAAGTACGGAGATAGATATAATGCAAACCACAATTGAATCTAGAATTACAACAAGATCTAATAGATGAGAGATGGGGGTAATGGTGGTAATGGAGATGTAGAGGTTGATGATGAAGGGGATGATGCGTTGTCCTCCAATGATCTGTGAAGCAGCTGGGATTTTGCTCCAGCCAAGTTCCTCCTTCAGATCCCTTTCAGATGTGGTTTTTTGTAGCTTTTGGTGGTTGTGAATGTCGGATCCCTCTCTCGTCTTTGCCAGGAGAAAGTATTTTATGAGTTGATCACACCGGTACTTGGTACGGGCGGACGGTACGGGCGGCTCCGCCCGTACCACCAGTCGTTATCGGTACTGATTTCTCCCCTCGCTTGGTATTCTCCCGGGTGTGAAGGTAAATCCATAAAATGACTTTTATCACTTAGAAATATCATATAATTACATAATATGGCAGTTCCAATTGATATGTTCATATAAGACTCAATGATTTGGGATCCTGTTAAAAGAAGAAAAAATGGTGCGTACAGACGCAGTGAAATACAAAGGCCCCTACTCTATTTATGTAAACACAAAAGGTAAAAATGCTTCAATTTTGGACTCATCAATACCCTTTGGACGTGTATGCTAGTATGTCTAATGTTAAGAGGCGATAGTAAACATTGTCTTATAACCTACACGGTCAAAGGGGGAATTAAGAGGGACTCACAAAGCTTATTATGATATCCGTGGGGAACCCTTAATTGTGGTGGTTGATGCATGCAAGTGCACAGATCGTTTGTAGCTACTTTCGAAATAAAGATATCGATCCGACAGGGAGGAGGAGTCTGAAGTCTAATAACTTTTGAAATAAATATTACAATAAAAATGCTAAATAAAGTTATAAGTGACAAGATAAAATGCGAGTATTGCGTAAAAAGGTGTTTTGGGTTTTTTGGTATAAGACCAATAATAAGTAAAGTAAAATACGTGAACACAGAAAGTAAGTATCACGTATGTAAGAGAGATTGGAACTACAGTAGGGAAAAGGCGTTCTCAGGGAGCGACGTATACACCACTAGCATTATAAGGAGTTAACATAAAGATTATTATCATGAACATTCTCAACTATGTATGTGTGGGAGGAACTCCGTATTTGGACAAATAGTCAGCAACCACTGCTCATATCATCCTCATAACCACAGCAGTTAGCACTCGACATCAATCGAATTACTGCGCTATTAAGGGACGTAATCCCGTAGGACATATCCCATGGCATGGATAGTGTTCTGTGAGTTTCCTCGGTTCCCAAGTTGATACGTAAGGAGTGCCAACAACTTTATAGTCATTGTAAGTGCTAACTCACCTCCATCTAACAACAAGTAGTTCCCTCCATCAAGTCCCCATGAGAGGAAAATATTGAGAGGTCAACTTCTCTCAACATCAAGATGAAGACAATCTAACACATGGTCACAACAATGAATATCATAATAAACTTTATCTTATTTCAATCTCATACTAGGGTGTCTCCATCTCTCCAAGAACTAATGATCTACTTAGACATGGAGGCAATCAATATCATCTAAATAACAATGGAATCTATCATAGATGAATAGTACTTGTTTAAATCCACAAAGAGTAAGGAAATTACAACAAGATCTAGACAAGATGTAGATGGGATGGATGGAGATGGTGGTGATGCAGCGGTTGATGATGAAAATTGATGCCTTAGCCTCCCGGATATGCGTAGGGTGAAGATGGATCCTCGGTGGATGAGTTCCCCCTCCAGATGTCTTTCGAAGGTGAGGTTTCAGTGGTTTCTAGTTGTTTTGTATGTCGTCTCTTCGATCTAGTTGCACGGGGTGAAACTATTTGAGGAGGAGGTGGCGGCGCCAACTATACGGCCCGAAAATTTATTCCCACTGTATAGTTGGTCGTTAAACCGTCTGTGTGCCTTGATCGCTTCGGGTTTTCTTCTAGTATTATTGATATTTCCCAAATAAGCGATTTACGTTGTTTTTACTCCTTTTCTCCTTAGTACAACTGCTCCAATAATTGTGTCCATTGTATCCATTATTTGTCTTGATCCTGGTGAAAACAGACATAAAATATGCGTGCGAGCACCGTAAAATACCAAGATCCTACATCTACAATGCAAAATAATAATATAAAACATGATGCAAATATGCACTCATCAACTTCCCCAAGCTTAGACTCTTGCTCGTCCCGAGCAAGTTTAGCTTAATGGATGTGATCCTCATATTCATGAAGCTGAGTCGATAAAATAAATAAGGCAGTTGCACCATGTGTTTATCATATATGATACATAGGAATAAGTTCATGAATAGTACCTTACTCGAACCATCCGACTAGTATTAGCAGGCTTCCACACCTTAGTGATCAACAGTTCACAAAAGATGAATTTCAACATGATGTAAAAGTATCTGGTTCAACTGAATGAGTTAGCGAGGTAGTCCCAAGTGTCTTAGGATGAACATATTCACTTGGGATTCAAAATATCAAAGCGTCTCTTTGTCATACTACAATATAGTGGTGTATGCCTATTTGCTCTTTGCACATTCGCTCTTTTTCTTCTTTCTTTTCTTTTCTTTTGCGTATATGCTCACACTTTTGTTTAAGTGTTGTGCAAAGGAGCTAGCCATACATTCCACTTCATGTAGGAATTCAAATTTAAACAGTCTCAATTACCAAATTCCAATTGTATATGAAGCATTTTTATGACTTGAAGATTCTACCTCGACTTGTTCTCACTCTATTTTGATAGCACTTTATATTTTCCTTTGTTCAAGGTTTCTTTTTCAACTTAACTGATTAGATAATTTTATTTCTTTCTTTGTAAATCAAACTATGTACTTACAACATATTGACCAAATTATCTTTGTATGTCCCATTAATACCAATGGTGTGGAAGACTCCTATTGCTATCATGAAGTGCAAGTAAAATTATACTCAAGTCATTCATATATCCAGTAAGACAAGCACAAACTCAATATTGCTCCATATATAATAATAAACTCGGAATTTCATAAAAGGGATCAACTATTCCTGAAGGGAATTCTAATGATGCAAACTTTATTTCTAGTTTGAACTAATGCAAAACTAAAATAGTAATGTAAAACTTATAAGATAGATTACAAGGTCTTAAAGATCTCCCCAAGCTTGGGATCAAGCCAGGCAGGATCAAATAATCCATTGCGATTATTTGATACCGTGATTGTTGTAGATTACTATGACGCCATGGCAGGTAACACCGCGGTGCGTAGCTTCTTGTTGGTATCCTCCAGAGCAGTAATGCGGTTGTAGCACCTGCGCAAATCAGATTGCAGAGTGTCCACTTTATCTGTGAGCTTAGTCACCAATGAAAGAAGATCATCCTTCTTCTCTATCTCCTTGAGGCGGTGGCGGACTTCGACACGATGAAGTAGTTCCTGCTTCTGATATATCTCCAGTGCTCGCACGCGATCCTTGGTCCTGGGAACAACTTCTTCTTCCTCATCCATAATTGATGGATCGGGGAAGTGGAAACCATACTGAAAGGGCATTTACTGTCATAATCACTTTTGGTGTTCGTTGACAACAAGTAGAGCTTTTTACAGTATGCTATTTTCTATAGGTTGATATATTACAAAGTGAAAAGGACCCTTGGCCTGTGGAACATTCCCTGCATATTTACTTGACTCCTGGGAATTCTAGACCAGAGTCTCTGGTCTGTCTGGACAGGAGTCTCCGGTGTGATCCGGAGTTTCTCCAGGAGTCTCCGGAAGAGGCTCTAGTTTCCTACCTGGGTCAGCCAGAGAGGTGGTCTAGAGCTTGGTCTAGAGCAAAGTCCGGAGTCTCTGGTCCCTGCCTCAGATCGGAGTCTCCGGTGTAGATGGACCGGAGTCTCCGGTCCACTTGGCTCACAAAAGAGCTAGGACAAACTATGTCCTGGTCTAGAGGCTGGTCCAAAGTTGGGCCGGAGTCTCCGGACTGACTTTTCTCCAACGGTCAGAAAATGGTTCAGTGGAGTGAAGGGCTATAAATAGAGGACCTTATACCCTTCCTCCAGCTTCTCGTCCCACTGAAGAACACCATGACCATTTGAGCCACCAAATCAACAAGATCTCTTCATCCAACCATCCAAACTCATTGATCTTTGGAGAATCGAAGGAGGAGGCCTTGATCTACAACTTCACCAAGAGAGATCTTCATTTCCCTCTCATTCACTTGAGGGTCCCCATGCTCTAGTGTTTCTTTGGAAACCCTAGCTTTTTATTTGGTTCTTACAAGCTTGTCTTTGATTGTTTGACAGCTTGCTTGTATTTGGGAGCCTCCAATTAAGTTATGGATGTGCGCCCCGAACTCGTTGTAAAGGTGCCGACTTCCACCTCGAAGGTTGCCGTATAGTGGAAGAGGTGAATCGAACCCTTTGGGGTGAAGTTCATCGGAGATTAAGGGAGGCCTCTCGTGGCGTTGGTGGTTTCAAACCACCCCTCTCCAAACGTAGACGTACTTCCCCTCAAAAGGAAGGAACTACGGGAAACAAATCCTTGTGTCTCCGCGTGCTCCACTTTGGTTACTTCTATCCTTTACCGCACTTTACCTATCTAGTTCTTGCTTTGTATTTGTGCTAGGTTGACATATAGGTAAATTCACCATAGTTACATAATCTAGAGAATTTACCTTTCACGCCAAACCCTAAATTGAAAAGGAGTAAAATTTGAAGTAGCGGATATTCACCCCCCCCTCTAGGTGCCCATACGATCCTTTCAATTGGTATTAGAGCCTCGGCTCTTTATTCGGGCTTAACCGCCTAAGAGATTATGTGCAACCCAGATGAGGGAGAAAGTGAGGCTAGCCATTCGGTGACCATGGTAGATCTCAAGAACTTGGAAACAAGCTTGAGCTCTACCTTGGAAAACGAAATCCAATAGTTGCACCAACTCATTGAGCAACTTATTAGGGATAAGCAAACCTCACCTCCTCCCTCTCATGTGGAAACACCACCTAACCCAAAGGCAAATGCCCCGTCTAAGCCTTTGGAGGAAGTGGCGGGGCATGAACATAATTCCACTGACTCCGCCACCAAAAAGGGTGAAGGGAAGGAAGAGCACCATGCGGTTCTCGGATGGTACTCTCCCGACCCCCCTATCCCTCACCCACATATAAATAATAGAGGTGACCCACCTAAGCTAGCTACACATACTTTTGCTCAATGGCAAGTTTTAATGAAATCTCATGTACGCAGCTCTTGCATTAATTTGTGGAATATTATTGAAGAAGGTATCAAAATTGAGGATCCAACCAACTTGACTAGAAGAGAAGTGGTCAATAGCCAACTCAATGTGACTGCCTTGCACATGATCCAACTTGGAGTGGGGCCAAAGGATTTTCCCCACATTGAGCACTACAATAACGCCAAGGAAGCTTGGGATGCTCTCATTGACTTGTTTGTTGGCGATGAGAGTATGAGAAGAAATAGATATGATGCCTTAAGCAATGAGGCCGAAGGTTTCTTCATGAAGGATGGTGAGGATCATAAAGACATGTATCAAAGACTCAAATCCACAGCCACCACCTTCAGGAATGTTAGTGCCTCTCACATTGATGATGCTTGGATCAAGAGGAAGTATGTGAGTGGTCTCATGCCCTTTAAGCCTACTAACTTGAAGAGTCTCCAAGGAAGACACAACTACCATCACATGACCTCCAATGAAGTTATGCAAGAGATGTCCGCCTTCAAGGTTGCTTCCAAGAATACCAAAGACGCCAATGCTCGTGCCATTGGAATGAGTAGTGGTGTCAATCTTGCCTTGAAGGCCAAGGTTGTGGAGTATGATGAAGATCAAGGAAGTGATGAGGGACTTTCAATGAGCCACCCTGAATATGTCAAGGTTTCTCATGGTGAATACATGGCCTTCTATGCAAGAAACTTTTGGAAAGATCCCGCCAAGGCCAAGATGGAAATGCAACGAAGAAGCAACCCCAATGGGAGAAGAGATAATGGGTCCAAGTTGAGGACTTGCTTCAATTGTGGTGACCGCTATCACTTCGTTGCTGCTTGTCCTTATGAGAAAAGAGAAGATCATGGGGGTAAACTTGTGTTGAAGAAGACCTCCAAAGCTCCTTATAAGAAACCCTTCATCAAAAGGAATGCAACCAACAAGAAGGCGGGTGAAATTGTCTTGATCACTCATGAAGAATTCTCCTCCGATGATGATGATGAAGATGAAGAAGAGGAAACATCAAGTGGTGTCGTGGCTCTTGCCACCACTTCTACTCCTACATACTCACTCTTCGACTCTCCTAATGAGAATATCTCCAACAAGAACGTCACTTGCCTTATGGCAAGAGGAACGGAGGTATTGTCATCATCACATTCCACCTCCTTAATCAATGATGATTTTGATGATGAGTTATCTCTTGAGGTCAAAAAGGAACTAGTTGCTTTTGATGTGTTTATGAACATCTTGCAAGGGGAACACAAGAAACATGTTATGGACCTCTTAAATCAACTTGCACACACACAAGAACTTCTAGATGAGAGATGTAAATTAGGAAGAGAGCACATGATTGAGGTAGAAGCTCTAAATAATGCTCTAGAAGAAGAACAAGAAACTAGAATATCTCTTGAAACTAAACTTTAAGGTCTTGATGAAGCAAATGATCTCATTATTAATAAACTCATCAAGGAACATGACCATGCTATTGCCAAATATAAAAGGGCTAAAATGACAAGATTGAGTTTGATGTTGTTCATGAAAAACTTGCCGAGGACTTTAGGGTACTTGACAAGGCTCGCAAGGCCTTGGAGAGTGAACTCTTATTGCTCACAAAGTCTCGTGAAAAGCCTCAAACTCAATTGACTAATATTACTTCACCTAGTACTTTCATTCCCTCTAGTTGTACTAGTATACTTGAAGAAAATGCTAGGTTCAAGGGAGAGCTAGCCAAGGCCACCTTTCCCAAGGGTAACAATTCAATTGATGACCTCTTGAGTAAGCAAAGGTCAAGTAGTGAAAAGGGAGGCATTGGGTTTTGTCTCTAATAGCAATAAGAAGAAGAACAACAAGAAGAAGAAGGTCAAGCCCACACAAGGAAAGGACAAGGTCAATGTGGATAGTAAGTCCACGAATGGCAAAACTATGTCTCATGATGATTTTGCGGGAAGTGCTAACCCTCACTATGTTTTAATGCGTGATTATTATGGTGATGTGTATGCACAATATGTTGGGCCATATGATGGTTATATTTCTTGGTCTATTTGGGTTCCCATGACCCTTGTTGCTAACAAAAGAGGACCCATTGAAAAATGGGTACCTAAAAACTAGTTTGATCTTTTGTAGACCTATGCTTCCGGAGGGTCAAAATGGGTGCTTGATAGTGGATGCACAAGTCATATGACCGGAAGCGCATCTAGTGTCAAGGAGTTGATACCAAGTATTGATCAAATATCTGTGACATATGTCGACAAGTCAAAGTCTAAGGTAATGGGTTTCGGCAAAGTTGTGGTTGCACACGATGTCACTCTCGTGGACGTCATGCTTGTTGAGACCCTTGGCTATAATTTACTTTCAGTCCGTGCTCTTGGAAAGATGGGTTTTGCCGTATTTATTGATAATGATATTGTGATCCTCTTGTGGAGCAAGTCTCTCAAGGTCACTTTCGTTGGGTACGTCGAAAATGACTTGTATGTGGTGGACTTCTTAGGGAAAACCACTACAAGTCCGATGTGCTTATTCGGAAAGGCCGATGTGGGTTGGCTATGGAATCTCCATCTAGCCCATGTCAACATGAGAACTTTGCAAAGCCTCCATAAGGATGGTCATATTGTTGTACTAAAAGAAAATGTTTGCTTTGCCGAAGATCGTGTTTGCAGGGCATGTGTTGAAGGAAAGATGCATGATTCTCCCCACAAGCCAAAGAACTACATCAAGTCCAAGAGGATCTTGGAGCTCCTTCATGTGGATCTCTTTGGTCCTCCATCTCATGCAAGCCTTGGTGGGAAGAAGTATTGCTTGGTGATTGTTGATGACTACTCAAGATACACTTGGGTATATTTCTTCAAGCTGAAAAGTGATACACAAGAGAACTTCATTGACTTCATCAACATGGCTCAACACCAACACAATGTCCCGGTATTAACAATAAGAAGCGACAAAGGTACCGAGTTCAAGAATTGCACATTGAATGCATTTCTTAGTGATGAGGGAATAAAACATCAATATTCCGCTACATATACCCCTCAACAAAATGGTGTAGCTAAGAGGAAGAACCGGACTCTTATTGATATGCCAAGGACTATGTTGGCGGAATTTAAATCTCCATACAATTTTTGGGCTGAAGCTATCTCCACTGCATGCCATGCATCAAACCATCTCTACCTCCGCAAAGAATTGATCAAGACTCCATATGAAATCCTTACCGGTAACAAGCCTAATGTTTCTTACTTCCGGGTGTTCGGTTGTAAGTGCTTCTATCGCATTAAGGGTATTCGGTTGTCCAAGTTTGATTCCAAAGCATTAGAGGGTATTTTTGTTGGTTATGGTCTCGAATCCCACACTTATAGAATCTATGACAAGCTCTCCGTAACCATCATAGAATCTTGTAGTGTGGTATTTGAAGAATATGATGGTCCCCAAGTAGGGCGTGTTGATGTCTGTGATGTAGATGATGAAATGCCTCAGGATGCCATAGGAAGAATGGGTGCGGGTTTCATCCGCCCTGTTGAGGAACCCCTTATGGCGGATCGAGAAGAACTATGCTCTACTCAAGTGGAGCCCTCATCTTCACAACATCGAGGAGGACAATGACCCATGCCAAAGACAAGTTGTGTACCCTCAACCTGTTGATCGAGAAGATACCTCTAGCCAGGAGGTACTTGAGTCTCCATTTGCCAGAATGTCCAGTGGTGCTAAGTCTATTACACAAGGAAGATCTTTAGAAACTGCCATTAGGGAATCTCAATGCCTGTCTAGAAGTATGCTTGATCAAGACCAAGGTTAATCTTTGCCTCTTGTAGAAGAGAATAAATCCAATGATGATCAAGGTCAAGTTAATGGTCAAGACAAGGACCAAAATGATGAAGTGATCCCCCCAAGAAACAACAAGGAGATCGAAACTCGTCGCCAAGCTAGAATGGATAGGATATTGGAATTAAGAGACTGATACGTTGCAAACGTATCTATAATTTTTGATGTTCCATTCTTGTTTTATATCTACTTTATTATGTTTTGTCCACACTTTGGAGTATTTTTATACACTTTGTTGGACTAACCTATTAACAAGATGCCACAGTGCCAGTTGCATGTTTTCTTCTATTTTTGGTTCCAGAAAAGTCAGAAAAATGAATATTCTTGGAATTGGATGGGACAAAAGACAAAGTTGATATTTTACCGAAAGACTCACGGAGCCATAAGACGAGACGGAGGGGGGCCACAAGGCGGCCACACCACCCCTTGGCACGGGTAGTCCTAGGCCGCGCCAGGGCATGGTGTGGGCCCCCTGACCGGCCACCGACCTTGCCCCTTCGCCTATAAGAAGCCTCCAATGAGAAAACCCTAAATCCGGGAGCCTCCAGCCACGAAAAGTTCCGCAGCACCACCGCCACCAAAGGGGAAATTCAGGGGACAGAAAGTCTCTGTTCCGGCACCCTGTCGGGACGGGGAAGTGCCTCGGAGCCATCTCCATCGATCTCCACCACCATCTCCATCGCCGTTGCTAATCCCATGATGATGAGGGAGTAGTTCTTCCTCGAGTCTAAGGGTTCTACCGGTAGCTATGTGTTCATCTCTCTATCTATGCATGATCATATTGTGATCATGAGCTTTGTAATCAAGTAGATCTACTTTACTACTCAAGTGCTTTAATAGATCTCTGCTCTCCCCATGTGTGTGAAAGTGACAGCGTGCACACCATGGTGTCACTTAGGCTAGAGATTACAAATACTTCTTATGAGTTATATTTGGAGTTGGATGTTTCTATGAAATTGTGGTGTTTGTTGGAATCATCTAGAGCTCAAGGTGATAGTGTGGGGTTATCTAGATGGGGAAAGCAAACTTTGAGGAGTGCTTTTATAGCCCTACCATGGATTAGAGTGTCTAACCGAAGAGTAGTTCAGAGTAGTATCATGAAGAGAAGATATTTATATGAGAGTGTTCACTAGCGAAAGTATGATCCCTAGGCCTTGTTTATAAGCATTGAAACACCGTTTGCAACTAGATCTATTACATGTTTGCTTGCTTCCATCTTTATTTCAGTTTTCCTTTAGTCTCTTCCACGCCATCAAGCTCTTTTCTAGCACCGTTACCACTTATAATTATCTATACCACTTATATTTCACTATCTCTTCGCCGAACTAGTGAACCTATACACCTGACAAGTGTATTGGGTGTGTTGAGGACACAAGAGACTTCTTGTATCTTGATTGCAGGGTTGCTTGAGAGGGATACCTTTGATCACTTCCTCCCTGAGTTCGATAAACCTTGGGTGATCCACTTAAGGGAAAACTTGATGTTGTTCTACAAACCTCTACACTTGGAGGCCCAACAACTGTCTACAAGAATAGAAGTGCGTAGACATCAAGCTATTTTCTGGTGCTGTTGCCGGGGAGGTAAGGTAAAAGGTACTCACATCCTCTGGATACTAAGCTATCTTCTAGTACTGTAGCTAGTGTGTGAGTTCTCAAAGTTATTTCCTTTAGATTCTGCAATTATATCTTTTTGTTTCTTGTTTTTATTTTCACTAGTTAGTCTTAATGGAAAACAACAACAAAATTAGAGAGCTTTATAGTATTTATCTTGAGTTAGGACATGAAGTGTTTGAAGAGAAAATTAAAAATTCTATGGAACTTTATTTGCATGCTAATAGCAATGTTATTAGCATGAATTCTTTGAACAACATTATTGCTAATGCTATGGAAAAGTCTAAGCTTGGGGAAGCTAGTTTTGATGAGCATGATATTTTTAGTCCCCCAAGCATGGAGGAGAAAATTTACTTTGATGATACTATACCTCTAATATATGATGATTACAATGATGAATATGATATTTTCAGTCCACCTACTATTGAGGAGAAAATTAATTATGATTACAATACGCCTCCTATATTTGATGATTATGGTGATAAGAATAATAATTGTAGCTATTTTGTTGAATTTGCTCCCACTACAATTAATAAGAATGACTATATTTATGTGGAGAGTATTAATTCTTTTATGGATGTGGCTCATGATAAGAATGTTTTATGTGATATATATATTGTTAATTTTATTCATGATGCTACTGAAAGTTATTATGAGAGAGGTAAACATGGTTTTATGTGTCTCAACAATATTAAGTTTCCCCTCTTTATGTTAATTTTTTGAAGTTGCACTTGTTTTGCTTTCCTATGCTTGTTGCTTTGTGCTTTCATGACTCGTTTCTTTATAAGATTATTTTTCATAGGAAGTGGGTTAGACTTAAATTTGTTCCATATTTTCTTCTTGATGCTCTCTTTTACTTCAACTCATACTTCTTATGTGAGCATCATTGAAATTATCATGCCTATCTTAATGGCTATAAAGAAAGAGCTTTCTGGGAGACAACCCAATATATTTTTGCTTTCAGTTTATTTTTGTTTTGTTGAGTCTTGGAAGTTATTACTTCAGTAATAACCTCTTCTTATCCTTTTTGTGTGGTTTTTGTGCCAAGAATAACCTCTAATGAGAGAGAAGTAAGACTTGGGAAAGTTGTTGTCCCAAAACAGATTTTTGTGCTTCCCTGTAAAAATTCGTGAAAAATCTCTGTACGTCGTTTTGAGCTGTAATTTTTTGTGCTTCTGACCCAGGTTGTTATCCAACTTTAGTTAGTTCAACACTTTTCGATTTGAGCAACATAAGGTCTTCGAAAAAATCGGTTTTTACCTGCTGGTCTGTTTTGACAGATTTCTGCCATTATTTGCATTTGCGTCTTAATCTCTTTCTCTTTGAGTTCTCTTTGATCATGTGAACTTTTTAAAGGAAGTGTTACAGTAGCTTTTGTTTTAATGGAAGTTTTACTTGTGTTGAAACTAAACCAAAAGACTTATTATCTTGAGTACACTAATGTTGCTAATGAAGATTGTGTGAAATTTTGTATGAAGGAAATTTTAAAGTGTAGGGAAGAACAATGTGATAAGATGAAGTATGGAAAAAAGCTCAAGCTTGGGGATGCCACCCGTGTCACCCCAAGAAATATTCAAGAAGTACAAGCGTCAAAGCTTGGGGATGCCCAAGGCATCCCCTTCTTCATCAATAAAAATCTCAGGTTTCTTCCAAACACTTCATTTTTATTGTTTCATGCACAGTTGTGTTGTTCTTGGAGAATCTTCGTTTTTGTTTTTGGTTTTAGTTTGCTTAGTTTGCTTAAATAAATTGGTTGGACCCCCTCATTCATACATTAGTTTTCAAATAATATTGGTTTGGATTGGAAAAGAGTAGGAAAAGTTCATGCTTAAGTGGTAAAAGGAGCTTGTTTTTGACTGTGGCCTATGCTTTGTCATGTCATGCTTGATATTGTTTTGTCTTTATGCTTAGTGATTTTTTGATTTAGCATGACATGTTATAAACAATTGAGATTGCTTAATGTGCCTTGAAAGAATCATGTGTTGTTTTAGCATATTAAAGCATAGTATTGTGGTATTCTCCTTTGATGCTTTATTTGGGTTGACTTGGCGCATGCTCAGACCATGTTAAGACTATACCAAGTCACCATAGCCTCTATGATCCTTTAGTTTTCGACTTGTAATATCACTTTATGCTTTAATTAATGATGTTTTGTCGCTTTGCATGATTATGGCCATTATTGCTCTCTTAGTTGGTCGCTCCCAGTCTTTTGCTAGCCTCCATACCAAGTATGAGTTCCACTCATGCATCCAACTCCAAATAAAACCAAGTTGTTCCAAAGAGTCCACCATACCTACATATTAGCATTTGCTATTCCAAGTATATTCATGTTTTTATCTACCTTCCGAATTAAACTTGTTATGTGAAAATTAGTGATTAAAGCTCTCATGAACTTGATGGCACACTTTACTTTTCTTGCCCCTAATAAACTTGAACCATTGTGTCATCTTTGTTACGTATATGCTTGTGCTTTATAAGTTGAAGTTAGCAGAACCATGTATCATGGGGAACGCTTTCAACATTGCACTTGTACATTGTACCTAGTTGATATCATGTTCTTTTTCTTCTGGATCCCGATGGTGTGAAATAAAAGGGGAACTTGTAAGATCATGGAGTTTGTATTTGTGTTAGAGAAACGCCTGGGCCTCTAGCCTAAGCCATCCCTAATCATGGCGGAAACTTGCAGCATAACCATAATGAGCACTCTATGAAGCATCCTCAATAAAAACCTATGCAAATAGCAAATAAAAAGATCGCTGAGATGCTCATTGTCTGCTTGCCTTGTCATTTTGATTATGGGGTAGCTCCTGTATCATGTGCAAGGGGTACCCTGTTGGCGGTTCTCTATGATACATATGTGCTTACAATGACAAGAGCTTACTTGTGACTAAAGTTGAGTAGCATGAGGTTCGGTCTTCGTAAGTAAGGGGCATGAGATTTCAACTTATAACTTGTCAAGCATATCCTCTTAGTTATGTCACTTTAACCTTAATCACTTCAAGATGCTTATGATAGGGGTAATGAGAGCTAAAAGCTAATAAGTTCCATAATTTTTGGAAGCTCTTTATGAGACTTGAATCCCTGCTTCCTTCTATGAAGGCCTTTCTTCCACTTTATATTGAGTCTCCACCTTCTATCTTTATGCACCTATTAAGAGAGCATAGTGGCCATTCTTAGTTTTAATGTGCATTGTACCAAGACTTGTTGATTGATGCATAACTTTGATATTGCTTGTTCTTGAACTATTTGTATCTAGTCACCCTTATGAACTTTGAAGGTGTCCTATGCATTTATGTTTTGCTACACTATGAGGGACAAGCTGAATACCATTCTCATTATGCTTTCTATATGTGAAACAAACAAACATCTTGTAACACATTGTTATTCATGATCTTTTGTTTGTGCCTTTTCATGCTACAACATAGTTGATATGTCTTATTGTTAAAACTATATATTTCATGCTATGTTAAAGTACTATGATCCTAGTTATCAATGTTTTACAAATACTTTCATCAAGTTTATGATGGTGCATGTCACCTCAAAAATTATTCTTTCTTTTTATCACTTACCTACTCGAGGATGAGCAGGAGTTAATCTTGGGGATGTTGATACATTGCAAACGTATCTATAATTTTTGATGTTCCATGCTTATTTTATATCTACTTTCTTATGTTTTGTCCACACTTTGGAGTATTTTTATACACTTTCTTGGACTAACCTATTAACAAGATGCCACAGTGCCAGTTGCCTGTTTTCTTCTATTTTTGGTTCTAGCGAAGTCAGAAAATGAATATTCTCGGAATTGGATGGGACAAAAGCCAAAGTTGATATTTTATCCGAAGACTCATGGAGCCAGAAGACAAGACAGAGGGGGAACATAGGGTGGCCACACCACCCCTTGGCGTGAGCAACCCTAGGCCGCGCCAGGGCATGGTGTGGGCCCCCTGGCCGGCTACCGACCTTGCCCCTTCGCCTATAAGAAGCCTCTAATGAGAAAACCCTAAATCTAGGAGCCTCCATCCACGAAAAGTTCCGCAGCGCCGCCGCCACCGAAGGGGAGATTCGAGGGACAGAAAGACTCTGTTCCAACACCCTGCCGGGACAGGGAAGTGCCCCTGGAGCCATCTCCATCGATCTCCACCACCATCTCAATCGCCATTGCTGATTCCCATGATGATGAGGGAGTAGTTCTTCCTCGAGGCTAAGGGTTCTACCGGTAGCTATGTGTTCATCTCTCTCTCTATGCATGATCATATTGTGATCATGAGCTTTGTAATCAAGTAGATCTACTTTGCTACTCAAGTGCTTTAATAGAACTCTGCTCTCCCCGTGTGTGTGAAAGTGACAACGTGCACACCATGGTGGCACTTAGGCTAGAGATTACAAATACTTCTTATGAGTTATATTTGGAGTTGGATGTTTCTATGAAATTGTGGTGTTTGTTGGAACCATCTAGAGCTCAAGGTGATAGTGTGGGGTTATCTAGATGGGGAAAGCGAACTTTGAGGAGTGCAATTATAGCCCTACCATGGATTAGAGTGTCTAACCGGAGAGTAGTTCAGAGTAGTATCATGAAGAGAAGATATTTATATGAGAGTGTTCACTAGAGAAAGTATGATCCCTATGGCTTGTTTCTAAGCATTGAAACGTTGTTTGCAACTAGATCTGTTACATGTTTGCTTGCTTCCATCTTTATTTTAGTTTGCTTTTAGTCTCTTCCATGCCATCAAGCTATTTTCTGGCACTGTTACCACTTATAATTATCTATACCACTTATATTTCACTATCTCTTCGCCGAACTAGTGCACCTATACACCTGACAAGTGTGTTGGGTGTGTTGGGGACACAAGAGACTTCTTGTATCTTGGTTGCAGGGTTGCTTGAGAGGGATACATTTGACCACTTCCTCCCTGAGTTCGATAAACCTTGGGTGATCAACTTAAGGGAAAACTTGCTGCTGTTCTATAAACCTCTACACTTGGAGGCCCAACAACTGTCTACAAGAATAGAAGTGCATAGACATCAGAGACCACACTCTTGAGAATGTGGTAGGAGATCTAAGAAGAGGGATATCTACTCGAGCTCAACTGAAAAACTTTGGTGAGCTGAGCACACATTTCCATGGTGGAACCAAAGAAAGTATGGGAAGCTCTTGAAGATTTGGATTGGTTGGATGCAATGCACAAAGAGCTCAACAACTTTGAGAGAAACAAAGTATGGAAGTTAGTTGAAAAGCCAAAAGATTGCTGCAATGTTATAGGCACCAAGTGAATTTTCAAAAACAAGCAAGATGAGCATGGAATTATGGTGAGGAACAAGGCAAGATTGGTTGCACAAGGGTTCTCTGAAATTGAAGGCATTGATTATGGAGAGACTTATGCACCCGTGGCTCGCCTTGAGTCCATCCGTATCCTTCTTGCTTATGCGGCACATCATAAATTTAAATTACAACAAATGGATGTAGAAAGTGCACTTCTTAATGGTCCATTGCATGAGTTGGTATATGTGAAGCAACCCCCGGGGTTTGAGGATCCCAACTTTCCAAACCACGTTTACATACTAGATAAGGCACTCTATGGGCTCAAACAAGCCGCACACACGTGGTATGAGCACCTTAGAGAGTTGTTGTTAGATCATGGGTTTGAGGTTGGGAAAATCGATCCCACTCTTTTTACTAAGAAGGTCAATGGGGAACTTTTTGTATGCCAAATATATGTAGATGATATTATATTTGGCTCATCTAACAAAGCTTTTAATGATGAATTCTCAAAGATTATGACTGATAGGTTCAGGATGTCTATGATGGGAGAATTGAGAGTATTTCTTGGTTTTGAGATCAAGCAAGTGAGAGGAGGAACATTCTTCAACCAAGCCAAGTATACTCAAGATATGCTCAAAATATTCAACATGAAAGATCTAAATGGAGCTCCCAATCCCATGGCAACAAAGACTCATCTTGAACTAAACCCAGATGGTAAAGATGTAGATCAAAAGGTATACTGGTCCATGATTGGTTCTTTGCTTTACCTTTATGCATCTAGACCCGATATTGTGTTGAGTGTAGGAGTGTGTGCAAGATATCAAGCGGCTCCTAAAGAAAGCCATTTGATGGTGGTCAAGAGAATCTATCGATATTTGGTTCATACCCCAAACTATGGTATTTGGTATCCTAGGGGCTCAACTTTCTCTCTTTGTGGATACACGGATTCGGATTGGGCTGGTGACAAGGATGATAGGAAATCAACCTCTGGGGCTTGCCAATTCCTTGGGAGGTCCTTGGTGAGTTGGTATTCTAAGAAGCAAAATTGTATAACCCTCTCCACCGCTGAAGCCGAGTATGTGGCTGTTGCTAGTGCTTGTACTCAATTGCTATGGATGAGGCAAACTTTAAAGGAATACGGTGTCCATTGTGACAAAGTGCCTCTTCTATGTGACAATGAAAGTGCTGTCAAGATTGCGTATAACCCAGTGGATCATACAAGGACAAAGCATATTGAGATTCGTCATCACTTCATTAGAGAGCGTGTTGCTCGAGGTGATATTGAGCTATCCTATGTGTCAACCAAAGACCAACTTGCCGACATTTTCACGAAGCCACTTGATGAAGCAAGGTTTTGTTATTTGAGGAATGAACTAAATATCGTAGATTCTAGGAGCTTGACTTGATTACCTTGCATACTCACCTATGTCTTGACTCATGTTTGGTGTAGGTGTAGGCATGGAGATAGGGGGAGTGTGGTCCTAATACATTGGACTATTCCTCCCCCCCCCCATAATGCCAACATTAAGAATTTCAATCCTCTTAATATCATTTAGTGATATGTGAGCTTCATTGATGAGTAGTGGCTATGAACCCAAGGATAATTCTTCGCGGTGTCATGCCACAAACTCTTACATGGTGGCCTCGGCCACCACCCTCTTATCATTGAATGGTTGGTTCTTACTTCGTGTTTATTTGGCGCATTAATGAATAGTTGATTGGATTTCTGTGGTTTCCTTGATTCTTCACAATTTGTCATCTTAACCCAAGCCTATTCCTTGTCCTACATACACTCTCTCTCATATATGTCCCCATACACAAAACCTGGAGTTTTTGGTCGAGGAGGACCGGAGTCTTCGGTGTGCTCACAACGAAGTCTCCGGTGTAGACCGGAGTCTCTGGTCCGGACGGTTTCGGGCCACATAGATGGAGGACAGTGTGAACTGAAATAGTCAATTTCATTCATCCACCCCCGTCCTCCCCTCTATACCTCGTCGCCTCCTCCCCCAAATCTCCTCCCCGGAGGCCAAGAAGCCCCCGGGATCCGCCGTGCCGCCGGCCAACCTTCTCCCCTTTACCATTGGGTGATTCCCAATGGTGGAATCAATCCCATGGACAGATCTGGTACCTCTCCTCCCCTTTTCTCTCCTAGGGTTCATCCCTTGCTTTGTTTTTGAGGATTGGTACTGTTTTTGCCCACGGGAATCTCTTGTTTGCATGCACACGAGTACTTTAACCTTGTTGCCTTGCCCGATCTGTTGGATTCAACCCTACTGGGGTCTCCCTGTTCTTCCCCCGAGTCTCCCGACCAGAGACTCCGATGTGGACCAAGGAGACTCTGGTGTGGGATGGATCAAACAGATCTTGCAATGCCTCAAGGGTCCTGTGCTGCCTCCTTTGGACATATATGCTTACCTCCATGTTATCTCCCTCGCTGTTGTTCTCAGGTTCTGGCTCTCATCGTCCTCCTCGCACCAAGGCCAAGTTGAAGAGAGCGGATCCTCGCTATGATGAGTCTGAGGGTCAGTACATTGTGCCCCCGTCCAACCGAAGACAGCAGGCCCATGATGCAGCCTATATGAGGAGGGAGCAGGAAAGGGCTAAGGAAGAGAACCATGCCAAGAGGGAAAAGTACGACAACCTTCAGTCTTTGGCCCGCATGTCAAAGCAGGAGTACCGTGAGCTGCGCAAGACTGCTTTCTATGCCTTACCTCGCGCCAGCAAGGACCCATGCTATTGGAGGAAGGAGCAAGCTATCTTCATGAAAGACATTTACAGCATGCTCAAGAGATCACATGTGTGCCCCCAGAAGTACTTGAGTGTTGAGAAGATGAGGAAGAGCCCCTACTTCTCTGATGCACTGTGGATTAGTCAGAAGTTAGGGCTGTTCAACTTGATGGAGCTCCATGAAGACTACCACCCTTGTGCAGCAGTTTTATGCCACAGCTATGTTTGGGGCTGACCAAGCCAGGACTATGACTTGGATGACTGGAGATCACCGCTGCTCTGCAACTTTCTATGACTTTGCCGAGGCCATATTTGAGACCTTCCAGGGCGTGTCCACTCATGTTGGGTTATGCATGCACTCAGCAGCTCTTGGGTGAACAAGAACAAACTTGCCCCTTTGTATGGAAGCGAGGGTGTTGTCGGCAGGTCGAAGGGACTCAAGCCTCTCTATAATCTGATGTTGAGGATCTTCCGCCAAACCATTTCCCCTAGTGCTGGAAATGATGATGCCATCAGATGTGGTTTGGTCAACTTGTTGTATCATACCCACAGGATTTACATGGCTGGCCCCGAGGCAGATGCAGATCCTATTGATGTTATGGATTACATATTTGAGGAGATGTACCATGCCATTTTACAGAAGAAGGCTCCACCGTATGCACCACTTGTCATGAGACTCATCAACACCCAGGAACATGGTTCTCCACTTGCCTTGCCTCCCAACCTTACCAAGCACACTCGTGTATCTCTGCAGCAGAAGGGGCGCATGGGGCCTCCTCCTAGATTCTCCCATGCCCATGAGGAGGAGGAGATCTTAGAGACCGAGAGGTCCCCCTCTCCTACCAGGGCTTGGAGGAAGAGTTCTTCCAATGCACCTCTGCCTCCCATGACACGTGACTATGTACATGAGAAGGTCAAGAAGGCCTCATTCTGGGAGAGGACTCTTTGTTGCATGAACGTGGACATCCGCAAGCAACAGCATGCCTCCTACAAGAGCAACCGTCGCATAGAGAAACTCCTCAAGGAGATTAAGGCTCAGGGTGAAGCAAATGATGAGGAAGGTGAGGATGAGTACACTTATGAGCATGGCGCTCAGCCATCCACCGAGTCAGACTACACTCTTTCTTTTGGGGCATGGAAAGCCCAACAGGACAGTTTGGTGGATTGGAAGACCTTTTCTGATGTCATGTCTAGATATGAGTACCAGGGTACCTCCTCTTCTCGCCCACATGGCAAAGGACCTGCAGCTCCAGATGGTGATGAGTACTATGATGATGAGGAGGAGGATCAGGCTATGGATGAGGAGGATGAGGAGGATGATGATGAGGACTACAGATCCGTTGGGGCGCTAGCTTAGGTCTTCCCGTTTTGGCGTTTCGATGCCAAAGGGGGAGAAGACATTTCATCGGTATTTGCATGGGCTTGGGCTATTTGATTCTTATTTGCTATCTCGACCTTCGTACCTATTTGCCTTATGTTCTTGCGAGATACTATTTGCTATTTGTGTGTGACTTTGTGGGTGCTCCTACAATATTGTAACTCGTGTGAAAACTATGTGCTTTATCTATGTACTACCTACCATGCTTATCTTAGTGAACATAGTCAAGGGGAGCACTATTATTTGAGGTCATAATTCATTGCAAATTATTTTCCATGCAAAATCACTTGTTGTCATCGAACACCAAAAAGAGGGAGATTGAAAGGACATTTACTGTCATAATCACTTTTGGTGTTCGTTAACAACAAGTAGAGCTTTTTACAGTATGTTATTGTCTACAGGTTGATATATTACAAAGTGAAAAGGACCCTTGGCCTGCGGAATAATCCCTGCATATTTACTTGACTCCTGGGATTTCTACACTGGAGTCTCCGGTCTGTCTGGACCGGTGTCTCCAATGTGGTCCGGAGTTTCCCTAGGAGTCTCCGGAGGGGGCTCTAGTTTCCTGCCTGGGTTAGCCAGAGAGGTGGTCCGGAGCTTGGTCCAGAGCAAAGTCTGGAGTCTCCGGTCCCTGCCTCAGACCGGAGACTCCGGTGTAGATGGACCGGAGTCTCCGGTCCACTTGGCTCACAAAAGGGCTGGGACAAACTGTGTGCTGGTCCAGAGGCTGGTCTGTAGTTGGGCCGGAATCTCCGGTGTGCAAGCTGGAGTCTCCGGTCTGACTTTTCTCCAATGGTCAGAAAATGGTTCAGTGGAGTGAAGGGCTATAAATAGAGGACCTTATCCCCTTCCTCCAGCTGCTCGTCCGACTGAAGAACACCATGACCATTTGAGCCACCAAATCAATAAGATCTCTTCATCCAACCATCCAAACTCATTGATCTTTGGAGAATCGAAGGAGGAGTCCTTGATCTACAGCTTCACCAAGAGAGATCTTCATTTCCCCTCATTCACTTGAGGGCCCCCATGCTCTAGTGTTTCTTTGGAAACCCTAGCTTTTGATTTGGTTCTTACAAGCTTGTCTTTGATTGTTTGACAGCTTGCTTGTATTTGGGAGCCTCCAATTAAGTTGTGGATGTGTGCCCCGAACTCGTTGTAAAGGTGCCGGCTTCCACCTCGAAGGTTGTCGTATAGTGGAAGAGGTGAATCGAACCTTTTGGGGTGAAGTTCATCGGAGAACAAGGGAGGCCTCTCGTGGCGTTGGTGGTTTGAAACCATCCCCTCTCCAAACGTAGACGTACTTCCCCTCAAAAGGAAGGAACTACGGGAAACAAATCCTTGTGTCTCCGCGTGCTCCACTTTTGTTACTTCTATCCTTTACCGCACTTTACCTATCTAGTTCTTCCTTTGTATTTGTGCTAGGTTGACATATAGGTAAATTCACCATAGTTGCATAATCTAGAGAATTTACCTTTCACGTTAAACCCTAAATTGAAAAAGAGTAAAATTTGAAGTAGCACATATTCACCCCCCACCCTATAGGTGCCCATACGATCCTTGCACGTACCTCCACTCTTCTTGAGGCTTCACCCTCATACGAACACCAATGGTTGGCTTCAAGACTGGCGCATTTGCTCCCTTTCTAGCACCTGCACCAATATTAGGTAATTCCTTATGCTTGTGCGGCCTGGGGTCCATGGCGACGAACTTGACCGTCTCCACGCGCCCTTTTCCATGCGGCTTGTGACCTTCTCTCTCTTCTTGAGCTCTCTTCATTGTTGCCCAGTTGATCTCTAGGGATCATAGACATCACGGTGGATGTAGACGTCAACCAGATATTCATCGGAATCGTTGTTGTAGAAGCTTGGCTCGACGTACTCCTTGTGCCCCAGGCTAAACCTCTCAACCTCCTCGTCATCATCCTCCATGGACGGGCTGCTAGAGCGGTCCCTGGAAGGAGCAATGAGCCCCAGGGGTTTCCCACAGCCTGGGACTAGATAGCGTATTGCTAGACTGGTTCCTGGAGATTATGATTAGAGAGAGAGATAATGGCAGTATATAAGGGGGTCAGAGGTCGGTAAAACTCGCGAGAAACACCAAATTCTTGGCCAAGAAAAGAATCTTAATGGAATAGAAAAAGAAATCGCGGATTTGGAGGAGTCCTACCGCGTAACGACCAACTATACAGGCGCGGCACGTATAGCTCCGACCATATAGTTGGTTCCGGGCAGATATTTCCAAATATCTCGAGTCCAGGTCGGTTAAGTTATGACACGAAACCGACAATAATGTTTTTTTGTTGGCAAAAAACGAAAAAGTAAACGAAGATGTCTGAGAGTTTAACGACCAACTATACGGTCAGAATATCATCTCCAGTCGTATAGTTGTGACCGTATAGATACAGACATCAAAAACCGAAAGTGTCTGAGAGTTCAATGACCAACTATACGGCCGGATTTTTATCTCCGATCATATAGTTGCGATCGTATAGATACAGACAAAAAAATCGAAAGTGTCTGAGAGTTCAAGGACCAACTATACGGGCGGATTTTTATCTCCAGTCGTATAGTTGCGTCCGTATAGGTCCAGACATCGAAAACAATTTCACGAAGAAGATACAGAGGGTTTAACGACCAACTATACGGCGGGAGATTTTTCTCCGGTCATATAGTTGCGCCCGTTTAGTTGGTAAAATCATCCAGAAACTTCAGAAAAACACGAGGAATTCAAAGGCAAAATTTTCAGAAGTAAAATCTATGAAAACAACTCACTTATTTGAAAAAAAACACTTACCTTGAATTTATCGTTTACTTATTTGGGAATGACAAGCTCCTCCAACAACAAAGACTTCTTCTCTTTTGGAGGAATTTACCTTAGTTCATTGAATAATTCTCGTAAGCGAAAATCATCAGGACTAAAGTGCCTCTCAATAAGATTGGTGTATTGCTAGGCAAACATAGACATTGCATCCAACATCTTTATTTCTTGCCTCTGCATAATCTGCAACTCAAATTCTTGAAGTAAAAGAATCCAACGGATCAGTCTTGGCTTATGGTCTTTCCTCTCAAGGAGTTCTTTTAAACCATCACGATTCTTATGAACTCTTACTTTTGCATCAACTATATAAGAACGACATTTATCGCAAGAGAAAAATATAGCAAAAAGTTCCCTTTCTTCCCTAGGATAATTATTTGAGCACCATTGAGAGTTCAACTAACATGATGTATAATATTAAATCTGCGACCAATGTGTTGTCCCAGAGTTACTCCTACAACATCATCACTAGCTTCACATATTAAGTCAAAAGTCATATCCCAGATAGGTGGTTTAAAGATAGGAGCATGGGATAAAGAATTTTTAAGTTTATCAAAGGCTACAAGACATTTATCATCAAAATTAAATCTTACTCCCTTTTGTAAAAGGTTAGTCAAAGGTTTATATATTCTGGAGAAATTTCTAATGAACCTTCTATAAAAACCCACATGACCAAGGAAACTTCTTATACCTTTTATATCCCTAGGTTGTGGTATTCTTTCTATCGCTTCAACCTTAGCTCTATCCACTTCAATTCACTTACCTGATACCTTATGTCCAAGGACTATACCTTCTTTGACCATAAAATGGCACTTCTCCCAGTTTAGAACAAGATTGGTTTCTTTGCAATGCTGCAAAACTATTTTGAGATTATCCAAGCAACTAGTAAACAAAGTTCCATAGATAGAAAATTCATCCATAAATACTTCCATTATCAGTTCTATAAAATACACAAAATAGCAGTCATGCATCTTTGAAAAGTAGCTGGAGCATTACATAAACCAAAAGGCATACGTCGGTAAGCATGTAAACCATAAGGACTAATGAAAGTTGTTTTAAGTTGATCATCAAGATGAACAGCTATTTGAGAAAAACCAAAGTATCCATCCAAGTAGGAAAAATGAGTGTGGTTTGCTAACCTTTCTAAAGTTTGATCTAAGGATAGTGATTTTTCCTAGTTTCTTTATTCAATTTCCTAAAGTTTATGCATATCCTATGTCCAACAATAGTTCTTGTAGGTATCAATTCATTGTTTTCATTAGGAACAATAGTAAAACCGCCCTTCTTAGGGACACAATGAAATGGACTTACCCATTCACTTTCTTTTACAGGATAAATTATACCTACGTCCAGTAGGCGTACAATTTCCTTTCTTACCACTTCCTTCATTTTAGGCTTCAATCTTCTATTAAATTCGGCAACTCGTTTAGTGATGACCCACAAGTATAGGGGGTGTATCGCAGCATTTTCGATAAGTAAGAGTGTCGAACCCAACAAGGAGCAGAAGGTGCTGGCTAGTGGTATGGATCAAGAATTCTCTGCAAATACTTAGCAAACGGATTTTTAGGGGGTTTTGATAAAGCAAGTAAATAAAGTACGAGTAAATAAAAGACGGTAGGAATAAATGCAATAAGTGGCCCAATCTTTTATGCAGCAAAGGACAAGCCGGTTGTATTACTTAAGATGACCAAACGTTCTCGAGGACACATGGGAAGACTGTCAAGTGCTTTCGCTTCATATAGTTGATTAATCTTCTTTAGCTTGCTAAGTGTTGTGTGGGTGAACCTATGCTAATGTACCGACCTTCCTAGGACTAATACATACTTGTGATTATACCCCTTGCAAACATCCGTAAGTACAAGAAAGTAATTAAGGTAGAAACCTAACCACAACTTTAAACTCTAAGACCCTTACGTCCCTTGTGCAATGGTTTCCTAACGGGGGTTTAGGTTTCTGTCACTCCGGCAACCCCTACAATTAGTAGCCAAATAGACAATGCATTCCCCTAGGCCCATATAGGTGAAGTGTCATGTAGTCGATGTTCACATGACACCACTAGAAGAAGTACACCACAACTTAAATATCAAACTATTGAATCTTTCTCAACACAATTCCACTACTAACAACATGACTTCTCCCATGTCCTCAAGAACAAAACGAACTACTCAAAAGACATCATATAGATCATGATCAGAGATGGAATAATGATGTATAACAATCTGAACATAAACAATAATTCAATGGTTCACTCAATAGCATCAACTACAAAGAGTAATCAACACCGGGAAAGTTTCCCCTAAGAACTATGCAAGATTCAACCCAATTGTTACAGCAATATGGAGATGGTGATGAGGGTGCTGATGGTGATGATGGTGGTGATGATGGTGATGATGATCCAGATGAAGTCCGGCTTGATGGTGGTGTTGATGGCGATGATCTCCCCTCTCCGGGAAGGAATTCCCCCGGTAGAATCTGTCTGCTGGAGAGATCTTTCTCTCTCGATGTTTTCCACCCCGCAGAGGCGGCGGAATCTTTCTGTGGTCGCTCCCCGAGTCTTAGGGTTTCAGGAGGAATATATACGCCAGAGGGGAGAGCCAGAGGTGGGCTAGGGCAGCCACACCACCTGGTGGCGCGGCCTAGGGTGGCCCGCGCCAGGGGGTGGTGTGGGCTCCCTGTGGCCCATCTCCACTCCTCCTTCTGGCTTCCTTCGTCTTCTAGAAAAATAGGATTTTCCGTATATTTTCCCGAATTTTTTGATCTTCGCGAATTTTGCCTCCAAACAGCACCTTTTCCATCAGAATCCTGACTGCAGCGGTCGATGCTCCAAAAGTCATCAACCATGCAAAAATATATGAAATAACATAAGTATCATCTCTTAATATGAAATATATCAATGAATAACAGTGAATTATGATATAGAATAGTGATGCAAAATGGACGTATCAACTCCCCCCAAGCTTAGACTTCGCTTGTCCCCAAGCGAAACTGAGCTCAATAAACATGACCTCAGGTTTATGGAGTGAAGAGTCGATAAAAGAATATGGACAAGAAGCATCACATTTATCAATACATAGATCATAATATAAGACAACTCACTATTATATAACTTACTTACAATAAGTAAAGGAAACACAATAAAGATACATAAAGTAAATCATAATTGGTAATGGCAAACTTAGCTCTTGGTCTAAGAATAGTTGATAATTGGCTGGAGTTCACAAATAACTAGTTTTTCAATGATAGATTTCAAAGCAGTAATCACCAAGATAAGAGCAATGTGCAAAACAAGGAACATAAGAAATATGATTGAATAAATCATCATATGAATGAATGAAACACAACAACTCAAAATACTTGCTGGGATATAAGGGAATAGGTTTACTGACTCAACTAAAAAGTAAAAGAAAGGCCCTTCGCAGAGGGAAGCAGGGATTGCAAGTTTCATAAAGAGCTCCCAAAATTATGATACTTATTAGCTTTCAGCTCTCACTGCCCCAATCATAGGCATATTTAGGTGATTAAGGTTAAAGTGATCAAATATGAGGATATGCATTGACAAGTTGTAAATTGAGAATCTCATGTCCCTTGAATACGAGGTCCGCTCCTCATGCTACTCAAGTTTAGTCACCAGTAAGTTCTCGTCATTGTAAGCACATGTGTATCATAGAGAACATAACGGGTACCCTTGCCCGATGATACGGAAGAATCCCCATATCAAAATGACAAGGCAAGCAGACAATGAGCATCTCAGCAATCTTCTTATTTACCATGGGAATATGGTGCTTTTTTATCTCTTTCCTCTTTTCATAATCTCTTTTTTTTCTCAATATAGGACTCTTTTTTTATAAGAAGAATGCTTCATAGACAACTCATTATGGTTACGCTGCAGGTTTCCACCATGTCAGCATGGATTAGACCAGCAGCCCAGGCGTTTCTCTAACACACATGCATAACTCCATGGACTTACAAGCTCCCCTTTCATTTCACACCGACGACATCCATAGACAAAAGAACATGATATCAACTAGGTACAAAGTACCAGTGCAATGTTGAAAGCGTTCCCCATGACAGCATGGTTCTGCTAATTCACAACTCACAAAGCGCAAGCATATACGCAACATAGATGGGCACAATGGTTAAAGTTTATTAAATGCGAGAAAGTAAAGTGTGCCATCAAGTTCGTGAGAGCTTTAATCACTAATTTTCACATAACAAGTTTAATTGGAAGGTAGATAAAAACAAGAATTTACTTGGAGTAGCAATAAAGCTAATAGGTAGGTATGGTGGACACAAATGGCATGGGTTTGGTTTAAAGGAAGTGGATGCACGAGAAGAATTCCCTCTCAGTACAGGTTTTTGGCTAGCAAGGCTGGGTAGCAAGTATAAGAGTTGAAGGAAACAAACAAACATACAAGTGATAAAGACAAACATGCAATCTTCCTTGGAAGCACAAAAGATCTTAACTAGAGAATAATAAACTTATGAGCAAATCAAGAAAGAAAGATGATGAAATTATTTTTCTTTAGAGTACTTTTATCTTTTCATTCAACTCTCAGAAATAGTGTTGCTACTGACCAAGCCAGGTTTGCCAAAACTAACTAAATTAACTCAATGATCCCAAAGTGATACCAATACTAACAACAAGATCAATCATATAACCATGAATTGAAAACTAATATAAGATATGCAAAAGAGTAAATGATAGAACTTCTCATTAATAATCTGTAACGACAACTCACACCAAGGGATACATATCTAACGAGAGAGGGACACTTCCATAATGCAAACCATCCTACATGATAACTTCTCTATTCATGATATGACTACTAAAAAGGTAAAAAGATAGAAGATAGTGATGTGATATCACGGCACTCCCCCAAGCTTGGAACAAGCCAAGGGGAAGCCAAACCTAATGATGAATTACTCCTTCGGTGGTGGTGGTATCTTCTCATCATCGTCCAACTTTCAGGGTAAGGGCTCCCCATCAACAAAGGACATCATGGTCTCCAACATCCTGAAACTTGCAGCAGCACTTATGCGTTTAAACCTAACCTCATACTCACAGTTTTGATTTTGAACATCGTAGAGCTGTGCTTGCAGTTCGTTGGTTGTTTGGCGGAGTGAGAGGACTTCATCCTTGAGCTCAGCAGTCTCCTTTTGGTGCTCAGCGATAAGTTCGGAACAAATCTTATGGATGATATCCACTTCGCGTCCCGCCATCTTCTTGTACCTAAAGACTTCTTGCTCCAGTGCTACCATCCTGTCCTCTAGACCTCCTTCACCTTCACACTTGATCTCCTTCTCCTGCCCGGGGTCTTGGAGATCCTCCTCCATAGGCTCCTTTCCCTTGTCCTTGGCAGACACCATTGTGCTCCTAAGCTTTCAAAGATAGTTCCTAGCAGAAATAGATCGAAACAAAACCACGACGAAAACACGATATACGAACCTCGGGGGATCCGGGGGATTATATATTACGAAGTTTCACAACAAAAGGAAGGTACTGGGAGAAAACGGGTCAGAGACGGAGTCCGGAGTGGCCACACCAC
This sequence comes from Avena insularis, assembly GCA_023614405.1. Lineage (NCBI taxonomy): Eukaryota > Viridiplantae > Streptophyta > Magnoliopsida > Poales > Poaceae > Avena > Avena insularis. Next base: position 440,295,095 of record CM042694.1, on the reverse strand, counting down.
CTGGTGGCGCGGCTAGGGGTGGGCCCGCGCCACAGGGTGGCGTGAGCCACCCTGGCTCCGTTTCCGTCCCTTTTTTGCTTCATAACTTTCCTTATTGTCTAAAAACTACAAAAATATAGTTGGATAGTATTTTCGCGGAACTTTTCTTACCAGAACTGTTACCTATTTGAAAACAGACTCTGCAGGTCTCTGAATTTGGTATCTAGTAGATTCTTCCGGAGGCACCACTTGATAACATCAATATCTTCATCTTCATACACTTATTGTGAGTCATGGAACCTTTCACTTCCTTATTACACCATTATCTCCACTACCTGGAAATTTCTTTCACACAAAACTTCACACAGTTCTCATTAGCAGCATTAGTATAAGTGAAGTGGTAAAACCTTTTGAGTTCAACTTCAACTGAAAACCATCAAAACATAAGCTATTGTAGCAACTCCTTCCAAAAACCCAAAAAGAATTCAAAAAGGAAACCGATTAAAGAAGCAAATGCAAGAGTGGCAAAATCTGTCAAAACAGACCAGCAGGTAAAGATCAATTTTTTCGAAAATCTTCTGTTACTCAAATCAAAAAGTGCAAAACTAACGAAAGTTAAATAACAACCTGGGGAAGAAGCACAAAACATTACAGCTCAATCCGACATACAGAGATCTCTCACGAATTTTTACGGTGAAGCACAAAAATCTGTTTCGGGACAGCAATTCCCCAAATATTACTTCTCTCTCATTAGAGGCTGATCTTGACACAAAAACCAAACAAAAAGGATAAGGAGCGGTTATTACCGAAGTAATAACTTCCAAGACTCAAGGAAACAAAAACAAACTAAAAGCAAAAATAAACTGGGTTGTCTCCCAAAAAGCTCTTTCTTTATAGCCATTAAGATGGGCATGATAATTTTGATGATGCTCACATAGGAATATGAATTGAAGTGAAAGAGAGCATTAAGAAGCAAAAATACACACGTTTAAGTCTAACCCACTTCCTATGCAAGGGAATTTTGTAAACAAACAAGTTGTTGAAACCATAGGCTACTTGCATAAGAAGGCAAAACAAGTGCAACATAAAAACTTTCATCATAAAACAAGGAAACTTGATATTATTGAGATACATAAGAACACTTTTCCCTCTCTCATGATAGCTTTCAGTATCATGCATAAACTTAACAATATAACTATCACAAGGGCCATCATAGCAATGATCACTTATTCTAACAGAAAACATAGGAATACTAGATCTCATAACACTACTATGTGAAACAATATTAGAGGTATCCTTACAAAGGATAGTGTGTCCATCTTCTTCATATTTAGTAACAAAGTCTTTCACATTTGCTATTATAGGTTCATAATCCATTTGTTTATCAGGTTCAACAGCTTTGATTATACTTTCATTAACCATACTAGCTATCATAGAATGTTCCTTTATCTTAACTGGGAAAGGCATTTTCTCAATTTAAGGTTCAGGTAACGCATGATTAGTAGTATAAACTTCAGTATTTCCTGTAGGAACACTCTTAGCAACAACTTTATAAGGTTCATGATACTTATTCCACTTATTTTTAGGCACTTCAATATAGGAAGCAAAAGCCTTAAAATAAGAAGCAATAGCTTGAGAGTCTAGACCATAAGCATTTTTTATATTTTGAAAATCATCAGTTCCCATAAAAGATTCAATGCATTCATAATCATAATTTATACATGACTTTCTACCTTTGTCATTCTCCCATGCTTCAGCATTGTCTTGAATATGGTCCAGAAGATCCCATTTAGCTTCTTCTCCCATGCGAGTGAATGATCCAGCACAAGAAGCATCCAATAAATCCTTATCATGTAGAGAAAGCCTTGCATAAAAGTTATTGATAATAATATTGTTGGGGAGCTCATGAATGGGACATTTGAGCATTAGTAACTTCAATCTCCCCCAAGCTTGAGCTGTACTCTCTCCATCAAGAGGCCAAAAGTTGTATATTTGATTCCGATTTTTATGAATCTCACTAGGAGGATAAAACTTTGAATAAAAGAGAGGCACTATTTCCTCCCATTCAAGAGCTTGACCATTCTTCAGCAGCTTATACCATTCCTCAGCTCTTCCTTTCAGTGATAATGAGAATAACTTCTTCTTAACTTGATCTGTAGTAATACCTACACACTTGAACAACCCGCATAATTCATGTATAAAGAGTAAATGATCACCGGGATGGACTGTTCCATCCCCAACATAGTAGTTATCCATAACACGATCAATAATTCTTGTAGGTATTTTAAAAGCATCATTCTCAGCAGGTGGTGGTTCATCTACTACCTTAGCAATGGTAGTAGCATTACCAAATAAGAAACTTAGCGAATTATCCATAAGGAAAATAAAGCAACTAACAGAAGTAAACAATACTCACAGTAGAAGTTTCCTTTACCAGTTCCACTTTCCAATAGCGCTTCACTCCCCGGCAACGGCGCCAGAAAATAGTCTTGATGACCCACAAGTATAGGGGGTGTATTGTAGTATTTTTGATAAGTAAGAGTGTTGAACCCAACGAGGAGCAGAAGGTGTTGGCTAGTGGTATGGATCAAGAATTCTCTGCAAATACTTTCACATATTCTCACTCATTACATGCTATATCTAGCTACAACTATGCCTATTATGTATGCTTACTAGTTCTCATTCATTTTCACATGGACTTTGCACAACTAGTAGTTTAGTAGGATTTTATTACTTTTTCTTTGTCTTTGACTTGTGTGTAGGTGCTATGAACAATTATGGATAAAAGGAGCCAAGAGGATTTAATATGGAGGAGTTGTAGTCATCAGACTTGGCCATTTGAGAGGAGGAAAAAGTGAATTTTTCCATCAACTCCAAATGAAGATCCAAGGCCATGGTGTTGTATCCCTCGTCCATAAAAATTTAACGAGCCAAAGAACACCTCAATCGAAGTCTGTATGAAGAAATGACAGCCAAAAACTGCAGCAATCAGAGGGCGTAACGACCATCGGTACGGGCAGAGCCTGCCCGTATCGTACGGTCATACCGCCCTCCGTCGGCTCCATTTCATCAACCGTAACAATATTTGTGAAGGCCCAATAGGCATATTCAGTCCCGAGCTCCATTGGTTCGTGAAACCGACCACCAGAATGCCTATTTAAAGAGGGGAAACCCTAGACGCAAGAGGAAAAGTCCATCCACACCATAGGGGTGAAGCCCTGCCGCTCTGCTGCCTCCATAGCCGCCGCACACAAGATCTCCACCACCACACCACTCAAGAGGAAGAGGAGGCTTTCATCTTGAAGGGCTATGCCTCGATCTTCATCAACAACGTCTTCAACTTCAATCCCCTTTGTTTACTTTATCGTGATCTATTTTCTATTATCGATTTGTACTTGTATTCAATTGTACCTTTATATTATATCCATATTTTTGCCATGATGCCGATACCCTTCATGTATTAGTAGTTGCCTTGTTCTTGGGGAGAGATGGTGAAACCCTATTATTATTATGCATTGAAAGAAAGATGATCTATAACTTTGGTCCATGATCCATTAATCCATGATATTGTGTTTGATCTCTCTCTTTAGACGGTATGTGTAGTCAACCACATATCATTTGTATTCGAGACTAAAGAGATGGTGATACCCTTTGGACGTGTATGGTACTATGTCTAGTGCTAAGAGGTGACAGTAACATTGGCTTATAACCTACACGGTCAAAAGGGGAATTAAGAGGGACTCACAAAGCTTATTACCATATCCATGGGGAAACCCTTAATTGTGGTGGTCTGTATGAGTGATTGCTCCCAGGAATCGCAGTGGTTATTTAGAGATGACCTCATTACCTAGCTCAAGAAAGAGGCTTCCCACAAGCCTTGTAGTGAATATCTTATTATTGAGCTCTCTCCACACATGTCATGATGAAAGACAAATATTATATTAAGCATATGTAATTCTCACATGCTAGGGGTGATCCTACACGCTTGAGAATCCCTCAATCACATCACACAACACTTCATAAAAACTCTCTTGTTTTAGTTTACTTTTGTTATTTACTTTACTTTAAACCTCACTCGTTTATTGTCATTCTAGTAACCTATAAAGTAGACTATTTCTAAACATCATTTTGGGTGCGAATGTGGCCGCATTGACAATGTGGCTACGGGGTTGTGTTGTTGCCATTTGCAAAGCTTCTATGGGACGAACTTTCTAATAAATAGTTGTTGCTACAAGTACTGCAATTACCCTGTTATTGATCGCAGGAATCCAGACATCATGAGCCCATGCTGGATGCGGACTCTTGGAGTCATAGGGCCCACGGAGAGCCAACATGGCATTGTGAGCACATGCCAGCCACGATTTCTCGTGGTCATGGGACCCGTCGAAGGCGGCGTGGCGCCGTGAGGCCATGCTGACCATGGACTCTCGCGGTCATGGGACCGGCTGATAGCCGGCCATGGACTCTCGCGGTTTGTCGCGGCGGAAAGCCAAGCTGGCAGTGTAGTTGCCATCTGAAACCATGAACGGATGCGGGCTCTTGCGGCAAAGGGTCGTGCTGGCATTGTAGGTTGTAGATGATCGCGGCTTTTCACGGCGAAGCCATAATTTGTGTCCCGAATAGAGCAGACCTTGCAGTGTTATCTCTAATCGTTCAAATGTTCGAGCGGGCAGCGTTAGCGCTCGCCATCCACGGGTTCTCGCGGCGAGGGCCACGCCACCACGCGATATAGCTTCTCACATATGATGGCCGTACGCACTGAAAACGATGGACTCCATGCTGTTATAAGCTATTTTCGGCGGGATAGGCCCCACGCGCCGAACGCTTTTACGTCGTTGCTCTTGCCTATTACCCCCACATGCATTCTATGCTGCGAGCGGCGCTCCTCTATAAATCGCGCCTCTGCTTACTTGCATCATACGTCTCGCGTCTCTCTCATAGACGTAGTTTCTTTACCCTACGTCGCATGTTTTCTGTCGTAGTTTCTCATAGGCGAGTATCGAAGCAGGCGCATCTGCTTCGATCGTTATGGACGAACTGTCGTTGTGCTCTTCATCGTGGATTCTGCGCTGTCGAGAGCATGGGGATAACTCGTTTGTCGCGTCCGAAGATTTTCTCGACGAGCTTATCTGGCTCAACGCGAGGAATCGGTGGCTATGGCGGCTGCTCATCATCACACGACGTGTCGTCCGACGACCGGTGTAGGCGATCCACACGGCGGGGTATCGTTACCAGCAACAGGAACCTTATCAAGTACGCTTACTTACGAAAACACATTTTAATGGGCATCGTGCGCGTCTTTCCTTTTTTAGATGGAGGAGGTATGGTCTCATCTCACGCGGTAAGTAGCTACCCGCCTATTCTTTTATCTTCCCGTTTTTACATTTTTCACCTTCGTATTTGTATTTTTTGCAGCTGTAGTTCATCTCTGCTAACATTTTTGCACTTTGAAGCTACTGGTCGTATGCGGAGAATAGGTCAAACCATGCTTTCATAGAGCACGCTGGTATGGTATGTGTCCTCGACGTCTTTAGCTTTTATTTTATGTTCGATTTCTGACGTATTCTTTGATGATATTTAGTTCTCTACTTCTCAGAACTACGAAAGAAGAACGGAAAGCCTTGAGTCGTTGGAGATCGTGGTATGTCTTTGCCGTCATACGATTTCTTCTTTACCAATTTTTTTACATTCGCTTACTGATTCGTTTTGGTCGTGCCTAGGGTCATCTTCGCGAGAAGTTCATGACCTAGCCTACATTCTTCCCGGCTCTCCGTTGCTCGACCATCACCGCACGGGGAAGTCTAGATAGCGGTCGCGGGCGGTTTTTTACTGACGAGAAGTTTGAACGTGTCGTGAGAAGACGAAGCGAAAGTACGTATTGGCTATATCAACGATGCCTGCTATCTAGAATCTCTAGAGCACTTGACTGTATTTTTTAGTAGCCTTCTTTGTAAACTTCTGTGCACGTTTATCAACAGTTTTCGAGTAACTTTGATTTGTACATGTACACTTCACATGTAATGTAGATTTGTTCTATGATAATAAACAAATGCGATAAGAATTGTACAGTAACATGTTCCGTGTATTGCAAAGTTTTGTTTGAAAATAACGAATGGATCCCTTTCTTACATGTTTCTCGTATGACGTGCATTTTCATCTCGGTACGTAATTTTTTTCTTTTATGACTTCTTAGAAAGCATGCCTCTCTGTTTTTACATAACTTCACCTCGAATCTGGCAAAAGAAATGCGTATTCGAGATTAGAAACATCCAAAACACGTATTTTATGCTAGCATTGGTAAACATGCATGCATTATTTCCTTTGCACCGACAGGCCATGTGATCCCTTTATTTCTTCTTTCTATTCATAGGGTTATTCTTTGCGCTTATCTTTAGCATTTTTTTAGGTGTGTGTTGATCTTTAAATAGAGTAATACTTGAGTTTAAAGGGATAATACTAGATTTAAAACGGGGTCATGCTCGGGATAGAACGGATAAGAACGTTCTGCTCAGCTGATGCGTCTCATGTTAACGGCATGAATATCGGTTCAGCGGTCTACCATAGCTGATGTGGTGGCTCTACATATACATGTCTATGCGATGATATGTTCACTTTCTTTTTGACATGTAGTACATCGTTATAATAATTGAGTTGTTAAGATTCTATGACCAGACATTCTACCTACCGGCTTTAGCTGTTAGAAGTGAACGTGGTGCGGCTATATCATCCAGTGTTCTGTCTAACATCCGCGTCTAAAACGCAGAGAAAAGCCTATTAAAATGAGTTGTATATACATTATCTTCTCCTCGATCAGCAATAGCAAACACGCAGAGTCAGTTAAAGTTGGTCACAAGAGTATTTCCGGTGATGTCACATGTAAATGGGCAGGGTTCATGCACTCTCTCTGTTCGGAATTATTAGTTCTAAGAACCAAGTTGCTAATACCAAGACACTTCATAACTCTTTTTCATTAATCTATGCATGCACTATTAGGATTATATGCATAAGAAAAGTGAGAGTAAAAGAAGAACATGCATTGGACAAGAGAGACTAATAAATAAGATAACCCTTATAATATCAAATAATATAAAAAAGCTCTTCGGACTTATAATCCCAAGCAGAGGTAGTAGATATTTAGATAGGTGGGATTCCACCAAAATCCCCGCTTCTAGTTTTTTGTAAAATCTAGTCCAAATTTTTGCTCAAAATTTACACTAGAATTTAACTTTGATAGGATCCCACTTGACACCCTACTCACAACAGAATTTCTGACGATGTCACATATAAATGCGTAGGGTTCATGTAGATATTTAGATAGATGACGCTCTAGCTGCAAACCAATAATCGATCTCTAATCTCTAATCCCACAATTGATAAAATACGTCTAGATACATTTATTTTACAGAGTTAAAACATCTTATATATAGAAAAAGTAAAAACCAAATCTAACTAGTACTCCATCCGTTTCAAAATATAAGACGTTTTAGCTTTATGAATGAAGTGTATCTAGACCTTTTTTCGTGTCTAGGTTCATTTAAGTTTGGAGTGAACATAGATACTAAAAGGAATCTAAATACACTCTTTTCACAAAGTTAAAACATCTTATATGTTAAAACGGAGGGAGTACTAGTATCCAAATGTCCCAACAGTTATTTTGACTAATGTCTAGACTCCAGGGAGTCGTTCAACGCCGGGCACACCCTGATTGGCGAGTGGTCGACGCATGCTCGTTTTCGGTAGCAGCCAGCAAGGTCAGGCCGGTCGACCTAGAACATACTGTATTAGTAATTCCTAACCAAACAAGACGTTCATACATGGCCGTGAAACCTGTTGGAAGAAACGAACCACATTTTTGGCGATTCTCGACGAGCTAGATCTGTGTGTGGCCACCAGCTCCAAGCTAGTTGTGGACCGAATTTCCCCCGAAAAAGTTGGGAAGGAGGCACAAAAGGAACAAGAGTACAAAACTCCTCGTAGTCGTAGCATGGATCTTCTCGAGTTGTGAACCTAGCTCGGTAGCGCCGTTGATGCATACTTTGCCTAACTTATTAAACTAGCGCACGCGTACACACACATTGGGGCGTTCCGTTCGTCTAGCGTCTAGTAGCTCCTATCTCGACTCCTTTGCTCCCTTCCCATGCAGCACGCGCACGGCGATAACTCTTCCGTTCGGCACCACACCGTCTCAACTCTAAACTATCCGTTCAACGTCGCTATGGTGGTGTTGCGCCGAACAGCATCATCAACAAACAAATCGAATATAACCATGCATGCATAAAAGACTACTCCAAATAATCGGACCATAAAAGGAATGTCGTGGAATAGCGAAGGTTTTCGTGACCCCGGAAAGCATTATTTTGTACAAGAAGCTATTAGGGAACACTGTTTAGATTTCATCGCCCTTTTGGAGACAGGGAGATCAAACTTTACTCTTCCTTTTTTGAAACATTTGGCAGTTGGAAAAGACTTCGCTTGGTTTTGTTTACCGCCGCATGGGAGGTCGGGGGGTATTCTTGTGGGTATCAATACTGCAACCCTTCATATAAAAAGAGTTGAAACAGGAGACTTTTGTGTAAAACTCCATATCCGTTCTAAAATTGATGGTTTTGAGTGGATTTTGATGCCTGTATATGGGGTTGCACAAGAGATACACAAACCTCACTTTTTGTCTGAACTGGTGCGTCTTTGTGAGATGGAACCACTTCCGCTGTTATTGGCTGGCGATTTTAATATTCTTCGTAACCAACGTGAAAAAAATAATAATAACTATAATCTAAAGTGGCCATTTGTTTTTAATGCCATCATTGGAAGCCTGGACTTACGAGAAATTGTACTCTCGGGTCGGCAGTTCACATGGGCCAATAGACGGGACACACAAACTTTTGAAAAGTTAGACTGGGTATTGGAAAGTGTTGAATGGGAGCAAAAATTTCCATTAGTTTCGGTAAGAGTATTAACAAGATCTGGGTCTGATCATACGCCTCTATTGATTGACGCGGGCAATCAGGCACACGTTGGTAATAAAGCTAGATTCTCGTTTGAACTTTTCTGGTTGCGCCAGGAAGGTTTTTATGAGATGGTTGCTGCTGAATGGAATAGTGTATCGGCGGGTGATACTCCCATTCAGATTTGGCAGAATAAAATAAGACATTTGCGCCGTTTTTTGAAACGTTGGGCAAAGAATCTTTGTGGAAAATATAAAAAAGAAAAAGAGAGGCTCTTATCGATAATTGATGACTTAGATATTAAAGCCGAGTCATTTCCTCTAACTACGGTTGAAAAAGAAACTTTGCGGAATGCTAATGACCGCATTTCTGCTCTTAGAAGAGATGAGGAAACAAAATAGGCTCAAAGAGCAAAGGTTAAACATATACAAGAAGGGGGCGATAATACTAAATATTTTCATCTAATAGCAAACGGAAAACATAGAAAGAAGAAAATATTTCAATTGGAACAGGAGGAAGGAACCATAGTGAGAGAAGAAAATTTGAAGGTCTATATAACTGAATATTATAAAAAACTCTTTGGGAATCCTGATCTAAACAGTTTCTCTATGATGGAGGAACGGATTGAGGATATACCGTAGTTGTCTTTAGAAGAGAATGTTATTCTGACGGAAGAATTCACTGAGAAGGAAGTGTTTGAGGCTATATCTCAGATGGAACCCGGGCCAGATGGTTTTCCCGCGGAAGTTTATCAAAAAAATTGGGAGGTAATAAAAGAAGATTTGATGGCTTTGTTTACTCATTTATATACTGGTCATTTACCTTTGTTCAAACTGAACTTCGGTGTAATCACACTCCTACCCAAAAAGGATAATGCGGTACAAATTCAACAATATAGACCTATTTGTCTTTTGAATGTAAGTTTCAATTTTTTTACTAAGGTTGCTACTAATCGTGTTACGGATTTGGCTCATAAAGTGATTAGACCAACCCAAACTGCTTTTATGCCAGGGCATCACATCCTTGAGGGGGTAGTTGTCTTGCATGAAACAATCCATGAGTTGCATAGAAATAAACTTAATGGTGTGCTTTTTAAAATTGACTTTGAAAAAGCATATGATAAAGTTAAGTGGCCTTTTTTGCAACAAGTACTTCAGATGAAAGGTTTTGATCCTGTTTTTTGTGAATGGATTAAAAACTTTGTGCAAGGTGGTAGTGTAGGAATAAGGGTCAATGATGATACTGGCACTATTTCCAAACATGAAAAGGTTTGAGACAAGGTGATCCGTTGTCTCTGATTCTTTTCAACATTGTTGCAGATATGTTAGCTATCCTAATTGCACGGGCTAAGGACGATGGCTTAGTTGGAAGTCTTATTCCTTATTTGGTAGAGGGAGGGGTTTCGATACTTCAGTATGCGGATGACACTATATTGTTTATGGAGCATGATTTGGAGAAAGCCCTAAACATGAAGTTAATCCTAAGCATCTTCGAACAATTATCTGGATTAAAAATAACTTTCATAAGAGTGAATTTTTTTGTTTTGGAGAGGCGAAGGACATGGAACATCAGTACAAACAGGTTTTTGGTTGTGAGATTGGTTCCTTGCCCTTTCGGTATTTGGGGGTACCTATCCATTATAGAAAACTTCGAAACACAGAATGGAATCCTGTTGAGAGCCGGTTCGTGTCCAAGCTTGGGTGTTGGCAAAGCAGCATGCTCTCATATGGGGATAGACTTGTGCTCATTAATTCTGTTCTGACTAGTCTGCCTATGTTTATGATTTCATTTCTCGAAATACCTAAAGGGGTGAGAAAGCGTTTAGACTTCTTCCGATCACGATTTTTTTGGCAAAGTCATGATACTAAGAAGAAATATAGGCTAACGAAGTGAAATATTATTTGTCGGCCAAAAGATCAAGGTGAATTAGGTATTGAAGTACTTCAAATTAAAAACAAGTGTTTGCTTAGCAAGTGGTTATTCAAACTCCTAATGGAAGATGGAATGTGGCAACAATTGCTTCATAATAAGTACCTACAAAATAAAACATTGTCACAAGTTGAGGCGAAACCTACGGATTCTCCTTTTTGAAAACGTCTCATGAAGGTAAAGGTTGATTTCTTTCATAGAGGTTTTTTTCAGGTGGGGGATGGTTCAACTGTTCATTTTTGGGAAGACGTATGGTTGGGCGACACTCCACTCGCTCAACACTACTCATCATTATATAATATCGTACGCACAAAAAATGTTTTAGTCGCAGACGTTTTAGGCCAAGTACCTCTAAATATTGGTTTTCGGAGGGCTCTTGTGGGTAATAAATGGGACGCCTGGTTACATTTATGCCAACGTTTAATGGGAGTTCACCTTAATGACGAACCAGATAAATTTGTATGGAAATTATCATCCGCGGGGCTTTTTACGGTTAAATCTATGTATATTGACTTAATGAATGGTCATACTAGATACTTGCGTAAATACTTGTAGAAACTTAAAATCCCACTTAAAATTAAGATCTTCATGTGGTTTCTTAGTAATAAGATCCTTTTAATAAAGGACAATCTAGCAAACGGAATTGGAATGGGTGTCAAAAGTGTTGCTTCTGTGATTCAGCAGAAACTGTAGAACACCTATTTATCACATGTCCTTTTGCTAGGATTATTTGGCGTCTGATTTTTTGTACTTATAACATAGCGCCTCCAGCCAACATCACCAATATGTTTGGAATGTGGAATGGAATTGATAAGAAAACAAAAGCTAAAATTCGAATTGGAGTTTCAGCTTTATATTGGGCTATTTAGAGATGCCGCAATAATATTATTTTTAACAAACAAACTGGTACCAATTTTTTACTGGTTATTCGTACGGCCACACACTGGATATAGCTATGGGCTTACCTCCTCTCGGCGGACCAGCGGGAATCCATGGCCTCTGGATGCAACCGTCTGCTGACAGTCACTCAGAACTTCTATTTCCTGGCTACATGCTGGCGGCATACTAGTAGATTGCAGAATGGCTAGTTTTATGCTGCTTTTAGTTTTCCGATGGTTGATACTTGTCTCAACCCTCGATGATCCATGATTGTAATAAACTGAACCATTGAATTTTGCAATAAAAGGTTGTGTGCATCGATTGATGCAGAGGCCGGGCTTAGCTTCCCATTTTAAAAAAAAAATACATTTTCTCTGCAAAGCCTGACCAAATGTGTGTGTATCCTGCAATATTCTGACACGCTTTCGAGCAGGAATCCTTCTCGTTTTCAGTATGGATTATATACTACTAGTAAGAGTTGTTGTCCATATGGGATGCGTCCATCCGTCTTCTCTAAAAAAGAAATGAGATTCTAGGTTGTGAAGGAAAGCTAAAGGGATGTGGATAAAGGGAGGGATGTGATTTTTTCCATTCCTCTGTGTAAATAGCCTAATATGGGTTCACAATGTCGGAATTCCCACAGCTCATTATACGACCCAGCATACCCCATACCCCGGATATACTCTCCTACCTGAACCCATAGGTCAACCCGTTGGTCGCCTGAAGGCTCCGCGTATATTCGGTTTCTGTTGTTCATGTTACATAACCCAAGAAAGAAATTCAAATTATGTGAGTGAATTGGCGCATGCAGTCGCCCAGATTCTACGAAGATCTACATCATCACCATTGTCCAGCCAGGCTATTGGTTGGACAGCACTACCAGAAGCGTATGGACCTACTACGTACGAACACTAGGTACGTGGATAAGCAATTAAGTGCCAAAATCACGATCCTAAACTTAGACCCATTCGGTTTTGTCATCCCCGTCCTCTGTCACTCACCTCTGCATGCTGATTGAGGCACTATATGCGAACAAATGTTCCAAAATTATGGGGAATATTGTGCCAACGCCAACGCGTGATCAAGCATGGAAACCGTGTTGCTAGCTAGCTTGAAGAGTGCCAAGTGCAATGGCCTTCTTGTGTACTATCAAATATGGTAGTTCCAACTGTACCATACTCCCTATAAAATCCCCCCCTAGTTGTTCCTTTGCTCCGTTTTTACCCCCTCTTATTTTTCCAAATTGATAAGTTGGACCTACTTGTCAGTTACGTCGCGGTAGAGGGGGTCAAATTGGGTGTGTGACTTTGTCCGCGAGAGGGTGGATGCATAGATAATTATGTCAAATTGTATGAAATTGTTTCACATAATGGATAAATGCGTCTAGCCGCTGTGGCTTCCCGCCTCACGTCGGATATACGCCCTAATTTATATGGCCGAGTTGTCCATCTAGTCAGGTAGTGCGACATCCAAAAAACATGGATATGGCTTGCAGTTTAGAGAAAATAATAAAATGGTTCTGAAGTCATCATAAGTGCCGGGCATAACTATACCTTTCCAAGACAAATCTTTGACAAAAGTTTTGATCAACTGTCTCGATTATGTTGTACACTGAAATATATGGGTGTCTTATTCATTAGAACGGATGGAACATGAGATAAACGTCAGTCTCAGAAATACAATTAGGGGGTACAAAATATTTTTTATGCTAAAAACGGTGCATAAGTACCGACACATGCAGTGAACAGTAAAGCACACTACAAAGAGACCCTAAGAATTAATAGAACTAACTACTCCCTCTGTTTCAAATTACTCCGCGCGCACGCTTAACTAGGTGGTCTAGTATTCTTTTATTTTTTATCAAAAATTTCTTAGAATTTTTGGTATACGTAGTACATATTTCATACTATCTATTTCAAAAATCTCAGGATTTTTTTGAATGAGAAATGAGGGAGTACTAGCCCACCTACATAAGCGCGCCGGCGGAGTAATTTGAAACAGAGAGAGTAATAGGGTTTCTTCCCTCAAAACAAAAACTAATAGGGTTTCTAATATGTAATTATACAAATACTTGTCCCATAATATCGTAATAAATAGGATATGATTAGGATACAGGAACTGTAATTTGGTGAAGCAGCAACAAAATTCTCCAACAGTGTCACCATACTTCAATAGAAAACATAAATCACAAACCATGAAAGAAACTATAGTGCCCTTGCATACTCGGAGCAGCGACGGAGAAGATGTCATCTCAGATGGAGCGAGTCATCGACGGGCAATGGACTTAGTGGTGCAAGGTGGGGCTCGCTAGTTATGGAGAAGGAAAGGGTTTGGGGAGGGGGGTCGGCGAAGGCCAAGATTTCAGAGGGAAGTGCGGCACGGCGGACACATGAGCACCTCTGGCTAGCCGGGATAGTGGTGGTTGCGGTTCTAGCTGGCGGAAGATGCGGGGCGTGCTGGAAGGTGGCGGCGACGGTGCTCCTCCCTTCCTCCTCTCTGACGGAGGTGGCATTCTCCTCCCCCTCCCCAACGTTCCCGACAAGAGAAGGATTCCATGGGCTGTCAGAATTTTGATGGTTCCCACAAGTACTTGTAAACTAGCAGTGCCCGTATATACATATTTCTTGTGTTCCTAAATATAAGACGTTTTGGCAAGTTAATTTAGCTTTCCAAAATATTTTATATTTACAAATGAAGTACATCGCACTACTTCATATGTCTACAAATAAGTGTACTTTTACCTTTGCGTTAAATCAATGTATTTGAAGTTTGACTCACTTTATCAAAAAAATGTAGCAATATTTATGACACTAAATTAATATCACTAGATCACTTTCTAACAAGGAGTGACTTCGGCAATGTCCATTGTTATGGACTTGCACGTTTCAGGAAAAAGGGGTGCGCTGGTGATTTTGTCGACTTATCAAACAAACAAGGGAGCCGAGATTTACTCAGATTTAGGTCCTCGTAGAGGGAACCCTACTCCTACTTGTTTGATATTTATTGATGGAGAGTACAAAATCGCCAGGTTGCTAGATACAATCTAGCTTACAATGGGTTGTTATGACTCGATTCACGGTGTAGATCTATTGTGTCTATTCGGGTGTTGTCTACTCCTTGTTGGACCCTCCTAGCCTTTATATATATGGAGGCTAAGTATTTGGTACCAATACGAGTTGGTTACAAGTTGGTGTTCGTGTAGCATCTAATCTGAACTTTTCTTATCAGCTGAATCGCCATAGGCTTCATGAATCTTGGTATATCTTCATATGGACCTTTCATTGGGCCGCACTGTATACGCCAACAGTGAGCACCCGAATGGTCATGCCCATGTCACTTTTGAAATGGAGTTTCATAATATTCCTAGTATTTGATTATATATATATATTGCTAATATTTTGAATAAAACTAGGTCAAATAAAAAAACTGACTTAGGACAAACCTAGAAGTACACTTACTCGAGGAAGGATGGAGTACTTCATAAGTTCTTTCTTTGCATGGTACTACCTCTGTTTGGGATTATTAGTCCTAAGGGCCAAGTGCTAATATCAAGACACTCCATAACTCTCTCTCTCATTTATATATGCATGCACTAATAGTTTTACATACATGAGAGAAGTGAAAGAAAAAAAACATGCATTGAACGAGAGAGACTATTAAATAAGATAGCTCTTATAATCCAAACAGTATAAAAAACTCTTAAAACTAATAATCTCAAACACAGGTAGTACTACTTTAAAGTTCACGTGCACTATAAGTGAATTTGCTCTTTAACAAGATTTTAAATTTGTGTTTCCAATGAATGTCTCGAGCTTGATGGAGCCAGGCAAGTATAATTGGAATATAGAACAGTGATGGGCCACGGTTGCACTTCCACTTAACAAATCAGATCAAATCTCTATCCCGATTTCAAAGATAAAACTAAACCAGAATTTACAAAGTTACCAATGCAATCAACGGTACATATGACTATAAAAAAAACTCGTCATGTGCTTTCCTGGGAGTGAACTTTTCATTGAGTTTTCCTGCATTATAAACAAGTTTAGTTTGTGGTGACGTAAGCAGTTGTTATCTTTGTTAGGCTGAGATTTGTAGGGAGAACTTTTTTCGCCTCTCCTCCCGCACATGAGGCGGCGGTGACCAAGCTCCTACCTAATCTCCACTGGCAGGAGGAAGGGGGGTCTCTTTCCTTCGTTCTCGACTAGTAACTAGGGTTATGGTCTATCTGCTGGGGAGCACCGTTGGGGTGGTGGGAACGACACTCGGGCAAATAAATATGTCTCAATTCTACTCCCACACAGGCGACAACCTTCAAGGCGGTGCCTCGTAATTGATGGCAACTTGTGCTAGTTGGTCCTTCATATCGGCAACTTGGTCTCTCACGGTTCTTCATATCTAGAGAGATCAGTTTCTCTGTGTGTCGCTGGCGTTCATTGTTATCCACGACGCGTTTGGCGGCCGGGATGAGGTGGTTCCTGTAGAGCGAGGTTGTTGGCCTGGAGGTGGTGGATCTACCTTTTTCTCCGACTTCGTCGATGGGAGATAGTGGATCTTGGTCGAAGACAAAATCGGTACATCCCCTGGTCGACGTGCCATATCGGCATGTGTCTCCGCTGCGTGCAACAAGCTTCTTCATCAACTCATAAAGTCTTGTTGGTGATGGTACTTTTTTGGATCTTGTAATTGGTGGAGGCTCAGCATCTCTTCTCGACGGCGCCGGAGTTGCATAGTGGCCGCTGGTTTCGGTGGTTGCAGAAAACTATAAGGAACGTCTCGATCTTTTAAAATTTTATTGCCAATTTAAGATAATCATTTTATCATGATATGTCTTTTAGTTTTCACATGTGTTGTTTCTTATAACTTTATTTTCGATTAATGAAATATGTCATTTGCTCTAAAAAAAAAGTTTCGATTTTCAAGTACTGATTTCCAAAGGAGCCGAGAGCCCTCGTAGTCTAGCGACAGTATCAATTTTATCATGTCGTTGTCAAATGTCAAAAAACGAAGAGGCATTTACGACGAGAATGGTAAGTTCACGTTGGCATGTTGCTAGCTGTTGAGTCGACCTACGTCAAACTTTCTACGGAAACTCTCTGTCTTGGTGGACGAGAGTCGCCGTGGCAGCCTGGCAGGCGACGACACGATGGAATCTCTCGAGCAAGTGGCTGCTAAGGCATAATTTTACACGTCATCCTGAGGCCAGCACGACGCACCATGAACATGTTCATACTTCTCATTTTGGAGTCCTTTTAGTTGCACATGGATGCGGTGGTAACATGGGCTTTGGAGGCAGTGGGGCAGTTGAGACTGATTGGTGGACCCTCCTATCCCGTGTAATGATGATTCATATTGTCCTTTAGTAATTAGTTACTGGTCAATAAGGAGCATGTGGTACGATAATAATTCAGTTATTGATCTAGGTGTCGCTGGTGCTACAGAGAGTTGAGCAAGACGGCTATGACTTGTGAAGGTTGTTAGTACGATCTCCTCACGTCCGTTCCAACGGACGGACGACTTGGTCCAGCGTCTTGATCGGGGGCGCCCAACGTTGCCATCGTTGGTGGGCCCCTGTCGAGCAACGTTATATAGAAGAGGTGGGGGCCGGGGGCACGGATCTCGAGGTTCGTCGCCCGTCTCACCCCACCGACACATCCAAGCCCAAAGCCACCGATCTAGCTAGCACTGTAGCGACGGGACTAACCCACCTCACCGCCGTCACCTCTCTGTCGAGCTCCATGGCGAGCTCGTCGTCAACCTCGAAGGCCGACGGTACGTATATCTCACTCACACTCTCTAGATCGACGCCTAGCGATCCTAAAGGTCTAACAATGGTATCAGAGCCACTAGTTCTAGTTGATCTAGTAGAGAAAGCAGAAAATCCGAGGAAGAAAGTTAAAGGCTAGAGTTCGAGCGCCCGCAGCGCAAGGCGCCGTTCCTCTCGATCCCGACGCATCGGCAAGCCGAGGTCGGGAAGAAGAACATAACCCCTCTGGGATGAAGAAAAATGAACCCCAAAGCCACAGATCCCCTCCTCCTCGAATCAAATCGATCTAAAAAATCGAAAAGAAAAGAAAAGCCTCGTTTTTTCTTCAGTTTTCCCCATCCCCGAACCCTAGATGCAAAAGAACATCCTCTGTTTTTTCCCCTCCCGAATCGCGAATCAAACAAGAACACAAAAAAAACACAAAAAAGGGGAGGGGAACCGGCCATGCCGTGCATCAAGGCCAGCGAGAAGGCATCGCCGCTGCAATGGACGCGCAGCCGCATGCAAGGGCGCCTCGACCTCGCCGTGGTACATCGGGATATGGGGGAGGTGGACGGGTGCAGAGAAAAGGTGGAGGAGGGAGGGGCTCGTCGCCGGCACTTGCGCTGGCCGACACCGTCGCCTCGCCAACCTCGCCAGCGCGGGGCCTTGCGCCGCCACGGGCTGAGCGCAGCAGCGGTCGAGTGGAAGGGGGCGGGGAGCTTGCGCCGGAGAAAGGGAGGGGCTCGCCGGACGGCGCAGCCTCCTCTCCAGTCCCGCGGGCGCGTTTCCGCCGCCGCCAGAGAACAGAGGAGCGCGGCGGGGGAGTGAGGCGTGTTCAGGGTTAGGGTTTGAGGAACCAACCGGCGCCCGGTTTTGACCTGGCCGAAAAGAGCTCCCTACCGTCCGATCGCGATGGACGGCCAAGATCAGGCGGTGGCACTGGTAGGCAGTGGCGGGCCAGCAGGCCACGGTCGGCCATGGGCGATGGCTGACTGCGACAAGGCGCTACAAAAGGCCAGTGGGCCGGCTATTTTCCGCCCAGGGCCATTTCACCCAGTTTTTTCTTTTACAGAAGCTTTTTTGGGCATTTTAATTATCTATTTTTGATAATTTCTGCACAGTTTTTTCTGTAGCAAAATTGTCCAACGAAATTTTGTGTAGAAAAACATTAAAGTAACAATAAAGTTTCTGTAAATAGTAAAGTTGATGAATTTTATTCGTATTTTTTCTGCTGCAAATAGTTAAATATATTTCTTAATTGCAATAAAGTGAGGATTGTATTTGATGACCAACGTCGTTAGTAAGATTTTCACTATGGATAGTAAGTTTTATCACTATTAGTTCTATTTCTGCCCAACGGTTGTGTAGAATTAATATTGAGAAGTTTCATGTTTTAATTTGACCAACGTTGAATTAACTCATTTTGGTGATATTTTGTTTTCAGGCAATCCTATGAGTTTCATCTCGGCTATTGAGCCCCTCAATGGAGGGAACTACGGCTCATGGCGAGAGAAGGTTGAGATGGGGCTTGCTTTGCTTGACCTCGACTTGGCACTGATTGAGACCTGTCCCAAAGAACCTGAGGACCCCGTGAGGAGCGAAAAAGAAAGTGAAGATGACTTCAACAAAAGGGTTCATGACCATGGACCAATAAGAATGAAGTACGACCTTGATCGTGCAAAGTGAGACTCGTCCAACAGAAAGTGCTTGATGGTCATTAAGAGCTCCATTATGGAAGCAATAAGGGGAGCAATCCCAGAGTGTAACACTGCCAGTGAGTACCTGAAGAAGGTAGAGAGTCAGTTCACTAGGTCTTCAAAGGCCTATGCGAGCTCTCTCATTAAGAAACTTGTTACTACAAGATACACTGGTGGTGGAGTAAGGGACCACATATTGCGAATGAGCAACATGTCTTCCAAACTTAAGCCCATGGGCATGGAGCTCCCAGTCGAGTTCATCATTCACCTGATCTTTGCCTCACTACCAAACCAATTTGAGACTTTTGCTGTGAACTACAACGCACAGCCAGAAAAGTGGGGCATTGAGAAGATGATGGCCATGTCGCGACAAGAAGAAGAGAGCTCAAGGGCAATCTGGTGATTCTGAACTACACAGGCCCAACCAAGAAGAGGAACTTCAGGGTTCCAGTCAACAAGGGAAACCTCAGGGGCATCCCCCTCCTTCTAAGCCTCATGGAAAGGATGATGATCACCGACAGCAGGAGGTGGACAAGGACACCTGCAGGTGGTGCAAGGAAAAGGGTCACTACATGAGTGACTGTGTGAGCTTCCTAAAGCATCTGTGCAAGAAAGGTGAGGATTTAATTACTTTTGTTGATGAATCACTATTTTTAAGTTATGCAAAATCTACTTGGTGGATTGACTCAGGTGCAACTGTCCATGTTGCAAATTCATTACAGGGATTCCGTATGAGAAGGACCCTGCAAAGAGGAGAAAGAAGAATTAAGGTGGCAAATGGCGTCCAAGCTGAAGTCGAAGCTATTGGAGATCTCCCATTAGAATTATCAAATGGCTTTGTACTTTTACTAGTAGATGTACTTTATGTACCCTCTTTGCATCGAAACTTAATAAGTGTATCGCGCTTAGATGATGATGGTTTTGCTTGCCATTTTGGTGATGGACAATGTAAAATCAAGCGTAATAATGAGATTGTTGGTCTTGCCTTCAGACAAGACAAGCTTTATTTGTTATCACTTTGTGAGAATGTGTATGCATTAAGCGCTAAGAATGAGAATACCTCCTCATCCCTAAATGGAAAGAATAAAAGGAAAAGAATTGATAATGTCTCTTCGAAATTATGGCACTGTCGTTTAGGCCATATTTCGAGGGGAAGAATAGAACGCTTAGTAAAAGAATAAATTCTACCGCCTTTAGAATTTCCAAATTTAGAGCAATGCATCGATTGCATTAAAGGAAAGTTCGTAAAGAACATTAAAAAGGGCGCCAAAAGAAGCACAAGAGTCTTAGAAATAATTCATATGGATATATGCGGTCCGTTTCCTGTGACATCTGTGGATGGATATGATTCTTTCATAACATTCACGGATGATTATTCGCGTTATGGTTACATTTATCCAATTAGAGAGCGTTCTGAAGCATTGGATAAATTTAAGATATTTAAGACTGAAGTTGAAAATCAGCATAGTTTAAAAATTAAAATAGTAAGGTCCGATCGTGGAGGCGAATACTACGGTCGTCACACCCCATATGGCCAGGTTCCTGGACCTTTTGCAAGGTTTCTACAGGAACATGGTATAGTTGCCCAGTATTCAACGTCGGGCGAGCCTCAGCAGAATGGAGTAGCTGAAAGACGTAACCGTACCTTGATGGATATGGTAAGAAGCATGTTAAGTTACTCCACCTTACCGGTTGTTTTGTGGATGGAGGCGTTAAAAACCGCCATTCACATACTTAATCGAGTTCCTAGTAAGTCGGTGTCTAAAACACCATATGAGTTATGGACTAGTCGTGAACCTTCACTCAATTATTTGCGAGTGTGGGGCTGTCCAGCTGAGGCCAAGCTCTTCAACCCAAACCTTGGAAAGTTAGATCCTAAAACAGTAAGTTGCCATTTCATTGGCTATCCAGACATGTCAAAAGGTTATCGTTTCTATTGTCCAGACAAATTTACTAAGTTTGTGGAAACGAGACACGCTGTGTTTCTGGAGGATCAGATGATCAGGGGGAGCACGGTATCGCGAGAAATCAACCTTTAGGAGAAGCGGGTGCATGCACCCACTCCGATGATTCAGGAACCGTTTTTCTCGATACCTGCTGTTGCACCGACACAGGACAATGTCGATGTGACACATGTTGTTAGTTCTCCTGTGGCAACAATGAATGAAAATGAAGACCCTGTTGTCACACAAGAGGGAGAGCTGGAACAACCCCAAACAGAGAATGTGCCAGAAGGCGAGACCCTCGGAAGGTCTCAAAGAACTAGAAAGCCAGCTATTCCTAACGATTTTGAAGTCTATGCAAGTGAAGAAGTTCAAATGGAGGGTGATCCCACCACATTTGAAGAAGCCATTAAAGGTGCTCACTCATCAAGGTGGCTTGAAGCCATGGAAGATGAAATGAGATCCATGAGTAGTAACAAAGTCTGGGATTTAGAAGAAATTCCTAAAGGAGCCAAAACAGTAGGCTGTAAATGGGTCTACAAAACAAAATGTGACTCTAGAGGGAATATTGAAAGATATAAAGCACGACTTGTTGCTAAAGATTTCACTCAAAGAGAGGAAATAGATTATAATGAGACATTTTCTCCAGTCTCAAGTAAGGATTCTTTTAGAATCATAATGGCTTTAGTGACACACTATGATTTAGAATTGCATCAGATGGATGTAAAGACGGCTTTCCTAAATGGAGACCTAGAAGAAAAAGTTTACATGGCACAACCCAAGGGTTTTGTTGTGGAAGGAAAAGAACATATGGGATGTCGTCTGAAGAAATCCATTTATGGATTAAAACAGGCCTCCAGGCAATGGTACTTAAAGTTCCATGAAACAATAATAAAGTTTGGGTTCGATGAGAATGAGGAGGACAATTGCGTATATGCAAAATTCAAGAATGGGAAGTTCATTTTCCTTATCCTGTATGTGGATGACATTCTACTCGGTAGTAGTGATGTTAGTCTACTATTGGAGACAAAGAAATTCTTGTCCTCGAATTTTGATATGAAAGATCTCGGTGAAGCTTCATTCGTTCTAGGAATTGAAATTCTCCGAGATAGAGAAAAAGGGGTTTTAGGATTATCGCAAAAGGCATACTTAGAAAAGGTTCTGAAGAAGTATGGTATGCATGCGAGTAATGCTACGCCTTCTCCCATAGTCAAGGGCGATAGATTTGGGAATTTCCAGTGTCCCAGGAACCAATATGAGATCGATCAAATGAAAGCGGTTCCATATGCTTCTGCTGTCGGAAGTTTGATGTATGCTCAAGTATGTACACATACGACTTAGCTTTTGTTACCGGGGTACTTGGCAGATTTCAAAGCAATCCAGGAATAGATCACTGGAAAATGGTGAAGAAGGCATTGCGTTATACAAAAGGCACAAAAGGCCTCATGTTGATGTACAGAAGATCTGATTCCCTTGAGATATAAGGGTATTCAGATGCAGATTATGCGGGAGATATAGATGAAAGAAAGTCCACGTCGGGATATATATTTACTCTCACAAGGGGAGCTATATCGTGGAAAAGCTCTAAGCAAACCATCACGGCATCATCCACGATGGTGGCTGAGTATGTAGCATGTTATGAGGCCACGGGGCAAGCAAACTGGTTAAAAAAGTTTATACCCGGGTTGAGAGTGGTAGACAGCATTCAAAGACCACTCAGAATGTACTGCGACAATGAGCCAGCAGTATTCTATGCTCACAACAATAAGTCAAGTGTTGCTGCCAAACACATTAATATTAAGTTTTATGTTGTGAAAGAAAGAATCCAGGATCATACCATAAGTTTAGAGCATATAAGTACAAAAAACATGCTCGCGGATCTGCTCACAAAAGGCTTGCCACCCAGTGTGTTCAGAGAACACTTAGCCGGCATGGGTTTACGGGAAAGCCTATGATACCTGGATATTAAGGGCCTAGAACTAGAACCTATTTCAAAATAGAAAGGCGTATAATGGTTGTTGAATCTATGGTGCGTAACTGACCATTATGACGAGACATGCCCTATATGTTGATCTATGGTGGAATGGGTGCCAAAGTATAAGTTTGAAGTATGAGTTAAATGAAAGATGAGATCAAGGGGAAGAATGTTAGTATGATCTCCTCACGTCCGTCCCAACGAACGGACGACTTGGTCCAGCGTCCTGATCGGGGGCGCCCAACGTTACCATCGTTGGTGGACCCCTGTCGCGCAGCGCTATATAGAAGAGGTGGGGGCCGGGGGCACGGATCTCGAGGTTCGTCGCCCGTCTCACCCCACCGACACATCCAAGCCCAAAGCTACCGATCTGGCTAGCGCTGTAGCGACGGGACTAACCCACCTCACCGCCGCCACCTCTCTATCGAGCTCCATGACGAGCTCGTCGTCAACCTCGAAGACCGACGGTATGTATATCTCACTCACACTCTCTAGATCGACGCCTAGCGATCCTAAAGGTCTAACAAAGGTGAGGTGTATGTACATGGTCATCTAGTCAATGAATAGCAACCACGCACATTTAGTTCAAAGTGGCACAGCGATACTTTGTGCCCGGTGAGGAGCAGGCGGCCGGTCACAGGCTCGCAGCAGTGTTTCCGGCGATGTCACGTATAAATGCCTACGGTTCATGTATAAATATTACTTATTTAGATATAGGTGGCACTGCAGTCTGCAGAGGGTGACAAAGAATCGATCTCTAATCTCTTGTAGACCGACCTGTAGTAGCCAAGTCCAACTAGTAGCATACAAAGGTCCCAACAGTTGTTTTGACTCAAAGGAGCCGTTCAACGGCAGGCACACCCAGCTGATGATGCGTGCTCGATCGGTGCTCGTTTTCAGTAGCAGCCAGCAAGGCCTGGCAAGGCCGGTCGACCTAGAGACAAATTTCTAACCAAACAAAACGTTCATACATGGCCGTGAAACCTGTTGGAAAAACGAACCACATTTTTGGCGGTTCTCGACAAGCTAGATGGATCTGCGTGTGGCTGATGTTGCACGGCCGAATTTCCCCAAAAATGTTGGGAGGAAAGCACGAAACTAAGGAAGAGAAGACTCGTCGATCGCATCATGGATCTTCTCGAGTTGTCAACCTAGCTAGCTTAGCAGGTCCCCGTCGATGTATAACTAATTTGCCTAACTTGTAGTACTACCTATACAGACGCATTGCAGCTCCCATCTTGACTCCTTTGCCCCCATCATCCCATGCAGCACGCGCACGGCGACAACTCTTTCCGTTCGGTTCGGCCACCGCACCGTCTCATCCGTTGACAACGTCGCCAGCCGCAGAGCGGCAGCACCCCCAAAGCTAAGGATGATAGTACGTGCGCGTCGTGATGCATGCAGACGAAGTGGTGGTGGCGTTGCGCCGAACAGCATCAACAGCGACAAATCGAATTATACGTAGAAAACCATGCAATGCACATATGACAATGTCTATAGAGATTTTAAAAATATGCGACCATACATTTTTTTTATATACAGATCTGACCATACACATGTGTATCCTGCAATCCTCTGACGCGCTTTCGAGCAGGAATCCTTCTCGTTTTCAGTATAGAGCAGGGTTATACTAGTAGCGGCTGTTGTCGTCGTCGTCCATATGGACGCGTCCATCCGTCTATCTACATCACCATGTCCAGCCAGGCTATTGGTTGCTGGACAGCACTGGTGGTAGAACAAGTTTATATATAGTATATGTGGACGTACCTACGAACGCTACGTGGATGGGGAACTAATTAGGTGCCGGAACCACGATCCTAAGCTGACACCCGTCCTGTTTTGTCACCTCCCGTCCTGTCACTTATCTCTGCGCTTGCTGATTGATGCATTATATTGGAGTGCCAACCAAAATGTTCCGAAATTATGGGGAATATTGCGCAGGTGAGATCAAGCGTATGGAAACCGTGTTGCTAGCTTTAAGAGTGCCAACTACAATGCCTTCTTGTATAATACTCTCTCCGTTTCAAAATATAAGATGTTTTAGCTTTATGAAAAAAGTATATCTAGATCTTTTATGTATAGATTTACTCTAAATCTAGATAAACCTACACATTAAAGGTATCTAAATATACTCCATTATAAAGCTAAACCATCTTATATTTTAAAACGGTGGGAGTACTATCCAACATGGTACCGTACTACTCCCTACAAGGACTGTACGTATGTTCCATCTTCGTGACCGGTACCCTAGCTAGCGGTGTCTTTGTTCCCTTTTTACCCCGTTTAAAAAATCTTCATATTTAGAGCATCTCCAGTCAGGGGTCTCAAAGGCCCCCAATAGCGTTTGAAGGGAGGGGAAATTTCGAGTCCAGTCGCGCGTCCCAACTTTTTTTGGCACTGGCGCGGCCCAGTTATTTACCTGGCGACCCCAGACCAAACCCAACGTACATGGAGACGAGCGGGGGCGCCGGATGGACGCGTGGCAGAGTGGGTGGCGGGAAGAGAAGGCGCCTGCACCGCCCTGTCAAAGCTGGCCCGCATGGCAGCCGCATAGAGCCGATCTTCTTCCTCGCCATCAGCGCCGAGTAATGGCGCTGCTCGCCGCAGCCTTTCCAGCGAACGGCAGCGAACGGTGCAGCCGACGCGTCCCGTCAAAGGGGCAGGGCGGCGTTAATGCCCACCGCTCGCCTTCCCCTCCTCCCCATTATAAAAAACCGCGGCGGTTTCCATTGCCGCCGCACACGCATTATCTCGACGGCGAGCTCCACCATCTCCTTCCCCAAGCGTCGTCTTCTTCTCCCTCGGTGATGCCGAGCTACGACGGCGTGGCGGCCAACGGCTTTGGCCGCCTTTGGCTCCATGTCGACGAGGCGCAGGTGCTATGGAGCGCCGGCTACCCCGTCCCGCCGGCTTTTCGGCTTCCGACGGGGTGGGCGGTGAGCTGCGGCGCCTCCCTGTGCCGCCCGTCCCCACCGGTGCGGCCCGCAGAGCCGTGATCTACGAGCACTACTGGGGGTCGCTCACCGACGAAGAGCGCAACGATCCCCAGTGGGATCCCGACAACCTCCAGGCGTGGGCGGCCTTCTTCGCGCGACAGCGTGAGGAACGCATCGAGGCCTACGACGGCGTTGGCCCGCTGCCGGCAAACTTCAACAGCGAAGGCCGGAAGCGATGGTGGAGCGCTCCGGGACGCACCCTCTCCTTGGTCCTGGACCACATCGCCAACGGCAACAACCCGCCATTGGTGATGCCGCCGCGTCTCCCGCGCAACCGCCATTGCTGGCGGCCTCGCCGCACGCCGTCGGCGTCCTCCTCCTCCCCGCGCTCGTCGGTGTCCCCAGCGCGGTACTCGTCGTACTCCTCGCTGTCGCCACGCTACCAAGGGTTGCTCACGCCGGTGAAGGACGAGCAGGCGATCCCACCGCGCAGGCGCCGCGTGCCTCCCTCGCCGCCTTGCCGCCTCCGCTTGGGCAGGCCCAAGCCCGATCCCAAGAAGGAGTGGACGCCACCGTCAGAGTACAAGGCGGCAGCGCTCCAGCTGGCGGATGGCGAGGACCCGGAAGAATTTCCGGGCCAGAGGATGCTGGAGCGGACATCCTTCAACGTCGTCCTTCCGGCCACCGACGAGTTCGCGGCCAGGTGGTCCGCAGGACTAGCGGCGGGAGCAGGCCGAGCGCGCTAGTCGCCACGGCCTCGTCGTCCACATCGACAGCGACGAGGGGGTGGCGAGGGGTGCAGCCGCCTACCGTCGGCGAAGGACGAGCCGCCTAGCGACGACGACGACGAGGACAACATGTTCGACTACACCGCGGCGATGTACCGTCGGCCCGGGATCGGCCGTGGCCACCATTAGATAGCGTTTTTTCTTGTAAATTTAAATTGTTCGTCTATGTTTCAGTGAATTTTGAACTGTTTGTCCAAATTTCTGCTAAATTTAAAATATTTAAATTTTGTTATTGGGGGCACGGCTGGGAGCCGGTGCCCCTCCCATTTGGCAACATCGCGCCGGCGCCCCCCCTCCCCCCCCCCATACGGGCAAAAAAGGGGGCCGCGCCGGAGCCCGTATGGGGGTTACGAGTGGAGATGCTCTGGTAAGTTGGAGCCACTTGTCATCTACATGGCGTCGCGCGCGGTCATGTTGGATACACCCTAACACTGCCCCCCTCCCCCGCCACTGCACCCTAACGTCTATGGCAGAGTTGTCCATCTACTAGGGCTGCAAGCGGGACGGGTTTGCGGGCAGCTATTTGCGTGAGCTCAGTTACACGTAGTACAAATTGAAGATTGATTAAAATCGCTACATGCAGTTCAGTTTGCACTAAACGTCTTGTTTTGCGGGCTCAAGCGGCCCCGCACTTGCAACCCTACCATCTACTACACGTCATATAAAAACTTGGATCCGGCTAATCAGTTTAAAAAATAATAATAAAATAGCTATGAAGTCATCACATGAGCATAACTAAACAGCAAAATATGGCAACAATTTCAATTTTAATACTCTCTCCGTTCACAAATACTTCGCGTTCTGGGTTTAGTCAAAGTCAAACTTGATAAAGTTTGACCAAATATTTAGAGAAAAATATAAACATTAATAATATAAAACTATATAGTATTGGAATCTTCATAAAGTATATTATCATATTATATGTATTTGCAATGATGGATATTAATATATTTTACAATATTTTTGGTCAAACATGACAAAGTATGACTTTGACTAAACCCAGAACGCGAAAATAAACGGAGGGAGTATGAGATAAGTGTCAGTCACAAAAACATAATTAGGGGTTATAAATTATTTTTCTAATGCTAAAAATGGTGCTGCAAATACTGTCACGTAAAGTAAAGCACACTAAAGAGAGACCATCTGAAATTAATAGAACCAACCAGTAGGGCTTATAATACTTAATTTAAAAATACTCGCGCCATAATACCGTAATATTCTATTTGTTCTAAATTAATCTACTCCCTCTGTTTCAAATAGATGTCTCCCTCTGTTTCAAATAGATGTCGTGAATTTGTCTAAAGATATATCTACGTACTAAATAGTGTACAAATATATCTAAATTTCGACAAATCTGCTACATCTATTTTGAGACGGCGGGAGTACTTCGTTTGTGTTCTAGTTTACTCTACACTCTACGGGAGAAAAAAGTAGTAGTCCATGATTACCGATGTAATTAACCGAAAGGCATTAAATCGCAGCATAAGAAAAAATAGACCCCATCCCCATGAAGTCCCTGTCCCAATTTCACATGATTATTTAGATAATTAATTTTCTCTTTTTGCATACAAATTGCATGCATTCATTTAATCTTTCTTTGAAAAAGGAGGAAACACATGGTTTCCTGTGATACATAAAAGAAAAGTACTAGTACTACTCCCTCCGTTTCGGTTTATAAGTCCTACGCGTATATCTAGGTTATCAATTTGACCTACTCCCTCCGTTTCGGTTTACAAGTCCTGCACGTAGTTCTATGTCGCCAAATTGAGCAACTTAGTATGATGTATATATTACAAAAAATATATCACCGGAAACTTTAGACTTTGTATTTTCCAATAATATAATTTTTATATTATATAATTCAAATTATATAGGTCAAATTGATAACCTAGATATACGCGTAGGACTTATAAACCGAAACGGAGGGAGTATATAATTTGAATTATATAATATAAAAATTATATTATTGGAAAATACAAAGTCTAAAGTTTCCGGTGATATATTTTTTGTAATATATACATCATACTAAGTTGCTCAATTTGGCGACATAGAACTACGTGCAGGACTTGTAAACCGAAACGGAGGGAGTAGTATTCTCTTTAGCTAAACTATACATCTAAAGAAATTCAAGATGTAGGCTAAATCAGAAATAGAGGAGTATGTAATAAAACATACATATATGATTAGAGTATGCAAACTGTACATAGTTTGGTGACGCAGCGACAAAAATCTCAATCAATGACACGGTACTTTAATAGTAGAAAACATAAAGCAGGAACCATGAAACAAACTAAATGGTGCCCCTGCGTACCCTGAGGTGGACCTCATGTGCAGTTATGTAGACCTAGCATCACACTGGAATTTGAAAACGACGAAGGGGGGAAATGCTATGTCAAGAAAGAAAGAAAAGGATTTTAGAAGGAAGAAAGTCATTGTCACCCCAACAAGAGGTAGGTGGTTCGTTCAATCAACCTCCGTCACTCGATCTCTAGAGGAAAGGTATAGACCTATGGATATACAGTAATAAATTAATAAATATGTAAGCGTGATTAAAAACTAGCTGAGATTAAAGAATAATTTCAAGGTCACAAAACATCGTGCCACAAATGCATTGTAGTAGTATCTCAGTAGAGTATCAACATCATTAGCCACCAAAAGGTAGCCATTAATTAGTGATCTAACCACGCGTACAAAAAATAAATAAAGCGATGATGTGGTGTTAGCTTGGTAGTAGTAGCTTCCTTTTGATTTTCCACGGTTGCTTCAGAGAACAGTTTGCGGAGGGAGGAGGACTGCCCAACCGCACGAGAAAAATGAAGGAACCAAGCGTTTGGTTGAACCACGAGAGGAATAAATCCCTTGTAAAATGGAGCCTAGAGAGGAGTAGCACGTAGCATCTTTGTCCCCGGCACATACATGTACAGTACTACTAGTACATAAGCACATCGTAGTCGATTGGTCGAACGATCTTTGATTTTCTTCCCCCAGAATAAAAAACGACGACAAGTGCAGCTGCCGCCAAAAGCACGGTCAAAATGTGCTTTAATTGGCCAATGAACGATGATTGACTAGTAGCGCGCGCGCGCTACGAAGAAGTTTCGATATATGGTTGGGCAAAACACATACCATAGGTAGTAGTACTCCTTCCGTTTGTTTCGTGAATGAAGTATATCTAGACCACTTTTATTATGTAGATTCATATAGGTTTGGAGTGAACCTACACGCTAAAAGAATTTTATACATTTCTTTTATAAAGTTAAAACATCTTATATTTTAAAACGAAGGGAGTACCTAACAAACTAAAGTAGCTTAATAAAAAGGATTATATTTTGGAACGGATGGAGTATAAACCATGCATCTACTTACCTACCAGCGGATGTACCTAGCATGCATGTATCTACGGTCCACGATGGAGCAGCCGATGTAGAAAGCGATAGAGGCCGGAAAGCGAAGAAAAGGCTAGGAGGCGTCGAAATCGTTACAGCCGGAGAGTCCCTCTCCGGCCACGGGGAAATGGATCACTAGTTTCACGTTCACGCACAAAAACGGTGTAGAGGTAGATGGCTAGCTAGGTGGAGAAAAAGACGTATGCTTGTACGCGTAGGCTTGGGCGAAAGAAACAGCAAAATTGCACTCTAGTACTGTATGTACCTAGGGTGTAGTTCGGGGTCATTTCGGGATGATTTTCAGGATGACAGATATATCATCGCCATAACTAATCAGCTCAACGCGAAAAAGAAATAAAGGTGCTAATAATCAGCAATCTAGTGCGTGGTCGATGCATGTATTATTGTGGCGAAAGAAAGGATCTGATGCTCCGCGCAACCGTCAGCTCCCTCAACGATTCACCAACCGATCGTGGACATGCTCGTCCCCGACAAAACATGCCCTTCGGAATCATGTCGGAATAACACAGGCTTGCCAATACTTAAACGTAAGCCAACCAGTTAGGCCATCTCCACCCAGCACACGACTCATCCGGTCCTCATCCGTTCGAACCGGTCCGCGCGGGGTCCGCGCGGATACAAGGATAGGTCGGCGTGACCCAAATAAACTTACTCCCAGCGGATCGACTCATCCGTTCATTAAATTTGTGCCAGGGTTGCGCCGGGCCGGATAACGCGCGGGTCCTCCCTTTGACTTGCCGGTCCCTCCGACAAATGGCGCACAAACCACTCCATTTTCTCTAAAAACTCTCTTCCAAAATTTGGTCGGTGGTAGCAAAAGCGGAAATGTTGGATCCCGTCGTTGCGCCTGCCGGCGGCAGTGCCACCAAGAAGCAGTCCGAACCGAAGAACTTCGCCAAAGATCTGACGTCGGAGGAGCGTTGGATCGAGTCGGAGAAACGCGCAGGCGACCGCTGCCAAGCTCCCTACTCCCTATAAAATCGGGCAACCGCTGCCAAGCTCGAAGACGAGATGTAGGAAGAGAACGACTGCATCCTCGCCCCATGGGCCGAGGCCAACGGTGACGTACTGGCCAAGAAAGTCGATGAGTAGGCCGTCATCATGATGAAGCAGGAGACGCTGAACGTCGCATTCGGCAATGGAGTTGTTCTACCTCTGGATACCCCTAGCCATGTTGTTGTCAGCGCGTCGTTGACTAGCTCGCTCCCGTCGACGCTAAGCAGTCGGACTCCTCTTCAACGCAGGGCACCAGGCCCGCATACGCCATCCACGGCGGCGCGCTCTCCCGGCTCGGAGATCCTCGGTCTATGTCGTCGGAGATGGAAGGGCATGCCATCGACCTCAAACGCACTCGCATGGCCAGAGACT
Source organism: Avena insularis (assembly GCA_023614405.1). Taxonomy (NCBI): domain Eukaryota; kingdom Viridiplantae; phylum Streptophyta; class Magnoliopsida; order Poales; family Poaceae; genus Avena; species Avena insularis. The sequence continues at coordinate 440,263,503 of CM042694.1, read as the reverse complement.
CTATGACGACGGCGGCAAAGAAGCAACAGCGCATCTCTACCGCCAACATACCACCACCAGCCAACCTGATCAACAAAATGACCGGCCAGCCGCCACCGTCCACCAAGATGGCAAGGTCCCATAATTTCTTTACCATTGCCAGTTGCTTGTGCTTGTAGCTTTTCATGGCCAATTTGTGTGCAGAAATTCATGCAGAACATTGACGAGGGCATCATGCTTGACATGATCAATTGAGTGGGCATGTGGGTGATGGCTTGTACACTCAAGGTGAGGTTCAACAAGAGACTCAACAAGATGCTGCCGACATTGACAATGAGCCATTGTTTGGTAAGACTGTTGGGGATATACTTTTCGGGTATACCCACTGTGACTCGTTTACCAGGGTGGCCCACTTCGGGTTAGATCTTTGCTTCACGGGCGGTCTAGTTAGGGAGAGAAGACGGAAGTCCATACGGCTACGGGAAGACCCAGAAGACTTACCGACTTAGGCCTGTATAGTTACTTGTAGTTCAAGATGTACTCTGTAACCGACTCTATATCGTAGCCGGATAGGTCTCTCCTGTAACCCTAGGCCGGACATCTATATAAGCCGTCCTAGGGACCAGCCTTTAGGGCACCCACTACTTACAACCTCAACTCGCACAGGCGAAACCTCTCTTGTAATATGTACTCCCGGCTCCGTCGTATTACTAGCAGGAGTAGGATCCATCCACCGTCGGCGGATTCGAACCTGGGTAAAGCTTGTGTGCTCACCATCCTGGAATACCGTCACCTCATACCCCCTTTCTCCACACGCCTCGAGGAGCCCCTCTCGGCGTACATGTCTTCAATCCGACGATAGTTGGCGCCCACCATGGGGCGGGTGAGTTTCGGATTTACGTTTCGGGCAGAATCTGTGTGAATCAGAATCGGCAAAACAATTAGCATCGGTCGGGTCCTCTACGCCGGTGACGTCCCTCTTGTCCTTCTCGCTGAGACTTGGATTCTGGCTAGGGAAACTGTGACCACCTACACAATCATGTCCTTTGGCGAGATCGATGTTTACCTCGGTTTCGCTGAACCTACCCAACCCACCCAGCGGTGATGATAGAGGCAAAAGAAATTTATGGATCCACTTTGTCCGTGGAGGCGGCAGAGTTCCGGGTCTCAGAAAACCTTAATCCCACCCAGCCCGCACCTGAAGCGGAGATAGTGGAGAAGATCGAATCTGAAGCAGATCTCGCCAAGGAGATCGAATCTTAGGAAGATCAAAGCAGCAACAGCTCTGGATCCGGCTCTTCCAATGCTGGAGCAGGAAAATCACTCCTGACTTACATGTAGAGGCGGCTGCTGCTGCGTAGAAACACTGGCATGGAAGAGGTCCTCGAGACCATCAAAAGTTTCGAGGAGGCCTGATACGTCCATAACGTATCTATAATTTTTGATGGTTTTATGCTAATAATATGCTTTTGACACTCCTTTTTGTATAAAGTTTATGATTTATTTGGACTAACCTACTAATAGTTGCAAAAGTGCACAATGCTCTTGTTTTACACTTTGATGTGTAGGAATTACCAAGAATACAAGTGAAAACCTTGTTGGAGTCAAATTGGGATTTTTCCAGAAATCTGTCTCAGAACTCTTTTTGAAGATGGTCACGTTTCAAGTCGAAGACAACGTCAAACGGAAAACTCTTCAACTACAAAGTTGTTGGAAATTTCATGAAAAACGTTCTGGACATAAAATTTAGCTGATTCCGAGCCGGATGAGCCCATTAGTTACGATTTACTGCAGCCCAAGATGGGGTGACGGGAATCCGAGAAGCTATATAAAGGGAGGAAACCTAATTCGCCCAGGGCACCTCCACCCACGAATTTGCAGCCACCAAAACCACGTTTTTGCCTCCCCCATGGATCCTATCTCCATGGGGGAGGGCTCCCAAGAAGCCATGAAGGAAGGGGGCTAAGGGGTGGTGCTCCCCCATGATACCGGTGGCGGGGAAGGAGTCCCCCGCGCCGTTGCTGCCACCGCCACCGCCCTCTTCACCATCTTCATCGCCATCTCCATCACCTAATCCTCCTAGTATGCAGTGGTTCATCCTTCCACACACCTCTGTACCGTCCTATGTAAACATGGTGTTTGATGCTATAAGTTATAATCTTATGATCTATGTCATGTTTGTGTAGTTTCTTTGTTCTTAAATTGAATGGTTGAACGTCTTTGGTTCATTAGAGTTGTATGTTGATATAGTATAGTTCTTTGGTGTCCACTATATTTGTGCACGCATGGATTAAACATCATAGGGTTTGTAGTATGTGTAAAAGGAAGGGGGAGTTCTGCCGGAGTGACAGAAACCTGAGGACGCGAACCGGAACGTTGCACGTATAGGAGTAAGAGGACCATTAAACTTAAGGCTATGGTTGGGGAAACCTTAATGCATTGTTAGTAGTTACGGATGTTTGCTAACAATCCAATCATATAGTACATGTAATTCCAAGTAGTGAAGCGCATGTATATTTAGCCTCTCCCACATAGAAAGGGATGAGACGGAAAGCCAGATAAACGAAAAGTATAGGCAAAACAATGCTTAAGTATTTTTCAAGTGCAAAAAAGGTAAAACCAAAAGTGCTAAAGAAGTAAAGCATGAGTTCTTACAAGCTAGCACAGCAAAATAATATTCTAGCTATTACATCAAATTGTTTTTCAGAATAACACATTGTGTTTCTGGTGAACTCTATGATGCAGGTGAAGATGAAGGATCAGGCGACTTGCTAGAGACATCACCTGTATCACCCCGATATCTTTCTGAGATGAGTATATCAGACTCAGTCTGTTCCTCATCTTCGGAAGCTTCAGGAACTTCTTCTGTGGGGGGAGGTGGCACTTCAAAGGGCGTGAAGAACAGATTATCATAGCTAGCCAGCTTGGCCACGCGACAAGCATATCCAGCACAAGCATCCCAGATTTCTTTGATGTTCTGTGGCTTGCCATCTTCAAAGACAGTCGAATCACCCTTGGTAACTTGCCATATCTCCATGCTTCCATGGTGACTCATTACCATTGTCAGGGCATTCTGTGCCACTGTGCGTCCATAGGACATGTTACAGTTCTTAGCAAGCTTGGGCATATCTTTCGCTTTGTCTCGTACCTCAAAGGCGGACATTTTGTCTAGGTCAGAGAGCTAGACGGATTCACCGATTTCCTCCAAATATTGGCAGAAGTCATGGATCAGGTCTCCGACAGCAACAAGCCGGCTGGTACGAGACTTAGATGAAGAGGCATCAAGAATGTTGAGAGGACCTGAAAATAAGAAAACAAGGTCAACAATATATCCAAGTAAACAAAGTCAGAAAAACAACAATTCAGAGACAGCAAACTTACCAAAGATAGTGTTATCTACTTTGGTCTTCTCCTCTCGAAGACTTCGGAGTTCATTCCAAAGAGCTTCGGTGGTATCTCTTTCCCTGTCTAACTCATTCTTCAGGTCCGAGATAGCCTTGTCTTGTTTTTCTATGGTGTGGTCATGTTCCTTAGTAGCCATGTTGCTGGATTCAAGAACGTTGTTGATCCTGCGCTCATGGTCTACCTTAAGTTTGTCCAGCTCAGCACGCAAGTCAGCATTTTCAGTTTCCAAGACTTTGAAATCTTTGGCTTGTTCAATCAGCTTATAGGACTGCTTCACAAGATCTAGAGCAGCAAGAAATAAAGTCAAATAAATATTCGTCCACAACTCAAAAAACAGACTATGAAAATAAAGTCAGAAATGCTTACCTTCATCTTTTGCAACTTTAAGTTGCGCATTTTCAAGTCAGAGAGCTTTGATCTCTCTGCTTATTGCAGATATTCTTCAATAATTCCTGGTTATAATTATTAACTTTCTATAAGTCGGAATGGTAACCAGAGTCAGAAGTCTACTAAGACTCGGACTAAATATCAGCACGAGCCTTGGGGGGGCTATACTAGTTCATTCTTTGGCATCCTATAAAAGCATAAATCCATATTTCTATCCAACTTCATGCTTGGGGGCTAGAGGATATGATATGAAATATAGTAAAAAGAGTCGGAATATGACTTACATAATGTTCATGAGTCAGTTTGTTGAGGATCATGTTCACTTCAGACGAAACCTTCTCAACGAGAGTTAAAGGAACCATTGGTAGAGGCGGAATTGCACCGGCCTTCAACTCCTTGTCGTGAAGACGAACTTGGTCAAGAAGCTCGACGAGTTTGATATCCTCGGCTTCTGGCACCTCCTCCTCAGTTGTGATGTTTTGGGCCTCTAGGCAATGGAGAGCCATTTTCTGGATTTCTTTTGTGCTCTTCCGAGTAAGGCCAAGTTTGGCAATACCGGATTCTGCAGAAGATTATTCGCGAAGGTCTCAACTGAGGGATCATTACCCTTTGAGGGTTCACCCTTATCAACTGTCGGGTCACTCATGGTGACATCATTTTGAGAACCAAGGTTTGTTGGCTCTACAGATTGAGCCGAAACATCTTCAGCACATGGAGATGAAGTATCCTCCGGTGCTGAAGATGGCTTTAGGGTAGGAGTCAGAGGCGGGGTAGCAGGCGAAGTCAGAGTCAAGTTTTGATGATGCAAAGTCTTCCCCGGATTTCCTTTTCCCTTGCCCTTAGTGAATGTTTTATCTCTGGATGGTAATAGAGTAAGATCGTTGCAATTCAGAAAGAATATGATTAAAGATACAAAACCTTATGAAGAAGTTTACCTCTACAACAGGCACTTTCTATGTGCTGATACAAACAGTAGGAGTTTTGCGCTTCCGGGTAAGCGCCTCCGGCAACAACTCAAGATCCTCATCTCCTGAGGAACCGGATCCTCGGGTGGATATCCCTCGAGAGGAGCAAGCTCTAACTCGGGGAGGTCAGCAAGCTGAAATATGGATTATCTCAGCACTGCAAATAATAAAAATATAGATGAGAAAATCAATGAGTGTGAAAGAATCAGTCGTAAAATTTACTGGTGTCAAGGGCTTGTCAGCTGTGAACATGTCCAAAGAAATATCTAGAATCCTCTTTTCCACCTGCTCCTTGATCAACCACTTGATCCGGGTCTTGTAATCCTTATCTAGGATTGGGAGCGGGCTGATCCTCAGACTATATTTGTTACTCTTGGTGACTGTGTGCATGAGATGGTAACCGTGATGCTGGAGGGGTTGAATCTGACGTGCTATACAGCAATGAACTAGGTCGTATCCCTTCATGCATTTATCAGATATTCAATCCGCCTCTTGGCGCGGATCAAATCTTCAGTGAGAGTCGGCACGTTTGTGCCCCAGGATTCTTGGGGAGCGGCGGCACCGTTGACGAAAGTCAGCAAAGCTTCTTGCTTGCCGAGAGCCGGTTTGTCCTTATGATAAAAGAACGTGGATGGCCACCTTTTCACCAACTCACTAGCTATAACCTTGGGGTAGACTCGGTCTCTCCTAAGGGTCAGGCTTAGTGTTCCGGTAATGTCAAGATTACCGGTGGTGATGGAATTTTTTCGGGTACCAAAGTAGTACCGAAACAAAGTGGGACTCGACTTTATTCCGAGATAACCCTCGCAAAGGGATGCGTGGGTGCTAAGCTCTAGAATCGTATTAGGGGAGTGATATGTTGCAAACGTATCTATAATTTTTGATGTTTCATGCTTGTTTTATATCTACTTTCTTATGTTTTGTCCACACTTTGGAGTATTTTTATACACTTTCTGGGACTAACCTATTAACAAGATGCCACAGTGCCAGTTGCCTGTTTTTTGCTGTTTTTGGTTCCAGAAAAGCGAGAAAATGAATATTCTCGGAATTGGACGGGACAAAAGCCAAAGTCGATATTTTATCAGAAGACTCACGGAGCCATAAGACGAGACGGAGAGGGGCCAGGGGCTGGCCACACCACCTGGTGGCACAGGCTAGGCCAGGCCACGCCAGGGGGTGGTGTGGGCCCCTCTGGCCTCCACCGACCTTGCCCTTTCGCCTATAAGAAGCTCCCGATGAGAAAACCCTAAATCGAACAGCCTCCATCCACGAAAAGTTCCGCAGCGCCACTGCCACCGAAGGGGAGATTTGAGGGACAGAAAGTCTCTGTTCCAACACCCTGCCGGGACAGGGAAGTGCCCTCGTAGCCATCTCCATCGATCTCCACCACCATCTCCATCGCCCGTTGTTGATTCCCTTGATGAGGAGGGAGTAGTTCTTCCTCGAGGCTAAGGGTTCTACCGATAGCTATGTGTTCATCTCTCTCTATGCATGATCTTAATGAGATCATGAGCTTTGTAATCTATAGATCTATTCTGCTACTCAAGTGCTTTAATGAATCTTTGCTTATCCCCACGTGTGTGAAGTTGACAGTGTGCACACCGTGTGGCATTTAGGCTAGAGATTACAATTACTTGTTATGAGTTATATTTGGAGTTGGATGTTTCTATGAAATTGTGGTGTTTGTTGGAACCATCTAGTGCTCAAGGTGATAGTGTGGGGTTATCTAGATGGGAAAAGCAAACTCTGAGGAGTGTTGTTATAGCCCTACCATGGATTAGAGTGTCCAACCAGAGAGTAGTTCAGAGTAGTATCATGAAGAGAAGATATTTATATGAGAGTGTTCACTAGTGAAAGTATGATCTCTAGGCCTTGTTCCTAAACATTGAAACACCGTTTGCAACTAGATATGTTACATGTTTGCTTGCTGCCATCTTTATTTCAGTTTGCCTTTAGTATCTTCCACGCCATCAAAGTATTTTCTGGCACCGTTGTCTTATATCCATACCACTTGTATTTGAAGGGAATATGCCCGAGAGGCAATAATAAAGTGGTTATTATCTTATTCCATGTTTATGATAAATGTTTATTTTGCATGCTATAATTGTATTATTTGGAAACATTAATACATGTGTGTTTAATAAACAAAAGGAAAGTTCCTAGTTATGCCTCTCTTATAAACTAGCTCGTTGATTAACAAGATGATCGAGGTTTCCTAATCATGGACATTGGATGTCGTTAATAACGAGGGCACAACATTGGTGGAATGATGTGATGAACATTCATCCGAAGTATAGCATTACGATCAAAGTTATTATGTTTATATTGCTATAACATCATACGAAGTAATCTTAGTCCTTAGACCATGAGATCATGTTAATTGCTAATATCGGAAGAGTAACTTGATAATTCCAAACGTCACACCATAAAAGGGTGACTATGAAGGTGGGTTCAGATACTCCAAAGGTGTTATGTTGAGGCTCATGGATCAAGAGTGGAATTTGTCAATCCCGATGACGGATAGATATACTCTGGGCCCTCTCGGTGATATGACATTAAGATAGCTTGCAAGCAAGTGATGTGATCACTAGAATGTTATATCACGGGAACGAGAAAAGAGTGCATGTAGGTAACGAGATCAAACTAGGTATTTGGATGCCGATGATCGAATCTCAGACATGTAATATATCACGAGACAAAGGGATTTAGTTACTAGCGTTAAAGGTTCACACGATCTCAAGAGTCATTGTTGAGTGTGTGGGAGTCGGTACGGATCTCCAGGTCCTGCTGCTGATTATTGATCGGAGAGGGGTCTCGATCATGTATGCATTATTAGTGAACCGTAGGGTGACAACTTAAGGTATACTGACAGCATTTAGGAGCAAATATGTTTCAGATAAAGATTAAGAAAGCGCTGGAATCATTTCGATGGAAACCAGAATTGTTTCGGGTGAAATTGCTGAAACTGGTTCTGCATGTGATATTGAAATGTTGCAGGGAGTTTTATGTGAATGTTTGTTAATTAAAGTAATTAACAAAATTCTGAATAAAATAAATAAAAGTGTTTTATTTAATGAGAGCTTGCATTAAATTTGGTGGAAATTTAATGCATGTGAGTGGACATGAATGGAGGTGTGTGTTTATGTGAGTGGGAGTTCTACCCACATGAATGAGAGAGGTGGGGGCACCCACCATGGCCGGCTCCATGCCCCCTTGGGCTGCCCCCCTCCCCTATATAAGGAGCACCTCCTCCTCCTCTCCTCTTGCACCACCTCCTCGTGAAGGTTCTCTTCTCCCTCTAGTTATTCCCCATGGTCTCGGATTAGCGAGATACATGTTCCCGGTGGCTTTATCTGGAAAAGAGTTGCCGCTTCCACTGCATCGCTGGAGCGAGGAGGCGGAGGTTGTTCGGTGGACCGAACGTGTGTGCGATCACGGATGCATTGCTACTTTGCGGTGCTGGACTTGATGGTGCTGGACCTGATGGTGCTGGAACTTCTGGACCTGAAGGACTTCATCACGATCTTGAGATCAGCAAGTGTACGACTACATCATCCATGAGTTCCATCTCGTTAACAAAGCTTTGTTGTCTTCGAGGGTAAGTTCTCTATGTATGTATATCCACCTGTTGCTTGTATCTAGTAGATATATCTTGGCGTATAGTTCCCATCGTAGGAATTTTTTTGTTTTCTATGTTGCGAACCCAATAGTGGTATCAGAGCCTGATCTATGCGTAGGTGCTTTGCACGGGTAGTACACATATGTTTATATGTGGGCGATGATGATCATGTTATTGCATCTTCTATGCATTTTGGATATTGGTGGCATAGTGGGATGAAGCGGCCTGGACTAACTTTATATGTCCTCGCACATGAGACCGGTTCCACGACTGACATGCAACTAGTTTTGCATAAGTGGCTGGCGGGTGTCTGTCTCTCCTACTATAGTCAATATATGATTTACAACGAGTTGCTAATAACTTAGTTATCATTGTTGTGGTTCCATGTTCGTAGGTAAGACCAGTTCTATCTTCGAAAGCCCTAAGCCACGTAAAACTTGCAATAGATAAATTAGAGGCGTCTAGTTTAGATTGTTGCTGGGCTAGTGTCATGATATGGTAATGTTGTAAGTTGATGTATGGTAGATACCCTTACAACACACCTAACGTGTAAGTTCCATAGACCTTGGCCTTACACACAAAGGAATGATAGAGATCATACCATGATGCATATGATGGTGATCAAATGCATGGACCATATCATCCCACTTTTCAAATATGATGTTTTGCATCTTATATTGCTAGTTTGGCGTTTTAATAGCATTATAAGATGATCCCTCATTTAAATATCAAGATAAAATGTGTTCTTCCTTAAGTATGCACCGTTCTATGGATCGTGTTTTGAGACATCACGTGATGATCGGGTGTACTTGACTCTATGCTTTCATACAACGGGTGTAAGACAGTTTTACACACGCGAATACTAAGCTTCTTACTTGGCGAGCCTAACATGTACATACATGGCCTCGGAACATGGACCGAAAGGTTAAGCATGAGTCATATAGTTGATGTGATGCCCATATTGATGCTCGCCTTTGAAGCTACACCGACTCACGTGATGATCGGACTTGGTGTAGTGGATTTGGTTCATGTAATCACCAAAAAGGCATGAGGGATGTCGTTTTTGAGTGGGAGTTCATTTCTAATTTGGATTAGTCGAACTCAATTTGTCATAAACTAAATCAAAGTGAATTTTCATAATTTTTTGTAGTCATTGGCATCTGTTCACTACCTTATGCTTAGTTTTAATTGAGATAATAGAACTATAGAATTCTGGATATTTACTTTACGAACTGGTATCGTATTGTTTTTTAATGTCAATTTAAAGTTTAGAAGTCCTATTGCAAACTTTCAGCAAACTCTATTTACTCCATGAAGTTTAATAAGTACTATTAAATCAAGAGTAAGAATTCCAATGTTAGTATCTAAAGTATCATGTTTGCCTCCATGATTATTGATATTCAAAAGTTGTTTTAATATCAAGATTATCTAGGAGCTGAAAATTTGTTTCAGAAACCATCATGTGTGGAAGATATTGTGATATTTGAAACAATGTTTTTGGTTGCATTATGATAGAGTATAATTTAGCAAAATACATGTTCTCATATTGTATGAGAATTTGTGAAGGATGGATATGCTAGGCATCCGGATCTCCCAAAAAGATTTTGGGAACTAACATTATACTTGCAATTCTTCCTTATAGGCTATAGTAGCTTGATATGAAAGTTGTCATGATAAGGATGAATAGAAGATGTAAGTAAAACGTTTACTACACTAATAGATTACTAAAGAATGGATTTTTGAAAGAACACCAAACATTTGATGATGGTGATCCACTTCAAAGTGCAAGTCCAAAGGTATTAGTATTTGACTATATACACTTTGTACTATGTGTCATGTGAATGACACCACTATTGATGTTGATAGATTCTTTAAAAAAAAGGAATTGCTGTAAGAGAATCTATAAAATATTTGGCAGAAAAGAAAAGATTGTAGGTGTCCAACTTGGGTATATATAAGATATACATGTTATGGCTATATTCCTTGCTTGTTAAACAATGTGGTTCTGAGGTATTGGATACCGAATTGGTTGGTGTGAAGTGTCATACAGAACAACACAATTCATGAACTTCAACGGCCTAAGTAACCGGCAAGAGAATAAGTGATGATGTTCATCGAAAACAAATAAAGTGTTATTGTGTTTTCGTTGTCGTCAAACCTAGCCTTCAAGATTTGTTTTAATAATTGTTATTTTATTCTGGTATTACGAGAACAATGGTTGTTCAAATAATTACCGTATTACATAAAGGATGGATGAACTTTTACAAGTCTAGTTAGAGAAATCACATCCATAAACATTATTGCTAAAATGTCGTAAGACAAATGATTAGAAGATCACTTATGAAGTGACATCACTGTTTGAATTATATTGGAAAGTAAACATGAAGAAACTCCATGTTGATGGATTTTTGGAGTTTTTTGATTTTGATCAATTGACGCTTGTGAAACTTTCCTCGAGATAATTAAAACTCCATTTATAGGCCAAAGAGGAACGGATGACTAGCTTATTGGAAATTGTGCATGTTGATGTGCATAGTCCATTATGTGTAGCCATATGCGATGGATTTTTTTGCTTCATGTGCTTTCTCTAGAAATTTGAGTGAATATATCTATATATTTACTTAATAAGGAAGAAGTATGAAACATTTGAAAATTGTTCAAAGACTTTCAAGATGAAGTGAAAAATCATTGTAACAACAAAATAAAAGGGTTTATGATATGATCATAAAGGAAGATATTTGAGTTACAGGTTTAGCAAAACACCTAAGATTTCAGGAATTGTTCCATGAATTTGCATTTCCCGATAAACCACAGGAGTATGGTATGTTCGAGAGATCAAATCAAACCTTGTTTGACATGGTAAGATCAAAGGTGTCATTTATAAAACTGCCATTATGTTTTAAGGATTAAAGCTTTAGAGACTACCGCTTTTACACTGAAAAGAGCACCATCGTGATCTGTTGAAATGTCACCATATGAGTTATGGTTTGGGATAAAACCCAAATTGTCTTTTCTTAAATTTTGGTATGCTATGCATAAGTAAAATGTTTACAACCAAAGTCGGATAAGCACATCTTTGTAGGTTATCCCAAAGAATTTGTTGGGAATTCCTCCATAACACCGAGGACAAAAGAGTTTGTCGCTTGGAACGTCAAGTTCCTTGAGAAGGAATTTTTCGTGAAAAGTTAAGTGGGAGGACAATAGAACTTTGATAAGGTTGTTGAACCTTAGCTATATGTTCTAAGTAGCGCAGCACCGGAAAGTGTCCCGGTGGTGGCCAAAATGCTCATGGCTCCCGTGATTACAAAGGGTGTGATCTTGGAGATTAGAGTTCTTATTGAACCATGTGGGTCAGTAAGAATCAAATAGTAAGATTTGAAACAGAAGTTGTTATTGTTTTGACAATGATGAAACGACTGCATGCAAAGAAGCGATGATGGGCCATGACTCCATAAAATGACTAAGAATTCATAGAATCCGTGATAGTATCCATACACGAGAAATCAAGTTTCTGAACTTGGAAGACCCTCCGGAAAGGCATGAAGCCTATCGGTCGTGTTTGGATCTATAAAGAAATAGACATGGATGTTTAACATCTATGAAATAGTTGACATGTCGGAAAGAAGTTTACGGCAATGTTCAAGGAGTTTACTATGACAAGATTTGATCTTTCATAGCGATATTTAGTCTTGACGGATTAATGTAGCAACCACTACATATAATTTGGTATATGGTAGTTGAATAAACAAAACAAGGTTCTTCTAATAGAATGGTTACCTAGGACGTGTACATGACATGGTCCAAAGGGTTTTGTTAATTCAAAGGATGCTAAAAGGGGCTTGTTCGTCTGCAGTACCAAAGTTGGCAGGCCAGCGCATGGCGGTACCTAAGTTGCCTGAAATTACCGCGTTTCGAAAAGTTGGGTCGCCAACTACTGAGAGGGGCCATTTCGAGGCAAACTCATCTCACCCCTGCCAAATTCAAACATTCCGTTAAATTGCCCCGTGAAGTAGACGGTCGAGACCCTCATGTCGGTCATCTGTCTGTGACGCGGGCGCGAACGCGGCAACCTCTTAGGCAAATCGAGAAGCTAAGTGGATTGGATGCATTGACCAATTTCACAAATCCATTCCCAGCTTTCCCCTAGCACCGGCGGTGTCGGAATCCACCCTCCAGGCAGGACGATCCCTTCGGACATTTGACTTCCGGCGCCAAGTTTCTGCGCCCAGTCGCTGATCCCGAGCTCCAATGGTGCATGCCATAGCCGTCGTTGCGAGGCTCTAGCCCGCCTCCGCCGCCGACGAGCCGAGCAGCTCGGAGGATGGCAGATCCTACTATCAAGAAAGAAGAAGTTCTGTCTACAAGCGGGTGATCTACCCTTCTCTTTGCTATTCGCACTAGTTACAACTGCTAGCTGGCTACTGAACCTCAAATTGTTTGTTAGCCCAACGCTGACAAACATATTTTGTCCACAGTTTTCTATCAAGTGGGATCTGCGTGGACCCCCTTACCTGGTTACGGTAGTCCTCTACAGGTATGACTCTAAGGGAAAGTGGTATGGAAGCCATTGTTTCATGATGGAAGAAGCGCCTGCGCATATCTGCACTATATCTGGTATGGTTGCTGCTCTGCGTAATCATGTTGAATTATGGCCGAAGCAGACAGCAAAGTTCAGCTTCATGGATGAACGTGGCATCATGGTTCCTATAACGTGTGACAATCAGCTAATTGGGTTGATGAAAAGGTATGCTTCGGCTGCCATGTTTGACCTGAAATGTCATGTACTGGATGTGGAAGCTGCTGCAACTGGGAGTTGTCCTTCTATTCTTGGACAGGGTGGTTGCTCGAACCCAATTAGCTCCTGGTAAGCAAAGGTCTCTTGGGGTTCGCATGTTTGTGCTGAATTGTAATTTTTGTTTTATTTACTCTGTAGATATTGGGCAGTTATGCAACAGTCTTGTTTCTTTGACAGGAAGCGCCGCAAGGTTAGAAACATGACTGCCGGGTCAGTCATTTTGCTGCCCGAAGAAATTAAAAACGAGTGGAAAGATGTCATTTTGCTGCCCGAAGAAATTAAAAACGAGTGGAAAGATGATGTCGGACACGATTTTGGTGCCCATTATCCCGGCGATGCAGAGTATGTGAAGCTAAGAAAATTGGCACCGAGGAAGAGGAAGAAGGCAGGAAATGAAGAAGCCATTGGACGTGAAGGCTTGGCACCCAGGCTACGGAAGAAGGCTGCTGGCAATGAAGATGCATAGTAATGTGTTGAACTTGAACCTGTATATGTAATTCTGTTAAATTCTGATCGCTCTGTGTGTGGCACGTTGCTGGGCGAAACAATCTACCCATGTTCTCTGAGTAAAATGTATCGCGACTTAGGGTTTGGAAACGCCCGAGTCAGTAGTTGAATCCGAAATTGTGATTGTGCCACTGCTATCTGAAAACAAGGATCCACCGGTTCCACGATTGCTGAGGGGCAGGAGGTCTCCAAATACGACGGAATGTAAGTGGCACATAAATAAATTATTTAAGCTGCCACACTCCACGAAGCAGCAACTTATTTCAGATATTGCACAACGACGTGGCAACATAAACAACAATGTTCTCACCGATAATGCCTAGATGAGGAGGAAATGGATACCACTTCCTGGCCTAATCTTGAGCCCGTCTATCTCACCGCCTCTCTGCTCCTGCATCCCCTACATCTGGCGAAGCTCCTGAATCTCCAGTAACCGGGTGTATGTGCTTCCACTTTATAAATTATGGTTGTGCCATTTGCATGCGGCATAATCCACGTAGATTACGTTTAAAAAACCACCAATGTCAGAATACACTAGTAGAAAAGGTGTATTTGGTCCACGGTCACGTTCCCAATCCGGGACAAAGATCTAAATCGAGGTAGAAATTGATCTAAATCATAAATTCTTCCACAAATTAATCGAGACAGAGATCTAAATCGAGGCATTTCATTACTTCAACCACAAATTCTTCTAAACAAAGGTGCGATTTCACATCCTACATTAATTTAACCACTAGTCAACAATTTCAGTTCCGCTGCCACTGTCCTCCGAGCCGTCGGATTCCTCGTCGCTGTCGGACGGAACCTCCACGATGTCCGCATTGTTCGCGAGACGGAGCACCTCTTCGCGTCGAACGGCGGCGATGACGGTGTACTTGGTCCGTCCAGGGACGAACCAGAACCTCTCCCGCCCTTCTCGGTTGCGGAGATCCCGGTGCACCACGCGCCCGTCAACGATGCGGTTGCCAATCTTGGCCTTCCGCTCCTTCTTGAACAGCGCCCGCCAGTACGGGCTGGCCGCCGCGTACCAGGGCAGCACCCTCTTCCATGCGGGCATCTGGCGGCGGCGCGCCGCGATTTCGCTCTCCATCTCGGCTCGGCCAGGTAGTTAACGCCGCATCTCCTTGATCTTCCTAATCTTGGCCCGATGCGCATCTTCTTGCGAGAGCAAGGATCGAATTGTCTACTCCTTCCTTTTAGCATTTTCCTTGCACAACTTCAATTGTTTCTATGCATTTTTCCTCATGCACTTGTCAATACTCGTAGTTGTGTACTGCAGGACTTTGTCCTGGTGGAGATCATTCCTTGCCTGAGTCAGTTCTTGCTCTGCTTTAGCCTTCAGGGTCACGCCGCGTCCCTCTCCTTCTCGACTTTGATAACCTTGTCTTGCAACCACCTGAGATCTCGCTTATGCTTGGTCATGTCAACTGGTTCCCATAGCTTCGTCTCAATACTGTCAAGAAGTGAGCTGAATACGGATTCTTTCAACTCGACAATCATTTCCCATAGTTTGTCCAGCGTTTTCTGCATCGATCTGGGCCACTCTGGATCTACCCATTTGACAACACCGCAACTTCCACCTTGCATCATTGCATGATGTCCTTGACACCGTAGAAACCTCCTGCCTGCGTTTCGTCCTTCGAAGGCTACAAATTTAGCGGGCACATATCCATGTTTACATACCAGAGGATTGTCTTCATCCTCTAAACCGTGATAGTTGGAGTCATACATCGTCTGGTTGGCCTAACACATCATACGCGCATGAGTAAACAGATTAGATCTAGCTCAAAAAATAGATAACTAGCCACATATGATAGAAATAGAGATGAGATGACTCACATCGAAATCACCGTCCCTGTCGTTACGACGTGTTTCCTCGCCATCTCCCCTTAAACCCATGGCGAGAGGGGAGGGGGGGTGGCTGCCGGAGAGGGGATTGGGATGGAGGCGCCGTCGGCTTGCGTCTACAGAAGGATGGTAGTGAAGTGGGGAAAGTGTCTTCGAGGGTAAGGAAGAGAAGTACGGGGAGGAAGAGAAGTAATGGGGACGTGATACTGGGATGTGGCCCACTGAACTCGTGAGACGTGACACTCGCAACAGGGGAGCGCTCGGTGTTGCCAGTTTGTCCAGAGCAAGCGTGGCCAATCATGCCGCACAACAGCCTACTCGCGGATCGCTCTCACGAAGACCATCCCAATCATCCAAGCGCCCCCATCGAACGGTACGTAACAATCATCAAGCAGAACAACTGTGTTAGGGCGTGCCTTCTAGAAGACTCGGTCTAACGGCTACCCATGCAATGACACTAGTGTATCCATGTGTGGTTTGTGAAAAGAAGAGACATGCAATCACACTAGGTGGATCCATATGTGGTTTATGGAAGTAACAGACATGCAATGACTCTAGTTGTGATTCATGAAAAGAACTGACATGCAGTGACACTGGGTGTGGTTCATGAAAAGAACAGACATGCAATGACACTGGTGGATCCTTATGTGGTTCATGAAAATAACAAACATGCAATGACACTGGTGGATCCTTATGTGGTTCATGAAAAGAACAGACATGCAATGACACTAGTGGATCCTTATGTGGTTCATGAAAAGAACACACATCCAACGACACTGGTGGATCCATATGTGGTTTGTTTAGAGGAACAGACATGCAATGACACCGGTGGATCCACGTGTGGTTCATGAGAAGAACACACATCCAATGACACTTGTAGATTCTTACGTGGTTCATGAAAAGAACAGACATGTAGTTACACCGGGTGTGGTTCATGAAAAGAACAGACATGCAATGACACTGGGTGTGGTTCACGAAAAGAATAGACATCCAATGACTCTAGCTGTGGTTCATGAAAAGAACACACATGCAATGACACTGGGTGTGGTTCATGAAAAGAACAGACATGCAATGACACTAGGTGTGGTTCATGAAAAGAACAGACATGCAATGACACTGGTGGATCCTTATGTGTGGTTCATGAAAAGAACATACATGCAATGACACTGGTGAATCCTTATGTGGTTTGTTTAGAGGAACAAACATGCAATGACACTGGTGGATCCATATGTGGTTCATGAGAAGAACACACATCCAATGACACTGGTGGATCCTTATGTGGTTTGTTAGAGGAACAGACATGCAATCACACTAGATGGATCTATATGTGGTTTATGGAAGTAACAGACATTCAATGACTCTAGTTGTGATTCATGAAAAGAACAGACATGCAATGATACTGGTGGATCCATGTGTGGTTCATGGGAAGAATAGACATGCAATGACACTGGTGGATCCTTATGTGTGGTTCATGAAAAGAACAGACATGCAATGACACTAGTGGATCCATATGTGGTTTGTTAGGAGAACACACATGCAATGACATTGGGTGTGGTTCATGAAAAGAACAGACATGCAATGACACTGGTAGATCCTTATGTGGTTCATGAAAAGAACACACATGCAATGACACTGGGTGTGGTTCATAAAAAGAACAGACATGCAATGACACTAGTGGATCCTTATGTGTGGTTCATGAAAAGAACAGACATGCAATGACACTGGTGGATCCATATGTGGTTTTTTAGGAGAACACACATGCAATGACATTGGGTGTGGTTCATGAAAAGAACAGACATGCAATGACACTGGTAGATCCTTATGTGGTTCATGAAAAAGAACAAACATGCAATGACATTGGGTGTGGTTCATGAAAAGAACACGCATGCAATAACACTGGTGGATCCTTATGTGTGGTTCATGAAAATAACAGACATGCAATGACACTGGTGGATCCATATGTGGTTTGTCAGGAGAACACACATGCAATGACATTGGGCGTGGTTCATGAAAAGTACAGACATGCAATGACACTGTTAGATCCTTATGTGGTTCATGAAAAGAACAGACATGCAATGACATTGGGTGTGGTTCATGAAAAGAACAGACATGCAATGACACTGGTCAAACCCTTATTTGTGGTTCATGAAAAGAACAGACATGCAATGACACCGGTGGATATTTATGTGGTTTGTTTAGAAGAACACACATGCAATGACACTGGGTGTGGTTCATGAAAAGAACAGACATGGAATGACACTGGTGGATCCTTATGTGGTTTGTTTAGAGGAACACACATGCAATGACATTGGGTGTGGTTCATTAAAAGAACAGACATGCAATGACACTGGTGGATCCTTATGTGTGGTTCATGAAAAGAACAGACATGCAATGACACTGGTGGATCCATATGTGGTTTGTCAGGAGAACACACATGCAATGACATTGAGTGTGGTTCATGAAAAGAACACACATGCAATGACACTGGTAGATCCTTATGTGGTTCATGAAAAGAACAGACATGCAATGACATTGGGTGTGGTTCATGAAAAGAACAGACATCCAATGACACTGGTGGATCCTTATGTGTTGTGCATGAAAAGAACAGACATGCAATGACACGGGTGGATCCATATGTGGTTTGTCAGGAGAACACACATGCAATGACATTGGGTGTGGTTCATGAAAAGAACAGACATGCAATGACACTAGTAGATCCTTATGTGGTTCATGAATAGAACAGACATGCAATGACATTGGGTGTGGTTCATGAAAAGAACAGACATGCAATGACACTTGTGGATCCTTATGTGTGGTTCATGAAAAGAACAGACATGCAATGACACTGGTGGATCCTTATGTGGTTAGTTTAGAAGAACACACATGCAATGACACTGGGTGTGGTTCATGAAAAGAACAGACATGCAATGACACTGGTGGATCCTTATGTGGTTTGTTTAGAGGAACACACATGCAATGACATTGGGTGTGGTTCATGAAAACAACAGACATGCAATGACACTGGTGGATCCTTATCTGTGGTTCATGTGGTTCATGAAAGAACAGACATGCAATGACACTGGTGGATCCTTATGTGGTTTGTTTAGAAGAACACACATGCAATGACACTGGGTGTGGTTCATGAAAAGAACACATACCTAATGACACTGGTGGATCCTTATGTGGTTTGTTTAGAGGAACAGACATGCAATGACACCGGTGGATCCACGTGTGGTTCATGAGAAGAACACACATGCAATGACACTGGTAGATCCTTATGTGGTTCATGAAAAGAACAGACATACAGTGACACCGAGTGTGGTTCATGAAAAGAACAGACATGCAATGACATTTGGTGTTGATCATGAAAAGAATAGACATCCAATGACTCTAGCTGTGGTTCGTGAAAAGAACACACATGCAATGACACTAGGTGTGGTTCTTGAAAAGAACAGACACGCAAAGACACTGGTGGATCCTTATGTGTGGTTCATGAAAAGAACATTCGTGCAATGACACTGGTGGATCCTTATGTGGTTAGTTTAGAGGAACAAACATGCAATGACACTTGTGGATCCATGTGTGGTTCACGAGAAGAACACACATCCAATGACACTGGTGGATCCTTATGTGGTTTGTTTAGAGGAACAGACATGCAATCACACTAGGTGGATCCATATGTGGTTTATGGAAGTAGCAGACGTGCAATGACTCTAGCTGTGATTCATGAAAAGAACATACATGCAATGACACTGGTGGATCCATGTGTGGTCCATGAAAAGAACAGACATGCAATGACACTGGTGGATCCTTATGTGTGGTTCATGAAAAGAACAGACATGCAATGAAACTGATGGATCCATATGTGGTTTTTAGGAGAACACACATGTAATGACATTGGGTGTGGTTCATGAAAAGAATAGACATGCAATGACACTGGTAGATCCTTATGTGGTTCATGAAAATAACACACATGGAATGACACTCGGTGTGGTTCATGAAAAGAACAGACATGCAATGACACTGGTGGATCCTTATGTGTGGTTCATGAAAAGAACAGACATGCAATGACACCGGTGGATCCATATGTGGTTTGTCAGGAGAACACACATGCAATGACATTGGGTGTGGTTCATGAAAAGAACAGACATGCAATGACACTGGTAGATCCTTATGTGGTTCATGAAAAGAACACACATGCAATGACACTGGGTGTGGTTCATGAAAAGAACAGACATGCAATGACACTGGTGGATCCTTATGTGTGGTTCATGAAAAGAACATACATGCAATGACACTGGTGGCTCCATATGCGGTTTGTCAGGAGAACACACATGCAATGACATTTGGTGTGGTTCATGAAAAGAACAGACATGCAATGACACTGGTATATCCTTGTGTGGTTCATGAAAAGAACAGACATGCACTGACATTGGGTGTGGTTCATGAAAAGAACAGACATGCAATGACACTGGTGGATCCTTATGTGTGGTTCATGAAAAGAACAAACATGCAATAATACTGGTGGATCCTTATGTGGTTTGTCAGGAGAACACACATGCAATGACATTGGGTGTGGTTCATGAAAAGAACAGACATGCAATGACACTGGTAGATCTTTATGTGGTTCATGAAAAGAACAGACATGCAATGACATTGGGTGTGGTTCATGAAAAGAACAGACATGCAATGACACTGGTGGATCCTTATGTGTAGTTCATGAAAAGAACAGACATGCAATAACACTGGTGGATCCTTATGTGGTTTGTTTAGAAGAACACACACATGCAATGACACTGGGTGTGGTTCATGAAAAGAACACACATCCAATGACACCGGTGGATCCTTGTGGTTTGTTTAGAGGAACATACATGCAATCACACTAGGTGGATCCATATGTGGTTTATGGAAGTAACAGACATGCAATAACTCTAGCTGTGATTCATGAAAAGAACAGACATGCAATGACACTGGTGGATCCATGCGTGGTTCATGGGAAGAACACACATCCAATGACACTAGTGGACTCTAGCTGTGGTTTGTTTAGGATAACACACATGCAATGACACTGGTGGATCAATGTGTGGTTCATGAAAATAACATACATGCAATAACACTGGTGGATCCCTATGTGGTTTGTTTAGAGGAACAAACATGCAATGACACTGGTGGATCCATGTGTGGTTCATGAGAAGAACACACATCCAATGACATTGGTGGATCCTTATGTGGTTTGTTTAGAGGAACAGACATGCAATCACACTAGGTGGATCCATATGTAGTTTATGGAAGTAACAGACAGACAATGACTCTAGCTGTGATTCATGAAAAGAACATACATGCAATGACACTGGTGGATCCATGTGTGGTTCATGAAAAGAACAGACATGCAATGACACTGGTGGATCCTTATGTGTGTTTCATGAAAAGAACAGACATGCAATGACACTGGTGGATCCATGTGTGGTTTTCTCAGGAGAACACACATGCAATGACATTGGGTGTGGTTCATGAAAAGAACAAACATGCAATGACACTGGTAGATCCTTATGTGGTTCATGAAAAGAACACACATGCAATGACACTGGATGTGGTTCATGAAAAGAACAGACATGCAATGACACTGGTTAATCCTTATGTGTGTGTCGTGCTGGTGTCACGGCAGATGCCATGGATAGGCTAAAGGTGGGGACTAATACACGCTAGGGGAATCCAGGGAGGGATAGTGAAGTGATTCTCCACGCAGAAGTTTATATTTGCTTTGCCTCCAAGGTTACAAGTGCTCCTAGAGCTGTATTGGCGAGAGGAGGAAGAAGGAGCTCTCTTACTCTCATTCACAGATCACACTTAAAACCCTTGCCAAATCAGAAAAATCGGAACCCCTTCTACAGAAGCCCTAGCCCTCCTTATATAGGGGGGCTAGGTCTCCACTTAGGGCATGCGTGGAGGCATATTCCTAAGAATATGCCATCTCCCAAAGTAGTAAGCCGACCGGGTTACTTTTCCTCACACACATGCAGAGGCTACGTGAGCCTCAAGGGCCCGTCGGCACGACATGGGTATCGTCACCCTTGTCGGCCACGCCTCGATGGTCCCGCCTTGTACGCTTCACTCAGCAAGGCGTCTCGGGCTTCTCTAGACCAGCGAGATTCCTTCCTTCTCCTAGAAGCTAGATGTGACCCGGATCATAGTTGATCCGGCCGCACCCGTTCCTGCATACAAGTTAAACATGCATTTCCGACTTATGATATAAGTCGGCCGAGACCCAGTTAGGTGGACATCCCTTGGTCCGGGTTACCCCGTGATTCGGCCTGCCTTGAGGTGACTCGGCCAGCATCCGCTTTGGCCTTGCCGAACCTCGGCTAACTCGGCCTTTATACCCCGGCGTGACCCTACCCGGGGGTATCCCCCCCCCCAACATTAGTCCCCGAAGCTGGTGCGGTCTTAGCTGCCTCGGCCACTAAGGCCACATCAGGGTTCAATTATGTTTGACCTTTGGACGTTATTTCCGAGTTACCTCCTTGTCTCGGGTTATATGGATTTACGTTCCCCTTGCACGTTCCAAGTTTTCACTTACCGGCCGGGTTACCACTTCAACTCGGACCTCATGGTTTTATTTTCCCTCTGCACATTCCAAGTTTTCACTTGCTGGCCGGGTTACCACGGTCCTATCCGGGTCTTGCTTCCTTCTCTCGTACGCCAACCCATGTGGAGGCTAATCATTATGTTGTCTCATTTTAAGGGCCAAATGAATCGCCACAAGAATTGTCATCATCATCGGCGCTGGTCACGCCACGCCTCCTCGTTCACCGCATCAACGCGTCACGTCATGGGACCAACTCCACTCTGTGGCCTTCCGTGTGGCTCCTTGCTGATTGGTCGATGCGGGTGGTACACGGCCACTGCGTGTGGCGTGCCCGCAAGACGCGATCCCACTTTCTCCTCGTGGGAGAGGTTAAATAGGGGAGGGGCGCATCCCTTAGGCTTTTTCCCCTTACTGCGCCCCTCTGCCCTTTGCTCTTCTTCTTCGTCTTCCTCGCGACCGCGCCGCCGCCAGTGCTTCCAAGTAGCAGCGCCGCTGCCGCACTGCTTCCCCACGCCTCTGCATCACCGCCACCGCTACGCGCCTCCTCCACCACGGGTCGTTGCCAATCTAGGCCGCTGCCCCCACCGCGGCTAGCGACAGTGAGGGCAACGATCTAGAGATGACAGAGGAGGAGCTCGCCGTCGCTGAGCAAGAGATGGAGGAAGACACCGCCACGGTGGACCGTGGTGCATGGGCCGGGTCCTGGGTCTACCAAGACTACCTGGACTGGCTCTACCGCACCAGACGCATTCCCGCCGGAGTCATCGCGCGCCTTGCCTCCGCCGAACTCGCCCCCTCACCCAATCCAGGTGAGTACGTTGTGTTCTTGTCGCACTTCCAACGGGGGAGACCTCTCACGAAGAAAGGAGTACCATTTGTGTGGATCTTGTAAGCTTCGGTATTCTCAAGCATTCATTGTTCATTGATAAAAGATTTTGGTTTGCCGGTCAGCGATTTCTTCCATGACTGGTTAAGCACATATGAACTCCAGCCGCACCACCTTCCTGCCAACGCAATCACTTCTCTTTCTGCTTTTGCCTCTACGATCAAGGGCTACGCCGGATTATGGCCCACGAAGGAGCTATGGATCCGGTTTTTCGGCCTTTGTCGTAATGTCATTCCGAATATTCAACTCGATCCGGAGGACAAGCAGCTCACTCAATTCGGAGCTACATCCATCTCACCCTGGAGGCTATCCGTTTTCCCTCGAGTCACCGAGCTGGACTCCTGCAAAGGATGGGCCCGGACTTTCTTTTATGTCCGGAACAAGGGCACTAAAGACTTGATCCAGCTGCTTCCCTATGCTCCGGGTCCACCTAACCCTGATTTGTGGGACGTTGTCCCCAAGAAGCCCACAGTATTGGCCAACCAGGTCAATAAAAGGTTCAAGGAGCTGAAGCATCTCGGGTTGCGCAACAAGGATGCCATGATCACATTTGTCCGCAACCGGATCTCCCCTCTCCAGAAGCGCACTCACAAGGTGTGCCACATGAGCTGGGGTCGCGACCCCAACCGGACCTCGTCCTTCGAGCTTAGCAACACAGAAATCTACCGCCGGGTCAAGGCGCTCTTCACCACCCACAAGGACTTCTCCTCTAAGTGGACATGGGGAATTGAGCATTATTGCCGGGATAGGCTTCCTCCCATGGTAAGCTTCGTGCCACAAACTCTCTCCAGATTAGATCTTACGTCGGTTGTCGTCTTATTTTTAACTCCGTTGTCTTTTTTCTCCTTTAGCAATTCCTTCAGCAGACCATTGAGGATGGCATCGACCCTACCCTCAAATGCGCGCCTGACCGGGAGAGCTCGGACGAGGAAGAACCGGACTAGGAGATGTTCCTCCCAATGTCCGACGCGACCAAGCGACCCACCGGTAAACTCTCTTCTATTAGAGATTGGCCCGACGATGAGGATGACTCGGATATTGAGGTGATGGAAGCTGTTGACGCTGTCCCCCTTTCTTATGCTTTTCCGGCATTAGCTAACCCTGGTGGGCAGATCCACGAGGACCCTCCCCTTGCCACGGGTGAACCTGTTCCGGCAGCGCCGAAGAAGAGGCGTGGAGCTGCATCAAGTTCCTCCTCCGGACCTTCTCAGCCCTCCAAAAGGCGAAAGAAGTCCGGAGACAAAACTGCTTCCAAGCCTGCAGGCAAGGCCCCAGCACGAAGGGCTCGGAAACCCAAGGAGCCCCTGACCTTGGATGCGTAAGCCTCTTTTCCCTCTGCAACTTATTCTTCCTTGCATTGTTTTAGTCTCTCTTCTGACATTGTTTGATTTGGCAGTGCTGCGGAGGATGTTCCCCAGAGTGGATCTAGCATCTCTTCACCGCTCTGACCTAGCCCTTCTCCCCCTCATGACGACGAGTCACGCTAGCTGAGCCCTATTCCAGAGGGTTCTGCGGCTGCTCCGGGTTCCAGCCCTTCTCGTCAAGAGGGGGCAACCCCGGAGCAGGGGAGACGGACCCAGCCGAGGCAGTGGCATCCACCACTTCGCTCATGCCAAAGAACCAGCAACTACCTCCATACCAGCACCAGCACCAGCACCAATTCCGGCACCAGCACCAACTCCGGAAGCAAGAACATCAGCAGCAGCACCAGCTCCAGCAACAAGGGCACCAGCGCCAAGCTCCTCCGCCTCGTCCGAGTCTTCTCAGTCTCGGCGAGGAAGTACCTAGGCAGCTCCTAAGGGGAAATCTGCCGCAACCACTTCCTCCTCTCAGCAAGCCAAAGGCAAGAAAGCCCCTGACGTCACCAGGGCAGCGTCCACCGGGTCTGGACAGCGCACCCTCGCGTCCATGCTTACCCAAAAGGCTCCAGCACCGAAGGACGCCCCTGCTGAGCCAACTAGTGCGCAGCAAATTGTTCTGCACACCAGTCCGGCCCTTGCTCAGGTTGAGAGGAGAGAGGCACATGCGAAGGGCTTGGTGGCGCTCCACATGCTCAGCGGTGAGCGGTATCCTCCGACCTTGATCGAGTTTATGAACAACTAGAACAAGGCGGAGTTCGTCTATAACGACGATCTCCCGGAGAAGTTCGGTCCCACCGAATTCACTGCTCAGATGAACACAGCCTCTAAGGCGATTAACCTCGCGGGCCGGATGATGGAGGTACGTTACTTCACCTTTTCCTTAGCATGCACTAGCGATATAAGCATTAGTCCCCGAGCCTCCGGGGGAGTAACTTGTTACTCAGTCGGATGCTCCTTAGAAAACTAACGTAGCTCCCTGACAACTTCAAATATGCACACACCTAGAGCCGGGTTAAGTTCCACTTGGCCCGGATCTTGTACACTTTGAATACGCACACACCTAGAGCCGGGTTAAGTTCCACTTGGCCCGGATCTTGTACACTTTGAATATGCACACACCTAGAGCCGGGTTAAGTTCCACTTGGCCCGGATCTTGTACACTTCGAATATGCACACACCTAGAGCCGGGTTAAGTTCCACTTGGCCCGGATCTTGTACACTTCGAATATGCACACACCTAGAGCCGGGTTAAGTTCCACTTGGCTCGGATCTTGTACACTTCAAATATGCACACACCTAGAGCCGGGTTAAGTTCCACTTGGCCCGGATGTTGTACACTTCGAATATGCACACACCTAGAGCCGGGTTAAATTCCACTTGGCCCGGATCTTGTACACTTCGAATATGCACACACCTAGAGCCGGGTTAAGTTCCACTTGGCTCGGATCTTGTACACTTCGAATATGCACAAGGCTTAAGCCAAATTTTTGTACTCGTTTCAGGTGACCACCAACCGCCGGAGTGCTGAGTTCCAGCGTCTTCTGGATACCCACAAGATGCTGCTCGCAAAGCACAATGCACATCTCGCTGAGCATGAGAAAAGGGGTAAGTTCTCTTCTTCACATTTTTCTGTTTTCCTTCATCTTTTTTTGCAGAACTAATCCATCATTCAGTTTTCGCAGCTGGGGTGGAGGCTGAGAACAAGCTCATGAGGAAGAATCTGGATCAGATTAAGGGTAAGATACTTTTGTCCGACCCTGCTTTGCTTTCCATCTTCTTTCCTTCTTGGCTCGGCAAACATTCATACCTCGGCTCTACCAGGTCAACACGCTATTTCAGCATCTCTTGAAGATAGTGTGCCCGTGCCTGACATGATGCTGCATTTTCTCGAACAAGCAGGGCAGCATCAAGCCGAGCTCAAAAAGAAAGACGATGAGCTTGCCCTCCTCTGAACCAAGAATGACGAGATTGCCAAGCTAAAGGCAGAAATGAAGAAGATGAAGGCGCAACACCAAACCGAGCTTGAAAAGGCTGGCCAGGACTACACCGAAGAGCGCAAGCGCCTCAACCTCCAAATTGCTAAGGACCATGAACTTCTCCAGGAGGCCGACGTCAAACTCGAGTCGGCGAATGCTGAACTGGTGCAGCTCCGCCAAAGACGCGATAATTGCATCAATGAATTGACCCGGATCTACAGCCACATTTTACGTAAGTTCCTTTTCCTTATCCGGCATATTTCTTCGGGTTATCTCACATGTATTTTAATTACTTGCTTCTCTTGTCCTGTTTTTAGGCAAATTTCCAGAGGGTACTCCCATTGCGAGCGCCGCTGTTGCCAATTTCTGCCGACAGAGGGGTACTCCCGTCGCTCCTGATGGTGAGGACATTCCCTATGACATGGAGGACCTATTGGTCAGCCTGTCATCTCGCGTGGAAATCATCAAGAACTACGGCAAGGATCTCCTCGACGTTTCAATCCGAGTCTTCAACACGTTCTGGCCCGGCGAGGACACTCCGAAGAGAATCGCAATCCTTGCTGAAAAGCTGATGGAGATCGAGACCCAGCTCGACCTTTGGAGGGAGTCCGATGGACGTGCTGCAGCTGAGACCGTTCTTCACCACATACTCATGTGGTATGAAAGATCGATCTCAGCCTCCTGACGCGCCTGCGCACCAGATCCAAGTGGACCAATGACCCGGAATGGGTAGCTCGACGCCAGGCTTGCGCCCATAGCCTCATTGAATATGCTCCCATTCACAAATGGACTGAGGGTCCGAGCTTCCTGGAAGCCGCTGGCGACGAAGAGGTCGAGAATGTTGAAGATGGTTCAGACGAGGATGGAGAGGACGATGCCTCGGATATCGAAGAAGGCGAAGATGATGCCGAACTTCCTCCTCCTGCTGCTCCTTAAGTAAAAACACTTGAAAACTTATCAGATCCCCGGTATGCCGGGTGGAATTGTATCCCGTACTTATGTGATATTTTGCTACTAAGTTTGTATGCTGGATTAACTTGCGCGTAGTCCCCGAGTTTCATTTTCTTGTTCGTCCAATCTTCTAGCTCGGTTCATGTCTACCTTGATTCGGTTTTGCGACTTACGAATCCAAGCTTCAAAAATTGTTTTAACAATACTTAGAAACTTTTAGGCTTAGCTCAAAATAATTTAGCATAATAGTTTGAAAGTAAATACAAGGTTAGTCCGAAAAACAAACGTCGGCTCGATTAAGTTCTTTTCCTTAGTCGTTTTTCATGTGCTACGCAATTCCAAACTTGTTCTCTTGCTTGCCATGAAGCCAATTCTTGTTGGACAACAGCAAGTCGAAGAGTTGGGTTTTTGGTGTTCACACATTACTAATCCGAGTTAAGTAGAACAACTTATTCCAACTGACGTATAAATAATAAAAGACAACAAATATTATTAAGGCAGTCCCCGAGTTACTGCCTGAGGTGCCAACATTTCATTGATAAGCTCATTGCCGGCATACATACCGACATATGAGAATACTCGGATACATACACTTCTCTGCTAAGTGTAGAAAGGACGAAGTAGAGCTACATTCCATGGACGCTTGGATTCCTCGCTGGACCTATCCGCCTTGTTCTTTTCCTGTGGCTTTGCGTCGATAAGATAATAAGAATCATTGTGCAATGCTTTGCTCACAATGAATGGCCCTTCCCATGGGGGGGATAACTTATGCATGTCAGTAGTACGTTG
The DNA here is from genome assembly GCA_023614405.1 of Avena insularis. Taxonomy (NCBI): domain Eukaryota; kingdom Viridiplantae; phylum Streptophyta; class Magnoliopsida; order Poales; family Poaceae; genus Avena; species Avena insularis. The sequence continues at coordinate 440,235,449 of CM042694.1, read as the reverse complement.
TACCAACCGGAGCACCAAATCGCCTTCCCGAAAGACTCGGGGGCTTACTTTCCGGCTATGATAGCGTCGGAGATTTTGCTGATATATGGCGGATCTGGACAATGCCAATTCTCTCGCTTCTTCCAGCAGATCAACATCATTTTGCCGGGCTTCTTTCACTTCGGCTTCTGTGTATTGGGTGACCCTAGGCGAATCATGCTCTATGTCGGTTGGTAATATAGCTTCTGCCCCATATACCAAAAAAATGGCGTATAGCCTGTTGATCGATTCGGAGTTGTTCTTAAACTCCACAGTACCGCTGGTAGTTCTTCTATCCAGCACCCCGCTGATCTTTGCAGCGGCTCAATGAGCCGGGGCTTTATCCCGGATAACACTAATCCGTTGGATCTTTCCACCTATCCGTTTGATGCGGGGTGGGCTACCGAGGCAACGTCCAGCCGGATCTTCTTATCCCGGCAGAATCGCGCGAACACTCCTTCAGCAAAATTTGTTCCATTATCAGTTATGATATTGTGAGGATAACCGTATCTCAAGATAATGTCTTTGAGAAATGTTACGGCCGTAGCTCCATCACATTTTCTTATAGGCTTCACTTCAATCCATTTTGTAAATTTATCCACCATCACCAAAATGTGAGTCATATTTCCCCTTGCTGGTTTAAACGGGCCAACCATATCTAAGAACCATACAGCAAATGGCCATGTAATTGGTATGGTCTTGAGTTCCGACATTGGCATATGCGTCTTGGTAGCATACCTCTGACAACAATTGCATTTTCTCACCAGATCTTCTGCTTGTTCTAAGGCACTTGGCCAGTAGAATCCATGCCGAAACGCTTTTGCCACCAAGGCTCGGGATGAGGCATGATGCCCGCACTCTCCTTGATGTATATCTCAGAGGATGTCAAGCCCTTCTTCCAGGTCAACGCATCGCTGGAGGACATTGGTCACACTCCGTTTGTACAGCTCGAAATTGATAATTGTGTATGCCTTTGCTCTCCTCTGAGTTTGCCTGGATAACACCTCCTCAGTGGGTAATGTTTCATCTTTCAGGAATTGAAATATAGGCAGTGCCCAAGCTGGTATTGCTCGTACAGGGAACTCATCCTCATCAATTTCCATCTGATCCACCGGCATAACTTCAACCAGATCACGCTGAGCAGTCCCCGGGTTTGCTGAGGCAGTCCCCAGGTTTGCTGAGGCAGTCCCCGGGTTTCGCGCACCACCTCCCATGTCAATGTCCATGGGCTCAGCTCCGGATTCTGTATCTTCCAGGACATAGATTGAGTCGGTTCCTGGGGACGGCCTGATAGATGGTTTTCTGAGGTGTTCCAATGCTACACCCGGTGGAATTTCTTGTCGGGTTGATCCGAGCTTCGACAGCATGTCGGCAGCCTCATTTTCCACCCGGGGTACATGGTGAAATTCACACCCCTCAAAGTAACCAGATATCTTCTGCACATGAAATCTGTACAGAGCCATGTTTGGATCTAGGGCGTCCCACAACCCCGACACTTGCTGTATTACCAAATCCGAGTCGCCAAAGCATAGTATCCGACGTATCCCAATCTAGTTTGCCACTTTGAGCCCATGCACAAGTGCTTCATACTCAGCGACATTGTTCGATGCCGCGAAATGGATTTGCAGCACATATTTTAGCTGGTCCTTCTTTGGCGAGGTAAGCACAACTCCGGCGCCTAGTCCGGTTTTTGTTTTTGACCCGTCAAAGTGCATTCTCCAGTAGTTCGGATTTGGTGGCGGTGGTTCGTATTGTACCTCGGCCCAATCCACAAAAAAGTCCGCCACAGCCTAAGACTTGATTGCTTCTCTTCTATCATATTGTGGCGCATAAGGAGCTAGTTCGATTGCCCATTTTGCGATTCGACCACTTGCATCCTTGTTACTCATTATCTCGGATATGGGAGCTTCACATATTACTTTGATGGGGTGCTCCTCAAAGTAATGCTTTAACTTCTTAGCTGCCATATAGACACCATATGCCACCTTTTGATAGTGTGGGTAGTTCTGCTTTGAGGCAGATAATACCTCGCTCAAGTAATACACTGGCCTGTGCACCGACTTACCCTCTTCGTCGCGCTCTACCACAATCACTGCACTTACAACTCGGTTGGTTGCGGCTATATAGAGCAGCATTGGCTCCTTTGATAGTGGAGAGGCTAACACTGGTGCAGTGGCTAACATCTTCTTTAAGTGGGCAAAGGCTTCATCGGCCTGTGGCGTCCAAACGAACTTATCCGACTTTTTCATAAGTTGGTAGAGAGGCAATGCCTTTTCTCCCAACCGACATACAAACCGACTTAACTATGCTAGGCACCTAGTGAACTTCTGGACATCGTTAAGACACTTCGGTAGCTCCATTCGTTCAATGGCCCAGATCTTAGTTGGATTAACTTCGATACCTCGGCTGGAGACGAGAAATCCGAGTAATTTTCCAGCCGGGACACTGAAGGTACATTTTTCCGGGTTAAGCTTCATTCGGAACCTTCTTAAGTTCGCGAATGTCTGCCTGATGTCGTCAAGGAGCGTTTTGCTTTCCTTGGTCTTGATAACCACATCATCCACATACACTTGTACATTTTGACCTATTTGGTCGTGCAAACATTTTTGCATACATCTTTGGTACGTTGCACCTGCATTACGTAAACTAAACGGCATGGTGCGATAGCAATAAGCCCCATACGGGGTGATAAATGCGGTCTTTATTTGATCATCCGGATTTAGAGGTATATGGTGGAAACCAGAATATGCATCAATGAATGACAACATTTCACATCCCGCGGTTGAGTCTATGACCTGATCTATCCTCGGCAGTGGAAATGGATCTTTTGGACATGCCTTGTTTAGGTCCGTGTAATCGATACACATATGCCAAACCACTGCCACGTTCGGGTCATCCTTCTTCTTCTCCACCAGCACCGGATTAGAGAGCCGGTCTAGATAGAGTACTTCCATGATAAATCCTGCTGCTAGCAACCGAGCCATCTCGTCTCCAATGACTTTTCTCCTATCCTCGGCGAAGCGGCGGAGAGGTTGCTTCACCGGCCTTGCTCCGGGTCTCACGTTCAAAGAGTGCTCGGCCAACTCCCTCAGAACACATTGCAAGTCCTGTGTAGACCAAGCAAAAATATCCTGATTCTCACGGAGGAAGTTGACGAGCTCGCTTTCCTATTTATCATTCAACCCGGCACCAATTGTTACGGTGTGCTTTGGGAACATATCATCAACAGGCACTTTCTTAGTATCCTTTGCACCTTGGAACGAAACGCTACCATGCGGGTTACTCAACACCGGCATATACTGCTGCGCGGACTGAGCTAATGCCGCCACCTCTTGGATTTTTCTTTTCTCTTGCGCAATCACGAGTGACTCGGCTAGGTTAGACCCGGCTGAGGCACACTCAATGGAACGTCGGAAATCTCCAGCAATGGTAATCACTCCATTTTGCCCGGGCAACTTCATCTTCAGATAACTGATGTGGCAGCTTGCCATGAACTTGTTCAATGCTGGTCTTCCAAGTACCGCGTGATACGCACTTTCCAAGTTCACCACCTCAAACTCCAGATTCTCAGTTCGGCAATTACCTCTCCTGCTGAATAACACGTCAACCCGAACTTTGCCTATGGGCTCACAAGAAATGCCTGGTACAATGCCATGAAAAGTTGTCCTTGTAACCTGGAGCATGTTCTCCGAGATACCCAACTTGCGCATTGTATCGGCATACATGATGTTAATGCTACTGCCATTGTCAATCAGTACCTTGGAGAACCTCACATTGATGTTAGGCCCAATGAATGTCGGGTCCAGCACTAACGCATATGAACCAGGACTCGGCATAAGCTTGGGGTGATCTTTGATGTTCCAGGTGATTTCCTAGTCCGACCAAGGCATGTACCTCGTCACCGCTGGCATTACCGCATTGACCTCCATATGTCGGTGCTGCAAGCTTTTCCTATCTATTTCCTCGGTGGTAAATACACAGTAACTCTGATGATGCTCCCTGTACTCATTCCTCCCCACATTTCCGAGGTACCTTTGATCCGGCTGATGCTGGTTTTCTACTTGATGCACTGCATCCCTTCCCTCATGGTTATCATACCTCGGCGGAGGGGGAGGCAACATTAGCTGTTGCGTGTTTGCTCCAGAGAGCAATTGCTGCCGGGGTAACTCCTGTCGAGGTTGATCATTCCGGGGTGCCTGAGCATTCCCCGAACCACCTTGTTCTATCTTACGCATCCACTCACATTGCCTCGTTGTATGACCCGCTGGGTTACTCGGATTTGGCGTGTGAAATTTACACGGCTGATCCAACATCGACTCATAAGTGTACCTCGGACGGTCCTTCTTTTCTTGCCACTGTTTCTTCTTACTTACGGCCCAAGTTTTCTTGCCATCATTCCTTGGTGTCCATTGTTGCCCTCTAGTTTTCTGACGTTGATTGCTCCCTGTTCCGGGCTGATCTTGATTCACAGCTGCAACTTGTTGCAAACTGTACCGGTGATCCGGTCTATCATCTCTCCTTTTACCTCTATAATCATTCCTCCGGGATGATCTGACTCCATCTCTCTGGTAGTACTCCTCATTCGACTTGTTGGACACGAGCCTAGGTTGAGTTGGATCGCCCAAGGCATACGAATCAGCAATCCGGATCATCTCTGCCAACGTAGTTGGCATTTTCCTTTGCAACTTTTGCCACGGTTCGCTTGCATATCTACATCCTTGCGCAAACCACGCTATGGCCTGTGACTCTATCACGCCCTCACACGAGTTTCTCACGGTACACCACCGGGTTAAAAACTCCCGGTCTGTCTCATTCGGTCTTTTCTTGCACATAGCTAGGGTCTGTGGCCTATTTGGCCTATGATACGTACTCGAGAAATTGCTGATGAACATTTCCTCAAAATCGATCCAGCAGTTAATACTTCCGGGCGGCAAATTGTTCAACCATACCCTTGCTGGCCCCTCCAACATCTGGGGTACGTATCTCATAGCCCATCGCAAGTTACCTGTAGCAATTTTCATAGCCGTAGCATAATTTATCAACCAATCCTCCGGCTTAGTGCTGCCGTCATACGTCTTCGTGCCTCTGGGTAACTGGAAGTTAGGTACCGGTGGCTCTTTCATGATCCGGGGTCCAAAACACGCAGGACCCGGAGGACCTTGACTTTCAATCTGCTCTGACCTATACAATCGATCCAGTTTCAACCTGGCATCATCCGGCATCAAATCCCTGCTTCCCAATCTCGACCCTATCACATGATAGTCCGGCCTTGGGTATCCTGCATTTACCATTTCCGAATCTCCATCGTTGTACCGGTCTCGCTCTCGTGGCGCATCTCTCTGTTGCATACCTCGGCCGGCACTTTGCTCTTGCCTTGGTATATTCTGCTACTGCGGTTGTCCTGTAGAGTTGTGCTGTCCGGCATTGCCGTTAACAGCGTTTCCTTGACCGGCATTGCCTTGGTCACGGTTACCTCGGCCAACTTCACCTCGGCTTACACTCCGTCGATCGTCGTTTCTTTGTACCTCTTTTGCCTTTCCTGCCCTTGTCGGGTCATACGGAACAATCTGCTTGTTTCTCCTAGCCGAGGTTACTACCTCCTCTCTCCTTGGACCACCATGAGGAGACGATGCGGCTCCAGCGGATTTCTCCGGGTTACCCACCACCGAATGAACGATATTGGAGGCCCCAGCTCTCTCCGGGTTTGCCCTGAGCAGTTCCTCATTTTGCCTGTTCGCGATCCGAACCAACTCATTGACCCGATCTTTCTGTCTTTGACGGGCTTCACCCGTCAGACCCTCTAGCTCGGATGCAGCTGCATCCGCTGCTCTGAGGTTTTTCGCCGGGGTACTGTACTTTGGCAGCCCCACGGACAAACAGTTTTCTGACTCCTCAATCCAAGTATCACCTTCTTTGTTCATTTCACTCATGAGATTTCTCCCCTTCACTTTTACAGCATCTACTTTATTTGCCTTTGCGTACTCACGCAACGTCATGTTCAATGACTACTGAGCCGCAGCAATCTTTTTTGCTCCCTCTAGAATTTTCTGCCTAGTTTCCTCTAGCTCGGCCTATGCCTGAGTCGGATCTACCACTGCTGCTATCGGGTTTGCCAAGCTATCCATAGCTTCTCTCAGTACATTCTCAGGCCTCTCTAGTGGAGGTCCTCTACCTTTCCTTGGTTCCTTAGGTGTTACCTCCGGATCTGGTGTCGGATCTTTGCTTGCGCCTGCACCCGGCGCAGTCATCATTACTCAAAGACGGCCGAGAGCGGCGATACGCTCGCCCGTGAACCACGCTAAGGGGTGGTTCCCCTGCCTCGACGACGTGCTGCGGATGAACGCATGATACGTCCACAGCAACGTAGACCTTGTGTGCACCCAACTTGACCAAGAGGCCGTTGCGCGGAAGTGGGCACATGCCGAAGCAGCCAGCATTGTCGCTGACGAAGTCCAGTGCTCCAAAGCGTTGAACGAGCCCGGAGACGATGTGTTCGCCGGTGCCGCTGAGGTTTCCTGTCCGGATCTTCACCCTTGCTAGCGCTGCTACCCCCACGGTGGGCGCCAACTGTCGTGGTGGTGTCACGGCAGATGCCATGGATAGGCTAAAGGTGGGGAGTAATACACGCTAGAGGAATCCAGGGAGGGATAGTGAAGTGATTCTCCACGCAGAAGTTTATATTTGCTTTGCCTCCAAGGTTACAAGTGCTCCTAGAGCTGTATTGGCGAGAGGAGGAAGAAGGAGCTCTCTTACTCTCACTCACAGATCACACTTAAAACCCTTGCCAAATCAGAAAAATCGGAACCCCCTCTACAGAAGCCCTAGCCCTCCTAATATAGGGGGGGTAGGTCTCCACTTAGGGCATACGTGGAGGCATATTCCTAAGAATATGCCATCTCCCAAAGTCGTAAGCCGACCGGGTTACTTTTCCCTCGCGTCACACATGCAGAGGCTACGTGAGCTCTGGCGGCGCTCGGCCACCGACATGGGTATCGTCACCCTTGTCGGCCCACGCCTCGTGGTCCCGCCCTTGTTCGCCGCTTTCGAGCCGGCGCATCGGGCTTCTTTTGACCAGCGAGATTCCTTCCTTCTCCTAGAAGCTAGATGTGACCCGGATCATAGTTGATCCGGCCACACCCGTTCCTGCATACAAGTTAAACAGGCATTTCCGACTTACGATATTAGTCGGCCGAGACCCAGTTAGGTGGACATCCCCTGGCTCGGGTTACCCCGTGATTCGGCCTGCCTTGAGGTGACTCGGCCAGCATCTGCTTTGGCCTTGCCGAACCTCGGCTAACTCGGCCTTTATACCCCGGCGTGACCCTACCCGGGGGTATCCACCCAACAGTGTGGTTCATGAAAAGAACAGACATGCAATGACACTGGTGGATCCATATGTGGTTTGTTAGGAGAACACACATGCAATGACATTGGGTGTGGTTCATAAAAATAATAGACATGCAATGACACTGGTAGATCCTTATGTGGTTCATGAAAAGAACACACATGCAATGACATTGGGTGTGGTTCATGAAAAGAACAGACATGCAATGACACTAGTGGATCCTTATGTGTGGTTCATGAAAAGAACAGACATGCAATGACACTGGTGGATCCATATGTGGTTTGTCATGAGAACACACATGCAATGACATTGGGTGTGGTTCATGAAAAGAACAGACATGCAATGACATTGGTAGATCCTTATGTGGTTCATGAAAAGAACAGACATGCAATGACATTGGGTGTGGTTCATGAAAATAATAGACATGCAATGACACTGGTGGATCCTTATGTGTGGTTCATGAAAAGAATAGACATGCAATGACACTGGTGGATCCTTATGTGGTTTGTTTAAAAAGAACACACATGCAATGACACTGGGTGTGCTTCATGAAAAGAACAGACATGCAATGACACTGGTGGAACCTTATGTGGTTTGTTTAGAGGAACACACATGCAATGACATTGGGTGTGGTTCATGAAAAGAACAGAAATGCAATGACACTGGTGGATCCTTATGTGTGGTTCGTGAAAAGAACAGACATGCAGTGACACTGGTGGATCCTTATGTGGTTTGTTTAGAAGAACACACATGGAATGACACTGGTGGATCCTTATGTGGTTTGTTTAGAAGAACACACATGGAATGACACTGGGTGTGGTTCATGAAAAGAACACACATCCAATGACACTGGTGGATCCTTATGTGGTTTGTTTAGAAGAACACACATGGAATGACACTGGGTGTGGTTCATGAAAAGAACACACATCCAATGACACTGGTGGATCCTTATGTGGTTTGTTTAGAGGAACACACATGCAATGACATTGGGTGGATCCACGTGTGGTTCATGAGAAGAACGCACATCCAATGACACTGGTAGATCCTTATGTGGTTCATGAAAAGAACAGACATGCAGTGACACCGGGTGTGGTTCATGAAAAGAAGAGACATGCAATGACACTAGGTGTGGTTCATGAAAAGAATAGACATCCAATGACTCTAGCTGTGGTTCATGAAAAGAACACACATGCAATGACACTGGGTGTGGTTCATGAAAAGAACAGACATGCAATGACACTGGTGGATCCTTATGTGTGGTTCATGAAAAGAACAGAAATACAAAGGCACTGGTGGATCCGTATGTGGTTTGTCAGGAGAACACACATGCAATGACATTGGGTGTGGTTCATGAAAAGAACAGACATGCAATGACACTGGTAGATCCTTATGTGGTTCATGAAAATAATATACATGCAATGACATTGGGTGTGGTTTATGAAAAGAACACACATCCAATGACACTGGTGGATCCTTATGTGGTTTGTTTAGAGGAACACACATGCAATGACATTGGGTGGATCCACGTGTGGTTCATGAGAAGAACACACATCTAATGACACTGGTAGACCCTTATGTGGTTCATGAAAAGAACAGACATGTAGTGACACCGGGTGTGGTTCATGAAAAGAAGAGACATGTAATGACACTGGGTGTGGTTCATGAAAAGAATAGACATCCAATGACTCCAGCTGTGGTTCATGAAAAGAACACACATGCAATGACACACTGGGTGTGGTTCATGAAAAGAACAGACATGCAATGACACTGGTGGATCCTTATGTGTGGTTCATGAAAAGAACACACATGCAATGGCACCGGTGGATCCATATGTGGTTTGTCAGCAGAACACACATGCAATGACATTGGGTGTGGTTCATGAAAAGAACACACATGCAATGACACTGGTAGATCCTTATGTGGTTCATGAAAAGAACACACATGTAATGACACTGGGTGTGGTTCATGAAAAGAATAGACATGCAATGACACTTGTGGATCCTTATGTGTGGTTCATGAAAAGAACAGACATGCAATGACACTGGTGGATCCTTATGTGGTTTATTTAGAAGAACACACACATGCAACGACACTAGGTGTGGTTCATGAAAAGAACACACATTCAATGACACTGGTGGATCCTTATGTGGTTTGTTTAGAGGAACATACATGCAATCACACTAGGTGGATCCATATCTGGTTTATGGAAGTAACAGACATGCAATGACTCTAGCTGTGATTCATGAAAAGAACATACATGCAATGACACTGGTGGATCCATGTGTGGTTCATGGGAAGAACACGCATCCAATGACACTGGGGGACTCTAGCTATGGTTTGTTTAGAATAACACACATGCAATAACAGTGGTGGATCCATGTGTGGTTCATGAAAAGAACATACATGCAATGACACTGGTGGATCCTTATGTGGTTTGTTTAGAGGAACAAACATGCAATGACACTGGTGGATCCATGTGTGGTTCATGAGAAGAACACACATCCAATGACACTGGTGGATCCTTATGTGATTTGTTTAGAGGAACAGACATGCAATCATACTAGGTGGATCCATATGTGGTTTATGGAAGTAACAGACATGCAATGACTCAAGCTGTGATTCATGAAAAGAACATACATGCAATGACACTGGTGGATCCATGTGTGGTTCATGAAAAGAATAGACATGCAATGACACTGGTGGATCCTTATGTGTGGTTCATGAAACGAACAGACATGCAATGACACTAGTGGATCCATATGTGGTTTCTCAGGAGAACACACATGCAATGACATTGGGTGTGGTTCATGAAAAGAACAGACATGCAATGACACTGGTAGATCCTTATGTGGTTCATGAAAAGAACACACATGCAATGACACTGGGTGTGGTTCATGAAAAGAACAGACATGCAATGACACTTGTGAATCCTTATGTGTGGTTCATGAAAAGAACAGACATGCAATGACACTGATGGATCCATATGTGGTTTGTCAGGAGAACACACATGCAATGACATTGGGTGTGGTTCATGAAAAGAAAAGACATGCAATGACACTGGTAGATCCTTATGTGGTTCAGGAAAAGAACACACATGCAATGATACTGGGTGTGTTCATGAAAAGAACAGACATGCAATGACACTGGTGGATCCTTATGTGTGGTTCATGAAAAGAACAGACATGCAATGACATTGGTGGATCCATATCTGGTTTGTCAGGAGAACACACATGCAATGACATTGGGCGTGGTTCCTGAAAAGAACAGACATGCAATGACACTGGTAGATCCTTATGTGGTTCATGAAACGAACAGACATGCAATGACATTGGGTGTGGTTCATGAAAAGAACAGACATGCAATGACACTGGTGGATCCTTATGTGTGGTTCATGAAAAGAACAGACATGCAATGACACTAGTGGATCCATATGTGGTTTGTCATGAGAACACACATGCAATGACATTGGGTGCGGTTCATGAAAAGAACAGACATGCAATGACACTGGTAGATTCTTATGTGGTTCATGAAAAGAACAAACATGCAATGACATTAGGTGTGGTTCATGAAAAGAACAGATATGCAATGACACTGGTGGATCCTTATGTGTGGTTCATGAAAAGAACAGACATGCAATGACACTGGTGGATCCTTATGTGATTTGTTTAGAAGAACACACATGCAATGGCACTAGGTGTGGTTCATGAAAAGAACAGGCATGCAATGACACGGGTGGATCCTTATGTGGTTTGTTTAGAGGAACACACATGCAATGACATTGGGGGTGGTTCATGAAAAGAACAGACATGCAATGACACTGGTGGATTCTTATGTGTGGTTCGTGAAAAGAACAGACATGCAATGATACTGGTGGATCCTTATGTGGTTTGTTTAGAATAACACACATGGAATGACATTGGGTGTGGTTCATGAAAAGAACACACATCTAATGACACTGGTGGATCCTTATGTGGTTTGTTTAGAGGAACACACATGCAATGACATTGGGTGGATCCACGTGTGGTTCATGAGAAGAACACACATCCAATGACACTGGTAGATCCTTATGTGGTTCATGAAAAGAACAGACATGCAGTGACACCGGGTGTGGTTCTTGAAAAGAAGAGACATGTCAATGACACTGGGTGTGGTTCATGAAAAGAATAGACATCCAATGACTCTAGTTGTGGTTCATGAAAAGAACACACATGCAATGACACTGGGTGTGGTTCATGAAAAGAACAGCCATGCAATGACACTGGTGGATCCTTATGTGTGGTTCATGAAAAGAACAGAAATGCAAAGGCACTGGTGGATCCGTATGTGGTTTGTCAGGAGAACACACATGCAATGACATTGGGTGTGGTTCATGAAAAGAACAGACATGCAATGACACTGGTAGATCCTTATGTGGTTCATGAAAAGAATATACATGCAATGACATTGGGTGTGGTTGATGAAAAGAATAGACATGCAATGACACTAGTGGATCCTTATGTGTGGTTCATGAAAAGAAGAGACATGCAATGACACTGGTGGATCCTTATGTGGTTTGTTTAGAAGAACACACACATGCAATGACACTGGGTGTGGTTCATGAAAAGAACACACATCCAGTGACACTGGTGGATCCTTATGTGGTTTGTTTAGAGGAACATACATGCAATCACACTAGGTGGATCCATATGTGGTTTATGGAAGTAATAGACATGCAGTGACTCTAGCTATGATTCATCAAAAAAACAGACATGCAATGACATTGGTGGATCCATGTGTGGTTCATGGGAAGAACACACATCGAGTGACACTGGTGGACTCTAGTTGTGGTTTGTTTAGAATAACACACATGCAATGACACTGGTGGATCCATGTGTGGTTCATTAAAAGAACATACATGCAATGACACTGGTAGATCCTTATGTGGTTCATGAAAAGAATATACATGCAATGACATTGGGTGTGGTTTATGAAAAGAACACACATCCAATGACACTGGTGGATCCTTATGTGGTTTGTTTAGAGGAACACACATGCAATGACATTGGGTGGATCCACGTGTGGTTCATGAGAAGAACACACATCTAATGACACTGGTAGATCCTTATGTGGTTCATGAAAAGAACAGACATGTAGTGACACCAGGTGTGGTTCATGAAAAGAAGAGACATGTAATGACACTGGGTGTGGTTCATGAAAAGAATAGACATCCAATGACTTCAGTTGTGGTTCATGAAAATAACACACATGCAATGACACTGGGTGTGGTTCATGAAAAGAACAGACATGCAATGACACTGGTGGATCCTTATGTGTGGTTCATGAAAAGAACACACATGCAATGGCACTGGTGGATCCATATGTGGTTTGTCAGGAGAACACATAGGCAATGACACTGAGTGTGGTTCATGAAAAGAACAGACATGCAATGACACTGGTAGATCCTTATGTGGTTCATGAAAAGAACACACATGTAATGACACTGGGTGTGGTTCATGAAAAGAATAGACATGCAATGACACTTGTGGATCCTTATGTGTGGTTCATGAAAAGAATGCATGCAATGACACTGGTGGATCCTTATGTGGTTTATTTAGAAGAACACACACATGCAACGACACTAGGTGTGGTTCATGAAAAGAACACACATTCAATGACACTGGTGGATCCTTATGTGGTTTGTTTAGAGGAACATACATGCAATCACACTAGGTGGATCCATATCTGGTTTATGGAAGTAACAGACATGCAATGACTCTAGCTGTGATTCATGAAAAGAACAGACATGCAATGACACTGGTGGATCCATGTGTGGTTCATGGGAAGAACATGCATCCAATGACACTAGGGGACTCTAGCTATGGTTTGTTTAGAATAACACACATGCAATGACATTGGTGGATCCATGTGTGGTTCATGAAAATAACATACATGCAATGACACTGGTGGATCCTTATGTGGTTTGTTTAGAAGAACAAACATGCAATGACACTAGTGGATCCATGTGTGGTTCATGAGAAGAACACACATCCAATGACACTGGTGGATCCTTATGTGGTTTGTTTAGAGGAACAGACATGCAATCATACTAGGTGGATCCGTATGTGGTTTATGGAAGTAACATACATGCAATGACTCAAGCTGTGATTCATGAAAATAACATACATGCAATGACACTGGTGGATCCTTATGTGTGGTTCATGAAACGAACAGACATGCAATGACACTAATGGATCCATATGTGGTTTCTCAGGAGAACACACATGCAATGACATTGGGTGTGGTTCATGAAAAGAACAGACATGCAATGACACTGGTAGATCCTTATGTGGTTCATGAAAAGAACACACATTCAATGACACTGGGTGTGGTTCATGAAAAGAACAGACATGCAATGACACTTGTGAATCCTTATGTGTGGTTCATGAAAAGAACAGACATGCAATGACACTGATGGATCCATATGTGGTTTGTCAGGAGAACACACATGCAATGACATTGGGTGTGGTTCATGAAAAGAAAAGACATGCAATGACACTGGTAGATCCTTATGTGGTTCAGGAAAAGAACACACATGCAATGATACTGGGTGTGTTCATGAAAAGAACAGACATGCAATGACACTGGTGGATCCTTATGTGTGGTTCATGAAAAGAACAGAAACATGCAATGACACTGGTGGATCCATATGTGGTTTGTCAGGAGAACACACATGCAATGACAGTTGGCGTTGTTCGTGAAAAGAACAGACATGCAATGACACTGGTAGATCCTTATGTGGTTCATGAAACGAACAGACATGCAATGACATTGGGTGTGGTTCATGAAAAGAATAGACATGCAATGACACTGGTGGATCCTTATGTGTGGTTCATGAAAAGAACAGACATGCAATGACACTAGTGGATCCATATGTGGTTTGTCACGAGAACACACATGCAATGACATTGGGTGCGGTTCATGAAAAGAATAGACATGCAATGACACTGGTAGATTCTTATGTGGTTCATGAAAAGAACAGACATGCAATGACATTAGGTGTGGTTCATGAAAAGAACAGATATGCAATGACACTGGTGGATCCTTATGTGTGGTTCATGAAAAGAACAGACATGCAATGACACTGGTGGATCCTTATGTGGTTTGTTTAGAAGAACACACATGCAATGACACTAGGTGTGGTTCATGAAAAGAATAGACATGCAATGACACTGGTGGATCCTTATGTGGTTTGTTTAGAGGAACACACATGCAATGACATTGGGGGTGGTTCATGAAAAGAACAGACATGCAATGACACTGGTGGATTCTTATGTGTGGTTCGTGAAAAGAACAGACATGCAATGATACTGGTGGATCCTTATGTGGTTTGTTTAGAAGAACACACATGGAATGACATTGGGTGTGGTTCATGAAAAGAACACACATCTAATGACACTGGTGGATCCTTATGTGGTTTGTTTAGAGGAACACACATGCAATGACATTGGGTGGATCCACGTGTGGTTCATGAGAAGAACACACATCCAATGACACTGGTAGATCCTTATGTGGTTCATGAAAAGAACAGACATGCAGTGACACCGGGTGTGGTTCATGAAAAGAAGAGACATGCAATGACACTGGGTGTGGTTCATGAAAAGAATAGACATCCAATGACTCTAGCTGTGGTTCATGAAAAGAACACACATGCAATGACACTGGGTGTGGTTCATGAAAAGAACAGCCATGCAATGACACTGGTGGATCCTTATGTGTGGTTCATGAAAAGAACAGAAATGCAAAGGCACTGGTGGATCCGTATGTGGTTTGTCAGGAGAACACACATGCAATGACATTGGGTGTGGTTCATGAAAAGAACAGACATGCAATGACACTGGTAGATCCTTATGTGGTTCATGAAAAGAATATACATGCAATGACATTGGGTGTGGTTGATGAAAAGAATAGACATGCAATGACACTAGTGGATCCTTATGTGGTTCATGAAAAGAAGAGACATGCAATGACACTGGTGGATCCTTATGTGGTTTGTTTAGAAGAACACACACATGCAATGACACTGGGTGTGGTTCATGAAAAGAACACACATCCAGTGACACTGGTGGATCCTTATGTGGTTTGTTTAGAGGAACATACATGCAATCACACTAGGTGGATCCATATGTGGTTTATGGAAGTAATAGACATGCAGTGACTCTAGCTATGATTCATCAAAAAAACAGACATGCAATGACATTGGTGGATCCATGTGTGGTTCATGGGAAGAACACACATCGAGTGACACTGGTGGACTCTAGTTGTGGTTTGTTTAGAATAACACACATGCAATGACACTGGTGGATCCATGTGTGGTTCATTAAAAGAACATACATGCAATGACACTGGTAGATCCTTATGTGGTTCATGAAAAGAATATACATGCAATGACATTGGGTGTGGTTTATGAAAAGAACACACATCCAATGACACTGGTGGATCCTTATGTGGTTTGTTTAGAGGAACACACATGCAATGACATTGGGTGGATCCACGTGTGTTTCATGAGAAGAACACACATCTAATGACACTGGTAGATCCTTATGTGGTTCATGAAAAGAATAGACATGTAGTGACACCGGGTGTGGTTCATGAAAAGAAGAGACATGTAATGACACTGGGTGTGGTTCATGAAAAGAATCGACATCCAATGACTCTAGCTGTGGTTCATGAAAAGAACACACATGCAATGACACACTGGGTGTGGTTCAAGAAAAGAACAGACATGCAATGACACTGGTGGATCCTTATGTGTGGTTCATGAAAAGAACACACATGCAATGGCACTGGTGGATCCATATGTGGTTTGTCAGCAGAACACACATGCAATGACATTGGGTGTGGTTCATGAAAAGAACAGACATGCAATGACACTGGTAGATCCTTATGTGGTTCATGAAAAGAACACACATGTAATGACACTGGGTGTGGTTCATGAAAAGAATAGACATGCAATGACACTTGTGGATCCTTATGTGTGGTTCATGAAAAGAACAGACATGCAATGACACTGGTGGATCCTTATGTGGTTTGTTTAGAAGAACAAACACATGCAACGACACTGGGTGTGGTTCATGAAAAGAACACACATCCAATGACACTGGTGGATCCTTATGTGGTTTGTTTAGAGGAACATACATGCAATCACACTAGGTGGATCCATATCTGGTTTATGGAAGTAACAGACATGCAATGACTCTAGCAGTGATTCATGAAAAGAACAGACATGCAATGACACTGGTGGATCCATATGTGGTTTGTTAGGAGAACACACATGCAATGACATTGGGTGTGGTTCATAAAAAGAATAGACATGCAATGACACTGGTAGATCCTTATGTGGTTCATGAAAAGAACACACATGTAATGACATTGGGTGTGGTTCATGAAAAGAACAGACATGCAATGACACTAGTGGATCCTTATGTGTGGTTCATGAAAAGAACATACATGCAATGACACTGGTGGATCCATATGTGGTTTGTCATGAGAACACACATGCAATGACATTGGGTGTGGTTCATGAAAAGAACAGACATGCAATGACATTGGTAGATACTTATGTGGTTCATGAAAAGAACAGACATGCAATGACATTGGGTGTGGTTCATGAAAATAATAGACATGCAATGACACTGGTGGATCCTTATGTGTGGTTCATGAAAAGAACAGACATGCAATGACACTGGTGGATCCTTATGTGGTTTGTTTAAAAGGAACACACATGCAATGACACTGGGTGTGGTTCATGAAAAGAACAGACATGCAATGACACTGGTGGATCCTTATGTGGTTTGTTTAGAGGAACACACATGCAATGACATTGGGTGTGGTTCATGAAAAGAACAGACATGCAATGACACTGGTAGATCCTTATGTGGTTCATGAAAAGAATATACATGCAATGACATTGGGTGTGGTTTATGAAAAGAACACACATCCAATGACACTGGTGGATCCTTATGTGGTTTGTTTAGAGGAACACACATGCAATGACATTGGGTGGATCCACGTGTGGTTCATGAGAAGAACACACATCTAATGACACTGGTAGATCCTTATGTGGTTCATGAAAAGAACAGACATGTAGTGACACCGGGTGTGGTTCATGAAAAGAAGAGACATGTAATGACACTGGGTGTGGTTCATGAAAAGAATAGACATCCAATGACTTCAGTTGTGGTTCATGAAAAGAACACACATGCAATGACACTGGGTGTGGTTCATGAAAAGAACAGTCATGCAATGACACTGGTGGATCCTTATGTGTGGTTCATGAAAAGAACACACATGCAATGGCACTGGTGGATCCATATGTGGTTTGTCAGGAGAACACATAGGCAATGACACTGAGTGTGGTTCATGAAAAGAACAGACATGCAATGACACTGGTAGATCCTTATGTGGTTCATGAAAAGAACACACATGTAATGACACTGGGTGTGGTTCATGAAAAGAATAGACATGCAATGACACTTGTGGATCCTTATGTGTGGTTCATGAAAAGAACAGACATGCAATGACACTGGTGGATCCTTATGTGGTTTATTTAGAAGAACACACACATGCAACGACACTAGGTGTGGTTCATGAAAAGAACACACATTCAATGACACTGGTGGATCCTTATGTGGTTTGTTTAGAGGAACATACATGCAATCACACTAGGTGGATCCATATCTGGTTTATGGAAAATGAGACATGCAATGACTCTAGCTGTGATTCATGAAAAGAACAGACATGCAATGACACTGGTGGATCCATGTGTGGTTCATGGGAAGAACATGCATCCAATGACACTAGGGGACTCTAGCTATGGTTTGTTTAGAATAACACACATGCAATGACATTGGTGGATCCATGTGTGGTTCATGAAAAGAACATACATGCAATGACACTGGTGGATCCTTATGTGGTTTGTTTAGAAGAACAAACATGCAATGACACTACTGGATCCATGTGTGGTTCATGAGAAGAACACACATCCAATGACACTGGTGGATCCTTATGTGGTTTGTTTAGAGGAACAGACATGCAATCATACTAGGTGGATCCGTATGTGGTTTATGGAAGTAACATACATGCAATGACTCAAGCTGTGATTCATGAAAAGAACATACATGCAATGACACTGGTGGATCCTTATGTGTGGTTCATGAAACGAACATACATGCAATGACACTAATGGATCCATATGTGGTTTCTCAGGAGAACACACATGCAATGACATTGGGTGTGGTTCATGAAAAGAACAGACATGCAATGACACTGGTAGATCCTTATGTGGTTCATGAAAAGAACACACATGCAATGACACTGGGTGTGGTTCATGAAAAGAACAGACATGCAATGACACTTGTGAATCCTTATGTGTGGTTCATGAAAAGAACAGACATGCAATGACACTGATGGATCCATATGTGGTTTGTCAGGAGAACACACATGCAATGACATTGGGTGTGGTTCATGAAAAGAAAAGACATGCAATGACACTGGTAGATCCTTATGTGGTTCAGGAAAAGAACACACATGCAATGATACTGTGTGTGTTCATGAAAAGAACAGACATGCAATGACACTGGTGGATCCTTATGTGTGGTTCATGAAAAGAACAGAAACATGCAATGACACTGGTGGATCCATATGTGGTTTGTCAGGAGAACACACATGCAATGACATTGGGCGTGGTTCATGAAAAGAACAGACATGCAATGACACTGGTAGATCCTTATGTGGTTCATGAAACGAACAGACATGCAATGACATTGGGTGTGGTTCATGAAAAGAATAGACATGCAATGACACTGGTGGATCCTTATGTGTGGTTCATGAAAAGAACAGACATGCAATGACACTAGTGGATCCATATGTGGTTTGTCACGAGAACACACATGCAATGACATTGGGTGCGGTTCATGAAAAGAATAGACATGCAATGACACTGGTAGATTCTTATGTGGTTCATGAAAAGAACAGACATGCAACGACACTAGGTGTGGTTCATGAAAAGAACACACATCCAATGACACTGGTGGATCCTTATGTGGTTTGTTTAGAGGAACATACATGCAATCACACTAGGTGGATCCATATCTGGTTTATGGAAGTAACAGACATGCAATGACTCTAGCTGTGATTCATGAAAAGAACAGACATGCAATGACACTGGTGGATCCATGTGTGGTTCATGGGAAGAACATGCATCCAATGACACTAGGGGACTCTAGCTATGGTTTGTTTAGAATAACACACATGCAATGACATTGGTGGATCCATGTGTGGTTCATGAAAAGAACATACATGCAATGACACTGGTGGATCCTTATGTGGTTTGTTTAGAAGAACAAACATGCAATGACACTAGTGGATCCATGTGTGGTTCATGAGAAGAACACACATCCAATGACACTGGTGGATCCTTATGTGGTTTGTTTAGAGGAACAGACATGCAATCATACTAGGTGGATCCGTATGTGGTTTATGGAAGTAACATACATGCAATGACTCAAGCTGTGATTCATGAAAAGAACATACATGCAATGACACTGGTGGATCCTTATGTGTGGTTCATGAAACGAACAGACATGCAATGACACTAATGGATCCATATGTGGTTTCTCAGGAGAACACACATGCAATGACATTGGGTGTGGTTCATGAAAAGAACAGACATGCAATGACACTGGTAGATCCTTATGTGGTTCATGAAAAGAACACACATGCAATGACACTGGGTGTGGTTCATGAAAAGAACAGACATGCAATGACACTTGTGAATCCTTATGTGTGGTTCATGAAAAGAACAGACATGCAATGACACTGATGGATCCATATGTGGTTTGTCAGGAGAACACACATGCAATGACATTGGGTGTGGTTCATGAAAAGAAAAGACATGCAATGACACTGGTAGATCCTTATGTGGTTCAGGAAAAGAACACACATGCAATGATACTGGGTGTGTTCATGAAAAGAACAGACATGCAATGACACTGGTGGATCCTTATGTGTGGTTCATGAAAAGAACAGAAACATGCAATGACACTGGTGGATCCATATGTGGTTTGTCAGGAGAACACACATGCAATGACATTGGGCGTGGTTCATGAAAAGAATGTACATGCAATGACACCGGTAGATCCTTATGTGGTTCATGAAACGAGACATGCAATGACACTGGGTGTGGTTCATGAAAAGAACAGACATGCAATGACACTGGTGGATCCTTATGTGGTTCATGAAAAGAAAAGACATGCAATGACACTAGTGGATCCATATGTGGTTTGTCACGAGAACACACATGCAATGACATTGGGTGCGGTTCATGAAAAGAATAGACATGCAATGACACTGGTAGATTCTTATGTGGTTCATGAAAAGAACAGACATGCAATGACATTAGGTGTGGTTCATGAAAAGAACAGATATGCAATGACACTGGTGGATCCTTATGTGTGGTTCATGAAAAGAACAGACATGCAATGACACTGGTGGATCCTTATGTGGTTTGTTTAGAAGAACACACATGCAATGACACTAGGTGTGGTTCATGAAAAGAATAGACATGCAATGACACTGGTGGATCCTTATGTGGTTTGTTTAGAGGAACACACATGCAATGACATTGGGGGTGGTTCATGAAAAGAACAGACATGCAATGACACTGGTGGATTCTTATGTGTGGTTCGTGAAAAGAACAGACATGCAATGATACTGGTGGATCCTTATGTGGTTTGTTTAGAAGAACACACATGGAATGACATTGGGTGTGGTTCATGAAAAGAACACACATCTAATGACACTGGTGGATCCTTATGTGGTTTGTTTAGAGGAACACACATGCAATGACATTGGGTGGATCCACGTGTGGTTCATGAGAAGAACACACATCCAATGACACTGGTAGATCCTTATGTGGTTCATGAAAAGAACAGACATGCAGTGACACCGGGTGTGGTTCATGAAAAGAAGAGACATGCAATGACACTGGGTGTGGTTCATGAAAAGAATAGACATCCAATGACTCTAGCTGTGGTTCATGAAAAGAACACACATGCAATGACACTGGGTGTGGTTCATGAAAAGAACAGCCATGCAATGACACTGGTGGATCCTTATGTGTGGTTCATGAAAAGAAATGTAAATGCAAAGGCATGGTGGATCCGTATGTGGTTTGTCAGAGAACACACATGCAATGACATTGGGTGGTTCATGAAAAGAACAGACATGCAATGACACTGGTAGATCCTTATGTGGTTCATGAAAAGAATATACATGCAATGACATTGGGTGTGGTTGATGAAAAGAATAGACATGCAATGACACTAGTGGATCCTTATGTGTGGTTCATGAAAAGAAGAGACATGCAATGACACTGGTGGATCCTTATGTGGTTTGTTTAGAAGAACACACACATGCAATGACACTGGGTGTGGTTCATGAAAAGAACACACATCCAGTGACACTGGTGGATCCTTATGTGGTTTGTTTAGAGGAACATACATGCAATCACACTAGGTGGATCCATATGTGGTTTATGGAAGTAATAGACATGCAGTGACTCTAGCTATGATTCATCAAAAAAACAGACATGCAATGACATTGGTGGATCCATGTGTGGTTCATGGGAAGAACACACATCGAGTGACACTGGTGGACTCTAGTTGTGGTTTGTTTAGAATAACACACATGCAATGACACTGGTGGATCCATGTGTGGTTCATTAAAAGAACATACATGCAATGACACTGGTAGATCCTTATGTGGTTCATGAAAAGAATATACATGCAATGACATTGGGTGTGGTTTATGAAAAGAACACACATCCAATGACACTGGTGGATCCTTATGTGGTTTGTTTAGAGGAACACACATGCAATGACATTGGGTGGATCCACGTGTGTTTCATGAGAAGAACACACATCTAATGACACTGGTAGATCCTTATGTGGTTCATGAAAAGAATAGACATGTAGTGACACCGGTGTCATGAAAAGAAGAGACATGTAATGACACTGGGTGTGGTTCATGAAAAGAATCGACATCCAATGACTCTAGCTTTGGTTCATGAAAAGAACACACATGCAATCACACACTGGGTGTGGTTCATGAAAAGAACAGACATGCAATAACACTGGTGGATCCTTATGTGTGGTTCATGAAAAGAACACACATGCAATGGCACTGGTGGATCCATATGTGGTTTGTCAGGAGAACACACATGCAATGACATTGGGTGTGGTTCATGAAAAGAACAGACATGCAATGACACTGGTAGATCCTTATGTGGTTCATGAAAAGAACACACATGTAATGACACTGGGTGTGGTTCATGAAAAGAATAGACATGCAATGACACTTGTGTATCCTTATGTGTGGTTCATGAAAAGAATAGACATGCAATGACACTGGTGGATCCTTATGTGGTTTGTTTAGAAGAACACACACATGCAACGACACTAGGTGTGGTTCATGAAAAGAACACACATCCAATGACACTGGTGGATCCTTATGTGGTTTGTTTAGAGGAACATACATGCAATCACACTAGGTGGATCCATATCTGGTTTATGGAAGTAACAGACATGCAATGACTCTAGCTGTGATTCATGAAAAGAACAGACATGCAATGACACTGGTGGATCCATGTGTGGTTCATGGGAAGGACACGCATCCAATGACACTGGTGGACTCTAGCTGTGGTTTGTTTAGAATAACACACATGCAATGACACTGGTGGATCCATGTGTGGTTTATGAAAAGAACATACATGCAATGACACTGGTGGATCCTTATGTGGTTTGTTTAGAGGAACAAACATGCAATGACACTGGTGGATCCATGTGTGGTTCATGAGAAGAACACACATCCAATGACACTGGTGGATCCTTATCTGGTTTGTTTAGAGGAACAGACATGCAATCATACTAGGTGGATCCATATGTGGTTTATGGAAGTAACAGACATGCAATGACTCAAGCTGTGATTCATGAAAACAACATACATGCAATGACACTGGTGGATCCATGTGTGGTTCATGAAAAGAACAGACATGCAATGACACTTGTGGATCCTTATGTGTGGTTCATGAAACGAACAGACATGCAATGACACTAGTGGATCCATATGTGGTTTCTCAGGAGAACACACATGCAATGACATTGGGTGTGGTTCATGAAAAGAACAGATATGCAATGACACTAGTAGATCCTTATGTGGTTCATGAAAAGAACACATAGGCAATGACACTGGGTGTGGTTCATGAAAAGAACAGACATGCAATGACACTTGTGAATCCTTATGTGTGGTTCATGAAAAGAACAGACATGCAATGACACTGATGGATCCATATGTGGTTTGTCAGGAGAACACACATGCAATGACATTGGGTGTGGTTCATGAAAAGAAAAGACATGCAATGACACTGGTAGATCCTTATGTGGTTCAGGAAAAGAACACACATGCAATGATACTGGGTGTGTTCATGAAAAGAACAGACATGCAATGACACTGGTGGATCCTTATGTGTGGTTCATGAAAAGAACAGACATGCAATGACACTAGTGGATCCATATGTGGTTTGTTAGGAGAACACACATGCAATGACATTGGGCGTGGTTCATGAAAAGAACAAACATGCAATGACACTGGTAGATCCTTATGTCGTTCATGAAACGAACAGACATGCAATGACATTGGGTGTGGTTCATGAAAAGAACAGACATGCAATGACACTGGTGGATCCTTATGTGTGGTTCATGAAAAGAACAGACATGCAATGACACTAGTGGATCCATATGTGGTTTGTCATGAGAACACACATGCAATGACATTGGGTGCGGTTCATGAAAAGAACAGACATGCAATGACACTGTTAGATCCTTATGTGGTTCATGAAAAGAACAGACATGCAATGACATTGGGTGTGGTTCATGAAAATAATAGATATGCAATGACACTGGTCAAACCCTTATTTGTGGTTCATGAAAAGAACAGACATGCAATGACACTGGTGGATCCTTATGTGGTTTGTTTAGAAGAACACACATGCAATGACACTAGGTGTGGTTCATGAAAAGAACAGACATGCAATGACACTGGTGGATCCTTATGTGGTTTGTTTAGAGGAACACACATGCAATGACATTGGGGGTGGTTCATGAAAAGAACAGACATGCAATGACACTGGTGGATCCTTATGTGTGGTTCGTGAAAAGAACATACATGCAATGACAATGGTGGATACTTATGTGGTTTGTTTAGAAGAACACACATGGAATGATATTGGGTGTGGTTCATGAAAAGAACACACATCCAATGACACTGGTGGATCCTTATGTGGTTTGTTTAGAGGAACACACATGCAATGACATTGGGTGGATCCACGTGTGGTTCATGAGAAGAACACACATCCAATGACACTGGTAGATCCTTATGTGGTTCATGAAAAGAACAGACATGCAGTGACACCGGGTGTGGTTCATGAAAAGAAGAGACATGCAATGACACTGGGTGTGGTTCATGAAAAGAATAGACATCCAATGACTCTAGTTGTGGTTCATGAAAAGAACACACATGCAATGGCACTGGGTGTGGTTCATGAAAAGAACAGACATGAAATGACACTGGTGGATCCTTATGTGTGGTTCATGAAAAGAACAGACATGCAATGGCACTGGTGGATCCATATGTGGTTTGTCAGGAGAACACACATGCAATGACATTGGGTGTGGTTCATGAAAAGAACAGACATGCAATGACACTAGTAGATCCTTATGTGGTTCATGAAAAGAACAGACATGCAATGACATTGGGTGTGGTTCATGAAAAGAACAGACATGCAATGACACTGGTGGATCCTTATGTGTGGTTCATGAAAAGAACATACATGCAATGACACTGGTGGATCCTTATGTGGTTTGTTTAGAAGAACACACACATGCAATGACACTGGGTGTGGTTCATGAAAAGAACACACATCCAATGACACTGGTGGATCCTTATGTGGTTTGTTTAGAGGAACATACATGCAATCACACTAGGTGGATCCAATGCACGATTGTCGACGGGACGCTGCAATTTATTGCCACTTGATTTTAATCAGACATATGCCATTTTTACGCAGCGCTCTCAATCTCACTTCCAACTGGGCCCTACCGCTAGTACCTTGCATGAGTCAAGGCCCCCCTCGAGTAGATCTAACATTGCTAGAAATTAGTTCCGCGCCACTTGCATGCAGTGGAATCGAGGTCTGCCATGAGCGTGTTTTCAATGCAGCTCTAAAGTGGAGACCGTGGCTGTTTCAAAAAAAAGGGAACCGAAAAAAAGGGTGGAGATCGTGGTAGTCCCCCGCCCGTCCCGCCCACCACACTTGTCCACTCGAGGACTACGAACAGTCCGGTGTTTATAACCCCCCTCGACCTTCTTCTTCCATGAGCTCGTGTCATTTACTCCCAGTTTGTCTAGTCCCATGACCCCAATCTACACCTGTCACGCGCATCGAAGCTCCTTCGTCTGCACAACCTCCTTCCCTTGGTGCGCCATGAAGCGTACGCGTGGAGACGATCCGGAGGTGAAGCCAATTGAAGGCGCAGCAGCAGATGGCTCGGTCATCGCCAAGCAGGTGGAGGCGTCTTCCGGCACACGAACGCCGCTTCACGCCCATTGCCGAGGGTGCGAACTCATCTGTCAGCCAAGCGATGGCGTCGCCGAACAGCTGGTGGTAGCCGTCGCCACCGAGCAGCAGTTGGTAGCCGTCGCCGCCGAGCAGCAAGTGGTAGCCATCACCGCCAAGCAGCAGGTAGTAGCCGTCGCTGCCGAGCAGCAGGTGGCCGACAACGTCGTGGCCGACAACATCGTGGTGCCAGCGGCAGATCTGTATGGGGGGCAGGCGACAGGCGGAGGCAATCCGGTGATCTACATCGATGACCCCATCGCCGTTCAAGAAATCTTCGACGTAATCGCGGAGAATGATGAGTTCGAGGAGGAGGTCCCTGATGAGGAGTCCGAGGTACTACATTGCTAGCTTCTCTAGTCGCAGTTTTCACTGTTCATACATAGGATTTGCTCAATCGTGTACAGATTATTTTGCTCTTGAAGTAGGGTAGTATATATATGATTCGATTGGTTGATTGATGCATCTGCCATCTAGTCACAAAACCCCAATCCGTCTAGTCACAAAACCCTAATCTGCTCATCTGCCATCTAGTTGAGTTTGCTAGTTGAGTGTTCATTTTGATACACAGCAGGCCTATAACATTATATTTCTATTCCTTACTGAGCCCAATGATTCAATTTTGCCCCAAAATAGTGCAAGGGCATCTGATGGTCTCGTTTTCTTAGGGACGGTTAGTGGCCCTGAGGCAGCAATGCACATAAACAATATAGGTTGTGCTGTTGGTATTTTGCTTCTCCGACTCCATCGCTGAAAAAAATGAGGGCCTAATTTTTTCTCTCATATGGAACCTAAATATATAATATTTGTATTGTTTCTGATCTATAAAAGCGTTGTATGATGCATTTGTATATCCCTGAATATTGTTCTATACGATTACATTTCAATTTATTATTGTGGCCAATGATTCAAATTTGCCCCAAAGAGAGGCAGACACATTGGTGTCAAATTTTTATAGGGATGAGTGAGCGAACCTGGGGCCATGTACAAGATCAATATAAGCTGTGCAATTGTTACTTGGTTCGCTTACGCCATCTCTGTAGAAACTTATGAGGCTGCAATCTTTATTCTACATTCATAGAACTATGATATTTGAATTATCTATTCCATGCATTCATAGTGTATAAGAATTACATTTTAGTTTGTCACCAAGGCCGATGATTGAAATTTGCCCCAAAAGAGTTCAAGGGGAGACACGTATGATGGTGTCGTGTTTTAGGGATGGGTTGGTGAACCTGAGGCAGCAATGCACACAAACAATATAGGTTGTGATGTTGGTACTTTGGTTCCCAACTCCATCTCTGAAACAAATTATGAGGCCCTTGATTTATTCTCATATGGAACTACATATATGATCCTTGAATTGTTTCTGGTCTTTTAATGATTGGTATGATGCATATGTATATGAATGGTTTTGATCATAAGTATTTTTAACATGTACCTAAAGATTAATTGTTTGGTTTTTTATTTATAATTACAATATTTGGGCTTGTTTTTGTACCTGACTATGTATATCCCTGAATAATGTTTTGTACGATTACATTTTAATTTCTTATTGTGGCCAATGATTCAAATTTGCCCCAAAAGAGAGGCAGACACATTGGTGTCAGATTTTTTCAGGGACGAGTTGGTGAACCTGGGGCGATGTACAAGAACAATATAGGCTGTGCAATTGTTACTTGGTTCACTTACGCCGTCCCTGTAGAAACTTATGAGGCCTTATTCTTTATTCTACCTTCATAGAACTATGATATTCGAATTACCTATTTCATGCATTCGGTGTATAAGAATTACATTTTAGTTTGTCACCGAGGCCGATGATTGAAATTTTCCCCAAAAGAGTTCAAGGGGAGACACGTATGACGGTGTCGTGTTTTAGGGATGGGTTGGTGAACGTGAGGCAACAATGCACACAAACAATATAGGTTGTGTTGTTGGTACTTTGGTTCTCCAACTCCACCTCTGAAACAAATTTTGAGGCCCTAGATTTATTCTCATATGGAACTACATATATGATCCTTGAATTGTTTCTGATCTTTTAATGATTAGTATGATGCATATGTATATGAATGGTTTTGATCATAATTATTTTTAACATGCACCTGAAAATTAATTGTTTAGTTTTTTTATTTATAATTACAATATTTAGGCTTGTTTTTGTACCTGACTATGTATATCCTTGAATAATGTTTTGTATGATTACATTTCAATTTCTTATTGTGGCCACTGATTCAAATTTGCCCCAAAAGAGAGGCAGACACATTGGTGTCAGATTTTTTCAGGGACGAGTTAGTGAACCTGGGGCGATGTACAACAACAATATAGGCTGTGCAATTGTTACTTGGTTCACTCATGCCGTCCCTGAATAAACTTATGAGGCTGCAATCTTTATTCTACATTCATAGAACTATGATATTCAAATTATCTATTCCATGCATTAATAGTGTATAAGAATTACATTTTAGTTTATCACCGAGGCCGATGATTGAAATTAGCCACAAAAGAGTTCAAGGGGAGACACGTATGATGGTGTCGTGTTTTAGGGATGGGTTGGTGAACCTGAGGCAGCAATGCACACAAACAATATAGGTTGTGATGTTGGTACTT
This sequence comes from Avena insularis, assembly GCA_023614405.1. Lineage (NCBI taxonomy): Eukaryota > Viridiplantae > Streptophyta > Magnoliopsida > Poales > Poaceae > Avena > Avena insularis. Next base: position 440,206,770 of record CM042694.1, on the reverse strand, counting down.
TGGTTCGCCAACTCCATCTCTGAAACAAATTATGAGACCCTAGATTTATTCTCATATGGAACTACATATATGATCCTTGAATTGTTTCTGATCTTTTAATGATTGGTATGATGCATATGTATATGAATGGTTTTGATCATAAGTATTTTTAACATGCACCTGAAGATTAATTGTTTGGTTTTTTATTTATAATTACAATATTGAGGCTTGTTTTTGTACCTGACTATGTATATCCCTGAATAATGTTTTATACGATTACATTTCAATTTCTTATTGTGGCCAATGATTCAAATTTGTACCAAAAGAGAGGCAGACACATTGGTGTCAGATTTTTTCAGGGATGAGTTAGTGAACCTGGGGCGATGTACAACAACATTACAGGTTGTGCAATTGTTACTTGGTTCGCTGACTCCATCCCTGAAGAAACTTATGAGGCCGCAATCTTTATCCTACATTCACTCTGATGCAATTATTTGTCATTGTGTTGAGATGAAATGATATATGAACCGATCAAACTATTGCTGAGATGCTTTATCTTTGATATCCACGGATATATTGTCTTACATATACACGTTGTCAATTCTTGAGTTGTAATACAATTCAATCATATGTATGAGTTCTAAGTTATGTTCTTAAAAATCAACAAGATGATGATGATGAAGTGGATGATAGCAAGGTATCCAGGGACAACAAGAGCCACTACGTGCTGAGGCGGTTATGTTGTGGGCTAATCCGTTTCCACTGTAGGGGGGACTGTTTTGTCCATTCTGTGGCAGAGCAATCAACGTGGACCTCAACAGCATGATCCAGCACGCGGAGGGCGTTGGCAGAGGCGGAGGCAGAAGGCATAGGCCGATTACCTTGGCACGGCACGCAGCCTATGGCAAATTCCTCCGGGAGTATGTCAGGACTGGCCTGTATCCCATCGACTAGGCTGTCGCTGCCTCCTGCTGATAAACCCCTGCCCTGCTAGGCGTCTCCCTGTCCCGACCTCCTGCTGCAGCCCCTGCTTTTATTTTGTTCTAGTTAATTATTACCTGTGTGTGGCATGTCAGACAATATATCCGTGGTGTCTCTGGTGAACCTTCTATATTAATTTACTCCTTTATATGGAGTTCCTTAAAGTTTCTAGTGTTCAATTATATTTACTGATCATGCTCATGCACACTACAAAGTATTTCTAGTGCTCGATTATATTATAATTGTCAAGAAATACATCAACAAGTTAAATTGGTCGAAATTTTGTATTGAAGTAACTAAATGTATCACACACATAATAAACTAGAAACTAAAATCTAGTTCGAACACATAATGTATCACCACCACTTGTTGTCGTCCTTGACTTGCTTCCCCTTCAGCCGCTTGATGTCGCCACTGTCCCAAGATCCTGCCGTCCTGAAACCGCATTCTCCTCGCTTCTTCTCTGGGCTAGCTTGCAACCAGGGCATAGCTCTTCATAAAAACCCTGCCTTAACCATCCCATCTTTCATGGTAATGAGCTTACTATACAACTCGTACGCCATGTAGGCGTCTCTGGCTGCATACTCGAGGCACACCTGGCTCATTGGCTTCCACTCCCAGTAGTGGTGATCGAGTCGCTTCAATTTCTTCAGTTTTTCATAGGATTTATAGATGATTTATGCTGCTAGATAACCCAAGCCAACCTTCGCTGGGTATGAGTTGATCTTTTACAGAATTTGGATGTAGATGTTGTGCCCTCCGATTTTTATCAACGCGAGAAAGCATAATTGTGTCATTTGTGATATCCACGCTAGTGAAAGTTATCCCTTTCCTACACAAGAACTCGACCAGAGCCGCATAACGATCTCAGTTGGTTTACTCCTGCACTTAGATGGTTCTAGGGATGTAAGGAACAAGGGATGCAATGGTGATCTCAAATTTAAATTTCACATACCTGTAGAAGTGGTAAACGAGGACCTCCTCATGTATGGAGATTTGCATGACAGCGATCTCTTGTGGAGGATTTTTTCGCTTATTTGCACGGGTGTACTCCAAGTCTAGCCCCACAAACTTGTGCTTCTATTTCTCAAGCAATTGCTCAAACCTGGCGAGAGTTGTATCCACAGTCGCTTCATCATTTGTGTACACCACTGTCAAAGTCGTGGTGCCATGGGCAGGGACCAAGTGGGTCTCTGTTGTGCGTTTCCCATCGTCCATGCCTGCAAGGAAATGGGTGAAAGGAAATGTCTGCAAGGAATTGCCTGCGAGAGGAAGAAGAAGATGAACCGACGGTTCTAGAACAGAGGAAGAAGAAGCGCCCAGGAAAAACTGCAGAGGAATGACTGAGGAAGAGGAATGACTGCAGAAGAAACGTGATAACTGCAACTTTCGGTTCGAGAACTCACCGTGGTTACATGGAGATCATGGCAGTGTCGCGGTTCAACAAGTGGGACCAGTTCCTACGAGAATATGAAATTAGCTGTGCATTTTTCTATGCGAGAAATTGAGAGAAGTCATTTATATTTTGTCTTTCATAATTAAACACAATGAAGTTGGTACATCCCAAGAGATTTGAACAAAAGAGATTTGCTAGTTTAACATACAACAACACTTACAGGCCCAACATGGCAGAACTTGGAGAGCCCCAGAACTTGAGCTACCACAGAGACCTCGACAGAGGTGGCAGAATTGGTGCGGGTGCAACCACAGCGATGGCAAGCTCGGATTCTAGAGGAGGAAAACAGAACCGAGCATGGTCGACAAGGTGATAGATCTCACCGGGAACCAATTCTCGTCCCCGACCGTGCCATGGGTGCGTCCACGGTGAGGGCGATCTCCGACTCGGGATGGGGAGGAGAGCGGGGTCGAGCAGCTTCGTCACTTCCTAGCTCTGTGTCATGGCCGCGACCACAGATTGCCGCTCTGGGGAAGAAGACGCGTAATGGATGCAGGTGCCAACGCTGCAAGCCTACAGGGAGGAGAGCTGGGCCGAGTAGGTTCGTCCACGTCCCAGCTCCGTGCCATGGCTGCGACGCCCCACAGATTGCCGCTCCAGGGAAGAAGAAGACGCGTAATGGATGAAGGCGCCAACGCTACAAGCCTAATTGACACCTAAGCGACGGGAGCGACGGGAGCGACATAACGGCGAGAACTGACAGGGGGGCCCAACTTGACGATCGTTAGCCTGATTTTTTGTATTGAAACGTAAAGTTGAATTCGTGCCGAAAAAGACCCTCTGAGTATTTGGCACACCAACTGTAGTCATCGCAGATGATTTCAGGGAACTCGGGTACCACGTTGCCTAGACACCCCAACTTTCGGGCCGCAAAATGATATTCTCTGCTAAAAGGGCATGCAAACTTCAATATTTGAAGTGAGCATAGTGGAGTTGGAATCTTCACCATGATGAAAATGTTATAAGAGTTTAATTTCATCGGAGATGATGAAGATGCTTGCATTTGCAAGAAATTAAGTGGGAGCGCTGAGACAAATTTCCAATACATTATGCAAAGTACATATTGTTGATTGGAAATGATGTATCTTTTATTGACACAAGTTAAGAATTTCATTAAAATAGGATTTCGATGAAAGACTTGGGCAAAACCGGAATATTTGGCATCAATGTCTATATGGATAGATTGAGGCACAAATATGGTTCAATATGGAAACAACAAGAAAGCTTCTTGCTGCATGGGAAGGATTGTATCAAGATTCAAGTGTTTCAACACTTGGTGAGTAAAATCACATGAAGATTTTGATCAATTATACCGTGATATGTATATATCCAGATATGTCCTATGCTGTAAATGTTATGAGCACATACCAGAATGATTCATAAGATGATCACTGGATGATAGTAAAGATATTCTTATGAGCTCTGGAAGAACTAAGAATATATCATGTACAAGTGACAAATAGTTAAAGGTAGTTCATTGTAAAGTGTTACATTGATACTAGTTTTGTCACAAGATACAAATTAAATTTAACTCAATTTAGACTATGGGTGGCACAATGTAATGGAAAGGATGTTCCATGATGGATTTGGATGAGTTCCAAAGTTGAGACATTGTGATGGATACTACAACAAAAGGCTAAGTATATGACTTCTATAGTAGCAGCAAAGAAGGGCATTTGTGTTAAGTAGTTTGTTATCAAACTAGGTGTGGTTCAAAGTGGGATAATACTATGAAGATATATTGTATGAAAATAATATCAACATATTTTAACCCGAATGAACTAAAGGTCTCACCAAAGGACCAAATTTATACAATGATATCTCATTTGAGAATGAGTGATGCGTAGAGACGCAAAGACATGCAAATACACACGGACCTGAAACTGTCAGATCCAGAGATTATGTTAACCACTAGCAATCGCGTATATGCAACACCATAAAGCCATAGGTTTTCAATACACAAAGTTTTTCAAACTAGATTATTGACTCTAGTGCAAGTGGGAGACTGAAGGGAATATGCCCGAGAGGCAATAATAAAGTGGTTATTATCTTATTCCATGTTTATGATAAATGTTTATTTTGCATGCTATAATTGTATTATTTGGAAACGTTAATACATGTGTGTTTAATAAACAAAAGGAAAGTTCCTAGTTATGCCTCTCTTATAAACTAGCTCGTTGATTAACAAGATGATCGAGGTTTCCTGATCATGGACATTGGATGTCGTTAATAACGAGGTCACAACATTGGTGGAATGATGTGATGAACATTCATCTGAAGTATAGCATTACGATCAAAGTCATTATGTTTATATTGCTATAACATCATACGAAGTAATCTTAGTCCTTAGACCATGAGATCATGTTAATTGCTAACATCGGAAGAGTAACTTGATAACATCAAACGTCACACCGTAAAAGGGTGACTATAAAGGTGGGTTCAGATACTCCGAAGGCCTTATGTTGAGGCTCATGGATCAAGAGTGGAATTTGTCAATCCTGATGACGGATAGATATACTATGGGCCCTCTCGGTGATATCACATTAAGATAGCTTGCAAGCAAGTGATGTGATCACTAGAATGTTATATCACGGGAACGAGAAAAGAGTGCATGTCGGTAACGAGATCAAACTAGGTATTTGGATGCTGATGATCAAATCTCGGACATGTAATATATCACGAGACAAAGGGATTTAGTTACTAGTGTTAAAGGTTCACACGATCACAAGAGTCATCGTTGAATGTGTGGGAGTCAGTACGGATCTCCAGGTCCCACTGCTGATTATTGATCGGAGAGGGGTCTCGATCATGTTTGCATTTTTTGCAAACCGTAGGGTGACACACTTAAGGGATACCTACACCATTTAGGAGCAAATATGTTTCAGATAAATATTAAGAAAGCGCTGGAATCATTTCGATGGAAACAGGAATTGTTTCGGGTGAAATTGCTGAAACTGGTTCCGCATGTGATATTGAAATGTTGCAGGGAGTTTTATGTGAATGTTTGTTAATTAAAGTAATTAACAAAATTCTGAATAAAATAAATAAAAGTGTTTTATTTAATGAGAGCTTGCATTAAATTTGGTGGAAATTTAATGCATGTGAGTGGACATGAGTGGGGGTGTGTGTTTATGTGAGTGGGAGTTCCACCCACATGAATGAGGGAGATGTGGGGGCACCCACCATGGTCGGCGCCATGCCCCCTTGGGTTGCCCCCCTCCCCTATATAAGGAGCACCTCCTCCTCCTCTCCTCTTGCACCACCTCCTCGTGAAGGTTCTCTTCTCCCTCTAGTTATTCCCCATGGTCTCGGATTAGCGAGATACATGTTCCCGCTGGCTTTATCTGGAAAAGAGTTGCTGCTTCCACTGCATCGCTGGAGCGAGGAGCTGGAGGTTATTCGGTGGACCGAACGTGTGTGCAATCACGGATGCACCGCTACTTTGCGGTGCTGGACTTGATGGTGATGGACCTGATGGTGCTGGAACTGTGATGACTCGTGATTGATGAGCTCGTTGGGGAACCCCATGAGGAAGGTATGATGAGTACAGAAGTAAGTTTCCCTCAGTTATGAAACCAAGGTTATCGAACCAAGAGGTGCTAGTAGCAACGTGAAGACCTACACAACACAACCACAGAACTTTGTCCCCAACTTGCGATGAGGTTGTCAATCTCACCGGTTTTGCTGAAAAAACAAAGGATTAAACGTATCGAATGGAAGGAAGTAACAGTTTGCAGAAAGTAAACACAAAGCAGTAAACAGTTTGTAGATTGTATGTAAAAGAAAGGACCGAGATCCATAGTTCACTAGAGGTGGCTCTCCTTAAGATAGATAACATGGTGGGTGAACAAATTACAGTGGGGCAATTGACAAACATCGAGAAAGCATACAAGCATATACTAATCATCTTTACTCCTTTGAGACTTGATTGGGCATTACAACATTATACATAGACCGCCATCCAACTGCATCTATGACTAATAATCCACCTTCAGGTTATCATTCGAACCCCCTCCAGTATTAAGTTGCAAGCAACAGATTATTGCTTTAATTATGTAAAGTAAATAATACGATTCTATGAACAAAGGATTGTTGTTTTCTCCTAGTAGCAACAAGCATCTAGTACCTTGGAGATTTCGTCACTTCCCATTACCGAGGCATGAACCCACTATCGAGCATAAATACTAACTCTTGGAGTTGCTAGCATCTACTTGGCCAAGATAGCTACTAACAATGGAAAGCGTGCAAGATCACAAATAACAAAGACATGATAGAATCAATAATCAATCTGAAATAGCATCTCAATATCCATCGGATCCCCGCAAACACAACATGCAGAATTACAAATAGATGATCTTGATCATGAACGGAGCTCACAAGATCTAGACATGAAAGCACAAAGGAAGAGAACCAGCCATCTAGCTACTACATGGACCCGTAGTCTAGAGATGAACTACTCACGCATCACACTGGAGGCTTGCATGATGATGAAGAAGGCCTCCAGGGTGAATTCCCCTCTCCGGCAGGGTGCCGGGAAGAGCTTCAGATCCCTCCCGATCTAGGGATGGAGATGACGGCGGCTATAGACTATTTTGTGGATTTTTGATCGGGTACTTAGGGTTTTGGTCCCGAAGGCAATATATAGGCGGAAGGAGAGGCCGAGGGGGTGCCTGGGCTGGCCACACCACCCCCTGGCGCGGCCAGGCCTGGCCCATGCGGCCAGGTGGTGTGGCTGCCCTCTGGATCCTCTCCTCTCGTATTCTGGCTCCAGATGTCTTCCAGTAAAATAGCGACTTTGGCTTTTGTCCCGTCCAATTCCGAGAATATTCATTTTCTGACTTCCTGGAACCAAAAACAGCAGAAAACATGCAATTGGCACTATGGCTCTTGTTTATAGGTTAGTCCAAGAAATCATATGAAAAGTACTCCAAAGTGTGGAAAAAACACAAGAAAGTAGATAAAACCAAGCATGGAACATCAAAAATTATAGATACATTTGTGATGTATCAACATCCCCAAGCTTAACTCCTGCTCGTCCTCGAGTAGGTAAGTGATAAAAAGAAAGAATAATTTTTGAGGTGACATGCACCATCATAAACTTGATGAAAGTACTTGTAAAACATTTGAAGCTAGGATCATAGTACTTCAATCATATCATGAAAGACAAAGTTCTAGCAATAAGACAAAGAAACTATTGTGCAACATGAAAAGGCACAAACAAAAGATTCATGAATAACAATGCTTTGCAAGACGTTTGTTTGTTTCACATAAAGAAAACATAGCATAATAGCATTTAGCTTGTCCCTCATAGAGTAGCAAGTATAAATGCATAGGACACCTTCAAAGTTCATAAGAGTGACTAGATACAAATAGTTTAAAACAAGTAATATCAAGTTATGCATCAATCAACTAGTCTTCTGACAATGCACATAGAACTAAGAATGGCCACTATGCTCTCAAAATAGGTGCATAAAGGTAGAAGGTGGAGACTCAATATAATGGTGGAAGAAAGGCCTTCATAGAAGGAAGTATGGATTCAAGTCTCATAAAGAGCTTCTAAAAATTATGGTACTTATAGCTTTCAGCTCTCATTGCCCCTATCATAAGCATCTTGAAGTGATTAAGGTTAAAGTGAACAAACTATGGTGTACATTCTTGACAAAGTATAAGTTAGAAATCTCATGTCCCTTGAATACGAGGTCCGCTCCTCATGCTACTCAAGTTTAGTCACCGGTAAGTTCTTGTCATCGTAAGTACATGTGTATCATAGAGAACCGCCAACGGGGTACCCCTTGCCCGATGATACGGAAGAATCCCCGTATCAAAATGACAAGGCAAGCAGACAACAAGAATCTCAGCAATCTTCTTATTTACCATGGGAATATGGTGCTTTTTTCTCTCTTTCCTCTTTTCATAATCTCTTTTTTTCTTTTTCTTTTTTCTCAATATAGGACTCTTTTTTATAAGAAGAATGCTTCATAGACAGCTCATTATGGTTATGCTGCAGGTTTCCACCATGTCAGCATGGATTAGACCAGCTGCCCAGGCATTTCTCTAACACATATACATAACTCCATGGACTTACAAGCTCCCCTTTCATTTCACACCGACGACATCCATAGACAAAAGAGCATGATATCAACTAGGTACAAAGTACCCGTGCAATGTTGAAAGCGCTCCGCATGATAGCATGGTTCTGCTAATCCCCAACAAATAAGTGCAAGCATATACAACATAGACGACACAATGGTTCAAGTTTATTAAGGGCAAGAAAAGTAAAGTGTGCCATCAAGTTCGTGAGAGCTTTAATCACTAGTTTTCTCATAACAAGTTTAATTTGGAAGGTAGATAAAAACATGAATATACTTGGAATAGCATATGCTAGTAGGTAGGTATGGTGGAATCTTTGGAATAACTTGGTTTAGGGAGTTGGATGCATGAGTGGAACTCATACTTAGTTACGGAGGCTAGCAAAAGACTAGGAGCGACCAACTAAGAGAGCAATAATGGCCATAATCATGCAGAGCATCAAAACATCATTGATCAAAGCATAAAGTGATACTACAAGTTGAAAACTAAAGGATCATAAAGGCTATGGTGACTTGGGATAGTCATACATGGTGTGAGCATGCGCCAAGTCAACCCAAATAAAGCATCAAAAGAGAATACCACAATACTATGCTTTAATATGCTAAAACAACGGATGATTCATCCAAGGCACATTAAGCAATCTCAGTTGTTTATAACAAGTCATGCTACATCAAAGAATACTAAGCATAAATCCAAAACAATATCAAGCATGGCATGACAAAGCATAGGCCACAGTCCAAAACAAGCTCTCTTTACCACTTAAGCATGAACTTTCCTACTCTTTTCCAAACCAAACCAAACTATTTGAAAACCAATGTATGAAAGAGGGGGTCCAACCAATTCATTCAGCAAACTAATCAAACAAAGCAAACGAAAAACCAAAACGAAAAAGAAAAAGAAGATGCTCCAAGAACAAAAAAATTGTGCATGAAACGATAAAAATGAAGAGTTTGGAAGCAACCTGGAATTTTTATTGATGAAGAGGGGGATGCCTTGGGCATCCCCAAGCTTTGATGCTTGTAATTCTTGGATATTTCTTGGGGTGACACGTGTGGCATCCCCAAGCTTGAGCTTTAGTCCATCCTTCATCTCATTACTCATTCCTTCCATACACCTAAAATTTTTCCTTCATACAAAACTTCACACAATCTTTATTAGCAACATTAGTGCACTCAAGATAATAAGTCTTTAGGTTCAGTTCTAACACCAATAAACTTCCATTAGAACACTAGCTACTGTAGCACTTCCCTCAAAAAGCTCAATTCCCCAAAAGAACTCAAAAAGGAACCAACAAGAAGCAAATGCAGAAAATGGTAGAAATCTGTCAAAACAGACCAGCAGGTAAAGACGAATTTTTTTGAAGACTTTCTGTTGCTCAAATCAAAAAGTGTTGAACTAACTAAAGTTAGATAACAACCTAGGGCAGAATCACAAAACTTCACGCCTCAATAAGACGTTCAGAGATTTTATACGAATTTTTACGGTGAAGCACAGAAATCTGTTTCGGGCCTGCAACTTTCCCAATCATTACTTCTCTCTCATTAGAGGTTACTCTTGGCACAAAAGGCAAATAAAAAGGATAAGAAGCGGTTATTACTGAAGTAATAACTTCCAAGACTCATCTAAAATTTTTGGGTTATCTCCCAATAAGTACTTTTCTTTAACGCCTTTAAGTTAGGCATAAGAAGCAAGAAAGAATCAAGTGTTCTCAAATGAAGAAGCATTAAGACCAAATTTCTTGCCCTTACCTCTCTTACTTTTATTCTTAACCTTGGGGAAAATATGATTGTTTGGTGGAGAATAAAGGTGCATGGTCTCCGTTCCCGCATCTATTATTGCTCCAAGGAGTTCTAATAGGGACCTTCCAAGTGTAATTTGTCCTTTTCCTGCACATTCAATAACAAGATAATCAGTAGAAATCATTTTCCCAAGGATCTTTGTAAACACTCCTTCAGCTATTCCAATAGGTAATATGGTAGCATTATTAGCAATAGATATTTCTTTTCCTCCTTCAGTAAGCCCCCAAAGATTCAAAGATTCATAAATATCTTTGGGCATAAGACAAAATTCAGACATGATATCACAGCGAGCTTGAAAAGTTTCATTATTTATATCAATCTTTACTGTGGGGAGCCACTTTGATGGTTCAGAATTTATTGGAACATAATGATGATGCTCCCTAAGTGTATTATAGCAGTCTTTTAAGCTAGTAGTGCGGGTCTCAAGAGTGTTTAATCTAGCAAATATGCTTGCGAAAGAAATATCAGTTTTGCTAGGCAAGTTGTAGGTAAAGATCAATTTATTTATAGCATTAATAGCATCATCCTCATTACATTGGAGGAAATCCCCCCCCCCCCCCCGACAACAGCATCCAAAGCATATCTATAGCAAAGAGCAATTCCAAGGTAAAAACTGCTAAGGAACAAACTTTGAGTCATTTTAGGCTCAGATTTTTCATGTAGATCAGAGATTCAAGACCAAGCTTCCTTCAAACTCTCCTCAATTCCTTGTTTAAAAGTGAAAATCATTTCCTCAGGTGACATAGTGACTGGAGCAAGGCTAGATATAGTGGCAACTTAAGACAGGAACTAATTTTTTTTGTGTTTTCAATAAAGAAAGCAAACTAGTAAAACTAATTTTTTTGTGTGTTTTTTATAACAAAACAAGCAAACAAAACAAAAAGAAACTAAGCAAAACAAAAATAACAAAGTAAAGAGATTGGTTATGAGGGACTCCCCTTGTGAAGATGTCCTTGACTCCCTGGCAACGGCGCCAGAAAAATACTTTGATGGCTCATGATTGATGAGCTCGTTGGGGAACCCCAAGAGCAAGGTATGATGAGCACAGAAATAAGTTTCCCTCAGTTATGAAACCAAGGTTATCGAACCAGTAGGAGCAAGGAAACACCCCAAAGGTGTTGCTAGCTGAGCCTTGGTAGGGCGCACTACCGGTGCTAGTAGCAACGTGGAGACCTGCACAACACAACCACAAAAATTTGTCCCCAACTTGCGATGAGGTTGTCAATCTCACCGGTTTTGCTGAAAACAAAGGATTAAACGTATCGAATGGAAGAAAGTAATAGTTTGCAGAAAGTAAACACAAAGTAGTAAACAGTTTGTAGATTGTATGTAAAAGAAAGGACCGGGGTCCATAGTTCACTAGAGGTGGCTCTCTTTAAGATAGATAACATGCTGGGTGAACAAATTACAGTGGGGCAATTGATAAACATCGAGAAAGCACACAAGCATATACTAATCATCTTGACTCCTTTGAGACTTGATTGGGCATTACAATATTATACATAGACCGCCATCCAACTACATCTATGACTAATAATCCACCTTCAGGTTATCATCCGAACCCCCTCCAGTATTAAGTTGCAAGCAACAGATTATTGCTTTATGAATTGCGTGTAAAGTAAACAATACGATTGTTCTATGAACAAAGGATTGTTGTTTTCTCCCTAGTAGCAATAGAACATCTAGTACCTTAGAGATTTCTGTCACTTCCCCAGATTACCAGAGGCATGAACCCACTATCGAGCATAAATACTAACTCTTGGAGTTGCTAGCATCTACTTGGCCAAGATAGCTACTAACAATGGAAAGCATGCAAGATCACAACTAACAAAGACATGATAGAATCAATAATCAATCTGAAATAGCATCTCAATATCCATCGGATCCCCACAAACACAACATGCAGAATTACAAATAGATGATCTTGATCATGAACGGAGCTCACAAGATCTAGACATGAAAGCACAAAGGAGGAGAACCAGCCATCTAGCTACTACATGGACCCGTAGTCCAGATATGAACTACTCACGCATCACACCGGAGGCTTGCATGATGATGAAGAAGGCCTCCAGGGTGAATTCCCCTCTCCGGCAGGGTGCCGGGAAGAGCTTCAGATCCCTCCCGATCTAGGGATGGAGATGACGGCGGCTACAGACTCTTTCGTGGATTTTTGATCGGGTACTTAGGGTTTTGGTCCCGAAGGCAATATATAGGCGGAAGGAGAGGCCGAGGGGGTGCCTGGGCTAGCCACACCATCCCTTGGCGTGGCTAGGCCTAGCCCGCGCGGCCAGGTGGTGTGGCTGCCCCCTGGCTCCTCTCCGTCTCGTATTCTGTCTCCAGATGTCTTCTGGTAAAATAGCGACTTTGGCTTTTGTCCCGTCCAATTCTGAGAATATTCATTTTCTGACTTCCTGGAACCAAAAACAGCAAAAAACAGGCAGCTGGCACTGTGGCTCTTGTTAATAGGTTAGTCCAAGAGATCATATTAAAAGTACTCCAAAGTGTGGACAAAACACAAGAAAGTAGATAAAACCAAGCATGGAACATCAAAAATTATAGATACATTTGCAATGTATCAAACTGCTGGACCTGAAGGACTTCATCACGATCTTGAGATCGGCAAGTGTACGACTACATCATCCACGAGTTCCATCTCGTTAACAAAGCTTTGTTGTCTTAGAGGGTAAGTTTTCTATGGATGTATATCCACCCGTTGCTTGTATCTAGTAGATAGATCTTGGTGAATAGTTCCCATCATAGGAATTTTTTTATTTTATATGCTACGAACCCAATAGTATTTCACTATCTCTTCGTCGAACTAGTGCACCTATACACCTGACAAGTGTAGTGGGTGTGTTGGGGACCCAAGAGACTTCTTGTATCTTGATTGTAGGGTTGCTTGAGAGGGATACCTTTGACCACTTCCTCCCTGAGTTCGATAAACCTTGGGTGATCCACTGAAGGGAAACTTGCTGCTGTTCTACAAACCTCTGCACTTGGAGGCCCAACAACTGTCTACAAGAATAGAAGTGCGTAGACATCAAGCTATTTTGTGGCGCTGTTGCCGGGGAGGTAAGGTAAAAGGTACTCACATCCTCCGGTGTGAGTGCTCGAAGTTATTTCCTTTAGATTCTTCAATTTTGTCTTTTTGTTTCTTCTTTTCACTAGTTAGGCTTAATGTAAAACAACAAGAAAATTAGAGAGCTTTATAGTATTTATCTTGAGTTAGGACATGAAGTGTTTGAAGAGAAAATTAAAAAACCTATGGAACTTTATTTGCATGATAATAGCAATGTTGTAAGTATGAATTCTTTGGACACCATTATTGCTAATGCAATGGAAAGGTCTAAGATTGGGGAAGCTAGTTTTTATGAAAATGGTATTTTTAGTCCCCCATCTTTAGAGGAGAAAATTTGCTTTGATGATACTATACCTCCAATATATGATGATTACAATGATGAATATGATATTTTTAGTCCACCTACTATTGAGGAGGAAATTAATTATTACTACAATATGCCTCCTATATTTGATGATTATGGTGATGAGAATAATAATGATAGCTATTTTGTTGAATTTGCTCCCTCTAAGATTAATAAGAATGACTATGCTTATGTGGAGAGTAACAATTATTATATGCATGTGGCTCATGATAAGAATGTTTTATGTGATAGTTATATTGTTAATTTTATTCATGATGCTACTGAAAGTTATTATGAGAGAGGTAAACATGGTTTTATGCATCTCAATAATATTAAGTTTCCCCTCTTTATGTTGAAAGTCTTGAAGTTGCACTTGTTTTGCTTTACTATGCTTGTTGCTTTGTGCTTTCATGACTTGTTTCTTTAAAAGATTCCTATGCATAGGAAGTGGGTTAGACTTAAATGTGCTTTGAATTTGCTTCTTGATGCTCTCTTTTACTTCTATTCATATTTCTTATGTGAGCATCTTCTCAAACTATCATGCCTAACTTAAAGGCGTTAAAGAAAAGTACTTCTTGGAAGATAACCCAATAGTTTTCTTGAGTATTGGAAGTTATTACTTCTGTAATAACCTCTCCTTATCCTTTTTTATTTGATTTTTGTGCCAACAATAACCTCTAATGAGAGGGAAATAAGATTTGGGGAAGTGCTGTCCCGAAACAGATTTTTGTGCTTGGCTGTAAAAATTTGTGTAAAATCTCTGTACATCGGTTTGAGCTGTAATTTTTTGTGCTTCTGCCCCAGGTTGTTATACAACTTTCGTTAGTTCAACACTTTTCGATTTTAGCAACAGAAGATCTTCGAAAAAATTGGTTTTTACCTGCTGGTCTGTTTTGACAGATTTCTGCCATTATTTGCATTTGCTTCTTGTTGATTCCTTTTTGGGTTCTTTTTGGCGAATTGAGATTTTTGAGGGAAGTGCTATAGTAGCTTCTGTTTTAATGGAACTTTTATTGGTGTTGGAACTGAACCCAAAGACTTATTATCTTGAGTACACTAATGTTGCTAATAAAGATTGTGTGAAGTTTTGTACGAAGAAAAAAATTCAGGTGTAAGGAAAGAATGACGTAATGAGATGAAGAATGGACTAAAGCTCAATCTTGGGGATGCCACACATGTCACCCCAATAAATATCCAATAGGTACAAGCGTCAAAGCTTGGGGATGCCCAAGGCATCCCCTTCTTCATCAATAAAAATCTCAGGTCTTTCTAGACACTTCGTTTTTATTGTTTCATGCATAGTTGTGTTGTTCTTGGAGCATCTTAGTTTTCATTTTTAGTTTTCTTTTGCTTTGTTTGCTTGAATAATTTGGTTGGATACCATCGCACTTCTTTTGGAGAGAGACACGCCTTGTTATTCATTGCCTAGAACACTCTAGTTTTCACCCTTATTGTTTTGTGAGTGTTCTCTTTTGCTAGCACTCTGTTTAGCCTTAGTTTTCTTGTGCTTCCAGCTTAGCACTTTTTAGTTCTTCTTTGTGGATTTGTGAGACAATATCATTGATCTTTATTGATTATTATCTTTGTGAGTTGTTTCAAATAAGTCGATTGGTGTTGGAAAAGAGTAGGAAAGTTCATGCTTAAGTGGTATAAAAGGAGCATGTTTTTGACTGTGACTTAGGATTTATCATGTCATGCTTGATATTATTTTGGCTTTATGCTTGGTGATTTTTGCTGTAGCATGACTTGTTACAAACAATTGAGATTGCTTAATGTGCCCTGAAAGAATCATGCGTTGTTTTAGCATATTAAAGCCTAGTATTGTGGTATTCTCCTTTGATGCTTTATTTGGGTTGACTTGGCGCATGCTCACATCATGTTAAGACTATCCCAAGTCACCATAGCCTTTATGATCCTTTAGTTTTCGACTTGTAATATCACTTTATGCTTTAATTAATGATGTTTTGTGGCTTTGCATGATTCTGGCCATTATTGCTCTCTTAGTTGGTCGCTCCCAGTCTTTTGCTAGCCTCCATACCAAGTATGAGTTCCACTCATGCATCCAACTCCAAATAAATCCAAGTTATTCCAAAGAGTCCACCATACCTACCTATTAGCATTTGCTATTCCAAGTATATTCATGTTTTTATCTACCTTCCGAATTAAACTTGTTATGAGAAAACTAGTGATTAAAGCTCTCACGAACTTGATGGCACACTTTAATTTTCTTGCCCCTAATAAAATTGAACCATTGTGTCATCTATGTTGTATATGCTTGCACTTATATGTTGGGGATTAGCAGAACTATGCTATCATGGGGAACGCTTTCAACATTGCACTTGTACTTTGTACCTAGTTGATATCATTCTCTTTTGTCCATGGATGTCGTCGGTGTGAAATGAAAGGGGAGCTGGTAAGTCCATGGAGTTATGTATGTGTGTTAGAGAAACACCAGGTTGCCGGTCTAATCCATGCCTAATCATGGTGGAAACCTGCAGCATAACCATAATGAGCAATCTATGAAGCATTCTTCTTATAAAAAAAGAGATAGAGATTGAGAAAAAGAAAAAAAGATGAGAAAGAACTAAAGAGAGAAAAAAGCACCATTTTCCCATGGTAAATAAGAAGATTGTTGAGATGCTTGTTGTCTGCTTGCCTTGTCATTTTGATATGGGGATTCTTCCATATCATCGGTAAAGGGGTACCCCGTTGGCGGTTCTCTATGATACACATGTACTTACTATGACAAGAACTTACCAGTAACTAAACTTGAGTAGCATGAGGAGCGGCCCTCGTATTCAAGGGACATGAGATTGCCAACTTATACTTTGTCAAGCATATACTCCATAGTTTGTTCACTTTAACCTTAATCACTTCAAGATGCTTATGATAGGGGCAATGAGAGCTAAAAGCTAATAAGTACCATAATTTTTGGAAGCTCTTTATGAGACTTGAATCCCTGCTTCCTTCTATGAAGGCCTTGCTTTTACTTTTATGTTGAGTCTCCATCTTCTATCTTTATGCACCTATTGAGAGAGCATAGTAGCCATTCTTAGTTTAATGTGCATTGTACCAAAACTTGTTGATTGATTCATAACTTTGATATTGCTTGTTCTTAAACTATTTGTATCTAGTCACCCTTATGAACTTTGAAGGTGTCCTATGCATTTATGTTTTGCTACACTTTGAGGGACAAGCTGAATACCATGCTCATTATGTTTTCTATATGTGAAACAAACAAACGTCTTTCAATGCATTGTTATTCATGATCTTTGTTTGTATCCTTTCATGTTGCATGCATAGTTACTATGTATTATTGTTAGAACTTCATCTTTCATGCTCATGTTTAGAGTACTTTGATCCCAGCTTTCAATGCTTGCAAATGGTTTGATCTTAATTGTGATGGTGCATGTCACCTCAAAAATTATTCTTTCTTTTTATCACTTACCTACTCGAGGACGAGCAGGAGTTAATCTTGGGGATGTTGATACGTTGCAAACGTATCTATAATTTTTGATGTTCCATGCTTGTTTTATATCTACTTTCTTATGTTTTG
This sequence comes from Avena insularis, assembly GCA_023614405.1. Classification (NCBI taxonomy): domain Eukaryota; kingdom Viridiplantae; phylum Streptophyta; class Magnoliopsida; order Poales; family Poaceae; genus Avena; species Avena insularis. The sequence goes on along the minus strand of CM042694.1, from coordinate 440,189,487 downwards.
TCCACACTTTGGAGTATTTTTATACACTTTCTAGGACTAACCTATTAACAAGATGCCATAGTGCCAGTTGCCTGTTTTCTGTTGTTTTTGGTTCCAGAAAAGCCAGAAAATGAATATTCTCGGAATTGGACGGGACAAAAGCCAAAGTCGATATTTTATCGGAAGACTCACGGAGCCAGAAGACGAGACGGAGAGGGGCCAGGGACTGGTCACACCACCTGGTGGAGCGGGCCAGGCCAAGTCGCGCCAGGGGGTGGTGTGGGCCCCTCCGGCCTCCACCGACCTTGCCCTTTCTCCTATAAGAAGCTCCCGATGAGAAAACCCTAAATCGAATAGCCTCCATCCACGAAAAGTTCCACAGCACCGCCGCCACCGAAGGGGAGATTCGGGGGACATAAAGTCTCTATTCCGGCACCCTGCCGGGATGGGGAAGTGCCCCCGGAGCCATCTCCATCGATCTCCACCACCATCTCCATTGTCGTTGTTGATTCCCATGATGAGGAGGGAGTAGTTCTTCCTCGAGGATAAGGGTTCTACTGGTAGCTATGTGTTCATCTCTCTCTATGCATGATCTTAATGAGATCATGAGCTTTGTAATCTATAGATCTATTCTGCTACTCAAGTGCTTTAATGAATCTTTGCTTATCCCCACGTGTGTGAAGTTGACAGTGTGCACACCGTGTGGCACTTAGGCTAGAGATTACAATTACTTGTTATGAGTTATATTTGGAGTTGGATGTTTCTATGAAATTGTGGTGTTTGTTGGAACCATCTAGTGCTCAAGGTGATAGTGTGGGGTTATCTAGATAGGAAAAGCGAACTTTGAGGAGTGATGTTATAGCCCTACCATGGATTAGAGTGTCCAACCGGAGAGTAGTTTAGAGTAGTATCATGAAGAGAAGATATTTATATGAGAGTGTTCACTAGTGAAAGTATGATCTCTAGGCCTTGTTTCTAAACATTAAAACACCGTTTGCAACTAGATCTGTTACATGTTTGCTTACTGCCATATTTATTTCAGTTTGCCTTTAGTATCTTCCACGCCATCAAAGTATTTTCTGGCACTATTGTCTTATATCCATACCACTTGTATTTCACTATCTCTTCGCCGAACTAGTGCACCTATACACCTAACCAGTGTATTGGGTGTGTTGGGGACACAAGAGACTTCTTATATCTTGATTGCAGGGTTGCTTGAGAGGGATACCTTTGACCACTTCCTCCCTGAGTTCGATAAACCTTGGGTGATCCACTTCAGGGAAACTTGCTGCTATTCTACAAACCTCTGCACTTGGAGGCCCAACAACTGTCTACAAGAATAGAAGTGCATAGACATTAGGGAGATTGTAGAGTTGAACTCCAAAATAATTTCTAACCTCGAAGAAGAACTTCGAGGGAGGAAAACTCAAACCTTGGTCCAGATGGGTGCCGAAGTGGACCCTCTCATCGGCGTGAGGAGTGGGGAAGATTTTGTTGAAACAGCTCCGCCATTCGCCGCCGTAGAGGAGGTCTTCCTTCTCGACACCGCGCAGCTTCTCATCATCAAGCACGCAGGGAATCCAGACCCTGCAGGAGTTTTCTTTCTCCATCGCTGCCACCGCCGTTGTCGCTGCCGTTGTTGCCACCATGCCGGAAGAAGATGCGTCAGCCATCTGGTCAGAGAGGGTGACCTTTGGTAGGCAGCGCTGTGAGATTGGGGAAGGAAAGGAGGCAGAGGCGCTATGTCGCTTGGAGGAAGAAGAGGGCAAAGGCGCTGGTGAGAGGAGAATGAGAGGATCTCAACCCCTTATGAACCATGCTTGCGCCAAGATTCATGTGAACATAACTGCAACTCGTGCCACGCATCACAGAAGGAACTGGGCAACTTCCTCGAGAATATTACGCCTCCTCGATCTCCATGCGCGCATTAAACGGCGCCTCGCTTCCACAAGAAGTGGACCCACCAACGGTCACGCTGATAGGAATGTATGTTAGTGACAAGACTTAACCTTGACTGATGTCAGGTTGCGTTAGAGACCAAATTCTATCTTAGTTTGAAATCTAGCTGGGGAAAACCGTAATAGAATCTTCACATGTCCGACTCATTTTTGAGACCTAGATCCTACTTTTGTTTTGGAGTTTCAGGAACCCTTCAAGACTCTACAGCAAAGAAGATCAAGCTAGACGATGAAATCCGACTTTGGATCTTGGAGGCTTCTGCTGACTCGTGTATTAACGAGCTCGTTGGTGAACCCCAAGAGGAAGGTATGATGAACATAGCAGTAAGTTTTCCCTCAGTTATGAAACCAAGGTTATCAATCCAGTAGGAGCAAGGAAACACCCCAAAAGTGTAGCTAGCTGAACTTTGGCAGGGTGCACTACCGGTGCCAGCAGCAACATGGAGACCTACACAACCTAACCACAGAACTCTGTCCCCAACTTACGATGAGGTTGTCAATCTCACCGGTTTTGCTAAAAACAAAGGATTAAACATATCGAGTGGAAGAAAGTAATAGTTTGCAGAAAGTAAACACAAAGCAGTAAACAGTTGATTGGAGATTGATAGTAAAAGAAAGGACCGGGGTCCATAGTTCACTAGAGGTGGCTCTCCTTAAGATAGATGACATGTTGGGTGAACAAATTACAGCGGGGCAATTGACAAACATCGAGAAAGCATTCAAGCATATACTACTCATCTTGACTCCTTTGAGATTCAATTGGGCATTACAACATTATACATAGACCGCCATCCAACTGCATCTATGACTAATAATCCACCTTCAGGTTATCATCCGAACCCCCTCCAGTATTAAGTTGCAAGCAACGGATAATTGCATTACGAATTGCGTGTAAAGTAAACAATACGATTGTTCTATGAACAAAGGATTGTTGTTTTCTCCCTAGTAGCAACAGCACATCTAGTACCTTAGAGATTTCTGTCACTTTCCCAGATTACTAGAGGCATGAACCCACTATCGAGCATAAATACTAACTATTGGAGTTGCTAGCATCTACTTGGCCAAGATAGCTACTAACAACGGAAAGCATGCAAGATCACAAATAACAAAGACATGATAGAACCAATAAGCAATCTAAAATAGCATCTCAATATCCATCGGATCCCCGCAAACACAACATGCAGAATTACAAATAGATGATCTTGATCATGAACGGAGCTCACAAGATCTAGACATGAAAGCACAAAGGAGGATAACCAGCCATCTAGCTACTACATGGACCCGTAGTCCAGAGATGAACTACTCACGCATCACACCGGAGGCTTGCATGATGATGAAGAAGGCCTCCAGGGTGAATTCCCCTCTCCGGCAGGGTGCCGGGAAGAGCTTAAGATCCCTCCTGATCTAGGGATGGAGATGATGGTGGCTACAGACTGTTTCATGGAATTTTGATTGGGTACTTAGGGTTTCTATATCGGAGGCAATATATAGGCGGAAGGAGAGGCCGAGGGGGTGCCTGGGGTGGCCAGACCATCCCCTGGTGCGGGCCAGGCTGGGCCGTGCGGCCAGGTGGTGTGGCCGGGCCCCAGCCCCTCTCCGTCTCGTATTCTAGCTCCAGGTATCCCTCGGTGAAAACTGACTTTGGCTTTTGTCCCGTCCAATTCCGAGAATTTTCATTTTCTGACTTTCCTGGAACCAAAAACAGTAGAAAACAGGCAGCTGGCACTGTGGCTCTTATTAATAGGTTAGTCCAAGAAATCATATGAAAAGTACTCCAAAGTGTGGACAAAACATAAGAAAGTAGATAAAACCAAGCATGGAACATCAAAAATTATGGATATGTTTGCAACGTATCAACATCCCCAAGCTTAACTCCTGCTCATCCTCGAGTAGGTAAGTGATAAAAAGAAAGAATAATTTTGAGGTGACATGCACCATCATAAACTTGATCAAAGTATTTGTAAAACATTCAAAGCTGGGATCATAGTACTTCAATCATACATGAAAGACAAAGTTCTAGCAATAAGACAATGAAACTATGTTGCAACATGAAAAGGCACAAACAAAAGATTAATGAATAACAATGCTTTGCAAGACGTTTGTTTGTTTCACATAAAGAAAACATAGCATAGTAGCATTCAACTTGTCCCTCATAGAGTAGCAAACATAAATGCATAGGACACCTTCAAAGTTCATAAGAGTGACTAGATACAAATAGTTTAAAAGAAGCAATATCAAAGTTATGCATCAATCAACAAGTCTTGGGACAATGCACATAGAACTAAGAATGGCCACTATGCTCTCAAAGTAGGTGCATAAAGGTAGAAGGTGGAGACTCAATATAAAAGTGGAAGAAAGGCCTTCATAGAAGGAAGTAGGGATTCAAGTCTCATAAAGAGCTTCCAAAAATTATGGTACTTAATAGCTTTCAGCTCTCATTGCCCCTATCATAAGCATCTTGAAGTGATTAAGGTTAAAGTGAACAAACTATGGTGTACATTCTTGACGAAGTATAAGTTAGAAATCTCATGTCCCTTGAATACGAGGGCCGCTCCTCATTCTACTCAAGTTTAGTCATCGGTAAGTTCTTGTCATCGTAAGTACATGTGTATCATAGAGAACCGCCAACGGGGTACCCCTTGCCCGATGATACGGAAGAATCCCCATATCAAAATGACAAGGCAAGCAGACAATGAGCATCTCAGCAATCTTCTTATTTACCATGGGAATATGGTGTTTTTTTATCTCTTTCCTCTTTTCATATATCTCTTTTTTTCTTTTTCTCTTTTTTTCTCAATATCTGACTCTTTTTTATAAGAAGAATGCTTCATAGACAGCTCATTATGGTTACGCTGCAGGTTTCCACCATGACAGCATGGATTAGACCAGCGGCCCAGGCGTTTCTCTAACACATATACATAACTTCATGGACTTACAATCTCCCCTTTCATTTCACACCGACGACATCCATAGACAAAAGAGCATGATATCAACTAGGTACAAAGTACCCGTGCAATGTTGAAAGCGTTCCGCATGATAGCATGGTTCTGCTAATCCCCAACAAATAAGTGCAAGCATATACAACATAGACGACACAATGGTTCAAGTTTATTAAGGGCAAGAAAAGTAAAGTGTGCCATCAAGTTCGTGAGAGCTTTAATCACTAGTTTTCTCATAACAAGTTTAATTTGGAAGGTAGATAAAAACATGAATATACTTGGAATAGCATATGCTAGTAGGTAGGTATGGTGGACTCTTTGGAATAACTTGGTTTTAGGAGTTGGATGCATGAGTGGAACTCATACTTGGTTGTGGAGGCTAGCAAAAGACTAGGAGCGACCAACCAAGAGAGCAATAATGGCCATAATCATGCAGAGTGACAAAACATCATTGATCAAAGCATAAAGTGATACTACAAGTTGAAAACTAAAGGATCATAAAGGCTATGGTGACTTGGGATAGTCATACATGGTGTGGGCATGCGCCAAGTCAACCCAAATAAAGCATCAAAGGAGAATACCACAATACTATGCTTTAATATGCTAAAACAACGCATGATTCTTCCAAGGCAAATTAAGCAATCTCAATTGTTTATAACAAGTCATGCTAAGCAAAGAATACTAAGCATAAAGCCAAAACAATATCAAGCATGGCATGACAAAGCATGAGCCATAGTCAAAAACAAGCTCTCTTTACCACTTAAGCATGAACTTTTCCTACTCTTTTCCAATCCAAACCAAACTATTTGAAAACTAATGTACAAAAGAGGGGGTCCAACCAATTTATTCAGTAAATTAAGCAAACCAAGCAAATGAAAAAAACAAAACAAAAACGAAAAAGAAGACGCTCCAAGAACAACACAACTATGCATGAAACAATAAAAATGAAGTGTTTGGAAGAAACCTGGGATTTTTATTGATGAAGAGGGGGGTGACTTGGGAATCCCCAACCTTTGATGCTTGTACTTCTTGGATATTTCTTGGGGTGACACGCGTGGCATCCCCAAGCTTGAGCTTTAGTCCATCCTTCATCTCATTACTCATTCCTTCCATACACCTGAATTTTTTCCTTCAAACAAAACTTCACACAATCTTTATTAGCAACATTAGTGCACTCAAGATAATAAGCCTTAGGTTCAGTTCTAACACCAATAAAACTTCCATTAAAACACTAGATACTGTAGCACTTTCCTCAAAAATGTCAATTCCCCAAAAGAACTCAAAAAGTAACCAACAAGAAGCAAATGCAAATAATGACAGAAATCTGTCAAAACATACCAGCAGGTAAAGATGAATTTGTTCGAAGACCTTATGTTGCTCAAATCGAAAAGTGTTGAACTAACGAAAGTTAGATAACAACCTGGGGCATAAGCACAAATATTCACGCCTAAAAAGGATGTACCGAGATTTTACACGAATTTTTACGATGAAGCACAGAAATCTGTTTTGGGACAGCAACTTTCCCAATCGTTACTTCTCTCTCATTAGAGGTTACTCTTGGCACAAAAAGCAAATAAAAAGGATAAGGAGTGGTTATTACAGAGGTAATAACTTTCAAGACTCATCTAAAACTTTTGGGTTATCTCCCAATAAGTACTTTTCTTTAACGCCTTTAAGTTAGGCATAATAAGCAAGAAAAAGAATCAAGTGTTCTCAAATGAAGAAGCATTAAGAGCAAATTTTGTTTTCATAGGAGAGGCAAAAGAAATCGTATCTCTCTTCTTAGGTATTGAAAATATCTACACACTCCCGTTGGATTCAAACCATTTGAAATTATAGATCACCTATACTAAAAATAGCAAGACAGAGACTTTTACCACTTCAAACATTTTTATAAAATCAACCATAAATGCTTTTGAGTTGATTCCAACTCTCAATAATCACATTTGCCATGCTCTACATCAATATGTAAAAATATTTGGTTTTACAGATATTAAACATGGACTAGTATTAAAAGGATGCTATATAGGCTTTTCTAGTCACTTTAATATTATTAAATAGTAATATTAAATCTTGTAATATATGACCACCAATTTAAATCACTTTCCCAAGTATTGAAATATGTGGTGATGACATGTGTCAACATGGTAATATTTCAATTAAAGGATATTAAATCTTAAGTACTTTTAATGAGTAGAAATTACTTTTCCAAAGTAAGATCAATAAGAAGGTGTAAATATGTCATGTGATGCTTGAGATGATGCTAGATCATCTATTGTGAGTTCATGTGTGCTAAATAGAAGTAGTTAAGTATTGTTTGGTGATTGTGCACATGGTGTGTATTTATAGACGCTAGTACCGACCTGGGATACGACGAGGAGGAATACTTCGACGAAGAGGAAGAGAACTTCAACAACTGCACTACTCAAGGCAAGCTAAACTATGCAAGCCATCCTATGCAAGCTAGCCATATGCAAGCTACCATGTGCAAAATACATTATACATTCTACTGAGAGTACAGCTATACCAATTCCTAGTTTTACTTACAAGCTTTACTTTTCCCTTACCTTGATTTCTCAAGTAGTTAATTAACTGATGATTAGTGGAAAACTAGGATAGATGATATCAAGAGCATGAAACTAGACTTGGATAATTACTCTTTATTAGCACCCCCTCAATAGTGATACCCCCAATACTAGTGGCTAGTGCTAAACTAAAACTTGATCACTTTAGATGGGAACACTTGGTGAAAATGATTATGAAAACCTTGGAATGACGATTCATTCTATTGAAATGTTTTGACATGTGTTGTGAAACACAATGGGTTGATGATGAAACTGAATGAGGCATGAGCCTTGAGTTTGATAAAAACTGATGGTTGGGTTCGGATGTGATACCATTCCAATGTTACCGTACAACCACAATACCTGAGTTGGGTAGGGCTTAACTGAAAGTTTATATGTCTTAGTATGGGTTCCCTTGCGGAAGAGGTTGATGTGAGGCTACCTCGTGAATGTGAATGTCCACCTATGCAGTTCCCGGGATGGCAGTTGGCCATGGCTGGGAGGCTAAGCTCATAGGGGAGGTGCCTATACTAGGGTGTGTAATTGAAAGGTTAGGATTGATTATACGCATACCAAGTATGATGATTCAGGGTTATCCCTGACGGATGTATCAAATTTTGTGGTGAAAGTGTACCAATTCGAATAGCCGCGTCCGCGGTTATGGATAGTTGGAGTGGCCATATTGTTCCGTTATCATATGTTTTCAAAAGAACTTGTGACTTGAAAGATGACTTTGACTTGACCACAACAGAGTTGTGGACATGAAAACTAGGTTCCCACTTAAGTAATATAGAGGACTAAAGTTAGGTCTTTTCCTCTTAAGTTCTTATGGAATAAACCTGCCTTTTTGCAAACAAACCTAGAGCTTAAGATTCCTACTAGTGTTACCTTACTTGTGTTACTGATAGTTTGCGAGTACTTAAAGAGTACTCATGGCTTTGTCCCTGGCTATTCCCATGGCCAAACTACCCAGAAGATGGACAGCAGGAGGTCTATGATAACTAGGATCATCTCCCACATCAGCATTGCCTGTGACCATGAAGATGGAGCCCTACTATGTTTACTTTCCGCTACTTTGATTGTATTAAGACTGGATCCTGAGATCCTCTATTTGTAAGACTATTATGGTTTGTAATGGATGATGTACTGTGGTACCAATTCTGTTATGTCTCGCAAAAATGGTAATCCTGGGATTGCGATGTATGGCATAACAGGCATCTGGACTTAAAAATTCGGGTGTTGACACCTAGTCTAATATCCAAACCACTCACTACCCTTCTCCACGACCCCATATGCCCACCCTTTTCTACAAGCAGAACTACCCATGGTATTCCCCCTTTGGCAAGACATACCCCCGGTAGACCCTTATAGACCCTCGTAGACACCAATACTGTGGAACATTGTGGGTCCCACCCATGTACATGTAGCCCCACGGCATACAGTTATGGTATGGTCATCCACCAACGTGCAAAAGGAAGAATATCCAGCTGACTCTCATGTCTCATTCTAGATATTATGGTTAATGCATAATATACAGCGCAAGAATCACTAGCGATATTTATTCATAAGTCCTAGATGATACGTTCTCGTGGAAATGGAACCTCTATTAACCACAAATCATATTGTTGTTCCACTACCAGCCATAATAGAATACCACCACTCGGGTCGATAATCAATAAGTCATATTATTATGAAAATAATATTTCCTGTCACCTTTTCGAAATGCAGGTGATATTAATAGTAGATTTCAAATACTTGATATAACATAACCAAATGACATGAGCAAGTGATGAACTTGCCTTTTTAACTACAAAATTATACATGTGATGGCTCAGTGTTGATGTAGAGCTCGTTGGGAACCCCAAGAGGAAGGTATGATGAGCACATCAGCAAGTTTCCCTCAGTTATGAAACCAAGGTTTAATCAAACCAGTAGGAGCAAGGAAAAACACCCCAAAGGTGTTGCTAGCTGAGCCTTGGCAGGGCGCACTACCGGTGCTAGTAGCAACGTGGAGACCTGCACAACACAACCACAAAACTTTGTCCCCAACTTGCGATGAGGTTGTCAATCTCACCGTGTTTTGCTGAAAACAAAGGATTAAACGTATCGAATGGAAGGAAGTAATAGTTTGCAGAAAGTAAACACAAAGCAGTAAATAGTTTGTAGATTGTATGTAAAAGAAAAAGACCGAGATCCATAGTTCACTAGATGTGGCTCTCCTTAAGATAGATAACATGCTGGGTGAACAAATTACAGCGGGGCAATTGACAAACATCGAGAAAGCAATACATGCATATACTAATCATCTTGACTCCTTTGAGACTTGATTGGGCATTCATTATACATAGACCGCCATCCAACTGCATCTATGACTAATAATCCACCTTCAGGTTATCATCCGAACCCCCTCCAGTATTAAGTTGCAAGCAACAGATTATTGCTTTACGAATTGCATGTAATGTAAAAAATACGATTGTTCTATGAACAAAGGATTGTTGTTTTCTCCCTAGTAGCAACAACACATCTAGTACCTTAGAGATTTCTGTCACTTCCCCATATTACCATAGGCATGAACCCACTATCGAGCATAAATACTAACTCTTGGAGTTGCTAGCATCTACTTGGCCAAGATAGCTACTAACAACGAAAGCATGCAAGATCACAAATAACAAAGACATAATAGAATCAATAATCAATCTGAAATAGCATCTCAATATCCATCGGATCCCCACAAACACAACATGCAGAATTACAAATAGATGATCTTGATCATGAACAGAGCTCACAAGATCTAAACATGAAAGCACAAAGGAGGAGAACCAGCCATCTAGCTACTACATGGATCCGTAGTCCAAGGATGAACTACTCACGCATCACACCTGAGGCTTGCATGGTGATGAAGAAGGCCTCCAGGGTGAATTACCCTCTCCGGCAGGGTGCCAGGAAGAGCTTCAGATCCCTCCCGGTCTAGGGATGGAGATGATGGCGGCTACAGACTCTTTCGTGGATTTTTGATCGGGGTGCTTAGGGTTTTTGTCCCGAGGGCATCTTATAGGTGGAAGGAGAGGCCGAGGGGGTGCCTGGGCTGGCCACACCACCCCGGGGCGCGGCCAGGCCTAGCCCGCATGGCCAGGTGGTGTGGTGGCCCCCTGGCTCCTCTCTGTCTCGTATTCTGGCATCTGATGACTTCCGAAAAATAGGCACTTTGGCTTTTGTCCCGTCCAATTCCGAGAATATTCATTTTCTGACTTTCCTGGAACCAAAAACAGCAGAAAACAGGCAGCTGGCACTGTGGCTCCTGTTAATAGGTTAGTCCAAGAAATCATATGAAAAGTACTCGAAAGTGTGGACAAAACACAAGAAAGTGGATAAAACCAAGCATGGAACATCAAAAATTATAGATACATTTGCAATGTATCAACATGCAAGGTCTTTTAATCGATATAAACTCCAAAATCTGAAATAGCATCATTGGTCTGGTAATAACTAATGTTTAAAGAAGCAATATGATATTATACATAAAGTATGATATGTAGTCTTGATAAACCCTAAACCCCGAATAAACTTTGATGGTCTAGTATTTGATGAGTTGTGGTAATTTCTTTAGGATGTGTTATGCTTTTAGATTGGTTTCTCACTTGTGCTTTATATTAGGTTTGTGATGGCTTAAGGAATGTCTTAAAAGTTTAATAAGAAATATACCGCAAAACGACACATGAGGGTTGATAATTGGTCACATACTTATCATATGAAGACTTGTTATTCATCTTGAGACTTGAAGAGATAGTTAAAGTTTATTTTTAATGAACTTTAAAAGAATAACTTCTAGAGAAAATCTTATTTAATGAATAGAAAGTATTCAAAATTACAACTAGCTACTTTAGGTTTTAATATAACTCTAAGTTAGTAGGAAAGAAAACCATCAATATAATTACATAAATGAAACAATTTCAATTCATTTAAGGCTTGTGAATATTTAGTAGAATACAGAAAGGTATTTTGTTAATGTCATAATATTCCATAAGGTTAAATAAAAATAACATTACCTATATTTGAGTTGTATTTTATTACCAATTTAAGTAAATGGAATACTTTATCATTATAATAAAATAGTGTCTATAGTTTATTACTATGCAAAATATATTACCTTAGCTACTTAAGAAATTTATTTGGATTTAAACAACTTAATTAACCTATGTAAAAGGAATAGTATGAAAAAATTCAAATATAAAAATTATTATAAAGCAAAGGTTTAACATACATAAAAATAATCATTTGTAATTTATTAATTGATTACATAAGAGATAAAACGATTATTGAAATTCAACTTTTAGAATTTCATCTCATTATTGAGATAAAATATCATATATATTTTTTAATAATAAGAAAGGTTGTACTTGTATTGGTTTGTATTTTATTTTTATAATTGGGATTTCATTTACTAATATTCATTTTTTATATTTTATAGAGTACAAGAATATTAATAATGCAATATTATGAGTTTTGTTTTATTTTAGATAATTTTCATTGTTTTATTAAGAGATTTAAAAGATTTAATTTTTAGTTGCATTTTATTTAACTCAAAAAAGTTATATTATATTTGTCCTGGATAGATCTTACTTTTGTAAACATTTTGGTATACAATATATAATTTTTAAAAATTATTTCAATTTTTTATATACCTTCAAAGTTAAAATATTTCTTGTAATTTATTTAAATTGTAAAAAGGTTTTATTTAAGTGGATAATGAATTGGGATGGTCCAGCAAGTCCAACCGGATCAGTCCCTTTGGGTCAGCCCATGAAGGACCATCGGGGCATGGCCATGATTCCATATTTTTTGTAGTTGATCACTTTCCGAAAATGGCACATTTCATACCTTGCCATAAGACCAATGATGCTTCACATATTGCAAAAAAATCATGGAAATCATCCGTATTCGTGGTGTTCCAAGAACCATCATCTCTGACCGTGACGACAAATTCATGAGCTACATGTGGAAGACGCTCATGGCCAAGCTCGGTGCCAAGCTTCTCTTCTCATCCGCCTCACATCCTCAAACCGATGACCAAACCGAGGTTGTCAACTGAAGCCTCAGAACCCTCCTACGAGTGTTGATCAAGAAGAATCTTAAGGACAGGGAGGAATGCATTCCACATGCTAAGTTCACCTACAATCGAGCCAAGCACTCCATGACGATGAAGAGTACATTCATGATTGTCTATGGATTCGAGCCCCTCACCGTGCTCGACATCCTACCGCTTCCTCTCCACGAGCGCACTAACATGGACGTTGACAAGCGTGCCCAAGAAATGAAGGAACACCATGAACATACAAGATCTACTATCGAGCAACAAGTTCTTCGCCAAGCGTCAAGGCTAAACAATACCAAGAAGAAGATGGTCTTCGAAGAAGGTGATCTAGTGTGGATACACCTAAGAAAGGATCTTTTCCCCAAGGGAAGTGATTCCCGGCTCAATCCAAGAGGAGATGGCCCCTTCAAGGTCCTCAACAAGATCAATAATAATGCCTACGCCATTGACATCCTGACATCAAAGTATCTCGTGAGCAAGACGTTCAATGTGAAGGAACTATCACCATTCCATGGAGATGATGAGGAGGAAGAGCCGAGGATGACTCTTTCCCAAGGGGGGAGCTGATGCAGCCTGTCCTATGGACGTCCCTAGATCCTCACCACCAAGTCCCTCAAGTGGACCAATGACGCGTGCACGGGCCAAACTCCTACAAGATAAGGTTAACTCGATCCTCTCCTTGTGTGACTTCAATACACCCTTGAATGTCTTGCTACTTCATGCCACTACACTATGCATACTCAGTTATGAAGCCCCGACGCATCGACAAGCCACTTCGGAAGAAGAACCCGGAGCTGGAGAAGAAGATGATGCATCTGGTGTTGAATGACCGGAGTCTCCACCCTGGACCCCTGAGTCTCCGACCCAACTCCTCGAGGACTCTGGATAGGACTCTGGACTGGTGTCTGGAACTTACAGTACACCCCCTCCCCTGGAGACAATCCTGGAGATTGTGAAGACTCCATCCATTACTTTGCCCCCACTTCTAGAAGGTACAACGGGCACCCCGGAGTCTCCGGCCCTCAAGCCCAGAGTCTCTGGACTAAGTGAGCACTGGCATATCAAGGCCTTTCGGGTCTGGCCCATGTAACCACCAATTTTGTCCCAAACTTCTCGTTTAATGCTAAAGTATCCCTGCTTAGTTGTTGTAGGGGTTCCGCGCATGAAAACAACAAATTTTACCCTACGCCCCTGAACCCCTGAAGCTGCTAGGACCTATCTATTAGTAATACAGTAATGGGAGGGGATTTTCGCGAACTTACCCTTGAAGACCGAAAAGCGTTGTCTATGCTCAGGAGAGCGTGGTTGATATAGACGAGCCGAAGCTGACCTCAAGGTCGTGATGAAGTCCTTGCGCTCCTTTGGCTCCAATGACTTGAGTGCCTCAAGTGCAACACCTCGCGGGGAGTTACACACGTCCGGTGCCTGACGATGACTCCCGCTTCCCTGATCCAGCAGCAGTTGCGGAAGTAGAGCTCCTGGATCTGAATCCCGCAGTGCGACGGTGCTCCGCGATGAAGATGTCTCTCGTTCGCGTAGTCCGAACTTGGGACCACGGTCACGAGAGAGAGAGAGAATAGCAATTGGAGGTCCTCCCAAAAGTGAGAAGAGCTTTATTGATTATTGTGTGTATTTATCTGGCCAGATACCCCCCACTATATATAGGGGGAGGGGAGGTACTACCTCCCTCAAAGTCCAGGGGTGGGACTAAAGGAGAGGAGGGGGAGGGGAGGCCGCCGGCCAGCCCTACTGGGCCTAGCGCGGGGGGGCTTGGCCCAGCCGGCCACCCCCTTGCCCCTTCTCCCTCTCTCCTTTCACTAATGGGCCCTCTCCCCTCCGGAATTGGCCCATTAAGCATTTTGACCTTTTATATTGATTTTCTCTTTATTAAATAATTATGAATAAATGATTAAATCATTATTTAACATTCATTCGCATATTATTCAACCTCTATGGCTATGGAACACCTTCCACCTCCACTCTGGACATTCTTCGGACTTACCAAAACCCTTCTGGTTTTCTCTCTACTATTCTTCGGTGATTCTACTGATCCTATAAACACTCTCTAAGCATCATCAAGCCCTTAAGCGTGATACCCCATAGTTTGGGAACACTCCAGACATGGTCGAGACACTCCCGCACCAATGATCGATAGGGGGACCTGGATGGCCATGTGACCCATGTGTGTTCCAGAAGATCTTTCGTCGTTTGAACCGGGACAGTCGTGTCTTATTCCATTTGTCTCTCAATACTTGCATTGACCAAGATCTGATCAATGACATCACCATGTCGTGTTCAATCTCGTTACCGAACAATGCTACTTGACTCGTTCCGACAAGTGATGTCCCTGTGATCAAATCACACGTTGCACAGCTATTGCATATAACCTCTCCGAGTGGGCCCTTGAGTATCTTCCCGTCACATGGACGGACAAATCCCGCTCTTGACATATATTGCCTCTACGGTTTCCTCCGAGTACCTGAACACACCTTTATAACCACTGTATTACCAAGTGGAGCTTGATGCTATCTAAGCACTCTCGGGAAACAGTGATTGATATAGCCTCACGGTCTAAGGAATAGTCTACGAGGATCCATTTCTAATCATCATAACTTGAACTTCGTGACATGATCGGGTCATGATGTTTAGATTGGGTATTGGTTCATCATCTCATTCTCAGAATGAGTTGACTCCATTTCCAACTGGCATAAATGCCACATGATCATCTGTTGACCAATAAACTAGTGACTAGAGTTTCACTGGGAACCTCTGGTTGTTTGTATATCACACATGTATTGATGTTTCCACTCAATACAGTTATAGCATGATATAAAACTTAATCATAAACTATATGAAATATGATAATAGTCCTTATAACTATTTGTCTCTAGGGCATATTTCCAACAGTCTCCCACTTGCACTAGAGTACAAATACACTAGCTGCATTTGTTCTTAATCATTGGCACCATATATCTGGTACCCTGAACATGCTTTCTCATGGAAGAGGTTGAGTCTTGGGTCTGTACTTTACAGTCCCAAATCCTTTGCAACTTACTAATGTCACCTTGATTGACATTAATACTTAACATCTGTGTGTATGCATCGTCTCTATGGCAGCAGAACGAGGCCTGATTCCAGGAGCCTACATTGACTTTAGATCAACCTCGAGGGCTTTCTCATGGGCACTGTGCCCTGGGACACATCATTCTACGTTAAAAGCGAACTAGCCCCACCATAACATTATACAACACTTTAGATGGTACCCTTATCTATTATTATAAATGTATTCATCGAAACACTAGTGCACTCTGTGCAACTTTCGATGTTTTGTTCACCTCGCTTCCTACTTGACTCTAATCGGTATTACGGGAGTTTCCAACATATTCCCTTATAACATAACCCTTTATGTTTTAAGATATGTTATCCTCCATGGATTTGGAAAACATGTCTACAGTTCTCTATTAGACACTGCGGACAAACTTAGCTCAACATTCTGTGATTCGAACTTAATCACTTTTAAATGTTCCTTCTTGGATCAAATATTATGTTAAGTTATCATCATGGTTTTCTAATATAGAACCTATGTCTCAACATAGTGGATGATGATCATCCTTTTCTTTCTTTCAACCATTGATGTTTAAACTTAATACTATTCCCAACTTGAGTTATTAAGGACCAGTTCCTTAATTAACTTCTATTCCGAAACCCTTTTCAGAATCCCTTAAGGAATATTACATAATATCATAATACACCTATTATCAACTTCTACACCTTATAAATCATTATTTATAAGTACTTGCGCTTTTATTCTTAACACACTTAAGAATCACTCTATAAGCTCCCACTCAAAATATGTTCCTACCATATTTGGGTATGAGTCAGTACTCTTACTCAAACTATGTTCCTACATATTTGAATTTGAGACTTGTATTGCTCCCACTTAAAAATATGTCATTCACATATTGTTTTTAGGAAGACTTTCATAGCTCCCACTCAATTTCACGCAAATTGCATATCCACTCACTATTTTGAACAACTTCAAAATCTTTGATCAAATATCAAACTTGGAGATTTACTATGCGATACTAGTACTTTTACTAGTTTTAAATCCACTAGACATTAAGCACACATGAATCAAATTCATTTGAATTCGTCCAATACTTGAAAAATTGTGCTTTTTTCATTCACCCCTTTTTCACTATGGCTATGCAGTCATTTGGGAAAATTCAAGTAACCCCTTTTACTTGTGAGATTCGGCAACGAATTGCTTTCTAATCTCAAGGGAATTTTGCTATGGGATTTCTCATAATTATAGTTTACCATTATTTCCTTAGTAGTTCGTAGGTATGTCATATTCCAAGAATCATGACAAATGATTCACAAATGTCTCCATACAAGATATGGATCATTTTGAATCCTACTTCATGTAGTGAAAACACTAGTGGGGAAAACACAATGATCATTATCATTGATTCTTTCCTTTTGTGAAGAGAATCGTTCAAGAACGTTGTCCATTGCGCTTCTCAACACTCTGATGCAGGGTTTTGAATCCTCATCGTGTTTTTTATTATCTTCCATTTGCTCCATAATCGAGAAATATCACTTAAAGTGAACTTTCTCAAGAATGCACCAAAATCCAAGCAATACAAGTTTTGCTTCTCTTTTGGTTTAGCTATGGATTTCGTATTCAAAGTTTCCAGTGAATACTCTGCAAGGACTTATTCGCTATTGTTTTGGTTATATCGAATAACCCCAAAACTTTCATCACAATCCATACTAGATATGGAGCCACTTTCACGAATTCAAATGGTTCACTATATATTCTAATTGAGTGCTAACTATTTCTAACTAATGGTCTCTACATCTACACTACAACGATTTATTTGGTGCCATCTATTTACCCATTTTGATATTTAATATCACATTGTGATGCTTTGCATTTTGACGTTTCAAAACGCTTTGCATTTCACAATTTCTTTTATGCCATTCTTATAAAGTCGAATTTCATTACTATTGATCAAATCATAGTAATTAGATTCTCTTTTATACTTATACCCTTTGTTGATGAAACATTTTGATCAAATCAAATAATTTCATGTTCATGTTTCCTTTGATAAACTTATTTACACATTTAAACAATCATATAATGATAATTACCATTTTCGTTAAAACACAATACATCGAATAACTTTTAACAATTCATTAAACACTTTGTATTCAAGTAATACACGGTGTTCAAGTCATTTTGCCGAACTTAGGCATGATTTATATGTGATAAGAAATCGAATGACTTTCACATATTATCATTATAACTTTGAATTTAAACAATGGTTTCATTCAACAATGAAATATCATTAAGTTGGGCATTTTAAGGCATTTCAATATTTTACAAATGTTCATGCATTATCAATTAGTTTCAAAACAAGCAGGATAATTCACATATAATCAAACAAGATATGAACACAAACAGAAATCATTCATAAAAGTAGAACAACCGTTTGTTACAAACTAATATGAATAACCATCTCACAAAGTGTGAGACACACTAAAGAAGTTCATAATATTTTGATTACAATAACTATCCAAGACATAAACTAAGTGATAAATGTCGAGGGAGAGTGTCGTCGGCCATCATCGTCATGCTCGCCATCAACACGCAATGTCACCTCCTCTCCAGCAAGCACCTCTCATGCAGAAGGACTTGTTTTCAGCAAAACAGAACAAGTATCAAATATACTTAACACTACAAATGTGTTTGCAAGATTATAACATTTATAAAATTGTATATCAAATATATACCTTTGTCATTAATGACCTCAATGACATTTGGTTCAACCAACACATTCCTGAGATGTGTTACGAACCGGTGGAACTCCATTGATTCTGCGTCGCCTCTCATAATGCAAGTCCTGACTTGTACTTGGTAGCTTGGTGGCAGCGACCGCAGCACAATGCCATTTGCAAAAGAGCCCGTCATCCAGCTATCCAGGAAGTATGCAGGCCTCATGTACACATCATGCATGTGCTCCAAGTGGTCGTCGAGTGATGAGTTCTCCTCCATCTTAATGGAGAGGAAGTCTCCCATCAGCTCATGCTCCCATATGCGTGCTTGTTCCACGAAATGTGTCCTAAGTTGTAGCATTACCGTACGAGGGTTGATATCACCCACGAAAGGCCACAGCTCGTCCACCATTCTGAAACGCATTGTAACTAAAATGAAGGAGGCCATGTCCCGACGGAGATAGCGGTCTTCCCGCTGCTCTAGGGTCTCTAGGTCAATGGGCTGATCCAAATCAATACCGTCGAGTATGTAGTCGACCACGTCATTCTCGCTAAGGAGAACGTGGAGACGCGCAACCCATATAGAGAAGTTTGATCCATCTAATCGGAGCTTCTCTCCTTCTAACCAATCAATCATCAACAGGAAAGGTGGCATCGGGGACAACTTTTCTACATTTACAATTGCAAGAGGAATTTCGACTAAGTTTACAATTAAATGAGTTAATTATAACTCCACTCAGAAACACCTATCCCTAGAAGGGTTCCTAGTGATAACACGACCCCTATCAGCCACATCTCCCCCGATCGTCACGGCCATCAATGTGGGTTCAAGGGTGGACGCTAAACGTCGGTCACATCAGTCATGCGACTCGTGCTCGATCTTTAGACCATCCGCATTCCGAGGCCACGCTTCTATGGCGTGCTAGGCTCACCAACTCAACCTTAGTGTATTCGTTGTGCAACATGGCCTTCACCCACTGTATGCGAACGTAGTATGTCTGACACCCATGCTTGTACCATGGATCGCCTCATACTGAAGAACTTTCTTGGTGGTGCACACTAAGGGGGAACACAATCGTTGGTAATTTTAACAGGGATCATCTTATTAGGCTACCATCTAGTATCTAATACTAGCACACAATAAGATATACAAACAATAACATTGAATGTAAATGCGATGTGATATGGTCCTTCACGTCATGATCTCCATCCGCCGTCACCGGATTCCGGCGCCAGGGTTCCGACACCGTAGACACCAGGGTACCGGTGTCATTCCGGCGTGGTAGTTTATCATCTCCGTGACTATCTACTACTACGTAACATAAGGTAACACTTTACCTTTGCCACAACCATATCACAAAGCAACGCCCCCCTGCAAAACAAAGTTAGACGCCTCTACTTTATCTTTGCATGTTTTACGTGGCTGAATGGGCTTTCGCACAAGAACCGTTCTTACCTACGAACTTTCATCCCAATGCTGATCAAGTATTGTCTCTACTACACCCCTTTCGGGGCCCTCCGTTGCAAATGTCGTACCAACTAATGCGAGAGAGACATACACCCCCCCCCTAAGCCACTTTATACGGTACAAGCCGTATGTCAAGCATGGACCAGTCTCACAAATGAACGCGTAAAGTCGGTTGGGGGCCGCTTCATAAAGCATTGTTGCGGTATACACAAGTACACGTGGGAGGGTAACAACTAAAAGATCAACGCCCACACGCAACATCTCGTGTGTTCTACCCGTACTAGCATTACTACGCATAGATCTAGCTCTGATACCACTGTAGGGGTTCCGCGCATGAAAACAATAAATTTTACCCTACGCCCCTGAACCCCTGAAGCTGCCAGGACCTATCTATTAGTAATACAGTAATGGGAGGGGCTTTTCGCGAACTTACCCTTGAAGACCGAAAAGCGTTGTCTACGCTCAAGAGAGCGTGGTTGATGTAGACGAGCCGAAGCCGACCTCAAGGTCGTCATGAAGTCCTTGTGCTTCTTTGGGTCCAACGAATTGAGTGCCTCAAGTGCGACACCTCGCGGGGAGTTACACACGTCCGGTGCCTGACAATGACTCCCGCTTCCCCGATCTAGTAGCAGTTGCGGAAGTAGAGCTCCTGGATCCGAATCCCGCAGCGCGACGGCGCTCCGCGGTGAAGATGTCCCTCGTTCTCGCAGTCCGAACTTGGGACCACAGTCGCGTGCGCGCGCGCGCGCGCGCGCGCGCGAGAGAGAGAGAGAGAGAGAGAGAGAGAGAGAGAGAGAGAGAGAGAGAGAGAGAGAGAGAGAATATAAATTGGAGGTCCTCCCAATAGTGAGAAGACCTTTATGATTATTGTGTGTATTTATCTGGCCAAATACCCCCACTATATATAGGGGGGAGGTACTACCTCCCTCAAAGTCTCGGGGTGGGACTAAAGGAGAGGAGGGGGAGGGGAGGCTGCTGGCTAGCCCTAGTGGGCACCACGCAGGGGGGCTTGGCCCAGCCGGCCACCCCCTTGCACCTTCTCCCTCTCTCCTTTCCCTAATGGGCCCTCTCCCCTCCGGAATTGGCCCATTAAGCATTTTGACCTTTTAAATTGATTTTCTCTTTATTAAATAATTATGAATAAATGATTAAATCATTATTTAACATTCATTCGCATATTATTCAACCTCCGTGGCTATGGAACACCTTCCACCTCCACTCCGGACATCCCCGGACTTACCGACACCCTTCCGGTTTTCTCTCTACTATTCTTTGGTGATTCTACCGATCCTATAAACACTCTCTAAGCATCATCAAGCCCTTAAGCGTGATACCCCACGGTTCGGGAACACTGCAGACATGGTTGGGACACCCCCGCACCAATGATCGACAGAGGGACCTGGATGCCATGTGACCCTTGTGCGTTGCACGAAGATCTTTCGTCGTTTGAATCGGGACAGTCGTGTTTTATTCCCTTTGTATCTCGATACTTGCATTGCCCGAGATCTGATCAATGACATCACCATGTCGTGTTTCAATCTCGTTACCGAACAATGCTACTTGACTCGTTCCAACAAGTGATATCCATGTGATCAAATCACACGCTGTGTAGCTATTGGATATAACCTCTCCGAGTGGGCCCTTGAGTATCTTCCCGTCACATGGACGGACAAATCTCGCTCTTGACATATATTGCCTCTACGGTTTCCTCTGAGTACCTGAACATACCTTTATAACCACTGTATTACCAAGTGGCGCTTGATGTTATCTAAGCACTCTCGGGAGACAGTGATTGATATAGCCTCACGGTCTAAGGAATAGTCTACGAGGATCCATTTCTAATCATCGTAACTTGAACTTCGTTACATGATCGGGTCATGATGTTTAGATTGGGTATTGGTTCATCATCTCATTCTCAGAATGAGTTGACTCCATTTCCAATTGGCATAAATGCCACATGATCTGGAAACATGATCATCTATTGACCAATAAACCAGTGACTAGAGTTTCACTAGGAACCCCTGGTTGTTTGTATATCAGACGTGTATTAATGTTTCCACTCAATATAGTTATAGCATGATATAAAACTTAATCATAAACTATATGAAATATGATAATAGTCCTTATAACTATTTGTCTCTAGGGCATATTTCCAACAGTTGTTGGCCTATATATAGACCATCACCTCATTATTATAACCCTAGACTTGGATAATAGAAATATACGAAATCCCTTGTGGATCTCTAGTTTAGTCTCATGCTCCTTGACAAGGAGCACCTATTATCAAACACCTCTTGGCTTTTGCATTTGTTGCGTTCAAGTTGTGTGAGGCCTTGGAGTGTGTGATCCTTCTCCAAGTTGTCAAGATCTCACCAAGCTTCCCGTATCACCATGTCGGGTAGAGAGAGAATCCTTGCCCTCCACCGATCTTAGGGATTGTGTCGGACCGGTAGCCATCGGTGTGAGCTATAGGCTTGTCTTGTGTATCGTGTGTGCGTGCGTTCATTGTGTTCTTCATGAGTGTGTTTGCTTGGATTCCACCTCCCTCTCTTCCTCTCACGATACCACCTCCATTCTTGGATATTGATGAAAGATCGGGCAAACCCAAGGGGTCACCCCTAACATCTCTCATTCTCACTCGTGACTGCATGGCGTCGTCGTGCACCGCCCGATTCAAGCGAGATCTGGCTACCTCGGTCGCCGTTGTCGGTCGCAATAGACGTGCTATGCTCTGCTCCACCTTCTGGTCCAAATCAATTTGAGTTTCCCGTCCTCCCTTGCTCGACCCTTTCCACCTACTAGCGCTAGGTTTTGGTGACCTCGTGTCTCCACCGTGAACTGATGCCTTCCTGGTGTAAGGTGGTATCTTGGTGCTTAAGACGTGCATGCGCTTCTTGTGTGGGTGTGGCTCTACGCGGATTGCAGCGTTGGTGGCGCTCTTCGTGCCGTTGTGCCACCGGTGGTGACAAAGTCATCCCCGTGGCAGCGCCACCGCGGTTACGCGGGCACTACCCATGGTGAAAAACCGTCACCCGCCCATGGTGGAAAACCATCGCCGGAAGCTGATTCTGTTGTAGTGGCCCCTTTTAAAATACTCAATGGTGTGCAACACATTGCCTAAAAACTGAGAGTAAAACAAACCCTCCTAACACCATTTTTATATTACTTGTATTTTGTTTATATTTTGCAGGAAACAAGAATAAAAAAGGAAAGGATCAAGAAGATAAAGAATTAGTTTAGGATTTAGTTTTAGGGGTTTCCCCTTATATATTTTTTGGTAACTTTTATTTTATTTGGACAATCTAAATACTTTGTAATATTATCAATGAAAATATATTCATTTTATTTTTCGTATTACTTGTATTTTATTTACATCATTGTAATTCTTTCTTTATTTAAACTTTGTAAGTTAAAGATCTATTCTGTTATAACAAAAATGTTCTTTTATTATATGATTAATTACTTTATATTTGTATTTCAAATTTCTTTTTGTTAGAATTCAAATATTCAACCTTGAATATTCGAATTCATATTGTTTCGCCCAAAAACCAAAAAACCACAAAGATCATGTCAAGATTTATAACACTATCAAATAGAGAGAAACTTTGATCCCTCTGAACATTAAACTTAAGCGAGAAACATTTTCCAGTTTTTTTTTCAGATGCGTGGGCGCACAGATGCACAAAACTCAACTTCTATCCATCTTTTGGTCCTAAATGTTGAGATGTTTAAAAAAAACTACAACACCCCAAAAAAGAAACTAATGCACGGCATGTGCAGCATTGTTCTTCGACGGAAACAACCTAGATCGAGGGAGGAAAAATCTTCTCTGGATCATCTGGACTACTACTCCGGTAGCTAGCTTACCTGTTATAACTTATAAGCTAGTAGTGTAAAAATTGCCGGTTACCGATCGTACATCTTTACATTAGGTTACTACTCCCTCCGTTCAGAAATATAAGAAATTTTTGCTTTGTAAAATAAATGTATCTAGACGTTTTTTAGTGTATAGGTTCACTCCGAACCTGTACGAATCTATAAAAAGACGTTTAGATACATTTGATTCATAAAGCTAAAACGTTTTATATTTTTAAACGGAGGAAGTATATCAGATATGTAAGCATCGGTCGGTTGATGACTCGGTTCGATCTGTTCAACTAGGGGGCGTGCTTTGCCATGTGTTGGCGGTACGTGTCCGGCCCCAACCGATGCACAAATGTACACGCCCTGGAAAATCCCTCAGGGCGGCACGCTACGCTCGCCCCGGTCAAAATCTGCTCCGCTTCCTTTTTTTCCTTGCGTGTGTCGCTAACACAAACCCAACCCAACCCAACCATTTCCATTTCCCCACACCAAACCGAACCAGTCCACGGCCCCTCCAACTCCCATCTCAAACGCCGCCCAAACGCAGCTTCCCTCGCCTAGATAGTTTGATCTCCTGCTCTTGTAGTATCTCTCAACTTTTATATTCGCCCGTCCCGTCCCGTGGCGAAAGCCGAACCGATTCAACGCGCTGCGCGTGTGCGTGTGCGTCGCCCGCGAATATAAGCGCGGCAGGCCACGGCTTTCAGGTTGAAGAACACTACTACCCCGCCACACAGCACAAAGACGGGAGAAGACACAGATCACACACCTACGACGCTCGCTCGCGCGCAAGCAAAGCTACCTATCCCAGCACCACGCAGACGCAGAGCAGTCACATGCGCGCAGCAGCGACGGACTAACACACCAGCGAGCACAAGTCATCCTCGCGCAATGAGGTCAGGTAGCGCCACCGCCACATGGCTCCTGCTCCTCCTCCTCCTGGTCGCGTCGTCGTCATCCTCGGCGGCGGCGGCTTCATCGGAGGGGAGCAAGAGCACCAACAAGGCGCACAACTACGAGGAGGCGCTGCGGAAGAGCCTCCTCTACTTCGAGGCGCAGCGGTCGGGGCGGCTCCCGCACGGGCAGCGCGTACCCTGGCGCGACCACTCGGGGCTCACCGACGGGCTCGAGCAAGGGGTGGACCTGGTGGGCGGGTACTACGACGCCGGCGACCACGTAAAGTTCGGCCTACCCATGGCCTTCACCGTCACCATGCTGTCGTGGAGCCTGGTCGAGTACGGCGACGACGTCGCGGCGGCCGGCGAGATCGCGCACGCGCTCGAGGCAATCAAGTGGGGCACCGACTACTTCGTCAAGGCGCACACGCAGCCCGATGAGCTGTGGGCCGAGGTAACCAACAAACGTCTCGATCGGATACGGCCGACACCATGACATGCATATGAGACCAGTTCTAGTTCTGGCTGGCTACACCGTGACTGACTTGGCCTCCATAGATTGCTAGCTAGCTAGCTAGCTGTTGCACACAAAGTGATCATCGGTGGAAAGAGACCAATTCAATTGTGCATACCTTGCTGTTGCACTTCAAACTACTAATTAGTTTCTTTATTTATCTGCTTTCCCTTAATTTCAACCATTATAAACCTTGCTCAGTTATAAACTACACGTTTTCTGTAGAGCGAGATCAATTTTATAAGTATTTATTTTTTCGTTAGCTAGGAAAAAATGAAAAAAAAAACTAGGTTCTTTTCTGTCTATCTGGTGCATAACAACAACCGTGTTAGGTGGCCAGCAGTTTGATGAACGTACGTACGAACGGCTGACTAAAACAATGCGTTTCCTTCCACATGGCGTGCATAGGTTTCCAAAACTTCGTCGGTCGTCCATGCATCCGATCGAACGCGGTTGGATTAATCTTTCCCTTTTGGTTGATTGCTTGCAGGTGGGTGACGGCGACACGGATCACTACTGCTGGCAGCGGCCGGAGGACATGACGACGTCGAGGCAGGCGTACAAGGTCGACCGGGAGAACCCGGGCTCCGACGTCGCCGGCGAGACGGCCGCCGCCTTGGCCGCGGCATCCATGGTTTTCCGCAAGTCCAACCCGCACTACGCCCACCTCCTCCTCCACCACGCCCAGCAGGTAACGATCGATCTACGTGTTGACGTCGTGCAAAGTCTCTCGTGTGGAAAAATGGAACGAAAAATCTCGTTGGAAATGTGGCGCGTACCGAATTTTGGAACGAAGTAGCTAGCCAACAGGTGCCGGTGGTATATTTTTCATGGATGATCGGGTAGTATGCGGTGTGTGTTGTTTCTTGTGCCCTGCACCGCACATGCCAAGTTGTCAACAACTCAACACGATGGATCGACGTCGAGCTAGCGGGAAAAGAGATTTTTCTCTCCTGTCGGCTCGATCGTAGATGATGCTGCCGTGTGGGACCAGGCCGCCGGCACGCAACCTAACGAAGAAGAATAAAAAGGGGGAAAAAGAGGTATTGTTAGCGTCTAGTATCTGGTGGATGGGAAACTTTCCCATTTGCCTCCCGTTTCCATGATTAGGTTGCCAGTTCAATCACATGGTCGAGCAGCTTAATTGGGAACTAAGAAATAGTCCGTGTCGTCATGTGCATATTGAACCAGTCCGTATCCACACCTACCAAGCTACTTTTTCCAGTGTCAATCATGAAAGGGAAGATCTATTTATAAAATAAAATGATTAATCGGTATAAATCGTAGTTGTTGAGTATACATGCGCATTAGCTAAATTATCTTATGTGCAGTTGTTCGAGTTTGCGGACAAGTACCGGGGCCAATACGACAGCAGCATCGCGGAGGTGAAGAGCTACTACGCGTCGGTGAGCGGGTACAAGGACGAGCTCCTGTGGGCCGCCCTGTGGCTCCACCGCGCCACCGGCAAGGCCACCTACCTCGACTACGTCGTCGAAAATGCCCACGACTTCGGCGGCACCGGCTGGGCCATCACCGAGTTCAGCTGGGATGTCAAGTACGCCGGAGTTCAGATCCTCGCCGCTAGGGTAAGCACCAGCCGACAAAATTAATACTACAACGATGCACCTGGATCATTCATGCTGACGAGAGAGTGACGTCGTGTGTGTTTCAGCTGCTACTGAGAGGGGAGCACTCGGCGGCTCACAAGGAGACGCTGGAGCGGTACCAGGCCAAGGCGGAGCACTACGTGTGCGCGTGCCTGGGCCGGAACGCGGCCGGCGACAGCGAAGAGGACCAGGCCAACGTGGAGCGGAGCCCGGGCGGGATGCTCTACATCCGGCAGTGGAACAACATGCAGTACGTGACCAACGCGGCGTTCCTCCTCTCCACCTACTCCGACTACCTGGCCGAGGCCGGCGTGGAGACCGTGACGTGTGCCGGCGGGGAGACGGCCGACGCTGGCGAGGTGGCCGCGCTCGCCAGGGCGCAGGTGGACTACGTGCTGGGCACCAACCCGAGGGGCGTCAGCTACCTCGTCGGGTACGGCGCCAAGTACCCCGCAAGGGTGCACCACCGAGCCGCCTCCATCGTGCCATACAAGCACAGCAAGCAGTTCATCGGCTGCACGCAGGGGTTCGACCACTGGTTCGGCCGCCGGAGCTCCAACCCCAACGTCCTCGTCGGCGCCATCGTCGGCGGGCCCGACCGGAAGGACAGGTTCAGGGACGACAGGGAGAACTACATGCAGACGGAGGCCTGCACGTACAACACCGCGCCCATGGTCGGGATGTTCGCCAAGTTCAACAGGATGGCCCGGGAGGAAAGGGAACAGAGAGCGGCGACGGCCAGAAGTCCGGTCACGTCCACGGCGGCCGACTTGTAAATAAATAGATAGGGTATAGATCGAGGGGGCTGTACAATTTTCCCCATTCTTTGGTTCAATTTTTCTTCTTCTTTGCAGTTCTTTAGACTACACAGGATGAAATTAGTTTTAGTATACGAGAGGGAAAAAAAGGGTGGGGGCATTGACATGCAAATGTAAACTCGCTGCCAGTACATACGAGAAAAAGAAAACAGAGAATTCAAGTTATCAGTTTGTCTAAGCATTTCTTTTTTTTCGGAAAGGGGTGTATTCCTCATTCACAGAAATTAACAAGCGACATATCAGCAGATATTCTAAAACACATGATATTGTTTCATAAAGTTCCTTAGTAGCCAGCTAGCCAGTAGTGTACTCTTCAGAAAAATTACATTAGCAAATTGCAGTATGCCGAAGAAGTGTTCAAAGTACAAAATAGTTGCAGCTTTATAACCCATGAAAGCAAAAACTGAACAATGCAAAATGACTATGCTCTAACAATTAAACTATCAGAATAAAAAGATAATGAACTTATAATAGAAGTGTAATGCTTTCTACTTTAAAAACTTTGTTTGCCCTCTGTCTTCCTCTTTAAAAGAAGCCTATTGGGTCGAATAACCCTAATAGAGCCCGGGTGTCAACCAGCCCTTTTGTTTTTCTTTCTTCCCAACTTCAAACTTTTGAATTCAAAAGTTCTGTCAACCAGCCCTTTTGTTTTTCTTTCTTCCCAACTTCAAAATTTTGAATTCAAAAGTTCCAAATAATTCGGAAAAACATACTTGCATGTAGTCAACTATGTGATCTAACATCGTGTACATTTTGAGCATTGTTCACCGAGGATAAAAAATCAATTTATAATTTTTGTCAAGCCTAAAATACAAAGTATTTTGAGCTGAAAATGCACAAATGTTAGATCACACAATTGCTTACATGCAACTATTTCTATCCCATTTTTTTGGAATTTTTTAATTCAAATTTTCGAGCATTAAAGAAGGGCTCACCAGAGAGCCCGCACTCCAATGCGTCACTCTCCCTATTGGATCGATTATCTAATCAGATAACTTGTACACAAGCTGAATCCAAATGGAAGGTACACCTCATTGTACACAAGCTGAATCCAAATGGAAGGTACACCTCAACTAAATTAGGCACCGGTTGAAAACAATGCAAGAATGTATCATCACTATTCACTATGTCGATGATGATTTGTACCATATACTGACGACCAACTATTGAGTATGGAGCAGGTAAAACAACATCAAATATTTCAGTGATAGGTGCACAAATGTGGCCAGAAGAACACAACATAATGATGCTATCAGCAAGGATGTTCATAATTTCTCTTGGCTAATCAAAGAATGCCAATCCAGATCGATCAAAGAATTGATTAGTTCAAACATATAACAATATATCACCTCAAATATCAAACACAAGCCTTGTGGGGTCAAAAAGAATGAAAGAAATAATACACCAATGGGTGAATATAATACATTGCCAGTTTGATGGAAGACTTACAAGTTACAACAACAGAGTTCAGAACCAAGATCAACTGATCTGTGGCAACAAAATCTGACAGGTTGAGAGCATCAGACCGATCAATATGGCAAAATGATCGTGAAACAACAACCATAGATAACCTACGTATTTCTATAAACAACTGAGGTCCTCTGGATACACACCATTCATGCAATCTCTCGTCAGTGCTCCATTCTTCAATCCCGTATTCTTTTTCCACCGATATCACAAGGGAATGAGAGCCTGCCATGAATATATGATTTTCATAGATGCCCATCAACACGCTTAGTATTTCGGTGGTGCCGGTGGCAACCGATTTGGTGTGCGTCGGCTGCCGGAATTGGCACCATTTGCGTCCCCATTTTCATACCGCCGACCACGACTGTCAGCACTTCTCGATCTTGATTCATTGTGTGAACTGGATCGGTCAACAGAGCCATTTGCTGCAGAATTGAAGGCAGACCTCCAGTCCTCACCTGGCTGGCCAGGACTCTGTGGGGTACTCTCTGCAAGTGATATTTTATTTTGTCAAAATCAAGAGTTTGAGTTGTGCATCAGGAAAGCAGAACTAATTAACAAAACTGCATCAGCCGCCATTACGTCATAGGGTGTCCATTACTTGCACTGAAAAGCACTAACTTCTCAGCAAGGTTCATGATTTCTGTTATCACATTTCAAAATATAAGGTACATTCAAATTTAATGGCATATTTTCTCCTTTGCCCGCATTTAGTTTCACCATATCCGATTTATGAGTAAACGCACTACCTTATACTCCAAGGTCTAGAATCATCAAAGACATTAATACCATGGGGTAAGTATGGTCAAATATCTGTAGTACTCTTGGTTTAATGACCTCCTTAATCCCAGTGCTGGGAAAAATGACTTGTTTTCAAGTGGAATGCTGGACAATCTAGAAATTTTACGCGTGAATTCTGAATATTATATCTTGCTCGGTTGGTATACGTTATTCATACAAAATAATAAACAATTAAGTATCTTCAAACTGGTGCAAGAGTGTTTAATCACTAGCAACAAGGATACTTGCAAATGGTGACTGCAAGCCCCTGAATCTAACGCAAGCACATTGCCCCTCCAAAGTTTTGGCCAAAGATGTGTGCCATGTCATCTCTGACCCAGCCCAACCTCCATATAACAAATCTAGTGTGAAGTTTGTTATACCGTAGTGCTCCAAATTTGATTGCAAATAGAACAAGTGTCATGGTTTTGATTCCCGGCAAACAGATTTGTAGGTGTAGGGGCTTGTGATCATGATCCAATGGGCTAACAACCTCAAGGCACGCAAGATTTATACAGGTTCAGGCCCCAGGTGATGATCCGGCCTATGCCCTGTGTGAGGTGCTCAAATATTACAATAGGGTGTGTTATGGCTAGCAGCATGCGAGGCTAACCGAGAACTATAGTGGATGCGGACGATGCCTCTACCGGGTAATAGATGGCTCCGGGTAGAGTGCAATCGACGGGTGCTCTAAGAGCCTAACTACTGAACCTATCAACTACTACAACTCCGGTGAGCTTCTCGCCGGAGTTCTTCTTCTTCTACGGTGGTGGTGGTATCTATTTATATATATTAGTATTAGTTAGTAGTATTAGTTAGTAGTACTATTCTATTAGTTACCGATCCCGGCTCTGTGAGTTCTTTCTTCCGTGATGAACTGTCGGCACCAGTCCTACATTTTTGTTCTGTGGACCGAGGAGAAAGGGGGCTCAGCAGGAAGAGGATTGTACCATGAGAGAAGCACGGGGGTCAACCCGCTTCAAATATGGAACATGGATTCTGGCAATGCAACGGAGTTGGGTCCTCATATCGATCCGATCCGAATGAATCAGTCTTTATACAGAGGTAAATCTTTGCCTATTAGGCAAGAGGATAGCAAGTTCTAAATTCTGTCTCGGTAGGACATAGATTTCTATTACTATGAAATTCATAAATGAAAATGAAGTAGTTAATGGGAGGGCTACCACTATCCTTTTTCTTGTATGTGTTCCTAAGAGAAGTAATTTGTCCTGATGTTTCGAGTTCTCAAAAAAAGGGCGTGGAAACAGATAGAAACTCTTGAATGGAAATTGAAAAGAAATGTAGTCCCAGTTCCTTCGGAAATGGCAAGATCTTTGGCGCAAGAAGGGCGACCCCTATCATCTTGACTTGGTTCTGCTTCCCCTCTCCTGTTGTTGGTCCTCTCCTTATATAGCCTCTCCATGGTCATGGCGGTATGGCCATGGAGTTACCGTCGATGTCGATGGGACAGGGCGGTTCGCCATGCCTTGGTCCTCCCGTTTCCTCTTCTATTGACCAACCTTCTGGAACCGCCCTGCGGTGCTGACGTCGCGGTGACTTCCGAGCCCCGGACGGCAGGTCGTGGGCTCTTATCGCCCATACGTCATGCTTATGACATAGGCGTGGACTTTGGTGCCGTGGGCCCTCGTAGCTCCATAGCCGGCTAGCTTCCTACAGCCGGCTCATCTAAACAGGAGCCGAGAGGCAATGCCGGCGGGTGCCGGCTTCACTGGCCTTGCTTCGCCACGAGACTACTAGCTAGCCACAAACCGGCTGGCTGCCTTACTAATGTTTATGCTTCTCCAGGTACCCGGTTACCCAGGACCCCGTCAACAGGTCTGAAGTTTTGAGCTGGCAACACTGGCTTTGCAAAACAAGTGAAAGATGTACACAGACACTAAGGACATACTCATCCCTGCCAAGTTAGTACCACAAAAGGTCTAGAATTATCAAGCATTATAAGTAGCCTTCAGATAGTGCTTGTCCAGGTGATGGTGAAATGGACTAATCAGCAAAGAATATTATAGATAATTTGCTTGATACAAGTAACCAATACGGATGAATTACTCAGAGAGAAATTTTAAGGCTCGACTTCTGTAAAGTCATTAGTAGGTACAAAATGCTGTTTGCATCAGACGATATTGCGGTTTCAGTTGGCTGCAACACTTCAACTGATGTTTCGGACTTTCGGTCATATCAGTCTTTTCAGGCCAAACAGATATGACCCAGCTTGACGGTGTAGCTGCACACTCTGCAACTGGATCACTAAGCATGGGATTCCCAGTGTGTTTGTCCATGTAGCAGTGAAAATATGGACAGAGCCACACGAGTACACAACCATCAGAATAGTTATTTAGACCAACATATAAGGCATGGCCATCATAGTAACATGTCCACTGGCTATGTATGCTGATGAGCAACTGGAACAGAAATTAACCATCAAATTACTCTGTGTGTGAGTTTGGGTGCTCTCATGTTTGTGCTTGGTACTAGGTTACACTCTATTTTGTAACACAAACAAAACTAGCTATAAGAACTGAAGAAAGGTCACAAGGAGCTAAAACCATTAAATTTGTAGCATGAAGCAGCTATTTGAAATAGTCAGCTTACCTGAGCCAGAAGTATCATCGGAATATGATGCAACTGCAGCTCTGTTATCATGGATGCTGAGCTGACGAGTAAGTGTTGACAGAAGAGATGATTGTTTTTGAGCCTTTTCCCGTCTACGTTTAGCATTGTGGTCCTCTTGGAGAAGTTCTTCAATCTTTGCATTACTTTGTGAACTAAAAGTGAAAATTGTGACAAAGTTAACGACACTGCAACACATTGTAAAAAGATATTACCTCTGTTTCAAAATATAAAACGTTTTAGCCTACCAAAACATCTTATATGTACTTACAAATAGCATGACCATGAAGACACTTTCAACATTACTGCAAGTTTGCGGTGAGAAATGAATAATGTTTGAGGTGCATGATAGTATTTTGGGTAGGTAGGTGGGAGGGGTATCATGGCCATCACTTATTTTATTGAAGAGAAAATATATACAAGTTGTGTGGGTGGGTGGGTGGGTGGGTGGGTGGGTGGGGGGGGGGGGGATGTACAGAAGGGCCTAGCCAAGGGCCATCACTTGTTTCTAGTTCTTATATGTTACAAACCAAAATGTAATGAGTCGAAGAAAAAGAAAAATAACAATGCCATCTGAAAAGTTTTGTAGGAAAGAAGTTAGCAGCTGTTCACCTACACGCAGACCAAAGTATGAATCACATGATTAAGCCTACTTGGTTCAACGGAAATGTAAGCAACATTTAAGTAAAAAGGGCAGACTATCAAGTCACACAAAATGGTGAACTAACAAAAAGTTGCTACGCTGCATGTACTTGTGGGTGCATATTAGGTGTAGCTGTGCAACTGTGAAAGGTGATCGAAGAAAAAACTGTGAAGCAAATCAAGCAATTGCATCCGTGCATATCAGTTCGTAAACAGTATGGAACTTTTTAGTCGTCGCATTTCCCAGTACACATCCATCAAATATAACCCAAGTAGAAGGAAACTAAAATAATGAAGCATTCCAAATGGACCTACCCATTGACGAGGACCCATAAGGCCATAACTGCAAGTAAAACTAGGGTTTAGGTAGGATTACACAAAACATTCCGTTAATTGCAGTTTTTCCACCCAGGTTGTCCACTTTTCAGTGAATTGGGTAAAAAAGCAACAGGAAACTAATGAAATGGACAACTGAACACAGAATAAACAGAGAATATACATCCAACCTTATTGAGCTGTACAGCTGGTTTAGCATATCTTCCTTTGCTTTCTCCACTTGGCAAAGCACAATAGCCTGATCAATTGATCATAAATAAGATAATGAACACCCCATATGAGAGTGCTAAAATAATTGACTGAGGCTACAAATATACCTTTGGAACATTCGCTGCCAAACTGTTCAAAACAGCCTCAACATAACCACGAACTTCTTGAGACATCCATCGGAGTTCTTCTTCGGGATCAGCAGGCCTCCGGGCCATCGTATCCTTAAGAGAAAATGCATGATATCGTGTCAGTAGAATAGCAGAACAAGCAACAGAAAGAAGTGAACTTCTGCTTGATACATCACACATTCAAATGATAAACATGCTTACTCGTAAGCAGCATGAGCACAAAACAGACATTTTTCATAGAAATAGGCTGAGGCAACAAACTCTAAACAGAAGTTCTAAAAGCTTCACAGCGAATAAATCTATAAGGACACAAGTCAGGCATAGCATGGAGCTTACAAGGGATCCATCTGAATGGCTTTGTCTCATGGAACCACCCTCGGGAGTACTTGAACCCTTGACAGACCCACCTTTGCTCTGAATTATACCTCTTATCTTCTTCATCCACTCAATCTTATCAGCCATGCTCTCAGCCTTCAATATAACGGCACTATGAGCTGCAACATGGAATAAGCATTAATAGCGATAGAATCAGAGCAAACCTCAGATAGTTGGTTTAGAGGCACCAACCTTTCAGCACAGTTTTGTAGGCAACCCTGTTAGTGATCTTAAATACAAGACTTGGGCCTTTCTCTGGCCCATTTGCCTTCTTTGAATCTTTAGAATTCTTAGAAATCTCTTCCTCCTCTATCTCTTCCATGTTACATTCCTGAATCACGCAACAGACTGTTACTACAATTGTTTATATGACAGCCATAGTTCCATACGTGATGTTTATGAGTTCAATTATCTTTTTTTTTAAGTTAAGTTCAAAACAAATTGGAACCATCCACGATGACTTGAATCATTTTACTGTTTATAACCATGAATGGTGAAGTAGTGCGTCATAGGTTACTCACCATCAAGTAGAATAAAATAAACAGAGTACAATATAGAAAAAAGCACACCTCTAAGACAATGACACCTCGAAAATGCCTCTCCTCTTGTTTCTTGGTGTATCCGAGCTGGACAGAGAAAAGTTACGGTAAATGACACAAACCCCCTCAAATGTTAAAAGAACAGTAACAAATGTCAAGAATACTATTGAAAGATTGGATCCAGATTGATTAACCTTTCCACTCTTCTCATTTAGGACAAACCACCTTCTGCTCCATTCATTGTTTTTTGCACTCTTTTTCAATAGGTAACCTAAAGAGAGAAGAAAACATATACTTGTCTATCAATAAATCAAACCAAAAATTTACATCAAAACCATGTCCAGCTACTTATTACATCTGTATGCATGGACTGTATACTACAAAATGAAGATTATGTTAATCAGCATAAGAGTTAACAAGCAGCTAATTCTTGCGAAATCCACATTACATTTTACTGGGTAAAAATGGCATGATAGCTACATCAAATTAATCTGCGGGATTTTCTGTTATATAATCAGAATCAAAAGTGCTACTCCCTCCGACCCAAATTAGTTGACTCAGATTTGTCTAGATTCGATTGTATCTAGTCATGATTTAGTATTAGGTACATCCATATCTTGACAAATTTGAGTCAACTAATTTGGGTCGGAGGGAGTACCAAATTGCTCTGAGAAAAGATGGAAGTTCAGTCAACCTATGGCACAGTATTATACCAGCAGTTATTTCGCCGCCAGGACCGGCAACCTGCAGATTAGGTCCCTCTTTTGTATCTTTATCTTGCTGATTGGATTTGTCTTTCGACGATTTCAGGCTACCACCAGATTGGTCAGATCCTGTTTGTGCGCTTGAATCCTAATATGAAATACAACTAATATGAATAGCCAGACCAAAACAAGTATATGGTGGTCAATCTGCATAAAGTTCTTAGCAGATTCGTGCAAGCAAAGATGCATAAGTCATACCTTGTTCATCATGGATTTCTCAGCATCTTGTGCTTTCTTAGATGATTTAGTTTTCACCTCGTCCTCACGACGCTGCCTTTCCATTCTGAGAATACCATGCCAAGCCAAAAGAAGAAAATGGGAATACTTGAATATGATCATGAAAACTCAGAAATGGCATTTTAACTTGTAGATTGCCAATCGTATGACAAATCGTTACGATTAATTTTCTTAAAGTATAAGTAAAAAATGAAGTCGTATACTTCATTAGTAAGGAAAAAGCTTCAGCAGTCTAATTTAGGTTGATAATGTTATTCTATTGTGTCACTAATACGGTTCAACATTAGCTTATAATCTGGTGAAAACTAATAAAGTTAAGATCTAAAAACTTCTTGTCAATTTACCAAGTACAGAAAAAAAAGTAGCAGATTACTTGCCAAAGCTACACCAAAGCTGATCAAATAAAATGAAACCAACTGTCAAGACATTCAGTAAGGCCCTAGCTAACATTACCTTCTTTGTACTAAACGGATGAAATGTTGTGGGGGGACAAAGGCACGCTCCATATCAACAAGCGCAACCACCATCTTTTTCGCGTCATTTTTGAATGTATCCAGTGCATTAGATGCAATTTCAATGATCTTGCCAAAAGAAATGGTGGAATGTTGTGCTCAGAAATGAAGTGAACAAGAATCATATATGGGAACAGTAAAAGGTGGAGTGTGTTGCTATAGAACAACGTGGCACCTCGCGTTTGAATGGAGGATATCTTCCAAGCCCTGGTGTGCCATTTGCAGTAGCATTTACGATGTCTAACAGTACACGATGTACCTAGTAAAAAAACTGATATATCAGAAGCTACATAGACAATATCTACAATGCAGAATAGATCTACTAGATTGAGCTCGAGTGAGCCTACATTCGAATTCAAGCTTGGAGCTAGCCTCAACAATGTAACTCTAGACAAACATATATGAATATACACTATATGCTTGAGCTCAGCTTGATAAGTCTTGAATATGTATAGCAGGTGTGTACGTACTTGAACCGAGCTCGAGCCAAACTATAGGCCTAGGTAATGACAGATAGTTTGTCTGAGCCCAAGCATTTTCGATAGTTCTGATACCTAGTTTATTAACAAACATAATGACTGATAAGCTACACAGCCAGTTGCATATTCGCCCAAGCGGTATTTTAGATAAAGCATAATAATAAATATTAGCATTCTACAAGTAACTCATCAAAAGAATTACATTGTTTTTATTGTTCTTCATCCAAAGGCATAACACATCTAAAGTCAAGACGTACCTCTTCAACACATAGCCGTGACGGCTCCTTTGCCATTTCAAGTACTCCTTTAATCAAAGATTTTAAACCTTTCTCCGGAGATATCAAATATGGCTGATAACCATCAGCTTCCAAGACAATCTAGAAAATATGGAGAGAATGATGTTTCATCGTAGGCCAAAACAATAGTCCACTCTAGTATATTTTGAAGAGCTTTTAAATTTACCCTTTTGACATTGTTCAGGTCAAAATGCCTGTCCAATGGAAGCTGTTTGATCCTATCCGGAAACTTGCCCTCAAAACTTGCAACAATTTTCCAACCAGACCCCTTTTGATAGAGAACAGTACAATGATATTGTAATCAGTTCATTTGGCAAGTATTAAATTACGTATAGACAAAAACCATAACTCAAGCTTATCACTAACCTCACCAGAGGTAACATGAGCAAGAAACTTATCTTCAAACTCTCGGCACAGCTCCAAAGCAACAGCCCTGGTCCCTTCTGCACTTTGTACCATCTGTTCTCCCAGCTTTGAAAGTTCATCTTTCACTGTCTGAGACTTGCCCTGAAGCCTGAGAAATAGAGCAATTGTGCAGATATTTGCAAAATCAAACACCAGAAATCATAATCAGCTTATTTTTGCATGAAAGGAGGACACGAGACAAGAAATATCCATGTTCAGGGTGCACTTATGATCAACTGAATTGATAAACAGAATTGATGGTTAACAGAATAGTTCAGTAGTCATAGCAAATACTGGTAGGGAGTATGAAAGATGGTATCACTTTAATATATTCTAGACAAGTAGATGCCTCAACATATAGTTCGCAATGCTTACCCAGATAGCAAGGTAGGTAGTCGCACTTTCATCCGTTTACGTATCTGCTTAGCAATGGTATCTACAAGAGCAATTCTGCCAAGCTTGTTTTGAGGAGCACTGGTTAAGATGGATTTAAGGCTTTCCGCCTCAGCTCGCCAAGCTGTTTCCAGTGAATTCTCGGACCCAACTGACCCTGATTGGGCTGACGCAATTGCGACAGATTGCCCTATTAAAGCAACCCATTCAATTTCGGCAGCTGCACGTGGACCCTTATTAGACAAAATGGCCTGAACACATGCAACTGTTTTTGCATCTGCTGCAGCTTGATCGATTTTACTCAAGACTCCTATTGTTCGTGTTCCTACAACAAGGACAAGAAGAAACATCAGTTTCTACAAAGAGAGTGAATATGGTGTTGCAAAGGATGTATGATCAGATTCAAATGACAGACCATCTGGATCGATATCCCTCGCTAGTCGTAGGGCTCGAGATGATGCAACCTCAGCGGCTTGGATTGCTGGTATCACAACAATCAATATAGCATCATTGTGCCCAGCAAACTCATTAATCTGAAATTTGAACAACAGTATGTTATATAACATGAGGTGATAGAAAACATGATACATAAGATTGAAGTTTTGGTGTTTCTCTTCCGTGTAGAGTGGGGGTAGGGGTGGGGGGATGTAGTAGTATAGCTATGCCACACGGTAAGTGATTCTCAGTTCAAGTGCATGACATGGTGTTACTGACAGCCTTTTGCCGCATTCCTACACGTTAGATATTATTCCAGTTCATATTGGTTAAAGTAATGCACAGTCATATGTTAGTCATGAGGACTATGAATATTCTGAACAGGAATTGTTTAGTACTATAGGAGTAAAGGTAAGAATATTGAGTGAGCACTGAGTAGTACTCACTGTTGAATCATCAATAACCCGTTGGTCTATCCCAGGTAAATCAATCAATTTTAGTGGAGGAGCTGGAAAAACAAAGAGAGATGTAGTGAGAAGTCATTTGCAAAGGAAAAAAGAAAGAACTGATGTGCAGCATGTAGTAGAGCTATCAGGTACTGAGCTGGTATTTCCAAATCAGTTTAACTGCGGCATTGAAAATTCAAGAGCGCACGCATTTGGGTGATTAGTAATAACCATACCAGAACATGCTCTTGATGCGTACCTTTCACAATCTTACCATTTCAACTTTCCGCAGCACAAAAATTCAAGCTGCCAATGTGCAACAACTAACTAGGGAAACAGTTTGGTAACTTGCTCAAACAGTGCCGAAACTACCAGGGTGAAAATGTGCAATCCAGCAACAAACCTGTACTTGTCCGCAGCTTGAGGTAAATCTCATCAGTCCGGCTCCTCCCGGGTCCCTTGGCCTTGCTAAGCCTATCCTGCAGCGAATGCCGGAGCGCACCTGCGTGCCAACAGAACCACAGAGGAGACACCAAACTCAGCACACCGACCAACCGCGCCCATTGTCAGATCTGACTAGGCAAGAGAAGATCTCACTCACTCGCCGAAACCTGCTGCGACTTGCTGTCGATCTGTATGACGATGGACTTGGTGCTGAGCCCCGGATCCCTGTGCAGGTCGACGACTATCGGCGCCCGCGTCGCCCCGTTCTCCCCCGTCGGCTGCACCACACCAACCTCGCTACTCACACAAACGAATGCTGAAGCAGCAGAAAACAGCGGGCTAAACAAGAGGAACTCACCAGCACGGGGTGGCCGATGAGGCTGTTGAGCACGGCCGACTTGCCGGACCCCTGCACGGAACAAACAGGATCGAGTCAGATCAGGCGCGGGCGGGCGGGCGGGGTGGGGGATGGCTTGGAACTCGCGTCGAGGGGACTTACGACGTTGCCGAGCGCGACGGCGTTGAGGAAGGTGGAGGGGCGGCGCGGGGTGGACTCGT
Source organism: Avena insularis (assembly GCA_023614405.1). NCBI lineage: Eukaryota > Viridiplantae > Streptophyta > Magnoliopsida > Poales > Poaceae > Avena > Avena insularis. The sequence continues at coordinate 440,149,933 of CM042694.1, read as the reverse complement.
CGGAGGGGTCGTCGTCGGCGAGGAGGGAGGCGGCCTGGCGCATGGACTCTGAGAGCTGGACGAGCTCGTCCATGGCGTCCATGGCGGAGGACGACATGGGCACAGGGATCTCGAGGCTGGTCGGGGAGATCTCGGGGGCTGGGGAAGCGAGCTGCTGTTGCGAGGAAATTGGAGGCGGACTCCTGGAAATTGGAATCCGCGAGGCGAGTACAGGGAGGGGGTCGGGAATAGGAACGGAAATGGGATTTGGACACGGGAGTCGTTGCGGACGTGCAGTTGCACCGCTGCTTTTCAAGTGACGGGACCACCCACCAGTGTGGTGCGGTGCGCGTTTGTTTGTTCGGGCGCGTCGGTCGGGTTTGGCTGCAGATCTGGCTCTCGAACTCAGGGCATCTCCACCGGCCCACGTCTGTTTTGGTCCGTTTGGTTTGGACCGCGGGGTGATTTTGGTCGTGGTCCGATCTATTCGGCCAACCACGTTTAGCGGCGCGACACATCCGTTCGTGTTTGGTTGACAGTTTTTAAAAAAAATTCAAACAGAGACAATACATGCTAAAATTGTTAATTTCAGATATATTTATATGTAATTTACATTCAAATATAAAAAAACTAGATTTACACTAGTTTAACCCTAAAACTACTGATCTCCGGCCGTCCCGTCCATCTAGGGATCGACGTCGATTTACTCCGGCGACGTCCAGAGGTGCACCGGTGGCAGGCGCGGGCTGGTCGATCACCTGGCCAGGCCACGCTGGTCACGCATCCGTCTCCTCCAGCACGGTCGAAGCAGCCCACCCGGCGATGGTGGAGGCAACCCCGCGTTCACCTATGCCACTAAGCCGGTGAGCTGGAAGGCCCCTGGTAGCCATCCCACATGACATCATCATCATTCGCGCTGGCCGCAATGGCCTGCTCGGTGAAGGCATCCTCGTCGTAGCCCCGTGTCAGGAGCGTTGGCTCCTGATGGATGTGTAGGAGGACAGCCCCCATGATAAGGGGTAACCTCAAGGGTGGATCGATCTTCACGTATCTCGTGGTCAAATTGATAGAAAAGCGAGGCGAAAGGAAGAAGGCAGCGGAAGCGAACACACACCTCGCGAAGAACACGATGAATACACGCAAAACTCACATGATACAAGGACAATTGCTCCCACCGACGGACACCGGTCCGATAGAATCATTGCAAGGAAAGATCGTTCAACGTGTTCCCTCAATCCCAAGCGGAGAGGAAAGAACACCTTGGAGAGGGTCTTGACAACTACGCTCACGCACTCGCAAACGTAGGCCATGTACAACGAGGGAGGCGCGATGCAAACTCCAACAAGATTGGTGACGATAGTCGGTCCCCTTTGGTAGAAGGGGATGGGGCAAAACTAGAAATTCCATAAAGGGGTTTATCTAAGGGGATACAATGAGGGGTAGGGGCACTATATATAGGCCAGTCACTGGAATAGGGGTAGTTTGGGCATAAAATTAGGGTTCAGAACGGACTAGAGGGGTACATGGGCCGAAGGCCCAACTCAAGGCGCGCAGGCCCGTTTCACTTACACCAGAGACTTCGGGGTGTGAGGGCCGAAGACTCCGGGTGGGCCGGAGACTCCGGGGTGGAGTGCGGTCTCTGGTGCAGACTCTGAGGTGGTCGACAGAGAGCTTCAGCGGGAGGCCAGAGTCCTGCCCGGAGTCTTGGGGCGGAGACTCCGGGGTCATAGGCCGGAGACTCCGGGGTAGAGAGGCCAGAGACTCCGGGGTGGCCAAAGACTCCGGTGTTAGTGATGCTCTCCGGGATTCTCTCCGGAGGGGTGTACTGAACGCTCCTGGGGTGAGTCCGGAGTCCTAGACGGAGACTCCGGGGTTGGAGGCCAGAGACTCCAGACTTCAGGGCCGGAGACTCCAGGGCTTCGGCGGCAGCTTCTTCCGTCTCCTCTTCCAAGCCTCCGTCTTTTCGGGCTTGGTGATCCGGGCTTGCTCTCTTGCCTCCGTGCTTATCGGTATGAACCTATCATGAATATGGGACAGAGTATGAAGTAGCATACCATTCAATAGAGTAGGAAGTGGGCTCGCATAGAGAAACGGAATCACCTTTGGAGACCATGACGACTTGGCATAAGTTGGGAACCTTGATGTGGTAACAGCCGTAGGACGGGTCGCATCAGTTCCCCCTTCAAAAGAAGTCGTCCTCGACACTTCATGCTCATCACTAAGAAAAGGATGTCGAGAGACCTTCTTGATCCTGGGGTTCACCATATAGTCGTCCTCGGGAAGATTGACTTAACAACATTTTAATGTTTCTTTACTTTTCATGAAGCCTACAAAGCTCACAACAAAAGCGAAGCAACACTCAAAGCGTAACCAATTCATGAAGATTATCACGTGAGTCCTTAGGTAGAGTGAAGTCACCTTATGATGTAGAGATAGCTCATTGAGGGGCAACCCTAGGTAACTCTCTTCGATTCTTTTTGTCAACTCTTGGGTGGTAGAGGTTGACGTGTATGCATTCATACCTTCACACAACAAATGCCAAGCAAAATATGTTTGTGCGTGATAGAGGAGCATGTCATTTTTGGCATGTCCATTCTTGTTCACAACACTATTAGCACAACTCAAGTATAGCAAACGGGATGCGTATGCAAGGTCAAGGTGCATGGAAATCGTTTGAACACCATCCAAATGTGGAAATTCAAAAACTCCATAAAACATATTAGTGTGGCACTCAAAGCAATTGACTAAAATAGTGATCAACATCTTTGATGCAAGGATAGGAAAATTCAGCAAAAACGCATGAGGAAGAATATCCAAAACAACATCATTATGTATGCAAACCAACCATTGGAAAGAGAAATTGTTCAACGTGTTGGATGCCACACACAAATCATCAAACGCAAAGCTCATGGGCATATGAGTATCGCAGACGAAATCAAAAACGACATGGTTGCAAACAAACCATAGAAAAGAAAAAATGTTCCTTATGTTTATTGCAACATCTATACGAGGAACTTGGAAGCTCTCATGACAATACATGATCAAAATGGCATTATGGTTACACACGATACATCAGAAAGAGAAATTGTTCAACATTTTTGTTGCAACACACAAAGTATCAATATCCAATAGCAATAAAACATGATTGTCTCAAGGTGAAAGAACACCATCAACATGTTTGCAAGCTAACCATAGGAAAGAGCAATTTGTCAACATGAAAGATGCAAAGCATGCAAAAGGTATTAGAGATGGGTTAGATCTTGAACTCACTTGGGGGATGCTCTCTAGAGCTCTTTTTGTCAACTCGTGCTCAACCGAGGTTGACATTGTCGTGTGGGTACCTACACACATCATACACAAAAGGAAGAACGTGTGTGCATGGTAGAGAAACACATCATCCATCATGATGTATCATTTCTTATGCACATCACCATTAGTGTCAATCAAGTGTAACATAGGTGCATGGTGAGTATGCACGTGGGGAACATGATTATCATGGCAATCATCAAAATCTCTAAAAGTTGAGAAATCTATGAGGGCCATCTCAATAGACAACATATGAGAATTATTGTTGCAAGCAAAACAAGTGAAAGAGCAGTATTCATCTTATTGCAAGCAACTGAAGAAATTGAATAACTATCATGACAAAGCATGTCCAAAGTAGTAGCATGGTTGCCAAAAAACATATGGAAAAAGAAATTGTTCACCAAGTTTGTCGCAATAGGAGGATCATTCTTAATACCATTGCAAACAAAACATTGGAAAGAGCAATTGTTCAACATATAGCAAGCAACAATGGGAAACATGAAACGTTTATAGCACGATATGTCTATGGCAACATCATCACAACCAAATAATTTCGCGTGCTCAACATTATGCAAAGGCAAAGTATCACATGGAAATATGAATGACTCATATGTGATATCACAAACATCATATATAGCATGCAAATCAGCACAAGTCATCATGTCCACTAGTGGGATCATGGCATCATCAATACCCTTATTTTTACCTTGTTCATACCTCTCATATGAAGTGGGTGTTGTGGTAGTATTGGCCTCCATGTGGGTGACTTCTTCATCCACCATGTATGTCTTCTCAATCGGAGGCATCATCATCTCCAAGCTTGGCGCTTATTGATCCATGGAACCTAGCACATCATGAGAAAACACACTAGAGGTAGAGGGTAGGTTGTTAGAAATCAAAATGGTCTCACATGACCTATAAACTACCACTCTCAACTCACTCGGTGTATCACTCATGCCCTCAAAGTGGAAGCACTCAATATAACGTATGGTGGAGTCACTCATCTTACTCTTGCTCTCACTCAAGTGGGCTAAGTGGCTCCCATACTCACATGGGATTGGTACCATATCATCACTCAAGTCTATCAGGATAGGCTCGGTATGCTCAATTCCATGCGCCTCCTTTGGTGAAGGGAAAATCACATGCTCACCATTCTCAACCTTATCGTCGCCAAAATTGGATGCCATGAGGTGGTCATCGCTCGCCTCTCTGGTCGAAGGGAAAATCCCATGCTCGACCGTCTTGTCGCCATGTTGTAGTAGTGGTGGAAGTATGCTCTTGTTGTTGTCGAGAGCTGTGCTTGGCTCGACTTCATCACATATGTGGCCTTATCTTCCTCCATATTGAAGTGTAGACATCCTCTTGATGTACTCGTCCAACTTGGCGAAGTAGAGGTCTTTGTCCTCCTCATCTATGAAGTTGCATGCATCATCTTGGACGTCAAGCCTTGGCATTGAAGCTTGGTGGCGTGGAGGAAGGCTTGCTCTTGGTGCCATTTTGGTGGTGGCATCAGTAGTGGAAGGTGCCTTTTGATGGTGTCAATAGTGGTCTTTGGCGTGCCTTGCCAAAGGTTGATGTAGGTGGCGCACTTGGTCATCCACATGACACTCGCAATGATTCACCTTGTCCTTGGCACCCTTAGTATGCTTGTGGCGCCTTCTTGAGGTAGACTCATGAAGTTTGGTGAGCATGCTTGTTTTCTTGGCGAAGTTGTCGTCCATGTCGCGCTTGAAGTTGTTGATGTCGCACGTGAAGTTGTTGATGTCGTTGTTGTCCATGAAGTCATCCATGCTTGGGGAGTTATTGTTGTTGTAGAACTCCATATCACCCAAGCATGTGGAGCCATTGTCGGTGTAGTGCTCCAACATGTCATCCATGCTTGTGGAGGCATATGCATGGTGGCTCGTCGTGGATTCTTCATAGATATCATCCTCGGTTCCGAAGTCCCTAGACATGCTTCACAAGACCAAGTGGCGTATATGGAAGTGGTAGTGGGTGTTAGGGAAACAACGTCAAACCTTACTTTACCTTGGAAGATAATATCGTGCAAGTGGCCACACTTGAGAGCAATCAAAAACAAGTAAAGTAAAGTTCATAGAACACCACAACCAACTAAGCACTAAAACACACACACAAAGCTTATGATGGATGGGTATGGAGGGTGGCATGTCCAAGAACAATCCGAAATCAAGATGTTATAATGGCAAGTAAAGAACCACGATGATCACAATGCAAAGCAAGTCAATCCACAAGATATAGGAATTATGTACAAGGAAACACACACGGTGGGATAAATGGAACTTGTGTGACGGATAAAGTGAGCTAAGAACCAAATGATTACCTAGTGAAGACTATAAACTCGTGTCGCACAAGTGCAAAGAGAGGAGCTAGTTCGATTGCAAAAAAGTTGATGGGCTACAAACACTACAAGAAAAGTTGGCTTTTACAACGGACAATTTTTGTGGTTAAAGTAAAGGGAATATGCCCGAGAGGCAATAATAAATTGGTTATTATCTTATTCCATGTTTATGATAAACTAGCCAGTTGGCCCTCGCAAATGCGAGAGCAACATCTTATGGGCATTAAATGCGTGTGATAAATACATTTATTATTTTACAAGTTTTGAAAAAGTTTATCTATAAACAATATTATTCCGTAGACGCCATGTTATGTTGAGTAAATATCACTAGTTTGTAAATATCGTTTATTATGTTGGTGAATTGGTAATATGAGTTCCCCTAAAACACCATATAACCATATTCTAGAATATTGTCTATTTTTATTTATTATGATTTAATTTCACTCTTGCCGTGTTATCTCCACTCTTCAACCCTTATCATGTGTATTAGTTATCCCATAGCATGACTATGCCAACGACAACAAAATTTTAGCATTTTTAATCTGTCACGTTTACTATGCTCTCACTAAACAATCTTTTCAAATCCCATGGTACCAATTAGGAACATCCACAATATCTTCATCATAGTAGCTCAATACTTTAGCTCAAATATTTGAGCAGATCAAAAGACAAATAAATATTAAATACTACCATTGCAATGACATGTCTATTTAAATCTTCGTGTATTATAAACTATACAATTAAAAAATAGAAAAGTGCAATTGATTAGCTCATTGAGAAGACATTAAAACTCATGAGCCCAATGTATATTTACAGAGCATTGGATCATTAGATAGACATAAACTATTTATTTTAAATTGGGTGTAATTTTTGAATAATCCTAATCATATGCAAAATCTCATTATTAATCTTGCCAAGGTAAAGATATTCTACAAAATCCAGTTAAAATTCCCATAAATACAGGTTTGCAGATCTATGTTGCCATTACCAAAGATAAATATCATGTTGGTTAATACTAATATTGATTCAAAAAAAATCGATTCAAACAGTACAACTTTCAAGGTACATAACATCGCCGAAACAAACATGGTTCATGTGTGTAGCTAGACTACATTCTCTTGAACAATTCAATGCACAAGTTAAAAACATAAAAATAAGAAACGTGATCCTCTATACAGAATTCATTTAACCCCTTGTTCATCTCATTATATGTAACAATAATCTTATTTTTATCCATTATAAATCTCTCAAAGTTAACCTTATCAGATTCCCTCTATATAATTCATTTAGCCCCTTGTTTATCTCATGAGGGTATCTTTAGTTTTATCCATTATAAGTCTCCCAAGCTAACTTTAGTACCTGATTCCCTATGTAGAATTCTTTTAGCCGCTTGTTCATCTCATTGTCCGAGAGGGCAACTTTATTTTTCATTCATTATAAATTTTCCAAAGCTAAATTTAGTACCTTACTTAAAAACTCGAACACAAGACTTCAAATTATATTATTAAGCATCCTTTATGTTAATTTTGAAGATCCCAATTAGCCACCGTGCATATTTTTCCTTTACTATTTTGGGCCCGAATAATCCAACAATCCTAATTAGAATTAGAAGAAAATCAACCATCAGTCATCTCCTCAACAACCCCTTAGTATTTGAGGTTTTTTCGAAGCAATATTTCCCATTCCTGAGTTCCTCTTTATGAGGAGTAGTGATTTCTCCAAAAGTCAAACTTTAATATCTTTACCAAGTATGTACACAACACTACCAATATTTGAAATACTACATAAATAAAATGTGAAAACATATTTCATCATAAATAATCATACTGATTTGGAAGTGCAAATGCTAACAATTTTCTACAAACTTGGTCAAAGATAGTGAGGTTTGACTTTTGAAAAACTAATACTCCCTCCTTGCCATAGTATAGTGCAAATAAGTTTAAAAAAATCCAGAATCCGTTATTTTTTACTAAGTTTATTGACCAAATCATACACATATACACCATATGAAAACATACATCACGACGAATCTAATAGTATCAATTTGGTATTTTATATGTTGATATTTTTTACAGTAAACTTGGTCAAACTTCACATCATTTGACTTTTAAAAACTCTAATGTGCACTACTTTTGGCAAAAAGGGAGTACACCTTATATAAGGGAATAGAGGGCTAATACATTTAGTTCCCATGAGAATTTCAAAATATTAAAATAAGAACTGGGATTAAATGGTTAGTGTATCATAAGTCTATTTCTAAAAAGACCTTGCCTTCCTCCAATTTTGATAGACCCATTTCAGAGAGTGCTACATGTCCATATTAATCTCAAATCACAGTTTATTATCTCCTTTAGCCTGCAACTACTTATGTCGAGTTATGTACTGCATGCCTGCACGTCCAGAGTATAGCCATCGAAGAAATTTAACCATAATAAAAGTAAAGTTATGTAAAAGTTATACTCCCTGTCCTAAAAAGAATGTCGTACATTTGTCTAGATTTGCATGTATCTACACATTAAAACACGTCCAGATATATGCTAATTTAGACAAATCTATATCTTTTTAGAATGAAGGAAGTATAAGAACTTTAATAATTATATATTTACAGTACTGCCCAAGGGAAAGGACTTTAAGCACACAGATGTTTTATGTCCACTCCTGCTGCTCGTACCTTTGTTTCGTAATCTTTGCACCATTGATTATACTTGTGTAAGCAACCTAATAACATATACACAAAAGGCAGATTAATAAACGTGGATGACCATTTATCAATGTTTAATCTACTCTCTAACTATCAACAAATTTGAAGTAGTAGTCGGAAAAAAGAATATCTGTTTTTCTGTGTCCCTTGGTACAGGTACTCTTAGCTGCCCCCCGGTGCACATCTGCTGATGGACAACAGTATGTCCGTCAGTGGCCAAGTACACCACTTGCATTAGCTTATCAAAGGAGACGGAATCGTCAGAGTGCATTTTCTAGGTGGTATCAAATTCCTTATGTGTCCTAAACTACCGTTTAAAAAAAACTGTCTTAAACTTGTTGACCAGATTTTTTTACAGTACAATAATTTATCCGAAGAACATTTCAATGTGACTTCATGATTTGTCTAATGCAAAAGAAGTGAGCAATTTTTCATCTAACGGTTTTTTTTTTTTTTTTTTTTTGCGGAAACGGGTGTTAGCGGTTGACAGGGAAATAACCATTTCTAGGTAGACTGACTCATAGTGAGTGACTTACTTCCATGCCTAAAATACTTGACCGACTCATATAGTAGTCCTAAAATACACACTTGCATGCCTAAAATACACACGCGCAAAATAACTAAAATCCATCGGCTGATTATTTACTACTATGCATGATTTTCGAGTGTATTAAACTTCACTTCATTAAATTACACTCTAATCAATGAGCGGGGCTGCAATTTTTTCCCAATCGACTTGTCATTCCTGATAATGGCAGTGCCAATGTAATATAATCGTTTGTGCTGATTAATGAGAGTACTTGCTTGATCACAATATATTGAACCGTTGGCATATCTCAACTCCTAACTCCTATTATGGCTAGCCAAGGTTCAACACATCAATACATGTTGGCGAATTGATAAAAATAAGTCGATTGAACTTACAGTACATGTGCTTTATAGAGTCCGGTCGAAAATTTGATTGGCATGCAGAGTCCGCGGCTTTTGAGGTAGTACTTGGTGTGATTCTCCTGCCTCTTGGCCTCTCTTTTACTCGCGTTTCTTTGTTTTAGCAGCCAAAAGTCAGCGTCAACGATGGACCGACCTAGCCATGGGAAAATGCATGCAGACTAATGTGGCTGAGTACATGAAAATAAATATCCGTCTACGTAGAGATTTGATATCACCACTTGATTGCTCAGTTCAGATGTTAGCTTGGCAGTGGCGAAGTGAGGCTGCACAGCAGCACCGATGTTGCACCGGTGGAGGACGCCGTTGATTGACGGAGGTTGCTGGCTGTTGAACGCGAGAAGCGTAGACATGGTGCTTGACAGAGCTGCCGAATAATCTGGAACGAAATTGAGCTGAAAGATCCACGGTGTGTTCTAAATAAGAAACAAATACTGTAGTTAGATGGAGCGGCAATTAGAACGAAATTGTGCTGGAAGATCTATGTTGTATTCTAATCTAAATAAGTACTACGTAATAAATAATTAGATGGAGCTGCAAAAGTAAAGTTCATATTGTAGTTGTATATACCTGTCTTTGGGCTATCCGGCTGGGTGCATGAGGCAATTCCAGCTCTTGGCTCCGATGACTGATACCAGCTCAGGGCCCCGGTGCAAATACGGTGGCTGCGGCATGCTTGAGACGCGCCAGATCGGAATATGGCGGCAGCACGGGCGAAGGCGGTTGCCGAGTGGTTAAATAAAAAGTTAGATTAGGTTTAGCAGGAGAAGTATTTTAACGATGGCATACGTGGATAATTAATTTTTATTTTAGTGGTACTAAATTATTTCTAAAATCTGGCGGCTATGGTTATTTATTATAATAGATCAATGGTTAGATCTCTCTGATTTTTGTGGGAATTTCTAGCCTAATTATCTATTTTCTGGTAGCTCCATAATGTACTTTTATAATATATAATAGATAGATGTTTATTTTGCATGCTATAATTGTATTAATTGGAAACATTAATACATGTATGTTTAATAAACAAAATACAAAGTTCCTAGTAATGCCTCTCATATAAACTAGCTCGTTGATTAACAAGATAATCAAGGTTTTCCTGATCATAGACATTGGATGTTGTTAATGACGAGGTCACAGCATTGATGAAATGATGTGATGAACATTCGTCCGAGGTATAACATTACGATCAAAATCATTATGTTTATATTGCTATAACATCATACGAAGTAATCCTAGTCCTTAGACCATGAGATCATGTTAATCACTAACACCGGAAGAGTATCTTGATAACATCAAATGTCACACCGTAACAGCGTGACTATAAAAGTGGGTTCAGTGCTACGAAGGTGTTATGTAGAGGCTCATGGATTGAGATGAGATTTGTCCATCCCGATGATAGATAGATATACTCAGGGCCCTCTCGGTGATATCACATTGAAATAATTTGCAAGCAAGTGATGTGATCACTAGAATGTTATATCACGGGAACGAGAAAAGAGTGCATGACGGTAACGAGATCAAACTAGGTATTTGGATACCAATGATCGAATCTCGGACATGTAATATATCGCAAGACAAAGAGATATAGTTACGACGTTAAAGGTTCACACGATCACAAGAGTCATCGTTGAATATGTGGGAGTCAGTACGGATCTCTAGGTCCCGCTGCTGATTATTGATCAGAGAAGGGTCTCGATCATGTCTGCATTATTCGTGAACCGTAGGGTGACACACTTAAAGGATACCGACACCATTTGAATCAAATATGTTTTAGATAAATATTTAAGAAAGTGTTGGAATCATTTCGATGGAAACCGGAATTGTTTCAGGTGAAATTGCACAAACTGGTTCTGCATGTGATATTGAAATGTTGCAGGGGGTTTTACGTGAATGTTTTTTAATTAAAGTAATTAACAAAATTCTGAATAAAATAAATAAAATAGTTTTATTTAATGGAGCTTGCATTAAATTTGGTGAAAATTTAATGGAGGTGAGTGGAACTTTGAGTGGGAGGCTAATTATGTGAGTGAGAGCTCTACCATGTGGAAGAGATGGGGGGACCTCCCTTGGCCGCCGGCCATGGTGAGGGGCTGCCCCCTCTCCCTATAAAAGGCCCCCCACTCCCTCCTCTCATCTCACACCTCCTCGTGAAGGATCTCTCTCCCCTCTAGTTATTTCACATGGTCTCGGATTAGCGAGATACATGTTTCCGGTGGCTTTATCTGAAAAGGAGTTGCTGCTTCCGCTGCTTTGCTGGAGCGAGGGACGAAGGTTATCGGGGTACCGAACACGTGTGCGATCACGGATGTACCGCTGCTTTGCGGTACTGGACTTGGTGGTACTGGACTTGCTAGAGCTGGATCTGATGGACGTGCTAGAGCTGGACCTGCTGGACTTGCTAGACTTCATCACGATCTTGAGATCAGCAACTGTACGACTACATCATCCATGAGTTCCAACTCATTAACAAAGATTTGTTGTCTTTGAGGGTAAGTTCTCCATGGATGTATATCCACCCGTTGCTTGTATCTACTAGATAGATCTTGGCATATAGTTCACATCGTAGGAAATTTTTTGTTTTCTATGTTGCGAACCCAACAGTGGTATCAGAGCCTAATCTATGCGTAGGTGCTTTGCATGGGTGGTACACATATGTTTATATGTGGGCGATGATGATCATGTTATTGTTTCTTTCATGTATTTTGGATATTGGTGGCATAGTGGGATGAAGCGGCCTAGACCAACTTTACATGTCATCGCACATGAGACCTGTTCCACGACTGACATGCAACTATTTTTGCATAAGTGGCTAGCGGGTGTCTGTCTCTCCTACTATAGTCAATATCTGATTTACAACGAGTTGCTAATAACTTAATTATCATCGTTGTGGTTCCATGTTCGTAGGTAATACCGGTTTTATCTCCGAAAGCTCTAAGCCACGTAAAACTTACAATAGATAAATTAGAGGCGTCTAGTTTAGATTGTTGTTGGGCTAGTGTCATGATATGGTAATGTTGTAAGTTGATGTATAGTTGATACCCTTACAACACACCTAACGTGTAAGTTCAATAGACCTTGGCCTAACACACAAAGGAATGATAGAGATCATACCACGATGCACATGATGGTGATCAAATGCATGGACCATATCATTCCACTTCACACATATGATGTTTGCATCTTATATTACTAGTTTGGCGTATTAGTAGCACTATAAGATGATCCCTCATTTAGATATCAAGATAAAAATGTGTTCTCCCTTAAGTACGCACCGTTTATATTTCGCCGCTTCAAGACATCACGTGATGATCGGGTGTACTTGAATCCACGGTCATATTTCGGGTGTAAGACAGTTTTACACACGCAAACTTCCGCGAGGGAACCCATACTAATGCATATAAACTTCCGGCTAAGCCCTACCCAATTCAGGTATTGTGGTTGTACAGTAAAATTGGAATGGTATCGCATCCGAACCCAACCATCAGTTTTTGGTAAAAAGGGTTAAGGCTCATGCCTCAACATTTTCATCGCCAAACCATTGTGTTTCTCAACACATGTCAAAACATCTCAATAGAATGAATCATCATTCCAAGGTTTTCATAATCATTTTCACCAAGTATTCCCATCTAAAGTGATCAACTTTTATGCTTAGCACTAGCCACTAAGGTTAAGAGTGTTCACTAACGAGGGGTGCTAATATTCAATCTCATGCCATAGAATGACATCTAAGTATAACTAGAGAGGCCTAGTTTTATATTCTTTATGCTATCTACACTACTTTTCCCATACTCACAAAGCACTAACTAAAAGTAAAGAACTTTGGTAAAGTAAAAGAGTAAAGCTTGCAAGTAAAACTTGGGATTGGTATAAATCAAAGGGATATAACCAAAGCATGCCTAATGCATCTTGCTTAAGTTATCAAGAGGGCAAGTGTGAACTTGCATAGTTAACTTGTATAATTCTAGCTTGCTCATAATAGCTTGCCTTGATTGGTGAAGTGATTGAAGTTCTCTTCGTCTTCTACTTGGTAGTACTCCTCCTCCTCGTATCCTTGGTCGGTACTATCGTCTATAAATGAATACGGGGTACACAATCACCAAACAATACTTAACTAAGTCTATTTAGCACACTAAGGCTCACACTTGATGATCTAGCATCATCACAATCATCACATGGATTAAAGACTTAATCTTATTTATTTTATTTTAGAAAAGTAATTTCTACTCATTGAAATTAATTAAGATTTAATATTCTCCAATTAAAATATGGGATCATGTTGACACATGTCATCACCACATATTCTAATACATGGGAATGTGATTTAAAATGTTGGTCACATTTTATAAAGTTTAAGATTATTCTTTAATAGATTTAAAGTGGCTAGAAATGCCCTAATAGCATTCTTTTGGTACTAATCCAATGTAACTGCATGCAAACCTACATGTTTTTATATATTTAGATAGATATTATCAAATATGATTTTTGAGAGTTGGAATCAACTCAAAAGCATTTATGGTTGATTTTTGAAAAATGTTTGAAGTTGAAAAAGTCTCTGTCTTGTTATTTTTGCTATATGTGATTCATAACTCCAAATGATTTAAATCCAACGGGCTTGGATAGATAATTTAAATATCTTTCTAACAAAATTGAAATCATGCAATTTGGTTTGGTGAAACTCTTTGAATTGATTTTTTGAATTTGTGGACAGAAACTAGTTTAAACAAAAGAGGAAAATCATTATTTGAACCTCTCGACTGGCCGGAAAGCTAACGGGCCGGTCAATCGCCTTGCATAGCGCCTTGAATGGCTGACCGATGGGGTCCACCAGTCAGCGACTCGTCTAACGCGAAACGGTATCGGCGAATCTAGACGGTGCGATCTCATTCTAATCTAACGGCCGAGAGTCATCGTCGACGACGAACTGCTCCGGCGAGAAATTAACCTAACGCGGCGGTGGGGGTCTGGCTAGGCTCACCTAGGCTCCATCTAGGGTCGGCGATGGGGGCGATCGACGTGGTAGATGATGGCGGTTCGAGGTGCGGTCATGAAAGGTCCTGGGGTGGTCGAAATTGACGGCGCCCTTCTCCTCCAGCAGCGGAGGGCTCCGGCCAAATTCCGGCGAGAGAGAGCTCGCCTTGCTCCGGGAAGAAGTGTGGGAGGATCAGAGAGGAGTGGTGGGTGCTGGGTGTAGCATCCCAATTGTCTAACAATTGCAATGCTACTAGCCTAGTCTATATATAATGGCTACTTCCTATATATAATTGTTGCATCATAATTATATCATGCTCATGTCATCATGCCACCTTGCATTTGAGCATCATATAAAACCCTTTTCAATTTGGATCTCCTCTCATATGCATCATTAATTGTATTTGCCTCTTGATATTGTATTTGGTTATTGATATATTGTTTAAATGCCCAAGTTGAGTTGGGGGCATATCTTTTATTCCACTCCACCACCCTTTCTTTCACCACCTTATAATTCCACCATTCCATTATCCATGAGCTTGTATTTTATTTTCTTTTGGTATTTAATCTAGCTCATGGGAGATAGGATGGATCTACTTCTACAAATTCTTTTGCTTGGCCTTTATTCCACTTCTTGGGAATGCATAAGAATAATGCCATGCTATTATTTTTGTTTTCACAAGAATTTGATCATGGAATTTAATACCCATGCATGGGCCATGCAAATCTCACCATCTTTCCCTCCTTTGGGTTTTTCATGTATTTTTGCAAGTGAAGCATGGATCTTTGAGAGTCCATCTCATGTTGGCCCTATTCTTTTGTTTTTGACTTTAAAAAACCTCACCTTCCTCTCCTTTTTCACCTCCATCCAGGCATAATCAAGGGTGATCTAGCTAAGCCCTACCCTAAACCCCCTCTCTCTATTTCTATCTCTAAACCCTACCACCATCATGATCTACTCCAACAACCCTCACCACCATCTCTCTCTCCCTCCTTTTGCTTGATCTTGTTTGATCTTGCTAAAAGCCACCACCACATCACCCTCTCTCTCTAATCCCTCCTCTCTATCCAAAACCCTAACCCTAATCAACTACTCCCTATCACCATCTACCATACCACCCCCCTCTAGCTAACCCGAGCCACCCCTCTCTAGCTAACCCTAGCTACCCACACCTCTCTCACCCTCCCTCTCTCTACCATGATGACCCCACCTAGCCACCCTACTCCCCCTGGCCGAGCTACCCTCCAACCCCAACCCTAGCACCAGCCCTAACCCGAGCCACTACCACCAACCGACCCGAGCTCCATGCCCCCCCCCTTTCTCTCTCTCTATATCCCTGCCGTGGCCCCACTTCCTCTCCTCCTCCCCAGCCTACCCTGGCAGCCTCCATCACCTCTCCCCTGCCTGTAGTCCGGCCCGAGCACGTGAGGAGGAGAAAAGGTGGCACCAGCCACCTTTATCTACCCCCTGCCACTGGTCTCTCCCTCTCCTCCTTTTCCTCCTTCCCCACGACTCTCCTGCATCTCCCAGATCTGTCCAGTGCCTGCCTCCTCCCTTCTTCTACACCGACGCCACCGGCAAAGCGTGCGCCTGCCAAGACACCGTCGCCCTCGTCGAACCAGTCGTGCAACGCGACCGTGAAGCGGCCTGGAAGGACGAGGACCTGTCCCTGCGTCGCCCGTACCCTTGAGAGGAGGAGGAGGCCTACACCACGCCGAGACGCATGCCGAAACCCTAGCTCACTTGCCCGGCCTCTGCTTCCTCGCCGATCCGTCGTCTCCCAGCCCGATCCACCTCCGTCGTCCACCCCGCGGTGAGCTCCTCTACCTCCTGGACAAGCTCCGCCTCGCCGTACCGCCCTAGCGCCGCCGATCGTTTCATCGAACACCCGCCACGCGCCAGAGCTCGCCGTCTTCTGCAGCCTCCCCTTTTGTCATATCTGCGCACTCCACCTCCTGTCACTACCCGAGCCCGCCGGTTAGCACCCTCAGCGCGCGCATCCGGGATCGATCCCTTTCGCGCCCTTGCCGGATTTTCTTGCCAGACGAAGGAAAACGAAGAACAGTACGGGCCCGTGGTCATCTTACAAAAAGCCCCCCCACCTTTTTGATTCCTGTAACCCACGCTCCTAGAGGTCCCACTTGCCAGCCACCCTGGTCATCTTGCAGAAAACCCCTCGGCTTTTCCTAGCAACCAGCTCAGCCCAGCCCACTTGTCACCCTGTCTCTCTCGCCATCCACGTGGGCTGCATGAATGGACCACCCATGACCTCGGTGGCTAAGCGACCTTGATGACGAAGGTTTCTGCGCCGTTTTGCCAAGTCAGTATCGGCCCCACCCGTCAGTGACCGTGGCTAGTTTTGCCTAAGTAACAAAAGTTTTTCCTGTTGTCTGTTTTAATTAAACCTTTTCAAAATTAATTTAAATTCAAAATTCAATCTGTTTTTAAATAACTTTTGAAATATAATTCCAAATTAAACATGTAATATATGTTTTGAAATCAGAAAAATGTGAGGATTTCAAATATGCCATTCAAAATATATTTTGAACACTTTAAATTTAGAGTTGATTAAAATTACAATAAAATGCCCCTTTGCCTTAATTTATTAATAACTTTTGTTTTATAACTCCAATTTTGACAAATGATATGTCTAAATTGATCAGCTCGACGAGACCTTTCTGTTTATGCATTCCATGTTCTGAATTGCAGCATGCATCATATAAATATAAAGATTACAGCAAATTAATTGAGGATAAAAGATGACTAAAACTCCATAAAATGCTTTATTCTTGTATTCCACACCTCACCCATGCCATGCTACTTTATTGCCATGCAAATTGTGCATCATTCATCATGGCATGATTGTTTGCTTGTCGCATTTTAATTCATATGCTTGTGCACTCTATTTATGTTGGTCCTTGTTTGTTTGGTTCTTCTTCGAATAGACGTTGAGCAGGGGATATATCAAGAAACCCAGGAGCACTACCCAGATCCTTCTCTCGCTTCAACTGAGCTGCCAGGCAAGCACTACCACATGCTTGCATACATATAGTACCTATTGCCTCTATCTTACTCTTGCATCATGGAGTCGCGATTGCATTAATCTGAATCCCAAGTACTGCATAGCCTTTACTTTTAAACCCACGAGCTTGTTCCTCCATCCCATGAGCCATTACTACAGGAGTTGTTTGAGCCATGCGGGTCGTAGCA
This sequence comes from Avena insularis, assembly GCA_023614405.1. Classification (NCBI taxonomy): domain Eukaryota; kingdom Viridiplantae; phylum Streptophyta; class Magnoliopsida; order Poales; family Poaceae; genus Avena; species Avena insularis. The sequence continues at coordinate 440,132,458 of CM042694.1, read as the reverse complement.
CAGCATGTGTAGGGTATGTGAGTGTCTGATGGATAACGAGGTACCTATACAACTTAACCTGAGTAGTAATGGGATAACTAATGAAAGTGGCACCGGTGAGCACTATCTGCTATTTGGTTTTTCATGCTCACTTGTGTCCCGCAGGACCCCGAGTACTTGATTCCTGTTCCTTGAATATTCGCTATCCACATCCGGAGGCTTATGAACCCCCCAGGCGAGCTTGATTCATTCTTATTTCTTGGAGCCACAAAGTAGTTTGGGGCTTTATTACTATCTGTACTTATGCCATGCTTTCTTGCTTTATTTACGATTGTGCGAGAGCACTGTCTTTATTTGGAGGCGGAGTGTTGTCGCGGTATCGACAAGCCCAGTCACACTTTCGGGTTCCCAGTCGTTTACAGCCATTGACGCAAACCTTGAGTCCGTCTCGGCGCCGGCCAACTTCGTTGCGGGTAGCTTAATGGGGTGGCCCCCGGAAATATTTATGAATCCTGTGATCGCTTTGTCGTGAATGCCTCGTTGGGTTTTGATTTGGTTTTTCCGAGGTTGATCGAGTGTGTGTTGCTATTTGTGCACCCCTGCAGGGTAAATCTTTCTGAAAGCCGTGTCCACGGTTATGGACGACTTGGAGCACAGTTTCTCGATCATAGACAAGTATAACTAAAGTACCGCTTTTAATTTGACTAAGTACCTGACTAGTAAATAGTGCAACACTCATGGAATGGATAATAAAACTGCCAACGGATGGGGGTTGTTCGTCGCTTCCTCGTTGTAGCGAGGAGGAGGATGGATCATTAATATTACTGTTATAACTGTTGTTATTAATTCACGGACATCCGCTCTATCTTTGGTTAGGCGGATGGTTAGCGATATCCCTAGAATTGTTAGGTATTATCTTTTCTGCAATTCGTCACCCCAGGTTGTGTCCCTTTAGAGGCATAAAGACTTCTTTGAGTACCCCTAGGGTCTCACACGATAAATTGTTTGATTCGGATGAGCAGGCACACTCGCAAGATGGATCTTTGGGTGGAGGAGCAGACGATGTTGGCAACGACCACTCGGTGTAGAGATTCGGGAACGGGATCCGTGAGATCTGTGGGCGGGATGTGTTTATTTATGGGGCATCTTATGCCGATTTGCTTCTTATCCATTACTCGGATCTTGTTTTCGCTTCCTTTGATACTCTGATGTTTGATGTATGAGGAGATATCCTAAACTATTATATCTATCTAGGATATTTGGATCTTGCCGTATGGCGTTGCAATATTTCTATTTCTTTTAGATGGAATGGCTCTGAGGACTGTTGTATGGTGGCTTGCATACATACTCATTTGTGTATGTAGTTGATCCCTTCGCCTGCCGATTACGCCGCTCGTTCTTGTCCTGATGTTTTGGAAATGGTTAGGACGGCCGAAAGGTCTACCTGTGAGTGGCATTTGGCCCCACCGTACTATTTTAACCATTTCCGCTCATCCAGGCTTGTAACTAAGAGCGTAATTCACCGAGGTAGTTACACTGGGGTGTGGAGAATGGAGGTGGGGGAGGTCTCCATTCATAATACGGCGAGGGGACCGAACAGCGTGGGCGCGGGCTCGTCGGTGATGATGCTACAGGCGGCTATCGGCGCGACGGAGGCTAGTGGACGGTGGTGTGTTCCCTAGCGGTTCTTATGGGCATAATGGCTAAGCACGGGGCGGTGTGGATTGGTCGGGAGCGTGCGGCGCTCTGCGCAGAGGCGGAGGTGTTTGCGACGGCGTGCAGCAGCTGCGGGTCGCGTGGCGGCGAACGGGGGTGTCTGCGGGGTTGGGTGGTCATGGCGAGCGTGAGCGTCTTGGCGCGAGGCGCAGCGCGGTCTGGCGGTCGGTGGCGAAAGCTGGCACGCTCTAGGCATGGCACAGAGGCATGGGGTGCGACGGTGCTAGGATGGTCTAGGGCTCTTCTGCGGTCGAGGATTGGATAGGGGTGGCGGTGGAGTGCGGCGTGTCTGGTGCGTGTCGTGGGTGAGGGCGGTGATGCTTCTAACGTGATGTCCACTGTCGGTTGACGACGACCAAAAATGGGCGGCGCTCCACTGTGCACAACAGCCAAAGGGGGGTTGGTATGCGTGTTGCTCGACACTAGAGGGGACAAGGGAGTTGAGGGGAGACCAAATGGTCGAGGGATTACTATGGAAATAGTGAAGTTAGGCAGCAGTTAGTTTAGTGTCTGCAAGGTGTTTGTTGTAATGGCCGCAAGAAAAATACTTTGGAATTTTTGAATGAAATTTTGTGGGTGATTTGATCTTAAGCTTGGGTGTCTCTGGTTGCTTGGGTTTGCCAAGGGGAATTGGTTTGATAGGTTTTTGAAAAAGTGGGATCTTCACATATGAACTAGATTCAATTTTCAACTGTCCATTAAATTGATTTGGAAAATGTTTTTGTAAGTTTATAAAGTGGGCCTTGATACATTTTTACTTGGTCTAGCAAGGGGTGAAAAGAAGTAGAAATGTTTCTGTTAGAATTCTTCTTCTAGCAACACTCAAAGTGACCTAGTGGTTAACTTTGGCCAAAACAGCCATTTGCTTTATTTATTCATTTTTTATTTCTTTTTCTTTTGATTTTGTTTGTAAATGGTCTAGATGATGTAGCATTCACCTTTAAACCTTTTCTCATCATTTGTAACAATCAAGCATGGCAAATACACTCAATTCTACACTAACGCAAATCACACATGCATTCATATTCATTTTATTAATAAAAGTTTTTGTTAACCCTAAACTTGGGTGATTGGAACTTGTTAAACTTGATTAGGGTTTTGGGGTGTTACAAACCTTCCCTCCTTAAACAAAATCTCTTCCCGAGATTTAAGAAAAACTAGGAACTAAAGAGATCTCGAAACTCAGTCCTAAGGTAATCTTCTCGCTCCCAAGTAGCTTCTTCTTGGGTATGGTTGCTCCATTGGATCTTGAGAAACTTGATACTCCGGGTCCGGGTGGTTCTGAAGGCTTCTTCCAAAATATGGATGGGTACTTCACGATACGTCAGATCTTGGTTGATATCTATGGCTCGGTGATCGATGTTCTTGAATACTTCGGTCTTCTCCGGAACTTCTAAGCATTTGCGAAGTATTGAGATATGGAACACATCATGGATGGCTGACATCTCCTCTGGCAGTTCCAGCTGATAAGATACTTCTCCTTAGTGATTCAAAATCTTGAAGGGTCCAATATATCTGGGGGCTAACTTTCCTTTCAGTGGAAAACGTTGTATTCCCTTCAAAGGCGACACTTTGAGATACACGAAATCTCCAACATTGAAAGTCAGGTCTCTACGTTGTCAGCATAACTCTTCTGTCTAGATTGGGAGGTCTTGAGGTGCTCACGGACTTTGTGAACCTTCTCTTCGGATTCTCGTAGGATGTCGGGTTCGAAAACCTGACTCTCTCCTACTTGCGACCAATTCAAGGGGGTATGACACTTTCTTCCATACAAAAATTCAAACGGGTCCATTTGCAAACTAGCTTGATAATTGTTGTTGTGTGAGAATTTTGCGAAAGGCAGACAATATTCCCATTTTGATCCATATTCTAGCACATAAGCTCTCAACATATCTTCTAAGATATGGTTGACTCTTTCAGTCTGTCCATCGGTCTGCGGGTGATAAGCTGTGCTGAAGTTCAACTTGGTTCCAAATCCTTCTTGGACTTCTGCCAAAATCTTGAGGTAAACTGGGTTCCTCGATCCGACACTATGGTCTTGGGGGTTCCATGCAAACTGATGATTCTAGCAATGTATAGCTCTGCTAGCTTCGAACTTTGGTAGGTAGTCTTGACAGGTATAAAATGGGCTACCTTGGACAGTCTATCAACTATGACCCAAATAGAGTCATTTCCCCTACTAGAAGTAGGCACACCGGTGATAAAGTCCATTCCGACAGAATCCCATTTCCATTCCGGAATCTGCAATGGTTGCAAAAGTCCTGCGGGTCTCTGATGTTCCGCCTTGACTCTCTGACAGATATCACACTTGGCTATGTAGCTTCCGATTTCTCTCTTCATCTTGTGCCACCAAAATTGCTCCTTCAAATCCTGATACATCTTTGTTCCTCCGGGGTGGATAGAATAAAGAGTACCATGAGCTTCTTGCATGATAACTTGCTTCATCTCAGAATCTGCTGGCACACAGACATGTCCTTTGTACCACAAAACTCCTTCTTCATCCTCGGTGAATCCGGGTACCTTTCCTGTACTGGTACGATGTTTGATTTCGTCGATACTTGCATTTCCTTTCTGCGCCTCTTTGCTAACTAGCTCTGTTCTAAACTGCTCCAACTCTTCATGCAAACTTGGCTAGGCTTCTTTGATCATGGTGTTTAATCTCCACGGCAATCTGCTAAGAGCATCCGCTACCACATTGGCTTTGCCGGGGTGATAGTGAATGTCAAGGTCATAATCCTTGATTAACTCTATCCATATCCTTTGCCTCATATTCAGCTCCTTCTGAGTAAAAGTATACTTCAAGCTCTTGTGATCCGAATAAATCTCACAACGGTTACCCATAAGGTAATGATGCCATGTCTTCAAGGCTAAAACTACGGCTGCTAGTTCAAGGGTCATGAGTAGGGTAGTTTTTCTCATGTTGCTTTAGTTGTCTGGACAAATATGCTATGACTTTGCCTTCTTGCATCAACTAACATCCGAGACCAATCTTGGATGCATCACAATACACATCAAAAGGCTTCTTGATATCTGGCATAATCAGAATTGGGGCTGAAATCAATCTCTTCTTGAGCTCTTGAAAACTTGCTTCACATTTGTCCGTCCATTCAAACTTGTTATCTTTCATCAACAATTGGGTCATCGGTCTTTCGATGCTCGAAAATCCTTCAACAAACTTATGGTAGTATCCCGCTAATCCGAGAAATGCACGGACTTGGGTTTGAGTGGTTGGGGCTTCCCATTCTTCAGCATCTTTGATTTTGGTGGGATCGACAGCGACTCCTCCTGCCGATACAATATGTCCTAGGAATCCTACTTCCTTCAACCAGAACTCACATTTGCTAAACTTAGCATACAACTGATGCTCTCTAAGGGTTTCAAGAATGGTTCTTAGGTGTAGCTCATGGTCTTCTTTTGACTTGGAATAGATTAGAATATCGTCAATAAAAACAACGACAAACTTATCTAGAAAGTTCATAAAAATCTTATTCATGAGATTCATGAAATAAGCAGGGGCATTGGTTAATCCAAAAGACATGAACGTATACTCATACAATCCATATCTGGTGGTAAAGGCGGTCTTTGGAATATCCGTTGCACGAATCTTGAGTTGATGATAACCAGTCCTAAGATCAATCTTAGAAAACACTCTGGCACCAGTCAACTGATTAAACAGATCCTCTATCTTCGGCAGTGGGTACTTATTCTTGATGGTGAAATCATTCAACTTCCGGTAATCCGTGCACAAACGGTTACCTCCATCTTTCTTATCCACAAACAAAATAGGTGATCTCCATGGCGATGCGCTTAGTTGAATCAGACCTTTCATCTGAATGGCAGAGTCTACAAGCTCTTCTAGATCTCCAAAACAGATGTTGACTAAAACAGTCTGCATCTCCTCATGTAATCCGTTTAGGAACCTCTCCTTCTTCTTGGCTTGAGTGTTAATCTCATCGGGGGCATATCTATCTAGCGACAGAAATTTGTCACGGTACTCAACTACCGTCATCCTTTCCTGCTTCAGTTCTCTGAACTCATCTCTCATCCTGGTGACTAAACCTTGGGGCACATGGGTGTGACTGAACTTGATCTTGAATGCTTCCCACGTCATCATTGGACTATGATTCACGGTACGAGTGCTATTCCACCAGGCTCTTGCATCTCCTGCCAGATAATGGGTGGCAAATAGTACCTTCTCATTGGCTTCAACTCCTGCTACCTCTAGATTGTTTTCCATGGTTTGCAGTCAGTCATCAACATCTAAGGGATCCTCATACTTATTAAAGATAGGGGGATTGGTATTCTGAAAGTTCTTAAGCTTGGATCCATGATGATCTTGGTTTCCATGGCCTTGATTATTGTGGGCCATCTGAGCTATTTGTTGAAGAGTGGCTAGGTTGGCTTCGCGTTCGACTCTACTAGCTCCACGGTCAGAAACTAGCATTTGCAGAATCTGCAACATCGGGTCCTAGGATGAACTGCTTCCTCCTTGATTTCCACGAGTCATCTGAAGATTGAGATAGATAATGAGGTAAGAGGGAAATTTCTAAGGTTCATGGTTTTGTTTCAAAAAGCTTTAAACTTTGAGTTTGAACTCAGGTTTGGCAAACTAACTTCTTCTCATTCATTAATGCAAAGCACACCATACAAACTCACACCACACACAAATGGGAAAACAGATGGTTTTAAGAACAATTCTATGAAACTACGATACAGTGCGACCGGTACAACTCATTCCTATGATAATGATCAAGTGCATCTAGTCATCATCAATGAAGTCGGAGTCATCATCATTAGTGTAGAAATCCATGGCATCATCCTCCAGGTAGTCGTTGTCATCACTGAGGTCAGAGTAAAGATCTCCTTGGATATCTTCACCTTCCTCTGATGGCTCAATGCACGGTGCCCAGAAAAGTGCTGGTGCGTGGTTGATGTAGAGCTCGTTGGGAACCCCAAGAGGAAGGTATGATGAGCACATCAGCAAGTTTCCCTCGGTTATGAAACCAAGGTTTAATCGAACCAGTAGGAGCAAGGAAACACCCCAAAGGTGTTACTAGCTGAGCTTTGGCAGGGCGCACTACCGGTGCTAGTAGCAACGTGGAGACCTGCACAACACAACCACAGAACTTTGTCCCCAACTTGCGATGAGGTTGTCAATCTCACCGTGTTTTGCGGAAAACAAAGGATTAAACATATCGAATGGAAAGAAGTAATAGTTTGTAGAAAGTAAACACAAAGAAGTAAATAGCTGTAGATTGTATGTAAAGAAAAGGACCGGGATCCATAGTTCACTATAGGTGGCTCTCCTTAAGATAGATAACATGCTGGGTGAACAAATTACAGCGGGGCAATTGACAAACACCGAGAAAGCAATACATGCATATACTAATTATCTTGACTCCTTTGAGACTTGATTGGGCATTACAACATTATACATAGACCGCCATCCAACTTCATCTATGACTAATAATCCACCTTTAGGTTATCATCCGAACCCCCTCCAGTATTAAGTTGCAAGCAGCAGATTATTGCTTTCCGAACTGCGTGTAAAGTAAACAATACGATTGTTCTATGAATAAAGGATTGTTGTTTTCTCCCTAGTAGGAACAACACATCTAGTACCTTAGAAATTTCTGTCACTTCCCCAGATTACTAGAGGCATGAACCCACTATCGAGCATAAATACTAACTCTTGGAGTTGCTAGCATCTACTTGGCCAAGATAGCTACTAACAACGGAAAGCATGCAAGATCACAAATAACAAAGACATGATAGAATCAATAATCAATCTGAAATAGCATCTCAATATCCATCGGATCCCATAAACACAACATGCGAATTACAAATAGATGATCTTGATCATGAGCAGACTCACAAGATCTAGACATGAAAGCACAAAGGAGGAGAACCAACCATCTAGCTACTACATGGATCCGTAGTCCAAGGATGAACTACTCACGCATCACACCGGAGGCTTGCATGGTGATGAAGAAGGCCTCCAGGGTGAATTCCCTCTTGGCAGGTGCGGAAGAGCTTGATCCCTCCGATCTAGGGATGGAGATGGCGACTATAGACTCTTCGTGGATTTTTGATCGGGCACTTAGGGTTTTCGTCGAGGGCAATATATAGGCGGAAGGAGGCGAGGGTGCAGGAGCGGCCACACCACCCCCTGGCGCGGGCCAGGCCCGGCCGCGCGGTCAGGTGGTGTGGTGGCCCCCTGGCCCCTCTCCGTCTCGTATTATGGCACTTGATGACATCCGGAAAAATAGGCACTTTGGCTTTTGTCCCGTCCAATTCCGAGAATATTCATTTTCTAACTTTCCTAGAACCAAAAACAGCAGAAAATAGGCAGCTGGCACTGTGGCTCTTGTTAATAGGTTAGTCCAAGAAATCGTATGAAAAGTACTCCAAAGTTGGAACCAAACACAAGAAAGTGGATAAAACCAAGCATGGAACATCAAAAATTATAGATACATTTGCAATGTATCAACATCCCCAAGCTTAACTCCTGCTCGTCCTCGAGTAGGTAAGTGATAAAAAGAAAGAATAATTTTTGAGTTGACATGCACCATCATAAACTTGATCAAAGTATTTGTAAAACATTCAAATCTGGGATCATAGTACTTCAATCATAACATGAAAGACAAAGTTGTAGCAATAAGCAAAGAAACTATGATGCAACATGAAAAGGCACAAACAAAAGATTCATGAATAACAATGCTTTGCAAGACGTCTGTTTGTTTCACATAAAGAAAACATAGCTTAAAAGTATTTAGCTTGTCCCTCAATAGAGTAGCAAATATAAATGCATAGGACACCTTCAAAGTTCATAAGAGTGACTAGATACAATAGTTTAAAACAAGCAATATCAAGTTATGCATCAATCAATTAGTCTTGGGACAATGCACATAGAACTAAGAATGACCACTATGCTCTCAAAGTAGGTGCATAAAGATAGAAGGTGGAGACTCAATATAATGGTGGAAGAAAGACCTTTAAAAGGAAGTAGGGATTCAAGTCTCATAAAGAGCTTCCAAAAATTATGGTACTTATAGCTTTCAGCTCTCATTGCCCCTATCATAAGCATCTTTAAGGTGATTAAGGTTAAAGTGACACAACTAAGAGGATATGCTTGACAAGTTATAAACCGAAATCTCACGCCCCTTACTTACGAAGACCGATCCTCATGCTACTCAACTTCAGTCACGAGTAAGCTCTTGTCATTGTAAGTATACGTGTATCATTAAGAACCGCCAATGGGGTACCCCTTGCACATGATACAGGAGCTTTCCCATAATCAAAATGACAAGGCAAGCAGACAATGAGCATCTCAGCGATCTTTTTATTTGCTATTTGCATAGGTTTTTATTGAGGATGCTTCATAGAGTGCTCATTATGGTGATGCTGCAAGTTTCCACCATGATTAGGCATGGCTTAGGCTAGTGGCCCAGTCGTTTCTCTAACACACATACAAACTCCATGATCTTACAAGTTCCACTTTTATTTCACACCGCCGGGATCCGTAAGCAAAAGAACATGATATCAACGGGGTATAAAGTACAAGTGCAATGTTGAAAGCGTTCCCCATGAAACATGGTTCTGCTAATTTCAACTTATAAAGCGCAAGCATATACGCAACAAAGAAGGACCCAATGGATCAAGTTTATTAGATGCAAAAAGTAAAGTGTGCCATCAAGTTCATGAGAGCTTTAATCACTAGTTTTCTCATAACAAGTTTAATTTGGAAGGGAAACAAAAGCATGAATATACTTGGAATAGCATAAGCTAGTAGGTAGGTATGGTGGACTCTTTGGAATAACTTGGTTTAGGGAGTTGGATGCATGAGTGGAACTCATACTTTGTTGTGGAGGCTAGCAAAAGGCGGGGCGACAAACTAAGAGAGCAATAATGGCCATAATCATGCAGAGCGACAAAACATCATTGATCAAAGCATAAAGTGATACTACAAGTTGAAACTAAAGGATCATAAAGGCTTATGGTGACTTGAGATAGTCATAACATGGTGTGAGCATGCGCCAAGTCAACCCAAATAAAGCATCAAAGGAGAATACCACTACACTATGCTTTAATATGCTAAAACAACGCATGATTCATCCAAGGCACATTAATCAATCTCAATTGTTTATAACAAGTCATGCTACAGCAAAGAATACTAAGCATAAAGCCAAAACAATATCAAGCATGGCATGACAAAGCATATGCCACAGTCAACAATGAGCTCTTTTTACCACATAAGTAAGAACTTTCCTACTCTTTTCCAAACCAAACCAAACTATTTGCAAACCAATGTATGAAAGAGGGGGTCCAACCAATTTCAGAAAAGCAAACCAAGCAAACGAAAAACCAAAACAAAAACGAAAAAGTAGACGCTCCAAGAACAACACAACTGTGCATGAAACAATAAAAATGAAGCGTTTGGAAGAAACCTGAAATTTTTATTGATGAAGAAGGGGATGCCTTGGGCATCCCCAAGCTTTGACGCTTGTATTTATTGGATATTTCTTGGGTTGACACGCGTGGCATCCCCAAGCTTGAGCTTTAGTCCATCCTTCATCTCATTACTCATTCCTTTCATACACTTGAAAATTTTCCTTCATACAAAACTTCACACAATCTTTATTAGCAACATTAGTGCACTCAAGATAAATAAGTCTTAAGGTTCAGTTATAACACCAAATAAACTTCCATTAGAACACTAGCTAATGTAGCACTTCCCTCAAAAAGCTCAATTCCCCAAAAGAACTCAAGAAGGAACCAACAAGAAGCAAATGCAGAAAATGGCAGAAATCTGTCAAAACAGACCAGCAGGTAAAGACGAATTTTTTCGAAGACCTTATGTTGCTCAAATCAAAAAGTGTTGAACTAACGAAAGTTAGATAACAACCTGGGGCATAAGAAAAAAAATTACAGCTCAATCTAACATACAGAGCTCTCTCGTGAATATTTACGGTGAAGCACAAAAATCTGTTTCGGGACAGCAACTTTCCCAATCATTACTTCTCTCTCATTAGAGGTTACTCTTGGCACAAAAAGCAAATAAAAAGGATAAGGAGCGGTTATTACAGAGGTAATAACTTCCAAGACTCGTCTAAAACTTTTGGGTTATCTCCCAATAAGTACTTTTCTTTAACGCCTTTAAGTTAGGCATAAGAAGCAAAGAAAGAATCAAGTGTTCTCAAATGAAGAAGCATTAAGACCATTTTTTTTTCATAGGAGAAGAAAAAGAAACTTTTCTCTCTTTTTAGGGAAGTGTTCTATACCTTTCTTGAGTGGGAGTTGATATTTAATGGTGCCTTCTTTCATATCAATGATGGCACCAACAGTTCTAAGAAAAGGTCTTCCCAAAGTAATAGGACAAGAAGCATTGTATTCAACATCCAAAACATAGAAATCAACGGGGACATAGGCATTGTTAACCATAATAAGAACATCATTAAGACTCCCCATGAGTTTCTTTTTAGCATTATCATCAAGTGGGACATTCAAATAACAATCTTCAAGAGGAGGCAAATCAAGCATATCATAAATCCTTCTAGGAATAATAGAAACACTACTATCAAGATCACATAAAGCTTTGAAATCAAAATCATTCACTTTCATACTAATGATGGGTTCCCAGCCATCTTCTTGTTTTATAGGAATAGAAGCTTTATGTTTCATCTTTTCTTCTTTAATCTTTATGAGAGCATCAGTAATGTGTGATGTAAAAGCCATGTTCATAGCACTAGCATTAGGACTTTTAGCAAGCTTTTGTAGGAACTTAATAACTTCAGAGATATTGCAACCATCAAGATCAAAACCATACTTATCATCTAAAGTAGTAGAACTATTACTATCCTCAACACTAGTGGTGGTAATAGTAGAAACACTAATGTTTCTAGCAATTTCATCTTCTCTTTCCCACTTAGCATGTAATTCAGCTAATAGTCTAACATTTTCATTAATTCTTACTTGTATAGCATTAGTAGCTACAAAGGGATTATCAATAGTTTCAGGTTTAGCAGCCATTTTATTCAAAGAAGATTGAGCTTCAGCCAAAGATGCTATATTTCTTTCAGCATTAGAGAGTTTTTCCTCAATAGTTTTATTGAAAGCAGTTTGCTTACTAATAAAGTCTTTAAGCATAACTTCAAGTTCAGAGGGAGCACTCTTATTATTGTTGTAAGAATTTCCATAAGCATTACCATTGTTGGGAGGGAATGGCTTATAATTGTTGTTACCAAAATTGTTCCTATAAGCATTATTACCATAAGCATTGTTGCCAAAGTTGTCATTTCTTATGATGTTCACATCAACTTGCTCTTCTTGAGCAACCAAAGAGGCTAAAGGAACATTATTTGGATCAATATGGGCTTTCCCATTAACAAGCATAGACATAATAATATCAATCTTATCACTCAAGGAGGAAGTTTCCTCAACAGAATTTACCTTCCTACCTTGTGGAGCTCTCTCAGTATGCCATTCAGAATAATTAACCATCATATTGTCTAGAAGTTTTGTTGTAACACCCAAAGTGATGGTCATAAAGGTACCTCCAGTAGCAGAATCCAATAGGTTCCTTGAAGAATAGTTCAATCCTGCATAAAAATTTGATGATCATCCAAGCAGTTAGTCCATGAATGGGACAATTCTTTACCAAAGATTTCATTCTTTCCCAAGCTTGAGCAACATGTTCATTATCAAGTTGTTTAAACTTCATTATTTCACTTCTCATAGATATAATCTTAGCAGGAGGATAGTATTTTCCAATAAAAGCATCTTTGCATTTAGTCCAAGAATCAATACTATTCCTAGTTAAGGAATTCAACCATTCTTTAGCTTTTCCTCTCAAAGATAAAGGAAACAATTTTAGCTTAATAATATCACCATCTATATCCCTATGCTTTTGCATTTCACAAAGTTCAACAAAGTTATTTAGATGGGAAGCAGCATCTTCATTACCAATACCAGAAAATTGCTCTCTCATAACAAGATTGAGTAAAGCAGGTTTTATCTCAAAGAAAGTATTTTCAGGCATAGGTGGAGCAATAGGTGTGCTCATAAAATCATTGTTGTTGGTGCTAGTGAAGTCACACAACTTAGTGTTTTCAAGAGTAGTCATTTTTTTGGATTTTAAAATAAGAAAGCAAACTAGTAAAACTAATTTTTTTGTGTTTTTGATAACAAAACAAGCAAACAAAGCAAAAAGAAACTAGGCATAACAAAAAACAACAAAGTAAAGAGATTGGTTATGAGGGACTCCCCTTGTGAAGATGTCCTTGAATCCCCGACAACGGCGCCAGAAAAATGCTTGATGGCTCAATGCACGACGCCCAGAAAAGTGCTGGTGCGTGGTTGATGTAGAGCTCGTTGGGAACCCCAAGAGGAAGGTATGATGAGCACAGCAGCAAGTTTCCCTCAGTTATGAAACCAAGGTTTAATCGAACCAGTAGGAGCAAGGAAACACCCCAAAGGTGTTACTAGCTGAGCTTTGGCGAGGCACTCTGGTGCTAGTAGCAACGTGGAGACCTGCACAACACAACCACAGAACTTTGTCCCCAACTTGCGATGAGGTTGTCAATCTCACCATGTTTTGTGGAAAACAAAGGATTAAACGTATCGAATGGAAAGAAGTAATAGTTTGCAGAAAGTAAACACAAAGAAGTAAACAGTTGTAGATTGTATGTAAAAGAAAAAGGGATCCATAGTTCACTAGAGGTGGCTCTCCTTAAGATAGATAACATCTTTGGGTGAACAAATTATAGCGGGCAATTGACAAACACCGAGAAAGCAATACATGCATATACTAATCATCTTGACTCCTTTGAGACTTGATTGGGCATTACAACATTATACATGACCGCCATCCAACTGCATCTATGACTAATAATCCACCTTGAGGTTATCATCGAACCCCTCTAGTATTAAGTTGCAAGCAGCAGTTATTGCTTCGAACTGCGTGTAAAGTAAACAATACGATTGTTCTATGAACAAAGGATTGTTGTTTTCTCCTAGTAGCAACAACACATCTAGTACCTTAGAGATTTACGTCACTTCCTAGATTACGGAGGCATGAACCCACTATCGAGCATAAATACTAACTCTTGGAGTTGCTAGCATCTACTTGGCCAAGATAGCTACTAACAACGGAAAGCATGCAAGATCACAAATAACAAAGACATGATAGAATCAACAATCAATCTGAAATATCATCTCAATATCCATCGGATCCCCGCAAACACAACATGCAGAATTACAAATAGATGATCTTGATCATGAACGAAGCTCACAAGATCTAGACATAAAAGCACAAAGGAGGAGAACCAGCCATCTAGCTACTACATGGATCCGTAGTCCAAGGATGAACTACTCACGCATCACACCGGAGGCTTGCATGGTGATGAAGAAGGCCTCCAGGGTGAATTCCCCTCTCCGTGAGTCTTTGTGAAGAGCTTGATCCTCTCGATCTAGGGATGGAGATGTGAGAGGCTCTGAGACTCTTTCGTGGATTTTGATCGGGCACTTAGGGTTTTCATCCGAGGGCAATATATAAGCGGAAGGAGAGGCCGAGGGGTGGGAGTAGCCACACCACCTGGCCGGGCGCGGCCCAGCGTGGCGGGTGGTGTGGTGGCCCCCTGGCCCCTCTCCGTATCATATTCTGGCACTTGATGACATCCGGAAAAATAGGCACTTTGGCTTTTGTCCCGTCCAATTCCGAGAATATTCATTTTCTGACTTTTCTGGAACGAAAAACAACAGAAAACAGGAAGCTGGCACTATGGCTCTTGTTAATAGGTTAGTCCAAGAAATCATATGAAAAGTACTCCAAAGTTGGAACCAAACACAAGAAAGTGGATAAAACCAAGCATGGAACATCAAAAATTATAGATACATTTGCAATGTATCATCCTACTTCTCCTTTGCTTCAAGCTGGACTTCTTGTTCATGGATGGTCTTCTCGAGAGCAGCCACCTTCTTGCGAAGATGATCGATGGTGCGATCCTTCTTGTCGCATTGACGACGAAGTGATTGGCGTTCCTTGGCGAGCATGACGATAGTCTGGTCCTTCTTGACGGCAATGGCAAGGTTGTGGTTGGCGTAAGCTCGAGCATTGTCCAATTCCTTCTGCCTATCATACAACATGAAGTCAAGATTGTCCACCTGGTGCTTCAATTCTGGATGACCTAGCATCTCCAAGGGCATTCCCATAGAATCACGCCTTGTGAAGTGAGCAAAGCGAGTTCCGTGGATCAAGTTGATGTTTTGTCCGCACAGACAGGCAAGAGCTTCATGCATAGCCCTGGCTAATCCATCTATCCAGTTGTTTTCCTGCAGGGTGAATTGGATCTTCTCGGAAGTGGGTGCTTCCATCTTGCCTCGAAGGTCTGCAACTATCAGCCATTGTAGATCTCCTCCGATGTGATCTTTGAGTTGGGACCCGAAGAATTTCGGATGCGGGCGCTCAAGGTACTCTGACAATGCATCTAGATCCCTCTCGAAGATCAGTTGGCCTCCATTTCCCAATTAGTAGAACTTGCAATACTGAACTTCCATCTATAAGAATTTAGGATGAGTAAGTTAGTGAGGTGATCAAGTGTGTCAAATTTTATGTAGGAATGTAAGAGTTTTTGAGGAACATGATTTTTTTTGAAAGAATCAAGGATAAGAGTGGGGATAGGTTTTCATAAATACTCACTTCTTTTGTTTTGGAAACTAAGTTTTTGTTCGGACGTACATTCTAACTAGGGTCTCCTATGGTCAACTTGGCTCTGATACCAATTTGTCAACACCCGGATTTTTAATCCCAGATGCCTGTTATGCCATACCTAGCAATCCTAGGATTACCATTTTTGTGAGACATAACAGATTGGATATCATAGTACATCATCCATTACAAACCATAATAAGGTTTTACACAAATAAAGGATCTCATGATCCAGTCTTAATACAAACAAGCAGCGAAATAATAGGCGTAGTAGTGAGCTCCATCTTCAGGGTCACAGGCAATGCTGGCAATGGGAGATGATCCTAGTTGTCATAGACCTCCTATTGTCCATCATCCTAATAGTCCTCCTCATAGTCTGGCCACGGGAATAGCCAGGGACAAAGCCATGAGTACTCTTTAAGTACTCACAAACTATCACTAACAAGTAAGGTACTTGTAGTAGGAATTTTAAGCTCTAGATTTGTTTGCAAAAAACCAGGTTTATCTAAACTGAGTTTAGAAGTAAGGAAAACTAAGTTAATGTTCTAAATCACTTAAGTGGGAAACTAGTTTTGATATTCACAACCCTGTTGTGGTTAAGTCAAAATCACCGTTCATTTCACAAGTCATTTTGAAAACATCTGACGACGGAACAATATGGCCACTCCAACTGTCCATGACCACGGATGTGGCTATTCGAATAGTTTGACACTCTGCAGAGGTGGTACACGTTCACCACAAAATTCGATACATCCGTCAGGAATAACCCTGAATTAATCATACTTAGTATGCGGATAATCAATCATAACCTTTCAATTACACACGCTAGTATAGGCACCTCCCCTACGAGCTTAGCCTCCCAGCTATGGCCATCTGCCATCCTGGGCACTGCATAGGTGACATCATCAAGAGGTAGCCTCAGCTTAAACCTCTTCCGCGAGGGAACCCATACTAATGTATATAAACTTCCGGCTAAGCCCTACCCAATTCAGGTATTGTGGTTGCAGTAAAATTGGAATGGTATCGCATCCGAACCCAACCATCAGTTTTTGGTAAAAGGGCTAAGGCTCATGCCTCAACATTTTCATCGTCAAACCATTGTGTTTCTCAACACATGTCAAAACATCTTAATAGAATGAATCATCATTCCAAGGTTTTCATAATCATTTTCACCAAGTATTCCCATCTAAAGTGATCAAATTTTATGCTTAGCACTAGCCACTAAGGTTAAGAGTGTTCACTAACGAGGGGTGCTAATCTTCAATCTCATGCCATAGAATGACATCTAAGTATAACTAGACATGCCTAGTTTTGTACTCTTTATGCTATCTACACTACTTTTCCCATACTCACAAAGCACTAACTAAAAGTAAAGAACTTTGGTAAAGTAAAAGAGTAAAGCTTGCAAATAAACTTGGGATTGGTATAAATCAAATGGATATAACCAAAGCATGCCTAATGCATTGTAACATCCCAAATTTTACAATTGCAGATGTTACTAGAAGCATGCATCATATCCTTGCATCATGGCAGCACCTAATAAAAACTGCATCAGATATTTTCCTAAACTCCATAGTCATATAAAGACTAAAAGGGTAAAACCAAATCTAACCTCCTAAACCTTGGCAAAAGTCTTATTTTACAATACCATTCTAATCCTCTTCTTTTTTACAAATTTTTAGAGACCGGTCTCACGTATTTTGGAGTCCGTTTGCAAAAGTTATGCAACAATTGGTAAAATAGAAAAAAAAGAAAAAAAAAGAAACCTAGCCCTAGCAAGCCAGCAGAGAGGCCGTGACCTATCTGCCCGCGCCTGGCGGCGGCGTGGGCGGCCCAGCGCCGGCCCGACCGCCAGCCAGCGCCCACCCCGCATGACCAGCTTTGCCCCACCCGTCGTCCTCATCGTTGCGACGAGTTCGGAACAAACTCGTTCGCTGCCGCCTCTAGAACGAACTCCGACCGAATCGAGTTGGTCGACTCCAGCGTAAGCTAGGCCGCTTATAAATACCCGACCGCCTCCCCAAAAACCCTAGCTCGATTTTACACACCGCCACGGGTTGCCGATCACTGCCGAGTTACGCCACCGCCGGCAAGATTCCTTCAGCCCCTTCTCTCTCCCTCTCTGCCTTCCCCTTTTAGTACCGCTTCATCTCACGTCATTTTACCCTTGTTTAGTAGGCGAGCGATCATAATCGCTTCGCCGGAGTTCGCCGGAAACATGAGCTCCGGCAGCGTTCGCCGCCACCTCGAAGCAAGGGAGTCGACACCGTCCCCGGGAATGGAACCGCGGCGAGAAGGCAGCCGGTGTCGTCAACTCCACTGCCGAAGCACTGCCACGCCAATGACCGTTAGATCATCGTCCATCCATCGTCACCATAAATCACGACCGCTGTTCCTTGGCAATGTCACCAGCGTTAGACCGATCCCAAGCCGCCACATGGCGCTACCGGTGTATACGCCTTTTCTTTTAAATAGGCAGAAATTGTTTTAATCTCGTTTAATTCACAGTAATTCGAGTTTTTGTCCAAAAATATACCGTTGGATTCATAATTTTGAGTAGAACAAAGATCTACAATAATATTACTGTTTTACTACAGCAATCTTGCAGTAGGAATTAAAGTTTAGATTAGAGTATTTGAATTCTAGAAATTTATCTGTAGATCCGTTTTAGTTGATTCTTGTTGCGTTGGCTTTGTATCTACGAGACCTTCTGTAGAACATTGTTTTAACTTGCTTAGAGTGTTCAGATCTGTTTCGAGGTAGATTGGAGTTGTAGATCTAGTTTTGAGCTTGTTTATTTAGGGTTTAACCCAAAATACTTAAAACCTATGGGGGATCGATTCTAATGACATCCCCAACTCAACAACACCCCCGAATAAAACCCTTGGTCAAAATTGAATCCATCCTTGCATATTACCATGTTGCATGCATGCATTTTCGCCTTTGTGACATTGTTTTGTGCAAATTGTGATTAGATCTATGTTTTGTTTCGTTAGATTGCTCAGAGTGCGCTGAGGAGTACTGTTGTGTAGAGTGCTCCTCGGATCAAGGCAAGTTACACCACTTGTTCATGTTTATGTCCCAGTTTTGATATGCATGTTTTACTCTTCAAATTCTGTAGTATGCATGTGTAGGATTTTGGTAGATTTTCTTAGTACTGTTTTGCAAGTGCGGTTTTGTAGTATGCCATGAGTAGCTCTATGCTTAGGATTTTCCATCCCAATAGGTTATCCTGTTTTTCTAAGTTATTATGCTTGCTATGCTATATACTTATATATATCAAGTACCGTTGGGAGGGTTCGAAAGACTGAAAATTTTCTAGGTATAAAAGCTCTCTCGAGCGAACCTTTTTCCTCTCAAAACCTCCTTCAAAATAAAACTAAGTTTTCTTCTGGGCGGAATGGTTATCGGGACAATGAGTGGAATTTTGGTGGAGGCCCAGAATCAAAGAAGTGCCATGTTTGAATTTGAAGCTTCCAGTGCAACCACAATACATATGGGCTCTGCCTTGGCTTAGTACTTAGTGGGAAACCTCACCGGGGTACCAACATTTGGAGGTTCTTGGCACGGTTGGATCCAGCTGGTAGAGGGGCTGCTAAGGGAAGGCTTCGCCATGGTCTTGTCTGTAAAAGGACTTGACCGTGGATTGTGGGGAAAGTGCACAACCTCTCGAGAGTATTGCAATCTGATCGATCAGCGTGTTCACGGAAACAGAACAACGTTGAGCATCTAGAGGATGGAGCCTTTGAAAGATCTTCCTCTCTCTTTTCCAAACTTAACGTTTTATAAACCCCAAGGTGTGAGTAATATCGCCATTGGGTGGGATTTTGGGAACTTGGTGCGTAATATCTAAGTGCTAGGTTGATTGGGCACTTGGTGAGTAATATCCACGTGTTCCATTCGACCCTATACTACTTATCAAAGTTTACAAAGTAGGGAAAATCTCTTTCTCTTTTCTTCCTACATTGAGAAAATTGGCTTTATGCAAATGCACCCCAAAGTCTACTCTTAGCCTTGCATGTAGTGATAGACTTACTCTTTCCTTGGTGTAATTTGCCAATACATTCAAAGTATTGACCCAACTTGTTGGCTGCACGTCTTATGTGCGAATCTGAAGAAGCGAAAGGTGCGTAGGGATCGCGGGTCTTCACTAACCTTTGGCGTTGATGGACTCAAGTTTTACTTAGTTTCCGCTGTTTTATTTGAGCTAGCTATAAGCTATGCAAGTTGTAATATTTATACTCTGGATTATTCGTGTAATAATGACTTGTGTTTTACATGATATTCATCGACTATGAAGTGCTAGCTATCGATCCAAGGACTAGCATGGTATTCACAGGGACTTAGGATCCTTAACGATCCGAGGTCGCAACATGCATCTTGCTTAAGTTATCAAGAGGGAAAGTGTGAACTTTCATAGTTAACTTGTATAATTCTAGCTTGCCTTGATTGGTGCAGTGATTGAAGTTCTCTTCGTCTTCTACTTGGTAGTACTCCTCCTCCTCGTATCCTTGGTCATTACTATCATCTATAAATGAATATGGGGTACACAATCACCAAACAATACTTAACTAAGTCTATTTAGCACACTAAGGCTCACACTTGATGATCTAGCATCATCACAATCATCACATGGATTAAAGACTTAATCTTATTTATTTTATTTTAGAAAAGTAATTTCTACTCATTGAAATTAATTAAGATTTAATATTCTCCAATTAAAATATGGGATCATGTTGACACATGTCATCACCACATATTCTAATACATGGGAATGTGATTTAAAATGTTGGTCACATTTTATAAAGTTTAAGATTATTATTTAATAGATTTAAAATGGCTAGAAATGCCCTAATAGCATTCTTTTGGTACTAGTCCAATATCACTGCATGAAAACCTACATGTTTTTACATATTTAGATATATCTTCTCAAATATGATTTTTGAGAGTTGGAATCAACTCAAAAGCATTTATGGTTGATTTTTGAAAAATGTTTGAAGTTGGAAAAGTCTCTGTCTTGTTATTTTTGCTATATGTGATTCATAACTCCAAATGATTTAAATCCAATGGGCTTGGATAGATAATTTAAATATCTTTCTAACAAAATTGGAATCATACAATTTGGTTCAATGAAACTCTCTGAATTTATTTTTTGAATGTGTGGACAGAAACTAGTTTAAACAAAAGAGGAAAATCATTATTTGAATCTCCAGGCCTAAGCGGGAAAGCTAAACGGGTTGGCCCAACTGCACTGCACAACACAGCAGGCTACTGACAGATTGGGTCCACCAGTCAGCGACTCGTCTAACGCGAAATGGTATCGGTGAATCTAGACTGTGCGAGCTAATTCTAATCTAACGGCCGAGAGTCATCGTCGACGACGAACTACTCCAGCGAGAAATTAACCTAACGCGGTGGTGGGGGTCTGGCTAGGCTCACCTAGGCTCCAGCTAGGGTCGGCGATGGGGGCGATCGACGTGGTAGACGACGGTGGTTCGAGGCGCAGTCACGACGGGTCCTGGGGTGGTCGAAATCGATGGCGCCCTTCTCCTCTAGCAGCGGCGGGCTCCGACCAAATTCTGGCGAGAGAGAGCTCGCCTTGCTCCGGAAGAAGTGTGGGAGGGTTAGAGAGGAGTGGTGAGTGTTGGGGTGTGGATAATGGAGGCGGGGGAGGTCTCCATTTATACTACAACGAGGGGACCGAGCAGCGTGGTGTGAGCTCGTCGATGGCAGCCTTCTGACTTCTCGGTATGAGGCTAGTGGACGGTGTTGTGTTCCCTGGCAGTTCTTATGGGTGTAATGGCTAAGCACGGGGAGGTGTGGATTGGTTGGGAGCGTGCGACGCTCCGTGCAGAGGTGGAGGTGTTTGCGACGGCGTGTGATATGTTGCTAACGTATCCATAATTTTTGATGTTCCATGCTTGGTTTTTATATACTTTCTTATGTTTTGTTCCAACTTTGGAGTACTTTTCATATACTATCTTGGAATAACCTATTAACAAGATGCCACAGTGCCAGCTGCCTGTTTTTTTGCTGTTTTTGGTTCCAGGAAGTTAGAAAATGAATATTCTCGGAATTGGACGGGAGAAAAGCCAAAGTCAGTTTTTCACCGAGGGGGACACAGAGCTAGAATACGAGACGGAGAGGGGCTAGAGGGCCGCCACACCACCTGGCCGCGCCAGGGGGTGGTGTGGCCACCTAGGGCAACCCCTCGGCCTCCCCTTCCGACTATAAGATGTATGCGATACAGACACCCTAAGTACCCGATCAAAATTCCACGAAAGAGTCTGTAGCCGCCGTCATCTCCATCCCTAGATCGGGAGGGATCTGAAACTCTTCCCGCACTGCCGGAGGAGAATTCACCACAGGCCTTCTTCATCACCATGCAAGCCTCCGGTGTGATGCGTGAGTAGTTCATCCTTGGACTACGGGTCCATGTAGTAGCTAGATGGCTGGTTCTTCTCCTTTGTGCTATCATGTTTAGATCTTGTGAGCTCCCTTCATGATCAAGATCATCTATTTGTAATCCTACATGTTGTGTTTGCGGGGATTCGATGGATAT
The DNA here is from genome assembly GCA_023614405.1 of Avena insularis. NCBI lineage: Eukaryota > Viridiplantae > Streptophyta > Magnoliopsida > Poales > Poaceae > Avena > Avena insularis. The sequence goes on along the minus strand of CM042694.1, from coordinate 440,110,496 downwards.
TGAGATGATATTTCAGATTGATTATTGATTCTATCATGTCTTTATTATTTGTGATCTTGCATGCTTTCCATTGTTAGTAGCTATCTTGGCCAAGTAGATGCTACCAACTCCAAGAGTTAGTATTTATGCTCGATAGTGGGTTCATGCCTCTAGTAATCTGGGGAAGTGACAGAAATCTCTAGGTACTAGATGTGATGTTGCTACTAGGGAGAAAACAACAATCCTTTGTTCGTAGAACAATCGTATTGTTTACTTTACACGCAATGCGTAATGCAATTATCTGTTGCTTGCAACTTAATACTAGAGGGGGTTCGGATGATAACCTGAATGTGGATTATTAGTCATAGATGCAGTTGGATTACGGTCTATGTATAATGTTGTAATGCCCAATCGAATCTCAAAGGAGTCAAGATTATTAGTATATGCATGTATGCTTTATCGATGTTTGTCAATTGCCTCGCTGTAATTTGTTCACCCAACATGTTATCTATCTTAAGGAGAGGCACCACTAGTGAACTATGGACCTCGATCCTTTCTTCTATCATCAATCTACAACTGTTTACTATTTCCTGTTTACTTTCTACAAGCTTTTACTTTCTTCCACTCGATACGTTTAATCCTTTGTTTTCAGCAAAACCGGTGAGATTGACAACCTTGATGTCTACACACTTCTATTCTTATAGCCAGTTGTTGGGCCTCCAAGTGCAGAGGTTTGTAGAACAGCAGCAAGTTTTCCCTTAAGTGGATTACCCAAGGTTTATCGAACTCAGGGAGGAAGTGGTCAAAGGTATCCCCTCTCAAGCAACCCTGCAATCAAGATACAAGAAGTCTCTTGTGTCCCCAACACACCCAATACACTTGTCAGGTGTATAGGTGCACTAGTTCGGTGAAGAGATAGTGAAATACAAGTGGTATAGATAATTATAAGTGGGAACAGTGCCAGAATATAGCTTGCTGGCGTGTGGTTGACGTGGGAAAAGACTAAAGGCAAACTGAAATAAAGATAGAAGCAAGCAAACATGTAATAGATCTAATTGCAAATGGTGTATCAATGCTTAGAAACAAGGCCTAGGGATCATACTTTCACTAGTGAACACTCTCATATAAATATATTCGTCTTTATGATACTACGCTGAACTACTCTCCGGTTGGACACTCTAATCCATGGTAGGGCTATAACAGCAGACCTCAAAGTTCGCTTTCCCCATCTAGATAACCCCACACTGTCACCTTGAGCTCTATATGGTTCCAACAAACACCACAATTTCATAAAGACATCCAACTCCAAATATAACTCATAACAAGTATTTGTAATCTCTAGCCTATGTGCCACCATGGTGTGCACACTGTCAACTTCACACACATGGGGGAGAGTAGAGATCTATTAAAGCACTTGAGTAGTAAGGTAGATCTATAGATTACAAGCTCATGATCACAATATGATCATGCATAGAGAGAGAGATGAACACATAGCTACCGGTAGAACCCTTAGCCTCGAGAGAGAACTACTCCCTCCTCATCATGGGAACCAACAATGGCGATGGAGATGGTGGTGGAGTCGATGGAGATGGCTCCGGGGGAACTTCCCCGTCCCAGCAGGGTGCCGGAACAGAGACTTTCTGTTCCCCGAATCTCCCCTTCGGTGGCGGTGGCGCTGCGGAAATTTTCGTGGCTGGAGGCTATTCGATTTAGGGTTTTTGCATTGGGAGGCATCTTATAGGCGAAGAGGCAAGGTAGGTGGGCGGCCGAGGGGCCCACACCACCTGGTGGCGCGGCCAGGGGTCACCCGCGCCACCATATGGTGTGGCCAGGCCCTGGCCCTCCTCCGTCTCGTGTTCTGGCTCCGTGTCCCCCTCGGTGAAATATTGACTTTGGCTTTTGTCCCGTCCAATTCCGAGAATATTCATTTTTTGACTTTCCTGGAACCAAAAACAGCAGAAAACAGGCAATTGGCACTGTGGCATCTTGTTAATAGGTTAGTCCAAGAAAGAGTATAAAAATACTCCAAAGTGTGGACAAAACATAAGAAAGTAGATATAAACCAAGCATGGAACATCAAAAATTATAGATACGTTTGCAACGTATCAACATCCCCAAGCTTAACTCCTTCTCGTCCTCGAGTAGGTAAGTGATAAAAAAGAATAATTTTTGAGGTGACATGCACCATCATAAACTTGATCAAAGTATTTGTAAAACATTGATAGCTGGGATCATAGTACTTCAACATAACATGAAAAATAAAGTTCTAGCAGTAAGACAAAGCAACTATGTTGCAACATGAAAAGGCACAAACAAAAGATTCATGAATAACAATGCTTTGCAAGACATTTGTTTGTTTCACATAAAGAAAACATAGCATAGTGGCATTCAGCTTGTCCCTCATAGAGTAGCAAACATAAATGCATAGGACACCTTCAAAGTTCATAAGAGTGACTAGATACAAATAGTTTAAAACAAGCAATATCAAGTTATGCATCAATCAACAAGTCTTGGGACAATGCACATAGAACTAAGAATGGCCACTATGCTCTCAAAGTAGGTGCATAAAGATAGAAGGTGGAGACTCAACATAAAAGTAAAAGAAAGGCCTTCATAGAAGGAAGTAGGGATTCAAGTCTCATAAAGAGCTTCCAAAAATTATGGTACTTTTTGGCTTTCAGCCCTCATTGCCCCTATCATAAGCATCTTGAAGTGATTAAGGTTAAAGTGAACAAACTATGAAGTATATGCTTGACAAAGTATAAGTTGGAAATCTAATGTCCCTTGAATACGAGGGCCGCTCCTCATGCTACTCAAGTTTAGTCACCGGTAAGTTCTTGTCATCGTAAGTACATGTGTATCATAGAGAACCACCAATGGGGTACCCCTTGCCCAATGATACGGAATAATCCCCATATCAAAATGATAAGGCAAGCAGACAACGAGCATCTCAGTAATGTTCTTATTTACCATGGGAATATGGTGTTTTTTTCTCTCTTTCCTGTTTTCATAATCTCTTTTTTTCTTTTTATCTTTTTTTTTCAATATCTGACTCTTTTTTATAAGAAGAATGCTTCATAGACAGCTCATTATGGTTACGCTGCAGGTTTCCACCATGACAGCATGGATTAGACCAGCAGCCCAGGCATTTCTCAAACACATATACATAACTCCATGGACTTACAAGCTCCCCTTTCATTTCACACCGACGGCATCCATAGACAAAAGAGCATGATATCAACTAGGTACAAAGTACCAGTGCAATGTTGAAAGCGTTCCCCATGACAACATGGTTCTGCTAATCCCCAACAAATAAGTGCAAGCATATACAACATAGACGACATAATGGTTCAAGTTTATTAAGGGCAAGAAAAGTAAAGTGTGCCATCAAGTTCGTGAGAGCTTTAATCACTAGTTTTCTCATAACAAGTTTAATTCGGAAGGTAGATAAAAACATGAATATACTTGGAATAGCAAATGCTAGTAGGTAGGTATGGTGGACTCTTTGGAATAACTTGGTTTAAGGAGTTGGATGCATGAGTGGATCTCATACTTGGTTGTGGATGCTAGCAAAAGACTGGGAGCGACAAACTAAGAGAGCAATAATGGCCATAATCATGCAGAGCGACAAAACATCATTAATCAAAGCATAAAGTGATACTACAAGTTGAAAACTAAAGGATCATCAAGGCTATGGTGACTTGGGATAGTCATAACATGGTGTGAGCATGCGCCAAGTCAACCCAAATAAAGCATCAAAGTTGAATACCACAATACTATGCTTTAATATGCTAAAACAGTGCATGATTCTTCAAAGGCATATTAAGCAATATCAATTGTTTATAACAATTCATGCTACAGCAAAGAATACTAAGCATAAAGCCAAAACAATATCAAGCATGGCATGACAAAGCATGGGCCACAGTAAAAAACAGGCTCTCTTTACCACTTAAGCATGAACTTTCCTACTCTTTTTCCAATCCAAACCAAACTATTTGAAAACCAATGCATGAAAGAGGGGGCCAACCAATTTATTCAGTAAACTAAGCAAACCAATCAAACGAAAAACCAAAACGAAAATGAAAAAGAAGACACTCCAAGAACAACACAACTGTGCATGAAACAATAAAAATGAAGTGTTTGGAAGAAACCTGGGATTTTTATTGATGAAGAAGGGGATGCCTTGGCCATCCCCAAGCTTTGACGCTTGTACTTCTTGGATATTTCTTGGGGTGACACGCATGGCATCCCCAAGCTTGAGCTTTAGTCCATTCTTCATCTCATTACTCATTTCTTCCATACACCTGAAATTTTTCCTTCATACAAAACTTCACACAATCTTTATTAGCAACATTAGTGCATTCAAGACAATAAGTCTTTAGGTTCAGTTTCAACACCAATAAAACTTCCATTAAAACACAAGCTACTAAAGCACTTCCCTCAAAAAGCTCAATTCCCCAAAGAGAACCCAAAAAGGAACCAACAAGAAGCAAATGCAAATAATGGCAGAAATCTGTCAAAACAGACCAGCAGGTAAAAACCAATTTTTTCGAAGACCTTCTGTTGCTCAAATCGAAAAGTGTTGAACTAACTAAAGTTAGATAACAACTAGGGGCAGAAGAAAAAAATCATGCCTCAAAAGGACGTATAGAGATTTTACACGAATTTTTACGGTGAAGCACAGAAATCTATTTCGGGACAACAACTTTCCCAATCATTACTTCTCTCTCATTAGAGGTTACTCTTGGCACAAAAAGCAAATAAAAAGGATAAGGAGCGGTTATTACAGAAGTAATAACTTCCAAGTCCCAAAAGTTTTAGATGAGTCTTGAAAGTTATTAACTCTGTAATAACCTCTCCTTATCCTTTTATTTGCTTCATCAATAAATAATGATTGAACAACAATCTTTTTTGGTAGATTCAACAGGACGAGTTTAACTCATCAATGCCCATTGTTATGGACTTGGGTTTTGGAGAAGAAGGGAGCGCTGGAAGCATCAATCGGCTAGCAAACAAGCACACAAGGATGCAAGGTTTACCCATGTTCAGGCCTCGTAGAGGTCCCTACTCTTGCTTGTCTGCTCGTGGAATTAACAGAGGAATCGAAGATTACAATGGTGCACAGATGCAATCTAGCGAGGATTGTGGAAACTAGGGTTGCGTGTGTCCTCCTCGCTGCCCATCCTAGACTTTATATAGATAAGCTAGGTCTCGGGTAGCAGGTCGAGTCGGTTACAAGTTAGGGTTTGCCCTTCAAACTTTCTATCTTCAGACTTCTTCTTGTATCACAAGTTATTGAAAGTCCATAGGCCACTCGAGTTCTTCATTTCGGCCTTGGCAACATCATGGGCTTCCGCTGTATTCAAGCCGTATATACCAAGCTCGAGTACCTGTAGGGTATACCCATGTCAGTAGCTCCCGAGTGTCCAGTGGAACCGCAGATTCGACTGGGGACTTTATGAAGCTTTTCGAGTGCATGAGTGAATATATTTTCGACTGCTCTGTTTGTGTCATAGGGATTGTTGATGTGCGTGCCTGATTTAACGATGTATCGGTATCAGTTAACTACCTTAGGGTAAAACAATGCAATCTACTCGAACTTGAGTCCCCGGACTCGAATTCGGAAAAGTGCTGGTGTAATTCGACTCAAGCTGTGGAGGTCTTATAGGAGTCGAATTCCAGTATATGGGTGTGAGCACCCGACGCGTCCGTCAAGGCATGTTCATCGTACCTGTAGGCACGGATACATTTATGGTAGTGCACAGCAAATGCGTTGCCAGGCCTTATTCAGGTCTTACCTTCACGCTGCAAGCGCGACATCCGAATTTTGTCATCGCGGAGATGATTCGGGTGACCCAGGAGACGCAGTCTCTTTGTAGGAAAAAATTATGAGGCGGTTTCACCATAAACTTCGAGTGTGGATGTTATCGACAGACAGTATGACGTACAAATAATCATAGGGTGCGTGACCAGCGCTCCCTATGGGAGTAGCCCCCGAGTGCCTGGTTGATTCGAAGACTCAGGCAGGGACTAAAGAATTTTTGCGACAGCTGTCGTCTTTTGTTTGCTTGTTTCAGTCGAATTTATTTCCGGCGCTCCCTATGAGAATAACCCATGTCCATAGTCGAATCGCGGATTCGATTGGTTGGGTATGCTTTGAATATCCATAGTTCTGCAGAGAAGAAAAAGAAAAATCATAGGGTGCGTGACCAGCGCTCCCTATGGGAGTACCCCCCGAGTGCTTGGTGGAGTCGAAGACTCGAGCAAGGACTAAAGTAGTCGAAGTCTTCTGCTGCTCAATTGTTTGAAATCAGATTAGTACCAAAAGCTGCCTCTGATTTCAGAATCCCATTTTCCAAATGGAAGTTCCTGGATTGTCAGAGATTCATACAGACACAAAGGGGCCCCTATTTTCAAGCAGGAAAGTCGTTTATTCGACATTAAAAGTATATTGATTCTTTCCCAATAAACGAAGACTTTTTTCTGTAAATACTGTGTATTTGATTCCATCCATAAATCGACTTTCCCATTTTCTTTCGCTCTCGTTCTTCTTACATCTTGACCTTTTCTTTTTGCCCTAACTATGGCAGAATATTTCTGAGATGTTAATAAGCAAGACGTGCTATTGAAACCAAGAAATATAGGCCTGCTTGCCATCCACACCAGAATAGATAGAGTTTTCCGAAGATCTACAGTATCGTCACCGCAGTAGAGTTTAACCACCAAATTCGGGATGGATTGGTGTGGTTCCTCTACGCCTCTCGTCTCAATCATCATTTGTCAGGACTTTTCGGACCTCGCAGTGTCCCGCCCCCCCGAAGGATCGGTGCACGAAAGGCGTAACGATCTGGGCACTGTCTCAGAGAGAGGCTCGGTGAAATAGACATGTCTGTGAAGATGCGGACTACCTGCACCTGGACAGAAAGACCCTATGAAGCTTCTTGTTCCACAGGATTGGCTTTGGGCCTTTCTGCGCAGCTTAGGTGGAAGGCGAAGAAGGCCCCTTCCGGGGGCCCGAGCCATCGATGAGATACCACTGGAAGAGCTCAGTTCTAACCTTGTGTCGACCATGCTGGCCAAGGGGCCTCAGACAGCGTTTCTATGGGGCGTAGGCCTCCCAAAAGGTAACGGAGGCGTGCAAAGGTTTAGCGCGTTGGACTCCAAATCCTTGCTGCGCTTGCTGTGGTTCGAATCCACCTCAGAACGAACAATGAACAGAATGAGATCGAAATTCCAATAGTTCTAGTCAGGAAGAATGAAGCAGACCCGAGTTCCCATATCTTACTCACCGGATGAGCGCTTTGGCAATCCATTCCACTGAAAAACATTATCCATGAAAGCATGAGAGACTGATTGTACTGTATAAGGGTGAGCAAGGGGAATGAAATGAGAATATTTAGTGAACCACCAACAATATGACTTCTTTGCCCCATGATTTGGGAAGACCCTCAAAGATAGATAAAGTAGGCAGTGGATCTAGGAGACCAGGGTAGTGGCAATGCTCTCCCTTGAGGTCCGTTGGCATTTCAGCCTTTCTTCTCCTTTCAGGGCCTATCCGAAAGAGAATCCAGTACCTCTTGGTCCTGAATAGCAGAATAGGACGAACGAACCAGCCCTCGCGGATAACTTTGCTTCGGAACAAAACAAAACCCTGCAATCAAATAGATTGTCCCAAGGGCGCCATATTCTAGGAGCCCAAGTTATGCTATTGAAAATTCGTTCCTCTAGCAGTTCCGGGAGATGATTAAAAAAGAGATACATAGACATATAAAGTAAAGGGATGTATATATTATTCCTATATATATCATCTATCTATGAAAAAAGTAAACAGAGTTCGTTTTTGGGTTCCCAAGCCCGAATGGATTGGATCGCTTCGCTTCACATACGAAATGAAGGCCTCGCCCCTTCCGAATGCTTCTCCGATCCTGAAGTTCTCGCGAAGAGAATAAGATGCAGCTCCCCCTCCCTCTGTCTTTTTCCGCTTTGCTAATCTTCCCCTCTCACGCGGGCCGGGCTTAGGCGGGCGCGGCAGGAAGAAAGAAAGTCGAAGAGCGTCTTCTCCTTTGTCCTTTTTTCAGTGCAACACAGGAAAGCACCCTCTTTTTGTAATTCCCGCTGCTTCCCTCCAAAATAGCTTTTTCTTTTGACTCAATCCTCTTCTTCTCCTTAGCATTCGGGAAAGACAAAAAAATTTCAGGGTTTATATTGGTCAATCATAAAATAGAAATAAGAAAAGAATTTATATTTATTCCGATCAAATCAAACTTCCTCCCTATTAACCTGGAAGTTCTTCTCAGATACAAGGAAATGATTCAGTTCTAGAGCCAAAGATCGTAGTTCTCGAACAAGCACTCGAAAAGATTCTGGAGGATCCTCGTGATTAGGTATTCGTTTTCCCCAGATCATAGCATTAAGTATTTCTTGGCGAGCTATAAGATGGTCGGATTTATAAGTAAGTACCAATAGAAACGGTTTGCTTTTGCACATCGAAACCAAAAATTAATCTCGCGGATACATATAATTCGGAAGAATAGGTGAGTGATTCATACACAACATCCCTTTCTTTTATCGAGGGTTCTAGCAATTGATACCCTTTCGCAAATAATTGAAATGCAATTTCGTGATCTGGGTCTTTAATTGTTGGAAACTTGTCAAGTTCTTCTGCCAAGGCTTGATTAATGAACCTACAAAATCCCTCGAATTGGATCTGACTAAATCCGGGTATTGTGGACATTCCCTCGTTTCCATTCCGGAGCATCTTAATCTTAAGTTTCCTGTTTATCAAAGACCGGGCCACGCCCAGAAGTTTCCCTAAGTGACATGGCTAATAGGAATATTACAGATTGCCTCAGCGTCCATTTTAGATTCCCGTCCATATCTGTTACGGTTTGTTTCCTAGAGCAGCACTTAGGAGCAAGACAAGGATTAATTATGAATCTTGATTCTTCAAAGAATTTATTCCATTGAAATCCTTTAACTTTAAAGGGAAAGATTGGATTGGAACAAAACCCTTTCGCCTCTGAAAGCGTCCTTCCTTCTCAATGCCCGGGCATCCATCCAATGCATGATTTTCGATAGCGTCGAACATGAGCGGTAGACTGAACACCCACACAATCTCGATCGTTGGGCGGTAGTAAAAAGTCATAGCAAAACCGGTACGACTTGTACTAGAAAACAAGTAAGTGTAATTCCCCCTAAACAATAAAATATGTTGACATGGGGAGGTCGATACCAGCAGCTTTTGGTAACCAGTCTCGGCTCTAGCACCTTGATGCAAGCCAGAATAACCTCACTGGATCAATATTCCCGGGAATAACAGCGTTGGCTGTTCTGTTCAAGAAGTATTTCTCCAGGGTTCGGTTCAGAAGGCGGGATGGAAGAGAGAGAATGGGCTCATCGTGCGACAAGGTCGATCGATCACTCAAGGGTTTTGTTAATGGGAACAAGGAAGTAGGACTCGGGGATTGGGTGCAAGAAGCAGGTTGTAGCTGGGAGGAAGCTATAAACTTTCTCTTTTGAGTTTTTCTGGCGGACTTGCCGCGCAAGATCTTTGGTCTTCCCCTGGAACCGATGAAAAAAAGTGGATCCCTTCTTATGTACTCGCTTTCCGATCTCAATGCATTTCACCGCTCCACCGGAAATTCCCTCTGCCCCTACCGTACTCCAGCTTGGTAGTTTCCACCGCCTGTCCAGGGTTGAGCCCTAGGATTTGACGGCGGACTTGAAAAGCCACCTACAGACTCCTCACGAAAGAAAAGTCATAACCCTCGGACCAGACAGGTGCAGGTAGCTCGACTGCGTTACCCGTGATTGAAACACAAGCTGGAGACGTATTGGCCTATATCCCCACCAATGTGATCTCCATTACAGACTTCACCCTAAACGAAAGAAGACTTCCATATCTAAGTTTAGCTCAGACGTAGCTACCTTCTTTTTGGGCGTGAAGAAGTATCAAACCAAAATACCCAATAAGCATAAGCATTAGCTCTTCCAGAAGGTGACTTTCTTGTAACCTTCAACCACAGCAGTAGGGTTCAAGAACCTTCCATGTGGCTCAGGGAGAGTCATTGTGACCTACCAGACTAAGACTTCGATGGTTCTTGAAGAAGTAAGAAAGACGAAGGATTAGCAGAAGCAAGGTAGGTCTTACAGGATCTTTAAGAAACTTTGGACTTTTGCACCTTTCTGTCTAGCTTGAGCTATCTTTGAGTTCCAAGCTGGTTAGGTGCCGAGTTGGATTAGACATCGCAGGTTTCAGTTTCAGAATTGGGAAGAGGTTAAGAACCTAGTGGAAAGTTCTTCTAATTCTATGAATCTTTCTAGAATCCTTTTCTCTTGAATATCAGTTAAGAGAGTTTTGGATTGCCTGGTATTCCACCAATTCTTAATCCAAAGTTCCAGACATTTCAGTCGAGCATACTTTCATTCCTTCGACTGCAAGTTATTCTCGAACAATGGGGTTCTCTAACTGCCTATTTTTCCCTATCCCGCAGCTTCTTCTGGTGCTGAGTTGAGAAAGAGATGGTTGAATCAAAAGAATTCCTTTTTTGAAGTTCAATTTTTATCAGAGGACAATATGAATATTATACCTTGTTCCATTTAAGCTGCACCAGTATCTTTTTCAGATAGACACTGATTAAGAAACCGAGAAGTCTAGATTATGGATACTCTCTAAGTTTTTCTAAGATTTCCTGTGTCTGTACTACTTCACTGTGAAATCCAATCCACGAAATAATTTGATCCATGGACGACACCGTTGTGGTAAAGGTCGTCCTCTACGAAAAGAGAAAGAGTTGAAGATAACGAAGGAAAGTGGGTGGATACAAAACCAGTTCATATCATGGTACAATCCTCTTCCTGCTGAGCCCCCTTTCTCCTCGGTCCACAGAGAACAAAAATGTAGGACTGGTGCCGACAGTTCATCACGGAAGAAAGAACTCACAGAGCCGAGGGTTGCGCTCGTTGCGAGACTTAACCCAACACCTTACGGCACGAGCTGAGTACTTTTCTTAACAATGTATGAAGCCCTTAAAACCGAAATCGATCCAAATCCACGACCTTGAAAACCGAAATGTATTATTATGGTGTGAGCCTTCTTTCTTTTTGGCCTTAGATTATCATAAGCGAGGAATGGTGCGTGCTAGCCTTCAGACTATACTTTTCAAAACCGAACATGAAATTTTGATTTCATTCGGCTCCTTTATGGATATTCTCACCACTTAACATCTATGTCAGCTTTTCTATTTGAATGGAACCAAAGCTCTCCGCTTTCTAGATGATCCTTATAGAGTAGGAAATAGAACTTCGATCTAAATCCATCTAATCTACTTACTTCATTCCCTAATTTCATTCAAGAGATCCTCGAGGAAAAGAATTTGGTTTCCACCGAGCTGAAACAATATGCTGATGGTTCTAGTAAACCAAAACTATCGTTTTTTAGCTATTTGGCTTCCTTATTCCTTTTTTAACAAAAGAAGATTTAGTTACGATTGGAAATAAACTTTTTAGTATCTTCATCCATAGATCCTTTACTCATATTTAAAAAATGGGAATAATTACTCCAAACTTTGTCCGTGTCAACAAACAATTCGAAATACCTCGACTTTTTCAGAACAGGTCCGAGTCAAATAGCAATGATTCGAAGCACTTCTTTTTCCATTACACTATTTCGGAAACCCCTAAACCCAATGTGAGTTTTTTCTATTTTGACTTACTCCCCCGCCACGAGCGAGCGGGAATGGATAAGTGGGTAGGGTTGGCTATACTGCTGGTGGCGAACTCCAGGCTAATAATCTGAAGCGCATGGATACAAGTTATCCTTGGAAGGAAAGACAATTCCGAACCCGCTTTGTCTACAAATAAGGAGATATTCACATGGAAGAAAGGAAACTAAGCTACTGTTTCTAGACTCTTAGTGCTCCTAGGCGTGAAGTTCGTAAGTGGGATCGGATAGTGAGCTCGACTTGGTGTGGCGGCATGGGGATGTCAAAAGGAAAGGGATGGACTACTATTTGAAACAGGGTTGAAACAAGAGATAGACAAAGGGATGGTGAGTCCTGTTCATTTTGCCATTTGAGTGTTTTTCATGGTCGATAAAATCTTTCTTTTGATGTCTTGCTAGTTCAATGTTTTGACAGAAGCGCCCAGCGTTGCGATTACGGGTTGGCTGTCTAATTGTCCAGGCGGTAATGATAGTATCTTGTACCTGAACCGGTGGTATCGAAGGAAATAAGAAAAAAGGGTATGTTGCTACTCTTTTGAAAGAAAAAAGAATAGGAATTCCCGAAGTAATGTCTAAACCCAAGGATTTCACAAACAAGGTTGTGGCTTGATGAGGATAACTAAGCTGACACGCCGGAGTTGGCTGCTGGCACATCAGAGAGACCGAACTAGGCAACAAAAAGGCTGAAGGAAGTTCTCTTTCCATTCCAACTAAACTAAGTGAAAAAAGGGGGAGAGCAAAACAGAAACACAGGAACAAAGGAAACTATGTCCAAACCAACGATAAAGAATGTATCGGGAATTGGGAGTTAGCCGTCTCATAGGAGTGATAGCTGGGTTTTTCACGGAGTTTCTTCGTACGATTGAAAAAAAAGAGTGCTCTAGGTCGGAGAAAACAAGAAGAAGATTGTTCACCAGTCTGTCTCCCAACCTCTTTAAAGCAGCTACCTACCGTGATCTGGTCTTGGGACAGCATTGGCCCACTCTTATCGAGGGAGGGGCAGCTTATCGACCTGACCGAATCAGTTTGTAGCTTGTGTTGAAAAGAAAAAGAGAAATGCAGCTATTAAGAAGAGGACTCTACGGGAGGGTAGGGTACTCTTCTGCTTGTTGGAACTTGTAGCTAAAGTGAAAACAAACTAGTTGTAGCTATAGGAAAGTCTTTAGTTGCAGAACGAATTGGAACCGTTAACTAGAATTCTCTCTCTCTTTTTTTTGCAGTAGTGAACGACTCTTAAATAGGTATTCTCTCCCCTTTCTTTTTAATAGCATAATATTCCAGAACAAGTAAACACAATTTTCAATTGTCTCAACAGCAGAATTGGATCAGAATAAGGAATAAAAGTCAATTCGTTCGAAATGAGACAACGAAAAGAGTTTAGAGACGACTCAAAATTTTTCGAAGCCGATGTCGTGGGTTATAAGAAGGTCACATACCTGATTACTAAGGACATGGCGATCCAGTCACCCGGAGAAGATTTCTTTTCTTTCCTCGATTTCTGCTTTTATTTAGAATTGGAACATTTCCGCGGGTACTTTTTTATTTTAGAGAAAGTAAAGTTCTTTTTCGAAAGATTACCCCTACCCCAAATGAGATGGGGAATTAGTCACCTCTGTCCCTTCATCTTTTTGAAAGGGTGACTTTGGCACTGGACGTTCCTAAAACGGGTACTATGGGATCGGGTGAATTAGAGAATAGACAGAGGTCCGTTGGCATTTCAGCCTTTCTTCTCCTTTCACGGCCTATCTGAAAGAGAATCCAGTACCTCTTGGTCCTGAATAGCAGCTTGACCAACTCCAGGCCCAATAGAAGCAAGCCCTACGGCCCCCAAGAAGAGTTAGAATGGCAGTTCCCGCTCCTTGAGCGGTACCAAATAAATGATTACTCGAATCAGGGTTTTGGTCTCTTCAACAAGTTTAGTAATAAGCATAACGGCCCTATTGTTCCGATGGAGAGAAGAACCTATAATTAGCTTTTCGGGAAATTTCCCCCTCTATGCCTTGCGGTAATGATTCCTCTGGAATTACGACCTTTACCACAACGGTGCCGTCCTTCCATTCGACCAAGGAATTCTCTATAATAATTCGCAAATACTAAGTTACCACTTTCCAGTGAAGTGAAATGGGCGATGTGAATATGAAGTGCTAGCCTACTACGGCTGAGCAGTGACCAGAGCCAATCCATCTTTTCTTTCTTTTTCCTTCCGATACTAAATAAAAGGATTAAAAAGTGGATTCCTTTGTTATAAGAGCAGCTAAACCTTATTTGGCCACTACAGGAGCAACTGTTAATGGTCATTATGGAGAAATCCTTTACAAGGGGGATAGGTTAGTAACCTGAGAGCTTCCTTCTCTTCTCCCAAAGCCAACTCTGGATTTTCCTCCTTCCGGCAAAGTCAGAGTGATGCTATCTCTCCTCTCCCCGAGCGTACAAGTACCGTGAGGGAAAGGTGAAAAGAACCCCTAATCGGGGAGTGCAATAGAGAACCTGAGATCCGATGCGAACGATCAGTCGAAGGAGCGGAGCGCGGGCGCACTCACTCTAACGCAATTCCTCTACCCCGCTTCTTCCCCTGATCTTTCTTTCCCGGATAGAACCAGCGTCCTCTTTTCAAGAGACGGCCACTCCGCGTTTTGATCAGCCATTTTGTGTGGGTCGTTGGACCTTCAGGCTTCGGGTTAGGTCAGGATCCTGCTATCATGGGCTGGTTCTGAAAAGGGCCTCGGCCTTCCTATGAAATAAAGAGGTGTACAACTCTGGAGACGGATGCATCGAGGTGCCGGCCTGTGAGAACGCTCGTCATAGCGTTGCGCCATCTTAGATGGGTCTTTCGTTTTCAAAATAGGAGTTTTTCGGGTCTAGTTTACCGGTCCGTCAATAAATGCGTATGAAAAGTGCAATAGTTGATGTGATGGATGTGCCCGGACTCCCTGGAACATATTTAGCACATTCCTACCCGACGGATCTGCCACGGCAAACAAGAGAAAGACAGGAATTGTGTACAATGGCATTGTATAACAATTTTGAAAAGGCATGTAGCTCATCTTGGTAGCGCGTTTGAAAGGAAAAGCCCTGATCATTTAAAAAAAAAGATGCGTCAATCACGCATCCTAATTGGTGAGCTTATGCCCGCCCTAGTTCCTTCCCCGCTCTTAGTTTGCTTTACAGGAACCATTTTCGCGAGGAAAAAGAGGAAGCGTGGACGAATTAGAGTCATTTGCTCTAATCCGAAGCATAAACAACGACAGGGGTAATCTTTCGAAAAAGAACTTTACTTTCTCTGGTGATGTGAGAAAAGTGGACGCCGATGCAAAAGGATGTGCATGAGGCGAGTTCTTGCGAACCCCTGGACGCCGAAGGCGTCCTTGGGGTGATCTCGTAGTTCCTACGGGGTGGAGACAATGGGGTCGGTATGTATCTCATCAGTCTCCATCTGAGCCTCAATCGTGAACCGAAGATGACGCGCGGTTTCAGCGAGGAATGAATTCGAAAACCCGTACTTGGAGCATTATTGCACTGGGGATAAAGTAGATGTCGAAACAGCTTCTTCTTCAAGTTCGCTATCGTGAGGGATGTCACTGATAATATGCTCACTGCATATGAGTTAGTTCATTCCATGAGGTCGAGGAAAGGGAATATTCCTAGAGGAAGAACAACCTGCCGAGCCACCTAGTATCCATCGTTTACGGCTAGGACTACTGGGGTCTCTAATCCCATTTGCTCCCCTAGCTTTCGTCTCTCAGTGTCAGTGTCGGCCCAGCAGAGTGCTTTCGCCGTTGGTGTTCTTTCCGATCTCAATGCATTTCACCCTTGGGACAATCTATTTGATTGCAGGGTTTTGTTTTGGAAGGGGGGAATGAGGGGAAGGCCGATAGGCCGATCCTCATGGGGGGAAACCTTTTCCCCTTCTTGAGGTATCCACTTCAAAAGAAACTTCTCTCAAATTACCTATAGGTGGAAGAGGGCACGTTATCGATGTGAAATGGATCCAGAGGGACCCCCTCGACATAACGGTTCGTGTATATATTCATGCCACGACGATCTATACGGAAGGGAAGTGAGAGGTCTGAGTCCAAAATAAGGAAGCAGATGACAATTGAAGTAGGGGTCTGGGCTAAAACCTGTAGTTTTGAAGCAAGGGAAAGCCAAGTGGTGACTAATGACGGAGGTAGCGTCGATCGATTTTAATAGAGTCGCAATAGAACGGTGATAATGAAGAACTAGAGCTAGGTGTTCTTCTTCTCCGATTGTCAGCGGTTCCCCTTGGGGTATATTTAAAGGAGCCGGGCCTCCCCGCGGCAGATACGGGGTTACGGCGCGGGACAGGTCGTCATCTCCAAAAAACATCATATGGCCTTAGTGATCCGACGGTGCCGAGTGGAAGAGCCGTCGCTCAACGGATAAAAGTTACTCTAGGGATAACAGGCTGATCTTCCCCAAGAGTCCACATCGACGGGAAGGTTTGGCACCTCGATGTCGGCTCTTCGCCACCTGGAGCTGTAGGTGGTTCCAAGGGTTGGGCTGTTCGCCCATTAATGCGGTACGTGAGCTGGGTTCAGAACGTCGTGAGACAGTTCGGTCCATATCCGGTGTGGGCGTTAGAGCATTGAGAGGACCTTTCCCTAGTACGAGAGGACCGGGAAGGACGCACCTCTGGTGTACCAGTTATCGTGCCTACGGTAAACGCTGGGTAGCCAAGTGCGGAGAGGATAACTGCTAAAAGCATATAAGTAGTAAGCCCACCCCAAGATGAGTGCTCTCTCCTCCGACTTCCCTAGAGCCTACGGTATCACAGCCGAGACAGCGACGGGTTCTCCGCCCATACAGGGATGGAGCGACAGAAGTATGGAAATAGGATAAGGTAGCGGCGAGACGAGCCGTTTAAATAGGTGTCAAGTGGAAGTGCAGTGTAAGATCTCATGATAGTCAATATGGGCCCTCAACACCCATCAATGCATGGTGTTCTTCGACTGATCGTTACTCTTGATGGTGAAGATGTTATTGATTGTGAACCCATATTAGGCTATTTACACAGAGGAATGGAAAAAATCGCGGAAAACCGAACTATTAAGAGATGAGGGAAATAGAGAGATGGTAGAAGGGGATAGGTAAGCATCCATGGCTGAATGGTTAAAGCGCCCAACTCATAATTGGTAAATTTATGGTTCAATTCTGCTGGATGCCTTGACAGGAACGTTACATAAGTCTATTGGAACTGGCTCTCTATCCATGGAATCTCATCCATCATCCATACATAGCAATTGGTATGGTATATTCATACCATAACATAAGAACAATAAGAACCGAATTCTTATCGAAATCGGAACTTCGGAGCATAGGAGGGAAAGTCGATTTATGGATGGAATCAAATACGCAGTATTTACAGAAAAAAGTCTTCGTTTATTGGGAAAGAATCAATATACTTTTAATGTCGAATCGGGATTCACTAAGACAGAAATCAAGCATTGGGTCGAACTCTTCTTTGGTGTTAAGGTAGTAGCTCTAGTTTCAAGATCTGATACCCTTGAAGGACTCCCAGGAATGAGAGAGCAAGTACAAGGACAATCTTATTTTCTAAGGATAGGCGGTATTCCATAATTAACATAGTTCGGTTAGAGTGGATTTGAAAAGCTACAGCAGATCGATAAGTTGTAAATGGCCGTTGGCCACGATTCGATCCGACCTTGAATAATCAAAAATTTCCCTATCTTTTTTACCATAAGTATTCATTTGATCTCAAATCTCCCCAAGTAGGATTCGAACCTACGACCAGTCGGTTAACAGCCGACCGCTCTACCACTGAGCTACTGAGGAACAGGGGGATTCGGACCCCTCACGTGCCGCTGCCCGTGAGACTCGCCTTTGTACACTTTGCGCACCGCGGATCCTTATTATCTGCCGCTATTCTAATCATTAGATTTCGAAAGAATTTCCATTTCTTTTCTAAAAAGAAAAAAAT